>JASAUF010000647.1:0-2792500 GCA_030180095.1 Magnolia changhungtana | reverse complement strand
TTGGACATCCAAATTTATCACTACCAGTAAAACATATTGATTCGAGATCATTTTTGTATAAACAAGCCTCAACCACATTAGATGTGGCTAGGAATGGCTTGTTGTCAATTAAGTAATTCGACCTTATCTTGATTCCAAAATATTACAAATTAGTGCATGGATGCTGGTATATAGGAAAAAGAATGTATCTATTCTCTCCCTAGCAAGGCATTGTAATTTAACGAAGTGTTGACCACAAAGAACACAACCAACACCTTCTTGGTTCCCACCATCAATTCAACAGGCGGGACTCCTTATGTTTGGGTTACTCTTCCGGTAAAATTGCTAATCATGACTTTGGTTGGAGCTAAATCACTTGGGGTCTTTCCCAATTTTGCCATCATTTTGGCTGAGAGAATATTTACAACTATGCCATTATCGACCAGGACTCTAGTGATAGGCATCCTTCCAAGTAAATGGAAATATATAATGGCTTCAGATGTTAAGCCATAATGTGAGCAAGTCTTTTTATGACTACTCTTTCGAAATGCATGAGTAGCTCAATAAACACCATCGATACATTTGTGGTCTCCTCAATGTCAAAGGAACCATGCTATTCCTACAGATCTCCTTCCATCTTACTAGGCTGAGATGGTTTAGCCTGAAAACTCAATGGTAAAGTAAGTACCATGTTTCAATCCAATATAGCCGGTGGAAATGATCCAAACTAAATTACCAAATTCGGACATTGCCCCTAAATTCAGTTATTCTTTAATATTTTCTACCACAAGTAAACTGTGTGAAATATCTTTTATTAGAACTTTAATGTTGGGTGAAGTTCCTTCCATTGATTTTGCTCTCGCAAGGAGTTCTTCAATTAATAAATTATCCCCTGAAAAGTATTCATCACTAAGATACTTGGTCGGTTCTTTATTGTCAAGTTATTGTTTTTCTTTGATTGACTTATGTGGATCATTTCATAGTTAAATCCATCATGTTCATTGTTATTTGTTCATCTTTTAGTTGTAAAATTATCAACATTAGCTGTAATTGTATTGCCATTTTGTGTGGCTTATTGTCTAAAACGGCCAATTCGCTTTGCTTGGAAACCTATTCCGTCACTCAATCATGCCCATGAGACGATGGTGAACAACAAGGTTCCTAAGTTCACAATCTCAATACATGGAAAGAGAATATCTCAAGCTATAGCAGATCCATTGTAATTTGAGTCACAACAAACCATTTAAAATTAAAAATACTCCTTATAATTAAACCAAAATCTAAAAGAGTTCAACAAAATAAGAATAAAAATCAAGCAAACATCCCAACCACGCTACAAGCTTCACCTCTTAGCCCTATCTAAGAGGTTTAGCCTGTCATAGACATGTTAAAATCTCTTAAATACAAGCATAAAATAAACTAAGGAAAAGAAAAACCAAATGAGGAATAAGGAGAACTCAATGCCAGCGTGCTCCACGTCCTAGCTTCCACGGATGCCCAAGATCTTCGGATCCTCTCTCTCTGCTCTCTTCTCTTTTTATAAAGCTGGTAGGTCAGTCAGTTCACGGAGGCAAGAGGCGATGGAGAATGCCCTTTACGCAACAGAGAACTCCCCTATGTAAGTTCTGTTACGCAGTCAAGAAGACGGTCTGAAAAACACCCATTTTCCTTACTTTCTTCTCAAAGAAATAGTGTCCCTTGAGACGTTTTGGGGTGGCCTACATGATGAACGGATCAGATCTGTCATCCGATCATGGCCATGATCGTGCAATAACCCCAAAACTGGACGATTTTGGATGCTGAAATAGGGGCTGCATAATAGGACTTACGCTGTGATGTTGGTGGGGCCCATGATCAGTGTCAGTGGTGAAATCCATACCGTCCATTGCACTCTCCTAAAAAAACCAATTGGAAATCACTGGTTTTGGATCAGATTCGGTGTGGCCCACGTAGTTTTCTGTTCTGCCATCCATCTTGCATTTGAAAGGTGATCTGCCTGTCTGTACGTACATGGGACCAAAAAGAAGATGATGGGTGGGGCCCACTAGTTAAAAGGATGATGGACGGTCCAGATCATGGAGAGTATGGACGGTCTAGATCATCCAAAAGGATGATGGGTGGGGCCCACTAGCCAAAAACGGCCAGCCAGCATCTGTCCGCAGGATGCTGGCGCGGAAAGAAGATAGGTCAACCATCGGTTGACCGAATTAGTCGTCTGGTGCGGCGCAGGCGCGTGTACCCCATGCACACGCGCTGTACATGCGGGGTCCAATGTGATGTACATGTGGAATCCGTTTCGTCCATCCATTTTTTCACCTCATTTAAGGGGTTGAGACAAAATTTGAAGCACATCCAGATATCGGGTGGGCCTCATATTGACAATATGTGGACTAATTTGTCCATTGGGTCACTTTCACAGAGCTCGGCTGAAATTCAACGTGTACGGTTTATTTATGGTCCTCAGGCTATGTATGAAGTTTCGAGCTGCACGGATGGTGGGAACCCTATGATCTTGCATCCTGGACATCTTTCAGGCCACTTAAGCTTCCGTTTCTCAATTTTCTCAGATCTCTAGCATTTAAATCCATCGATCGTGATCCCCTGGGGCTCGTCCCTTGCCTTGGCGAATTCTGAGCGTTAAATCCATGCTTTCAGTACCCTGTTTCAGTCTAAGCTCATAAATACACTTTGCATCACAAATACGATTAAATCGGACCGTTAAATGATATCATGTTCATAAATTCAGGTAATAACTGGGATCTGATATGCAATATTTGACCCTCAACACGCCTCATAATCAGATGACGTGCATTGCCAGCTTTGTGCTAGTTGTACTTTTGTAATTTAAAAAAAAAAAAAAAAATTTGCTTTGAATATCTTTGAAGATCTTTAATTTGCTATTTCTTTCTCGTGCAAGGATGTCTTTTTTCTTATTAGCTATTTCAGGAACGGTAAAAAATGGAGTACGATGGACATGATTTTATCCCGTTAAATGTTTAGAACATGCTATAGATCTGACATGGTTGGAATAATTTCTTACTCTCATCGTGGTATCACCTAAATATCAAAAATAACTCTAAAGAGATGAACTGTCCTTTGACTCCCTATGCACTCTTACCATGATATAACCTAAAGAGATGATCTGCCCTTTGAATCCCTACGCACTCTTATCATGATATAACCTAAATACCGAAAATAACTCTGACGATATGATCGGCCCTTTGAATATCTACACATACATTATGTGGTATCAGAAAGCTCTGCCACGACGGAAGATAGGCTCACAATACGCGTCCAAGGCATAGTACGGAACAAAATTCACAGATTTTCTATTGGTATAATTGTTGAAGGGCATTGGTCAGACCCATTCTACGGTTGAAAGGGCATGCTCAGAGAGAGCTTTCATATTAGTTCTTAAACCAGTTTAATATTAACCAATATTTATTTATCTTTTAATCGGCTTAATATTAACCAATATTTATTTATCTTTTAATCGGCTGAAGGGGATTGCGTCCTACCCCCGCCCGTCCGTTGCCACGAACGGGCAGTTCTGTTGGAGCGCCCACTGTGATGTGTACTTGAAATCCAACCTGTTCATAAGTTCACACAAACATGGAAGAAGTGAAAACATAAATATCATCTTGATCGAAAACTTCTGTGACCCCAAAGAATTTTTTAATGGTAGCCGTTCAATCACGACTGTTTTCTGCGGAGGCTCCAATTGAGTTTTTATCTGCTTCAATTTTGGTTTCATACCCTAAAAAATGATCCGGCCAAATGGATGGACGGTATGGATACAACATATAGATCATTATAGGTCACAGCGAACTTGGTGACGTCACTTCAGTATATAGATAACGACTGAAGGCGTCAACCGTCAGTAGCTAATCCGCGTCTAGATATTTCTCCTCTGGACTGCGAAATGAACTCGAGGGAACCAACCGACCATTGCAATGAACTCAACCGTTATTTCCAGGTTATTTAAGATGCAAACATCGTTATCTCTCCGTAGCAGATCCAACGCTCAAGTGGACGGCACCGGATAACTCCTGCATTTAATGCAACTGGCATTCAATGCTATGGTTATTTAATGCAACCAAGCCTACTATTTGGTGTGATCCATTTTAGCGTTGGATCTATCTGATTTTTGTGCACGTATTGTAAAATGATCCAAGATGAGGGATGGACGGCATGGATAAACCGATACATCACAGTGACCCACCCACAGCAATGCCTGTCGGTGGCTAGAGACTGGCGGGAGTAGGACGCAATCCGCGTCTAGCCGATTAGGTGTCGCCCGGGAGAGTGTTACCCCCTTACCGTGTGGAGCCCACCTTGATCGATAAGCTGTATATCCACACAGCCTATCTGTCTTTCAGCTAATTTTAGAACGTTATTCCAAAACTTAAGCAAATCAACAGACTGCATTACTTAGAAAAATGGTGAATGAGAATTAAAACATTTTATATGGCACAAAAGGTTTGGATGAAGCTGATATTTGTATCTTCCCTTCATCTGGATATGATTGACCTTATTAATAGGTTGTTATCAATCTGCTTACGTTAGCTCAAGGAAAATTTTAATGATGAGCCTTTAATCACCACTTTTTCTTGTGGTGTGGTAAACCTGAGATTTGTATCCGCTTAACTTTTGGAACGACGTCCTAAAATGTGCTGAAAAGGTGGACCGTCGGCGTGGATACACAATAAATCATCGAAGTAGGCCCAGAGTAAGGCTAACACTCATTAGATTGTTATTGGGGTAACACCTAATCCGCTCTCGAGCTGAAGAGTTAACAAATTGTCTTTCAACGGCGACTCATCCCACCTAAAGGAGTCGGATTGTATAGTGATTAACCACCACTGTAGCATGGTGAGTAAACTTTGTTAGATCAATCATGATGCATGTGTCATTTGTTGGGGGCCTTGCACAAAATCTTAGGATCTAGTCCTTCAGAACAAATCAGAATTATGGATAATAAAGCAATGAAAAACAATCAATGCATCAATCACACACCACACAAGAGATTTTTACGTAGAAAACCCTCAAAGAGGTAAAAACCACGGGGCCTCGTCCAGATCAACAATCCACTATGAAGTAGAACGTTACAACCTTCTTCACTCACACAGGAGTAGATAAACAATAAGAGAAATGGAGAAACGGAGAGATCTAACCGATTATGAAGACATATAAGCGTTGAGATATAGATTGCACAGTAGATAACCTCCACAAGCAGAACCTCCCTTCTATAAGCTTCCTCTCTCTCTTCCTCTCTCTCTCTCTCTCTCACCTTTTGATAGCCCTAAACCCTTTAGAAAATCCCTTGTAAAGCTTTAGGAAACCCTCTTGTCATCCCTAGAAAATCCTAGGCAATCCCTTTTATAGTTTAGGAAACTTCCCTTTCGCATTCCGGTTGCGAAAGGACTCAAATCTGCAGTTTCGAGCAAAATCGCAGAACAAACTGTGTAACCTACGACTAGTCTAGCCGAGTCTTCGACTGGTCGTAAGACCCCTTCGACCAGTCGAGCCATCCCTTCGACCAGTCGTAGCTACAGTAAAAAAAAAAAAAAAAAAAAAAATCGTTGGACTTTGAGTCGTGTCACGACTCGAACTTTCGACTGGTCGACCACCAGCCTTCAACCGGTCAAGCAGGGCTCACGACCGGTCGAAGATGGGTCAAAAAACCCATCAAATCTCCCCCTTTTTGACCTAGGAGGGATCCACCTTCTTCAAGCCAGCTAGATTTCTACAAACCTCATACTTGCCCTTGAGCAAAGCCTTGGTCATCATGTCTGACCCATTATCGTCCGTGTGGACCTTCTCAAGCTGTAACACCTTCTGTTCCAAAATATCCCTGATCCAGTGATACCGAACCTCTATGTGCTTCGACTTGGAGTGCTGACTTGGATTCTTGCTCAAGTGTATAACACTTTGACTATCACAATAGACCACGTGTTCCTCCTGCTTTAGGCTAAGTTCCTGTAGGAACCTCTTCATCCAAAGTATCTCTTTACATGCCTCTGTGACTGCAATGTACTTGGCCTCTGTCGTCGACAATGTTACGACCTTCTGTAGCTTGCTCTGCCAAAAAATCGCCCCCCCTGCAAACGTTAACATGAACCCCGATGTAGAATTCCTGGAGTCTATGTCACCTACCATATCTGCATTTGTGTAACCCTCTAACATAGGTTTACCGTCACCAGCATAGGCTCAACCTGGATGAGCCTCTTAGATATCGTAGTATCCATTTCACCGTTGCCCAATGCTCTTTGCCATGATTGGCAAGATACCGGCTGACAACACCAACCGCATATGCTATGTCTGGGCGTGTACACACCATAGCATACATCAAACTTCCTACCGCTGACGCGTAGGGTATCTTCTGCATCTCTTCCACCTCTGCCTTCGTCTTGGGACACTGCCTGTCGCTCAATCTGAAGTGACCATCTAGTGGAGTACTGACCGGCTTCGCTCCATTCATATTGAACCGCTCTAGGACTTTCTCAATATACCGCACTTGTGACAGCCAGAACTTCCTGCTGCTTCTGTCACGGGTTATCTCCATTCCTAGGATCTGTCTAGCCGGGCCCAAGTCTTTCATCGCAAAAGATTTGCCCAACTCCTGTTTCAGCCTGTCGATCTTCTTGATGTCTTTTCTCATGATGAGCATGTCATCAACGTATAAGAGTAGTACTAGGAAATCACCATCTGAGAACTTGCGCGTGAACACACAGTGGTCCGACTCCGTTCTGTCATACCCATGTTTCAACATAAACAAGTCGAACTTCTTGTACCATTGTCGTGGAGCTTGTTTCAGCCCATACAAGCTCTTCCTCAGCCTACACATCATCTGCTCCTTGCCCTTGACTTCGAACCCCTCTAGTTGGTGCATGTAGATCTCTTCTTCCAGGTCACCATGGAGAAAGGCAGTTTTAACATCTAACTGCTCTATCTCCAGATCCATGCTAGCCGCCAACCTAAGCAACACCCGTATGGATGTCATCTTCACCACTGGTGAGAATATCTCCTCGAAGTCTTTGTCTTTCCTCTGACCAAAACCTTTCACCACAAGTCTGGCCTTGAACCTCGTCTGTGAATTCTTTTGCTCAATCTTCTTTCTGAACACCCACTTATTGCTCAAAGCTTTCTTGCCCTCAGGAAATTTCACCATATCATAGGTGTGGTTCTTATGCAAGGATTTCATCTCCTCTTGCATAGCTTTCAACCATTCCCCCTTATGCTCGTCGGCTAGGGCCTTAGAATAATCTTCTGGCTCTCCCCCATCGGTTAGCATAATGTACTCATGCGGCGAGTACCTCTTAGACGGCTGTCTGTCCCTAGATGACCTCCTCACCTGTGGCTCAACAGGTGGATCAAGTGGGGGCTGCTCCCCTGGTCCATCTTCTGAAGGAACTCCCTCGTCCTCTGCACCTTGCTGTACTTCCCCGTCATCAGGCACCATGGGAGGAGTAACTGGATCCATGTCCTCTAGCTCACTTGAACTAGGCTAGTTCTTCTCTGGCTTACTGTTGAGACTCAAATATTGCATAATTTTCTCCATTTATATCTTGATTTTATGAATATAAATCATCTTAATATTTTATTTTACTCATGCATGTGTTGCAAGGTGAATTTATGTGTTTAGATTGAAAAAGGGTGTTAAAAGCATGAATTTGATTATCAAAAATCACCAAGGCAAGGGATGGATCTTAGGAGACAAAGATTAAAGAATTCACATGCCAAAGATCCAAGAAAACCGAGTGAAGAACAAAGAAAATTGAAGATTTGAAGTGAAGAATCCTTAAATCGTCCTGAAAAAGTGTATTCTAAAGCTGTGAAGTTTATTTTGGGAAACTGTGCAGCAGGAAGTCTGTTTTAAATGAACTATGCAGCGAGAAGTCTATTTTGAAAAAATACGTATATTTGAGGCAATTTCTAGGGTTTTTCAAATTTGTACGAAAATTGGAGTTCCTTACTTATAAATAGGGCCTCCTAGGGCATTCCAAAACATTATTCAAGGCATCCCAAAACAAATTTTAGGATTTTTAAAGAGTTTTTAGTTTTATTAAAGCTTTATAAGTTATTTTTTGTAGCTCTTTTTTATTTACATTTTTTTCTTTCTTTCTTGTTGCTTTTTATTCCTGCAATTTAATTATGTTTTTCTAAGTTCCTTCTAGCCCAAGCTAGAAGGGAAGTACATGGGTTTAATATTTCTTTAAAATTATGATGATTGATTGCTTTAATGATGAGAAGAATGGTGTATGCATGTTATCTATTATTTAGGTTTTATTTTTTATCCTCTCGTGGGATCCATATGTTTCCATCATATGAGATCCATATTGATGGATAGGCTTATCCTAGATCAATCAGATTTCCTAGATAGGAGAGGTTCTCAACCTGTTATATTTATTTGATATTCATTATCCTATAGATATTGAATACTTAAAATCACTGACGCTTGAGAATATATGTCAATGGTGCAAATCCATAATTTTCTAATATTTTATATCATTTATTAAAATACTTAAACTGTTTTATTTTCCGGCTAAGCTGACCATAGTACTCAGATCCTAGTTGTGTTATCCAAGTCATCATGATTTTGGAATATTAACGTATGTGTGGAACTTTGAAGCTTGGGTGTTATTTTATTCAATTGAATTACATTTATTCAAAAATCCCAAAATCAAATCATCAGATTAATTTTTATTACTTAGTTTGTTTATCATTTGATTTTTTTCCTCTCACAATCCATCTCCCTGTGGATATTACTTACGAACCTCTGCACTTGGAGGCAAGCAATCAAGTTTTTGGCGCCGTTACCGGGGAGAGACTTAGAGAGATCAGATCTGTGCAAGATAGCTAAGGTAAGTTTTTTTTCTAAGGTAAGTTTTCTTCTAAACCTTCCAAATTTTCTGTAGGTTTTTTTTCTTTTCTTTTCTTTTCTTTTTCTTTGAAAATAAATTCAGTTGGGTCTTTCAAGCACTAACCATGACATAAGGTTGCCCTGCTTGGGATTTCATCACCCAAGTGCTATGGTTGTCCTACAGTTACTGTTTGATCACAAAGGTCATCCGCTGAATCTATTTTCCAGATTAGCATTGTTTAATTTCTGCATTAGTTTTACTTTTGTTGATTTATTTATTTATTTATTTATTTATATTTTTTTTATGGACTGAACTCTCATGGTCGACCATTACCGCTGGGTTGTTGATTTATTTTTACTTTGTAGATTGAACCCTCATGGTCGGCCCTGCCGCCTGGGTTGTTGATTTATTTTTACTTTGTGGATTGAACCCTTATGGTCGGCTCTGCCGCCTGGGTTGTTGATTTATTTTTTTATTTTTATTTTAAGTATTATACTTGTTATTTGAATTAGTGGTATTTGTTATGTGGTGTGGATGGTTTATGTCCCGTTGGAGTAGGGATCAAAACAATCGACTCTCCTCTGAAGGCGGACTAGTTCCGGGCCTTGATCATTCCCTTAGAAGAGGCACTCAACATCACTTGGATTCCATGGCAGACCTAGTTGATAATCCAAATCCAAATCTGCCAGATCTAACTATAAATCAAAATAGAGAAAATCAATTTAATCCTCCTCTTGAGGATGAAAATGAAGTTCATAGGAATGTGTTAAACCAACCACGGACTTTACGTGAACATTTACACCCTGAGAGATCAACTTTACCATCTTGCATTGTGTTCCCTGCTCACACAGGGAACATTGATTTTAAACCAGGTGTGATTCAATTGATTCCTAAATTTCATGGCTTGGATTCTGAAAGCCCCTACTTGCACCTCAAGGACTTTGAGGAAGTAATTGCAACGTTACAAATAAACAATGGCAATAGGGATATACTTAAGCTTAGGTTATTCTCATTTTCTCTAAAGGATCAGGCCAAAGCATGGCTCAACTCTCTAAGACCTAATACCATCACTTCATGGCAAGCTTTAAGTAGAGAGTTTTTGAAAAAGTTCTTTCCCGAGCACAAAACAAATGCATTAAAACAAGAAATCATGTCATTCTCCCAAAAGGGGAATGAACTATTTTTTCAAGCTTGGGAGCGCTTCAAAGACATTCTAATTACTTGTCCACATCATGGTTATGAACCATGGCACGTGATTAATGCTTTCCGAAAGGAGCTCACAATGGATACCCGTCAGTTCATAGAGATGATATGTGGTGGAACCTTTCTTGACAAAGATCATAATGAGGCTTGGGATTTTCTAGATATGTTAGCAGAGAATACGCGGACATGGGATGTCTCTGCTAAATCAGACCAAACTAGACCCAGTCCTAGAGAGAAAGCGGGGATGTATGTCCTAAGAGAGGAAGACGACCTTAATGCAAAATTCGCTGCATTGGCTAGAAAGGTCGAAGCCTTGGAAATTAGAAAGGTTGATATGGTTAAAGCAAACACTTCCTTACAAAATATCACGCATGAGCATGATTAAGCAAATGCTATAAATAACTACCAAAAGTCAGTTATGCAACCAATGGGAAACACGTATAATCCAAATTGGCGTAACCATCCTAATCTTAGTTGGAGGAATGAACCACAAATTAATGCACCCAATACACCTCAAATGCCTCCACAAAATAACTTCTTTGGGGCACCTAACAATGCACCATATGTGCCCCCGCCAAAGCGATCATCTATGGAGGATGCATTGACCGCATTCAAGAACTCTCAAGCTCAAATGAATCAGTCTCTAATCCAATCAAATCAGGAATTAAAGACAGTTGTGGCTAGGATTGAGACTCAACTAAATGCTAGGGAAAAAGGCACCCTTCCTTCTCAACCTGTGCCAAACCCTAGAAATACACATTTCATTAGAGACTCAAATCCAAATGAGTTACATCATGAACAAGCTAAGGCCATCATTACCTTGAGAAGTGGAAAAGAGATCGATAATAAGATAATGCAACTGGTAGAAATATCGGAGGATGAGCCACCGTCTCAAGAAAATGATGAACCGGCTATGGTTCAAAAGCCGCAACAACAAAATGATAAAGAGACTAAGTCATATAAGCCTCTAGTTCTGTTCCCATCTAGACTACGAAATCCAACTGTCCCCATGAAATATCAAGAGGTGTTGGATGTGCTCCAAAAGGTTACTGTCAATATTCCTCTGCTTGATGCCATTAGACAAATTTCATTATATGCTAAATATCTCAAGGACTTGTGCACTGTAAATAGGAAATTAAATGTGCACAAAAAGGCCTTCCTTACTGAGAAAGTGAGCGCTATTATTCAACAAAAGGTTGTACTCAAATACAAAGACCCAGGAAGTCCCACTATTCCTTGTATTATTAGGAATTTTCAAATTGAGCATGCTTTGCTAGATTTGGGTGCAAGTGTCAACTTAGTACCTTATTCGGTTTACAAACAAATGGGGCTAGGCGAGCTTAAACCAACCACGATTACACTCCAATTCGTTGATCGCTCCATTAAGATACCAAGGGGAATTTTAGAGGACGTGCTAGTCCAAGTGGAGAAATTCTATTTCCCCGTGGATTTTATTGTATTAGACACTGAACCATGTGTAAATGCTAGTGCTCAAGTTCCCATCATTTTAGGTTGTCCATTCCTAGCAACTTCAAATGCAATCATAAATTGCAGGAATGGAATAATGAACTTTTCTTTTGGTAACATGACTCTAGAGCTAAATATTTTCAATCTATGTAAGCAGCCCATTGATAATAATGAAATCCATGAGCTGAATTTCATGGACTGCTTGATAGAAGAAGAGGAATTGAAACCCAGTTTGACTAAGGAATTGATTCAAGTCATTGAGGACTTGAAAATTTCTGATTTAGAAAAAGTGTTTGCTGAAAATTATGATGATAATGAGAGCACTACCACCCGAGATATTGGTATGTACCAATGGAGACAGCGCACTCAAATCCTATCTATCGAGGACTCGCGACCTCTGCCATCACCAACCAATGTTCCAAAGCTTGATTTAAAACCACTACCAAATGAGCTTAAGTATGTATACTTAGGTGAAAATAAAACTTATCATGTGGTGATCTCTTCATTTTTAGACAAGGATTAAGAGATTAAATTGTTGAATGTTCTAAGGGACCATAAAAGAGCCTTGGGCTAGACCATTTCTGACATCAAGAGTATAAGCCCTTCTATATGCACCCATCGGATCCACCTCGATGAGGACGCCAAACCAATTAGACAACCTCAAAGGCGTCTCAATCCAAACATGATGGAAGTTGTAAAAAATGAGGTGATCAAATTATTGGATGTGGGAATCATCTACCCAATATCCAATAGTGTTTGGGTGAGTCCAACTCAAGTAGTCCCAAAGAAATCCGGAATAACTATTGTGCAGAATTCTAATAATGAACTCATACAACACGTGTCACCACTGGTTGGCGTGTTTGCATTGACTATAGAAAATTGAATCAGGTCACAAAGAAGGATCATTTCCATCTACCATTCATTGATCAAGTTTTAGAGAGGGTAGTAGGTCACTCCTTCTATAGTTTTCTTGATGGATATTCCGAATATAACCAAATAGAGATAGCCCTGAAAGACCGAAAACCATGTTCACTTGTCCATTTGACACATTTGCTTTCAAACGGATGTCATTTGGATTGTGTAACGCTCCAGCAACTTTTCAACGGTGTATGTAAAGTATTTTTTCAAATATAGTTGAAAAGTTTCTTAAGGTTTTCATGGATGACTTCTCTATATTTGGGAGTAGTTTTGAGGAATGCCTCAACAATTTATCTCTTGTCTTGTCTAGGTATGAAGAGAAACACCTTGTCTTAAATTGGGAGAAATGTCATTTCATGGTTCAAAAGGGAATTGTTTTGGGCCATGTTATCTCCAAAAATGGAATCGAGGTAGATCGCTCAAAACTCGACATTATAGCTAATTTACCTATCCCCCGAACTGTTAGAGATATTAGATCACTTATAGGGCATACTGGTTTTTATAAAAGATTCATCAAGGACTTTAGTGTCATTACTAGACCCTTGATTAATCTTCTTCAAAAGGATGTTCCATTTAAGTGGACAGATGAGTGTGCAAATGCCTTTAATAAAATTAAATCATCTCTTACCACTGCACCTATCATGCGTCCACCAGATTGGACACTTCCTTTTGAACTAATGTGTGATGCAAGTGACTATGCCATAGGGGCTGCTTTGGGCCAAAGGAAAGATAAACGGCCCTATGTTATTCATTATGCGAGTAGAACTCTAAACTCGGCCGAAGTGAACTACTCAATAACTAAAAAAGAGTTACTTGCAGTAGTTTTTGCTTTGGATAAGTTTAGGTCCTACTTGCTGGGATCTAAAGTGGTCATTTTCACAGACCACTCGGCTTTGAAATATTTGTTGTCTAAGAAGGATGCAAAGCCGGGACTCTTAAGATGGATCCTCCTACTCCAAGAATTTGACTTAGAGATAAAAGATAAGAAATGAGTAGAAAACGTAGTGGTCGATTACCTTTCCAGATTGGTGTTAGATGATTCCACTGAAGAGATGCATATCCAGGACACTTTTTCTGATGAACAATTATTCGCAATCTCCAAATTGCCTTGGTATGCGGATATAGTGAACTATCTTGTAACGGGAAAAATGTCATATCATTGGAAGTCACAAGATAGGAAGCGTTTTGAAACCGAGGTTATGAACTTCTTCTGGGATGACCCGTATTTATATAAATATGGGACTGATCAAATTTTTAGACGTTGTGTTCCAGAGGATGAAGTTCAGAGTGTTATTTCTTTTTGCCACATGGAAGCATGTGGTGGCCATTTTTCTGCTAAGAAAACCACTGCAAAAATTCTGCAATGTGGTTTTTACGGGCCCACCATGTTTAAAGACACCCATGCTTTCTGTGTTGCTTGTGATAGATGTCAAAGGTTGGGAAGAGTGTCCCGGCGCAACATGATGCCTTTATCCCCAATTTTGCCATTAGAGATTTTTTATTGTTGGGGTATTGATTTTATGGGCCCATTTCCATCTGCTTTTGGATTTCTTTATATATTGGTTGGTGTGGACTATGTTTCAAAGTGGATTGAGGCAGTTCCAAGTAGGACCAATGACAACAAAGTGGTCATACGATTCCTCAAGAAAAATATTTTTTCTAGATTTGGAACTCCAAAGGCCATCATTAGTGATAGCGGGTCTCACTTTTGCAATAGGACATTTGAGGCTTTGATGAAGAAATATGGCATCAAGCATAAAGTGAGCACCCCATACCACCCACAAATAAGTGGGCAAGCTGAGATTTCTAATCGGAAAATCAAACACATTTTAGAGAAAACTATAAAGCCAGATAGGAAAGATTGGCCCCTCAGACTATCCGACGCTTTATGGGCTTATAGGACTGCTTATAAGACCCCGATTGGAATGTCTCCATATAGATTGGTGTATGGGAAGGCTTGCCACTTGCCTGTGGAATTGGAACATAGATCCTACTGGGCAATAAAGAAATTAAACTTTGATATGGACTAAGCAAGTGGATAAAGGAAATTAGATTTGAATGAATTAGAGGAGCTGAGGAGAGACTCGTATAAAAATTCTAAAATCTACAAAGAGAGGACCAAAGCTTTTCATGACAAAAATATCCTGAGGAAGAATTTTGAACCTCAGCAAAAGGTCCTATTGTACAATTCCCGTCTCCAGTTTTTTCCGGGAAAGTTAAGATTAAGATGGACAAGCCCTTTCATTGTGAAGAATGTTTATACTCATGTGGTTGTTGAAATTAAGAATCCACGTAATGGCAATGTGTACAAGGTTAATGGTCAGAGATTGAAGCCTTATGTGGAAAACTTTCATTTGGGAGAGGAGTCATTCCCTCTTCATGAGCCAGAATATTCAGATTGATGCTCCTAGTCGGATGGAGCGTTTCTGTAAGGTTTGTATCATATTCAATTCTTTTTAGTATCACATAGCATGTGAGTTTTTCATGGCAGGTACTATCCACCCTTTCTTTTATTTTTATTGTTCTCTACATTACATTATCATTACATTGGGGACAATATAGATTTTAGGTTGGGGGGTGTGGATAGTCATTCATGTGAGTTTTTTTTTTTGGTTTTTATTATTTTTTCTTTTTTATTTTTAGGTTTCAGTTTTTTTTTTTCTATTTAAGTTTGTAGGAAATTTTTTTCAACATTTTCAAAATAATATATACAAGAATGTGAACATGCATATTTCTCAAAGTTAGACTAGTGTCACGAGCACCTAAGTATATTGGATCATAATTATTCTAAATTTTGATTAGGTCTCTGAACTCAAGGATGTAATGGATTAAGAAATTAAAATTCTAACTAACTTTAGACTTAGGATAAGTATTGTTTTGTTTTGGAATTTATATGATGAATGAAGGCATAATTGTATAAATTTCTGAGTGTTGAGCTATTTTTCATGTTTTCAATGTTTGTGGGTAACATTTCTGAAAACTTTCACGAGACTATAACTCGTCCACTAGGAGAAACCTAGGGGTTGAAAGGCTTGTTGCATATGCTAAATGCAATTGAGATTACCTGCGAAAGTGGTGTAGTTAGATTTTTTTTTCTGTCTTAATTTTGTTTCTAAAATTAGTTTTATTCTTATTTTTATTTTTCGCTTATTTTGCTTGGGACTAGCAAAATACTAGTTGGGGGGTATGTTGAGACTCAAATATTGCATAATTTTCTCCATTTATATCTTGATTTTATGAACATAAATTATCTTAATATTTTATTTTACTCATGCATGTGTTGCAAGGTGAATTTATGTGTTTGGATTGAAAAAGGGTGTTAAAAGCATGAATTTGATTATAAAAAATCATCAAGGCAAGGGATGGATCTTAGGAGACCAAGATCGAAGAATTCACATACCAAAGATCCAAGAAAACCGAGTGAAAAATAAAGAAAATTGAAGATTTGAAGTGAAGAATCCTGAAATCGTCCTGAAAAAGTGTATTCTGAAGCTATGAAGTTTATTTTGGGAAACTATGCAGCAGGAAGTCTGTTTTAAACGAACTATGCAGCGAGAAGTCTATTTTGGAAAAATACGCATATTTGAGGCGATTTCTAGGGTTTTTCAAATTTGTACAAAAATTGGAGTTTCCTACTTATAAATAGGGCCTCCTAGGGCATTCCAAAACATTATTCAAGGCATCCCAAAGCAAATTTTAGGGTTTTTAAAGAGTTTTTTAGTTTTATTAAAGCTTTATAAGTTATTTTTTTAGATCTTTTCTATTTGCATTTTTTTCTTTCTTTCTTATTGCTTTTTATTTCTGCAATTTAATTATGCTTTTCTAAGTTCCTTCTAGCCCAAGCTAGAAGGGAAGCACATGGGTTTAATATTTCTTTAAAATTATGATGATTGATTGTTTTAATGATGAGAAGAATGGTGTATGCATGTTATCTATTATTTAGGTTTTGTTTTTTATCCTCTTGTGGGATCCATATGTTTCCATCATATGAGATCCACATTGATGGATAGGCTTACCCTAGATCAATCAGATTTTCTAGATAGGAGAGGTTCTCAACCTGTTATATTTCTTTGATATTCATTATCCTATAGATATTGAATAATTAAAATCACTGACACTTGAGAATATATGTCAATGGTGCAAATCCATAATTTTCTAATATTTTATATCATTTATTAAAATACTTAAATTGTTTTATTTTTCGACTAGGCTGATCATAGTGCTCAGATCCTAGTTGTGTTATCCAAGTCATCATGATTTTGGAACATTAACGTATGTGTGGAACTTTGAAGCTTGGGTGTTATTTTATTTAATTGAATTACATCCATTTAAAAATCCCAAAATCAAATCATCAGATTAATTTTTATTACTTAGTTTGTTTAGCATTTGATTTTTTTTTTCCTCTCACAATTCATCTCCCTGTGGGATCGACCCTGTATTCACGGGATATTACTTACGAACCTCTGCACTTGGAGGCAAGCAATCACCTACCAATGTCTTCTATACACTGATCTTCAAAGAAAACCACATCTCTGCTCCTGACGAGCTTCCTCTCGGTCGGATCCCACAATTTATAGCCGAATTTTTCATCACCGTACCCCAAGAACACACACTGCCTGATCTTCATATCGAGCTTGGACCTCTCGTCCTTTGGTAGGTGAACGGATGTCCTCCATCCAAACACCCTGAGATGATTGTATGATGGATCTTGTCCAGTCCACACCTTCTCAGGTACTTCTCCATTCAACGGGGCTGATGGAGACCTATTTATCAAATACACCGCCGTGTGCATTGCTTCTCCCCAGAACGTCTTGGGCAACTTCGCATGAGATAACATGCATCTGATTCTCTCAACAATGGTGTTATTCATTCGCTCAGCCACACCA
This sequence comes from Magnolia changhungtana, assembly GCA_030180095.1. Lineage (NCBI taxonomy): Eukaryota > Viridiplantae > Streptophyta > Magnoliopsida > Magnoliales > Magnoliaceae > Magnolia > Magnolia changhungtana. The sequence goes on along the minus strand of JASAUF010000647.1, from coordinate 2,775,183 downwards.
TTATGCTGGGGGGTCTTGGGAACCGTCTGTTCATGTCGTATACCCAGGGACTTGCAGTACTCATGAAAGTCGCCAATGTATTCACCACCATTGTCAGTGCGGATGCACTTCAATGATCTACCTGTCTCTCTCTCGACCATAGCATGAAACAATTTAAACACACCAAAGACCTCATCCTTGGATTTCAAAGCATAAACCCAAACCCTCCTAGATACATCATCTATAAAAGTGAGAAAATACAATGCCCCACCCAAGGTTTTTGTCCTCATAGGACCACAAACATCAAAATAAACTAAATCTAATACATGCACTTTATTAACATGAGAAGAAGTTTTAACAAATGAAACTCTATGCTGTTTCCCTGATAAACAATCAAGACAGTCTGGAAGGAGCTGCTTCTTTGCTAGTACCTGAAGCCATTTTTCACTCATGTGGCCTAGACGCCTGTGCCACATGTCAATAACTAAATCTTTCACTACGTTCAACCCACCCTTACACATACTGACACTTGCCTTGTAAAGGGTGCAACACTTCTTTCCTCTGGCCACGATCAACGAACCCTTGATGAGCTTCCATCACCCACCAGCAAATCGGCTTTCATAGCCATCATCATCCAGCCTTCCCGTCGATATCAAGTTGAGGGGAAGGTCTGGGAAATGCCTCACATCCCTGAGAACCAATGTGCAGCCCACATCGGTCTTCACACAAATATCACCGACTCCCACGATTTTTGATACGCCAGAATTTTCCATCTTCACAGTCTCATAATCACCTGACTTGTAGCTTGTGAAGGAGTCCCTGTGTGGAGTCGCATGAAAAGAAGCTCCCTAGTCTATCACTCAGTCGGTGTCCTGACTCGTAGCCGTGAGACATACATCATGATTTACTGAAAGAATAACTATCATGTCGCCATCTGAAGCGACTGCAGTGGAATCTGATTCATCTTCCTTCCCTTTTCCTTTCTTGTCATTTTTCTTACCACGACATTCATGCTTGTAGTGGCCCTTCTTGCCACAATTCCAGCATTCAACATGTTTTTTGTTACTTGACTTGCCTCTTGATTTATCTCGGGCCTTCCCGCCCTTCCTGTTCTTTCCTCTCCCCCGTTCCTGTGTCACAAGAGCCTCTTGCTGAGCGGACCCCTGAGACTTCCTCCTTGTCTCCTCATTGAAGAGACAACTGGTTACCTGTTCCATGGATATTTTTCCGTTTAGCGCGGAGTTACTTAGAGACACCACCAATGTCTCCCAACTGTCAGGCAATGAACTAAGCAATAGTAAAGCTTGCAATTCATCATCCAGGACCATCTTCATAGAGGTGAGTTAGTTCACTATATTGCTGACCTCATTCATGTGCTCGGCTACAGAACCACCATCCTTGAATTTGAGATTCACAAGTCGCCTTATCAGAAAAATCTTATTACCGGCTGTCTTCCTCTCATACAGCCCTTGTAATTTCAGCCATAGGCTAGCGGCTAAGGTTTCCATATACACATGGTGAAACACGGAATCATTCAACCATTGTTTAATAAACCCCACCACCTTTCGGTCCATCTTCTTCTAATCATCATTAGTCATATCCTTGGATTTTGCTGATATGCCTAAAATTGGAGAATATAGGTCCTTGCAATAAAGCAAGTCCTCTATCTTAGCCTTCCATATGGTCCAGTTTGAACCATTGAGGCTGATCATCCTTGATGAGCCACCTTCCATAATTCAAAACCGATCCTACCCGTTCAATTAACTTAGCTCTGATACCACTTTGTTAGGGGCCTTGCACAAAACCTTAGGATCTAGCCCTCTAGAACAAACGAGAATTATGGATAATAAAGCAATGAAAAACAATCAATGCATCAATCACACACCACACAAGAGATTTTTACGTGGAAAACCCTCAAAGAGGTAAAAATCACGGGACCTCATCTAGATCAACAATCCACTATGAAGTAGAATGTTACAACCTTCTTCACTCACGCAGGAGTGGATAAACAATAAGAGAAATAGAGAAAACGGAGAGATCTAACCGATTACGAGGACATAGAAGTGCTGAGATATAGATTGCACAGTAGATAACCTCCACGAGCAGAACCTCCCTTCTATAAGCTTCCTCTCTCTCTTCCTCTCTCTCTCACCTTTTGATAGCCCTAAACCCTTTAGAAAATCCCTTGTAAAGCTTTAGAAAACCCTCTTGTCATCTCTAGAAAACCCTAGGCAACCCCTTTTATAGTTTAGGAAACTTCCCTTTCGCATCCCGGTTGCGAAAGGACTCAAATCCGCAGTTTCGCGCAAAATCGCGGAACAAACCGCGTAACCTACGACTAGTCTAGTCGAGTCTTCGACTGGTCGTAGGACCCCTTTGACCAGTCGAGCCATCCCTTCGACCAGTCGTAGCTACAGTAAAAAATAGCAAAAAAAACTCGTTGGACTTTGAGTCGTGTCACGACTTGAACCTTCGACTGGTCGACCACCAGCCTTCGACCGATCGAAGATGGGTCAAAAAACTCATATCCCCGCCATCTATCCAATTTTTTAGCACATTTTAAGGCATGGTCCTAAAATTTAAGCATATCCAAAGTTCAAGTGGACTACACCACAGTGATCAATGGGGATAATGATATCCACCATTGAAACCTTCCAAAAACCCACATGGACGTTTATTTGTTATCCAAATTACTTATGAGGTCACACAAACATATATGAAGAGAAAACACAAATATCAGATTAATCTAAAACTTCTGTAACATAAAATAAGTTTTCAACAGTAGTCTTTTAGTTCCTATCGTTTCCTGTTGAGTGATCCACATAAGCATCAGATATACTTGGATTTTGGGCATGTCATAAAATGAACAAAAACAAACCATGGATGGCATGGATAAAAACAAATGCATTATAGTGGCCCCATAGGGTTTACTCACCATGCTAAGGAGTTGCTAAACACTTACGTCCCACTGCAGCTTAAGTATTTTTTCCTAATATTCTCCATCTTGATGACCATGTGACATCCACTCGGTTTGTCAGTTACCTCAGCTAATGTTACAATATTATTTAAGATACAAAACTCACTGTGCCACACCACAAGAAAATGTTACGTGAAGATACCCACTATTGAAACATTTGGACCTTGGGTTTTTTTTTTTTGTGAAATTATGGGCGTTCATGACTTGACATAATCTCGCCAAAACGATGACCGATGTGGATATAAATAACACATCCACCTAACTTGGTGACGTGAAAACACTATAGAGGTGAGTGGTGTGTAGCACACGACGCAATCCACGCCTTAAATTCAGATGTGAGGTGAGAATAGATGGCCACGAGGCAGCAAGCACTCAAATCAGTGTACCGGGTATACAATGTCCACAACTGATACCGATATGGAGGGCATATCGTCCTCGAATGAGATATTGGCCCAGATAGCCGCATTGGCCACGTCTGGTATCGGGACGTCCCAGATGAATTTTGCGAATCGGCATGACGACCCAATAAGCTTGGGGGGAGCCCTCACGAGAAGGAGATTCAACACCTCAGGTGAGCATGAATGTACAGAGGAGATTCTTCCAATAGCCAATTCCACGAATGAATCTATAGTTGGGATTGATCCAGTCGTCAATTCCATGAATGAATCTAAAGACGAGATTAGTACACTCGTCGATTCCATGAATGAATTACGCGCTGTATCCGTTTCCCAGCTCAGACGTGGAAATCTTCCCACCATCTACAGAGTCCCACAGAGCATCCGGCAACTAAACATTGATGCGTACGAGCCCCAGATCCTGTCGATTGGCCCATACCATCACGGAAAGATTAACCTAAATGGCATGGAAGTGCACAAATGGCAGTACCTAGATTCAATCCTCAGACGCAATCCCAATTATTCGTTGGAAAGTTACATCTGGGAGATCAGGAAATTGGAGGATGAAGCGCGAAGTTGCTACTCTGGCTATGTGGGCTACAAGAGCAATGAGTTTGTGAAAATGATGATGCTTGATGGTTGCTTCATTGTCGAGCTCTTTCTCAGGCTAAAAGAACAGCGAAGCGAGGTGGACCCAGTATTTAGTGCGAGTTGGATGTTGATCCTCATTGGGTATGATATGCTGCTCCTCGAAAATCAAATTCCTTTCATTGTTCTGCAGCGTATTTACGAAATTGCTACACGTTACTTGGAACAATCCGAGTATTCACTTGTGGAGCTTGCCTTTGATTTCTTCTTGAATTTCTTTCGTGAAATCATGCCTACTGCTTATAAAGTCCAGATGATGGATTCCATCCGTCGTCCTCATCATCTGCTCGATTTGTTCCACTCGTATTTGATACCGACCCAGACTCTTAACAACCAGTCCAACCTTCCATGCAATCCTACTGTTGAATCGAAGAAACCATTCTTCCTCTCGAAAGTTTTATTTCCATGTTCAAATTCAGCCCAGTTGCCCATTAGTAAACATCAAACACCACTATTGCCGCGACGGTCAACCCCCCGAGTAACTTTGAAGATGATCCCTAGTGTGACTGAGCTCCAACTTGCAGGGGTCAAGTTCAAGAAGAGAGTGGGGTGGAGTAGCATCTTGGAGGTGAAATTTAGCAATGGAGTGTTGGAAATCCCACCACTGTCCATAAATTCCTACGCCAAAACTCTCTTTGGGAACCTTCTAATGTTCGAACAATGCTACCCAAAAGCTAGAATCTGCTTCATGACTTACATTATCTTCATGGATTGCATCATCAACACATCCAAGGATGTGGCGTTGCTCCATCGGAATGGGATCATAAATCATTTAATGGGAAGCGATGAGGAAGTGGCTAACCTATTCAACAGGCTCGGCCATGGGATATTCGATTTCCAGAATAATTACCTTTCGGGTCTTTACAAGGATGTGGAAAAACATTGCAAGACGAAATGGAACATGTGGTGGGCGAGCTTGAGGCGCGATTATTTCACCAGTCCTTGGGCCGGCCTTGCTACGTTTGCGGCTGTCATCGTCATTCTGGCCACCATCATTCAGACGATCTTCGCCATCCTTTCCTATAAGTGATCCCGTGCTAGTTCTGATCATCATATTTTAATGGTTATACATCCTAGGTCTCCTCGTTCCATTATCGTTCTGTTATTCATGTAGCATGTTTTAATATGGTTATGCATCCTAGGTCTCTTGGTTCCATCGTCTAGCCTATGTTATTCATGTAGCATGTTTTAATGGTTATGCATTCCTAGGTCACCTCATTCCATCATATATGGCTCATGTTCTTCATGCAGCATGTTTTAATGATTATACATCCTAGTTTCCGGCTTATGTTCTTCATGTAGCATTTAGACAGAATAACTCCGGGAAATTACATTGTAGCGCAGGAGACATCTTTATCTTTCCTGGGTGATCTTTAGAATTACTGCAGATGATTTTGATATTTCTTATTTGTAATTTTGCTATAATGGAAGTATCTCTTATGTGTGTGAACTGTAGAATATCAATTATGGTTTCTTTTTAATATTGTAACTCGTCCCCACTCCTTCGGGACCGGGCAAGTCCTCTGAACCCTATCAAGATCGAGTTGACTTGAGCCGGTTAGTTATGACGACCCAGATAAGTCACCAGCTGTGGCTAGCAATGGTCAAAGGATCCTGATGGGAACAATCCCATCTGAATCGTGTACCTGACTCAACTTGACTCTAACCGGGCTCATCACATGGACCTGACTTGAAACATGGACCAGGCGTGTTTGGACGGGCCAATCCCATGGGATTGGATTGTATTAGGGTAGATGCAAGTAATGATGGCTCTGTCAGTGGATTGGTGCCAATCCAATGGGATTGCTATATCCAGGGAACTCACCACCGAGTATGTTTGGCTCGCTTGGCCAATCCCGGGATTACACCGGCCAATCCTCGGATTGCTCCATCTAACCAAACATGTCCAGGGCAAAATAGGGGGGATTAGGAGGGATTGGGTGGGATTAGGAGGGATTGATGGTGATGTCAGTGGACTACTTGGGATTGCTATATCTAACTTCTGCCTGTTTGGCACGTCGGCCAAATCCCAGGATTGCTCCTTCCAATCCACCCTAATACAACTTAATACAATCCACCTTGCCTGGCCAAACAGGCCCTAAGCGAGACTAAAAGGTAAGACCCAAACCCCCCTGATTTTTAACAGGTCTAATAAATGGAAGCCATACCCCATTAAAATCAGTTTGGTCCATCAAGTGGTAGCACCGTAAGCAAATTAGGTTGTACCAGGCCATTGTGGGCACCACGAGATATTTGGATGATATCCAACCCATTCAAGAAGTGAGCCCCACCTTGATGTCCAAAGAAGGCCAATCAAGTCATCAAGGAGGCCATACATAGAAAACAAAATAAAACAGACCAAAAACCTGATGATCCATCCATGGTGGGAGTTAATAAACCAATGGTCTAGATTACCAAAACATAGGGCCACTTCTAAAAATTTAAAACCCATCTATATACAGTGCAAAGATGTAGGATGGGAAGGTGGTGTGGTGGTTGGTGGCTGGACATGGAGTCTCTTTTAAGTTATATGGGGTGAGAGAAACGATGGTTGTTTTGAAAATAGATCTTGGACTATAGGCCTGGCAGTTTGAAAGATGGAAACGGATGGGCTACTGACCCTCTGTGGGCCCCACCATGATGTATGTGTTTCGTCCATGTTGTACACCCATTATATGTGAGCCCAAAAATGAGAATGATCCAAATCTCAAGTGGACCGCATAGTGTTGATTAAATGCCCACCATTAAAAACTTCTTGGGGCCATCTTATTACCTAATAAACAGGTTAGATGTCAAATAAACATTACAGTTGTCCTTAGGAGTTTTTTAATGTTGGAGATTTAATGACTACTGTTTTCCCATGGTGTGGTCCATCTGATATTTAGATCTACCTCAATTTTTCGATCAAGACCTAAAATTATCGTTCAAAATGGATGGACGACCTGGATAAAACACATAAATAATGGTGGGTCCACGTAGCACCAACCACTGGACCTGACTCGTGTACCTGTGATGTAGAGCGGGTCGCAGATAATTACATGGCAAAGATGGATCAAAAAAGGCCCGGTCGGCGACAGAAGTGATCTGGACCATCAGACCTTTAATCAGGGGTATCTCGCAATCCGGGATGAGTTAGCCGACGAAAAATATATGATTTTGGGGTAGAACGAGCTACTTTAGCCAACCAACCTAGCTACGCCGGGTTGCGACGCTCGGAATTGCGAGAAACCCCTGATTTGATGGCCGTTTCCCTGTTTCAATTTCGTTTTTACTATAAATAGTAAGTTTTAGTTTGCTTATAACTCTTCATCCATCGGGCTTTAGGAGTTGCGCCCAACGTGAAAAGAGCTTAGAATAATTAGGAGAACAGGTTGGTGAAGCCAAATAGGACACTTACTATTTTTGGCCGAAAACCTTGCGCACTAGTAGACATCATGACCGTCTATAAATAGTAAGTTTACTATTTATAGTAAGTCGCGAATTCTAGGAGTCCTAGTTGTAATTTGATTCTGATTTCTTTCCCATTGCTTAGTACCCTTATTTAAAGGGTTGTGAACTCATTTTTATTCATTTATTAATTTATTTCGAATTTATTTCGAATTTATTTCTATTTTGTGCTCTCTTTTCTCATGGATTCGAGAAAGTCTCTGTGAGGAGTCCAGAGAAGTTCCGTAGATTCAGAATAGTTATCCTCTTGAGGAAGACGGTGCTCGACCTCACGTCCTCCCCTGCGTCAACCTGACTCAACTTGACTCTAACCGGGTTCATCACATGGACCTAACTTGAACCTGACCTGATTTTTAAGGGCGTGTTTGGACGGGCCAATCCCATGGGATTGGATTGTATTAGGGTAGATGCAAGTAATGATGGCTCTGTCAGTGGATTGGTGCCAATCCAATGGGATTGCTATATCCAGGGAACTCACCACCGAGTATGTTTGGCTCGCCTGGCCAATCCCGAGATTACACCGGCCAATCCTCGGATTGCTCCGTCTAACCAAACATGCCCCGGGCAAAATAGGTGGGATTAGGAGGGATTGGGTGGGATTAGGAGGGATTGATGGTGATGTCAGTGGATTGCTGGCAATCCCATGGGATTGCTATATCTAACTTCTGCCTGTTTGGCATGCCCGGCCAAATCCCGGGATTGCTCTTTCCAATCCACCCTAATACAACCTAATACAATCCACCTTGCCTGGCCAAACAGGCCCTAAGCGAGACTAAAAGGTAAGACCCAAACCCCACTGGTTTTTAACAGGTCTAATAAATGGAAGCCATACCCCATTAAAATCAGTTTGGTCCATCAGGTGGTAGCACCGTAAGCAAATTAGGTTGTACCAGGCCATTGTGGGCACCACGAGATATTTGGATGATATCCAACCCATTCAAGAAGTGAGCCCCACCTTGATGTCCAAAGAAGGCCAATCAAGTCATCAAGGAGGCCACACATAGAAAACAAAATAAAACAGACCAAAAACCCGATGATCTATCCATGGTGGGAGTTAATAAACCAATGGTCTAGATTACCAAAACATAGGGCCACTTCTAAAAATTTAAAACCCATCTATATACAGTGCAAAGATGTAGGATGGGAAGGTGGTGTGGTGGTTGGTGGCTGGACACGGAGTCTCTTTTAAGTTATATGGGGTGAGAGAAACGATGGTTGTTTTGAAAATAGATCTTGGCCTATAGGCCAGGCAGTTTGAAAGATGGAAAAGGATGGGCTACTGACCCTCTGTGGGCCCACCATGATGTATGTGTTTCGTCCATGCTGTACACCCATTCTTCCCTATCATTTTATGATATGAGCCCAAAAATGAGAATGATCCAAATCTCAAGTGGACCGCATAGTGTTGATTAAATGCCCACCATTAAAAACTTCTTGGGGCCATCTTATTACCTAATAAACAGGTTAGATGTCAAATAAACATTACAGTGGTCCTTGGGAGGTTTTTAATGTTGGACATTTAATGACTACTGTTTTCCCATGGTGTGGTCCATCTGATATTTAGATCTACCTCAATTTTTCGATCAAGACCTAAAATTATCGTTCAAAATGGATGGACGGCCTGGATAAAACACATAAATAATGGTGGGTCCACGTAGCACCAATCACTAGCCACTTGGCTGGTCGCAGCGGCACTAGCCAAACTGCATCAAGAAAGATTACCTTGGAATGGTTGAATAAACGTCTACTTTCAAGGATTTAAACACTTGTTTTATTATTCTTTTGTAATTGTTTTGTTTTTGCTTTGCATTGAAAAAAAAAAAAAAAAAAAAACATCCATACATGTAGATTCATGTGGTAGACAGTTTAGAAAATGGTGGTGACTTATACTCTTCACATGTGGCACCCATTTACAATTATCTGGACCATCGGGAATATTCATAGTTGGATTATATCTCTAACATGATATCTGATAAATTAAGCCTAACCGTCCAAATGAAGGCTATCAAATGGACGGCTGAAAGTATGAAGTCTAAATTCAAAGGGCAAAATTAGATTGTTGGTGCCAATTTCTCACTGCAGATTTGGGTTGTGATGCATCACAGTTAGGTCACATTTAGACGGTCCGGATTGCCTTGTAGGGTTGAAGAGTCTGTCACCACCATTTTACAATGGTGCAAAATTATCCATGTATTCCGTGTGCGCTGTGGTGCAGATTTGACCATGTAAACCATCAAGATCTGCTTAATTCGGTATAATTGCTATTTACGAAATCCATGCTATTCGAATAATAAGAGAAATTTCCGACTGTACGGCCCTTTATGGCGAGAAATTTCCACCGCACGACCAGTATATGGGCCACAACCATTTTAAGCCCATTTCTTTTTAGTTGCCAAGAATACTCCTTGAGGGCTTGTTTGGCCAAGCAGGTGGATTGTATTAGGTTGTATTAGGGTGGATTGGAAGGAGCAATCCCGGGATTTGGCCGGGCGTGCCAAACCAGCAGAAGTTGGATATAGAATTCTCATTGCCAGCAATCCATTGACATCACCATCATTACCTTGAAATCCACCCAATCCCTCCTAATCCCACCCAATCCCTCCTAATCCCACCTATTTTGCCTCGGACACCGAGGATTGGCCGGTGTAATATCGGGATTGGCCAGGCGAGCCAAACATACTCGGTGGTGAGTTCCCTCGATATAGCAATCCCATTGGATTGGCACCAATCCACTGACAGAGCCATCATTACTTGCATCTACCCTAATACAATCCAATCCCATGGGATTGGCCCGTCCAAACACGCCCTAAGCATACGGACGATTTGCCAAAGGTCGAAAATGCCCCTGCTTTTCCTTCCGCAAGAGAATCGGCCGCTGACGCTCCTCGAACTCTGAGTTGTACGAACGGTTCAAAGGAGATCAACATGACATGGACCCCACAGTTATGTATTTAGTATATCCACAACGTTCATCCATATTTCGAGATCATTTGGGAGCATTATCTAAATAAAAAAAAAAAAAAAATCATATCCAAAGATCAACTGGACCACACCACGAAGAGGAGCAGAAAATTGATTTTCACCGTTGAAACTTTTGTAGGGCTCACCGTAACATTTATTTTCCATCCAATCTACTCATGAGGTCAAAAAGGCCCGGATGAAAAGGAAAGACAAATTTGGTAATGATCCAAAACTTCCGTGACCCCTAAAAGGGTTTCAACGGCAAACGTTCAATTACCTACTGCCTTTTCCAGTGTGGTCCAATTGATAGTTAGATATATCTTATTTTTCGTCTCAAGCCTTAACATGAGCTCGCCAAATAGATGTACGGTTTGGATATAACGCGGCACTATCCCAGTTCGACGGCAGTGTAGCGACAGTCTAAAATTTTTTTATTATTATTATTTAGGGGAGATCTTTTTCCCCATATATTTTTCTCTAATACATAATTATGTAAATATGTATATATAAATATATAAAAATAATTTTCTCTCGTAATTCATTTCTTTGTCTATTTATTTAACAAGCATATGTCCTGAATTAGAATGAGTTACTTAACGTAGCATATATGATTTTGGGATAAGAGAAGCTAATTTAGCCAACCAACATAATAATTAACCGTGAAATGAATGGAAATGACGATGAAGTGATGCGAATTGACAGTGAAATACATGGAAATGATGATGAAGTGAAGTGAATTGACCGTGAAATGCATGGAAATGTCCGTGAAGTGAAGTGCCTGGAAATGACCGTGAATCAACACGGAATCGCCGGGAATGACCATGAAATGCATGAAAATGAAGATGAAGTGAAGTGAATTGACCGCGACCGTGAAATGCATAGAAATGACGGTGAAGTGAAGTGAATTGACCGCGAAGTACGTGGAAATGGCCGTGAAGTGAAGTGAATTGACCGTGAAGTGGGTCGAATTAAACATGAATGAACACGAAATCGCCGGGAATGACCGTGAAATGCATGGAACTAACGATGAAGTTAAGTGAATTGACCGTGAAGTGCGTGGAAATGGCCATGAAGTGAAGTGAATTGACCGTGAAATGCGTCAAATTGACCGTGAATGAACACGGAATCACCGGGAATGACCGTGAAATGCATGGAAATGACAGTGAAGTTAAGTGAATTGACAGCGAAGCGCATGGAAATGGCCGTGAAGTGAAGTGAATTCACCGTGAAGTGTATCGAATTGACCGTGAATGAACACGGAATCGCCGGGAATGACCGTGAAATGCATGGAAATGACGATGAAGTTAAGTGAATTAACCGCGAAGTGCGTGGAAATGGCTGTGAAGTGAAGTGAATTGACCATGAAGTGCGTCGAATTGAACGTGAATGAACACAGAATCGCCGAGAATGGCTGTGAAATGCATGGAAATGACGATGAATTGAAGTGAATTGACCGTGAAGTGCGTGCAAATGGCCGTGAGTAAAGTGAATTGACCGTGAAGTGCGTCGAATTGACTGTGAATGAACACGGAATCGCCAGGAATGACCGTGAAATGCATGAAAATGACGGTGAAGTTAATGGCGTGTTTGGATTCACGTATAGTATTGTACTAGGAAGTAAAACTGTCCCATCAAGGTATTCGTGGTAATGTAGCGCAATAGCGTCTGTATTTTGAAAAACACTCACCAAAATCAATGTTTGGGAGTGGAGTCTTCTTCGTGCTGCACTGGCTGAAGTGATGAAGTATGGATAAAATCTTCTCAGAAAATGTGTTGTGCCCCGTTAAAGGCTTAGAGCAGCTTCACATTTGAACGCATGGGTCTACATGATCTGACGAAGATGATGAATGGAGAGGATTCCTTGTAGAATAGCATGATGGACCCCACCCGTCCCTCACATAGTAACGACCCTTATTTCAAAATTAGGAGAACAAACTGTAGGTAGGGACCACGTAAGACTTAGTATCCACCCCATACGTTGGGATAGGCCCTAATGTGAGCTGAAAAAATAAATGAACGGAGTGGATTTATCCTGAACCACACGTGGGCCCCACACTTAGACAATGTGTATGCAAAAGGGTGTGCACTCACACCACACCAAAACTTAAAGCCCAGTCAAACAAGGAAGGCTATCTTCCTCCTTTGTCGCTCCCACGCTGTGGAGTTTGAAACCGACCCAACTGCGGACAGAAATGGGACCCACCACCGTGATTATCTCAAATGATCCAAACCGTCCATCAAACATGGGACCCCACCACACCTTAAAACCTAACAAACCTCGCCGAAAATGAATCATAGGCACTGCCACCCACTCGGACGATCAGAGCCGCATGCCAAGAAAACTATAGAAGGAGGAAAGCTGCTGATCATCACATGGCACTGACCTTCGCCGATCTGGACCATTCAATCCATACCAAAGGGAAAACCGACTCCCTCCACGACGACCAGAAGAAAAGGAAAGACTCCGCACTCCCAAAGAACTAGGACTCCCTCCGCAAGACGCATCAAGCAGGAAGAACGGACCAAGGTTCCGCATGCAGGACGACTGGATCCTGTAATCAGGCTCTGATCTGAGCTATACAAACTTGAGGAGTGGGAATCCAACCCTCCCCAAGATATTCGAAAGAGGAAAAAGGAAACAAGGAAGGTGTACTCCGCTGATTTCACTCGTCGCGGGTAACCACACAACACAGAGACATCTTCGCAAAATCGATTATCAGATTGCTGATCTAGTGGGCCAAATCAATTCCAATAAATCGTCCAAATTTAAGGCTGTGAGAAGCAAGTCATGAAAACCATGCTGCAGAGAAGAGAGAGTAAAGTTGTGAAATGCTCCGCCGAACCACGCTGTTGAAAAGGCGTTTAAAAAAAAATCTCTCTGCTGCAGCGGTGCAGTGCAATGAAAGCACTACACTGGCAGCCTGCATTGTACGCTAACATACATGACGCGTGGAGTGAGAAAAATGGTTCGGCGACATACTCGACCCGCCAGTGTATCACGTGTTAATGTTTGGATAGACTTATAGTGAAATGTATATTTTATTAAAATATACAATGCTATACCATCTGGGCATGGCATCCAAACACGCCCTAAGTGAATTGACCGCGAAGTGCGTGAAAATGGCCGTGAAGTGAAGTGAATTGACCATGAAGTGCATCGAATTGACCGTGAATGAACACGGAATCGCTGGGAATGACCGTGAAATACATGGAAATGACGATGAAGTGAAGTGAATTAACCGCGAAATGCGTATAAATGGTCGTGAAGTGAAGTGAATTGACCATGAAGTGCGTCGAATTGACCGTGAATGAACACTGAATAGCCGGGAATTGCACTCACTTCGCTATCATTTCGATGCACTTCACGGTCAATTCACTTCACTTCACGGCCATTTCGATGCATTTCACGTTCAATTCTCTTCACTTCAGGGCCATTTCCATGCATTTCACAGCGATATCCGGCAATTCCGTTTACGTTCACAGTCATTTCGATGCACTTCACAGTCAATTCACTTCACTACTTCACGGCCATTTCCAAGGACTTCACGGTCAATTCTCTTCACTCACGGCCATTTCCATATATTTCACGGCGATATCCGGCAATTTCGTTTACCTTCATAGTCATTTCGATGCACTTCACAGTCAATTCACTTCACTTCACGGCCATTTCCAAGGACTTCACGGTCAATTCTCTTCACTTCACGGCCATTTCCATGCATTTCACAGTTATATCCAACAATTTCGTTTACGTTCACGGTCATTTTGATGCACTTCACGGTCAAGTCACTTCACTTCACGGCCATTTCCAAGCATTTCACGTTCAATTCTCTTCACTTCATGGCCATTTCCATGCATTTCACGGTGATATCCGGCAATTCCGTTTACGTTCATGGTCAATTCGCTTCACTTCATGACCATTTCCAAGCATTTCACAATCAATTTCCTTCACTTCACAGTCATTTCCATGCATTTTGCAGTCAATTCGCTTCACTTCAAGATCATTTCCATGCATTTTGCAGTCAATTCGCTTCACTTCATCGTCATTTCCATGCATTTCACGATCATTTACATATATTCTATGTTGATTCACGGTCAATTTCACGCATTTCACGGTCAATTCCCTTCACTTGACGGTCATTTCCATGCATTTCGCGGTCATTCCCACATATTCCGTGTTGCTTCATGGTCAATTCCATGCATTTCACGGTCAATTTCCTTCACTTCACGGTCATTTCCATGCATTTCGCGATCAATTCGCTTCACTTCACGGTCATTTCCATGCATTTCGCGGTCATTCCCCATTATGAAAGAAGATGAAGAAAAGGGGAGGGAGATGAAGAAAGGGTTAGGAATGAGAGGGATTGGAAGTTGAGAAGATGGTAGAAGGATTAGAAAAATAGAGGGTTTTATGAAAGAAGATGAAGAAAGGGGGGGGGGGGGGGGGGAGATGAAGAAAGGGTTAGGAATAAGGCTTTGGGCGTATGGGAGAGGATGTATAAGTGTCTTATGTGGGACCCACAGACAAGTACCAAAAAAATAAAAAAAATTTAGGCGGCACTACCGCCCAGACATCCAGAGTGCGGCGGCACTACCGCCCGGGCTCTAACGAGTCCGGGCGGCAATGCTGCCGATCCGGCGGTAGTGCGTGCACACTCACGGATGTCCCGATAGTGCTACCCGAGTGCGATGCTAGCCCGAAAATTTTTTTATTTTTTTCAGTGGGCCCCACACTAATCGTACTCTATTTTAGTGGGCCTCACGTTTAGATTCACGAGTCATGACTAGAATCATACTCCATTTTTAATGGGCCTCACACTAATTATACTTCATTTTGGTGGGCCCCACGTCTGAACAGTTTATGTCCAACTAGAGAATTGACCGTGACATAAGTGGAAATGGCCGTGAAGTGAAGTGAATTGACTACGAAGTGTATCGAAATGACCGTGAACATAAACAAAATTGTCGGATATCACCGTGAGATGAATGGAAATGGCCATGAAGTGAAGAGAATTGACCATGAAATGTATCAAAACGGTCATTCCCGACGATTCTATGTTCATTCACGGTCAATTCGACGCACATCACGGTCAATTCACTTCACTTTACGGCCATTTCCATGCACTTCGTGGTAAATTTACTTAACTTCACCGTCATTTTCATGCATTTCACGGTCATTCCCGGCGATTCCGTGTTCATTCATGGTCAATTTGACGCACTTCACGGTTAATTCACTTCACTCACGGCCATTTGCACGCACTTCGCGGTCAATTCACTTCAATTCATCGTCATTTCCATATATTTCACGGTCATTCCCGATGTTCCATGTTCATTCACGGTCAATTCGACGCACTTCACGGTCAATTCACTTCACTTCATGGCCATTTCCATGTACTTCGCGGTTAATTCACTTAACTTCATCGTCATTTCCATGCATTTCACGGTCATTCTCGGCGATTCCGTGCTCATTCACGGTCAATTCGACGCACTTCATGGTCAATTCACTTCACTTCTGACCATTTTCATGCACTTCAACGCACTGATCAATTCACTTCACTTCATCGTCATTTATATGCATTTCACGGTCATTCCCGGTGATTCCGTGTTCATTCACGGTCAATTCGACGCACTTCACGGTCAATTCACTTCACTTCACGGCCATTTCCACGCACTTCGCGGTTAATTCACTTAACTTCATCGTCATTTCCATGCATTTCACAGTCATTCCCGGCGATTCCGTGTTCATTCACAGTATATTCAACGCACTTCACAGTCAATTCACTTCACTTCACGGCCATTTCCAAGTACTTCGCGGTCAATTCACTTTACTTCATCGTCATTTCCATGCATTTCACGGTCATTCCTGGCGATTTCGTGTTCATTCACGGTCAATTCGACGCTCTTCACGGTCAATTCACTTCACTTCACGGTCAATTCACTTCACTTCACAGCCATTTACACGCACTTCGCGGTTAATTCACTTAACTTCATCGCCATTTCCATGCATTTCACGGTCATTCCCGGCGATTCTGTGTTCATTCACGATCAATTCAACACCTTCACAGTCAATTCACTTCACTTCACGACCATTTCCACGCACTTCGCAGTCAATTCACTTCACTTCATCGTCATTTCCATACATTTCACGATCATTCCTGGCGATTTCGTGTTCATTCACGGTCAATTCAACGCGCTTCACGGTCAATTCACTTCACTTCACAGACATTTCCACGCACTTTGCGGTCAATTCACTTAACTTCACCGTCATTTCCATGCATTTCACAGTCATTCCCGGCGATTCCGTGTTCCTTTACGGTCAATTTGATGCACTTCACGGCCATTTCCACGCACTTCGTGGTCAATTCACTTAACTTCATCGTCAATTTCACGGTCATTCTCGGCGATTCTTTCATCACGTCAGTTCCTCACTTCATTTCACGGTCATTCCATTTCCATGATTCCGTGTTCATTCACTTCACCGTCATTTTCATGCATTTCATGAATTCGATGCATATTCTTCACGGTCGATTCACTTCATTCACTTCACTTTATGGCCATTTCCATGCTTGTTAGTACACACCAAGTCAGGACACACACTCCACATTAGCCACCCCCGTTAGGGATCGTTACCAAGACCTCAAGTGTTGAAACGAGGTATCTCCACTCAGCCTGCCAATTGAGCTATGGAGCTGGGTGTAAGGATGCTTGTTAAATAAATAGCCAAAGAAATGAATTAAGAGAAAGAAAAATATTTTTATATATTTATATATAAATATTTAGGTAATTATGTAACAAATAAAAATGTAAGGGAGAAAAAGTTCCCCAGTAAATTAAAAAAATAATAATAATCACATAATAATAATAATAATTCTGTGAGACTGTCGCTGCACTGCCGCCAGTACAGTGTCGTTTTTTTTTTTTTTTTCTTTATTGTTTTTGTGGGTTTCATCATGAGGTCTTAGTTATATCCAAACCGTCCGTCTATTTGGCGAGCTAATATTAAGGCTTGAGATGAAAAATAAGATAGATCTAACTGTCAACTGGACCACACTGTACAAGGCAGTGGGAATTGAACGTCTACTGTTGAAACCCTTTTAGGGGTCTCGGAAGTTTTGGATCACTATTAAACTTGTTTTTCCTCTTCATCCTGGTCTTTGTGACCTTATGAATAGATTGGATGAAAAATAAATGTTACGGTGGGCCCTACAAAAGTTTCAACGGTGAAAATCAATTTTCTGCTCCTCTTTGTGCTGTGGTCCAGTTGATCTTTGGATATGATTTTTTTTTATTTTTCGGATAATGCTCCGAAATGATCTTGAAATATGGATGAACGTTGTGGATATACTAAATACATAACTGTGGGCCCATGTAACGTTGATCGCCTTTGAACCGTTCGTACAACTCGGAGTTCGAGAAGCGTCAGCGCTCGGCGAAGGAAATAGCAGGGGCATTTTCGACCTTTGGGAAGGCGTCCGTACAGCCGGGGCTTTTTCTTGGAAAGCAAAATGAGGTGGGCTTCGTCTAGGGAATGGGCCATAAATGGGCCGTACAGTCGGAAATTTCTCATTCGAATAATGGAATCATTACATACAACCATAAGTATACTAAGCTTACCATGCTACACTGTATTTTCCCATCAATCTGTCGACGTACATGACATCAGAGCCGTGGAAAAGGTGGGAAACATAATGAAGATCATCTAGTAGAAAAATCAGCTGATCCACTTATGAGATGGTCCACACTTGTATGTTGGATTAGACATCATCCGTCCATTCATTTCGATGTTGTAGGCCAACTTTTGAGTGAACGGGCTTGATTTCTGTGTCAGGTGATCTTCATGACATTTCCTACCAACTTGTAGGCCAATTGATGAGTGATCGTGAAGTGCATGAAAATGGTTGTGAAGTGAAGTGAATTGACCGTGAAGTGTGTCGAATTGACCATGAATGACATGGAATTACCAGGAATGACCGTGAAATGCATGGAAATGATGGTGAAGTGAAGTGAATTGACCGCAAAGTGCGTGGAAATATCCGTGAAGTGAAGTGAATTGACCGTGAAGTGCGTCGAATTGACCATGAATGAACACGAAATCACGGGGAATGACTGTGAAATGCATGGAAATGGGCGTGAAATGAAGCGAATTGACCGTGAAATGCATGGAAATGACCGTGAAGTGAAGGGAATTAACCGTGAAATGCGTGGAAATGACCGTGAATCAACACAGAATTGCCGGGAATGACCATGAAATGCATGGAAATGACCTTGAAGTGAAGCGAATTGACCATGAAATGCGTGGAAATGACCGTGAAGTGAAAGGAATTGACCATGAATTGCGTTGAAATGACCATGAATCAACACGGAATCACCGGGAATGACCATGAAATGCATGGAAATGACCGTGAAGTGAAGCGAATTGATCGTGAAATGCGTGGGAATGACCCTGAAGTGAAGGGAATTAACTATGAAATGCGTGGAAATGACCGTGAATCAACACAAAATTGCCGGGAATGACCGTGAAATGCATGAAAATGACCGTGAAGTGAAGCGAATTGACCGTAAAGTAAATGAAATGAGCAAAATTGACCGCGAACTGATTGAAATTGACCGTGAAGTGAATGAAATAGATTTTCAACCATCGACCTAATGGAATCTTAAAAAATAACCAGGTTGGTTGGCTAAAGTAGCTTCTCCTACCCCAAAATCATATAGGGTACGTCAAGTAACTAATTTTGGTTTAGAAGATACTGTTGTTAAATGAATAAAGAAAGAAATGAAAAAAAAAAAAAAAAAAAAGAGAGAGAGAGAGAGAAAAAATTTATATGCTTATATATAGATATTTATATAAATATGTATTAGAAAAATCGTAGGTAGAATGAAGTTCTCCATGTAAAAAAAAAAAAAAAAAATTTATAAAAAAAAAATAAAAAATAAAAAAAAAATTTCATAGATTGGCACCGACTACGGCTATGGCTACGGTTATAATCTGTAGTTAAAGGTAAAATACTTTTTTTCGATTAATCAAAAGACCTTCAATTAATCGAAAATTGCAGGATTTTTGAGGCAAACTCGCTGGACAGTTCTAGACCTTTGTCGATTAATCGAAAGACCTTCGATACATATAAAAGGACATATCGAAATGGTAGGGGCGAGAGATATGGCTACGGTTATTATCCGTAGCCATAGAAAAGCCCGTAGCCATAAATTCCTGATTTATTTGTTTATTTATTTATTATTATTATTATTATTATTTTTTTAGCTGTTGTAATCCCCACCACTTTTTGTGGGTCCTATTATGATGTATGTGTTATATCCAAACCATCCATCTTTTTGGCGAACTCTTATTAAGGCTTGAGACAAAAAATAAGACAGATCTAGCTATCAAGTGGACCACACTGTTAAAGGCTGTGGAGGATTGAACGTCTACCATTGAAACCCTTTTAGGGTCATGAAGTTTTGGATCACTATGAAACTTGTTTTTCCTCTTCATCATGGTCTTTGTGACCTTATGAATAGATTGGATGAAAAATAAATGTTATGGTGGGCCTTACAAAAGTTTCAACGGTGAAAATCAATTTTTTGTTGCTCTTTGTGGTGTGGTCCAGTTGATCTTTGGGTATGATTTTTTTTTTTTTTTCGATAATGCTCCGAAATGATCTCGAAATATGGATGAACGTTGTGGATATAATAAATACATAACTGTGGGGCCCATGTAACTTTAATATCTTTTGAACTGTTCGTGCAACTCGGAGTTTGAGGAGCGTCAGCAGCCGATCCTCTTGCCGAAGGAAAAGCAGGGGCATTTTCGACCGAGAAATTTTCAACTGTACGACCACTATATGGCCCACAAGCTTTTTAAGCCCATTCCTTTTTAGTTTCCATGAATACTCCCCTAGCGTACGGACACCCTTGCACATGACGAAAATGCCCCTGCTCTAAAAAATGCCCCTTCGAACACTGCCAGCCCCATCTCCACCGAAAATCTTATTTTTTTCTTCTTTCATCTCCCTGATCCTTCATCCTAGCCGACCGAATCTGATTATCTGATTACTTCTCCCTCTCTGTGACTATTCACCTTCCAGTAAAACCCTCCATTTTCTTCATTTTTTATTTCCCCTTTGTCCGGTCGAGAATACAAACCCCAAGCATGTCATTTTCGACTTTTGGGAACTGAAGAAAGGACGAAAATGGTCCCCCCATGTAAGAAGCATCGAACGGCTAGTATATTCAAATCCCTCGCTTTTTGTGGACCCCACTATATTTTATACTATATATGCGCAAGGTCATATGCTCATGGTCCATAAGATTTTAGTGTCGTACATCGAGTCGGGTCCAGTCGATGTGGGCAAAGCTCGGATTGACTCGTCCATGCTGAGTCGAGTTCGTGTCGAGTCAAGTTAGGCTAAGATCGGCTTGACTCGCCCATGTTGAGTCAAGTTGAGTTCGATTCGAGTCGAGTCACCATGGTCGAACTCGGCTTGAACTCAACTTTACTTGACTCAAGTTGGCCTTTCAAGCCGAGTCAATCCGAGCTGACTCCGGACGTCTCAAGCGAGCCGTTCAAGCTAGCTTGACTCGTGTACAGCCCTATTTTATTTTAAACACTAAATGGTATAGCATGTCCTGATAGATGGGCAAAAGTTAATGCTCAAATGGGCCACACTGAGGGTTTTTGAAACAAAGAACGAAATGAGATGTGACGCTAAATGAAGACCGACGAGCACTGACTAAGTTAATAGACTGAGGACCCACTGAGTTATTGATGAGGACCGTGAACTAACCTAAAATGACCGTGAATTGAGTTAAAATGACCGTGAATTGACTCAAAATGACCACAAAGTGAATGGAATTGACTTAGCGCTAAGTGAAATTCGACTCACAACTGCAAGAAACATATAACTAACTTCACGGTCAATTCCCTTCAGTTCACTCATTTTCATTCATTTCACGGTCAATTCCCTTCACTGCACAGTCAATTCCATGCATTTCACGGTCATTCCCCTTCACTGTACGGTCAATTCCGTGCATTTCACGGTCAATCCCCTTCACTTCACTGTTAATTCCATGCATTTCACGGTCATTTCCGGCTACTCCCCTTCACTTCACGGTCAATTCCATGCATTCCATGGCCATTTCCGGCGACTCCCTTGCACTTCACAGTCAATTCCATGCATTTCATGGTCATTTCCGGCGACTTCCCTTCACTTCATGGTCAATTCCATGCATTTCAGGACCCCCCCCCCCCCCCCCCCCCCCCCCTCATGTCACGGTCAATTCTATGCATTGCAGGACAATTCCCTTCAATTAACGGTCAATTCCATGCATTTCACGGACAATCCCCTTCACGTCTCGGTAAATTGCACTCATTTCATGGACCGATAACTTAGTAAAATTGGTCGCATGCTTGTTGAATGTCAAAATGACCGATAACTGCTTGATATTAACATCTTATTGACCAACAACCTTGTATAAATTTACCGACAACTTCATGAAATTGGCTGATATATGAGTGAAACAGGCACAAAACTTGTGAAAATTCATCTATAAGTCCTGTACTTTCATTTGGAATTCGTCAATAATTGACCGCCGACTCGGCAAACTCACAAGTAAACTTTAACATTATGCTAATATTGAATGTTATCGTTGATATAATTTCTCATTCATCCTTGCAGATAACAAACACTTGCATAAGGGATTTGGCGAGTTGGCCCTCACCATACCATATCATGCCGATGTTCTTTGACATGGTGGTTTGATAGCGTCGAGCCTGGGTTGGAGAAGAATGACAGTAGAATAAATATATTTAAGGAGACCCTATTCTCATTTTTATTACACATTTCATCGTTTAGGTTTATAGGAGCCATTTTTCACTCACTTATTGAGAGATATATAGGCAATCTTGTATTTAAGATACAGGGGAACCGCGTAAAGTTTTTCGAGATGGACTTCACCTTAATAACAAGGCTAAAGTTTGGTGACCTCTCCATACCTAATATCCCTCATTTGAAGAAGTCAATAAGAGAAAAATACTTCAATTCAAATCATATCCTAAAGAAACATGTACTGGAGATGTTCAATAGGATAGTTGATAGCAAGAAGCACGAAGATGTCGTGAAGGTAGCCCTAATATGATCTATAGAGTGGTTTGTTAGGGGAACCGACACGAATATTATGTGTCGTACCGAATTTATCGACCTTGTTAACTCGTTGGAAAACTTTAAACACTACCCTTAGGGTAGTGTGGCCTTCCGGACGATGACTGAATAGATCGAAAATGCCTTGATGGCATCACATGGGCTTTATAAAAATATGCGCGGTTACATATTTCCTCTACAAGTAATGATTTTGTCCTTGTCTATTTTAATTTATAGTTTATATGAAACTATATGTATTTAACATCATCTTGTCATTTCATTGTAATAAATATGGGCCCTTAAGAGAGTACCGGCTCTTCGACAATGTATCATTTTATACGTTCCCTCCCAAATTCCAAGATTCACACAATATCGAGGATGGAAGGTTTGGAAGTATAAAAAGACTCATCAAATACTAGAGAGTGAAGATGTAAGTCTATTGCTAAGAAGCTAAGTGATCACTTATTGAACTATATATATATATATATATATATATGTTTCTGTATACGAAAATGAAGATTGTTCTCATGCAGACTGAGATAGTTCTTAGCTTAGAGCCTACCATTGAGGAGCTGGAGACGGAGGCCATTCATTTGGTCCGTGATAGATTTGATGTAAGATGTCAGAGAAGTATTCTTTTATGTTGATAAATTTATATAACTGATACATACATTGCTTCACTTTGTAGGGCATTAAAGATGAAGATGATGAAGATATGGAAGGGAAATCGGGACAGGGGGAGGGAGAAGAAGGGGGGAAGAAGGGGGAGAGGAAGAGAGTGGTGATGAGAGAGTGAAATTGCCACTGACTGCGGAGTCGAGGGAGGATAGGGAGGAGCTTGAGGTGGAGAGGGTTCAATTGGAGAGAGATAAGGAAGAGTTGAAGCGGTAGGAACGGACGCTAAAAGAGAGAGAAGAATCAATAAAGAGGGAGAGAGAAGTAGTATGGATGGAGGTGGAACTAATGCTAAAAGTAATGAAAGCCTTGAGGTTACAAAAGGAAGAGTTGAATGAGAAGGCAGTTTTGAAGATGGAGAGGGAATGTTAATGAAGGAGAAGGAAGAACTGAGGATCAGAAATAAGGTATTGAAGAAGGAGAAAGAAGAGTTGGAGGAGGGTAAGATGGAGTTGAAGAAACAATGGAGGCATTTCTTTTAGAGAAGATGCAGTTTTTGAAAGAGGAGTTAGAGAAAGAGAAGGAAGAGTTTGAGATGGAGGATGAGGAATTAGAATGTAGGGATCAGGGAAATAGAGAGATGGATGTAAGACCCGTATCGTAGACCGTACTGTTCCGTCGGTTTTCGCGATCCTTCCGGTCGAATTTCGGCAATTCTCGACTCATATCCGACGTTACGTGTGATCTTAAGCCGAGTCCTGCCTACCAAAGGCGGCTCGATCCGAAACTCCTACCTTGGCGACCGCGCCGTCACCGCGGTTCCAACGCCGCGACTCGCACACAGAACCGATACCTAGGTGGGAAGATGTCAGTCAGCGTTCGGTTCGAAGAAATGCCGCACGTTGCGAATCTCGAGGGAATCTCTACAAGATGTCCCATCAATCAAGTCAAGTACACCACCATACCTCCATGCCACCTCACCCAACAACAAGTACACACAACCCATCCTTCCTTTTTCAAAAGTCCACTCTCTCCCTTCCATCACCATCCCTTCTTTACCCATTTTTCAACTTAACCCATCCCCATTTATTACAACCACTCCACCTATCCCTTCCATTCATATCTCCCATCACTTCTCTCTCTCCCTCATTTCTTAAACACTCTCCCAAGCATCCCACGTCCAAGCCCTCTTCTCTCCCCAAACCACAACAACAAGTGTGGCCCACTTTCCCCACCCCTCTCATCTCTCATCCCCACCATCAAACTCCCATCTACCTCCATCAAATTCATAGGCAAGGAACTAAGGAGTGCAAGGAAGCAAGTAGGAGGCCAACAAGGTGGGTGATCCACCGTCATTTCTCTTATTTTTTTGGGCCACATGTGGTGGGACCCGTTTGATGTATGCATGTATGAAATGGAGGGCCCATAGTGGCGGGGCCCCTCCTCTATCTTACCGTATATCCCTCTCTACCTCTTCCTTTTCTCTCCCTTAAAATGTGTGTATGGCCCCACCGTGATGTGTGCTGGCCCACATTACTGGCGACAGTGTTGAATGAACACCCACCGTTAAAAAAAAAATGTGTGGGCCCATTATTGAGGCCCACTTAGATGCATATGGGCTGATGTGTTTAGGCCCATCTTATCGTATTTTTGGGCCCATTATTGAGGCCCACTTAGATGCATATGGGCTGATGTGTTTAGGCCCATCTTATCGTATTTTTGGGCCCATTATTGAGGCCCACTTAGATGCTTATGGGCTGATGTGTTTAGGCCCACCTTATCGTATTTTTAGGCCCACTTTGATATGTATGTGGCCTATGTGATTAGGCCCATTCGATTCACACAAAGCTTATGCGATCGGGCTCATTTTAATACATTCTCAGGCCCATGGATGATGGCCCATTACAATGTACCTAAGGCCCATTGGTGAGGTTCATTGAGGTGGCCCACTTGATGATTATAGGGCCTATGAGATACGGCCCATTTGATGTATTTAGGGCCCAGTGGGATGTACCTAAGGCATATTGCAATGTGTGATTCCAACAGGGTTTACTTAATGGTATTTGAGGTGAGCCGAGCCTTGGGGACAATGTTGGTTTGACGTCCACATTGTATGAGTAATGTTGGTTCGATGTCCACATTATAACTCTCCCTGAGGCCACTGATAGGCCGTGTATCTTTCATGTAGGCCCATCTTCATTGAGAGGATAGTTTATTGCTTTATAACATGTTTAGCATGACCATGATTCATGATCATACGCATCATATGTATGCTTGAGATGAGGAGTGTCGATCATAGCATGTGCCTTCGGGCGGACTTGTTCTTCCCCCCGATAGCGAGTTGCCCTACATGAGCGTGTGCTTCTCGCAGGATGGTTGCATGATTGATAGTGTGGTTCATGCATTTGCATCTGTATGATTGTGATATGCCCTAGCGACATCAGGGCCATAGCCTCCACAGATATATCGTGGGTGGTCATTGTTGGATCTGGGAAAATCTTGTTCCAAGCAATTGGGGCGCCATAGATGTCCCTGAACCCGATGGTACAGAGGATGACTCCAACGTCGAGACCGAGTGGATATATGAGCGCATGAGGGCCGAATACCATGAGGCCGCGTCTCCCACTGTGTCGTGGTCGGTTGGAAAGGAGTGGTGGCCTTACTCGCCCGAGAGCGGGGGGCATTACTTGGTGAGTTTGACCACTCGAAAATGGGTTCGCTATCGACGTGCCGCATAGGTATTGGCCGACTATTGGCCGGGTTAGTGAGGTTTCTTACGCTCACTTGACCGTGTCTTTGCTGGAGAGAGACAGTGCCATTTGGAGTGTACTCGAACCCCAGAATTATCCAGGGCCCGAGAACCGCATGCGATTTGATGCTCTAGTGAGGAGTTGCATTGGTATGAGGATTGACATACTTGACTTACATATTGCATCGCATGGCCTTGGTATGGCCGATAGATAGATTCACACCTTGCCTTTGCGCATAGCCTTGACGGCTGTTGCATTTCGTACTCATCGGCATGATTTTTCGCATTACTCCAGGCATTGCATTCGAGCACATTCGCACACACTTACACCGCCCTCTAAGCTTTCAATGCTTATGCACGATTGATGCGTGCGGTGACGCCTTGAGACGCCAGATTGTAGTCTCGCCATGCACTGATTGGAGCGTGCCGCCGAGCTTTTGGAGTTTTTGTTATTTGCACTACCTTGTATTTCCCTTTCTACGCACTGTATTCAAAGTTTTTGTTCATAGTGGATTTTGTGATGGTGTTCTTGTGGTTATTGTTCGTGGGTTATGCTTGGTTATGCTCATTACGAATCAAATGGATTATTAGAAATCCTCCTTGTAGCATCCCAGGATCGGAACCTGGCGTATGGGCGTTGGGAGCCGAGAATGGGGTTCTACGGAGGCTGTCGGTGCCGGATTCGGCGATCGGGAATTTTGTGAGCCCGGTCTCCGAGTTCGGGGCGTGACAATGGATGTTCAACACTCAAATGCCTTAGACACTGATATATGTGAGAAATCACTACCTTCCATTGTAGCATATAAGAGGAGAACTAAGAGGATGTTGAAGCCTTCTGTATACAAGCGTTCTCCATTCACTTCCATCTCTGCCATTCAAACAACTCCAAGTAAGGCCGCCGACAGTGAGAAATCGAAAGAATCGTGTAGTTCTCCCATACCCTTCCAGGCCAAGATTGATCTATTTAAGGTAATCTCGGAGGAGGAACTGTATGAATTGGATAGTTGGGCCAACGCAAACAAAGAAACGGCGGATTTTGGTTGGTTCAAGACCATATGGGAGAAAAAAGTATGGGTTGATAGCGTTGTAAGTAATTCACACACATACATCTATGGTTATTCAACAATTATATTAGACTAGAGCTTAATTCGCCATATTTGTTGATTAAGCCATTGACAAGTGCGTCGGTTTCCTGGAGAGAAGGCACGGTTCATTTTCTACTATCTATACAAAGGACTGCAAGTGTTGCCCCACATTTTTCCTATTAACTGTATGAACTAGATCATGGTTATTATGTTATTTCATTATATGATATATGTTCTAATTCGGTATGTTGTTTGTAATAGCCATGTATCGACATTGCCATGTCAACATTGAGAATGTATCGGGACATTGGAGGTGACGATGTCCGTTCAGTTGTAGAAGTGGAGAAACTCACAGTATACGGTATTGTTAAACATCGTGAAGGGCAGAAGGCCATGTGACAGTATGAAGAGGTAATGGTATTGGTACAAGTTATTAACGCTATGTGTACCCATTTCTATGATGTCTATAATGATATCTTATCTTATCAAATATGGACAAGTATACGTGCCAGTCAACCACGCCAACGCTCATTGGTACCTGATGGTCATCCACCCTCGAGATCGAGAAATCGTTATACTCGACAGTTTGTATTCGAGGGCACTCAGTCGACACAGGCTTTATATCGAGCTGATGAAGGAAGCCTTGCTTATATTATTCCATGCCGCAGGAGATATGTTTGCATTGGATGGAAAGTCTTTGACGGTCAGAGAATATAACTTCGTACCAAAGCAGTCGAACGAATATGATTGTGGCATTTTTGTCATGAAATACATAGACATTTTGTGCAGCGACGAAATTTTATCAAGGAGAGACTTGCAGCAATTCACTCTCAGCTTTAGGAACTCTATATGTAACGCCCCGAACTTTTCAATACCCAAGTATTGAAAGTTCTCAAGCGTTACCGAGAAATTTACTCGTAAATACATGTGAGCAATACTGATCCAACTATCCTATCCTTACAACTTTATCTTAATACAAACCTAACCGTTAGGAATGGTCTCCAGTAATAAATTAAGCGATCCGACCGTTGATCATGTGGTTAGATAGACGTACTTGCCCTTGACTAAAACTGATGAATTACTCTTTACCTATAATGAGTTAGATGTAAATCATTTTATAAGAAGTGTGTAGTAATGGGCATGGAACCATGTAGAATTATTAAATCTCACAAAACCATTACATCAGCAATAATTACGAAAACGCCATTGCCTAGGCCCCTAGACTCTAAATCACGTGATTTTCATTGTCCGTTTAGTACGAAACTGTACACCATGCCTTTATGTCATAAATTAACTGTACACGAAAAATTTAAATCCTTGGATCATTTTAAAACAGACCCAATGGACAAATCAACTATAAATAATTAATTTGGGTCCATCTGATACTTGGATATGCTTTACGTTTGGGCTCAACCCCTTAAATAAGATGGAAAAACAAATGAACGGTATAGATTTTACTAGATAGCACTGTGGACCCCAAACCCGTTGAACGTGTGCAGCAGAGCTGTGCTCCAGCGGTGCACCGGATCAGATCTCTCGGTCGCAGCAAGCCAACCCGTTTCCCACTTGAACACGGAGAGAGTTCCTCTCCTTGCTGCGTAACAGACGGACCACGTCCGTTTTGAGGAAGGTTGTGGGCCACCATCATGACCCACATGGACGATCGGAGCCGTCCAACGTGTTCTGGAGAGACTTGGTACCAAAACCATGTTGTCAATAGTCCTCCATGCACACAAAGAAACTCACCTCAACAAGGAATGCTATGCTTTGTCAGTTGATAGTGCGGTCCACTCAAAACCCGGATCGGTTTCAAATTTTGGAGTTTGGGTTAAATCGACCCAACAGAACTATTCAGCGGCTCTGATTCACCTAAGGGTCACCTTAAGTGGACCCCACCAACCCCAACAGAAAGAGGAAACCAGAGGGTCCGCCGTTTTCGCCGTTGGAAGTCGCTGTGGCCCACCACGTTTGACCAACAGGGAAATCCGACCCATTCAACGTGTCGCCCATGCAGAATCAATCATTCCCATGTCGAGCAAAGAATCGGGACGGTCGCAGCAACGGTCCAAGATGCTTGCCACACGAAGAAAGAATGCATAAAAAAAAAACAAGTTCCGCACCCGATTACGGAATAGAACCCCATCTGGATTCGCGTAGAAGAGTCTAGAGACTCTCTCCGTCTATAAAGGGCCTTCACCCGAAAAGGAAAGAAGGGAAAAAAAACAAGAAGAGAGAGAGAGAGAGAGAAGAGAGAGAGAGAGAGAGAGAGAGAGAGAGAGAGAGAGAGAGAGAGAGAGAGAGAGAACGAGAGGAGTCACCTGCTGGTGAAACCGTGCAGCAAGGAGGCTAGGCCTGCTGCTGTCCAGCAGGGAAGAAAAGAAGGAAGGGAGAGAAGGAAAAGAGAATAAGGAAGAAAGAAAGAAAGAAAAAAAGAAGAGATCTGAGTTGAGTCGAGTCAACTCATTGAATTTGACTCGAGGACAGGTAAGTGCTGATTTGTTTGGATTAATTTCCTTCTTTTCTTTCTTTTAATTTTCCTATCACCCCAACAATAGAGGTGGAATAACATTGTATAATTTAGAAATATCTAAATAGATATATATATGTGTTCTAAGTTGGAAGATATAAAGCCGAAAATTGTAATTTGCCAAATTAAATTAGATTCAACAGTAATATGAATTAAGCCTTAATCTTCATCGTTTGGGTCTTGTGAATGAGGTCAGGATTTAAATCCTAAGGTGCGCTTCTGACCATCTAACTTTGGTAGTAGCAGACGGATAATCAAAGGGGAGGGTTTTATCCTTTAAGCTTACAGTAACTTAAGTTAATTTATCTATTATACTTTTACATGCCTTCTTGTATTTTATCTGTCTTCATATTATTTTATCTTGGCTTTTATACATGCTTTCATGAATTTATTATTGTCTTTACATGTGTTCCTTTCATACATCAATTTGAATCTTCCATGTTATTATATGTTTCACCATCAATTATAGGCTTTTCGTGCCTTTTACGATATGAATTATCATGTATTCCATGTTTATATGTCCATTGGGAATTATCCCATCAATTGATTATTGGCCCTTTTGGGATTATGACATGATGTCAAATATAGGAGAATTTCTCTGAATTCATGTGAGGCCATGGGTACAAGCCTTGCCCTGCCTTATCCATTATTGAGTTGGCTCTGCCACTCATCTTTATATTTGAGTTGGTTATGTCACTCGTCTCTTTATTTGAGTTGGCTCTGCCACTCTTCTTTTTGAGTTGACCATTGTCACTCTCCTCTTGTTATGTTGGCCATTGCCACTTTTGCTGAGTTGACCATTGTCACTCTTCTCTTATTATATTGGTCTTGTACCGTTTATCTTTCAAGACATGGGCATGTGTCTTATTATTCCAGAACCTCCATGATTCAGTTTATATTCTTCATGATTTAGCTATATTCTTTATAAGTGCAAGTGATGTGTTATGAGGTATCACAACTAGTGAATCAATTATTTTACCATGGACGTAATGCGTTACGGGTAGCAGCCCTCTTGGTCGGCACGTAATTCCGTGGGTTGGTTGGCGTGGTGCACAATCGATGTATGTAAATCGGCATACGTGTTACATCAACTTTTCGGGATTGGATGTTGCAATTAGTCGCTCCATGAACACATCGTGTTACGTAAATCCCCCAACCGCGTGTTGTGTTGCCTTGAGATGTTCGCATAAATCCACGTTAGTGTTGGCCATGCCGGCGAATATCCGTAGTTATGGGATGCGGGTCGAGCCGGATTTCCTATAAATTATATTCCACATTGTGACGATCACTACGTATGATGAGCCGCACACACTATACTAGGCATGCATCTCATGTAGGTTGTTTGTGCATGCTGATGCCCTCATGTTAGTGGAGCATGGGACGTATCAGACCCTTACTTGTTATGAATCTCTTGAATTATTGTTAATATTGAAGGGTAACTTTCACTATGAGTAGGGCATTGACCCTCTCCCAACCACACAGATGATGCAGGTGACGAACAGATGGAAGAACTAGAGGAGCACCGACTCGAGGGAGAACCCGATGATTAGGATCAAGAATAGGAATTATTTTTGCTTACAATATTTATTATTTGTGTTATGCTCCTATTGTGAGAACTTTTGACGATTTATTTATTTTTATTTGGATTGAGAAAGATAGTTAATTTAATTTTTATGGATGGTTTCCATTGAATATGTAGATTAATGTAATGTCGATGGGAGAAAATCTCAGGGCAAGTCCTTGAGACATTCTCACTCTACAATATTAACACCCGGTTTCCTCGGATACGAGTACATACTCTGGCCGTGAAAATCCGGGATGTTACACTATAGCCTATGACTGCCTCGGTGACCACAAAATATGATATAATTGTCTTAGGTATGATGTAAATTTTCTGGGAGCTGTAAATTAATGTAAATGATTTCTTGTAAAACATTCATGGTGAAATGATGTAAATGATGCCTTGTATATATTGTCATAATTTTATAGTAAATGATGTGTAGTGATTTTAGTTTAAATTGTGATTTGTTTGTGTATTATATAATTTCATTTACTCCCTGCTCAATTCCCTTTACGTCACGATCAAGTGATGGAGTACATTACCATTTCCCTTGTCTTCACAGTCATTTCCATGCATTTTGCGGTTATTTTGCTTCACTTCATAGTCATTTCCATGCATTTCACGGTCATTACAAACAATTCCGTGTTGATTCACGGTCATTTCCACGCATTTCGCGGTCATTTCCCTTCACTTCACAGTCATTTCCACGCATTTCGCAGTCATTCCAAACAATTCCGTGTTAATTCACGGTCATTTGCACGCATTTCACGGTCATTTCCCTTCACTTCACAGTCATTTTCACGCATTTTGCGGTCATTTAGCTTCACTTCACGATCATTTCCATGCATTTCACGGTCATTCCAAACAATTTCGTGTTGATTCACGGTCATTTCCACGCATTTTGCGGTGATTTTCCCGCATTTCGAAGTCATTTCCCTTCACTTCACAGTCATTTCCATGCATTTCACGGTCATTCCAAATAATTCCGTGTTGATTCATGGTCATTTCCACGCATTTCGCGGTCATTTTCCTTCACTTCATAGCCATTTCCCCGCATTTTGCGGTCATTTCCCATCACTTCACAGTCATTTCCATGCATTTCACGGTCATTTCAAACAATTCTATGTTGATTCACAGTCATTTGCACGCATTTTGCGGTCGTTTCCCTTCACTTCACAGTCATTTCCACGCATTTCGCGGTCATTTCCCTTCACTTCACAGTCATTTCCATGCATTTAACGGTAATTGAGATTCACTTCACAGTCATTTACGTGCATTTCACGGTCAGTCCAAACAATTACATTCTTTGAAGATCATCTTATCTTCATTGGACTCTTAGAATGTGTCCTAAGGGCTAACAGGGCTTAACAATTACTTACCTCAGACAACCTATCTTAAATATCATATATGCCATGTGACTCAACCTACTCTGCTTATCTGATTCAAATGAATTTTGATATAGACAATCCATCTACAACAGAACATGACCCAATTAAATATAACTGCGACACCACCTCATTAAATCCTATAGCAAAACAACACAGTTATGAATGGATGGCTAACATGTCTCCTTAGGGTGTGATTTTTGCTCTTGTGACTGGAGAACGCTAAGTGCTTAAGGGAAGAGTACTTGGCCTAAATAATGTGGCTGCTGTAAATGGGACTTGAACATTTAAAGAGTGAAACAGGGCCTTATATCCAGCAGTATTGAAACCAATAAGATTTTCACTTCATGTCATGCTATTTGCCACAAGCATCAGATGTTTTTTAGCACGCCTTTTACAACCATTTTTATAGATGTTGATGATCATTAATCGACCACCAAAAGCACATGAAATTTCGAGCAGTTTTTGAATTTGTTGAACACCATATGGTGTAGATCTCCTCGTGTCAATTAAGTGCATCACAGGTAGGCATGAATCCATGGCTACCCTCCAAGCATCACCGCTTTTTTTGGCTGCATCTTTCTCAAAGATTTCTCATCATTTCTCACCCAAGTTATCGAATCTGAACCAATCCAAATAATGTTGGCCATATGCACTCGAGGGTCACCATTAACCAGAGTCCCCAACAAAATTGGGCAGATAGCTTCAACCATGATCTGCAAAGTTTTCTCACTCGTATCACCCTGCTCACCCTGCGGACCACCATTTCCATCTTTGTAGAAGAACTGCAGGCATGGCAGCTGAGACCACTTCTCATCACATTGTTGCTGAAGTGTGCAACATTCGCAGTAAGATAAATAAATCTTCTTTAAAAAAAAAAAGGTGAAAGAAAGTGCTTCTTTCTCCCAAAGCAATTTATAACCTCTTGACAAGAGTGCAGGATCTCATCCACGCTCCGGTCGAGTCCTTTCAAGCGCATCTTATCAAGGTGAATGTGGCCAACAAGGCCTGTATCCACGTCTGAACTTTCAGGTATTTGTCAATGCCTTTGGTCATTTCCCTTCACTTCACAGTCATTTCCATGCATTTCACGGTCATTCCAAACAATTCCGTGTTGATTCATGGTCATTTTCATGCATTTCGCGCTCATTTTCCTTCACTTCATAGTCATTTCCACGCATTTTGCGATCATTTCACTTCACTTCATAGTCATTTCCATGCATTTCACAGTTATTTCAAACAATTCCGTGTTGATTCATGGTCATTTGCACGCATTTCACGGTCATTTCCCTTCACTTCACAGTCATTTCTACGCATTTCGCGGTCATTTCGCTTCACTTCACGATCATTTCCATGCATTTCACGGTCATTTCAAACAATTCCGTGTTGATTCATGGTCATTTCCATGCATTTCGCGCTCATTTTCCTTCACTTCACAGTCATTTCCACACATTTTGCGATCATTTCGCTTCACTTCATAGTCATGTCCATGCATTTCACAGTTATTTCAAACAATTCCGTGTTGATTCATGGTCATTTGCACGCATTTCACGGTCATTTCCCTTCACTTCACAGTCATTTCTACCCATTTCGCGGTCATTTCGCTTCACTTCACGATCATTTCCATGCATTTCACGGTCATTCCAAACAATTCTGTGCTGATTCACAGTCATTTTCACGCATTTCGCAGTCATTTTCCTTCACTTCACAGCCATTTTCACGCATTTCGCGGTCATTTCCCTTCACTTCACAGTCATTTTCACGCATTTTGCGGTCATTCCAAACAATTTCGTGTTGATTCACGGTCATTTGCATGCATTTCGCGGTCATTTCCCTTCACTTCATAATCATTTCCACGCATTTCACAGTCATTTCACTTCACTTCACGATCATTTCCATACATTTCACGGTCATTCCAAACAATTCTATGTTGATTCACGGTCATTTGCACGCATTTCGCAGTCATTTCCCTTCACTTCACAGTCATTTCCACATTTCACGATCATTTCGCTTCACTTCACAATCATTTCCATGCATTTCACGGTCATTCTAAACAATTCCGTGTTGATTCACGGTCATTTCCACGCATTTCGCAATCATTTCCCTTCACTTCACAGCCATTTCCACGCATTTCGCAGTCATTTCCCTTCACTTCACTATCATTTCCATGCATTTCATGGTCATTTCAAACAATTTCGTGTTGATTCACGGTCATTTCCATGCATTTCGCTGTCATTTCCCTTCACTTTACAGTCATTTTCACGCATTTCGCGGTCATTTCGCTTCACTTCACTATCATTTCCATGCATTTCACGGTCATTCTAAACAATTCCGTGTTGATTCACGGTCATTTCCACGCATTTCGCTGTCATATCCCTTCACTTCACAGCCATTTCCCCACATTTCGTGGTCATTTCCCTTCACTTCACAGTCATTTCCATGCATTTCACGGTCATTCCAAACAATTCCGTGTTGATTCACGGTCATTTCCACGCATTTCGCGGTCATTTCCCTTCACTTCACAGCCATTTCCACGCATTTCGCGGTCATTTCCCTTCACTTCATAATCATTTCCATGCATTTCACGGTCATTCCAAACAATTTCGTGTTGATTCACGGTCATTTCCACGCATTTCGCGGTCATTTCCCTTCACTTCACAGTCATTTCCACGCATTTCGCGGTCATTTCGCTTCACTTCACAGTCATTTTCGTGCATTCACGGTCAGTCCAAACAATTACATTCATTGAAGATCATCTTATCTTCATTGGACTCTTAGAATGTGTCCTAAGTCTAACATGGCTCAACAATTACTTACTATTATTGGGAAATAACCTAAATACCTCAGACAATCTTAAAGAGACAACCTATCTTAAATATCTTGTATGTCATGTGACTCAATCTACTCTGCTTATCTGATTCAAATGAATTTTGATATAGACAATCCATCTACAACAGAACATGACCCAATTAAATATAACTGCGACACCACCTCATTAAATCCTATAGCAAAACAACACAGACATGAATGGATGGCTAACATGTCTCCTTAGGGTGTGATTTTTGCTCTTGTGACTGGAGAACGCTAAGTGCTTAAGGGAAGAGTACTTGGCCTAAATAATGTGGCTGCTGTAAATGGGACTTGAACATTCAAAGAGTGAAACAGGGCCTTGTATCCAGCAGTATTGAAACCAATAAGATTTCCACTGCATGTCATGCTATTTGCCACAAGCATCAGATGTTCTTTTAGCATGCCTTTTACAACCATTTTTATAGATGTTGACAGTCGCTGAACTGACTAACCAAAAGCACATGAAATTTCGAGTATTTTTTGAATTTGTTGAACACCATATGGTGTTGATCTCCTCGTGTCAATTAAGTGCATCACAGGTACGCATGAATCCATGGATACCCTCCAAGCATCACCGCTTTTTTTGGCTGCATCTTTCTCAAAGATTTCTCATCATTTCTCACCCAAGTTGTCGAATCTGAACCAATCCAAATAATGTTGGCCATATGCACTCGAGGGTCACCATTAACCAGAGTCCCCAACAAAATTGGGCAGATAGCTTCAGCCATGATCTGCAAAGTTTTCTCACTCGTATCACCCTGCTCACCCTGCGGACCACCATTTCCATCTTTGTAGAAGAACTGCAGGCATGGCAGCTGAGACCACTTTTCATCACATTGTTGCTGAAGTGTGCAACATTCGCAGTAAGACAAATAAATCTTCTTAAAAAAAGGTGAAAGAGAGTACTTCTTTCTCCCAAAGCAATTTATAACCTCTTGACAAGAGTGCAGGATCTCATCCATGCTCCGGTCGAATCCTTTCAAAAGCATCCTATCAAGGTGAATGTGTCCAACAAGGCCTTTATCCGCTTCTGAACTTTCAGTTATTTGTCAATGCCATTGGTCATTTCCCTTCACTTCACAGTCATTTCCATGCAATTCACGGTCATTCCAAACAATTCCATGTTGATTCACGGTCATTTCCACGCATTTCGCGGTCATTTCCCTTCACTTCACAGTCATTTCCACACATTTTGCGGTCATTTTGCTTCACTTCACAGTCATTTTCATGTATTTCACGGTCATTCCAAACAATTCCGTGTTGATTCACGGTCATTTACACGCATTTTACGGTCATTTCCCTTCACTTCACAGTCATTTTCACACATTTCACGGTCATTTCGCTTCACTTCACGATCATTTCCATGCATTTCACAGTCATTCTAAACAATTCTGTGTTGATTCACGGTCTTTTCCACACATTTCGCGGTCATTTCCCTTCAGTTCACAGCCATTTCCACGCATTTCGCGGCCATTTTCCTTCACTTCACAGTCATTTTCACGCATTTCGCAGTCATTCCAAACAATTCCGTGTTGATTCATGGTCATTTGCATGCATTTCGCGATCATTTCCCTTCACTTCACAGTCATTTCCACGCATTTCGCGGTCATTTCGCTTCACTTCACGATCATTTTCATGCATTTCATGGTCATTCCATACAATTCCGTGTTGATTCACGGTCATTTCCACGCATTTTGTGGTCATTTTCCTTCACTTCACAGTCATTTCCACACATTTTGCGGTCATTTCGCTTCATTTCACGATCATTTCCATGCATTTCACGGTCATTCCAAACAATTCTGTGTTGATTCACGGTCATTTTCACGCATTTCGTGGTCATTTCCCTTCACTTCACAGCCATTTCCATGCATTTCACAGTCATTTCCCTTCACTTCATAGTCATTTTCATGCATTTCACGGTCATTCCAAACAATTCCGTGTGGGAGTGCAAATTGGGAGATGCTTCTAAAACAAATGTCGGAGTGCAAATTGGGAGATGTTTCACTTGGTAAAAACAAAAAGTTGCTCACTTTCTAGATTCTCTATTTAATGTGTTGATTCACGGTCATTTCCACGCATTTCCCGGTCAATTCCCTTCACTTCCATTTTTCAATCCATCTTCCATTTTATTCTCAACAAGAAAATCCATATTTACTAATATTCAGCACTCGTACTTTCAGCCCAACCCACTTGAAATCCTTCACCAGATCATGATGGCGAGCCTTTATCTTTGAATCGATGGAGTAACATACCCTCCAGTACATTACCATTTCCTTCTGCCCCTTCAAGAAAATCAAGACTCTTGATTGGTGGAATAACATACCCTCTAACTCACGGAATGTTGCTCCCCCTTTATGCAACATGGAGATTCTCATTTGGAAGATGGTGGCCCACCTCCTCTACTTCAGATCCTCCACCAGATGATGAATCTGGACCTTTCTCTATTGATGAAAATGTGGGATACATATGTTTAAAATAAATGGGTTCCACTGAAAATAGCCATTTTTGTTTGGAAGGTGATGCACAAAGTTGTTCTGGTAAATGCAGAGGTCCATAAAGGTAGGGGTGCAGCTTGGCACAAGATGCATTTGCTATGCAATGTTAGAGGAAGAAATCAGAGGGAATCCATGGGCAATCTCCAAACGAAATCTAGCGAAAGAGGAGGGCTCCTCAGGTATTGAGAGAAATTCGACACAACCAGCCGAAAACTATTGTTTTCCAGATTTGTGGAGCAAATGATGCTGAAATGCATCCTTCATGTGAAACAGAGGATCTTAACTACCTGTTCTATCATGGAAACTTGGCTAGTAAGGTTTAGACCTACTTCATCCGACTTTTTGGTGTGAGATTAGGATCAGAACAATCTATATATCAAAGAATTCAACTATGAAGCAGTCTCGGGAGCTGACCTTCCAAATTCAAGATGTTCAAGGGGATGGTGCCATGTCTAATTCTATGGGAACTATAATTGAGTAGGAACATAAGAAAATATGAGGGGGCACCATGTAAAGATAAGGTTAATCATATTTCTATTTAAAGGATAATACTTCATAATCGTTTTACCTTGTGAACTGTGGGAGAGGGATGTTGCTTACGTAGAATATGTCCACTTTGTATTAAGAAGCGGGCAAGTATACACGATTACAGTCAATTCCATAGCTCAACTGGCAGACTGAATGGAGATACCTCGTTTCAACATTTGAGGTCTTGGTATCGATCAGTATTGGGAATGGATAACATGGAGTGTGTACTAACAAGCTAACCTAACAAAAAAAAAAACAAAAAAAATCAACATAAATTAAAAAGAGAAAAATTTACCCTTCGATATATCGAAATATTCACGATATATCGACATTTGTTCATTTCGATATATCGAATGTCATACGATATATCGAAGGGTTCCAACATCGATGTTATTGAACACTAATCGATGACATCGGGCTTAAGTTGTCGATAAGATCGAACACTATTCGATGTTATCAAAATAAGTCACCTTTCCAACCCTTCGATGTATCGGCTTGAAATCAATGTCAGGTGTCGATATATCGACCATACTTCGATATATCGAAAATGGTCTAAAACTGTCCAGTGACGAAATCCTCTTTTAAAAGGAATTATCGATATATCGACATGAGTTTGATATATCGAAGGAGAGTAGATGTCGATATATCGACTAATTTTCAATATATCGGAAATAGTCTGAAACTGTCTAGTGACAAAATCCTCTTTTAAAAGGAATTATCAATATATCAACACGAGTTTGATATATCGAAGGAAAGTAGATGTCAATATATTGACTAATGTTCGATATATCGAAAATCGTCTGAAACTGTCCAGTGACGAAATCCTCTTTTAAAAGGAATTATCGAAATATCGACACGAGTTTGATATATCGAAGGAGAGTAGATGTCGATATATCGACTAATGTTCGATATATCGAAAATGATCATCAGTTGTCCAGAGACACTGCTCTTCCGAAATGAATTATCCATAATATCGATACTCTGTCGATATATCGAAGCTTTGATATATCGATATAACTTCGATTTGTACACAATTTCCATGAATTTTTTATATATCAATTAATGTTCGATATATCGAAGGAGATTAAATGATTTGAAAATGCGTATACCCTATCTTTGACCATTGGGTTGTGTTCGATATATCGATTGACATTCATTATATCAAATTTGTGGGTATATTTAAACTATGGCCTCTCCATTCCGTTTCGTTCCTTCCTTTTTCTTCTTCCTCTGCGGCGCAGCCTCTCCAAGAAGTCGATGGCGGTGAAGAACGGCCATTTTCCAGAGCTTTTTAAGGTTGGTACTTCACTATTAGTCAATCATTCAAAACCCTAGATTTTCCGCCCCTTTTCCTTTTGTTGTTCATCCCTACTTGCTCTCCACTTCTTCAATCTCCTTGATTTTCGTTTCTTTTGTCAGGATATCCTCTTCAAGTTTTCATCTACATGGGAAAAGAGAGGAGTAAATCGGTTCATCAGGGAGAATCATCCAATCCTAGGCCAAAACGGGCTAAAACAGTTGCCCTGAGAAAAAATGCTCAGCCGGCGACCCAAAATGTCTCTCCACCACCTACAAACATTTCGCCACCCGAACTTCTAATCCCTAATGTGCCACCACCTCCTGAGGATCTATATCAAAACTTTATGAGAAGGAAGATAGAGTATGAAATACAAGTTGATAGGTCTTGTCTATCTCCATATGGGATTGTACCAATGCTCGAGGCCATTGACTAGTATCGTATGCTTGACTTTGGTGGAGTGACACGAAATGAACAAGTATACAGGTTTTTAGCTTACTGTCATTCCCCCGTATCTGACCCCCGGCCATAGAAGTCACCATTGGCCAAACCACAACTCACATCACTCCTCCCATTATCGGTCAATTAATTGGAATTCCGTGTAAATCTCAAGGCTTTGCAGACTACAACTTCAGCTCACTTGAAGTTCGTGAAAAAATTACAAGACATGTATGAAATGGTGAAGACATTCCTTGGCATAAGGGTAACTCTCTGCGTGCAAAGCACATGTCTGCATAATTTCGCATTCTTCATACAATTTTTTGCACAAACATCTATCCCAGGAGCACCAACAGGTCTGATCTTACCCCATTCATGTTGGGGATTCTCTATGCCGTCAACCAAAAAGTGAAACTGTGTCTGCCTACTCTCATGTTGCATCAGTTGGCCGTGGCAATCCAAGCCTCTAGAGATGTGTACCTTCCATTCCCTCATCTTATCTGTCTATTGTCTCAACATGTGGGATTGCTTCCCACCACTGACCGTCCCCGACAGCCTCGCAAATTTACGATAACAAACATAAAAAAAAAAAATGAAATTGCTTGACACACCAGGTTCCTCGTCTACTCTAGTTGATAATATGGCCGAAACTAAGGCTAAAGGAGCTGGGACTAATGCGATGGACACCAAGGCAGCAGCCACTGGAAATGAGCAGCCCCAACACAGTGACCCGATGTTCTCACTAGTCCCACATACTCATCGTCATGCTGGCCACCGAGACCGTCAAACATTGATTATATATCGTCTTCGCCAGCAAAACGAACAACTTCGCCAGCACGATCAACGATTGTCACAGATTAGTTGCGACGAAAGAAGCTGTCGAGCGAGTGGAGAAGACGCTGCATGACCTGATGTCGATGATCACATGCAGACAAGATGACACCATGCCACATGGGGCCGGTCCTGGGGCCTAGCCTGATGTTTAACCACAAAATTTAGGTACTTATAAATTTTTGGATGTTGTATGCTCGTAAACGGCTTCTTGTTCTTTTTTTGGATGATGATTATACTGCTCAAACTTGAGGTAGTAATTTTGATTATTCCATGGTGAATTAATGAATGAATGGTGATAATTTTGGTTTTCAACTGTTTGATATTTTTGTGATAATTCTGGGATTGTGGATAGGAGGATGGAGAAATGTTGGGGACTTGGCAAAAATATGGTTTTACAAAGTTCTGGTCATTAGAAATTGCCCTTTGAAGTGACGTCATTTATAGTGTTGGCTTAAATGATTTTGACATTCCCCAGGCTGTTACTGAAGATATAAAGAAGAAGATTCAGGACATATTACCTTTGTTGCTTTACTTGAGATCAAATTACAATGAACTTGTAGAGTTGCAAGTGGAAAGCTACCTGAAAACTATTAAACTGCCTATCGTAACTCGTATTCTAAAATGATTCATACTTAGAGATGTTGTTATCTGTTATGATGGGACAATGAGAAACCTCTGCAGCAATTTTATAATTCAATTTGAGTATGGATAGGTGGACAAAAATAGTCCTGGAAGTACTCTTGCTGGTGAATCGGTTGGTGTATTGGCTGCTACTGCAGTATCAAATCCTGCATATAAAGCAGTTCTTGATTCTTTTCAGAGCAACAACTCTTCATGGGAATCGATGAAGGAAATACTTTTGTGCAAAGTTAACTTCAAGAATGATATTATTGATCGGAGAGTTATTCTATATTTGAATGAGTGCTTCTGCGAGAAAATGCATTGCAAGGAGAATGCAGCATATTTAGTTCAGAATCGTTTGAAAAAATCACTTTAAAGGATGTTGCTTTTGACTTCCCCATTGAATACCAAAGGCATCGACAAATACCTGAAAGTTCAGATAAGCAGAGTAGATTGAGTCACATGGCATACAGGATATTTAAGATAGGTTGTCTCTTTAAGATTGTCTGAGGTATTTAGGTTATTTCCAAATAATAGTAAGTAATTGTTGAGCCATGTTAGCCCTTAGGACACATCTAAGAGTCCAATGAAGATAAGATGATCTTCAATGAATGTAATTGTTTGGACTGACCGTGAAATGCACGTAAATGACTGTGAAGTGAATCTCAATTACCGTTAAATGCATGGAAATGACTGTGAAGTGAAGGGAAATGACCGCGAAATGCATGGAAATGAAGTGAAGGGTACATTTTCTAGAGATATTTTAGATGTTTTGATGTTGCGTTTAATAAAGAATAGGGTTTATTTGGAGAAAAAAATTAAGTCGAAGATTATTAACTTAGTTTTTAAAATTTTTATATATAAGGATTTGTTTTAAAAGCTTATTTTTTAAAGTATCACTTTGGACTACTAAAGTTGACATGTCATCATATATAGATTTCATTAAGTAAATGGTAGTCTAATATGGTGCGAAGCATTGAGTACACATGCATGCGTGGTCGGTAAGTAGAGTTGTACACCAGCTAACCCAGTCAAGCTTGGCATAGCTCGGCTCAGTCCGGCTAGCAGCCTATCCAAGCTCAAGTTTGACTTGGCTCAGCTCAGTCCTCAAGTCTAACAGGCCAGCTTGGCTCGGTTCAATCAGCAGCTCAAGTCAACTCAAGCTTTCGAGCTAAGTTCAAGCTCGAGCTTTCATGCCGAGTTTGAGCTCAAGCTTTCAAGCTGAGCATTTTCCTTTTAGTTTTCAGACACACACACACACACACGCACATATAACTTGAGCTAAGCCGAACCAAGTTAAGTTTAGGCTGAGCTTTGAGTTGAAACAAGTTGAACTCAGGCCAAGTCAAGCTCAACTTGAAATCCTATCGAGCTCAAAAAATTAGCCCAACTTGACTTGAACCCAACTTTGAGTTAAGCTGAGTTGAGCTTATCCAAGCAAACCAAACAAGTTAACTGTGAATTGAAGGGAAATGACCGTGAAATGCATGGAAATGACTGTGAAGTGAAGGGAAATGACCGTGAAATGCGTGGAAATGGCTGTGAAGTGAAGGGAACTGACTACAAAATGCGTGAAAATGACCGTGAATCAACACGGAATTGTTTGGAATGACCGTGAAATGCGTGGAAATGGCTGTGAAGTGAAGGGAATTGACCGCGAAATGCATGGAAATGACCGTGAATTAACATGGAATTGTTTGGAATGACCGTGAAATGCATGGAAATGACTGTGAAGTGAAGTGAAATGACCGCGAAATGCGTGGAAATGACTGTGAAGTGAAGGGAAATGATCGCAAAATGCGTGGAAATGACCGTGAATCAACACAGAATTGTTTAGAATGACCTTTAAATGCATGGAAATGACTGTAAAGTGAAGTGAAATGACCGCAAAATGCATAAAAATGACCGTGAAGTGAAGGGAAATGACCGCGAAATGCATGGAAATGACCGTGAATCAACGCGGAATTGTTTGGAATGACCGTGAAATGCATGGAAATGACTGTGAGGTGAAGTGAAATGACCGCGAAATGCGTGGAAATGACTGTGAAGTGAAGGGAAATGATAGCGAAATGTGTGGAAATGACCATGAATCAACACGGAATTGTTTAGAATGACTGTGAAATGCATGAAAATGACTGTGAAGTAAAGCGAAATGACCGCAAAATGCGTGGAAATGACTGTGAAGTGAAGGGAAATGACCGCGAAATGCGTGAAAATGACTGTGAAGTGAAGGGAAATGACCGCAAAATGCGTGGAAATGACCGTGAATCACACAGAATTGTTTGGAATGACCGTGAAATGCATGGAAATGACTGTGA
This sequence comes from Magnolia changhungtana, assembly GCA_030180095.1. Lineage (NCBI taxonomy): Eukaryota > Viridiplantae > Streptophyta > Magnoliopsida > Magnoliales > Magnoliaceae > Magnolia > Magnolia changhungtana. The sequence goes on along the minus strand of JASAUF010000647.1, from coordinate 2,731,342 downwards.
AGTGAAGCGAAATAACCACGAAATGCGTGGAAATGACTATGAAGTGAAGGGAAATGACCGCAAAATGCGTGGAAACGACCGTGAATCAACACGAAATTGTTTGGAATGATGGTGATATGCATAGAAATGACTGTGAAGTGAAGTGAAATGACCGCGAAATGCGTGGAAATGACTGTGAAGTGAAGGGAAATGACCGCGAAATGCGTGGAAATGACTGTGAATCAACACAAAATTGTTTGGAATGATCGTGAAATGCATGAAAATGACTGTGAAGTGAAGGGAAATGACCACAAAATGTGTGAAAATGACTGTGAAGGGAAATGACCGTGAAATGCGTGCAAATGACCGTGAATCAACACGGAATTGTTTGGAATGACCGTGAAATGCATGGAAATGACTGTGAAGTGAAGGGAAATGACCGTTAAATGCATGGAAATGACTATGAAGTGAAGCGAATTGACCGCAAAATGCGTGCAAATGACCGTGAATCAACACAGAATTATTTGGAATGACGGTGAAATGCACGGAAATGACTGTGAAGTGAATCGAAATGAATTGATGAAACTAATGGACCGAGTTGATCTAACATGGACACAACCATCATTTATTTCACATGAAGGATGCATTTCAGCATCATTTGCTCCACAAATCTAGAAAACAATAGTTTTTGGCTGGTTGTGTCGAATTTCTCTCAATACTTGAGGAGCCCTCCTCTTCCTCTAGATTTCGTTTGGAGATTGCTCATGGATTCCCTCTGATTTCTTCCTCTGACATTGCATAGCAAATGCATCTTGTGCCAAGCTGCACCCCTACCTTTATGGACCGCTGCATTTACCAGAACAGCTTTGTGCATCACCTTCCAAACAAAAATGGCTATTTTCAGTGGAACCCATTTGTTTTAAACATATGTATCCCACATTTTCATCAATAGAGAAAGGGCCAGATTCATCATCTGGTGGAGGATCTGAAGTGGAGGAGGTGGGTCATCATCTTCCAAATGAGAATCTCCATGTTGCATAAAGGGGGAGCAGCATTCCGTGAGTTAGAGGGTATGTTATTCCACCAATCAAGAGTCTTGATTTTCTTGAAGGGGCAGAAGGAAATGGTAATGTACTGGAGGGTATGTTACTCCATCAATTCAAAGATAAAGGCTCGCCATCATGATCTGGTGAAGGATTCCAAGCGGGTTGGGCTGAAAGTACAAGTGCTGGAGCCGACGCTTTCGAAGTACGAACTCATTCTTTTGAAAAATTGAAAAATGTGAATATTAGTAAATATGGATTTTCTTGTTGAGAAGAAAATGGAAGATGGATTGAAAAATGGAAGTCAAGGGAATTGACCGGGAAATGCATGGAAATGACCGTGAATCAACACATTCAATAGAGAATCTAGAAAGTGAGCACCTTTTTATTTTTACCAAGTGAAACATCTCCCAATTTGCACTCTTACATTTGTTTTAGAAGCATCTCCCATTCGTTTCTCCCTAAATTAACCATAAACCGGTGAGCAAGCATAGCCTCCAAATGTTGCGGTATTTACTCCAGAGGACTATCCCGTGCCAAGCTGATAAGACGTCACCCACCTCAAGAAGACTATCCCTAAATTAACTATAAACCGGTGAGCAAGCATAGCCTCCAAATGACCGTGAATCAACATGGAATTGTTTGGAATGACCGTGAAATGCATGAAAATGACTGTGAAGTGAAGGGAAATGACCGTGAAATGCGTGGAAATGGCTGTGAAGTGAAGGGAAATGACCGCGAAATGCATGGAAATGACCGTGAATCAACACGGAATTGTTTGGAATGACCGTGAAATGCATGGAAATGACTGTGAAGTGAAGCGAAATGACCACGAAATGCGTGGAAATGACTATGAAGTGAAGGGAAATGACCGCAAAATGCGTGCAAATGACCGTGAATCAACACGAAATTGTTTGGAATGACCGTGAAATGCATGGAAATGACTGTGAAGTGAAGTGAAATGCGTGGAAATGACTGTGAAGTGAAGAGAAATGACCGTAAAATGTGTGGAAATGACCATGAATCAACACGAAATTGTTTGGAATGACCATGAAATGCATGGAAATGACTGTGAAGTGAAGGGAAATTACTGTTAAATGCATGAAAATGACTGTGAAGTGAAGCGAATTGACCGTGAAATGCGTGTAAATGACCGTGAATCAACACAGAATTGTTTGGAATGACCGTGAAATGCACGGAAATGACTGTGAAGTGAATCGAAATGAGTTGATGAAACTAATGGACCGAGTGGATCTAACATGGACACAACGGTGGGCCTCATTATCTAAATCAATAAAAGTCCTTTATCCCATGTGACTTTGATGATATAGGCCTTTTCTGGATACAGATTGGGTAGACCCAGCCAGTGACGGACCGTCATGTCGGGGGCTCTGCCGGGCCACCATGGTTTTTGCATTTTATCTACGCCAATAAATATTAGTTTGATCCAAAAATTCTATAACTCAAAAAAATTTTCATGCATTAAAATTTTAAATCCATTTCAGGTAGTGTGGTTCACTTAAGCCTTAGATCTAGAGCTGGGCATCAGACCTAGTCGGATCGGATTTGGTCGTACTCAGTTAGATCGAGCTTACCTGGACGATCTCAGACCGATCCGATCCGGGACCGAGTCCGGAACACCTTACATGAACAGATCTGTTACGTGCTTGGCTTGACCCGAACCGAGTCTGACTCGATCAAGGAAACTGAGTCGAATCGGATTGGGTAAGGATCGAATTTTTCAACAGTGAAAATCATTTTCCTCGCTGCTATTCTCGGTGTGGTCCAAGTGAAAGTGCTTAATTTTGCCACTGTATAAAATTTGCATCTTGAATTGGTCTCACAGGCACCATTTTAGTTTCATTCTGTTGCATTTTATTTGTTTATAGTCATATCATATGTGTTACATTCATAGTCGCATTACAAGAAATGTATAACATTTCATCACAGTCGTATTACAAAAAAAGTATAACATTTACAGTCGTATTACAAAAAATGTATAACATTCACAGTCGTATTACAAAAAAATGCACAAAAAATTACATTATTCTGGATGCATTGGAAATTTGTAACTCCGACGATTGTGGCCCGTTTGTTTGCAACGTCTACATTTTTTGGTTGTTCGCTCCTCTCCACGGGAAAGGATCCATGCCTTCTTCGGTCTTCCAGCTGCCCTCCTCTGTAGCGGTGGCTTCATACTCACACAAAGTTCCTTGAATGCTAATGAAATTTCCCATTGGCTCTTGTCCCGTACTGGGTACACGGAATCTTCATACGTCATCTGGTAATTCCTCGCCGTGTACAATGAGGAGCAGTATGAATAATGAGGAAGGTTGTAGTGTATACATGATGAAAGAACATGAAAACAAGGTAATCCCAGTACTTCAAACTCGCGGCATGTACATGAAAGCTCATTGAGCTTGACAGTATCATTGTACTCTCCCATAATATAGTATTCATCCCGAGAAATTGCATGGCAATGAACATCTCGTGCCTTCGGTATGAGATCTTTTAATTGTTTCTTGGCCCACGGTGTCAACGGTCCGACGAATGATGATGCTAATTCTCTTCGCTTATAGAACATCTCTTGAATTTTCAATCTGATTGTCTCTATCAGCATAGTCACGAGATATTCTTGTGCTTCTTTGAATAAATCATTAACACACTCAGTTATGTTTGTAGTGACTAAATTGAATCTTTTTCCTAGGAAGTGCGATGATGCCCACTTTTCATACCCTATTTCCCTCAACCATGCGTGTACAGGGGGATTGGCAAGTTCGATATCATGCATTCTCTTTTCAAACTCAGCCCTTCTACAAGTCTTTACAGCTTGCCAGTAGTATATTTCTAGAGACTGGTCTTTGAACGTGTCCACCAAGTTTCAATATATATGGTAGGCACAGTAGCCATGGATTGCTGCTTGGAAGACCTAGGAAACTTCTTTCATTAGACCTTTATGCTGGTCTGATATGATCACAAGACCAGGTAGATCGCCTAACGAATGACTGAGGTACGTAATAAACCAGTTCCAACTGCTACTGTTCTCTGATTCTCCGATACCAAAAGCGACTAAAAAGATATGATTATCACCATCCAAAGCCGTAGCGACGAACAGAACACCCTTATACTTACCTTTTAAATGTGTCCCATCAACAGCCAAGACCCTTCGCAGACATGTTCGAAAACTTCTGATGCACTGTCCGAGCGTAACAAAACACCTCTCGAACCTCCCTGTTTGTTGATCCGCAAGCAGGGCGGTCAGTGTCCCCGGGTTCGCCATCCTCAACTCATGCAAGTACATCGGGAGTTCTTTATAAGAGTCTTCATAAGACCCCATTACGCGATTGATTGCAATTTCTTTTACGCGTCATGTCTTCTTATAGGTAATAAGAATGTTATACTTTTCTTACATTGTCAATATAATGTCCTTCGGCCTTAATCCCAGCCATTGCTTAATGCGATTGACAGCTAGTTCACTGGCTAGCTTACTGCTTGCTTGCCGATAATCACTCTTCATGTATAACATTCCACATGTATGTGTGGATGTGTAAGTCTTAATCTTGAAAATTTTCGCATCATTCACCCTAGATGCGTGTACCCTCCAATCACACTTATCTCCCATACACGCCACGGTGAATTTCTTGGATGTGGAATATAGGACCTTGTATTGAAACTTGTTGCGAATTGTAAATTGGCTCAACACATATTTACACCGGCTCTTGTTCTCAAACATTTGGCCCTTTGCTATATGAATCAGGTCATCAAGTGAATGTGAATACAATGACAGGTCTGCATTGGTGAAACCAATATCCTCGAAAGGCACAATGGGAAGGCCGGTGGTGAAGTCCGATGTTCAAGCCTGCTCGGGCAATGGAATGTCGCTTCCACTTACGTTGATAACGTTGGATGTTGAGGCCAAATCTACTCTTGCAAATGAAAGTGATGTCGTATATTCACTTATGAGATTCATGTTAACCGACGCCCTCACTTGACTTGTATTGAAGTTTGATGTCTGAGCCGACTCAGGTACTAGGGTGTTCCTTAGAGGAACATGTGAAGGTGATGCCTTTACTTCAACTTTTAAGATATGTTCCTCACCCAAACTTCCTACTGTTGGGCTGTCATGTTCGAAACCACTGAAAGCCAACGGGTGTTCGGGTATTGCCTCGTTAACGCACTACATTGTCTCGATGAATAAAGGGATGTACTGATCTGAATGCTTCAACTGTCCTGCCAACAACATTCTCACATCTTCATCATCTTCAATTACAATCGAAGGGACTGATTTATTTATGCAGGGAAACAATGCTTTCAACCTAATATCGTAATCCTCAAGTCTACTCTTCGTAATCTTGTACATTTTCGATAGAAGCTCATCATATGTAGTGTCAACGCCGACAACAGTAGTTTTCGAGTATCCGCCCTTATAGGTGTATCGATTATTTTCGCTTACTAACTCTCCACCATATGAGCATACGATCATTATCGAAGCCATTTTCTGAAAACAAACACAATAATATAACTCGTTTAGTATTCACATGTATAATGTGGATTTGACCAAGTAGAGAAGCGAATTGACCGTGAAGTGCATAAAATTGACCGTGAAATGAATGTCTTATTGACAACGAATTTTGAATCGTAGTGGTATGAAATTTCCAATTTCAAAGAAAGCAACAAATGTATTCAACATATAACATTCACAGCAGTATTACAAAAAAGGCACAACAAATTTGACGATCGTATTACAAAATTGCACTATAATTTGAAGGTAAAATGCGTGAACTTGACCAAGTAGTGCATGAAGTTGACCAATCAAGTCAGTGAATTGACCAGGAACTACGGGCTTGTTTGATTTTCCAAGGACAATGTAAATACCTGTAAATAGCCAATTATTACAATTTCCCCTATTTGAAAATATCAGCATATTCCTGCTTTGAAAAACGGTCCAAAATGACTGGCATAAATTTGTAGGCCACACCGTCATGTATATGACATTTCCGCATCGTCCATCCATTTTACTGTAGCATTTTGAGGCATGAGTTGAAAAATGAGAAAAATCCAACATTCAAGTGGCCCACACAAAAGTAAACAGTGGCTCTAAGAAGTTTTTCACAGTAAGTTTGATTACATTTTTACTGTGGTGTGGTCCACTTTAACTTTGAATCTGCCTCATTTTTTAGCTCATGCCCTAAATTCAATTGTCATGATGGATGGACGGTGTGGATAATGCACCTACATCATGGTGGGCCCCACTTATTTTTGGCAGTCTCTTCAAAGGTAATTACTCGAGAAATAATTATTGCCCATTTCCACTGCATTTACATTTACCTGGGAAAATCAAACATACGCTAAGTGAAATTGACCCCGAAACTTCGTCAATTTGACTGTGAACTTCTTGAAGTTTATTGGATAACTACCTAAAATTAACTTGGCAATGCATGCAATGCATGAAATTGACACGTGAAATTGACCACAAACTTCTAGGTAATTTGTTAAGAATTTAAATGTCCTTACCTCGTGCCACCACCGTATCAGTAAAATCTTGTTCCAGAAGAATAAGAAGAGTACATTGACGTGAAACACGTTCTTCGGAGACAACTCTTCAATATCTAACATTTATCAATGCATCCACGTCCTCTCAGAAAAAGAAAACCGTTCGCCTTGAGTAATGGATGATGGAAGATGTAATGTGATAGTCAGATGGGGATTCTATGGAGATTCTACGGAGATTTCACCAAGAAAATGGTTGAAAAATAAGGACTAGGGATGGTAGGGAGAGTTCGGACGTGTATTTGCATGTAAGGGAGTACATGGGGTGATATTTATAGGGCAGGGGCATTTTCGTCATGTGCAGAGGCGTCCGTACCGCATAGACTTATTTTTGGAAGCTTAAAAAGGAATGGGCTTAAAAAGGCTGGTGGGCCTTATATGGGTCGTACAGTTGGAAATTTCTCTTTTTGCCCTTTGGGAAGGCGTCCGTACAGCTGGGGCTTATTCTTGGAAGGTAAAACGAGGTGGGCTTCATTTTGAAAATGGGCCATAAATGGGTTGTACAGTCGGAAATTTCTCAAATGCGAAGGTTCCATGAAAATGCTTGACACTTTCTCCAACATAGCCTCTCATATTATATTATATTATAAGAAAAGGGCCTGTTTAATTACCGCATCGCATGCGGATGTTGACGACTTAACTTTAAGCAACCGTTTAACTTTTAATAGCCGGAACCGAGAGGATAGCTGCCAAACGAATGTAGGGCCCACTGTGATGTATATGGCTTATACACATCGTTCATCCTATTTGTCACCCTCATTTAAGGCCATGAACCTAAAAATGAGGTAAATCCAAAGCTTCATGGACCACACCACAGGAAATAGTGGAAATTGGATGCTTACCGTATAAAAATTTGTGTGGCCCTCAGAAGTTTTGGATGAAGTTGATAATTGTGTTATCCCTTATCAATGTTTTTATGACTTCATGAACAGGTTAGATGACAAATAAACATCTATATATGCCCAATGAACAAAACAACTTTCAATGGTAGAAGTTTAAAGCCATTATTTCATGTGGTATGAGCCACTTGAGTGTTGCATCTGTCTCAATTTTGGACTTAGGCCCCTGAAATATTCTGATAAAACAGATGGACGGTGTGGATATGTCATGCACATCACGTTAAGGTTCACAAATTTAAGTCAACTTTTTTTTATCAATTTTCGAAATGAAAATACACCTGAAATTTCAGAGCTAAAAAGATAATAACGAGCCTTTTACGGTGTATTTCCCTGATAAATGATAAATCAAACAGACCCTAACCTATGATGTTAGTCTTTCGTAGTGTGCATGATGTAATTTCTTGTTATAGTAGGTCTCCTCGTCTCTCCTAAATACACGTGCCTTGGAGGAAACGCTGGATGATCTAAGCCATTCATCAGGTGGGTCCCACCGTGAACATAGCCCAACCAAATGATCAGACCCACCCAACATCAGTCTGATTTGTATCTCCCATCTCTTCTCTCTCATGTGCATGGCACCAGCCATTAACTAGTTGAAATAACTCCAATGCTTTCAAGATATTTGGATTGAAACAGAAGTTTTAAGTATGATATCACTTATCCAGTACAATTGGTATTGGAAACTTTATCTCTAGTTTGTCAGATAAATACCAACTGGTATTGGAAGCTTTATCCCTAGTTTGTCAATATACCGCGATTTACACAATCATCAAGAGAAGTGAAGATTAATGGAAACCATCCAAGTTGTGAATTCTGCATACTATGAAACCATACTCATGTTCTAACTCTAAAAATCAAAGATTAGGATCATCACTTAAATTACAATTATGTGATAATAGCTTACGGGAGTAATGAGAATATGGGACAGCTCAAGACAATAACCATTACAGCATGTAGACCCATAAGGTGGCAACACAAGCTGGATCCCAATCCATGATAGGCAAAACGAACTCGTCCCTGATATTAAGTATAGTCGATGGGTAGAAAGAGGTGTGTGTGTGTGACAGTGTCCTGCATGGAACCCGGCTAGCGATTTGGCTTGCGAGTTTGATTCCCTTCCCTATGATTTAGCATGCATACAGGTCTATGAGTTTGACCCCTGAATTAAATTTTAACAAAAATTCCGTAAAATTTGTAACTTACTATAAATAGTAAATTTTCTATTTATAGTAAATGTCCCATGTAGCTTAACCACGTTATTCTCCTAATTATTCTAAACACTTTTCATGTTGGGCGCAACTCTTGAAGCCCAATGGATGAAGAGTAATAATCAAAATAAAACTTACTATTTATAGCAAAAATGGAATTAAACATAGAATTCGGCCGTTGATATGATAGAATCTCGCAAATTCGGCATAGGAAACCCAACATAATTTGGCTAAAGTAGCTAGCCCTACCCCCAAATCATATACGGTACGTCGAGTAACTCATTCCGGTTTGCGAGATATGGTTATTTTAAGGTTCTGACGGTCTTGATGACTTCTGCCTTTGATCGGGTGTAACGCCCTAGAAATTGTGGGTCGTGCATACGCTCAACTTCCAAGTTCCCGGGTGTCACCTATACCCAATTTTTATAGTTTTATAATAAATCAAGTTTAAATGCCCAACTGGGAATTACTAGAAACATGAATCACAATTCACAAATAGTCTACTGAGATGAAGGAGTCTAAATATATATAAGTCCAAATTAATATAAACGGGTCGCACAAGGCGTTACCCAACAAAATCACAAAAATATATCCAAAAGGAATGATGAGCTGAGTCTAACACTCAGCGATCCAAGTCCACTCGCGAACTCTGCGGCAAACCGCCCATCAACTAGAAATAGGACAACTTGTCCTCCTCATCCAAGCTCGCGCAGCAAGGCTCCTCGTACTCGACGTTACCTGCAACTACTGAAGAGTCTAGTTGGTGTTTTAAAACACTGTCCTAGAGTGGGAGTGAGTGATCAACGCAGTGGGTGTTATTAATCTTAAGTTGTAACAGGCATCAATTACATTATGAACTTAATGAAAAGCAAACATTCATAAGTACCTAACTAATCTTGTTAATGTATATACATGATAGATGATATGATGCATGCCCTCGCCACAAGACTCCCTCAGAGCGACCTCAACTGCCGAGTCGCCAACCTAGCTAGTGCGATGTGATGATAATATTAGCCAAGTTCTTAGTTAATTTCATTCATCCAGTAGGTTGGGAAAACCGATACACCCACGTATCAATGCTCTCAACTAGTTACGATGCCAAGGCCCCTCAACGCGCTAGCCTAGGTACCGCGATCCTTGATCCCGTTGGGTTCCTCATCCCCGACTTTAAGTACATGGGGAGTACTGAGAACTAGGATCGCTCGCGGTAACTACGGGGAGGTTCGTCACCCCAGCGTAGGCCGACAGCTCGGACACAGTGTCCCATGTCACCATGCCCGGCTCACGAGTCGGTGGATCGGCTTTAATTTGGTTATTGATGGGCTACAACAGTGGTAGGGTGTTTCAGGTTCCATACATAAGTGAGCAAACAGGGTTAACAAACAAGGTTAGATAGTAAATGGGTTAGACCGCACGAGTCCAGGCAAGCACACAACCAATGACATCGGATACGAGCGACCCATGTAGTCTAACTACTGCCACCCACACGCACTCGCCCAAGTCCATGGGTTTAGCCTCAGGATAGTCCTACCAACGGGGCCACCTTCACTCTCCTCATTTTCCTGACCAACCCAAGGGTTGAGGGTAATTTAATAACATGTCACAATCAAGGTTATCATCCAATACAAGTAGAAACATACATTCATATCTCCCAACATAGAATCTTAATTTCTCTACCAAGCAAAGCTAATCATGATGTGAACTAAGGGTGCAAGTGCGTTATGTGGGTTAATGAGGAAGTTAAGCACTTCCTACACTTCATAGAACCAAATAGCACAAGAATTAAGGAATTATACATATTATAAAGCAATACCTTATGAGAAAATCACACAAGACATGAACATGTAATCAACCATTATAGCAAATCATGTAATAGGCAAGAACAACATCATGTGAGAACTAAACAAAACATACCATTCCGTGCAATTCCAAGCAAGACATACAATTCCTAAGTTTTTCTAAAATTTTCAAATACATCATTCAAGCAATTAAAATCATTAGGCTCATGGTATAGTTGGTGCTAGACCACATAAGGATAATAGTTCGCACCTTAAGAGGAGATTTTCATTCTTTGAGTTCTTAGGGTTTGGGGATTTGGGTAAAACCGCCAATTCCTAAATCAAATTAAGAAAGACAACATTAACGCCTATAAATCTACACTAGGTTGCTCTATTGAAGGAAAAATCTACCATTCTTACCTCTACTTCTTGGCATGAGTGGGTTTGGTAGAGGTTTTGTAGTAGCCACCGGTTTGGTTGAGGAAATACCAACCCTACAAGCATCAAGATTTCCCCCACCCACACAAACACTCTTTCCCTTCTTCTCTTCTTCCTTTCTTCTTTCTCTCTTTTCTCTTTTCTCTCTCTCTCTCTTTCTTTCTTTCTTTTTTCTAGGGCAAAATCGTATGGGGAGAGGGGGTGCCCAAATGAGGCCCGTTTTATAATGCCAAATTTGGTGTAATGGCCACAAGGGCTAGGTTTTTACTATACAAGACCTATAGGAGGGTCTTTCTAAGCTCTAGAGCCCACTATGGGGCGTAGGAGTTGACACCCACTGTTGGATAGTTGGCCCTAATGATGATCTACGTATATATATGATCAACCCACCATTTGGATGTGCCGATCGATAGATATGATTAGAAGTCTGTTCAACAGTCACCGATAATCGATCGGGGCCGCGACTATACGGATATGAGCAGGAAAATATCCTTACTCCACTTGCGAAGTTCGGTCGCAAACCGATGGTCCGTCAACTTGGGCAAAGACCGAACGCAGATAAGTGACTTAAGTTCTTGGTTAGTTTCAAGGATATTCGCACAACTCATGCACCGCCCTTGAAAGTCCAAGTTGAGCGATTCGAGTCATGATCTTGACTGAATGTCTCATGATAGGCGTCAAGCCTAGTAAGACGGACATTATTCTATAGTTTCGGAACTAGTGGCCCACCAACGAGCGGTCTAGAACTTGTTTGGAAAACCAGGGCATTTATAGAATGAATTTGGTAGTGAAATTTCTCGTAGGCAATGATTAGGGTTTGGATTAACTATGTTCATAGTGTGGCCTATTTATAACTAGCGAAAATGGAGATTTGGTCATGATTACTCTAAACCGTCGGTTTTAGGCTAAAATGGTAACGGGGTTAATTTGGTCTATTAATTAAGATCCGAACCTTATCTAACTTGGCTTCGGTTAGATCTTTAATTTAGTTATGATTGTCTTGATTAGTTTGTAATGGGTCGGTTAGATTTTTGGGTCCAATGTGAGTGAATCATAGGGCTAAACTTGATGTCCAAATGATCGGGCGGATTCGTTAGCTTCCTACGGTTGATTAAACGGACTTGTGCGGTTCTTTATTGGTTCCACCCATGTTTAAACTAACATTGAGTGCTAATGGTCAGTAAGTGACATTACAAGTTAATTACACAAAAATTTTAAAGATTTTTTTTTTTTGAAATCCAAAACAGTAAAAATACAGGATGTTACATCGGGCATTCTCTAATCCATCTTGGACATGAAAGTGTTCGCAACTTGCTCTACATCAGTCTCCTCTACTTCAAAAGAACTTGTCCTCAAGTTCTTGTGCTACTTCGGTTCATGATACTCGATTTGGTGCGTCGTAACGATACTCGGATCAAAAGTTATGATCAATTTACAGTCCACCTTCTTTTGGTCCAACCATGCTAGGAATGTATCTGTAATACGTTTTATATCAGACTCCTCCGCTTGGAAAAAACTCATTCTCGAGTTACTCAATGGACTTGGTTCATGATTCTGAAATAACTTTTGATGTCGATGTTTATTAGCTTTTTTCTTGTACTTGCCATTAGACTCTTGAGATGACATAATACATGTACTCATGCTCTCCTTGACTTGGCTAGTATCGATATGTTCCTTCACTTTTGCCTTCAAGATCTTATATTCTTCTGATAATATGGGCAATTAGGCAGACTTATCCCTATGACAAGATCAATGTGGTTTTGTATATCTCGTATGGGAGGCAATTTATTAGGGAGTTCATCGAGCACAATCGCATTGAATTCCTGCACCACTGGTTTCAAATTCCCTAGGGTGTTCACAAGCTCCGTATATTCTTTCTTTTCAACTAATGCATATACAGGCTCCATATATTCTTTATTTTCAACTAATGCATATATATCTCTTATTTCCTTAGATTGTTTAACAAAAGCATGTTCAGTTGTGAGAGACTGTTCCTCAATTTTAGAAGTCTTTGGTTGGTCCTCCGTTCCCATAGAGACGAGTCCAATCTTTTTACTATCTTTAGTAAATTTAAATGCGCTATCTCGACCTCTATTTGTAGCAATAGCATCAATATTATTTTGCTATGGTCGATCAAGTAACATATGACAAACTTCTATGTAGACTATATTAAAAAGTACTTTATCCTTATAATTTTTACCAATTGAAAATGAGACAGTGCATTGTTCGATTACCTCTGTTTTGTTGACCTCTTTGATTCATCCAATCATGTACGAAGATAAATGCATTTATGTTTTTAGTCGCAGCTTTTCCACAATTATTTTCGACACGAGATTATCATTGTTCCTGACATCAATGATCACATTACAGACTTTTTGGCTTACAGTACACCTTGTTCAAAAGATGTTGTCTTGCTGTAATTCTATTTTTACATTTAGTATGTATAACTAGAGTTGGGCACAATCCGACGGATCAGAATTGATCGAACCGGTCGGATCCAAACCGAAGGTCAGGATCAGGTCGGATCGAGTTGGCCCAATCAGATTCGAATGAAAAACGAGTCGAGTTCGAGTCAGTGAGTAATCCGAACTGAACTGATCCGATTCGATCGGAGCCAATCCGATCTGATCCGGTCAAGTCCTATAAATACTTTTTTAAAACTTTTTACTACCCCTCTACTCGAATGAATTAAAAACCCTAACCCCTCTCTTCTCTTCTCCACCCGATTGAGCGGCGCTACACCACCTACACCCATATCAATCTAAACCCACCACTCAGCCCGTCAACCCATCCCTACCTTCTCCACTCATCAAAGATTCACAAATAGGTTCATTTATTTTTTATTTTTTTAATTTGTGTGTGTATTTTTGAGTTGTTGGTCCGCACTGGCTCGTAGGTGGTCCGGCCGAGGTCGGGACCCCTGGCTCGGCTGCAGCGTCCCGCCCTGGCTTTGGCTCGATGTTGGTCCGACCCTGGGTCATTGTTGGTTTGGCCCTGGCTCGCTAATGTTCCGACTCTAGCCCTGGCTTGCTGGTGGTTTGGTGGTCCGGCTCTCGCTTGCCTAGTGGTCCCACCGAACCCTAAATCCTACCCTAATCCTAAACCCTACCTAATCCTTAACCCTAACCCTTAGCCCCTAATCCTAAACCTAAATCCTAACCCAAACCCTAACCTAAACCCTAAACCCTAAACTTAACCCTAATCCTAACCCTAAACATTAACCCTAAAGTTAAACCCTAATCCTAAACCTAGATCATAACCCAAAACCCTAACTTAAACCCTAAACTTAAAACCTTAACCCTAACCCTAAACCTGAATCCTAATCCCTAAACCCTAATTCCTAAATTGTAAAAGTGTTTAATTTATTTAAAATTTTGAATTAAACAATTAATAGTTAATTTGTTGGAATTATCATTTACATTGGTTTTTGGTATTACTATTTACCTTGCTTATTGCTTATAGATTACTGCTTAATATGTTTGTATAATTAACTAATTGTATTACATTGCTTTTTGTTAATCTCATTTTTGTACATTGTATAGTTAGCTTAATATGTATTGCATTGCTTTTTTTGCTTAGATTATTATTGTGACTTATGACTTGTGACTTGTGACTTGTGATTGTGAGTTAGATAATTAGTTGTCTATTTGAAGATTTCTATGTGGCTACACATAGATATAGTGTATTTTTTGTGGCATAGAAATCACTTAAATTGTCTCATTTTGGACAGTTCAAGCTTAAATGGATAGTATGCTTTCATATAACCTATTTCAATGTTCATGCCTAATCTGCAGTCCATCTCCTCATTTCTCTATGGATATATTTCTTCCTTTTCATTTTTATTGAAAAATATCTTCACATTACTTAGATATTTGGCATCAGAATGTAATGAAAAATCAACTTATCTAAAGAGGCATGGAGAGATGCTGCTGGATTTTCGGCGCGGGCATTTAAATGAGAATATGAAAGTATTATAATCTATCCAACAGTACTGCAAGACTCAATATGCTAAGCAAGCAGATGGTTCAATCACAACTCTGAAGAAACATAATTTGAAGTGTTATAAAAAAAAAAGTGAGAACTCGGACCTCAGGGCAACAGACATTTTCATTTACCCAATCTTTAGTGGGTTCATCGCAGGGTACATTGTCCATCTACAAGTATAACAAAGAGTTAGTGAATGAGTTGACGACCAAATTAATTATTATCGATGAAAGACCATTTCAAATAGTAAAGAGTCCTGCTTTTGTTGAATTAGTCAGATGCCTTAACCCCAGATACAAGAAGGTCTCCCGTACAACAATAAAGAGAGTGTACATGAAGATGTATGAAAGCGAGAAGCTCAAGTTGAAAAAAGAATTGGAATTGATTTTCCAAATTAGCCTAACATCAGATTTGTGAATGACATCCAATCAACGAAATGGGTATATGTTACTAACTGCTCATTAAGTTGATGCCGAATAGAGACTCTACAAGAGAATCATAAACTTTCATTATCTTGCCCCTCCTCATAGTGGATCAATGATTTTAAACTGCATGTACAAATGTCTTGCGGAGTGGGAAATTGAAAAGAAAATCTCTTCAATAACTCTAGAAAATGTCTCTACAAATGATAGCGTGATAACAAATTTACGAAACCAATTTAGGCCCACCGATAACTTGTATTTTTTTGGAAAGATGTGTCATGTTAAGTGTTGTGCCCACATCCTAAAGTTGATTGTATAAGATGGCCTTAAAACAATTGAGCTAACGATCGAGAACATAAGAGATGGTGTGAAATACATACGGGGGTCACCTTCACAATTACATACATGGAATGAGATCGTGAAGCAGTTGAATTTGTCAACTCAGAGAACGATGAAGCTGGACGTCATGACACGTTAGAATTCTACTTTTGAAATGTTGGATTCAGTGATACCTTTCAAACATGCATTCTCTCACTATGCGGAGCGTGATGATGCGTATCTTTGGTTGCCTTCTGAAGATGATTAGTAAAGAGCTAAATTAGTTCACAAATTCCTTTTAGTTTTTTACAATTATACGATGAAATTTTCAGGAAACAAGTATCTGACAACAAATATATTTCCGCCAGAACTTTAGAAGGTAAAAGATGTTTTGCGCAAAATTAATAGTGGATTAGACTTTTTACAATTAATGACCATGGGTATGCAGGTAAAGTTTCATAAGTATTGATCTGAGTGTAGTCTGGTAATGGCTGTTGCAGTCATTCTTGATCCTCGATACAAGATGATCATGGTTGAATTCACATGTAATAAGTTGCATGGTGCGATGAGTGCCCCTGAGGTCGATAAGATTCGTGATGCAGATTTACCACTACACATCTTGGAATGCGTGAGTTTTGAGGTGTGTACACATCATGGTGGGGCAAACCTCTTGAGTAGGTTGGATGTGCTCCACCATAGAGTACTACGGGAGCCTTCCTTGATTGGTACGCAATCTATGGTGTTATTTGATGAGAATAAAAGTGGGCCAGATGGTTGGACCTCAACTCCATTTAACACACTTCAGGATGGATTGAGCATGTGTTCGAGGTCCAATAGCAAATTGGGCTGGTCTTAGGATGATTGAAGCCGTTGTTCTGGTGGGCCACAACATTCAAAGGTGTTAACTCCTTCCATCATATATCTGGGCCTAGCAATGCTGTAATTGGGCTGGGCTTTTGCTTCAACTGCTGACTGGCCTGACCCGTTTAAAATAGGTCCTACACCAAGGCCCGATCCATTAACAGTCCTCTCATCACTGGTCTCATCTCTCTTCGGGGGTACCCAACGTGCCTGCTTCTCCCTTCCTAGCCATGGTGCAGTCTCCTGCATCTCCGCCGTACTGGCAATGTTCCATGTGTATGTAACCATCTCTAGGGAAATAGGACTATATCTGGTGGGCCCCACTTGAACCGGCCACAAGCACAGGACTGTGATTTGATAAACATAACTGCCCGATTGGTGCAAGATCCATTCTCAATTTCCCATGGTGGCCCACTAGGTCAATGGATATCAGTACCACTGCCGTCAAAGCATGCCACATGTGCGGTGATGATGAATGACACGAACGCGCTACCATGGCGGAAACGGATTGGCTACTCCCCCTGCCACAAGCCAATGGCTGATGGTCGGTGCTCTGTGGGACCCACCATGATGTATGTGTTTCATCCATGCCGTCCATATAATTTTGCATGTCATTTTATGGAATGAGACTAAAAATGAGTTATAAACCAATATGAAATAGACCACATTATAGAAAACAGTGTTGAATGGGCGTCAACCATTAAAAACTTTTTGGGGGCCATAAAAGTTCTGGATCAAGCTAATTTTTGTTTTTTCCCTTCATCTAGGCCTGTATGACCTAATCAACAGATTGGATGTCAAATAAACAGTATAGTGGGCCTTAGGATGATTTTAATGGTGGATATCCAATCACTGTTGTTTTCCTGTGGTGTGGTACACCTGAGATTTATATATCTCTCGTTTTTGGGATCAAGCCATTAAATGATCTGGATGAAAAACATACATGATGGTGGGGCCCACAGAGTACCGACCACCAGCCACCGGGCTGGTGGCAGGGGGAGTAGCCAATCCGTTTCCGGACGGGGATTAGCTACTGACAGGTTAAGCAGCGAGGCTCTCTACTGAAGGGACGTAACGAAGTTCTGTGGGGCCATTATGATGTATGTATTGTATCCTCACTGTCCATCCATTTTGAGATATCATTTTATTGTATGAGCCAAATAGTGGGGCAAATAAAAAGCTGTAGTGGACCCACCATAGAAAACAGTACCGGGCAGAGTGATTCCCACCGTTGAAACTATCATAAGGCCCAACATGATTTTTATTTGAAATCCAACCTGTTCAAGAGTTAAGAAAGACATGAAATAAGGGAAAACACAAATATCAGCTTGATCGCTAACTTTTGTGGCCTTTAGAAGTTTTTAATGGTGGTGTCACTGATGTCGCACTGTTTTATGTGCTGGGTTCCAAAGAAGCTTTGGATTTAACTCATTCTTTGGATCTTACCTTAAAATTATCTTTCCAAATGGATGGACGGTGTGGATACAAATCATACATCATGTCGGGGCATACAGAGCTTGGTGACGTCACTTCGGCAGTGAGTCAGGTTCACAGCTCTAGCTCCAGTGGACCACACGAAAGGAAGCTACTGTGATAATGACACTAACCGTTGAAACCTTTCTAAGAGACACCGTGATGATTTTTTACCATAAAACCTATTCATAAGGTCATGTAGACGTGGATGAAGCGAAAAAACAAATATCAGCTTGATTTGAAACTTCTCCAGCTCCCAAGAACTTTTTAATGGTGGACGTTCAATCCTAAATTTGTGGTCCACCTAAGAATTTTTCCTTCTATATTTTTGTTTCATATCTTAAAATAATATGCTAAAAACAATTAATAGCGTGGATAAAACATAAACATCATGGTGGGCCCCACAGAGCCCTACCCAGAGGGATTACCGTCCGGGTGGGGGTAGGACGCAATCCGCCTCCCTTGTTAATGCACCCACTGTCAGATCACACTTCACTGTCAGCCACCTCCACTAGGAATCGATGCAGACCTCGGTGTTCAAATGAGGTATCTTTCACTCAGTCTACCACTTGAGCCATGCATCTGGGTGTAATGATACCCATAATTGAAACCTTCCAAGGGCCCACCATGATATTTATATTTCATCCAATCTGTTCATAAGGTTTAAAAACACCTGATGAAAGGAAAATATCAGCCCCATCCAAACCTCTTGGCCCCAAGAACTTTTCAATAATAAATGTTCAATCCCCACTTCTTTATGTGGTTTGGTCTATCTGAAATTTGGATCTACCTTACTTTTTGTTCCTATCCTAAAATGATGTCACAAAATAGATAAACAATATAGATATAATACATACATCATGATGGGCCCACGTTACTTGGTGATATCAACACACCACCACGCAATCCGCTTCACCCCTATCTAGCGTGTATAAAAGCTGAAAACATGCATGCAGATAAAAGGCAGGCAACGCACAGGAGTAAAGAAATTACAGTTGGTTGGTGTTGCCTTTAGCAACATTGCAAGAGTGATCTCAACACGTAAATGCCGTATGTAAAAACCAGGTCTAAATGAACATTAGGTGGGCCATATATGTAGAAAATAAATCAAAAGTTATAATAATAATAATTTAAATAAATAAATAAATAAACCAATGGTTCAAATTCTGTCCACATGTGGCCCACCTGATAACGGTATTTTCTTAATTATAGACACGTGTGATGCACACAAATGCTATGGGCTGATGACTGGCCCGCTCTTCAACACGTGTGAAGAGAGTACACTTGAGTGAGTGCAATTAGCATTTCTTGGCCTGAAATCTTATCCAACGGATGCTATGGGTCGTCTGAGCACGGTGATTTTAGGATGATGGGGCCCGCTAGAAGAACAATTTCAATCACAAAAGATGGGCCAGTTGTACAACGGTGGTACCATGCAGCATACTAGAACAGCATGCTATTGCCATAAATAAGAAGAGAACAGATCACATACACCCAAGGGTCCACAACTTGTGGTTGGAGCTGAACACAAACCAAGCCAGCTCGGTTAGCTCACTTAATTCAGCCTAATTTAGCTTGGGTTAGTTGGGTTTGGTCAGACTGTTGTAGCCGAGCCGAGTTAGAAATCTCAGCCAATTTCAAAATCGAGGAGGGAAAAAGTTATTTCACGATAGGCAAAAGAGGTTGCAGGCTTAGGTGGACCCCACATAGTGTTTATGTGAAATCCATCCCGACCATCAAATATGTCACCACAATTTGTCTCTCAGGTGGACCACACGATTAGAAATAGTGTACACAGCTACACTCCCCCTCCAAACTATTTCCCTTTGTGTGGCCCACTTGAATAATGGATGGACCTGAAGTTGGGACTCAGGCCCAAGTTTTGGTGTGGTATCTAATGGTTGGAGTGGATTTTACATAACAATCATGGTGGGCCCGTAAATATCAAGAGTGACATCTAATATCAAGGGTGACGCCTCTCTCTTAACTATATCCCTTGGTGTGGCCCACCTAAATCAGGGGTCATCTTTAGGATTTGCCGAAATTCTCGTCCACCTTTTACTCATCACATTGTGGAATTGAATGAAGCACTGCACATAAGTCACACCAAGTGTGCCAAAGAAGGTGTTTGACTCAAAATTTGGTCGGTAATACATGTTTATGATGCGGGGCATGCCAAAGCCTATTATAATTCGATCTGAACCAAAAGCTAATGACCCTAAGGGGTTGTTTGATTTTTAATTTCCCTGGTAAATATTTGGAAATAAATAATTATGACTTTCTGCACCTGTTTGAAATTGGCCGTTTCGAAAATTGGTCCATAAAAACCCTGCTATTACCGATTTAAATATGTGGGCCCCGTCATGATACGTGTGACTTATCCATACCATCCATCCTTTTTTAACAGCATATTTTAAAGCATGAGCCCAAAAATGAGGCAAACCCAAAGCTCAAGTCGACCACACCTTAGGAAACAATGATCATAAAGACGTCGGCCGTTGAAAGTTGTTTTCTCCCTATGGCCCACATTGATGTTTATTTGTCATCCTGAAATCCATCGCTACCATCAAGTGTGTCACCACACATTAGGCCCAAGGCCCAAAAATCAACCCCATTTGTGTCTCAGGTGGACCACACGGTTAGAAAGAGTGTACAAAGCAACGTTCCCGCTCCAAACTCTTTCCCTTTATTTGGCTCACCTGAATAATGGATGGGCCTGATGCTTGGGCCTCAGGCCCAATTTTTTATGTGGTATCTAATGGTTGGAGTGGATTTTACATAATCATCATGGTGGACCTTGTAATCATCAAGAGTGATTTCTAATATCAAGGTAGACGCCTCTCTCCCGACGCTTTTCCTTGTGTGGCCCACCTAAATCACGGGCCATCCAATTTTTTTAGCCATGGTCATAATGTAGGATTTCACACCTAACAGTTTTTTAGCCATGGTCATAATGTAGGATTTCACACCTAACAGTTAGAGTGGATCTCATATACACATCACGGCAGGTCCCCTAAAAAATAGTATCCCCAGGAGAGTTATTTCGTACTCACATCATGAGGGTGAGAGTTATATGTTTAAGAAGTGGGTCGTAGCTTAGGTGGGCTTCACCTTAGTGTTTATGTCAAATCCACCTTGACCATCATGTATGTCACACCATGTTAGGCATATGGCAAAAAAATCAACCTCATTCATAATTCTAAGTGGGCGACATGATTGGAAACAGTATATACACGACAATGATCCCAAAGAGGATGTGGTTGGAATAGGGATCCATGTTAATGAGCTGACCATCGAGGAACCTTTCAAACAAAAGGCACATGAGCCTGTTGAGATTTTTGGTATAATCCTTGCTTACTCGATTTGAAGCCATGCTTACTTGTTTGGATCCTCACTTGTTCAGACGGTTGTTATAGCTTGTGCATTGTACAAAGTTCCTGTAACACTTTCCAATGCGTTACATGATGAAGATGACCCGACTTCCAAAGGAAGTGTTTTTGGAGGACTAGGGAGTAGAATCGGGCAGTTGAGGCTCAATGTTTACAAGAATTTCTTCATGTAGATGTGCATCTCTTGATCTTTAGGATTTGCAAAAATTATTGTCAACCTTCTGCTCATCGCATTGTAAAATCAAATGAAGATTGCACATCGGTTACTCCAAGTGTGCCAAAGGTGTTTGACTCAAAATTTGGTCATTAATACATGTTTATAATGCGGGGCATGCCAAAGCCTATTACTATTGGATTCTAACCAAAAGCAAATCACCCTAAGTGCCAAGATAGACAAAGAGACTATGAGTGGTCGTCTATAACTAAGAACTGAAGCAGTTCCACTGTCTATTCACCCACCTATAAATAAAAGGTTCATCCTTTTAATGAGTTTTTTTTTTTTAAAAAATCTATTAGTCAAACAGACTTTTTCTCAGCATGATAGCAGAGATAATTCAATTCGTAAAATGTGAGAGTAGAATTAACTAAATTATATTAAATGAAATATAATAAAAACTTACAAATGTATCCCTCAGTTATCCAGTGTCTATAGCGTAGATAGTGAAGCCATATATCTAAGTCTTCCTTCATCTAGTGACTTGGGCGTAAACGAAGGAATGACGCTACTAAAAAAAAAAAAAGAAGAAGAAGTCTTCTTTTGGCAATATAATGGTTGACATAGAAGGAAGGGAATTATACCACTAATTTCAATCCAGCATATCAGCGTAGATAGACGGGATTACAATACTCATGCTAAAGCTAGTCTAGTATAGCAGTGTCAACGGGTTGGATTATACTATTCGTTAGGATAAAATAGATTGTGTTACAGTATAGAGTTGATTTGTGTTAGGTTAGCGAGGGCCTGAAGCTCTTCAATCTTTGTCCTATTTATAGAATTTTGAGGTAGTAGCTAAAGAGAGATCTGCATAGCTACTCTCACGTCTGCTAATGTGAAAAACTCGTCTAGGCCTGAAGACAATTGTGGCTTATTAAGTAACGCCACTTCTAGGCATTTGTCATGGGTTGGTTATTGGTTGCATGTATATCAAACTCCTATTACGTGAACAAGAGTCTCTCTCGTGACATCACGTGTTGGTGATCTTTATCTCTTTTTCCACGCGAACATATGCAGTATGCCACAAAACTCGGCTAACTTGGCGTTGTTGTTACTCCACTCCTTAAGCAATTTTGGCCATAAGGATATCACCTGCAACAAATTTATGGTTTAACCCTTGAACTCTTTTTACTACCCATTTTGCCATTGAAATATATGATATTTTTAAGCACCAAAATGGTAGTGCTTGAAATTGTACAATACTATTTAGTCCTTTAGTTTGTTTAAGTGTGCCCATTTTTTAGTGAAACCCTCAATACTGTGGGCCCCACCATGAAAGTTCAATGCACCAAAAATTTCCCATATTCAATAATCCTTCTCCTTTCAATATGTGATCAATGAAGCATTGATAAAAAGAAAAATGTGGCAACTGTTCCATTCAAGCAATCAATGCCATTGCTAGGTCTTTCAAAACTAGGGGTTTTTGGTGCATAGGTCATCCACAGAGTCCCATCATTCCCACATTTTGGATTGCTGCTGTAAGAACTCTATAAAGTGGGCCTTCTTGATCAAGGGTTTGGATAATGTGATCAGGTGTACCTGTGGGCCTCACTTAATTGTAATACATCCAGAAATTTATGCAGGGGTGAGATGCTAGAACTATAACACAAATATAGTAATCAAGTGGAACCCGGATTGCAATTGTATGAAGCCTTTGGGGAGAGGAGTTTTGATGGGTTTCAAACTCCTTTACCTTCAACATATATAAAACAGTGTTGGGTCCCAAATCCAACACCATCGACAGAAGCTTCAGCCTCATCACAGCTTAGATAAGGGTGTAAGGAGAGGAAGACTTTGGCATCCTATCTACAACAATGGCCTCTCAGTCAGGTATGCCATGTATACAGTTTTCTTGATCTCCATATTCGATGCATAGCACGGTCCTTGCAATTCCACATAAAAGTCTTACGGTTGCATCATGTGCCCCCACTTGTACAATCTTGAAATCCAAATGTATGTACACCTCCGAAATACCTCGCTATAATGGTTGCAACTTATAACATTATCTTTCTTTTTTTGGAACTCAATACAACCACTTTCGTGGTCGATTAAACTCAATAAGGTCATTTGCTTGCATGTGCAGACCTACGACATTGCAGCCGATTCAGTACTAGGGAAATCTGTAGAACTAGCAGCAAAGAAACCAGCTGAAGAGCGGAAGAGACACCGCCCTCTGAAGTGGAAGCATAAAGGAGCAGAGCCCTCGCAACTTGAAGAGGTTAGAGAAGAGGAAAAGGAAGAAGAGGAGAAGGAGAAAAAGAAGAAGAAGAGAGCATGAGGAAACATAGGGAGTAGCGAGTGTCGAGGTTGAGGAACAAGAAGTTGTAACTCGAAGCAAGAAGAAAGAGAAAAGGAGAAGAAGAGCGAGTGACGTTGAGGAGTGTGTACGCGGGATTTCTATGTGGCGCAAGAGGCCAAAACTTTGTTGTAATAGATGTCTTAGACATTGTCAAAATTGTGAATTTGCGACGGACCAAATCCGTCGTAAAACCAAATAAACGACGGATTTCGTCCGTCGCTTGGTCTGTCACTGTTTACTGGGTCGTTTTTCTTTTTCGACGGATAAGATTCGTTGCATAAAATAAAAAATTCGTCGCTGATTTTCTACTTGTTTAGAAATTAGCGGCGGATTGGGTCCGTCGCTAAAATATTTGTAAATAAAAAATATATTTTTAGTCAGATTTTTTATTTATTTATTTTTAAATCTTACACTTGATAGTCATTCAAAAAATAATTTACAAGATTGTTTAATAAGAATACTATTCACAAAATTGCTAACAACTTGATTCAATAAAGAGGAAATGGCCTGTGGGGCCAACCCAAAAGCAGTACCCATAGTTTCAAGTTTGGACGTGAAACATGGAATTACGAAGAGAGCTTGGTTGTCGCTATGTCTCACTTCCACTATGGTCAACACACAAATTAATGGGTGACATAACATGGTACATGCTTCGATCCCATCATACCAAGAATCAATCGCCCATGGTGGAGACTTTCTAATTGTTGCCCAGTCGGACTTTAGCAACTCCAGTATGTATGGTGCTCCTAGCCATTTGAATTACTGCATGAAACATTCTTGTCTGAGAAATCATCCATGTTAAAAATCAGATCAACTCAAGTAACACTAGTCTGCCTCAAAAACAGTTGAAATTCCATTACTGGTCACAGAACCGAAAAAAGAAAAAGTACAAAATAGCAAGCCAAAAAGCTGTGCATAGTACTAAAAAACTAGCTGGTAGTTTCATAACGGAAACATATTCACAGAGTGATGGTAGTAGTGGCAGTTGTGGTAGTGGTAGTAGTAGCTCAACAACAGCAGCAACCATAATAACAATAGTATGAGGTTAACAAGTGAAATAGATGTTCATGTTACACAATGCATAGAACACATGATATCCTACCTACACAAACAATTGAAGGTAACAAAAATCATTTCAAACAAAAATCGTACTTTTATTTGAAAGTGGATGCCCCAACAGGAAGGATCATAGACTCATATAAAATATAAAATAAAAATAAAAAAGAAACACGGTCGAAAAGATTGTCATTTTCACAAAAACACTTCTCATAACATATTAAGATCGTCATTTTCACAACAACACTTCTCATAACATATTATTTGTTTCAACCATACCTGCATTGCCAGCTTATTGCTTGCTTGTGATCCTCCATTGATGGCATTAAATGCAAGCACGGGCAGAACTAGAGTTTTGTTCCAAACAAGGTTGGCAATGTGCCGCATGATAGAGAGTGCGACTTGACAAACATACTTTTTGTATGTTCTGAACCTCCCTAGTGCAGTCAATAAGCCTGCCAATAGTGAAGACATGCTTCCTTCAATCTGCAAATAGTGAAGACATACTTTTTGTATTTTCTGATCATACGAAAAGAGACTTCCTGAGCTGTACCAGGGCATGATCTGAACCTCCCCAATGCTCATGGAGCCAATAGGCCTGCCATAAACTGCGGAGGACCGTCATACTTGTAGCTCCTACCTGCATTCAAATCATAATTCGACTCAATAAAATTGATGGCTATGCTTTTTTCTTCTGAATGTTTTAAAAACTGGAATTTTGTGAAGCATAGTAGACAACTGGCGAGTTGTTTTGGATGTCAAGCCATCAGATCACCCCAACTTTCTACCTAAACAGTCCAATTCAACAGGAATATGCTGATACAGTCATGAGTCACCTGATGTGATTTCCATTTTCAATGAGTTTTTAGTTAGTCAATTTTTATTTTTATTTTAATATGAAAAGTAAAAATGAGAAATCCTAGTTGATTTATGCATAAAAACTTCTTTGAATATGTTTTTTGGAGAGGAATGATCATATATATAACCATAGAATGCCCAAACGAAGCATGTCCTGTTGTGATTCCTGCTTTGCATAGAATGTGTGAAGGACACCCAAGCTATCAAAGAGGTCGGTCCCATCATGAAGATCAGTTGCCCACACCATCAGAATGAACAGTTGGTGATCTGATCTAATCTAAAGGTATGAACCCAGCCTGAATTTTGTGCCAGGAAACACAGAAAGAGCCCACCTTGTGCATGGCTTGGATGTCCTACACATTTGGCACATTAGTGGAGAGATGGTGCATATTGGTAAGCTTACCATGCTATGGTTGTAAATGACTATTCCTCTTTTTTTACACTTGCTACTTATTCACTCTCATTTGTGCCTTTTTTCTTAACAGAAGTTACATAAAGATCCACAAATCCGTAGTGTGAAGAAAGATTGCCCTCTAGCAAGTGAAATCCTCTTTCATTGTTTCATTAGATTGATGTTAGATTTCACATTTCCTCAGTACCAAACCATAACTTTATTTGTGAATTTTGTACCCTCGACTTCAATGTAAAATGCTCGATGTCATCACTTCTAGGGGAGGTGTCAACTACAATCTGCAACTCTTCTAATTTATTAGATAACTTTGGTTTGCAACAATGATTATCATCAGCTTAGCCTTCTCCCAGATATTTGGTGTTGGCTTAACCCACCAATGCACATATTTTGGCTTATAATAATAAACTAAAAAAATATCCAAAATTTTTCACTTCCCATCAAGTCTCACGGCACTGCTTTACATTTTAAATATCGACTTTTTCCAACTTTTCAGCATTTCCTACTGCACTACTATACATTTTACACCATTTCAACAGATTCACCAAATTGCAATTTTTCTGGAATGTCTGGTGAACAAACCTTTGCTTCAGGCCATTTCAGGGCAATTGACTAATCCAACCACCTCATGAGTTCGATTGCCAGTTTGATTTGTGAAATCTTTTATAACAAATTGTTGGGGGCCTTGCACAAAACCTTAGGATCTAGCCTTCCAAAACAAACCAGAATTATGGAATAATAATGCAATGAAATAAATCAAAGCATCAACCACACAACACGAGAGATTTTTACGTGGAAAACCCTTAAAGAGGTAAAAACCACGGGACCTTATCCACATCAACAATCCACTATGAAGTAAAACGTTATAACCTTCGTCACTCACGCAGGAGTGGATAAACAATAAGAGAAACAAAGAAAACAGAGAGATCTCACCGATTACGAGGATGTGGAAGCGCTGAGATATGGTAGATCACCTCTACGAGCATAACCTTCCTTTCACAAGCTTCTTCTCTCTCTTTCTCTCTCTCTCTCTCTCATACCTTTGATAGCCTAAGCCCTCCTAGAAAACCTTTAAGAAACCTTAGAATACCCTAGAATAAAATCCCCTAATCCCATTTTGGAACCCCTTAAATAGAGAACTGGAGGAATTAGAGTCAAATAAGGAAACTGCGCTACCTCTCCTTTGAACTGAGGAGGAAAACCCTATCAAATCTCTCCCTTTCTGACTCAGGAGGAATTCACATTCTTCAAGCCAGCCAGGTTTCTACAAACCTCAAACTTTCCCTTGAGCAATGCCTTGGTCATCATGTCTGACCCATTATCGTCTGTATGGACCTTCTCAAGCTGTAACACCTTCTGTTCCAAAGTATCCCCGATCCAGTGATACCGAATTTCTATGTGCTTCGACTTGGAGTGCTGACCTGGATTCTTACTCAAGTGTATAGCACTTTGACTATCGCAATAGACCACGTGCTACTCCTGCTTCAGGCTAAGTTCCTGTAGGAATCTCTTCATCCAAAGCATCTCTTTACATGCCTCTGTGACCAGAATGTACTCGGCCTCTGTCGTCTACAATGCTACGACCTTCCGTAGCTTGCTCTGCCAAGAGACCGCTCCCCCTGCAAACGTGAACATGAACCCTGATGTAAACTTCCTGGAGTCTATGTCACCTACCATATCTGCATCTGTGTAGCCCTCTAACATGGGTTTTCAGTCACCATAGCATAGGCTCAACCTGGATGAGTCTCTTAGATACCGTAGTATCCACTTCACCTCTGTCCAATGCTCTTTGCCATGATTGACAAGATACCGGCTGACAACACTAACCGCATATGCTATGTCTGGGTGTGTACACACCATAGCATACATCAAACTTCCTACTGCTGACGCGTAGGGTATCTTCCTCATCTCATCCACCTCTACCTTCGTCTTAGGACACTGCCTGTCGCTCAATCTGAAGTGACTATCCAATGGAGTACTGACCGACTTCGCTGCATTCATATTGAACCGCTCTAGGATTTTCTCAATATACCGCTCTTGTGACAGCCAAAGCTTCCTACTGCTTCTGTCACGAGTTATCTCCATTCCTAGGATCTGTTTAGCCAGGCCCAAGTCTTTCATCGCAAATGACTTGCCCAACTCCTGTTTCAGCTTGTCAATCTTCTTGATGTCTTTTTCCATGATGAGCATGTCATCAACGTATAGTAGCAGAATTAAGAAATCACCATCTGAGAACTTGCACGTGAACACTGAACATATATTGGTCCGACTCCGTTCTGTCATACCCATGCTTCAACATAAACGAGTCAAACTTCTTGTACCATTGCTGTGGAGCTTGTTTCAGCCCATACAAGTTCTTCCTCAGCCTACACATCATATGCTCTTTGACTTGACTTCGAACCCCTCTGGTTAGTGCATGTAAATCTCTTCTTCCAGGTCACCATGGACGAATGCAGTTTTAACATCTAACTATTCTATCTCCATATTTATGCTAGCCGCCAACCCAAACAATACCCGTATGGATGTCATCTTCACCACTGGTGAGAATATCTCCTCGAAGTCTATACATTTCCTCTGATCGAACCCTTTCACTACAAGTCTGGCCTTGAACCTCGTCTGTGAATTCTTCTGCTCAATCTTCTTTCTAAACACTCACTTGTTGGTTAGAGCTTTCTTGCCCTTAGGCAGTTTTACCATGTCATAGGTGTGATTCTTATGCAAGGATTTCATCTCCTCTTGCATAGCTTTCAACCACTCCCCCTTATACTCGTTGGCTAGGGCCACAAAATAATCTTCTGGCTCTCCCCATCAGTCAGCATAATGTACTCATGTGGCGAGTACCTCTTGAATGGTTGTCTGTTCCTAGATGACCTCCTCACCTATGGCTCAACCAGTGGATCAAGTGGGGGGCTGCTCCCCTGGTCCATCTTCTGAAGAAACTCCCTTATCTTCTGCACCTTGCTGTATTCCCCCATCATCAGGCACCATGGGAGGAATAATCGGATCCATGTCCTCCAGCTCACCTGAACTAGGTTGGTTCTTCTCTGGCTTACCAATGTCTTCTATACACTGATCTTCAAAGAAAATTACATCTCTGCTCCTGACAAGCTTCCTCTCGATCGGATCCCACAATCTGTAACCAAATTTTTCATCACCGTACCCTAAGAACACACACTGTCTGATCTTCATATCGAGCTTGGACCTCTCGTCCTTTAGTACGTGAACGGATGTCCTGCATCCAAACACCCTGAGATAACTGTACGATGGATCCTGTCCAGTCCACACCTTCTCAGGTACTTCTCCATTCAATGGGGTTGATGGAGACCTATTTATCAGATACACTGTTGTATACATTGCTTCTCCCCAGAACATCTTGGGCAACTTCGCATAGGATAACATGCATCTGATTATTTCTACAATGGTGTGATTCATTTGCTTAGCCACACCATTATGCTTTGGGTCTTGGGAATCGTCTATTCATGTCGTATACCCAGGGACTTGCAATACTCATGAAAGTTGCCAATGTATTCACCACCATTGTCAGTGCAGATGCACTTCAATGATCTACCTGTCTCTCTCTCGACCATAGCACGAAACAATTTAAACACATCAAAGACCTCATCCTTGGATTTTAAAGTATAAACTCAAACCCTCCTAGATGCATCATCTATAAAAGTGAGAAAATACAATGCCCCACCCAAGGTTTTTGTCTTCATAGGACCACAAACATCAGAATAAACCAAATTTAATGCATGCACTTTATTAACGTGAGAAGCAGTTTTAATAAATGAAACTCTATGTTGTTTTCCTGATAAACAATCAATACAAGTTTTGAGAGGTGTACCTGTCACGTCTTGAAGGAGCTGCTTCTTTGCTAGTACCCGAAGCCCTTTTTCACTCATGTGGCCTAGACGCCTGTGTCACATGTCAATAGTTGAATCTTCCGCTACGTTCAACCCACTCTTGCACACACTGACACTTGCCTTATAAAGGGTACAACATTTCTTTCATCTAGCTGCAATCAACGAACCCTTGATGAGCTTCCATCGTCCACTAGCAAACCGGCTTTCATGGCCATCATCATCCAACCATCCCGTCGACATCAAGTTGAGACGAAGGTCTAGGATATGCCTCACATCCGTAAGAACCAATGTGCAGCCCACATCGGTCTTCACACAAATATCACCGACCCCTACGATACGATCTTCGATACAGGAGAATTTTTCATCTTCACGGTCTCAAAGTCACCTGACTTATAACTTGTGAAGAATCCCCTACATGGAGTCGTATGAAAAGAAGCTCCCGAGTCAATCATCCAATCGGTGTCTTGACTCGTAGCCATAAGACATATATCATGATCTGCTGAAAGAATAACTACAATATCGCCATCTGAAGCGACTGCAATAAAATCTGATTTATCTTCATTCTCTTTTCCTTTTTCTTTCTTGTCATTCTTCTTACCACGACATTCATGCCTGTAGTGGCCCTTCTTGCCACAATTTCAGTAATCAACATCCTTTCTGTTACTCGACTTGCCTCTTGATTTATCTCTAGCCTTCCCGCCCATCCTGTTCTTTCCTCTCCCCCGTTCTTGTGTCACAAGGGCCTCTTGCTGAGTAGACCCCTGAGACTTCCTCCTTATCTCCTTATTGAAGAGACAACTGGTTACCTGTTTCATGGATACCTTTTCGTCTGGCGCGGAGTTACTTAGAGACACCACCAATGTCTCCCAACTGTCAGGCAATGAACTAAGCAATAGCAAAGCCTGCAATTCATCATCCAGGACCATCTTTATAGTGGAGAGTTGGTTCACTATATTGCTGACCTCATTCATGTGCTCGGCCACGGAACTGCCATCCATGAACTTAAGATTCACAAGTCACCTTATTAGAAAATTTTTATTACCAGCTGTCTTTCTCTCATACAGCTGTTGAGGGTCAAATATTGCATATTAGACCTCAGTTATTACCGGATTTATGAACATGCCACCGTTTAAAATCCTAATTTAATCGTGTTTGTGATGCAAGGTACATTTGCAAGAGTGGACTACAAAAAGGTGCTAAATGTGTGTATTTGATGCTCTGAAATCACCACAGCAAGAGATGGACCCCAGGGGACCAAGATCGACGAATTTACACGCCAGAGATCCGCGGAAATCGAGAAACTGAAGCTCAAGTGGCCTGAAAGTCAGACAAAATGCAAGATCACAGGGTTCCCACCATCCGTTCTACTCGAAACTTTATACATGAGCTGAGAGCGTAAATGAACCGTACACGTCAATTTTCAGCTATTGGATCCCTCTGGAAGTGGCCGAACGGACAGATCAGCCCTTTAAACCTTAAGTGGGACCCACTGATATCTGGATATACTTCAATATCATTTTCAATGCCTTAAAGTGGATGGGGAAAAAGATGGACGGAACGGATTTCTCAAAAACGTCACAGGGGACCCCACATGTACACATGCATGTACATGGTTTCTTTTTCACCGGCTGAACACCGGTCTTCAAGAACTCGGTCAGCGCTGGCTGACCGAGAATTTCTTTAAAATTACAAAAGACGCAACAGCGTCTTACGTTGTCCGTTCGATGGGTTGATAGTGGGGCCCACCCCTAGTTCATTTTACCGATCCGATCCATCCAATGTTCGTGGGAGGCAAAACCGACCGTACAAATAGGGATTTTTCAGTCCATGCATGTGTACGGACGTTGATCAATGAAAATCGCAGGATGAACGGCGGAATGAAGATTCTCGTGGGCCACACTGAAACTGCTCCAAAAACATCCCTTTCCGGATGATTTTTCGCCCTGAAGACAATGGACGGCATGGATTTCTCAGCTGATTTGAATTGTGGGCCCCGCCAACAGCTCAGCGGACGGTTTTTCTCTGTTGCTGCGAACAAAGCCACCGACTCGTTGCAATGGGCCACCATCTTGATTCTAAGTCCCAATCAGGACCATCCATTCAGTCCAGGGGGTGGGAATAACCCCACCCAAGATCTTCTTTTGCTCCGATGCATGCCCGCACAGGAAAATCTCATGTAAACGCAGGAATGGATGGTAAAGTAAAAATCATGATTGGAAGCACCAAAACTGACTCAAAATTATGCAGGTCCAACCGGTTTTTCGAGGGTAATCCATTGAACGGACTAGATTTTCCAATAGCATGATGAATGGGACTCACCGACTTCACAGCGGAAGAGATCCACGATCTCTGTTAAAGTGTCCCAAAAATCTGAAATTTTCGGACGATTGTGGGTCGCTGTCCGTGATCGGATTGGTGATCCAGACCGTCTATCATGTAGGTCAGTCAAAAACATCCCAGGAGATGTTATCTCTTTGCAAAGAAAACAAGGAAAGAAGGGGATGAGGCGCAGTCAACTGTG
This sequence comes from Magnolia changhungtana, assembly GCA_030180095.1. Taxonomy (NCBI): domain Eukaryota; kingdom Viridiplantae; phylum Streptophyta; class Magnoliopsida; order Magnoliales; family Magnoliaceae; genus Magnolia; species Magnolia changhungtana. The sequence continues at coordinate 2,698,780 of JASAUF010000647.1, read as the reverse complement.
TAGTTTTTCACGGAAGGAAACTTCCGTTTCCTGCTGGTAAGCAGATTTCGCAGGAGCTGTTGCAGCTGACGTAAACCTCTATAAAAGGAGGAGAAGAGAGAGAGAGCAGGGACGGCAGGGAGGCTTGGGCTTGGACGTGGAAGCAGGGAGAAGAGGGAGTAGATTTTTATTTTCTTTTATTTTTATTTTTTATTTTCTTTTGTTTAAGAGATCCAGCCCATTCATGTTGGGCTGAACCTCTTAGCTAGGGCTAAGAGGTGAAGCTTGTAGCGTGATGGGAGGACTTATTGCTTGTGCCTTTGTTTAGACTGAACTGATGTTGATTTGGGTTTAATTAAGGGAATGTTTTCAGTCTTTAATGGTCTGTTATGACTGAAATTACAATGGGTCTGTGATGGTTTTGAGCATGTTCTTTTCCTCGTTATGTTTATGACGTCAGGAAGCCCTGTTGTTCACCATCGTCTCCTGGGCATGGTCGGATGACGGTACCCTTCCTAACCTTCATAGCATGTTGATTGGTTGGTAATTATTTAATTCTGTTGTTTGCTTTGTCTCCTGGGCATGGTTTGGTGATGGAATCCATTCTAATTCATATACCTCTCATCTCTTGAAAACTATATCAACTGCAGTTCAGTTAATTTTCCTGATTTTTAATCCAGGCATAAGATCTCCCTGATCTCTACAAGTGGATCCTCTGAATCCCTAGTTTTCCTTCTCTGAATTTTCTTCTCAGTTTAGATAAATATTTTACCATTATTCTTCAAATTATACTCAAATTAGATTTCATCTCATTCTAGTTCTAGTTCTAGTTCTAGTTGGTTTCAGAAAACGTACAAGTTCCAGTCCCTTGGGATTCGACCTCGGTCTTACCGAGTTTATTACTACATCACAACCCTGCACTTGGGGAGTGAACAAGTTTTTGGCGCCGTTGCCGGGGATTGACGGCTACGTATTTCTGAAATTAATTGGTTTTAGAATTAGATTAAGATTAGGATTTTACTAACTTTAGGTTTAGGTTTTTCTGATTTATAGAAACTAACCCTCTTTTGTTTTGTAGGATTCTAAGATAGAAACTTCTAATTTGGTGATATCTTCCTAATTTCTTTACTTTTTCTATTTTTAGAATCAGGGTTTTATTTTTAGAAATTTTCTAACCTTAGACTTACTAGTCTTAAAAACTAACTTGTTTTGTTTTACTTTGTTTTGCAGGATCTTAACATAGGAACTTCTTATTTGGTAACACCTTTCTAACTTCTCCTCTTACCTTCCATATTACTGTAGGAATTTTATTTTATTCTAGGATTAGACTCAGAGTTAGGGTTTCACCATGTATATACACGAGTGGGAACGTCAGTATGCTGAGAAGAATAACATATATTGGGATGATGATTATGATAGAAATCCACCAATATCTCAAAACTTTTCTGAAACTATCATCGAGAATCGACCGGAATATGAAGATCCATCAGTTAAGAAGTCCTTACGCGATCATATACGAGAGAACAATTTCACCCCACGGACAGTACGTGAATCTTAGGGTTATCATAACTATGGGAGTGAGAATTACTATCACCCATCTGAGAAAAAGAAAACAGTGCGTGATTATATTATGAGTGATAATAAGTATTACCAACCATCAGATTCTCCCACCTATGATCCGTATACTTATAATTAGTGGAAACATCAATGTTGGAAAGATGAACCAACAACCTATTATAATGATTATTCTTTTGGATCCCCTACCTTTGAGATTCAACCAAAATCGATCCAAGAGAATTCATTTCAAAGTGACACAGACTCTTCTGCTGACATGAGGAAATTACTAGAAGAGCTTGAGTCACGCCTTGATAGGTTAGAGGAAGCTCGCTCATCCCAACTACAATCCAATCCAGAAATACAATGCGAGGAAAGTGATCCTCACTCACTTTTGACGAAATCTGGAATTTGGAATGAGGAGTTGGATTCCATTAATGAGCATACGGTTCAATTCCCCGATGAGTCGATCTCAATGACTGTTCAAAAGAATGGTGGAGATACTTGGGTGTCTTTCAAATACAGTGATGATGACACACTTTCCTTACATGATACACAGGATCTCGATGATGAGGTTGAGGTTAGTTTATTCGAACCTCAACCGAATTTAGAATGTGAGGAAAGCGACCCCATCCCAAGTGTGCACTGCATGGAAGTAGACGATGATGCATATTGGGAAGATGATCATGAATGTGCAACTCAAATTCCCCTTGAATCAATTTCAAGATTGGTCCAGGTCAATGATCAAGACGGACACGAAGTGATTGGTCATAATGAGCCATTTCCCTCACCTGACATGTCTGATTTAAAGGTGGAGGACGAGCCCCTTACAACCGACACTTCTAACTCCTGTGAAACATGTTTGGACCACTCCTCTGAATCGAATGATGATATGATTTGGGAGATGGACGAGCTACTCAATATGACTCTTGAATTTGAAACCACCCAGTTGAGGCCACCATCTGAACTATTGAATAATGACGATTCAATGCCTCTTCTGAGTAGTATCAGTGATCAGAGTCCGCACATCAATGCTTCTTACACTGACCCTCAATCTGTCTGTGCAGGGCTGAAGCAAGAGAGCACACCTCCGTTTACCTTTAGAGACGATGGATTCCTTAGGCAGATCATCACGAGCTCTAATGTGAAACATAAGTCACACTCAACTGAATTTTCCAACTCTTTGGATGTTTACTTGGCACACTTTGCAGACTCAAATGATCCCATGATAAGAGACATAGTGAATGCCTTGCAAGACGATATCTTGGTAGTCATCATTGACCGAGAGAACCCTTACTCTGAAGCCCCTCCCTCCCCAGATCATCACTATTTACCATTAAGGGAGGAGGAGCTAAAAAGTGAACCGAAGTCTGATACTTCGGAATGTGTCGAGACTACACCACTTCTTGAAAATTTTTCTCAATTTGATCTTCTTGTAGTCTCTGATTCACCATAGGATACTAACTTCGAAACTTCTTCTGTCGCAGGTGAATCGTATATACTCTGGATACCTCAGGCGAATCAACGACAAATTTTTGATGAAGTACATAAGTTTCTCTGGAATGTCATGCTCCAGGGCATCCAAGCCTATTGCAAAAAGGGCTTTTGGATGATCCTGTTAAGAAACCTACTAAGAAATTTATCACGATACTAGCCAGAAGAGGAACCTTGCGGCATGACTGAGTAGTTTTTCCCTACTTTCTTAGGACTAGGGTAGTTTTCCTTTGTGCTGTTTTAGGATAGACAGTAAACTTAGCGCTCCTGGGAGGCAACCCAGCTTTTCATTCCATTTAATTTTCCTAGTTTTTAGTTCAATGTTTGTGGGTAACATTACTGCAAACCCTCACGAGACTACAACTTGTCCACTAGGGGTAACCTAGGGGTTTAAAGGCTTGTTGCATATGCTAAATGCAATCGAGAGTACCTGCGAAAGTGGTATAGAAAGGATTTTATTTTTGTTATTTTTGTTCTGCTTTCTCTCTCGTGCTGACCGGATTTCATGCTGCGATCTCTTGGAAAGTCTCTCACGATTCATCATCCAGGTACTATCTTCCCATCACTTCTCATGTACTTTCGTTGTCCCATGTGTATTGCATGCTTACATCTTTTACATTGAGGACAATGTAAATTTTAGGTTGGGGGTAGGAGATTAGGAAACCTAATCAGTGTTTTTCTTGGTCTTGAGCAAAAATTGTGAAAATTTTTAAATTTTTTCTGGACTTTCTTGTACATTCGAAGTGATCTTTACGGTCATGTAGAGCACTAGAATTTCAAGATACGTGATGTTGGTGATTTACTACTCTTGGATTCAGTTATCTGTTAGATTTCACAGTTAAGTTTGAATTGTTAAACCATAATTAGAAGTTGTAAACATTGATTGAGTCATGATCTCACATGTTTCATCTCGCTTTCACATTAAGGTTTCAATTTGATATTGAAGGGTTAACTTGGTAATCACTAAGCATGGAAGGAACTAACTTGAAAAATTCGCCAGTCATGATCAATTTAAAAAAAAAAAAAAAGAAAAAAAAAAGAGAAAAAAGAAAAAAAGAAAAAGAAAAAGAAAAAAAGAAGATACCTTTGGAAAGGGGTGGGCGAATAATCTTCACCATAGGTTTGCTCCCTATAGGTGTAGATTTAAATCCCCATGGATGATATGTGAAAAGGGTTAGGTGTACGGTCTTCACCATAGGTTTGCTCCCTATAGGTGTGGATTGGACTCCCCTTCTTGGCACTACTTTTTATGGAAAAATCAAAAGCTGGAAGAATGGAAAAAAATGATCTGTGAGGCAAGTTTTGCTTTAAGTCTTGGTTATCATATCCTCTTGTGGTTACCAACGTTATCATGAAATAGAGAATTGAATATTAATGTTGAAAGTCGGGATTACACTATACACCCATGGAACTCAATGTTTAAAATTATTCTAGTTATTGGATTAATATTTGAACTTGATTATGAAATTCACAGTGCATGAGAGGCCAGGAGAAATTGATAATCAATATTCATGAATCTTAAGATTTCTCATATCTGGATTTTTTTTTTTCAAAATATCACTCGGCTTCACAAGAATTGTCTCGTAATTCTCAACTTAATTTTCACATATTTTGCTCGGGACTAGAAAAATGCTGGTTGGGGGTTGTGTTGAGGGTCAAATATTGCATATTAGACCTCAGTTATTACCAGATTTATGAACATGCCACCGTTTAAAATCTTAATTTAATCGTGTTTGTGATGCAAGGTACATTTGCAAGAGTGGACTACAAAAAGGTGCTAAATGTGTGTATTTGATGCTCTGAAATCACCATAGCAAGAGATGGACCCCAGGGGACCAAGATCGACGAATTTACACGCCAGAGATCCGCGGAAATCGAGAAACTGAAGCTCAAGTGGCCTGAAAGTCAGACAAAATGCAAGATCACAGGGTTCCCACCATCCGTTCTACTCGAAACTTTATACATGAGCTGAGAGCGTAAATGAACCGTACACGTCAATTTTCAGCTATTGGATCCCTCTGGAAGTGGCCGAACGGACAGATCAGCCCCTTTAAACCTTAAGTGGGACCCACCTGATATCTGGATATACTTCAATATCATTTTCAATGCCTTAAAGTGGATGGGGAAAAAGATGGACGGAACGGATTTCTCAAAAACGTCACAGGGGACCCCACATGTACACATGCGTGTACATGGTTTCTTTTTCACTGGCTGAACACTGGTCTTCAAGAACTCGGTCAGCGCTGGCTGACCGAGAATTTCTTTAAAAATTACAAAAGACGCAACAGCGTCTTACGCTGTTCGTTCGATGGGTTGATAGTAGGGCCCACCCCTAGTTCATTTTACCGATCCGATCCATCCAATGTTCGTGGGAGGCAAAACCGACCGTAAAAATAGGGATTTTTCAGTCCCATGCATGTGTACGGACGTTGATCAATGAAAATCGCAGGATGAACGGCAGAATGAAGATTCTCGTGGGCCACACTGAAACTACTCCAAAAACATCCCTTTCCGGACGGTTTTTCGCCCTGAAGACAATGGACGGCATGGATTTCTCAGCTGATTTGAATTGTGGGCCCCGCCAACAGCTCAGCGGACGGTTTTTCTCTGTTGCTGCGAACAGAGCCACCGACTCGTTGCAGTGGGCCACCATCTTGATTCTAAGTCCCAATCAGGACCGTCCATTCAGTCCAGGGGGTGGGAATAACCCCACCCAAGATCTTCTTTTGCTCCGATGCATGCCCGCACAGGAAAATCTCATGTAAACGCAGGAATGGACGGTAAAGTAAAAATCATGATTGGAAGCACCAAAACTGACTCAAAATTACGCAGGTCCAACCGGTTTTTCGAGGGTAATCCATTGAACGGACTAGATTTTCCAATAGCATGATGAATGGGACCCACCGACTTCACAGCGGAAGAGATCCGCAATCTCTGTTACAGTGTCTGGAAAATCTGGAATTTTCGGACGATTGTGGGTCGCTGTCCGTGATCGGATTGGTGATCTAGACCGTCTATCATGTAGGTCGGTCAAAAACATCCCAGGAGATGTTATCTCTTTGCAAAGAAAACAAGGAAAGAAGGGGATGAGGCGCTGACAACTGTGTAGTTTTTCACGGAAGGAAACTTCCGTTTCCTGCTGGTAAGCAGATTCCGCAGGAGCTGTTGCAGCTGACGTAAACCTCTATAAAAGGAGGAGAAGAGAGAGAGAGCAGGGACGGCAGGGAGGCTTGGGCTTGGACGTGGAAGCAGGGAGAAGAGGGAGTAGATTTTTATTTTCTTTTATTTTTATTTTTTATTTTCTTTTGTTTAAGAGATCCAGCCCATTCATGTTGGGCTGAACCTCTTAGCTAGGGCTAAGAGGTGAAGCTTGTAGCATGATGGGAGGACTTATTGCTTGTGCCTTTGTTTAGACTGAACTGATGTTGATTTGGGTTTAATTAAGGGAATGTTTTCAGTCTTTAATGGTCTGTTATGACTGAAATTACAATGGGTCTGTGATGGTTTTGAGCATGTTCTTTTCCTCGTTATGTTTATGACGTCAGGAAGCCCTGTTGTTCACCATCGTCTCCTGGGCATGGTCGGATGACGGTACCCTTCCTAACCTTCATAGCATGTTGATTGGTTGGTAATTAGTTTAATTCTGTTGTTTGCTTTGTCTCCTGGGCATGGTTTGGTGATGGAATCCATTCTAATTCATATACCTCTCATCTCTTGAAAACTATATCAACTGCAGTTCAGTTAATTTTCCTGATTTTTAATCCAGGCATAAGATCTCCCTGATCTCTACAAGTGGATCCTCTGAATCCCTAGTTTTCCTTCTCTGAATTTTCTTCTCAGTTTAGATAAATATTTTACCATTATTCTTCAAATTATACTCAAATTAGATTTCATCTCATTCTAGTTCTAGTTCTAGTTGGTTTTAGAAAACGTACAAGTTCCAGTCCCTTGGGATTCGACCTCGGTCTTACCGAGTTTATTACTACATCACAACCCTGCACTTGGGGAGTAAACAACAGCCCTTCTAATTTTAGCCATAGGCTAGCGGTTGAGGTCTCTGTAGACACATGGTGGAATACAGAATCATCCAACTATTGTCTAATAAACTCCACCGCCTTTCGGTCCATCTTCTTCCAATCATCATCAGACATATCCTTAGATTTTGCTGATATGGAAGGTATATCAGCCTCAATGGTTCTAACTGGACCATATCTTCCTTGATGAGCCACCTTCCATAATTCAAAAAACCGATCCTACCTGTTCAATGAACTTAGCTTTGATACCACTTTGTTGGGGGCCTTGCATAAAACCTTAAGATCTAGTCTCCCAAAACAAATCAGAATTATGGAATAATAATGCAATGAAATAAATCAAAGCATCAACCACACAACATAAGAGATTTTTACGTGGAAAACCCTTAAAGAGGTAAAAACCATGGGACCTCATCCAAATCAACAATTCACTATGAAGTAAAATGTTACAACCTTCTTCACTCACGCAGGAGTGGATAAACAATAAGAGAAACAAAGAAAATAAAGATCTCATCAATTACGAGGACGTGGAAGCGCTGAGATATGGTAGATCACATCTACGAGCATAGCATCCCTTTCACAAGCTTCCTCTCTCTCTCTCTCTCTCTCTCACCTTTGATAGCCCTAAGCCCTCCTAGAAAATCTTTAGGAAACCTTAGAATACCCTAGAATAGAATCCCCTAATCCCGTTTTGGAACCCCTTAAATAGAGAACCGGAGAAATTAGAGTCAAATAAGGAAACTGCGCTACCTCTCCTCTGAACTGAGGAAAACTCCATCAAAAATACCAACCTGTAATTAGAACACAGACTATACCTTGAATGAAACAAAGATTTCCAGCTCTCTCAGTTGTTGGGGTTTATTCATGACAAGAATATGATGCTCCTTTGTATATAACTCTAGAAGATCCTTAACTTGTTTGAAAAACAATGCATTAAGAGTGAACCTGAATTGTTGTTGTGCTTGATGGTTTGCATATAAATGTATTTAAGCTAGATCATCTCACTCTCAGCCCCCAATCTAGTTTGAACATTGAGAAATTAGAAGGAACAATCACATACACCCACAATCGACAAAATTGTACTATCAACCTTAACACAAATGCCAGGTGTTAAGTGTGTACAACATCCAAGCCATAAAATAGGTGTGCCAAGAAGATCATCTCACATAAAAATTAGATGAGTTCACTCACAGGCAAGCCACAATATGTTGAATTGGATCATCAGCAGATACGAGTTAAATAGTCCATTGTTTTCCCTATGGTGCACTGACCTGATTTGAATGACATAATCTTCATGGTTGGGGCCCATTTTTTCAATGCTTTGATTTGACCCACATTTGACATGGTATGCATGTCCTGCATGGACAGTAACTTACCAACCATTGAGGCATATGTTATCACTAGTAATATAACAATGCCCCAAAACTCAGACAAATAGTATCCAACATATGCTAGAAAATGTGAGACAGATACCATATGACTAGAACTCTCCCCACCAAGATAATCAATTATAATGATCAGGTTGAAAGGTAACTCAAGGAGCTCATACAGATGGTAGGAAGCAATAGCAAGACAACTAGTTCCAGAATGATATATTATCTTTTTCTATATTTCCTTCTTTTCTCAAATCTAAAAGCGGATGGAAAATTGGATACTTTAAATTTCGAATTCTTCTTTAAAAAAAAAAAAAAATTCTTTTATTTTTTTGTAGTTCAGAACTAGCAATTTATAATGGTAATGTCTCCTAAGTTTTTGTTTTAATAGATGTCAGACCTATTAAGATGAGCTAATCCCTCTTAAACTAATCGTTTGATGAACTTTCGAAACAACTGATGAGTAAGTTATGCTAATTAAAAAATCTGCTCAAAAAAATCACACATAAAATCTTACAATCCAAATCAAATGTCAAGCAAAATCACAATGTGTGCCGTGCTTCAATGGGCTCATGCAAAGAAATGCAATTTGTCAAAAGCGAGCAACGTAGTAACCAGAAGAACCAGGTCTAATGCAAGAACTGGAACAGAGAAACCTATATAAGCACCAATGACAGGTTGAGGCAAGTTATAAAATTAAAAATAGAAAATTTAAAAACCACCATCTTTAACAAGTTGACTTTACCTGTGTTTTCACTGTCTCATCCACACTTAGAATAAGACAAACTACTTCAGTTGCAGCATTTATAGCATTAATCTGTAAAAGATGGTTTCCATGGTCAATAGTTAATAGTGAAATTAAGTTACCAGTTAACAAATTGAATGTGAGACTGACTGTACCTTTACATTCAATTCATGCCAAGCCAAATAGTGTTCGCAATCCCAATTGGGCAGATTGTTCCACAGCTTCAACATTTGTCCTTATTTGTTGTCCTGAAAATAATATCCACAGTTAAAAATCTAGTCACAAGACTCGCAACCATGACTTGTGATGTTGTTTTCCTAAGATGAAGAGGGATTAAGGGTAATCAGCTGGGAAAATAATACAGAAAGAAGAGATTAACATGACAGTGGGTTTAGAAAGCATACAATATATTAAGAAATTGTTTCATGAAGAGGCCATATGCTACCACAAAAAAGTCAAAGCAGATTGGTTTTGAAGAAATGGGGCTGTTTATGTAGTAGGATCTGAAGAAAAGAATATAAAAGGAAAAAAATAATAATAAGTAGATTATCAAAAGCATAATACAGTTCAATAGAGATATTGACTGACGTAATAGGTGTTGGTGACAATTTTGAAGCATGATAAAAAAAAATGCAATAAAACTAAATGAAGTAAATGAAGGATAAGAAATATGACGAGGAAAAAGAGTACCGATACGTAATTCATAAACTTTGATTTCACTAGGTACATCTTGCTCAATCTTAGATTCCTTTCTCATCTAAACATGCCGAGCCCAGACCATTAGGAGAAGAAATGAAAAAAAAAAAAAAAAAAGAAAAAAAGAAAAAAGAAGAAGGTACTTCTCGATCATTCTTGTACAATTAGACTAGTGTCAAAAGCCATGCAAACCTTCAACTCTGTATACTTATCATGAAGCTTGGAGTAAAGCAACTGCATCTCCATCTGCATCAGAAATTAGAAGACCTTTGTAAAAAATAAAATAAAAATCAAGCAGGTGAATGCCGTCACAAGAATGCATGTAGCATGCAACCGCTATGATACCTAGACACTTGTACAGATCTAGAGTAGTTGTACCCAAACTATACAGTATGGGTAGGAATATAGGATATGGCATGGGTATGGCTATAGCAACATGGTGCTATTTTTAAAATTGTGTAGTCTCCATATCCACATCCATGTCAAGGTATGATAATGCATCCATATGGGTATGTCATTCCGAAAGGAAAAGGAGAAAACAAGCTCCCATGAACAGTCGCAATCATACTTTCCAAACAGGACCCAGTCCTAGAGCCCGTCCTAGTTCTCAACCTAGGAACCACCCGACTGTGCACAATACCTATCATAAACAGCCTTCAGAATCTACATACTCCGAAACAACCTTAAACACCCATATCTGTCCACAATACAAACTACAGCCCCATTCCTTCCCCAACTTCAACCCTATTACACATCCAACCTCAAAATCTGTCCCAAACAAACCCTCAATCAGTTCTTAAATTAGCCAACTTCCAACCTATAACCTGTAGAGCAATTACCATCACCTTTTGAATTTAAAATGGCTTTATCCAATTGCAACCCAATAACAATCCACCAAATTTCCAAAATTTGTCCATATTCCAGTCAAATCTTTGCCCCCATCTAGTTCTAAAATTAAATGCACACACAGCTAGACATCTTTTAGTCCTAGGATGGAAGGGGAAGATCAAAACAAGCTTTGAAGGAAGATGATGTAGCAGATGCAAGTGGTAACAGAACAGATAGGTGCTATGAATAGTATGACAGATCCTATGACAGGTTGAGTGGATGATCTAACAGAACAGATGATTGTTATGAAGGATGGTAAGAAAGGAAACTCCAATCCATGTATAATGCAGGGTGTCCCAAAACGGTTACGTATCGGCCGTAACGGCCGATACGTAACGGTAACGGTGGTACCCATTACGCGATACGGGGCCATATCGGCCGTGTCCCTTTTTTGTACACGTAACGGCCGTTACGGCGTAACGCATCTATTCATTGACCAGTAACGGCACCATCGTTACGAACTTAAAAATAGAAAAAAAAATAAAAAATATTTACTAACCTTTTTTCTTCTTCTTCTTCTTCTTCTTCTTCCTCTTCTTCTTCTTCTCGGAAGTCAATCATGAGCCATGAATCTGCTTGCGGCTCATGGCTCATGTCACTGGCCATGCACATGGCTCCATCTTCTTCTTCTCTCTCTCTCTTTTTTCTTTTCTCTCTTCTCTCCCTCTCTCGGTTTCCCTCTCTCCCTCTCTCGGTTTCCCTCTCCCTCGGTTTCTCTCCCTCTCTCGGTTTCCCTCTCCCTCTCTCGGTTTCTCTCGGTTTCTCTCCCTCTCTCGGTTTCCGTCTCAATTTCCCTCTCTCCCTCTCGGTTTCCCTCTCTCCACTCTTCTCTTTTTTTTTCATTTTTCGGAGGCGTGCATCACACACCATGGAGTCTGCTTGTCTTAAGACGAGCATACCAGTCCTCGAGCTCCGAGTTGTACGAACGGTTCAAAGGAGATCAAAGCTACGTGGGCTCCATATTGATGTATTTGTTATATCTACACCGTTCATTTATTTTTAAATATCATTTTAGAGCATTAGCCAAAAAATGAATCGTATCCAAAGATCGTGTGGACCACACCAAAATAGCAGGATGAGATGATGATTTTCACCGTTAAAAAATTCATAGGCCCATCGTAACGTTTATTTTCCATCCAATTTCTTCAAAAGGCCAAAAAGGCCTTAATGAAGAGGAAAAACAAATTTCATATTGATCCAAAAGTCCTCTGATCCCAAAAAGGTTTCAATGGTGGACGTTCAATCCCCCACTGCTTTTTGCACTGTGGTCCACTTGATAATTAGATCTGTATTATTTTTCGTGTCAAGCCTTAAGATGAGCTCGTCAAATGAATGGACGGTTTAGATATAACACATACCTCATGATCAGACCCATGGGACTTGCTTGCGTCAAATGAGTGAACTAGTATGCTAAAGCAAGCTGAACAATTTTAATAAAATGTACGTGTGCCCATGGGCCCACCATATGTATTTTATCTATGCCGTCCATCCATTTTGCCACATCATTTTAGGTTATGATTCAAAAAATTAGTAAGATCAAAATCTCAGGTGGACCACAACACAGGAAACAGTGGTTATAGAATGCTCACCATTAAAAATTTCTTAAGGTCCACTGTAATATTTATTTTCCATCTAACTTATTAATAGGGTCACACTAACGTGGATGAAGGGAAAATACACGTCAGCTTGATCCAAAACTTTTGTAGCCTTGATAAAGTTTTAATGATAGTCGTTTAATTATTATTGTTTCTTATGGTGCGGTCCACCTGAGCCGGATCTGCCTCATTTTTGGGCTCATGCCCTAAAATTATTTGGCAAAATGGATGAACGGTGTGGATATAACACATTCATCACGAGTGGGGTCCAAAAAACTTTGACACTCATGTGCTACACTTCACAATCTCAGTCCTACCTAATTCGGGCCCTTAAAAAATTGTACACGAGACATGTATTAACTTAAAATTTACCAATTAAATTATGGATTGTAATTGCTAACTTAAAATGTCAAAATCAAATTGTTTAAATAGTTTTAATTGTTAATTTGTGGACGCTTATTTTTTAAAATAAGGCCTTTTGATTTTTTTTCATGATCCACTATCCAATAAATGTCCACCAATTCACAAGTGGGATAATGCCAATAAATTGCATGAATTTGAGGCTGATTTGGGGCATGGATTGGTCCTCCAAGTTAGCCCCAAATTAGCAACGCGATCTACCTGAATTTAATTTCATTTTTTAAAAGAACTATTGGGAGAAATGATATCAACTTGTTAAGTATATAAATTGGATATTTATAAAATTAAATATATGAATTTTGTAGTCAAATTCAGGTTATCTGGTTCATAAATTCATCAGACAGTTCGATACAACTTCTCACCAATAAGTGGACCGTTACACCACCATAAACATGTTCCAATTTATAAATGAATGCATATTTGGAATGCTTAGAATATTCCGGATTTAATTCATATTTTTTCATATTTTTTTGGCAAAAAAAAATTTTTGCGCTACATTTACCCGTTACACCCTCAGATCGCACATTACGCCCAGATCAATCGGTTTCGAGGGCACCAAGTTACCCGATACCGATACGGGATACCTTGGTATAATGGCATATCTAAGAAACATCTCAATCTAGAGGGACAAGTCAAAATAAGTAGTGTATCTTAGATGCGAATGAGATCCAGGCCATCCATCAGGTGAGCACCTCACTTAGATGCCCCAGGCCAAAACCAAGCAAATCCATTCATCAACTGGACAGTGCATGTATGAAATCAAATACCAGTTTAAAGGCATCCCACAATGGTATTGAAAAATGGTTACTTCATAGCTGTATCAGCAGCTATAGAATGTAAATGGTCACCATTATTATGCAATAGGGGGGCGTATCAGTCCACTATGAAAGTAAATGGTCACCATCTTAGTGGTCGAAGTCCAAAGGTGTAAACAGGGCGCAACAATAATTGGTGTTTTACAATGGTGGATGGGATAGTACCTGACATGTCAACAATCAACAAATAAGAAGGCTGAAAATAAGGATGATAATAGCAATGGGGAGTCATTTGATACTCTGGAAAAGTATGAATCTTGATATATAGAAACATGAAAATTGCATGCATGGCATATATCAACTCAAATTAAACCAACTGCATTGTGGAATCCACTGTAACCAAGTCACTATCCCAAAATGAAATTGGCTTGAACCAACATGCCCTCTAACTCCTAGAGGCTTGTTGAAATAGGACAGTTGGATACTTCTTTAATTTCAAGTGTTTAATAAATGTCCACCATTCCCATCACAATATGGCAGGCATGATAAACTGAAAAGGTGCAGATAAAAAAAAAAAACTAATATCAATCAGAATTAACACACATGAACCTTGAGCAAAGGATATGCATTTGTAAAAGTGGGGCTTGTAAAACTAATGAACAGTAATGTGGGTAAGGGATTCTCAAGGATTTTGCTGTTTGGAAGGTTAATAAGAATCTAACATCTGGCCCTTTCCCCCCATGAATGTGGACTCTTGCTTTATTTTTTGCTAACCTCCTATTTTCAGGTCAAATATCCAAGGGTTGGTATTATTCCAGCAGGGGATATTGGGCAATACCCAACCCATGGTGGGATCCATCAATCTGGACCACCAGTACATGGGTCCCACTTGTAAGATCTCTAGTTATGGCGCTTTTGACAGCATGGATCTTGGGCAGTTAGGAATTGGAATACAGGATTCTCAATCCAAATCATGTTTGGCAAACCCCAAAATAGCCTCTTTCAAGATCCATGAGAAATGGTGGGGGTGCAATCAGTATTGAGACTCAAATGGCCTAAATCCCTAAATCCCTAAATCGGTATTGAGATTGAGAGAGATTGAGAGAGAGAGAGAGATACCTCACGGTCGTGAATGAGCTAGCCTTCAACCGAGCTTCAACGAGAGAGAGAGAGAGAGAGAGAGAGAGAGAGAGAGAGAGAGAGAGAGAGAGAGAGAGAGAGAGAGAGGGCGTGCGTGGGTAGGGCGTTCTGCAACGGTAGATCTGTGGTGGAGAGATGAGAGAAGAGAGAGAGAGAGAGAGAGAGAGAGAGAGAGAGAGAGAAGATAGGCTGCGGCAGATCTATGGTGGAGAGATCAGAGAGAGAGAGAGAGGATAGAGTGCGACAGAGAGAGAGAGAGAGAGAGAGGAGATGCTGGAATTAGGGCAATCTCTCTTAACGCCCTAATTCCCTCTGACGTCACCAAGTTCTGTGGACCCCACTATGATGTATGTGTTATATCCACACCGTCCATCCAATTTGAGATATCATTTTAAGTCATGAGCCAAAGAACAAGGCAGATAAAAATCTGTAGTGGACCCCACCACAGAAAACAGCAGGGAGAGTGATTCCCACCGTTGAAACTGTCCTAAGGCCCATCTAAATGTTTATTTGAAATCCAACCTCTTCAAAAGTTAAAAAAGACATGAAATAAGGGAAAACATAAATATCAGCTTGATCTAAAACTTTTGTGACCTTTAGAAGTTTTTAATGGTGGGCGTCATTGTCCCATGTTTTCTGTGCTGGGGTCCACTGGAGCTTTGGGTTTAACTCATTCTTTGGACATTGCTCTAAAATGATCTCTCCAAATGGATGGAAGGTGTGGATACAAAACATACATCATGGTGGGGCCCACAGAACTTGCTGACATCACTTCAGTAGCTAGTCTCGCTACTCCCCTTACACCAGCCCTGTAGCTAGTGGTCAGTGCTCTATGGGCCCCACGATGATGTATGTGTTTCATCCATTACGTTCATCCATTTTTAAAGATTATTTTAGGGATTTATTCCAAAAATGAGAGGTATATAAATCTCAGGTGGACCACACCACATGAAAATAATAGTGATGGAATATCCATCGTTAAAATCCTCCTACGGCCCACTGTATTGTTTATTTGACATTCAATCTGTTTATTAGGTCATACAAGCTTAGATGAAGGGGAAAAACAAAAATCATCTCGATCCAAAACTTTTATGGCCCCCAAAATGTTTTTAATGGTTGATGTTCATTCAACACTTTTTCCTGTAATGTGGTCCATTTCAGATTGGGATATACCTCATTTTTTGTCTCATGCCGTAAGATGATCTTTAAAAATAGATGGATGACATGGATGAAACACATACATCATGGTGGGGCTCATAGAGCACCGACCACCAGCCATCGACTGGTGTCAAGTGGAGTAATCAATTCGTTCCCCTTATTTATGGTGTGGTCTATTTAATCTTTGGATATGATTCATTTTTTGGATAATTCTCTAAATCGGTCTCAAAAAATGGATGCACGGTGTGGGTTGATCCCAAATTTTCGATAAATCCAAAACTCAAGTGGACCATGCCCCACGAAACAGTGTAGAATAATGATTTCCACCATTGATACCTTCCATGGGCCTACAATAATGTTTATTTGCCATCTAACCTGTTCATAATATCAAAAAGATATGAATGAAGAGAAAACACAAACATTAGCTTGATCCAAAACTTCTATGGCCTCGAAGAAATTTTCAATGGTAGAGGTTCAATCACACTATTTCCTGAGGTGTGGTCCACTTGAGCTTTGGATATGCTTCCTTTTTATTCTTTAGACCTTAAATTATCTATTAACATGGATGAATGGAATGGATAAAATAAATAAATAACGGTGGACCCCACAGAGTTTACTCTGGTAATGGTAACAAGTAACTCACCTAAATGTAGTGGAGAGGAGTTTCCTTAAAACATTCATAATCATATATTGGGCCTACCTAAATGTGATTCAATATCCAACCCACTCATTATGCGTGTCCCACTTGGATGAGGGGTCAGACCAAGTTTCAGCCACATCCAAAACTAATGTGGGCCCCACCAAGTGCTTTTACATTTTTTAGAATGTCTTCACATGGTTTTAGATCGTATGGCCCACCTGAGTTTCGTATACGGATGATTTTTGAGATATCTCATAACCTAAAGGGGACACATCAAATGCACGGTGTTGATGTTCGACACACGTCATGATGGGGGCCCAAAAACTTACTAACATCAATTCTTAGGTTCTCACGAGGTCAATAGGTTGGTCACAATTTTGACCAGAATATTTGGTCCATTTTATATGTTTGGTCTATTCACTCTATTTTATTGATCAATACCCTCAATTTAACTAGTTACTCGCCCCGATCAAGCTACATATGAGAAAGATATTTGGCATACAAGATTGATCAACAATTTGAGTGAAATTTGATTTAAACATCTGAAGTTTTTTACTCTTCAATCTGGACTAATTATATTGTCAAAAAACGATTAAAGGTTCAATTAGCGGATGTGCCTAATAATTTATTAAAAAATATTTTTTTTCCACAGATAAATTTCAATTTCCATTTAAAAATAACATTTTTTTCGAAATGAAATTTTTTTACTCTTAATTTTTCTTTAAAAACTTTTAACAAAATATTATTTTTATTATAAAATATTTCAAAAAAAATTAAAATACAAATTCTGAATTTTTATTTTCAAAATCTTTAAAATTTTCACAAATTTTATTTTTCTTCCCAAAAATTCCAAAATGCCAATTTTTTTCTTCAAGAGCATCATTTTGTTTTCAACTTTTCAATTTTCTTTTTTAAAATGATATATATATTTTTCAAAATCTCAGTGTTTTTATAAATAACTTTTTCTTTTAATTTCAAATTTTAAACATTTTCAATTATTTTTTAAAATCAAAATTTTTTTCAACTTGTTCATTTTTCGTTTCAAAATGTTTGTTTTTTGATAAAGTATCGATTTTTTAATATCGTTTTATTTTAAAATTTTCAATTATTTTTAACGTCCCCATTTTTTTATTTGAACTGTCAATTTTTATCGAACTTCTCAAATTTATTTTATTTTTCAAAATACGAACTCTCATTTTCTTTTTCAAAATATTTTCATTTTTCAACATTGTGAAAATTTTCACATTTTAAAAATATTTTTAATTCTCTTTTTCTAGATATTATTTTTTTCTCAAAATCAAATATATATTTTTTTCAAATTTATCAACTTTATTCAATATTCTTATTTTTTCCCCACAAAATAAATTTTTATTAAATCACGATTTTTATTTTTTCAAAATCTCATTCTTTTCTCTAACATTGTTAAATTTTTTATTCTCAATATTTTTTTTCATGTGATATTACAAATCATTTAAATATTAGTTTTAAATTTTTTTAAAAAATAATAATAATTTCCACTCATTTGTTATCAAAACAAAATAACTTTTTTTTTTTTTGCATTTAATCAATTGTTAAAAAATAATCTTATATACAAATATGTACAATTAAACCACTGAAATTCTATTAAAAACAATTATTAAACTACCAAAAAGCATATTTTTCAACCATATTCTAAAAAAAATGGAAAAATTAATGTTCAGGGCAAAAGTCCTTTTACGACGGACCATGATCCGTCGCAAAACGCAACTGAAAACCGTTGCCAACTGGTATTTTGGGCAGGAATTTGCAACTGATCATATTCCGTTGCAAAATAAAATTTGCGACGGATTTAGTCCGTCGCTGATTTTCGACGGACCAAAATCATCGTAAATCCGTCGTAAATCAGATTTTAACGATGGAATTTGGTCCGTTGCAAAATTCCGCGACGTTTAAACTACAGATATTTGAGAAAGACGGGATTGGCGACAGACTTTTTCCATTAGCAACGGATTCAATCCGTCATTTAACCAAGCGATTTTGGCGTAGTGAAATTGAATCTGTTATTGGGCCTATCGATGCAATCGACAGACTATTCAATGTCACCTTCGATGACATCGAACACTACTCGATCCCATCGAGATTTTCCAGATTTTCTCTAGTTGGTCACTGACCTATCTTGCCATTTTTTCGATGTCATCGAAGGGTGTTCGATTGCACCTTTGATAACTTTGAACATGGCCTGATTCAATCGAGATATTTCAAAAAATTAGGTTTTGTCTCTAGACTGTTTGGGTGTTAGTTCAATACCATCGACCCAGCTTCGATGCCATCAAAGGATAAGTTTCGATGATATCGAAGGGCGTTCGATGCCATCGAACTGATTGGGGCAGATTTTCTCAGAGTTGCGAATTTGTAGAATTTGTTTCCTTTTCTGATTGGGTTTCCTCCGAAGGCTATATATTAGAGTGCAATCGGAATTGGGAAGGGATGGGATGCAAGTGTTCTAGGGTTTTCAAATCGTCTAAAGGTTTCAAAGGGGTGTAGTAAGGGGGAGATTCGAGGTTGTTTGAATCAGGTAAGCTCTTTCTCTTTGTAATTTTTTCTTTCATAGTGATCATCTGTCGATGTGTCGTGGTTTTTTCCATGTTAAAATCGTTGTATTCTTCTCCCTTTTGCTTGGTGCTTTTGGATTACTATCCTTTACTCATCTTTGTGTGCTTTCGCGATCCCCCCAACAAGTGGTATCAGAGATAACATTAGGTCGCATGCTTGAATCAGAAGGATTAGTATCAATGGAAAACGCTAAGTATGATATTGAGAAGTACTCGAGCAAAAATAATTTTGAGTTATTAAAGGTTAAGATGATTAGCTTATTAACTAAGCAAGGAAGATGGGGCTCTTGAGGAGTGACGACCGTCTATGAGTGATGAAGACTGGAATACTCTTGATAAGAATATCTTATCCTCTATCCGATTATGTCTCACGGATGAGGTTCTCTAAAATATTTTTAGGGAGAAAACTGCAGCGAGTTTATGAGCGAAGTTAAAGGATGTTTATGCAAAAAAGTCCCTTAAGAATCGCCTACACTTGAAGCTGTAGTTGTTCAACTTCAGGATGGCAGGGGGTGGAGATGTGGATGCCTACATCAATAGTTTTAATAAGTTGATTTGCAAATTACTAAACATGGAGGAAGTGATCAAAGATGAAGATCAAGCATGTATTTTGATGAATTCTCTTCCGGCTTCGTATGAGTCATTCAGGGACTCATTATGCACCTGTAATAAGTCCCTGAGTGTAGACACATTTATCTCATCCCTTTAGGGGAAGGCTATAAGAAAGATAAATGGTAACATATGGATCTCTTCTGATGCACTGCTTACAAGAGGTAGGAATACTGAGCGAGATATAGGATCTTCAAGGTCGAGATTCAAATCCAAGGGCAAGGGTAAAGGGAAGTTAAAGTGCTGGAACTGTAGGATGACAAGACACATGAAGAAAGATTGTGCAAATCCTAAATCGAAGAGAAAAAAAAACTCTATGGCTTCTTCCATGGAGGTCAACGCTGCCACATCTGATGAATGTACAAGTGGATTCTAGACACAAGTGCATCTTATCACATGACTCCTCATCGGAGTTGGTTCGCCAGGTACAGAGAGTGCGATGGTGGACAGGTGTTTATGGGTAATAACATTGCATGTAACGTTGTGGCTATTGGTACAATACACATCAAGATATTTGATGAGACAGAGCGTACACTGACTGAGGTGAGGCACGTTCCTGACATGAAGAAAAGTCTGATTTCTTTCAGTGCACTTGAGGTAATAGGATGCAAGTTCATCGAATTTGATGTTGCCCTTAAAGTATTTAAGGGGGCACTTGTGATCATGAAAGCGCAGAGGCTCGAAAACCATTACAAGCTGATCGGGAGCACTTCAACAGGTGGAGTTGCAATGGCTGTAGTAGATTCCACTTCTGTTCATATGTGGCATGCTCGTCTGGGCCACACGAGTGATTTAACACCTTGCACTTTTCAGTACTCGGGTGTTACCCTAAGGACCTAACTTGGTATAAACATAGTCGGATGGGTGGCCTATCTCAAGTTTATCCATAATAATTCATTTTAAAAGTATATATGTTATAATACAAAATGATTTTATAAGTATTTATAATAATACATAGGTTACTTAAATTATTCAAATTAAGTATATTATCTATTTTATATTATTTAAACTATATATAAAATAAATTGTATACCAACACATTATCATATAATGGATGCATATTAATTAACACTTTACATTTTATAATTTTAACTATATACTAAGGTATTATACTATATATATAATATAAATTCATCTTAATGTAAATTTTTGCTATACTGACATACACACGTATAAACACAAAAAAAAAAATACATTATAAATATTAATGATTGTAAATAAATACTTATCTATGACTATTAATGTATTATACTAAACAAATATAAAAAAATATTTTTATTTAATCTAAGACATTATTTACTAATATTATTATAATGAATGTATAAGAATATTACATAAATTAATTATAGTACACCTTGAATAATTAATATTTATATATGTGAAAAAGAAAAATATACATGCACACATATATATAATATTTCAAAGTAAATAAATAATAATTAATATAAAATATAAATGTAATACAAGTTGTATACATGTTATATTTACTATTACCTAGTATATAGTATTTTGGAACTAATAGATGGGCCAGATTTCACTTAAGAATACCATGGGCCGCGCAAACCGCCAATCGAACACAAATGTGGCATGTATGGGCCACCTAAGCCATGGATCTACCTCATTCTTTGGGTCGGGCCCTAATTTGACAAGACAAAACAAATGAACGGAGTGGATCACATCACGGACATCACTGTGGCCCCCACCCTTGATACGCGTGTATGAGGAGTGCGTACACTCACTGTGCATGGGACTGGGAAGCCCGGTCAATCCGGTTTAACCCGATGAGAATGGCAAAAGCAGGGAATGGATAGTGTCCGTTTGGCTCAGTTGTGGCCCACCATTAGAGGCCCTTGTTATAATCTAAACCGTCCAACCTCTTGATCAAGGTGGCTTGACCAAAACCATGGTTGGCCTGATGGATTGCATGCATGAGTTCACAAGAACCCGTGCAAGAAGACAGTGCGAGTGGGCGTTTTTCCAAAAACGGAAAAAAATGTGTTTTTCTTGTGTAACATCCCGAAAAAATCCGTACAAAGACCCGAGTACCACCTCAGGTAGATATCACTCAGGACAAATCCTTTAGGAATTAGACGAAAATTAATTAAGTACCAAACTAAATCATCGGTGGAATTAGTTTAAATCACTTTAAATACGAACTGCAATACCCAAAATGAGTAGAACCGCTAACGCTACGTTACCTAAAAACCTAGGATCAATCTCTAAACCCAGTTGCTCTCGGGAGCACTTTGAAACTCCGTATCGGACTTGGACCGCTCGTCGAAAGTCTGATTACCGTGAAACTATATGGTTATGGCCGCCTTGCCGGGCTTGACAACCATCTCAGAAATCAAATCCAGATAGTGTCCAGAAATACACAACTTGAGCCTGGAGCTAAGTATGTGAGAAACACGAATATCTTTATAAAATGAATTAAAACTTAAGTGATTTGGGCCGTTCGCTTGCAGCCCAAATTCAAGGTTCCAGACCGTAAAAATCTTACCCAACTATACCCTCGGGTCAGAGAAATTTCCCAACACAGGTCAGTATACTTGTGGCCCTAATCGAGTGGCGGCGACCGTTGAACTGAAACTGGTCCTCCGCGGTCGATCCATAAATCCGATCGGACCGAAAACTTAGCCTGACCTAGATCCAATGTCAAGGAACTTTCCCACGACCGTATGCAGAAAAGGGGTCTCCAGATGTGCTCTGTTGGACCGAAACAACTATTGTTTGGCTATAACCTAAGTATACCATGGCCCTGGAGCCATTTCCATTAGTTCTGAGCCTATATAAGGGCCTTAACCCACCCCTCTCTCATTCCATACGAATTTCAAACCCTAGGAGAGAGAGGAGAGAAGAAAGAGAAGGACAGAGAGAGAAAGTGAGAGAGGGAGTGAGGGATCATTCCTCGAATTTGATCCCACCACTCCACCTGCTTAACCACCACTTCCGTGTCGCTATACCGGCGATTCTGATTCCATTTTCAGGTAAGAAATCCTAATCCTAATCTGTTTTAGAGATTCAAATAGAGTAACTGGTGAAATAGCTAACCTATTTCATGCTATAGGTTACCTTTGTACCATAGGTGAGGACTTAGTGTTCAAACTGAGCTCGGTATGGGTTTACCGGCAAAAGGTGCGGACTATAAATGTTTAAGTTATGGTTTTCAAGGCTTTCAATGTTAGTTAATGATTTATAAATGACTTGATTGCTATCACATGTGCCTAGATACGATGGTTTCCCCGTATTACACATATATATGAACTATGTTGATTTTAATGCATTCCATGTATTTGTTGAAATGTTTGAATGAATATGGAATTATGATTTATGTTTGCCATGTCTATTGATTGAGAATACATGATTGTTGTACGTGTGACAAGTCCTTGTGAAAGGATTTGCCATAATATATGTTATAACTAATTCATTATGTGTATGCTTGAAATGTGTAGTCTAAGTGTTTGATAAAATGTCTGAATGTATATTTGTTTGATGAAATGCATTTATTAAAGGTGTTGAGACAAGATCCTCAATTACCTTAGCTATATGAATAGATTCCTTCATGTAATTCACATTCGGTGATTCATATATGAAACGCCTATGTGTGATAACATGTGCACTACGTGTTTGATAAAATGCTCAAATGAGATTTATATGTGATTTAGTTGTTAAATGTTGTTTGACTGTTACATATGAATGACTATTGCGACTGAGTATACTTGGGACTATCGCATAGTCCAGGCAATCGGTAACAATTCCTTGTTGAGTGGTCGAATCTGTCTCTCCACATTTGATGCATTTGGTGAATCCGAGTCATATAATGATGGTCGACTGTGGTACCATGTTGATTAATTCAGTGTACACTGATACCAACCGAACTTGTCTAATAAACCGATTGGCTTATTGTGTGTTTACCATGTATGGACGCTACTTCTTGAATCTAAGGTACCACTTACCAATGTAAAGCCCGTTTAACCTTGGTACCACGATCTGCTAAGACTCATGATCCGGGCATGGTGGTATGGGACACCGTGGTTGAGCTGTTGGCCTACACTGGGGCAATGAGCCTCCCTATAGTGACCAGTGAGCAACCCAAACTCGTAAGCCGAATACGGTGGTATGAGACCCTATATTCGAGCTGTCGACCTACACTAGCGCAGCCTGGCTGTGGTCCCCAGTCGGGTTGGTGATGAGCCTTCGAAAATAGACTGTCAGTTGATAGGGTGTTGGTAGAGTGACCCTGAGTATGAAATAGGAC
This sequence comes from Magnolia changhungtana, assembly GCA_030180095.1. Lineage (NCBI taxonomy): Eukaryota > Viridiplantae > Streptophyta > Magnoliopsida > Magnoliales > Magnoliaceae > Magnolia > Magnolia changhungtana. Next base: position 2,674,854 of record JASAUF010000647.1, on the reverse strand, counting down.
TACCCCTGCGCAGCCTAGCTGTGGTCCCTAGTCGGGTTGATGACGAGCCTTCGAAAATAGACTACCAGTTGGTAGGGCATTGGTGGGGTGACCTCGAGTGTGAATTAAGCTTACGCTGAGGTGACGAACCTCTCGTAGCAACCTACAGTATAAACTCGCGAACTTGCCTATCGTATGTGATAAACTAGGATTGACGACCCTAGATGGATCATTGTTTGGGTAAATAATATAAAGGGAGGTACCTTAGCTTCTCAAACCTGTTGTATGAATGAATCTAATTAAGACTTGGCTAATTACGCATATGCACCACATTTGCATGTGCCTTTGGCGTTAGAGTTGAGCACAGAGGAAGGGGTGCATGCCGCGATCGTGAGATGATGTCGCAGAGGGAGTGTAGGAGAGGGCATGCATCATTAACTCATATCATCCTTGCATTAACCAGAGTACCTAGGATATGAGTGTTGTACTGCTTTATCATTACTGTTTGACTGAATTGATAACATGTTAACCTTTGCCTCATAGCTCCACTGAGTTGATCACTCACTCCCACTCTGGGACGGTGTTTTAAAACACCAACCAGACACTGTTGTAGTTGCAGATGATGGCAATACTGAGGAAGCGGAGCCTGACTTTTATGATGATGAGGAGGAGTTCTCCTATATGCAACTCTTGGGAGGGTCTATGTAGACCGAGAGTTGTGCCATCGGGGCTACATGGATATGGACTAGATAACATTACACTTGATCATTTTGTAAATTTTGGTATGGTACATGTAACTATTTGACCTGGTATCATGTTCATACTCTGGGAACTTACAATCACTTATATGCTTATATGTACTTATCACAGTCTTCCGCTTGTGTGATTTAACTGTCTCTGGAGTATGATATATTAATTTGGTATAATCCCACTCATGTTTAATGCACTAATACGGACAACATTTAATCATCATTATCTATGTTGCATAAGTGATGCGTTGGAACCCAGGTGTTGAGCTTATGCTCGACCCCTGATTTTCAGGGCATTACATCTTGCAGCCACACTGGCAATCCGCATGAGATTGTCTCCTTCAATCCCGACCGTCCGGTACGAGTAATCCCAATCATTTGTCTTTCCCTGGTTTAGAGCTTCCTTACCAGACTGAAAAACCATGTTCGGTTTCGATTTTACCGGCCATACTCAAAGGCTGATGCAAGCCAATGCAATCCAAGCCGTGCATTTTCCATCCGACGGTCCCTGATTGCTTAGGGCTTCAGGAAAGGAGAGTATAAGGCGTGAGGATTCGCTGCTCTGTTCCTTGCAGTCGCACCTCCAAAAACTCTGCCGCTTCCTTTGAATCTTGAACCCACGATCAAAACCGACCTGGAGCTTCGAAATCTCCCTCCTACTAGCCTCTTTGGACTGATTTCTACCATCCCCACGGCTCAAATTGAAGAAAGCCCCATCAGATGGCAATCCACCATTAAAACTCAGAGCTCCTCCCTCACTCACTCGCTGTCCGCACCACCAACCGTAGTACTGTTGGGTCGGGCTGAGTTCGCTCGGACTCGGGATCCATTCACGCCCGGTTTTCTTACCGATAAAACCTGAGAAAGAAAGTAGAGAGAAAGGAAAAGAAAACCAGAGATAAATGGAGAGAGAAGGCGAGCTGCTGTCAAACTACTGCCGCACCAGCTGAGTCATCTCTATACTAAACCACTGCTCCAGACGCACCTGTTCTCGTTAATAGGTAAACCCTCCATTTCTATGCTCTAGTTCAGTAAAGTTTCAAATGATGCCCTCTAATCAGGTCACTAAATGCAAAATCGATCTGATAAACAGAGCCAAGCTCTGGCACCATCCCAACTCTGCTGGCCTCGATTGAGAAGCATCTTAGTGGGCCACACCACATCATACACGAGATGGGCTGCAACTGAGTGGGCCGCACTTTTGTCTAGATGCAACAGGCCACACCTTGCATGATATGCTGGGCCGCACTTGAGACCGAATTCGGCCAGCTGAGCACATGCTCCCCCCCTCAATTTGTTTTCACTCCATATCTTCTTTTTCAGCTAACCGGTGCCTCATTCGACCAACGCATCAACCAAACTCTCTTATAAGTGATTTTATTTCAATTTCCTTCCAAATTTTGGTTGTCCTTTCACTAGATTTGCAAGTTTGAGTAATTCTTCATCAATTTGAAACCCTTTTCTTGTTGGGTTTTCATCAAAATTTGATCTACTTTCTTCCTTGCATTTTTCTTGTAATTTCTCTTGTGCATTTATAATGGAATGTCAAGCTAAAAAATTTGTACGTAAATTAAGGGCTCTCGGACATTATCATTGTAAAAGTAGTAAATCTGGACCATATTACTCGTTTTAGTCTAATTCCAATTCTTTCTGAAGTTAGATGGGAATCTATTTTGAATTGGGGTAGAACAACTTACTATTTCATAGTGCAAGGCATGCCTCTATTTGTAATGTTTCTTTTAAGAATTTATCCTTCTCTATTCAATTTGTAGAAGAAACATTCACAATTACGCCTTCTGTCATATCTGCTTTAATGGACATAGACGTTGCAAATGATGGAATTCCAATCGCCACACTTTCAGAGAAAATGTCTAACTCTGAAAAGAAAAGTATTATAAGAGCAATGTGTGATTTCAATGCTGAATGGAAATCAAGTAATACCTTACCCTCAAAAAATTATTTCCTAAATACTGCGTGTAACGCCCTGAAAATCGGGGGTCGAGCAGGAGCTCAACTCCCGAGTTCCAACGCATCACTTATGCAACATAGATAATGATGATTAAATGTTGTCTGTATTAGCATATTAAACATGAATGAGATTAAACCAAAACAGCATATCATACTCTAGAGACGATTAGGTTAAGCAAGCGGAAGACTGTGATAGATATATAAAACGTATAAGTAATCGTAGGTTTCCTGAGTATGATCATAGTACCAGGTCAATAATTTACATGTAAAGTTCAAAATATATAAAATGTGTAATGTCATCTAATCAGCAACCCTGCAAGTCCTGTCGATCAGGACACGGCTCACATGAACCCACCTGATAACTGCATATAGGAGAACACCTCCTCATCATCCTCGAAATCTGACTCCATCTCGTAGGCATCACCATCACCTACAGCTAAGACAGAGTCTAGTTGGTATTTAAAACACCGTCCCAAAATGTGGGAATGAGTGATCAACTCAGTGGAGCTATAAAGCAAAGGTTAACATGTTATCAATTCAGTCACACAGTAATGATAAAGCAATACAATCAACCATTCCTAAGTACTCTTGTTAATCCAAGGATGATATGTATTAATGATATATGCCCTCGCCTGCACTCTCTCTGTGAACTTCATCTCACGGTTGCGGCATGCACCCCTTCCACAGTGTTCAACTCCAATGCCAAAGGCACATGCAATGCGGTACATGAACGTGATTATCGAGTTCTAATTAGACATTTTCATACAGCAGGATTAGGAAGCTAAGGTACCTCCCTTATATCATTTTCCAAATAATGATCCATTCAAGGGTCATCAGTTCTAGTAAATATCATAGGATATTGCGGTTCTAGGTCACTACAAAGGACTCGTGACTTGATCAATGTAGGCCTAGTTTATATTCTAGTTGCTATAGAAAGGCTCGTCGCCTTAACGCAGTCTCAGAGTATGCTTGAGGTCACCACAAAGGGCTCGTCACCTGATCAGTGTAGGTCGACAACTCGAATACAGTATCTCATACCACCGTATCCAGCTCACGAGGCGGTGTTGCTCACTAGTCACTACAGGGAGGCTCGTCGCCCCAGCGTAGGCCGACAGCTCGACCACGGTGTCCCATACCACCATATCCGGCTCATGAGTCTTAGCGGATCGAGGTACCAAGGTTAAACGGGCTTCACTGGTGAGTTTAGTACCTTAGATTCAAGCAGTATCGTCCATACATGGTGGACATTCATTAGGCCAATCGGGTTACTTGACAAGCTCGACTAGTACGAGCGCACGTAGACTTAATCGACATGGAGTGCATAAGCATTACGCGTGGCCTAGGCACTGTCATCAAGCGACGTACGACTCGGATTCGTCAAACGCATATGTCGTGGCTGAAACAGTTCAGCCACCGGTCATAAATCATTACAGATTGCCTGGACTATAGCGTAACCCCAAACACACTCTAAATCAATAGCATTCAGATGTAATAACTAAGACAACATGTAACAAGACAATTAAATATAGATCCTATATCAGCATTTCAATGAACACATAGAATACATGTAAACATACATGAGCGTTTAATTCACAAATCACATAGTAGTAAAATAGATTAGATGAAGGAAACTGCAACCCTAGATAACGAGACTGAGAATCCTATCTCAACACCAACATTACAGCAAGTGTTTTCTCATTCAGCCATTTTATCAAACACTTAGACTACACATATTACATACATGTAGTACGTTAGTTAAAACACATATAGTAGCGAATCCTTTTACCAAGGAGTTGCTACGAGTGCAACAATCATACATTAGCAACCAATAATCAGGGCATGCACCAATCATAAATCCATACTCATTCAAACATTATAACAAACACTTAGACTACACACTTCAGCATACATAACGTATGTTAGTCATAACATGTATGAGGGTAAATCCTTTCAACAAGGAGTTGTCACATATACAACAATCATGTATCCACGATGGATAATCATGGCAAGCACGAATCCAAATTCTATACTTATTCAAACATTTCAACAAACACATGAGTTCCACTATATTCAACATAATTCATATATATCTATAAATCGAGGAAAACGATGTATCTAACATGTGAAACGGCAACCAAGTCAGTTATAAATCATTAACTGACATTGAAAGCCTTGAAAACCGTAACCTAAACATTTATAGTCCGCACCTTTCACTAGTAAACTCGTATTGAACTCAGTTTAAACACTAAGTCTTTGTCTACGGCACAACGACAACCTACAGTATGAAATAGGTTAGCTATTTCAACCCTTACACTATTTGAAACCCCTAAAACATATTAGGGTTAGGTTTTCCTTACCTAAGAACAGCGTCGGAATCGCTGGAATAGCGATACGGAAGTGATAGTTAAGCACGTAGAGCGGCAGGGATAAATTCCTACTACAAACTCCAACTTTCTCCCCCACTTTCTCTCTCTCTTTCCTTCTCTCTTTTCTCCTTTCTTTCTCTTAAGGTTGAAAATTCGTATGGCATGAAAGAGAGAGAGAGGGTTTAAGGCCCTTATATAGGCCCAGAACTGATGGGAATAGCCCCAGGGTCATGGTATACTTAGGTTATAGCCAAATAGGGGCTGTTTCGATCCAACGGAGCACTTCTAGAGGCCCTCTTTCTGCATGCGATCGGACTTAAGCTCCCTGGCATTGGATCTAGGTCGAGTTAAGTTTTCGATCCGATCGAATTTACAGATCGACCGTGGCGGACTAGTTTCAATTCAACGATCACCGATACTTGATCAGGGCCACAAGTACACTGACATGTGTATAAATTTTTTCTGATCTGAGGATATAATTGGGTCAGATTCTGACGGTCTGAAACCTTACATTTGGCCCACAACCGAATGGCCCAAATCACTTAAATTTGAGTTCAATTTCTAAAGATATTCGTGTTTCTCACACACTTCACTCCGGGCTCAAGTTGTGTGTTTCTGAAAACTATCTGGATTTGATTTTCAAGATGGTTGTCAAGCCCAGTAAGGCGGTCATAAGTGTATATCTTCATGGTCAACGGACTTTCGATGCGCGGTGCAGGTCCGATATGAAGTTTCAAGGTGTTCCCGAGAGCAAACGGGTTTAGAGATTGATCCTAGGTTTTAGGGTAATATAGCGTTAATGATTCTACAGGTTTTGGGTCTTGTACTTCGTATTTAAAGTGGTTCAAGCGAACTTCATAACTAATCTAGTTTAGCACTTAATTAATTTCATTTAATTTCTAAAGGATTTAGTCCTGAGTGATTTCTGCCTGAGGTGGTACTCGGGTCTTTGTACGGATATTTTCGAGATATTATATTGCGTCATAATCGGATCTTTACATCTAATGTATCCACGAGCTAGAATAAGACTGATCTTACTCCCTTTATGCTTAGAGTTTTCCATTCCATTGTATCGGATGTTCGTGCCTGTTTACCTTTCTTAATTTGCTACATCATTATTCAATTTCGCTTGTATCCCAAGCCTAGGTCGATTCCTTTTAGACATTTTATGTTTAGTATTATTTTTCATTACAATGTCCAAGTCCCTACATTCGAGGCACCGGAATCCGAACTCCCTTTCAACAACTCAAATTTGAACATGGTGAACATCGGTCCCCTACCTGAACAAAGAGAAGGACAAGAAGAACCGTAGGCAGGTGAAGATACAACCATGGATGACATAGTTAATGAGTTAGACGATTCTAATGATCAAGCTTATTCTGACTATCATCCCTCTTAATTTGATGAGAGACTATCTGCACTAGAGGAGAAGGTCGAGGCTTTGCATGTATCATAGGCTTCATTGGCCCAAACCCAACAGTCTACAATGAAGTACATGAAAGAGTACTTCCATTACATCGATCGGATTTTGAGGCTTATCGATCCTTCGATGCCTGCACCATCTTCTTCTAGGTCGGATTGAACTTAATTAGTTTATCTTCTTTACTTATGATAGTTAGTTTATTTTGGATATTTTGTTTGGTTGGATATTCTGGATATTTGTGATATTTTGATGATTTCCTTATATTATATAGTTGTATAAGTTGATTTGCTTGATACTTCATACACTATTTTAAACAGTGTTATTCTCCCTGTTATTCCTGCATATTGATATCTCTTCTCACTGATATTCCTGCTTACTAACATTTATCTTATCTACTTTGCCTTGATATTTATCTCTCATGTCATTTGATTCTTCCTTTGTTAACTTATGATAAAAGGGGGGGAGAAATTGGTGTTTGGTGTGTGAGTAAATGGAGGCATACGAGGGCATATGAAATGAATGAATGGAGTGAATGGAATGTTTGTATATAATTTTTTTCTTTTCATACTATATGTTGTATTTCACAGTGGAAGTATCACTTGAGCATCACAGATAGCTACAAAGATTACAGGGATACTCACATAAGGCAGCTTCAAGGTTATTAAAGATTGTGTATGGTTAATCTTGTTAATGGATGTAGTATTGTATAATGTTGTGTGTTTTGTCATAAAATTGACAAAGGGGGAGATCATAAGTGCTATTATGTTAAACACATATAGATTGTCAAATTTCATAAGACAAAAGCGCATCAAGGTAGAAACACATGTATGGAATCTCAACTACTCTACATGCCTAAAGATCAGCTCAAGATCGGCTTATGATCAAGTCAAGATCGGCACATCTTCTCAAAAGAAATCATCGCTCGCATTCAAGACAAAGTTGAGTCAAAGTTCAAGACAAGGTGACTCAGATATTTGTTAAAACACAAGTGGTATAGCCCTAAAAAGACCTTAGGAATAAGTGTTTCCAGAATTCTCTATCATGGGTTTTTTAAATGTTTTTTGTATGGAATTCGACCAGTCCAATTTCAAACCCGAGTAAAATAACAACTTTTGTTGAAAATTCGACTAGCCTAAGTTCTGGTTTAGCTATCCTAAGCTTGAAATTTTGTTAGCTCGAGAAAGTTCAGGTGAAATTCCAGCGCAAATCTTTGGATTTTACGGGAATTCGGTGAGCTGAGTGGAAAATTCAGCCAGCCAAATTTGTCCTCGGGCCAGCCGAATTTTGGATAAATCTTATCCCGGCAATCTGAGTGTCGTTAGAACGAATTTAATGAACTCCGGCCAGCCGAAACCAATCTCAGGTTAGCCGAAGTTGCAACCTCTCTGCCTATAAATTAAGATTTTCTGTCATTCTAATTGATAACGAAAATTAATATAATCTTTCTGCAAGAGAGAGAAGTTCAAGTGTTCCGCAAAGCTATTGGTGTGGTATTTATAAATTTTATTTTATAGCTTATTCAATTTCCTTATCTTAAGATCGTTTTAATCTTATTCTAAGAGGGTAAATTATACTCTTCTTTAATATATAAGAGAATTGAATCAAGTAGCATTTGGGTTTTCCATTTTTAAAATCTATATAACCCTATACTCTTTCTTTTTTATGGAAAACTGCGATATCCACGTTCAAGAAAGAAGTCCTTTTGTTACAAGCTTTTGCCACGTCTTCTACATTTAAAGATAAATACAATTACTATTTTCTTTTAAGATTTTGTTTGAGATAGCCTGTGAAAATCTCAGTGGGGTTTCTATTTTTGATAGCCCGTTAAAATCACAAAAGGGTTTTTATTGTGATAGCTCGTGAAAATCACAAGGAACTGTATTAGGTTATTAAGGTGACCCTATGAAAACTTTTTATAGTGAAAGTCAAAATTACAAATGTAGTAATTTTGGGAGTGGAATAGGTGTGGTTGTTTTAAGCATCGAACCACTATAACTCATTGTGACATGTTGTGAATACTTTATTCTTTTTTGGTGACTAGATGTCATTTATTATTTCATTCTTGTTGCTAGTTTGGAATCAAGGTTTTAATACTTAAGCGATTGAAATTTTTTGTAATATTTTCATATTCTGTATTTATTTCGATTATTTGTCATTGTCTTATTCACCCCCCCCCCCCCCCCCCAAGACATTGCTAGCTCTCCATTTCAAGTGGTATCAGAACAGATTGCTCTTTTTATTTGTTTTTGGATTTACCTCCTTGAGCTAGATCCAGATCTAAAATATATCAAATTTCGAGAGCTACCTCCCTTTAATGGCTCTAACTATTCACACAGGAAAGTCATGATGAGAATTTTCCTCAAATCTATTGATGAAAGTGTATAGCAAGCTACTGTAACTAAATGTATCTCTCCTATGATGGAAGTTGTAGCCGATGATGGAACTATATCAATGAAAGAAACCGCATACAATTTTTGGACTAACAGTGCAAATGCAAAAGCCTTAAATGTAATAACTTGCGCTATATCGTCAAATGAATTCAAAAGAATCATTTCTTGAGGTACATGTGAGTGTGAGTTCTTAATTTGAAAAAAATAAGAGTCTAAAATGGAAGCACATGAGAGCACAATTGGACCATACCAGAATAGTGAATGTCATTATTCCCACTGTTTCCTATTATGTGTCCACTTGAGCATTTCATACCACAACGGTGAATGTCATAATTATTCTCACTGTTTCCCGTGGTGGGTCTACTTAAGCATTTCATACAAGTATGGTCGGTCATACAAAGAGCCCTGCCTCCACGGCAGATCACCCCACAATCGGCGTCCCTGGGGCAGGACCGAACAAAATTCACAGATTTTTTATTCGGATAATTGTTGGAAGGGTGTTGGAGCGTTGGTGGGACGCGTTCCACGGTTGAAAGGGCGTGAACAGAAAGCTTTCAGATTAGAAAATCTTAAACCAGTTTAATATTGACCCTTTATTTATTTATTTATCTTTTAACCGTTTACTTATAAGTCAATGGTTGAAGGGGATGCGGATTAGGTGTTATCGTGTGAGATATCCACTCCATCCATCGGTTTTATGATAACCTGTTAGATCGAAAATTCTAAGTGATTTGGAAGACGAGAAATAGTGAGGATTGACATTTATGGGAGCTACCTAAGTTTTGGATGAGGCTATTTATGGACTCCATAAGAGTCGTACACGAGTTCATACTGGGAATCCTTGTCCCTTCCCCTCACAATCCGCGCACTGAGGAATTCCAAATGCTTTAAATTCAGGTATCCGGTCAGAATAGATGCCCACAGGCAGAGAAAGCACTAAAATCAGTGTATCGGAACCGATATTGAGTTGTTTTAGGCCATAAATCCGCATCGCGTCGCTCATGTCTGATATTGGGACGTCCCAAACGAATTTTAAGAAAGAATTTTGTACTGTGGATATTCAAGCACTCGCCCGTTACATGGACCAAACGCGCTTGGCATCCATTTCCAAGCTCAAACTCGAAAATCCCCCCACCATATACAGAGTCCCACAAAGCATCCGACAACTAAACTGGGATGCTTACGAGCCTCAGATCCTCTCAATCGGCCCATACCATCATGGCAAGAAGAGACTACAAGGTATGGAAAAACACAAATGGCAGTATCTAGATTCGATCCTCCAACGCAATCCCCTATACACATTGAAGGACTACATCGAGGAGATGGCGATATTGGAGGATGAATTGAGAAGTTGCTACTCCGACGATGTGGACTACAAGGGCAGTGAGTTTGTGGAAATGATGGTGCTTGATGGTTGCTTCATTGTCGAGTTCTTTATCAAGCTAAAAGAGGATTTATGCGCGATGGATCCGGTATTTCGTACTATTTCAACACTGGTACTTATTGGGTATGATATGCTCCTCCTGGAAAATCAAATTCCTTTCTTAGTTCTGCAGAAGATTTTCAAAATGGCTTTACCAATGAATCCACCATGCAAGTATTTACTTGTTGAAGTAGCCCTTGATTTCTTCTTTAATTTCTTCCATGAAATCATGCCTAGTACTGATAAAATTATGATGATGGCTTCTGGTCGTCTTGATGATCTTCATGAAGATCATCTTCATCATTTGCTACATTTGTTCCACTTGCATTTGATACCAACCAAGACTATTAACAAACAATCCAATCTTTCATACAATCCTATGGTCAAATCCATCACCCACGTGTGGGAGAAACTACTCAAGTTCTTCCACTCGAAAGTATTCTTCCAAAGTTCAACTAAGGCCAAGTTGCCCATTAGTAACCTTCAATATCCACAGTTGCAGCATCGAGTAACGATGAAGATGATCCCTTGCGCGGCTGAGCTCCAACTTGCAGGGGTCAAGTTCAAGAAGAAAGAGGATGGGAGTAGCATCTTGGATGTGAAATTTAGCAATGGGGTGTTGGAAATCCCACCGTTGTTGATAAATTCCTGCACCAAAATTCTATTTCGGAACCTTCTAATGTTTGAACAATGCTACCCAAATGCTAGAATCTGTTTCACAACTTACATTCTCTTCATGGATTGCATTATCAATACATCCAAGGATGTGGCGTTGCTCCATTGCAATGGAATCATAGATCATTTGATGGGAAGAGATGAGGAGGTGGCCAAATTATTCAACCAGCTTGGATGTGGGATATTTGATTTCCAGAATAATTACCTCTCGGGTTTGTACAAGGATGTGGAAGAGCATTACAATACCAAATGGAACATGTTGTGGGTGAGCTTGAGGCGTGGTTATTTCAGCAGTCCTTGGGTTGGCCTTACTACGATCATGGCTATCATCATCATTCTAGCAAACATCACCCAAACACTCTTCACTGTCTTTTCCTATTTCCGACCCAATTCTAGTTGTTGATCATCATGTTTTAATGGAATTATACATCCTGGGTCTTCTCCTTCTGTCATCTGGCTTATGTCCTTCATGTAGCGTGTTTTAATGGAATTATACATCTCGGGTCTTCTCCTTCTGTCATCTGGCTTATGTTCTTCATGTAGCATGTTTTAATGGAATTATACATCTTGGATCTTCTAAATTTGTCATCTGCCTTACGTTCTTCATGTAGCATGTTTTAATGGAATTATATATCATGGGTCTTCTCCTTCTGTCATCTGGCTTATGCTCTTCATGTAGCATGTTCTAATGGAATTATACATCCTGGGTCTTCTCCATTTGTCATCTGGCTTATGCTCTTCATGTAGTGTGTTTTAATGGAATTATACATCCTAGGTCTTCTCCATCTATCATCTAGCTTTTGTTCTTCATGTAGCGTGTTTTTAATGGAATTATACATCCTGGGTCTTCTCCTTCAGACATCTGGCTTATGTTCTTCATGTAGCATGTTCTAATGGAATTATACATCCTGAGTCTTCTCCTTCTGTCATCCGGCTTATATTCTTCATGTGGCATGTTTTAATGGAATTATATGCATCCCGGGTCTTCTCCTTTTATCATCTGACTTGTGTTCTTCATGTAGCATGTTTTAATGGAATTATACATCCTGGGTCTTCTCCTTTTGTCATCTAGCTCATGTTCTTGATCATGTAGCATGTTTTAATGGAATTATACATCATAGGTCTTCTCCTTTTGTCATCTGGTTTATGTTCTTCATGTAGCATGTTTTAATGGAATTTACATCTTGGGTCTTCTCCTTTTGTCATCCAGCTCATGTTTTTTATCATGTAGCATGTTTTAATGGAATTATACATCCTGGGTCTTCTCCTTTTGTCATCCGGTTTATGTTCTTCATGTAGCATGTTTTAATGGAATTTACATCCTGGGTCTTCTCCTTCTGTCATCCGGCTTATGTTTTTTTTATCATGTAGCATGTTTTAATGGAATTATACATCCTGGGTCTTCTCCTTCTTTCATCGGGCTTATGTTCTTCATGTAGCTTGTTTTGATGGAATTATACATCCTAGGTTTTCTCCTTTTGTCATCGAGCTTATGTTCTTCATCTATCATGTTCTAATGGAATTATACATCCTAGGTCTTCTCCTACTGTCATTTGGCTTGTGTTTTTCATGTAGCATGTTTTAATGGTTATGCATTCCCAGGTCTCCTGGTTTTGTCATCTGGCTTATGTTCTTCAAGTGACATTCAAACCGAATGATTATGAAATCATGTTGATACTTCAACGTCTTACCAGTACGGCAGGAGACATCTTTATCTTTCTTCAGGGATCTTTAGAATTAGTGCAGATGATTTTGATATTTCTTATTTGTAATTTTGCAATAATGGAAGTATCTCTTATGTGTGTGAAGTGTAGAATATCAATTATGGTTTTCTTTTTAATATTGTAACTTGTCCACTGAACCCTATAAAGATCGAGTTGACTTGAACCGGTTGGTCATGACTCGGATAATTAAGTCACCAGCTGTGGCTAGCAATGGTCAGAAGATGCTGATGGGAACAGTCCATCTAACCTATCCCATCTATCTGAATCGTGTGCCTGACCCAACTAGACACTAACCGGGTTCATCACATGGACCTGGCTTGAGCATGACCGGACCTTATTTTTAAGCAGGTTGGATGCAGTTCACGTGGGGCCCACCATAGAGTACCACTGGAGCCTTCTTTGATTGGTATGCAATCTATGGTGTTATTTGATGAGAATGAAAGTGGACCAGATGGTTGGATGGTTGGACCTGATCAACTCCATTTAACCCACTTTAGGATGGATTGAGCATGCGTTCGAGGTCCAATAGCAAATTGGGCTAGTCTTAGGATGATTGAAGCCGTTGTTCTGGTGGGCCACAATATTCAAAGGTGTTAACTCCTTCCATCATATATCTGGGCCTAGCAAGGCTGTTATTGGGCTGGGCTTTTGCTTCAACTGCTGACTGGCCTGACCTGTTTAAAATAGGTCCTACACCAAGGCCCGATCCATTAACAGTCCTCTCATCACAGGTCTCATCTCTCTTCGGGGTACCCAACGTACGTGTCTGTTACTCCCTACCTAGCTATGGTGAAGTCTCTTGCATCTCCACCGTAACTGGCAATGGTCCATGTGTCTGGAACCATCTCTAGGGAAATAGGACTATTTATCTGGTGGGCCCCACTTGAACAGACCAGAAGCACAAAAGGACTGTGATTTGATAAACATAACTGACCGATTGGTGCAAGATCCACTCTCATGGTGGCCCACCAGGTCAATGGATATCAGTACCACTGCCGTCAAAGCATGCCATATGTGCGGTGATGATGAATGACACGAACGCGCTAAACGTGTAGTAAGTCCCACCACAGCGGAAACGGATTGGCTACTCCCCTGCCACCAGCCAATGGCTGATGGTCGGTGCTCTGTGGGCCCCAACAAGATGTACGTGTTTCATCCATGCTGTCCATCTATTTTTCCAGATCATTTTATGATATGAGACCAAAAATTAGTTATATACCAATCTCAAGTGGACCACATTACAGGAAACAGTGTTGAATGAGTGTCGACCATTAAAAACCTTTTGGGGACCATAAAAGTTTTGGATCAAGCTGATATTTGTTTTTTCCCTTCATATGGGCCTGTACGACCTAATCAACAGATTGGATGTCAAATAAACAGTACATTGGGCCTAGGAGGATTTTAATGGTAGATATACAATTACTATTGTTTTCTTGTGGTGTGGTCCACATGAGATTTATATCCCTCTAATTTTTGGGATCAAGCCCTAAAATGATCTTTAAAAATGGATGAACGGGATAATGATGCCCACCGTTGAAACCTTCCTAGGGCCCACCATGATGTTTATCTATCATCCAACCTGTTCATAAGGTTAAAAAGATCCGGATGAAGGGAAAACACATATATCAGCCCGATCCAAACCTCTGTGGCCCCCAAGGACTTTTCAATACTAGACCACACCACGTCTATTTGAGCTTTGGATCTGCCTTGTTTTTTGGTCCATATCCTAAAATGATGTCACAAAATAGATAGACAGTGTGGATATAATACATACATCATGATGGGGCCACATCACTGGTTTAAATTCTGTTCACATATGGCCTACCTGATAACGGTATTTTCTTAATTATAGACACGTGTGATACACACAAATGCTATGGCTGATGAACCGGCCCGCTCTTCAACACGTGTGAAGAGAGTATACTTGAGTGAGTGCAATTAGCATTTCTCAGCCCGAAATCTTATCCAACGGATGCTATGGGTTGATTTTAGGCTGGTAGGGGCTACTTAGAAGAACAATTCAATTGTACAACGGGGGTCCCGTGCAACAGACTAGAACAGCATGCTCTTTCCATAAACAAGAAGATAACCAATCGCATACACCTAACGGTTCCCAACTTGTGGAGCTGAACACAAACCAAGTCAACTCGGCTAGCTTACTTGATTCAGCTCAATTTAGCTTGGGTTAGTTGGGCTTAAACAGACTGTTGGAGCTGAGCTGTGTCAGAAATATAGCTCGTTTCAAAATCGATTAGGGAAAAGTTATTTCACGATAGCGCAAAAGGGATTGCCGGCTTGGCTGGGCCCCACCATGGTGTTTATGTGAAATCTATCCCTACCATCAAGTATGTCACCACACATTAGGCCCAAGGCCCAAAAATCAACCCCATTTGTATCTCAGGTGGACCACACGGTTAGAAAGAGTGTACAAAGCAATGCTCCCCCTCCAAACTCTTTTCCTTTATTTGGCCCACCTAATGGGTATGTGGTATCTAATGGTTGGAGTGGATTTTACATAATTATCATGGTGGGCCTTGTAATCATCAAGAGTGATGTCTAATAGCAAGGTAGCTATACGCCTCTTTCCCGACGGTTTTCCTTGTGTGGCCTACGGGCCATCCAAATTTTTTAGCCATGGTCATAATGTAGGATTACACACCTAACAGTTAGAGTGGATCTCATATACACATCACGGTAGGTCCCCTAAAAAATAATGTCCCCAGGGGAGTTATTTCGTACACACACCATGAGGGTGAGAGTTATATGTTTAGGAAGGTGGGTCATAGGTTAGGTGGGCTTTACCTTAGTGTTTATGTCAAACCCACCGTCACCATCAAGTATGTCACACCATGTTAGGCATATGGCAAAAAAATCAACCTCATTAATAATTCAAGTGGGCGACATTACATGGGACAATGATCCTAAAGAGGATTTGGTTGGAATAGGGATCCATGTTAATATGCTGACCACCGAGGAGCCTTTCAAACGAAAGGCCCATGAGCCTGTTGAGATTTTTGGTATAAATCCTTGCTTAGTCGATTTGAAGCCATGCTTGCTTGTTTGGATCACTCGTTCAGATGGTTGTTATAGCTTAGCTTGTGCGTTGTACGAAGTTCCTGTAACAATTTCCAATGTGTTACATAACGAAGATGACCCGACTTCCAAAGGAACTCTCTGGAGGACTAGGGAGTAGAGCCGGGCAGTTGAGGCTCAATGTTTACAAGAATTTCTTCATGTAGATGTTCATCCCTTGATCTTTAGGGTTTGCAAAAATTCTTGTCGACCTTCTATTCTTGGCATTGTAAAATCAAAAGAAGATTGCACATAGATTACTCCAAGTGTGTCAAAGAAGGTGTTTGACTCAAAATTTGGTTGTTAATACATGTTTATAATGCGGGGCATGCCAAAGCCTATTACAACTGGATTCTAACCAAACACCAATCACCCCAAATGCCAAGATAGACAGAGACTATGAGTGGTGGTCTATAACCAAGAATGAAGTAGTTCAACCACCTATTCACCCACCTATAAATAAAATTGGGTAACTTGTGAAGAGAAGGGTTCATCTTTTTAATGAGTTCTTTTTATCTATTAGTCAAACAGACTTTTTATCAGCATGATAGCAGAGATAATTCAATTTGCATAATGTGAGAGTAGAATTAACTGAATTATATTAAATGAAATATAATAAAAACTTACAAATGTATCCCTCAGCTATCCAGTGTCTATAGCGTAGATAGTGAAGCCATATATCTAAGTCTTCCTTCATCTAGTGACTTGGGCGTAAACGAAAGGAATGACACTACTAAAAAAGATAAAAAAAAGTCATATTTTGGCAATCTAATGGTTAACATAGAAGGAAGGGAATTATACTACTCCTAATTTAGGTCAATCCAGCATATCAGTGTATAGACGGGATTACAATACTCATATGCTAAAGCCGGTCTAACATAGTAGCATCGACAGGTTGGTTTATACTATTTGTTAGGATAAAATAGACAATCTTACAGTATAGAGTTGATTTGTGTTAGGTTAGCAAGGGCCTGAAGCTCTTCAATCTTTTTCCTATTTATAGAATTTTGAGGTAATAGTTGAAGAGAGATCTGCATAACAACTCTCATGTCTACTAATGTGAAAAACTCATCTAGGCCTGAAGACGGTTGTGGCTTATTAAGTAACGACACTTCTAGGCATTTGTCATGGGTTGGTCATTGGTTGCCTGTACATCAAACTCCTATTACGTGAACAAGAGTTTCTCTCGTGACATCACGTGTTGGTGATCGTTATCTCTTTTTCCACACGAACATGTGCAATATGCCATGAAACTCAGCCAACTTGTCGTTGTTGTTACTCCACTCCTTAAGCAATTTTGGCCATAAAGATATCACTTGCAACAAATTTATGGTTTTAACTCTTGAACTCTTTTTACTACCCATTTTGCCATTGAAATATATGATATTTTTAAGCACCAAAATGGTAGTGCTGGAAATTGTATAGTACTATTTGGTCTTTTGGTTTGTTCAAGTGTGCCCATTATTCAGTGAAACCCTTAATACTGTGGGCCCCACCATGGAAGTTCAATGCACCAAAAATTTCCCATATTCGATAATCCTTCTCCTTTTAATATGTGGTCAATGAAGCATTGATAATAAAAAAAATGTGACAATTGTTCCATTCAAGCAATCAATACCATTGCTAGGTCTTTCAAAACTAGGGGTTTTTGGTACATAGGCCATCCACAGAGTCCCATCATTCCCACATTCTGGATTGTTGCTGTAAGAACTCTATAAAGTGGGCCTTCTTGATCAAGGGTTTGGATTATCCTAAGGGTTGGATAATGTGATCAGGTGTACCAGTGGGCCTCACTTAATTGTGATACATCCAGAAATTCATGTAGGGGTGAGATGCTAGAACTATAACACAAATATAGTAATCAAGTGGAACCCGGATTGTAATTGTGTGGAGCCTTTGGGGAGAGGAGCTTTGATGGGTTTCAAACTCCTCTACCTTCAACATATATAAAACAATGCTCGGTCCCAAATCCAACACCATTGACAAAAGCTTCAACCTCATCACAGCTTATATATGGGTGTAAGGAGAGGAAGACTTTGGCATCCTATCTACAGCAATGGCCTCTCAGTCAGGTACCCCATATATTCAGTTTTCTTGATCTCCATATCTGATGCATAGCACAGTCCTTACAATTCTACATAAAGTCTTATGACTGCATCATGTGCCCCCACTTGTATAATCTTGAAATCCAAATGTATTGTACACCTCCGAAATACCTCCCTATAATGGTTGCAACTTGTAACATTATCTTTCTTTTTTTGGAACTCAATACAACCACTTTCGTGGTCAATTAAACTCAATAATGTCATTTGCTTGCATGTGCAGACCTACAACACTGCAGCCAATTCAGTACTAGGGAAATCCGTAGAACTAGCAGCAGAGAAACTAGTTGAAGAGCGGAAGAGACGCTGCCCTCTAAGAAGAGGAAGCATAAAGGAGCAGAGCCCTCATAGCCTGAAGAGGTTGGAGAAGAAGAGAAAGCATGAGGAAACAGAGGAGGGAGTAGCGAGTGTCCAAGTTGAGCGAAAGAAGCTGAAACTCGAAGCAAGGAGAAAGAGAAAAGGAAGAAGGAGAAGAAGAGCGAGTGACGTTAAGGGGTGTGTACACGAGATTTCTGCATGGAGCAAGAGGCCAACAATTTGTTGTAATAGATGTCTTAAATCGAGTCTGTTATTGGGCCTGTCGATGCAATCAATAGACTGTTCAATGTCACCTTCAATGACATCAAATAGTGCTCGATCCCATCGAGATTTTCCAAATTTTCTCTAGTTGGTCACTGACCTATCTTACCATTTTTTCGATGTCATTGAAGGGTGTTCGATTGCACCTTCGATGACTTTGAACTTGGCCCGATTCATTTGAGATATTTCGGAAAATCAAGTTTTGTCTGTGGACTGTTTGGGTGTTAATTCGATACCATCAACCCGGCTTCGATGCCATCAAAGGATAAGTTTTGATGACATCGAAGGGTGTTCGATGCCATCGAACTAACCGGCACAAATTTTCTCAGAGTTGCAAATTTGCAAGATTTGTTTCCTTTTCTAATTGTGTTTCCTCCGAAGGTTATATATTGGAGTGCAATCAAAATTGGGATGAGATGGGATGCAAGTGTTCTAGGGTTTTAAAATCATCTAAAGGTTTCAAAGGGGTGTAGTAAGGGGGAGATTCGAGGTTGTTCGAATCAGGTAAGCTCTTTCTCTTTGTAATTTTTGCTTTCATAGTGATCATCTATCGATTTATACCGTGGTTTTTTCCCAAAAGGGTTTTTTCCATGTTAAAATCGTTGTGTTCTTCTCCCTTTTGCTTGGTGCTTTTGGATTGCTATCCTTTATTCATTTTTGTGTGCTTCCGCGATCCCCCAACAAGTGGTATCAGAGATAACATTAGGGCGCATGCTTAAATCAAAAGGATTAGTATCAATGGGAAACGTTAAATATGATATTGAGAAGTACTCGGGTAAAAATAATTTTGAGTTATTGAAAGTTAAGATTATTAGCCTATTAATTAAGTAAGTCAGATGGGGCTCTTGAGGAGCGACGACCGTTTATGAGTGACGAAGACTGGAATACTCTTGATAAGAATGTCTTATCCTCTATCCGATTGTGTCTCACAGATAAGGTTCTCTACAATATTTTTAAGGAGAAAACCGCAGCGAGTTTGTGGGCGAAGTTAGAGGACGTTTATACAAAAAAGTACCTTAAGAATCGCCTACACTTGAAGCTGTAGTTGTTCAACTTCAGGATGGCAGAGGGCAGAGATGTGGAGGCCCACATCAGTAGTTTTAATAAGTTAATTTGCAAATTGCTAAACATAGAGGAAGTGGTCAAAGATGAAAATCAGGCATATATTTTGATGAATTCTCTTGTAGCTTCATATTAGTCATTCAGGGACTCATTGTGCACCGATAATAAGTCCCTGAGTATGGACACCATTATCTCGTCCCTTTAAAAAAGGTTATGAGAAAGATAAATGGTAGCATAAGGACCTCTTCTAATGCACTGCTTACGAGAGGCAGAAATACCAAACGAGATACAGGATTTTCAAGGTCGATATCCAAATCCAAGGGCAAGGCCAAAGGGAAGTTAAATTGCTGAAACTGTGGGATGACAAGACACATGAAGAAAGATTGTATAAATCCTAAATCAAAGAGAGAAGACTCTGAAGCTTCTTCTAGGAAGGCCAACGCTGCCACGTCTGATGAATGTACAAGTAGATTCTAGACACAGGGGCATCTTATCACATGACTCCTCATCGGAGTTGGTTCGCCAGGTACAGAGAGTGTGATGGTAGACAGGTGTTTACGGGTAATAACATTGCCTGTAACGTTGTTGCTATTAGTACGGTGCACATCAAGATGTTTGATGGGACAGAGCATACCATGACTAAGGTGAGGTACGTTCCCGACATGAAGAAGAGTTTGATTTCTCTCGGTGCACTTGAGGCAATAGGATGCAAGTTCATCAAATTTGATGTTGCCCTTAAAGTATCTAAGGGGGCACTTATGATTATGAAAGCGCAGAGACTCGGAAACCTTTACAGGTTGATCGGGAGCACTTCAATGAGTGGAGTTGTAGTGGTCGTAACGGATTCCACTTCTGTCATATGTGACATACTCGTCTGGGCCACATGAGTGAGAAGGGCATGAAAGCTGAGACAGATGCGCAGATAGAGGTATAAGAGAAAGTGGAGCAGCTACCTATGAGAAGAAACCTACCGCGTAATCGTAAGTTACTAGCAAGATAAAAGGACGACTCTAATATCGCATTTGCCCTCATTACATATGAGGGAGACCCGTCTACTATTCAGGAGGCTCTTGATGAGCCTGATACATAAAAGTATAAGGTGGCTATGGACGATGGGATTGACCCTTTGTACAAGAACCACACGTGGGAGCTAGTGGAGCTTCCAATTGGTCGAAAAGTGATCGGATGCAAGTGGTTATTCAAAAGAAAATATGATAAATATAAAGTCAAGCTGGTAACGAAGAGTTATGCTCAAAGAGAATGAATCGACTTCGTAAAAATATTCGCGCCGGTTGTTAAGCAAGTATCTATCAAATTCGTATTGGCGCTAGTTGCCCAATACGATCTCGACCTAGAATAGATGGATGTCAAGACTGCATTCATGCACAGGGAGTTAGAAGAGCAGATCTACATGAAACAACCATAGGGCTACGAAGTTAAAGGGGGAGAGAACAAAGTTTGCAGATTAATGAGGTCATTGTATGGCCTAAAACAATCGTCTAGGCAGTGGTATAAAAAAATTTATTATTTCATGTTAAGTCAGAAATTTACCAGGCGTGAATATGATCACTATGTCTATTACAAGACATTAAGGGCCCGTTTGGCCGATTGGATTGGAAGGGATTAGATGGTAGTGGAAGGGATTGGATGGTAAATCCCGAGAATGGCCGAGCGTGCCAAACAATGTAGGTGATCTGATCCAAATCCGATGGATATTCAGACAATCCACTGACAACACCATCATTACCTTTAAATCCCATCCAATCCATTCTAATCCGTTCAAATTAGCCTGTGACGTGTTTGGTTCATGGGATTGGAAGGGATCGGAAGCTTTAATCTCTGGATTGGCCGGGCGTGCCAAACGGATCGGATGTATCAATCTTGGGATATAGCAATCCCATGGATCTCAAGACAATCCACTGACAACACCATCATTACCTAGAAATCCACGCCATCCACCCTAATACCATTCACTCCCTTCCAATCCACCTAGCCAAACGGGCCCTAAGTGATGGAAAATTCATCATCCTAGTATTGTATATTGATGATATGTTGATCGTCAATTATAATATGTCTGAAATCGATGTACTGAATACTCAGTTATCATGGACATTTGAGATGAAAGATCTAGGGGTTGCAAAGAGGATTCTTGGTATAGATATTCATATAGACAGGAAGAGGAGCAGGCTTTGGTTATCAAAGGAATAATACCTTGAAAAAGTGTTGATCAAGTATGAGTAGACCATACAAAGCCAGTGAGCGTTCCCCACGCAGCTCACTTCAAGCATTCCTTAAAACAATGTCCAAAAATTAATGAGAAAAAGAAGGATATGTCTTATGTGCCTTATTCGAATGTGGTTGACAATTTAATGTATGTCATGGTCTGTACGAGATCGGATATTTCGCAGGCAGTCGGTGTTGTGAACAAATACATGTCATACCCCGGCAAGTAACAAAATTTAAAAATAAATCGGCGGAACTAAAGTAAATCAATACTCTTACAATAATGAATCAATTCACAATGCTAAATATAAATCACCTTGATAAATAATTATTGAGAGATTGATACAAATTCGATTCTAAGGACAACCTTACACCATAATAAACAAGGGCTTATGGTAGGACAACCTTATTTCTAGAACCTCTTTTGAATCAAGAACTCAATGTTAATATAAGTAAATGAAATAGCAAAGAATTGAAAATAAATGCGAGTAAAGATCTAAATTATTACAACAATCCCCACACTTGCTTGAAAATGTAAATAGTTACAACATTCACATCCACTTGTACATTCCACACAATCGAATGATAAAAGATATGAAAATTAAGCAAGCATTCAATCCACAAGACAAAGAGTTATAGTGGTTACTTTGTGTGTACACCAAGCTGTTTTACAACGACCACACAGAATGCTACTCCACTCTAATATCCTCACACGGGGGATATTAGCGTTCACTATCAAATAGGTTTTCTCAGGTTCACCAAAAACCTTTACAATTGTCTTTTTCACTTGGGCTTACACAATTCAAAACCCCTTTTTCTGAGTTTTGGTTTTCCTCGGACAACCAATACAATGAGATTTTTACGGCTCGATCTCAAACAAAACCAATACAATGAGATTTTTACGGCTTAACCTCAAACAAAACCAAAAATAAATGAATTTTCTGAGAATTGTAAAATACACGGATTTCTCCTTTAGCGGCCGGTAGAACCAATCGGAGTAGATGATTGAATATCAAAGTTCAATTTCCAATACTCACATTCATAGGGTTCTAAATTCTAATAGATTTTAGATTTTGACTTGTTGGGCGTAGCTATATTTGATTTTGATTCCAAGAAGAAGGAATAATATAATTCCTCTTTTCAAATAAGATTGGAATAGAGAAACAAAATCAAATTAAATAAGCTAGCAAAAGGAATATTAAATAAGCACAATTTAGCTTAAAATAAACACGGACTTATCTCGAGTGATTACTTGAAAATTCTTGAATGGAATGGAGTTACGGATGTAAAAACTACGAATTTCGTGTTCAATTTATAGAAGAAAAAATCGTTCCTACGTGGTCTTAGAAACCTAGGGTAGTCGTAGCTCTAACAATTTTTGAAAAATTGAGCGCGATCTTTGAAAGTCGTTCCACGGCGGTCGTGTGTACCCTACGGCCCAGGTCGTGGGACACCTACGGCCCAGTCGTGGATCCTCGGCCCAGTCGTAGGACCATGAAATAGGTTCTTTGGATTTTTCGGTCGTAGCTCCACGGCCCGATCGTGGACAGTCGAAGCCAACCTACGACCGGTCGAAGGACCTCCGGGGCGGTCGTGGGCGTTCCAAAAATCCGAAAAATCTTCAACTAATTAGGGTTTGTCGTGGAATTTCTTGGACTAGTCGAACCAATGCTAGGACTGGTCGAACAAGAGCTAGGACTGGTCTTGGAGCAGACCAAGCTCATGTAGAATAAACATTTGTTTTATGTATCCAAAATGACCTACTTAAAGGGTCAACCTAAGGTCATTCAAACACTGAAATATGTCGTATGGACATTGAACTTCAACCATTCAACGAATGTAGATTGTTTGAACCAATATCGGGCTTGAAATCTTGAACAATATCGAGGCTTGAAGTCTTGAACAATATCGGGCTTGAAGTCTTGAACAATATCGGCTTGAGGTCTTGAACAATATCGACTTGAGCTTTGACATCTTGAGCTTCATCTTGTAGCTTTTGAACTTTAACATCTTGAGCTTCAACTTGTAGCTTTTGAAGTATTTAAGCGGTGTCTTGAATAAAAATCATCATACCGGCCTGAGACACGGATAGATGTTTTGACATAACAAAATTTGACAACCAAAGGAGTATGAGACCATAACCCTTACAATCTCCCCTTTGTCAAATTTGTGACAAAACACCACACCAAGTAATAATACTTCCAATAGACATAAGAGAAGTACAAAGCAAGCCTGGGATGCACGATGATAAGCAATGTATAGACATGATAAGCATTAATCATTTTCCCATAACTCTTGAGAAGAAGTTTAACTCCCCACGAGTAATAGGACTTTAACTCCCGAGTAATAGCACAACAAAATTAATAATCATTCATTCACCAAACTTCTCCCCCTTTTTGACACAAAATGACAAAGGAAGAAAAAGCGATTAATGTGCATAACCAATTTGGAGTTGAAGCAAAAAAAATAGTCCATAACCAACAAAAAGGTTTGAGATGCAAGCTAATATCGATAAATATTACGGACCAAAAAAAAATTCGGTCGAAACCGAGAAGAGGTGCGGATTAGATGGATCAATTTTGTGTAATCCCTTAGCAATTCGCCTCATATATTTACGCATATAAGAAAATTGTGTGTCTTGAGTAACACGAATTTGAGCCACACTGCTCTTGAAGAGAATTCAACCTTTCATCAAAATCGAAAGTGAAAATCGGGATCATCGTAGTCGACTCAAGTTCTTCAAATAAGTCATCCATATTCACGTCCTCGGGAAGATCACTAGCTTCGGCATTACACCTTCACCACCACTTTGCTACCGGCATCCACTTGGCCTCTAGCCAAATCTAAAGTCATCTTATTAAGATTGGAATTATTAAAGGAGATGGTGGATGGGTTTTCTCTAGTAGGCATGGCTATGAGCATATGATTTGCTAACATAGTCGATAAATAACCAAAGGGTATATCACTATGTCCGAGGATGGTGACGTGACGAGAATAATGGAATGACAAATTAAAGAAGGGAGGCATATTTTAGCACCGAGAGACAACGAATGCAAAACACGAACCATAAAAGCGGTGAGTTCGGTTTGTTACCGAAACGTGGATAAAGATTTGAAATGAATATCTTATGAAGTACTACGTATGCAGGTAACAAATACCTTGAGGAAGTACATGACCTTTATGAGTCAATGAACATCCATATTACATAAATCTCTAGTAAGCATTAAATCGTTCAGATTAGAGACTATCATGTAAAATATTAATTGGAATGCTTTCATCATTGATAGGTATTTCCATAATATCTGCAATCAAATGTCGATCTACAACAAACAAACCTTCTTGAGTATCAACTTTAAAAGTTAAATTCTCGAGAAAAATCGCAGAATACATGCAAACATGGATTGGGCAATGGGTGGTATGCGGCTCCACCCCAATGTAAGATGTTATCCCATCCTGATTCCAACAAAGAAGGAATACCAAAAGAAGCAATGTGATTGACATTAACATGACGTTCAACAATTACATTACGCATACGCAAATCTCGAGCATCAGTAGGATCATTTTCAGGAGAACGAAGATGACGTTGAACAATAGAAGTTGATCTAGAAGAAGATGGACCTCGAGTAGTTTTCTTTTTACCTCTAGGATCCATTTTCAAAGAAAGATTTCAAAGAACAACAAGATGCAAGATAGAAGAAATGAGATTTAGATAGAACAATTTTTCAAGAGAAAAACCCCAAATCCTGCAATCAATGATCAAATAGATTCCACAAACATAAGTTTTGAAGCACTAATAGTAAGAATCTACAAGAAAAATGTAAAAGAATCACTAACCTTGAAAAACAATGAAGATGGGTTGGGGCGCGGTAGTAGCTAGGGCGGTTGGAAAGAAATGAAGAAATGAAGAAGAAGACTAAAATCCCCAATTTTAAGTGAAATCCCGTGCTTTCTGACGAATTAGTGTATGCGTGTTCGGCCGATCGTGGCACGACCGTCGTGTATTCTCTCACGGACAATCGAGTATGACAAAAAATTTGCAATTTTTTTTTTTTTTTAAAAATAATTTCAAGTTTAAGCAAATAAAACATCAAACTTATGATACACAAAATCATGCAAACTCAATTTAAATTGCACATACAGAGATCAAATTTTAATTTATTAAGCAGAAGCTTTTGTCGGCGGTTTAGTGAAAATGTCATAGAAGTTGAATCTCGGTTGGAATGTAATCCAAATTTATTAATTTTTCTTCCACTAATTCACGAATGTAATGAAATCTAATGTCAATATGCTTAAAATGCGTGAATCTTTGACTGGATTTTTAGAGATATTTATTGCCTTTGGAATTATCACAAAATAAAATCATAGAATCTTGAGTAATTCCATAATCGCTTAACATTCGTTTCATCCAAACAAGTTGAGTACATGCATTTCAGTGACAATGTATTGACCTCGGCGATTGATAGCGATATAGAACTTTGCTTCTTGCTAAACCAAGAAACAAGACAATTTCCAATGTAGAAACAACCACCAGGTTGATTTCCTATCATCAATGTTTCCGGCCATCGACATCTGCGTGCAGGCTAATTGAACATTAGTCTCATGTGGATACCAGAGACCCAATTTAGTAGAACTTGCGACATAACGCATAATCAAACAAACACGGTTAAGTGAGATTCTTTAGGATTTGATTGATAACGAGCACAAATACCAACACTCAAAGCAATATCGGTCTACTAGCGAGTTAGATAAAGTAAACTACCAATCAAACTACGATACAATTTAGGATCCACATCATTACACAGAGTCTTTTGAGAGTCTTACTGATTGTACTCATTGGAGTATCAAAATTTTTACCTTTCTCAAATCCAAATTTTTTAATTAAACTACGAGCATATTTGGTTTGTGAAATAAATATTCCATCGGGTTGTTGTTTTACTTGCAATCTAGGAAATAGTTTAATTCTCCAACCATGCTCATTTCGAATTTAGACTTCATCAAATCTGCAAACTCAACGATCATGTTAGTACGGGTTGATCCATAAATAATATCGTCAACATATATTTGAACCATTAGAATATCATCGTTATATTTCTTAACAAAGAGTGTCTTATCAACACACCCCATCTGAAAGTTATGACTCGGTAAAAACTTAGTCAATTTTTAGTACCATGCTCTGGGAGCTTGTTTGAGACCATAGAGAGCTTTCTTAAGACGATACACATGATCGATAAATTTAGGATCTTCAAACCACATAGGTTGTTCAACATATACCTCTTCATGTAAATCACCATTCGAAAGGCACTCTTAACATCCATTTGATAAATTTTAATTTTCTTAAAACATGCAATGGAGATAAAAAGTCGATTGATTCAAGGCGAGCTACGAGGGCAAATGTTTCATTATAGTCAATACCTTCGATTTGTGTATATCCTGTACAACTAGTCTTGCTTTATTTGAATAATATTTCCAAGCTCATCAGTTGTTTTTGAAAATCCATTTTGTTCCAATAATATGTTTATCTTTAGGTCTAGGAACAAGTTGCCGGACATCATTTCGACAAGCTGATTAAGTTCTTCTTGCATCGCAAGAATCAATTTTCATCGAGAAAGTGCTTCTTTTACGTTACCGGTTCAATGCGGGATGTAAAGCATACGTAGTTACATATGTCCTCTAATTGTCTACGAGTGCGCACACCGGTGAGAGGGTTTCCAAGTATTTGAGAGGTTGGATGATCTTTAACGGTCCTTAATTCGGGATTAGTTTCACTTGATGAAGTTTCTTGTTTTTCAAGTATAAGAACTTCATCATTATCTAAACTAGGGACGGTGTGTCTTCAAAAGATCGTCAATCACAACATTTATTGACTCTTGAATCACACCCGGTCTGTTGTTGAGAACACGATAAGCACATTTGTTTAAAGAATAACCTAAAAAGATCCCTTCATCACTTTTAGTGTCGAATTTTCCCAAATTTTCACGGTCCATAAAAATATAGCACTTCTTTGCCAAAAATTCGAAAATATTTGTGACGAGGCTTTTTCTCAAACCACATTTCATAAGCCGTTTTATTATTAGATTTACAAATATAAACACGGTTAATAATGTAGCAGTTTTGTATTCAACTTGCTTGACCCGAGATTCTAGGTAGCTTCATGCTATTTAACATAACACTTCCCATTTCTTGAAGCACTCTATTCTTCCTCTCGACAATTCCATTTTGTTGAGGAGTTTTAGGTGCGAGAGAATTCATGCGATATTCCACGATCGCTACAAAATTTCTCAAAACCGCTATTTTCAAATTCGGATCCATGATCACTACGGATCTTCTTGACTTGAGAACATTTTTCGGTTTGAATCCGTTTTATAATCTTTTCACTTCATCAAGGTTTCGATTTATCTTTCAAGAATGAAACCCAAGTGTATCTTGTATAATCATCTACAATAACTAAGATGTACTTTTGCCACCTCGACTTTCCGTTCTTGTTGGTCTATAAGATCCATATGGAGAAGCTCGAGTGGTCTTGTGGTGATATTGGAGTTCACCTTTTGTGAGAGCTCTAGTTTGTTTACCATCTTGGCATTCACCACAGATCTTGTCTACTTTTGCATTTTAGGTAGACCTTTTATTAGTTCACTTTTGCTCAATCTGTATAAATTTCGGTAGTGTACATGTCCAAGCGTTTATGCCATAAATCTCTCTCATCGGTATGGACCATGTAGCACGTTTGATTAGATGAGCTACCATTGCTTACTATATAGCGGTTTTGAAGTTACTGCGGTTAATATTCTGAGAACCCTTTTCATTTGTAATTTCACAACCTTGATTAGAAAATTTAACATTATGGTTGTTATCGCATATTTGAGATATGCTCGACAAGTTGTGTTTTAAACCCTCAACATATAACACATTTTTAAATAAGGAAGGTTATAGAGTTGGACCGTACCTTTGCCAATTATCTTGCGATTGCTACCATCACCAAATGTGGTGACCCATCGAGTCATATCTTTAAGATCGGTGAATAGAGCTTTGTGCTTTGTCATATGTCTGGAGCATCCTTTGTCTAGGTACCATTTTGAATGGCTTGTAGCTTTGAAAGCGATGTGAGCAACCAAACAAGTAACCTTGGGAACCCATTTGATCTTGTTTTGGGTTTAGGAGAATAATTGGTCTTCTTTTGTTTATAGTTATTAGAGTGACCTCTTGAGTTAGATTTTAATAGCTCCTTAAGTAAATCAATAATTTTTTCGGCTAGCGGGTTTGAATCGATTTTTGAATTTATATAGGCTGCTTTTGTGTTTTTGAAAGGTTTTGTATTTTTAGAAAAAACTTGATTAGTACCTTTTCCTTTTGAGTTAGAAGTCTCTCCTTTCACAAAAATGGAAGGAGCATTCTTGTTTAGGAGATGTGTTTTTGTCAAAGCCCAACCGGATCGATCACCACATTTTCTTGATCAGGATAATAATTTTCTAATTTTGGATCACCTTGGGCATATCTCCATGTGTCCTTCAAACTCGAAAGAGGATACTTCATTTTTAAGTTTCTCATTTTGATTTCAAATTTTCAATTAGGGAGGTTTTGAATTCTAAATCACACTTTGATTTTTCAAAACAATCTGAAATTTGAGATTTTTCTAAAACAAGGGTTTCAAAACATTCTTTAAGTTTAAAGAACTTTTCTTTTTGAAGTTTAAGTTTGTGACAATTTTACAACTTTCTTTATATAAGGCATTGTAAGCATCTTGTAGATCTTCATCATTTTCATGATCACTATCCAAATTTTCTTCACTTGTTGAATCATCGTGATCTGAAAAGGTAAACTTGGCTAGAGTCATAAGGGCCTTAAGTTCAACTTTGCCCAGACTCGGTTTACAATTTTCGATTGAAGAGGCTTGAGAATCAGACGATTCATCCCAAGTAGCCAACATACCCTTCCTTTTGGATCTGTCCTTTTAGGACATTTGTTTGCTAAATGCCCATATTCTTGTGATTTGTAACATTGACTATCTTTCAATGATTTCCAAGTTTTAGACTTAGGTTTAGAAACGTTTCTTTTCATTTGCCTTTTGAAAGTCGACTCTTTTCTTACTTTTGAAAATCTTATAAAACTTTTTTAGCAAAAGGGCCATATCATCTTGAGACTTTTACTGAATCTGAATTTTCTTGAGTAATACTTTTAGATGACTTCAAAGCAATAGACTTACCTTTAGGAGCTTTAAAACTTAATTCATAGGTTTGCAAAGAACCAACTAATTCTTCTACCTTCATATTGTGTATCACGAAGTTCTGGATTGCGGTTACCTTTGAATTGAGCCGTTCGGGAAGAGAGCGTAGTATTTTTGCACACACTTTACTTTCTGAGATCTTTTCACCAAGACCCCACATAGAGTTTACAATGTCATGCAATCTAGTGTAAAAGTCCATGAACATTTCATTTTCCTCCATATGAATTTCTTCAAATTTTGTTGTGAGGAGTTGGACTTTAGATTTCTTGACAATTGTTGTACCTTCGTGTGTCATTTCTAAAATATCCCAGGCTTGCTTTGCAGTATCACGGGATATGATTCTTTTGAACTCATCCGGTGATAGTGCGCAAGTGATTGCATTTAGTGCTTTAGCATTAGCACTACTCTCATTTTTTTGAAGAGTGGTCCATTGGAAATATGGTGTAATTTTCATAGATTTTGAACCATCAACACCAGTTACTTCCATGGTAGGAGGATTCCATTCGGTCACTGTGGCTAGCCACACACTTTCATCCATTGATCGAGGAGATTCTCATTACGGCTTTCCAATAGGCATAGTTGGAGCCATCAAAGGTGGAGGCCTAGTAAGCGAAAGGCTATCAAAATTTGACATCTTTTTAAATAGCTTAGATCGTTAGCTCGGAAATAAATCCAAATAAAAAGTAACAAGAAATGAGCTATTAGGCTCGATACCACTTGAAAAGGCCAAGCTATATGTCTAGAGGGGGGGTGAATAGGACTATGCCAAATTTAAAAATAAATCGTGGAACTAAAGTAAATCAATACTCTTACAATAATGAATCAATTCACAATGCTAAATATAAATCACCTTGATAAATAATTATTGAGAGATTGATACAAATTCGATTCTAAGGACAACCTTACACCATAATAAACAAGGGCTTATGGTAGGACAACCTTATTTCTAGAACCTCTTTTGAATCAAGAACTCAATGTTAATATAAGTAAATGAAATAGCAAGGAATTGAAAATAAATGCGAGTAAAGATCTAAATTATTACAACAATCCCCACACTTGCTTGAAAATGTAAATAGTTACAACATTCACATCCACTTGTACATTCCACACAATCGAATGATAAAAGATATGAAAATTAAGCAAGCATTCAATCCACAAGACAAAGAGTTATAGTGGTTCGCTTTGTGTGTACACCAAGCTTGTTTTACAACGACCACACAGAATGCTACTCCACTCTAATATCCTCACACGGGGGATATTAGCGTTCACTATCAAATAGGTTTTCTCGGGTTCACCAAAAACCTTTACAATTGTGTCTTTTTCACTTGGGCTTACACAATTCAAAAACCCCTTTTACGAGTTTTACGGTTTTCCTCGGACAACCAATACAATGAGATTTTTAAACTCAATCTCAAACAAAACCAATACAATGAGATTTTTACGGCAACCTCAAACAAAACCAAAAATAAATGAATTTTCTGAAATTGTAAAATACACGGATTTCTCCTTTAGCGGCCGGTAGAACCAATCGGAGTAGATGATTGAATATCAAAGTTCAATTTCCAATACTCACATTCATAGGGTTCTAAATTCTAATAGATTTTAGATTTTGACTTGTTGGGCGTAGCTATATTTGATTTTGATTCCAAGAAGAAGGAATAATATAATTCCTCTTTTCAAATAAGATTGGAATAGAGAAACAAAATCAAATTAAATAAGCTAGCAAAAAGGAATATTAAATAAGCACAATTTAGCTTAAAATAAACACGAGACTTATCTCGAGTGATTACTTGAAAATTCTTGAATGGAATGGAGTTACGGATGTAAAAACTACGAATTTCGTGTTCAATTTATAGAAGAAAAAATCGTTCCTACGTTTGGTCTTAGAAACCTAGGGTAGTGGTCGTAGCTCTAACAATTTTTGAAAAATTGACGCGCGATCTTTGAAAACTTGTTCCACGGCGGTCGTGTGTACCCTACGGTTGGTGTGGGACACCTACGGCCCAGTCGTGGGTCTCTACGGCCCAGTCGTAGGACCATGAAATGTTCTTTGGATTTTCGGTCGTAGCTCCACGGCCCGATCGTGGACAGTCGAAGCCAACCTACGGCCGGTCGAAGGACCTCCCGGGGGCTGGTCGTGGGCGTTCAAAAAATCCGAAAAATCTTCAACTAATTAGGGTTTGGTCGTGGAATTTCTTGGACTAGTCGAACCAATCTTGGGGCCCAGTCGAACAAGAGCTAGGGCTGGTCTTGGAGCAGACCAAGCTCATGTAGAATAAACATTTGTTTTATGTATCCAAAATGACCTACTTAAAGGGTCGACCTAAGGTCATTCAAACACAAAATATGTCGTATGGACATTGAACTTCAACCATTCAACGAATGTAGATTGTTTGAACCAATATCGGGCTTGAAATCTTGAACAATATCGGGCTTGAAGTCTTGAACAATATCGGGCTTGAAGTCTTGAACAATATCGAGGCTTGAACCTTGAGATCTTGAACAATATTGAGAGCTTTGACATCTTGAGCTTCATCTTGTAGCTTTTTGAACTTTAACATCTTGAGCTTCAACTTGTAGCTTTTGAAGTATTTAAGCGATGTCTTGAATAAAAATCATCATACCAGCACAAGACACAGATAGATGTTTTGACATAACAAAATTTGACAACCAAAGGAGTATGAGACCATAACCCTTACAATCTCCCCCTTTGTCAAATTTGTGACAAAACACCACACCAAGTAATAATACTTCCAATAGACATAAGAGAAGTACAAAGCAAGCACAGGATGCACGGATGATAAGCAATGTATAGACATGATAAGATAATAATCATTTTCCCATAACTCTTGAGAAAAGTTTAACTCCCCCTGAGTAATAGGACTTTAACTCCCCCTGAGTAATAGCACAACAAAATTAATAATCATTCACCAAACTTCTCCCCCTTTTTGACACAAAATGACAAAGGAAGAAAAGCAGTTAATGTGCATAACCAATTTGGAGTTGAAGCAAAAAAAATAGTCCATAACCAAAAAAAGGTTTGAGATGCAAGCTAATATCGGTAAATATTACAGACCAAAAAAAATTCGGTCGAAACCCGGAAGAGGGTGCGGGGATTAGATGGATCAATTTTGTGTAATCCCTTAGCAATTCGCCTCATATATTTACGCATATAAGAAAATTGTGTGTCTTGAGTAACACGAATTTGAGCCACACTGCTCTTGAAGAGAATTCAACCTTTCATCAAAATCGGAAAGGTGAAAATCGGGATCATCGGTAGAGTCGACTCAAGTTCTTCAAATAAGTCATCCATATTCACGTCCTCGGGAAGATCACTAGCTTGACATTACACCTTCACCACCACTTTACTACCCGGCATCCACTTGGCCTCTAGCCAAATCTAAAGTCATCTTATTAAGATTGGAATTATTAAAAGGAGATGGTGGATGGGTTTTCTCTAGTAGGCATGGCTATGAGCATATGATTTGCTAACATAGTCGGTAAATAACCAAAGGGTATATCACTATGTCCAGGATGGTGACGTGTGAGAATAATGGAATGACAAATTAAAGAAGGAGGCATATTTTAGCACCGAGACAACGAGAATGCAAAACACGAACCATAAAAGCGGTGAGTTCGGTTTGTTACGGAAACGTGGATAAAGATTTGAAATGAATATCTTATGAAGTACTCGTATGCAGGTAACAAATACCTTGAGGAAGTACATGACCTTTATGAGTCAATGAACATCCATATTACATAAATCTCTAGTAAGCATTCGTCGTTCGGATTAGAGAGACTATCATGTAAAATATTAATTGGAATGCTTTCATCATTGATAGGTATTTCCATAATATCGCAATCAAATGTCGATCTACAACAAACAAACCTTCTTGAGTATCAACTTTAAAAGTTAAATTCTCAAGAAAAAATCGCAGAATACATGCAAACATGGATTGGGCAATGGGCGGTATGCGGCTCCACCCCAATGTAAGATGTTATCCCATCCTGATTCCAACAAAGAAGGAATACCAAAAGAAGCAATGTGATTGACATTAACATGGCGTTCAACAATTACATTACGCATACGCAAATCTCGAGCATCGGTAGGATCATTTTCGGGAGAACGAAGATGGCGTTGAACAATAGAAGTTGATCTAGAAGAAGATGGACCTCGAGTAGTTTTCTTTTTACCTCTAGGATCCATTTTCAAAGAAAGATTTCAATAGGGAACAACAAGATGCAAGATAGAAGAAATGAGATTTAGATAGAACAGATTTTTTTAAGAAAAAACCCCAAATCCTGCAATCAATGATCAAATAGATTCCACAAACATAAGTTTTGAAGCACTAATAGTAAGAATCTACAAGAAAAATGTAAAAGAATCACTAACCTTGAAAAACAATGAAGATGGGTTGGGGCGGTCGTAGCTAGGGCGGTTGGAAAGAAATGAAGAAATGAAGAAGAAGACTAAAATCCCCAATTTTAAGTGAAATCCCGTGCTTTCTGACGAATTAGTGTACGCGTGTTCGGCCGATCGTGGTACGGCCGTCGTGTATTCTCACGGCAGTTAAGTATGACAAAAAAATTTGCAATTTTTTTTTTTTATATTTTTTTTAAAAATAATTTCAAGTTTAAGCAAATAAAACATCAAACTTATGATACACAAAATCATGCAAACTCAATTTAAATTGCACATACTTAGAGATCAAATTTTAATTTATTAAACCGAGCTTTTGTCGGCGGTTTAGTGAAAATGTCATGCAAGTTGAATCTCGGTTGGAATGTAATCAAATTTATTAATTTTTCTTCCACTAATTCACGAATGTAATGAAATCTAATGTCAATATGCTTAAATGCGTGAATCTTTGACTGGATTTTAGAGATATTTATTGCCTTTGGAATTATCACAAAATAAAATCATAGAATCTTGAGTAATTCCATAATCGCTTAACATTCGTTTCATCCAAACAAGTTGAGTACATGCATTTCAATGACAATGTATTGACCTCGGCCGATTGATAGCGATATAGAACTTTGCTTCTTGCTAAACCAAGAAACAAGACAATTTCCAATGTAGAAACAACCACCAGCTTGGTTGATTTCCTATCATCAATGTTTCCGGCCAGATCGACATCTGCGTGCAGGCTAATTGAACATTAGTCTCATGTGGATACCGAGACCCAATTTAGTAGAACTTGCGACATAACGCATAATCA
This sequence comes from Magnolia changhungtana, assembly GCA_030180095.1. NCBI lineage: Eukaryota > Viridiplantae > Streptophyta > Magnoliopsida > Magnoliales > Magnoliaceae > Magnolia > Magnolia changhungtana. The sequence continues at coordinate 2,639,679 of JASAUF010000647.1, read as the reverse complement.
AACTTAACGGCGGTTAAGTGAGATTCTTTAGGATTTGATTGATAACGAGCACAAATACCAACACTCAAAGCAATATCTGGTCTACTAGCGGTTAGATAAAGTAAACTACCAATCAAACTACGATACAATTTAGGATCCACATCATTACACCTTAGAGTCTTTTGAGAGTCTTACGATTGTACTCATTGGAGTATCAAAATTTTTACCTTTCTCAAATCCAAATTTTTTAATTAAACTACGAGCATATTTGGTTTGTGAAATAAATATTCCATCGGTTGTTGTTTTACTTGCAATCTAGGAAATAGTTTAATTCTCCAACCATGCTCATTTAATTTAGACTTCATCAAATCTGCAAACTCAACAGATCATGTTAGTACGGGTTGATCCATAAATAATATCGTCGACATATATTTGAACCATTAGAATATCATCGTTATATTTCTTAACAAAGAGTGTCTTATCAACACACCCCATCTGAAAGTTATGACTCGGTAAAAACTTAGTCAATTTTTAGTACCATGCTGCTCACGGGAGCTTGTTTGAACCATAGAGAGCTTTCTTAAGACGATACACATGATCGGTAAATTTAGGATCTTCAAACCACATGTAGGTTGTTCAACATATACCTCTTCATGTAAATCACCATTCGAGAAAGGCACTCTTAACATCCATTTGATAAATTTTAATTTTCTTAAAACATGCTTTATGGAGATAAAAAGTCGATTGATTCAAGGCGAGCTACGAGGGCAAATGTTTCATTATAGTCAATACCTTCGATTTGTGTATATCCTGTACAACTAGTCTTGCTTTATTTGAATAATATTTCCAAGCTCATCAGTTGTTTTTGAAAATCCATTTTGTTCCAATAATATGTTTATCTTTAGGTCTAGGAACAAGTTGCGGACATCATTTACGACAAGCGATTAAGTTCTTCTTGCATCGCAAGAAATCAATTTTCATCGAGAAAGTGCTTCTTTTACGTTACAGGTTCAATCGGGATGTAAAGCATACGTAGTTACATATGTCCTCTAATTGTCTACGAGTGCGCACACCGGTGAGAGGGTTTCCAAGTATTTGAGAGGTTGGATGATCTTTATGATCCTTAATTCGGGATTAGTTTCACTTGATGAAGTTTCTTGTTTTTCAAGTATAAGAACTTCATCATTATCTAAACTAGGGACAGTGTCTTCAAAAGATCGTCAATCACAACATTTATTGACTCTTGAATCACAGGTCTGTTGTTGAGAACACGATAAGCACATTGTTTAAAGAATAACCTAAAAAGATCCCTTCATCACTTTTAGTGTCGAATTTTCCCAAATTTTCACGGTCACGCATAAAATATAGCACTTCTTTGCCAAAAATTCGAAAATATTTGTGAAGGCTTTTCTCAAACCACATTTCATAAGCCGTTTTATTATTAGATTTACAAATATAAACACGGTTAATAATGTAATGTATTCAACTTGCTTGACCCAGAGATTCTAGGTAGCTTCATGCTATTTAACATAACACTTCCCATTTCTTGAAGCACTCTATTCTTCCTCTCGACAATTCCATTTTGTTGAGGAGTTTTAGGTGCGAGAGAATTCATGCGATATTCACGATCGCTACAAAATTTCTCAAAACCAGCTATTTTCAAATTCGGATCCATGATCACTACGGATCTTCTTGACTTGAGAACATTTTTCGGTTTGAATCCGTTTTATAATCTTTTCACTTCATCAAGGTTTCGATTTATCTTTCAGAATGAAACCCAAGTGTATCTTGTATAATCATCTACAATAACTAAGATGTACTTTTTGCCACCTCGACTTTCCGTTCTTGTTGGTCTATAAGATCCATATGGAGAAGCTCGAGTGGTCTTGTGGTGATATTGGAGTTCACCTTTTTGTGAGAGCTCCTAGTTTGTTTACCATCTTGGCATTCACCACAGATCTTGTCTACTTTTTGCATTTTAGGTAGACCTTTTATTAGTTCACTTTTGCTCAATCTGTATAAATTTCGGTAGTGTACATGTCCAAGCGTTTATGCCATAAATCTGTCTCATCGGTATGGACCATGTAGCACGTTTGATTAGATGAGCTACCATTGCTTACTATATAGCGATTTTGAAGTTCTGCGACCGAGTTAATATTCTGAGAACCCTTTTCATTTGTAATTTCACAACCTTGATTAGAAAATTTAACATTATGGTTGTTATCGCATATTTGAGATATGCTCAACAAGTTGTGTTTTAAACCCTCAACATATAACACATTTTTAAATAAGGAAGGTTATAGAGTTGGACCGTACCTTTGCCAATTATCTTGCGATTGCTACCATCACCAAATGTGGTGACCCATCGATCATATCTTTAAGATCGGTGAATAGAGCTTTGTCGCTTTGTCATATGTCGGAGCATCCTTTGTCTAGGTACCATTTTGAATGGCTTGTAGCTTTGAAAGCGGTGTGAGCAACCAAACAAGTAACCTTGGGAACCCATTTCGATCTTGTTTTGGGTTTAGGAGAATAATTGGTCTTCTTTTGTTTATAGTTATTAGAGTGACCTCTTGAGTTAGATTTTAATAGCTCCTTAAGTAAATCAATAATTTTTTTTCTACTAGCGGGTTTGAATCGATTTTTGAAATTTATATATTTGCTTTTGTGTTTTGAAAGGTTTTGTATTTTAGAAAAAACTTGATTAGTACCTTTTCCTTTTGAGTTAGAAGTCTCTCCTTTCACAAAAATGGAAGGAGCATTCTTGTTTAGGAGATGTGTTTTTCAAAGCCCAACTTGGATCGATCACCACATTTTCTTGATCAGGATAATAATTTTCTAATTTTGGATCACCTTGGGCATATCTCCATGTGTCCTTCAAACTCGAAAGAGGATACTTCATTTTTAAGTTTCTCATTTTGATTTCAAATTTTCAATTAGGGAGGTTTTGAATTCTAAATCACACTTTGATTTTCAAAACAATCTGAAATTTGAGATTTTTCTAAAACAAGGATTTCAAAACATTCTTTAAGTTTAAAGAACTTTTCTTTTTGAAGTTTAAGTTTGTGACAATTTTACAACTTTCTTTATATAAGGCATTGTAAGCATCTTGTAGATCTTCATCATTTTCATGATCACTATCCAAATTTTCTTCACTTGTTGAATCATCGTGATCTGAAAAGGTAAACTTGGCTAGAGTCATAAGGGCCTTAAGTTCCTTTGCCCAGACTCGGTTTAATTTTACGATTGAAGAGGCTTGAATCAGACGATTCATCCCAAGTAGCTAACATACCCTTCCTTTTGGATCTGTCCTTTTAGGACATTTGTTTGCTAAATGCCCATATTCTTGTGATTGTAACATTGACTATCTTTCAATGATTTCCAAGTTTTAGACTTAGGTTTAGAACGTTTCTTTTCATTTGCCTTTTGAAAGTCGACTCTTTTCTTACTTTTGAAAATCTTATAAAACTTTTTTTTAAAGGGCCATATCATCTTGGACTTTTGAATCTGAATTTTCTTGAGTAATACTTTTAGATGACTTCAAAGCAATAGACTTACCTTTAGGAGCTTTAAAACTTAATTCATAGGTTTGCAAAGAACCAACTAATTCTTCTACCTTCATATTGTCAGTATCACGAAGTTCTGGATTGCGGTTACCTTTGAATTGAGCAGTTCGGGAAGAGAGCGTAGTATTTTTGCACACACTTTACTTTACGAGATCTTTTCACCAAGACCCACATAGAGTTTACAATGTCATTCAATCTAGTGTAAAAGTCCATGAACATTTCATTTTCCTCCATATGAATTTCTTCAAATTTAGTTGTGAGGAGTTGGACTTTAGATTTCTTGACAATTGTTGTACCTTCGTGTGTCATTTCTAAAATATCCCAGGCTTGCTTTCTAGTATCACAGGATATGATTCTTTTGAACTCATCCAGGTGATAGTGCGCAAGTGATTGCATTTAGTGCTTTAGCATTAGCACTACTCTCATTTTTTTGAAGTGTGGTCCATTGGAAATATGGTGTAATTTTCATAGATTTTGAACCATCAACACAGTTACTTCCATGGTAGGAGGATTCCATTCGATCCTTTGTGGCTAGCCACACACTTTCATCCATTGATCGAGGAAGATTCTCATTACGGCTTTCCAATAGGCATAGTTGGAGCCATCAAAGGTGGAGGCCTAGTAAGCGAAAGGCTATCAAAATTTGACATCTTTTTAAATAGCTTAGATCGTTAGCTCGGAAATAAATCCAAATAAAAATGTAACAAGAAATGAGCTATTAGGCTCGATACCACTTGAAAAGGCCAAGCTATATGTCTAGAGGGGGGGGTGAATAGGACTATGCCAAATTTAAAAATAAATCGGAGGAACTAAAGTAAATCAATACTCTTACAATAATGAATCAATTCACAATGCTAAATATAAATCACCTTGATAAATAATTATTGAGAGATTGATACAAATTCGATTCTAAGGACAACCTTACACCATAATAAACAAGGGCTTATGGTAGGACAACCTTATTTCTAGAACCTCTTTTGAATCAAGAACTCAATGTTAATATAAGTAAATGAAATAGCAAAGAATTGAAAATAAATGCAGAAGTAAAGATCTAAATTATTACAACAATCCCCACACTTGCTTGAAAATGTAAATAGTTACAACATTCACATCCACTTGTACATTCCACACAATCGAATGATAAAATATATGAAAATTAATCAAGCATTCAATCCACAAGACAAAGAGTTATAGTGGTTGCTTTGTGTGTACACCAAGCTGTTTTACAACGACCACACGAGAATGCTACTCCACTCTAATATCCTCACACGGGGATATTAGCGTTCACTATCAAATAGGTTTTCTGGGTTCACCAAAAACCTTTACAATTGTGTCTTTTTCACTTGGGCTTACACAATTCAAAAACCCTTTTACGAGTTTTGGTTTTCCTCGGACAACCAATACAATGAGATTTTTAAACGATCTCAAACAAAACCAATACAATGAGATTTTTAAAGCAACCTCAAACAAAACCAAAAATAAATGAATTTTACTGAAATGTAAAATACTGGATTTCTCCTTTAGCAACCCGGTAGAACCAATCGGAGTAGATGATTGAATATCAAAGTTCAATTTCCAATACTCACATTCATAGGGTTCTAAATTCTAATAGATTTTAGATTTTGACTTGTTGGGCGTAGCTATATTTGATTTTGATTCCAAGAAGAAGGAATAATATAATTCCTCTTTTCAAATAAGATTGGAATAGAGAAACAAAATCAAATTAAATAAGCTAGCAAAAAGGAATATTAAATAAGCACAATTTAGCTTAAAATAAACACGGACTTATCTCGAGTGATTACTTGAAAATTCTTGAATGGAATGGAGTTACGGATGTAAAAACTACGAATTTCGTGTTCAATTTATAGAAGAAAAAATGGTTCCTACAGGCGGTCTTAGAAACCTGGGGTAGTCGTAGCTCTAACAATTTTTGAAAAATTGAGCGCGATCTTTGAAAGCCGTTCCACGGCGGTCGTGTGTACCCTACGGCCCAGTCGTGGGACACCTACGGCCCAGTCGTGGATACCTACGGCCCAGTCGTAGGACCATGAAATAGGTTCTTGGATATTTCGATCGTAGCTCCACGGCCCGATCGTGGAACAGTCGAAGCCAACCTACGACCGGTCGAAGGACCTCCGGGGCGGTCGTGGGCGTTCCCAAAAAATCCGAAAAATCTTCAACTAATTAGGGTGGTCGTGGAATTTCTTGGACTAGTCGAACCAATCTTGGGGCCCAGGTCGAACAAGAGCTAGGGGCTGGTCTTGGAGCAGACCAGCTCATGTAGAATAAACATTTGTTTTATGTATCCAAAATGACCTACTTAAAGGGTCAACCTAAGGTCATTCAAACACGAAATATGTCGTATGGACATTGAACTTCAACCATTCAACGAATGTAGATTGTTTGAACCAATATCGAGGCTTGAAATCTTGAACAATATCGAGGCTTGAAGTCTTGAACAATATCGGGCTTGAAGTCTTGAACAATATCGAGCTTGAGGTCTTGAACAATATCTTTGAGCTTTGACATCTTGAGCTTCATCTTGTAGCTTTTTGAACTTTAACATCTTGAGCTTCAACTTGTAGCTTTTGAAGTATTTAAGCGGTGTCTTGAATAAAAATCATCATACCGACACAAGACACAAATAGATGTTTTGACATAACAAAATTTGACGGAAGATAGAGTGTGCACGGGAAGTAATTATGGATCTATGATGCGAGGCAGAGATAAGCGAAGAGGACAATAAGCAACAAGTTTGATGATTGAAGACATGATGGAGATTATTATAATATATGTCTTAAATCGAGTTTGTTACTAGGCATGTCGATGCAATCGACGAACTGTTCAATGTCACCTTCAATGACATCAAACAGTGCTCGATCCCATCGAGATTTTTCAAATTTTCTCTAGTTGGTCGTTGACCCTGACCTATCTTGGCATTTTTTCGATGCCATCAAAGGGTGTTCGATTGCACCGTCAATGACATCAAACAAGGCCCGATGAAATCAAGATATTTCGAAAAATCAGGTTTTGTCTCTAGACTGTTTGGGTGTTAGTTCGATGTCATCCATCCGGCTTCGATGCCATCGAAGGATAAGTTTCGATGACATATAAGGGCGTTCGATGTCATTGAACTGATCAATGCAGATTTTTGCAGAGTTGCAAATTTGTGGGATTTGTTTCCTTTTTTATTGGGTTTCCTCCAAAGGCTATATATTGAAGTGCAATCGGAATTGGGATGGGATACAAGTGTTCTAGGGTTTTCAAAACGTCTAAGGGTTTCAAATGGGTGTAGCAAGGGTGAGATTCGAGGTTATTCGAATTGGGTAAGCTCTATACTTTGTAATTATGTTTTCATAGTGATCATCTGTCACTTTGTGTCGTGGTTTTTTTCCCGAAAGGATTTTTTTACGTTAAATCATTATGTTCTTCTCCCTTTTGCTTGGTGATTTTGGATTGTTATCCTTGATTCAACTCAGTGTGCTTCCGCGGTTCCCCCAACACAATCTTTAAGTATTTAGGGGTCGTTTGGATGGTGGTAAACGAGGCAAGTAGTAAATCATTTACTACGGATGCTCTAATTTGCTAGTAACTCATTTACTACTTGTAAATGATTTACAAGCAAAGCCCCGTTCTCATTTACCAGTAAATGAGGAGATGGTGACGGCTCTATTTTTATTTTATTTTTTTTTAATGAAAGCCTATAAAGCATATTTCAGGCTATCCAAACATGGTAAATGATTTACTAGTAAATCATTTTATAACTTAAAACCAAATAGATGGTAGTAAATCATTTACAACCTTTAAGTGATTTACTAGTAAATCATTTACAACGTAGACCAGTTACCACCATCCAAAGGGCACTGGGACGGTAAGCTTTATAAAATCTCTTTTACCAATTTTTTTTTTTCCTTCTTTTGTTTTTTTTTTGGTTTTTTGGTTAAATCTGTTGGCTTTGGAGCTTTTAAGTTATCGTCTTCATATTATTGCTCTCACCATAGCGAGAAATTGCAGAAGAAATGGTTGGAGGGACAGTCGGAACGTTGGTGGAATTTCATGAATGTGTTTGGTAGTCTCCATTTTAGATATGGCATTCAAAGGCAAGTGTTTTTTTTTTTTTTTGGCTACAAATTGAGGCCCTGCTGTGGTTGGTGGATGCCCAAGTAGTCTTTGGGATTGGAAAGACCCCATCTGTTTGAGCTAATCGCCAAATTTCTTTGGATTGTGGGTCTGTTGCCTTATTAATTGCGTCTATATGCAGGCACTGGTTGGATTGGAATAGGGTCTTCTGATATGGGAGATTTTTGGGCCCAATCGGATTGGTGGACCATGGAAAGATGGTCCCACGTGTAGCACGTTTAAGGTGGAGCAAGATCCATATAATTTATTACATGGGAAATGTTATAGGAGTTTATTTCATACTCTGGCCAAGCATGACGCTTGATATGCAGGTACGAGAAATTATAACCTCATAAGTCCCAAAACAGGATTCTTTGAACAATCCTAACCCGTAATTGTTGGATGCGTGTTTGTTGAAATTAGACATTGCTTTCTGTATTTTCGGCCATCCAATAGATGTTGGTTAGATAATAAAAATCGGTAATTTTTAATTTATGATATATACTGGGTGGGACCCAAGATATAGGCGGTTTAGTTTGAATTACTTGCATGCCAAGTTTGCAATTTGCAAGTGATTGCTACTTCGTATCATCTATCACACAACCAGAATATATATTCATTTATTTTAATTTTTTTCGTCCTGAAATTTGTGGGTTTGAAGGAGTATTTGTGCGACTGGCCATGACAACCGTCCATTTAGCTTGTCCAGCGCCCATCCAAACTATTGATTTGATGATGGCCTCTAAAATCTCCCATACTGAAAGATCATACCTGCCCCGTCCTTTATTCCACTAAATGTGGATTATTGGTGTATCTCTTCTTAACCATCAATCTGTGGGGTAAGATTGAAATATAAGTTCTAATATGGAATTTTTGGTATATTTATACCCATCAGATCGACGGTTTGGATTGCCCAAACCATGTTTCCCAAATGTGTAGAATCTTGTACATCAGAGAGTGTAACTCTCATAGATGAATATAAAAGCTTGTAAAAAACAAATTGCAATCTCACCAATCAAATGTCAGTTACATGTATTTATTCACATCAACAACAATCTCACTACAGAAAGAGAAGCACAAGTGCCAATCTGGTTTCTAAGCTTTCCATCAGGTGGGCCATACTGTCTTATTTCTTCTTTCTAAACACCTCTCTCATTCACTGCTCAGGTGGATCAAATGGACGGATTAAAATAAATAAAAGGAAATTTCAGCTTTGTGAATCACCTGAGAAGTTAAACGGCCCGATGTCTAGTCCAAAAGATCTAAAGATCTAAGTATGTCCTGCTAATAGAAAGCTCAGATCTAACATACACTTGTACATTTATGTTTATAAGATGATGAAAAACAAAGAGAAATGAAGCTAACCGGTCCCATTAACAACAACGATGATGAACGGCCACGATTCTCCGCCCGGACGGCTGCACACAGAATAGCACAAGGACTAGAGCAATGACCACTGCGACCATGAGTCCCATGAAATTGATGCAATCGTCGGTTTCAGCACAGCAAATCTTCCCCATTACAAAACCAAATTAAGTTTCTTGAATTGGGTTTTGGTTTTGGTTTTGTGAGTGTTTTTGTAGGCAAACAAGATTCAAGGTTGACGTAGGAATTATAAAATGGAAAGGACACTATAAAGAAATCCAATATAGTGAAGATAGAAATTATTTAAGTTGGATTCTCTGTAGATAAATCCAATATAATGAAGACAGAAATTATTGGAGTATGGTTGGTTGGATTGATCTCTGTCCATGTGGCGTCCAATGGGCCCACCATTGGTGAAGGTAGATCATTGGGTTGGAGGGATCCATCACGGATTTCACATGGCCCAATATCACCTTCCTGATTTGATGATTGCAGTCAAGATGCACTTTAGTTATCCTGGCAGTCCTTTTGACGCCATAATAACTTTCACTCTCGTCGATGTTACCTTCTCGAGTCATGATCTTGACTTTGATACCAATTGTTAATAATCTAACCAATACATTGAAAGCCACACATAACTGATAGAATGCGCCAAGCTAGGCTCTTTAAACCGTTAGAATTGTAAAAGATCCTTATGACGGTGGGTCGAGCACCATCTTTCTCGAGCATGACTACTTTGAATTAATCCACAAAGCTTCTATGGACTCCTCTTAAAGATGCCTCAAATCTACGAGAAGAGATAAAAAAATAGAAAATAATTCTAATAAAATTCATAATAATTTGATTTATCGTGAAAAACGAGCTTACAACCTCTTAAAGAATAACATAAACCTTAGGAAAAAGTTTCGGAATTAAACTATAATTAAAACTCCTAAAAATCGTGACTTTTTATTTATAGGCGGTCATGATTCCTACTAGTGCGCATGGTTTTCGGAAAAATAGTGAGTGTCCTATTTAGCTCAACTATGTGATTATCCTAATTATTCTAAGCACTTTTCATGTTGGGGGCAACTCCTTGTGCCTAATGGATGAAGAGTTTTACTTAAACTAAAGCTTACTATAAATAGTAAAAATGAAATTAAAACAAGAATTTGCCCCTCGATTCAATAGTATTTTGCAAATTCGGCATGTGCAACCCAGCATAACAAGTTTGGGTGGCTAAAGTAGCTCATCCTACCCCAAAATCATATATGGCATGTCGGATAACTCATTCCGGTTCGTAAGATACATCTGTTTTTTGTTCTTTTGTTCTGACAGTCCGAATCACCTCCGTCTCTGATCGGGCTTTTTCTGGTCCATCTTGGCCATGAACTTATCCGCAACCTGCTCTACATCACCTTCTCCTCAACTGTTGCGCCATTATTATAAGTGGGCCCCACACATGCGTACACATAGTGCATACATTGTACAAAGGAAATGAATGGTTTTAGCCGTCCACTTATTTTGTACAGTCACGTGGGAGGCTTATAGTGAGACTTTTGGGATAAGAAAGGCTTGTTCAATTTCAATTGGCTTTTTTCAGTCAACATTGGGAACAACACAAAGGGACGAACCGTGGAGGAGGAATTATCTGGTACACAGCCCTGCATCATTGCGATGGTACACTTGTTTTCAAATTCCAGCAAGTGGAGCCCATAGTTCTGTCATCCAAACCATTGATCTGTTGTATCCAACCATGGATGAACAATTCCTAAAATATCTACTGGATAGAAGAATCTCAACCTTTCAAAAATTAACCTACAGTTGGTTAGGAGGAAAAACAAAATAACAGTCAATATTCACGTGAAAAGTTTTGTAATGTAGATACACATTCAACTCAAAGAAGCCCTATAACAGTTTACTGGAACTGGAATTTTCCAATATGGGAGACTTTTGGGGCATGCTCTATCCACAGTCCTACCTAATACACCAATGGTCACTAATTGAAAACCCATCTATACATTGTAAAAATAGGAAAGTGGTGTGGTGGTTGGTTGGCTTTGGTGTGTCTTCCAAATTAGATGGGGTGAGAGAAGTGATGGCTGTTTTGAAAATAGATGCGGTTCCGTAGAATTGGTGGTTGGGAATATCACTTTCAGAGTGGTTGATTGGACATCCGTCTTTAAGGATTCGGATGCATGTGCCCTTATTTCTTTTTAAATTTGTAATTATTTTGTTTTTTGCTTTGTATTTTATTCCTGTCATTATTTCGAGGCACGTTGTATTTTTTGCTACCTTTATTTCCCGTGGCTTATCTATAAAGGTTGTTTGTTATCTTTGAGGGAAAAAACAAAAAATAAAAGAAAGTGTGAGAGAAAAGAAAGAAAATACAGGCTATCTGTGGCATGGATTCATGTGGTAGCCTACCATAATTTAGAAAATGATGGTGATTCATCTTCTTCACATGTGGCACTTATGTACAATTATCTAGACCATTTACATTATGGGGAATATTCATGGGTGGATCGTATCTCTAAAATCACACTGATAATCTAGTACTAACCATCCAATTGTAGGCTATAAAATGGATGGTTGGAAGTATGAAGTCTAAATTGCAAGGGTAAAATCAGATTGTCGGTGCCAACTTCTCACTGTAGATTTGGGTTGTGATCCATCACAGTTAGGTAACATTTGGACGGTCCAGATTGCCTTGTAGAGTTCGAGAGTCTGTCACAACCATTTTTAAATGGTGCAAAACTATCCATCTATTTTGTGTGCTATGGTGCAGATTAGATGGACAACTTTAAATCTAATAAAAGTTTTTCAAATAATAATTATTCTAATAAGTTTTTTTTATTCTAACTCTTGTTTTATGATAAGCTTGTTTAATAAAATCACTTTTCAAAACTTAAAAAGCCTTTATTTAAAATAAACCCATTTGATAAATTTTTCAAATAAGAGCTTTTTTTTAAGTCAGTGGATGTCATCTTTAAAAATGATAGCAACTCCTGGGTAAGAACAACCCAGACGGTTGTTTTGGTGAATCTTATCATGGATTGATTGTGCCCCATGCGGAAAAAAAAAATGAATGACTATAATCTACGTGTTTTAAAACATTTAGGCCCATCCATCATGTTAAATACCGGATGTAGCTTGTCCATCATATGGAATCCACCTTTGATGTGGACCATCTATCACATGGATTAAACCTTCTAAGTAGGTTGTCCATCATGCAAGGCCCATCTTGGGTGTGGACCATTCATCATTAGGGGTTGACTTTTGATGTGGATTGTCCATTATGTGGGGCACACGTGGATGTAGGTCATCCATATCATGTGGGGCCCACTATCAATATGTCAATCATCCTTTACATGGGCCCTTCAATGTCCACTACCCATCACTTGGAGTTCACATTTGATGCGTCCATCATGTGGGCCCCACCTTCGAAGTGGGTTGCCCATCATGTGGGGCCCACTATTGATGTTCACCATCCAACATGTGGGGCGCACACTCTATGTGTATCTTCCATCATGTTCGCCCACATTGGATATGAGCCACCCATCGAGTAAGACCTTGGATGTGGACTATCCATTAGGTGGGGCCCACTTGATGTGAATTATTTATTACAAAAGGCCACACTTTGATGTCGGCCATCCATCATGTGAGGCCCACTCCGTCCATTATGTGGGCTCACCTTGATGTGGATGATTCATTATGTGGAACATCACCATGAATATGGGTCTTTCATCATGTAGGTCCGCCTTTGATGTCAATTATTAGTCAAAGAGGCCCACCTTCAATGTCTACCATCTGTCATGTAGATACGTGGTGGACCGTCCATTATGTGGGGCTCACTTGAGGTGGATACTCTATCATGCATGACCCCCCTTTGATATGAACCTTGCAGTATGCGGGCCCACCTTGATGTGGCCATTCACCATGTGGGCCCACCATCCTTCTTATCTGCCCGTTGAGCCACGGATTTGGGCGTCAGGGAGGGCCCACACGGACGTGAGTCCCACCGTCTGAGGGCGGTGGACACCAACATGATGGTGTGGCCCACCAAGAAGGATGGACGGCGTGGATGGGGTGGGTCCCACGGACCCACCGTCAATTGGCACTTCACCGTTAGCCACCCTATAGGGATCGAAACCAAGACCTCAAGTGTTGAGACGAGGTATCTTTCACAGTCTGCCAGTTGATCTAGGGATGGGTGCCACCATCCCTGGACGGTGGATGCACCACACGTACAGGATGGTGCGGCCCACCAAAATGGATGGACGGTGTGGATGGTCCCATGGACCCCACACCCCTGTAGTACACACACGTCAGTACACACACTCCAAGTTAGCACACCTACGCCAGTGCACAACCCCCCTGTCAGTTGACACTTTACTGTTTAGCCACCCCACTGAAGGACAGTGGCATGCCCCATCAAGGTGGGTCCCACATGGCCCACCTGTTTTGGATCAAGCTAATATTTGTGTTTTTTTTTTCTCAAGGCATTTAACACTCTTGGAAACAGTGGGGTCCACCTCAATGGATGGCATGGATAAGATCATGCATCAAGTGGGCCACAAGCCATCATACAAAAAAAAAAAAGAAACAATGGAGAGAGAGAGAGAGAGAGAGAGAGAGAGAGATCGGTGAGGATGGAGGGGTCCCGCCACTATGGGTCCCTCTTGATACAAAATTTACATTAAGGTGGGTCCCACATATGTGGACCCTTAATCAAACAAAATGCATGAAAGACAAAGATCTAAGATCACCTACCGCTTCCTTCTTGCACCAAAGGCTTCTTTAGCTCCTTAGCTTTGATTCTAATGGGGGAGATGAGGTTTGGATGGTGGAGATGGGAGATAAGAGGGTAGAAAAGGTGGGCCACACTTGTAGCTCTCTTGGAGGGTTTGGGAATGACTTGGACGTATGGAGGTTTGCTTGGAATGAGATTTGGAAAAGAGAGAGAGACTTGTAAAGGGAGAGAGAGAAAGATGGTTGATAGATTGATGGATGTGCGTAAGAGCTTTTTTGACTTTTGTGGCTTTTGGTGTAAGAAAGGTATGGGTTTATAAGAACTTTTTGACTTTTGGGTTGCTTGGGAAAGGGTGAGAAGTGATGGATTGATGGGTGATTGATGTGACATCTCGTTGAGATTCTCTCAAAATTCGTACGTGCGGCGTTTTCTTCACACCGAACGCTGGCTCACATCTCCTGGTCAGATTATTGCCTCGGCACGCGAGTCGCGGCATCGGAACCGCGGCGACGGTGTAGTCGTAATGGTACAAGTCTCAGTTTGAGTCGACTCGGGTTGAAGGCGTGTGAATCAGGGTCGCGCGCAAGGTCGGTTAAGGGTCGAAGGTTGCCGGAATTCGACTGGAAAGACCGCGAAAGTCTATGTAACGGTACGGTCTAAGATACGGGTCTTACACAGCTCCTTCCAGACATGACAGGTATGCCTCTCAAAACCTGTCTTGATTGTTTATCAAGAAAACAGCATAGAGTTTCATTTGTTAAAACTGCTTCTCATGTTAATAAAGTGCATGCATTAGATTTGGTTTATTCTGATGTTTGTGGTCCTATGAGGACAAAAACCTCGGGTGGGGCATTGTATTTTGTCACTTTTATAGATGATGCATCTAGGAGGGTTTGGGTTTATGCTTTGAAATCCAAGGACGAGGTCTTTGGTGTGTTTAAATTGTTTCATGCTATGGTCGAGAGAGAGACAGGTAGATCATTGAAGTGCATCCGCACTGACAATGGTAGTGAATACATTGGTGACTTTCATGAGTACTGTAAGTTCCTAGGTATACAGCATGAACAGACGGTTCCCAAGACCCCCCAGCATAATGATGTAGCTGAGCGAATGAATCGCACCATTGTTGAGAGAATCAGATGCATGTTATCCCATGCGAAGTTGCCCAAGACGTTCTGGGGAGAAGTAATGCACACGGTGGTATATTTGATAAACAGGTCTTCATCAGCCCCATTGAATGGAGAAGTACCTAAGAAGGTGTGGACTGGACATGATCCATCGTACAGTCATCTCAGGGTGTTTGGATGCAGGGCATCCGTTCACGTACCAAAGGACGATAGGTCCAAGCTCGATATGAAGATCAGGCAGTGTGTGTTCTTAGGGTACGGCGATGAAAAGTTTGATTATAAATTGTGGGATCCGACCGAGAGGAAGCTCGTCAGGAGCAGAGATGTGGTTTTCTTTGAAGATCAGTGTATAGAAGACATTGGTAAGCCAGAGAAGAATCAGCCTAGTTCAGGTGAGCTAGAGGACATGGATCCGATTACTCCTCCCGTGGTACCTGATGACGGGAGAGTCCAACAAGGTGTAGAGGACGAGGGAGTTCCTTCAGAAGGTGGACCAAGAGAGCAGCCCCCACTTGATCCACCTGTTGAGCCACAAGTGAGGAGGTCATCTAGGGACAGACAGTCGTCCAAGAGGTACTAGCTACATGAGTACATTATGCTGACTGATGGGGAAGAGCCAGAAGATTATTCTAAGGCCCTAGCCGACGAGCATAAGGGAGAGTGGTTGAAAGCTATGCAAGAGGAGATGGAATCCTTGCATAAGAACCACACCTATGATATGGTGAAATTGCGCAAGGGCAAGAAAGCTTTGAGCAAAAAGTGGGTGTTCAGAAAGAAGATTGAGCAGAAGAATTCACAAACGAGGTTCAAGGCCAGACTTATGGTGAAAGGGTTTGGTCAAAGGAAAGGTATAGACTTCGAAGAGATATTCTCACCAGTGGTGAAGATGACATCCATACGGGTGTTACTTGGGTTGGCTGCTAGCATGGATCTAGAAATAGAGCAGTTAGATGTTAAAACTGCCTTTCTCCATGGTGACCTGGAAGAAGAGATCTACATGCACCAAACAGAGGGGTTCGAAGTCAAGGGTAAGGAGCATATAGTGTGTAAGCTGAGGAAGAGCTTGTATGGGCTGAAACAAGCTCCACGGCAATGGTATAAGAAGTTCGACTCGTTTATGTTGAAACATGGGTATAACAGAACGGAGTCGGACCACTGTGTGTTCACGCGTAAGTTCTCAGATGGTGATTTCTTAGTTCTGCTGTTATATGTTGATGACATGCTCATCATGGGAAAAGACATCAAGAAGATTGAATGGCTGAAACAGGATTTGGGTGAGTCATTTGCGATGAAAGACTTGGGCCCGGCTAGACAGATCCTAGGAATGGAGATAACCCGTGATAGAAGCAGCAGGAAGCTTTGGCTGTCACAAGAGCGGTATATTGAGAAAGTCCGAGAGCGGTTCAATATAAATGCAGCGACGAGTCGATTACTTCACTGGATAGTCACTTCAGATTGAGCGACAGGCAATGTTCCAAGACGAAGGCAGAGGTGGAAGAGATGCAGAAAATACCCTACGTGTCAGCTGTAGGAAGTTTGATATATGTTATGGTATGTACACGCTCAGACATAGCATATGCGGTTGGTGTTGTCAGCCGGTACCTTGCCAATCGTGGCAAAGAGCATTGGGCAGCGGTAAAATAGATACTACCGTATCTAAGAGGCTCATCCAAGTTGAGCCTATGCTATGGTGATGGAAAATCTGTGTTAGAGGGCTACATAAATGCAGATATGGCAGGTGACATAGACTCCAAGAAGTCTACATCGGGGTTCATGTTCACGTTTGCAGGAAGAGCTATTTCTTGGCAGAGCAAGCTACAGAAGGTCGTAGCATTGTCGACGACAGAGGCCGAATACATTACAGTCACAGAAGCATGTAAAGAGATGCTTTGGATGAAAAGGTTTCTACAGGAACTTAGCCTGAAGCAGGAGGAGCACGTGGTCTATTGCGATAATCAGAGTGCTATACACTTGAGCAAGAATCCAAGTCAGCATTACAAGTCAAAACACATTGAGATACGGTATCACTAGATCAGGGATACTTTGGAACAGAAGGTGTTACAGCTTGAGAAAGTCCACACAGACGATAATGGGTCAGACATGATGACCAAGACTTTGCTCAAGGGCAAGTTTGAGGTTTGTAGAAACCTGGCTGGCTTGAAGAAGGTGGATCCCTCCTGGGTCAAAAAGAGGGAGATTTGATGGGCTTTTTTAACCCATCTTCGAATGGTCGAGAGCCCTGCTCGACCGGTCGAAGGCTGGTGGTCGACCAGTCGAAGGTTCGAGTCGTAACTTCGACTTAAAGTCCAGCAAGTAATTTTGTTATTTTTTACTGTAGCTAGGACTGGTCGAAGGAATGTTCGACTAGTCGAAGGGGACCTATGACTAGTCGAAGACTAGGTTCGACTAGTCGAAGGTTACGCAGTTTGTTCCATGATTTTGCGCAAAACTGCGGATTTGAGTCGTTTCGTAACAGGGATGCAGAAAGGAGTTTCCTAAACTATAAAAGGGGTTGCCTAGGATTTTTCTAGGCACAGCAAGAGGGTTTCCTAAAGCTTTACAAGGGATTTACTAAAGGGTTTAGGGCTATCAAAGGTAAGAGAGAAGGAGAAAGAGAGAGAGGAAGCTTATAGAAGGGAGGTTCTGCTCGTGGAGGCTTTCTACTATGCAATCTATATCTCAGCACTTCTATGTCCTCATAATCGGTTAGATCTCTCCATTTTCTCTATTTCTCTTATTGTTTATCCACTCCTACGTGAGTGAAGAAGATTATAACGTTCTACTTCATAGTGGATTGTTGATCTGGATGAGGTCCCGTAGTTTTTACCTCTTTGAGGATTTTCCACGTAAAAATCTCTTGTGTGGTGTGTGATTGATGCTTTGATTTATTTCATTGCTTTATTATCCATAATTCTGGTTTGTTTCGGGAGGCTAGATCCTAAGGTTTGTGCAAGGCATCCCAACACAAAGACTCAAGGTTGAGATAGGAATTTTATAATGAGACTTAAGGTTGGCTGCCCAACCTGATGGACGGCTTGGATTTCCCACGTGTATCCCAATTTGATACGTGGGAGGTATATAGTGAGACTTGGTGGGATAAGAAAGACTTGCTCAACTTTTAATTGGCTTTTTGAGTCATGATCTTGTCTTTGATACCAATTGTTAATAATCTAACTAGTACGTTAAAAGCTACATAACTGGTAGAATGCGTCGAGCTAGGATCTTTAAACCATTGGGATCGTAAGAGATCCTTCTGATGCAGGGTCAGGCATCGTCTTCCTCAAGGATAACTATTCTGAATCCACTAAGCTTCTCTAGACTCCTCACAAAGATGTCTCGAATCCATAAGGAGAGATAGAAATTAGAAAATAGAAAATAATTCTAATAAGATTCATAATAATTTGATTTATCATGAAAAAGGAACTTACAACCTCTTAAATAATAACACAAACCTTGGGAAGAAGTTTCAGAATTAAAATATAATTAAAACTCCTAGAAATCATGACTTATTGTTTATAGACAATCGTGACTCCTATAAGTGCGCATGGTATTCGACCAAAAATAGTAAGTGTCCTATTTGGCTCAACTACATAATTATCCTAATTATTCTAAGCACTTTTCATGTTGGGCGCAACTCCTAAAGCCCAACGAGCGAAGAGTTATACTCAAACTAAAGCTTGCTATAAATAATAAAAAATAAAATTTAAACAAAAATTCGATCAACGATCCGATGGTATTTTGCAAATTCATCACATGCAATCCAACATAGCAAGGTTGGGTGGCTAAAGTAGCTCATCATACCTCCAAAATCATATATGACACATTGGATAACTCATTCCGGTTTGCGAGATACATTCGTTCTTTATTCTTATGGTCTGGATCAACTCAGTCTCCGATCAGGCTTTTTTTGGTCCATCTTGGCCATGAAATTATCTGTGACCCACTCTTCATCACCTTCTCCCCAACGGTTGTGACATTTAGCCCCACACATGCGTACACATAGTGCACACTTGTACAAAGGAAGTGATCCGTCCATTTATTTTGTACATTGTGCCTCACATGATGTTTGAACTGGACTTTTTTTGGGGGCCATATCATGGCTGCGTTTTTGTATTCAACTCTGGCATGTCTGAGACTTGATCTTTTCAATTGCTTTCTCTCCATTGGAAGCATCACAAAGATACAAACCGTAGAGGAGGAATTATCTGGTACACAGCCCTGCATCATTGTGATGGTACACTTGCTTTTAAATTCCAACAAGTGCAGCCCATAATTCTGTCATCCAAACCATAGATCTGTTGTATCCAACCATGGATGGACGATTCCTAAAATATATACTGGATGAAAGAATCTCAACCTTTCAAATTTTGGCCTACAATTGGTTAGGAGGAAAAACACAAAAACAGCCAATATTCAGCCGAAAAGGTTTATAATGTAGGTCCACATTCAACTCAAAAACCTCTATAACAGTTTACTGGAACTGGAATTTTCCAATATTGGAGATTTTTGGGGCATACTCCATCCACAGTCCTACCTAATACATCAATGGTTTAGATTACCAAAACATAGGCCACTAATTGAAAACCCATCATTACAGTGTAAAGATGGGAAAGTGGTGTGGTGGTTGGAATATCACTTTTTTGAGTGGTTGAGTGGAACTCCATCTTTAAGGATTCGGATGCTTGTGTCTTTATTATCTTTTTAAATTTGTAATTGTTTTGTTTTTGCTTTGTATTTTTTTTTTTTGTCATTATTTCAAGGAGTTTTGTATTTTTTTCAGGCTTACCTATAAAGGGAGAGAGAATATATATATATATATATATATATATATAGAGAGAGAGAGAGAGAGAGAGAGAGAGAGAGAGAGAGAGAGAGAGAGAGAGAGAGAGAGAGAGAGAGAGAGAGAGAGAGAGAGAGAGAGAGAGAATATCTATCGTATAAATTCATGTGGTAGCTTACCATAATTTAGAAAATGGTGGTGACTTATCTTCTTCACATGTGGCACTTACGTATAATTATTTAGACCATCTACATTGTGGGGAATATTTATGGGTAGATCATATCTCTAAAATCATACTGATAAACTATTCCTAACCATCCAATTGAAGGCTATCAAATGGATGGTTGAAAGTATGAAGTGTAAATTGCAAGGACAAAATCAGATTGTCGGTGCCAACTTCTCACTGTAAATTTGGGTTGTGACCCGTCATAGTCAGGTTACATTTGGACGGTCCGGATTGCCTTGTAGGGTTGAAAAGTCTGTCATTGCCATTTTTAAATAGTGCAAAACTATCAATCTACTTTGTGTGCTATGGTGCAGATTAGACTGTACAAACTATCAAGGTCTGCATAGTTCAGTATAAATGCAGGCTCATTTGGCATCTTTAAATCTAATAAAAGTTTTCAAATAAGAGCCATTCTAATTTATTTATTTTTTTAATTTAATAAATCACTTTATCTGAAAAAGCCTTTATTTAAAATAAAAACATTTGGTAAACCATTTAAATAAGAACTTTTTTTTTTTAAGATAGTTAATGTCATCTTTAAAAATTATAACAACTCCACCGTAAGAACAATCCAGACAGTTGGTTTGGTGGATCTCTTCATTGATCCAGCGTGCCCAAATGAAAAAAAAAAAAAAAAGAATGAATGGCTATAATATTCATGTTTTAAAATATTTAGGCCATCCATATCATGTCAAACACTGGATGTGTATGATCTATCCTATGGAATTCACCTTTTATGTGGACTACCCATCATATGGACTAAACCTTCTAAGTAGGTCGTCCATCATGCAAGGCCCATCTTGGATGTGGACCATTCATCATTAGGGGCTGACTTTTAACATGGACTGTCCATTATGTGGGGCCCACCTTGATGTAAGTCATCCATAACCCACTATCAATATGTTTATCACCCTTTTATGTGGGGCCCTTCAATGTCTACCACCCATCACTTGGAGTTCATATTTGATGCATCCATCATGTGGGCCCCACACCTTTGATGTGGGTTGCCTATCATGTGGGGCTCACTATTGATGTTCACCATCTATCATGTGGGGCGTAACTTTTATTTTATGTGTATCATCCATCATGTTTGGTCACTTTGGATATGAGCCACCCATCGAGTAAGACCTTGGATGTGGACTATCCATTAGGTGGGGCCCGCTTGATGTGAACTGTTTATCACGGAATGCCACACTTCGATGTGGACCATCCATCATGTGAGGCCCACTCTGTCCATTATGTGGGCTCACCTATTCATGTGGATGATTCATTATGTGGAGCGTCACAATCAATATGGGTCTTTCATCACGTGTGTCCACCTTTGATGTCAATTATTTGTCACATGGGACCACCTTCACTGTCTACCATCTGTCATGTAAATCGATGGTGGACCGTCCATAATGTGGGGCTCACTTGTTGTGGATACTCCATCATGCGCGACCCACCTTTGATATGAACCTTGCATTATGTGAGCCCACCTAGACGTGGCCATTCACCATGTGGGCCCACTTTTAATGTCAACCTTCGGTCATGTGATCCTGCCTTCAATGTCCATCATCCATCATGTGGGTCCTGCTTTGATGTGGACCGTTCATCAAGTGGGGCTCACTTGATGTGGATCATCCATCATGCGTGACCCACCTTAGATGTGAACCGTTCATTATGTTGGCCTATGGACAATTCATCCTGTGAGGCCCCACCTTCAATATGAATCATTCATCATGTGGACCCACTTTAGAGAGCCGGTAAAGAAAAGAGCACGGGGCAAGATGGAGCATTACTTAAAAAGCTTAAGGACAAATTGTCACTTAAGTCAAATAAGCTCTTAAATAATAATAAAATAACTTTGCTAACTCTTTTAGAAACTTTTTTGTTAATTTCTTTAAAATTAAGTGTAAAATTAGAACTTTATTAAACAATATAATTTCAAAATAAAAACTTTCTTTTTTTTTTAGAACAAATAAATAAGCCATTGTTAGTAGAGATGCCAAACGCCGTAGTAATTAATAAATACCTGCTTTTATAATAATGAAGTGATTATATACAACCACAGTATGCTAAGCTTACTATGCTACACCGTCTTTTACCCCCAACCTGCCAATGTGCACAACATCGGAGCCGTCGAAAAAGTGGAACCATAATGAATATATCCTGGCACAAAAATCAATCCCATCTACTCATCATTCGGTCCGAAATTTTATGTTACATCATATATCATCCATCCATTCATTTCGATGATGTAGGACAAATGATGGGTGGATGTACTTGATTTCTTCTCCAGATGATATTCATGACATTTCCAACCATTTGCACGGATCGGATTTCCTATCTATTTTATACATTGGTGGGAAAAATGGTGTAGCAAGGTGTGCTTCACATACTATGGTTGCATGCGATGGTTCCACGAAAATACGTGGGCTCTTTCTCCGAAACACTATCTCAGAGTATAACCATCTCTCCAAAATAACACATGCCTCAAAGGAAACGCTGGATCCAAGCCATTCAAGAGGTGGGTCCCACCGTGGTCATACCCCAACCAAAAGATCAGACCCACCCAACATCAGTGCAGCACCCATCCAAGCCATTGATCTGATTATCTCCTCCTAAACCTCTCATACTGGAAGATCAAAGCTGGCCCATTTTTATCCTTCTTCTAATAAATGTGGATTATTGGTGTATCTCTTCTTAACCATCCATCTATGGGCTAAGATTGAAATATAGGATCTTCTAATATGGGATTTTTGGCTATATTTTTACCCAACAGATCAACGGTTTGGATTGACCAAACCATGTTTGTGGAATCTTGTACATCAGAGTGTAAAAACTTGCAAAAACGAAATGTAATTTCACCATTCAAATCTCAGCTACAATGTATTTATTCAACTCGACAACAATCTTACTACAGAAAAAGTACATCTGGAGAGAATCACAATTACCAATCTGGTTTCTAAGCTTTCCATCAGGTGGGCCATGTTGTTTTCCTTCTTTCCAAACACAGCTCTTATTCATTCCTCAGGTGGGCATCTGTCCACAAATCAAATAGACACCTTAAAATAATCAAAGGAATTTTTAGCTATGTTCTATAAATCTCATGTCTAGGCCAAAAGATACAAGTGTGGCCCACTGATAGAAAGTTCAGATCTAATACACTTCTACCTTTATGCTTATAAGATGATGGAAAACAAAGAGAAATGAAGCTAACCGGTCCCGATCGATCAACAACAACGATAAACGGTCACCATCTTCCGGCGTGGCGGCTGCAAGCAGATTAGCATAAGGACTAGAGCAATGACCACTGCGACGAGGAGTCCCATGAGATCGATGCCGCCACCGCCATCGTCAGATTCCGAGCAGCAAAGCTTTCCCATTACAAAAACCAAGTTAAGCTTCTTGAATTGGATGAGAAAATGGTTTTAGTTTTGGTTTTGGACTCTTTTTGTAGGCAGGTTGAGATAGGAATTTTATAGTGAGAGTCAAGGTTAGCTGCCCCACCTGATGGACGGTTTGGATGTAACACGTGTATGCCACTTTGGTACGTGAGGGTATATAGTGAGACTTGATGGGATAAGAAAGTCTCGGTCAGCTTTTAATTGGCTTTTTTCTCTCCATTGAGAGCATCACAAAAAGAAGGAATTATCTGGTACACAGCTCCACATCTTTGTAATGGTACACTTGTTTTTAATTCCAGCAAATGGAGCCCATAGTTCTGTCATCCAAGCCATTGATCTGTTGTATCCCATCATGGATGAATGATTTGTAATTAGATTTCTACTGGATAAAAGAATCTTAACCTTTCAAAGTGTGGCCTACAGTTAGTTAGGAGAAAAAACATAATAACTGTCAATATTCAGCTGAAAAAGGTTTCTAATGTAGGTCCACATTCAACTGAAAAAGGTCCTAGACTGGAATTTTCATATATGGGAGATTTTTGGGGCATGATCTATCCATGATGGGAGTTAATAAACCAACGGTCTAGATTACCAAAACATAGGGCCACTTCTAAAAATTTAAAACCCATCTATATACAGCGCAAAGATGTAGGATGGGAAGGTGGAGTGGTGGTTGGTGGATGTGGAGTCTCTTTTAAGTCACATGGGGTGAAAGAAATGATGGTTGTTTTGAAAATAGATCTGGGCTTGTAGGCCTGGTAGTTTGAAAGATGGAAACGGATTGGCTACTGACCCTCTGTGGGCCCCACCATGATGTATGTGTTTCATCCGTGCCGTACACCCATTCTTCCAGATCATTTTATTATATGAGCCCAAAAATGAGGTTGATCCAAATCTCAAGTGGACCGCATAGCGTTCATTGAATGCCCACCATTAAAAACTTCTTGGGGCCACAAAAGTTTTGGATCAAGATGATATATTATTTTTCCTTTCATACAAGTCTGTATGACCTAATAAAAAGGTTAGATGTCAAATAAACATTACAGTGGGCCCTAGGAGGTTTTTAATGTTGGACATTCAATGACTACTGTTTTCCCATGGTGTGGTCCAAATGAGAGCTAGATCTAACTCAATTTTGACATCAAGACCTAAAATTATCTTTCAAAATGGATGGACGGCGTGGATAAAACACGTACATGATGGTGGGGTCCACATAGCACTGACCACTAGCCACCTGGCTGTTGGCAGCGTCACCAGCCAAACCGCGTCCAAGAAAGATTACTTCCGGAATGGTTGAATAGACCTCTATTTTCAAGGATTTGAACACTTGTGTCTTTATTAGTCTTTTGTAATGGTTTTGTTTTTGCTTTGCATTGAAGAAAAATAAATATGAAGGCCATGTAGATTCAACTCCCCGTCCTTACTCTTGCTCGGGTGGCTGACTCTTCGAGTACCCCTATGCGGTGAAATTTCACGAGCGTGAGTGTGTGCGTGTGTAAAAAAACTTAAAAAATTAAAAAATTTAAAATAAAAATAAAAAATAAAAAATAAAGATTCATCTGGTAGACAGTTTAGAAAATGGTGCTGAGTTATCCTCTTCACATGTGGCACCCATTTACAATTATCTGGATCATCGGGAATATTCATGGGTGGATTATATCTCTAAATTAAGCCTAACCATCCAAATGAAGGCTATCAAATGGACGGCTGAAAGTATGAAGTCTAAATTCTAAGGGCAAAATTAGATTGTTGGTACCAACTTCTCACTGCAGATTTGGGTTGTGTTCCATCACAGTTAGGTCACATTTGGACGGTCCGGATTGCCTTCTAGGGTTGAAGAGTCTGTCACCACCATTTTTCAATGGTGCAAAACTATCCATCTATTCCGTGAGTGCTGTGGTGCAGATTTGACTATATAAACTATCGTGATCTGCATAATTCAGTATAACTACTACTTAAATCCATGTCATTAGAATAATGGAATCATTACATACAACCATAGTATGCTAAGCTTACCATGCTACACTGTATTTTCCCATCAACCTGTCGACGTGCATGACATCAGAGCCGTGGAAAAGGTGGGAACCATAATGAAGATCATCTGCCAGAAAAACCAGGCTGATCCACTTATGAGATGGTCCACACTTGTATGTTGGATCAGACATCATCCGTTCATTCATTTCGATGTTGTAGGCCAACTGATGAGCGAACGGGCTTGATTTCTGTGCCAGTTAATCTTTATGACATTTCCTACCATTTGCACGGGTCAGATTTCCTGTCCATAAGACACAATGGAGGAAGAAAAGATGTACCAAGGTGAGCCTAACAACATATAGTTTGCATGAAAATGCGAAGGTTCCATGAAAATACTTGACTCTTTCTCCAACACAGCCTCTCATATTATATTATTAGAGTCATATAACCTATGATGTTAGCCTTTCGAGGGGTGCATCAAGTAATTTCTTGTTAAAGTAGGTCTCCTCATCTCTCCTAAATTCACGTGCCTTGGAGGAAACGCTGGATGATCTAAGCCATTCATCAGGTGGGTCCCACCGTAAACATAGCCCAACCAAATGATCAGACCCACCCAACATCAGTCTGATTTGTATCTCCCATATCTTCTCTCTCATGTGCATGGCACCAGCCATTAACTAGTTGAAATAACTCCAATGCTTTCAAGGTATTTGGATTGAAACAGAAGTTTTAAGTATGATATCACTTATCCAGTACAACTGGTAATGGAAACTTTATCCCTAGTTTGTCAGATAATACCAACTGGTATTGAAAGCTTTATCCATAGTTTGTCCATATACCGTGATTTACACAATCATCAAGAGAAGTGAAGATTAATGGAAACCATCCATGTTGTGAATTCTGCATACTATGAACTATACTCATGTTCCAACTCTAAAAATCAAAGATTAGGATCATCACTTAAATTACAATTATGTGATAATAGCTTATGGGAGTAATGAGAATATGGGACAGCTCAAGACAATAACCATTACAGCATGTACACCCATAAGGTGGCAACACAAGCTGGATCCCGATCCATGCTAGGCAAAATGAACTCGTCCCTGAAAGGAAGCATAGTCGTTGGGTACACAGAGGTGTGTGCGACAGTGTCCCGCGTAGAACCCGCCTAGGATTTGGGTGAATGGCTAGCTAAGTGGGTCGCGAGTTTGATTCCCTTCCCTATGATTTACCCAATGCATTGACATTTTAAGTTTTAAGTTTGATTTCCTTTCCCATCATTATTTATCCGTGGTTTGCGGCTTAAAAGAGGCAGGATACTACCTAGTTATAATGTATGTATATATATATATATATATATATATATATATATATATATATATATATATATCCATGGTACACATTGGTATATGTTATTTTCTACACATGCCACATGTGCAAACATAAACCTTCAAACATACCACATACACCACAATCAATCTTCAAATATTGGACGTGTTAAAGGTACCAAAATGTAAATGTAAGCAAACGGCCAAGCACCTTGTGCCACGTGCTAATATTAATCTTCAAATGCCTTGATAGGTGAAACTGTGTGACCATCAATTTGCAAGCAGCCCACATGTACAGTTGTCAATGTGCAAACGTAACCATGGGGACATAAGACTGCCTCATGAAGATAACCGCAGGTGGAAACTAAGCTGGTCAGCTCATCAAGTGGGCCATATATGGACATAGAATGTGACCCATTGGCAATTTTCATAAACAGTCCATTCTCTTCATACAGCAGTAGCCACCTGATGAGTGGGCTAAAATTATTTTTTATGAAAAATGACCATCTTCACAGTGGGACCCACCTTATGCAAGCACAGATGTCCCATGTATGTCACACATTGGCATGAATGCTGCATGTAAAAGTGTGCGGGGAGAGTGTGCATGTGAGGGGTACCAAACTTTACCATAAACCATCAGAAGTGATGTGAAAAAAATCCCATCCATACACTGAAGACGGTAGCAGAAAGTCCAATGCCTTGTACACCAAGGCAATGTGCACTGAGAGTCCAGTGCACAAATCAATCTCTCACCATCCAATAACGGTGGGTGGGAAGCTTAACATGCATTTCAAAATGGACATTATAAAATTCACATTTTGAAATGCATGCTAGATTCCAGCCAACTGCCTTTAAGCTGGGAGACTGCACACCAACTCTTTGGTGCTCTCTTTCTACATTGACGCTGGTGCTCATTTCCTCTTCTTTTGGTGAAGAAGAACTAAGGTTCTATCAGATTTCGGAGATGTTATGAAAATATCAAGAAATCATTGAGGAAATATTCATTTCTAACAAAAACAGATGAATATTGTTAGCATAGATATACATGAACATATGCACAGCTATATATATATATATATATATATAGAGAGAGAGAGAGAGAGAGAGAGAGAGAGAGAGAGAGAGAGAAATGGTCTCCAGTGAACCATCCGGCAGGCTACTTGGTGCGGTCTAATTCCCAACGTAAAGAGGATATCGGATTGCGTTCTAAGTAAACTTTGTTAGGCCCGGTGTGAATGGATGTGGTCCATCCACGCCGTCCATCCATTTTTCAAGAGCATTTTAATGGTTGAGACAAAAATTGAACCATTTCCAATGCTCAAGTGGACCATAGAACAGGAAACATTGGGAATAATAATTTCCACCATTGAAACGTTTTTAGGGTCTATAGTGATGTTTATTTGTCATCCGACCTGTTTGTGAGATCACACAGATATAGATGAAAGGAAAACACGAATATCTTGTGTACCCTAAGAAAATTTTCAACGGTTGACATTTAATTCACACTATTTCCTGTGGTGTGGCCCACTCTAGCTTTGGATATACTTCATTTTTGGGCTTAAGCCTTAAAATTATCTGTTAAAATGGATGCAAGGAGTGGATGGAATATATAAATCACAGAGGGCCCCACAAAGTTTACTCAGTAGGGAGTCCGCTTCTCCACGAGCGAGCTCGGCGCGGATTGGCAATTGACAGGTTGAGAAGTGACATCACCAAATTTTGTGGCCCACCATGATATATGTTTTGTTTCCGCACCGTCCATCCATCCGAAGAGATCATTTTAGGGTAATATCCAAAGAATGAATCACATCCAAAGCTCCAGTGGACCCCCCTACCACAGAAAACAGTGGCGTTAAAAAATTTTAAAGGCCACAAAAGTTTTTGATCAAGCTTATATTTGTATTTTCCCTTCTTTAATGTCTTTGTTAACTTTTGAACGGGTTGGATTTCGAAAAAACATCATGGTGGGCCTTAGAAAGGTTTCAACGGTGGGCATCAATCTTCCCGCTATTTTCTGTGGTGGGGTCCACTAAAGCTTTGGATCTGCCTCATTCTCTTGCAAATGGCTTAAAATAATATCTCTAAATGGATGGACATTGTAGATACAACACATACATAATAGTGGGGTCCACAGAACTTGGTAGCCAGCATTGGGAAATGGACCGCACCAAGGGATGGTTCGCAGGAGACCATTAGTGTGTGTGTGTGTACACGGCTAGATAAATTCTCTCTCTGTACATACGAGTGCTCTTTTATATAATTTAGCTACCTCAATACATCCACTTTTCCACCACGTAGCTTATATTACAGCATAGAGTACGTCTATGTACAGATAAAGATAACCTATCTAGCCTATGTACAGCTGTACAAATATACATTTCTATATATCCTAACAAATATCATTATTTTCAGATTGGGAGATCTCTTTCTGAGAATACGGGAGAATAATCAATCAGAAATGAATACCACAAGAAATATTACAATATCTTCTAAATCCGTATACAAGAAAACAAATGAAGAGGTAAAACAACTCCTAACAGTTCACATTCAATGTGAATGCATGGCCCACCCAATGATTGGACTGGCCCTATTTTTTAAGCCATGGACCTAAATGGTGGACCCACCTGATTCGAGGCTTACACGTGAAACAAGGCAACATATACATGGCTGTGTAGGGACTGGTCTGTGGGATTAGTGTGCACACATGTTTTTTTTTTTTTTTTTAAACGCACGCACACACAACCCACACGCACACTGTGGGATTTCACCACCGTGGGTACTCGAACCCTTGACCCCGTGTTGAAACTCCAGGGAGTCTACCACCCGGGTAAGAGTAAGGACCCTGCACACATGTATTTACTTGTGTAAAAATACAACAGTAAAGATTGCTCATTACAAAGTACAAACAAGGACAATGTCACAGCTGTAAAGGGTGAAGATCCTTCAGTTATGCATGCATTGTCTCAACACATTAAATGATGTTTCCCGAAACCAAGTCATTTTACATGTAAATTGAAAGAATCATGAAAAACAGACAAACCTATTCAGACAATCCAAGAAACTGAGCAAAGCTTGGATACTTCGGCTCCCATCCAATTTCAGCACGAGTTTTTGAGTTATTCACTCTCTTTCCTAAAGGATCAGCAGTGCCTGCAATGAAAATCCATTTTCATGTTCAGAACGTTAGCGAAAGAGCTACAAGTAATCATATTGATTGGGAGGTCTTCCAGGCACATTTGGATGTCCACCAAATCGCGTTATGCAGTACTTCCAAGCCAGAGAGGTTGGCTTTGCAGTTTGGGCAACATAGGAAACAGATACTGTGTTAAGCCAGCTCCTGTTTTCCTGCTTTTTTCACCTCAAACCACAAGTGAGATATGTATTTGGGAAAGTTCACAAACATATCTCAATTCAAATTCAGCACCAGGGGTGGCAATCGCACGGGTTACCTGGCCCAACCTGCTTTTGAGGCAGGTTCGGCCAACATAATGGGTAGCAGGCTGGGGTCGGACTAGAAATGTAAATGGGTCGGGCTTCGGTCAAACACTGCCCGAGTTGACCTGCCCAGGTAGGGTTGCAACTTGGTTTCAGGTCAACCCAAACCAAATTGACCCAACCCAAGTTCGGGCTTGGGTTGATTTGTATTGTCAAGGTCCTCAGGTTGTGTTTGGGTTGGAAAACAACAACCTGATTTGAAATTGGGTTGGGTCAAGTTGAGCTAATTCAGGTCGGGTTAGGCAAGATTGGGAATAAGCATGTATTTGGGTTAGGTCCAGTATAGAGGAATCTGGGTTGCGATTGGGTTGGGCACTTCTGCTTGGAATTCGGGCCAGGTCAGGCTGCAGGTTGGGCCCTCTTGAGTTTGGGTTGGGTTCAGGATGACCCTCAACCCAACCCACCCGAGTTGCATCCCCACACCCAGCTTGTCAGTGGTTGGGCCATATCCAAATGACATGACAGGTCTGAACCAAAACATGAAACTAAACAAAGGAAAGCATAGATGATTCATTTGTCCATCCACTGATTGGGCCAGGCTATGCATATCCTTAGCCTCATGTTCCATTCATAAACCCAAGTTGAGTTGTGGTGAGTTAGGTCAGCTCAGGTCAAGCTTGAGCTTGATACATTTTAGGTGGGTTGGATTGGGCCACAGAGAAGTGGGTCATGGTCAGGGTTGGGCTAGAATGCTTGGCCTATTTAGTAAATGGGTCAGGCTTGGGCCGACCCTGACCCAGCATGAACCCAAACCATTGCCACCGTTACTTGGCACTGGCCTATCATGCCGGCTTGGGGAATTGGAAACTTCCAAACATAGCCTTTTTCAGTATTCAAACATCATGGAAGAGCTTGCCTGTAAAACCCTCGAACTTTTTGCTAAATTTTCCACTTCTGTTTACCAAGTCCATTACTTCTTGCCTGCAATAGGACAACATGGGAGCAAATAAACCTCCTAAACAAGGTAAACAGCACATAATTAAATTTATGGTAAAGAAAATTCATTATTGAATTTGGCGATCTGGAAAACCAACATAATTTCAGTTACCAGCATTATATAGAAAAAGGCATCTAAACAAATAAACGAACAACATCTGATGTCAAACACCCACAGCGGGAGTTTTCCGTCGGTAAATTTCATCGCCACTAGGTGATGGGAAGTGGTCCCCCTCGGTTCAGAACTAGGAGGTGGTGGAATCAAGTTGGGCTCACGTCTCCCATCATTCTTAAAAGAACCAGCATCCCAGCTTGCACATAAAAAACGAACACTATTGCAAGAAAATACTGCCTTTAGAACCATCTATAGACATGTAACCTTCATGGCTTTTAAATTTTAAGGCAGCAATGTTTTGTGAATTAAATCACATTATTATACATATTTACACACAATTATACATATAGAATGGTTAAGTTATGAATGTAAAGATTGGGGTTGCTCACTATCTTTTAGTTCATTGATGATCTGACTAGTTACATTCCTAAAGAGTAAAGTTGGAAAAAGCACAACCTTGATAAAGGATGATTGTCACAACCCAGAAAGATACGGCCGCGAAGCTTCTTCTTCAAAATTGCAATGGAGAGGGATGCAGCATCCTGTTATGCATGTAAATAGGTCAGAACACACTCATCTCAAGGTTTTCAACTAAAAACATACATTAGAATTTGTTTCCACTGATATGAGAAGTTGGGTTCTTCACCGACACCCAAAACAAATATGAAACTAGTGTTTAAAGTATGTTAACCTAAAGCTTTAAATTGGTAAAGATTTCCATGTCCAGGCATTAATGTATATGAGAGTTTTCATACAATTTGGAGGGAGGACTTTTCCAAATCCTAGAACCCACAACTAAAGATAGTGAAGAAATGCGAAACCACCTCATTATGATTGGAAAGAACCAATATAATTTGAAAAAAGATGGCTCCTGAATACAGTAGCATACTTTTGACCATTGAAAGAACTTGAAAAAACTCAGTAAAGTTAGTTCCAGCTCTAAGAAAAATGCTATTCCTGTAAGACGAGTTGAATAACTGGATAAAAACCATACAACGAATATTCCGAGAAAAAACAAGAAATGGACAAAATTGCTAAAAACCAAATCAACAGTAGACTTTCTTACACTAAATGTACGGTGAGAACTTCAAGATAGTATACGCACAGAAAGCTGTGCATTTAAAGCAGCATTACATTACATGTATGACCTATTATTTTGAATTATAATAGAATGAAGGCAAGAGAGAGAGAGAGAGAGAGAGAGAGAGAGAGAGAGAGAGAGAGAGACTAAAGATGAAAGTTGAGACCTCATAGTGAATAAGATTGAGTATATGATCTGGACGAGTGTCAACAGTCCCTTTCTCCAGCCAGTAGACGTGGGCACCTCTATCTGACTTGTATACATAGCTAAGGAAATGCTATTTTGAAGATTTCAATATAATTCCATCATGCATCACTGCAGTTTTTGGTTACAAAAAGGGAAAACCCCAAAATTTGCGAAAAAGAAAAAAGAGGAAGAAAAGTAACAAGAGGTAGGATATGTAAAGCCCGGCCAATCTAAGTACACAACCGCCAACCTCCAGCACTGCATTTTCGGCTTTTAAAAGGACATCTGTCCGGGGACTTCTCCCAATGGGTACTATTGGAGAGTCCTGCAAGGCCACGCCCAAAATGCTAGATCAAACTTCAGGATATACCCCAAAAACAAAGGACAATTTAAGCTAAGATGTCAACTTAGTTAAGCTTGCTTTACAATGCTAATTAGAAAGATGGATGGAGTAAAAAAAATTTTCTATCCACAAATTAGGATTTATGGGGCTATATTCACCAAAACACAGCAGTACTCAACATCTTTCTTGGTAGAATGGCAAAGTAAAAGCAAAATAAAAGGATTTGTGTGGGCAAACAGGTCATTAAGCTTTGATGTTCACATCCCCCTTGTGCAATTTATGGTAACTTGTTTGTTATTTTGTATTAGAATTTAGAACCCAAGCGAGTGAAGTCGACTTTCCAGGGTTAGGAAGCAGTAAGTTTCTTGTCAGCATTCTCAACGTTGTCAGCTGGAATGTTTTGTTTTTTTGTGTATTTTAGTTGCAGTTGAGTGATGAGAAGGTCACTCAACATGTACACTTGCACTGTCTGGGTTCTTGCTTCTTTAATAAAATTGTGGTAGGTAACCTTATCGATTTGCCTTTCCGATTCATTCGACCTAATGACTTGATGAGAGGTCAGAAGGCTCAGTACCATCACAAAACAGCAAGATAGGTTAACCACTAGTTCAGAATTACCCATGACAATAAAAATAGCATCGGGAGCAAAACTACTACAAATAACCAAGACTATGACCTAACTTTCAATATTAAGAGTACCATTATCCACACACAAGTTTAGGAGTATGACAGGAATAAAAATGTCATAGGACCAAGATGTAAGTAAATGTACAATGTCGCCTTCTTCTTCTTCTTCTTCTTCTTCTTCTTTTGAGAGGTTAAAATGTGGGAGGTCACTAGCGCTTAGAAATTATCCAAACAAGTTTACGAGTACGACAGGAATAAAAATGTCATAGGACCAACGTGTAGATAAATCTGGAACATCACCTTTTTTCTTTTTTCATTATTATTATTATTATTTGAGGGGTTAAAATGTGGGAGGTCACTAGGGCTTAGAAATTGAGAAAAAAGATGCATAGATCAGAGTATCTGAGAAACAGCTTCTTTTTAGAAAATGTGTTACCAGCAGAAAATGTGTAATATTAGATGTAACACCTCATCGCATGATCCATTGTCATTGCAATCGAATGCAGCAGTGCTTGATGTAAATAGGAAAGAACCTTCACCACTCCAGCTTGATGTAGCCTTCCTGCACATTGTTTGACACTTCAAAATCATTGCTTAATACCAAAAAGAATTGCAGTTCCATCATTGAATGGATAACTAGACACAGAAGGTCTGTTTCACAGAACTAAATATGGTTGAATGCTTGTCAAAAAACATGCATTTCTGGGGATAAACTTCATATACAAACTAAGATTGTATTTCCCTCAAAGTAAGCTAATTAGTAATTACATAACAAAAATTGTATAAATAATCAAATATAACTAGAAAGGGGTGCACTCCAGCAGTACAGGTGCCACCATAACCTTACGGTGATGCCAGCCAGATGTGGGACCCAGTGATGTTTTCATGGAATCCAACATCCATCAAATGCTTCATCTCAAAAAAAAACCCAGGCCGCCAAAATTCGGACTGATCCAAAACTCAAGTGGGCCATAGCACATCGAACATACTGAGAGGAAACAGCCAACGTTGATTAAAGTGGGGAACCTACCATGTTGTAGATATAGAATCCAAATCATTCCGAATTTCAGACCCAGATGAAGGGTCTGGCCAAAAATCAGGCTGTTTTACGACTTATGTACCCCTGTTAAATTCAAGGGTAGGCATCCCCTCCCACCTTGTTTCCTTTGCTATGGCCCACTTCATCTTTAGGTTGGGATAACACAAATGTCTATTGATTGATAGAATTTTGATATTAGTTTGATAATTAACTCCATTGCAAGCATTTGCACCCAAATATGCCCCCGTCAACAGGCTTTTATTGATTTGGGAAACAAGATACATTCTAAGTTGTGGTCTTACACAGGCCCTTAATAGGTAAAATAAAAAATTTAAAAATTTTATATAAAATAATAATAATAATAATAATAATAAGCCATCTATCACATGGTACATAAATATGCAAATGATGCATAAAGCCCTAATCTATGCTCCTTTGTCTTCAGAGTGTTTAGATTCTTGATTAGGGAAAGATATTCCAATGCTTCAAGGACCCAAATAGCCTTAATGTTCATATCTTGTATTGTTCCAAGAAGTTCAGAAATTCGGCAGCATGTCTCCCTTGCCTGGAGACATTCAAAAGACCTCGTGCAAAAACATCACTTGGCCATTTTTCTAGAGAAAACCGGAGGTCAGCAAAGATTGCTTTGACAATTAGCGCGGGACCACCTAAGGGTTCAGTTTATTAGTCTAAACAGTCAATGCAAAGCCACTGCTTAGGACTCTGGATGGTTAGTGCAAAGTCACCTCTAGAGCCCTGACCGATCAGTGATAGGCCACTACCCAAGCATCTCAGACACTCAACATGGAGCCAGACTGCCGGTACTCAGACAATTGGTGCAGAGCCACTGCTGCAGGTCCAAAGGCAATCTCTCAAAAAAAATAAATAAATAAATAAATAAATAAAAATTAAAAATTAAAAGTTCAAAGGCTAGTGCAGATCCATCTTTAGACTCATTCTCACTTTGTCCCGAGCCATGGCATGAAAAGGAAGAGAGAGCTGTGTGAAGGATCTAGAGAGCTTTTAGGCATTTTCAGGAGCCGAATAGCTAACGGAAATGAAGGCCCAAAAGGGTATTTATAGTGAAGAGAGACAGTTATTTCCTACCCTTGAGGAGGTTATGTGGTCATTTCCCACCTACAGACACGTGTCACATCACCATTGAACAGCGCAAAAGTACTTTCTATCGACATGCTAGGTGCAAACTGTTGTCCCATGCTGGCATTGTCTATTGGTGTGAACTCCTGTCAAATAAACTGGTACCGCAGTTCATCCAGCATAGGCTTCTCGTTGTCCTTTAGACAACAAGCGCAGACCATATTTTGATCCCTTGAAAATTGTCCACTATTATCCCGAACTACCTTGGATAATGAGAGCGGAGTGGATGCTAGAGGACCCGTGCTGGCCCTAACTCTTGGCACGTAGTGTACCAAAGGGTTTCCACATTGTCCTTAGTGAGTGAGATAAGTGAATGATGGACCTCCACTGGCCCTAACCATTCGCAGAATGCCATAAATGGTCTCACACTGACAATAGTTAGTTCGTAACCTGGTCCTGCGCTAACTTGTAGATGAGGGCAGACTACCCAGCGCTGGCCAGTGATGGTTAGCGTGGATCGACCTTTGCCAAAATTTCAATGTCAACATTAGGCCTCAGAAGTTTCTTAAGGTGATGCACCTAATGGATGGTTTGGATGGTGTGAATAAATTACATGGGCACAACATATAGCTAGTACCATCGTAAAGTTATGGTTGTATTGGTCATGGTATTAAAAAAGGGGTCATGTTACGGCCATAAAAGCCGTTACATAATAGTAATGATGGTGCTCGTCACGTGATAGAGGGTTGTACCGCCCAATTTGAAGAAGAAAAAAAAGTCCATAACAGGCTCGTAACAGCAATAACACCTGTAACAGGCCCATAACATTCCAACATGGGGCCGATGCATTTTTTTTCCTTTAAAAAAATTTGATCATTACAAGGCCATAACGGCCAGCGTCACCATTATTGAATACCTTGGCACTGGTACCATTGTGGCACAGCCCAAGTAGAAGAGCAGAATGTCTTTTGATTATGGTTTAAGAAAATAATCAGAAATTCCATCACAACGTCATTATCGCTAGAAAGATCACTCTACCTTGTGTTGAGAAAAACAACCATTAATAATGGCCATTATATAGAATGATGGCTGTTACTTACACAGGCCTTTTCTTTTTAAGTATAATAGCATGATGTTTTTACAAGATTAAGGCAGTTGTTGATAAAGAAATAACCATTTTTTTTCCCATGGGCCCAACCTATTCCATTTTCCCATTTTTAATGTTCTACAACAACTATTTCAATTACATAATGGTAATGAAAGTAAGTCATTGGAAGGTCACAACATTGTTTCTAAACCATGGCTTAGAAAGATAAACCAAGAAAATAAATTAGATCACTCTGCTGACAGCAGCCTTGTTCGGTAACTGTGGTCCTATTGCAAAAAGGCATTATACCAAGGTTTTAAATATTGGTATCGGGGGTTGTATCGGCCCCCAATTTCTGATACAATATAGGTAGGTTTTTGTTTGTTTGTTTGAAAGGACAATACAGGCAGATATGTATCCACATTCCGCCAATATGGGCTCGTATCGACCACATACTGGTCCTCTGCACAGCCGTATCATATCGGATATTTAAAACTATGGCATATACTTAATCAGCTAATTTATACATGCCGAGAAGCTTCAATATCATGATTACCTCACATCACCAGGGTAGTCCACACTTCGGGATGGTGGAGCACAGAAAATGACATATGGAAACTGGCGAGTTGCATTTGACTCTCTTACTGACGGGTTTATCCCAATTTTTATCAATTCATCATGGTGATCCGTAGTCATTGTCTGCCCAAATATTTCACAGCCTGGATGTTCCTGTTCCAAAGCATATCTTACATGTTAATATTTCTCTCAGAATGCAACCTCAGAAATAGGAGAATTAACCAAGTGATAAAGTTACCAAAGCATCCCATTTTACCCTTCATCGGTTGAACATTCATGGAATTGTGCATCAGAGAACATGCATTGACACTCCAAAACAAAATGGCCAAATGCAGTAAACATTTCCGCTTCCAATGAGAAAATGGAAATTTCATACATCCAATTAAAAATGTGTTGAGAAATGTCCACACAAGTTTAGTGGAGTCCATCCAAGTCAATCTTAACCAAGTCCAATTAAAAATGTGTTGAGAATTGTCTACCAAAGCCAAGCAAGTGTGATGCCTTCTACAGGTGGGTGTGGGTGTGAGTGTGGGTTGGGTGTGTGATAGGCGTAAGACTAGACTAAGGTGTGTTTAGCACCATTATTCAAATGATGACTACTCATCAACCATATACATTACGTACCCTGATGTGAATAGAACACGACTGGAAAATAAAATTGTTTGGACAATCAAAGCCACCTCATTTGGCTGGTTGAATTTGGATCACTGACAGTTTTAACTTCCCATTTAATTGCCACCATTGGACAGGATTGTTTAACAGGTGATTTCTGTGTTATGCTCCATCCATAACGGAACCTGCAATTTGGATGAGATTAACGACAATTAGTGTGGTGGATGAGCCACTGCCATTTTAAAAAGTGGTCAAATCACCATAGTCTTGTCTGCTGAATGGTAAATATAGACACCAA
The DNA here is from genome assembly GCA_030180095.1 of Magnolia changhungtana. Taxonomy (NCBI): domain Eukaryota; kingdom Viridiplantae; phylum Streptophyta; class Magnoliopsida; order Magnoliales; family Magnoliaceae; genus Magnolia; species Magnolia changhungtana. The sequence goes on along the minus strand of JASAUF010000647.1, from coordinate 2,601,601 downwards.
GTTCACCATACTAACCTACAGAATACCTGCATTCAAACACAAACTTCAATATTTTGAGATCAATCAACCATTCAGTCCAGCCCACCCTTGACAGGCCACTAAGTAGCGATTGAAGATAAGTCAAACATATAAAGCCGTCAAAGATGAAATCAAGCTAAACCTTGCTCACTGAATGAGCTCATGGAAACCATGGTTGCAATCAGCCATCTAATACTCACTAAGAGGATAATTTCACGTGTCTGGGGATGGTATAAAAACTATGGTTTGGCTAGCACTGGTGACCATATATCTTTGTTTTCCAGAACTCCTATGTGAATGTGATTATCACTTCTCCTCCTCCTTGAGTGTATCCAACATGGACTATTGTAGTAAGGAGATTGTGTAACAAAGGCTCTGTGGGGTCCACTGGGATTACTGTGTGAAATCTATATTGTACACCTGTTGAGCCGGCTCATGTTAGGACATCAGCCCAAAAACGAGGCAGATCTAAAGCTCGAGTAGGCCACAACACCGGAAAGCTCAGTATCCCCATCCTATCACTTCCCTTTCAGCTAGGCACACATGCACGTACACACAATTTATAAAGGAAACTCGAAATGTTATGAAAAGGATCTTCCATTTACAATGATGCCTGAAACAGTAGCAAGCTTCAAGGTTGCTGGAATCTAAAATTTCAAACGGCTCTCAATTGTGGTTGATGCTCACTTATCCTTTGGAGAATATACATCCAACTGTTGATATTGGGTTTCATTATAGAAAGGAGAAAATAGGATGCAGTAAAATAAACGGGTATAACTTGTCACGTCAAATGAAGGATGGATACCTGTCTCCATATTTCTGCTACTATGCAGCCAAGTACACCAGGCCCTACAATCAACAGATCATTTTGCCCAACCTGACCGGAAGAAGAAACCGCCAGCCCTTCATTAGGTGCTCCTGCATCCATCAAAAGGTAATAAAACTTCTTTCTAAAAATAACTTAGAAGTAAAATTGATTGCATAATTCATTGAGTGCAATGATAAAATAAAAGGTAAGAATATGCAAATAAGTAATTAATCAATGGCATCATCATCAAGGTTCACAATATCATCTAATCATGCCAAATCTGTATGAATCTATCATGATACGTTGATTCCCAAGACAATACTCTTCAGGCATCTTGACCTTGGAATGATATCGATCTAAATTAAAATTGTTCGCGTAGAAATGCATTGAAAAGGCATTCCACTACAATGCATTTATATCAGAACGTATTGATAATACAAAGCCAATACCAACAACACATTCTATACATAGCTATGCCTCAGCAGTAGAACTACAACTTGGGCTCAGGCTGACCCAACTTGAGTTCAGATCAGATTAAGGTAGGACCCAATTTGAAATCGGAGTGGGTTCAAACTCGCTTGGCATCCATTTCCAAGCTCAAACTCGAAAATCCCCCCACCATATACAGAGTCCCACAAAGCATCCGACAACTAAACTAGGATGCTTACGAGCCTCAGATCCTCTCAATCGGCCCATACCATCATGGCAAGAAGAGACTACATGGTATGGAAAAACACAAATGGCGGTATCTAGATTCGATCCTCAAACGCAATCCCCTATATACATTGAAGGACTACATCGAGGAGATGGTGATATTGGAGGATGAATTGAGAAGTTGCTACTCCGAAGTAGTGGACTACAAGGGCAGTGAGTTCGTGGAAATGATGGTGCTTGATGGTTGCTTCATTGTCGAGTTCTTTATCAAGCTAAAAGAGGATTTATGCGCGATGGATCCGGTATTTCGTACTATTTCAACACTGGTACTTGTTGGGTATGATATGCTCCTCCTGGAAAATCAAATTCCTTTCTTAGTTCTGCAGAAGATTTTCAAAATGGCTTTACCAATGAATCCACCACGCAAGTATTTACTTGTTGAAGTAGCCCTTGATTTCTTCTTTAATTTCTTCCATGAAATCATGCCTAGTACTGATAAAATTATGATGATGGCTTCTGGTCGTCTTGATGATCTTCATGAAGATCATCTTCATCATTTGCTACATTTGTTCCACTTGCATTTGATACCAACCAAGACTATTAACAAACAATCCAATCTTTCATACAATCCTACGGTCAAATCCATCACCCACATGTGGGAGAAACTACTCAAGTTCTTCCACTCGAAAGTATTCTTCCAAAGTTCAACTAAGGCCAAGTTGCCCATTAGTAACCTTCAATATCCACAGTTGCAGCATCGTAACGATGAAGATGATCCCTTGCGCGGCTGAGCTCCAACTTGCAGGGGTCAAGTTCAAGAAGAAAGAGGATGGGAGTAGCATCTTGGATGTGAAATTTAGCAATGGGGTGTTGGAAATCGCACCGTTGTTGATAAATTCCTGCACCAAAATTCTATTTCGGAACCTTCTAATGTTTGAACAATGCTACCCAAATGCTAGAATCTGTTTCACAACTTACATTATCTTCATGGATTGCATTATCAATACATCCAAGGATGTGGCGTTGCAATGGAATCATAGATCATTTGATGGGAAGAGATGAGGAGGTAGCCAAATTATTCAACCAGCTTGGATGTGGGATATTTGATTTCCAGAATAATTACCTCTCGGGTTTGTACAAGGATGTGGAAGAACATTACAATACCAAATGGAACATGTTGTGGGTGAGCTTGAGGCGTGGTTATTTCAGCGGTCCTTGGGTTGGCCTTACCACGATCATGGCTATCATCATCATTCTAGCAAACATCACCCAAACACTCTTCACTGTCTTTTCCTATTTCCGACCCAATTCTAGCTGTTGATCATCATGTTTTAATGGAATTATACATCCTGGGTCTTCTCCTTCTGTCATCTGGCTTATGTCCTTCATGTAGCGTGTTTTAATGGAATTATACATCTCGGGTCTTCTCCTTCTGTCATTTGGCTTATGTTCTTCATGTAGCATGTTTTAATGGAATTATACATCTTGGGTCTTCTAAATTTGTCATCTGCCTTATGTTCTTCATGTAGCATGTTTTAATGGAATTATACATCATGGGTCTTCTCCTTCTGTCATCTAGCTTATGTTCTTCATGTAGCATATAATGGAATTATACATCCTGGGTCTTCTCCATTTGTCATCTGGCTTATGTTCTTCATGTAGCGTGTTTTAATGGAATTATACATGCTGGGTCTTCTCCATCTATCATCTAGCTTTTGTTCTTCATGTAGCGTGTTTTTAATGGAATTATACATCCTGGGTCTTCTCCTTCAGACATCTGGCTTATGTTCTTCACGTAGCATGTTCTAATGGAATTATACATCCTGGGTCTTCTCCTTCTGTCATCTGGCTTATATTCTTCATGTGGCATGTTTTAATGGAATTATATGCATCCTGGGTCTTCTCCTTTTGTCATCTGACTTATGTTATTCATGTAGCATGTTTTAATGGAATTATACATCCTGGGTCTTCTCCTTTTGTCATCTAGCTTATGTTCTTGATCATGTAGCATGTTTTAATGGAATTATACATCATAGGTCTTCTCCTTTTGTCATCCGGTTTATGTTCTTCATGTAGCATGTTTTAATGGAATTTACATCCTGAGTCTTCTCCTTTTGTCATCCTGCTAATGTTTTTTATCATGTAGCATGTTTTAATGGAATTATACATCCTGGGTCTTCTCCTTCTTTCATCTGGCCTATGTTCTTCATGTAGCTTGTTTTGATGGAATTATACATCCTGGGTCTTCTCCTTTTGTCATCCGGTTTATGTTCTTCATGTAGCATGTTTTAATGGAATTTACATCCTGGGTCTTCTCCTTCTGTCATCCAGCTTATTTTATTTTATTTTTTTATCATGTACATGTTTTAATGGAATTATACATCCTGGGTCTTCTCCTTCTTTCATCTGGCTTATGTTCTTCATGTAGCTTGTTTTGATGGAATTATACATCCTAGGTTTTCTCCTTTTGTCATCGAGCTTATGTTCTTCATGTATCATGTTCTAATGGAATTATACATCCTAGGTCTTCTCCTACCGTAATTTGGCTTGTGTTTTTCATGTAGCATGTTTTAATGGTTATGCATTCCCAGGTCTCCTGGTTTCATCATCTGGCTTATGTTCTTCAAGTGACATTCAAACCGAATGATTATGAAATCACGTTGATACTTCAACCTCTTACCAGTACGGCAGGAGACATCTTTATCTTTCTTCAGGGATCTTTAGAATTAGTACAGATGATTTTGATATTTCTTATTTGTAATTTTGCAATAATGGAAGTATCTCTTATGTGTGTGAAGTGTAGAATATCAATTATGGTTTTCTTTTTAATATTGTAACTTGTCCACTGAACCCTATAAAGATCGAGTTGACTTGAACCGGTTGGTCATGACTCGGATAATTAAGTCACCAGCTGTGGGTAGCAATGGTCAGAAGATGCTGATGGGAACAGTCCATCTAACCTATCCCATCTATCTGAATCGTGTGCGCGCCTGACCCAACTAGACACTAACCGGGTTCATCACATGGACCTGGCTTGAGCCTGACCGGACCTTATTTTTAAGCAGGTTGGATGCAGTTCACGTGGGGCCCACCATAGAGTACCACTGGAGCCTTCTTTGATTGGTATGCAATCTATGGTGTTATTTGATGAGAATGAAAGTGGACCAGATGGTTGGACCTCAACTCCATTTAACCCACTTTAGGATGGATTGAGCATGCGTTCGAGGTCCAATAGCAAATTGGGCTAGTCTTAGGATGATTGAAGCCGTTTTTCTGGTGGGCCACAAATAATATTCAAAGGTGTTAACTCCTTCCATCATATATCTGGGCCTAGCAAGGCTGTTATTGCGCTGGGCTTCTGCTTCAACTGCTGACTGGCCTGACCTCTTTAAAATAGGTCCTACACCAAGGCCCGATCCATTAACAGTCCTCTCATCACAGGTCTCATCTCTCTTCGGGGTTACCCAACGTACGTGTCTGTTACTCCCTACCTAGCCATGGTGAAGTCTCTTGCATCTCCACCATAACTGGCAATGGTCCATGTGTCTGGAACCATCTCTAGGGAAATAGGACTATTTATCTGGTGGGCCCCACTTGAACAGGCCACAAGCACAAAAGGACTGTGATTTGATAAACATAACTGACCGATTGGTTCAAGATCCACTCTCATGGTGGTCCACCAGGTCAATGGATATCGGTACCACTGCCGTCAAAGCATGCCATATGAGCGGTGATGATGAATGACACGAACGCGCTAAACGTGTAGTAAGTCCCACCATGGCGGAAACGGATTGGCTACTCCCCTGCCACCAGCCAATGGCTGATGGTCGGTGCTCTGTGGGCCCCAACAAGATGTACGTATTTCATCCATGCTGTCCATCTATTTTTCCAGATCATTTTATGATATGAGACCAAAAATTAGTTATATACCAATCTCAAGTGGACCACATTACAGGAAACAGTGTTGAATGAGCGTCAACCATTAAAAACCTTTTGGGAACCATAAAAGTTTTGGATCAAGCTGATATTTGTTTTTTCCCTTCATATGGGCCTGTATGACCTAATCAACAGATTGGATGTCAAATAAACAGTACATTGGGCCCTAGGAGGATTTTAATGGTAGATATACAATCACTATTGTTTTCTTGTGGTGTGGTCCACATGAGATTTATATCCCTCTAATTTTTGGGATCAAGCCCTAAAATGATCTTTAAAAATGGATGAACGGGGATAATGATGCCCACCGTTGAAACCTTCCTAAGGCCCACCATGATGTTTATCTATCATCCAACCTGTTCATAAGGTTAAAAAGATCCGGATGAAGGGAAAACACATATATCAGCCCGATCCAAACCTCTGTGGCCCCAAGGACTTTTCAATAGTAGACCACACCACGTCTATTTGAGCTTTGGATCTGCCTTGTTTTTTGGTCCATATCCTAAAATGATGTCACAAAATAGATAGACAGTGTGGATATAATACATACATCATGATGGGGCCACATCACTGGTTTAAATTCTGTTCACATATGGCCTACCTGATAACGGTATTTTCTTAATTATAGACACGTGTGATACACACAAATGCTATGGCTGATGAACCGGCCCGCTCTTCAACACGTGTGAAGAAAGTATACTTGAGTGAGTGCAATTAGCATTTCTCAGCCCGAAATCTTATCCAACGGATGCTATGGGTTGATTTTAGGCTGGTAGGGGCTACTTAGAAGAACAATTCAATTGTACAACGGGGTCCCGTGCAACAGACTAGAACAGCATGCTCTTTCCATAAACAAGAAGATAACCAATCGCATACACCCAACGGTTCCCAACTTGTGGAGCTGAACACAAACCAAGTCAACTCGGCTAGCTTACTTGATTCAGCTCAATTTAGCTTGGGTTAGTTGGGCTTAAACAGACTGTTGGAGCTGAGCTGTGTCAGAAATATAGCTCGTTTCAAAATCGATTAGGGAAAAGTTATTTCACGATACGCAAAAGGGGTTGCCGGCTTGGCTGGGCCCCACCATGGTGTTTATGTGAAATCTATCCCTACCATCAAGGGTGTCACCACACATTAGGCCCAAGGCCTAAAAATCAACTCCATTTGTATCTCAGGTGGACCACACGGTTAGAAATAGTGTACAAAGCAACGCTCCCCCTCCAAACTCTTTCCCTTTATTTGGCCCACCTAATGGGTATGTGGTATCTAATGGTTGGAGTGGATTTTACATAATTATCATGGTGCGCCTTGTAATCATCAAGAGTGATGTCTAATAGCAAGGTAGCTATACGCCTCTTTCCCGACGGTTTTTCTTGTGTGGCCCACCTAAATCACAGGCCATCCAAATTTTTTAGCCATGGTCATAATGGAGGATTACACACCTAACAGTTAGAGTGGATCTCATATACACATCACGGTGGGTCCCCTAAAAAATAATGTCCCCAGGGGAGTTATTTCGTACACACACACCATGAGGGTGAGAGTTATATGTTTAGGAAAGTGGGTCATAGGTTAGGTGGGCTTTACCTTAGTGTTTATGTCAAATCCACCGTCACCATCAAGTATGTCACACCATGTTAGGCATATGGCAAAAAAATCAACCTCATTAATAATTCAAGTGGGCAACATTATTGGAAACAGTACATGGGACAATATGATCCTAAAGAGGATTTGGTTGCTCATTAATAATTCAAGTGGGCGACATGATTGGAAACAGTACATGGGACAATGATCCTAAAGAGGATTTGGTTGGAATAGGGATCCATGTTAATATGCTGACCACTGAGGAGCCTTTCAAACGAAAGGCCCATGAGCCTGTTGAGATTTTTGGTATAAATCCTTGCTTACTCGATTTGAAGCCATGCTTGCTTGTTTGGATCACTTGTTCAGATGGTTGTTATAGCTTAGCTTGTGCGTTGTACGAAGTTCCTGTAACAATTTCCAATGTGTTACATAACGAAGATGACCCGACTTCCAAAGGAACTCTCTGGAGGACTAGGGAGTAGAGCCGGGCAGTTGAGGCTCAATGTTTACAAGAATTTCTTCATGTAGATGTTCATCCCTTGATCTTTAGGATTTGCAAAAATTCTTGTCGACCTTCTATTCATGGCATTGTAAAATCAAAAAAAGATTGCACATAGGTTACTCCAAGTGTGTCAAAGAAGGTGTTTGACTCAAACTTTGGTTGTTAATACAAGTTTATAATGCGGGGCATGCCAAAGCCTATTACAACTGGATTCTAACCAAACACCAATCACCCCAAATGCCAAGATAGACAGAGACTATGAGTGGTGGTCTATAACCAAGAATGAAGTAGTTCAACCACCTATTCACCCACCTATAAATAAAATTGGGTAACTTGTGAAGAGAAGGGTTCATCTTTTTAATGAGTTCTTTTTATCTATTAGTCAAACAGACTTTTTATCAGCATGATAGTAGAGATAATTCAATTTGCATAATGTGAGAGTAGAATTAACTGAATTATATTAAATGAAATATAATAAAAACTTACAAATGTATCCCTCATCTATCCAGTGTCTATAGCATAGATAGTGAAGCCATATATCTAAGTCTTCCTTCATCTAGTGACTTGGGCGTAAATGAAAGGAATGACACTACTAAAAAGGGAAAAAAAAAAAGAGTCATATTTTGCGATCTAATGGTTGACATAGAAGGAAGGGAATTATACTACTCCTAATTTAGGTCAATCCAGCATATCAGTGTAGATAGACGGGATTACAATACTCATATGCTAAAGCCGGTCTAACATAGTAGCATCAACAGGTTGGATTATACTATTTGTTAGGATAAAATAGACAATGTTACAGTATAGAGTTGATTTGTGTTAGGTTAGCAAGGGCCTGAAGCTCTTCAATCTTTCTCCTATTTATAGAATTTTGAGGTAGTAGTTGAAGAGAGATCTACATAACAACTCTCATGTCTACTAATGTGAAAAACTCGTCTAGGCCTGAAGACGGTTGTGGCTTATTAAGTAACGCCACTTCTAGGCATTTGTCATGGGTTGGTCATTGGTTGCCTGTACATCAAACTCCTATTACGTGAACAAGAGTCTCTCTCGTGACATCACGTGTTGGTGATCGTTATCTCTTTTTCCACACGAACATGTACAATACGCCATGAAACTCAGCCAACTTGTCGTTGTTGTTACTCCACTCCTTAAGCAATTTTGGCCATAAAGATATCACCTGCAACAAATTTATGGTTTTAACTCTTGAACTCTTTTTACTACCCATTTTGCCATTGAAATATATGATATTTTTAAGCACCAAAATGGTAGTGCTGGAAATTGTATAGTACTATTTGGTCTTTTAGTTTGTTCAAGTGTGCCCATTATTCAGTGAAACCCTTAATACTGTGGGCCCCACCATGGAAGTTCAATGCACCAAAAATTTCCCATATTCGATAATCCTTCTCCTTTTAATATGTGGTCAATGAAGCATTGATAAAAAGAAAAATGTGACAATTGTTCCATTCAAGCAATCAATACCATTGCTAGGTCTTTCAAAACTAGGGGTTTTTGGTACATAGGCCATCCACAGAGTCCCATTATTCCCACATTCTGGATTGTTGCTGTAAGAACTCTATAAAGTGGGTCTTCTTGATCAAGGGTTTGGATTATCCTAAGGATTGGATAATGTGATCAGGTGTACCAGTGGGCCTCACTTAATTGTGATACATCCAGAAATTCATGTAGGGGTGAGATGCTAGAACTATAACACAAATATAGTAATCAAGTGGAACCCGGATTGCAATTGTGTGGAGCCTTTGGGGAGAGGAGCTTTGATGGGTTTCAAACTCCTCTACCTTCAACATATATAAAACAGTGCTTGGTCCCAAATCCAACACCATTGACAAAAGCTTCAACCTCATCACAGCTTATATATGGGTGTAAGGAGAGGAAGACTTTGGCATCCTATCTACAGCAATGGCCTCTCAGTCAGGTACCCCATATATTCAGTTTTCTTGATCTCCATATCCGATGCATAGCACAGTCCTTACAATTCCACATAAAGTCTTACGACTGCATCATGTGCCCCCACTTGTATAATCTTGAAATCCAAATGTATTGTACACCTCCGAAATACCTCCCTATAATGGTTGCAACTTGTAACATTATCTTTCTTCTTTTGGAACTCAATACAACCACTTTCGTGGTCGATTAAACTCAATAATGTCATTTGCTTGCATGTGCAGACCTACAACACTGCAGCCAATTCAGTACTAGGGAAATCCGTAGAACTAGCAGCAGAGAAACTAGTTGAAGAGCGAAAGAGACACCGCCCTCTAAGAAGAGGAAGCATAAAGGAGCAGAGCCCTCACAGCCTGAAGAGGTTGGAGAAGAAGAGAAAGCATGAGGAAACAGAGGAGGGAGTAGCGAGCGTCCAAGTTGAGGGACAAGAAGCTGAAACTCGAAGCAAGGAGAAAGAGAAAAGGAAGAAGGAGAAGAAGAGCGAGTAACGTTAAGGGGTGTGTACACGAGATTTCTGCATGGAGCAAGAGGCCAACAATTTGTTGTAATAGATGTCTTAAATCGAGTCTGTTATTGGGCCTGTCGATGCAATCAACAGACTGTTCAATGTCACCTTCAATGACATCAAATAGTGCTCGATCCCATCGAGATTTTCCAAATTTTCTCTAGTTGGTCGCTGACCTATCTTGCCATTTTTTCGATGTCATTGAAGGGTGTTCGATTGCACCTTCGATGACTTTGAACATGGCCCGATTCAATTGAGATATTTCAGAAAATCAAGTTTTGTCTCTTGACTGTTTGGGTGTTAATTTGATACCATCAACCCAGCTTCGATGCCATCAAAGGATAAGTTTTGATGACATCGAAGGGTGTTCGATGCCATCGAACTGACTGGCACAAATTTTCTCAGAGTTGCAAATTTGCAAGATTTGTTTCCTTTTCTAATTGTGTTTCCTCCAAAGGTTATATATTGGAGTGCAATCAAAATTGGGATGAGATGGGATGCAAGTGTTCTAGGGTTTTAAAATTGTCTAAAGGTTTCAAAGGGGTGTAGTAAGGGGGAGATTCAAGGTTGTTCGAATCGGATAAGCTCTTTCTCTTTGTAATTTTTGCTTTCATAGTGATCATCTATCAATTTATGCCGTGGTTTTTTTCCAAAAGGGTTTTTTCCATGTTAAAATCGTTGTGTTCTTCCCCCTTTTGCTTGGTGCTTTTGGATTGCTATCATTTATTCATTTTTGTGTGCTTCCACGATCCCCCAACAAGTGGTATCAAAGATAACATTAGGGCGCATGCTTAAATCAAAAGGATTAGTATCAATGGGAAACGTTAAATATAATATTGAGAAGTACTCGGGCAAAAATAATTTTGAGTTATTGAAGGTTAAGATTATTAGCCTATTAATTAAGCAAGTCAGATGGGGCTCTTGAGGAGCGACGACCGTTTATGAGTGACGAAGACTGGAATACTCTTGATAAGAATGTCTTATCCTCTATCCGATTATGTCTCACAGATGAGGTTCTCTACAATGTTTTTAAGGAGAAAACCACAGCGAGTTTGTAGGCGAAGTTAGAAGACGTTTATGCAAAAAAAAATACCTTAAGAATTGCCTACACTTGAAGCTGTAGTTGTTCAACTTCAGGATGGCAGAGGGCAGAGATGTGGAGGCCCACATCAGTAGTTTTAATAAGTTAATTTGCAAATTTCTAAACATAGAGGAAGTGGTCAAAGATGAAAATCAGGCATATATTTTGATGAATTCTCTTGTAGCTTCGTATTAGTCATTCAGGGACTCATTGTGCACCGATAATAAGTCCCTGAGTGTGGACACCATTATCTCATCCCTTTAGGAAAGGTTATGAGAAAGATAAACGGTAGCATAAGGACCTCTTCTGATGTACTGCTTACAAGAGGCAGAAATACCAAACGAGATACAGGATTTTCAAGGTCGATATCCAAATCCAAGGGCAAGGCCAAAGGGAAGTTAAATTGCTGAAACTGTGGGATGACAAGACACATGAAGAAAGATTGTGTAAATCCTAAATCAAAGAGAGAAGACTCTGAGGCTTCTTCTAGGAAGGCCAACGCTGCCACGTCTGATGAATGTATAAGTAGATTCTAGACACAGGGGCATCTTATCACATGACTCATCATCGGAGTTGGTTCGCCAGGTACAGAGAGTGTGATGGTGGACAAGTGTTTACGGGTAATAACATTGCCTGTAACGTTATTGTTATTGGTACGGTGCGCATCAAGATGTTTGATGGGACAGAGCGTACCCTGACTAAGGTGAGATACGTTCCCGACATAAAGAAGAGTCTGATTTCTCTCGGTGCACTTGAGGCAATAGGATGCAAGTTCATCAAATTTGATGTTGCCCTTAAAGTGTCTAAGGGGGCACTTATGATTATGAAAGCGCAGAGACTCGGAAACCTTTAAGTGTCCGAATCACCTCCGTCTCCGATCGGGCTTTTTCTGGTCCATCTTGGCCATGAACTTATCCGCAACCTGCTCTACATCACCTTCTCCTCAACTGTTGCGCCATTATTATAAGTGGGCCCCACACATGCGTACACATAGTGCATACATTGTACAAAGGAAATGAATGGTTTTAGCCGTCCATTTATTTTGTACACTCACGTGGGAGGCTTATAGTGAGACTTTTGGGATAAGAAAGGCTTGTTCAATTTCAATTGGCTTTTTTCTGTCAACATTGGGAACTACACAAAGGGACAAACCGTGGAGGAGGAATTATCTGGTACACAGGCCTGCATCATTGCAATGGTACACTTGTTTTCAAATTCCAGCAAGTGGAGCCCATAGTTCTGTCATCCAAACCATTGATCTGTTGTATCCAACCATGGATGAACAATTCCTAAAATATCTACTGGATAGAAGAATCTCAACCTTTCAAAAATTAACCTACAGTTGGTTAGGAGGAAAAACACAATAACAGTCAATATTCACGTGAAAAGTTTTGTAATGTAGATACACATTCAACTCAAAAAAGCCCTATAACAGTTTACTGGAACTGGAATTTTCCAATATGGGAGACTTTTGGGGCATGCTCTATCCACAGTCCTACCTAATACACCAATGGTCTAATTGAAAACCCATCTATACATTGTAAAAATAGGAAAGTGGTGTGGTGGTTGGTTGGCTTTGGTGTGTCTTCCAAATTAGATGGGGTGAGAGAACTGATGGCTGTTTTGAAAATAGATGCGGTTCCGTAGAATTGGTGGTTGGGAATACCACTTTCAGAGTGGTTGAATGGACATCCGTCTTTAAGGATTCGGATGCATGTGCCCTTATTTCTTTTTAAATTTGTAATTATTTTGTTTTTTGCTTTGTATTTGATTCCTGTCATTATTTCGAGTCACGTTGTACTTTTTGCTACCTTTATTTCCCGTGGCTTATCTATAAAGGTTGTTTGTTATCTTTGACGGAAAAAACAAAAAATAAAAGAAAGTGTGAGAGAAAAGAAAGAAAATACAGGCTATATGTGGTATGGATTCATGTGGTAGCCTACCATAATTTAGAAAACGATGGTGATTCATCTTCTTCACATGTGGCACTCATGTACAATTATCTAGACCATTTACATTGGGGGAATATTCATGGGTGGATCATATCTCTAAAAGCATACTGATAATCTAGTACTAACCATCCAATTGGAGGCTATAAAATGGATGGTTGGAAGTATGAAGTCTAAATTGCAAGGGTAAAATCAGATTGTTGGTGCCAACTTCTCACTGTAGATTTGGGTTGTGATCCATCACAGTTAGGTAACATTTGGACGGTCCAGATTGCCTTGTAGAGTTCGAGAGTCTGTCACAACCATTTTTAAATGGTGCAAAACTATCCATCTATTTTGGGTGCTATGGTGCAGATTAGATTGACAACTTTAAATCTAATAAAAGTTTTTCAAATAATAATTATTCTAATAAGTTTTTTTTTATTCTAACTCTTGTTTTATGATAAGCTTGTTTAATAAAATCACTTTTCAAAACTTAAAAAGCCTTTATTTAAAATAAACCCATTTGATAAATTATTCAAATCAGAGCTTTTTTTTAAGTCAGTGGATGTCATCTTTAAAAATGATAGCAACTCCTGGGTAAGAACAATCCATACGGTTGTTTTGGTGAATCTTATCATGGATTGATTGTGCCCCAAGCAGAAAAAAAATAATAATAATAAAAATGAATGACTATAATCTCCGTGTTTTAAAACATTTAGGCCCATCCACCATGTCAAACACTGGATGTAGCTTGTCCATCATATGGAATCTACCCTTGATGTGGACCATCCATCACATGGACTAAACCTTCTACGGCCGTCCATCATGCAAGGCCCATCTTGGATGTGGACCATTCATCATTAGGGGTTGACTTTTGACGTGGATTGTCCATTATGTGGGGCACACATTGATGTAGGTCATCCATATCATGTGGGGCCCACTATCAATATGTTAATCATCCTTTACGTGTGCCCTTCAATGTCCACTACCCATCACTTGGAGTTCACATTTGATAAGTTCATCATGTGGCCCCACCTTCGAAGTAGGTTGCCCATCATGTGGGGCCCACTACTGATGTTCACCATCCAACATGTGGGGCGCACATTCTATGTGTATCTTCCATCATGTTCGCCCACATTGGATATGAGCCACCCATCGAGTAAGACCTTGGATGTGGACTATTCATTAGGTGGGGCCCACTTGATGTGAATTATTTGTCACATAAGGCCACACTTTGATGTGGGCCATCCATCATGTGAGGCCCACTCCATCCATTATGTGGGCTCACCTTGATGTGGATGATTCATTATGTGGAACATCACCTTGAATATGGGTCTTTCATCATGTAAGTCCACCTTTGATGTCAATTATTAGTCACATGCGCCCACCTTCAATGTCTACCATCTGTCATCATGTGGGGCTCACTTGATGTGGATACTCTATCATGCATGACCCACCTTTGATATGAACCTTGCAGTATGTGGGCCCACCTTGATGTGGCCATTCACATTGTGGGCCTACCTTTAATGTCAACCTTCCGTTGTGTGATCCCACCTTCAATATCCATCATCCATCATGTGGGTCCCACTTTGATGTGGACCATTCATCAAGTGGGACCCACTTATGTGGATCATCCATCATGTGGGGCCCACCTTGGATGTGAATCATTCATTATGTGGGCCCACCTTAATTTGGACAATTCATCATTTGAGGCCCCACCTTCAATATGAATCGTTCATCATGTGGACCCACCTTAAGGAGACTGTAAAGAGAAGAGTAGAGGGCAAGATGGAGAATTACTTAAAAAGCTTAGGGACAAATTATCCACTTAAGTCAAATAAGTTCTTAAATAATAATAAAATTAACTTTACTAACTATTTTAAAAACTTTTTTGGTTAATATTTGAAAATTTAAGTGTAAAATTATAACTTTATTAAACAATATAATTTCAAAATAAAAACTTACCTTTTTTATAGAATAAATAAATAAGCTCCTGTTAGCAAAAATGCCAGACGGCGTACTAATTAATAAATCCATGATTTTATAATAATGAAATCATTACATACAACCAAAGTATGCTAAGATTACCATGCTACACCTTCTTTTCCCACGAACCTGCCAATGTGCGTGAAATCGGAGCCGTCGAAAAAGTGGGAACCATAATGAAGATCAGCTGACACATAAATCAAGCCTATCCACTCATCAGTTGGTCCATAATTGTATGTTACATCATCCATCCGTTCATTTTGATTCTGTAGGCCAAATGATGAGTGGATGTGTTTGATTTCTGTGCCAGGATCTTCATGACATTTCCTACCGTTTGCACAGATCGGATTTCCTATGCATGTGATACATTGGTGGGAGAAATGGTGTAGCAAGGTGAGCTTCACATACTATGGTTGCATGTGATGGTTCCACGAAAATACGTGGGCTCTCTCTCTGAAACACCATCTCATAGTAAAATGTTAGAATCATATAACCATGTCTCCAAAATAACACATGCCTCACAGGAATCGCTGGATCCAAGCCATTCAAGAGGTGGGTCCCACCGTGGACACCCCCAACCAAAAGATCAGACCCACCCAACATCAACGCAGCGCCCATCCAAACCATTGATCTGATGATCTCCTCCTAATTAAACCTCTCATACTGGAAGATCAAAGCCGCCCCATCTTTATCCTTCTTCTAATAAATGTGGATTATTGGTGTATCTCTTCTTAACCATCCATCTATGGGCTAAGATTGAAATATAGAATCTTTTAATATGGGATTTTTGGCTATATTTTTACCCATCAGATCAACGGTTTGGATTGACCAAACCATGTTTGTGGAATCTTGTACATCAGAGTGTAAAAACTTGCAAAAACGAAATGTAATTTCACCATTCAAATCTCTCAGCTACAATGTATTTATTCAACTCAACAACAATCTTACTACAGAAAAAGTACATCTGGAGAGAATCACAATTACCATCTGGTTTCTAAGCTTTCCATCAGGTGGGCCATGTTGTTTTCCTTCTTTCCAAACACAGCTCTGATTCGTTCCTTAGGTGGACCACTGTCTACAAATCAAAAAGACACCTTAAAATAAACAAAGGAAGTTTTAGCTATGATCTGTGAATCAGTATATTGTGGCCCACCTGAGGAATTAAGCAGCCTGATGTCTAGGCCAAAAGATATAAGTGTGGCCCATTGATAGAAAGCTCAGATCTAATAAACACTTGTACCTTTATTCTTATAAGATGATGGAAAACAAAGAGAAATGAAGCTAACCGGTCCTGATCGATCAACAACAATGATAAACAGTCACCATCTTCCGGTGCGGCGGCTGCAAGCAGATTAGCATAAGGACTAGAGCAATGACCATTGCAACAAGGAGTCCCATGAGATCGATGCCGCCGCCGCCGCCATCATCAGATTTAGAGCAGCAAATCTTCCGCATTACAAAAACCAAGTTATAAGCTTCCTGAATTGAGTGAGAAAATGGTTTTGGTTTTGGTTTTGGACTCTTTTTGTAGGTAAACAAAGTGATGGGTTTTTTTGACCCATCTTCGACTGGTCGAGAGCCCTGCTCAATTGGTCGAAGGCTGGTGGTCGACCAGTCAAAGGTTCGAGTCGTAACTTCAACTCAAAGTCTAGCAAGTAATTTTGCTATTTTTTACTGTAGCTAGGACTGGTCGAAGGAATGTTTGACTAGTCGAAGGGGACTTACGACTAGTCGAAGACTAGGTTTGACTAGTTGAAGGTTACGCAGTTTGTTCCGCGATTTTGCGCGAAACTGCGGATTTGAGTCCTTTCGCAACAGGGATGCGGAAAGGAGTTTCCTAAACTATAAAAGGGGTTGCCTAGGGTTTTTCTAGGCACAGCAAGAAGGTTTTCTAAAGCTTTACAAGGGATTTGCTAAAGGGTTTAGGGCTATCAAAGGTGAGAGAGAAGGAGAAAGAGAGAGAGGAAGCTTATAGAAGGGAGGTTCTGCTCGTGGAGGCTTTCTACTGCAATCTATATCTCAGCACTTTTATGTCCTCATAATCGGTTAGATCTCTCCGTTTTCTCTATTTCTCTTATTGTTTATCCACTCCTGCGTGAGTGAAGAAGATTGTAACGTTCTACTTCATAGTAGATTATTGATCTGGATGAGGTCCCGTGGTTTTTACCTCTTTGAGGGTTTTCCACGTAAAAATCTCTTGTGTGGTGTGTGATTGATGCTTTGATTTATTTCATTGCTTTATTATCCATAATTCTGGTTTGTTTCGAGAGGCTAGATCCTAAGGTTTGTGCAAGGCATCCCAACAAAGTGGTATCAGAGCTAAGTTCATTGAACGGGTAGGATCGGTTTTGAATTAAGGATGATCAGCCTCAATGGTTCTAACTGGACCATATGGAAGGCTAAGATGGAGGACTTGCTTTATTGCAAGGACCTATATTCTCCAATCTTAGGCATATCAGCAAAATCTAAGGATATGACTGATGATGATTGGAAGAAGACGGACAGAAAGGCGGTGGGGTTTATTAGACAATGGTTGGATGATTCCGTGTTCCACCATGTGTCTACAGAAACCTCAGCCGCTAGCCTATGGCTAAAATTACAAGGGCTGTATGAGAGGAAGACAGCCGGTAATAAGATATTTCTGATAAGGCGACTTGTGAATCTCAAGTTCAAGGATGGTGGTTCTGTGGCCGAGCACATGAATGAGGTTAGCAATATAGTGAACCAACTCACCTCTATGAAGATGATTCTGGATGATGAATTGCAGGCTTTACTTTTGCTTAGTTCATTGCCTGACAGTTGGGAGACATTGGTGGTGTCTCTAAGTAACTCCGCGCCAGACGGAAAGATATCTATGGAACAGGTAACCAGTTGTCTCTTCAATGAGAAGACAAGGAGGAAGTCTCAGCGGTCTACTCAGCAAGAGGCTCTTGTGACGCAGGAACGGGGGAGAGGAAAGAACAGGAAGGGTGGGAAGGCCCGAGATAAATCAAGAGGCAAGTCAAGTAATAGAAAAGATGTTGATTGCTGGAACTGTGGCAAGAAGGGCCACTATAAACATGAATGTCATGGTAAAAAGAACGACAAGAAAGGAAAATGGAAGGAAGATGAATCTGATTCCACTGCAGTCGCTTCAGATGGCGACATGGTAGTTATTCTTTCAGCAGATCACGATGTATGTCTCACGGCTACGAGTCAGGACACCGACTGGGTAGTTGACTCGGGAGCTTCTTTTCATGCGACTCCACCCAAGGACTTCTTCACAAGCTACAAGTCAGGTGACTATGGGACTGTGAAGATGGGAAATTCTGGCGTATCAAAGATCGTGGGAGTCGGTGATATTTGTGTGAAGACCGATGTGGGCTGCATATTGGTTCTTAGGGATATGAGGCATATCCCAGACCTTCGCCTCAACTTGATGTCAATGGGAAGGTTGGATGATGATGGCTATGAAAGCCGGTTTGCTGGTGGGCGATGGAAACTCATTAAGGGTTCATTGATCATGGATAGAGGAAAGAAGTGTTGCACCCTTTACAAGGCAGTGTCAGTATATGCAAGGGTGGGTTGAACGCAGCGGAAGATTCAGCTATTGACATGTGACACAGGCGTCTAGGCCACATGAGTGAAAAAGGGCTTCAGCTACTAGCGAGGAAACAGCTTGTCACGCCCCAAACTAGGAAACCGGGCTCACAAAATTCTCGATCACCGAATCCGGTGCCGACAGCCTCCGTAGAACCCCATTCTCGGCTCCCAGCGCCCATACACCAGGTTCCGATCTTGGGATGCTACAAGGAGGATTTTCAATATCGGTTTAATTCGTAATAAGCATAACCAAAGGCATAACCTACAAACAACAACCAAAAACTCCATCACATTTCCACTATGATCAAAAACTTTACAAGTACAATAAGCATAAAGGGAAATACAATGAGAATGGACAAAAAGCTCCAAAAAGATCTGCTCTGCGCTCCTGCCTCAGCGCTGCTGTGTCTTCGCGTCACCTGCACGCAACGGTCATGCATAAGCTTATAGAAAGCTTAGAGGGTGGTGAAAGTGTGTGTGCAAGGTAGTAATGCAGATATACAGTATCAGAGTAATTCAGAACATGCTGGTGAATCCATAAATACCGTTAGCCGTACTAAGGCTATGCGATGCAAGACATGAATGATGTCGACCATACCAAGGTCATGCGATGCGAAATGTAACTCAAGCATACAAATCCTCATCTAAGTCCACATATCAGTACAGCTCAAAATCTGGGATATCACCGGGGTCTAGTACACTCTAAACCAGATTGCCGCCCCATTGCGCGCAATAAGGTAAGTGGAAGAGACCTCACTATCCGCCTGCCAATATCAGGCTCGGCTCATCGATAGCGGACCCATTCCTCGAGCTAGTCAAACTCAGCCTAGCTTTACCCCCTCCACTCGGGCAGGTAAGGCCGCACCCCCTTCCAACCGACAACGACACAGTGGAAAGCGCAGATGTCTGATAATCGACACTCAGTGCTCCTGCACCCACTCAGTCTAGACGTTGGAGCAACCTCTTGGTACCATAAGGGTTTAGGGACTTTCACCCAGGGATATCTATAGCACCCCATGTAGAACAAGATTTTCGGTATCCAATCCTGCCAACCACGATACGCCTGTGGAGGCTACGGCCCTGATGTTGCTAGGGCGTACAGTAATCATATCACTCAATGCAAAATGCATGATCACACTGTCCAGTCATGCGACAATCCTGCGCGTATCGTGCGCTCATGTGAGGCAACACCACCTAACCGGGAGCCCCTAAACAATCTGCCCGAAAGCATATGCTATGATCAGTCACTTCTCATATCAGCATACATATGATGCGTATGATCATGAATCATGGAACTATACTAAACATGTTATACGGTGATGGATGTTGTTTATAACGAAGATGGGCCTAGACGGCCTACAAGTATAGGCCTAACAATGGGCCCTAGGGAGAATTATAATGCAGACATCTAACCAACATTATTTGCACAATGTGGACGTCAAACCAACATTGCTCCCAAGGCACGACTGCCATAAACATCATTACTCAAAGCATGGTAGGGTTACACATTGTAATGGATTTGTGTACATCCTATTGGGCCTCGACCCATGGGCCTTAGTTACATCAAATGGGCCTCCTAACATGGCTTCATGTGTATCAAGGTGGGCCTCAACGGTGGGCCATAACTACATCAAGATGGGCCTAAACATATGGGCTGAGTCGAATGGGCCGAATCATTTGGGCCAAATCAAATAGGCCGAGTCAAGTGGGCCTCAGGTATATCAAATCGGGCCCACCCTCATATATTTTTTGAGATCCGACCTATTCACAAGCTAACAAAGAAATGAATAAAGTAAAAACGCATTGGGGACTATGGCGGCCCATGGAAGTTTTTCGAACGGTGGATGTCACGGTCTACTATTTAAATGGTGGGGCCCACTCGCACTTTAAATCTGTTTCGCTCATTTTCCTATGCCATAAAATGATCTTATAAATGGTAGATGGTATGAATGCAACACATGCATAATGGTGGGCTCCGCCGTTCGAATAGCGGACGGTGTCGATAGAGCACATACATCATTGAGCCCATGCCAGAGGGATAAGACACATACATCTAGGGTGGGTCCCGCCGTCGGATCACATGTGCATCATGGTGGGACCCACAGGTCTCTGGACGTGAAAAGAAGGATAGAGAGAGATATAGAGAGAGATATAGAGAGAGATATAGAGAGAGCTAGAGAGAGAGAGTCAGAGAGAGAGTGAGAGAGAGTAGAGAGAGAGAGAGAGGAAGCGTCAGAGAGAGAGTGAGAGAGAGAGAGAGAAAGCGTGAGAGAGAGAGAGTTAGAGAGAGAGAGAAAGCGTCAGAGAGAGAGTGAGAGAGAGGGCACGTGGCTGCTCTCTCTCCTCATCTCACCTTTTTCCTTTTTCTTTTTTCTTTTCTTTTCTTTCTTGACAACACAACAGAGGTGGGTCCCACGTAGGGCCCACCATATATATTATATATGGGAAAGGTACAGCGCTCGAGCTGATTTTAACGTCCATGAGGTCGATTGGTGTGGGCCACACCGTTGATGTTTGCCAACATCTAACCCACTAGCCAGATGCACCATTCTAGCATGGGCCTGGGTCTCAAAATTCAAGTCAGGCCGTGACTTGTGTGGGCCACACTAGATGCAACAGTTGAGAGGGATGCCCTCCATTAAAAACATTCATAATCATTTATTTTGGCCCACCGAGATGGGGTCCACCAATCCAGCCCACCCATTGTGGGTGTCCCGCTTGAATGAAGGGTCCGACCAAGTTTCAGCCGCACCAAACCTAGGTGGGCCCCACGCACAGGCCACCCACACAGGGATGGGTACCAAGACCTCACGTGTTGAAACGAGATATCTCCACTCAGTCTGCCCGTTGAGCCACGGATTTGGGCGTCAGGGAGGGCCCACACGGACGTGAGTCCCACCGTCTGAGGGCGGTGGACACCAACATGATGGTGTGGCCCACCAAGAAGGATGGACGGCGTGGATGGGGTGGGTCCCACGGACCCACCGTCAGTTGGCACTTCACCGTTAGCCACCCTACAGGGATCGAAACCAAGACCTAAAGTGTTGAGACGAGGTATCTTTCACAGTCTGCCAGTTGATCTAGGGATGGGTGCCACCATCCCTGGATGGAGGATGCACCACACGTACAGGATGGTGCGGCCCACCAAAATGGATGGACGGTGTGGATGGGTCTCATGGACCCCACACCCCTATAGTACACACACGTCAGTACACACTCCAAGTTAGCACACCTACGCAAGTGCACAACCCCCCCTGTCAGTTGACACTTCACTGTTTAGCCACCCCACTGAAGGACGGTGGCATGCCCCATCAAGGTGGGTCCCACATGGCCCACCTGTTTTGGATCAAGCTAATATTTGTGTTTTTTTTTCTCAAGGCATTTAACACTCTTGGAAATAGTGGGGTCCACCTCAATGGATGGCATGGATAAGATCATGCAACAAGTGGACTACAAGCCATCATACAAAAAAAAAAAAAAAAAACAATGGAGAGAGAGAGAGATCGGTGAGGATGGAGGGGCCCCGCCACTATGGGTCCCTCTTGATACAAAATTTACATTAAGGTGGGTCCCACATATGTGGACCCTTAATCAAACAAAATGCATGAAAGACAAAGATCTAAGATCACCTGCCGCTTCCTTCTTGCACCAAAGGCTTCTTTAGCTCCTTAGCTTTGATTCCAATGGGGGAGATGAGGTTTGGATGGTGAAGATGGGAGATGAGAGGGTAGAAAAAGTGGGCCACACTTGTAGCTCTCTTGGAGGGTTTGGGAATGACTTGGATGTATGGAGGTTTGCTTGGAATGAGATTTGGAAAAGAGAGAGAGACTTGTAAAGGGAGAGAGAGAAAGATGGTTGATAGATTGATGGATGCGTGTAAGAGCCTTTTTTACTTTTGTGGCTTTTGGTGTAAGAAAGGTATGGGTTTATAAGAACTTTTTGACTTTGGGGTTGCTTGGGAAAGGGTGAGAAGTGATGGATTGATGGGATTGATTGATGGGTGATTGATGTGACATCTCGTTGAGATTCTCTCAAAATTCGTACGTGCAGCGTTTTCCTCGCACCAAACGCTAGCTCACATCTCCTAGTCAGATTATCGCCTCGGCGCCCGAGTCGCGGAATCGGAACCGCGGCGACGGTGCGGTTGCAATGGTACAAGTCTCAGTTTGAGTCGACTCGGGTTGAAGGCGTGTGAATCAAGGTCGCGCGCAAGGTCGGTTAAGGGTCTAAGGTTGCCAGAATTCAACTGAAAAGACTGCGAAAGTCTATGTAATGGTACGGTCTAAGATACGGGTCTTACACAGCTCCTTCCAGATGTGACATGTATGCCTCTCAAAACCTGTCTTGATTGTTTATCAGGGAAACAGCATAGAGTTTCATTTGTTAAAACTGTTTCTCATGTTAATAAAGTGCATGCATTAGATTTGGTTTATTCTGATGTTTGTGGTCCTATGAGGACAAAAACCTCAGGTGGGGCATTGTATTTTGTCACTTTTATAGATGATGCATCTAGGAGGGTTTGGGTTTATGCTTTGAAATCCAAGGACGAGGTTTTTGGTGTGTTTAAATTGTTTCATGCTATGGTCGAGAGAGAGACAGGTAGATCATTGAAGTGCATCCGCACTGACAATGGTGGTGAATACATTAGTGACTTTCATGAGTACTGTAAGTCCCTAGGTATACGGCATGAACAGACAGTTCCCAAGACCCCCCAGCATAATGGTGTAGCTGAGCGAATGAATCGCACCATTGTTGAGAGAATCAGATGCATGTTATCCCATGCGAAGTTGCCCAAGACGTTCTGGGGAGAAGCAATGCACACGGTGGTGTATTTAATAAACAGGTCTCCATCAGCCCTATTGAATGGAGAAGTACCTGAGAAGGTGTGGACTAGATATGATCCATCGTATAGTCATCTCAGGTTGTTTGGATGCACGGCATCCGTTCACTTACCAAAGGACGATAGTTCCAAGCTCGATATGAAGATCAGGCAATGTGTGTTCTTAGGGTACGGTGATGAAAAGTTCGGTTATAAATTGTGGGATCCGACCGAGAGGAAGCTCGTCAGGAGCAGAGATGTGGTTTTCTTTGAAGATTAGTGTATAGAAGACATTGGTAAGCCAGAGAAGAATCAGCCTAGTTCAGGTGAGCTAGAGGACATGGATCCGATTACTCCTCTCGTGGTACCTGATGACGGGGGAGTACAACAAGGTGCAGAGGACGAGGGAGTTCCTTCAGAAGATGGACCAGGGGAGCAGCCCCCACTTGATCCACCTGTTGAGCCACAAGTGAGGAGGTCATCTAGGGACAGACAGCCGTCCAAGAGGTACTCGCCACATGAGTACATTATGCTGACTGATGGGGAAGAGCCAGAAGATTATTCTAAGGCCCTAGCCGACGAGCATAAGGGGGAGTGGTTGAAAGCTATGCAAGAGGAGATGGAATCCTTGCATAAGAACCACACCTATGATATGGTGAAATTGCCTAAGGGCAAGAAAGCTTTAAACAAAAAGTAGGTGTTCAGAAAGAAGATTGAGCATAAGAATTTACAAATGAGGTTCAAGGCCAGACTTGTGGTGAAAGGGTTTGGTCAAAGGAAAGGTATAGACTTCGAAGAGATATTCTCACCGGTGGTGAAGATGACATCTATACGGGTGTTACTTGGGTTGGCTGCTAGCATGGATCTGGAGATAGAGCAGTTAGATGTTAAAACTGCCTTTCTCCATGGTAACCTGAAAGAAGAGATCTACATGCACCAACCAGAGGGGTTCGAAGTCAAGGGCAAGAAGCATATAGTGTGTAGGCTGAGGAATAGCTTGTATGGGCTAAAACAAGCTCCACGGCAATGGTACAAGAAGTTCGACTCGTTTATGTTGAAACATGGGTATGACAGAACGGAGTCGGACCACTGTGTGTTCACGCGCAAGTTCTCAGATGGTATTTCTTAGTTCTGCTGTTATATGTTGATGACATGCTCATCATGGGAAAAGACATCAAGAAGATTGACAGGCTGAAACAGGATTTGGGCGAGTCTTTTGCGATGAAAGACTTGAGCCCGGCTAGACAGATCCTAGGAATGGAGATAACCCGTGACAGAAGCAGTAGAAAGCTTTGGCTGTCACAAGAGCGGTATATTGAGAAAGTCCTAGAGCGGTTCAATATGAATGTAGCGATGCCGGTCAGTACTCCACTGGATAGTCACTTCAGATTAAGCGACAGGCAGTGTTCCAAGACGAAGGCAGAGGTGGAAGAGATGCAGAAAATACCCTACGCGTCAGCTGTAGGAAGTTTGATGTATGCTATGGTGTGTACACGCCCAGACATAGCATATGCGGTTGGTGTTGTCAGCCGGTACCTTGCCAATCGTGGCAAAGAGCATTGGGCAGCGGTGAAATGGATACTACGGTATCTAAGAGGCTCATCCAAGTTGAGCCTATGCTATGGTGACAGAAAACTTGTGTTAGAGGGCTACACAGATGCAGATATGGCAGGTGACATAGACTCCAAGAAGTCTACATCGGGGTTCATGTTCACGTTTGCAGGAAGAGCGGTTTCTTGGCAGAGCAAGCTACAGAAGGTCGTAGAATTGTCGACGACAGAGGCCGAATACATTGCAGTCACAGAAGCATATAAAGAGATGCTTTGGATGAAAAGGTTTCTACAGGAACTTAGCTTGAAGCAGGAGGAGCACGTGGTCTATTACGATAGTCAGAGTGCTATACACTTGAGCAAGAATCCAAGTCAGCATTACAAGTCGAAACACATTGAGATACGGTATCACGGATCAGGGATACTTTGGAACAGAAGGTGTTACAGCTTGAGAAAGTCCACACAGACAAAAATGGGTCAGACATGATGACCAAGGCTTTGCTCAAGGGCAAGTTTGAGGTTTGTAGAAACCTGGCTGGCTTGAAGAAGGTAGATCCCTCCTGGGTCAAAAAGGGGGAGATTTGATGGGCTTTTTTAACCCATCTTCGACTGGTCGAGAGCCCTGTTCGACCGGTCGAAGGATGGTGGTCGACCAGTCAAAGGTTCGAGTCGTAACTTCGACTTAAAGTCCAGCAAATAATTTTGTTGTTTTTTACTGTAGCTAGGACTGGTCGAAGGAATGTTCGACTAGTCGAAGGGGACCTATGACTAGTCGAAGACTAGGTTCGACTAGTCGAAGGTTACGCAGTTTGTTCCGCGATTTTGCGCGAAACTGCGGATTTGAGTCCTTTCGCAACAGGGATGCGAAAAGGAGTTTCCTAAACTATAAAAGGGGTTTTCTAGGCACAGCAAGAGGGTTTCCTAAAGCTTTACAAGGGATTTGCTAAAGGGTTTAGGGCTATCAAAGGTGAGAGAGAAGGAGAAAGATAGAGAGGAAGCTTATAGAAGGGAGGTTCTGCTCGTGGAGGCTTTCTACTGTGCAATCTATATCTCAGCACTTCTATGTCCTCATAATCGGTTAGATCTCTCCGTTTTCTCTATTTCTCTTATTGTTTATCCACTCCTGCGTGAGTGAAGAAGATTGTAACGTTCTACTTCATAGTGGATTGTTGATCTGGATGAGGTCCCGTGGTTTTTACCTCTTTGAGGGTTTTCCATGTAAAAATCTCTTGTGTGGTGTGTGATTGATGCTTTGATTTATTTCATTGCTTTATTATCCATAATTCTGATTTGTTTTGGGAGGCTAGATCCTAAGGTTTGTGCAAGGCATCCCAACACAAAGACTCAAGGTTGAGATAGGAATTTTATAATGAGACTTAAGGTTGGCTGCCCAACCTGATGGACGGCTTGGATTTCCCACGTGTATCCCAATTTGATACGTGGGAGGTATATAGTGAGACTTGGTGGGATAAGAAAGACTTGGTCAACTTTTAATTGGCTTTTTGAGTCATGATCTTGTCTTTGATACCAATTGTTAATAATCTAACTAGTACGTTAAAAGCTACATAACTGGTAGAATGCGTCGAGCTAGGATCTTTAAACCATTGGGATCGTAAGAGATCCTTCTGATGCAGGGTCGGGCATCGTCTTCCTCAAGGATAACTATTCTGAATCCACTAAGCTTCTCTAGACTCCTCACAAAGATGTCTCGAATCCATAAGGAGAGATAGAAATTAGAAAATAGAAAATAATTCCAATAAGATTCATAATAATTTGATTTATCATGAAAAAGGAACTTACAACCTCTTAAATAATAACATAAACCCTGGGAGGAAGTTTCTGAATTAAACTATAATTAAAACTCCTAGAAATCATGACTTATTGTTTATAGACAGTCGTGATTCCTACAAGTGCGCATGGTATTCGACCAAAAATAGTAAGTGTCCTATTTGGCTCAACTACATAATTATCCTAATTATTCTAAGCACTTTTCATGTTGGGCGCAACTCCTAAAGCCCAACGAGCGAAGAGTTATACTCAAACTAAAGCTTGCTATAAATAATAAAAAATAAAATCAAAACAAAAATTCGATCAACGATCTGATGGTATTTTGCAAATTCATCACGTGCAATCCAACATAGCAAGGTTGGGTGGCTAAAGTAGCTCATCATACCTCCAAAATCATATATGACACATTGGATAACTCATTCCGGTTTGCGAGATATATTCGTTTTTTATTCTTATGGTCTGGATCAACTCAGTCTCCGATCGGGCTTTTTTTGGTCCATCTTGGCCATGAAATTATCTGCGACCCACTCTTCATCACCTTCTCCCCAACGGTTGTGCCATTTAGCCCCACACGTGCGTACACATAGTGCACACTTGTACAAAGGAAGTGATCCGTCCATTTATTTCACTACGCCAAATAGGCCAATTTGCGACGTATTTTTGCGACGGACTTTGTCCGTCGCAAAAATCTGTTGGTTTAACGACGGATTTCATCCGTCGCTAACTGAAAAAGTCCGTCGCTACGTTCGTCCTTTCCCAATATCCGTAGTCCGAACGTCGCAGAATTTAGCGACGGACCAAAATCCGTCGCTAAAATCCAATTTACGACGTATTTACGACGGATTTTTGTCCGTCGTAACAAAGCGACGGACAAAATCCATCGCAAATTTTGATTTGGCGACGGAATATGATATTGCAAATTCCCGCGCAAAATATCGAATGGCGTGCTTTTCAGTTGATTTTGCGACGGATCAGATCCGTCGTAAAAGGACTTGCCTTGACATAATTTTTTAAAATTTTTTTTTAGAATATGGTGGAAAATTAAGTTTTTTTTTTTTTATAGTCTAATAATTATTTTTTAATAGAATTTCAGTGGTTTAATTGTACATATTTGTATCTAAGATTATTTTTTAACCATTGATTGAATGCAAAAAGAAAATTTATTTTGTTTTTATATCAAATGAGTGGAATTTTTATTATTTAATTTAAAACTAATATTTAAATGATTTGCAATATTACATGAAAAAGAATATTGAGAAGTTTAAAAATTTTAAGAATGTTTGAGGAAAAAATTAGATTTGAAAAAATAAAAATCGTGATTTAATAAAAATCTATTTTGTGGGAACAAAAAATAATATTTAATAAAGTTGATAAATTTGAAAAAAAAAAAGCATTTTATTTTGAGAAAAAATAATATCCTAAAAAAGAAAATTAAAAATATTTTTAAAATTGCGAAAATTTTCACAATGTTGAAAAATGAAAATTTTTAAAAAAGAAAATAAGAGTTTGAAATTTGAAAAAATAAAATAAAATTGTGAAGTTCAATAAAAATTGACAAGTTCGAATAAAATGCTTTTAAAAAAATGGAGAAGTGAAAAAGAATTGAAATTTTTTAAAGTAAAACGATATTAAAAAATCGATACTTTATCAAAAAACAAACACTTTGAAACAAAAAATAAATAAGTTGAAAATTTTGTGATTTTGAAAAATAATTGAAAATGTTCAAATTTTGAAATTAAAAGAAAAAGTAATTTATAAAAACACTAAGATTTTGAAAAAATATATATAATTTTTTAAAAAAATTGAAAAGTTGAAAACAACATGATGCTTTTGAAGAAAAAAATCGGCATTTTAGAATTTTTGGGAAAAAAATTAAAAATTGTGAAAATTTAAGATATTTTGAAAATAATAATTCAGAATTTGTATTTTAATTTATTTTTTGAAATATTTCATAATAAAAATGATATTTTGTTAAAAGTTTTCAAAGAAAAATTAAGAGTAAAAAAAAAATACATTTTGAAAAAAAAATGTAATTTTTAAATGGAAATTGATATTTTGTCTGTGAAAAAAAATATTTTTTAATAAATTATTTGGCACATCTACTAATTGAACATTTAACCATTTTTGGACAATCGAATTAGTTCAGATTGAAGAGTAAATAACTTCATATGTTTAAATCAAATTTCACTTAAACTGTTGATCATCTTGTATTCCCAATACCTTTCTCACATGTAGCAAGCTTGATTGGGGTGAGTAACTAGTCAAATTGAGGGTATTGATGAATAAAATAGAGTGAATGGACTATACATATAAGATGAGCTAAATATTATTGTCAAAATTGTGACCCAACTTATTGACTTCGCGAGAACCTACAAATTGATGTTAATAAGTTTTGTGGGCCCCATCATGATGTGTGTCGAACATCAACACCGTGCATTTAATGTGTCCCCTTTAGGTTCTGAGATATATAAAAATCATCCGTAAATGAAACTCAGGTGGATCATACCATCTAAAACTATGTCAAGACATCATAAAAAGTATAAAAGCACTTGGTGGGGCCCACATGAGTTTTGGATGCGGCTAAAACTTGGTCTGACCCCTCATCCAAGTAGGACACACATAATGAGTGGTTGGATATGTTAATCACATTAAGGCAAGCCCAATATATGATTATGAATGTTTTAAGAAAACCCCTCTACATTTAGGTGAGTTAGTCATTACCTTTACCAAAGTAAACTTTGTGGGGTCCACTGTTATTTATTTATTTTATCCATTCCGTTTATCCACGTTAACAGATAATTTTAAGTCTAAAGAACAAAAAGATAACATATCCAAAGCTCAAGTGGACCACACCATAGGAAATAGTGTGATTGAACCTCTACCATTAAAAAATTCTTGGAGGCCATAGAAGTTTTAGATCAAGCTGATGTTTGTGTTTTCTCTTCAGTCATATCTTTTTTATATTATAAGCAGGTTGGATGAAAAATAAACATTACTGTGGGCTCGAGGAAGGTATCAACGGTGGAAATCATTATTCCACATTGTTTCGTGTGACATGGTCCGCTTGAGTTTTGGATTTATCGAAAATTTAGGATCAACCTACACCGTTCATCCATTTTTCGAGATCATTTTAGAGAATTATCTAAAAAATGAAACATATCCAAAGATTAAATGGGCCACACCACAAATAAGGGGAACGAATTGGCCACTTCCCCTGACACCGGCCAATGGCTGGTGGTCGGTGCTCTATGGGCCCCACCATGATGTATGTGTTTCATCCATGCCGTCCATCTATTTTTAAAGATCATCTAGCATGAGACCAAAAACGAGGTATATCCCAATCTGAAATGGACCACATTATAGAAACAATGTTAAATGAGCGTCAACCATTAAAAACATTTTGGGGACTATAAAAGTTTTGGATTGAGATGATTTTTGTTTTTCCCCTTCATCTAGGCCTGTATGACCTAATAAACAGATTGGATGTCAAATAAACAGTACATTGGGCCTTAGGAGGATTTTAATGATGGATATCCAATCACTATTGTTTTCATGTGGTGTGGTCCACCTAAGATTTATATACCTCTCATTTTTGGAATAAATCCCTACAATAATCTTTAAAAATGGATGAACGTAAAGGATGAAATACATACATTATGGTGGGGCCCACATAGCACCGACCACCACCCACAGGGCTGGTGTCAGGGGGAGTAGCAAGACTAGCTACTGAAGTGACGTCAACAAGTTCCCAGGCCCCACCATGTTGTATGTTTTATATCCACACCTTCCATCCATTTGCAATATCCAAAGAATGAGTTAAATCCACAGCTCCAGTGGACCCCAACACGTAAAAATGAGTGGGACAGGGGAAGCCCACCGTTAAAAACTTTTAAAGGCCACTAAGTTTTAGATCACGCTGATATTTGTGTTTTCCCTTATTTTGTGTCTTTTTTAACTGTTGAACAGGTTGGATTTCAAATAAACATTAGGATGGGCCTTAGGATATTTCAACGGTGGGAATCACTCTCCCGCTGTTTTCTGTGGTGGGGTCCACTACAGATTTTTATCTGCCTCATTCTTTGGCTCATGACTTAACATGATATCTCAAAATGGATGGACGGTGTGGATATAACACATACATCATAGTGGGGCCCACAGAGCACCGACCAGCATCACTGGCCAAACCCGTCAGTAATGGAAACGTAAGTGGTCGTAGCTGTGGATTTAACGTAAAATGGTGGTGATTTGTTCATTTCACTTGTGGCAATGATTTAGGATTATCCAGACCATCCAAATAGTGGTTACACTTGTAGATTGTTAATATTTATAATTTTACCATATAATAAAATTATAAACAACTATTAGGTGGTCCGTTAAATGTACGGATGATAACATATGATATTACTTAAATGATGTAAAACACACATTGTGTGGATTTGAATGCAAATTTCATTTTCGAAGAGGGTTTTCTAAAACCCTCTTTCGAATTCCATTTTCCCCTCTTTTGAATTCCAGTTCTATCCTGTTCTTCGTTGGAAACGGCCTCCATTTCGCCTTTTTCAAACTGAGGTCTTCAATCTAGGTATGTACTCATTTATCTAATTTAAATCCCCAAAACCTAGTTGTATCTCCCTTCCATCTTTCTATTCTCGTTTGAAATTGGATTGCGTTTGTTATTGGATTCGATATCTGGGTTTTTTGGAGTGTCGATTTATGGATTTCTCGGATTTGGGTTTTCTCGGATATATATATATATATATATATATATATATATATATATATATATATATATATATATATATATATATATATATATATATTTCTGATATTTGATTGTTTGCTTTATTTTTATCGAAATGGGTTTTTCTTTTTGGATATGTTGCTTTCTGGAATTGGGTTTTTTTACAATTTTTTTTTTTCCGGGGAACAGGTGTTTGATGTTTGGTTATCGCTGTTTGTTTGCTTTTTTTTTTTTTTTTTTTTTTTTTTTTTTGAAATCAGTAGTTTTTAGATGTGAGTTTCTTTTACCTGGAATTTGGGTTTTTATGTAATTGGGTTTTTGGTATGTTAGCTTATTACTCTTTGCAGTGGTGGGTAATATCTGGATGTTGGATTTTTGCAAATCGGGTTTTGGGTTTGGGTTTTCTTCTTTGAAGCTTGGCTGTTTGGAAATGCAGATGGTCGAGGGTTCTTTCATGTAATGCGTTCTTCGATTCTTGGCTTATTTCATTCCTTTTTTGGATATGTCAGTTTCATCCTAGAGGAGAAATGGGAATGGCGATAGTCTAGTATTCATCTAATGGAGTTTCTTTTGGCTCGAGTTTTTATTTTTATTTTTTGTTGGAAAACATTAGATGGTTGAGAGGTTTTTCAATGGTGTATACATTTTAAGAAGATCGAGACTGTTTTGGTTTTCGGAGTATAGGCTTGAGTGATTATGTTTATTTATTTATTTCGGAGTATGTTTCAACATTAATCTGGTGCCGTAATCGTCGGGGATCCACCCACCTTGGTGGATACCCAGATCACAGTATATGTCGTGCTCTATTTTCATATGGTTTTTCCTGTCTACAAAAGCTTGAACTTTACTTGAGAGAGAGAGAGAGTGAGAGAGAGAGAGAGAGACAGAGAGAAAGAGAGAGAGAGTTTCAGATCTCTCTTCGCCATGGCTCAACCTCTCATAAAGAAAGACGACGATAGAGATGAGGAAGAATACTCTCCGTTCTTGGGGATTGAGAAGGGAGCGGTCCTTCAAGAAGCCAGTGTCTTCAATGATCCTCAGCTTGATGCGAGGAGATGTTCTCAGGTCATCACAAAACTGCTGTATTTACTCAATCAGGGGGAAACATTTACAAAGGTTGAAGCCACCGAGGTATTTTTTGCCGTCACAAAGCT
The DNA here is from genome assembly GCA_030180095.1 of Magnolia changhungtana. Taxonomy (NCBI): domain Eukaryota; kingdom Viridiplantae; phylum Streptophyta; class Magnoliopsida; order Magnoliales; family Magnoliaceae; genus Magnolia; species Magnolia changhungtana. Next base: position 2,568,997 of record JASAUF010000647.1, on the reverse strand, counting down.
TTTTCAGTCCAAGGATACTGGCCTAAGGAGAATGGTTTATTTGATGATCAAGGAGCTCTCCCCCTCCGCAGATGAGGTTATCATTGTCACGAGCTCTCTAATGAAAGATATGAATAGCAAGACCGACATGTACAGGGCCAATGCTATAAGGGTTCTCTGTAGAATTACAGACGGAACCCTTCTTACTCAAATTGAGAGGTACTTGAAGCAAGCGATTGTTGACAAGAATAGTTGTTGTTGCAAGTGCTGCTCTTGTTAGTGGTGTTCACCTACTCCAGACGAATCCAGAAATTGTGAAAAGGTGGAGCAATGAGGTACAGGAAGCTGTTCAATCAAGGGCTGCACTAGTACAATTTCATGCACTAGCACTCCACCAGATTAGGCAGAATGACCGCCTGGCTGTTAGTAAGCTTGTTACCAGCCTTACAAGAGGAACAGTTCGCTCACCTTTGGCACAGTGCCTTTTGATTCGATATGCTAGCCAGGTAATACGTGAGTCAAGCCAAAACAAGCAAACAGGAGACCGTCCTTTTTATGATTTTCTAGAGGGATGCCTGCGACACAAAGCAGAAATGGTTATATTCGAAGCTGCAAGAGCAATAACAGAGCTGAGTGGAGTTACCAGTCGAGAACTGACTCCTGCTATTACTGTTCTCCAACTATTTTTGAGCTCGTCCAAGCCAGTGCTCCGATTTGCTGCTGTGCGTACTCTAAACAAGGTTGCAATGACACATCCCCTTGCAGTCACAAATTGCAATATAGATATGGAGAGTTTAATTTCAGATCAAAACAGAAGCATTGCTACTCTTGCTATCACTACACTTTTGAAGACAGGCAATGAATCAAGTGTTGATCGTCTGATGAAGCAGATAACGAATTTCATGTCTGACATTGCAGACGAGTTTAAAATTGTTGTTGTGGAAGCTATTCGATCTTTGTGCCTAAAATTTCCACTCAAGTATCGATCACTGATGAACTTTCTAAGCAACATTCTCAGAGAAGAAGGGGGATTTGAATATAAGAAAGCTATTCGATCTCGAGGTTGTTTCTGCGGATTATATCTTGAAGGTGAGAGTTTCCAATTTCAAAAATGCTTGGGAAAGCATGGACCCAGAATCCGAGAGGGTTGATGAGTATGGTCTTGGCGTGAGGGAGAGCTTGGCAGAGGCTGTGAGTGCTGTCATCAACATTCTCGGCATGCAGCCCTGTGAGGGCACAGAGGTTGTTCCAAGCAATTCAAGATCCCACACGTGTCTCTTGTCTGGGGTGTTCATTGGCAACGTGAAAGTGCTTGTCAGATTGTCGTTCGGGATCGACGGGCCTAAGCAAGTTGCCATGAAGCTCGCCGTTAGATCTGATGATCCAGCTGTCAGTGATGCCATCCATGAAATCGTCGCTAGCGGCTGATGGGCATCCCTTTAGAACTTCTGGCACTTCTTTTTGTTTTTTTCTCGAGTGAGGTCAGAGATGAGGCGAAGGAGTTTATTCCGTCTTAATTGATTATTAGCTTGAAAGGTTTGCTCGTATCAAAATGAGAGACAAATCCATTTACAGGTAGTGAATTGGTTCAGAGGATGTGATAAATAAAAATCTAACAATTTATTTTGTTTTGTATCTTTGGATTTTGTTTCTGTTAAAAAAAAATAATAATAAAAAAATAAAAAAATCTGGTGCCGTAATCAAACCAAATCTGCAATCTCTTCTCTACATACTAACAACTGACTTGTTAGAAACTGAAAGATGAAGAGGACATGACATAGCTTGTGTGTGTGTGAAATGAGTCTCTTTGCATTTTGTTATGTGCTTAAGACTATGCATATTGGTGCCAATCGTGGACCCACCCAAATTGTGGAATAGAGCATGGCTAAAATTGCCACCGTTTTTGAAAAAAAAAAAAAAAGTTTCAACATTAATCACTGAAACTTGCTAAGATTTCTTTTCTTGAAAGATAATATGCCATTACTCGTTTGTGATTCATATACATTTTACCATCACATCTGAAGTCTAGGCCATCCTCTGCTTCATTCATACAAAGAAAGTTACCTTTTACACTCGACCACTGCCAACTTCGAATACTCATCTAGACATCAACATGCATTGGCTATGCATTTATCTCGAGTTGGTCTTCATTATTTCACTTTGTATTGAAGTTTCGATCTTGGCTTTGTATCTCATAATGCTTCAAAGATCTAGTTTCAATCTATTGCATTTGAAACCTTAAAACTCATATGATATTCCATTATGACAATAGAAATGGACTTGGTTGTCTCTCAAGAGCTAGATGTCTTGACTTTTTCACCCCTAGTTTATTATGAAATAGTTCATCCTTAAATAGCCATGTGATGGTACTTAGTTTAAGGTAATTGGAAATATCGTTGGTTGCAAAACCCAACGCTTTTTAGCCCATCATTCTTTCAAAGCTACTAAAAGGGTCAACTGGACTATTCCTAAACTGAATCATGATCTCAAAAATTATCTATGAACCAAGGGAGATTTAGAAGGAAACAAGAAGAACAAGATCTAGTAACATGTTTGCATGATAAGAGACAAGCTCAATTCACACAACCAAAGCATAAATGTGAAGAAAGAGTGTGCACTGAACTGAAAGGTCAACATTAAAAGAGATAACCCAACACTATAGTACATTATCTTCATTCATATAAAAGATTAATCAGTACAAAAGACGGGAATTGCTGAGGAAAGCATCAGCTTCTGTAGAATTCAATGCACTTGTAATGCCATTTTCTTCTTTTGAAAGTATTGTATTGCTCTTATTGTGGTTGTTGCTGTAGCTGTTGTTTTTGTGGTTCTTCAATTGAAGGAGAGAATGGTTTGTGTGATGGGGTCAATGCCCATCTTCTTTAACTTCTTTTTAATGTGGGTGTTCCAATGGTTCTTTATTTCATTGTCAGTTATGCCAGGCAAATGCGCAGCTATTTTAGACAACCTGCAAGAAAAAACAAATACAGGAGATGAGACAATGAATATAGGTAGAATGTATAAACTAATGTGCTAAAAAAATGTGGTCCAAATTGGAAAAAAATAAAATGGGAATCTAAGATGGGCCCCAAAGGTGTTGAAAAAAAAAAAGACAAAAAAGAAAAAAAGAAAAGAAAAAGGGTTGAGATGATGGGAAGAGTACCTATTGCTAAGACTGGCATGGAGATCAATGACCATCTTCTCTTCAGATTATGATAAGAGGCCTCTCTTCAAATCAGGCCTGAGGTAGTTGGTCCACCTTAATCTACAGCTTTTCCCACACCTCAACAATCCTGCAACAACACCCACAAGCCAAAATTCAAAAACTACTAAATAAATAAGTAAAATAAAATAAAAGGAATGCAAAAAAAATGCAAAACACCCAAGCTAGCTTTTCATCTTCTTATTTGACTAAATCTTTATCTTGAATTATTTAGTAGTTTTGCTTGACTAATCTAGTGATTTGTTTTAGCTTTTCATCTTTTTATGCGTGACAGAAGGTACACATATTTCTATTATGATTTGTTTTTATTTTTTCAGGACTACTTGGCAATAAGAGTGATGTAAATGTAAGTTCTCGAAACCTTACAAGGCTTTAATATAAACATTCCTCGTGACTAGTTTTTTGTGCATCATCATTCTACCATCAAGTTTCCTTGTATGATTGACTGTTTTTCTTTAGATGTCCAAAACATCTTTTGCAGTTTATATGTGAAATCATTAATGCTATTATTATAAACGAAGCATGCATAGCATTATATTATATGCATGCTACCGAATAAAGCAAAGTACAAAATCTCTACATTGTAAGTATAAATTTGCATTGCAAATTAATCAACAATAAAGGTGTAGAACCATAAATTCTGGTGGTTCAAAGTAGCAACAAGTCAAACCCATGCACAGCCCATTTACTAAATGGGCCGAGATTCAAACTAGAGCCCAACCTAGAACCCTTGAACTGCAACCCAAGCAGACTTGCTATATAGTCTAGAATTTAAGCCTGAGGCCCAACTTGAAACAAATTATTAGGCTCAAGTCCGACTCAACTTGACCTGTCTACTCTAAGGGTTTGGGATTAAAGCTATCTATTACTATTTATAAGCTTCTTAAAAGTGGGCCCAGTTGGGGTCAGAGCAAACCCCTACTGATCTACTTAACAGAACTCATTTTATGGCCGAACCTGACCAACAATCCATTAAGTGTGGCTCAAACTTTTCTAAGAAGTGGGTTGGACCAGCTCAACCACTAACAGATCTGACCCATTGCCACGCATAAATCTCAGTCTCATTTTATTTTAACATCACAAACAAAAAACTCTTCACTTTATCAGTTGCCATGTTAATGTTGTTCACTTTCTGCACTTCGGATATTTGAATATGATCGATTGTTTCTTTCATTTTGATGTTCTGCTTCCTGCAGCCATATTGGCATTCACTGCTATTTTTTAATATTTTCGGCAGAGAGGTTGTTATTTTCCCTGATTATCTTTTATATGGGGATAGTCTATTAACTCAGTCTCAATTAACTTTCTTTACTGATCACATCAAGCTTGAGGATTTGAATGAATGTGAAAGCAACGGATCTGCTAGTTTGGAATGGGCAACTGATAATCTCATTCATATTGAGTGTCAGCAAAGTGAAAGCGTAGGTTTCATGATTATATGCGGTTGAGATTTTTTAGTCCTCTTTATCTTATATAGTTGGAGCTTATTATTTCGTGGTGTCAAATATGGTGTTTCAGGTTGAAACTGCTCTGGTTAAACTTCGTCTACGACCAACCGATGTAGTGGGAGTCAATGAACATGGTACTTCAGTCGGTGCACCTCCAAATTTATTGTTCGCTTTGGAACTTTCTCATTTGGTGTCCATTCCACACCACAGCTGGACATGTATCGGCAACTATTGGATTTATTTTTTTGACAAGCTGGCAACTTTTGCATTCATTGACCTTCTGTCATACCGTTCTCTGAATCACTCAAGATTTTATTCAAGCTGTATTGATCCTCCGAATCTTTTTTTTTTTTAATTTTTTTAAAAAAATAATTTATTATGGTTGTCTGGTTCAAATTTTAATTATTAGCTTAAGATATGCTTTGGAATTGGGAAAATGGACTTGATTTTACCACTGTATTGGGTAATGTAAAGGGAATACTTGTATGCTAATTGAAGTTATGATTTATCTAAAAACATCCTATTGCTCCCAGTAGAGTCACAAAGAAACATACACCTTCATGTTTGCAAACCTTACTCTGATTCCCTTCACACTATCAAAAATCAAAGATGCGTCCCTCTTTAGTACCAAAATAGTATGTTTCCATTTCAATCTGCTTTGGAAAGGAAGTTTTTCTCGTGACATAGAACATTGAGATCCATTTCAAACTAGTTTTCTCCTTCTTTTGTTTAAGTCCAAAAAGAAAGAAGATCCATTGGTACTTGTTTGTTCCCTTGGAGATTGGAGCCAAACTCCATAAAACCTGTTTCCTTTTGTCCGTATTATTTTCCCAACTATCCTTTGTATTGCTTTTATTTGGAGCTTGTTTATCCTTAATTTTATCGTTTGAGTTTTTGCCAATCTCCTCTGCAATTTTTGTTGTTCTTTGCTGATCAAGTTGCTTTGTTACAACTTTCATTTTCCTTCCTATTGCGCGAAACTTATGATTCTTCTCTGTTAGTAGATTCCCTATGATAAATTTCATTTGAGAACTTCTCTCTAGGCATTGTGAAGTTAGAGTTTGCTGTTAGTGGTCCTCAGTGGCAAGAGAGAGCAAATGATTACAAAGAACAAGCCACTTGACGTACAAAGAACATACCAAGGATATTTTTTATGCTTTTAATCCATTCAAATTGTTAAAATGGCATTTCCAACTGTTCAGTAAGGTCATTCACAATGGGTTGAATGTAACCACTTGATTTATTTTTTTTTCCATAATCTAAAATTTCTATAGCCCCTGACAATTTGTGCATTCAATATGCACTTTTACATTCCGTGTGGCCCACTTGAGCTTTGTATTCAGATCATTTTTTGGCCCAAGCCGTAAAATCACATGAGGGAATTAGTGGATGGCTTGGATTTTTCTCCAACAAATTGTCGGGCTCCATAATCACCATGATCATCTCCCATTGAAATTAGATGTGGGGTCAGATATGTGGCAAGACATCGGTTGTTATCAAATCTTGGCAGGACCCACTTCCTTTGTCTACATCTAAAGATCTTTTCAAACTGTATTGTGCTCTCCCAGTGAATGCTATGAAGTTAAGAAATGCTCTTACCTTAACCTCTAATGGGTAGGATGAATTCTAATATTTTATTTTGTTAATTGGTTTCAGTTGATTAAACTATTCACTTTCCATGGATTTGAGCTGGTTATTTGAAATATATGAAGGGTTGACTAAACTAGTCTTTTTTTGGATTGAATTTGGTTGTTTGTAATATATGTAGGAAGGGCTCAAAAGAAGGTTGAACAAGAGCAGATACTAAGTAGCCAATACAAGGCAATGCATAGCCAACAATTGAAGTTCCAGGTAATTTCTTTTGTATGGGTCCTAGTTTAGTAGGGGGAAGTGTTTAGTTAAGAGGGTTGAAGTGAATTTTTGTTGCAATGGGCCACTTGGGTCATTTCCTCTTTTTATTGAATTGAGTTGTTACCAATTTTGTGAATAGGATCTTTATCAAACAATAGTGTGAATTATTTTTTGAATGACTATCAGGTGCAGGATTAAAAAAAATTTTAATAATAATTTATCAGCGTATATATATTTTTTTACAGATATTTCAGCGACGGACCAAATCCGTCGCTACGCTCTGAACATTGAAAATAACGACGGATTTGACGTCCATCGCTCACTCATATTAGCGACGGACCTTATCCGTCGCTAATTTCTGACCGTTAAAATTAACGACGGATTTGAGGTCCGTCGCTTACTATATTAGCGACGGACTTTATCCGTCGCTAATTTTTAAGTGACGACTAATTTTCTGAAGTTTACCGACGGATTTTTTATTTTTTACGACAGATTTTATCCGTCGCTATTATGCGACGGACCTTATCCGTCGCATATTAAACGACGGATAAAATCCGTTGTAAAACCAAAAACGACCCACTAAACAGCGACGGACTACGCGACAGATGAAGTCCGTCGTTTATTTGGTTTTACGACGAATTTAGTCCGTCGCAAATCAGCGATTTTGGTGTAGTGTTTCGTACATTGTGCCTCACTTGATGTTTGAACTGGACTTTTTTTTGGGGCCAAGAAATATCCATGGCTGCCCCACCTGATGGACGGCTTGGATGTCCCACGTGTATGCAACTCTGGCATGTGGGGGGTTTACAGTGAGACTTGTGGGATAAGAAAACCTCGTTCAATTTCAATTGCCTTTTCTCTCTCTCCATTGGGAGCATCACAAAGATACAAACTGTAGAGGAGGAATTATCTGGTACACAGCCCTGCATCATTGCGATGGTACACTTGCTTTTAAATTCCAGCAAGTGCAGCCCATAATTCTGTCATCCAAACCATAGATCTGTTGTATCCAACCATGGATGGACGATTCCTAAAATATATACTGGATGAAAGAATCTCAACCTTTCAAAATTTGGCCTACAGTTGGTTAGGAGGAAAAACACAAAAACAGTCAATATTCAGCCGAAAAGGTTTATACTGTAGGTCCACATTCAACGTAAAAACCTCTATAACAGTTTACTGGAACTGGAATTTTCCAATATTGGAGATTTTTGGGGCATACTCCATCCACAGTCCTACCTAATACATCAATGGTTTAGATTACCAAAACATAGGCCACTAATTGAAAACCCATCATTACAGTGTAAAGATGGGAAAGTGGTGTGGTTGTTGGAATATCACTTTTTTGAGTGGTTGAGTGGAACTCCATCTTTAAGGATTCGGATGCTTGTGTCTTTATTATCTTTTTAAATTTGTAATTGTTTTGTTTTTGCTTTGTATTTTTTTTTGTCGTTATTTCAAGGAGTTTTGTATTTTTTTCAGACTTACCTATAAAGGGAGAGAGAATATATATATATATATATATATATATATATATATATATATATATATATATATATATATATATAGAGAGAGAGAGAGAGAGAGAGAGAGAATATCTATCGTATAAATTCATGTGGTAGCTTACCATAATTTAGAAAATGGTGGTGACTTATCTTCTTCACATGTGGCACTTACGTATAATTATTTAGACCATCTACATTGTGGGGAATATTTATGGGTGGATCATATCTCTAAAATCATACTGATAAACTATTCCTAACCCTCCAATTGAAGGCTATCAAATGGATGGTTGAAAGTATGAAGTGTAAATTGCAAGGGCAAAATCAGATTGTCGGTGCCAACTTCTCACTGTAAATTTGGGTTGTGACCCGTCATAGTCAGGTTACATTTGGACGGTCCGGATTGCCTTGTAGGGTTGAAGAGTCTGTCATTGCCATTTTTAAATAGTGCAAAACTATCAACCTATTTTGTGTGCTATGGTGCAGATTAGACTGCACAAACTATCAAGGTCTGCATAGTTCAGTATAAATGCAGGCTCATTAGGCATCTTTAAATCTAATAAAAGTTTTCAAATGAGAGCCATTCTAATTTGTTTATTTTTTTAATTTAATAAATCACTTTATCTGAAAAAGCTTTTATTTAAAATAAAAACATTTGGTAAACCATTTAAATAAGAGCTTTTTTTTTAAAGATAGTTAATATCATCTTTAAAAATTATAACAACTCCACCATAAGAACAATCCAGACAGTTGGTTTGGTGGATCTTATCATTGATCCAGCGTGCCCAAACGAAAAAAAGAATGAATGGCTATAATATTCATGTTTTAAAATATTTAGCCCATCCATCATGTCAAACACTGGATGTGGATGGTCTATCCTATAGAATTCACCTTTTATGTGGACTACGCATCATATGGACTAAACCTTCTAAGTAGGTCGTCCATCATGCAAGGCCCATCTTGGATGTGGACCATTCATCATTAGGGGCTGACTTTTGATGTGGACTGTCCATTATGTGGGGCCCACCTTGATGTAAGTCATCCATAACATGTGGGGCCCACTATCAATATGTTTATCACCCTTTTATGTGGGGCCCTTCAATGTCTACTACCCATCACTTGGAGTTCATATTTGATGCGTCCATCATGTGGGCCCCACACCTTTGATGTGGGTTGCCTATCATGTGGGGCTCACTATTGATGTTCACCATCTATCATGTGGGGCGTAACTTTTATTTTATGTGTATCATCCATCATGTTTGGTCACTTTGGATATGAGTCACCCATCGAGTAAGACCTTGGATGTGGACTATCCATTAGGTGGGGCCCACTTGATGTGAACTGTTTATCACGGAATGTCACACTTTGATGTGGACCATCCATCATGTGAGGCCCACTCTGTCCATTATGTGGGCTCACCTATTCATGTGGATGAGTCATTATGTGGAGCGTCACCTTCAATATGGGTCTTTCATCACGTGGGTCCACCTTTGATGTCAATTATTTGTCACGTGGGACCACCTTCACTGTCTACCATCTGTCATGTAAATCCTTGGTGGACCGTCCATAATGTGGGGCTCACTTGTTGTGGATACTCCATCATGCGCGACCCACCTTTGATATGAACCTTGCATTATGTGGGCCCACCTCGATGCGGCCATTCACCATGTGGGCCTACTTTTAATGTCAACCTTCTGTCGTGCGATCCTGCCTTCAATGTCCATCATCCATCATGTGGGTCCTGCTTTGATGTGGACCGTTCATCAAGTGGGGCTCACTTGATGTGGATCATCCATCATGTGGGACCCACCTTAGATGTGAACAGTTCATTATGTTGGCCTATGGACAATTCATCCTGTGAGGCCCCACCTTCAACATGAATCATTCATCATGTGAACCCGAGAGCCGGTAAAGAAAAGAGCACGGGGCAAGATGGAGCATTACTTAAAAAGCTTAAGGACAAATTGTCACTCAAGTCAATTAAGCTCTTAAATAATAATAAAAATAAGTTTGCTAACTATTTTAGAAACTTTTTTGTTAATTTCGTCAAAATTAAGTGTAAAATTAGAACTTTATTAAACAATATAATTTCAAAATAAAAACTTTCTTTTTTTTTAGAACAAATAAATAAGCCATTGTTAGTGGAGATGCCAAACGCCGTACTAAGTAATAAATACCTGCTTGTATAATAATGAAGTGATTATATACAACCACAGTATGCTAAGCTTACTATGCTACACCGTCTTTTACCCCCAACCTTCCAATGTGCACAACATCGGATCCGTCGACAAAGTGGAACCATAATGAATATATCCTGGCACAAAAATCAATCCCATCTACTCATCATTCGGTCCGAAATTTTATGTTACATCATATATCATCCATCCATTCATTTCGATGATGTAGGATAAATGATGGGTGGATGTACTTGATTTCTCCTCCAGATGATATTCATGACATTTCCAACCATTTGCACGGATCGGATTTCCTATCTATTCGATACATTGGTGGTAGAAATGGTGTAGCAAGGTGTGCTTCACATACTATGGTTGCATGCGATGGTTCCACGAAAGAGAAATTTACGACTGTGGACCCCACCTTTTATCCATTGGATATTTTTGAAACAATACAAACTTACCATACGCACTTGGACCTCCTTGTACGGATACTGAATTTGAGGACGAAAATACCCCTGCCTTCCACGGGCTGGCGTGCAGAGACGAGCGCTGACGGACGGTCCCGTGAAGGGAACCCAGGTGGGGCCCACTGTGATGTTTGTGAGAAATCCTCCCCGTCTAAGTTCCTTCATAGGGTCACAAAGACTGGATGAAGAGGAAAAACAAATTTTATAATGATCCAAAACTTCTGTAACCCCTAAAAGGGTTTCAATGGTAGACGTTCAATTCCCCACTGCCTTTTATAGTGTGGTCCACTTGATAGCTAGATCCGTCTTATTTTTCACCTCAAGCCTTAATATGAGTTCGCCAAATAGATAGACGGTTTGGATATAACACATACCTCATAATGGGACCCACAAAAATCGGTAAATATTACAACAGGAAAGAAGAAGAAGAAAAAGAAAAAAAAAGAAAAAAAAAGAAAAGAGAGACAGCAAGTTGGGTCGACCAACCCGGTCGACCGGTCAGAGGTCTATCGCTACGGATTATAACCGTAGCCATAAATGTAGTGCTATGCACTTTTTTTTCTTTTTATTTTTATCTTTTATTTTTTATTTTTTATTTTTTATTTTTTACACGGAGGACATTTTCTCCTTTACATTTTTCTATAATACATAATTATATAAATATGTATATATAAGTATATAAAAATATTTTTCTATTCTTTAATTCATTTCTTTGTCTATTTATTTAACAAGCATATCTCCTAAACTAGAATGATTTATTTAACTTACCACATATGATTTTGGGGTAGGAGAAGCTAATTTAGTCAACCAACCTAGTTATTTTCCAAGATTCTATCAGGTCGATGGTCGAAAATTCATTTGGGAGAGAGAAATCCGGTATATCTTCTTTTAAAAACTAAGCTAAAATATACGACTACTCCTTTAAAAAGTCATGTATCATAGCACGCAATCTATTTGGGAGAGAGAAATCCGGCATATCTTGTTAGCTTGAGTCCTTGGAAATGACATGGACAAATGAGACCCGACATCACTAGTGTACCTTCTACACAAACAATCTACACTCAAGTATAATTTATAAGTAACTAATATATTGATCGGGTTCGGGTTGGGTCAGGCAACCTGAGACCTCAACCCAAGCCCAACCTAAGTTTTATCGGGTTGGTGTTTGTATATCCCAAGCTTGAGATCGGACCCGATATATCCTGCCCGAGCCCAACCCAATGTCGGGTCGGTCACGGGTCGGTCGGGTTAAACCCGCCCAACTTTCAGTCATACATGAAATTGAGTGGGGAAACTAGAAAATCAGTGGGCAAACTAGAAATCAAATGGGGGCAAACTAGAATATCAATGGGCAAACTAGGAAATCAACGGGGCAAACTAGAAAATCAAGAGGGCAAACTAGAAAATCAGCGAGGCAAACTAGAAAATTAACGGGGCAAACATGAAATTGAGCGGGAGAAACTAGAAAATCGGCAGGCAAACTAGAAAATCAAATAGGGGCAAACTAAGAAATCACGGGCAAACTAGAAAATCACGGGCAAACTAGAAAATCAATGGACAAACTAAGAAATCAGCGGGGCAAACTAGGAAATCAGAGGGGCAAACTAGAAAATCAGCGGGGCAAACTAAAAAATCAGTGGGCCAAACTAGAAAATCGGTGGGACAAACTTAACAGATAATTTCATAGCATGAGCCGATAAATCTAAACGTATCTAATGTTCAACTGGACCACACCAAATAAAATTTTGAATTGAACTTCTTGTTTGCACATACGCTTCTGCACATTCACGGGTAGAATTACAAGGACCTGATGCGCCATAGGGTGAATCGTCTCATATGCATTCCTATTGTACAAGTGGGACCTGTGGTTCCATGATCCAAACCGTTGATACAATGGGTGCTCCTGTGGATGGAGCGTGCTCCATTAGATAGGCTGCAATTCTATCCATCTGATCTATGACAGCTATTTAAACCATTCCTGTGCCTTTTCTGTGACTGTTTATTTGTAGGCCACTGATCCAAGGTTAGGATAATCTGTCCAATCAGAAGTTTTTACCACCACTAATCTGTTGTTGGTTGCTTAAGATCAATGGTTGGATCCACGAACCATGGGCCACATATGCAGAAAATGAGCATGGGGACTTTATTCACCTTCTCATTCATAAGGATTTATATATGAACTGTGAATAGTGATTTTGGAGGGAGGAAGAATCAACTCCAACCATTCAAAAAAAATGACTTGCATGAAAAATAAGTGAGCCCCCCATAAACGTAATATGTCGTGACACTAAATGTGGACTTTCCGTATATGAAATTTTGAATTGAACTTTTAATGTTGGTGTAGTCCATTTGAACATTGGATACGCTTAGATTTATCGGCTCAAGCCATGAAATTATCTGTTAAGTTTACCCCGCTGATTGTCTAGTTTGCCTTGCTGAATTTCATGTTTGCCCTGCCGATTTCCTAATTTGCCCCGCTGATTTTCTAGTTTGCCCCACTGATTTCTTAGTTTGCCCCGCGAATTTTTTAGTTTGCCCTGCTGATTTTCTAGCTTCCCCTGCTCAATTTCATGTACGACTGAAAGTTGGGCGGGTTCAACCTGACCGACCTATGACCAACTCGAAATAAGCAGGGCAAGCATGAAAAAGAGTGAGACAAGCATGAAAAAGAGCGGGGCAAACATGAAAAAGAGTGGGGCAAGCATGAAAACGAGCGGGGCAAACATGAAAATGAACGGGGCAAGCATGAAAATGAGCGGGGCAAGCAAGAAAATTGGCGGGGCAAACATGTCTGTATGATCTTATGAATAGGTTTGATAACAAACAAACATCACTGTTGGGCCAACTATGGTTTCAACGGTGAAAATCATTATGCCCATTATTTCTCGTGGTATGATCCACTTGATCTTTTGATATGCTTCAATTTAGGGCTAAACCCCTTAAAATATATGGAAAAACGGATGGACGGCGTGGATATACTACATACATTCAATGTGGGCCCAACTGAGTTTAAAATATACCTGTGCTGGGGTCCTTACTCTTGCTCGGGTGGTAAACTCTCAAGACCTTCAACTCCCGGTCAAGGGTTCGAGTACCCATACGTGGTGAAATTCCACCAGCGTGAGTGTGTGGGGTGTGTGTGCATGTGTAATAATAAATAAAAAGTGGGTGGGTTCAATTTCATATACGGCTCAATTTCTAGTTTGCCCCGCTCAATTTCATGTTTGCCCCACTCAATTTCATGTACAGCTGAAAGGTGGGCGGGTTCAACCCGACCGTCCCATGACCGACCCGACATTGAGTTGGGCTCGGGTAGGATATATCGGGTCTAATCTCAAGCTTGGGCTATACAAACACCAACCCGATAAAACTTATGTTGGGCTTGGGTTGAGGTCTCAGGTTGCCCGACCCAACCCAAACCCGATCAATATATATATTAGTTACTTATAAATTATAATTGAGTGTGGATTGTTTATATAGAAGGTATACTTCTAATGTTGGTGTGGTTTATTTGAACATTGGATACATTTAGATTTATCGGTTCAAGTTATGAAATTATCTGTGAAGTTTGCCCCGCTGAATTTCATGTTTACCCCGCTGAATTTCATGTTTGCCCCGCCGATTTCCTAGTTTGCCCCGCTGATTTTCTAGTTTGCCCCGCTGATTTCTTAGTTTACCCCGCTGATTTTCTAGTTTGCCCCGCTGATTTTCTAGTTTCCCCCGCTGAATTTCATGTTTGACCCGTTGATTTTCTAGTTTCCCCCACTAATTTCCTAGTTTGCCCCGCCGATTTTCTAATTTGGCCCGCTGATTTTCTAGTTTCCCCCGCTGAATTTCATGTTTACCCCGCTGATTTTCTAGTTTTCCCCGCTGATTTTCTAGTTTGTCTCGCTGATTTTCTAGTTTGGCCCGTTGATTTTCTACTTTGCCCCGCTGATTTCCTAGTTTGCCCCGCTGATTTTCTAGCTTACCCCGTTGATTTTCTAGTTTGCCCCGCTAATTTCAAGCTTGGGCTATACAAACACCAACCCGATAAAACTTAGGTTGGGCTTGGGTTAAGTGACCCCAGCATGAGGAAAATGGATTCTCCTGAGAAAAGTGACTAAAGGTCTGTACTTGGCGTCGTTGCATGGTTTTCGGGTTCAGACACATTTAGTGTAAGACTCACCTTATGAATGGAACTGATCTTGCACGCAAATGCCACAACAGCTCATGATCTGCGAACCACCTTGTCACTCTCAAAATCATTTTTTACTGTTTAAGGGCCTACTTGCTTGAGAGTTTGCATTTCAAACACTAGTATTCTGAATGGAGGTGATTGTGAAGTGTTTGGCAGTTTGTAATAGAAATGCACTGGATTCTAAAATTCCCTAAACCTAAACCTTAACTTATTCTCAATTCCCTAAACCTTAACCTATAATCTAACTTAAACCTAAACCTATATCGTACACTTGTAACCTAAAACCTAAATGTATTCTCAAATCCCTAAACCTAAACCTTAACGTATTCTCAATTCTCTAAACCTTAACCTATAACCTACACTTATAACCTAAAACCTAAATGTATTCTCAAATCCCTAAACCTAAACCTACACCTAATCCTAATATCAACTCCTTAACCTAAACTCCTACACCTAATCTTAAATGTAACCTTAACCTAAACATAAACTTGATGAAAACGGAGGGTATTACATATTGTGATGAACATGATGTATTACAAATAAAACATCATTGTGGGGCGTAGAAGCGTGTCGGATTGCGTCGAGTTAGTCAAGACGCTCCCATTGTACTAAGTAAACTCAGCTTGGGCCCACATTGAATGTATGTAGTATATCCATGTCGTTCATCCGTTTTTCCATTTATTTTAAGGGGTTTAGCCCCAAATTGAAGCATATCAAAAGATCAAGTGGATCATACCATGGGAAACAAGTGGGCATTGATATTTCATTGCCCTCACGATTTTCATGTTGCACCCGTTGATTTTCTAGTGTCCCCATTTTCATTTTCTCCCATTGATTTTCATGTTTGCCCGCCCGATTTTTCGATCTCCCCGCGATTTTTTACTCTCCTCCGTTGACTTTGTAGTTTGCCCATTGTTTTTCTAATGTCCCCATTGATTTTCATGTTTGCCCCGATGATTTTCATGTCTTCCCGATTTTCATGTTGCACCCTCACTGATTTTCTAGTGTCTCCCCGATTTTCATGTTTGCCCCACTGATTTTTCAGTCTCCCACGATTTTCTAGTCTCTCCCATTGAATTTGTAGTTTGTCCCATTGTTTTTCTAGTGTCCCCCCTCATTTTCATGTTTGCCCCGCTTCATTTTCATGTCTCCCATTGATTTTCATGTTGCACCTACGATTTTCTAGTGTTCCCACTGATTTTCATGTTTGCCCACTGATTTTCTAGTTTGCCGTGATTTTTCTCATCTCCCCGATTTTCTAGTCTCCCCGTGATTTTCTAGTTTGCCCCGCTGATTTTTTAGTTTTCTCCGCTCACTTTCATGCTTGCCCCACTCATTTTCATGCTTGCCCCTCTCATTTTTAGTTTGCCCCGCTCATTTTTCAGTTTGCCCCGCTCATTTTCTAGTTTGCCCAGCTTATATTTCAGTTTGTCCCGCTCATAATTCAGTTTGCCCTGCTCACAAGAGATAATGTTATCTAATGCGTCAAATGAGAGCTTAATCCAAAAATTCTATGGCACTCAAGAATGATTCAACTGTTTGCCTCACCGATTTTCTAGTTTACCCCGCCCAATTACATGTTTCCACCATGATTTTCTAGTTTCCCCACCAATTTTAAAGTTTTCCCCACGATTTTCTAGTTTGCCACTGATTTTAATGTCTCCCCGCTTAATTTTCTAGTTTACCCGCCGATTTTCTAGCTTCTGCACCGATTTTTTAAAGTCTACCTCACCGATTTTCTAGTTTGCCTAAATGATTTTCTAGTTTGCCCCACTGATTTTCTAGCTTCCTCGCCTTATTTTGATGTTTGCCCGTCAATTTCTACCTTCCTCGCTTCAATTTCTCGGCTTCCTCGCTCAATTTCTAGCTTCCTCGCTCAATTCCTACGTTGCCTCGCTTCAATTTCTAGCTTCCTCGCTTCAATTCCTGGGTTGCTGGCGCTTCAAATCGTCGGGTTCCTCGCTCGTTTTCTACGTTGCCTCGCTCAATTTCTACGTTGCCTTCGCTTTCAACTAACCATCGACTGATGGAATCTTGGAAAATAACTAGGTTGGTTGGCTAAAGTAGCTTCTCTTACCCCAAAATCATATGTGGTACGTCAAGTAACTAATTTTGGTTTAGAAGATATTCTTGTTAAATGATTAAAGAAATAAATGAAAAAAAAAAAGGGAAAAAAATTTTATATACTTATATATACTTATTTATATAAATATGTATTAAAGAAAATTGTAGGTAGAATAAATTTTTCTATATAAAAAATAAAAAATAAATAAAAATAAATAAAAAATTTCAAAGACGAACACAGACTACAGTTATGGCTACAGTTATAATCCGTAGCTAAAGGTAAACTACCTTTTTCGGTATATCGACAAACAGTCGATGTATCGAAAATTGCAAGATTTTTGAAGAAAACTCACAGGACAGTTCTGGACCATTTTCGATATATCGACAGCCAGTCGATATATCAACTGTTTTTTTTTTTTTTTTGTTGTAATCCCACCACTTTTTGTGGGTCCTATTATGAGGTATGTGTTATATCCAAACCGTCCATCTATTTGGCCAGCTCGTATTCAGGCTTGAGACTAAAAATAAGATAGATCTAACTATCAAGTAGACCACACTGTAAAAGGCAATGGGGAATTGAATGTCTACCATTGAAACCCTTTTAGGGGTTATAGAAGTTTTGGATCATTATGAAATTTGTTTTTCTTCTTCATCCAGGTCTTTGTGACCTATGAATGAACTTAGACGGGGAGGATTTCTCATGAACATCACAGTGGGCCCCCAAAGTGTTTTTAATGGTCGACGCTCATTCAACACTGTTTCCTGTAATGTGGTACACTTGAGATTTGCATATACCTCATTTTTGGTCGTATACCATAAAATGATATGGAAAAATATATGGACGGCATGGATGAATAGCATACATCATGGTGGGGCCCACAGACCACCGACCCCAATCCTTTTAAGCCGTTCGTACAACTCTCAGTTCGAGGAGCGTCAGCGCACGTCTTCGCAGCGAAAAGCGAAAAGGAGGGGTAGTTTCGTCCTCAACGTCGCTGTCCGCACGTGCTAATCTAGATTGGTAACTAAGGTTTGTAGTCTTTCATAGAAATCGCTGGGTAAAAGGTGTTGTCTACAGTGGTCATTTTCTCTTCCACGAAGATACGCGGGCTCTTTCTCCGAAACACTATCTCAGAGTATAACCATCTCTCCAAAATAACACATGCCTCAAAGGAAACGCTGGATCCAAGCCATTCAAGAGGTGGGTCCCACCGTAGTCATACCCCAACCAAAAGATCAGACCCACCCAACATCAGCGCGGCACCCATCCAAGCCATTGATCTGATTATCTCCTCCTAAACCTCTCATACTGGAAGATCAAAGCTGCCCCATTTTTATCCTTCTTCTAATAAATGTGGATTATTGGTGTATCTCTTCTTAACCATCCATCTGTAGGCTAAGATTGAAATATAGGATCTTCTAATATGGGATTTTTGGCTATATTTTTACCCATCAGATCAACAGTTTGGATTGACCAAACCATGTTTGTGGAATCTTGTACATCAGAGTGTAAAAACTTGCAAAAACGAAATGTAATTTCACCATTCAAATCTCAGCTACAATGTATTTATTCAACTCAACAACAATCTTACTACAGAAAAAGTACATCTGGAGAGAATCACAATTACCAATCTGGTTTCTAAGCTTTCCATCAGGTGGGCCATGTTGTTTTCCTTCTTTCCAAACACAGCTCTTATTCATTCCTCAGGTGGGCATCTGTCCACAAATCAAATAGACGCCTTAAAATAATCAAAGGAAGTTTTAGCTATGTTCTATAAATCTGATGTCTAGGCCAAAAGATATAAGTGTGGCCCACTGATAGAAAGTTCAGATCTAATATACACTTCTACCTTTATGCTTATAAGATGATGAAAAACAAAGAGAAATGAAGCTAACCGGTCCCCATTAACAACAACGATGATTAACGGCCACGATTCTCCGCCTGGTCGGCTGCACACAGAAGGACTAGAGTAATGACCATTACGACGAGGAGTCTCATGAGATCGATGCCGCCACCGCCATCGTCAGATTCGCAGCAAAGCTTTCCCATTACAAAAACCAAGTTAAGCTTCTTGAATTGGATGAGAAAATGGTTTTAGTTTTGGTTCTGGACTCTTTTTGTAGGCAAACAAGACTCAAGGTTGAGATAGGAATTTTATAGTGAGAGTCAAGGTTAGCTGCCCCACCTGATGGACGGTTTGGATATAAAACGTGTATGCCACTTTGGTACGTGGGGGTATATAGTGAGACTTGATGGGATAAGAAAGTCTTGGTCAGCTTTTAATTGGCTTTTTTCTCTCCATTGAGAGCATCACAAAAAGAAGGAATTATCTGGTACACAGCTCCACATCTTTGTAATGGTACACTTGTTTTTAATTCCAGCAAATGGAGCCCATAGTTCTGTCATCCAAGCCATTGATCTGTTGTATCCCATCATGGATGAATGATTTGTAATTAAATTTCTACTGGATAAAAGAATCTTAACCTTTCAAAGTGTGGCCTACAGTTAGTTAGGAGGAAAAACATAATAACTGTCAATATTCAGCTGAAAAAGGTTTCTAATGTAGGTCCATATTCAACTAAAAAAGGTCCTAGCATAGTTTACTGGAATTTTCAGATATGGGAGATTTTTGGGGCATGATCTATCCATGATGGGAGTTAATAAACCAACGGTCTAGATTACCAAAACATAGGGCCACTTCTAAAAATTTAAAACCCATCTATATACAGTGCAAAGATGTAGGATGGGAAGGTGGAGTGGTGGTTGGTGGATGTGGAGTCTCTTTTAAGTCACATGGGGTGAAAGAAATGATGGTTGTTTTGAAAATAGATCTGGGCCTGGTAGTTTGAAAGATGGAAACGGATTGGCTACTGACCCTCTGTGGGCCCCACCATGATGTATGTGTTTCATCCGTGCCGTACACCCATTCTTCCAGATCATTTTATTATATGAGCCCAAAAATGAGGTTGATCCAAATCTCAAGTGGACCGCATAGTGTTCATTGAATGCCCACCATTAAAAACTTCTTGGGGCCACAAAAGTTTTGGATCAAGATGATATATTATTTTTCCTTTCATACAAGTCTGCATGACCTAATAAAAAGGTTAGATGTCAAATAAACATTACAGTGGGCCCTAGGAGGTTTTTAATGTTGGACATTCAATGACTACTGTTTTCCCATGGTGTGGTCCAAATGAGAGCTAGATCTAACTCAATTTTGACATCAAGACCTAAAATTATCTTTCAAAATGGATGGACGGCGTGGATAAAACACGTACATGATGGTGGGGTCCACATAGCACTGACCACTAGCCACCTGGCTGCTGGCAGCGTCACCAGCCAAACCGCGTCCAAGAAAGATTACTTCCGGAATGGTTGAATAGACCTCTATTTTCAAGGATTTGAACACTTGTGTCTTTATTAGTCTTTTGTAATGGTTTTGTTTTTGCTTTGCATTGAAGAAAAATAAATATGAAGGCCATGTAGATTCAACTCCCCGTCCTTACTCTTGCTCGGGTGGCTGACTCTTCGAGTACCCCTATGCGGTGAAAGTACCTTGTGCCACGTGCTAATATTAATCTTCAAATGCCTTGATAGGTGAGACTGTGTGACCATCAATTTGCAAGCAGCCCACATGTACAGTTGTCAATGTGCAAACGTAACCATGGGGACATAAGACTGCCTCATGAAGATAACCGCAGGTGGAAACTAGCTGGTCAGCTCATCAAGTGGGCCATATATGCACATAGAATGTGACCCATTGGCAATTTTCATAAACAGTCCATTCTCTTCATACAGCAGTAGCCACCTGATGAGTGGGCTAAAATTATTTTTTATGAAAAATGACCATCTTCACAGTGGGACCCACCTTATGCAAGCACAGATGTCCCATGTATGTCACACATTGGCATGAATGCTGCATGTAAAAGTGTGTGGGGAGAGTGCATGTGAGGGGTACCAAACTTTACCATAAACCATCAGAAGTGATGTGAAAAAATCCCATCCATACACTGAAGACGGTAGCAGAAAGTCCAATGCCTCGTACACCAAGGCATTGTGCACTGAGAGTCCAGTGCACAAATCAATCTCTCACCATCCAACAATGGTGGGTGGGAAGCTCAACATGCATTTCAAAATGGACATTATAAAATTCACATTTTGAAATGCATGCTAGATTCCAGCCAACTGCCTTTAAGCTGGGAGACTGCACACCAACTCTTTGGTGCTCTCTTTCTACATTGACGCTGGTGCTCGTTTCCTCTTCTTTTGGTGAAGAAGAACTAAGGTTCTATCAGATTTCGGAGATGTTATGAAAATATCAAGAAATCATTGAGGAAATATTCATTTCTAACAAAAACAGATGAATATTGTCAGCATAGATATACATGAACATATGCACAGCTATATATATATATATATATATATATATATATATATATATATATATATATATATATATAGAGAGAGAGAGAGAGAGAGAGAGAGAGTAATGGTCTCCTGTGAACCATCCGGCAGGCTACTTGGCGCGGTCTAATTCCCAACGTAAAGAGGATATCGGATTGCGTTCTAAGTAAACTTTGTTAGGCCCAGTGTGAATGGATGTGGTCCATCCACGCCGTCCATCCATTTTTCAAGAGCATTTTAATGGTTGAGACAAAAATTGAACCATTTCCAATGCTTAAGTGGACCATAGAACAGGAAACATTGGGAATAATAATTTCCACCATTGAAACGTTTTTAGGGTCTATAATGATGTTTATTTGTCATCCGACCTGTTTGTGAGATCACACAGATATGGATGAAAGGAAAACACAAATATCTTGTGTACCCCAAGAAAATTTTCAACGGTTGACATTCAAATCACACTGTTTCCTGTGGTGTGGCCCACTCTAGCTTTGGATATACTTCATTTTTGGGCTTAAGCCTTAAAATTATCTGTTAAAATGGATGCAAGGAGTGGATGGAATATATAAATCACGGAGGGCCCCACAGAGTTTACTCAGTAGGCAGTCCGCTTCTCCACGAGCGACCTGGGCGCGGATTGGCATTTGACAGGTTGAGAAGTGACATCACCAAATTTTGTGGCCCACCATAATATATGTTTTGTTTCCGCGCCGTCCATCCATCCGGAGAGATCATTTTAGGGTAATATCCAAAGAATGAATCACATCCAAAGCTCCAGTGGACCCTACCACGGAAAACAGTGGCGAGAGTGACGCCACCGTTAAAAAATTTTAAAGGCCACAAAAGTTTTTGATCAAGCTTATATTTGTATTTTCCCTTCTTTAATGTCTTTGTTAACTTTTGAACGGGTTGGATTTCGAAAAAACATCATGGTGGGCCTTAGAAAGGTTTCAACAGTGGGCATCAATCTTCCCGCTATTTTCTGTGGTGGGGTCCACTAAAGCTTTGGATCTGCCTCATTCTCTTGCTAATGGCTTAAAATAATATCTCTAAATGGATGGACATTGTAGATACAACACATACATCATAGTGGGGTCCACAGAACTTGGTAGCCAGCATTGGGAAATTGACCGCACCAAGGGATGGTTCGCAGGAGACCATTAGTGTGTGTGTGTATACACGGCTAGATAAATTCTCTCTCTGTACATACGAGTGCTCTTTTATATAATTAAGCTACCTCAATACATCCAATTTTCCACCATGTAGCTTATATTACAGCATAGAGTACGTCTATGTACAGATAAAGATAACCTATCTAGCCTATGTACAGCTGTACAAATATACATTTCTATATATCCTAACAAATATCATTATTTTCAGATTGGGAGATCTCTTTCTGAGAATACGGGAGAATAATCAATCAGAAATGAATACCACAAGAAATATTACAATATCTTCTAAATCCGTATACAAGAAAACAAATGAAGAGCTAAAACAACTCCTAACAGTTCACATTCAATGTGAATGCATGGCCCACCCAATGATTGGACTGGCCCTATTTTTTAAGCCATGGACCTAAATGGTGGACCCACCTGATTCGAGGCTTACACGTGAAACAAGGCAACATATACATGGCTGTGTAGGGACTGGTCTGTGGGATTAGTGTGCACACATGTTTTTTTTTTTTTTTTTTTAACGCACGCACACACACCCCACACGCACACTGTGGGATTTCACCACCGTGGGTACTCGAACCCTTGACCCCGTGTTGAAACTCCAGGGAGTCTACCACCCGGGTAAGAGTAAGGACCCTGCACACATGTATTTACTTGTGTAAAAATACAACAGTAAAGATTGCTCATTACAAAGTACAAACAAGGACAATGTCACAGCTGTAAAGGGTGAAGATCCTTCAGTTATGCATGCATTGTCTCAACACATTAAATGATGTTTCCCGAAACCAAGTCATTTTACATGTAAATTGAAAGAATCATGAAAAACAGACAAACCTATTCAGACAATCCAAGAAACTGAGCAAAGCTTGGATACTTCGGCTCCCATCCAATTTCGGCACGAGTTTTTGAGTTATTCACTCTCTTTCCTAAAGGATCAGCAGTGCCTGCAATGAAAATCCATTTTCATGTTCAGAACGTTAGCGAAAGAGCTACAAGTAATCATATTGATTGGGAGGTCTTCCAGGCACATTTGGATGTCCACCAAATCGCGTTATGCAGTACTTCCAAGCCAGAGAGGTTGGCTTTGCAGTTTGGGCAACATAGGAAACAGATACTGTGTTAAGCCAGCTCCTGTTTTCCTGCTTTTTTCACCTCAAACCAATAGTGAGATATGTATGGGAAAGTTCACAAACATATCTCAATTCAAATTCAGCACCAGGGGTGGCAATCGCACGGGTTACCTGGCCAAACCTGCTTTTGAGGCAGGTTCGGCCAACATAATGGGTAGCAGGCTGGGGTCGGGCTAGAAATGTAAATGGGTCGGGCTTCGGTCAAACCCTGCCCGAGTTGACCTGCCCAGGTAGGGTTGCAACTTGGTTTCAGGTCAACCCAAACCAAATTGACCCAACCCAAGTTCGGGCTTGGGTTGATTTGTATTGTCAAGGTCCTCAGGTTGTGTTTGGGTTGGAAAACAACAACCTGATTTGAAATTGGGTTGGGTCAAGTTGAGCTAATTCAGGTCGGGTTAGGCAAGATTGGGAATAAGCATGTATTTGGGTTAGGTCCAGTATAGAGGAATTTGGGTTGCGATTGGGTTGGGCACTTCTGCTTGGAATTCGGGCCAGGTCAGGCTGCAGGTTGGGCCCTCTTGAGTTTGGGTTGGGTTCAGGATGACCCTCAACCCAACCCACCCGAGTTGCATCCCCACACCCAGCTTGTCAGTGGTTGGGCCATATCCAAATGACATGACAGGTCTGAACCAAAACATGAAACTAAACAAAGGAAAGCATAGATGATTCATTTGTCCATCCACTGATTGGGCCAGGCTATGCATATCCTTAGCCTCATGTTCCATTCATAAACCCAAGTTGAGTTGTGGTGAGTTAGGTCAGCTCAGGTCAAGCTTGAGCTTGATACATTTTAGGTGGGTTGGATTGGGCCACAGAGAAGTGGGTCATGGTCAGGGTTGGGCTAGAATGCTTGGCCTATTTAGTAAATGGGTCAGGCTTGGGCCGACCCTGACCCAGCATGAACCCAAACCATTGCCACCGTTACTTGGCACTGGCCTATCATGCCGGCTTGGGGAATTGGAAACTTCCAAACATAGCCTTTTTCAGTATTCAAACATCATGGAAGAGCTTGCCTGTAAAACCCTCGAACTTTTTGCTAAATTTTCCACTTCTGTTTACCAAGTCCATTACTTCTTGCCTGCAATAGGACAACATGGGAGCAAATAAACCTCCTAAACAAGGTAAACAGCACATAATTAAATTTATGGTAAAGAAAATTCATTATTGAATTTGGCGATCTGGAAAACCAACATAATTTCAGTTACCAGCATTATATAGAAAAAGGCATCTAAACAAATAAACGAACAACATCTGCTGTCAAACACCCACAGCGGGAGTTTTCCGTCGGTAAATTTCATCGCCACTAGGTGATGGGAAGTGGTCCCCCTCGGTTCAGAACTTAGGAGGTGGTGGAATCAAGTTGGGCTCACGTCTCCCATCATTCTTAAAAGAACCAGCATCCCAGCTTGCACATAAAAAACGAACACTATTACAAGAAAATACTGCCTTTAGAACCATCTATAGACATGTAACCTTCATGGCTTTTAAATTTTAAGGCAGCAATGTTTTGTGAATTAAATCACATTATTATACATATTTACACACAATTATACATATAGAATGGTTAAGTTATGAATGTACAGATTGGGGTTGCTCACTATCTTTTAGTTCATTGATGATCTGAGTAGTTACATTCCTAAAGAGTAAAGTTGGAAAAAGCACAACCTTGATAAAGGATGATTGTCACAACCCAGAAAGATACGGCCGCGAAGATTCTTCTTCAAAATTGCAATGGAGAGGGATGCAGCATCCTGTTATGCATGTAAATAGGTCAGAACACACTCATCTCAAGGTTTTCAACTAAAAACATACATTAGAATTTGTTTCCACTGATATGAGAAGTTGGGTTCTTCACCGACACCCAAAACAAATATGAAACTAGTGTTTATAGTATGTTAACCTAAAGCTTTAAATTGGTAAAGATTTCCATGTCCAGGCATTAATGTATATGAGAGTTTTCATACAATTTGGAGGGAGGACTTTTCCAAATCCTAGAACCCACAACTAAAGATAGTGAAGAAATGCGAAACCACCTCATTATGATTGGAAAGAACCAATATAATTTGAAAAAAGATGGCTCCTGAATACAGTAGGATACTTTTGACCATTGAAAGAACTTGAAAAAACTCAGTAAAGTTAGTTCCAGCTCTAAGAAAAATGCTATTCCTGTAAGACGAGTTGAATAACTGGATAAAAACCATACAACGAATATTCCGAGAAAAAACAAGAAATGGACAAAATTGCTAAAAACCAAATCAACAGTAGACTTTCTTACACTAAATGTACGGTGAGAACTTCAAGATAGTATACGCACAGAAAGCTGTGCATTTAAAGCAGCATTACATTACATGTATGACCTATTATTTTGAATTATAATAGAATGAAGGCAAGAGAGAGAGAGAGAGAGAGAGAGAGAGAGAGAGAGAGAGACTAAAGATGAAAGTTGAGACCTCATAGTGAATAAGATTGAGTATATGATCTGGACGAGTGTCAACAGTCCCTTTCTCCAGCCAGTAGACGTGGGCACCTCTATCTGACTTGTATACATAGCTAAGGAAATGCTATTTTGAAGATTTCAATATAATTCCATCATGCATCACTGCAGTTTTTGGTTACAAAAAGGGAAAACCCCAAAATTTGCGAAAAAGAAAAAAGAGGAAGAAAAGTAACAAGAGGTAGGATATGTAAAGCCCGGCCAATCTAAGTACACAACCGCCAACCTCCAGCACTGCATTTTCGGCTTTTAAAAGGACATCTGTCCGGGGACTTCTCCCAATGGGTACTATTGGAGAGTCCTGCAAGGCCACGCCCAAAATGCTAGATCAAACTTCAGGATATACCCCAAAAACAAAGGACAATTTAAGCTAAGATGTCAACTTAGTTAAGCTTGCTTTACAATGCTAATTAGAAAGATGGATGGAGTAAATTTTTTTTTCTATCCACAAATTAGGATTTATGGGGCTATATTCACCAAAACACAGCAGTACTCAACATCTTTCTTGGTAGAATGGCAAAGTAAAAGCAAAATAAAAGGATTTGTGTGGGCAAACAGGTCATTAAGCTTTGATGTTCACATCCCCCTTGTGCAATTTATGGTGACTTGTTTGTTATTTTGTATTAGAATTTAGAACCCAAGCGAGTGAAGTCGACTTTCCAGGGTTAGGAAGCAGTAAGTTTCTTGTCAGCATTCTCAACGTTGTCAGCTGGAATGTTTTGTTTTTTTGTATATTTTAGTTGCAGTTGAGTGATGAGAAGGTCACTCAACATGTACACTTGCACTGTCTGGGTTCTTGCTTCTTTAATAAAATTGTGGTACGTAACCTTATCGATTTGCCTTTCCGATTCATTCGACCTAATGACTTGATGAGAGGTCAGAAGGCTCAGTACCATCACAAAACAGCAAGATAGGTTAACCACTAGTTCAGAATTACCCATGACAATAAAAATAGCATCGGGAGCAAAACTACTACAAATAACCAAGACTATGACCTAACTTTCAATATTAAGAGTACCATTATCCACACACAAGTTTAGGAGTATGACAGGAATAAAAATGTCATAGGACCAAGATGTAAGTAAATGTACAATGTCGCCTTCTTCTTCTTCTTCTTCTTCTTTTGAGAGGTTAAAATGTGGGAGGTCACTAGCGCTTAGAAATTATCCAAACAAGTTTACGAGTACGACAGGAATAAAAATGTCATAGGACCAACGTGTAGATAAATCTGGAACATCACCTTTTTTCTTTTTTCATTATTATTATTATTATTTGAGGGGTTAAAATGTGGGAGGTCACTAGGGCTTAGAAATTGAGAAGAAAGATGCATAGATCAGAGTATCTGAGAAACAGCTTCTTTTTAGAAAATGTGTTACCAGCAGAAAATGTGTAATATTAGATGTAACACCTCATCGCATGATCCATTGTCATTGCAATCGAATGCAGCAGTGCTTGATGTAAATAGGAAAGAACCTTCACCACTCCAGCTTGATGTAGCCTTCCTGCACATTGTTTGACACTTCAAAATCATTGCTTAATACCAAAAAGAATTGCAGTTCCATCATTGAATGGATAACTAGACACAGAAGGTCTGTTTCACAGAACTAAATATGGTTGAATGCTTGTCAAAAAACATGCATTTCTGGGGATAAACTTCATATACAAACTAAGATTGTATTTCCCTCAAAGTAAGCTAATTAGTAATTACATAACAAAAATTGTATAAATAATCAAATATAACTAGAAAGGGGTGCACTCCAGCAGTACAGGTGCCACCATAACCTTACGGTGATGCCAGCCAGATGTGGGACCCAGTGATGTTTTCATGGAATCCAACATCCATCAAATGCTTCATCTCAAAAAAAAACCCAGGCCGCCAAAATTCGGACTGATCCAAAACTCAAGTGGGCCATAGCACATCGAACATACTGAGAGGAAACAGCCAACGTTGATTAAAGTGGGGAACCTACCATGTTGTAGATATAGAATCCAAATCATTCCGAATTTCAGACCCAGATGAAGGGTCTGGCCAAAAATCAGGCTGTTTTACGACTTATGTACCCCTGTTAAATTCAAGGGTAGGCATCCCCTCCCACCTTGTTTCCTTTGCTATGGCCCACTTTATCTTTAGGTTGGGATAACACAAATGTCTATTGATTGATAGAATTTTGATATTAGTTTGATAATTAACTCCATTGCAAGCATTTGCACCCAAATATGCCCCCGTCAACAGGCTTTTATTGATTTGGGAAACAAGATACATTCTAAGTTGTGGTCTTACACAGGCCCTTAATAGGTAAAATAAAAAATTTAAAAATTTAAAAAAATTTATAAAAATTTTATATAAAATAATAATAATAATAATAATAAGCCATCTATCACATGGTACATAAATATGCAAATGATGCATAAAGTCCTAATCTATGCTCCTTTGTCTTCAGAGTGTTTAGATTCTTGATTAGGGAAAGATATTCCAATGCTTCAAGGACTCAAATAGCCTTAATGTTCATATCTTGTATTGTTCCAAGAAGTTCAGAAATTCGGCAGCATGTCTCCCTTGCCTTGAGACATTCAAAAGACCTCGTGCAAAAACATCACTTGGCCATTTTTCTAGAGAAAACCAGAGGTCAGCAAAGATTGCTTTGACAATTAGCGCGGGACCACCTAAGGGTTCAGTTTATTAGTCTAAACAGTCAATGCAAAGCCACTGCTTAGGACTCTGGATGGTTAGTGCGAAGTCACCTCTAGAGCCCTGACCGATCAGTGATAGGCCACTACCCAAGCATCTCAGACACTCAACATGGAGCCAGACTGCCGGTACTCAGACAATTGGTGCAGAGCCACTGCTGCAGGTCCAAAGGCAATCTCTCAAAAAAAAAAATAAATAAATAAATAAAAATTAAAAATTAAAAATTAAAAATTAAAAGTTCAAAGGCTAGTGCAGATCCATCTTTAGACTCATTCTCACTTTGTCCCGAGCCATGGCATGAAAAGGAAGAGAGAGCTGTGTGAAGGATCTAGAGAGCTTTTAGGCATTTTCAGGAGCCGAATAGCTAACGGAAATGAAGGCCCAAAAGGGTATTTATAGTGAAGAGAGACAGTTATTTCCTACCCTTGAGGAGGTTATGTGGTCATTTCCCACCTACAGACACGTGTCACATCACCATTGAACAGCTCAAAAGTACTTTCTATCGACATGCTAGGTGCAAACTGTTGTCCCATGCTGGCATTGTCTATTGGTGTGAACTCCTGTCAAATAAACTGGTACCGCAGTTCATCCAGCATAGGCTTCTCGTTGTCCTTTAGACAACAAGCGCAGACCATATTTTGATCCCTTGAAAATTGTCCACTATTATCCCGAACTACCTTGGATAATGAGAGCGGAGTGGATGCTAGAGGACCCGTGCTGGCCCTAACTCTTGGCACGTAGTGTACCAAAGGGTTTCCACATTGTCCTTAGTGAGTGAGATAAGTGAATGATGGACCTCCACTGGCCCTAACCATTCGCAGAATGCCATAAATGGTCTCACACTGACAATAGTTAGTTCGTAACCTGGTCCTGCGCTAACTTGTAGATGAGGGCAGACTACCCAGCGCTGGCCAGTGATGGTTAGCGTGGATCGACCTTTGCCAAAATTTCAATGTCAACATTAGGCCTCAGAAGTTTCTTAAGGTGATGCACCTAATGGATGGTTTGGATGGTGTGAATAAATTACATGGGCACAACATATAGCTAGTACCATCGTAAAGTTATGGTTGTATTGGTCATGGTATTAAAAAAGGGGTCATGTTACGGCCATAAAAGCCGTTACATAATAGTAATGATGGTGCTCGTCACGTGATAGAGGGTTGTACCGCCCAATTTGAAGAAGAAAAAAAAGTCCATAACAGGCTCGTAACAGCAATAACACCTGTAACAGGCCCATAACATTCCAACATGGGGCCGATGCATTTTTTTTCCTTTAAAAAAATTTGATCATTACAAGGCCATAACGGCCAGCGTCACCATTATTGAATACCTTGGCACTGGTACCATTGTGGCACAGCCCAAGTAGAAGAGCAGAATGTCTTTTGATTATGGTTTAAGAAAATAATCAGAAATTCCATCACAACGTCATTATCGCTAGAAAGATCACTCTACCTTGTGTTGAGAAAAACAACCATTAATAATGGCCATTATATAGAATGATGGCTGTTACTTACACAGGCCTTTTCTTTTTAAGTATAATAGCATGATGTTTTTACAAGATTAAGGCAGTTGTTGATAAAGAAATAACCATTTTTTTTCCCATGGGCCCAACCTATTCCATTTTCCCATTTTTAATGTTCTACAACAACTATTTCAATTACATAATGGTAATGCTAGTAAGTCATTGGAAGCTCACAACATTGTTTCTAAACCATGGCTTAGAAAGATAAACCAAGAAAATAAATTAGATCACTCTGCTGACAGCAGCCTTGTTCGGTAACTGTGGTCCTATTGCAAAAAGGCATTATACCAAGGTTTTAAATATTGGTATCGGGGGTTGTATCGGCCCAGAATTTCTGATACAATATAGGTAGGTTTTTGTTTGTTTGTTTGAAAGGACAATACAGGCAGATATGTATCCACATTCCGCCAATATGGGCTCGTATCGACCACATACTGGTCCTCTGCACAGCCATATCATATCGGATATTTAAAACTATGGCATATACTTAATCAGCTAATTTATACATGCCGAGAAGCTTCAATATCATGATTACCTCACATCACCAGGGTAGTCCACACTTCGGGATGGTGGAGCACAGAAAATGACATATGGAAACTGGCGAGTTGCATTTGACTCTCTTACTGACGGGTTTATCCCAATTTTTATCAATTCATCATGGTGATCCGTAGTCATTGTCTGCCCAAATATTTCACAGCCTGGATGTTCCTGTTCCAAAGCATATCTTACATGTTAATATTTCTCTCAGAATGCAACCTCAGAAATAGGAGAATTAACCAAGTGATAAAGTTACCAAAGCATCCCATTTTACCCTTCATCGGTTGAACATTCATGGAATTGTGCATCAGAGAACATGCATTGACACTCCAAAACAAAATGGCCAAATGCAGTAAACATTTCCGCTTCCAATGAGAAAATGGAAATTTCATACATCCAATTAAAAATGTGTTGAGAAATGTCCACACAAGTTTAGTGGAGTCCATCCAAGTCAATCTTAACCAAGTCCAATTAAAAATGTGTTGAGAATTGTCTACCAAAGCCAAGCAAGTGTGATGCCTTCTACAGGTGGGTGTGGGTGTGAGTGTGGGTTGGGTGTGTGATAGGCGTAAGACTAGACTAAGGTGTGTTTAGCACCATTATTCAAATGATGACTACTCATCAACCATATACATTACGTACCCTGATGTGAATAGAACACGACTGGAAAATAAAATTGTTTGGACAATCAAAGCCACCTCATTTGGCTGGTTGAATTTGGATCACTGACAGTTTTAACTTCCCATTTAATTGCCACCATTGAACAGGATTGTTTAACAGGTGATTTCTGTGTTATGCTCCATCCATAACGGAACCTGCAATTTGGATGAGATTAACGACAATTAGTGTGGTGGATGAGCCACTGCCATTTTAAAAAGTGGTCAAATCACCATAGTCTTGTCTGCTGAATGGTAAATATAGACACCAAGTTCACCATACTAACCTACAGAATACCTGCATTCAAACACAAACTTCAATATTTTGAGATCAATCAACCATTCAGTCCAGCCCACCCTTGACAGGCCACTTAGTAGCGATTGAAGATAAGTCAAACATATAAAGCCGTCAAAGATGAAATCAAGCTAAACCTTGCTCACTGAATGAGCTCATGGAAACCATGGTTGCAATCAGCCATCTAATACTCACTAAGAGGATAATTTCACGTGTCTGGGGATGGTATAAAAACTATGGTTTGGCTAGCACTGGTGACCATATATCTTTGTTTTCCAGAACTCCTATGTGAAAGTGATTATCACTTCTCCTCCTCCTTGAGTGTATCCAACATGGACTATTGTAGTAAGGAGATTGTGTAACAAAGGCTCTGTGGGGCCCACTGGGATTACTGTGTGAAATCTATATTGTACACCTGTTGAGCCGGCTCATGTTAGGACATCAGCCCAAAAACAAGGCAGATCTAAAGCTCGAGTAGGCCACAACACCGGAAAGCTCAGTATCCCCATCCTATCACTTCCCTTTCAGCTAGGCACACATGCACGTACACACAATTTATAAAGGAAACTCGAAATGTTATGAAAAGGATCTTCCATTTACAATGATGCCTGAAACAGTAGCAAGCTTCAAGGTTGCTGGAATCTAAAATTTCAAACAGCTCTCAATTGTGGTTGATGCTCACTTATCCTTTGGAGAATATACATCCAACTGTTGATATTGGGTTTCATTATAGAAAGGAGAAAATAGGATGCAGTAAAATAAACGGGTATAACTTGTCACGTCAAATGAAGGATGGATACCTGTCTCCATATTTCTGCTACTATGCAGCCAAGTACACCAGGCCCTACAATCAACAGATCATTTTGCCCAACCTGACCGGAAGAAGAAACCGCCAGCCCTTCATTAGGTGCTCCTGCATCCATCAAAAGGTAATAAAACTTCTTTCTAAAAATAACTTAGAATTAAAATTGATTGCATAATACATTGAGTGCAATGATAAAATAAAAGGTAAGAATATGCAAATAAGTAATTAATCAATGGCATCATCATCAAGGTTCACAATATCATCTAATCATGCCAAATATGTATGAATCTATCATGATACGTTGATTCCCAAGACAATACTCTTCAGGCATCTTGACCTTGGAATGATATCGATCTAAATTAAAATTGTTCGCGTAGAAATGCATTGAAAAGGCATTCCACTACAATGCATTTATATCAGAACGTATTGATAATACAAAGCCAATACCAACAACACATTCTATACATAGCTATGCCTCAGCAGTAGAACTACAACTTGGGCTCAGGCTGACCCAACTTGAGTTCAGATCAGATTAAGGTAGGACCCAATTTGAAATCGGAGTGGGTTCAGTTGAAATTTGGACTGGGTTAGATCTGGTTGGACTAACAAGATGTAATTGCCAAGTTAGAGTTGGGTTGGGTTGGGTCGGGTTAGGGTTATGCATAGAGGAATTTTGGGTTGGGATCGGGTTTGGCACCTCGAGTTAGAATTCAGGTCAGGTCGGTTGCAGGTAGGGTCCTCTTGAGGTCGGTTAAGGCTCATGTCCTCTTGAGGTCGGGTTGGACTCAGGTTGACCCTCAACCCGACCTGACCCGACCCGACCTGCCCAGCCCAGCCCGCCCGACTTGCACCTCCACCTAGGACGGCTAGGAGTCCAGGGCTGATAGAATGCACCAAGCTAGGTCCCTAAAACCACTAGGGATCATAACACACCATCATGCTCTATAGCCATCGTCCAGGGGGGTGCTCACTTTGGCTTAATTAAATGAACTCATTTCATGTTGTGGCAGCTCTCGCTCTGGCCTTCCAGGAAGCTCTTCCCACCTTTTGGTGTTCCAGGTGCCCTTTTCAAAAGTTTCCCCTCTAAGGTTCGAACACGAAACATGGTGCCAACTCTAATACCAAATGTTAGGTACCTAAGCAATACACCAAAAGCCCCAAGATTGATGGAACATGTTGAGATAGGCCCTTAAACCAATGGGGATCATAACCAAGATTCTCCCAAAAGCAATGAAACTATGGCCTTGCACTAAATGCAGCACAAATCCATGGATTTGTAGCTTAATTACTATGAACCAAATACCCATTTCCCATATCTCAAACATGCCCCACCCTTAGAGCTTGTTAGCTTGCCATGCTCTCACATTATTCATTTGCTTGTCACGATGTTGATCTTTGACCCTAGATATTAGATCCATAGATCCTCGTATATGTGCACATAGCGGTTCCCCACAACAACCGACAAGATTCAATCACGTGGGGCCCATCCATAACAGGCCATGTAACAGACCTTAGACACAATTAACATGTAATGCCCCCCTTTCCCCTGACAGAGCAAGTAGTTAGCCGGCCTAGATTGACAATCAGATCCCCCAAAACGATCAGCAATCAGACCACCGGAATCTCCAGATTTTAGAATGGATAATCTCAGATTACATCAACATTACAAAATGCTCATATAATCCCCTTACAGGTAAGTGGTTAATCAGGCCGCCCAAAAGATCAGAAGGCCTAGATCAACAATCAGACTGCCAAGATCTCCAATTTTCATAACGAATGATCACAAATTACATCATTACAAAAATTCTCACATAATCCCCTCACCGGGTAAGTAGTTAGCCAAGATGATTCTTGAAATAATCAGACGACCTAGATCAACGATCAGACTCCAATTTTCAGGATGAATTATCACAAATTACATCTTCATTACAAAAATTCTCACATAATTTCCTCACAGGGTAAGTAGTTAGACAGCCAAGATTGACAATCAGACCCTCGAAATGATCAGACGGCCTAGATTGCGATCAGACCGCCGAAACGATCAAACGGCCTAGATCGACCATCAGACCACCAAAATCTCCACTTTTCAGAACCAACGATCACAAATTACATCATCATAAATATATAAAAAACCACATAATCAAAACAACATTCATCCACAGGGGGAAAAATCCATATCCAAAACGAAAAAAACCGTGACAGAATAGACAGGATATTACACAAAATAACAAATCTACCATCTATTAAAGATGTTATAGAACTAAAACGAGGAACGATCGTGATGGGATAAGATGGGGAAAATCGTAATTACTGACCAACGGTGGAAGATTGAAGAGGCATCGCCATCGATGGTCTGCGTTTGACCCTGATCTTACAGTTTGGGAAGGAGGACGAGGAGAGGTAGATGTTGGGATGGAGAAGTGGAATTGAGCGGTGGGGATTGGATGAGAGGTAGATAGACGGCTGTAGGACGCGAGGTTTTGTGAGTGTTGTCAGTGTAGTGATTTCCATGAAAGGTGGAGAAGATATCCCTCTGGGGAATGGATTTTACTCGAGAAATGTGCTCTCGTCGCTGCTGGGATGTGATTGGCTTGGAGAAAAACTTCGATACTCCGGCAGTGTATGGATGATACGCAGGCAGAGAACGCCGGATTCGGTGGTACGATGCGGATTTTCTGCTTTGCCAGTAGCGAGGAGACTACGGAACGATGCTCTGTAGGCTCCACCATTATGTATATCCATGCCGTTCATCCAAAAATAGGCAGATCCAAATCTCGAGTGGACCACACCACAGGAAAGAAAGTGGTGCTCTGTAGGCTCCACCATTAGGGTAAATTTTCACCATACACACTACCTTTTATCACCATTTTCAACCGACCCTAAACTTTTATAGCCAATCTAGACTTCTACTCTACGGAAAAAGCTCGTTTCAGATGAAAATAATCTTAACTTTTTCACTGCTCCTATCTGTTGGATATTTTCGTCCGTCCGTAGCTTAAAAAAAAAACTAGTTTGGTGTTCAAACTCTCCGGCCCTTAGAGAAAATTAGGGAAGTGGACCCCACCTTTTAGCCAGTCGGTTTTATGAAAGAAGACAAACCTTATTTTGCAAGTTAGACCTCCACGTGCGGAGACCCTTTTTTTGGACGAAAATACCCCTCCTTTCCACTGCAAAACGGTAAAGCCTCCCTTCTCGTTCCGCTTTCACTGCCGCTTTCACTGGCATTACCCTTTCACGGCCGTTGCTTTCACCCCCTTTTCTCACTCCGTTTCCACGAGACAGACCAGCGCAGCTCCTTTTGGTGGGCCCCCCTTATCAGCGTTTTGTCGTCTTCTTAAAATGGTCGGTCCAGGGAAGAAATCACGCACCACAGGTATGATACACCACTCAGTTGGGCCCACACCAGCCCTGTGGCTGGTGGTCGGTGCTCTGTGGGCCCCACCAATCACAATGTGTTTCATCGTTTCCGTTCATCCATTTTCACAGATCATTTTAGAGGTTTATCCTAAAAATAAGAGGATCTAAATCTCAGATGTACCACACTACGGAAAAAATAAGAGGTTTCCGTTCATCCATTTTTACTGGATCATTTTTATGGCCCCAAAAAGTTTTCAATGGTCGATGTTCATTAAACACTTGCTTTCTGTAATGTGGTCCAATTGAGATCAGGAAATACCTCATTTTTTGTATAATACCATAAAATGATCTATAAAAATAGATGGACGGCATGGATGAAACACATACATCATGATGGGGCCCACAGAGCACCGAACACCCGCCATTGGCTGGTGGTAGGGGGAGTAGTCAATCGGTTTCCTGTAGTATATATACGCCGTCCATCTGTTTTTCCTTCTAAATTAAGGTGTTGAGCCTCAAATTGAAGCATACCAAAATATCAAGTGGATCATACCACTGGAAACAGTGGGCATAATGATTTTCGAGTTTGCCCTGCTGATTTCATGTTTACCCCGCTGATCTCATGTTTGGCCCGCTATTATTTTACATATATAGTGAGGAACTCATTTACTTGCTAATGAAATAACATGTTCATGTCCACCAATTAATTGACATGAAAAAATCAAGTGCCAAAATGAATGATATTGAGAAAGACTTGTGCTAGCATATGTTACTTAATAAACTAATAGGGAACGGTTACGAATTGGGATTTCTTGACACCCAGTACATGTCCCCATCTTAAGCACTATTCGCTCGCTGTTTTTGTAGTTTGCCCCGCTGATATTTCACTTTGCCTCGCCGTTTTTCTAGTTTGCCCCGCTGATATTTCAGTTTGCCTCGCCGTTTTTCTAGTTTGCCCCGCTCTCCATCCGTTTTCCCAACTTATTGTAGCGGTTTAGCCCGAAATTGAAGCATATCAAAAGATCAATTGGATCATACCATGGGAAACAGCGGGGCATAATGATTGTCACCGTTGAAACCATAGTGGGCCCAAGAAAATCATCCATGTCTGTAACAATGTAACAGACATAGATTCCATGTATGAATGGGCTTGATTTGTTGGAGTGTGTGTGTGTGTGTGCGTATATATATATATATATATATATATATATATATATATATATATATATATATATATATATATATATATATATATATAAAGGTTCTATGAGGATCTTTAATAGGATTGTAAGGGTCATTTTTAGTTTTCTATTTTGGGATATCGTAAAAAATATGATTTACGATAAGATTTGTAATTCGATACAATTCAACCCCTACTACGATTTGCGACACGATATCGATTTTGACAACATTGGTCACATGACTCACATCTGCATTTGACTGTAATGATGCCTAAAATGGTGGTTTTATAGCGTGAAAATGTAAGGATTATATATAACATCACCTCCATCCTTTGCAAGTGTAATTGACTCTCGATATACGAGCCACAGTTTATGTTTAAACAAACACTCGGAAATGGTAATGATGGCTCCTTTGCATTTCATATGAAATTGGAAAATCAAACACGCATTGGGGAGAAAACATTCTAATTGAAGAGGGAGAGTTTGAACAAAAATCGCTTTTTCTAGTTTGCCCCGCAGATATTTCACTTTGTCTCGTTGTTTTCTAGTTTGCCCCGCAGATATTTCACTTTGCCTCGCTGTTTTTCTAGTTTGCCCATAGATATTTCACTTTGCCTCATTTGTTTTCTAGTTCGCCCCTACCGATATTTTACTTGTGCCTCATTGTTTCTCTAGTTTGCCCTTAGGTATTTCACTTTGCCTCATTGTTTTTCTAGTTTGCCCCGCAATGATATCTCACTTTGCCTCATTGGTTTTTAAGTTTGCCCCACCGATATTCTAGTTTGCCCTCCGTTTTTTTTCTAGGTAGCCCCATTGATATTTCGGTTGCCTCTCATTGCTTTTTAGTTTGCCCTACTGGTCTTCTACCATTGTACTAAGTAAACTCCGTTGGGCCCACATTGAATGTATGTAGTTTATCCACTTCGTCCATCCGTTTTTCCAACTTATTTTTGCAGTTTAGCCCGAAATTGAAGCATATCAAAAGATCAATTGGATCATACAATTGAAATATCAGCGGGGCATAATGATTTTCACCGTTGAAACCATAGTGGGATACAAGATATATTTTTCTTTGTTATCCACAGAGAATCATTCTCAACGCAAGAAAATCATCCATGTCTCGTAACAATGGAACACTAACTTAACACGATTTACAGAAAATAAACGGATCAAAATTCAAATGCTCACCGAATCGAACATGTGGGATATATTGCACTACTTGTCTGTTTTGTATCGCACTGGACCCTTACAAGATATATCGTGGGATATATCTGCCAATATTGTCGATATTTTAAACATTGACTATAACCACATGCTTGTAATATGCTTATGTCTGTAGATTGATTGGGAGTAGTGTGTGATGAAGATGTGGGTCCCAAAAACCTAATTTACGAGTATGATCTTTAATAGGATTGTAAGGGTCATTTTTAGTTGGAGTGTGTGTGTGTGTGTGTGTAATTCGATAAGATTTACGATAAGATTTGTAATTCGATACAATTCAACCCCTACTACGATTTGCGATACGCTAACGATTTTGACAACATTGGTCACATGACTCACATCACTTGCATTTGACTGTAATGATGATTTTGCTGCATTGTTTGTTTCCACAAATCATGCTTAAAATGGTGGTTTTATAGTGTGAAAATGTAAGGATTATATATAACATTACCTCCATCCTTTGCAAGTGTAATTGACTCTCGATATACGAGCCATAATCTATGTTTAAACAAACACTCGGAAATGGTAATGATGGCTCCTTTGCATTTCATATGAAATTGGAAAATCAAACACGCATTGGGGAGAAAACATTCTAATTGAAGAGGGAGAGTTTGAACAAAAATCGCTTTTTCTAGTTTGCCCCGCAGATATTTCACTTTGCCTCGCTGTTTTCTAGTTTGCCCCGTCGATATTTCACTTTGCCTCACTGTTTTTAGTTTGCCCCAGAGATATTTCACTTTGCCTCGCTGTTTTCTAGTTTGCCCCGCCGATATTTCACTTTGCCTCGCTGTTCTTCTAGTTTGCCCCACCGATATTTCACTTTGCCTCGCTGTTTTCTAGTTTGCCCGTGATATTTCACTTTGCCTCATTGTTTCTCTAGTTTGCCCCCACGATATTTCACTTTGCCTCATTGTTTTCTAGTTTGCCCTATTGTATCTCACTTTGCCTCACTGTTTTTTAAGTCTGCCCCGCTGATATTCTAGTTTGCCCCGCCGTTTTTCTAGGTAGCCCCACTGATATTTCAGTTTGCCTCGCTGTTTTTCTAGTTTGCCCCGCTGGTCTTCTACCATTGTACTAAGTAAACTCCGCTGGGCCCACATTGAATGTATGTAGTTTATCCACCCCGTCCATCCGTTTTTCCAACTTACTTTTGCGGTTTAGCCCGAAATTGAAGCATATCAAAAGATCAATTGGATCATACCATGGGAAACAGCGGGGCATAATGATTCTCACCGTTGAAACCATAGTGGGATACAAGATATATTTTTCTTATAAAATATTTTTAGATCCATCGGTGCAGGCAGTGAAGAAGATGCCGTTATCTCCAAGCCATCATGTAGGTGTACACTGACATGGTGGTTTGACAAGGTGAAGGCTGGAGTGGAGAAGCACGATAGTCGCCTAAATCTATTCAGGCAATCCCCTTTCGCTTTTTGTTACATGTTACATCTTTTAGTTTTGTAGCGGCCATATTTCAGCTACTTTTAGTAAGATACAAAGGTGATTCAGTATTTGAGATAAAGGGAGACAATTGCAGTTTTCCGAGATGGATTTCGCCCTCGTTACCGGTCTTAAGACTGGAGATCTTACTATACCCAAGAATCGTTGCACTACGAGTACACTAAGAGACAAATACTTCAAAGAACATCCAATATTTAAGAAGCACCTAATGGCCGTGTTTGAGAGATTAGTTGACACCAATAAGCATGATGACATAGTGAAGGTTGCCCTACTTCTAGTTGTGGAGTGCTTTCTTAGGGGAACCGAACCGAAAACCAGGTGCAACATGGATTATATTCACCTGGTGGACTCGTTAGATGATTTCTATATGTATCCTTGGGGTAGTTTGGGATACATTACAATGTTGCAAGGAATCGAATCTGCCGTTGCCGCATCAAGTTCCCCTCGGTATACTGTATGTGGTTGCATCCTTCCTCTACAAGTAAGAACACCTTTTATTTTCGATATGTTTTCCCTCTATAGTTATCTTTGAATTTATGTTGTTGAAATTTCATTCTAATAGGTATGGGCAGTGGAGATATTACCGGCCTACAAGAGTGTGTTGTTTCGTATATTCCCCATCAAATTCCACGCTTCATTCAATATCGAGGCTTGGAAGTGTTTAGGTACAAAAGAATACATGCTATTGTCCCGAGTAAAGCTGTAAGTTTATATATGTCCATCATATACTTTGCTTAACTTGACAACCTTATCAATTTTTATCGTAATATTACTCCTTGTTCTTTTGCAGACATCGGTAGTGATGAAATTAGAACCAACGCTACGAGAATGGGAAACGGATGCCGTTCGCTCGGTGCGTGACAATTTCCAGGTGAGATGTTATGAAAAATGCACTATATTTTTTCATAGCGGCTAAAGTTATCCTTACAATTTGTAGATCACTCAAACACAAGAATATGATGAGGAGGATGGCGAATCAGAAGATAGCGATGAGAATGGCGTGGAGGGAGAGGGACCGAAGGAGGGTATACCAATGGGGGGTGTTATGAAGAATGTTATTTTTATGGAGGAATTTCGGATTGAGAGGGAGGAGTTGAAGAAGGAGAGGGACGAATTGAGAAAAGAGAGGGAAGGGGTGAGACGGAAAGAAGCAATGATTAATGAGAAGGAAAATATGTTACTGAAAGAGAAAGAACAATTGAGGATGGAGAAGGATTTATTTTTTGAAGAGAGGGAAAAGTTAACATATGAGATAGAGGAGTTTAATAAGAAAAAGGAAGGTAGTCGTACACAGACGGGATGTTGTGTGATGGAAGAGGAGGGTGAGGAGTTGAGGAAGAGAGGGAAAGTAAATGATGGCTCACATACAAAACCCAGACACGGGGATCTGGATGGGCAATCGTATAGTAATGCCAAAGTCAATATATTGTATGCATCCACTTCTCATCCCGTTTATAAAAGGAGAACCAAAAGGATACCGAAGCCGTCATATTACA
This sequence comes from Magnolia changhungtana, assembly GCA_030180095.1. Taxonomy (NCBI): domain Eukaryota; kingdom Viridiplantae; phylum Streptophyta; class Magnoliopsida; order Magnoliales; family Magnoliaceae; genus Magnolia; species Magnolia changhungtana. The sequence continues at coordinate 2,527,682 of JASAUF010000647.1, read as the reverse complement.
AGATATCTCCGTACTTGTCTCTGTCTGCAATCGATACAACCCCTGGGCCGGTTCCCGAAACGGAGCAAGTAACAGCTTTTGCAACTTCTCCGATACCATTTCCTCTACAGATGGATCCTTTCAGGATACTATCCACACAGGAGGTGAAAGAGGCAGAGGACTGGTACGAAGCAAACAAGGCCAAGGCAGGGGGGAAATGGTTTAGTACGATATGGCTGAAAGATGCGTGGGTTGATAGTGAGGTCCGCATTACTAATTTATTCTCTATATGTATTGATTGACATATAATTATGTGTTATATTAATCTATGATTAACATTCTACTGCCCACAATCATTAGGCTATCGACACATACATTGAGTTCCTTACGAAAAGGCATAACGATCTTTCAAAAGCATATCCTCAGGATTGTAAATTTTGTCCTACGTTTTTTACGGTAACTGTTTATTGCGTTAATCTATAATCTCATTGAAAATTTAATTTTCTTACGTGTATTGAACTTTCATCATGTTTGTAACAGCAATGCCTTGAGGGTTGTTTGCCTGTCATGAAAGCATACCAGGCCTTCTCCTCGGCCTCAGAACGGCAGGAGCTATTAGGTCATATGGGTACGGCCTATGCAATTGCCAAGCAGCGTGATCAACCATACGCCAAGCCAATTTGGTGTTATGAACGGGTAATGCATTTTTCATAGAGCATCATCCTTTACTGATATGTCTTCTATCGTGTTTGACTAATATATTATTTTGTAAATCATGAACAGGTCTATGCGCCCATAAATCACGAAAATACACATTGGTTTCTGCTAGTCATCTACCCTAGAGCAAGAGAAGTTGTTATTGTCGATAGCTTGTGCACAAATTTATTGCTAAAGTACAAGCAAAAGATGAAGAAGATCACTGATGCACTCCCCATTCTCTTTCATGCCACTTGACAAGACATGCGTTTGAAGGGCGTATGGACCGTCATAGTAGTCGATGAATCTGCATGCCAAGCGGTGACAATGGTTATGACTGTGGTATATTCGTAATGAAATACATCGATATTTTGTGTAGCGGTCTCACCTTGGCGGGAATAGACATGCAAAAATTCACCTTGATTGGAGGAAGTCAGTAGAGATATGATTATTTGTCTCTAGTTGGTAGATGATATTTGTCCAAGGCCCCCCCCCCCCCCCCCCTTGAATTTGGAAAGATGTTGTATACATTGTATTATATACATCGTTGAATATACATTGTAAGTTATGATACAAAGGGAACTTTGTAAGTTATGATGTATAGCATACTTTGATAATTTTGGTGGATAATATACTTATGAATCACCCAGAATTATCACACTTCTTACCCAATTCCATCAATAATTCCAGGCCGATTATCATGGTTTCATACTTGGTCTGATTATTAGTACACTCAAACTCTAATTTGAATGCAAATTCCAAACAATTTTCATTCGGTGCAATTAAAATAATTCCGGCTCCTAATGCTTTGTAAGTATTTGATTCGTCGATGATCTACTTCCATGGGGTCAACTATATGCAATACAAATCGAAAACACCTGGAGAAATTTGATCTTCTAAGTCAGACGGATGGTCGGCCAAGAAATATACCTGTGGCCTGGCCTTTTACAGCTTTTTGAGGGACATAACAAAGATCAAGTTCGAATAAAGCTAACACCCATTTGCCAATTTGGCCATTTAATATATGCCGATTCAACACGTATTTTAGTAAATTAGTCATTGTTATACACGAGTTAAAGCTAGCTCGAAAAGCTCACTCGACTCGGCTCGATCTATCTTAGCTTCAACTACGACTAGAAGCAAGCCAAACTACTGCTGTTCGAACTCGTTTTGAAAATGAGTCGTGTTCGATCATAGTGAATCTTGACTCGACTCGTTTTGAAAATGTTCGTTTCGGGGAATACTGGGGATGGCTAACATAGAGGAAGTGTACTGACATGGGTGTGTACAACAAACAAATCCAAGAAAATAAAAAAGATTAAAAAAAAAAAACATTATAGCAAGTAGCAATCCTCGATATAATCGACATATCAACGATCTAATCGACAACATTCATCGATATATCGACATAATGTAGATTCCATCGACATATCGCAATATCAGATGTACCGTCGATTTAACCTTCATATCGTCGATATATCGATGCTAGTTATCGATTATATCTACATATCATCGATTGTATCGACATAAGTTGTCGATAAATCGAAAACATGTCGATAATATCGAATTCTATCGCCATTTGTCCAGCAAGTACTCTAGGAATTTTGTTTTTCATCGATATATCGACACAACGTCTATATATCGACGAGATATGGAAATCGATATATCGAAAACGTGTCGATAATATCGAATTCGGTCGCCATTTGTCCAGCAAGTACTCTAGGGAATTTTGTTTTTCATCGATATATCGACACAACGTCGATATATCGACGAGATATGGAAATCGATATATCGAAAACGTGTCGATAATATCGAATTCGGTCGCCATTTGTCCAGCAAGTAATCACCCGAATTTACGTACTTCATCGATATATCGACATGATGTCGATATATCGACAGTAAAGTATATCGATATATCGAAAACATGGCGATAATATCGAATTTGGTTTGGAATTGTCCAGCAAGAGTTGGTTCAAATTTCTATTTTATCGATATATCGCTAATATCTCGATATATCGATAGTGTAACTTATCGATATATCGATATATTGTCGACAGAATGTCGAAAAATGTGTAGTCGATGGGATCGACATATCGTCGATATAATCGACGTAAGTTATCGATGTAATCTGCATATGATCGATGTAATCGTTATAAGTGATCGAGTAGATCGTCAATTTGACGATAATATCCAATGTTGATGACAAGATTTGAACGATGTATCGACATATTATCGATATATCGATGGGATACTTTTTCGATATATCGACGGTATGTCGATAAAATCGATTAGACCGTAAGTCTCCAAAAGCGAAACATTATAAAAAGGATCCTGACGATATATCGATATGTTGTCGATATATCGATTGTATATTGTCGATATATCGATGCATATATCGATGCATTGCGGTTTTCAAAAAAAAATGCAATAATCGCTTTCACCAACCGTGCAGCTTATTACACCAAACGGACGTTTATTTGCACTCCTTCTTCTCTAAGCTTCCCACAACTTCATCTCCAGCGGATTTCTCCCGCCAAGTTACACTTAATCTTTGGGCGATTTCTCCTAATACGATCTCGGTAAGTCTGTGTTCTTTGTATCCGGTCATATTCCTCTCTATTTATCTTCCTCTTCTCCATCATCCTTTTATTTCCTATTTTAATGTGTACGCACAATGATGGAGTGTGGTCCAACACACTATTTTCTTCTTCTTCTTCTTCCTTCTTCATTTTTATTTGTTTTCTTCATGCACATGAAATTTTATTTTTTTTAAATGTATATAGAGTGTCGGCGAAAACTTGGAAGAAAAACATGCACAAAACACCTTGGTATGGGTCAATCATCAATAATGGATAACCTTTGATGTGGGTCATCCATCATGTGGGGCCCACCTTGGAAGTGGGTTGACCATTGGGCCCTCTTTGGATGTGGCCATTAATCATTAAGAGTCAACCTTTGATGTAGACCATTGGGTCTACCCTGATGTGGGGCCCACCTTTGGTGGGGATAGTCCATTGTGTGGGCCCTACTATTGATGTTGACAGATCCATCATGGGAGGCCGCCTTTGATACTGGATGTCAGTGGAGAGATGAGAAAGAGAGTGTGCGTGAGTTCCAAAATAACAGGTTGCAAAGCAAAATTTTGTTACTTGTTTGATAAAATTATTATGTGGGCCCTACTATTGGTGTTGACAAATAACTCCCTCTCTCTCCACTTCTTCTTTGAATCTTCAGAAAGTGGTGTTTGCATTAAAATTTATTTTCACTCTTGACTAACTAAAATTATTTTAAAATTATAATTCAACACTTTTAGTTTTCAGAGCTTGCTTTTCGATTAATCTAAAGGCACCTAAGTCATTTTTTACAAAGCGGCACCAAACTAACTTATATTTGTTAAATTTTTTATTATTATTAATTTTTAAAGGTTACATATAACAGTGTATCCCACTATGGTCAAGTGACATCCTTATCATGCCAAAGGAGGAATGATGGATCCTTTATCTTCCAATCGGGTGTGCCCGACCAGACCTGCCACTGGTTATCATATGGCCTGGTTCCAACTTGACCTTTTCACTATCCCGTTTAAGAGCAAAATCTAGAATATTTTTTTAATTGACCTTTTCACTATCCCGTTTAAGAGCATTTGTGGAATAGGGGTGGCAAAGGACTGTGCAGCGTTGGCTTTAGTCTCCTAAGGGCCCGTTTGGATTCACCCTTTGAAGGGATGTTTGAGGCTTAAACACCGCCTTTTTTTACAAACAGTCGTTGATGTTGTGCAATTGCATGCACTTTTTTAACACCCATTCTCATCTCCCGCTTGATAAAATTTTACTTTAAATGCTCACTCAGATTAGTATTTTTTGCTGAGTTAAACCGTAAAAACAGGTACATTAGTTCACTATTCGATTACAAATCATGATTAGGACAGAATATATCGACATAATTTCGAGTTCACTTATCATTTTTTTTTTGAAACAGACAATATCATCACTACAGATAATGGCAAAGGATAAAGGGAAAAAGCCTATACTTGGAGAGTCATCCAGGGGAGCTCGTCAAAAAATTCGATCCAGACGTAGACAGGAACAGTCAGAGGAACGGACCTCTCCAATCGAGTCGCCGGCTAGGCGAGCTCGTACTCAGACGAGTGCTCCAATTCAGGACCCCCATCCACTAATCCAACCGGAACAAGTTATCCAGCAGGTTCCTCCTCCTCCTGCGAACCTGTACGAAAAATTCCGTGCTCGAAAAATTGTATACGAAAAAAAATCGACCGAGCGTCCATCCAGCGGTTTGGAATTATTGAGATTTTGGAAAATGTTGGGTGGAGTAAGATCTTAGATTTTGGAGGGACGGTTCGAAATGAGCAAGTTCTCATATTTCTATCATATTGTCACTCTCCGGTATTGCACCCTCCTTCCTTTCAGGTGACCATTGGAGAGAACTCCGTCACCATTGATACTGGGGTAGTTGCACATCTTTTGGGGATTCCTGTCACATCTCGAGGATTAACTGATCACGACATCGATGACCCAACTGTACGGTTAGCAATGACGAAGTTTTTTTGTAACGGTCAGGATGTTCAGTGAAATAAGGGTAATGCACTGAGATCATCGCACATGGAATTCAAGTATAAGGTGCTACACAATATCTTTTGCTTAAATGTTTATCCGAGGGAGTCGAACAAAGTCGATATTACTTCGTATATGTTAGACATTCTATACAAGAATCTGTCATGGTTTCCTCTCATCTGCCCACAATCATTACTCAAATGATCGTCGACAACATAGCGACCACGAGAAGGGATGCCATTCCATTCCCACACCTTCTATGTTTACTCTCCCGTCATGTAGGGCTGATGCCCACCACTGATAGACCTACACCCGTGAGAATGTTTACAAAACAACATCAAGCGCATGAAAGTGGGGAAGAAAGGGGCATCGGCATCGGTGAGGCGTAGTGAAGTTTTGATGGGAGAGACGAAGAAGAGGCAAATGAGACAGAGGTCGCGAGACGACGCGACCGAGACAGAGGCACCGACACCGAATATCCCACGGAGGGAGAGCAACGTGAGGAGGCAGTACAACCATATGGTCGTACCAGTCGAAGGATGCCATACCGCAACCGCCGGGCATATATTGTTAGGCACATGGATGAGCAGGATAGACGAATGTCACGATTGGAGCGGTTTTCTGCGGCCATCCAGAATAGTATCAATCGGGTCGAGCGTAAAATTGATAACCTTATTGCCACAATCACCTGCCGGCGTGATGATGTTGCTCCACCGGGTGGCGGTCCGTCCAGCTAGACTAGATTTACACAGGAATGATGGCTTGTGCATCAGGTATCTTTTTGGTAAGCCAAGCCTATAAAAATTCATATTCTCAAACTGTTTCTTTAAATCATGGGGTGAATTTTACTTTGACTGATGAAGGGATGTTGATTTTAGTGCCCAAACTTAGGGATCTTATTTTGATTACTATATATGGTGTTAACGTGAAATTTATTTATGCACTTCATGTTATGTTGCATGTTCTCAATTTCATTTACATATCTGATGTTGATGGATTTCAATGGTGTGCATATGTTCCTTCCTGACAACTTTAATACATCGACATTAGCAAATGATTTCAGATAATGTTTACAAAATACACTAAAAGAAAAGGCGATTTCCCAATTGCTACTCAATGTGAAATTGTGAAGTTGGATTCGTTCACTCAAACTTTGAAATGAACTACGTAATTTTATTTTTGGAGTCCCAAAGTGTTTGTCGCTGATCAAATCTGCCTTTATAGGTTACAAGTGCTTGCATCTTCGCATACGGACAGATAGGCACCTAAAACATTAGGAAAGGTATGATTGCCCATTGATGAGAACTAAAGGGTATATTTGAACTTTCAATTAAGTTCATGCAATCGGTTTGTGGAATCCTTCTAGAAAGTTGTAGAACTAAAGGTCGTATTATTGTGACTTCTGATCTAGTTGCACGCGGTGTTGATTATCCGATGTCACCCTTATTATGCACGTAATATCGAATATGGATAATTTCTTTTTACAATATAAGGAGGCATTTTAGAATGCATATATAGATAAATTTGTGATTGCTTGGTGCATTTTTACGCGATATGCTATACATGAAGATCAACTAGGAGCAATATATAACTTTCAATAGTATGTATCATACAAAGTACAAAAATTACATCAATCACATGATATGCTATACACCGGATATCGGATACTTGCACGACCGTCGATTATGCCCCTGTTTGTTTGCATCGCCCACACTTTACTGTTTTCGATTCCTCTCCACGCGATGGAATTCTAAGCTTTTTGGGTCTCCCAGCTGACCTCCTCTGTCTTGGGGGTTTAATTTGCGCACAATACTCCTTCATCCCCGCTGACATTTCCCACTCGCTATTGTCGTGTCTTCGGATACACCGATTCGCTATACTGCGACCAGGTAATTATGCGCCGTGTAGAATGGGGAGCAGTATGAGTAGTGATCCAAATTATAGTTTATGCAGGCTGACAGGACATGCATGCAAGGGTACCCCTTCACGCCAAACTCACGACATGTACATGAAAACTCACTGAGCTTCACCGTATCATTATAATCTCCAACGACATAGTACTCATCTCGAGAACTAGCATGGCAACGAACTTCTCGCGCCTTCTGCACGATATCCTTTAACTGTTTCTCCGCCCATGGTGTCAATGGACCGACAATTGACGCCGCGAATTCTCGTCTCTTGTAAAACAATTCCTGTATCTTCAATATTACAGCCTCTATCAATTTCGTAACGGGGTATTCGCGTGCTTCTTTGAAAAGGGCATTAACGCATTCAGAAATGTTCGTCGTGACCAAGTTGAATCTTCTTCCTGGAAAGTGCGAAGATGCCCATCTCTCGTACCCGATTTTTGTCAGCCATGCATGTACTGGGGGATTGGCCATTTCGATATCATGCATTAGTTTTTCAAATTCGGCCCTCCTGAAAGTCTTCACAGCCATCCAGTAATACATCTCCAATGACTTGTCCTTAAAAGTGTCCACCAAGTTTCTGTAGATATGGTACGCACAATACCCATGGATTGCATGCGGGAAGACTTGAGGAACCTCTATCATTAGACCTTTATGTCGGTCCGATATAATGACAAGACCCTCCATAGACCCTAACACATTGTTAAGGTGGGTAAGGAACCAATTCCAACTACTGTTGTTCTCTGATTCCCCGATGCCAAACGCAAGTGGAAATATATGATTGTCCCCATCTAAGGCCGTGGCGATGAATAGCACACCCTTATATTTGCCCTTTAAGTGTGTCCCGTCAATAGCCAATACCCTCCGCAATGATTTCTGGAAACTTCGAATGCATTGGCCGAGAGCTAGAAAACATCTCTCGAACCTCCAAGTCTGTTGGTTTATAGAAACGGCAGTTACTGTCCCTGGGTTCGCCCTCCTCAACTCATGCAAATACAAAGGGAGTTGATTGTAGGAGTCTTCATAAGACCCCATCACGTGATTAATTGCAAGCTCCCTAGCTTTCCATGCCTTCCAATAACTGATACGAATATTATATTTCTCTTGCATGGCGAAGATAATGTCACGTCGCCTCAACCCTAGGCGTTGTTCAATGCGGCTAAAAACCAGATCACACGCTAACTTACTGCTGGCTTGCCGGTGATTGCTCTTCATCCATGCCATGCCGCACGTGTGTTTTGACGTATAAGTCCGTATTTTAAATATACCTGTATCATTCACCCGAGATGCATAAACCCTCCATTCACATGCATCTTCGAAGCACACCACGGTAAATCTGCTCGAATTTGAGTAGAGTACTTTATACTGAAAATTATTCCGAATTGCAAATTGACTCAAAACATACTGACACCGACTCTTGTCCTTAAACGTTTGCCCTTCAGCTATATCAGTTGGTTCACATTCCAGATCAGTATATTCCAGCATTTTTGCATTGGTGAGCGCATCATCATCAAATGGTGCGAGAACTTGACGAGTCATGAGGTTTGATGTTTCAAGGAGCTCTCGAGACGGAATGTCGCTTACACGCACAGATGGGATGGTGGATGATGATGGCAGATCTATTATGGATGCTAACGGCGGTGTCTTGTATTCATAATTACTTTGTGAATGTCAACTGCACCACTGACTTGTCTAGTCACGAAGTTTACTTGTTTTGGCGCTCTTCTAATTGATCATTGCTTGCTACCACTTGTATTGGAGAAGGAATGTGTTTGAATTCCACGCCATAATCCTCAGCCACACTGTCCACATATGTTGTGGTATTGATGTGTTGGATTGTTTCGATGACTAATGGGATGAATTTTTCTGAATGCTCGAATTGGTAAGTCAAGAATTCTTTGACGTCATCGTCGTCTTCGATTTCTATTGGAGGCATTGATTTGTTGGTGCAAGGATTCAATACTTTCATCCTAATATCACAATCTTCTGGTATGCTCTTAATAATCTTGTAAATTCTAGATCGAAGCTCCTCGTACGTAGTCTCGAGACGTAGTGTCATTTGTTTTGATGTTCCACCCGTGTACGAGTATCGCTTATTTTCAAATTCTAACTCCCCGCCAAAAGAGCACATGATTCTTGCACCATTATCTCGAAAACCAGTACAAATGATTTCAGTCAGCAAAATGAGAAGAAAACCCTTCATTATTACATTATTCGTTGGAAGAGAGGGTAGGGGAAGCACCTGCTCATTTTTTTCCATCAAGGGGAGTGAAAGCTACGCTGACAAGCAGAAGAATGAGTTGAGCAAAAAGAAGGGGTATTTTCCTCTAGAAATTCAAAGTCCGCATGTGGAGCTCTAAGTTGCAAAAGAAGGTTCGTCTTCATTCACACCTACATGATGGCTTGGAGATAACTGACATCTTCTTCATTGCACCGCACCGATGGATTTAAAAACATTTTATAAGAAAAATATATCTTGTATCCCACTATGGTTTCAACGGTGAAAATCATTATGCCCCGTTGTTTCCCATGGTATGATCCAATTGATCTTTTGATATGCTTCAATTTCGGGCTAAACCGCAAAAAATAAGTTGGAAAAACGGATGGACGGGGTGGATAAACTACATACATTCAATGTGGGCCCAATGAGTTTACTTAGTACAATGGTAGAAGACCCGGTAAATGGCAAACTAGAAAAAAATGAGGCAACCGAAATATCAATGGGGCTACCTAGAAAAACGGGGCAAACTAGAATATCGGGGTAAACTTAAAAACAATGAGGCAAAGTGAGATAACAATGGGCAAACTAGAAAAAAAGCAGGCAAAGTGAAATATCTGCGGGGCAAACTAGAGAAACAGTGAGGCAAAGTGAAATATCAGCGGGGCAAACTAGAAAAAGCAAATGAGGCAAAGTGAAATATCGGCGGGGGCAAACTAGAAGAACAATGAGGCAAAGTGAAATATCTATGGGGCAAACTAGAAAAACAATGAGGCAAAGTGAAATATCTGCGGGGCAAACTAGAAAAACAGCGAGGCAAAGTGAAATATCTGCAGGGCAAACTAGAAAAAGCGATTTTTGTTTAAACTCTCCCTCTTCAATTAGAATGTTTTCTCCCCAATGCGTATTTGATTTTCCAATTTCATATGAAATGCAAAGGAGCCATCATTACCATTTCCGAGTGTTTGTTTAAACATAGATTATGGCTCGTATATCGAGAGTCAATTACACTTGCAAAGGATGGAGGTAATGTTATATATAATCCTTACATTTTCACACTATAAAACCACCATTTTAAGCATGATTTGTGGAAACAAACAATGCAGCAAAATCATCATTACAGTCAAATGCAAGTGATGTGAGTCATGTGACCAATGTTGTCAAAATCGTTAGCATATCGCAAATCGTAGTAGGGGTTGAATTGTATCGAATTACAAATCTTATCGTAAATCTTATCGAATTACACACACACACACACACACACTCCAACTAAAAATGACTCTTACAATCCTATTAAAGATCATACTCGTAAATTAGGTTTTTGGGACCCACATCTTCATCACACACTACTCCCAATCAATCTATAGACATAAGCATATTACAAGCATGTGGTTATAGTCAATGTTTAAAATATCGACAATATTGGCAGATATATCCCACGATATATCTTGTAAGGGTCCAGTGCGATACAAAACAGACAAGTAGTGCAATATATCCCACATGTTCGATTCGATGAGCATTTCGAATTTCGATCCGTTTATTTTCTGTAAATCGTGTTAAGTTAGTGTTCCATTGTTACAGACATGGATGATTTTCTTGCGTTGAGAATGATTCTCTGTGGATAACAAAGAAAAATATATCTTGTATCCCACTATAGTTTCAACGGTGAAAATCATTATGCCCCGTCACGATATTTCAATTGTATGATCCAATTGATCTTTTGATATGCTTCAATTTCGGGCTAAAACTGCGCAAAAATAAGTTGGAAAAACGGATGGACGGAGTGGATATACTACATACATTCAATGTGGGCCCAGCGGAGTTTACTTAGTACAATGGTAGAAGACCAGCGGGGCAAACTAGAAAAACAGCGAGGCAAACTGAAATATCAGTGGGCTACCTAGAAAAACGGCGGGGCAAACTTAAAAACCAAATGAGGCAAAGTGAGATATCGGTGAGGGCAAACTAGAAAAACAAATGAGGCAAAGTGAAATACCGGGGCAAACTAGAGAAACAGCGAGGGCACAGTGAAATATCGGCGGGGTGAACTAGAAAAACAGCGAGGCAAAGTGAAATATCTGCGGGGCAAACTAGAAAAACAGCGAGGTAAAGTGAAATATCTGCGGGGCAAACTAGAAAACAGCGAGGCAAAGTGAAATATCTGCGGGGCAAACTAGAAAAAGCGATTTTTGTTCAAACTCTCCCTCTTCAATTAGAATGTTTTCTCCCCAATGCGTGTTTGATTTTCCAATTTCATATGAAATGCAAAGGAGCCATCATTACCATTTCCGAGTGTTTGTTTAAACATAAACTGTGGCTCGTATATCGAGAGTCAATTACACTTGCAAAGGATGGAGGTGATGTTATATATAATCCTTACATTTTCACGCTATAAAACTACCATTTTAGGCATCATTACAGTCAAATGCAGATGTGAGTCATGTGACCAATGTTGTCAAAATCGATATCGTGTCGCAAATCGTAGTAGGGGATGAATTGTATCGAATTACAAATCTTATTGTAAATCATATTTTTTACGATATCCCAAAATAGAAAACTAAAAATGACCCTTACAATCCTATTAAAGATCCTCATAGAACCTTTATATATATATATATATATATATACGCACACACACACATACACACACACACTCCAACAAATCAAGCCCATTCATACATGGAATCTATGTCTGTTACATTGTTACAGACATGGATGATTTTCTTGGGCCCACTATGGTTTCAACGGTGACAATCATTATGCCCTGCTGTTTCCCATGGTATGATCCAATTGATCTTTTGATATGCTTCAATTTTGGGCTAAACCGCTACAATAAGTTGGGAAAACGGATGGAGAGCGGGGCAAACTAGAAAAACGGCGAGGCAAACTGAAATATCAGCGGGGCAAACTAGAAAAACGGCGAGGCAAAGTGAAATATCAGCGGGGCAAACTACAAAAACAGCGAGGCGAATAGTGCTTAAGATGGGGACATGTACTGGGTGTCAAGAAATCCCAATTCGTAACCGTTCCCTATTAGTTTATTAAGTAACATATGCTAGCACAAGTCTTTCTCAATATCATTCATTTTGGCACTTGATTTTTTCATGTCAATTAATTGGTGGACATGAACATGTTATTTCATTAGCAAGTAAATGAGTTCCTCACTATATATGTAAAATAATAGCGGGCCAAACATGAGATCAGCGGGGTAAACATGAAATCAGCAGGGCAAACTCGAAAATCATTATGCCCACTGTTTCCAGTGGTATGATCCACTTGATATTTTGGTATGCTTCAATTTGAGGCTCAACACCTTAATTTAGAAGGAAAAACAGATGGACGGCGTAGATATACTACAGGAAACCGATTGACTACTCCCCCTACCACCAGCCAATGGCAGGTGTTCGGTGCTCTGTGGGCCCCATCATGATGTATGTGTTTCATCCATGCCGTCCATCTATTTTTATAGATCATTTTATGGTATTATACAAAAAATGAGGTATTTCCTGATCTCAATTGGACCACATTACAGGAAACAGTGTTTAATGAACATCGACCATTGAAAACTTTTTGGGGCCATAAAAATGATCTGTAAAAATGGATGAACGGAAACCTCTTATTTTTTCCTGTAGTGTGGTACATCTGAGATTTAGATCCCTCTTATTTTTAGGATAAACCTCTAAAATGATCTGTGAAAATGGATGAACGGAAACGATGAAACACATTGTGATTGGTGGGGCCCACAGAGCACCGACCACCAGCCACAGGGCTGGTGTGGGCCCAACTGAGTGGTGTATCATACCTATGGTGCGTGATTTCTTCCCTGGACCGACCATTTTAAGAAAACGACAAAACGCTGATAAGGGGGGCCCACCAAAAGGAGCTGCGCTGGTCTGTCTCATGGAAACAGAGTGAGAAAAGGGAGTGAAAGCAACGGCCGTGAAAGGGTAATGCCAGTGAAAGCGGCAGTGAAAGCGGAACGAGAAGGGAGGCTTTACCGTTTTGCAGTGGAAAGGAGGGGTATTTTCGTCCAAAAAAAGGGTCTCCGCACGTGGAGGTCTAACTTGCAAAATAAGGTTTGTCTTCTTTCATAAAACCGACTGGCTAAAAGGTGGGGTCCACTTCCCTAATTTTCTCCGGCCCTTAAGGAAAAAAAATGGCACTGTACGGACTCATCTAATTTTTTCATTTATTTACCATCCAACCTGTTGATTAGGTGAGGTCATACAGGCATGGATGGAAGCGGATTGCATCCTGCCTCGTCTAGCCAGGGCTATATGGTGCCATCGTGATGTGTAGGTTCTATTAATTTTGGCAAAACATTTTAGAGTGTGAATCCAAAAATGAGACAGATCCAAGGCTTAAGTGGATTGTACCGTGGGGATTGAACTCACACCTTTGGTGCATGGGATTAGATGGGTTTAAGTGGGATGGAATTAACACAATGTAATAATTACATGATGTTAGGGATTGTCGTGTAATCACATGGCTTGGATGTCATCCCACTTCATGTTTGAAAATGCAGCGCGTCTGGATTGGAAACGAATTGGATACTCACCCTACTACTACAGGTCGGTGCTTTGTGGGCCCCACTATGATGTATGTGTTTATTCATGCCATCCACTCATTCTTCCAAATCATTTTATGATATGAGCCCAAAAAATGAGTTTGATCCAAATCTCTAGTGGACTGCACTATGCTGATTGAACAGCCACCATTAAAAATTTCTTAGGGGCCACAAAAGTTTTGGATCAGGCTAATATATATTTTTAACCTTCATCCAAGTCTTTATGACATAGTCAACCGGTTAGATGTCAGATAACCATTATAGTTGGCCCTAAAAGGTTTTTAATGGTGGAATTCAATCACTATTGTTTTCCCATGGTGTGGTCCACTTGAGATTTATATCTACCTCATTTTTAGGATCAAGCCCTAAAATTATATTTCCATAACACCTCGCCCAAAAAGGAACAGTGTCCTGAGGTGCTCACGTGCGAGCCGACGCAGGACCGGGTGATTCAGTGGCACGTGTGAGCCTATTACTGGTAAATTAAATTCAAATTTAGTTGTTGATACGATTAAATTCAATCGTAATCGGATCGAGCATGGGTTGTAGAGCTAAATGGCCAAGCTGCACTTAACGACTGTTCATACGGGCCGTGCGTCACCCGAGGAAGGACCAAAAATTCTAAAATTTTGGTAGGCCAAGGGTCTCGCTAGGCTTGTGGTCCCACACAGATGTCAGGCTCAGACGATGCCCCAGGATAGACAAATTGCGACGACCAACCGGCACTTGAAAGCCACGAGTCGTCAGGCCTAAAGAAGAAAATTCTGAAATTTAAATTAATTGGCCATGTTTCTTAAGATAGCAAATTTGGGCATTTCAACCGTTAGATCTCTTATAAATTCACAACGAAGGTTATAAATAATTTCCCACCCTTGCCTACAAAACCTGACCTTGGATCGTGGAATGGTAACCGTTGATCGCATATTGGGTCATTACCATTTACAATCAAACTTTGCCCGATCCTTCATTAGGCCATGAGGCACGTGATCCATGAATCGGATGGGCCAGGGATCCATTAGAACAATCTCAATCTGAAAATGGCTCCACAAGGCCATTAGGGGAATTACATAAAATGCTAGGGTCAGTTGTAATAAATTTGGACATATAAAAGTCCAGCCTTCTCTCTCTCAATCCCATTACTTCAGCAGCAAAGAGAGAGAGAGAGAGCAAAGGAGGAGAGAGAAAGAGTCTTTGGTGTGTGCATGTGAGCTTGGTGTTTGGGATTTGGAAATCCCTGCAACCTCACCTCTCCATTGCCGAAAAACACTAACACATTCCGTTGTTGGAGTGAGATTTCATTTCCATCTAAGGTTAAATAGAGTTCTAATCACGTTTTTCTTGCTTCTAACAACATACATGTGTCTTACCCTTCGTTTCATGCAATGCAGGGCCCCGGCACATCGAGCTCGCGGACCCGGCAGTGCTAGGACAATCTCAGCAATCTCCAGTTAAGAATAGGTGCGGACCATTACCTTTAGGTAGCCGATTATCGCGCCTAGCGTGAGTTTAATGAACGTGATTGGTGAACTGTTAGTGCAAATGGCTGAATTTTCATTTGGACTGCATAAATAGGATAATGAACTATAAATTGTTAAAATTATGGGAAGGGGCTTGGCCCTAATAATCCAAATACATGACTTGTGCATTTGCATGCTCATGTAGGGTACAAATATTTAATTTTCCCCAAATTGCTGCTGGTTGTTTACAATTTCCTATTTAGGTGTTAATCATCATGCTTATAATGAAGTTATGGAATGCTGAAAATTGCTAATTGGTTGTTGATTTCCTGATTAGTTGTTAATTTTGCTTAGAATGAAGACATGAATTGCTGTAAAATATTGATTGATGATTGATTCCCTGATTTCGTGATTAACTATGCTTGGGTGAAGTCATGAGATATTGTAAATTGACTGACTAGTTGAGTTACTTGCCTCGATTTTCAATGTGTGTCTGAATTATGTTATTTATGTTAGTTCATGGAAGATTAAGTGCAGTGTATTGTTATATAACCATCCATGTGATTGGGTGGAATTTCATATGTTGCTATCCACGTGTTGTTTATATTAAAATGGTGTTTGTCCTGCAATGAATTGTATCCATTGATGACCTGCTTGTTGTGTAATGACGTATATTCCCCTATGGATCGGCCGACTACCTAAAATTATTCGGATGGTCTTTTTTGGGCCTGTCTGCAAGTGAATCTGGCCTGAATAGCTAAACCGTAGGTTGTTGACCGTAGTTGGACTACACGAGACAGTGTTCTCAGGTCGATTAGCTACGGTTCAGTCCGGTGGGGTACATTGACTCTAAAGTCAACCATCCTTATACGTTAACCATGTTTGATCACGCCTGTATGAACCAGAAGTATCCTGAGGCCAATGCACCCGCTATTAACTATAATTTACGGCCCACAAGACTCATGAGCCGGGGATAGTGGTATGGGATACTATGCCCATGCTGTCGGCCTATGTTGGAGTGACGAGCTTCCCCATAGTGTCCTGTGAGCACTTAGACTTGTGAGCGGAGGACAGTGGTATGGGACACTGTGCCGGTGTTGTCGGCCTGTGTTGGGGTGACGACCTCCCCCTAGTGACTGCGAGTAGGACATTAAAGTCTCAATTGTTTTCATCTGAGATCATGTTTTCCAAGATTGATGACCCCATACAGGGCTAAGGATCGCGAGTCCTATGACCACGACGCTTGAGCCGCGCGATCGAGTTAGGGTTGTAACTCCACCAAAGGTATTTCGGTTTCCCCAATCTACTGGATGAATAAACTTAATTAACCAACCAGGCTAACATGTTTCACGATTTTACATCATTATTATGGCAATTAGGCAATCGAGGTCGCAATTGAGGGAGTATTGGTCATTGAGAACGTCAGATGTCTTCGCTTAAGAGAGCATTGGTGGTGAGGGGCATGCATCATATCATTGAACAACGCATTTGTATTAACAACAGTATTTAGGGTTCTATGCTATATATTGTTCATTAAATGTATTCTATGCATAATAATTTGTGTGGCCTATTGTTAATGGTACTACTGAGTTAGCTACTCTGTAAATGCTATAATGTAAATCTAGCACCCGAAGAGTTGTCAAATTTTGTTGTGCCAAACCATTTAGAATTTGTATCATGCTTTGAGTTGAATTGATCAAGTTCGTGCATTTTAAAGTTGTCTATATCTTTGTTGAACTTACCTGTATTTTCAAGTTGAAGAGAATATTGTTGAAGTTCATAGTTTTAAGTTCAAATTCAAGAACTAAAGCTCAAAAACTTAAGTTCAAATTCGAAGTTCAAATACTGTACGCTAAAGACTCAAGAACTCAAGCGTAACTCAAGCTCAAGTTTAAGAAATCGAACTCAAGCTTCACGTATCACAAGAAATCAAGGTTCTGAAGCAAATGATGTTTCAATTCTTCCAACTCATAGACAAGGTATGGATGACCCTAGATTAACCATAGGTTGAGTCATATTCATTGCATATTTTATGTGGGTCATTTCATATGTTTATAGGTCACTTTCTCAGCTAGTCTTAGTCCTCATTCAACTAGTCCAAGTACTGGCTCGACAAGTCTAAGAGTTTTCCCGACCAGTCCAAGGTTTGTTGCAATTTTTTGGCATTTTCTATTGGACTCTCGACCAATCGTAGAGACTGCTCGACCAGTCGAGTGAACAGTGCTCGACTCAAAGTCCAGCAAGCTTTTCTGGTCTCACTCAACCAGTTGAGTGCATTGCTCGACCTGTCGAGTAGGCCACTTAACCAGTCGAGCAAGCCACTCGACCGGTCGAGTAACGATATTATCTTATTGCGTCAGAAATTTTGAAATGTGGTTAGTCATTCGACCAGTTGAACCGACCCTTGAAATAGCGGTGAAGACCGCTTGAGTCGAAGTCGGAATATGCCAATATGTCCTAAAGGGGGGTGAATAGGACTTTCAAAAGTTTTTATGATTTAATTAAAATCCTATCACACTAATCCTACCAACAGACATATATTAGGATTACTCAAAAATAACTCTACCGGCTTCCAAGCCCAGTAGAGGATCCAATCACAAACTGCTTAAAGAGTAAACAACATAGAGCCTAGTTTATGATGGATATGACTATGTTAGTGTGTGTAGTGTGATCAAATATTCAAATGAGGAAGCATTAAAGTAAATCACACAATCATTAACATGGCAATCAAAAACACAGTCATTTTATAGTGGTTCGATGATAAGTCTACTCCACTCCCGGCTGTCGCACTCAACCCTTGAGTATATCGGATTTCACTAAGGAGGTTTCTCAGGGTTCACCTCAAACCTAAGGTTTTAAATCAGGTTCACCTTCAACCTTTACACGGAGGTTTCTACTCGGTTCACTTCTAACCCTAGAGTTTTACTGGTTCACTCCTAACCAGATGTTTATACTCTCCATAGAGCAAGGGTCCACACAACGCACCTGGGAGTTTTACTGGTTCACTCCTAACCAGATGTTTATACTCTCCACAGAGCAAGGGTCCACACAACGCACCCGCCACGTATACTCTACCCGGAGGCCTCCTTGAGGACTTCAAAGGGTGAGAACCACTTAAGACTCAATCCTATAAAGGAATTATCACGTGTCCTCTTGGACCTTAGATACTTACAGATAAGTTGATGAATCTCATTTAGTACAATGACAAAGATCTCCTCCTTGTAGCTGAAGAGTCTTCGGCTCCCTTGATCCGCAACACAAAAGATATACCAGTACTGGGTTTCGGGTTGGGTCAAGGTGAAGATGGAATCCTACTCTCTAAAGATTTTCCTATAAGGAAGATAGAGTAGTTCCACTCTTATGCATTCAAGGCATCCCAGCTTAATGATTTGCCATTAAGGTGGTAGCTGGAGGATCCTTGAATGCAGAAGTTCATTCCCCAATCCACTCTATTGAATATCAATGGTGAGGGTGGATTGGAGGATGAACTCCCTTGAAAGAAAGGGCTTTAGATATAAGATATAAGTTGAAACACACAAAAGCTCTCTCTTCTTTCTCTCATAGTAACAAAAGACAAGTCCTATATATATAGGCAAAAAGTTCCAACGGATATAAAACAGTCATATTTATGATAGAGTTCGATATCATCGAGCAGGTTCGATATCATCGAGCGTATACTCTCGATAGCATATATGATCTGCTCGATGACTCGGACTCAATGCCATACGCTTTTGAAACTCTTTGCCAATAGGTCGATGAATCGAAACTATTATCGATGTCATCGGATTTTGAACTCTGATTCCATCGATGACAGGTTCGATTAATCGACACTTGAAAAATGAGAGAGACTTGACTTTGAGATATTTCAGGTTTTCATGAATGATCGAGGGAACCGTCGAAATCATAGGAATTTGAATGTCGATGATATCGAAATCAGAGTCGATGCATCGATAAATCCAGCGGATTTGTCTTTAAGCTTACTGGACGATTTGTGTCCTTGTTCGATGCAATCGACCTGGTGCCGATATCATCGATATTTGAATATTGATTCTATCGAAGGGCCCCCGATCATAGTTAAAAATAACCTGAAATATCTGCTGTAAGAAATGCACGCCCACTATCGATATCATCGATAGACCTCCGATCTTATCGATATTTGAATTCAGATCATATCGGACGGTCATCGATATATCGAAGGAATTTAAGATTTTCATTAAAAAATAGAGACGTCGGAAATCTGTCTGTCGATCTTATCGAGTTACTCTCGATGGACTCGAGATTTGAATATCGATGATATCGATAGATGTATCGATACATCGATAATTCGTCCAGATATGTTGTGAAGTTGCTGGACATATTTAGTCCTCTTATCGATAATATCGTTAAGGTATCGAAGACATCGACAGTGCAGGTCGATCATATCGAGGGTGCTTCGATAAAATTGACAAGGCAAGAAAAACTTAGAGATTTACCTATTTTGAAAAAAAAAGTTTTCTCACCTAAAAACTCTAAGATGTCTATCTTGTTTTAAGGGTTCTAATCACCTGGTGTTTTGGGACATGGGATGTGAGGCTATAATTTACCTATGGTGAGCTTCCACACATCCGGATGAGGCAGACGGTTGAATTGATCTTCCTATCGAGCTCTGTAGACAGTCTGACCTATCATTCACGTAACTTGACAAACTAGGGCACTAGCAGGTGCACTTTCAACCCTTAGACCAGTCGAGTGAACCTTATTTTCACCTATAAATAGAGCACGAATTTCAGAGTTTTTTATTCATTCTAAGTTAAATCAAGACAGCACTCTGATAGATAAGTTTATGAATTTATTAAGCTATATTGTGCTCATTTTAGATTCTTTTTATTAACTTTTGTCATTTGATTTTATGATCTTCATTCCAATCTTATATTAAGAAGGGATTCGTGTTTTACCCATTCTTGAGATCAAAATCAAATCAAGCTAGCTCAGGTTGATTTAATTAAAAATCATTTAGAACTAGAATATTTCCATCTGTGAGACTGGACACTGAATATCTTTGTCTACATCGGATTGGTTCTACTGGGCTTCTTCAGAAGGAGAATTTTCAGATAAGTACCATTTACAATTTGTATATCTTCTGTAGTTTGTGAGGTTGTGCCAGGAAAATCTCATTTTTGGTTTTGTCTGAGGTAATCCAGAAAATCTTAGAGTATGGGGTTTTTGTAATTATATAAGCCCAACTAAAGACACAATTGTGAGGTTTTAAGATGAACCTTGGAAAACCTTTTTCATAGTGAAAGTCAATATCCCATGGGTGTGGATATTGGGAGTGGAGTAGTTGTATGGTTGTTTTCTGATAGTTGGTGTACACACAAACGACCCACTATAATTCCTGGAGTTATGGTGGATGATTGAATAAGCTTTTGTTTGTGAATGTTATAATTTACTTTGAGCATTTGTAATGCATGTTGTAATTTATTTTATGCACTTGTGGTGAATGTTGTAATAACTTAATTTATTTTCTTTGCCTCTTTATTGGTTTGAGTTTTTGATACTTACAAACGTTCTAGTAAAGTTGTCCTGCCATAGGCTTTTGGTTTTTGGTGTGTGTTAGGTTGTCCTTAGAAGTAAGTTTGTATCCACCTTTTAAGACTAGTGCATTTGAGGTTGCTATTTACTTGTGCTTCTTTCCTTTTTTATTGTGCTATATATCTTTATATTCGACATTTATTTTTAATTTGGCATAGTCCTATTCACCCCCCTCTAAAATGTTTAGCTCGGCCTTTTCAATTAGTATCAAAGCCTAATAGCTCTTTTCTTATTTTGATTCATTTCCTGAGCTAACCGATCTGAGCTTATAAGATGTCAAATTTTGATAGCCTCTCAATCACTAGGCCTTCACCTTTTGATGGCTCCAATTATGCCTATTGGAAAGCCAGAATGAGGATCCTTTTAAGGTCTATAGATGAGAGCGTGTGGCAAGCCACGGTGACTAGACGGACCCCTCCTACCACTGAAGTGAATGACACTGATGGATGAAAGTGCCCTGGTTTGTCAAGTTACGTGAGTGTTGAGTCAGAGTGTCTACAAAGCCCGATAGGAAGATCAATTCAAGCGTCTGCCTCAACTGAATGTGTGCAAGTTTGCCACAGGTAAATCTAAAGCCTCACATCCCATGACCCAAAATACCAGGTGAAGAAAACCCTTAAAAACAAGTTAGAAAATCATAGGGTTTTATGATAAGAAAACTTTTTCAAAATAGGAAAATCTCTAAGTTTTCTTGTCCTGTCGATCTTATCGAAACACAGTCGATATGATCGACCTGCTCTGTCGATATCCTCGATACCTTAATGATATTATCGATAAGACGACTGAAAGTGTCCAGCAACCACAGAATTATTTGGACCGATTTATCGATGTATCGATACACCTACCGATATCATCGATATTCAAATCTCGAGTCCATCGAAGGTGGCTCGATATTATCGACAAGCAGTGATCCGGCGTCCCTGTTTTTATAAGAAAATCATAAAGGTCTTTTGATATATCGATACACTTTCGATATGATCTGAAATCAAATATCGATAAGATCGGAAGTCAATCGAGTGCGTATTTCTTCTACCAAATATTTCAGGTTGTTTTTATTTTTGATCGAGGGCAATTCAAGAAAATCGATATTCATATGTCGATGATATCGAGGCCGAGTCGATTGGATCGAGTCTAGACACAAACCGTCCAATAAGCTTATAAGTAAATCTATTCGATTTATCAATCCCATCGACACGACCTCCGATACCATCGATATACAAATTCTGATGGCATCGATTGTTCCCCGATCATATCCTAAAAACTTAAAAATATTTCAAGTCAAGTCTCTCTCGTACTTCAAATGTCGATAGATAGATCCTAGTATCGATGGAATCGGAGTTCAAAATCCGATGACATCGACACCAGTATCGATCCTATCGACTAGCTGGCAATAGGTTTCAAAAGCGTATCACATTTGAGTTTGTGTTATCGAGCAGACAGTCGATCCCATCGAGAGTATACGCTCGATGATATCGACCCTGCTCGATGATATCAAACTCTGTCATAAATGTGACCGTTTTATATCCGTTGGAACCTTTTGCCTATTTAAAGAGAAACTTGTCTTCATTGCTGGTAGAGAAAGAAGATAGTGCTTTTGAGTGTTTTAAGCTTCACATCATTTACCCAAAGCCCTTTCTCTCACGGAAGTTCATCTTCCAATCCACTCTCATCATTGACATACAATAGAGTGGATTGGGGAATGAACTTCTACATTCAAGGATCCTCCAGCAACTATATTAATAGCATATCATTAAGCTAGGATGCCTTGAATGAATAGATGATGGGAATCACTCTATCTTCCTTATAGGAAAATTCTAAGAGAGTGGATTTTCGTCCTAACCTTGACCCAACCCGAAGCCAAGTATTGGTATATCATCTTGTATTGCGGATCAAGGGAGCAAAAGACTCTTCGTCAACAAGGAGGAGGAGATCTTCGACATTATGCTAAACGGGACTCATCAACTTATCTGTAAGTATCTAGAGTCCAAGAGAACACTTGTGATCATTCCTTTGTAGGATTGGGTCTTAAGTAGTTCTCACCCTTTGAAGCCCTCGTAGGAGGCCTCCGGTGGGAGTGTATGTGGTCGGTGCGTTGTGTGGACCCTTACTCTGTGGAGAGCATAAACATCTGGTTAGGAGTGAACCAGTAAAACTCTGAGTTTGAGGTAAACCGTGTAAAACCTCAGGTGGATGCGTTGTGTGGACCCTTGCTCTATGGAGAGCATAAACATTTAGTTAGAAGTGAACCAGTAAAACTCTGGGTTTGAAGTGAACCATGTAAAACCTCCTTAGTGAAATCTGGTGCACTCAAGGGTTAGGTGTGGATGCCCGGAGTGGAGTAGACACGTTGTCGAACCACTATAAAAATGACTGTGTTTGAGATTGATATTGTGATTGAGTGATTTGCTTTAATACTTTCATATCTAAATATCTGTGATCACACCTCACATACCTGCACAGTCATATCCCTCATAAACTAACTTAAATATTGTTTACTTCTTCAATAGTTTGTGATTGGATCCTTTACCTGCCTTGGAAGCTAATAGAGTTACTTTTGAGTAATCTTGATAATTGCATATCTATAAGGATTAGTGAAATAAGATTTTAGAAACTTTAAAAGTCCTATTCACCCCCCTCCATGACATATTGGCATATTCCTACTTTAATAGAAGCGGTCTTCACCGCCATTTCAATGGATCCAAAACCGTAAAGGTTACACCATATTTTTCTTGGACCACACTTCAGAAAAATTAGAGTAGTGTCAATGCAAAAGCTTTAAATGCAATCACTTATGCACTATCACCGAATGAATTCAAAAGAATTATATCTTGTGATACTGCAAAGCAAGCCTGCGACATTCTAGAAATAACACACGATGGTACGACTATAGTCAAGAACTCCAAACTTCAAATCTTCACCACTCGGTTTGAGGAGATACGTATGGAAGAAAGTGAAACTTTCATGGACTTCTATACTAAGTCAAATAACATAGTTAACTCTATGTGGGGTCTTGGTGATAGTATCCCAGAAAGTAAAGGTTGTGCAAAGATATTGCGTTCATTGCCTGATAGGTTTAATTCTAAGGTGACTAGGACTTAGGAACTTCGTGATACGGATAATATGCGAGTTGAAGAGCTGGTTGGTTCTTTACAAACCTACGAGTTAAACATTAAAGCTCCTAAAGGTAAGTCCATTGCCCTTAATTCTTTTAAAAATATTTCTTATGAAAATGCTTGTAATTCTGATTATGAAAATTCTAAAGATGATATAGCTCTTTTAGCGAAGAAGTTTTATAAAAATTTCAAAAGTAAAAAGAGGGTAAATTTTTAAAAACCTTTTGAAAAGAAAAGGACTAGATCTTAAACTTGAAAATCTATTAATGACAGCCAATGTTTTAAATGCCATGAATACGGGCATCTAGCAAACAAATGTCTAAAGAGAGATAAATCTAAAAAGAAAGGCATGTTGGCTACATGGGATGAATCGTCTTGCTCTGAAGCCTCTTCTGAGTCAAAAGATTCTAAACTTAAGTCTGCTAATGAGGTTAAATGTAACGTCCCAAATTTCGAGGGTCGAGTAAAGGCTCAACTCTCGAGATCCATCGCATCACTTATGCAACATAGAGAATGATGATTGAATGTTGTCTGTATTAGTGCATTTAACATGAATGGGATTACACTAAATCAACATATCATACTCCAGAGATAATTAGATTATGCAAGCGGAAGACTGTGAAGATGTATAAAATACTTAAGTAGTTGTAAGTCGGCAGAGTATGAACATGTCAACAGGTTAAATAACTACATGTATAGTTCCAAAATATACAAAAATAACAAAATATGGATGTCTGACTAAATCAATAATCCCCGTAAGCCCAGTGACGTAACTCGAGGTCTACATAGACTCGCCAAAGAGTTGTATATAGGAGAACTCCTTCTCATCATAATAAAAGTCAGGCTCTGCCTCGTAAGCCTCGCCATCATCTGAAACCAAAACAGGGTCTGGTTGGTGTTTTAAAACAGTCCAGGAGTGGGAGTGAGTGATCAACTCAGTAGAGCTATAAGGCAAAGATTAACATGTTATCAATTCAGTTAAGCAGTAATGATAAAAGCGGTACAACAATCATGTCCTAAGTACTCTTGTTAATGCAAGAATGATATGCTATAATGATGCATGCCCTCACCTGCACTCCCTCAGTGATATCATCTCATGATCGCGCATGCAATACTCCCGCTAAACGTGCGCTTCCTCGCCAAAGCACATGCAATGCATGACATAATCGTGTTAGCTAAGTTCTTATTTAGGCTCATTCATACAGCAGATTCGGGAAGCTAAGGTACCTCCCTTTATATCATTTACCCAAACAATGATCCATCTAGGGTCATCAATCCTAGTTAATCACATACGATAGGTAAGTTGTAGGGCAACATCACCCCTGATTTAAAAGCAGTGGATAGGTAAGTTAAGGTCGCTATAGAGAGGCTTGTCACCTCAGCGTAGGCCTAGTTTATACTTGAGGTCACTACGGAAAGGCTCGTTGCCTTAGCGTAGGCCGACAGCTCGAATACAGTGTCACATACCACCGTATTCGGCTCACGAGTTTGGGTTGCTCACTGGTCACTACGAGGAGGCTCGTCACCCTAGCGTAAGCCGACAGCTCGACCACGGTGTCCCATACCACCATGCCCGGCTCATGAGTCTTAGTGGATCGTGGTACCAAGGTTAAACGGGTTTTTCATTGGTAAGTGGTACCTTAGATTCAAGCAGTAGCGTTCATACATGGTAAACACACATTAGGCTAATCAAGTTATTTGATAAATTCGATTCGTACGAGCGTATGTTGAATTAATCGACATAGAACGCATAAACACTCCGCGTGGCCTAACCACTGTCGTCAATCTTCGTACAACTCGAATTCCTCGAATGTATCTAATATGGCAAAACTAGTTCGGCCAATCAATCAGGAGCCATTACCGATTGCCTGGACTAATTGGTAGTCCCAAACATACTCAAATGCAATAGAGAGTCACATATGTTGATCATAGCAGCATTTTACAAAAAATTCAAATACACTAGCCATGTGAGAATTTTATCAAATACATAGCACATGTTATTATACATAGGCATTTTATACATAACTCACATAGTAGTGATGTACGTTATATGAAGGAATCTATTCATATAGCTAAGGTAATTGAGAATCTCATCTCAACACCTTTAATAAATGCATTT
Organism: Magnolia changhungtana; assembly: GCA_030180095.1. Lineage (NCBI taxonomy): Eukaryota > Viridiplantae > Streptophyta > Magnoliopsida > Magnoliales > Magnoliaceae > Magnolia > Magnolia changhungtana. The sequence goes on along the minus strand of JASAUF010000647.1, from coordinate 2,501,484 downwards.
CATCAAACAATTACTCATTCAGTCATTTTATCAAATACTTAGACTACACATTTCAACATATATGTAATAAATTAGTTATAACATATATTATGGCAAATCCTTTCACAAAGGAGTTGTCACATACACAACAATCATGTATTCTCAATTAATAATCGTGGCAAGTACAAATCATAATTCCATATTCATTCAAACATTTTAACAAACACATAGAATGCATTTCATATTAACATAGTTCATACATATATGTAATTCATCGAATACATCGCAACTAAGGTCATATGGTAGCAATCAGGTCAAACATAAATCATTACCGACATCGAAAGTCTTGAAAATCATAACCTAAATGTTTATAATTCACACCTTTCACTGATACACCTATTACAAAATCGGTTTAAACACTCTATCCTTATAAATCAAATGTTGGACACCTAAACAAGGAGATAGGTTAGCTATTCCGTAGACTCCGCTATTTGGATTCCTAAATCGGGATTAGGGTTTGGATTCCTTACCCAAATTGGAATAGAAACTCGTGGAGCAGCTTCGCAGAAAGGCGATTCCGTGTGCAGAGTAGTAAGGAAAGATTCCGGCAAGAATCGTTAAGAACTCTCCTTTCTTGCTTCTTCTTTTTCTCTCCCTTTCTCTCTCTCTCTCTCTCACCTATGGTTTTTGCAAAATTCGTATGGCATGGGAGGGGTGGTTTAAGGGCCTTATATAGGCTCAAAAGTGATCTTAATGGCCTCAGGGCCATTGTATACTTAGGATATAGTCAAAGGGCATTTGTTTCGGGCCAACAGAGCTCATCCGGAGGTCCATTACTCGCATATGATCAGGAGAAAGTTCCCTGACAATGGATCTAAGCCAGGTTAAGATTTCGGTCTGATTGGATTTGTGGATCGACCATGGAGGACCAGTTTCAGTTCAACGGTCGTCGTTACTCGATCAAGGCCACAAGTATACTGACATGTGTAGAGAATTTTCCTGATCCAAGGGTGTAATTGGGTCAGAATCTGACGGTCTGAAACCTTAAATTTAGCCTGTAAGCGAATGACCCAATTTACTTAAGTTTGAATTCATTTTCTAAAGATATTCGCGTTTCTCACACACTTCGTTCCAGGCTCAAGTTGTGCGTTTTGGATACTATTTGGACTCAATTCCCGCGATGGTTGTCAAGCCCAGTAAAGTGATCATAACCTTATAGTTTTGCGGTCATCGAACTTTCGACGCGCAATCCAAGTCCGATACGAAGTTTCAATGTGCTCCCGAGAGCAACTGGGTTTTGAGATTTCTCTTAGGTTTTCAGGTAATGTTGAGTTAGCGATTTTAATGATTTTGGATTTTGCAGTTTGTATAAAAAGTAGTTTAAGCTAATCTACCGATTAATTCAGTTTAGTACTTAATTAATTTTCGTCTAATTTCTTCAGAATTCGACCCTTAGTGATTTCTGCATGAGGTGGTACTCGGGACTTTGTATAGATTTTTCCGAAATGTTACATTAAAGCCTTAATGACTCTAGCCAAAGTCACTTACTCAGACAGTTGTGATTCAACTTGTGATGAAAATCTGAGAAGTGATCCTGAAAATGATGAAGATTTACAAGATGCCTATGATACCCTATATAGGGAAAGTTGTAAGATAGCTATAAAACTAAAACTTTAAAAAGAAAAATTTTTAAAGCTAAAAGAAAATTTTGATAATCTAGTTTTAGAAAAATCGCACCTTTTAGATTGTTTTGAAAAAACTAAGTGTGATTTAGATTTTAAAACATCTCAAGTTGAAAACCTTAAATCAGAAAATGAAAAACTAAAACTAGAAGTCTCTTCTCTCTTGAGTATGAAGGATACTAGGAGGTATGCCTAGGGTGATCCTAAACTAGAAAGACTGTTAATCAGATCAAGAAAATATGTTAATAGATCTGGTCTGAGCTATGATAAGAATACAACTCCTAAAAGTAAGTCCACTCCACCTAAGTTTGTTAAAGGGGAGTCCTCTAACTTAAAAGGGAAAAGTCTGAATCAAAATAGTTTCAAAAATTCTAAAACTTTTCAGGCTATGAAACTTAAAAGTAATCATATCAATTATAAAAATCAGAATCGTAACCCCTTTGCTGAGAAAATTGCTGATTTACTCAAGGAGCTTCTAAAATCTAACTCGAATGGTAGAATATACAACAACTATAAGCATAAAAAAACCAACTATGCTCCAAAACCCAAAACTGTAATAAAATAAATTCCTAAGGTTGCTTGTTTGGTTGCCAACACTGCTTTCAAGGCTTTGAGTCAATCAAAGTGGTACCTAAACAATGGTTGCTCTAGACACATGACAGGTGACAAAGATTTGTTCACCAATCTTAAAGATATGACTGATAATTCAGTCACATTCAGTGATGGTAGCAACTACAGGATTATTGGTCAAGGTACGGTTCAACTCTTTAATCTTTCTCCATTTGAGAATGTTTTATTTGTAGAAGGCCTTAAGCATAATCTCTTAAGCATTTCTCAAATTTGTGATAATAAACATAGCGTCAAATTCACTAACCAAGGGTGTGAGATTTCTAATGAGAATGGTTCTGTGATATTAATTGGTCGTAGAACATATAAGAACCGCAATATAGTCAGTGATTCAAGCTTGTCTAAGTTATCGTGTTACATGGTCCAAACCAATGAGACCAAACTATGGCATAAACGCCTAGGACATGTACTACCATAATCTTTATAAACTGAGCAAAGGTGAAGTAATAAGAGGCCTACCCAAGTTAAAGAAAATTAATAAAATTTGTGGCAAATGTCATGTTGGAAACTAGGAGTGCTCACAAGAAAGTGAACTCTAATGTCACATCCAAACCCCTTGAACTCCTTCACATGGATCTTGTTGGACGGACTAGAACGGAAAGTCGAGGCGGTAAGAAATATATTATAGTAATAGTAGATAATTTTACCAGGTTTACATGGGTAGTTTTCATGAGAGAGAAATCTGAAACTCTCAATGAAGTGAAAAGGGTACTCAAACATATCTAAATTGAGAAGGAATCACATGTCTCTAAAATCTGTAGTGATCATGGTTCTGAATTTGACAATAGCAGTTTTGAGAAGTTTTGTAGTGATCATGGTATATCGCATGAATTTCTACTCCTAAAATACCTCAGCAGAATGGGGTTGTTGAAAGAAAAAATCGTGTGCTTCAAGAAATGACTAATATGATGTTAAACAGCATGAAACTTCTTAAAAATCTTTGGGCTGAAGCTGTGAACACAGCTTGTTATATTATTAACCGCGTTTATACTAGAAAGTCAAATAATAAGACTGCTTATGAATTGTGGTTCGATAAGAAGCCAACAATCAAATACTTTCGTGTTTTAGCAACAAATGCTATATTCTATGTGACCGGAAAAATCTAGGAAGATTCGACACTAAAAGTGACGAGGGTATTTTCCTAAGATATGCACTAAATAGTCGAGCATATTGTATTCTCAACAAGAGGACCGGTGTAATTCAGGAGTCCATTAATGTGGTTATAAATGATCACCTAAATACACCTGACTCAAGTTCAGAAGATGATGAAGTCTCTTTATTTGATAAACCAGACTCTTCATCTAGTCAAAATGACAATGAACTGCGGTCAGGTAAAGACCATCCAACTGATCAAATCCTTGGGAATCCTCTCACTGGTGTGCACACTCGTCGACAATTAGAAAACATTTGTAATTATGTGTACTTCACATCCCAGATTGAGCCGGCCAACATAAAAGAAGCGATTGCTAATGAAAACTAGATAGTATCAATGCAAGAAGAACTTAATCAATTCGTAAGGAATGATGTATGGTACTCAGTTCCTAGACCTAATAATAAATATATTATTGGAACTAAATAGATTTTAAAAAATATGTCTGATGAACTTGGTAATATTATAAGTAACAAGGATATACTGGTTATACAAGGGTGCACTCAGATAGAGGGCATCGATTATGATGAAACTTTTGCCCCAGTAGCTCGTCTTGAATCTATCAGACTGTTTATATCCATTGTTTGTTACAAAAAAATTAAAATTTATCAAATGGATATTAAGAGTACCTTCTTGAATGGTGATCTGCATGAAGAAGTATATATTGAACAACCTAAGGGTTTTAAAGGCCTAAACATACTGATCATGTTTATCAGCTGAAAAAGCACTCTATGGATTAAAACAAGCTCGCTGGGCATGGTACGAGAAATTGACTAAATTTTTACTAAGTCATAACTTTATATTGGGGAGTGTTGATAAGACATTTTTTGTAAAGAAACACAATGATCACATACTGATAGTACAGATATATGTTGATAAAATTATCTATGGATATACCTGTTCTAACATAACTGTTGAGTTACAGATTTAATGAAGTCAAAATTTGAAATGAGCATGATTGAAGAACTGAATTATTTCTTAGGTTTGCAAGTAAAACAGTTTGTTGATGGGTTCTTTATCTCTCAAACCAAATACGCTCTAAACATGGTGAAAAAGTTTGGTTTTGAGGGCGGTAAAAATTTCGATACTCCTATGAGTACGATACTTAAACTCTATAGGGATTCAATAAGTAAAAGTGTTAATCCTAAGTTATATCGTAACACGATAAGTAGTTTATTATATTTAACTGCGAGTCGACCTGATATTGCATTCAGCATAAGAATCTGTGCTAGATATCAATCGGACCCTAAAGAGTCCCACCTGATTGCTGTAAAGCGCATTTTGAGATATGTCGCAAGTTTAACCAAACTCGGCCTTTAGTATCCTCATGATACTAATGTTTAATTAGGCGGTTATTCGGATGTTGATTGGGCTGGTAATATTGATGACCGCAAGTCTACCAGTGGTGGATGCTTTTATATCGGGAACTGTCTAGTTTCATGGCATAGTAAGAAACAGAGTTCCGTATCACTTTTCACAGCTGAGGCTGTGTATATTGTAGTCGATAATGCATGCACCCAGCTTGTGTGGATGAAGAGGATGTTAAGTAATTACGAATTGTGCAAGATTCTATGGTTTTGTATTGCGACAATTCTAGCGCAATTAACATTTTTTAAAATCTAATTCAACACTCACGAACTAAGCATATTGACATTAGATATCATTATATTCGTGAATTAGTAAAAGATAAGATTATGTCTTTGGATTATATTCAAGCCGAAAGTCAACTTGCAAACATTTTTACAAAACCGCTTGACAGAAAAAAGTTTGCTAAATTAAAATTGGATATGGGTGTGTGCAATATAATCTGAATTGCTTGTGTTTATTTGTACTATATTGCATGTTTTTATTTTTTATAAATTTTTAAATATCAAAATATTTAAATATAAATGCTGTCCCAGGAGAATTAATTCAAATACATATGCAAATACCTTAGGCGCATTAACAAGGGACTACAGCAGATAGATCCATCTATTCCTGCTCCATCATCTGGATCTGACTAGCTTCTTTTTTTTTCTTTTTTTTTAAAATTTGGACATGTATTAACTCTTTCAACTCTTTGTGTGTTTGGATAATTCTTGGTCTTATACTTTTACTTCTTACTATGTGGACATGATATTATGCTTTAACTTGATATTATGAATGTCATGGTGATGCTCTTTCCTATCTTATTTCATTTTCATCTCTTATCTTCATATGTCTTCTCTTTGTCATATTTTGACAAAAAGGGGAAGAAATTGGGGAGATGATTGTGTGATTGTGGAATATGGAATGTAGGGATGTATGGAAATTTTTTTATTTTTTATTTTACAGGTTCTGCAAATCACTTCTCATAGATTGAGGAGTAATGGAAAGAGGAGGAGACAACTGTTGATCACTTGTTGCTCATATAATGCATGATTCTTTATTGATGTATGATTCTTTATTTGGTTTTGTCACAGATTTGACAAAGGGGGAGATTGTAAATGCTATAGTGTAAATCTAGCACCCAAAGAGTTGTCAAATTTTGCTGTGCCAAACCATTTAAAATTTATATCATGCTTTGAGTTGAATTAATCAGGTTCGTGCATTTTAAAGTTGTCTACATCTTCGTCTAACTTACCTGCATTTTCAAGTCGAAGAGAAGATTTTTGAAGTTCATAGTTTCAAGCTCAAATTCAAAAACTAAGGCTTAAGAACTCAAGTTCAAATACTGTATGCTAAAACTCAAGAACTCAAGCATAACTCAAGCTCAAGTTCAAGAGATCGAAGTCAAGCTTCACATATCACAAGAAATCAAGGTTCTGAAGCAAATGATGTTTCAATTGTTCCAACTCACAAACAAGGTATGGATGACCCTAGATTAACCATAGGTTGAGTCATATTTATTGTATATTTTATGTGGGTCATTTCATATATTTATAGGTCACTTTCTCGACCAGTCTTAGTCCTTGTTCAACTAGTCCAAGTACTAGCTCGACCAGTCTAAGAGTTTTCTCGACCAGTCCAAAGTTTGTTGTAATTTTTTGAAATTTTCTGTTGGACTCTTGATCAATCCTGGAGACTGCTCGACCAGTCGAATAAACAGTGCTCGACCAGTGGTGCAGTGCTTGACTTAAAGTCCAACAAGCTTTTCTGGTCCCACTTGACCAGTCGAGTACATTGCTCGACCAGTCGAGTAACGATATTATCTTATCACGCCAAAAATTTCGAAATGTGGCTGGTCCTTCGACCAGTCAAACTGACCCTTAGACCAGTCGAATGAACAATATTTTCACTTATAAATAGAGTACGAACTTTAGAGTTTTTTCATTCATTCTAAGTTAAATCAAGACACCACTCTGAGAGATAAGTTTATGAATTTATTAAGCTATATTGTGCTCATTTTAGATTCTTTTGATTAAAATTTATAATTTGATTTGCGATCTTCATTCTAATCTTATATTAAGAAGAGATTTGTGTTTTACCCTTTCTTGAGATCAAAATCAAATCAAGCTAGCTAGGTTGATTTAATTAAAAATCATTTAGAACTAGTACCTTTTTCATCTGTGAGACTGGACATTGAACATCTTCGTTTACATTGGATTGGTTCTACTGGGCTTCTTCAGAATGAGAATTTCCAGATAAGTACCATTTACACTTTGTATATTTTTTGTGGTTTGTGAGGTTGTGTCAGGAAAATCTCATTTTTAGTTTTGTTTGAGGTAATCTAGAAAATCTCAGAGTGTGGGGTTTTTGAAATTGTATATGCCCAACTAAAGACATAATTGTGAAGGTTTTAAGATGAACCTTGGAAAACCTTTTTCATAGTGAAAACCAATATTCCGTGGGTGTGGATATTAGGAGTGGAGTAGTTATGTGGTTGTTTTCTAACAGTTGGTGTGCACAGAAACGACCCACTATGATTATTGGAGTTGTGGTGAATGATTAAATGAGCTTTTGTGTGTGAATGTTGTAATTTACTTTGAGTATTTGTGGTTAATGTTGTAATTTATTTTATGCACTTGTGGTGAATGTTGTAATAAATGTTTGGGTTTTTTATACTTACAAATGTTCTAATAAGGTTGTCCTACCAAAAGCCTTTGGTTTTTTATGTTAAGTTGTCCTTAGAACTAAGTATGTATTAACCTCTCAAGACTAGTGGATATGAGGTTGTTATTTACTTGTGCTTCTTTCCTTTTTTATTGTGTTATCTATCTTTATATTATGCATTTATTTTTAATTTGACATAGTCCTATTCACCCCCCCTCTAAGAGGTTTAGCTCGGCCTTTTAATATTCACTCCCATTCTGGGTGGTGTTCTAAAGCACCAATCAGAATCCGATATAGATGCAAGTATCTTAGAGCGGGATGCGTTGGATGATGTAGCTGCAAACGACGTCGAGGAGCGAGTATATTTTCAGGCGTTTGGCGGACCTTATTAATACGATGGATGATGGTGGGATTGGGCCAGAGCCCAGATCATTTTGGGGATTGACACAAGTATGAGATAGGGTCCCTAGACGATGATATTTCAGAATTGTCGAGTTTATTTATGGATGATTATGTACTTATGTTTGAGTATTTATTTGTTTTAGTTGCACTTGGATCTTACTTACCTGGTTAGTACTAAACATGTTTAGCTTAATCCTTCATTGCTTGTTAATACTTGCTAACTATACATATTCGTGACTCATCATTGCATACGTGGCACTTAGAAATTTGAGAGCCGAGTTGCTACTCGATTCTTCAATTTCGGGGCGCTACAATTTCAAAATGGATGGACGGCATGGATAAAACACATACATCATGGTGGGGTCTACGTAGCACCAACCACTAGTGTTCACTCCCCAAGTATAGGGTTGTGATGTAGTAATAATCTCGGTAAGACCGAGGTCAAATCCACAGAGACTGAAACCTGTATGTAATCTGAAACTAACTAGGGCTAGAACTAGAATAAGATGAATTTTAAATCAATTATGATTTGAGGAGTAATTGTGAAATTATTATCTAAAACTTAGGAGGAATTCAGAGGAAGGGAACTAGGGATTCAGAGGATCCACTTGTAGAGATCAGGGAGATCTTATGCCTGCATCAAAACTCAACTGAACTTACTTGATATAGTTTCAAAGAGATGAAAGATATATGAACTAGAATGGATTCCATCACCAAACTATGCCCAGGAGACAAAGCAAATAATAGAATTAAACTAATTACCAACCAATCAACAATGCATGAAGGTTAGGAAGGGTACTGTCATCCGACCATGCCTAGGAGACGATGGTGAACAACAGGGCTTCCTGACGTCATGAACGTAAAAAAGGAATAAGAACATGCTCAAAGTCATCGCAGACCCATTGTAATTTCAGTCACAACAGACCATAAAAGGCTAAAAACATTCCCTTAATTAAACCCAAATCAACATTTGTTCAGTATAAATAAGAGGCACAAACAAAAGAGTCCCCCATCACGCTACAAGCTTCACCTCTTAGCCCTAGCTAAGAGGTTTAGCTAAACATGATTTGACTAAAACCCTCAAAAGTCATAATAAAGCCAAACTAGCAATTAAAATAAAACAATTCTAACCAAAAACTTCTTCTCTCTGTCTCTTCCTGACGTTCACAGCTCCCAGCCGTCCCTCTGTCTCTGACTTCTTCCCCCTTTCCAAGCTCCAGTCTCCTCTCTCTTATAGAAGACAACCAGCAAGTTGCTAGCGCTCCTGTGTCGGTCCCACCGACCTATTTTCCATAGCCCAAAAACCAACAACTGCAAACTCGTTCTCTGTTTACGCAAACAGTCGGTGTTGGACTCTCCTTACACAGCAATTTGTAATGCAAAAAAAAAACCTTTTTCCTTGCTTTAATTCCAAAGAATACACGTCCCCGGACGATTTTTGATGCCCTACACGATGGATGGTTTGGATCGAAGAGATTGACTGTGATTGTGGCCCACAACCGCCCGCAAACCACGGACAACGTCCGGACTGCGAACAGAGTCTGCATATCTGATACGCAGTGATGGTGGTGGGCCCCACGTTGTTGTGATCTTGAGAAATCCATTCCGTCCATTGCATGCAGCACAAAATTCCGTTCAAACATAGCCAATTTCGGACGTCCATTGCTAAAGCCCACAAGATTTATCTTATGGCAAGTTTCCGCCGTCCAACACATTTTGCACCGTCTTGTTGGCATTCTTCACACAAAGACCCACCAGATCCTTGTTAAAATCTTCGTACGATTCAAATGGACGGCTCGGATTTCCCGTCCGAGTCTAAATGATGGCCCACAAAGCGACGACCGCAGCTCTTTTTTGAGATTCTACGGCGCCGAAAACGGAAGTTCCGTTTTTGTTTGAAATTGGTCGGTCAAAGACCACTTGACCAATATTGGTGAATCGGTGCACTGCTAGTGCACATGTATAGAATGCATACCCATCTCAGATAGGGTTCACATGTGATTCCTGTGATCGATCCATTCCATTCATCTTCTTTATCACCTCCTTTAAGGGGTTGAGCCAACGTATGACGCATATCCAGATACCAGGTGGGCCCCAATTCACCGATCTATGGGATGATCTGTCTGTTGGCCCACTTCCGCATGGATCCAAGGGCTTAACTTTGACGTGTTCGGTTAATTTAAGGTTCTCAGGCCCTGTATGATGTTTCGAGCCGATCAGATGGTGGGAACCCTGTGATCTTGCATTCTGGACGTTTTTCCAGCCTCTTTAACGTGAATGACTTGATTTCCAAGAATCTCTGACGTGTAAACTCTTCAATCTCGGTCCCCTGGAGTCCATCCCTTGCCTTGGTACATTCTAAGTGTTTAATCCACGTCTTTAGCATCTTGATCCTGTCCAAGCTTGTAATTAAACCTTGCAATACAAACATGATTAAAGTGGGTTTTTAAGCGGTACCATGTTCATAAATCCAGGAAATAAATGGGTCTGATATGCAATATTTGACCCTCAACAACTAGCGAGTCCGTTTGGAATTGCCACAAACCACCACACACCCAGCTATGCGGACCCATTATGATGTATGTATTATATCCACACCATCCATTCGTTTTGCGACTTCATTTTATGGGATGGGCCCAAAAATGAGATGGATCCAGAGTTTATATGGACCACACCACGTAAATCAATGGGTATAATAACGCCCACACGAAACCAAAGCAGGATTGCGGAAATCCCTTTCCCAGGTGCCGATTACAAGAAGGGGCTTCACAACCCATACTTGATGTGAGTCCCAAATAGGACATTGCAATGATCCATGGGATCTTAAAGCCCACTCCCACCTAATCCCCTTTAAACCCATGTGCCAAATGCCCCCTTAAAAACTTCTCATGAGCAACAAAAGTTTTGAATGAAGCTAATATTTGGGTTTTCCTTTATATTCGACCTTATGAATTGATTGGATGGTAAATAAATATTACGGTGGCCTTATTAAGGTTTAAGGTTGGGCATCATTATCATCACTGCCTCTTTTAGTGTCTTCAGAATTAGATTTACCTCAATTTTGGATCATATCCTAAATTTATATGCTAAAATGGATAACCAGGGTGGATAAAACTATATATTAATGTGGGTGGACAGAGCCATGAGCATCTATTTGAATAGATCAATTTCAATATCTAATTGAAGTTTTAGCTTATGTATTGGAAACGCCTCTAAAATCTGCAGTTCTAAGCTTAAGGAAAGACATTCTCTCGATGGACGTAAGACATGGGATCCTAGAATTTGAATGCAATATGAACCTACATGAGTGCTAATAATGGAGTTTAAACACCTGGTAAAGGGTTCGAGTACCCATAGGTGGTGAAATCCCACTAAGGCGTGAGTGTGTGAGGGTTGTGTGTGCTTGTGTTTTTTTTTTTTTTTTTTTAAAAAAGGTTTGAAAATAAGGCAGTATCTTTTGATGTAGTGGCTGGTGAATCACTATCAAAGAGCATATATTCGAACAGAGTCAGATTCATCCAAAACTCTTGTGGACTTCAAGAAGCTTTTAATGATGAGAGCTTAATCACCATTGTTTTCTTTGGTGTAGCCCTTTTGAGATTTAAATATGCCTCATTTTTGGGCTCATGCCCTAAAATGATATGGAAAAATAAATGCACAGCATGCATAAAGCGCATCATGGGAGCCCAGGCTGTCCAGTAGTTTAGCAGAGAATACTTTTCCTTAGGTGTTTTTAAATTGCATTAGATGGAATTAACATCATTATTATATACTGATCATATTTCTGAAAAAAAAAAAAAAAAACACGGTATTTTGACCATCCAATTCAACGTTTGAGATTGAATTGTTCCATTGGAAAAAATATTGCATCGTGTGAAACCATTAGCATCTCCGATTCATGTAAGTAATTCAAATTAATCCATCCTAAATCAATTTAGATGTATTATGAATAAAAAATTAGGCTTGTTTGGTTATATAAGATTGATGAATATTTATTCGATAGTTAAAAATATAAATATTAAATGGTCCTCCTCTAAAACAAGTGTCCACGAATCAATAAAAGATTAGGATTGTTCAACCCATTTGATCTTGGGATTGTAGCTTGCATATAGTGGGTTACACAATGTAGTTAATTTAATTTGAGTTAATATAAGTTGTGTATGCAATTTTTTAAGTGCCAGAGGTACACTCTCAGGGGCTGACCATGATTTACGTGTCTTATCCATGCTTGGATATGTTGTACCAAGCCTTTTAGGGTATGAGCCCAAAATTAAAGCATATCCAAACCTCCAGTGGACTACACCATAGGAAAAAGTGTGAATTAATTCCCATCATTGAAAACTTCTTATGGGCACAAAAGTTTGGAATAAGTTGATGTTTGTGTTTTCCCATCATCCATGATTGCGTGACCTTATGAATAGGTTGGATGATAAATAAACATCATTGGGGTCGTTATAAAGGATTCAATGGTGGACATCATTATCGCCATTGTCTCTAGTGGTGTGGTCCACTTCAGCTCTGGATATGCTTCAATTTTGGGCTTATAGACAAGGTAGACTGTCAACTAATCAACCAACAGTCACGTGCATCATGTATGTCTAACTCTTGACACATGTCCACCTTGCATGAAAAATCATTGACATGTGTCCGTTGGCCCCTGGTGAGCCGAAGATTTCCTAGCCTATTTAATTAGCACCTGCTCCCAATCCAAGCGAAGGGCAAAAAAAGAAAAATAGCATAAAGAATAATATAGAAGTCTTTTTCAATTTTTCTTGGCTTCCATTCCTCAACAAGAAGGAATTTCTACCACCTATGATCCCCTACAACAACTATACTTGCACTTAGGCTTTGCCTTAGCTAGCCACATCAATCCCATTTAGCAAATCCAACCTTGTCATATCAAGAGTAAAGTAAGGGTTAAAGACGTCCAATTATTCCTTTTATGATTATTTTTTTAAAGTATATTTGACTTCCAATTTCTCTTTCTCATATCTCAATCAAGTTCAAAATGCGATCCACTTTGCACATTCCTTTTCTGCAAACATCATTTTTTTTTCTTTTTCCAGATTTACTTTTTTATTTCTTATTCTACTTGCTTGCCTAAGGCTTTGGATATGTGAAGCAAGGCTAGGATCTTTTATTTTTCCTATAAATTTTATTTTATTTTGTTTGCTTATCCATTATCTTTCGACTTTGTGAAGCAATGTTAGGATCTGTTTACTTTTTCTCTTTTAGCTGTCTGGCTTTCTTGTAAGGTTATACAAAGCATAGCCATATGACTAACATTTCTTTTAAATATATGATTTTCTTGAAAACTACATGTCCCTTAAAGTAGAGACTGCACATAAGTGTAGGTGAGAGAATGTGCCTAACCCCTCCTTCTCTCATGATCGAGACCCTTACTCAGGTCATAGACCAATATATCTAGAATCATTCAGGCCGTGGAATTTCATGATTCTCCCACCCAAAGCAAGCCATCGGATTCTAGCCGACCGTTGACACGTCACATCCTAATCAGCTAGCGGTGACTCTAGTCTTTTAAATGAAGTATTCAAAGGCTACTATTGGAAAATGCATTGCATGACCAAGGAAGCCGATATGGGCTAAACAAACTATATACATAAGGCCATAGTCAGCCCAAAAAGGATCAACTGCACGCATATAACAACGCAAACACCATCAGTGAAGGCAATCTTCCACAGCATCATACATTTAGTTTGCGCACACACATCGGAGGAGGATGTTCATAGATCCATGCCCTAAAATGAGCTTGAAAAAAATGGATAGATGGTGTGGATAAGATACATGTCCATGGTGTGCCCCACAGATAGTAACTCAATACGCAATTTCTTCCCATAGTGAGTGGATGCATATTGGTAGCCATTGTCCCAACCTCGAAAGTGGATGGGGCTCTGAGGGGCCAACTGTAATTTATGGGTTTATCTACATTGTCCATCTATTTTGCCATATCATTTTAAGGTATAAGTCCAAAACCGAGACAAATACCAGGCTTAAGTGGACCACACAATAGGAAGCAGCAATGATAATGATGTCTACCATTTAAACCTTCTTACAGCCCCACCATCTCCATGGTGTGTTCACGTGGTTAGGCGTTCCACTATGACATGTGTTATATTCATGATCTCTATCCATTTTACGATATCATTTTAAGGCATGACCTTAAAATTGTGGTATATGGAAAGCTCAAGTGAACCACACTACAAAAGGTTGTGAGGATTACATGCATACCATTGAACATATCTTGGGAGCTATAAAAAGTTTTGGATCAAGCTGATATTTGTGTTCTCCCTTCATGTCTGACCTTATGAACAGGTTGGATGGCAAAAAACCATCATGGTGGACCCTAGGAAGGTTACAATAGTAGGCATCACTGTCGTACTACTTTTGCTCATAATGCGACTTACTTGAGCATTGGATCTGCCTTAATTTTGAGCTCATGACCTAAAATGATCTCATAAAATGGATGGACAGCATGAATGTAACACATACGCCAAGGTGGGGCGCACAAAACCTTGCCACATCAACACACAATGGAGGCTGATCGCATAGTGGCAACTCAGTAAGCTACAGTAAGCATATCAAGGCACATATAGGAAGCACATCTGGCCATTTGAAATGCATTTTACTTCTTGCAAGTGAGGATTTCCACAGTCATCCATCCTAGGTGCGCCCCATAGAGTTTAAAGGTACTGAGTCACTCGCTACTCAATCAGCTTCCCAATTGAGGGTGAGGCGGAAGAGCTACGGAACCTGACAGTCGCTAGGGTCACTGCTGAAGTCATGTCACTACATTATGTGGGGCCCATTAAGATGTATGTGTTGTATCCACACCATCCATCCATTTGGAGAGACCATTTTAGGGCATGAGACAAAGAAAGCTAAGTGAACCCTGCCACAGAAACAGTGGGGATTGAACACCTACCCTTAAAAACATTTCAAGGCCACAGAAGTTTCCGATCAAGCTGATATTTGTTTTTTCCCTTATTTCAATTCTTTTTTAACTTATAAACATGTTAGATCTCAAATAAACATCATGCTGGGCCTATGAAGGTTTCAACGGTGGACCTCATTCTCTCCACCGTTTTCTGTGGTGGGTCTATTGAGCTTTAGATCTTCGTCATTCTTTGACTCATGTCCTAAAATGATCCCTCCAAATGTATGAACGGTGTAGATACAGCACATACATCATGGGGGGGGGGGGCACAGAACGTGGTGACATCACTTCAGCAGCGAAACTCCCTGCCGTCTGGTTAAGTAGCTAATCCGCGCCCAATTGGTAGAGGCGGATTTCATGGTTGGACCTAATTCAATTGTGGTGACGTGGCAAAGTTATGTGGCCCCCACCATGATGTATGTATTATATCCATACCATCCATTCATTTTCCCCCATCATTTTATGGCATAAGCCCAAAATTAAACCATATTCCAAGTTTCAAGTGGACCATACTACAAGAAATAGTAGGGTAATGACATCCACCCTTCAAACCTTATTAGGACCTACAGTGATCTTTATTTGTCATCCAATCTATTCATGAGGTCATACAGGCATGGATGAAGGGAAAACACAAATATCAGCTTGATTTAAAATTTCTATGGCCCCGAGAAGATTCATGGGTAGGCAATTTAATTCACACTGTTTTCTATGGTCACTCAAGTCCACTTGAGCTGTGGATATGCTTAGTTGAAACCTTCCAAGGGACCACCATGATGTTTATTTGACATCCAACCCATTCAAAAGGACAAAAAGACTTGGATAAAGGGAAAATGAAAAAGTCAGCTTGATTCGAAACTTTTGCAGCCCTAAGAAATTTCCAATGGTAAAAGTTCAATCCTCACTGTTTCCTTGTGTTGTCCAC
Source organism: Magnolia changhungtana (assembly GCA_030180095.1). NCBI lineage: Eukaryota > Viridiplantae > Streptophyta > Magnoliopsida > Magnoliales > Magnoliaceae > Magnolia > Magnolia changhungtana. Next base: position 2,485,756 of record JASAUF010000647.1, on the reverse strand, counting down.
TTGAACTTTGGATCTGCCTGATTTTGGGCTCATGCCCTACGGCAATACAACAAAATAAACGGATGGAAGGCATCAGTAAAACACATACATCTTGGTGGGGTACAAAAAGTTTTGCCACCTAAGCATACCAAGAAAAATATTTCCTACCTAAGAAATTTAAAAAAATAAAAAATAAAAAATGATGCCAATTCCTCCATAGATCCTTGTAGGATAGGCTCTTCCTGTAATTGATGTGCATTGGAATCACTGGGGCGTGCGTGCTCACTTGGCCTGTGTACGACATTGAACTTGTTCATTGGATCACCCACCATGAAAAGTTGGATAACCTAACCGATCAAACCATTTTAACCATCATGTGACCCACGTCATGAACTTGTTAGTTTTTATAATTTTCTGTTGTCTTATGTGGACACCTATTGTGTTATGTGTTTGTCATGCCATTGTCCATTGTGTGAGCCCCACTAGGAGGAGAGGATATGCCTCCCAAAAAATAGGTCATCCACCGTAGGAGCTAAATCGTCAAAAACTTAACCAATATGGCAAAAGTCCCAAGATTGATTAAATGTGTAAAGTTAAGCTGTTAAGCTCTTGGGATCGTATGGTGATGTAGAGTGGGTCGCAGACAATTTTATGTCCAAGACGGATCAGAGAAGGTTTAATCGGAGGTAGAAGTAATCAAAACCGTCAGGACCTTAAAACAGACATATCTTACAAACTGGAATGAGTTATTTGATATACCATATATTATTTTAAGTTAAGCCACATAAGACGCTATAAATAAAAAATTTATTATTTATAGTAAGTTACGAACTTTAGGGAGTTTTAGTTATAGTTTAATTCCTAAACTTATTTTAAGTCTTGGTATTCCCATTTAGAGGGTTGTAGACTCATTAATTTCAGCTATCAATATTCAATAACTTTATTTTGACTTTCCAGAATTATTTCTAGTTTCTATTTTTCTTCGTGGATTGTAAAAGTCTCTGTGATGAATCCAAAAAAGCTTTGTGGATTCGAAGTAGTTATCCCTTGAGGAAGATAGTGATCGACCTCATCACATTCATCCCTGTGTCATATAGCAGCTGCACTCAAGACCTCAAGTTATCCCGATAACCCTTTTCATGTCATGATGGTTTTCGCTCTTGTCTGGGAGGCCATTTCCACATGGTGTTCTATCACTCAAACACATGACATGGTGTACGCTATAATACCAATTATTAAAAACTCAACCAATAGACCAAAAGTCCTATGACCAACAGATCGCGTCAAGCTAGATTTTTTAAACCATCGGAGTCGCAGCCTTATTTTGAACTCATACCCTATAATGATCCAGTAAAACACATGGTGGGGCCTAAAAAGCTTTGCCACCTAAGTATACCAAGAAAAGCATCTTGTACCTACAAATAAAAATAAAAATAAAGTGATGCCGGTTCCACCGTAAGTCCTTGCACGCTAAGCTCTTCCTGTAATTGCTGTGCATTGGGCTCACTTGGGCGTGCTGTGACATAGAACCATGGGCTTACTTGGCGTGTGTACGACATCAAACCCATTTATCAAATCACCTACCATGAAAGTTGGATGACCTAACCAATCGGACCATTTCAACCATCATGTGGGCCACCACATGAATTTGTTGGTTTTTATAATTTTCCGTTGTTTTATGTGGAGACCCGTCTACCATGTTATGTGTTTGTTGTGCCACTGTCCATTACATGAGCCCCACGAGGATGAGAGGATGCCTTCCAAAAATCAGCCCCACGAGGATGAGAGGATGCCTTCCAAAAATCAGGTCACCCACCATAAGAGATAAATTGTTAAAAACTTAACCATTACTTCAAACGCCTCAAGATTGATAAAACGTGTAAAGTTATGATATTAAACTCTTAGGATCGTAACATTCCACCAAGCTCCGTAGGCGACACCCTGTGTGACCCACTCTGTGGCGGCACTAACTTTGGCTTTTATTTTAGGTAGCTCTTTCTGGGTTATGGTGGTTGCACTTTGGGCCTATGGTTATCCAAGTAACTCTTTCCATGCCGTGATGACTTTCACTCCCATCCAGGCAGCCCTCTCCACAAGTTGCTCACAGGACGTAATGTAGGATCTGAGACCAATAACTAAGAACTTATCCAATGAACCGAAAGTGTTAAAACCAATGTAACATGTCAAGCTAGGCTTTTTAAATCAACGGGATAGTAACATAAACGGCAGCCAACTCAGATAGTAACATAAACGGCAGCCAACTCAACTATAACGTGAGCCATGTCATGAGTTTGGAGGTTTTTTATGATTGTTAATTGTTTTATATGGCGCCTACCATGTTAGGAGCGTATGTGGTGCAGCTGTGTGCTATTTGAGCCCCACTAGGATAAGAAGATGCCCCAAAAATAGGACCCTACAATTATTTAAGTATTAAGTGGGCCACGTCATAGAAAATAATGAATAACCAACCAAAAACTTTGAAATTATGTGGTAGTCCATGTGATGGTTGAATTAGCTTTATTGGCCTTTTAAAGGTCAAATGGCCCTTACTCTTGCTCAGGTCCTAACGCTTGCTCAGGTGGTAGACTCTCAGGAGTTTCAACTTCTGGTCAAGGGTTCGAGTACCCATAGGTGGTGAAATTAAATTCCACCAGCGTGAGTGCGGTGTGGGTGCGTGTGTAAAAACACAAAAAGGTCAAATGGCCCTGCACACGGCACATCAAAGGCGATCACGAAGGAATATTCTCTAAGTTGTAAGAGATTCTGATCCATTCAATATCAATCCAGGCCTTGTATTGGGCCTATTTACTGGGTTGCGACGGGCTAGCATGGGGCCCAGACTCGAACTTTTGATGGCCTGTACTGTTTCAATCACAGAATCTCACTCTTTGGGCCCGTCCTTCCCACGATTTGAACTGACTTTTATAGCATCCTTTTGGCCAGATTTGAGCCGTTGAGTCAGGGCCATTTGTGGGCCAGTTTTGAGTTTCTATTCAGGGCCATTCATGGCCCTTGTTTTTAGCATCTTGGGCCCTACATTCGGTATGGGTGTGATCACCTTGTAGAGCCCATTTTTAGCATATTCGACGACTCAATTTGGGCTTTTTTGGACCCACATCAGAATAAATTAAGGCCCACCAATTCGGGTATTTGGGCCCATTATCCAATTCCACCACTCTTTGAGTCTATCGAGTCTACTGACCACTTTGGAAAGTGGGGCACACCCCATCTTAACTAGGGTGGAGCCTCACAACCCACTGAACCATTGGATCAGTGTCTGGGGCCTAGAATCACACACTAGGTCAAAGTGTTGCGACCCACTTTAAACATAAATTTTGGCCTCCTATGGAACATCTGATCCGTTAACTTCATTCTCCTCGTGAAGAGCTTCGAAACAAGCGGTCATTTGCCTTAATCGGGTCTCAGATTTTCACTTATTTCTGGTTTAAAATCTAACATTATAACCATTAGACCGAATTAATTTCAGGCCATAATACATACAAGGTGGTTAATTCACACTAGATTGGGAAATGTAGTCATATTGAAATTTGCATGGTTGCTCTTCTCCTCTTTTTTTGGCTCTTTCCAGGACGCTTTGACTTCCAGACAAGAGCTCTGTGGGGCCCATTGTGTTGTGTGTGTGAAATCCAATCCGCCCTTTAGATTCGTCCCCTCATGTTTACCATACAACACCAAAATTAGTTAGGCAGAAATTCTCAAGTGTACCACACCATGGGGAACGATGTAAAAACCATACCTAAGGCCTTTAAATTCACACGGTGTGGCCCACTTCAGCTTTATCAGTCTGATTTGTGGAGTTCTCCTCCATCATGGTGATTCTCACATGATGAATATATTGGATGGATTTGTGGAGTTTTCCTCCATCGAGTTGATGTTTGGCCTCAGATCACAACATCTAGTATCTCACCTCATGGAAGAAGTGGATGTTACACATATAATACGGTGAGCTTCACGCAGTGCAAGTGTTTTAGCCACAGCTGCATAGGATTCTTATCAATCTAGAATGACCATATACACTTATCTAAGCAACCTATGCTTGAGCTAAGAGATTAGACAAAATTCTCTAGCTTTTAGTTTATGCAAGTGGGGTTTATTTGATCACTGACTCTAACCTTTGTTGCAATGGGCTTTAAGTGGGTCTAACTTCATGGCTTAGTGATAGATAGACTGTGTTTTAACATTAAGATCATATCGAATCAAATGCCCATGTGGGTATGTGTTTAAAAGATAATAATAAATAAAAATATGACTTATCCATCATAAAAACATTTCTTTGTAAATGGAAGGCTACTCTAGCAGAGATATAAGAGAGAAATCTCAATCCCCAATCCACCATGTGATTTGCAAAATGCTCCCCATTAGCATTGCATAAGGTTTGCAGTCATGGAGCTCAGACTACAGTCATTAATGGTGACATGTGTTGAGGTGACTTCAATAGCCTATTATTCTCAATCAAAACCTATGTGGGCCGTGAGAAATGAAAAAGTAGGTAGAAAAATGGCTACCATTGAAACCTCTTAGGGATTATATGCATGCCATCCATGACGTTCACAAGGTCATTCCCACTAGGATAAACTGAAAACACAAAAATATTAACCCAATCCAAAACTTTTGTGGCCTCGTGACGGTTTCAACTGTAGACATTCATTCCCCACTTTCTCGTGTCATGCAACCTACTTGAGTTTTGGATTTGCCTCATTTTTGGAGCCAATGCCCTAACATGATCTAAAGAAACAAATGCGCCCACTTGAGTTTTGAAGTTGCCTTATTTTTGGCCAATGCCCTAACATGATTGGTAGAATAACAAATGGATGAGATGGATTTCTCACTAACATCATAGTGGGCCCCACCTGGCTTATGTGGTTTGACATTCCAATGAATTACTTTCGCATTAGAGGAATTCGCCTTGATTTACTGTGCAATTTCTGAATACTAGGGGTGTACATCGAGCCGTTAGATTCGTGTAACCGGACTGAAACTGTTGGATTGGTCCGGTTTGGTCCAGTTCTAGGATGTTAATGGTTCGGATCGGTTTCGAAATTCCCAAAACCGTTAATTATGGTTCGGTTCCGGTTTAGGGCGTTGTAAAACCGATCCGAACCGTTGAACCGAAGCGTAAAACCAACCGTGCATTCGTTTAAAAAGAAAAAAAAAAACCCTGCGGCCCTGCCTCTCGCCCTCTGTCTCTCTCTCGCCCTCCCTCGATCTGCCCTCTCTCTCTCTCTCTCTCTCCCTCTCCCTCTCCCTCTGCCCTCTCTCTCTCTCTCTCGCCGTCCCAGACACCGGCAGCCGTGCGGCGCCCTCCCTTGACGGTCCGACCCTCTCTCTCTCTCTCTCTCTCTCTCTCTCTCTCTCTCAATCTGCATCTCTATCTCTAATGTTTTTTTTTATCTTTCTCTTTTTTGGGTCGTTGCAGAAACGGGCAGGAGAGGAAGAACATGCTCGGAGGAGATTACTCGATGCAAACACAGGGAGGGGGATTCATCGATCAATCCCAGGTGCAAACACCACCTCTTACCCGTTTAAAATTAGGGTACCCATTGGGTATATTAATTAACCTATGGATTCATGGGCAACTGTTGAAGATCCGTGTTGAGAATGAAGCTTTTGCCATGACAGGTTTGCTTGAGTTTTAACTGGGTATTGGGTATACGAATCCTCGCCTGGCAGGTGTTTGATTAAATGCCTGTGAAACATGTTTTGCGTTGTCTGTTTCTAAACCCATTTGGGCATATGTTAGATAGAATGCCCAATGGCTGTTTGATGAAATGCTCTTGAAGGAACTTGCAGCATGAAATGCAATTGATTGACAGATATGCGAAAATTGGTGTAGCCTAGAACTGTGGAACCGAACCGTTTTTCCTGTTCGGTTCCGGTTCCAAAAATTGTAGAACCATCAGGAACAGTTCAGTTCCGGTTTCACCCCAGAACCGGACCAAACCGACCCGTGTGCACCCCTACTGAATACAAGGAGATATTTCTCAATGGATCCATCAATGTTACTGTCAGAGCAATTACAACAGTCGCACAGTTGACTCAAACATGGTATACAATTTTTAGGTAATGATGATCCAATTAACGAGAATTACACGTAATTCCCTCAAATAAAAAAAGGCCCTTCTAACAGAAATTGGAAAGCAAGAATATATTATACAATTTTTAGGTGGAATAATTGTATAATTCTGTTCAAATTTGGTCATCCAGCCTATTTGATAGGTAGAAAAACCTCGTGAAAGAAAATAAATCATAATGATTATTTTCATTGGCATTGACAAAGAAATGGATTCCATTTTTAGGAATTTGTTTGTTTATTTCACAAGTGAAAATTTATTATTTCTTAGAGAATGGTCACCTTTTTTTTTTTTTTTTTTGCCTGACAATATTAATATGAAAAAACATTAGTTATTATTGCATAAAATTCATAACTTTCTTTGCATGTCAAATAACAAAATATTTTATCAAAGAAAAAATCTCTTTTTCCTCTTTTTTTTTTCCTACTTATCATAGTAGGCACCTTAAACAAAATGTTATAATGGCTCCTACTAGGTAAATTTAAAACATATGCCATGTTTCACACGCATGTGAGATCCGGACCAATTGTTAGGTGGGGCATGACCATGTCCTATCCAAGAAAAGAGGCCAGTATACTCATCATGTGGGCCATGTTCATATGAGGAAAATGGGGAGATATAATGAAAACTAGAGCAGGGCATCGAGTCGAGTCAGACCGAGTTAGGGCTGACCCTACTCGATCCGATCTTGAAATATGATTGATCCGAACTCGACCCGACTCAGTACCAAGTCTAGCATGTGTGACTCGATCCGAGTCTTGTATGCCCTGAACTGATCCAGGCCGAGTCTGAACCGGTCAAAAGTACCGAGTTAGAGGGAGGGAGGGAGGGAAGGAGTGGAAAGGGGAGAGAGAGAGAGAGAGAGAGAGAGAGAGAGAGAGAGAGAGAGAGAGAGAGAGAGAGTTTGGGTTCATATCGGGGTCGGGAGCGGCAAGTAGGTTTAGAAATACTTAAAAACTAGGGTGTTATATATATATATATATATATATATATATATATATATATATATATATATATATATATATATATATATAAATCGAATCTGAGTTGAATCTAATTGGATCGAATTTATGGTTAAGTGGGGTCAAGCTACTGGGTAACTCGGACTTGACTTGGTTTGAGTTCGGATTGGGTGAAGCCAACTTGGTTCGGACCGACTCACCCATTCGGTTTGGATCGAGTCGGGTCCGAACGAGTCGAGTCGTCCCATGCCCAGTTCTAATGAAAACCACCTACAACTTATATTCCATATTAATGGGTCTCCACACAAGAAGTTGATCCAACTTGGATTTTGTGACAGCCTACAATCACATTATATCTCAATCATGTATATAATGTTAGCAAATTAGGGATGTATGCAAGTCAACCAACACGGCCATGTGGTAGATACACAGCCCACTACAACAATCCAAAACATTGATATTATGAACGGTACTTCCTACCACCCTCAAATGGTCCAAATGGGCTTGGGCAAGTTCAGTCAACTCAACAAGACTCAAGTAACTCACTTACCCAGTTCAAATGCTTCTCCCCCATAAAATAGATATACCCACTACCAGCCTGCCAAGTAGCTGGGTTGTGCTCATCTTATATTGATTTAATTTATTTAACCAATACCTTAAAAGTTTGATATTAATTAACCATTAAATCATATAGTTTGTAATTAATTATTAATATATCAAGTTAAGCCGATTAAAGACTGGTTAAGTCTTTTGAGTGGACCCGACCTAGTGGGACATCATGTCGAGTCAAGTTTTCAGGTTTTGGAACTATGGTTGAAAAGGCAAAGAAACATTCTTTATGACCTAATCAATGGATTGGATGTAAAATAAACAGTACAGTGGGCCTTAGTAGGATTTAAATGATGGATATCCAATCACTATTGTTTTCCTGTGGTGTGGTCCACCTGAGATTTATATCCCTCTCATTTTTGGGATGAAGCCCTAAAATAATCTTTAAAAATGGATGAACGGAATAGATGAAATACATACATCATGGTGGGCCCCACAGATCACCGACCACCAGCCACGGGGCTGGTGTTAGGGGGAGTAGCCAATCCATTCCCCTATTCATCAGGTGATCCTACTTTCCAAAGAGTAGATTTGATCCAGTCATCACGCCAACCACATTTTTTTTATTAAAGATTAACAGTGAGAAAAAAAAATCACGAACGGTCAACACCCAACATACGTGTTTGGCCTGTTAAATCATTAAACCAGCCAGATATTTTGTACTAGGTCGTTGAGTGGTGGGCCACACTCAATACACGATCTGGATGTTCCACAAGAGTTCCATGTACGTCATTTAAAGGCCCCAAATCCATCACACGTGCGAAAGTTGACGTACAATTCTTAAATTGTCAATACCATATAAATGCCAGCTTATACCGAAAATACCCCCCCAACCCAATATTTCCAACAGAATTTTGGTCATCCGAGGAAGGGCATTTTGGGAATTAAAGATGTATACATGTTGATATTTCCTCTCTCATACTCTCTCTCGCCCTAATCCTCTCCCTTCTCTCTCTCTCTCTCTCTCTCTCTCTCTCTCTCTCTCTCTCTCTCTCTCTCTCTCTCTCTCTCTCGATTTGTCTCCCTCTTCTCTCTCTCTCTCTCTCAATCTGTTTCCCTTCTCTCTCTCGATTTGTCTCTCTCTCTCTCTCTCTCTCTCTCTCTCTCTCTCTCTCTCTCTCTCTCTCTCTCTCTCTCTCTCTCTCTCTCTCTCTCTCGTGAGATCCAAAGAAGGGAGGGGGCCGATTTTCGTGCAGGCCAGGTAGGTCGCAATCTGCTTCCCACGCTAGATAAATAAGATGCGTTTTCTTGCGGCGATTTCCAACTGAGAGCTTTGAATCTCAGCATTTTGTTATCTTTACTTAATGAGATTTGAGCTTCCCTATCTCAAGATTGCGTTTTCTCTGCTATTTTTGGGAGATTTTGTTGAATCTGATAGATTGGAAGGATCTAGGGTTAGGTTTTGGTGCTTGTAGTGGTTTGATTTTATGGTAGATCTGTTCATATATTTCATGTTTGGATTATCCTTATCAATTTTGTTCTATTGTCTTTTTACTGAAATGGAGTAGAGGAGATGTACTGTTTGGTTAGTATGGAAGGCGATTTGGCATATCAGTAGCTTTTCTAATGATGCAATGGAAAATTATAGATCTGTTTTCCTTTCAGATCTCATTGTTGGAGCTTTGCTTTTTAACTTTTGTTTTGAGCTGATGATGCATATTGCCTTCCTTTTCAATTTTTTTTCTCAATTTGATTATTCATTTGAAGCAGGTAATCAGATTTACAGTTGGTCTTATTTGAGGACAGAGTAAGGGTTTTAACTTTCAATCAGGTGAGTTTCCCCTCTCATTTCTCCAAAATTTTCCACTTAGGGTCAGACTTTTGTAAATTTTTCTTGATTTCTGGTGCTTCATCTGTTTTGATCTTGATCCAACTTATGTCTCTTTATTTCTAGAGATTTCATTGGATTTTGATCCGATTCTTACTGATTTAAGTTGTAATTTAGGTTTATGTATTTAGATTTTAGAGATTTAAAAAAAAAGCTGATTTAGGTTCTCTCTTATTGAAGGGGGTCCCATCGATAGTAGTAATACAGGCCATTGATCTGTTATCCACCACACAGCAGATCTGGTTTTTTTTTTTTTCTGTAGAATTTTGTTCTTCAGCCCTAAGATGCATGCATCTTATGAAAGTTGTTCTTTGCTTGTGTTAACATATGACCTGCTAAAATTTAGTAAGTAGTGACATTAGGTAGCCACATTATACCATCATATGAACCCGTAACTTCACAACATTTTTCTTGCAGTTATTTATCATGATCTTTTATGTGATTGACTTTATTCATCTTACACTATTTTTTACTCTACACATTGCACTGCATTTTGGATGGCCTGTTTCATGCTAGATGAACAATTTCGTCTTACGAGTCCTTTGAGCTGTGTTTCTTGGATAACTTTAGGGCCATTTGGGTGTGAGAAAGTCCAACTTGTAACTCCTCAGAACCCGCTCTGCTGTAAGACATCATAGTGTATGACGGTTCCCAGCAGGTTAAGTTACAAGTTGGCGTACATGGTTGGAAATCTGTTTCTTCAGTTTCAATGCATTTTATTATGGGTTGGCTGGATGATGAGTGTTAGTTTTGATTGATTAGGACCATATGATTCCTCTAAAAGGGTCGGCTAGACCAGCTGTGTTTTGTTAATTACAGAAGGTACAAATCTAGTAGATGTTTTCTCAAGATGAGCAGAAGTACACCATTTTCTCTATACTTGCTAGTTCTTCTCAAGTATTTGCAAATGAATTTCTTATTATAAAATAAATAAAAACCTTCATTTGGTAGTATTTTGAATTCTATTATTTAATTTAAATTTCTTCAGAACAACAGCCCGTTTGGTAGAAGAGGTAACACCTCTAGCCGTGCTCTTTGAGTAGTAGCTCCTTTGGAGCTTGCTTTCATGTCGACCCAAGGGTCCTAGCGTGGAACTCCCAGATCTGCCTGTTGAGTCTAAAAGAGACACATTCAACAATACAAAATTGCAATGATTAGATAAATAAGGTGTTTATTTTTCTTCATGAGTCATCATAAATAAGGTAGTTTTATAATAGAAAATTGTAATGATTACAATTTCCATATCGTATATTGCATTTGAATATCGATTCTTGTGCGGTAATTCTTGTGTTAGCAAACACTTTTCAAAGATAATGATGGCTCATTTGCTTATAATTACACTGGAAAGTGGAAAAACAAACATGCTCTTAAGGATTTCATTGTGTCTTTCTTTTCCCCTCATTGATGGGACTTTGCCATCCATGGTATGCAGAGATTTATGCACAGAAGGTTATTCTTACTCACTTTTTTTCTCTTTCTAATTGAATATAATATTCTAGCATTTACTTTATCCATATGCAGTTGGTGCCATGTGAAACTGGCTTATTTACTTAACATGCACTTCTTAACGCAGGTAATTGAATATGTTGTCAATAAGTGATTTGATATATGACGTAGAATTTCAATTTCAAATGATATATGACAGTGGCCTCCTCTTTTATATCCATTTTCTAAGGAGGAAATTGATATGCTCTTAAATACATTTACCAACGAGAATAAAAACTTCTCTTGGAAACGCCCTCCTACCCATTTTGGAAATAAGTGGTAGTTGAGGAAATTGCTTCTGAATAATTAATTATTCTCTACTCTCGATCAGACATTTAACATTTAAATAAATGCCTTTGAGAAATATAATAACTGAAAAGCACTTATTTTAGCAACACCAAATGGGTCCTAGTAGTAACTAGAAATGCATGAAACAGATTTGAAAACGGGGAAGGGAGAAATATGTTTATTTTTTTTAAGGGGAATGACTCTCCAGTAACCATGCCTTAGATAACTTTACCAAATGAACCAGGACTTCCTGTTTGTATTGCAACATACCAATGTTATGTGTTGAAAAGATTTCACCAAGTTCTCCAATGCACTTCCTATCTCGAAATTCTTTTTTCTGGCAAGTGCCTTGTCCTAGTGTGGTCACACTGTTTGAAGATTTTGCATTTCTAGCAACATACCTATGTGATGTGTTGAAAAGATTTTACCAAATTCTCCAAGGCATTTCCTATCCCGAATCTCTTCTTTCTGGAAACCTCCTAGTGTGGTCACACTGATTGAATATTTTGTACATTCTTCATTTAACATTTGCATAAAGAACTATTCTCGCTTATAGAATGACCCACACCGTGATTTGACACACCATCTTGCATAGAAACTTCCCTACATTACTCCAGGCCATAAACGACCATCCACAAACCAGCTCAGTTAACTTATTTAGCATTACCCCGGCGATGCCAAACTTCTACAACACTAGAGTCCAAAACGAGGAGATTGTTTCAACCCATATATTGCCATCTTCAACCTACAAACCTTATCTAACTCCCCTGAGCAACAAACCTAAGTGGTCTCTCAATATGTGTCTCTTCCATGAGATCTCCATGTAGAAACACAATTTTAACATCAAGCTGAAAAAATGGCAAACTATAATTAATGGCCATAGAGATTATAACACAGATGGCAATGTGTTTAGCAACAGGGAAAAAAGTCTCTGTGTAGTCCAGGCCAAGAGTCGGAATATAATGTTTAGCAACCAAACGAGCTTATCAACCTTTCCACAATACCATCAGGCTGAAATCCATAGCACGCTTGCATCCATCTCTACTGGGATAGGAATAGGAGACTTCAATACAGGACTGAGAATTTTCCAACTCAATATATAACACACCACACAAGCATAAACATTGCATACCGGACCCTACCCGACAACATTGCATAGCAAACGGTCTCCAAGAAATATATATATATATATATATATAATATAAAATTTCAAAAAATTCCAAAATAAACCATAAATCGTCATCCGAAATGAAAAATAATTCATTAGCAGATATTAAGGGGCAAGAAAATACCTACAATTTATGAATAATTGCATCATTTGAAACAATTTAGCATTCCCAAAACAGCATTGGCCTAGGCACTCTGTGTGCAGGATTTTGCAATGTGATTCACTTATTTGAATGTGGTGACAGGAAATATCCATTCTTTGACCACCCCAAAGCATCTACAACTTATCACAGAATTGGCCCCTCACTACAATGCTGAATTTGGACTGTTGGGCCTGTTTGGTTTTCCAATTTCCTATGAAATGCAAACTAAATGAGCTACCATATCATTTCTAGGTGTTTGTTTAAAGAGGAGTTATTGCTCGTAAATCGAGAATGAAATACACTTGTAGAAGTAGGTAAAGTAAATTGCAATCTTTACTTTTCAAAATATAAAACTACCATTTTTACAGTGATTCTAGGTGAAACAAACAATTTCCTAAAATCATTATTTCAGTCTAAGGAAAGTGACGTCACCATCCAATTACAAGAGTAAATAATCATTATCCATTTATAGCCATGTACTGTTGTAATCGGAAAACCAAACAGGCCCTAAGTGTTCATTTTTCTTTCATACACGTGCTGCCCACCTAATGAGTGGGTGCTTGGACTTGTTCACATGCGGCAATGAAAACCCTAAATTGTTTTTGTGCAAATCTCCTCTATATTTTTGGCTGAAAGAGCTGACATTAAAGTATCTTGCGTGAGCTTATAGCCATTGTTCAACCCATTCTACATGATGAGTGGAACTACGTGCATCTCACAATTGTTGAGTTTTCTTATTTTCATTGTTAAATTTCTGTAATGTGGCTGTTCAGATTTCAAGATGAGGAAAGGATTGCACCCCCAGATGCAATGGATATCATATGTGACACAGAGTGGAAGACTGATTCAGGTTATGATGACTAGAATACATGATACGGGTAAAGTCTATCATTTTAGAGCGAGGCGTCAGATCGCCCAGAGCCTTGGCCAGGTTGCCAAGTTCAACCGCCGTTACGGGCTAAAGACAGAGGATGAACCCGAAAAGAAATAATTTTCATTCATATTGACTTATTGAGTGAAACTTTCAATTTTACTTTGGCGTGTGAAAGACAGAGGTTTAGATATCTGAATCTTTTGGCTCTGAATAATTCTGCAGTTTTTTTTTTTTTTCATTCTTGTTGTTTTGTTTGGGGCATTTTTCTTTTCTTGAATTGGTTTATTAGATGATTGATGAAGAAATGATTCATCAAGTTTAAATTCCGATAGGATATGCATGGTAGGTTCGGGCACTAGGTCCATGAAAGTGGAACCCATGTTTCAGTGAGCCAGAGCAGACCGTCAATCTGATAGTCCCTGCAGTGCCTAATACCCTAGCAATCTATCTGATCATTTTGTATGCGTTTGTTTTTTCCTGTTGAATGCCCTTTTAATGCATCTTTTAACCATCTACAGGGCACTGAATGGAGGGTTATGACTCTCCCCTTTGGGAGATTTTTGGTGGGGCCCCATCAGACCATTGCCCTGGATGACTTATAAGAGCCCAACTGCTGTGGTGGGCTCAGTATTCTAAAATTCCGCCTTTTGGCAATCCTCATGTTGATTCTCATCGTTAAAAGGAACCTACCGCAGAGGCTTGCTAGTCCCATGCATGTGTACATGGCTTGGCATCTATGTACCATGTCAACATGGCAGATTGGTGCAATATCCAGTCTGTCCAATAAGTGGGTCTGACCGTCTAGACGTTCTCAACCAAAAATCAAGTTTGTTCTGCGTTAGGTGGGCCACAATGTTAGAAACAACTTGGAAATCCTCCAACAAATTATTATTATTATTATTATTAATTTTCCAGATATAAGTTTGTTTTGTAACTGTGGCCCATGCTCAACTGGTTAATGTGCACACCTGATTCTCGGGGCAGGACGTGGAATTAGTGGACGCTCGTGATGCCATGCTGGTAGACTGCACGTGCGTGGGCTGAGCATTGCTCCCTAGCTCATGCCTTTTCCCCCCTTAATGAACTGTGTAGTAAATCTCAAGTTGATGCCACCAAAGAGCTGTTACCTAGCGTCCTCTTATACAACATGCATGGTCTTGCTGCAGCTCTGGGTCTTTGATATCCAAGCTCTGATATCCATGAGGGAGTTGAGCTATGTTATCTGATTTGTAGCAGTTTCACAAAAGAATTTCATATGTAAACTTTGCATTTGTTAGGAATCTTGAGCAGCATCATCATTTTCTTCTTTTGTATTTGGGGTGTGCAACTTGCAGCTGCATGTGCCAAGCTAAATGCCCCTCTTGTGCCGGTGATGCGCAGTTGCGTGATTTGGTGTGTTTGTCAGGCAGGCTCCAGGATGTATTTGTTCTGAGCCCAAAAATTAGGCCTGCCACTCATCTACCTGGTGGGCCTTACCATGCTGCGTATATGAAATATAGGCTATTCCTCGGGTTCATTTGGCCTGGATGAAGGTTCATGTTAAAAATCAAGCCATTTTTGCAACTGAGGTGGGTCTGTGCAGTCAAAAGTGGGTGTCCCCTCCCAACGGTTTCCCAATTTGTGGCTCACTTGATTGACGGGTTCGCCTGAGTTTTGGACCCTGGAACTAAAATCATTAAGTTGCATTTGATGGTTGGCTTGGATATTGCACACATGACGTGGGTATGCCCAAACAGCTCAATTGCGTGGTAAACTATCAACACTTGTCACATCCACTTTGACCATGATGTTGATCCATGACTTAGGTGGGCGACACCACAGGGAGCATGTGAGAAGGGCCGCTCACCCTTCACTACATGGAGGGCCCATCATGTTGTGTACATGTCATCCAATCCATTCGATTGATACATCTACGCCAAAATGAAGTGAAATCTGGCCATTTGGAAACTTTGGTGGGGATCCCACTGTGTTGTGTTGTATGAAATAATTCCGGTAAGAAATACTTCTATTGATGTAGGTAGCCCATTGTGATGTAAATAACTCATACCATTAAGTTTAATTGATGTTATTTGAAGATTCATCCACTAGGGTAGAGGCAGAAGAAGACTACCCTTAATGTCATTCTTGGTATCTATATTTAAAGAAAAGAAGAGATCAAATACTTGCTTGGGGAATAACTTGTAACTTCAGATAACCAAAGACTTGCTTTAAATAAAAAATAATCAGTGATCACACGTATGGACTGATTGGCGACAGACGATGAACCATTCACTTTCATTCATGATCTTTACACCTTAATTTGATATTCAAATCTAACTATAGATGCACAAAGGCTTACTTTAAACTACTAAAATGATTATATATGAAAGTGGGACTCAACCCATGAATGTATCTGATTTTACTATCGGTTTAAAATCAGGCTTACCTCTAACCTTTACAATCCTACGTAATGACCAGTTCTCTTAGAGACTTGTGTAAGTTTTTATAAACTCGCCACAAACCTCGGTCATACACAATAACCTACTAAGCGTACACTCCTGCCAGTTGCTCCCGTAAGAGATTTGAGTTGTTTTTCTATCAGCTAACAAACAACCTCGGACTTAATCCAAGGACCTACGTTTACTCTCACTGAGAGACTCCCTCAAAGACTAATACATACACACCCGTGTCCAGTAGCCTACACGAGGACTTGGATGTAGGTATTACACAAGAACCAATGTCCTATACAAGAACCTAATTGAATTTGTCAATTCAAACTATTACACTCAATCATACATATAGGAATGAGTGTATATGTTCTCTTACAAATGACAACTTGCTCGTTGAATTGAGCTCCTTTATTAGTATCTTCTTGTGTTTCTTGATCGATGTTTTCTTATGCTTCAACTACCTCTCCCAATCATGATGCTGATGCGTTGCCGATGCTTTAACTCCAATGATCAAATACCTTGCATGAGGTGGTCATTTGAGATGACCAAGATGATGGGAGGTTGGATGAATCTCCTATAACTAATGAAATATTGTAATTCTAGAAGATTCACCTAAATGAGTATTCTAAAGATTTAGATAAGGATTTGACTATAGATTCAAGTTTAATATCTAGAATAAGGTGGAGATCAAGTTCATCTTCAACATTGAGGTTGAAGTCCTTTTTAAAGTGATGAATTACAAGAAAGATAAATTAGATCCCATAGACTTAGAGGCTTAGGATGATGGATATGATCATGGAATCACCTATGCTTCTGTTGCACAAAAAACCTATCCAAATGCCCAAGAACCGAATGCACTATATATAAAGTCTGAGTTCCAATGGTAAAAAATGAGTGGAAAATAACTCTGTCGATGACATCGAGAAAATCAAATTTTCAGCTGAATTATTGCTAAACAGTTTACTCACTACTACCCGATTCCATCGAGTGGTCTTCGATGGCATCGAGAGGACCCTTCGATGGGTCGTCGATGCCATTAAGGAACTCAGATAAAAAATCATAACTTCCTGGAGACATATTGTAACGACTCGAAAAATTCAGTACAATGGCCCGAGTACCACCTCAGGCAGAAATCGCTTAGGATCAAATCCTTTAGAAATTTGATAAAGTTAACTATGTGCTAAACTAGATTAGCCATGAAATCCGTTTGAATCACTTTAAATACGATCTGCAAGACCCAAAACTTGTAGAATCATTGACGTTAGGTTACCCTAAAATCTAGGATCAAACTCATTACCCGATTGCTCTCGGGAGCACATTGAAACTCCGTATCAGATCTGGACCGCACATCGGGAGTCCGAATAATACGAAGTTATAGACTTAGGACCGCCTCGCTGGGCTTGATAACAATCTCGGAGATCAAATTTAGATCGTGTACCACGGTTGTTCGCTTGAGTCCGGAGCGAGGAGTGTGAGAACACTTGTTTTTCTTTATAAATAAATATCTCAAATAGTAATCTGAGACTTGTTACTTGCGGACAATTTGTAAGCAACCAGACCATCAGGATCTGACCCAAATACACCCTCGGATCAGGAAAATTTTCATATACATGGCAGTGTACTTGAAATCTCTGATCGAGTTTCACTGACCGTTGAACTGAAACTGGTCCGCCACGCGTGATCTGGGAATCCGACTGAAACGAAAACTTAACTCCATCCAGATCCAATATTGGTGAGCTTAAGTCCGACCTTTGACTCAAGGGGGCTCGCCAGAAGTGCTCCATTGAGCTGAAATTGGCTCACTTTGGTTATAACCTAAGTATACCTTGACCTTAAGTCTGTTTTGGTGTGATTTTAGGCTATATAAGGACCTAAGAACCCTCTCTCATTCAGCCATACGAATTTGAGAGAAACCCTGGGAGAGAGAAGAGAGAAAAGAAAGAGAAAGTGTGAGAGAAGTGGGAGAACCTCCCTACTGCTTTCCCCTGCCGCTCTACAAGTTTAACCACTCAAATCTAATCGCTTTCCCGGCGATTCCAACTTCGTTTCTAGGTAAGAAACCCTAACCCTAATCTGTTTTGGGGTTGTGATGGTTATAGGTTATGAAATAGCTAACCTATTTCATTCTATAGGTCACCAAACTGCCGAATACGAAGGCTTAGCAAACCTACCGGATTCGTTACGATTCTACGATAAAAGGTGAGGACTTTAGGTGTATAGGTTGTAGTTTTTAACGCTTTCAATGTCAGATAATGATAGATTCATGATCTGCATGCAATTGCACATGTACAAAGTGCTGTCTGTTTTCCGTTTCGATTAAATACGAAGAATATGAAATTTTGTGTATTCTAGGTATTCGTAAAAAGTACCGTATACGTATAAATTTTGGAAATGTGTTTACCATATTTATTTGCTGTATGAACATATTATATATGTGTAAAATACTTGTTTGGCGAAAGGGCTCGCCCTAATACATGTTTTGCTAATATACACTATGTATGTTGAAATAATGTATTCTAAGTGTTTGTGAAAATGCTTGTGAGAGTAAGTGTTTGGATGATGGTGCTTTAGGTAGGTGTTGAGATGGGATTCTCAACTACCTTAGACACGTATATGATTTCCTCTATGATTGGGTGTTTAATTTAATCGCTTACTATGAAATACATGTGTTTGTATTTCTTGTTTACATTGTGCTTTGTAACATGCTTTATGACATGTTTGTTAACATGCTTGACTTACTTTTTTTATTATGCTTTACTCCACATGCTCTGAATAAGGATTGATTGCGATTGAGACTATGTTTATATCCAGATAATCGGTACTAGACTTGAGTTCGTGGTTGAGATTCATTTCGCCATGAAGGACGTGTCTGACGAACCCGAGTCGTACTTCGGTTGGCGACAGTGGTTAGGCCACGCGAAGTGCTTATGCATTTCATGTTGTTCAGTTGATTGTGCGCTCGAGCTAATCAGGCTCGTCAAGAAACCCAATATTTCTAATGTATGTTCACCATATTTGGACGCTACTGCTTGAACCTAGGGTACCAAACTTACCAGTGAAATCCCGTTAACCATGGTACCTCGATCCGCTAAGACTCATGAGCCGGGCATGATGGTATAGGACACCGTGGTCGAGCTGTCGGCCGTGGCTAGTGAGCAACCTTGACTCGTGAGCCGAATATGGTGATATGGGACACTGTATTCGAGCTGTCGGCCTACACTAATTGACGACGAGCCCTTTGTAGTGACCTCGAGCATACTCTGAATTTGCGGTGAGGCGACGAGTTGTGCCGCGGTGTATAGAGTATGAACTAGGCCTGTATCAAGTTAGTGATGAACCGTTAAAAAGGTGATAGGGGAGTGGCGTAACAATTGCGTGTAACAACCCTGGCACCTTTGCAGCGCCCTAGAACCACACTATCGTATGAGATTATATAGGTTTGACGACCCTAGAATGGATCATGTTTGGGAATGATACAAGGGAGGTACCTTAGTTTCTCAATCCTGCTGTTTGAAATGGACTAATAACAACTCGGTAATTATGCTCATCATCGCACTGCATGTGCCTGGAAGATGTGGAGCACTGAGGAATGAAAGCATGTCGCGAACGTAAGATGATGTCGCATGAGAGAGTATGTCGGTGAGGGCATGTATCATGACTGCATTCATACTTACATTAATAAGAGTAGTTAGGAGTGTTTGATTGTACTGCTTTATCATTACTACTTGACTGAATTAATAACATGTTAACCTATGCTTTACTATTCCACTGAGCTAGCTACTCACTTCCACGTTACGGGACGGTGTCGTACACACCAACCAAACTTTGTCTTAGGTGCAGATGAGGTGACGACTCAGGAGGCTGAGCCGGACTATGACGGGGACCAGGACGAGTTCTCATATATGCAGTATTCCGGTGGCTTTGACTAGACTGCCTGGATCGATGGGACTTACAGGGCTTACTTCTCTAGTTGTACTTGTGACATTTTGGTTGTAAAAC
This sequence comes from Magnolia changhungtana, assembly GCA_030180095.1. NCBI lineage: Eukaryota > Viridiplantae > Streptophyta > Magnoliopsida > Magnoliales > Magnoliaceae > Magnolia > Magnolia changhungtana. The sequence continues at coordinate 2,465,901 of JASAUF010000647.1, read as the reverse complement.
AGATACATGTATATGGTGACTCAGTTGGGTTTATACTCTGGAGATTGTGATGGTTTTATTTCTTTTATATACAGTTTCAGTCTTCCGCTTGCCTTTATACAAATGATCTGGAGTATGGATTACTGTTTTGGTATAATCTCACTCATGTTTATTGCACTAACACAGACAACATTTAATCATCATTATCTATGTTGCATAAGTGATGTTTTAAAACTCGAGAGTTGAGTTGCTACTCGACCCTCGAATTTCAGGGCGTTACACATATGAGTTACCTACTCGGTTCCATATGCTCAATGAGATCGAGCACCACTCGAAAGTCTGTTGTTTTGGGCATACAATTTCACAACAGCTTTGTACCTCTTATAACCTTATTTATCATGTTCCAATTAAGCTTCTAAAGCTAAGGGATGATCAACAAAGTGTATTGATAAGGCTAAGGATCATCTAGAGATTCTGTGGGTTGTTTTAGGTCAAGGGTTAGGGTCACCAAGGTATTTCATTTACATGTTTTTTACTCCTTGATGCTCGTGTTCTCTTAATTCTTTGGTCTTCAGCTTCTAAGGGCTCAATCGACTACTTGACACATGGACTCATGTGATTGAGAAACAAGATGCAAAAATCATTGCACTAACATAGCCTTGTCACTTAGTGTAAAGTAGTTAGAGCTGTTAAAGGGCTGACTTTACGCTGCCCAATCCTAGCCCAAAATCCTCCAAGTTAGCCCAAGTAGAACCTACATCCAATAGAAAAAAAAAAAAAAAAAACAACTAAAGCGTTGCCCATGTTTAACCCATATGATAGTTTTGTCCATGATGTGTAAAAATAAAATGGAGAAATTAAAATTTAAATGGAAATCTCAAGTTATTACGATTCAAGTTAAAGGGGAAAAATGTAATTTCAATCCAAGTCAATTGTGCATTTTATATCACACTTGTATATTAGTACATATACGACCCAAAAGGCCCTCATTTTAAGAGACAGACAAGTGCTTCTAATAAGTTCCATGCCTCTCTCACATGTTCCGAAAAATCCATCCCCAAATAAATAATCATTCCCTCTATATAGATCGTGGAAGGGCCCATATAAATAATCATTACCTCTTATGGTCCACCATCACATAGTGAGGTTCTAAGAGTTTTCACAATTGTTTCTCAAATGTCACGAAAAATATATATTATTATATATATAGTGGGGCCTATTAAAATGTGGTTAAAGAAAGTGTAGCTCACCACTAAATATACATTTAACATTTACCCCTGACATTTATGGATCATATATATATATATATATATATATATATATATATATATATATATATATAAATGCAGATTGTTCTCTTGTTGGATTTACTTTGTGCGCTTGTGATTATCTTGTTTGATTCTTCTATGTATTCTTCCATGTGTCCCAATAAGTAGTATCAGAGATAATGTTGAGAAGCAGATTGAATATGAAGACAAGTTATATATGGCATCCAACATGAAGTTTGATGTAGAGAAGTATTATGGGAAAGACAACTTTGAACTATAGAAGGTGAAGATGAAGGGCATTCTAGTTTAACAAGGATTAGAAGATGCACTCCTTGGGAAACGACTATAAATTATGAAAGAAGAAGAATGGAATAAGTTAGATTAAAAGGCCAAAAACTCAATCCAGTTGTGTTTAACGGATGAGGTCCTCTATAATATTATGAGAGAGAAGACTATACATGATACATGATCAAGGTTAAAGAACATCTATGCAAAGAAGTCTCTTATAAATTATTTGTATCTAAACCTACAGTTGTTCAATCTGAAGATGATTGAGAGGGCTAACATTGTGGCTTACATTAGTAACTTCAATAGACTCGTTTGTAAATTGTTGGATGTAGATGAGATGATGAAGGATGAATATCAAACATATATTCTTTTAAATTCTCTTCAAGAATCATATGAGTCATTTAAAGATTCTTTGTGCACCAGTAAGATAACCATTAGCGTCGAGACCGTTATCTTAGCCTTTCGGTCGAATGTGATGAGAAAGAAAAGCGGTGATGTGGGTGCTTCTATAGATGCACTGGTTACGAGGGGGAGAAATTTCGAATAAGATAATAGAATTTCACATTCGAGATTCAAATCCAAGGGCAAGAGAAAAGGTAAGCTGAAGTGCTAAAATTGTGGCATGTCAGGGCACATGAAGAAGGATTGTCAGAATCTTAAGTCTAGGAAAGAGAAATCAAAGAATTCTTCCAAAGAGGCCAATACTATAGAATCCAATAAGGAGGCGAGTGGTAGTGACATGTTGATCGCATTAAAATCTAGGTATTTTAACAATGAATGAATTTTGGATATGGAGGCTTCGTATCACATGGCCCCTCATAAGAGTTGGTTCACTAATTACAGTGAGTGCCATGGTGACTAGGAGCTTTTAGGCAATGACAATGCCTGTAACGTGGTGGGTGTTGGATAGTGCACATCAAGATGTTTGATGACATGAAGCGTATCTTGATTGATGTGAGACATATTCCCAAGTTAAGGAAGAGTCTGGTATCAATGGGTGAACTCGATGCACTTGGGTGCAAATTCACCAAGTTCAATCATGTCCTCAAGGTTTCAAAGGGGACACTCGTAGTCATGATAGCACAAAGGAATGACAACTTTTATAGGTTGATTGGGAACACTTCATTGGGTGGAGTTGAAGTGGCTGTAGTGGATTCCATGTCTAAAGCATGTAGCATGTGCACCTAGGCTACATGAGCGAGTGGGGCATAAAGGTACTTTCTGGCCATTGTTTGATTTCAGTTTTTAGAAGTATGAATTTTAGTATATGCAAGTATTGTATATATGATAAATAGTCAAGGTTGTCTTTTAAGAATGAGAAATATGTTTGTAAGGGGATTATAGATTATATGCATTTTGATGTATGCAGGTCATCTCCCGTAGTTTCTGGTAGAGGTTCGTCTTGGTTTGTTACGTTCATTGACAACTATTCTAGAAAGGTGTGGGTTTATTTTTTGAAAAATAAAATTGAGGTTTTCACCAACTTTAAACAGTGAAAGACGATGGTGGAAAAATAGTCAAGATAAAACTTGAAAGTATTGAGGACAGATAGCAGTGGGGGATTCACTTATAGGGAATTCAAATAATTTTGTAAAGATGAATGGATCGTAAGGCACAACACAATGTGTCACACACCAAAGTAGAATGGTGTGATTGAGCAGATGAATTGGACTCTCTTGGAGAAGGCTTGATGCATCATGACTAATTCTAGGTTGGGTAAGGAAATGTGGACTGAAGCTGTTAACACGGCCTGCTACTTGATGAATCAGTCCCCTTCTATTGATTATAAAATTTTATATGAAATATGGAGTGGTCAACAGGTAGACTACTCGGGGCTGTGAGTATTTGGTTACAATGCTTAATCTCACGTACTATTGTTGCGAGAGACAAGCTGGATCAAATGGCTAAAAAATACATCTTTGTCGGATATGGTGGTGGTGTGAATGGGTAGAAGCTATATGACTGGTTCACATGGAAAATCATCCTTAGTCGTAACGTCAAATTTGATGAAGGATCCTTGTTTTGTAAGATGAGCACAAGCGGAAAAGTCGGTTGTAGACGTTCAAATAGAGAGAGAGAGAGATGAGACATAGGTTGATACTGAGATGCAGATAGAGGTACTATAGTATGTGGAGCAGTCACTTATGAAAAGGAATCCGCCAAGGGATTGTAAGTTACTGAAGAGATACAGGGATGACTCGAATGTTGCATTTGCCCTCCTCACTGGTGAGAGGGACTCGTCTACTTTTCAAGAGACTCTTGACGATGTAGATGCTAAAAAGTGGAAAGTACCAATGCATGAAAAGATGGACTCCCGGTACACGAATGAGACATGAGAACTGGTAGAGCTTCCTGTCGACTGTAAAATAATCAGGTGTAAGTGTATCTTCAAGAAGAAACATGATAGGTGTAAGGAAATGTTGGTATTGAAGGGATATGCTAAGAGGAAAGGTGTTGACTTCAGTGAGATCTTCGGGCCTGTGGTGAAGTATCCATCAAATTTGTATTGTCGTTGGTTGCCTAATACATTCTCGAGCTGAAACAGATGAATGTGAAGACTTCTTTCTTGTATGGGAAATTGGAAGAGCAGATTTACATGAAGCAACCAGAAGGCTTTGAAATATAAGGGGCAGAGAATAAGGTTTATAGGTTAAAAGGTCGTTGTATGGCCTGAAACAGTCACCGAGGCAGTGGACTAGAAATTTGATTATTTCTTGATGAGTCAAAGGTTTATCAGGAGTGAGTATGATCATTGTGTCTATTTCGAAACACTGAGTGATGGGAAGTTCGTTATCTTGGTATTGTATGTTGATGACATGCTCATTGCCAGTCATAACACGTCTTACTTATATGAAATTCACTCTAAACATTAGATTATGGAAAAACATTTAGGCCTGCTTCCTAAAACTCATATCCATATGTGAATCATTTAGGCCACATTAATGAAAACAATTTAGAGGGTGCGCATTATTCTGTATACTGTTTTTATCACGTAGTCCACCTGAATCATAGATGGAATAGATGTTCGGTCCATTGGCGTACATGGAGTGACACACCTGTTAGTCAACTAACACACCTATCAATTGACGTTGATTTTATGTAAACATCACAGTTGGGCCCACCTTAGTATTGACCCATTTGCTTGAACATCACTTGTAATAGAAGGTATTTCTGAACACGATTTCGCAAAATAGATGTACGGAGTGTATTTTTGTGCCCCACATAGAATCCCTTACTAAATTTCTTGCAAAAGGATTTGGCAAGCATTCCCCGTGGACAAGGCCTTCTCAATTTATTGAGCATGCCATGCTGATGAGAAGGCATCCCTTATAATATAAAAGCCTACACCCAAATTGATGGAGAAAATAACTTTATGAGGGTTGGATGTATCAATTAGATTAAGGCTATCAACTAATAGGATGGGTTTGGGTTGGGTCGTATGGTACATGTACCTAGTCTAAGCAGGTTTAGATCTTGCCAAATCAGCTCCTTTTTGGTTTGGGTGTAGTTCTTAAAGACCCAAAAACAATGAGGTTTGGAACCCTTCAGGTCTTTACATCTAAGTTTTGAGATGGGTTCGGGACAAATAAGAGAATGTACATGGTTGGACCACTCAATATATGTATTGAATTTCACACACGTCACTTTAACACGAGCATGATCTAATTGATACAACGCTAACTTGACATATTTGATACAATGGTCTGAAAGAGTGGACCTGGAAAATCCAATGGTCTATATAATTGATATATCATTGATGATGACACACCAACAACATATACATCAAAACTACAAGATAATCATAATTGATACATCGTTAACTTTTTTCTTCTAAACATGTGAGCATACCCCCCATAACTTTGTTGATCATCTGAAGCATAATATACAACTTTCGGGCAAGCTCCACAAAAAAAAATCAGCAGGTCTCATCTACCATATGGAAAATTAAAAAAAAAAACTCAAATGAAAAGCGATATAAATAAACTAGAAACCAAGAAAACATACACAAGGTACTAGTAATAACTCGAGCCCGCCCCCATCAACAAGAAATCTCTTTTGTTCTAAAATAAACAGGGCCACTTTAACATGAAATAAATGTGCAATTCCCTGATTTAAAAATATGTCCTCTTATCTTCAGCTAGAAAGAACATATCAAGAACTACCCCAACTCCTCCCAAAGTCAAGAAGCAGAGCCATTAAGAAGTCCTTAGAAGCAAACACAATCTCGTAGTGACTTGCCGCCACCACAACAACAATGACCTATACAGCCTATAAGAATGCAAACCAATGCATATGAGAAAGACATCCCAAACATTTTGTGCCAATTGCTCTAAACAATCCCTCCAATCCTCTCATATTTGAAGTATCTTAGAATCAACATATCTACAAGATATATCCAATTACACAATGCATGCTGAGCATTCACAAGAAGTTACACGAGCAATTGAAAAACTCAAAATATTTAGCTATCCAGTTGAAAATGTAGAATAAATAGATGAGCACTTGAGACGTAATTCAAGGAGCTAAAGAAGCAAGTCATCGGCGTGTAATTTAGCATAACTCTTGTTTTTCTTTTTCTGGAGGAAAGGTGAAAGGATGAATCTTGATAAATGGCTTAACGGGTCCTGCAAACCTTCCATCTCATAATGCATGGATGTAAGTAGAAGGGTTTAGCGGTGTGACTCTCCTGGGGACTGAAACCAGTCTAATTAGCCCCTAACTCGATCCATATCGGTCCATTTAGTACCATTTTGGTGTAGTGACCCTTTTCATTCTACTATAATTGTGTAAATCCTCTAACCACTAATCTGACCTTAAACATTTCTGTAGTTTCATCTGGTCTTAATTTTCTTTTGAAAATCCATTTACAACTTATTGGTTTTGATCCTGGGGCAGATCCACAAGTTTCCATGTTCCATTTTGCAATATAAAATCCATCTCATTATTTATAGCTTCCTTCCAAAAAAAAAACATCTTGAGATCTAAGGGCATCATCTATTGTTATTGGATCATTTTCTATATTACAAACTAACATGGTTTTTTTTGTTATGTTATCTTTATCTCCTTCTATTAGCAGAAGGTAGAAATCGGGTCCGAAAGATGTACCTGTTCTGATCCTCTTGGTTCTTCTAGGTTCTATGTTAACTTTATCGAGACTTCTGATATCTTAATCAGGTATCTGAGAACTACTGTTTGTATTAGGGTCCTGAGATCTTATCTATTTTTTAGTTATAGAAGAAAATGAGGTTTCATAAAACTTGGCATCTCTACATTCTATTATGAAGTTTACCGAGATCGTATGATTAGATTCAACAACTAGAAACCTATAAGCATTACTATTTTGTGCATATCATATGAAAATACACTCAAGAGATCTCAACCCTATCTTAGGCCTTTTAGGATCAGTAAGCCTAACTAAGGCTCTACAACCTCATACCTTGAAGTATGAGATGTTAGGAATCCTATTCTTCCATAGTTCATACAGAGTCTTATAAGTCTTAGAGTGACGTATCCTATTAAAGATATGACAGGTGGTCAATAGGGCTTCTTCCTAAAATCCTGAACTTAAACGTGCATTATTGAGCATAGATTTTACTATGTCTATGAGAGACCTATTTTTCCGTTCTACTATCTCATTTTGTTGGGGTTAATAGGGAGTTGTAATTTGGTGAATTATACCATGAGTTTTACAAAACTCTGAGAATTCTAAGGATAGATATTCTCCTCCCATGTCTGACCTTAGAATTTTAATCTTTCGGTTTAATTGGTTTTCAACTTCTGCCTTGTATATCTTGAATTTTTATAATGCCTCATTTTTATTCTTCAATAGGTATACTAAGTTATAACAGGAGAAATCATTTATAAAGGTTATGAAGTACCTCTTTTCCCCTCTTGTTATTAAACCGCTCATTTCACATATGTCACTATGAAGTAGGTCTAGGAATTATGATTCTCTTTCCACCATTGGAAATGGTTTTCTAATTATTTTGGATTGTAAACAAATACTACATTTGTCATTAGGTTTTGTATACTTAGGAATTAGATTAGGATTAAACATATTATCTATACTACGATAACTAATATGTCTTAATTTAGCATGCCAAACATCATGTGAATCAAGCATATAAACGGAAGAAGAATTTTCATTTATGAGATTTAATTTGAACATTCTATTGAATACATATCCCTTTCATACATATATCCCATTTTTAGACATAATCAATTTATTAGATTCAAATAGGAGTCTGAATTCAAACTTAGTTAGTACACTGGTTGATATAAGATTCTCCTAATATTCGGTACATGCAGCACATCGTTCAGAGTAAGGACTTTTCCGGAAGTCAGATTAAGACGTACCTTCCATTCTCTTACTACTTTGGATGTGGAGGCATTACCCATATATAGTTCTTGATTATCCCCCACTATTTCATATGAATTGAACATGTCGTAATTTTTACAAATATGTCTGGTAGCGCCATAATCTACCCACCATTCAACATCCTCATTCAGTATATTAACTTCAGAGACGACAGCTGTCAGATTCATGTCTTCGTCATATTGACTTGCCATTTCTTTTCTTGCATTTTCTTTTTGTATTTTCAGTAATCTTTCTTAAAATGACCTGAGGTTTTGCAAAATAAGTATGAACCCTTCTTGGATGTGTTCTTTTTGAACCCTTGGTTATTTAGATTCGATCCTATCATCTTTCTTGAAAGATGACTTCTCTAATTCCTGATTCACACTATTCTCAACTATATTAGCGTTACTTAAGGCCTCCTGTTGTTCTTCATTTTTGTCGTGGAGCCTTGATTCTTCTTCTATTCGAAGAAATATTAGGAGGTCCTCTAAAGACATTTTCTCTTTTTTCTGTTTCAATAATTTTATAGTATTCTTCCATTTAGGTGGAAGTTTAATAATAATTGTGGATATTTGGAAGGATTCGTCGAGATTAGTGTCATCGGCAATAATCTGTAGGATGATGACTTGTAACTTATGTACTTAATCAAGGACATGTTTTTCATCCAACATTTGAATTCTAAAAATTGACTTACAAGGAATTTTTTGTTGCCTTCGTCTTCTGATGTGTATTTGGTGAGCAACGCTTGCCACAAATCCTTAACAATCTTCTTTTGACGGTGAACAGCGTATAACGAATCAGAAAGAGCGTTGAAGATATGACCGTTGCATAGGTAGTTATTACACTCCCAACTCTGTCTCTTTTAAATTTGTTCTAACGTATCATTGTCAGATAGTGGTGAAGGAGGATCTTGAATGAGAACGTGATCCAATTTGAATGATATGAGTAAGAGATGGATCCTCGATCGCCATTGAAGAAAATTTGAGCCGTCGAACGGTATAATTCGAATAAAATCGGGATGACCCATAGAAGAGGCCATAATATCGCTTTAAAATTGTTATTTTAGAGGCGAAAAAATAAAAAATGAATCACTTAGAGATAGGCTTAAGGCGCGATACGATGTCGCTATTTTTAAGGCGATATTCGCACTCTACTAGTGATTAAACCAATTTGCAAGAGGGTTACAGTAAATTTGCCTCCAGGATACAATAAGCATCTTCTCCAAGACCGGAGAAATGTGGGTTTTGGCCTGCAAAACTAAAAAATCGCACCCCGAACACACTTTTAAAGCATACACCCCTAACTTCTGTTCTGTTACAATTTACCACCTGAAAACTATTTGTAATTTACTGCCTGAAAATTATTTACAGTTTAGCGCCTGAAAACTGTATCTTTCCAAAAAACTTTTCAAAAACGAAAATGGTGAAGAAAAAGAAGATGGAGAGGAGATTGTTGGAATTGAGAATTCGGATTGACCCAAAGATGAGTTTATATAGAATCACAAGAGATGCTTAAGACCATTTTCATAAAAAGACATCTTCTTCCATGGTGTCTTTTCATCAATGGTGGTGTCTTTTCAACAATGACATCCCTCCATTTCAAATTCAAAAGATGCTCCATTCACCAAGAGGCATCACCTTTCACACCAACAATCACCAAAGCCACAATCATTCTTTTCTCAAAAATAAAATTTATTTTCTTTTTATTTTGAAAAAACCCAACAGATTTCAACGGTAGGAATTTTCCTACGCACCTTTTCCTTTAGTGCGGCCCACTTGAGTCTTAGATCCTTTTCATTTTTTGTCCCAAGTATTAAAATAATCTTAAAAAAGGGATATACAGGATAGATTTCTCAAGAACATAACTGTGGGCCCCACATAGGTTTCCAACGGAGGAACTCCATGTGAAAGGCTTTGGCAAGAAATCAGCCTTCATCGTGGTGGCATCTGGTTCGCATGTAGATTCTATTGCCATTGATGCGAGTACCCATGCATCTTTTTCCCATCCATCTCACAAATAGAATCGATAGAATTGAAATGAGGTAGATAGCAGTACAGCTCAAAAGGTTATCTATTATTGGAACCGTCCATCCAGTGAGACATACCCTATATGAACATCCTTTAAAAACAAATATATATCAGATGGTCATAATCATCTGATCAAGCTTCTCATATAGAGTAGAAAATGAGCTAAAAGTAACTATCAAGATTTGGAAAAAAAGAAGTGAAGAGAAATGATCGTTAAATGTGCTAATTGAAACTATTTTTTAACAAACGAGCCAAAAATAACATGGCCCACTACAATGATGGTCCCAATTGATAAATCATCCAGCCACGTGTAGGGGTGTACATCGAGTCGAACCGAGTCGAGCTGGCCTCAGCTTAACTTGGCTCGAACATTGGCTAACCTCAGCTCAAACTCGGCTCGGTCCTTGGCTCAGACTGGCCAGCTCGGCTCAGTTCGGTCAGCAGCTCAGGGTTGAGTTCGGGCCGAGTTCACCATTGAGGCATTTTCACAAACACCTAAACTGCAACTTTAAAAACCCATTGTTTTATAAACAGAGACAATGATTTTACAGGTATTTTATTAAACACCTAAGTAACATAAAATTCTTTTCCTAAAAAAAAAGAAAAAGAAAAAGAAAAAGGTATTTGTTTAATGTACATACCTTGCTTGCCACCGGCCAAACCTTCCTTGCCACCAGCCACATTTTGTTGAGTCATTTTATCAAACAGCTAGTGAGCAACATCAATGGCAAAGTAACCGAGTCACTAAACTAGTTTAATTCGAGCTAAATTCAATCCGAGTCGAGTCGAGTTGAGTCAAGCTGGGCCTGATCGAACTGAGCTCGAACTCATTTTGGAGCTAAAAAAATCAGCTCGACTCAACTCGAACTCAGCTTTGAACCGAGTTGAATCGAGCTTTTTCGAGACAAGTCGAGCCAGCTTGGCTCGTGTACACCCTTAGCCACGTGTACGGCAGAGAGATAGAGAGATTACTCTACCGGGAGTATTCCGCCACTACCGGTTCTTTCTTCTCTTTCTGCATTTCCGGCGTGAAAAACTTCGATACCATTGCAAAGTGCTATATACTCTTGCAGAGTGTGATGGATAATACACAGGCACTTAGAAATTACTTACAAATTGCATATTTTAAATATAAGTAAATTAAATTAAACTTTCCAACTTATATATACAATCTTATATTGACCTTAGAATAAAAAATTAACCTTATTCGATCTTCCATCTATCTAAATTACTGGACGATTAAAAATAAAAAGCATGAAAGTCTTATTTAAACAAACAAGCGTCCACGGATCAGAGGCTATAATTGCTCTACGAACCTGATTGTTGGATTTGGAGTCAGATACAGCGAGTTTCACGATGTAATCGGTTTATTTTGACTTAAGTCATGCCACGTATACAGTTTCTGAGAGCCCGCGTATCAAGCGTGCGCAGAGTATCAAATTACTCTTTATTTCGAGAAAATGACCACTGTAGACAAAACCTTTTACCCAGCGGTTTCTATGGAAGAATACAAACTTTAGTTACCAATCTAGACTATCACGTGCGGACAGCGACATTGAGGACGAAACTACCCTCCTTTCACGGAAACGGATTGGGTACTCCCCCTGCCACCAGCCAATGGCGGATGGTCGGTGGTCTGTGGGCCCCACCATGATGTATGCTATTCATCCATGCCATCCATATATTTTTCCATATCATTTTATGGTATACGACAAAAAATGAGGTATATGCAAATCTCAACTGTACCACATTACAGGAAGCAAGTGTTGAATGAGCGTCGACCATTAAAAACTTTTTGGGGGCCCACTGTGATGTTCGTGAGAAATCCTCCCCATCTAAGTTCATTCATAGGTCACAAAGACCTGGATGAAGAAGAAAAACAAATTTCATAATGATCCAAAACTTCTATAACCCCTAAAAGGGTTTCAATGGTAGACGTTCAATTGCCCATTGCCTTTTACAGTGTGGTCTACTTGATAATTAGATCTATCTTATTTTTAGTCTCAAGCCTGAATATGAGCTCACCAAATAGATGGACGGTTTGGATATAACACATACCTCATAATAGGACCCACAAAAAGCGATGGGATTACAACAAAAAAAAAAAAAAAAAAAAAACGTCGATACATCGACACCAATCGATATATCGAAAATGGTCCGGAATCGTCCAGTGAGTTTTCCTCAAAAATCTTACAATTTTCGATATATCGACTGTCTGTCGATATATCGAAAAAGGTGTTTTACCTTTAACTACGGATTATAACCACAAATATAATCAGAATGTACGATCTTTGAAATTTTTTATTTTTTTTATTTTTATTTATTATTTTTTTATTTTTTACATGGAGAAATTTATTCTACCTACAATTTTCTTTAATACATATTTATATAAATAAGTATATATAAGCATATAAAAAAATTTTTCCTCTTTTTTTTTCATTTATTTCTTTAATCATTTAATAAGAATATCTTCTAAACCAAAATTAGTTACTTGATGTACCACATATGATTTTGGGGTAAGAGAAGCTACTTTAGCCAACCAACCTAGTTATTTTCCAAGATTCCATCAGGTCGATGGTTGAAAATACATTTCATTCACTTCGTTGTCAATTTCAGTCACTTCGCGGTCAAACTAGAAATTGAGTGGGACAAATATGAAATTGAGCGAGGCAAGGTAGGAATTGAGCGAGGGAACCTAGAAATTGAGAGAGGCAAGGTAGGAGTTCAGCGAGGGAATCTAGAAAATGAGCGAGGTAAGCTAGAAAATGAGCGAGGCAACGTAGAAAATGAGCGAGGGAACCTACGATTTGAGCTAGGCAACCTAGGAATTGAGCGAAGGAAGCTAGAAATTGAGCGAGGCAACGTACGGATTCAGCGAGGGAAGCTAGAAATTGAGTGAGGGAAGCTAGAAATTGAGCGAGGCAACGTAGGAATTGAGCGAGGGAAGCTAGAAATTGAGCGAGGCAACGTAGGAATTGAGCGAGGGAAGCTAGAAATTGATCGAGGCAACGTATGAATTGAGCGAGGGAAGCTAGAAATTGAGCGAGGGAATATAGGGATTCAGCGAGGGAAGCTAGAAATTGAGCGAGGGAAGCTAGAAATTGAGCGAGGCAACGTAGGAATTGAGCGAGGGAAGCTAGAAATTGAGCGAAATAGGTGAGGAAGCAGAAATTGAGCGAGGCAACGTAGGAATTGAGCGAGGAAGCGTAGAAATTGAGCGAGGAACATAGAAATGGAGCGAGGCAACGTAGGAAATCGAGCGAGGAAGGTAGAAATTGAGCGAGGCAACGTAGAATTGAGCGAGGAAGCTAGAAATTGAGCGAGGCAAGCAGTAGGAGAAATTGAGCGAGGCAACGTAGAAATCGAGCGAGGCAAGCAAAGTGAAATTGAGCGAGGAAAAGCTAAAATTGAGCGAGGCAACGCATTTAATTGAGCGAGGGAAGCTAGAAATCGAGCGAGCGCAACGTAGGAATTGAGCGAGGGAAGCTAGAAATTGAGCGAGGGAACGTAGGAATTGAGCGAGGTAAGCTAGAAATTGAGCGAGGCAACATTGGAATTGAGCAAGGGAAGCTAGAAATTGAGCGAGGCAACGTAGGAATTGAGCGAGACGACGTAGGAATCGAGCGAGGAAGCTAGAAATCGAGCGAGGCAACGTAGGAATCGAGCGAGGGAACGTAGAAATTGAGCGAGGCAACGTAGGAATTGAGCGAGGAAAGCTAGAAATTGAGCAAGGCACGAAGGATTGAGCGAGGGAAGCTAGAAATTGAGCGAGGCAACGAGGGATTGAAATAGGAAGCTGGGCGAAATTGAGCGAGGCAAGCTAGAAATTGAGGAGGCAACGTAGGAATTGAGCGAGGGAAGCCAGAAATTGAGCGAGGCAACGTAGAATTGAGCGAGAGAAGCGAGGAATTGAGCGAGGGAAGCCAGAAATCGAGCGAGGCAACGAGGAATTGAGCGAGGAAGCCAGAAATCGAGCGAGGGGGCCAATTGAGCGAGGCAACGTAGGAATGGAGCGAGGCAACGTAGCGAGGAATGAGCGAGTAGAAATTGAGCGAGGCAACGTAGGGATTCAAGGAGGAAGCTAGAAATTGAGCGAGGAAGCTAGAAATTGAGCGAGGCAACGTAGGAATTGAGCGAGGAAGCTAGAAATTGAGCGAGGCAACGTAGGAATTGAGCGAGGAAGCCAGAAATGAGCGAGGAACGTAGAATTGAGCGAGGGCAACGAGAAATTGAGCGAGGGAAGCCAGAAATTGAGCGAGGCAACATAGGATCCAGGAAATTGAAATCGAGCCGAGCAACGAAATTGAAATGAGAGCAAAGGTGAGCGAACGAGCCAGGAAATTGAGCGAGAAAGCTAGAAATTGAAGCGAAGGAAGCGTAGGAATTGAGCGAGGAAACGAAATTGAGCGAAGGGTTAGAAATTGAGCGAGGCAACGCAGAAATTGACGAGGGAGCCAGAAATTGAGCGAGGCAATGCAGAAATTGAAGCAAGTTTGGCGTGAAGCCGTAAATCGAGGAATGAACAGTAAATGAGGAAGAAGAGTAGAAATTGAGCGAGGAATCGAGAAAAGCCGTGAGCCAGAAATCGAGGAGAAGCGTAGAAATTGAGCGAGGCAAGGCAAATTGGCGAGGAATTTCTGGAAGCCAGAATTGAAAGCCCTTGTCGGGAACTTAGAGCCAGAAACTGAGCTAAGAACAACGAGAATGGAGCTGAGGAAGCGAAAATTTGAGCCTGTTGAGGCGAAGAAGTTTTAGAGGAATTGAAGCCTGAGCCAGCTGAGGCAACGAGCTTCGCTCAATTCCTACATTGAAATTCTGCACTCCCACGCCTCAATTTCCTACGAAGGAAGCTGAAACTTCTGCCTTCCTCTCACTCTACCTTTCTGCTCATTCTGCGTTGCCTCGCTCAATTTCTGGCTTCCTCTTCGATTCTAGCTTCGTTAGCCTTATTTCGCTCGATTTCTGGCCTCGCTCAATTCTAATTTTCCTCGCAAATTTCTATTCCTCAATTCTACACCGAATTCCCTCGCTCAATTTCTAGTTTCGCTCAATTCCTACCTTCCTCACGATTTCTTCCTACGCTCAATTTCTACCTTCAATTTCATTCCTACTTTCTCGCCTCAATTTCTAGCTTCCTCGCCTGCTTCGCTCAATTTCTAGCTTCCTCGATTCCTACGTTGCCTCGCTCAATTTCTAGCTTCCTCGATTTTTCCTACGTTGCAATTCACTTTGCTTCAATTTCTCTAATTCCTACGCTTCTCGCCATTCGCTCGATTTCTACAATTCTCTGCGCTTTTCTACGCTCGTTTTCTACGATTTCCTTCACTCATTCCTACGTTGCCTCGCTCAATTTTCAACTACTCATTTCAATTCCTACGTTGCTCGCTCAATTTCTAACTTCCTTCTCTCAGTTCTACGTTGCTCTCGCTCAATTTCTACGCTTCACTCGCTCATTTCCTACGTTCCCTTTCAATTCTACGCTTCCTCGCCACCGTTCTCGGTCTCGCGCATTTCTACGTTCTCGATTTCTGCTTCCTCTCCTTTCTACGCTTCCTCACCTAATTTCCTTCCGCTTCACCCTACGTTTCAGCTCCAATTTCTAGCTTCGATTTCGCCTACTTCAACTCTCGCCAATTTTACTCACTTTTTCCTCGCTCAATTCTACAGCTGCTCGTTTCCTTCGCCATTCCTCAACAATTCTCGCCATTTCCTTCACTTTGCCTCTTTCTATTTCCTTAGCGCTTTCTACATTTGCTCTTCGCTTCGCCATTTCTGCTTCTCTTCGCTTCGTTTTTGCTCGCTCGATTTCCAATTTCGCTCAATTCTACGTTGCCTTTAAAGCTCAGTTCCTAATTTCCTCGCTCAATTTCTACTTTCCTCGCTTCAATATGTTCTCGCTCAATTTCTACGTTGTCTCGCTCAATTTCAAGCTTTCTCGCTCAATTTCGCTTCCTTGCTTCACTCGCTCGATTTTTCCATTTCTCCTCGATTCTACGTTGCCTCGCTCAATTCACTCTTCCTCGCTCAATTTCTACGTTGCCTCGCTTTCAATTCTACGTTGCCTCGCTCAATTTCTAGCTTCCCTCACTTAATTTCTAACTTCCCTCGCTGATTCCCTACGTTGCCTCTCTCAATTTCTAGCTTCCCTCGCTCAATTCCTAGGTTGCCTAGCTCAAATTGTAGGTTCCTTCGCTCATTTTCTACGTTGCCTCGCTCAATTTCTAGCTTACCTCGCTCAATTTCTAAATTCTCTCGCTGAACTCCTACCTTGCCTCTCTCAATTTCTAGGTTCCCTCGCTCAATTCCTACCTTGCTTCACTCAATTTTCAATTTGCCTACTTAATTTCATATTTATCCCGCTCAATTTCTAGTTTGACCGCGAAGTGACTGAAATTGACAGCGAAGTGAATGAAATGTATTTTCAACATCGACTTGATGGAATCTTGGAAAATAACTAGGTTGGTTGGCTAAAGTAGCTTCTCTTACCCCAAAATCATATGTGGTACATCAAGTAACTAATTTTGGTTTAGAAGATATTCTTGTTAAATGATTAAAGAAATAAATGAAAAAAAAAGGAAATTTTTTTTATATGCTTATATATACCTATTTATATAAATATGTATTAAAGAAAATTGTATGTAGAAAAATTTCTCCATGTAAAAAATAAAAAAATATAAAAAAATATTAAAAAAATTCATAGACCGGCACAACCTACAGTTATGGCTACGGTTATAATCCGTAGCTAAAGGTAAAACACTTTTTTCGATATATCGATTGACCGTCGATATATCGAAAATTGTAAGATTTTTGAGGAAAACTCACTGGACAGTTCTGGACGATTTTCGATATATCGACTGGTTGTCGATATATCGACGGTTTTTTTTTTTTTTTTTGTTGTAATCCCACCACTTTTTGTGGGTCTTATTATGAGGTATGTGTTATATCAACCGTCCATCTATTTGGCGAGCTCATATTCAGGCTTGAGACTAAAAATAAGATAGATCTAACTATCAAGTAGACCACACTGTAAAAGGCAATGGGAATTGAACGTCTACCATTGAAACCCTTTTAGGGGTTATAGAAGTTTTGGATCATTATGAAATTTGTTTTTCTTCTTCATCCAAGTTTTTGTGACCTATGAATGAACTTAGACGGGGAGGATTTCTCACGAATATCACAGTGGGCCCCCAAAAAGTTTTTAATAGTCGACGCTCATTCAACACTGTTTCCTGTAATGTGGTACAGTTGAGATTTGCATATACCTCATTTTTGGTCGTATACCATAAAATGATATGAAAAAATATATGGACGGCATGGATGAATAGCATACATAATGGTGGGGCCCACAGACCACCGACCATCCGCCATTGGCTGGTGGCAGGGGGAGTACCCAATCCGTTTCCGTGAAAGGAGGGGTAGTGTCCGCACGTGATAGTCTAGATTGGTAACTAAAGTTTGTATTCTTTCATAGAAACCGCTGGGTAAAAGGTTTTGTCTACAGTGGTCATTTTCTCCTTCATTTCCAACCCGAAAAAGCTTGCGTGACTTTCGTCCGAATTGGCCGTTCCCTTTTGGCGGACATGGACTGAACAACTTCACGTGGATAAGATCCAACCGTTCATCAGGTGCGCTGTGTTTGAAATGGGGCCGAAAATTAGCCGGATTCAACGGTCACGTGGTCAACACCATACGAATTAGTTGAGATTGGAAGTCCCACTATCAAAACCGTCCATGTTGTATGCCCGATCCATCGTGGTGTATAAATACCATCCAATCGATCCATCTGATGCACCACATAAGTATGAGCGGATTACCCAAAAATCAGGACATTTAAATACTCAAGTGGACCACACTACGTGAATTTAGAGGTTTCAGAATGAATTTACACCGTTACTTATGGTATGGCCCACCTAAGTTCTTTATTTGAATTTTGTTTAGGATAAGTGGTGAGAATGTGATGGTTCATCTTATGGACGTGGAGGATCTGATGCATGTATGTCCCATGGAGAGATCAGACGGCGCATGTGCAGGCCGTCGGCGTGCATACGCAAGTCAGGCTAGCGCAGTCCTTTCCAACCTCTCCGTCTGGAGAGAGTAAAAAACCAGTCTCTCTCTCTCTCTGGATCTTCAATGGCAGATTCTCGTCTTTCCGCATTATGCTACCGTAAATCGCGGAACATGTGAATCATTACTCCTCTCCTGTCTGTCTCCACGAAAAGCTATTGCTTCTCCAAGCCTAAGGATCACCCGAATACCTGTCCCGCACCACCTCGTTTTTCTTTCTTTTACTTGTTTTACTCTTTCAAGGCAGATATGGAAAAGCCAAAACCCTAAAAGCGAGAGAGAGAGAGAGATGAGAGATGGGCTGCGTCTTCGGCAGACCGGATTCTTTGCCGCAGAAGGAGAGCGATCTTCCGTCGTCGGCAGCGGCGGCGGCGGAGGCAGATCGCAAGCCCTCTCAGATTGCCGTCCCGAATCTCGAAAGCGGCATTGCCGATCATGCGGTCAGGAACGGTAGCCAGGAAAAGGCCCAGAAGGATCGGCGGCTGCGGCGGGGCGAGCGGAGACGGCAGAGGCCTGACCCGTGGCTCAGCAATCCCCCGAAGAATGTGCATGGCGAGCAGGTTGCCGCCGGGTGGCCGTCTTGGCTGTCTGCCGTCGCTGGCGAAGCCATCCAGGGGTGGACCCCACGCCGAGCTGATTCTTTCGAGAAGCTCGATAAGGTCAGTTCCCAAGTTTTCTTTCTTTCATTTTTCAAAGATATTGGATTGCTTCTGATGGTGTTTGATTTTTATTAGATTGGACAAGGGACTTATAGCAATGTTTACAAGGCTAGAGATTCTTTGACGGGTAAAATTGTTGCGTTGAAGAAGGTCCGGTTTGATAATTTGGAGCCGGAGAGTGTGAAATTTATGGCGAGAGAGATTCTTATATTGCGGAAGCTTGATCATCCGAATGTGGTGAAATTGGAAGGTTTGGTGACATCGCGGATGTCGTGTAGTTTGTATCTGGTTTTTGAGTACATGGAACATGATCTGGCAGGGCTTGCTGCAAGCCCAACGATCAAGTTCACGGAACCTCAGGTTAGCTTGGATTTTGCTGGATGGTTGCTTGTCTGGGTGCTTGGAATTTTTGAATTGGGTGATTCTTGAATCATCTCATTCGTGAATAGGGCAATGGGGACCTTAATCAAATGGTCATTTTGTTTGGATTGGGTCTCGATTTGCGAATGAAATGACTTTGGGTGGGACTTGTTTTCATGTCATTTTTTAATTGGGGTACTTCACGTGTTTGGACAGCCACAAAAGCATGTGGGATGGTCATTTCACTGCCAGTGGTAGATTATTTCTCCAATGTGCAAATGAGGTGCTTTTAGTCAGGATATGTTTTCATCTCATCTTCAAATTTGGGTGCGGGGGTGTTTGTACAATGATGAAGACACCAGTAGAATGGTCATTTCACATTTGGGTGTTTCCCCATTTTGCAATGAGATGATTTTAAGTCCAACCTGCTTTCATCTCATCTGGGAATTGGATGGTCACAAATTGGAGCATTTGCCGGTTATGCATTGATCACAGTTGATTTCCATTCTGAAATGGCAGGTGAAGTGTTACATGCATCAACTGTTATCAGGCCTTGAGCACTGTCACAACCGTTGCGTGCTGCATCGTGACATCAAGGGCTCAAATCTCCTCCTTGATAATGGTGGATTACTAAAGATTGCTGATTTTGGGTTGGCGTCATTCTTTGATCCGGACCACAAGCAGCCGATGACGAGTCGGGTGGTAACTCTATGGTATCGACCTCCAGAGCTTCTTCTAGGGGCCACGGATTATGGTGTAGGTATAGACCTTTGGAGCGCAGGTTGCATACTGGCAGAGTTGTTGGCTGGGAAGCCTATCATGCCCGGACGTACAGAGGTAACTCCTATATGTATGTTGTTTCTATGCAGGAATACTGTTGATTGCAGCACATGGACATCTGTAATCTTGCTTTGATGTTGTTTCTCCGAATCTTTCCATTACACTCCTTATAGATCATTTGGGGGATATTACTCTGATTGGAAACTTTAGTGATTTTTGTTCATGTCATTGCAGGACTTAAAGATACAACTGCTCTTTTTCATTAAAGGGTGGGTTTTGTGATATTTTGTTTTATTTGCAATATCTTATCGCTTATTCTCCTTCGCCAAATGAAACACCAAACAACTGCCAAACTGTTGGTTCATCATGACGTTTTGACAGAACATGTTGTTATATACCTGCAATACTATGTATTCCTTACCTAACTAAATTTTTTGAACCTTCCTTACCTAAGTAATTTTTTTGAACCAAATAATTTCTAGGATACTTGCAATACAATGTGTTCTTCTTTTTAGTTAATTTTGAAAGAAATTAACTTCAATGATACTCATTAATAACTAAAATTTTGAGCAAAAGAAGACAAAGGAAACCAAAAAGAAAAAAAACAACATCTCGGAATCGGTCAAGCTGATACATAGTTCTCATTTTTAATTTTGCACCTCAGGTTGTTTGGTTATGTTTAGAGCTGGGCAAATTGGGTCCAATCCGGTGGATCCGACCCGATCCGGCCCGATTCGAACAGATCCGATGGGCTGGATCGGTGCGGATCGGGTAGGCCCATCCAAATCTGATTTTTTTTCGGGTTGGGCCTGACCCAACCCGACCTGACCCGATCCGGAATCCGATCCGATTGGATCTGATTCGGACCGATTCGATCCAATCCGGAAATATTAAGTAATATTTAATTTTTTTAAAAGTATTTTTTACTATTTTTAAAATTTTTATAAATTTTTACAAATTTTTAAAATTTTTACCGATCCGAATTGTGGCCAATCCGATCCGACTCGGTTTTCCTGACCGAGTCGGACTCGGATCGGATTAGTCCAGTGAGTTTTCGGTTTGGTCCGAGTCAGGCGACCCGGACTTGGTACCGGATCGGATCGGGTTTGGGTCAGGCCAATGGTATTTCGGATCGGTCCGGGTTGGGCCCAATCCGATTCGACTCGAACCGATGCCCAACCCTAGTTAAGTTTTTGGTGCATGTTCCTCTCACAATTCTAGTTCTTATACTCTCTCGATTTGCTCATGTTAGCACTTAATTAACCATTTATGCATGTAACTAGTCCTGTTTCTAGTTTCTTTATTCATGGCTGTTCAAGAACTACATTTCAGGTTGGTTTTGACTTTGAGTTAGATTTATTCATGCCCTGTAAATATTATACAAAATTATGTCATGGTGATGCAAGGAAAATCAAAAGCTGTTGCTCAAAAGATTTGCTTATCCTGTTATGCATTCAATAGGGATTATCTGCCCTGGTAGTGTTACCTTTCAAAAGAAAAAAAGGGATTATGTACCCTTCATTAACCTACCAGCCTTGGTAGATGTCTATGATTTAACCCAAATTTAACTTGAATTCAACTGCGACCCAGTTGTTCGCTATTGTTTCTGCACTGGGTATGCGGGCATGCCAGAATTGGAATTACAGCTCCAATTCGAACCAAACAACAATGACCCCGAGCACCGAGGTAGGCAGACACGTAGTGTATGACCGAGATCTGGAGAGATTGATCGCCTATTTAGCCACTAACTCAATATGTAAATTAAATCAGGCGATATTCAGAGGGTGGAGTTTGCCCTCTGATGATGGGTCATTCCTTTGTCTTCCATACGAAAGGACTTTTCAATATAGATTAAATGAAAAAAGAAAGAAATTCTTACAGTCGATCGTGCGGAACAGCTGAAGAACGTCTCCTCGTTGGAATGATTTGAGCCTAGTGTGTGAGCATAGACTCGAATTACAACTAAGATTACGTGCTACAAGATTACTACTATGGTTTACGCTAAGAAATGTAAATCAGTAGACTTGGAAAGTAAAGATTGCGCCAGAAACATAAACTTGCTTGATAAGGAAAGTAACAAATTACACTAGGAAATGTAAATTGACAGGATAATTCGAAAGATAGATTTGGTTTGTTTGGGTTGGTGTGAGACTATTTTCCTTGCTGTATTCCTCTTCTATTTATAGCTCTGATCCAACTATTCTGGATCCTTCCCACGTTCTGACGGTTATCGTAACTGCTCTCCACTACTCGGCTTCTGGATGCTGCCCACATTTTGCTTCATTTGTTTCTCCGTTCGCCATCTATCCTGCGATCGATCAAGCTCGACCGCTCTCCTCTCGATCGCTTCAGTGATGCATGGCACCTCCTGATACGTAGGGCTCCTCTTACCGAGAGATCTCTGTTCATATCTGCAGATCTCTGGGCACGCCATGCACATCCGTACAGATCACACGTACTCCCCTCTGATTGGTTGTTGCAAGGTATGACCGTAATAGGGACGAACACCAGTGAGTCAGCTCGGTTCAACTCACTCAATTTCTTCTCTCTTTCTTTCTCCTCGCCTTTTCTTCTCTCTTTCTCCTTCTTTCTTCTACTTAGACCTACGTCCAACAAGGTCTCTGGATACAACCCAACTCGACTTAGTAAACCAGCCTGTTGACTCGGAAAGTCTATCTCTCTCTCTCTCTCTCTCACTTACGATTTCTTCTTTCTTTCTTTTTGTCTGTTGTAATTCAATCACTACCAATTCAGAGGGTTTTATAGTTTCTCTGGCCTCTCTCGAAAGCTCCGAAAACATGTTTGAAAGAATGGTTTTGCATCAAGTTGTTTTATGCGAAGAACATTTTAGCGACACACTTTTTCGTTGTTGTTTCGTGTTACAAACACTGGTCTAATCTTGATTGGAAAGATCTTGATTTGAGAATGATCCAACAACCCACTAGATGGTCAATTTGGATCTTGGACCAGTTTCTTTATAAAACAACTACAATTGAGCTTCTTTATCGGGAACTTCATCCGGGCTGTTTTTCTTCAATCCGTTGATCACGGATGGCTTGGATTGATCATATGGAGCTTATGGAATCATAAGATTGAAGCTTTAGAAGGTTTTCGCTAGTGGTTCACGTAGTTGAAGGTTTCGGGAGCCGTTGGCATGAGGCCGAGAAAAGCGGATAATAACGGCTATTGTTTCGGTTTCTTGTAATCTAACTAGGAGGCTTAAATCTTCCTGATGCCAAAGATTGAAAGATTTTATACTTGGATGGTCTTGATCGTCAGGTCATAGGCTTCATCACGAACCCGTGTTCTTTCACCAACTATGAGTTTCCGAGAAAAACGGCGAGAAGAAGATACAGTATCTTCGGTGTGTGGTATTCTTGTAACACAACTTGGATTCAAACAGAGATTGTGTGGTTTGGATTGCATCTAGTCAGTGGTCGGCGACGAGGAGGGAAAAACATGAAATTTTCTTTTTCTTTTTTGCTAGCATCGCTATTTGTGATATTCATTGATGACCATACTCTTGAAATCAAATGGCTATAACCTATCTAATAGATTTGGATCACACAGGAACAACTCTTCCGGATCATAGTTAGTTTTAGATTTCCTGCCGTACAAAACGGAGAGGATAAGTCTCCCTTGTTTGTTGTCTTTACTCTTGTTGGATGATTTTTGGGCTCCGATCTATATGCATGTATATAGGTTGACAAGGTGTACCAAATCGGTTACGTATCGGCTGTAACGACTGATACGTAATGGTGACAGTTGAGTCTATGATGCGATACAGGGGTTAAAACGGTGACCCTCCAGTTTTTGGCTCGAATTGGCCATCGCGGGGGTTGTAGCGGTCGTTATGCCCATAATGGTTGCGACTGCCCTATAACAGCCATAAACGGCCGGTCTTTTTCTTTCTTCTTTTTTTTTTCCCTCTTTTTAAGTTGCGATTTTTCTCATTTTTGGCACTTTTCCATATTCTTTCTTATACTATTTTATTGCAAATTCTGACCACTCTTACCTTGAATTTGAGGATCAAAACAAGTTATTTCAAGGACTTTGTTGAATCAAAGCTTCGTGAATTGTTTTCAGGCAGTCTTTAAAAATAGGTATTTATACATTAAAATAAAATAAAATAAAATCTCTGTTGTTATGGTTGAATATGATGCGTTATCGGTATTGTGTTTTTTTGAATCTCTGCACTAGTGTCTGACATATCGGTATCGCGTTACGTATCGCACCCTTGGGATACGGATACGTATTGGTTATCGTATGGGATATATCAGTTGTATCGCGTAATGCATCATTGTTGTTGGAAACATAGGAAAACATTGGGAAATTGGTCAAATTTTTCAATGAAACTTCAGTGAATGTTAAAAAAGACATCAATACACACTTATAAATAAAAACATTACAAAAGAAAACAAGTGCACGTAATATGTTTTCTTTGTATGGGGTCCTAATCTATGCGTTGTCTAAGCGAATTGATGCAAGTATTTTCAAAGTCTATCCATATAATTTATAAATGTAAGAAGACGTGTGGAAACACAATCAATACATTCAAAACCAAAGGAAGAATCACTAGATTAGGTTATATACGTGTTTGATTTTTTTATGTTCGGACATAGATTGCAACCGATTTGCGAGAAATTGGATTTTTTTTTTTCCAATTTTTTGTAGCTTGGCCCATCTCCTCTAAATCTTGAAATCGAAGCTCCAAATTCATGATTTTTCATATGATTTTTTCATGCAAAACATGAAAAATCATGGATTATAACAATTTGACACTGATTTAACATGATTTACAGAAAAAAAAAAAAGGATTGAAAATTGAAAATGCTCACCGGATCGAACATGTGGGATATATCCTTGTGCGTGTTGTATCGCACAGGTGGGATACAAGATATATCGGCTGATATCGTCGATACTTAAAACATTGCTCTACACCACCTCTGGGGCTACTTTCACTGTCTTTCTTTTCTTAGATTCCTCCTCCAATAGATACTTGACTTCCTCCTTTGTTGAAACAATTCCCCTATTTTCCTTGGCTTTTTTTTTTCCCCATCAAGTAATTACCTCTTCTCCCCAAGTGACGACCATATGAGATTTCCTTCCTTGCCCCTCTTGTCCTCCTGCTTTCGTGGATTGTCCCTCCTATCTACCACACTTCCTCCATGACCAGCCCCTAGATGGATCCACGTATTTCCCAGTCCTAGATTCCTGACAAGAATCTAGGCCGTATTTTGCTTTGTGCGTGCTTATTCTTTTACCAGAAATTCATGGACTATCCATCTGGTTTGAAGCTTCCTCCACCTGTTCAAGAGTTATGCGAAGCCTCGGATGACAGTTGAGTGACACACCCGTGGAATAACCACTTCCATGACTCTACGGATCTCTTGAACACCCTGAAGAAATTGGTCTCCAACCATATTCTCCTAGAAAGTACTCCACAACGCCATGAAACCCTCGTCTCTATTTCTGGCTTGTCACCAGAATCCAGTCACCAATGCCTTCTCAAGGGGACAGAATTCGGAGCAATTTCAAAAATTCTCCCATCACAACCATCTAGCCTTTCTGTTAATCGACCAATATATTAGAATCACATGATCTTGAGCTCATTTCAAACCTAAATCAATGGGCTTTCAAAGAAGATGTGTCATTCCACGCCTTTTAGTATCCCAGAGTGGCCCCCAAAACCATCTTCATCATTATCATCTAACCCATCTTCTCCGTCGTTCATGCATTCTTCCCCGGAATCATCTCTCTGCAACTGGACCGAGCAAAGTCTTCTGACGCTATTTCAAGAACAACCTGACATTGATGTTATTGAAGTGGAACCTCCGCAGGTCTGTATTGGAGCCACTCTTGACCCGACACAGGTAGCAGACAATTAGATAGAGGAAGATCTGATCAGAGCTAAACTCATTGACACCATCCACAAGAAAAAGTGGATCAGAGATGCGATGAGACATGTTGGAAGGTATTTAGGCCTCTCGTTCGGTGATCGCCCCGAAGATTTCTTAGCCCTTCTTCACTGCGTAGAGAACCGCGGCAGACCTTTATCAGTCTCGAAATCGCCAAGAACTCGTTGCGCTAGATCCCGTAGCAGCGGAGAGGTGCTAAGCCTTACAGATGGTTTAACCCTCCCAAAAGTCTCTTCTAGCAGGGGGAGGAGCCAGGGAAATCAAGGAAGTTTCATTTGATCTATGAAACGTCTATCTTGGAACATCAGAGGCGTCGAATCCAAGCAGAAACGACGTCTTATCAAGGACATGTGTGATCGCTCCAATCCAGACGTGGTCTGTTTTCAGGAGTCAAAGGTTTCTGGTTGCGATACGCAGTTGTCGGGCACCCTTTGGAAGTGCAGAGACATCAAGTGGGTCTCTCTGGATGCTATTGGTAGCGCGAGAGGTATAATCGTCGCCTGGAAGTCTTCGCTCTGGTCTCTCCTATCCAATTGGACCGGCTTCTACTCAGTATCGGTGATTCTTCAGCACACATCTACGGGCTTTTCGTGTCTTCTCTCCTCTGTTTATGGCCCGAACCTTGATTCCTGTAGGCCCCATTTCTGGGATGAGGTGTCGGACTCCATTCTCAGATTTACAGGGCCCTGCTGCATCATGGGCGATTTCAACATTACCAGATACCCGAATGAAAAGTCCCACGGCCATTCCGTCACCCCTGCGATGGCCGCCTTCTCCTGGTGGATTGAACATCACGAGCTGGTGGATCTTCCTCTGCTTGGCTCAAGATTCACTTGGTCCAACGGGCGCGCCACCCCAACTCTATCCAGACTCAACAGGTTTCTCATATCCACGGCTTGGCTCGATTCGCATCCCTCCTCTCAATCCGTCCTTCCCAGAGTTACATCAGACCACTGCCCTATCCTATTGGATATGGAGGAACAGAACTGGGGCCCCAAGCCTTTTCGGTTTGAATGCTTTTGGTTAAAGATTAATGGTTTCAAGAAGATGGTCGCGGACTAGTGGTCGTCATTTTCGGTCGAAGGTTATGCAGGTTTCAAGCTCAACTCCAAACTGAAACGGTTGAAGGCTGCGCTCAAGGAATGGAGTCTCAAAGAATTCCGTCGTAGAGAGCAAGAAGCCGACTCTTTGCTTGCTGAATTACATAGTATCGATGTTCAGGCTGAAGGGGTTCCCACGACCACAGACATAATGGCTAGAAGAATTCAAATTATTCAAGATTTGGCAGGCAGGGCATTATAACAGGAAATTTCGTGAAAGCAGAAGGCCAGAGCTAGTTGGCTAAAAGAAGGGGATCGAAATACTAGGTTCTTCCACAATATTGCAAGCATGCACGCCAGGAACAACAAGATCAGCAGCCTTCTGGTAAACAGCACCAGGATTGAAGACAAAGCCGGGATTGCAAATGAAGCAGTTCGTTATTTCTCGGCCCTGCTCAAGAGCGATGAAAGGCGCCGACTGCACCTGGATAATCTTTTCTTTGAGAAGCTCTCGGCTGTTGACGCTGACCTCCTTGAGGCCCCCTTCATTGTCGAGGAGATCAGACGCGCTCTAGCCTCTATGGTTGGGGATAAGGCCCCTGGCCCGGATGGCTTCCCCATTCTCTTCCAACATTTTTGGGAGGTGGTCCAAAGCGACGTGCTGGACTTTTTTACTGAGTTTTATGAACGAGGCAGGTTATCCAATAGCTTGGGGGCCACCTTCATCGCACTCATTCCCAAGGTGCCAGGGGCAGCGTCTCTCAAAGAGTTCAAGCCGATCAGCCTCCTGGGAGCTCCTTACAAAAATTTAGCTAAAGTCCTGGCTACTCGCCTTAGTAGAGTGATCGGAACCATCGTCTCTGGCAACCAAAATGCCTTTATCACTAGCGGGCATATCGTGGATGTTGCTCTTATCACAAACGAATGTCTGGATTCCGCCTCCAGATTAGGGAAGAAGCACATTGTTTGCAAGCTGGATATCAAAAAGGCTTATGATCACGTGGACTGGGCTTTCCTTCAATATCTCTTGAATCGGATGGGGTTCGGGAAGAAGTGGAGAAGCTGGATGGAGGAATGCATCGGGTCTGCTCATTTTTCTATCCTTCTAAACGGATCCCCAAAAGGATTCTTCAAGAGCTCGAGGGGTCTTAGGCAAGGTGATCCAATATCCCCTTTTTTGTTCCTCATCATGATGGAGGCGTTGTCCAGAATGCTGCAAAAAGGTCAGGTCGAAGATGTCCTTCGCGGGATTTCTATCCAAGGCAGGGGCGATCCGATTTCTCACATCCAATACACAGACGATTCCCTAATTTTCTCAGAAGCTAATACTGAAAAGGTAGAAAACTTGCGGACCGCTATTCAATGTTTCGAAGTAGTTTCGGGGCTGCGAGTTAATCTGGCGAAATCCAAGCTTTTCAGCATCAACATGGACAACAACGAGACTATGGGTATGACGTCCATCGTCGGGTGCACTGCGGCTGCCTTCCCTACTTCCTTTGTTGGTCTCCCTCTCTGTGTTGGTAGGCCCCCCAAAAGGATGTGGGAGAAGGTCACTTCCAGATGCGAGAAGCTCCTTGCTAGATGGAAATGCCGATATCTATCATTAGACAGGCGCATTACCCTAATTAAAGCTTCCTTGTCCAACCTCCCGATCTATTTCATGTCTCTTCTCAAATGCCCAAGTGAGGTGCTGGCCTCGTTAGAAAGATTAAGGCGTGATTTTCTATGGCACGAAAGGGAGGTTAAGCAGAAATTCCACTTGCTCAATTGGAAGGAGGTCTGTTGTCGCTCGGATAATGAGGGGGCTGGGATTAGAACTCTCAAAGACATGAATCGTGCGCTGATGGGAAAGTGGATCTGGTGTTTAGGAGCGGAAGTCGGGAGCTTCTGGACCTCCGTTATTAAGCTCAAATACGGGGAATCCGTGGGCGGTTGGTGGACCAAGGAGTCTTCCTCTTATAAGGCGTCCCCCATTTGGAAGGACATCCTTAAGTTGAAAAAGGAGGTGCTTAGAGGTATTGGCTTCATTCTTGGCAATGGTGCAAAAATACGTTTCTGGGAAGATAATTGGACAGGGGAAAATTCTCTCAGAGCTCGTTTTCCAAATATCTTCTCCCTCGCCTCAGATAAATCTGCTCTCGTTTCTGATTGTTACGAGGTTATTAGTGGCAAGCCTATCTGGAGCATTGTTTGCAGAAGAATTCTTCACGACTGAGAAATTGCCGAATTTGCCGAGTTGTTGGAATTTGTTTCAGCCAGCCTGCCTTCTCCTTCTGATTCTGATAGATTGCTATGGAAGATCGACAAGTCTGGATCTTTTTCTGTCAGATCATTACACAGCTTCCTTACGACCGACAGTGCCCCTTCTCAATCCAGTCATGCCCCTTTTCTGTGGAAATATGCAGCTCCTCCTAGGATAGTGGCTTTCGGTTGGTTCGCTGGTAGAAGAAAGATTCTCATCATTGATAATCTTAGGAGAAGGGGGATGATCATCCCAAACATCTGTCTTTGTTGCATGCGGGATGAAGAAACGGTCGATCACCTGTTAGTGAACTGCCCTTTCATCTACTCTGCTTGGGCCGGTTTACTGCGTTCTTTCCATGTCAGTTGGTGCCTGCCAGAGAAGATCGACTCTCTGCTTTTCTCGTGGCATGGCGTGCATATAGGAAAATCTAAAACTAAGATCTGGCGGATGGCTCTTCTTGCGGTCTGGTGGTTCATTTGGGAAGAGCGAAACAATCGCTGTTTTCGAGACTCGGCTAATTCTGCTGTTTTTGTGTTATCTAATGCTAAAAGAGCCTTAATTGAATGGGCCTTCTCATGTTGTCTCTCAAGGATAGAGATTATCTTTTTCTTGGTTCTTAGTTGATCTGCTATCTCAGCAGATCTTCTTTGTTTCTGTTTTTTGTTTCCTTAGCTAATGAAATCGTCACCTTTCAAAATAAAAAAGTTCCCAAATAATTGGGGTCAGCTATAAGAATCTCATCTGCCATTCCAAAGACTTAGTGAAGAAAATACTAGAGGCAGGTTGTCACTGACTAACCACCATTGTAGAAAAATAGCCCCAACCCTGTGGACCATATGCTCACAATTGGACCACCTTGTGTGGCCAACAGATCAGCCAGATCATTACGGGTCACAAAATTGTCTAGACAAATTGCAGGGACCGAGTTGCTGATCGAACTGACCGTGCACCCAATTCTCTGATTGGTGTTTGGATAGGCTGAATCCACTTCACTGATTGGATGGATCATGGAGCCCACTCCACCGATTGGGCACGTTGCCATTCCTGGGTGATGGGGACATCACGCGAATGCATGCCGCTCCCTACGCACGTACGCTAGGAGGACCCCATCGTTGATCCGGATTGATGACGACGTCCAGGGAGGGCCTCCTAGTTAGGAGACGAAGTTTTGATTCAAAAGAGTGAGCCCAACAATCAAGAAAAGCCCACCATGGGATCTCATGATCGTAGCCCACTAGTCGAATTGATTTCATATTTTAGGTTTTGCTTATTGTCATTATTTAGAACATCATGAACGCTTTAGATTTCTTTGTTTGGTTTTTATTTTAGTTTACTTCATCGCCAAGTAATAGGTTGCGCACATGGCGTGAGTTTTGGGGTATAGGGTTTTCCTATAAATAGGCACCTCTTGTAGTTCTTTTGATTCATTGAAGATTAATAAAAATTTTGCGTTTTCCTACTCTTTGAGTTGTGAAGCCTAATTGGGTACGAAGCCCTCCCTTCGTCGAAGGGTTAACTACCATGGTGCGAAGCCACATCTATCCCGATTTACCTCCATCCATCGCCATCTAGAATTAATATGGATGATTTTGAATTAGTATGATCTAAAGCCTGAAATCTCGCACATCATATTTGAATTTTCCATGTCCTGCATCAAATTTGGTATTAGAGCTTAGGGTTCTTATAGGGGAATGCATTACATGTTTAGGGTTTAGTCGTTTATGTCCATTACACATCAATTCTCATCATATATGGCTGTTTAGAGGTCCATAAACCCTAACATAAGCTGTTGAAAGTTTCTGTTATCCCTTTATTTGAATTATTTTAGGAATTAACTTAGCTTTCTATTTCTAGGTTTAGAAACTAAATTTTTAGAAACTTTCTTAATCTGTTTTTAGAAACTAATTTCCTTTCCTTTTTCTTTTTAGAAAGTAGTTTACTTTCATTTTTCTTTTTTAGAAACTAACTTACTTTCTATTTTTAGAAACTTTCCTTATTCTTTTTTTAGAAACTAGGTTGTTTTTTTTTTTTTATATAGAAACTTTCCTAATTTGTTTTTAGAAAAATTCCTTTTTTCGTTTTTAGAAACTAGGTTGCTTTTTTAGAAACTTTCCTAATTTGTTTTTAGAAACTTTCCTTTTTTCGTTTTTAGAAACTAGGTTGCTTTTTTAGAAACTTTCTAATTTGTTTTCAGAAACTTTCCTTTTTCGTTTTTAGAAATTAGGTTGTTTCTTAAAAAAAAAAAAATGTTATATTTTGACAACTATATTGTTGAATTTTGGTTTGCACCCTACACTAAACATGGAATAAACTGCTAAAGTAACTAAACTAGCTGTCCCAGCAGATCGGGTCTTTGGATAAGCGCTTGAAAATGGACCAATGCTTTGAACAACTTGATGTGCGCATTACCCGACTAAAGACCATCGCTAGGACAAACCCCACCATTGGGGTAGATGTTCGATCTCAGTCAGGTGGCCTGAAGGATAGACCAATGAATGAAGTTGGTCAAGGAATCAATTATGAGCGTGCACCCGTGCACCCACCCCATGAGGGACATCAAGACCACTATTTTGAGGGGTGCAACATGTGCGGCCTTGTGGCTGGAGAGAGTGCAACAGATGCTATTGTAGAGTTACCCACTGAGGTTATTCCGGTAATGGATGAGTTACGTGATGTCTTTCCTGATGATCTACCAGATGAGTCTCCCTCTAGGAAGGATATAGAGCACACCAGAACATGGGACACCGTAATACCTACAGCCGAGTTTGCGTTTAATAGTTCTGTCAATAGGTCTACAGGTCTCAGTCCTTATGAAGTCATTATTGTTTATAAACCTGGGAAACCTATTGATCTTGTCCCTATGTCACTGTCCCATAAGGTGTTAGAGCTTGCAGAGTCTTTTGTGCATCACATTCATTCCTGGCATCAAGAAATCAGGCAGAAGATCACTACTAGTAAATGAACGTTACAATTTTTTTGCAAATCAACATAAACGTTTCAAAGAATTCAATATTGGAGACTCTGTGATGGTCCGCATCAGGCCTGAGCGGTACCCTCCGGAGGCCGACCCTTCAAAACTATAAAACGAAATGGTCTCAATGTGTATGAGGTAGATCTTCCACCTTCCATAGGAATTAGTTTCACATTCAATGTGGAGGATCTAGTTACTTTTCAGGGGATCACTGATACTTTGTCCGGCCCTTCGCCCACCCATCCTGATTTCCCATATTTATCCCTTGAACCAAGGCCCATTCCCGACCCATTTTTTCAGCCTTTACCTCTCATTCCTACTCTTCCTGACCTTTCTTCCCAGCCTCTACCTCCCATATCCACCCTTCTCGACTCATTTTCCCAGCCTCTACGTCCCATACCTACCTGTCCCGACTCATTTTCTCAACCTCTACCTCCCAACCTACCTGTCCCGACCCATTTTTCCAGCCTCTACTTCCCATACCTACTCTTCCTGACTTTTCTTTCCAGCCTCTGTCTCCCATACCTAACCTTCACACACCCAGAGAGGAAATAGAGGATATCCTGGACCATCAGATAGTTTCAACGTCAGACGGCGGGTTTCAGAAGCACTTGGTTAAATGGAAGTCACGCCCAGCTTCAAACAGTACGTGGCTCACTGAGGAGGAGCTTCAGAGACTTGATCCTAACATTCTGGAGCGGTTCAGGAGTTTTATTTCTCCAGTGATGAAATTTTTGTAGCCAGGGAGAATTGATGGGGACATCACGCGCACGCATGCGGCCCCTACGCACGTACGCCAGAAGGAGGACCCTCACCGTCAATCTGGATCAATGACGACGTTCAGGGAGGGCCTCCTAGTTAGGAGATGAAGTTTTGATTCAAAAGAGTGAGCTCGACAATCAAGAAAAGCCCACCATGGGATCTCATGATCGTAGCCCACTAGTCGAATTGATTTCATATTGTAGGTTTTGCTTATTATTATTATTTAGAACATCATGAACGCTTTAGATTTATTCGTTTGGTTTTTATTTTAGTTTACTTCATCGCCAAGTAATATGTTGCGCACATGGAGCGAGTTTTGAGGTATAGGGTTTTCCTATAAATAGGCACCCCTTGTAGTTCTTTTAATTCATTGAAGATTAATAAAAATTCCGCGTTTTCCTACTCTCTGAGTTGTGAAGCCTAATTGGGTGCGAAGCCCTCCCTTCTTCGAAGGGTTAACTACCGTGGTGCGAAGCCACATCTATCCTGATTCACCTCCATCCATCGCTATCTCTGTTACTCGTCTTATACCATCCACCCTTCTCATCTCCCATAATCATCTGTGCTACAAATCTGTCCCTTATTGCATCAAATTCCCTCTCTTCAACAGATTTTCAGAATCTGGCCCTGTAAGAGGGCTAAAACGTCGACAGAGCACCACGCCCAGGCCGTATCTCGGATCAACGTGAAATTTGAGGGTTTTGAAGCCTAAGCCTGGCCAACCAACCCCAAGGAGACGATTTTTGGGTATGTGGGCCCCGCATATGTGCGGCCGATCACCAGCGCACGTGCGTCAGGTCCTACTCGTGGTCCGCACGTGACAGCTGTCTTCTGGTTCAGGGTTCCCTCTCCTTTACTCTTTCATATTTGTTTTTCATAAACCCTAACCCTAGATGGTCTTAAATCCCCAAATTCTATCCCTATTCTCACCCTAGGATTCCCTGAATTGAAATTGGTAAATCCCTTGGATTAGGGGCTGATTACTATGCATGTGTGGATGATTATTTCTTATATTTGAGCATCGTTTGGTTCATAAATTTTATTGATCTAGCTCTATCATGTGTAGGCCTGGACCGTGCAGATTTCCCTTTACTCGAATGTTTGAACTTTTGTGTAAGATGTGGAATTAATATGGATTGTTTTGAATTAGTATAATCTAAAGCCTGAAATCTCGCACATCATATTTGAATTTTCCATGTCCTGCATCACTGGGCTATGCCATCCTCATTGTGCATAAGGAGGTTGGTTGATTGTGGTGTTTTCCAAGTGACGATCAATTCTTAATAGTTAAATGTTTACACCCTATTGTATTGATTCCTCTATTTTTCTTTTCTATCAATAAACCTCACTAGCATATGGACATTGGTTGATTTTGGTGTTCTTAAAGTAACCATAAATACTTACAGTTAAGTGTTTACTACAAATTGCAGTGGTCCATCTTTTTTCAGTGATTGACTTTTGGAACATTATTGGGTACCAAGAATGAAAAATGCTATGGTGATGAGAGTTCTATTCTCTCCATAGTCCATACAGCAAAAAGAAAAAGAAAAAGAAAAAAAAAAGGGTGTACTAGTTTGGCCACAAGTCCCTGAGGTCCCTAAAGTACTAGCTCACACCATGATGGATCTTGATCGTGGACAACAGACCCAATATCTATGCAATGTGGTTCTGTTCTGACATAAGCATTAGAAGACTGTCCTGTGGAGTTGGCCATACTATCCCCACATGCCTAATTAGTAGATCACACCACCATATGTTTGCATAAACAAACATAATATCTCCATGTCTAGTCATGCTGTAATGTGATTGTTTGCCCTTCATGGACCTAATTTTCCCTTAATTGCAATTCTTGCCGTTTTTCTTTTCTGACTATTGGTTATTGTAATGGACTTCTCTCATTTCTAGCCTGGAAATACAATCAGAACTTGGAATTCCATACTCATGCTTTCGAGTTTGTTGTGTTCATGAGTTTGCAAGTCTCTGAATGGACTAAACTGAAGGTGTAGAAGTCTATTGCGCAAGCTTGTTTTCCTTAAGAATTTTAGCTTCACTTCCACTCCTCTGGGATTATGAAAGCATCTCTTTTTATGTAGAGTTGAGAAATAATCCTTCAATGGATGAACATAAGCTGTTGGTAATGGCAGCAGATATTAACAGAGTTATTAAGAAAAGATAAATAAGAAGTAAATGATTAGGCTGGAAGAAAATAATCACCTTAATGAAAGATGGTGTGTGCAGATAATCTTTTTTGTGTGTATGCCCTTGACCATAGTTACTGACCAAGAAACAGATGCTGGAACTGATGTGAGGAGTGGTTGTGTGAAATGCATCAATATGCAACAGTTGCTACAACATTTCTCAAGAAGTGTGAAACAAATGACCCTTTTTTTTTTGAGAGAGTGACGGAAATCGGTTGCAATAAATGTTGGCATTTGCAAGAGGAAATGAGTTATCCGATTAACTACGCTCTAGACATGCATTTTAGATTCTTGAACTTGTGGTCCTTTCTGGTGTGTACACTCTGTAAGACTTCAGATCTCATTTTATGGCCAATGCTAAATATGCATGTGCTAAAGTTTCTGGCTTCCTTGTTGGCTAGCAATAATCAAAATTTAGCAACCGTTCAATAAAATAAAATAAAATTTTGTTACTGCATGTAGCAAAATTAAATACTGGAAATAGTGTGGCACAAGAAGGTGTAGGCCATAAAGGGTGAATTCTTTGGGGACTTTTCTCGCTGGTTTGTGATTGATTTGAGTGCAATAACAGATGCTTTGGCAATTGCCTCCATAGCCATGACTGGTGTTCAGGAAGGCCAAATTGGTGGTTGCTTGGGGCCTTGGGCATTGATCCTCAAGCCATTTGTCAGTTGCTCTTGAGTCATTTGATTCTTTTTGTCTGAGTTGTTGATTCCTCATCTTTGCCATGTTTGCTCTTTCTTAACAAAATTTGTGTCATCTCTCCCCCCCCCCCCAAAAAAAAAAAAGAAGAAGAAGAAGGAAATATTAATCACATAATTTTTTTCTTTCACTTGGCAGAATAATTTTAAACTTCTTTTGTTTATTAGGTGGAGCAGCTGCACAAGATTTTCAAGCTATGCGGCTCACCTTCAGAAGAATATTGGAAGAAGTCAAAGTTGCCGCATGCAACCATATTTAAGCCCCAACAACCGTATAAGCGGTGTATAGCAGAGACGTTTGAAGACTTTCCACCATCATCATTGCCACTAATTGAAACTCTTCTTGCAATTGACCCAGTTGATCGCAAAAATGCCTCTGCTGCATTGAACAGCGAAGTGAGATTTTAATCCTAATAGTGGTTTTCTTCTCATTTATTCTCCCTCATATATTTAGGGGATGTAGCTAATGGCATGGCATTTGCGGCTAATAAGTAAAAATGGCATTGTTGTTGTATAATGTTTACCTTTCTTTTAATAGGATTAAACTCTTAATAAACTCATCCTACACTGGAGTTCTAGCCCAGCCCATTGCAGGCCTCTGCTCTATCACCATCAAACTTCAACTAACTTTTTCCTCTTATCTCATAAAGATTTTTGAAGAGTTCAATGTTCACTTTTTCTATTTCTTCTTGGGTCCTCACCAGTTGGCCTCTTTTTGGGAACAGGATTTTCCTTTTCTTGCATTTGGCTTTCAGTGAAAGAATTCTTCATTTTATCCATTTCTTTGAGCTCTTCCTTACCCCAGTTTTGACTGTTGCTAGTGAATCACTTCATTCTAAGCATGTGGGATATGCATTTTTCCACTTCTGATCTTTCATGACAATAATGTCATTTCTTCTGGCACTATTCTGGAAAAAAAATATGGTTACTTCTTCCAGCTTATCTGATGTATGAGTTTCCTAATGCGGACCTTGTTAATTCACTGCTACCTTTCAAAAATTTCTGGATTCCACACCTAAGTTGTTCCTTTCAACTCTTGGAGCCTGCTATTGAGATTGTTCTGGAGACATGGTCAAAGCCCAGCTTCATCAACGCTACTAGGATTCAGACCAGTCGGTGATAGAGAGCGTTTATCCAGCTAATCCTTCAAACTCAAAATCTCACCAGCACTTGCACAAAAGCCAGAGCCTCAAGCAACATATTTCAAACCTAAAAAGTGACTGACGCTTTCAGTTCTAACAAAGTAGGAGCATGACCTGATGCCAGCCTTCGGATTGCTGAATACAATACCCTCAAGAAGTGGGCTTCATCATTGCTAGAGACTACAAAGCAATCTGGTCTACACAGCATTGGTTCTCTAGATTGTTTGAGCATGTGAAAAATCACTTCCCAATGGCAAATTGATCAACTTATTTCTGGCCATCATCATCGTGTAAGCCATATCCCAACTACTTGGGGCAAGCTATGCGAATCTTGTTTTGCCATTCCACTCTATCAAAGACGATATTGTTCAGTGTATCCCTGATATCATCGATATATCCCTGATATTATCCTTATCTCTAGCTCGGAGATATCGATAACACTGATAGTATTAGAAATTCTAGGTATCGGTGATATATTGCCAAGCAGTGTTTTAAATAGCCCATGGCCCATAGCATAGCGTTCAGCCCTTTGAAGTGTGACACATAAGCTACACAGTGTGTAGCGTAAGCTACACACTAATATATTTTTAATCAAGGTTGCGCTTGGTTACACCAGTTCATGATATTTTGCACCAAATTAGACTGGTTAATAGTAAAATTTAACAAAATTTCATGATATTTGGTGCAACCAAACGCAACATAATTTAATAGGAAAGGGCAATTCTTAAGTATAAAAGTAAAGAAAGAGTAACGAAACTAATTTGATATTGTTACTTGTATTATTTTACTAAAATAATTGAAAAGATTAACTAATTTTTATTGAAAATTAAAAAATGTTACAAATCAATGAAACCATTAACTTATTTTAATGTTGTAGTAGATATAACTAGTAATTTGAGCTACATAGCATGTAGCATGTGCTATTAATCATGTAACATAGACTACATGCAACTTAAGTTATTTGCATGAGCTACATAGCGTTAAGGCTAAGCTACGCTACATAGCCTAGCTATTTAAAACACTATTGCTAAGTATCGCCAATGTATTTATATGACCAATGTATTGATATCAGCAATTTTCGGTTTCTTGGTGCAATCCTCCGTCCGCGGCCACTTTGCTATCCACTTGGAAAGGGCAGAAAGTTGGGAAGGTCAAATATTAAATTTGGAGAATGGCCATCATCGCCATTTGGTGGGCAGTTTGGGAAGAAAGAAACAATCGCTGCTTTAACAGTGTCTCCTCTTCTGCCTCCATGGTGGGATCTAGGGCTAAAAAATTGGTGATTGAATGGGTTTCTAATGAAACTCCTTTAAGATCTTTTGATCTTTCTTTTCTAGGTTGTTAGGTGCGGCTTGCCATCTCGGCAGCTTCTTTCTGGTTTCTTGTTTCTTTGTTGTTTTCTTTTGTTGTTGCTCCTTTTCTCCCTTTAATTGAGGTTACTTTTAAAAAAAAAATAAAAATGTTTTGATATTGCCAATGTATCACCAATATTTTCAACCATGTAAATTCCAAGTGTTACTTCTATCGCCAATATTTTCGACTGTGTGAATTTTGGGTGTTACTTCTATCGCCAATATTTTTTACCGTGTATATTCCAGGTGTTGCTTGTATCGCTAGTATTTTAGCAATATTTTGATAATATCGCCAATGTATTGATATCGCCAAAATTTTGTTTATTAGAAAAAAATCCATTTCAATTTTTTCTTTAATGGGTGCATGGTTGTATCATGAAATTCATGTTTGTACACGTGTATATGTATGCAATCACGGATGGATGAATGGATGGATGTATGCATTTGTGTGTATGCGCACATGCATGAATGGATGGATGGATCATGCATTCGTGTATGTATGTATGTATGTGCATGCATGTATGGATCCACCAATTTTCCCATGTTTCCCTAAGTCAACAATACGTGCTTTTAGGCCCCATTAAAGGGAAACTTATTATTTGATTCCTAAGTATGCAAATATGCATCTTTCTCGCTATTGTAGTATTATTTGATTCTTAAATATGCAAATATATGTATTTTAGCATCTCTTGAAGTATCATTGAAAAATTCCACCATTTCCCCCATGTTTCTCTAATGTTTCCCTGAGTCAGCGTTACATGCTTTTAAAACCTCATTAAAAAGTATGTATGCATCTTTTTTGCAATTCTTTGATTGCCAAATATGAAAATGTGTATTTTAGCATCTCTTAAAGTTTCCCTGAGAAATTCCACCATTTCCTTTTGTTTCCCCAATGGATATCGAAATCAAAGCTCCAACTCCATGATTTTTTATGTAAAACATGAACCAATGGATTTGTAACCATTTGACACTGATTTTACATATTTTCAACAAAAAAATGGATCGAAAATTGAAAATGCTCACCGGATCGAACATGTGGGATATTTGGCACTTACCTTTGCGTTTCATATTGCACATGTGGAATACAAGATATATCTTGGGATATATCAGCCGATATCGTCGATATTTAAAACATTGATCCTAGCCAGCAATACATGTAATGATCCTGATACTGCGAACATTGTTTCCTAGTACATCTTACCCACGTCCTTTTGGGCCTTACTATTCCCTTTTAGAGCCTTCCAACTTGAAACAACCCGGTCCTAACTGGTGTAGTTCCCGGTATTTGTTGCACATGGATAAACCATCCAAGTCTACTTTCCCACATTTTATTACCAATTGTTGCTACTTCTAAGTTCTCTTGAATTCATTCATTTCTAATTCTATCATTCCTTGCCTTGTGACTCATCCATCTCTACATCCTCATTTCAGCTACACTCATCGTGTGAACACTTTTTTCAAAAAATTGCCCAACATTCTCTCCAATAAAGCATGCCGATCTTATAGCTCTCTTTTAAAATTTCCCCTTTCGTTTCATTGGTATGTGGCGATTACATAAAATTCCAGAGGCACATCTCCACTTCATCCACCCAACTCTAATTTTGTGAGCAACATCCTTCTCGATCTCTCTGTTCTCTTTTAAGATTATTGACCCCAGATATTGAAAATGGCTTGTTTCTGTTGAGCATGGCCAATCTCATTTCTGCCCGTAATTTCTGGAACTTTGTCATTCTCGATGTGATTCTACTAGGGGTGCAACTTGGGTTGGGTCAACCTGAACACTATTAGCCCAACCCAAACTTTAGGTCGGGTTGTGTTGGGTTGGATTGAGGTTAGTTTTGGGTTGCGGGTGGGTTGGGCTTGGGCTGAAAATCCTCAACCCAACCCAAAGTTGGCTTGGGTTTGGTTGAGGCCTCAGGCAACCTGACACAACCTGAACCCAATGTTATGTGCAGTTCATATGCATGTGAGTTATGACTGTTGATCAACATGCATTATATAAATGTAAAATTATGGTCTTCATGAAAATGGGGTTCATGATTGGAACTGTCCATGCTCTGGACATGATATATAGGTTTTATGATCCAAACTGTCCATGCATAATAAATAGGGTTCGTGATCCAAACAATTGGAACCATCCATGTTGCGGACTCTATGCTGTGGGTAGTTATAGGGTGTTACGTTAACGGTGTTACTTGATAGTTAGATGTTTGACTTTGTGTTAGTTTAGTAGTTGCAAGTGTTAACCCATTCTAAACCCAACCCAACCTGAATTGTATTATGGTTTTGTATTCAGTACCTTGGGCCTCAGGCTGACACGTGTGGTTGGGTTGGGCCTTAACTGACCTGATGCACCTGAGTTCCATCTCTTGATTATACATGCCCAAAATACAATTGTCTTAATGTTAAAAGTCTCTACTGAGACACCATGGAATGTTCCATCTGCCGTGATTACAATTTCATCTTTTTCTTTCCGGGTTCTTCAGACTGTAAACTACTGTGGGTGTACGTTGGATTTGTCAGCCAATGAAGTAAATATGATCAAAACTGGAAACGCCCGTCAAATGTCCACCTATGCTATCGCTACCCTGCACTACCAAACTACGGAGATCCCTCCTGCTGTTTCCCCTACCAGAAGAGGAAATTACCTGCAGTCTTCTTATTCATAGAATAAAATACCCTCTCCTATTTTGCTCTTCTGGAACCTGATGATGTGTGTTCTTCTTTGGTAAAATTTATTTTGTTTCAAACCATTTTCATGAACTCAAATCCCTCAACATTCCATGACAAAATCTTCTTAGATCTCTCGATTTTCCTCTCCTCCTGTCCAAAGATCATCATTTAAGGGACCGTTTGGCATCTCTACAAATAAGATCTTATTTGCTTATTTCTATAATAAAAAAATCGTTTTTCAAAAATAGATTGTTTGGTAACGGTCTAATTTTCCACGTACTAATTCAGACTTAAGAGGTTTTACCCCTTAATTCTCTAGGTATGGAAAGTTTTACCTTCCCCCCCTTTTTAAGAGCTTATTTTGCTAAAGCGGGTAGATGTTTTAGGGCTTTTCTTGAACAAGTTTTTCCCTCAACTTTTTTTAAAAATTCCCATATTACTCACTTCTCTTCTCTTGTCGATCCCATCCATCACATCGAAGGTGGGCCCACATGATGAATGACCCGTGATGAAGGTAATGGTCCACATCAAAGGTGGGACCCACACGATGGATGGTGGACTCACATGATGGACTGTTGACATCAAAGATGGTCCTACATGATGAACAACCCATATTGAAAGTGGGCCACACATGATAGATGATCCACATCAAAGGTGGGACCTACATGATGGATGATGGACATGGAAGGTGGGGGCCTGCATGATGGATGGTTGACATCGAATGTGAGCCCACATGACGAATGACTCATATTGAAGGTGGGCCACACACGATAGGTGGTCCACATCAAAGGTGGGACCCACATGATGGAGGTGGACATCGAAGGTGGGTCCACATGATGGATGATTGACATTAACGGTGGGCCCACATGATGAACAACCCATTTTGAAGGTGGGGTCTGACATGAGAGATGGTCCATATCAAGGTGGGCCCACATAATGGGCAGTTCACATCAATGGTGGGCCCCACATGATGGATGGCTCACGTCAAAGTGTGCCCCGCATGATGGCGGTCCACATCCAAGGTCTAGCATGCTGGGGTGCCCATATCCAAGGTGGCCCGACATGATGGGCGGTGGACATCGAAAGCGCGCCCCACATGATGGACGATGGAAATCAAAGGTGGGCCTAGATGATGGATGGTCCACATCAAAGGTGGGCTGATGGATGGTGGACATCAAAGATGGCTCCACATGATGGACGAGTCAAATACCCACATCGAAGGTGGTTCTCACCTTTGGTTGCCCATTCCTCTTGATTGGGTAATTTTAGCCATCCAATCAATAGCCAAAAAACGAACAGTCCACATTGATCATAATGGAGTTTCAATTTTAAAAAATGACAGCAACTATCTTTTAAAAAAAGCTCTTATTTGAATGTTTTACCAAACATTCTTATTTTCAATAAGAACTTTTTTCGGTTTTGAAAAAATGATTTTACCAAACAAGCTTATTGTAAAACAAGAGTTGGAACAAAAAGTCTTAATTCTTTAGCTCTTATTAGAGTAGCTCTTATTAATTAGATAAAAGTGTCAAACGGGCCCTAAGCAAACTTTCTCGACTCCCCTTGTCCTTTGGCAGTTGTCCCCAAACTAAATCTTCATTTGTAGTCCAATTATTTTGATTCCCCTTTTACAAAACAAACACTTCTTGATTGTTAATAGTTACAGAAGCTATCATGACACTGTAGCTCCATATTCAAATTACAATAATTTGAATCTGCATATGGTATTATGATTTATAATTTGATCATATTAAAGTGTTATAACTTTATATTTCCAGCGAGTTTCACCTATTGTTAAAAATTCACAATTATCTGGAAAAAAGCTTTAAAATGTAGAATTTAGGAAAACATAACCAGGCTGCGCAGCACGTCTTTTGCCAGACCCTGATGTTGCCTTAAAAATTTATCCTTGCAGATTAAATAAGGTAGTACAGAATCCAATTTTTGTTGACATCAATATAATTTCAGAATAGCAGTTATTTTTGTTGACATCATTAAATGCTGGAAATTCAGCTATCTTTCCAAAAATAAAAATAAAAAAAATCTGCACTCTGCACCACATTCAATAGAAGGTTGTCTTTGTCACCTGATTGGTTTCTATTTTGCAGTTCTTCACAACTGAGCCTTATGCCTGTGAGCCTTCAAGCCTTCCCAAGTATCCTCCAAGCAAAGAGATGGATGCTAAACT
Source organism: Magnolia changhungtana (assembly GCA_030180095.1). NCBI lineage: Eukaryota > Viridiplantae > Streptophyta > Magnoliopsida > Magnoliales > Magnoliaceae > Magnolia > Magnolia changhungtana. The sequence goes on along the minus strand of JASAUF010000647.1, from coordinate 2,422,928 downwards.
GAGGGATGAAGAAGCTAGAAGGTGTCGTACTTTTGTATGCCTTGATATACTTAAGACTTTAGTATACCTTGGATTCTCCATCTGGTACTGGACAATCTAATGCTGGAAGAGTGTTTCTAATCTCACATGAAAATAGTTTTAAAAGGGGGGGAAAGATCTCACTTGAAATGTGGAGAAAGTGTCTGCACTCCCTTTGATTGGGAAATGGGTCTAGTGCACTGTGTGGCCTGTGATTTACTCCTACCATTACTTCTCGAGCATCGCTATCTAGCTGAATTCTGTGATTTATTCCTATTATGTTTCTGAATCTAGTTTATGGCTATGTAGGTTAAGAGCTGGTAGTGGAAGAGCCAACGGTGATGGTATGAAGAAGACTCGCATACGTGATCGAGCTGCTAGGGCAATGCCTGCCCCAGAAGCTAATGCTGAGCTTCAAGCAAACCTTGATGTATGTCATGCTACTGCCTCTATCTGCTCTACTTTTTAAGCTTACAATAGAGTAATCAAATGCAGATGCTGAACGAAAACATAACATAGTTGAATTATAGTCAGAACATGTTGAACTTTGAAAAATGTCAACAAGTTGTGTAGAAAAGCTGTCTGGCAATCTATATGCTACCTAGTAATAGATCGAGAAAGAACATAACTACAGCCACTTTGGCCTGTTTGATATTATCCCAAATCACCATTGGATTAGATAGCTATGGTGATACGAAGATACATCGCATCAGCACTACATTTGGGTTGGCCCCTTTTTTGGGATTTGCATCCAGAAAAGGTGGGTTTTCCACTTCAAACCATCGCTATTTGGAAAGCTTCTAAGGTCTTATTGTTATGCGGAGCCTCTGTTTTACGATTCTGTTACTCTGATAAAATGATTGTCTTCACCATCATCATGGCCTTGTTTCATCTATTTTGGTAATCATTGTGATGATTTTCTCAGCAAAGATTTCATGGCTGGCTGCCCATCTGACATCAACCTCCTTCAGCCATGCTTAGGACCGGCTGGCTATCACAATGCAGAGTTAAAATGTGCTGATTAAAGAGAAAAAGAAACCAATGCCATCGACCCTAAAAGGCAGAATTATCCAGCATTACCTCAGGGATTCTGGCAACTCACATTTTGATGATGCTTTTAAGAAGAAAATGTGCAGATAGAATTAAAAAGGGAGGGAAATGGCAAAATGGTAGCTCTAATATCATTTTGAAAGAATTAATTCCCACATGGAATGCAATATGATTTCTCACCTAAAACAGAATCACTGAGGAATATTGCATTCTGCCCATGGTAAATCTGTTTGTTTTGAGTTTATTGCTGCATTTTACTTTTACATAATCCTTGAGCTGAAGTTATGCGTGTACAGGCGAGCCCCATGGTATAGGGATCCACATGGTTTATTTCGTTGACTCAAAACTTGGATGGGCCACGCCCCAAAAATCCCCCAAATTGGACAATTCTCCCAATCCCAGCTTTGGCATTTTGCCAACTGAGTATAGACTGTTGCTTCTTTCATTAACCATTTTTCAGGCACCTACTGAAAGGTTAAGATTGTCTTATCAAGGAGATTTTATGGGAGTAATCTGTCACCTGCCTTTCAAATAAATAAATAAATAAATGAAGTGGTCCAATTTTTCAGTCTATCAGATCAATGTTTTAACTACCGACAATATCGGCCGATATATCCCATGATATATCTTGTATCCCACCTGTGCGATACGAAACGCACAGGTAGTGCTTATATATCCCACATGTTCAATCCGCTGAGCATTTTCAATTTCCGATCCCATTTTTTGTTGTTGAAATTATGTTAAATCAATGTCAAATGATTACAAATCCATTGGTTCTTCATGTTTTGCATGAAAAATCATGAAGTTGGAGCTTTGATTTCGATATCCATTGGTTTTTCATGTTCTCCATTTTATTTTTTTCACGAAAATTTCCTTCAACCAGCTGTCATTTGAGACTAATTTAAAAGTATTTGATGAAAAGATCATTACAGATACTCTAATTTTGAAATTTGAGTATAGGTGGTCTGATTTGGGGGAAATTGGGGAAAATTCAAAATTTTCCCAATTTCTCCCAAATTGCTTGCAATGTTGCACTCCAAACATGAAATCAAGCATGTATGAGGGCTGATCTACTGATTTGTTGAGAAATGAAAATCATTTTTGGAAATTGAAAATCATTTTAATTAAAAATTAATAAAAAAATATATTTGAGACTAATTTCGAAGTACTTGGAAGTGTTGGTGAAATGATTATCACATACCACTCTAAATGTTATGCATTCAATTTGAATATAGTTGCATTAGTTCAGCTAGTGCATAGCTTAGGACCATATATAGATGAAACCTATTATGTGCACTTCTTTTTGAGATGATATGATTTAAAAGTGTGTATTAAGGTCTTTTTTAACAATCCCTAAAGTTTCATTGAAAAATTCAACCATTTTCTCAATGTTTCCCCATGTTTCGCAAAAAGTGCGATAAATTACCCGATACAAACAATATATCCCGTGCAATAACAGATACGTATTTGTATCCCAAGGATGCATTACGTAATGCGATATGGATATTTTGAACACTGCATCAGATCAATTTTCTCAGCCACACTTGGACAGGAGAGCCAAGGATATTGCACATATCCTTTGGGTGAGGATCATATGATGCCTCTTTACAAAATCTATAATCACTTGTTTACTGCAATTAAAACTTCCTGTTGTTGAGAGCATGTGATCTTATGGTTTGTCTAACTATTCTTGATCATGATCATTTTTTTTTGTCAAAGGTGGGCTCAATTATTTCTATACGAGGGACTTCTATTATTGAAAAACTTCAATACACTGGCAGTGTGATGGACGATATGCAGCCAATTAGAAATTGCACACGTGGCATGCAATTAGTCAAATTAAACTGTCCAAATTATGGTACCCAGTCTGTGTCATGAACCAAAAATTGAGCTTATTTGATTATCTGACTATCTATTGGATGATTAAAAATGAAAAATATCCAATGGTCCTATTTCCACAAACAGGTGTGCACAAATCAGAGGTTATGACTGTTGAACCAGTCTAATCTTAGGGTTGTGATGGCGACATCTACTCGTTTTTATTTGAGTTAATATATGCCATGTGTACAGTTTCTGAGGGCCTGCATATCAAGCGTCATCGGCAACCTGAGTATCATTTAACTCTTTATAACTCGTTTCTGTTTTTCGTCAATGTCTGTCTTCAATGAGCTTATTTTTATTTATTCACTCAAGCAAATGTACCTACTCCAAACAATCACTACATTCATCATGTTTGTTTCCTGTTTCAGCTGAGGAGGCGTCTGATCACGCATGCAAATGCAAAGAGCAAGAGTGAGAAGTTCCCTCCTCCACACCAAGATGGAGCTCTCGGCTATCCACTGGCTTCTGTGCATCACATAGATCCCCACTTCGATCCACCAGATGTTCCATTTAGTTCCACATTCATCTACCCAAAGGACCCGGGGCTCTCCACTTGGTCTGGCCCTTTGGTGGACCCCTCGTTGGCTGACCATCCAAGGCAAAAGAAACAGAATGTGGACCCATGGAAACCACCTTCTGGTGCAAGGGAAATTCGTAAGGGTAGTGTCCGGGTCAAAGGGAAGGAAAGCATGCCTTAGAACAGTCTGCCCACGTGCCAGAGACTTGGTTTTGTGAGGTGCTTTTATTGTGAGTGGCATTTTGTGATCAGCCCGGAACGTCAAAAAGTGTATGGTGAGGTATAATCTATCCGTTCTTTGTTTTTGTTTTTTTTTAAAAAAAAAAAAAAAATTTAATTCCATTTTTTGGTTATTATTATTATTTTTTTAATTTTATTTTGGATGGTTGGCCTTGTTATAGGTTACAAAAGTAGCTTCTTTGATTTGTATATTTTATTTTATTTTTCTTTACTATTTTCTAGTGTTGAAAATGGGATGCTGTTCAGGATAGTTGGATCTGATAAAATATATCATGATCTTGTATGAATTCAACTGTTCCTCCTTGACATTGTTACTCTTGTGAATTACATTCCTGTCAGTATCATTTGTTAATTCCACAGATTAATTAGTGAAAAGATCGATCTTGATAGTTACAATGGTTGATATTCTACCCCAGGAAGGGGATCTTCATTTGTTTTGTGGGCCTATAACTTGTGTTTGAAGAGGTATGATGTGCTGCTCAGGCTGAAAGTTTGTACAGTATGGTTTTTTACTATGTACGGGTGGGGTTCACAGTTCAGTGATCCAAACCATTGATATTATGGTCCCACTCCCAGATGGAAAATTCCTTGGATGGGCAACTTGGAAAGAAAATATGGAAACAGCTTACATTCAACCAGAAGAGAGGCCAAATATTCAATAACTAGGATCTTTCAATCTTGGGGGATTGGCTGCATGGGCCATCCATGGTGAGTCCATTGTTTCAACAGTTTTGTTCACTAAACCATAGGTTCCACTTGACAAACTAAAAATATGAACATATTGTACAGACCTGGGGCCTGAGCATTGTATTATACCTCGTGTTTCAATAGTAGTAACTTGTACTAAAACTAGTGTTTAGAGTCGTTTTTGTAGCTCAAATGGAAGGTGCTGTCTTATAACCTTGAGATTATTATATTTTTCAGAAGGCTGTGTTTGGATGCACTATTTGGTTGAATTGCAATAATTGGTTTGATTACTAGGTTAAATGACCATACCGTAGTTACCCAGTTGAGGCTGGTTCTTCTACTATTATGGATGAGAATTTTGTGCAACTAGCTGTGCACGGGGCCTTCTGTTATGTGTATGGCATTCAACCCATCAAGTAGGGTCACCCACCATGAAAATGGGCTGGCCAAAAATCAACCTGATCCAATCATCGGGTGGGCCACACTGCCAACACCAATAGAAAACAACGAGCCACCACCAAAACATATGAAAGTTTTAGGGATAGTTTTCAATGAATAAGGTTAAATGTAAATGAATATGCTCTAAATGCATGTGAATAAGTTTTGTAGGTCCTACTCATGGCTTAGAGGTAGACTCAGAAGAGTTTCAACACAGAGGTCATAGGTTAGAGTACCCATTGTGGTGTGTATTAGAAAAACAGTTTTGCAGGTAATATTTAATCTACAACAGTTGTGGAGGATCCGGCCTAAAATCTCCACCATGCATATGAAGGTATGTATTTAGGGCGATGTTGATACTGTCATGTTAGTGGACCACCATGTGGGTTGACATATTTCAAGAACCATGCAATTGGCTGATAATAGTTATCTGGATGGTGCAATTTCCTCGTTGAAATCAGAGTGTTGTTCCTTGGTAATTTTAATTTTTTTAATATTACATTTGATGCCTGAATTTCCATGATTTATGGTATGGCTCATGCACATGGTGGTCCACTCTATTTAACAGCTTTGATCACCCTTAATGTGGATACCATGTAACTATTAAGGCTAGACGATCTGTGTGGTCCACCTAATTGAAAACTTGGATCTCATGCGGTCACGCTGTGTACGGCTCCACATGCCTGTGGATTTAGCAGACCTCTACCTAAACAACTATGATTGCAAAGGAGTAGATACGGAGCCAGCAGTAACAAATCACTAGTGTCCACGGAGACATGGTACAACATGGGATATCAAGACGGCTGGTCTATTGGGCACGATGTGGCTTAAATTTATAAGTAATTCGAAGATCCTTGCAGCTCTTTCCAGGGTTTTTTTTTTCCCCCTCCCCACCTTGTCTGAGCTGGGCGTAAAGATCCTTGGGGGTAGATCAATGCAATGTTTCAATTTCCCATTTGCATAGCATTGTCTAATGTGACATTGGAGATAGTCAGATGATCCATCTACAGTAAGCAACAAAGCCTAACTGCCCTGATTATTCTAGATCATGGCACTCGTGCTGGCAATGCTAGAGATCAGTAAGCCCATCTTCTAGCGCCACCCAGAGCCATGCAAATAAACCTCTTCATTAATCAATAACCATGTTTTCATGAGCAGAAATGGATCAGATTGGGTAGTGCAGGCGAAGGAAGAATTGTTAGAAATTCAAACCAATTCAGCATTTTTCCACTGCTTACCCCTCACAGACGCTTAAAATGAACTAAAGGAATGATATATCCAGATTCCCCTTGCATGCAAACCAACCTTAATTGTGGGACCCTATCCAGTCGTATCCTCGCCATTAAGCATTCCTAGTTTGAGGTCAGTTCATGCCCATTGAATTGGGCAGATGGTTCGTATGTTTGTTCAATGTCTTTTAACCACCTATTCCTGGCCGCTGACATCATCCAAACAGTGATCCACCATATCAATGGTCCATGTACAAGCAAAAAACTTCTGGACCATGACCATGTCTTAATTGAAAAGGTTATATTTACCCTCACATATAAATTTCTACTTAAATAGAGACAGGAGTTGCCTAGTCACAAACATTCCATGTACAGGGGAAAATTCAAACTTTAAGGAAGAGTATGCTTCAATAAAAAAAAAGTTCACTAATTAGAGCAAAAATTCCATTTCCCGCTGTTATCTCCAACGAAATTCAAATATTATTGAGGCCCAAAACACCATTGATCAAAATAAAATTGAACTACATATACCAAATACAACTTGCTAGAATGATGAAACAATTCCCTCTGAACAAACACCATGGAGCTTGGATCTTTGACATTTTACTCTCATCAACGAGAAAAAACCAATTCATAGTCATCCTCAAGCCGATGCTGGAGTTAAAAGTGCCAATATTGAAATATTCCACACGTGATGCTGCTTTCCACTTCCCTTCAACTATTTTTCTCTCTTATTAGGATGGAATGCCTTCTTTCTCGAATACATTTTTCATATCCACCATCACCTCTAAACCCATTTTCAGCAGAGAGTCAACCATCGCTGGGATGTCTTTTCTCAAGGAACTAGCTACTGCCTGGCCAGCATAAACAGAACAAGAATCCAAGAATAAAGGTGCATGAATAAAAATGAGAATAAGCAAGAGCAAGAACGTTTTTATACAAAGGCATTCTCGAGTGTTTCCGATTTTAGCCATGGATGGGGCATACTCCATCCAGATCAGTAGTGAGACAATAACAGTTATGAACCATTGCTGTCTCAATTTAGTTCGGGATGAAAAAGGAGCCTAACGCAGTCTCTGTTTTCCAAGCTGCAACAAACACAGCAGATTGGTTCCACCAAAAATGCTATGAAAGAAGTCCCAATTGGGGTGGTAGACAAACAGGTGGTGGAGCAGAGCAAAACAAAACAATAGTCTTTCAATGTCACCAGTAATTGAGTATTCAATAAGGCAGTCGCAGGGATTAATGAGTGCAAGACCCTTTTTTTTTTCTGGGTCCGGCTCCATGGCTCAGTGGTAGATAGACTCTGTTTCAACACTAAGATCATGGGATTGAGTGCCCATGCGGTGTGGGTGTGTAAAACAAACAAAAAAGAAAAAAGAAACAGTGCAAGTCTCTCTCCTTCTCATTGAATCCAATGAAACGTGGCTAGGGAGGCAGGTGAGTGGTGACCAAGAAACATGATTGTGAAAAGACTGGGGGAGAGTGAATATTAGAAAGAGACACCATATTCACAATGCATTAAAATCAGAACAGCCTGGGCCAGTTGAATTCCGCCTGTGGTATCCAGACCAATCTCCAAAACCTAGCAATGAACTTGAAAATCATACGGTCCAAGATTGAAATGAGATCAGTGAAACAGGTTTGGAAAAAAAAAACCAAAGAAAGAAAGAAAAAGAAACAGAGAGAGCTAGGGTACCCTATTGTGTGCATCCATGGATGCGTGGGTTAAAATTACAAAATTCATCCATAAATCAACAAAATCACAGACAATATGATCAGGAAATGTAACTGAAGCTTTGGGTTTTGTGGCACAAAAATGGCGACAAATTATAAAATATTTGTTAAATCAATTAAATTGAACCTGGGATGCTTTAAATAAAAAACAATCAGTTGAGTTTATGGTCATCTTGCCAACTTTATGATCAGATAAGAGCAAAACCAAGTTGAAATGGCCAAGCTCCGAATCAACTTGGTGAATTCAACTTGTACCAATAACCCATTCTTGACACTATTAGTAAAAGATAACCCTTTTAAGATTGAAAATCCACCGTAAAAATTAAGTACAAAAATGAATACCTTCCTGTCTTCTTCTTTCTTTTGCCACTTTACCACCTCTTTAGGCCACTGACTAACCAGCTTCTCAAGCTCAGCTGGGATAAGTGGCTTCTTCAGATCAGGAAGAATCTGTTGCATAAGCAGAGAATAATGATGAATATCGCTTCTAAGTAGAAAGCACCCACTGACTAAAGAAAGTCATTTGAAAATGTTTCGATTTAATTTAAATTTTGAGGACAAGGACCGGTTCTAATGGCTATCTAGCACCTTATTACTGAGAAACCATATGAACTTCAAGCTTAGGATTTGTGCAGTGTCCTCAACCTTGAATAGGGACAAGTGGGCCCCACTTGTCAACATTCAAGGCTCAAGAATTCAATGTATGCCGTTGGCATCAAGTTCATATAATTAATCCTTGTTTGTTGTTACTAACTTCCTCAAAATGTGAATTGAGCATAACATATGATCCACCTGGTTGAGCATATGAATCATGGCAGCAGCATCCTCAGGCTTATGTTCAAGTAGAAATCCCTGGAAAAAAAAAGAAGCAAGGAAACCAAATTATAAGTCTTTCAAACCGTGCCATAAATGTACTAATAGCATAAGCCATATTAGTATATTCAAATTTATGGAAAATCATCATTTTTTTTTTATTTTTTTTTTGTGGGGATGCAAATTATAATCTACACGAGTTGCCATTATAGAAAGATAATGCAATGTACTTATATAATGTTAGTGCGTGGGTGTGTTGTGTACAGAGTCTTTTGTGCTCTTCAGGAGTATGTAAAGGTGTTCTCTATTAATATAATAAAAGTGACTTCTCTCACAGAACTCTCCTCTCTTCTTCTTCCTTTCCCTTCCCAACCTCTCAAACCAACTTGGTATCAGAGCAAAGGGCTTCGCGTTGACTGGTGCTACATGAGTTTGATGATGTTAGCAACTGTACGGTTTCTGACGTCAGCTATTGTATGGTCCGTACAGCTCAGTTTTGATCGGGAAGAACATGGTTTAATAGATCTTGAATTTAAAAGAATTATGGTGATTTTTGTGAGATTTTTAGAACCCATCTGAGATATATTTCATTCATTTTTCTTTTCCGGCAAAAAAACCTAAACCTCGATTTTTCTTGGATTTCTCCCAAATCAGTAGCTATTTATTTGGATTCTCATCTCATGATGGATCAGTTTCACTGTATTTGACTCCTCATGGAGTTGTTTCTAAGAGAGGAAGGGATTTGGGGGTGCTGTAAAGCCAAACAGAGGGTTGACCATACCATGTTTGGGTCCTGGGGGATCTAACTGTACACCGTAACTCACCATGTATGTGCTTATGGATGATCTTCATGCGTAAGTCAGTGTTTGACCCTCTCCATCATCTGAAACTAAGTTTCCATAGATTTGTGATTGTTTCTATCTTGTGGTGCTCTCTTCGAGTTGTTTTCTCTTGGTTTTCTTGTCTGTGAACCCTTATGGAGGACAAGATGTCTCCGGGATCTGGTGTGGAACTTTCGGAATCTCATCCTGATGAGGACATTACCTCATGTACACCCCTACATACGTATCAAAGGAGAAAGCGGGCCGCGCCGATTTCCTTATGGCTAGGCGAGTACTCGTGATCGTGCTGAAGACCCCATGTGCATGTGCGAGCATTTGGAAGACCCCACATTGGGAAGATGCACATGGGTTGCTTTATGGAGTGATCCACACTGTTGGATCGGAGGGACGCGACGATTGGGCCATTAGATCGCATGGATCACATGATTAGGCCATTGATCATTAATCGTCCACATCAGTTTTAGACTTTATCATATTTTATGATTTAGTTTTTTATTATTTAATATTTAGACACATTATGAGTGTTTTAGTTGATTTTATTTAGACTAGGGCTATTTTCGTTAAAGTTCACAAGACGGGGATTTTTGTAATTTTTGAAATTTCTTGGATCTATAAAAGAGGAGGGCGTGTGACCTCTCCCTCATTGAATTCCGTGATTAAAAAAAAAAAAAAAAAAGAAAAGAAAAGAAAAAAAAGCTCTTGCTTTCTTCTCCCATCTTCATGCGATTTGGAATGAAGATTGGTGCGAGACTAATCTTCATTAACAGAGGTGCGGGATCTCCATCTATCCCCACACCGTCTTCTGTTTTCTTCCCCATCTAGGTATTTCCTTCAGATTCTTAATTCTCCCATCCCAAATCTTCATCTTCTCCCAAACGCAACTTTTTCACGCCCATCCGTAATCCAAACCCTAACCCTAAACCTAAAATTCCCAATTTTCCTACTTTCCCAAATTAACCAAACCCTAATTTTCACCCTAGGTTGTATTAGTTTACCTATTTTTAAATAGACTATAACCTATGCTAATTAGATGTCTCTACATCCATTAGATCCTAGTTTCTTTTTATTTAATGATCTTGAGTTACGATGTTGGTAGCTTAGGCTAGGATTATGCATGGTTTTCTTTTGATTTTCATGATATTTGTGATGATTATAGCGATGTTTGTGTTTTTTTGTTAAATATCTTAATTCGGCTATTTGATCTCACATGTTACTTAGTTTATGCATCGGTCCTGCATCGCATCCCTTGTTAATTACAACCATAAAGTTGAATAGTAACAACTATTTGAAGTGGGCACAATCTGTAAAGTTGTTTTTAAGGGGGCAGAGACAGACTTTCATATATATACTGGATAAAGCTCTGGATTCTATAGATGCAAATTTCAAGTCTTGGACCAAGAAAAACTATCAGGTCATGGTTTGGCTGCTTAATAGTATAGAACCAACTGTGAGTAATTTTGTCATATTTTTAACTTCAGCGAAAAAGATATAGGAGACCCTTCATGACATGTACTAAGAAGCTCAGAATATATCAAGAATGTTCACATTGATCTCACACATTGGAAGATTTTAACAAGATTCAAGATCTCTGAAGGAGTACTTCTCTACACTTCGAGGTATGTGGGATGAGTTAGACCTCTATCATCCCCTTCCCACTAACTGTACAATATACTACATCGTAAAGATACCAAAATTATGCAGTTCCTTTTTGGGCTCAACCCTGAGTATCATTTTGTTCGAAGACAAATTATCATCATGGATCATCTTCCCTCTCTAACAACTATCTACGCCATGTGTCAAAGGGTCACTACATGGGGTACTCAAGGACGTGGACAAGATTCTAGATCGAGTACTCGAGGCAAGGGTTGTGATGTTAATCATGGGGGGCGCAGTAGTCATGGCCGTGGTGGACGAGGATGTAGACGTGATGGTTCTCACTATTGTACTCACTATGGGGGTACCAACCACTCTATCAGTCATTGTTGGGATCTCGTTGGTCGCCCACCTTGGTTAGCTGTGTCAGTGGCTAGTAGTGCCACCACTAGTTTCGAGAAGACTTCAGTGCCGACTGCAACAAAGAAGTCTACCTCTTCAGAGCCGACTGTAGTAAAGAAGTCTACCTCAGGTGATTCTGTTCTCTTGTCTCGTGAGGCCTATGATGCCCCGATACGATTGCATGTGTGTGAGGTACCTACCACTCCCAAAGCCTCTACAACCCAGTCAGGTATTACCCTCCATGTAGCCTCTCCTTTTACTTCAAGGGCTATTGACTATGGAGCTACCTCACACATGACTGGTAAGCCTCATTTATTTAGCTCCTATTTACCTTCCATCCAGTCACACTTAGTCATTGTTACTGATGGAAACCAGACTCCTGGATCTGGATCTGGTTCCATCAAACACTCCTACTATGGATCCGACGTCAGTTTTGCATTACTCAGCATCCGCCTCAATCTATTATCAGTCAGCTCTCTTGCAAAATCCTTGAATTGTTTAGTGACCTTCTTTCCTTCTCATTGTATTTTAGGACCTCCAGACAAAGCGGATGATTGGTAGGGCCATGAATGTGAAGAAATTTAGTTTTTTGGTGATGCACCTACAATAACGTCTAGTGCCTTGTCCTTAGAAAAGGAGTCAGGGTCCTGATGGTATTGTTTTTTAGGGCATCCATCTTTGTTTAGGTTGAAACTTTTATTTTCTTCCATATCTGTATCAAAATCTTTAAACTGTGAAACTTATGGGTTCTCCAAACATCATCAGGTTGTGTTTCCTCCTAGTTTATCTGAGAGGAAACCCATACCATTTAAGTTGGTCCACTCGAATGTTTGGGGTCCTGCTCCCATTACCTCTCTTTTTGTATATAAATATTTTGCTACATTTATTGATGATTGCACATGAATGACTTAGGTTTATCTTTTAAAATCCAAGTATGAAGTTTTTGATATGTTCAGGTTTTTTAACAACGAAATGACCAACCAATTTTAATGCCCCATGAAAGTTTTACATTCTGATAGTGGGCAAGTATATATCGAATGCTTTTTTGTCTATCTTGTAGGATCATGGTATCTTGTCCCGTACATCATGTCCATGCACCCCTCAACAAAATGGTATAGTCGAGCGAAAAATCCGTCACCTTCTTGAAGTTACTCGTATCGTACCGTACCCCCATACTTGGTATGAATCTTCCAAAACAATTCTGAGATAATTCTTTACTAACTGTTGTTTTCCTGAATAATCACATTCCATCCTGAACACTGTCACACAAGTATTCATTTGAAATCTTGCACTCACAGGACAAACCGTTTCCGTTACCCCCTAAAGTTTTTGGGTGTACATGCTTTCTTCATATTCTTGATGGGAATAATGACTAGTTAAGTCCTTGAGCCAAAAAAACGTGTTTTCTTAGATTACTTTCAGTCTCAAAAGGGGTATAAGTGTTATGATCCTTTGACTTGTAAGAGGTATGTATCTACATATGTCACCTTCTTTAAAGAGATTCCATACTTTTCAAATGAAAGGAGATCTTTGCAACATCTTCTTGTTAGTCAGGGTGAGTTTATACAATCTAATTCTAACCCTATACATCTTTTAGTTTTATGTCTAGATAAGGATATGGTATCTGCCCCGTCTGTCCCAAAACCTATTCTTATGTATCATTGATGAACTAAAACTTCTACTGATCACCCTCCTACCACTTCATCTACTCCTGTTGGCAGTTTAGGTATAAACTCTCACTATCAACCTCATGATAATCTTCCCATCACCTTATGCAAACCTTTCCGCTCATGCACAAAGCATCCCATTAGTAATTTTGTTTCCTACCACCATCTTTCACTTTCCAGTCTTTTGCAGCTTTCATATCCTCATCTTCTATCCACGCAGTTTGAAGGAAGCCATGGGTAGTCTTAACTGGACTAAGGCTATGATGGAAGAAATACAGGCACTAGAGAAGAACAATACATGGGAGTTGGTTTCCTTACCTGAGGGAAAACGAACTATTGGATGCCAATGGGTTTACACCATCAAGTATCGCCCGAATGGTTCCATCGACCATTATAAGGCATGATTGGTTGCAATGGGTTTTACTCAAACATATAGTGTGGACTACTTTGAGATATTCTTTCCGATGGTAAAACTTAACTCTGTTAGTCTGGTTATCTCTGTGGCCATAAATTTGTTTTGGCCCTTATTTCAACTAAATGTGAAAAATGCCTTCTTACATGGTGATCTTGTTGAGGAGGTCTATATAGATCAGCCCACGGGTTTTTCCATGCCTCTTGGTTCTCATGATTCACCCCTCATGTGTCGCCTAAAAAAATCAATTTATGGTCTCAAACAATCTCCACGTGCCTGGTTTGATAAGTTTAGTTGTGCTCTTCTGGACTATGGATTTATTCGCAGCCAAAACAATAATTATCTATTCATTTGTTGTCGACCTACAAGAGTTCTGGTGTTAATTGTCTATGTGAATGACATTGTGTTGTCTGGAGATGATATTGAGGGAATGAGGGTTGTTAAATCCTTTCTCAAAACTCTATTTGAGATCAAAGACCTACGGGCTATTTAGTATTTCTTAGGCATTGAAGTTGCTCGATTGAAGTCTAGAATGGTGCTATCAGAGAGAAAATATGCCCTTGATTTGTTCTCAGAGATAGTAAAGCTAGGATGCAAGCCTACCACTACGTCTATGGATACTACTATGAAACTCAATCCTGATGATGGTGCTCCCCTTTTTTATCCAGGGATGTATTGTCGGGTGATTGGTTGACTTACTTATCTCTGTTACTCGATCGGATCTTTCTTATGTTGTGGACGTTGTTAGTCAATTCATGCATACTCCTCGTACCATGCATCTGATGGTTATGTATCGTATCCTTCGGTATCTTAAGTCCGCATTGGGCAAAGGTTTGCTTTTTCAGCAACGCGGTCATCTTCATCTTTCGAGTTATTCCGATGTTGACTGTGCTAAAAGTTTACTTGATCAATGGTCCACCTCTGGATACTGTACGTTTGTCGGTGGCAATCTTGTTACCTGAAAGAGTAAGAAGTAGTTTATTGTTGCATGCTCTTTTGCCAAAGCTGAGTACAAGGCAATGGCCCATGCAACATGTGAACTTGTTTGGCTTTAAACCCTCTTACAAGAACTTGGCTATAATCCTTCCAATCCCATTCCTTTGTACTATGATAATCAAGTTGTCATTCACATTGCTAGCAATCCGGTGCTTCATGAGCGCATGAAGCACATTGAGATTGATTGTCACTTTATTTGAGAGAAGGTAGCTAACAAGGAGATTACAACTTCCTTCGTTCACTCTGGGGAACAACTAGTTGATATCCTCACCAAGTCTCTCACTTGAGATGCTCTTCTCCGCATTACTAGTAAGTTGGGCATGATTGACATCTATGCTCAAACTTGAGGAGTATAGAAAGATAATGCAATGTACTTGTGTAATGTTATTGTGTGGGTGTGTTGTGTACACAGTCTTTTGTGCTCTTTAGGAGTATGCAAAGGTGTTCTCTAGTAATATAATAAAAGTGTGTGTTAGAGCAAAATGTTATAACACACAAAAAGGACTTCTCTCACAAAACTATCTTCTCTCTTGTTCTTCCCTTCTCCACTCTTCTTCCTTCCCCTTCTAAACCTCCCAAACCAATTGCCACGAGTACAGGTAGCAGACAGTAAAAGATCCAAACCACTCACCCAGCAAGCCATCACCATTTATGGGCTAGCACAATGAGGGCAGCCTTCATTCTTTTTCTTCACATCGAGTGCTTAGGACAATCCAATGGTCCTCTTTTTTTTTCATGGTGCATAAATGGTGTGGCAAATTGATTGACTGGCATGGATCTTGCCATGTTTTCCCATGGGAACTCATACACAAAATCATGTCCGAAATCTGCAGATTAGGCGAGGCATGGGTAACAGCTTAGTGGGTGAGGCCCTAGCCATGGGGCCCACCTCAATGTATGTTTTGTATATCCACACTGTCCATCTATTTTGCCAGATTATTTTAGGGCATAGTCCTAAAAATGAGGCAGATTCAAATCTCAGGTGGACCACACCACAAGAAAACAGTAGCGATTGCGCGCCCACAGTTAAAAACTTCCTAGGGCCCAACAAAGATGCATCCCTAGTGGGTCTCAAATGAGTACCTGTAGTTCAGAAACAACCAAACTTTAATGTATTTCTCTAGTTGTTGAAGATGGCCCAATAATAGTGATAATTTTTGTGGATATTTACTTTGTTCTCGTCTCAAATCTTCCATGCTTGTCTAGATAGATTTCTATTGGTCTTAGCATAGTCACATGCACGCAGTGTTTGAAGTATCGGTATCGCTATAGGTTTCGCTGACTAGGGATACGGAAACAATATCGATATCGCCGATAATATCGCTGATAACCAGAAATGCAGGGAAATATTGGAAAAACTGGAATTTTCAACGAAACTTCAAGAGATGTTAAAATGTACATATTTGCATATTTAGAAAAAATTTTTAAAAAATTATAAAAAGAACGCATACATAACAAGTTTCCATTTAATTGGGCCTTAAAAGCATGTGTTGTAAGAAATCAATCTAACCGTCCCATTCGGCCTATTTAACTATCCAACCTTCCATTCAAACATCCATCGATATTGCAAAATATTAACAACACATGATATTTCACCAATAAATCATCAACAATTGGAAAGGAATCGAAAGATTGTGATCTCAATATCGCACATGTTGTGATATCGATAATATCAAGATATTATCAATATTATCAATGATAAACTGAACACTACATACAATCATGTGCCCATGAAAATAAATTTAAATAATTTTTTCTAATAAACAAAATTTTAGTGATATTAATACAATGGTGATATTATGGAAATATCGTTGATACACTTATGATACAAGCATTACCTAGAATTTACATTGTCCAAAATATTAGAGATACATTGGCGATATTGATGCATTGGCAATACAAGCAACACCTAGAATTTACATAGTTGAAGATATTGACGATTACATTAGCGATATTGATACATTGGCGATACTTAGAGATACATTGCTAAAACTTGGAATTTTTTATATTACCGATGTTATCGGTATTGCTACCAGTGTTATCAGTATCACTGAGCTGGAGATAAAGATAATATCGGAGATAATGCGAACACTACATGCACATACCAATGAAGACAAAAAATGACATTTACAGGTACAAAAATCTTATCATCATGAATCGAAGTGATCAATTTAAACTCTCGAATCTGACAAATAAAAATATCATCTGAAAAAATACATAATTTTTTTATTGCTAAATCATCATTTGCATTTCTTCATGAGGTTTAGAACTTGAAACTTGAGTCACTTGACCGCAACTTGATGAAGGACTGAGCTCAAGTTGATTCAAGTCATGATTTTTTTGATAAGGGACAGAAAAGAAAGTCACCTTGGCACAAGAAAACCCAGTGGCAAGAGTGTGCTGCTTCACAGACTTTGACCTCAGCTCTTCAATTTTCCATATAGATTGAGCATCTCCTGTAGAAAAGGTAAGACACTTCCTTGCATGAAAAGAAAATAGTTGAACACCATAATCAACAACACTCACATAAATAAATTGATTAAAAAAAACTCACATAAAAGAGTCATTTTTCCTCATTGTAACGAGGCAGAAAATAAATAAAATAGTACGCCTGTCACTAAAGCTGTACACGAGCAGACAAAGGCTCGAGTACTCGCTCGACTCGACTCGGAATACTCGACTCGTACTCGACTCGCCTGAGTTAGAGCCGAGTACGAGCGGGTTTTCACTACTCATTTAGAGTACGAGTAGAGTACGAGTCTAGAGGTACTCGACTCGGTACTCGACTCGTAACCGTGTATATAAACGCCCGAAAACAAAAACCCTACTACCCCACCCGTTCGTCATTTTCCATTCCAGCCGCGCCTAAACCCTACCCCACTCGTCCTTTTCAGAAGCAACGCCCAAACCCTTCCCTCCCAGCAAGCGTTCGAAAGAAACTCTCTCTCTCTCTCTCTCTCTCTCTCTCTCTCCCCCTCCCTCTCCCACCGCCCGTTCGGCCATCCCTCTTCTTCCCCCTCTCTCTCTCTCTCTCTCACTCGCCCCTGTCCCCTGTCCGGTGGTGTCCGATGCCGCTCGTCCCTGCATCCTGTCCGGTGACGGAGCTCATCCCTGCCACTCGTCCGGTGCCGCAGCTCGTCCTTGCCAGGCTGTCACTCATCCCGTCGTCCGTCATCGCCCTGCCCTGCACGCAGCTGTCGGTCGTCCCTCTTCTGCTCGCCCGGTAAGTCCACTGTACTGTTTACTTGCCATACGATTTTTGCTCATACTCGGACTCGACTCGACTCGTTTACTACTCGTACTCGGGCGAGTAGAGTACGAGCAGGGAGTCCCTGCTCTTTGGCCGAGTAGAGTCAAGTATGAGCAGCATTCGGGCGTTAAGAGCCGAGTACGAGTAGGGCGATACTCGACTCCTGTACAGCTCTACCTGTCACAAATGACTCCAGAATAACAGTACACTAGCCCACACAGAAATTCCCATCTAAAGAGCACATTTTGCGGTCGAATACCTGTCTCTTAATTATAGATTCAAATTCTTTTTTCTTTTATTTTTGAGAAAAATTTGATGAAATTTTATTAGAAACTCTCAGCAGCGAAAACAACAGCCCTATACATCAATGGGGAAGCTATCAACAGGAACTTTTCAAAGAAGCCCAGCCAACAAATACAACCTCCAAAGAACTCCCGACTCCACATCCATGCCAATCTAGAAACATTTCGATCAAAGAAACTGGAAAAATAAAAAGAGAGAGAGACAAACACAGGCACATACATACATATTTATATTGAAAGATAAAGGAAGTATTTTTGAAGAGGTGCGAGATGGTGCCCGAAAGCTTACAACCCGATCGAGCAAATCACAAGATACTATCTTTCAAAGAAGTAAAACAAGAGGCCCAATCGGCTACAAAAGATTTCACCCAAGTGATGACAAAACAAGCATCATTCCCAATATTGTTCAAGCATCTCCCATTCCTTGCTAGAGGACCCTCCTTGACACAGAAAATCCCTCCTCAACTTGAGAATAACAAATCTGAGACACCGGAATAAGGACATGAAATACAGGGCATGTTCAATAAAGAAGCTTTAATGAGGGTTATACAACTGCCCAACGAGAGGAGCTTACTCTTCCAGGGGGAAAGCTTCCTCCCAATCCTTTCAATGACACTGTCCCAAAGATGCAGCACAGGCTTCCCCACACACAGAGGCATTCCAAGATAAGAAGTGGGGAAGATCCTACCTTACATCTAAAAGATTCAACCAAGCTAGAAGTGTTTTTCCTCGACAGATGGATCCCGAATCCATTCCCAGTATCCAAACACACATACTGAATTATTGAGAATAGCCATCCCACTACCCAAATACCATAAACAAAAACTCTTCATGGAGAATCTATTTCCCCGGAAACAAACTCACAACCCCTTTTAAGATTCTAGGGAGCCAAACAACCACCTTTGAATCTACTTCCTCCTCCATCTACCATTCACAATCTTATGACAAAGGAATTATTCCTATCACCCTCTTCAACCAGGTTACCCTAGACTTTCCCCTCCACATTGCTTTTTTCCCAAAATCTCTTAGCATTCGAAGTTTCGAGACTAATGGTAAAGAACTTTAAGCTCCCATCGACTTTGGTGATAATTTAAACTTGCATGTGTTCCCCTTTAAAGTGAATATTCACATATTCCAAATATGCTTACGATTAACTTTTGCTGGAAGTAAATTAGGTGTGGCCCTGACCGTGGGACCCACCTTGATGTATGCATTGTATATCCACGCTGACCATCCGTTTTTCCAGCTCATTTTAGGGCATGAGCCCAAAAATGAATCATATACAAATCTCAGGTGGACCACACCACATGAAACAGTGGTGATTGACCATTAAAAACTTCTAATGGGCCACAAAGTTTTGGATCAAGCTGATATGTGTTTTTTTCCTTCATCCAGGTTTGTGTGACCTTATCAACAGGTTGGATGGAAAATAAACATTACATTGCCTAGGAAGTTTTTAATGTTTTTTTCCCTTCATCCAGGTCTATGTGACCTTATCAACAGGTTAGATGGAAAATAAGCATTACAATGCTTAGGAAGTTTTTAATGGTGGGCATTCAATCACCATCGTTTCCTATGGTGTGGTCCACGAGATTTGGACATGCTTCATTTTTGGGTTCGTGCCCTAAAATGACCTGGCAAAATGGATGGACGGTGTGGACATACAATAAATACATCAAGGTGGGCACTACGGTCAGGGCCGTGCCATGTTGAGGCTGGGCTGCACCTAGTCCAATCCCCTTTTGCAAAGGTTTCACTCTTTTCTAAGGTAATAAAAAAGAAGAGTAACATTACCTATTTTGGCAGCAAACTCCATCCATATGTCAAATGCAGTTCGATGCAGTTTCACTCCCTCCTTGATAAACTTCTTTGCATACTTTGAGATTAAATCCCAATTATCCGCATTGTAACAAATGCTGCAGCATGTTAACCCAAAATTGAAACCAGAATGCATATTAAATACAACATCAGGAACTATAAATATATTGAAACAACTATAATATTGTAGATTCTTGAAGAATATAAACTACCAGATATAACCTACAAGCTGCAGCCTTAACATCTATTTTATGATGGAGACTCCATACGATATAATCTTTTCATATCCTTGATATATCTATTTCTTCTAATTCTTGCTTCCTATACCTTGTGTATGAATTTGTTTTGGAGAGATTGGAGCATTAAAAGCATTCACACTATGTGCTGCTTGTATTGGAAAATTGAAGGGGCCAAAAGGTACATTCATGAACTGTTTAAGATTGAAAAAAAAAAAAATCTTGACTTCAATTCTCAGCTCTGGTTGCATGACATCACAGAAATTATAACTTTTGTTTTCAGGTGGATAAGCAAGTACGTTCAAGGATACTCTGTTGCGGATTTAGCAAAAAAACCTTGACAATGATAAGCACACTTTAGCACATGTTTTCCTCTTAGGAGGACATGATATTTCTTGTTCAAGGGATAGGGTTGTGTTGCCCGGGTAAAAAAGCAGCAGTATACGTCGCTTATAATGTAGCAACTACACATGTCGTCTAGATAAAGCACTTCATAGATGACTTGAAGCTTAGCATTGCACATAGGCCAGTTCTCTTCTCTCTCTCTTTTTTTTTTTTTCTTATTTATTTATTTATTTATTATTATTTTTTTTAAGATACACAGGCCAGTTCACATATGTTGTGATTTCCTTAACTAGAGGAAGCACATAACTAAATGGGAAAACACATTGATATTTAGTATCACTGCATTTGAGATGAAGTGTAAAGAATGATGTGAGTATTACTCATTTACAATCAGTGTATACAGTAAGAAAACCCTCTAACCAAGGTTGTATCTATTGAGATATTCCAAAAGCATGTGAGCTTAACTGGACTTAAAAATTTATTTGAAATGCTCAATTGCTCACACTTTTATAAGTCATGATCTGTCAATCCAACAGTAGAAGTAAAAAAATCATGGCGGGTAAATGGTCATAAAGGTCAAATCCTTAAATAGGAGGAGAATCCTTATGAACGGATGCATTATATGCATGGATGTTGCATTACTGATGAAGGGTAGAACTAATACTGAGAGTAAAACCTCATGATGGGAACTAATCACAATTCGATAATTCAAATTTGGTTAGAAAGCCTTGTCACAACTCACAAGAATGTGCACACAGCCTCTACGCCTAAGTGGGAGACATTAACAAGAATTCATAACTAAATGTAGAGCTGTCAACGGGTCGAGTCAGGTCGGGTCCTAGAGTACCCGTAAACCATGGATGATCAGGTTTCAGTCTTGCTCCGTCTGGGTCTCTTTTTTTAGGACCCAAACCTAGATCCAATAGGGCTCAGGTACCCATCAGGTCTTTGTACCTTGGTTTCAAATGTTTCGGTCAAACAGGCCCACCTGATGAATGGATTAAATTGCACATACATGCGCCACTTTGACACATGCTGGTGTGTAAACGGGCTCTCTGACATGTGTGTGGCTTAGCAAACCTCATGCATTGCAAGAATATATATATATATGTGTGTGTGTGTGTGCGTGCGCGCGTGCGCTATTAAATTAACCAGACCCAACCTGATCTTAAAAGGTCCAAGATGGTGGACCCAACCCGAACCCAACTAGACCCAGTTTTAACAAGGTCCAAAATGGTGGACTCAGATCCAGTTAAAATCGGGTCAGGACTGTCGGTTACCTGCAAGTTCAGGCACCCATCGACAACCCTAACGATTTTCCTTTCCGGATAGGAGCAGAAGAAACAAACCCCTAAATCAGAGTTTTAACTTTCAGCCAAGATTCAGCAAAAAGATTTTCCTTAAGACACAAAATTGTTGCAGGTTTTCCAGAACAGAGCTCTAAGCAGAATAGAAGCACAAAGTAGTCATTGCAAAAATGATACCTGAAAACTATGTCCGCTGTACCGGGTTGTAGTGGCAATGAGTTCCTTTTCAGGAGTTTCATGATTCCCACCATAAGCTTAGTGTTATTGTGTTCTTTGGCATGTAACTGCACAACCACAACTTTGGATATGAGCAATACCAGAGAATAAGAAAAGCACACTCAAATGAATATATGTTTGTTTGTGTAACTGAATTCATAAAGGTACAAAAAATCATTAATTACAAGTAAATAATGAGCGGAGCCAATGCTAGGAGTTAATCCGTAAACATTATGTTGCCACAGTGCTCTCTTCCCTGCATACACAGAATAGAAGCTAGAATCATATCAGAACGCATTCCAAGCCTGATTTAAATAGCTAATCATATCAGAAATTTATTGGGAGAAAAAGGAACATGTGATACTTTATATGAGACAAAGTAACATTGCAAGACAACTTTGATTTCTGACAATAAGAAAGTATAATTGGAGGTTGCAAATGGTAATCCAAAGTTCCAACTCTTCTTGATTGAAATATCTATCTTACAATCAAATGCAGTTGTACTCCAAAGACCAACATAACAAACAAACGAATATGCCTTCTTCCAAAGGCGGCGGCGTTTGGTTGGCTTGCAGGAAGGAACAGAATTTTAACAATTGACAATCTGATAAAGGGAGGAATGGTCCTGCCTAATGTGTGTCTTCTATGTTACCAAAATGAAAAAACGGTGGACCATCTCCTCATCCACTGCCAGTTCACTTCTGACCTGTGGTGGAGTGCCCTTCGTCTAGCGGGTGTCTCTTGGTCCATGCCTTCTTGCTTGGGAAAAGAAAATGGCAGATTATATTCTTCATTGTTCTTTGGGCGGTGTGGGCTGAGAGAAATAACTGGTGCTTTAGAAGTCTGAGTGGTTCCTTTGCTGTTGTGTTCTTTAGAGTTCTTGTCCTGTATAGAAATTGGGCGCCTTAAGAGCTTCTGTTTTGCCTGGGGCAGTGTTTGAAATATTGGTATTGCATTACGTATCGCATCTATGGGATACAGATACGTATCAGTTATCGCACGGGATATATCATTTGTATCGGGTAATTTATCGCACTTTTTGGGAAACATGGGAAAACAATGGGAAAATGGTTGAATTTTCAATGAAACTTCAGGTATTGTTAAAAAAAAGACCTTAATACACACTTTTAAATCATAACATCTTAAAAAAAGAAGTGCACATAATAGGTTTCCTTTTGTATAGGGTCCTAAGCTATGCGTTGTCTGACTAAACTAATGCAACTATATTCAAATTGAATGCATAACACTTAAGAGTGTATGTGATGATCATTTCATCAAGCACTAATAAATACTTCAAAATTAGTCTCAATTGACAACTTGTTAAAGGAAATTTCAAAAATAAAATTAATATTTTAATAAAATTTTTTGTTAATTTTTAATTAAAAATGATTTTTACTTTCTGAAAATTGACAAGGACAAGATCTGTTGGTCCCAAGCTAGGATTTTACTTTCCATAAATACTACGGTTAATTTTGCCTTTTTCGCCTTTGTTCTTCTCAATAAAGTTTCTCATCTTTCAGGAACAAGCAAACAAACGAATAAATAAATCTAGCTTATAGCCCATATAGACACCTTCCTAAGAAACATCTTTCATGCTTGAGGTTAGAATCACGCCGCATATGTAGTTAATATTGACGATTCATTTTCTTTTGATTGGTGGTTAGTCACTGAATTCTTTTACTAATTTCTTATCTAGCTGGTGCCATTTCTAATCTAAAATCAACCTGGAAAAGATCCCTCCCTCCCTCTGGGGGGGGATGGTACTATGAGGTCAACTTCATGGGAACTTCCCATGAGGTTAACCTGTATGGGCCCCACCGTTATGTGTAATGGACATCCACACTGTGCATTTCATAGGTCCCCTTTAGGTTATGGGATGTGCTAAAAATCAGTCGTATCCGGAACTCAGGTGTGCCATACCATCTAAAATCATGCCTAAAATATATAAAAACACTTGGTGGGGCCCACCTGAATTTTGGAATGGCCTTAAATTTGGTGTGACCCCTCATCCAAGTGAGACACACACAATGGATGGGCTGGATGTCAAGACGACATCTCACTCGGCCCTGTATACGATTAGGAAAGTTTCAATGGGCGGGCATCTGCTCTCAACGGTTGTCTGTGGTGTGGCCTGATTTTTAGCCCCATAGCTTCCCATGGGCGCGTCTCTCTCTCTCTCTCTCTCTCTCTCTCTCTCTCTCTCTCTCTCTCTCTCTCTCTCTCTCTCTCTCTCTCTCTCTCTCTCTATATATATATATATATATATATATATATATATATATATATATATATATATATATATGCTTTGCTTAAAATAATTATTAAATCATGAAATAGTCATTGTGTAGAGAAAGTAATGATTACAAATAGTTCACTTGAAAATTTTAAAAACATACCATAGTCAAGGGCACCGGCACGAGCACATGCCTCCGCAATTCTTAGACAAAGATGAGAATTAAAATTCGAATGGATGCGAAGGTTCGCTAGCCTCTGCAGACAAAAGACAGAACACAATTTAAGCTGTTGAATAATGGTGGTTCTTATTCCAAATCAAAGCAACATCCTTGGTGCAAAAACATTACGCAAACAGAAAACCAAGAAAGGAAACAGCAGGTGAACTTATTGAACTGTCAGAATAACTAACAAATCTTCGAAGGTTCTGCAATATTTGGAATAGAAGCTCTATGTCCTCTCGATTTGCACAGTTTTGAACTAGTGACCACAGCCAAGCATTTGGAGGCATGGTTTCAGCTTCAACCGATTGAAGCATTTTCAGATATAGCTCCCTTACAGTCTCTGCAGTCAATATCATGAAGGCATTCCATCAGCAGAACATCCAATAGAAGCATTATATTAATTGCTTTACTAATAATGCAAGGAAGAATTAGAGCAAGGTCTTAGAATTTCCAGTTTAAAAAATGACTTAATCCTAACAGATGCTGATATGATGCAATGGCTAGAAGTGGCAATATCAATAATCAAACTTATGATGAGCACCAAATCCAACCATGCAGAAAGAACTACTATTATAAAAAATTAGACAACATGCAGACCCGAATGATGAAAGACAAATTTAACTCAAGATTCTGTCATGACCACACCAACTTGATTTTTTCCTTGATCATCATATAACAGCAGCATCCACTGCAGATTTAAAAAAAGAAAAAAAAAAAAAGGCAGAACCTCATCAATGCAGGAAGACAAGCAATCACCAAAAGGTTCCAAAGGTGGACCCCGGTGGCTGGCTGGCTGAGAACAGGATGAAATCCATGATCCAATTGGACAGTGGGGCCCATGGATCCAATAAGTTGGCCATAATTAGAGCTGATTGAACTTTGGGACCAACAGATCCCAGAAACAGTCATTTAAGGGGGTTTTGTACAATCCATACAAAGTAATTGGGGATTTTGTACTACTGCAGAGGCTCTTTGAGCCATATGGTTGTGTATAGAGTGGATAGTTTTGAGTATTTTTAGGATTTCTTTTTCTTTTTTTCCTTTCTTCTTCTTCTTTTACTTCTTCTTCTTCTTCTTCTTTTGAACAATGAGTGTATTTTTTAGGATTTCTTCATTAGTTACTTTACTTTTAGGTAAGACATGTTAAGCAAGTAATTAGGAGTCTTATGGTTAGGGAAACAAGCAAACTGATGTCTAAGTGGGAATTGTATTGTAAAGAGGCCCGTACATAGCCTAGAGGCTATAACCCAAGGACACGTGCATATATTCAATAAAACAATAAAGTTCCTTTTTGGGAACGTGCTATTAGAATTAGAATTCCTTTAAGTGAGATTCTTCTGAAACCCTAAGGGTGAGACTCCTCTATTTATTGTGCAGTTGACTCCACACAACTACCCCTTTATTTCTTTTGGACTTCCTGCTATCATCTCCTATTCCGCGTATGAGTTCATTGGAGAGATTGAGGTGATTGAAGCATCCCACAACCTGCAGCTAGTGTTGTACTCCGTGGATGAAGGTACATCATTGAATGCTCTAAGATATAAACAAATCAGGAATACAAATTTTCGATCTGTTTCCATCAACTATGATATCATGGCCCCTCTTGGGAATTGTGTTTTTTTTTTTTTAATTTCTCCTTCTTTTTTTTTTTTTTTCTCAAAACCTGTTCAACTACCCTAAACCCTAAACCTAACTCTGGTTGGCCTAATTTTCCTCAACCAAATCACCCAAACCTAGTTCAATAAACCCAAAATCCAGCCCTAACCCTGCTCCAGCCCCTACCCTTGCAGTCCTAGCATAAGTGCAATAATCCTTGCAAGTTGCAACTCAAATCCTAATCTACCCTTATTCACCCCAAACCCACAATCATAACCATTGTGGTTTCACCAAAAATCCCATTTTCTACTAACTAATACCCAACTATCCAAATCCTAACCCATTACCATCCCCAATCCAACTAATCATAATTCTTTTATGAATTTTATGAGCGAGGTATCATTTCAAAAATATCAGCGCCTCTTTTATTGCTCTCATTCCAAAAAATGAAGGTACAGAAGAAATGAAAGATTTTCAACCGATAAGCCTAACTGGAGGTCCATATAAGATTTTAGCTAAGGTGCTCGCCATAAGGTGAGGTTTTATCAAAAGTTATTTCGGAGTATCAATGAGCTTTTGTGATGGGCACACAGATTTTGGACAGCGTGTTAATTGCAAATGAATGTATTCATTCGAGATATCGTGATGGAAGAAAAGGATTGGTTTGTAAGCTGGATTTAGATAAAATGTATAATCATGTTGATTAGGATTTTCTCAACTACATGCTTGCGAGGTTTGGATGTGGAGACAAATAGAGGTGTTGGATATGTTCTTGTCTTCAGTCTGCTTATTTTTCAATTCTTATAAGTGGTTCTCCTAAGGGGTTTTTCAAATCATCTCGGGGAGTTTGGCAGGGTGATGCAACAAGGAGAGGTGGCTGGATTGATAAAAGGCTTTCAGGTATCAGACTCGAGCATCACCATTTCCCATCTTCAGTATGCTGATGACAGTCTTATTTTTGTGATGCAGATGAGGCAGTGGTGGATAATCTTCGAAAAATCTTAGTTTGCTTTGGAGCGGTTTCAGGTCTTCAAATCAATATCACGATATCTGAGATGTTGGGTATTCATTTGGAGGAAAGGGAGTTGGGGAAACTTGCTTCTCTCGCTGGGTGTAAAACAGGTTCTTTTCCTTCAACGCATCTTGGTATGCCTCTTTTTGTAGGAAAACCTCCATTAATTCTATGGGACAGGGTCACGAAAAGGATGAGAGAAAGTTATCAATTTGGAAAAGCCGGAATCTTTCGTTGGGAGGCCGTCTTACCCTTATTAAAGCGGTTCTTTCTAGCACGCCGATTTATTTTGTCTCTTTTTAAATGTCCGAAATCAATTTTGAATCGTTTGGAGAAGCTACAACAAGATTTTCTTTGGTACGGATCGGCAAATAGAAGTAATTTTCATCTTCTAAACTGGAATGAGGTATGTCGCCCATTGAAAGACAGGGAAGCTGGTATTAGAGACTTGGAACTAATGAATATCGCTCTTTTGGGCAAATGACTATGGAAGATGGGACAAAAAGAAGATACCTAGTGGAAAGATATCATTGAAAACAAATATGGTCTTTCTACAGGGGGATGGGGCGTAAAGCGTTCTACATTGTATCGTGCTTCTCATATTTGGAAAGTCATAGCCACAATCGAATACACATTTCAAAAAGGTATTTGCTTTTCTATTGGCGCGGGGACCACAACTCATTTTTGGGATGATATATGGTGCGGTACGGGGTCACTTCATGAAGCATTTCCTACATCGGCTAAGGTGCAGTGGATAAACACATTACTGTTGATCGATGTTATCTTCTTTGCATGGGACATGTGATTTGGGCACCCCTCCACATTGAAATTGTAGAATATGTCTCGTATCTGGATAGGCTTGAATCTACGACCATTAAACCTTTTGAAAGCGATTCAATGGTTTGGTCATTTCACAAATCTGGTCAATTTTCCATTCGTTCTTTCTATTCATTGCTGCATGGTTCTTATCATGTTCACTGGGTGCAATATGGTCGCTTGGTGCCCTGCCTCGAGTTACTGTGTTTGTGTGGTTAGTGGGTAAGAGGCGAATCTTAACAGCGGACAACTTGCAAAGGCAGGGTCTCCTTCTGCCAAATGTATGTTTGATGTGCATGGGGGATGCGGAATCAATTGATCATTTATTCATTCATCCATTGTCATTATGCAAGATAAGTCTGGGATCATTTTCTTCTCATTCTTGGCGTAGTGATGCCGAATTCGGTTTTTGATCGCTTGTGGGCTTGGTATGGTGCAAGAGTTGGCAAATCTACAAAGGCTTTGTAGCGATTGATTATTATGGCTATCTTTTGGATTCTCTGGAGAGTTCGAAATATTCGTTGCTTTAATAAGAGGGAGGTATCAGTGTTGGACTGTATTCGTAAGATAAAATTTTCTGTGTTAGAATAGGCTCCTTATTGTAAAATGATAGACCTCAACCACCTCCACTCTGTAATTCATATGTAATTTTCTGTTTTTTACGTTTCTTTTTTGCTCGCTTCTCGCGAGTTTTCAATAAAATTTCAGTTAATTTATACACACACACACACACACAACTCCTTTTCCGTCAATTCCTAATCATTATTCCATCCACAGCCCCAATTGCAACATGCGACCTACATCAGCTCAAAATACAAACCTTCTCCCTGAGTAATCCCTAAAACACAAAACACAACCCTTAAACAAACACCTAGGTCCAAATCCCAGCGCATATACAACCATTAAGACTCGTGTGCCCCTAACCCTTAAATAGTCCATAAATCAGAACCATGAACTGTACACAGTTTCAAACCTTTTTTTTTTTTTTTGTTAGCTTGTTAGTACACCCACTGTCAGATCACACTTCACTGTTAGCCACCCCCACTAGGGAATCGATGCCAAGACCTCAGTGTTGAAACGAGGTATCTTTCACTCAGTCTACCACTTGAGCTATGGATCTGGGTGTTACACAGTTTCAAACCTTAACCCACAGCCTGCTGCTCTGCCAACATCTTTAACCGTAGCCCATTAATTCCATCAATTATGGACTAACTCTGTCTCAACCAATCGAAAGTCCCAAGCTAGATGCAAATCAGGCCTAGTCTTCGACCTAATTACAATTTACAATTTACCACCTCAATCAACCCAATGTTTTCGATATTGGTATCAACGTATGTATCGCGCTCAGTATTTTCAGTATCTTGCGATATCACCAATATATCCCACGATATATCGGTTATCCCAGCCAGTGTTCGAAATATCGGTATCGCTTTACGTATCGCACCTTTGGGATACGGATACGTATTGGTTATCGCATGGGATATATCAGTTGTATCGTGTAATGTATCGCTGTTGTTGGAAACATTGGAAATTGGTCAATTTTTTCAATGAAATTTCAGTAATTGTTAAAAAAAAACATCAATACACACTTACAAAACATTACAAAAAACATGTGCACATAATAGGTTTTCCTTATATGGGGTCCTAATCCATGCGTTGTCTAACTGAATTGATGCAAGTATATTCAAAGTTTATTCATATAATTTATAAATGTAAGAAGGTGTATCGAAACACAAGCAATACATTCAAAAGCAAAAGAAGAATCACTAAATCAGGTTACATACATGTTTGATTTTATGTTTGGACACAGATTGCAACCGATTTGCGAGAAGTTGGGAAAATTGTAATTTTTTTCAAAATTTCGCAACTTGGTCCTCCTCCAAATCTCAAAACCAAAGCTCACAATCCATGATTTTTCATGCAAAACATGACAAAACATGGATTTTTAACAATTTGACACTAATTTAACATGATTTACAGAAAAAAAAAAAAAAAAAAAAAAGGATCGAAAAAAAAAAAATGCTCGCCGGATCGAACATGTGGGATATATCCCACTATTTGTGTGTTTCATATCGCATATGTGGGATACAAGAAATATTGATGCAGGACATGAAATTCAAATATGATGTGCAAGATTTTCAGGCTTTAAGATCACGCTAGTTCAGAAACAATTACGCAAAATTCCATATCCCACACAAAAGTTCAAGCACTCAATCAAGGGGAATCTATGCAGGCCCAGGCCTACACAAGCTAGGGCTGGATCAATCACAATTATAGACCAAACGATAATCAGAGGAGGGTATATTCATCTACACATGCACAAAAATAATTTCTCAATCCAAGGGATTCACGAGTTTCAAATCGGGGAACCCTAGAATTAAAAAAAGGGGCAAATAAATTAGAATTTAAGACAATCTAGGGTTAGGGTTAGAGAAATTAAGTAAGAGAGGAAAAGAGAGACCTGACAGCAGTCCAAGTGTGTGGACAGCGGGCCAGACCTGACGCACGTGCGCAGGAGCTTGGTCGCACGTGCGTGGGGGCCACAAACCCGGAAGGCGACTCCTTGAGTCTGGTCGGCCAGGGGTGGACTCCAAAACCTCCAAATTTCAAGCCGATTCGATATATGGTTTGTGCATGATGCTCCGCCAAAGTTCCAGCCCTCCTATAGGGCTAGATTCCAGAAATCTGCTGTAGAAGAGAAACGTCTGCAAAATACTGATGGATTTACAGATGGGATGATTGTAGGAGAAGAGAATTATAGATGGTAGAAGGTGGGGGCGAATCGGGATAGGTGTGGCTTCGCACCACAGTAATCAACCCTTCAAGAAAGGGAGGGTTTCACACCCAATGAGATTTCCACAACCCAGAAACTTAGAGTAGAAAAAACGCAGAAATTTGTATTAATCTTCAATGAGAAAAAAGACTACAAGGGATGCCTATTTATAATAAACCCTATACCCGAAAACTCCCGCCGTGTGCGCAACCTATTACTTGGAGACAAAGTAACAAAAAATAACAACTAATCAAAGCAATCTAAACTGTCCATGATATTCCTAATAACAATAATAAGCAAGACCCAAAGTACTAGATTAATTAAAATAGTGGGCCACAATCATGAGAACTCATGGTGGTATTCACATGACTATCGGGTCCACTCCAACGAACCAAAACAGTCCTCTAACTAGGAGGCCCTCCCTGGACGTCGTCATCAATCTAGATCGATGGTAGGGCCCTCCTCCTTGCGTACGTGCGTAAGGGCGGGTATGTGCGCGTGATGTCCCCATCAACTCTTCCCGGCTGCGAAGATTTCGCCATTGGCGAAATAAAACTCCCGAACAGCTCCAAGATGTTATAATCAAGTCTCTGAACTCCTCTTCGGTGAGTCACGCACTGTCTGAAGCTGGACATGACTTCCACTTAACCAGGTACTTCTGAAACCCATCGTCCGATATTGATATTATCTGATGGTCCAGAATATCCTCTACTTCCTCTCTGGGTGTAGGAAGCGTAGGTATGGGAGGTAGAGGCTGGGAAGAAGAGTCGAAAAGAGGCCATGGATCAAGGGACAGGTCTGGGGAATCAGGATGGTTGAGTGAAGGGTCAGACAAAGTATCAGTGGTCCCCTGAAAAGTAACTAGATCCTTCACATTGAATGTGGAACTAATTCCCATGAAAGGTGGAAGATCTACCACATACGCATTGAGACCGTTTTGTTTTATAATTTTGAATGGTCCAGTGCTATGCGCGTGTAATTTACAAACGGCCCCCTGAGGGTACCGCTCAGGCTTAATGCGGACCATCACAAAGTCCCATACATTGAATTCCTTGAAGCGTTTAGCTGGTCTGCAAAAAATTTGTAATGTTTATTACTAGTAGTGATCCTTCGCCTGATTTCTTGATGCAATGAATAAATGTGATGCGCAAAGGACTCTGCAGACTCTGATGGCCTATGAAACAGTGATATAGGGATAAGATCAATAGGCTTCCTGGGCTTATAACCGGTAACGACTTCAAAAGGACTTAGACCTGTGAACCTATTGACAGAACTATTGAACGCAAACTCGGTTATAGGTAGTACGGTGTCCCACGTCCTGGTGTGCTCCCCCACTAAACATTTGAGCAAACTCCCTAGGCTCCTATTGACCACCTCAGTCTGACCATCGGTCCGAGGGTGGTAGGCAGAAGAAAATTGGAGCCTAATACTCATCATGTATCATAGTGTCTTCCAAAAGTAACTCATGAATCGTACATCACGGTCAGACACTATGGTTTTTGGTAACCCATACAATTTGATGACCTTACTAAAGAATAGCTTGGTAACATGAGATGCGTCGAAGGTCTTAGAACAAGGAATGAAGTGGGTCATTTTAGAAAACGGTCCACAATAACAAATATGGAATCGTGTTTTTGAATAGTC
Source organism: Magnolia changhungtana (assembly GCA_030180095.1). Classification (NCBI taxonomy): domain Eukaryota; kingdom Viridiplantae; phylum Streptophyta; class Magnoliopsida; order Magnoliales; family Magnoliaceae; genus Magnolia; species Magnolia changhungtana. Next base: position 2,390,635 of record JASAUF010000647.1, on the reverse strand, counting down.
ATGGGGAGTCCAAGCACGAAGTCCATACTGATGCCCTGCCAATGGATGAATGGAACTAGTAAAGGTGTGTATAATCCTGTAGTTTGCTTTTTCTGCTTTGCCAGTTGACAAGTACGACATTGCCCTATAATTTGGTCACGTCTCGCTTGAGGCTTAGCCAATAAAACCTATCCTCCACTAGGGTAATGGTCTTGTCTCGAACGAAATGACCTGTGACCCCTCCTGAATGTAACTCCTAGACAAGAAAATCGCAGAGGGAGGTGCAAGGTATGCACAAGCAGTCACTCCTAAACAAATATCCGTCTAAAATTAAGTATTCTCTGCTAGCTCCTGATGGACTCTCTAACAACGATGCGTACACAACTCAAAAATCTAGACACTCAGAATAATCTTCTTTGATGCGCTCGAGGCCCGTGATTTCGACACTCATGGAAGGTTTAATTTCTTCTAAGAGTTCAGATATCTCAAGGCCTCGTGATCAGAGAATAAGACAAATTCTTATGGCAATAGATAATGACGCCAATGGCACAGTGATTGCACTACTGCAAAGAACCCTTTGTCATAAGTGGAATATTTTTGTTTTGTCTCATTTAGTTTCTCACTAAAAAAGGGCAACAGGGTGCCCTTTCTGACTAAGTACTCCTATGTCGACTCCTGACGCGTTACACCCGACTTCAAAAGCTTTTGAAAAATCCGAAAGTCGCGTGACTGGAGCTTCGGTCATCTTGACCTTTATCTCCATGAAGGCCTTCGATGCTGCCTTTGTCCATTGAAACTCTCCATTTTTTATACAATCCATGATGGGAACCATAATGGAACTGAAGCCTCGAATGAGCCGCTTATAAAAAGTGGCTAAGACGTGAAAGTTGTGCACCTCATGAATATTGCGGGGTTCAGGCCAATTGACGATGGCCTTAACCTTCTCGAGATCCGCCGATACGCCCTCAGCTGACACGACAAAACCTAAGAAGATAACACTACTAGACAAAAATGCACGCTTCTTTAGGTTGGCGTACAATTTCTCGACTCTAAGGATCCCACAAACCTGCCTCAAATGGTTGAGGTGTTGTTCCTTGGTCATGCTATAAATCAAGATATCATCGAAATATACAACAAAAAACTTCCTCATAAAGGGCCTCGACACTTGGGTCATCACACGCATGAAAGTGCTTGGGGCGTTAGTCGGCCCAAAAGGTATAACTAGCCACTCGTATAGCCCATCCTTCGTCTTGAAGGCCGTCTTTCACTCATCACTAGGGCATACACAGATTTGGTGATAACCACTTTTGAGGTCGATTTTTGATAAGATAGTAGCGTTGGCCATCATATCCAACATGTCATCAAGACACGGTATAGGAAACCAATACTTGACTGTGATTTTGTTGATGACCCTACTATCAACACACATCCTCCATGTGCCATCCTTCTTTAGGTGTAAGAAGGGCGAGCACGGCACACGAGTTCATGCTCTCTCGGACGAAACCCTTTTCTAGGAGCTCGTCAATTTGTCTCTTCAACTCAGCATGCTCCTTTGGGTTCATTCTGTAATGAGGGAGGTTTGGTAGTGTCGCCTCAAGGATTAAATCAATGGCATATTGTATATACCTCATAGGGGGAAGCTCATTCGGTAGAGCATCAGGAAAGACATCACGAAACTCATGCACTACCTAAATGGTCTCAGTGGGTAACTCTATACTAGCCTCTGGTACACTTTTCCCAGCCACAAGGGCGAATACCATCGAGTCTGCCTCCGTTTCTCGCTCAAAGTCTTTGGCATTTAAAATATGGAGAGGTTTGAACTTAGACTTCAACTCCTTCAATTCTTTTGAGCCGCTCACACCACTGTGCAGTGGATTCCTTTTCAATCGTGTTCTTGGGTGGCAGTGGATTTAGTTTCACCTTCTTGCCCTCAAACCAGAATGTACACACATTTAAACGACCAAATATGGTAACATCCCTGTCATAGAGCCACAGTCTACCCAGAATGATATGGCCAACTTCCATGGGAACAACATAGCACCAAAGTGTGTCTTTATATGATCTAAACTGAATAGGAACAAGACAACGGTGCGAGACTGGAATGGAAGTTTCATCAACCCAGGACCCTCTATAGGGTTGAGGATGGGCTTCAGGCTTCAAGCCCAAACAGCTCACAGTACTAGTTGATGCCACGTTGGCACAATTACCACTATCCACGATCATTTTACAGTTCTTTTCCCCACATTTTGCATAAGTATAGAAGATCATGTTGCGGCGCCAATCGTCAGTGTTCTTGACTTAAGCAAAAGTGCAACACACAACTGCGAGGGTTGCAAACTCTTCCGCTCCCTCTTTCTCATCACTAGGGGTTTCTACTGGTTCATATTCTTCCTCCTCGCCGTCACTCTCTGGGGGCACTACTTCTACTTGCCCATCGATAAGGAACACATTGGTGCCCTCTCTCGTGCCGCACTGGTGGGCAAAGTGACCAAACCCCTGACACCTAAAACACCTAGTTGCTCCACTTCTACACGAGCTAGACCCGACAATCTCTTTACCCTTATCATTGGGCCTGTACTAAGAACTGTTGGAAGGTTTGTTGTGGTATCCAGTGTTAGGTATAGCCCCAGAAGGGTTGGCATTAGCACTAGATTTGCGAAAGTCAAACCCCTTCCCACAGATGCTTTGAGGTATTGCTCAACCTCTAACACCACTTGATACAACTGCTCAATAGTGTCTGTCTTTAGCGAGCAATTCTCTCCTAATGTCAGAATGGAGGCCCGTTTTAAATCGAGCAAGGGTGAGTACGGGGTCCTCATCAACCTCACAACGGGTCAAGTACTCTTCGAACTTCTCAATATATTCAGCAACACTTATGGAACCCTGTCGAAGAGACTGCCATTCCTCAATCAACCGTAAGCAGTAAGAGAAAGGGAGGTACGTCTCCTTAGGAGTTTCTTTCATTTCTCTCCAATGGACTATTCTAAGCTCCCTTGCTCTTTCTTTCTTTCGCTCTACCGTATCTCAAAACCTCTTTGCTTGGCTCACAAGCTTTATCTTGGCGAATCGGACTCAATGAGCATCCGACATGTCATACCACTCAAAATAGTCATCCATATCCGCCAGCCAGTCTAAAAAGGCTTTAGAGTCCAAGTGATCATCAAACATAGGGGCATCTAGTCTAACTCCCTTGAAGAGTTGCGCATCTAGGTCATATTGATCATGATGTCCCTCACGGGGTGGGTGCACAAATGCGCGTCCATGACCAATTCCTTGGCCACCTCCATTCCTTGGTCTAACCTCCTGATCACCTGCTTAAGATTGGGCATCTTCCCCAATGGCGGGGTTTGCCCCTGCGAAGGTCTCTGGTTGGGTAACATGCACATTAAACTGCTCAAAGCGTTGGTCCATACGTTGTTCCAAGCGCTTACCCAAAGACTCAAACTGCTGGGTTGGCTTGTTGATTGACTCTTGCAATTGCTCCATGTTTAATGTAGAGTGCAAGCCAAAACCACGACCCGTATGTGTGGGCATACAACTACTAACTCAACTTAAGGACCTTCTAATATGACTATATGCGCCTAGAGGGGACTAAATGCTCCTATAGAACTCTATATAGGGGAAACGACACAATACTACTCAATATCTAGCACCCTATTTGCCCAAAGAATTTGTGAACAGAAAGTCCAGCAAAGAGATATAGGGATTTTCTGATAGCAGAAAATTCAGCAGCTTATATCAGAAATTATGGACCTCTAAACAACTCTATATGATGATACTTAATGCATGATAAACACAAATAAACTAAACCCTAAACATGCAATGCATTCCCCTATAAAAACCTAGTTCTCTGATACCAAATTTGATGTGGGACATGAAATTCAAATATGATGTGCAAGATTTTCAGGCTTTAAGATCACGCTAGTTTAGAAACAATTACGCAAAATTTCATATCCCACACAAAAATTCAAGCACTCAATCAAGGGGGGATCTATGCAGGCCCAGGCCTACACAAGCTAGGGCTGGATCAATCACAATTATAGACTAAACGATAATCAGAGGAGGGTAAATTCATCTACACATGCACAAAAATAATTTCTCAATCCAAGGGATTCATGGGTTTCAAATCGAGGAACCCTAGGATTAAAAAAAGGGACAAATAAATTAGAATTTAAGACAATCTAGGGTTAGGGTTAGAGAAATTAAGTAAGAGAGGAATGAGAGAGAGGAAAGGAGGGACCTTACGGCAGTGCACGTGTGTGGATAGCGGGCCAGACCTGACGCACATGCGCAGGGGCCTGGCCGCATGTGCATGAGGGCCACAAACCCGGAAGGCGACTCCTTGAGTCTGGTCGACCAAGGGTGGACTCTAAAACCTTCAAATTGCAAACCGATCTGATATACAGTTTGTGCGTGGTGCTCAGCCGAAGTTCCAGCCCTCCTACAGGGCCAGATTCCAGAGATCTGTTGTAGAAGAGAAACGTCTGCAAAATACTAATGGATTTGCATATGGGAGATTGTAGGAGATGAGAATTATGGACGATAGAAGGTGCGGACGAATCGGGATAGGTGTGGCTTCGCACCACGGTAGTCAACCCTTTGAGGAAGGGAAGGTTTCACACCCAATTGGATTCCACAACTCAGAAACTCAAGAGTAGAAAAAACAAGTAAATTTTTATTAATCTTCAATGAGAAAAAAGACTACAAGGGGTGCCTATTTATAATAAAACCCCATACCCCAAAACTCGCGCCATGTGTGCAACCTATTACTTGGAGACAAAGTAATAAAAAATAACAACTAATCAAAGCAATCTAAACCGTCTATGATATTCCGAATAATAATACTAAGCAAGACCCAAAGAACTAGATTAATTAGAATAGTGGGCCACGATCATGAGAACCCATGATGGGATTCACATGATTATCGGGTCCACTCCAACGAACCAAAACGCAGTCCTCAAACGAGGAGGCCCTCCCTGGACGTCGTCATCGATCCAGATCGATGGTGGGGCCCTCCTCCTTGCATATGTGCGTAAGGGGGTGTGCGTGCGCGTGATGTCCCCATCAAATATCGTGGGATATATCGGCCGATATCATCGATATTTTAAACATTGATCCCAGCTAGGCAATACGAAACCCAACTTTAATATCCATTTTTCATGGTATCGCACAATATATCATATGATATCGCGATATTGTGTGATATATCCACACTCCCCACTATAAATTCTTACTGTGTCATGCGATATATTGATACCGAGTGCAATAGCGAAAGGGATAAAAGGAACCAATGTTGTTTTGTCTGGAAAATCCTCTAAAAAAAAATGATTATTATTTTTATTTTTATTTTTGCAAAAGAATATCTTCTTAGTACGTTATAAGGTGATTTTGACCAATCCACTCTAGTTTGTTAAAAGAAATTATTTGTAATTTCTCCGAAATTATGATCGGAAGCTTCCAAGGGCCGGATTCTAAAAGGTGCATATTTTTATTTTTATTTTTATTTGGTTTCAGTTTTTCATTTTTACATGTTGTGAATAGTGTTAAATGGTACGAAACCCATGATTCTTTATGTTTTGCATGAAAATTTATAGATTTGGGGGAGGAGATCCGAGTTGCAGAAAATTGAGGAAAGTCGAAATTTCTCCATTTTTCCCAAACAGGTTGTAATCTTAGTGTATTAACATGAAATCAAACATGTACATAACCTAATGTACACATTCTTGATAATTTGGGGATTTTTAATTTTCAAATTAAAAAATGTTTAAAAATCAAAATCCACAGGTATATTTCTAGCTTTCTACTTCTTCCTTTGCTTTTGAATGTAATTCTTGTGTTTCCATGTCTTCTTACATTTATAAATTTTATGAATTAATTTTGCAAATAGTTGCATCGAGTCAGACAACTCATAAATTAAAACCCTATATAAAGAAAACCTATTATGTGCACTTGTTTTTTGTGATTTCTTTCTTTCCGAGTGGGTATTGGTGTCTTTTTTAACAACCACTGAAGTTCCATTGATAAATTCGACTAATTTCCCCATGTTTCCCAACAACGGCAATAAATTATACGATACAATCGATATATCCTGTGCGATAACTGATATGTATCCGTATCCCAAGGGCGCGATTTGTGTTTGAATATCAGTTCGCGTTACGTATCGCATCCTTGGGGATACATATACGTATTGGCTATCGCACGGGATATATCATTTGTATTGAGTAATTTATCACATTTTTTGAGAAACATGGGGAAACATTAGGAAAATTGTTGAATTTTTCAATGAAACTTCAAGTATTGTTAAAAAAGACCTTAATACATGCTTTTAAATCGTACCATCTCAAAAAAGAAATGCACATAAAATGTTTCCGTTGTATAGGGTCTTAAGCTATGCGTTTGAACTAATGCAACTATATTCGAATTGAATGCATAACATTTAGAGTGTATATGATGATCATTTCATCAAACACTCCTAAAAACTTCGAAATTAGTCTCAATTGATCATTTCATCAAACACTCCTAAAAACTTCGAAATTAGTCTCAATTGATCATTTCATCAAACAATCCCAAATACTTTGAAATTAGTCTCAATTGACAACTGGTTGAAGGGAAATTTAAAAAAATATATATTATTTTAATATATTATTATTATTATTTAATTAAAAAATGATTTTTACTCTTAAAAATTTGACAAGGACTTAAAAAATCAGTAGATCAACCCTCAACATGATTTCATGTTTGGAGTGCAACATTACAACCAATTTGGGTGAAATTGGAGAAATTTCAAATTTTCCCAAATCGGACCACCTACACTCGAATTTCAATATTAGAGTGTATGTGATGATTATTTCATCAAATACTCCTAAATACTTCAAAATTAGACTCAATTGACAGCTAGTTGAAGGAAAATTTTGAAAAAAAACATGGAGAACATGAAGAACCAATGGATATCGTAATCAAAGCTCCAACTCCATGATTTTTTATGCAAAACATGAAGAATCAATGGATTTGTAACCATTTGACATTGAACTATGTCATTGATTTAACATAGTTTCAACAAACAAAAATTATCAAAAATTGAAAACGCTCACCGAATTGAACGCGTGGGATATATCAGCACTACATGTGCATTTCGTATCGCATGCCGCACGGGTGGGATACAAGATATATCGTGGGATATTTCTGCTGATATCGTCAATTTTAAAAACATTGGGTGCGATACATTACGCAATAACGATATGGAAAACATTGATCGTGCCCTTAGGATACAGAAAGATATTGGGTATCGCATGTATTGTGTAATGCATCGCCGTTTTTGTCAACATTGGGAAATTTGTTAAATTTTTCAATGAAACTTCAGGGGATGTTAAAAAAGATATTAATACATACTTAGAACTCAAAAGATCACAAAAAAACAAGTACAAACGGTAAGTTTTCTTTATATAGGGTCCTAAACCTATGCACTATCTAACAAAAGTGATGCAACTGTATTCAAAATTCATTCATATAATTTTAATCACCAAAAACGTGCATGAAAACACCCCCAATATATTCAAAAGCCAAATTTGTCCTATAATGTACAATGCCTTTTTAAAATTATTTTCTATAATTTTTTAAACTAAATTTCTTTTTTTTTAATAAATAAATGAGTGAGGTTGCTGTTAAGTATACATTCATAAATACATCAACATAAGGAAAAAATAACACCTAGTTAAGGTATGTTTTTCAACAAAAAAAAGTTTACTTTTTTATCGATATTTTAAATTAATTTTTTTTTCAAAAATTTGAAAAAGAATCGCCAATGTATAGATCAACCTCCAAGCACTCTTACATAATGTTACAATGTACAGTGCATTTATTATTATTATTATTATTATATAATTATTTTCTATAATTTTAAAAATTAAATTTATTTTTATGAAAATAAATGAGTATGGTTGATGTTAAGATAAGTATACACTCATAAATACATAAATATAAGGAATAAATAACATCTAGTCAATGTATTTTTTTCAAAAAAAATATAGTTTTTATTTTTTTATCGATATTTTAAATTAAAAAATGATTTTTTTTCAAAAATTCAAAAAAGATTTGTCAGTCTATAAATCAGCCTCCAAGCACTCTCACATGATTTTTCTACACTCTAAGTGCAAGCTAAATGGGTGAAATTAGGAATTTTTCAGATTTTTTCCCAATTCCCCCCAATTTTCCCAAATTTAAAAATCGAAGGTCTAAATCCATGATGGAGCATATAAAACATGCAAAATCATGGATTACTATCCTCATTCCATGTATTCCAATTAATTTAAACAAGAGAAAACAATTTAAAATAGCAAAAACTTATTGATTGAGTTTTTGGTACCACACGCTCTCCGATCTTGATTTCTACACCCAAATCTCCCTCTCTCCAAACAAATGAAAAGGATTGGTTGAAATACCCTTAGTAACATAATCCCACAAAAGTTTTCAGAAAAAAACAAAAAAAATTTTTGTGATTTTTGGCAAATATCCTAAATTTTTCGAAAGGAGACTGATGCAACTGTGATATCGGCGGATACGTGAGATATGTATCGGCGATATCGGGGCTCTTACAACAACAATATTTTCAAAATATTGCAATGTATCGATATATCGTTGATACATTGCGATGTATCGACCAATACTGGGAAGTTTCCCAATTATAGCCAAGTTCCGTATCGGCACTGTATGATATCAATAGTATCCACCGATCTGCAATCATTGAAACTACCTAGCCCTAGTTTAAAATTTTATAGCTTGTTTGGGTTCCAATGTTAAGATGACCTTACACAATGATTAAGTCAGGCCAACTGACCATCGATTTGGATTATCTATCATGCAGGACGTACCCTTTTGAGAACATGACTTTCAATGATCTCTTTGACCAAACAATTCTTACTGTTTTACCTTACACAATGATTAAGGTTCTCACAATCATATTGGAAAAGGTCCAAAAATCAGTCTAGATCATCTACCACGTGCCCCATATTTGATTGCTTGTCCCTTGCCAAAATCACTTTGCTTGAATAATCATAACCATCTGATTGAGAAATGGATGGTCTAGATTGATAATAATGGAAAAGGCCCAATCATTGACCTAGAACATCCATCATGTGGGGGCCACCATTCGTTGCCCATGGCTTTGAAAAATCACTTTGTTTGGATTCTAACCATTTGAATAATGGCAAGGAAAATGGATGGCTAAAATACCTAATTTGAGAAAGATTCTCAGATGTTTCAAAGCAATTTCAGAAGAAGAAAAAAATGCATCTTCAAAACAACTAGATCTTGGGGGTGCAGTTACAAGCAAATAGCAATATCCTTGAGATGGTTGTGGTTTTTGAATAAAGCAGGAAGGCTTCTAATAGATTGACTTGGAGTAGTGTAGAGGAAGATAAATTCCAGCTTGTGGAATGGGGAGAGGTTTGCAAGTTGCAGAAGAAGGGGTAATAGAGCTCAGGAACATGAATGAACCCTTCAAAAAAGAGTTATGCAGCATTTCAAGGAAGAGAATGATACATTGATACCCAATGGATGCATTCATTTCTCGCAAATATGTGATGCGAAGAGGGGAGTGGTTTATAAAAGCATCTTCTCAATTTAGAGAGCTGGGAATTTGGAATGTGGCCTCTCTAGAAGAAAATTTTCTTTCTCAAAAGGGACGTTACTTCAGAATCAGGGATAGATCTTGGATTAGATTTTGAGAGACCTATAGTGCAGAAACAGACCTTTGTGCTAGGATTTTTCCATGATGTACAATTGAACCACTATGAAGGAAGTTAAGATTGAGCAATGTTTTTTGGTGTTTGGGGGATATGTGTACAGGACCTTGCTTTCGAAAAAAGAACAAAGAAAAACCTTTTAGACTAAGAGACTGAGTACTACAGCTAGTGCTTCAAGAGCAGCTTCATATATCAGTGCCTTCACTAACCAACAGGAACAAATGGTTATCAAGATTAGATGGCTCAAGGGGATTTCAAGGTGAAATCTTTCTGTAAATATCTCAAAGTCTCAAAAATCGGTGACGAGGACAGGAGAGGAGCCCCTACGGCTAGGATTTGATCTTACTAGGCCCCACCTAGAGTTGTGGCATTTGCTTCTATGAAACAAACCGGCATGCCAGCCAGAAAATCTCAGCAAAATAGAAAAGGGAGTCGCCACCAACCAAAATTTGGCAGAGCCTATGAGAGACTAAAAACCATAGAGCCGCATATCCGGGTGCTTCATTAGAGGTTTGATTGAATTACTCCAATTGGAGTCTAGATTATCTAAGATTTCAGGTAGGGGCCTTGGGGAGAAGGATGGTATTAGGTGCCCTTCTTTGCCATGTTAACACAATTGGTACTTTTCAAGAATAAAAATTCTAGGATTAGAGCTTCAAGCAAATATCCTCAAAAATAGATGAAAATAAACAAGGAGAAAAGGTGTAGAGGAAATGTGGAAGTGTAATGTCTAGAAAACTGTCTTGCAATAGTTTTTTGCTCTCTAAGGAGGGCCTGGACTCAGAGATTTGAGGAAGGAAAGAAGAACTTCAAAATCCCCATTTGCAATGGTTTGGAAACTGTTTCTCAAAATCCGAAGGACTGAAGCGCTCTCCCTTGCAAGTGCCTTAAAAGAAGATTTACAAGTTCTTATATCCTCTTATACCCTACGCTTTCTCGTGATCCTTAGTTGCTCTTCTTCTCCTTCTTTGCAAGATTCTAATCTCCAAGGGATGAGTCTTTCTCTTTAAGGTCGGTAAAGAAGGGAAGAGAAAGATAAGGGTGAGAGTGTCAAGAATGAAATGAAGTCCAAAGGCCCTTTGCTAGTAGGAGGCAAGGGATCTTATCTATAGAATTTGGGGAGTTTTTCTATAATTTTGGAGTATTTGAGAGACATAAATAAATAGAGGATACATGGCAGTACCTCCTAAAACCTAGGTGTGGGGAAAGGAAATGCTCGGATAGCCATTTCTTAATAAAAATCAACACGAATGGGGGCTGAAATCCAATTTTTGTGCGTAATTTTTTTGTGGAGAAAATAAAGGGGGTGGGGCCGATGACATGATGTATCGTCTGATGTCAATACTATCTACTGATACATACTAGTATCCTCTCTAAGCAATACAGGTGTATTGACACAATAAGGGCCCGAATCGAGTGATACAAACCCATATCGTTGGTGAAAGATACAATATTGAAAAACCCATTTAAAAACAATGGTGGGGAAGGAAGTTGTGGTGCAACTCTGCCCCTATCGGTCTGGTCATAAATGGAGATAAATCTTGTAAACAAGGGTTTAGGAGCAACACCCTCCTAATCGAATCCGATTGAATGGTCGTAGGGGTGTCTATGGTCAAGTGGAGTGTTTACAGCTTGGCCAATCAGCAAAGACTAGCCCGTTTCTCTACTGAAAGGGTTAATGATAATTAAGATAGGTTGTATCCCATGTTTGTGCAATGCAAAATCAGTGGAACACCATGCCAAGGTCGATTTATTTATTTTTTTTCCATCCTTGGAATTAGGTATCCACGTTAATAGGCAACAGACATTATGGAGGATGTCTCTGTTGGCGGGGCTTTGGACAAGTTTTTAGGAACAAAACAACTGAATTTTTAACGACCAGTCAAAGTTGTCTGAAATAGACTTCCAATGAGCAAGGAGGAATATGATAGGCTAGCACTGGGTCTTCAGGCTTTTACCGGATGTAGAAATGGGTTTTTTGCTTCTAGGGGTGGAGCCTAGACTCATGGGGCTCATGTGATTTCTCATCATCCTTTCTGTGCATAGTCATGGGTTTGTGTGGTTTCTAAAAAATTAATTTTACCATTAGAAAATAATAATGATAACAATAATAATAATAATAACATTTCCATTCCATTTAAATTGGAGAAAATGAAATAAAAAAAATCATTCGACTCGAAATTTAGCCAAGCCGGATCAATAACTTATTGAAAAGAAAAAGATCACAGAGAAGAATAATCAACAAATAATGGGGAAAAAAAAAAAAACCACCACCACCTGTGGGACTCTCATTTGCTTGAGTTGCTTCCGAGGTTAAACACGCCCTTGACATCATTGAGCACAGAGGATGATGCCCCATTGGCCGAACATGGGCACTTAAATATACCCGATTGTCATGAGCAATCCCTGCAACCATAGCAGAGGAGAGCAATTAATGGGGTCCCACTAAAACATCCAGTTTGCTGACATGTGGGGCCCACAGCTCCCCAATCCAAACCTTTGATCTGAAGCAGGGATGCCCCAAAAATCTCCCAGAATGGAAGACCCATGCCGCTCTATCTTCAAACAGTATACCATCAATGGCGACCAGTTGCTGCCTTTCGTCTTTAACCATCCATCTGTAGGCCACCAACAAAGTGCCGTGATCTTCCAATTTCGAAGATTTCCAAGCGCCCGTGATCCATAGCGGGGCCCGCTGGATCGACGGTTTGGATTACCAAATGCAGACCCCACATGTATGGAATTCTGCGGATCGGTAAAGAATCGAGCATATTCCCCTTCAAGTCATTGAAGTAGTGGAAATGATATTTACACCCCCATTCTGGATGCATTTGCCCCTATTTTTTAACTTTTGGTAGAGGGGAGAGAGAGAGAGAGAGAGAGAGAGAGAGAGAGAGAGAGAAAACCTGCAGGAGGTAGTATTGAAAGGCCAGATGGAGGAGGGATTGAAAGAGAGGAGAAGAACGAGTGCTGTTGTTGTTGCTGCTGCTGCTGCTGCCATTGGTGAGTGGTATAAAATTGGTCGGAGGAGAGAAGAAAGCGGTGGGATTTTACAGAAATCGGAGCTCTTAGAAGAATCGGTAAGCTGCGGAGTTTTGATGACATTTGCATCTCTCTCTCTCTCTCTCTCTCTCTCTCTCTCTCGTTGGGGTTTTAGGGAGGGAGAGAGGGCAATAGGAACGGGTTTAGCAGCAGCGCCTGGTAGTGTAGGGCCTGGGCTTGGGCCCGAAGCTAGTCCTAAGGACTGGACCCGAGTCAATGATGATGGCCTAGCCCGACTGACGTAGATTGCCTGTAGGAGATTCTTGCAACCCTAAGCCCTGTGGGACCCACCGTGATGTATGTGTTGTATCCACTCCGTCTATCCATTTTACAAATTTTAGAGAAGTTTATATTATAAGATTAAATTTCATGAATTCTCATCTAGATATATTCAAGTTTGTAAAAAAGAAACATACGTTTAAGATTCATTTGATCAAAGTCGTTGAGAAACTATTGCTTTTGGAAAGACATGAAGGAGAGAGATGTGAGTCTCTCTCTCTCTCTCTCTCTCTCTCTCTCTCCTACTTCTCTTCCTCTTAAAAGGTCATACACAAGGAGAGGTGTCCAAGACTCTCTCTTTCTCTATTAGGGTTTATCTTTGTTCAAAACATGATCAATTTATAAGGAGTGGGAGTTTATGGGAGACTAATTATGGTACTATATCATCTTGCAATTTTTCATATTTTCCATTGTATTGGAGTTCTATGATCATACCTTATCTCATGTACTTATATACGATCCAATCTTTTCACCGTCAAAGTCATCCACCAAAAACTCAATGTCTATGTAGATTAAGTAGTAAATTTCTAAATTTGGATGATTAAATTATCATCAAGTGCAATTAATTTTTTTTTAGTGTTGGATCTAACTGAAAAAATACTTAGGTGAACAAATCATTTAAATTTAAACCATAAATTCTTAGAAAATTATTGGATCCCTTATTGGCTTATGTGAGTCATCTCAATAGACCTTAATGGATGCGTCCGATTTCACCCACTTTTATTGGCAATAATGATCTTGCAAAGCCAGCCAAATGACATATAATTAAGATTTTGAATGCTCACATATCCTTAAGTTTAAATACTAATCAAATCCAATCCATTCTTAAGTTGATCATAGTCCAGGTATGATGGTATTTTAGTATAGAGTTTTAATCTTCATTTACCAATGCAAGTGTCCAACATGTTTAACAATGAAAGCATATTCTCGTGGCATACTCACATTATTATGTGCGGTAGGGCAAAAACACACTAACATTATATGCACGATAGTGGAGACTTTCAATTCTAACTCGCCATCTATCCCCTCATACAAAATGATGACATCCATCATTATAATGATGACAACAAGTGATGTAGAAGCGGTCGCGGGCAGTCTATCGAAAAAAGGCCCGGTCGGCAAAATATGATCTGCCGTCGGACCTACAAGGCGTATCTCATGAATTAACATGATGTAAAATATATGATTTTGGGGTAGAACGAGCTACTTTAGCCATTGAACTTGGCTATGCAAGAAGTTGCGACACAATAATTGCAAAAAACCCTGGATCTCTTTCGTTTTTACTATAAATAGTAAGTTTTAGTTTGATTATAACTCTTCATCCGTCGGGCTATGTCTGCGCCCAACGTGAAAAGAAGCTTAGAATAATTAGGAGAAACAGGTTTGGTGAAGCCAAATAGGACACTTACTATTTTTGGCCAAAAACCTTGGGCACTAGTAGACATCACGATCGTCTATAAATAGAAGTTTACTATTCGCATGATTTATAGGAGTTTTAACTTGATTCGATTTATTTCTCATTGCTTTATGTTGTGAACTATTTTTATTCATTCATTAATCAATTTCGAATTAATTAAAATCTATTTTTATTTTCTACTTTCTTTCCTCGTAGATTGATAAGGAAAGGAGATTTGAAACCTTCATTTGGATTTTAGTTATCATCTTGAGGAAGACGGTCCTCAACTTCACGTCCTCCCTGTAGTCATCCCGCAGGCGATCATGGAAAACATGGTATTGAGATCCATTGACAATAACTCTCCTTTAGTAATTGTTATGTCTAATGTCATGATTTTAAAGCTAACTAGAGGAATTCCTAACTTATATTTATGTATATTTATGCTACTCTTTGATAAAGGGGCATTTTAACACCAAGTCAAGTGAGGTGGCCTGTGAGATGTAGGGGTACACTCAGGGTGGGCCACCCATGTAAGGCGTGTGGCTCATATGAAGTGGAATTCATTTGAAGTGGGGCCTACAAGGAGGGTTCCGCCAAGGTCCTAACCCATGAGATGTGGGGACTTAGTTACGAGACAAATGAATTGATTCGACATGCTGTATCAATTCAAGTTTTTAGAGCAAAGTGACTAATTGTCCAACATCACTCTTATATATTAATTATGACACAATCACACGTTCACTTAGAATCTATGATCATTATGATATACGACCAAGATCGTCAATTTCACATTCACTTCACTGCAACTCTAACAACATATCTAAAGGTTAAGTGGACCACGTGATAGGAAATGGTAAAGATAAAGATGCCAAGTATTGAAACCCTCATATATTTTTCATCAAATCTGTTCATAAGGTAACCTATAACTAAGCGAAGGGAAAATATAAATATCAGCTTGATCCAAAACTTTAATGACTTTCTATGGTAGGTGCACATGGTGTTTGTTTCACCATTTCTTATTTTAGGGCTTGATCCCAAACTTGAGCTTTGGATCTAAATATCGGGTGGACCACATGTCATGTTTGGATTTTTTGTCCATGTTCTAAAATGAGCCTACAAAGCTGACAGACAGAGTGGATATAACCCATACGTGACAGTGGGCATTAAGCTTAGTGTTGTAGGAATCCCCTACAGTGGCCAATTTGCATCCTAGCCTGACTCATTGGCGAAAACGGATTCGCTACTCCCCCCCCCCCCGGGACGGTGGCTGATGGTCGGTGCTCTATGGGCTCCACCATGATTTGTTAGTTTCATCCATTTTTACGGATTAGTTTAGGGCTTGATCCCAAAAATGAGAGGGATATAAATCTCAACTGGACCACACCACATGAAAACAATAGTGATTGGATATCCACCATTAAAATCCTCCTAAGGCCCACTCTACTATTTATTTGACATCCAATCTGTTGATTAGGTCATACAGGCACAGATGATGGGAAAAAAAAAATCAGCTTGATCCAAAACTTTTATAGCCCCCAAAAATTTTTTAATGGTTAATATTCATTCAACACTCTTTCCTGTAATGTGGTCCACTTGAGATTGGTATATACCTCATTTTTTGTCTCATACCATATAATGATCTGGAAAAATAGATGGACGGCACGGATGAAACACATAAATCATTGTGGGGCCCACAGAGCACCGACCACCAGCCATTGGCTGGTGGGGGGGGGTGGGGGAGTAGCCAATCCGTTTCCCTCATTGGCCTAATCCAATCATCAACTAGGCCACCAGTAAGAATGCACAGTCTAAATGCCCTTATGAGTGGTTTTTATCATGAAACTAAAACCGTCCAAAACACTTATGTGGGACCCACCATATTGCATGTGCAATTTCTACTCCATTCACTGGGTAAGAATGCTTATTTCAACCATACATTAAAAATATCAACCTTTAGAAAAGTTTCTATTAGCCGATGTAAAATTTCTCTTAAAACTTTTAAATTCAAATGGTGTGGCTCACATGAGGTTGGATCCGGCTAATATTTCTATTTTTCTTTTCACACGGATTATTTAGTCTTACTTAATGAGTTTGATGAATTATACACACCAAAGTCGCTCAGTGCATAAACTTGTGGTTGGCATCTTGTCCCCCATTCTTCTATGAAGTGTGGCCTATATAAGTTTGTGGATCCAGCTTATTTTTATCCTCAGGGCTTAGAGTGTTTTAGATGCAATTGTGGAGCATTCAATCTTTTATTTTCTATACATATATAGCTTAAATACACTTATTAGATTTGGAATTGTTGATGCAAAAAATTGGTGTGCCCTCCTTCGTCCTATCACCTGTGCAAAAAGGAGACAAGGGAGATCCTGGCTAGAGCCGGGGACCCTCCGATGCTAAAGTCAATGACAGGACTGTGTAAGAAGGGTTTTAGGAGAGTTTTTTGCGTACTTATGACCTTGAAGGTTTCCTATATTTATAGGAATGGGAGGGTCCCATCGTGCAGGGATTCTTCTCCTAGTATCTCGGATATTTGATCTTAATCCGTTTTTGGACTCCTCCCGATCCCGAGTTCTTTGAGATTGGAGATCCTTTTACTAGATTTTCAAGATGGTGTTTTCATTTACACCGTTTCTTCCTTGTTTGGCTCGGTCCTAACCGACTCTAATAGTGAGTGAGTCTCGGATAGTTGCAAGGATAAAACAGTCTACCTTCTGTCAGATGAGAAGGAACCGATCCGTAATCGATATCCTCTCTTAATCTAATAGCCGACTCTATAACTGACCTAATATGGGTCAGTTTCACGTTCGGTCGGGTGGCTTCTGAGTTCTGGGCATTAATTGGCTTCTTAGGATGTTGCTGCATCGTTTACCGAGTCAACTTTATGCATCTCACGTACTTTGCCTTGTGGCTCATGACTTTGTAAATCTCGATTTGGATTGATTCCTTGCGATCCGAGATAAGTCTTTCCTTTAGGCATTTTGCTTTTCCACCTTGGTCAGGCTTGATGCCTCGGCATCCCGAGCAGTATCAGTAGAGTTGGTCTATTCCATAGCCGAGCTTTCGGACTAATACTATTTTTTTCCCCAGCAGGAATTATTTTTAAATGATTTCAACCATTCATGAGATGGGACTCTCATTGTAGGTGAAGGATTTAAAAATAATACTGAAATGGAAGAAAAAAAAATTCCTTAAAGCTTAGTTTGGCAGCATGGGTTTCCACAGCACCGTCCACTCATATAAATGGGCCGAGGCACACCTTGGGCACACGTGTGTGATCAGACCCGATGTAGTTCCATTACAACGAGTCACCTGGTCTGGGCGAGTTACTCTAGACTTGGACAGGTCAGGCCAATTCACACTCACTTGGGCGAGTCATGACTCGACTAAATCCGAGTCCGGCAGTCAGTCCCGAGTCACCGAGCTTATAATCTTGGTCAGCTGGGCATCTTACAAAATAATAGCCTGGCCATCTCCATCCTTTTGAACGCCGATTGCGTCAGGGCCTCTGAGGGACCATCGTTATGTATGGGTTTTATCCACACCGTCCATCTACTTTTTCATATAGTTTTTAGTGGATAATTTAAAAAATGAGTAAGATCCAAGGTTTACGTGGACCACAGGGTTTTATCCACACCGTCCATCTACTTTTTCATATCATTTTTAGTGGATAATTTAAAAAATGACTAAGATCCAAGGTTTACGTGGACCACAGGGTTTTATCCACACCGTCCATCTACTTTTCATATCATTTTTAGTGGATAATTTAAAAAATGAGTCAGATCCAAGGTTTACGTGGACCACAGGAAGTAGCAGTGCACTGACACATATCGTTGAAACTTTCATAGGGCCTACTATGATGGTTAAGTGCCATCCAACCTGTTCATAATGCATGTAGACCTGGATGAAGGGAAATGACTAATATCAGCTCGATCCAAAACTTCCAAAGCTCCATGAGAAGTTTTCAACGGTAGAAGTTTAATCCTTACTGTTTAGTCCACTTGAGCCTTAGATCTGCCTCATTTTTGAGCTTACGCAATAAAATGATATGGAAAGATCAATGGACGGTGTGGATAAAACCCATACATCACGGTGGCCCTTCAGAGTCCCTATCCGTTCCGATCTAGACTGCAGGGATAGGATGCAATCCGCGTTGTCGTGGTAGACTCCTTGGAGCTTCAACACCGGGTCAAGGGTTCGAGTACCCATGGCGGTGAAATCCCACGGCGTGCGTGTGTGGGGTGTGTGTGCGTGTGGCGTGAGTGTGTGGGGGTGTGTGTGCGTGTGTAAAAAAAAAAAGAAAAAAGGATGCAATCCGCGTTGTCGTTTTAGGCGCGCGGATTTCGGGACTTCTGGGTCTTTTATGTGGGCCCACCTCAATTTATGAATTTTTGTATATCAATGCCATCCATCCTTTTTGAAGGATCATTTTAGAGAATGGGCCCAAAGATTAACAAGATTCAAGTCTCATGTGTACCACACCATAGGAAACGGTAGTGATTGACTATTAAAAACTTTCTGTGGGTCACAAAAGTTTTGGATCAAGTTGATATTTGTTTTTTTTTTCCTTCATCCATGTCTGTGTGATATTTTCGACAGGTTAGATGGAAAATAAAAATTACAGTAGACCGTAGAAAGTTTTTAATAATGGCCGTTAAATGATCATTGTTTCCTTTGGTGTGATCCAATCCAGATTTTTATCTGCTTTAATTTTAAGCCCACTACTTAAAATGATCTGAGATAACGGATGAACGGCGTGGATATGCAACACATACATCAAGGTGGGCCCATGGGAAAAACCCGACGAATCTCAGTCAAGCCCCGTCCTGACGCGGGGGGGGGGTGGTGGTGCCGGTACAAAAGTTGTGTATATATCACACGTGTCAGAGATCCGTGCCATTCATCAGGTGGAGTGGCACGTGACTATGACATGGACCAAAAATAATGTCAATCATGTCCGATACAAATGGACGGTTGTAAAAAGAAGCCCAACACTACCCTATTTTTGGGAGAGGTGTGCAGTAACTGATGAATGGCGCGGATCTCTAACACGTGTTCCAATGCACGGATCTCTACCACGTTTCCTCCCCTCACGAGTGGCCCCCAGTTAATCACGGCCCTCTTTTTAACTGAGGGGTGCTAAGTTGACTTGCACACACGTGCAGCATGGCTAGCGTAATAGGTCGATGGAATTCGTTTTCTGGCAGGATGGGTCGCACATCAGTACATGTTCAAATAATCTAGACCATCCATCTGGAAGCACCATCGGATGGAGAAATATCCTACGCCAACTGAAAATCGTGACCGTCGGATTGGTAGAAATTAAGTGGACAGTTGAATAGGAAGGCCAAGCGTTTTCAGTTGACTGAAACAGGTCAAATTCAGAAAAATTCTTCTCTAACTCATCCAAGCCGTCCAACAGGTAGACTTGATTGTTTATTTTGTTTTCACCGTAATGTCAGTAGTTGAACGGCTAGGATTAATGATGAGTAGTTCGAATCGCTAAATGAAGGACATCACCTATCCTATATGGAGTGTTTAGGTGAAACACAACTGTTTCCTACTACGGTCGTTCTTTTAGTACCCGGACCCGGAATCATCGGGTACCCCAACGGGTCCTTGGGCTGGGTCGGGGTTGAAGGCATTTAGATGGTCAGGACCACGCAATGGATGGATTAGATTGCAGACGTGTGCATCTTTTACACATGTGGTGTGTAAACGGGCTCCCTTACATTCATGTGGTTTGCCAAAACTCATTGAAATCGGGCTGCCACTTTGGTTTGAGTTCCAACCCATTTGCCTAACCTGAGTTTGGGTCGAGTTAGGTTGGGTTGCCAAGGTTCTTGGGTTGGGTTCGGATAGGAAAACACCAACTAGGGCTGAAAGTCAGGCGGGTTCAACCAGATTGACCCGTGACCGACCTGACATTGGGTTGGACTCAAGCAGGATGTATCAGGGTTCAGTCTCGGGCTTGTTTTATACAAACACCAACCTGATAAAACTTGGGTCGAGCTCGGGTTGCCCAACCCAACACGAACCCGAGTTGCCCAGCCCAACACGAACCCGATATATATATAAGTTACTTATAAATTATAAGTGAGTGTGGATCATCTCTGTTGAAGGCACGGGAAATTCCAATGCCATTGGATTTCATTGGTCCACGTCATTTCCCATGACTCAAGCAAACAAGATACACTAGATTTCTCTCTCCCAAATAGATTGGGTGCCACACAACATAATTTTTAAAGTTGTCCTGTATTTTAGCTTGTTTGTTTAGAAAATATGAAGTTCTTTACTGTAAATAGCTACATATATAATTAACAAAATCAATCCCGCTTGGGTAGGGCTTGGGTTGAGAATTCCCAACCCGAGGTTGGGTTGGGTTAGGGTTAAGGTATAGGAACCTTGGATTGTGTTAGGGTTGAGCACCAACCCGACCCAACCCGGCTGACTTTCAGCCCTAACACCAACCCAATTTAAATTCACGTTGGGTCCTCTTGAGACCGGCTTGGGCTTAAATTGACCCTCCACCCAACCCAACCCAACCCAACCCAACCCAACCCGACCCGACCCGACCAATCTGCAACCCTATTAATTTGTATATATATAATATTAGTAATAAAATCCATTGGCTTGATATTACACTATTCAGATTAGGTCCAAGATGGTGGACAAAACCTGAACACGATTATACCTGGAATTTAAACCAGGTTCAAAACCGTAGACCAAGACCCAAAACTGAAGGAGATCCAAATCTCAGGTGAACTACACTACAGGAAAAATTGATAATTGACCATTAGAAGCTTTCTGTGGGCCACAAAAGTTTTGGATCAAGCTGATATTTGTGTTTTGCCTTCATTCCGGTCTTTGTAACATTATCAACAGGTTGGATGGTAAATAAACATTACGGTGGACCCT
Source organism: Magnolia changhungtana (assembly GCA_030180095.1). Lineage (NCBI taxonomy): Eukaryota > Viridiplantae > Streptophyta > Magnoliopsida > Magnoliales > Magnoliaceae > Magnolia > Magnolia changhungtana. The sequence goes on along the minus strand of JASAUF010000647.1, from coordinate 2,369,278 downwards.
AGGAAATTTTTAATGGTGAGCATTGGATGATCACTGTTTCCTGTGGTGTGGTCCACCTGAGATTTGGATCTGCTTCATTTTTGGGTTTAGGGGTCATGCGCTAAAATAGGTGGAAAAGCGGATGGACGGCATGGATTTACAATGAATACATCTAGGTGGGCGCCACGGAAAAGACCTGACGGAAGTTGGTAAGGTCCCGGCCTGGCTGAATTCGCCCGTCCGCCGTAGAGATAAGGTTTTCTAGCATATTATCTAAGAAATTTTACAAAATAATACTCCCTAATTAAATAGAATTTACATTCCAGTACCTTTCTCAGAAAGGTTTTCCTACCGTTAGATTTATTAACAGCCGTGCGAGCAAAGCCATCAGCCGCTCAGGTGGGCCACACCCTGATGTTTATGTGAAATCTACCCATCTCCTGTTAGGCCCAGCACAACAAACTCAGCTATTCCGGTGGACCATTAGATGTGTAATCCCATGTTAGATCCAGGGTAAAAAAATCAGCATGCCCTGTGATTCAGATTGGCCACACCAAAGGAAACAGTTGTGGGCCATTTATCTCCTTATAACCATTTTGTTTCATGCCATGGATGGCATAGATGGATGATCTAGATCAATTTTCTTGGCAGTGCATCCATAATCATGTCTGTCATTCCGTGGAATAGATGTTGAAGTGTCGATTGATATTTGCAGGTCAAAGAAATGGCTGAAAAATTACAAATGGTTCTGAAAAATTGGACCCTGACCCATAAAAAATCAGGGTAGGGTCCATTGGGAGTGTAATAAGAACTTATAAGAACAACACTGGAAGAGCTAAAGGGAGTGTAATAACATTAGAAAACTGGGAAGGAAAATTCCCAACCTTTGTTGCTTTCAAGATAAAGAAAGGGGTATGATTGCCTGCCTACAACTGGTTGCATAATACAACCCATTTTGGCCTCAAGAATATTTGTTTCTCTACAGAATCATGGTTGTAAATATAGATTTTCGATTAATGCCGCGTTTGGCTCGCCGCCATTTCGGGAGCTGAGAAATAATTAGCAACTTCAGAATTTCTACTCAAGGTAGAATTTTCAAACATGAAGAACTGGGTCTCTTTGTATCCGCAGAATGAATATTGCTTCATGATTTCCGATAACGCTACTAAATGTAGAAATTCAAAAAATCGCAATCCATTTTTCTCGTAGCCTGAGCCAAACATGGTCCAAGTTAACATAAAAACAGTTGTAGGTGATCAAACCATAAGAGAGTCCATCATCAGATGACAATGAGGTAGAAAAGACGGGTCAAATCATTCCCTGGTTTGGTGATACAGACCATTCATTTGATGGGCCTGCCTGTGGACTACCTACAGAAAATTTATCAAAGTATCAAGTTCTTCCAAACTAGAAGATTATCAAGGCATCTCCATCCACGGGGCCACACAATTACGACAATACCACTTAAAACTAAACAGAAATAGCATGTGAATGCAATTCAATGTACTTGTGTGAAAATGTTATTGTTGGGAGATCTCTATGAAATTACATATACAATCAGATCACATAACTAGGTATGGTTGTGTATTTATAATGTACACAAACCCATCAATTTAGCTAACAGAAGTCCACAAAAACCAATGTTATGACGACGATGGAAACTAGTCAAGCACAAGAGTCAGAACTCCTTTTGTTGTGTAGTTTTCACAAAAGAAAGAATACTTGTCAAAACGAAGCTTGGCTAACGAATGAAAATGTGGCCCAAGCATTCTTTGGCAATGGGACTTGAATTTTCCTGCAGGCAAGATCTGGTCATTGAGGAATGACTGGTGGGGCAATTGTGCGGGTATTGTAGGAGTTGCAGTGGCTGCATTTGTGCCCAACTATGTGAAAGTTGGCTTCGGTTGTATCGTTGCAATCGTTACAAAGGATCCACACCTGAAAAAAAAAATTTATATGAGATACAAGAGGATTGAAAAACATGAAGGCTTTCCTCTAGACTATGAAGGGTTATAGAAAAGTTGAGATTTGCTAGTCCTACATGTGCTCCTCCACATGCAATGTTACCTGAATCACTAAATCCCTAATGCTTTCTGTTCTGAATTGTGCAATCCAGTCCAGATTACAGATCATTTGAAATCTGGACCTCTATTTTTAGTGACCCGAAATTATGGATCTATTGTTATTGATGATTGAGTCATAATGCAAGATTATATTCAATTGAGGCAAGATCCAATACAGAAGTTTAACATACATATTGACATGTGGTCCCTCTGTGAGGTTTTAATTACATGATCCAATACATCCATCATGTGAGGCACCAACTGTTGGTGCTAAAAAATATGGCAGATCCAAAACTCAGGTGGGGTACACCGCATGGAAAATTTGGGATGGAGACACCCACCATTAAAAACCTTCCAGATTGTATGTGGGGCCCACCATGTTCTGTATACACCGTTAGTCCATTCAAAAGACGCATCCAACTGGGATGAATAGAAAGATAAAATATCAGGCCATTCAAAAAATGCGGGTGGGCCACAATATGTGAATTTATGGGTGAAGGCATGATTTTACAGTGGGGCCCACACCCATCTGAGTATTGGATCAGCATGAGTTTCGGGATCAAAGGAGAATAGTAGGATGGGGTGCACATGATGGACAGATTGGATGTCATTGAAAAATTCGGTGGGCTCCACATGTCAATTTGTATGTTAAGCTTATCCTCCAAACATTTGAATTGCATCCAGCCTCTATTTAATTACAATGAAGAGATTTGAACTCTGATTTGTTCAGTAGCACATAATCATTGCACTCATCATATCACATATAAATTGCAATATGAATTCAGATATAAAACCATATTGCATGCCTATAAGGTATGTAATTAGAGCGATCCACATGATCCTAACCGGCTACCCCTAGCAAGCCTGTTCCCATATGACGTAACAAAATGACCCGTGATCCAAGATAACCTTGTCCACAACATCTCTACACACAGACAGGCATGCCGATCTGACAGGTTTGTAGGAATCCCGGCAGTGTATCATGCAGGACCCATTGTTTGGGTCGTTTGGCCAAAAACTCAGGTTGTTCGGCAATCGGGTAGAGCCACTGCTTGCAAAAACAATTGATGGCCTACAAAAAGCTGCAAGATTTTCTAGACCATCAATTGTTTTTGTACATGTGTGGCCTACTAATTAAACACCCTGATTTTTTACACCTATTTATCCACAGTGGGTTCTGAGATGCAACTCACATGTCCAACTCCTACATACATGCCGGATGGCTGCGTGGAGAGGTGCATGTGGGGCTGACAGACTTACAAAAGAGCGACCCCTCAAGAGGACCCAACCCGCAACCTGACCCGACCTGAATTCCAACCCAAAGTGCCCAACCTGAACCAAACCTGAATTCGTCCATACTTGACCCGGTTGGCCCAACCCACCTAACTCAAATACAAGTGATCATTCCCCATCAGACAAAACCCGACCTAGATTTGCTCAACCTGAACCCAACCTGATTTCAAATGGGGCAGGTGTTTTTCTAACCCAAACCCAAACCCAACCCAAGGAACTTGACAAATTGAACCAAACTCGGGTAGGGTCAATCGGGTTGGGTTGACCCAAAACCAAGTTGCAGTCCTACAGACTAATCATCAGTTCTGAAGTTCAAGGGAATAGTCTCTTCTTAGAAAGAACAACCTTTCAAATACTGAAAAAGTCCGGTTCGTAAAAGGCAGTCCCTTCAGCCAGCATAGTAATGTTTAGGGTCCATTTAGACACATGAGAATTCATGAATTGGCGATTCTTATATAATCTCATTTGTGAATTGGGGCAGTGGATGTTCATGGCCAACCATGTATGCACGAGTTGCATGGTCATTTCATTTCGACATCTGCCCATTTCTTGAGTGAAATTAATTTAAATTGGACCTGTTTTCAACTCATCCATGAATTGAGCGGCCACAGAAACATCACATTATGAAATGCAGTTGGTGACTTGGTGTACAAACATGGCTTTCTCTAAATTATAGAATGCCCTGTAAATGACAAAACACTCATCAAGTATTATGCACTGTTTGTAGATATACTTCTAAATAAGGCCAGATCCAATACAAAGCTTAATGTACAAAATGCATCCAAGTGCGTTGAAGTAGATGATGTAAGTGCGCACTTAAAATGCACTTTAGATGAACTTGGATGCACTTCATACGTTAATCTTAGCCTTCAAAGCTTTGTATTGGACTGGCCTCTTTCTAAATTATTGGTCACATTTTGGTCATTATCAGGGTGTGTTTCAGTATAAAAAATGCTGGTGGGGTAAAATCATGCAGTTCTGGTAACTTGCACCCAAAAAAGAGCGAATGACACAAGGATAAAGCATGCACCTTCTTGTACCGGTAATCCTCAGGCATTCTGGTTGCTTGTACCTGAGAAAGAAAATTCTTGAAAATTAATAAAGAGTGGCACTGAGTCAAAAGACCTTGAACCGTCCAAAATAATTCCAATCAAAAGTTTAGGGGAATAGAAACCAATATACATTAGAAAAACAATGGATGAAAAACCAAAAACACAATCAAGGTTGTAAAAAATTCCATAAGTATTAGAAATGTTGCTGCTGTGTGCATGTGTGTACATGCAACCATACATGTGTGTGTACGTTTGACCATCTGTGTGTATGGTGCTGCTCTCTCTCACTCTCATGCGCGCTCGGTCTCCCTCCTTCATACCGTTGCATTTATATGGTATCGGAGAAATTCGCTTTTCACCCTCCTAAGCTTATCTCAACTGAAAGAATGCAAAATCCAGCATTTGAATTCTGAAGTCAGCATCCAAATCCATGCTGCGAAACGACTACTAAGCTAAGGGCCTGTTTGGGAGCGTGGATTCGGAACCCCCAGGATTTGAAACCCCCTGGATTTGCAATCCTCCTAGTGTGTTTGGCACCCTGGAGTGTGAATCAACTTTAATCCAAAAGTACCTATGCATGGTATATTTACAGGGGTTTGAATTTATTTACTAAATCAACTTTAATATCTCTAATTAGTGAGATATGTAATTTTTGACACAATGGTTGTGAGAAGCCCGCTAAAATATATGCTTTGCCTGAAAATGATGAAATTCCAAGTCTCGGATGGGCCGCAAGCACAAGATCATGTCTGAGTGACTAACCAACGATTTTTAATCGTTAGTTAACATGGACAATGTTTGGACAGTGCTGATTTACATGGACAGTGTTTGGACGGTGCTGATCATCATTAGTGGGCCATGTGCCCAATAGAATGATAGTATAATGACACACATGTTACACCTGCAACTATTGAAATGATTTTAGCTGTAATTCAAGCTCTCACCGTGGATTGCAAACCCCCTCAAAGAGGGGATTTGAAACCCCTTGGATTTGAAACCCCCAGTGACTTTATGCTGCCAAACAACTAGGGGATTTGAAGGGGTTTCAAATCCCCTCCAATCTGCGGTGCCAAACAACCCCTAAATTTCATGGATCTGCTTATCTATTAAGAGGAAAAAGGTACCAACCATTTGTAATTTCAATAGCAAGGGGAGAAGTTAGGCATGCCATTCCAAGTTGATTATGTGAAACTTGGCTTACCAAGTTCTGGCTTGCCAACATCCAACAGGCAGTAGCAGTAACTAAACTAACTTCTCTCCACAATTGACGCAGTTTCCAGTTCTAGAAAGATAGTATGGCCTTTCGACTTTCACCCATTAATTCTAGGGATATAGACAACATTTGTTAGGAAAATTGATTGGTATTTATATGCAGCTATCCACTGATCAATACACGCATATTTATTGGCCTATTACTATAAGCGCCTTCTTGGGGGATGATGCAGGACAATTAACCACTTGCTCTAAAAGCTCGAACTGTTAGAGTATGGCGAATTAATCCCTTTATCTCATAGCCCAGGCCCCACATCTCATGGATTTTTTTAAGACCTCGGCTGAACCCCTTTCGTGGGCCCCAAATCACATGGGCCACCCACCCCGAGTGTGTCCCCGCATCCCACGGGCTACCCCACTCAAGCCCGGTGTGAAATGCGCATTAATCACCCCTGGTGAGGAGTCTCGAACACGAGACCTCCACCGTGGGCCGCACCCACCCCGAGTGTGCCCCTGCATCCCACAAGCAACCTCACTCGAGCCCAGTGTGAAAATGCCCCTGCATTGAGAGGGGGGGGTTACAATGGTGTATGAATATTGTGCTCTTACCTCCTCATCTATTCTCTTCCAGTGTTTGGTCATATCAATCACCGACTTGGAGCATATTGGACATGAATATCTGGGGACAGAACAGAAGGCAAGTTATCCAAAGTGTTATATGAACAAATAAAGGAACAAGAAGAAAGGAGAAAAAAACATGACGTAATGAGAAGCCTTACTTGTAGTGCTTTGCCATCTCTTGGAAACATTCCGAATGCATCGTGTGCCCACATTTGAGAACTGTTGTATCTTTCAACGAGTCAAAAAGATACTGCAGCATAGACATGGAACCTTTTAATATTTGCATAATTTCAATTTTGGAAGAAAATAGTAGTTCATGAACATGGACCTCATAACAAATGGGACAATGATGCCGCATCGAGTTCTCTATGCATGAGTGATTACCACGTAAGCCGACTGAATAGCAAGATCCTGTGTGCACGTACGAACATTAATGGAGGGAAAAGAGAACCTTTATTCAAACAAGATCATTGAAATGTAGAGGTCATGATAATAATAAAAAATTAAAATAAAATAATAATAATAATAATAATAATAAATTAAAATAAAATAATAATAATAAAAACATCATGTTGGTACATGTGACTGGACATGAATATAAACAATATGGTGTGTGCTAAGCAAGGAAGTTGTATACCAACATCCATGGAGTAATAATATATCCCCACAAACAAAATGTTAATAGCAGATGACTGAGCAATTCAAATATACAATAACCCAAAGTGGCCATTTAGCATCCCTTTTGGAAATAATACCATGACTTACAGGCTGAGACTTTGAAATTGTCATGATATAAAATGTCAGCAACTGAATGTTTGTGCTTGAAGAGTGGAATGACAGAACAGGATTCATGTAGCCCACCCCAATCAATTGGGGTAAGGTTTAGATGATGATGATGATTTTCAAAATCAAGCAAATTACAATTTTCATGCTTTTATCTAAATAATTTCACTATTTTATTATTTAAAATTTTAAACAATTCATAATAGATTTAAAATTATTTGTTAATTGATATTAAATATTTTTATTTTTATTTTTAGCGAGATTTTCCTGATAATATACCGAGAAAACCCTCAAAAGTTGAAAATCACCCTAGAAATTTTTAAACAAAGAAATGTTGAAGATGAGATTTGCAAAGTTTTTAATTTAAGGTGTCATTTGGTAAAACCTAATTTCATCACTTATCACTAAAAATTGTGATTTTCAGTTATTTTCAAAATTCGGACTGGTAAATACAAAAAAAAAAAAAAAAAGGCACTTAATTTTAATTTTCATTGACGATTTATGGTTTTTTTCAACCACCAGCTCCACTTATTACTTACCATTGAATGCAGCAAGTGATTTTCCTTTAAACTTTTGGATGAATATTGACGAAAATATCCCTACCAACAATTTAAAATGACAACATTACCTTCTCAGGCTCTCAAAACCTATGTTCTCTCATTCTCTCTCATCTGTTTCATCTTATGGATATTGCCTTTTCATTTAATAGTTTTGGATTGTGCATGATGGGGACATCACGCGCACACGCGCACTCACGGCGCCCCCCCTACGCACATACGCCAGAAGGAAGGCCCTATCGTCGATCTGGATCGATGACGACGTCCAGGGAGGGCCTCCTACCTAGAAGACGAAGTTTTGATTCAAAATAGCGGGCACGTTAGTCAAGAAAAGTCCATCATGGGATCTCATGATCGTAGCCCACTAGTCAAATTGATTTCATAATTTATATTTTACTTATTAATGTTATTTAGAACATCATGGACGCTTTAGATTTATTTGATTAGTTTTTATTTTGGTTTACTTTATCGCCAAGTAATAGGTTGCGCACATGGTGCGAGTTTTGGGGTATACGATTTTCTTATAAATAGGCACCCCTTGTAGCTTTTTTCATTCATTGAAGATTAATAAAAATTCTACGTTTTCCTACTCTCTGAGTTGTGAAGCCTAATTGGGTGCGAAACCCTCCCTTCATCGAAGGGTTAATTACCGTGGTGCGAAGCCACATCTATCCCGATTCGCTCCCATCCATCGCCATCTCTACTACCCATCTTCTACCATCCATTCTTTTCACCTTATCCCATCATCTACACTTCAAATCAATCATCTATTATAGCAATTCTCCTCTCCACATCAGAATTTCAGAATCTGGCCCTACAGGAGGGTTGAAACTTCGGCGGAGCACCATGCACAAACCGTACATCGAATCGAGCTGAGATTTGGGGGTTTTGGAGTCCATCCCTGGCCGATCAGGGCCAAGGTGGCCTTTTTTGAATAGTGGGCCTCACGCACGTGCGGCCGGGATCACATGCACGTGTGTCTGGGTCATTGTTGTTGTCCACGCGTGCGATACTTCTGTGGTTCGTCTCTCCTCTCTTTCACCCAAAATCCCTAAACCTAACCCTAAATTACTCAAATCTCCAATTTTATGCCCCTTTTCTTACCCTAGGGTTCCCCGAATTGGAATTTCTGAATCCCTTGGATTAGGGACTGATTACTATGCAAGTTCAGATGATTATTTCTTATCTTCGAGTATCGTTTGGTTCATAATTTTTATTGATTTAGCCCTATCATGTGTAGGCCTGGACCTGCATAAATTCCCCTTAATAGAATGTTTGGACTTCTATGTGGGATATGGAATTTGTGTAATTGTTTCTGAACTAACGTGATCTTAAGCCTGAAATCTCGCATATCATATTTAATTTTCATGTCCTGCATCAAATTTGGTATCAAAGCTTAGGGTTCTTGTAGGGGAATTCACCACATATTTAGGGTTTAGTTTATTTGAGTCCTTCATGCATCCGATCCATCATATATAGTTGCTAGAAAATCGTAGTCCCTGATGTATGTAGCTGAATTTTAGTAACGGTGTGTAGTCTCCTTCATATAGAGTCTCGTAGGGTCGTTTAATTTTTAGACGCATATAGTCATCATAGAAAGTCCTTAGGTTGAGTTAGCCAGTGTATGCCCACACATACGGGTCATGGTTTTGGCTTGCACCCTACACTAAACATGGAGCGATTGCTAGAGTCATTGAACAAGTTGTTCCAGCAGATCGAGTATTTGGGTAAGTGCTATGAACAATATATAGACCAACGCTTCGATCAATTTGATGCGCACATTACCCAACTAAAGGCCTCCGCCGGGACAAATCCCAGCATTTGGGTAGATGTTCAATCTCAGGCAGGTGGCCAGGAGGATAGACCAATGAATGGAGGTGGCCAATGAATCAGTCATGGGCATGCACCCGTGCACCCACTCCAAGAGGGGCATCAAGACCACTATTTTGAGTGGCACAACACGTACGGCCTTGTGGCTAGAGAGAGTGCCCCAGAGGCTAGTATAGAGTTACCCACTGAGGCCATTCCGGTAGTAGATGAGTTTCGTGATGTCTTTCCTGATGATCTACTGGATGAGTCTCCCCCTAGGAGGGACATAGAGCACACCAGAATATGGGACACCGTAATACCTATAGCCGAGTTTGCATTTACTAGTTCTGTCGATAGGTCCACAGGTCTCAGTCCTTATGAAGTCGTTAATGGTTATAAACCTGGAAAACCTATTGATCTTGTCCTTATGTCATTGTCCCATAGGCTGTCAGAGCCTGCAGAGTCTTTCGCACATCACATTCATTCATGACATCAAGAAATCAAGCAGAAGATCACTACTAGTAATGAACATTACAAATTTTCTGCAAACCAACATAAACGTTTCAAAGAATTCAATATTGGGGACTTTGTGATAGTCCGCATCTGGCCCGAGCGGTACCCTCCAGGGGGCCGTTCGTAAGTTACACGCGCATAGCGCTGGACCCTTCAAAATTATAAAACGAAACGGTCTCAATGCGTATGAGGTAGATCTTCCACCTTCTATGGAAATTAGTTCCACATTCAACGTGGAGGATCTAGTTACTTTTCAGGGGACCACTGATACTTTGTCCGGCCCTTCGCCTACCCGTCTTCATTCCCCATATTTATCCCTTGAACCATGGCCCCTTCCCGACCCATTTTCTCAGCCTCTACCTCTCATACCCACTTTTCCTGACCTTTCTTCCCAGCCTCTACCTCACATACCTACCCTTCCCGACCCATTTTCTCAGCCTCTACGTCTCATACCTACCCGTCCCGACCCATTTTCCCAACCTCTACCTCCCATACCTACCTGTCCCGACCAATTTTCCCAGCCTTTACGTCCCATACCTACCCTTCCCAACTCATTTTTTCAGCCTATACCTCCCATACCTACCCGTCCCGACCCATCTTCCCACCCTCTACCTCTCCCATACCTATCCTTCCCGACCCATTTTTTCAGCCTCTACCTCCCATACCTAACCTTCACACACCCAAAAAGGAAATAGAGGATATCCTGGACCATCAGATAGTTTCAACGTCGGACGGCGGGTTTCAGAAGTACCTGATTAAATGGAAGTCATGCCCAGCTTCAGACAACACTTGGCTCATTGAGGAGCTTCAGAGACTTAATCCTGACATCTTGGAGCAGTTTAGGAGTTTTGTTTCTCCAGTGGTGAAATCTTCGCAGCCGGGGAGAATTGATGGGGACATCACGCGCACTCACGCCGCCCCTCCTACGCACGTACGCTAGGAGGGCCCCACCGTCGATCTGGATCGATGACGATGTCTAGGGAGGGCCTCCTAGCTAGAAGATGAAGTTTTGATTCAAACGAGTGGGCCCGTTAGTCAAGAAAAGCCCATCATGGGATCTCATGATCGTGGCCCACTAGTCAGATTGATTTCATATCTTAGGTTTTGTTTATTAATGTTATTTAGAACATCATGGACGCTTTAGATTTCTTTTATTAGTTTTTATTTTGGTTTACTTCATCGCCAAGTAATAGGTTGCGCACATGGCGCGAGTTTTGGGGTATAAGATTTTCTTATAAATAGGCACCCCTTGTAGCTTTTTTCATTCATTGAAGATTAATAAAAATTCTACGTTTTTCTACTCTCTGAGTTGTGAAGCCTAATTGGGTGCGAAGCCCTCCCTTCATTGAAGGGTTACCTACCGTGGTGCGAAGCCACATCTATCCTGATTCGCCCCCATCCATCGTCATCTCTACTACCTATTTTCTACCATCCATTCTTCTCACCTTATCCTATCATCTACACTTCAAATCAATCATCTATTGCAGCAATTCTCCTCCTCGTATCAGAATTTCAGAATCTGGCCCTACAGGAGGGCTGAAACTTCGACGGAGCACCACGCACAAACTGTACATCGGATCGAGCTGAGATTTGGGAGTTTTGGAGTCCATCCTTGGCTGACCAGGGTCAAGGTGGCCTTTTTTTGAATAGTGGGCCCTACACACGTGCGGCCGGGATCACGCATGTGCGTCTGGGCCATTGTTGTTGTCCACACGTGCGGTACTTCTCCGGTTCGTCTCTCTCCTCTCTTTAACTCCACTTTCACCCAAAATCCCTAAACCTAACCCTAAATTACTCAAATCTCCAATTTTATGCCCCTTTTCTTACCCTAGGGTTCCCCGAATTGGAATTTCTGAATCCCTTGGATTAGGGACTGATTACTATGCATGTGTGAATGTTTATTTCTTATCTTTGAGTATCATTTGGTTCATAATTTTTATTGATCCAGCCCTATCATGTGTAGGCCTGGACCCGCATAGATTCTCCTTAATTGAATGTTTGGACTTTCATGTGGGATATGGAATTTGTGTAATTGTTTCTGAACTAACGTGATCTTAAGCTTGAAATCTCGCATATCATATTTAATTTTCATGTCCTACATCAGTGTAGATGTGGTGTCAATGGGCTATGATGGAAGGTTCCATATTTCGAAGGGTTCTCATTGTTTACATGAGGTAAGTCATATACATTGATAGTTTTGATGAGAGAATCATTACACATGTTATACATACCTTAAGGTCCATCATGGTGGGCCCAAATTCACCGGATAATAGTGTTTACGTAGGCCTTTACATCATGAGTTCCACACCATCCATATGAATCCATGGGCCATGGTTGTCGGACAGAGAGACGGAGTGTGTAACCTTAGGGCCTGTTTGGTTTTACCAAATACTAGTATTTAACATGCATGGGGTAATTATGACATTTCATACCCGTTTGAAATTTAAGTGTATTTAGCCGCATTAAAGATCGTTTGCAATTGGATGGATTTGGCAGTAATGCAGACGTCGAATCCTACAGAAATGCAAGTACTTGATTCATATCTTCTGACGCCCGAAAATCCATTTGAAGTGAAAATGGTGGTCCGCAGGACACCACTGGACGTTAGCCACTAAATACGTCTGCATAACGGGTATATCTTCTTCCAAACAGAAATCTTCAGCGCATTCCCAGCGAGACGAGACAGAAATCCTCCCTTGCAAGGTATGATCCTCGTTTCTGAGTTCCGTTTTCAGAAATCCTTCCCAGATGTTTTTGGAAGCTTGCCATCCTCGCATGTTGATCTTCTTCCCATTTATTGTACATGCTAACCATCCATGTCTCCCTGGTTAACAGACTGTGAAGGTTAGATCTTGCTGGTAGACGACGTGGTATCCATCTATACGACTGCGTCTTTTGTCGGAAATACGATTTTCGTTTCAAAGGTACGGGTTCTACGTCTTCTTCTCTTGGTAGACAACCTCGTTTGCCATGGCTTCCTATTAACTGTTATACATTGCTTCCTCTACCGCCCAACAGATATCAGGTTGTGAGTACACTATCAGATTTTCCACAACAGCCATCCGATATCCAAACAAGTAGGCTCCGATTGCTATTATTTTCCAGCTTTGCGTGGGTTTCTTATAATGGTTTTTGGGATGAACTTTCAGTTTCTGGCATCTAGGTTCTTAACGTAGAGGTTTTTGTTGAGTTTTTTGGAAGATAAAATGCTAGAGCCGTGTTGAAGTTCCAGCAAGATTTTCAGTACGAGATGCTTTTGAGTGGGTCCATGGAAAGAAGTAGCTAAAAAGATCATTGCCTTTTAAGTACCGTTTGGTTATACCACAAATGGCGTATTTTGCCAAAATGGGGTGGTCCTATGTGCTCTCTTTATTCCTTAGCAGTTGTACACTGGAATGTCCTTACGGACGTTGAGTCCTTTACGCCGTAATCCTACCACACGTCATGTGTAAGAGGTAGAGGAAGAAAGCTGATTACAGCTGCAAAAACATCCTGCTGGCATGATGTATATACGGTTCATCTAAATCTTCTATTTACCTTTTGTCATATGTTTTGAAAGAACAGAAACAAAAAAGAGAGATGGATAAAAAAATAAAATTTAAAAAAAAAAAGAGAATGGAGGAAGAAAAGAAGCGGATATTGTACAGTTTTGGAATTTGATTTCATATTAGGGCCCTTTTTAAAAAAAATTGTCCAAACGGGTCCTAGAATGAAATCCCAACCTTTTTTTTTTTTTTTTTTTTTTTTTTCTTTTCTGTGTGAGTATGTTAAAAACAGACAATCTACAACAGGGATTTCGTTCCGATGACACCACACTGGTGTGCTACGGCTCTATGATTTCACCTCCAGTTGCTAGTTGTTTCTTTACTTGGACAGTCCATTCGATAGAACTTAACCCTATTGTAGATATAACTATTGGCATTCTAAAGAAAACACTGATTGATTGGATGATTCAATCCATCTTTGTTTTCGGTTCATTATCCACATCCATCCAATTTCGTAGCCATGAAGGTTATGGTTACAGTAAGCTGGGTTTGTCTGGTTTTGAAGAACAATCCTGATGTTTGCAGTACACGGACTCTTTTTATTATACTCCTCTGCAATTGAATTATCGTCTAGGCCTTTGGGCTTTTGGAGCTTGTATACAGTTTTCATAATCCTTTTGTTATCAAATTTGTGGTGTTGTCAAAGAGTATTGCATGATCTGTTATAGAGATTGTACTATTCCCAGCTTCCATTTTAATTCTCAATGTATTATTTTTGGTTATTGTATATAGGCAGAAAGTCTCTTCCAAAGAGACCTAGAAAACACGTGAGTGCTTGAGGTATGTGTGATTTTATTTTTTATTTTTGAATTTTTACCTTTTCTTTCAACATTATTTTGATTTTGATATTTGCTTGCAATCATTGGAATTCAAAAAATAATCATTAATATAATCAATAAAAATCCAATTTTTAGTAAATGGGAGCTTTAATATTTTCTTTTTGTGTTGTAAAATCTGATGGGTTTTGATATTCTCGATTTTTTTAGGGGTGTAGAGATTTCTAGCTGAAACATTAGGATTTTGTTGTATGGGTTTTGTTTTGTTTTGTTTTCCCTCATTCTTTCTCTGTCTGCTGATTCTATCTTCTTGCTTTTGTTATGGAAATTGAATTTTGGGATTTGGGTTTTGGTTTTTGAAGGATGACTGCAAATGGGTTTAAGGATGAGAAGAAGTGGAGAATTTTAGTATGGAGGATATGTTTTCTCTTTTTTGGCTTTTCTTCTCTACTGTTTTTATTTTTATTTTTATATCTTCCTTATTTGGATTGGGATTTAGAATCTTGGGTTTTGTTCTTTGAAATATGATGGATTAATTCATACAAAAGAGATTGGGAGTTAAGGGTCAATCGGGTCTGGTGAGTGTCTGTTTAGTACTAGAGTCAATGTTGTTTTTTAGCCCTAGTTTGAAATTGAATTCTAGTACTTGGGTTTTGTTTCTTGAAGTATGATTTCAAATGGGTTAAATTCAATCATAAGAAGAAGAATAAGAATAAGAAAAAGATGAAGATGACGATTACTTAGAATGATTTGAAATTGAATTTTGATACTCTGGTTTTGCTTGTTGAAGAATGATAACGGATGGGTTTAAGTACTTAAAAAAATAATGGAAATAACAGAAGCTGATATATGGTTTGAGAAGATAGTATTATAATTTAGATAATCATTGGGTTTTGTCCTGTACTTTTACCTGCCAGTATTGGAAATGATTTTGAGTTTATTATTATTATTTTTGTTTCTTTTATAACAATTTGTTAAAGAAATAGGAAATATGTCTGAGTTAAGAGTGGGACTTTTTGGATTGAATGACTCAATGACCTGGTCGGGATGAGTAAAAAATGTGCAACATCAGAGCAGCTCATCATGTGCCCAGTGCGGTGTCCCAATGATATGGTCACTTTGAACATCAGATGGGCCATACATGTACATAGAATTCCAACCGTTTATCAACTTGTCTTAAACTCTTATGTTTTGTTTGATGTCAATGATCTTTTTGGATAGCAGCATTTTCAAAATTCATCCCACTTCCACATGGTTCAAAATCCATACAGTGAAAATATACTTAAAATGTTGAACCGGTTTGTGTTGTTCTTCATGTTTTTTCATCGAGTGTCTTTTTATCGGGCATATATGATTTTTTGTTGAGAATTAGCTTTCGTATCCATGTATATTTTTTCCTTGTTTCTCTGTTGTGATTGTATGATCTGTTTTGATATTTGCATATTCCACTTCTTCTATATCTGTTCTTTAGTTGAGTTTGTTGCTATTAAAGCCTCAGGCATAACTGCTAGTATGTGGATGAATTTTGATGATATGCTCTGTAGGTTGTGTTATTCTACGATGAACGTTATGGGACGTGTTTTTTGAATATCAATTCATTATTATGTCTGAACAAATAGAGTTACATATGGAACTGGTGCTAGATATTGGACTAGTGGATGCTAACTCAATTTCATTCGGTTTGTTGTACAAGTAAATATCATAACATGGAAGGACATGGATGGACGGAAGAGGAGATGGCTGCTTTTGCAGCTTCAGTTGCAGCGGCAACTACAGTCATTGCGATTGGGGAATTTTGCAATAGTCTCTTACTTAGGACACTCTCGAGAGTTGGTGACTATGAAAGAAGCAAGATAATTAATGGGATAATTAGAGCCAGAGACAATGAGTGCCTGGCACAACTCCGAATGAATAAGGATATTTTCTTTCACCTATGCTCGTTTCTTAGCGATAGGAATCTCCTACCGGATGGGAAACATGTAAGTATGGAGGAACAATTTGTTATATTCCTTCTTACAGTAGGGCATAATGTGCGAAACCGTGTCATTGGACATCGCTTCAGGGCCTGTTTGATTTTCTAATTACAAAGGTAATTCTAGGTAAATGGGTAATGATTATTTACCTCTGTGTTTCTGGTTGGATTTCCAAGGTGATTTGACCACCACCTTTCATTTATAGCACTCCTCACGTCACCCGAGGAGGCAAAAAGTTAAATTGTGGGCCCACCTTGATGTTTGTGTATTATCCACACCGTCCATCCCTTTAGCCAACTCATTTTAGGGGATGAGCCAAAAAAAGAGGCAGATCCAAAGATCAAATGGACCACGCTACTAGAAACAATGGGAATTGAACTCCTACCATTGAAAGCTTCTTGAAGACCCTGGAAGTTTTGGATCAAACTGATATTTTTGTTTCCACTTTATCCATGACTGTGTGACCTTATTAACGGGTTGGATGACAAATAAACATCATTGTGGGCCCTAGGGAGAAAACAACTTTCAACCATTGACGTTTAATGATCCTTGTTTCCTAAGGTGTGGTCCAATTGAGCTTTTGATTTTCCTCATTTTTGGGCTCATGCCTTAAAATGTATTTTTTAAAAGGATGGATGGTGTGGATAACTCATATATATCATGGTGGGGCCCACATATTTAAATCAGTAATAAAAACGTTTGTATGGACCGATTTTCGAAACGTAATTCCTGGCGACTTTCAAACAGGTGTAGTAAGTAATAATCAGGTAATTCCGTGTATTTACCGGGGGAAATTAAAAATCAAACAGCCCCTTATACGGTCTGGAGAAACCGTAAACCGATATTTTACTAAAGCCTTGGACGCAATTGTGGGACTACATCCGGAGTTTGTAAAACTCCCCAGTGCAGAAATACCTACAGAGATTCTAGCCAATCCCAATTGGAGCACGTATTTTCAGGTATGGATCATGTTAATCACTACTATTCAAGAACATCCTTGTCATAAGATTGTCTCTTATAATTTCTTTTCCTGATATATCATATTCAAATTAGGATTGTATTAGTGCAATTGATGGAACCCACGTACTCGCTTATGTTCCTACAATGGATAGTGCCACCTATCGTAACCGAAAAGGGGTTCTCTCTCAAAACGTAATGGTCGCGTGTACATTTGATATGAAGTTCATATACGTGCTAGCCGGATGGGAAGGTTCGGCATCCGATGCACGCGTCTTACAGAGTGCTTTGACACATTCACATGATCGCTTTACAATCCCAGAGGGTACTTAGTGTTTAACTATATAATAGAACTTATTTATTAACTAAATTAATGTGAAATTATTATATTGATAATTAGTCGTAATTAATTGTAGGAAAGTATTACGTAGTTGATGCTGGTTATGCACATTCGCCAGGATTCATAGCTCCAAACCGTGGAGTACGATACCACCTCAATGAATACCGCGCAGGTCGCAAGCCTTGCAACAAGAAAGAATTATTCAACTACAGACATTCTTAACTACGAAATGTTGTAGAGCGGATTTTTGGAGTACTGAAAGCTTAGTTTTCAATCCTCAAATTAGCTCCACCATACAACCTTTTAACACAACTGAAGATAGTGATCGCATGTTGTGTGTTACACAACTTTATCCGAGGATTTGGGGGAGATGGTATTGTCGAGTATAAGGACTCATCAACAGATATAGCGGATGGTATAAATCCATCTCCAGTTGAGATCAGTTCTCTCGACGATGGACGGATGGTTATCAACGTCACACAACGTGAAAGGGACGAATGGTCCATGTTTCGAGACAATATTGCCACAAGGATGTGGAATGATTTCCATCCTGTGCGTCATAGCGTATGAAAATCACATGATTTTTTGTTATTTTTGTAGTAGGGAGAATCGAACGTTTATACTCGTTTTGCGACATGCACTTGTCTTTAATACCCCAATCGGATGTTTAACAATATTTTGTTTTCCTCCCTCACAATTAATATTTAGGATATGAATGTCTGAGAATTACATTGTTACAAAATATCATTGTATTTAACTATGTTCCTACCTAGTGTTTTAATGCTTATTTGAAGATGTTCATTTGAATCTCTGTAGATATCTGAAGTTTCTGACAGAGATATGTCAGCTAACAAGTGAAATAATTAGTTAACGCATACGAAAGTATCTGGTCAAGAGCCAAGTGTTACACCACGGAGGAAACCGAGGAAATACAAACAGAAATCAACTGATGAAAATGGGTCTTCTAGTGGTGCGATGCGTTGGACCGATGAGATGGACGACTGTCTTATTGACACTCTTATGGATGTTGTCGCAAATGGACGTAAAAGTGTTAATGGATTTAGGAAGGAGACACAAGATAATTGTCGATACTGTGAAAGGTGCTATAGGGATATCACTTATAGGAGAAACATGTTGGGAATCGCCTCCGCACGTTGAAGAAGCTGTATTTCGAAGTGCGCGAGACACTGAATGCTTCTGGTTTTGGATGGGATGATGATTTGAAGGTAGTCACTGCTCTAGATGACGTTTGGGAGGATTGCATACGAGTGAGATTGACATCGATTTAAGTTTCAATATGTTTCAAGTTGTTTATTTTGTTTGTATTTAGTAAATATGATATCTCCAAATGTAACCTCGTATTGACACGTTCATCGTTCTTGTCAATAGTCACATCCTTACGCACAACATATACGGGGCAAAGCGGTGCGGAGGGATGATGACCTGACGTACCTGTTCGGAAATGACCAAGATAGTGGACGCCGTTCAAGCACGGGCAACATGCCAAATTCTATGGCTTCAAGACGGTCCAAGGAAACCAAATTATCGCCAAGAATGTCTGTTGATATGAATGACGATACGCTCGTGCTATCGAGTGACGATGTAGGGGACAGTGCGGCTGACATCTAATGGTCGTATCAAAGTCGTGATGGCACCCATAGGCCCTACCGAAGTCCGAATGGAAACGGAAACAACTCCGTGAACACGAGCAGCACCTCGAGGTCAAGGAAGAGAGCAAGAATGAGTCGCCCTTGTGACGTTATTGGAAAAGAAATAAGCGAGGTTGCGGAAGCCGTGAAGTCACTAGTTATAACTATTCACCAGGAGAAGGACATGGTACGTATGTCGTAGATTGTTCCCGCTTTGAAGAATTTAAGGGCTCACAGGACATGAGATCCTTCGCGCAACAAAGATTCTATCAAAGGATGAACAACAGTCCGCCTCCTTCCTTTCACTCCCCGAGCACAGGAGGTTGGATTTTGTGCTGATGCTGCTTACACTGGATCAGTCCTCCGACTGAGCGCAGTAGGACGAACATGTAGTATGATATTTTGGATGATTATTTATTTTGGACATTTGCTTTTTAGACAATTACTTTTTGCTATTTTAGGTAATTGTAGGTGACTGTGTGGATGGATGTGCCTGTATAGAACAGGGAATGGAAGGACCTTACTGGATGCCAGTCTTAGACTTCAACCTGTTAATTTTTTGTGGTTTTGATGACTATTTGCATTTTGGTGACTGGTGTGTATGGATTGTTGATAAGTAACTGTATAAGTAACTGTCATATACACTGCATAACATGTTTCTATACCTGAATTACTCTATCAATGATCTTATAACTGTATGTTTTTTGTGTAAACCATTCCGTTAGATTTTGCAGGAGTTACCTAAAGACCGGTTTAGGTATGTGAATAGAAATACTATAATACCAGGGTAATCTAATGATTAGAACAAATTTAGTTACGCTATTTGTTCCAATTATTGAATAAATAATGATATTCAACATTGTTCATCTTAATTTTGGTATATTGCAATGAGATGTTGTCACTTTATTTGATAATGTGCAAATGGCTAAAAAGGTATACATAGTATTCAACGGTCGCAGTCCCGGAGTATATTATGACTAGGAGGAGTGTCATGTGCAAGTGGAGGGATATTCAAGGGCACGTTTCCGTGGTTACAATTCGCTTGTCGAGGCTTTTCTCGAATGGTCAGCATGGTCCGAGAAAATGAAGCTTACAAATGTCCCACAGGACGAGATCGTAGATGACTATGAGAGTGTTAGGTCGCAGCATAAAGAGCGTTGCAATGCCACTTGCACGAGTCATCCTATAGGTCGGACCTCGGCAACGACCTCTTGTGCTCCATATGACCTTGGCACTAACATACATAGAGAAGGTGTCGCAGACATGGCAGATGGTGTTGCGGTAATTGTTAGATTTATCTTCAGAATCTTATTTTTGGTTATTGTGATTCAGCTCATAACATCGCTGAAATAGTGATCATCAGTTCTGCTTGGTGAACCGACGGATTTGCATAATTTCTCTCTCTTCTTGTTTGATTCAGAATTTTTTTCGGACTTTCAACTACATACATGCTCTATGTAGATTTCCTTAGTCTAGACCGCACTAGTTTTGGAATCTCTCACAAGATTTGGTGTGTTAGTTGTCTCTGCATATCATGGTTAACTGTTTCAGCTTTGTATATATTTAACTGTCAATTTCGACTAGCAAAAGCCCATGGATTTTCCTAGCTTCACGCAGATGGGTGGATGATCTCAAGAGCAGGGCCATGGTGCTGTGACAGTTGGTTTTTGGGGAGATTTGAGTGGGACCCAAATGAGGATATGGGTGGGTCGCGTAATGGGCTGCTGGGATGCTTTGGTTTGTGTACTTAGGTTGAGAGCTTCTGGGGGACCATTTGGATTTTGGAGGGAAATGTCTTTGAATGGATTTGGAGAATCTGGAACTGGAATGCATGTTATATGGGGGTGTTTAGTTGCATCTTGTTGTTTGATGGAGATGCATGGTTTAGTGATTGTATTTCATATTTGGGTGGGACCCACATGAGGATATGGGCGGGTGGGCCTTGTAGTGGACGGCTAGGATTCTTTGGTTTATGTGGTTGGGTGCATTGATGCGTTTGAATTTTTGGAGGGAAATAGAGATGTTATGGTGGTTTATAATTGCACATGGTGTGTTTCATGTATTATCAGGGTGACCGTTTCACATGCAAACGCTCTCCTTTTTCCTGGCAAATGTCACTCGTGTCAGTTGTGTGGGACATCTGATCCGTCCAAGAAGGTGAATGAACCATACAGATCATCCGGGGCGAAAATGGAACT
The DNA here is from genome assembly GCA_030180095.1 of Magnolia changhungtana. NCBI lineage: Eukaryota > Viridiplantae > Streptophyta > Magnoliopsida > Magnoliales > Magnoliaceae > Magnolia > Magnolia changhungtana. Next base: position 2,347,958 of record JASAUF010000647.1, on the reverse strand, counting down.
GATCCACTAGTAGGTGGGCCATACCTATACATCGAGGCAAATCATCGGTTGTCCGTTCATTTCAGTGGCGTAGTCCTCCTGATGAGTGGGCCATTCTGGATTTCACCCCAGATGATCTTTATGATATGGCCCACCTTTTGAATGGCTTGGATATTATACGTAAGTGACACGTTGGTGGGAAAATAAAATGTTGTTTGTGAAAAACTACTTGTTCTTCAAGGCAAAAATTTGACTAGCAAAAGCCCATATATTCAAGTGTGATTCACAATACGTTTGAGGGTGATACATGCTCGAAACCAAATAGGTTATGCATGCCTATCAGATATGAGGTGGTGGACACCATAACAATGAGGTAAGTTATTACAATGTCTGCCCAAACACCTGTAATTTGCCATGATGCTGAATTCCACTAACACAGTGCAAAAAACAAACATGGGGTGAAAGAGTCAAAGCTTTTTGACAACCATTGCAATTACATGTACAAAGTAATAATGACAACTTTACCACCAATTACCTACGTAGTTGGAAAACCAAACAGGCCCTTAGGGTTTACAAGCATGGAGAAGAGAATGGCCGGAGGGGATCATGCCCATGTGGCCTATAGTAAGGCCTGCCATACAGATAGCCTGTACGGATCCAAGCCTGCGGAAGTGGGGCCATATGGCACCCTTTGCCCCTCACGCAAGTCACTTTCGAAGTTTCTCATTCCAACTTGTTTTTCCTTAATTCTCTCTCTTTCTTCATCCAATTAGGATATTACTCTGTTGAGGGGTGTTATATTTTTATTAGGATACTATGGTTTCCTAATTCGTGTTTGCCATGGATTTTTTTTTTTAAAATATGGGATCTATGTGGAGCCCACTTCAGTTAATCCAAATCCAACCCATCCTTGTGCATGTGATTATGCGTCACCATGTGGGCCCACTTAAATTGTTTTGTGGGGCTCACTTGGGACAAGTGGCGCGTAGGTCATGTGGGCCATGTCTAGATTTGATGTGAGGTGGACCCCACACCCTTAACCCCCTTTAAAATTGTCTGGGGTCCACCTGTATTGGACGTGCAAACATCATATGCACGCCTTAGGTGGACATTACTCGACAACTGGATTGAGACCCACTTTTGGCCCACTTATTGAGATCTAAACTGAAATGTAAACCATACATCTTGTAGTACTCGTTGTTGGTACCATCGTAACGATTGGTCGCACGCCCCAAACGGACATCAGATGGCTAAGATCTAGTCGGAACAAGTTGGGTTATCTAGGTGATGCATCTCAGGATCCATAGTTTGGGAACTTCATGCAAGGGGGGTAGCCAGTCATTTAGGGAGGTACAAGACTATTGCCCTTGTGGAGGATAGGATTTATTGGTCAAGTCTCAAGCGAGATGTAGCCAAGATAGTTGGGCGATGCAAGACTTGTTAACTGGTGAAGCAGAGAAAGCAAAATACAAGTTTTGTATACGCCTTTGTCAGTGCCCCATGCTCCGTGCCAGGATATTAGTATGGATTTCGTGTTGGGTTTACCTAAGACTATCAAGAAACACGATTTCGTATTTGTGGTTGTAGACCATTTTTCCAAAATGGCTCATTTCATTCTGTGCTCGAAAACATCAAATGCCTCCAATGTAGCTAAACTTTTCTTTGGGGAGGTAGTGCGTTTACATGGTCTACCTAAGACCATAGTGTCTGATCACGATGTACATTTTATAAGCTATTTTTGGAAGACACTATGGCACATGATGGGGACAAGGCTTCAATTTTCATATGCCTATCATCCTCAAATAGACGGTTAGACTGAGGCCGCCAATAGGAATCTTGGAAATTTGCTTAGATACCTTGTGGGTGATCACGTCAGAACTTGGGATATTGTTTTGCCGATAGTCGAGTTAGCATATAATAGTTCCATTAATAGGTCTATAGGCATGAGTCCATTTGAGGTTGTGCATGGCTACAAACCTAGGAAACTCGTAAATCTCATACCTATGTATGTGTCCTATAGGCCATCCGAGTCAAACACATGAGTTTGCACGTCACATATATGAGCTGCATGGTGAGATCAGGAAGCTGATTAACTTAAGTAATAAAAAATATAAGGCATGTGCTGATTCTCATTGCAGATTTCAAGAATTCCAGGTAGGAGATTATGTCATGGTTCTTATGAGGCCTGAACGGTTCCCACATGGGGTTGTTTAAAAATTACAAGCGCTTAGTGCAGGACCATACAAAATAATGCAAAAACTGGGTCCTAATGCGTATTTAATAGACCTTCCACCTACCATGGGAATAATCTCTACTTTTAATATGGAAGATCTAGTACGATACAAAGGTCTTGCTACTTCGCATTCTGATCTATGTTCAGACCCTCCTACATACCATGATCTAGTCCCCAACCTATGGCCCCTACCTAACCAATCATCCCAGCCTATGCCACCCTTACCCTCGCCTACTCGAAGTCAAGAAGTCGAATATATATTGGATGGGCAAGCGGTTTCCACTCACCATGGGGGATTTTAGAAATTCCTCGTCAAGTGGAAGAACATGCAGATTTCAAATAGCACCTAGATTACGGAGGCAAAGATGCAAACTTTGGATCCCAACATCCTGGAGCATTACAGGAGTTTTAGTCTGCCAGAGGCAAACTCTTCTCAACTGAGGAGAGTAGATGAGGGCATCACATCACATACACATTTGTATACGTATCAGAGGAGGAGACGGGCCACACCGATTTCGTTATGGCTAGGTGAGTATCCATGTTCATGTTGAAGACCCTATGTGCATGTGCGAGCATATGGAAGACCCCATATTGCGAAGATGCACATAGTTGTTTTGGGGAGTGATTTGGACCGTTGGATTTGAGGGACATGGCAATCGGGCCATTGATCGTGGACCATTCTCATCAACATAGGACATAATTATGTTTTAAAATTTAGTTTATGATTGATTTATGCTTTGGACACCTTATGAGTGATTTTATTTGATTTTTCATTAGACTATCGTCATTTTGATTAAAGTCATTAAAACAGGTTTTAATTTGTATTTTTGAAAAGTCTTAAGACTATATAAGGGGGGGGACCTCCTTAATGGTGGATTTTCTCTCAAAAAAACAAAGCTCATTTGTTTCTTCTTCTTCATGCGATGTGAAGACTTGTAACATGCGATTTGGAATAAAGATCGGTGCGATGCTTATCGTCAATTACGGGAGTGCGAGGCTTCCAGTTATCTATCTTTGAATTTTTCTTCTTCATGCAAGGTATTTTGTTGAAATCTCCTTAGTTCTTCATCCAAAACCTATTTCAACACCTTCCTTTCTTCTTCTTCATCTTTTTCCTCAAAACCCCAAAGTTACAAACCAAACCCTAGCCGACCGGACCCCAAACGTGTGACCATATGACCACACGTGCGAGCCCACAGGCTGGTCCATACGGCCACTCCTCTAGTCCCCTTTGCTTCTTTGAACCATTCCTCCAAAACCCTATCTTCTCTTGTCCAAACCCTAACCCTAAACCTAAAAATCTCAAATCTTCCAATTTTCCCAAATTACCAAACCCTGGATCTTCAAAACCTTCAATTAAATCCTAATCTCCAAATTCCCTACATCCAAAACACTAATTCCCTTCTCCTAATACCTAAGCCCTTTAACCCCCTTACCAAATTTACCCAATTAACTATAATTCCAAGTTTTCCCCAATTTCCCTAAACCTTAACCTCACCCTAGGTAGTATTAGACCTACCTCTTTAAAATAGGCTTAACCCTATGCTATTGGATGTTTCTACATCCGTTAGATCGTAGTTTCTCATGTTTAATGGTCTTGTAGGATGATGTTTGGCAAACTAGGCTTAAACTATGGATGATTTCCTTTTAGAATCTTGATATTTGTGATGATGATGCAAGGTTTATAATTTCATTAATTCATTTAAATTTGTTGATTGATCTCTCACATTATTTGAGTTCATGCATTAGTACTACATCAAGAACCCACTTGATGTATGTGTTTTATACATATTGTCCAATAGTGTGGACCCCATGCTAGGGAAACCACCTAATGTATGTGTTTTATACATGTTGTCCAATAGCGTGGACCCCATGCTGGGGGGCCTCTTGATGTATGTGTTTTATACACGGTCCAGCAATGTGGACCCCATACTGGGGGGCCTACATTATGTATGTGTTGTACACACATCGACCATCCATTTTTTCCACATCATTTCAGGGCAAGAGCCAAAAAACAAGACAGAACCAAGGTTCAAGTGGGCCCCACCCTAGAAATAGGGGTGGTTGTTGTCCACCGTTAAAACCTTCTGGGGGGCCCACTGTGGTTTTTAATTTGACATCCAACATGCTGATAGGGTAACGTGGACCTGAAGGGGCACACAAATATCATCATGTCCCAAAACTCTTGTGGACCCCACCATAGGGAACAACAGTGATTGAACATCCACTGCCAAAACCCTTTGTGGGGCCCATTACGATGTTTTAATTGCCATCAAACTTGTCCATAAGGTCACCCAAACCTAGACATGGGTGTGGGCTCAGTAATGAAGCAAATCCAAAGCTTGGTGCACCTCGCCATAGGAAATAGCGGTGATTGATGGCCATTGTTAAAACTGCCCTTGGGGCCCACCATGATGTTTATATGTCATCTAACCTGTCCATAAGGTCCTATAGACCTGGACATAGGCGTGGACCCAGAAATGGAGCATATCCTATGCTCATGTGGGCCCCACCATAGTAATCAGCGGCGATGGAATGCCCACCATTGAAACCACCCTTAGGGCCTACTGTGATGTTTATTTGTCATCTAACTTATTGATAATGTCACACAGACCTGGTTGAAGGAAAAACACAAATATATGCTTGATCCAAAGCTTTTGTGGTCCCACGAAATGGGGCCCACTATGATGTCCATCTGCCATCCATCCCGTTGATACGATCTCTCAAGCCCGGATGAATGGAAAATATCAATATCAGTTTAATCCCAAACTTCAGCGAGGCCCACTGACTAGATAAAAAAATACAAATACCAGCTTGATCTTAAACTTCCGTGATCCTAGGAAGTGTGGTCCACTTTGACGTTATTGTCTTCAAATTTAATTGACATGATCACACAAACCTGGATGAATGGAAAAAACACGTTTCAACCTGATCCAGAACTTTTGTGGCCCATCGAGAGGCGAGGCCCACCATGATGTATACTGCTATCTACCCTATGGTTTATGCAAGGTCCACTACGTGAGGCCCGCAAGCTAGAAATATGATGGTTATAGTAGTGATTTTGACTTGATGTTTAATAACGAGAACGATGCGTAGATTAGGGGCTTAACCTTGTGATCGTTAAGCTTAGGTTAGTTTACTCAAGCAAGAGCTAAGAGGTAAAATGGGTCTACCTAAACTTGGTCGATGATGCTTAAAAATGATACTTGCGCATGTGGGGAAACACGCATATTTGATTTATGTGATGTACACTAGACGGTGTGCACAGGAACCCATGTTTACGTACGCTCTTAAGGAAACATTAGGCTGGTGAAATGTGCACAAATGGTATGCACATGCAGACTATTGCTCGGGTATACTCAGGTAGCACATTTGACTTATGCGATGTACAATAATATGGTGTACAAGTAGCCTAGTCAAGTACTCTAGCATCTCTAGCGAAGTCCTTTTGTGTGGCACCAATAGACCCTTGTGTTATAGAGCTCTAGTGCGACATGGCAAATTCTTGTAGGTAATCTAGTGTACAAATACAGATATTGATAGACCTTTAAATCATGATAATGTGAATTGCGAATGGACTAATGTTATAGACTCCAATTATGTTGCACAATGTCTTTAATAAATGCTGATTTTAGAACTATATGAAAACCTGCCATACATTGAATGTATTTCGACCATTACATCATGATGACTCATACATATACATTATGAGTATAGTAGATGGTGGTGGATTTATGGGAGTTGGATGTTAGGACCTTGTGATAGGTCTTGGATGTTTTTACCCTTGTGCATTGAGACCTTCGCCATTGGGCAAAGTCGAGTAAGCATGCCGGTTGTGCAATAACCCCACTACTAAAGTTGGGTGGAGAAGAGGTTTGACGAGCCTACCTGGCGTCGAGCCGAGTCGGGTGGACATTTTGTAGAGTGGGGTCCCCGACTCCCAAGATCAATTAGGGTTATTATGAATACATCCCTTCATCGTCGAGACGAGTAGGACAGTCGTGTAGATCCAAGAGAATCCTATTGCTAAGGTTAGGCGGAGAAGAGGTGTAACGGAGTAGGACAGTCATGTAGATCCAAGAGAATCCTATTGCTAAGGTTAGGCGGAGAAGAGGTGTAACGAGCCTACCATATATATCTTATCTAAATGCATTTATTGTTAGGCCAGATGGGTGAGCACCTGAAGTGCGCAAATACCCCATTGTCGAGGCCGGGTAGTGCAAGTGATGTTAGGCCACTTGAGGGGATGGCCCCATCATTTCACTCAGATTGATAATGTTCGGATATGGAGGAGATAGCATTCATGCACATTGTAGTCATACTCATATCGCATTTACAGCCCCACCGTACTGATGATAAGTATCATGACTCTATATTACATTCTCTTCCATCCTGCTTGTTATATTAACTACCCCCTCATTGTTATCCATGATTTGAGATATATGCACTGGGCTCTTAAAGCCCACCCCAATTGTTGTTTAACTTTTCAAGGAACCTTAGCCAACCGAGGTAGCTGAGCAAGAAGAAGAGAACATTCCTGTTTTTATTAGCGTTGGCTTTTAGGAATATAATAATGTATTCGAAACAAATGTATGTTTTGGATTTTTGATATATCATATTTTGAATATGGGAATATCTTGTTTGGATATTGTTATATCATTGTTAAGGGGGATCCTACTAAACCAACTGTTCAAAAAAAAAAAAAAGTATCCCCCAATAGCACCTCAAGAGCAGAGCCAGGGGCCCGTGCACAATTTTTGGGGCGTGACATCTTTTCTCTCTCAAATTCTCTCCTCCCCTAACACCATCAAAAGTGCAGCACACTCAACTAACAAAGTATGCAATAGTGACTTGTTTTCTCATTTTATAATACTAATAGTGATATTAATACAACAGATAACTAATTTAAATATTTCCTACTATTCTTGACTATTTTTTATCATTGCTATTAACTACAGAATTGAGTTGGCTCGAGTCTTCAAGTTGACCCAATCAGCATGAACATCGATTTGAGTCCAGTTTTTGGGTTTCAAAACTATGATCGATACAACCTGTATTGACTGATACAACCACCAATTTTGGGAAACCATTCACCCCCATTTCAAGTATAAGCATTAACTGATACAGATGCAGTAGAACCATTGTGGCCAATACGATATGGATATTTGGAAACATGCTTATGAATGAATCAAAAGTTCATTAAAGGGAGAGTCAGTTGCAGGTAGAAGCAATAGAACTTACTAATACACTAAGATCCAACAACAAATATTGAGCATAGTAACTAATGATGATCACAAAGCTGAATTGATTAAATCGAGAAAAGAATAGCATAGCTGTTTGTTAACTTTTTGATAGGTAGCTATTAACTAATTGAGACTTGGGAGCATATGTCACAGCACCCATAACCCTGTACAACTATTGTAGGAACAAAATATACAACCTCCAATGTACATACACACATGCACACACCTGCTTAACGAAATCGGATTGCGTATTGAGTTACTCAGTACGCTCTTATCATATTGAGTAAACTCAGTAGGACCCACCATGAATGTATGCAGTCTATCCATGCCGTCCATCCATTTTTCCATATAATTTAAGGGGTTGAGCCCAAAATTGAAGCATATACAGAGATCAAGCGGATCATACCACAAGAAACAGTGGGAATAATGATTTCCACCGTTGAAACCATGCAAGGCCCCACAGTGATGTTTATTTGTCATCCAACCAGTTCATAAGATCATACACACATGGATGAAGAGAAAACATTAAAATAAGCTTGATCCAAAACTTCTGTGGCCCCTAAGAATTTTTCAACAGTAGATGTTCAATTCACACTTTTTCCTGTGGTGTGGTCCATTTTAGCCTTGGATATGCTTCATTTTCGGGCTCAAGCCCTAAAATTATCTGTTAAATTGGATGGACAGAGTGGATAAAATACATAAATCATGGTGAACCTCACATAGTTTACTCAGCATGCTTAGCGTACTGAGTTACTCAGTACGCAATCAGCTTCCCCACTTAACATATACAAAAAAGGGGATACAATTGAAATACTGCATCTTGTGCATAAAAAAGCTTAATGGAAAAAAATGTAACTTGATCTAGACACATACATCCACACGAATGTAGAGTATCCTCGATACATCAGTTTGCACAAATGGGCCCATGGTTTTGTGATCCAGTGGATTGATTTGATGGGTCCCATTGTGAATGTAGACACTTTAAAAATCTCCTTGAAAGTATAATCCTAACCAACATATGTAGAGTGTCCTGGAGTCATCAGTTTGTACAAATGGGCCCACAGTCTTGTTATCCAGTGCAATGATCTGATGGGCCCCATTGTGGATGACAGACACTTCAAAAATCTCCCCAAAAGTATAATCCTGAGTCCTGACCCTTCAATTAGTGGCCTGCAAATAGACGTTTAAGGAAAGAAATAGAAAATTGGTCCACACTCATCCAAATATTTGAGGGCTAGCATCTTCCAGTCTGGAGACTTTCAGGACACATACAATCCACAGTGGGGCCTGTAGGATCAACAATTTGGACCATCGAATCATGCGATCTGTTTGTACAATTTGACGACCAGATGATACACTATATATCCTTGGATCGAGGATCATATGCTCCCCCTTCTAAAAGCACGACAGACAGGATCCATTCCTGATCTTCGATGCAAAAAACAACGATGCATCCACGTTGTTTGCATTATACATTGTGAATACAACTGTTGCAGAAAGGTTTGGTGCTATTTACACTAACATCACAAATAACTGAGTGACAAGCTGAACGCAACACAATGTGAAGATTACATACCGCACTTCTGGCAGTGAAAGAAGTTCTCTTGGCCACCAACTCTGGTTATGTTTTAACAAATCAGATTAGTTTATGACTTTAACTTAGCTATTGACAGCTGCAACATAAAGAGAAATTGTATGAGCCTCAGCCAAGGATATGTATGCTGTATGGTAACAAAAAACGGGGCCCACATTCAATGATCAATACTATTGATCTGACGAGCCAATTACGCAGATAGTCGAGGCCCAAAAAATCTCCCAATGGGAAAATCCCACCCCATCAATCAATGGCTAGCACCCATAATCGAGAAAAAATCACAACAATCATCCGCATTCAATGGAACAAAGGCCAAGATCTTCCAATTTGGGAGATCTCAGGTCATGCTTCATCCATATTGGGTCCATCAGATCAAAAGTCCAGATCCGCAAACCAATGATAGGCCCCACTTGTTCAGACTCAAGGTCCAAGAATACCGTACATATCCCTGGGATGAGGATCACAAAATTCCCCTCTTGTGCAAAACAAAGAACAATCGAAAACCGGTCACAAGCGGCTAACCTGCAAATACCGCACTCATTGCAATGGAACTGTCCTTTTTGGGTCTGCAACAAGATCAAATGGCCACAGTCAGCATTAAATCCAAGGAATTATCTTACATTACACTTAAATCACAGTATTTCGAACAACATAAAGAAGAAGAAGAAACGAATGAAACAGAAACATTGACAATCTATCTTACATCATCATCATAGAATTTGCAGACTTCGCAGAAATACTCTCCCATATTCACACCACAGTTCGAACAGACACGTGCAACCTACAGATACAAAGGAAGAAGAAAAAGGAAAGATGTATTGGGATGCCTGATCCATTATGTCAAAGAACAGCAGAGAAAAACAGAACAAAATGAAGAACCCATGACCCAAATCAATCAACTGGCCCACCTGCTGCTCGGTGTCGCAAACCGAGCAAATAACCTGAAAAATCAATTCAAATCCAAACATCCATCAACCCCAACTTCAAAGTATCAGCAATTCACTTGGAAACATGATTTGCAGCACAAATGACATATGTAGCACATGTAAAATTTCCCGGTCGTTCATCAGCTACCTTCCACCTGATCATCAGGTGGGTCACACATGAAGAACCATTACCAGCCGTCTATACACAATGTACAGATGTGACCCACCTGATAAGTGGGATAGCTCTACACTCAGTCAGGTCATGTTTATAGTGGGACCCACCAGACGAGCGGCCCGGTTCTTGCTGTATTTACATAATGTACACATATGGCCTGTGCAACAGAACCAATTGAGAAAAGAAACATGCCGCCTAATCGAACTGAACTCACTTGGCGAACATCGTGCCGGCAGAGCTCGTGCCGATCCCGGGGATTGCTTAGCAAGTTCTAGAGTCCATCAAATAGAAAACCCATCAAAACCCAGATATTAAAAGTCTCAAATTTTCAAATTCAAATCAAAACTGTGATGGTCTTCTTTCACATACCATTGCTTCATTGTGACAGTGGCGACAGGGGAAGATTTCATTGCAACAGGGAGCTCGAATCTTGCACCTTCTTCTATAATGCTTGCATCTGAAAAAAGAAGAAGAAGAACCCAAAAATCCATCTCTCTCTCTCTCCAAAGATTTTTTTTTTTTTTTTTTTTTAAGGTTTCATTTGAACATGTTGATGAGTTTTGAGAAATACCCATATCCCATCTTGCCGAACTCCAGCCGTTCATTGGGAGAAGAAGATGATGATGAGCCTTCCATTGATTGAAAGCGATTGGAGCAAGCTGACAGAGAGAAGCTGATTCTTTCAGAGAGGGAAAGAGAGCAATCTATGTATGTATGGGTGGATGGATGAGAGAGAGGGAAGGAGCAATCTACGTATGGTTGGATGAATGAGAGAGGAAGGGATTGGGTGGTTATCTGCGAGTAGGAAAAAGAGAGTAGGAAACTGTGGGCGAACCGATGTTTGGACGAAGGACGTGGGTACCCCCGCCCGTCTCCAGTTGGGAATGGGCAGCAGATTTGAGTGGCCACCATGATGTACGGATCTTATCCACACCGTCCATACAATCTTTCGTACCATTTTAGGTTATAAGCCCAAAAACGAGATAGATATAAGGCTCAAGTGGACTACACAATAAGGATTAAACTTTTACCGTTAAAAACTTCGTTGAGGCCACAGAAGTTTTGGATGGATCTGATATTTTTGTTTTCTCTTCATCAAGGTATATGTAACTTTATTAATAGGTTGGATGGAAAATAAACATTACGGTGGGCCTAGAAAATATTCAACGGTGAGAATCATTATCACCACTGCTTCCTGTGGTGTGGTCCACTTGAGCCTTTTACCTGCCTCATTTTTGGGTTCGTCAACTAAAATGATACTAAAAAATGGATGTACGGTGTGTATAAGGCCCATACATCACGGTGGCTACTCAAAACTGCTTCCCGTTCCCAGCTGGAGACCGCGGAGTAGGACGCAATCCGCGTCCGCGCGCGAATACATGCAGACGCATCGCGATTACGATACATCGGTAATCTAGCCGCTTGCTGGACGCAGATTGCGTGGTGACTCTGCCACCGCCGACCTCAGTGGTGTCAGGATTTTGTGGGGCCCACCGTAATGTATGTTTTTATTGGACGCGGATTTCGTGCGAAACCCTTTTGCAGGAAGTTCCTGCACAAGGATTCTAGGTGGGCCACTGCGATGTTTCTGAGTAATCAAATACGTCCATCCGTTTTCCGACCTCATTTTAAGAAATACTACCAAAATTGAGGAGGATCCCAAACTCAAGTGGGCCATAAGAGATGAAACAGTGGGAAAGGAATTCCTACCGGTGAAACATTTATGGGCTCCACCTTGCTGTTTTTATGCCATCTAAACCGTTTACAATGTCATTTTCACTCACTCAGATGAAGTGAAAAAATCAAAAAGTTATATCGTTAAAAACTTTTATAAATATTTCAACGGTGATCACTAAATCTCCACTGTTTCCTCTCGTGTGGCCCATTTGAGTTATGGATCCTCCTTATTTTCAATATCACATCATATAATGAACTTAAAAAATAGATAGAGGGGTTGATTTCTCACAAACATATAAGTGAAACCCACGCAGAATCTTACGCAGGGACTTCTGCGAAAGGGTTTCGCAGGAAATCCGCGTCCGTTTTTATCGGGAACGGATTGGCTACTCCCACGGCACCGGCCGCGTGGCTGGTGGTCGGTGCTCTGTGGGCCCAACCATGATGTATGTGTTTCATCCCTTCCGTTCATCCATTTTTACAGATCATTTTATGGCTTGATTCAAAAATGAGTGGTATATAAATCTCAGGTGGACCACACCACATGAAAACAATAGTGATTGGACATCCATCATTAAAATCCTCCTAAGGCCCACTGTACTGTTTATTTGACATCCGATAGGTTGATTAGGTCATACAGCCCCAGATGAAGGGATAACAAAAATCAGCTTGATCCAAAACTTTTATAGCCCCAAAATGCTTTTTAATGGTCAACGCTCATTCAACACTGTTTCCTGTAATGTGGTCCACTTAAGATAGGGATATAACTCATTTTTTTTCTCATACCGTAAAATGATGTTTTTAAATAGATGGACGGCATGGATGAAACACATACATTATGGTGGGGTCTACGGAGCACCGACAACCAGCCATTGGCTCGTGTCAGGGGGAGTAGCCAGTCCGTTTCCGTTTTTATCCACGCCGTCCATTCGTTTTCCCGGCTCAAGATTTTACCTGGACGCGGGATTAGGTGGTGTGTTGATGTGTTGGGTGCTGTGGCCCCAACGTAACGTGTTTGTTTTATATCCAGCTATGAGCCGAAAAAGTCGGAATAATGATACCCACCGTTGAAAGCCTTTCCAAGATCCCTGTAAGGTTTGGGGTCAGTTTGGGCGGTGGGATTAGAAGGGATTAGGTGGGATAGGTATTAGGTGGGATAGGACTGTGCCACTTCAAGTCCATGTGCGGGAAGAATGGAAAAGCGTGGAATTACATTAAGTGAAATTGCATTGGTCCCGTGCTAATTTCACTTAATGTTTGGAAAGTTGTATAGGTCCCACCATGATGTGTGGGCTATATCCACACCGTCCACCCATTTATCAAGATTATTTTAGAGCATGGGCCAAAAAATTAAGTAAACCTAAAGCTCAAGTGGACCCCACCATAGAAAGCAACGGGGATTGAATACTTACCGTTGAAAACTTCTTTGGGGCTACATAAGTTTTAGATCTACCTCATTTTTAGGCCCATGCCATAAAATGAGGTTACAAAACAAATGAATGGTTTATATATATCACATGTGTGTTATTCTCAGTAATTTCAAATGATGGTGGGTATCCATTCAATGTACAACCGTATTATCAACAAAGCATAGCATTAATTGTATCCCAAGGCAATAGGGGACAATCCCAGCCATAGGTAATAATTGTGTTTTCTAAATCCCGTCCCACCTGATCCTTTCTAATCCCACCGCCCAAATTGACCCAGGACACCTTGAATTTGAAACCCCTGGATTTTGAAATTCTCCTATTGTTATTGTTAGGATCCCTTAATCGAAATAACTTTTACCGGGGCTCTAATTTAATTACTAAATCAACTTTAATATCTCTAGCTCTAATTTAATTACTAAATCAACTTTAATATTTCTAATTAGTGAGGTATGTAATATTTGACACAATAGTTGTAATAAGCCCGTTGAAATATATGTTTTGCCCAAAAATAATGAAATTCCAAGTCTTGGATGAGCCACAAGCACAAGATCTTGTTTGAGTGACTAACTAACGATTTTTAACCATTGATTTACATGGACAATGTTTGTGTTGGAATTTTTGGCCTGCGGAATCACACAGATCTAGATTTAGGATAGCAATCCAATGACACCAAGCACACACACAAGAAAAGAGAACACACAGATTTAACATGGAAAACCCTTGCGGGAAAAAATCACGGCACAAAGCGACAGATCACCACTATGAAAGCATCACCCGATTCAAACAACCTCGAATCTCACCCTTGCTACACCCTTTGATAACCCTAGAACCCTTTAGAATACCTTTAGGAAGTCTTGGAATAATAATCTTAGAATAGCCCTAGGGACCCCAATTTATAGTTTTGGCAACTTCCCATTCGTATCCCAGTTGCGAAAGGACTTGCGTCACAAAATCCGCGAAACTCCTTTCGCATCCCAGTTGCGAAAGGACTTACAACACGAAATCCGCGAAATTCCTTTCCGCATCCCAGTTGCGAAAGGACTCAGATTTAAGATATCTCGCAACAATCTCCATCATGTCTTCAATCTTCGACCGTGTAGCTTTTTGACCTCTTCTCTTATTTCTGCATCACATCATAACTCAAGATCACATTGGCCACACCAACATACAATCACGGATCCGATAGATACCGCTATACCGGTGGCGTGAATATCTCTCGAGAAGCCTATCTCTTCTCTCTCTCGAGAATAACCTCTCGCTACCAACCTCGCCCATGTATCTATATCATCGTATCCTCCCGAAGGTCCACCCGAATCCAACCGCTCACCGCCCAAGGTGGAAGCTCCACCCGCTCCCATATGTCGGCATGGGCAACGAATTCATCACATCGCCCATAGTCACCTTCCACTTCAAAGACCAGGCTCACCTGAGCCATCGAATAAAGATGAGTTATCCGCGATATTAGAGTCGTCCATGTACCACGCCGATATCCTGCGATCATGCCGTATGATTCTTCATAAGTGGTTAAGCTCCACCTCTCGTATCCCCGTCTCGCACGTCTCGGCCTTTCCCCGCCCGCTCGCTCATGTGGCTATGCCCATCATGCCACACACGTGCGAGAGGTGGAATCCGCTACATCCACCGTAGCTCCACCTTTTAAGTGCTCCCGATCAACCCGTAAACATGATCGAGTCGTTGCGCTTTCATGATTACCCGTGCCCCCTTAGATACTTTAAGAGCACCATCAATACATATGTACTTACATCCTTTTGCCTCAAGTACACCAAAAGAAATCAAATTCTGCTTCAAATCAGGAATGTGCCTCACATTTGTCAAGGTACGCTCCACCCCATCAAACATCCTGAAGTGCACCATACCAACAGCCACAGCATTACAGGCAAAGTCATTGCCTATAAACACTTATCCACCATCGCACTCCCTGTAGCTGGTGAACCAACCCCGATGAGGAGTCATGTGAAAAGATGCCCCTGTGTCTAGCATCCACTCGTCTTTATGATCATCGTATGACCGTCTGAGCGAAGACACAGACAAAATATCACCCTCACATCCACTCGATTCATCTGACGTGGCGGTGTTAGCCTCCCTACATGAAGCCTCAGAATCTTCCTTCTTAGATTTAGGATTTTCACAATCCCTCTTCACATGTCATTCCTTCCCACAATTCCAGCACTTTACCTTTCCTTTACCCTTGCCCTTGGATTTGGATCTAGAATCAAGAACACACTTGTTCAATTCCTACCCACCGTAAACAAATAAATCGAAGATGTCCCCATGTTGTCTTTGTCTATGTCTCATAGCCTTCCTCAAGGGCCGAGATAACAATGTCGACACTCGTGGTTTTATTCATGCTTTAGTGCCCTCAATGACTCATAGACGCCGGAGAGAATTCAGCAACATACATGCTTGTTCTTCATCTTTCATCACTTCCTCTATATCCAGCAATTTACAAACCAATTTATTAAAGTTGCTGATGTGAGCCTTCAGATCTCCACCCTATGTCATCTTGAAGTTATACCACTGCCGCTTCAAGTGTAGGCGATTTTTAGAGGATTTCTTCGCATAGACATCCTCTAACTTTGCCCATAACTTAGCCGCAGTTTTCTCCCTCATGACGTTGTAGAGAACCTCATCCGTGAGACATAAACGGATCGATGATAAAGCCTTCTTATCAAGAGTATTCCAATCACCATCAGTCATAGTGGACTTCTGCTCCTCAAGAGCACCATCTTCGCCTTGTTTGATTAAGGAACTCATCATCTTGATCTTCCATAACTCAAAATTATTTTTCCCTGAGTACTTCTCAATCTCATACCTTGCGCTCGCCATTATTACTAATCCCTCAGATTCAGATTTGTATACCAACCGATTGCTCTGATACCACTTGTTGGGATTTTTGGCCTGCGGAATCACACATATCTAGATATAGGATAGCAATCTAATGGCACCAAGCACACACACAAGAAAAGAGAACACATAGATTTAACATGGAAAACCCTTGCGGGAAAAAACCACGGCACAAAGCGACAGATCACCACTATGAAAGCATCAATTACAAAGAGAAAAGACTTACCTGATTCGAACAACCTCGAATCTCACCCTTGCTACACCCTTTGATAACCCTAGAACCCTTTATAATACCTTTAGGAAGTTTTGGAATAATATTAGAATAGCCCTAGGGACCCCAATTTATAGTTTTGGCAACTTCCCTTTCGTATCCCAGGTTGCGAAAAGGACTTGTGTTACAAAATCATGAAACTTCTTTCGCATCCCGATTCTAAAGGACTTGCAACACAAAATCACAAACTCCTTTCGCATCCCGGGGCCATGCGAAAGGACTTGCGTCACAAAATCAAGAAAACTCCTTTCGCATCCCGATGCGAAAGGACTTGCAACACAAAATCCGCGAAACTCCTTTCGCATCCCATGCGAAAGGACTTGCAACACGAAATCCGCGAAACTCCTTTCCGCATCCCAGTTGCGAAAGGACTCAGATTTAAGACATCTCGCAACAGCACGGACACGGTGTCCCATACCACCATGCCTGTCTCACGAGTCTTGAGGATCGCGATGTTAATGGTTAATAATAGACCTTCATAAATGGTAAGGGGGTGTCTTAGATTCGAGCAATTGTGATCATATATGATGAACATATATAGGGTTAGCTGGTTCTTTAGACAATTTTGGTTGATACAGGCAAACACCGACGTAACTGATATGGAGTGTGTAAGCACTCCACGTGGCCCAGCCATTGTTTGTCGTCCGTGTTCAACCTGGATCAATCGAACGTGTCTGAGGTGACAAACCTAATTGGGTCAACCCATATCCGAAAATTTGCCAACTAACTAGACTACTCTTGTAGTCTTACTTCTTAATCTAATCAAGTCAACGGGCATTAAAGATAGTTAGATTCACACTCAATCATCAAAATTAGTAATCTACTTATTCAGGCATTTCATCGAACACGTATGTGTCACTATCCTAAGATTTATAATTCATGGACTGAAATTGAAATACACATAGGTTATCATGCAAATTCCAAGTTAGCAATCATAAATCATTAACTGAAACAGTAGAATTAATAAATGGCAACCTAAACATTTATGATCCGCACCTTGGAGTGATACATTGACTTTCAAACTTGCTCTTAGGGCTAGGGTCTCGTGGATCGGCTTGCCGGTATCATGCGCCAATGAAGTTAGCTTACAAGGGCACATGCAATCGGCCTCTAAGGCCCAAATCTCAAGAAAATGCTCAATAGTTACCTCTATTTGTCAACGGGACAATTCCAGCGGTGCGGCGCGGTCGCGGCCACACTACTAGCTAGTGGGGATAGGGTGAACACTTCAATCTACCCCCTCCTACGCCTTCTCCCCTTCCCCTCCTCTCTTGCCTCTCTTGCAAGTGAAAATTCATATGAGAGTGGGAGAGTGAGAAATGGGGGCTATTTAGTATTTATAATGCCAAAATATGCACAAATAGCCTTGGTGTCCCTTTTTGCCATTAGACGTGTCATAGGGGAGGGTGTTTCTTGAGGCCCACATGCTCATCCACACCAGAGGGTAGGTGTCTCACCATGGGATCTATGTTACATCACAAATTTGGCGACAATCAAATGCTTCGATAAACCGTGGGGACCCCACTTGCGATAAACGGTCATCGATGATCAATTGGGGCTGCGGCTATACGAATATAAGCAGGAAAATATCCTTAACTCATGCCTCGAGTTTGGTTGTGATTTAACGATCGAAAAGCCACAACTTCGTGAAAGAGCGGAATGCCTATTTCACTTAAGTTTCAAAATTCAGTCCAGCGGATTCGTGCGTTGCAAGCACTTAGCTTCCGACCCAAGTTGAGCCGTTCTAGGGACTTTCTTGTTCTCCACCCACGATGAGCATCATGCCCAGTGAGACGAACATCATTCTCTAGTTTTGGAACTAATGACCCACTAACGAGCGGTCTAAAGCTCGTTTGAATAATTAAAGCATTTCCATAATGAATTAAGTATTAAGAATTTTTGTGCGCAATGATTATGGTTTGGATTAGCTAAGTTTCTATCGTGGCTTATTCACAACTAGCGAAAATGATGATTCATTCATAATTACTATAAACTATCGATCATTATGTTAGTCGAGTAATTGAGTCAATTTGGTTCCTTAATTAAGTTTTGACCTCTAATCGTCTCAGCTTTAAGTAGATCTTTATTTAATTATGGTTATCTTAATTAGTTAGTGATAAGTCAACTAGATTTAGATCCTAGATGAATAAATCACGAGGCTATACTCGAAATTCAAGTGATCGGGCGGATTCGTTGGCTTTCTACGGTTGATTAATCAAATTTGTGTGATTCTTTATTGGTACCGCTCGCGTATAGGCTCACCACGAGTATTAAGAGTCAGTTATTGACAACACGAGCTAACTATAGCGAAAAATTTTCAAGGATTTTTGAAAATCTAAAACAGTGAAAATCCAGGATGTTAAAGTATACTTGCAAGCTTAAAAGTTTTTTGTTGCATTTTGAAATTTCATTTTACAACGGTTGACTAGAACAGTTATTTATTTTGTAATTTCAAATAGAACCGAAAAGCAAAAAGGTTTCTTTTTTTAAAAAAAACCCTAACAACCATGACTGTTGGCAGGAATGCGTGCACACCCATTTGAGGCAACTTTGAAGTCTATATAAGATATTACTCTAGTACCGAATAAAAAAAAATAAAAAAAATCAATCTTTCGACTGTCTCTCTCTCACTTTAAATCTTTACAATGATTCCATCTGATTCAGCCTTCGGGTTAGACATACAGTGATGATTCGGGTTTCTGTACATTGAGTGCACTGGTGTGACAAGACAACATTCGATGGTATCCTGGAGATTGATTGTTCAATATTTGTGTTGCACTACGGACATTATCCAAAGGAAGACTAGTCAATTTTCAAGCCGAGTGACTTTCTTCGTTCATCGAATCAAATAAGTTTTCTAAATTTCCTATTATTCAAATTTCTAATTTAGTTTTAACTTCTTTTTTTTTTTTTACAATTAATATTAATTTCAAATTGTTGGGGGCCTTGCACAAAACCTTAGGATCTAGCCCTCCAGAACAAACCAGAATTATGGATAAAGCAATGAAATAAATCAAAGCAACAATCACACACCACACAAGAGATTTTTACGTGGAAAACCCTCAAAGAGGTAAAAACCACGGGACCTCGTCCAGATCAACAATCCACTATAAAGTAGAACGTTACAATCTTCTTCACTCACGCAGGAGTGGATAAACAATAAGAGAAATAGAGAAAACGGAGAGATCTAACCGATTATGAGAGACATAGAAGCGGTGAGATATAAATTGCAAAGTAGAAAAACCTCCTCGAGCGAGAACCTCCTTCTATAAGCTTCCTCTCTCTTATTCTCCCTCTCTCTCACCTTTGATAGCCCTCTTGTATTTTTCTCATCAACACAATATCCATAGAAAAATCCTAGGGACCCCTTTTATAGTTTTAGAAACTCCTTTCGCATCCTAGTTGCGAAAGGACTTGCAGCATCCTAGTTGCCATGAAAGGACTTTGCGCATCCTAGTTGCGAAAGGACAACGGTCAAAAAAAAACCCATCAAATCTCCCCTTTTTGACCCAGGGAGGGATTCACCTTCTTTAAGCCGACCAGTGTTTCTACAAACCTCAAATTTGCCCTTGAGCAAAGCCTCATCATGTCGACCCATTATCGTCCGTGTGGACTTTCTCAAGTCAAACACCTTTTGTTCCAAAGTATCCCGATCCAAAGTGATACCGAATCTCTATGTGCTTCGACTTGGAATGCCGACTTGGATTCTTGCTCAAGTGTATAGCACTCGACTATCATCGCAATAGACCACGTGCTCCTCCCGCTTGCTAAGTTCCCGTAGGAACCTTTTCATCCAAAGCATCTCTTTACATGCTTCGTGACCGCTAATGTACTCGGCTTCGTAGTTGACAATGCTACGACCTTCAGTAACTTGCTCTCCGCCAAGAAATCGCCCCCCCGCAAATGTGAACATGAACCCCGATGTAGACTTCCCGGGTCTATGTCACCCGCCATATCTGCATCCGTGTAGCCCTCTAACACAGTTTACTGATCACCATAGCATAGGCTCAACTCGGATGAGCCTCTTAGATACCGTAGTATCCATTTTACCGCAGCCGCCCAATGTTCTTTGCCAGGATTGGCAAGGTACCGTCCGACAACACCAACCGCATATGCTATATCGGGCGTGTACACACCATAGCATACATCAAACTTCCTACACCGACGCGTAGGGTATCTTCTCGCATCTCTTCCACCTCTGCCTTCGTCTTGGGACACCGCCCGTCGCTCAATGAAGTGACCATCTAGTGGAGTCTTGACCGCTTCGCCAGATTTCATATTGAACCGCTCTAGGACTTTCTCAATATACCGCTCTTGTGACATGTCCCAAAGCTTCCTGCCGCTTCACGGGTTATCTCCATTCCTAGATCTGTTTGCAGCGGACCCAAGTCTTTCATCGCAAAGACTTGCCCAACTCCTGCTTTCACCACATCTTCTTGATATCTTTTCCCATGATGAGCATGTCATCAACGTATAATAGCAGAACTAAGAAATCACCATCCGAGAACTTACGCGTGAACACACGGTGGTCCGACTCGCTTCTGTCATACCCATGTTTCAACATAAACGAGTCGAACTTCTTGTACCATTCCGTGGAGCTTGTTTCGGCCCATACAAGCTCTTCCTCCTCACCACACACCATATGCTCATTGCCCTTGACTTCGAACCCCTCCGGTTGGTGCATGTAGATCTCTTCTTCCAGTCACCATGGAGAAAGGCGCTTTAACATCTAACCGCTCTATCTCCAGGATCCATGCTAGCCGCCAACCCAAGCAACACCCGTATGGATGTCATCTTCACCACTGGTGAGAATATCTCCTCGAAGTCTATACCTTTCCTCCGACCAAACCCTTTAACCACAAGTCCGGCCTCAACCTCATCCGTGAATTCTTCACACTCAATCTTCTTTCAACACCCACTTGTTGCTCGAGCTTTCTTGCCCTTAGTGCGGTTCACACCATATCATAGGTGTGGTTCTTATGCAAGGATTCCATCTCCTCTTGCATAGCTTTCAACCACTCCTCCTTATGCTCGTCGGCCAGGGCCTCGAATAATCTTCGGCTCTCCCCATCGGTTAGCATAATGTACTCGTGCGGAGTACCTCTTGGACGGTTGTCTCCGTCCCTAGATGACCTCCTCACCGTGGCTCAACAGTGGATCAAGGGGGCCGCTCCCTGGTCCATCTTCCAAGGAACTCCATCGTTCTTCGCACCTTGTTGTACTCCCCCGTCATCAGGCACCACGGAGGAGTAATCGGATCCATGTCCTCTAGCTCACCTGAACTAGGCTGGTTCTTCTCTAGCTTACCAATGTCTTCGATACACTGATCTTCAAAGAAAACCACATCTCTGCTCCTGACGAGCTTCTTCTCGGTCGGATCCCATAACCTGTAACCGAATTTTTCATCACCGTACCCTAAGAACACACACGCTCCGATCTTCATATCGAGCTTGGACCTCTCGTCCTTTGGTACGTGAACGGATGTCCCGCATCCAAACACTCCCGAGATGACTGTACGATGGATCCTGTCCCGTCCACACCTTCTCAGGTACTTCTCCATTCAACGGGGCTGATGGAGACCTGTTTATCAAATACACCGCTGTGCGCATTGCTTCTCCCCAGAACGTCTTGGGCAACTTCGCATGGGATAACATACATCTGATTCTCTCAACAATGGTGCGATTCATTCGCTCACCTACACCATTATGCTTTGGGGGTCTTGGGAACCGTCTGTTCATGCCGTATACCACAGGACTTGCAGTATCGTGAAAGTCGCCAATGTATTCACCACCATTGTCGGTGCGGATGCACTTCAATGGTCTACTGTCTCTCTCTCGACCATAGCATGAAACAACTTAAACACACCAAAGACCTCGTCCTTGATTTCAAAGCATAAACCCAAACCCTCCTAGATGCATCATCTATAAAAGTGACAAAATACAATGCCCCACCCCAAGGTTTTGTCCTCATAGACCACAAACATCGAATAAACCAAATCTAATGCATGCACTTTATTAACATGAGAAGCGGTTTAACGAATGAAACTCTATCTTTGTTTCCTCGATAAACAATCAAGACAGGTTTTGAGAGGCATACCACACGTCTGGAAGGAGTCGCTTCCTCGCTAGTAGCCGAAGCCCTTTTTCACTTATGTGGCCTAGACGCCCGTGCCACATGTCAATAATCGAATCTTCCGCCGCGTTCAACCCACCCTTGCACATACCGACACTTGCCTTGTAAAGGGTGCAACACTTCTTTCCTCTAGCCACGATCAATGAACCCTTGATGAGCTTCCATCGCCCATCAAAGAAACCGGCTTTCATAGCCATCATCATCCAACCTTCCCGTCGACATCAAGTTGAGGCGAAGGTCCGGGATATGCCTCACATCCCTAAGAACCAATGTGCGCCCACATCGGTTTTCACACAAATATCACCAACTCCCACGATCTTTGATACGCGAGAATTTCTCATCTTCACGGTCCATAGTCACCGACTTGTAGCTTGTGAAGGAGTCCCAATGTGGAGTCGCATGAAAAGAAGCTCCCGAGTCTATCACCCGCCGGTGCCCCGACTCGTAGGGCGTGAGACATACATCGTGATCTGCTGAAAGAATAACTACCATGTCGCCATCTGAAGCGACCGCGGTGGAATCCGATTCATCTTCCTTCCCTTTTCTTTTCTTGTCATTTTTCTTACCACGACATTCATGCTTGTAGTGGTCCTTCTTGCCACAGCCCAAAGATTCAACCTCTTTTCTTACTCGACTTGCCTCTTGATTTATCTCGGGCCTTTCGGCCCTTCCCGTTCTTTCCTCTCCCCTTCTGCGTCACAAGAGCCTCTTCTTGAGTAGACCCCGAGACTTCCTCCTTGTCTCCTCATTGAAGAGACAACCGGTTACCTGTTCCATGGATATCTTTCCGTCTGGCGCGAGTTACTTAGAGACACCACCAATGTCTCCCAACCGTCAGTGCAATGAACTAAGCAATAGTAAAGCTCGCAATTCATCATCCAGACCATCTTCATAGAGGTGAGTTGGTTCACTATATTCTCGACCTCATTCATATGCTCGGCCACGTAACCACCATCCTTGAACTTGAGATTTACAAGTCGCCTTATCGTAAATATCTTATTACCTACAATGTCTTCCTCTCATACAACCCTTTGTAATTTTAGCCATAGGCTTGCTTGGTGAGGTTTCCGTAGACACATGGTGGAACACAGAATCATCCAACCATTGTCTAATAAACCCCACCGCCTTTCTATCCATCTTCTTCCAATCATCATCAATCATATCCTTGGATTTTGGCTTTGATATGCCCGAGATTGAGAATATAGTCCTTGCAATAAAGCAAGTCCTCCATCTTAGCCTTCCATATGGTCCAGTTAGAACCATTGAGGCGATCATCCTCGAGCCACCTTCCATAATTCAAAACCGATCCTACCCGTTCAATGAACTTAGCTCGATACCACTTTGTTGGGGGCCTTGCACAAAACCTTAGGATCTAGCCCTCCGTAACAAACCAGGAATTATGGATAAAGCAATGAAATAAATCAAAGCAACAATCACACACCACACAAGAGATTTTTACGTGGAAAACCCTCAAAGAGGTAAAAACCACGGGACCTCGTCGTGATCAACAATCCACTATAAAGTAGAACGTTACAATCTTCTTCACTCACGCAGAGTGGATAAACAATAAGAGAAATAGAGAAAACGGAGAGATCTAACCGATTATGAGAACATAGAAGCGGCCGAGATATAAATTGCAAAGTAGAAAAACCTCCTCGAGCGTAACCTCCTTCATAAGCTTCTCTCTCTTATTCTCCTCTCTCTCACCTTTGATAGCCTCTTGTATTTTTCTCATCAACACAATATCCATAGAAAAATCCTAGGGACCCCTTTTTATAGTTTTAGGAAACTCCTTTCTGCATCCTAGTTGCGAAAGGACTTGCGCATCCTAGTTGCGAAAGGACTTTGCGCATCCTAGTTGCGAAAGGACAACGGGTCAAAAAAAAAACCCATCACAAATTTCTATAATTATTGATTTATAGATTCAAAAATTCCTGCATTGAGTTCATGCCCTACAGTGACATGAACAAATAAATGGACAATGTGAATATAAAAATGCATACATCACTTTGGACCCACAACACAAACACATCGACGGTGTTATTGGCAACATCACCTGACTGGCTTCCATTTTAAGCCATGAGCCTAAAGATCAAGTAGACCTCTCATCACATGAACAATGGAGGTAACGAAGTCCACTATTGAAACCTTCCTAACTCTATAGTGATATTTATTTTTCATCAAACTCATTCGTAAGGACACAAATATGAACGAAGAGAAATCACATATATTAACTTTGATCCAAAACTTCCATAACTTCTAAGAAGTTTTCAGCTTCCAAGTGTTGAATTTACATTGCCTCCCATGGTTGTAGCTCCTGTCAGTTTTGGTTATGCTTAAATTTTGAGATCATATTTTAAAATTAGTAGGCAAAATAGATGGACATCTTGGATAAAACACATGTGTCACTAAAGGTGGGCCCTTAGTGGATTCTCGATCCACTGAGTTTGCTAAGTCGGCAAAATAGAAGAAGATGAACCACGTGGATAAATCACATGTCACCGAAGGCATGCCTTTAGTGGATTCTTGATCCATTGAGTTTGGATTGTGGGGCACCGTAATGTATGTGCCTTGCATCCATTTTGAAAGCTAATTTTAGGTCATGATCACAAAAATAAAGCATATCCAAATCTTACGTGGACCACACCACATGAAAGAGTATTGGTTACATACCGCCATTAAAAACTTATTGGAGTTCAAGAGAATGTTTATTTGCTATCTAATATGTTGATACTTGATATAGTCACAAAGACCTGGACGAAGTGACCACACAGGAATATGGCTTGGTCCAAAACTTCTGTGGCCCACAAGAAGCTTTTAACAATTAATCACCACTGTTTACTTCGGTGTGGTCTACCTGAAATTTGGATATGCTTCCTTTTTAAAAAATATATATATATTTTAAATCGTACCTTAAAATGAGCTGTCAAAATAAATGGACAGCATAGATGTAAAGCACATACATCAGGGCCTCGCAGTTATGGATCCACCGAAGCCATGCTTCGTCGTGATGGGCCACATGGATTCCTCTAAGTTGGGATGGAGGCAGATTGCGTCCGAGCCCCGCCCGTCTCTAGTTCCGAAGGTTCAGTTTTATGGGTAGGCCCACCATGATGTATACGTTTATTGTTCCTTTTATTATATCATGTATGATCACAGAAATAAGGCAGGTCCAACGCTCAAGTGGACGGATTGGCTACTCCCCCTGCCACCTGCCAAATGGCTGATAGTCAGTGCTATATGAGCCACAATGATGCACGTGTTTCATCCATTCTATTCATATATTTTTATAGATAATTTTAGGTGTGAAACCAAAAATTAAGCATATACCAATCTCAAGCGGACCACATTACAGGAAACAGTGTTGATTGAATGTCAACCATTAAAAACTTTTTAGGGGCTGTAAAAGTTTTGGATCAAGCTTATATTTGTTTTTTCCATTCATCTAGGCCTGTATGACCTAATCAACAGATTGGATGTCAAAAAACAGTGTAGTGGGCCTTAGGAGGATTTTAATGTTGGATATCCAATCACTATTATTTTCCTGTGGTGTGGTCCACTTAAGATTTAAATCCATAGAATTTTTTGAATCAATCCATAAAATAATTTGTAAAAATGGATAAACGGCATAGATAAAACACATACATCATGGTGGGGCCCATAGAGCACCCACCATCAGCCACCCGGCTGGTGGCAGGGGAGTAGCCAATCCGTTTCCCATTATTTGGTGTAGTCCACCTGAGTATTGGATCTGCCTCATTTTTTGTGCAAACTCCAATGAACCCACTACCATCGCCGTCTATGTGATGTTATGAATGACAAATAAACATCGATGCGAACTCACTAAGGTTTCAACTAGGGAAATTCACACCACTATTTCCTGTAGTGTGGTCCACTTAAGGTTTAGATCCGCCTTATTTTCATCTCTTGCCATAAAATGAGCTGGGAAAATAGATAAATAGCATAGATAAAACACATGCATCATGGTGGGCCCCACAAAGCTTTGACCCAAACCACGTCCCCACGCATTCCAGTGGGATCTTTGGGTCATCCTCAAAAGATCCATACCGTTTATAAGATGATTTTCACTTTGAGTGGTGAATTGACAAAAATAAAATGTCCCGATTAGATCACTTCTTTTGTTCTGGACATGGACGGTTACCGTAGCATCTGTCCAGTCAAAGGGTTGAAGTACTCCATAAGAAAGGTTTTTTTCGGCACCCCTTTCCAGTTGGAGCCTTATCCAAGCGGTTTGTCTCATTTCAAAGAAACTCAAATTCAACGGCCAGAATCGTGACGTATCATATCCCAATACGTCAGGATATATGGAAAGAGAGACTTTGAAATCTCACTCGCCTCACACGTGTGCGATATTGTAGCTGCTCTTCACATGATTCCCATTGGTCAGATGTCATATCTCAAAAATCACGTGGATCTGATTATCAGATAGTCCCGTGTGTGAAAAAAATTGGGCCATTTGTTAATTTATCTTAACCATTCGTTTGATTGGTAGCCGTTGATTTACTCGGACGCGGATTACACCGCTTGCCCTAGTTAAGAACGGACAGGGCCTCTGAGAGGCCACCGTGATGTATGGGCTTAATCCACACCGTTCATCCATTTTGCCACGTAATTTCACTAGCATAACCCAAGAATGAGTGAGATCCAAGGCTCAAGTGGACCACCCCACAAGAAGCAGCAGTGATAATCACACCCACCGTTGAAAACTTCCGAGGGCCCACCGTGATGGTTAATTGCCATCTAACTCACAGGTCACGTAGACCTGGATCCAGGGAAAGCACAAATATCAGCTTGATTCAAAACTTCCGTGACCCTCAAAAAGTTTTCAACGATGGTGGTCCACTTGAATCTTGGAACCGACTCATTTTTGGTTTTGAGCCCTGAAATAATATGGCAAAATGGATGAACGGTGTGGATAAAACCTATACATCACGGTGGCCCCTTAGAAACCCTGTCAGCTCCTAGAGAGGGACTGACAGGTAGTACCCAATCCGATTCCGATTTACTCACCCTATTTTATTAGATATGATGAATGGACGGTCGGGATTGCATACGTGTGAAAAGAGTGCACTTACAGAGCTGCTCGAGCTACTGTACTCGCGTTTCTGGTTAAATAAAAACAGAGAGGTGGTAGTTGAGGAGGCGGAAGGCATTTAGAGCGGATGCGTATTGCGTGTAGTCCTAGTTACACGCAGCCCAGAGTTCCCCTTTTTTTTTTTTTTTTTTTGTTAGGTTGTTAGTACACACCCATGTCACTACACACACTCCATGTTAGCCACCCCCACTAGGGATCGATACCTAGACCTCAAGTGTTGAAACGAGTATCTCCACTCAGTCTGCCAGTTGAGACATGGATCAGGGTGTAGCAGCCCAGGGCTCCCTAGGGCATCACGATATCCGTGTAACATCTACTCCGTCCATCAAAGTTTTGCCAGATCTTTTTAGCATATGAGTCCAAGATTAGGTAGATAAAATTCTCAAGTGGGCCACAACACAAGAAACAGAGGAGATTGAACGGCCACCATTGAAACCTTATCTGGCCCACATGAGTCTTGGATCAGGATGATATTTGTTTTTTTTTTTTAATTTTTTCCAACATCCTGATGGTAATCACCTCATGAACGTGTTGGATGACATAAAAAGATAATGGTAGGCGTCAGGAAGGTTTCAATAGTTGGTGGGTGTTTTCATCCCAGTTTTCCTATGATGTGGTCCTCTTGAGGTTTTGTATCTGCCTCTTTCTTGGGGATTACATCTATAATGATCCGTAGAAACTGATGAACGGAGTGGATTTCACACAAACATCACAGTAGGCCCCACAGAGCTTTGAGATATACGGACTCCGTGTAACAGGGGTTACACGCAACTCGCTGTAAGAGAGTTATTTGATGCTCTGGCGGAGCCTGGTGGTTGGTGCAGGGGCACTAAGAAATGGTACAAATGGCATAAAGTAGCTTAAATCAAACTATCCAAATTCAGGGACTTATATAGATACGTGATGATCCCAAATCCATTTCGATTTAACGGTGCTAGACTTTCATTTATGAAGATTTGTTTCTGGCCGTTTGATTTTCTATTTCAACCGTCCATCGAATGATCCAAAGATTTTTGACGGATTGATTTGAGTTAACTACATATCACGTGTACAAAATGACTTTTGGATTCCAAATGCACCCGTATTCACGGGAGCGGGATAGGTGGCCCCCGGTCCCACCCAGGACGGTGCAGCACTTACTGTAGGCCCACCTTGATGTATGCAATTCTATATCCACGCCGTACATCCTTTTCCCCAGACTTTTATGGGGAGAAAATGACCACTGTAGACAAAACTTTTTACCCAGCGATTTCTATCAAAGAATACAAACTTTAGTTACCAATCTAGACTATCACGTGCGGACAGCGACATTGAGGACGAAACTACCCCTCCTTTCACGGAAACGGATTGGGTACTCCCCCTGCCACCAGCCAATGGCGGATGGTCGGTGGTCTGTGGGCCCCACCATGATGTATTCTATTCATCCATGCCGTCCATATATTTTTCCATATCATTTTATGGTATACGACAAAAAATGAGGTATATGCAAATCTCAAGTGTACCACATTACAGGAAACAGTGTTGAATGAGCGTCAACCATCAAAAACTTTTTGGGGGCCCACTGTGATGTTCGTGAGAAATCCTCCCCGTCTAAGTTCATTCATAGGTCACAAAGACCTGGATGAAGAAGAAAAACAAATTTCATAATGATCCAAAACTTCTATAACCCCTAAAAGGGTTTCAATGGTAGACGTTCAATTCCCCATTGCCTTTTACAGTGTGGTCTACTTGATAGTTAGATCTATCTTATTTTTAGTCTCAAGCCTGAATATGAGCTCGCCAAATAGATGGACGGTTTGGATATAACACATACCTCATAATAGGACCCACAAAAAGCGGTGGGATTACAACAGCAAAAAAAAAAAAAACCGTCGATATATCGACAGCCAGTCGATATATCGAAAATGGTCCAGAACTGTCCAGTGAGTTTTCTTCAAAAATCTTACAATTTTCAATATATCGACTGTCTGTCGGTATATTGAAAAAGGTGTTTTACCTTTAGCTACGGATTATAACCGTAGCCATAAATGTAGTCTATGCCAGTCTATGAAATTTTTTATTTTTTTTAATTTTATTTTTATTTTTTACATGGAGAAATTTATTCTACCTACAATTTTCTTTAATACATATTTATATAAATAGGTATATATAAGCATATAAAAAATTTTTCCCTCTTTTTTTCATATATTTCTTTAATCATTTAACAAGAATATCTTCTAAACCAAAATTAGTTACCTGATGTACCACATATGATTTTGGGGTAAGAGAAGCTACTTTAGCCAACCAACCTAGTTATTTTCCAAGATTCCATTAGGTCGATGGTTGAAAATACATTTCATTCACTTCGCTGTCAATTTCAGTCACTTCGCGGTCAAACTAGAAATTGAGCGGGATAAATATGAAATTGAGTAGGCAAATTGAAAATTGAGTGAGGCAAGGTAGGAATTGAGCGAGGAACCTAGAAATTGAGAGAGGCAAGGTAGGAGTTCAATGAGGAATCTAGAAATTGAGCGAGGTAAGTAGAAATTGAGCGAGGGCAACGTAGAAAATGAGCGAGGAACCTACGATTTGAGCCAGGCCCAAAGGAATTGAGCGGGAAGCTAGAAATTGAAGCGAGTGCAACGTAGGGATTCAACAGTGGGAAGCTAGAAATTGAGCGAGGAAGCTAGAAATTGAGCGAGGCAACGTAGGAATTGAGTGAGAGAAGTAAAATTGAGCGAGGCAACGTAGGAATTGAGCGAGGAAGCTAGAAATTGAGTGAGGCAACGTAGGAATTGAGCGAGGAAGCTAGAATTGAGCAAGGGAACGTAGGAATTGAGCGAGGGAAGCTAGAAATTGAGCGAGGCAACGTAGGAATTGAGCGAGGGAAGCTATAAATTGAGCGAGGGAAGCTAGCAATTGAGCGAGGGAAGGTAGAAATTGAGCGAGTAAAGCTAGAAATTGAGCGAGGGAAGGTAGAAATTGAGCGAGGGAAGGTAGGACTTGAGCGAGGGAACCTAGAAATTGAGCGAGGGAAGGTAGACCTTCCCTCGCTCAATTTCTAGGTTCCCTCGCTCAATTCCTAGGTTCCCTCGCTCAATTGGTGTTTTCCACCTCAATTTAAATTCCTCATCATTCCTACCTTCCCTCGCTCAATTCTGGAATGTACACTAAAGTCCATATCTTGCGAGAAAATGACCACTGTAGACAAAACCTTTTACCCAGCGGTTTCTATCAAAGAATACAAACTTTAGTTACCAATCTAGACTAGCACGTGCGGACAAAGACTTTGAGGACGCAAAATACCCCTCCTTTTCACTCCACCTGGCTAGTGACGATACTCAACCGAGAGTTGTATGCAACGACTTAAAAGAGATCAAAGTTACATGGCCCCACAAATATATATTTATTATATCCACAACTTTCATCCATATTTCGATATCATTTCTGAGCATTATCCAAAAAAAAAAAAATTATATCCAAAGATCAACTGACCACACCACTACAAGAGGGGAAATTGATTTTCACCGTTAAAAATTTTATAGGGCCCACCATAACATTTCTTTTCCATCTAATCTATTCATAAGGTCACAAAGGCACGTATGAACAAGAAAAACAAATTTCATAATGATCCAAAACTTCAAACCTAAAAGGGTTTCAATGGTAGACGTTCAATTCCCCACTTTTCATAGTGTGGTCCACTTGATAGTTAGATCTGTCTTATTTTTCGTCTCAAGCCTTAATATGAGCTCGCCAAATAGATGGATGGTTTGGATATAACACGACCTCATGGTGGGGCCCACAAGCAATGAAAATTTCAAAAAAAAAAAAGCAAAAAAATCCGGGATGAATCGCGATTCTCGAGATTCCACCGCAACTCAGCGATTTGGGGATGGATCAAAATCCATGATTGATCCCCATTCAAACAAAGGCTATGGCTACGATTATAACCGTAGCTATATAAATGTATCTGTGTTCTTTTTTTTTAAAAAAAAAATTAACTTATTTATTTATTTATTTATTATTTTTTTTTATATTTAGAATTTTATTCTACCTACATTTTTTTCTAACACATTTATATAAATATGTATATATAAGCATATAAAAAAAAATTCTCTCATTTTTTCATTTCTTTCTTTATTTATATAACAAGAATATCTTATAAACCAAAATTAGTTACTTGACGTACCATATATGATTTTGGTCAATTTGAAAGTCGGTGGGTTCAACCCGACTAACTGTGTGACCCACCCGACATTAGGTTGGGCTTGGCGGATGTATCGGGTTTGGTCTTGGGGTTGAGCCATACAAACACCAATCCGATAAAACTTGAAACGGAATTGCGGGATTGACCATCAAATGCATGGAAATGATCAAAGTGAAGGGAATTGACCGTGAAGTGCATCAAATGACCGTGAATCTAAACAGTAATCGTCGAAATTGACCGTGGAAATGCATGGAAATGACCATGAAGTTAAGCAAATTGAACCCCAGTGCTTTTTGCATCATTATGGACCATGGTTGATTATTTCCATTTCCAACTACGAGTGCACAACTACGAATGGAGATTTCCTCATTCCATTTAAGATGTGTGGTTTTCTATCTAAAACGCCATCCTTCCAATGATCCTAAGATATCCTTACGAAAGATTTAGTCCGGCATGGGACACTATATCTACGGTGATAAGCCATTGGTTTATTCATAAATTTCAACAAGATTTTACATTTTGGTGTGAAAGACTCGAGATAATGAAGCTTATCTTTCATTACTCAATCTGCATGGCTTCTGAAATTTCTTGGAAGCTTGCGAGTCCATCGCTCAATATGCATATAAATTATTTTTTTTTTCATTTCTTTCGTTATTCATTTAACAAGAATATTTTCTAAACTAAAATTAGTTACTTAACGTACCACATATGATTTTGGGGTAGGAGAAGCTACTTTAGCCAACCAACCTAGTTATTTTCCAAGATTCCATTAGGTTTATGGTCGAAAATACATTTCATTCACTTCACAGTTAAACTAAAAATTGAGCAGGGCAACCTAGCAATCGAGCATGGCAACCTAGAAATTGAGCGAGGCAACGTAGAAAATGAGTAGGGAACCTAGAAATTGAGCGAGTGAACCTACGATTTGAGCTAGGCAACCTAGGAATTGAGCGAGGGAAGTTAGAAATTGAGCGAGGGAAGCTAGAATTTGACCGAGGGAACCTAGAAATTCAGCGAGACAACCTAGGATTTGAGCGAGGGAAGCTACAAATTGTGAGAGGGAACGTAAAAATTGAGCAAGGCAACTTAGGATTTGAGCGAGGCAACATAGGAATTGAGCGAGGGAACCTGGGAAATGAGCGAGGCAACGTAGAAATTCAACGAGGAATCCTAGGAATTGAGCGAGGGAAGCTAGAAATTAAGCGAGGGAACCTAGAAATTCAGCGAGGCAACCTAGGATTTGAGCGAGGGAAGCTAGAAATTGAGCGAAGGAACCTAGAAATTGAGTGAGGCAAGGTAGAAATTTAGCGAGGAAACCTAGGATTTGAACCGAGGCAACCTAGATTTGAGCGAAAGAAGTTAGAAATTAAGCGAGGAAGCTAGAATTTGAGAGGAACCTACAAATTGACTCAACCTAAGATTTGAGCGAGGAAGCTACAAATTGTGCGAGGAACCTATAAATTGAGCGAGACAATGTACGATTTGAGCGAGGCAACATAGGAAATGAGCGAGGAACCTAAGAAATGAGCGAGGCAACGTAGAAATTCGTGAGAATCCTAGGAATTGAGCAGGAAGCTAGAAATTGCGAGGAACCTAGAAATTCAAATTAACCTAGGATTTGAGCGAGGAAGGTAGAAATTGAGCGAGGAAGCCGGAAATTGTGCGAAGCTAGAAATTCACGAGGAACCTATGAATTGAGCCAGACCTAGGAATTGAGCTAGGAAGCTAGAAATTCAATGAGCAACCTAAAAATTGAGCGAGAAAACCTAGGAATTGAGCGAGGAACCTAGGAATTGAGAAAGGAAGTAGAAATTGAGCGAGGTAACCCAGAATTAAGCGAGGAAGCTAGAAATTCAAAGGAACCTTTGAGCGAGGCAACCTATTGAGTGAGGCAACACGTAAATTCAACAGACAACCTATGAATTGAGCGAGACAACCTAGGAATTGAGCAAGAAACTAGAAATTGAGCAAGGCAACATATAAATTGAGTGAGGAACTCTAGAATTGAGCGAGGCAACGTAAATATTTAGTGAGGTAACCTATAATTCAACAAGCCAACTAGGAATAGATTGAGGGAGACCTATCAATTAAGCGAGGGAAGCTAGAAATTCAGCGAGGCAACGTATAAATTGAACGAGGGAAGCTAGGAATTGAGCAAGGCAACGTAGGAATTGAGCGAGGGAAGCTAGAAATTGAGCGAGGGAAGGTAGAAATTGAGCGAGGGAAGGTAGCAATTGAGCGAGTAGGAATTGAGCGAGGGAAGGTAGCAATTGAGTGAGAGAAGGTAGGAATTGAGCGAG
The DNA here is from genome assembly GCA_030180095.1 of Magnolia changhungtana. Taxonomy (NCBI): domain Eukaryota; kingdom Viridiplantae; phylum Streptophyta; class Magnoliopsida; order Magnoliales; family Magnoliaceae; genus Magnolia; species Magnolia changhungtana. Next base: position 2,313,831 of record JASAUF010000647.1, on the reverse strand, counting down.
TGAACCTAGGAATTGAGCGAGGGAAGGTAGGAATTGAGCGAGGGAACCTAGAAATTGAGCGAGGGAAGGTAGGAATTGAGCGAGGGAACCTAGAAATTCAGCGTGACAACCTAGAAATGATCATGGATTGAATGAAATGGATTTTTTACCATCGACCTGATGGAATCTTGGAAAATAGCAAGGTTAGTTGACTAAAGTAGCTTCTCCTACCCCAAAATCATATACGGTATGTCAAGTAACTAATTTTGGTTTAGAAGATATTCTTGTTAAATGATTAAAGAAATAAATGAAAAAAAGAGAGAAAAAATTTTTATATGCTTATATATACCTATTTATATAAATATGTATTAAAGAAAATTGTAGGTAGAATAAATTTCTCCATGTAAAAAATAAAAAATAAATAAAAAAAATAAAAAAAAAAAAAAATTTCATAGAGTGGCAAATTTGAGTACTATATAACGGTTATAATTAAATAGCTAAAAGTAAAATACCTTTCTCAACATATCGACGGACTGTCGATATATCGACAATTGTAAGATTTTTGAGGAAAACTCACTGGAAAGTTCTGGACCATTTTCGATATATCGACGGTTTTTTTTTTTTTTTTTTTTTTTTTTTTGTTTGTAATCCCACCACTTTTTTGTGGGTCCTATTATGAGGTATGTGTTATATCCAAACCGTCCATATTTTTGGCGAACTCGTATTAAGGTTTGAGACGAAAAATAAGACAGATCTAGCTATCAAATGGACCACACTTTTAAAGGCTGTGGATGATTGAACGTCTACCATTGAAACCCTTTTAGGGGTCACAGAAGTTTTGGATCATTATGAAACTTGTTTTTCCTCTTCATCCTGGCCTTTGTGACCTTATGGATAGATTGGATGGAAAATAAATGTTATGGTGGACCCTACAAAATTTTTAATGGTGAAAATCAATTTCCCCACTGCTCTTTGTGGTGTGGTCCAGTTGATCTATGGATATGATTTTTTTTTTTGGATAATGCTCCGAAATGATCTTGAAATATGGATGAACGTTGTGGATATAATAAATATATAGCTGTGGGGCCATGTAACTTTGATCTCTTTTAAGCCGTTCGTACAACTCTCAGTTGGAGGAGCGTCAGCGCTCGTCTTCGCAGCGAAAAGGAGGGGTAGTTTCGTCCTCAAAGTCGCTGTCCGCACTTGCGAGTCTAGATTGGTAACTAAAGTTTGTATTCTTTCATAGAAACCGCTGGGTAAAAGGTTTTGTCTACAGTAGTCATTTTCACCTTTTATAGGTCAGAAGCCGATAGAAAAAAAAAAGAAGCAGATCCAACCCAAAGGATGACCGTAGGAAAAATTGGGTATCAAACATCCCACCGTTAAAAACCTCTTAGGCCCACCGTATTGTTTCCGTAATGTTTATTTGTCATCCAACCGCTTGATAAGGTCATATGAACATGTATTAAGGATTTAAAAATATATATAATCATCTTGATCCAAAGCTTTTATGGCTCACTAAAAGTTTTTTTAATTATCAGTCACCACTGTGTTTTTTTTTTTTTTTTTTTGTAATTGTATGGATCACCTGTGATTTGGATGAGCTTCAGTTTTAGGCTCATGCCCTAAAATGATCTAGAAAAAGGGATGGACCGCATGGATATGAAATATATAGGTCAAGTGGGCCTCATGGTAAGTGGGGCACCTAAGTTTAGTGAGTAAACTATGTGGGCCCACCTGATTTATGTATTTTATCCACTCGGTCGTCCATTTAACCAGATAATTTTGGAGATCGAGCTCAAAATGAATTATATCCAAAGCTCAAGTGGACCACACCATATTACAGGAAAACAGTGTCAATTGAATGTCTACCATTGAAAATATTTTAGAGACCATGGAAAACTGATATTTATTTCTGTTTTTTCATTTTATCTATGTTCGTGTGATCTTTTGATCAGGTTGGATGACAAACGAACATTAGGTTTAGACGGTGAAAATCATTATTCCCACTGTTTCCCGTGGTGTGGTCTACTTAAGTTTTGGATATGCTTCAATTTTGAAATCAACCCTAAAATGAGCTGGAAAAATTGATGGACGGTGTGGATAAACCACGTACATTTAAGGTCGGCCTAAGAGACTTTACTCGGTACGACTTCCCACCTAATAAGTGTTAGTTTCACTGGCGTAGATGGAACGACTGCACGTGGATGTTATCCACTTCGTCCATTGGGTGGGCCTTCCTATGCTTTCTCAAGGCTAAAAATTTAAGCCAATTCAACACTCAGGTGGCCCATGCCATGCCATGGGAAGTCCTACCATTAAAATCATCCAAATCGAATGCGGGTCCACAAAGTTGTATGTATATACCATCCAATCCACTAATACGATGACTCACACTAGGATGAACAAATTTCTAAAAGTCCTGACATTTCGAGTGTCACGTCTTAAAATTCATCACCTGAGTACGGAGACTCCAATTTTAAGTTTTTGAATACGAGCTTAATAAAAATGCATGCGCATTATTATTCAGATTCATATTTATTGTATACACAAACAATTAGCACATTAAAAGTAAATATGGGATAACTAAACGCATAAATTTAGGGCTAATACCTAAAAATTATAATTACAAAAGTGATGTCCACTGATGTGAGAATTATATAAATCATAATAAATGCAACATGTAAGGAAAAAATATAATTACTAAACAGGAAGAAGCTAAAGATCTGGTGAGGCGCATCGAGCATTCTACCAACTGGTCTTATTTTTGAGCTGTTTGTATATGTTAAATGGAAGACGTCAAACGCCAGCATAGTGAAGAAATATTCTCAATATTATATTGAAGATGTTTTAGTTATAAGAAAGTTAATGGAAATTACATATTTTTACATGTATTATGTTTAAGCACAATTATCTCTAAGGCATAAATACTAAGTAAGTTATACATGTTATCAACATAATTAGGCATATGTAATGATATCATAACAAACAACCATTTCCTATCTAGTATTTTTAAGTTTATGAATGTTATATGATGATGCATGATCCTCACAATCCAACACTCCATCAACAAAGCGACTTCAACACCTATTTCGCAGAATGCCAATGCTCCATCAACAAGCAACTCTAACACATTTCACAAATTACCTATCCAAAGATATGCATGATTAGTCAAGTGATTATTAATTTTGAATCATATAGTAATTTAGAGAAGCTAGGATACCGTTATTATATCATGAGTCATTATTCGGATCACGTTACTTGTTATGTCATTTAGCGGCTCCTCATGAATGTCTCTTGATTTAAATTAAAGCATCACCTATTATATCTCATAAATCAATATTTTTTTAAAGGTACGACATGATGCCAAATGGTAAGCAAATCAACATGGTAATGGTCATTATTCAAATATTAAATACGAATAATCAATTCAGAGGTGTGGGCTTGTCAATTAAAACTAAATCAATATAAAGAAAATGTCTCGTTCATATCCAGGTCATTCGAACAATACTCTGGCATGCAACCATCGCCGGGTATTTGATGGGGGCCGTTCAATCAACAATCTGTCACATCCATCAGTGCTCACTGGTCATTATGGGAAGGTTTGTCACCCCAACATACGCTGACAACTCGAGCACGGTGTCCTATATTACCATGCTCGGCTCATGAGTCTTTGTAGGATCATAACGCACCAATAGTAATGAGTGGACTCATTTTAATGGTAACGGAGGTATTCCGAATTGCATAAGGTATTATTCAACTACAAGCATAGAAACGATCAGTCTTGCATTAGACTAATATGATCGACTATAAAGAACCCCCGACAAAACGACATTGAGTGCAAGACATCCCACGTAGTTTTGACTACTGTCAATCGTCTGGGTTCAACTCGATTGATTGAAGAAGCCTGGGGTGGTGGACCCAAGGCGGGCCACTTGCTTACTTAAACAATTTGTAACAATTGATTCATCACAACGACAATTCAAATTATCAAATACAAAATCATAAATACGAAGCAAATTTAATACCATACCCAAGGTATAACAATGGAGCACATGTACGAGTTATTACAATCTAACCTACATCAACACGATTCTACCCATATCAACGCATAATAATTGAACACCTATATAAATCAGTACAATTCAATCTATATCAACACAATCCGATTTATAATAACATTTATTAACATTCGATATTGAAGAATTATAATATTACAAATTTCACATCATTCAAGCATTTTATCGATCATATTATTAACTAAATAGCAAACAAACATATTTAAACTTTTAAAATGCTAGGTAGAAACTTGAGGGTAGATTTTCATCTTAAAATCGAAAGCTCTCGATTCAGATTGGGCCTTAGTCTTGAAAATTTAGGAAAAACGCTACAAACATAAATTAAAATATAAGACTATCGTTAATAACATGGATTTTATCCTAATTAAATGTTAAATAACAGTTTAAGCATACCTAACTCGATTGGAATGATCTTTCAACTTGATTCAATGAATTGGGGCTCGGAATCATCGCCTAATCGAAATCCTAATGGAGGCGAGATTGATTATGACTCCCACAAGAGCATGGACCATCCCAATCGATAATCGAGACCTAAAACCCTAACATAAACAAACCTTAACATTAGAATCTATATATATATATATATATATATATATATATATATATATATATATATATATATATATATATATATATATGGGAAAAGGTACTATGCGCTCGAGCTCATGAGGTCGAGCTGTGTGGGCCCCACCGTGATGCATGTCGACCATCAATACCGTGCATTTGATGGGTCCCCTTTAAATTATGGGATATCCCAAAAATCAGTTGTATACGGAACTCAGGTGGGCCATACCATCTAAAATCATGTGAAGACATGCCAAAAACATATAAAAGCACTTGGTGGGGCCCACCTGAGTTTTGAATGTTTCTTTGAAACTTGGTCCGAACCCTCATCCAAGTGGGACACACATAATGGATGGGCTGGATTTGCAAACCACATCTCGGTGGGCCCAAAAAATGATTATGAATGTTTTAATGGTGCACAGCCCCTCTCAACTTCTGTATGTGGTGTGGCCCACACAAGTCATGGATTGACTTGATTTTTGAGACCTAGGCTCACGATGGAATGGTGCATCTGACTGATGGGGTAGATGTTCGACACGCATCACGGTGGGGCCCACACAGCTAGACCTCATGGGACGTTCCCATCAGCTCGAGCGCATAGTACCTTTTCCTTATATATATATATATATATATATATATATATATATAGGAAAATTTTAACCTTAGTCCTAAGGCATTATTAGAATTAGGGAAATGATACACATGCACTAAGGGAAGACTCCATACCTCACAATTCGACGGATTCTACAGTTGGAGAGGGCACAAAATGATGAGTAAAGATCAGAATTGGCAAAGAATGGCTTAGTGCGATGATCTACACCTAAATCCGAGCTCCCACACAAGCTCACACTCCCCCTACTACGATTCTCTAACTCAAGTCCTCTCTACCCTCTCTAAAACCTAGGGAAAATTCGTATGAAGTGGAGGGACTACCTAAGTCTGGGTATTTACAGTGTCAGATCATATTTCTTTGGCCCTAAAGACTAGGAAATTGTAATTATAACTCTATAGGTGGTTAATTATAGCTTTTCGGGCCCAATATTAAATGTATGGGTTGATTTATACTATAAGATAGTTGCCCTTAGTGGTGATCTATGCAAGACTTTGATCGCCCCACAAATCGGATGCACCGATCAATAATTATGATCAAAGGTTAGTTCAACGGTTACCAATAATTGATTTGGGTTGCGACTATACGGATATATGTAGGGCATTATTCTAAGTTAGCATTTTAAGTTTGGTTGTGACCTAAAGGCTCGAAATTCATAACTTCATAAAAGATCGAAGGTGGACAATTAACTTAAATTCCTGCTAATTTCAACCCAACCTCGCACAACACATGTGCTTTCCTTCGACCCTAAATTGAGCAATTTTGCATGCCACCTCAACTTAACATTTGCGATAGACGTCAAGTTCAACAAGACAAACATCTTTCTATAGTTTTGGGTTTAATAGACCATTAATTGGCGGTCTAGAGCTAGTTTGGTTAATTTGGACATTTTAAAAATATGTTAAGCAACGTGATTTCTCCTAAGGAGCGATTAAGATTTAGATGAGCTAAATTTATAGCACGACGTATTCGTAATTAGTGGAAATGATAATTTGATCCTATCATCCTATCAAGAGTCCTAATTCGAATAAATTGGAAAAAAATTGAAATAATAAGATACACTAAAAATAAAAAATCCTAATTTAATCATACATTATGATTTCTGCCATCATTAGAAGTAATTCGTAAGAAGATACTAAATACTAAAACCCTAAGATAGAAAAGATACGTCTGGTCCATCGCCAATTCATAGTTGCAGAAATTTTCAATTTCAACAAGTCTATTACTTGCAACGTTTTTTGTACTTTTAGTTACTAATTTATTTTTATAATTCATTATAAAGTCTACTTTAGCTCCACCAAATTTCATTCAATTTCGTGTTCTAAAAAAATTATAAAAATTATAGAAGTATCAGCTATATGAAACCAATAATTTCTATATAGTGTTTAAAGCTTCTTAAAATTAACCTTATTTTAATTTTGATTTTATTTATTTTATTTATTTTTCTATAAAATTACACTTATCAAGTTTCATTTTGGCTTTTTAATCACCCCAATTGAAATTGTATTAAAGAATATACATATTTTTAAAGTCATCATACTGAAACTGTCAATCATGTATATAGTTGTACATTGTTGTATAGGGCTACTCAATTTAACCGAGTCCCACTTGTTTAAATTTGCTTGGTGCAACTGAGTTCCACTTTATTCAACACCCCGCTGTCCAAATTTTCTTGATTACTCGATATTTTCCCAGTACAACCGAAACTTGCTATACAGAATCTCCGAAATTCATATTTCTACTCGGTCGATAAGTTTTGGTTGATACATTATCACTCATTTTATTATCAAACACGTATAAATATACACATAGACATATACTCAAATTGAGAAATCAAAGATAAAACTTAATGACATCTAATTTCTAAGTTGGCAAAAGCATTACATCAAGCCTTAAGTAAGCAGCAGCACCTTAATTTAAAGTTTTGATTTTGCACCGTTCTCTATCGTGTGGCCCACCTATTTCTTATATTTGAATGAAATTTTCAATCTATGGTTAAAGCGTGACGGTGTAACAGATGGATGGGCAAGATCTGATTCATGTTTTCCCTACACAGCAATTAGTTGGCACAGGTCACGTGTGCTGCTTTCCAACACAAGTCAGGCTAGCGCAGTCCTTTACTTGTAGTGAGGACCATTCCCTTTGATGCCGTCTATTCTTTGGCCATATATCAAATAGTTGAGATGGATCCATCATAAAATTCTTTTCTGGCCAATCCAGAAAATGGGCCAAACTTGAACTTTCAATACCAAAAGGGAAATGATCGCATGCATTCAAATATACGATAATTACCATTCGATTTGAGCTGTTCGAGGGCCCTTCATGATACATATGTGGAATCCATACCGTCCATCTAGTGTGCCCCGATCACGATCACCATTCATCCTGAGAATCACCCTTTCGAAAACTCAGGTGGGACACACCACAAACAGCTATATACAATCATGCTTAACTTATATATTAACTTTGAGTAGCGCACCTGAATTTTGGAATGGCTTGAATTTATGTGTGTCCCTTCATTCTGGTGGGCCACATCATGGTTGGGTTGGATCACATATGAACTGCACTATGGACCCCACATTCCATCTGGAATTTTCTATGGTGGGTGTCTCCTTCCTCAATGTCCCATTTTTCCCCTTTCGTGTGGCCCACTTGTATCATGGATTAGGCTGGATTTTTGGATCTGGGCCTATAATTAGGGGCACATATAATTGGACAGATTGGATGGCAATCACGCATCATAGTGGGGCCCACATAGTTGGATCATATGATAGTTACCTAGGTGGACGCATCTTATCATTCCACCTACTAAAAAGTGGTCATCCACTGTACTGAATGTGTGGACAACGATCCATCCAGGCGATGAGGTGCAAAGGTCAGGCAGATCATCTACTACATGAACCGAGTTAGCTCAGTTAGCTGGCTCGGCTCGACTCGAAAAAGCTTAATTCGACTCGGTTTGAAACTGAGTTATTCATTTATTCTAATTTCATGGCCCACCGTATAAGAGGTTTGTTGGCCATTTGCACACACGATACTTTTATATTCTAATTTCATGAATGATCTAAACCATTAGTGCGCTGGTCCAAAAGGGTGAACCATACTCTCAATCCTGAGCCATGGTGTTGAAACAGATTGGACTTGATTGAGTCCGACTTGACTTTGAGGAGTGGTCAAAACATGAGTTATTTGAACACTTGTGCATGTCCAAAGGCTCCAAACATGAGTTATTTGATACACTTGTGGAGTGTGATGCTCCATGCACATGCACACATAACTTGTACATGTGGGATATCCTATCGTTCTCCGTAAAAAAAAGTGGGACACACCCAAAATCATATTGACTAGAATTCAATTTCGTTGTTGAATGGGACTGTTCACTGTTTTATCCATACATCAAGTGTCCACGTCCTATCTACTGTCTGAAACTCATGATCATTCCATACATGAAGATTGATTGGGTCGAACTAGGGGTGTACATAGGTCGGTTTGGTCCAGTTCTAGAGTGAAATCGGAACTGAACCATTCCTAACAGTTCTAGGAAAATCGGAACCAAAATCTGACCGTTAGTACCCTAAAACCAAACCGAAACTGGACTGTAAAAACCAGTTTGGTTCTACAGTTCTAAGCTTTTTATAATTCAACCTAGAGAGAGAGAGAGATAGAGAGAACTAAGCAGCATCGCAGGACGTAGGCTCGCAACGACCTCGAGAGAGGAGCGTCGAGGGTGGCCGCTTAGCCGAAGGGCGGAAGGTGGCTGTCTGGTGGGTGAGAGAGAGAGAGAGAGAGAGAGAGAGAGAGAGAGAGAGAGAGAGAGAGAGAAGAATGGATGGGGTAGGCTGCAACACTGCAGTAGGGGGCGGTGTGTGAAGACTGAAGGGAGAATGAATAGTTTAGAATTTTTTTATTTTTGAAATATATGGTCCAGTCCTAGTTTGATTTCTAGTTTGGTTCTACATACCCCCAAATCGAGAATCGAATTGAACTAATTAGTTCTTTGATTTTTGAAACTGGAACCGAAATCGGTGCACTTTAGAACTGGAGCAAACCATGCGATTTGATCGTTCCGATCTGACTCACCAGTTCTTCAAATTCCATGTGCACCCCTAGGCTGAACTGACATTGTTTGTTATTTGGGGCTGCATCACTTGTCACCTCAGGCTGATTAGTTGTTACCCTTACTGTAGGGCCCCATTTAGGGCCTGGTTGCATTGGAAATGATTAGGTGGGATGGGATTTAAAAAACATAATTATTACTCATGGAGGGATTGTTACATGTTACCGGGATAAGCTTAATTCCGTGCATTGTTTGTAATACGGTGGTACATTGAAAGGATATACCCACCATCATTTGAAACTATTGAGAATAACACACGTGTTATATCTAAACCAATCATTTGTTTTGTAACCTCATTTTATGGCATGGGCCTAAAAATGAGGCAGATCCAAAACTTATGTGGCCACAAAGAAGTTTTCAATGGTAAGTATTCAATCCCCATTGCTTTCTATGGTGGGTCCACTTGAGCTTTAGATCTACCTGATTTTTTGGCCCATGCTCTAAAATGATCTCAAAAAACGGGTGAATGGTGTGGATATAGCGCACACATCATGGTGGGACCTACACAACTTGCTAAAATTAAATTGGCAAGGACCCAATGCGCCTCCATCTAACATGCTTCCAAGCATTTCCACTTTTCCCAAACATGGAGTGGAATTGGCACATGACCAGATGCAATTCTGTCCCGCCTAAGCCCATCTAATCCAGCCGGCCAAACAGGCCCTTAAATGATGTGTTCTAGATCCATGCCGTCCATTAGTTTCTCCCGCCCATTTCCACTTCCAAATCTAAAGTGGACCACACTACAGGAAGCCGTGGCGATTGAACACCTACCAATAGAAACTTCCTACGGCTCATATGAATGTCCAATAGTGTTTCCTTTCCATTGAACCGTTGATAATGCCAACCATACCTGGATGAAGGGAAAATATCTTGATCCAAAACTTTTGTAGCTTACAAAAAGCTTTTAATAGTCATTCAACAAGATTTCCAGTTTTGTGGTCGTCTTGAGATTTAGATCTTCTTGAGTTTTAAAATCACGTCTTAAACTGATGTGAGAAAATGGATGGACAGCGTGGATATATAAAGAATTCATTCAGGTGAGTCCCACACAGTAACAGTAACACCTAATCCGCTTCCCTCTCCGTATATCATTAACCAGTATCTACATGCTTGTATATAATCCATTAGGGCGTGTTTGGCCGGACCGATCCAATGGAATTAGGTGGGATGGAATGGTTTTTAAGGTAATGATGGTGGTGTCAGTGTTTGTCTGTTGATCCCATGGGTTTGGGATAGCCCATGGGATATCCAGTAGGGTGTTTGGATGGTCACAAATGGATGAGTTTGCATCTCCAGTGCTTCTCATGGTGTGCCCCACTCACTGCTTTATAGCTGCCTCAAAACAACTTCATGACTGAATGTAGGCAGGTGAAAATGATGGAGGGAGTAGATATCTCATTGATATCTTGGTGTGCCCTATACAGGGATGAAAACCTATATCTCGAGATTGGCAGAATCCAAGTGCTGTTTACGACGGTGCGGTGGAATGGTTTTTATCCCACCATCCCAAACAAAAAAGAGGATGGGATGTAAATAGTATAACCCTTGTAAAACGTCTTTATCTCATATCCAACGCCCGGCCAAACACGCCCTTAGAATTTATAGCTGTTGATGTTTTTGTCCGTCACCTTTATTAGACCGTTCAATGATAAAGTAGAGTGACATGTACAGCTACTTTTTAAAATAAAATTACATGACGACACACGTATATCAGCCATTCTCTTTATTTGTCATGAGTTAGATGACAAATAAAAATTATATTTAAGGCTTAAAAAAGTTTGAACGAATAAAGAAAATCACTTTATTGAATTTGGACTGATGTAATCACCCATCTGTCCGCCAATCAGCCACTTGCCATCGGAAAGGATTGGCTACTCCCAAATCACCTGCCAATGGCTGATAGCCGGTGCTATGTGGGCTCTACCATGATGCATTTGTTTCATTCATTCTGTTTATATATTTTTTCAGATCATTTCATGGTACGAGATAAAAATCGAGATATATACCGTATTATACAGAACAGAGTTGAATAAGATAGGCCATTAAAAACTTTTTTTGAAGCCATAAAAGTTTTGGATCAAGCTTGTATTTAGTTTTTACCTTCCTCTGACCGATATGACCTAATCAACATGGTGGATGTCAAATAAACAGTACAGTGAGCCTTAGGAAGATTTTAATGGTGGATATTTAATCATTATTGTTTTCTTTGTGGTGTGGTCCACCTGAGATATATCCCTCTGATTTTTTAGACCAAGACCTTAAATCTTAAATGATATGTAAAAATGGATGAAACAAATACATCATGATGGAGCCCACATATCACCGACCATCAGCCACCGGGCTGGTGGCAGGGGGAGTAGCCAATCCATTTCCCTTACCATCAGAAGGTCGCTGAGCTTCAACGGATCGCCCATGGCCCATATGGGTTGTTCTAGAGATATTCTGACACGTGCACGTGTACCCAGTATCTGACGCTACACTGGAGCATATCACGCTTGATACACAGGCATTTAAAAATGAAACATGTGTCATAAATTAGCTCAAATTAAGCCAACTAAATCGTAGTATCTATTGTAGCTAAGTTACCTTCTAAAAATCAAATTGGTTGAACAATCACAACCTTTGATTCATGGGCACATGTTTTTTGAAATAAAACCGTAGGATCTTTTTCCTCTTAACCGTCCAATGAATATCTATAAATCCAATAGTCGAATCACCAAACAGAAGTAATTTTTGGTTCACGGTGCTTAATTTGAGTTACTTGCACGACACGTATGCGATTTCTCAGTAATTCTAAGTGCCCGTGTATCATCCATCACACTCCGCCAGTGTATAAAAAGTATTTCTCCCCGCAAAATCCAGCACTGGCTCTTACTTTCAGAACATTACTTTACATTTATTAGGTCTCACCTAAAAATCATGAAAAGCAGAAGAAACCATATCAGAATGACGTGGCAATAAATCCACCGTTGAATCTTCCAAAAGTTTCGGCAGAAATAAATAGGAGGAGAATAGGAAGCGTGCGAAAACGGTGGTCGTCTATGGATCAAACCCGATGAATAGGAAATGAGAAATGATCAGATACACCGGATGTATGTATTATAAGTTAAGATACATCCATTCTCTTCCTGCCAATTTGGTAAATTAAGTTGTATATCCTATCCGTTCAAAATGTGGGACACACATCATTGATAATCTAGTACGAAAATCAGACTGATCTACTCATTTTGTGGGCTGCTTTAAAACACAATTTATACCGTCGGTTTTCAAACGATATTGAATTCGTGTCTATATTTATTGGAAGATCTTGTTGATTTTCATGTCAAATGATCATCATGGCGCGGAATACATTTTCTACGGATAAGATTTTCTATCCATGTGACATGCCTACGGAAATAAAATGGCTGTTTCATAACTTTTGATACAGCCGCTGTATCCGATCATTTATTGGAGTGGCGTGAAAGCAAGGGAGATGGGGCGTTTCGAGATCGTCAGCTGCGAATCTCTGGGATGGAAAATCGAGGGGCTGCAACTGATTGCAGTTGCGGTTTAATACTCTGACAGAATGTTGAGGTTCATACACGTGCCCAGAGAAGTTTAATGTGTGTTATATATGTTGCTCAAAATAAACCATCCAAATAGTGGTAATAGTAGATGGGTGGTTCTTAAAATATTTGCACTGAAATGATATCCTCAATGGCAGATTTGATAGACATATAAAGATCGGTTAAAATGAAACAAATGTTCGATAATCTCACGATTAAATGAATTTATCAGTCCCATTTTTGGGAATTTATCTATTTATGGTGGATCTGGACGGTTTGATTGGAGTTATTGATAATTCAAGTGTATTTTTTCTGAGCGCAGGAGCACGAAACATCACATTCTACTAGAGTACCAAATAACTCCCATTGAATTCCGAAGAGAAATTTGCGACTGTACGACCCATTTATGGCCCATTTGCGAGACTAAGCCCACCTTATTTTACCTTGCGAGAATAAGCCCCAGCTGTACGGACGCCTTCCCAAAGGACGAAAATGCCCCTCTCGCTTTTACCTTCAAGCGGATCGGCAGGTGCTCGAAGACGAGCACTGACGCTCCTCGAACTCCGAGTTGTACGAACGGTTCAAAAGTGATCAACGTTACATGGCCCCACAGTTATGTATTTATTATATCCACAACGTTCATCCATATTTTGAGATCATTTCAGAGCATTATCCAGAAAAAAAAAAATCATATCCAGAGATCAACTGGATATGAGATCAACTGGACCACACCACAAAGAGCAGCGGGAAAATTGATTTTCACCGTTAAAAATTTTGCAGGGCCCACCATAACATTTATTTTCTATCCAATCTATTCGTAAGGTCACAAAGACATGGATGAAGAGGAAAAACAAATTTCATAATGATCCAAAACTTCTATAACCCCTAAAAGGGTTTCAATGGTAGACGTTCAATTTCCCACTGCCTTTTACAGTGTGGTCCACTTGATAGTTATATCTATCTTATTTTTCATCTCAAGCCTAGCTCGCCAAATATATGGATGGTTTGGATATAACACAGACCTTATGATGGGATCCACAAAAGCAACACAGCAAAAAAAAAAAAAGAGACTGTCGCGACACTAGCGGCCGTGTAGTCTGGCTACGGCTATAGCTACGGTTATAATCCGTAACCATAGATAACCGAAATTCAGCGATCAATCGTGGCTCCCGCGATTCCATTGCAAGTCGCTGTCCCTATCGGCGATCAATCGTGGAAGCCGCGATTCCATTCCCGATTTATGCCTACAGATTATAACCGTAGCTATAACCGTATCCTTATGCACTTTTCTTCTTCTTCTTCTTCTTCTTCTTCTTTTTTAATTTTTTTTTTTAAATTTTTTTTTACATGGAGAATTTTAATCTACCTACATTTTTCTTTAACACATATTTATATAAATATGTATATATAAGCATATAAAGAATTTTATTTTACCTATATTTTTCTCTAACACATTTATATGAAATGCATGGAAATAACCGTGAAATGAAACGAAATCGCCGGAATTGACCATGAAATGCATGGTAATGACCATGCAGCAAAGCGAATTGATCGTGAAATGCATGGAATTGACCATGAAGTGAAAGGAATTGACAATGAAATGCATGGAAATGACCGTGAAGTGAAGGGGAATCGCCGTAATTGACCATGAAATGCATGAAATTGACTGTAAAGTGAAGGGAATTGACCATGAAGTGAAGGAAAATCGCCTTAATTGACCATGAAATGCATGAAATTGACCGTGAAGTGAAGGAAATTGATCGTGAAATGCATGAAATTGACCACAAAGTGAAGGGAATTGATCGTGAAATGTATGGAATTCATCGTGAAGTGAAGGGAATTGACCGTGAAATGAATTGAGTTGACCACGAACTAATTGAAATTGACCGTGAAATGAATTGAGTTGACCGCGAACTGATTGAAATTGACCGTGAAGTGAATGAAATGGATTTTCGACCATCGACTTGATGGAAAACAGTGGAAAATAACCAGGTTGGTTGGCTAAAGTAGCTTCTCCTACCCCAAAATCATATGTGGCAAATCAACATGAAATCGCCGGGAATGACCGTGAAATGCATGGAAATGACCGTGAAGTGAAGGGAATTGACCGTGAAATGCGCAGAAATGACCATGAAGTGAAGGGGCATGACCATGAAATGCACGGAAATGACCATGAATCAACACGGAATCGATGGGGATGACTGTAAAATGCGCGGAAATGACCGTGAAGTGAAGCAAATCAACCGTGAAATGCGTGGAAATGACCGTGAAGTGAAGGGGCATGATCGTGAAATGCGCCAAAATGATTGTGAATTAACACGGAATCGGCGGGAATGACCGTGATATACATGGAAATGACCGTGAAGTGAATCGAATGGACCATGAAATGCGCGAAAATCACCGTGAAGTGAAGGGGCATGACCGTGAAATGTGCCGAAATGACCGTGAATCAACACGAAATCAGCGGGAATGACCGTAAAATGCGCGAAAATGGCCGTGAAGTGAAGCGAATCGACCGTGAAATGCGTGAAAATGATCGTGAAGTGAAGGGACATGACCGTGAAATGCGTCGAAATGACCGTGAATCAACACTGAGTAGGTGGGAATGATCGTGATATGCATGGAAATGACCGTGAAGTGTAGCGATTGGACCGTGAAATGCGCGGAAATGATCATAAAGTGAAGGGGCATGACCATGAAATGTGTCAAAATGACTGTGAATCAACACGGAATCGGCGGGGATGACCGTGAAATGCTCGAAAATGACAGTGAAGTGAAGCGAATGGACCGTGAAATGCGTGGAAATGACTGTGAAGTGAAGGGGCATGACCGTGAAATGCGCTGAAATGACCGTGAATCAACACGGAATAAGCAGAAATGACTGTGATATGCCTGGAAATGACAGTGAAGTGAGGTGATTGGACCATGAAATGCGTGGAAATGACCATGAAGTGAAGGGGCATGACCGTGAAATGCGCCAAAATGACCATGGATCAACACGGAATAGGCGGGAATGACCGTGATATGCACGAAAATGACCATGAAGTGAGGCGATTGGATCGTGAAACACGCGGAAATGATCGTGAAGTGAAGGGGCATGACTGTGAAATGCGTCGAAATGACCGTGAATCAACACGGAATAGGCGGGAATGACCGTGATATGCATGGAAATGATCGTGAAGTGAAGCGATTAGACCGTGAAATGTGTGGAAATGACCGTGAGGTGAAGGGGCATGATCGTGAAATGCGTCGAAATGACTGTGAATAAACACGGAATAGGCGGAAATGACCGTGATATGCATGGAAATGACCGTGAAGTGAAGCGATTGGACCGTGAAATGCGTGGAAATGACTGTGAATGAATGGGCATGACCGTGAAATGAGTCGAAATGGCCGTGAATGAACACAGAATAGGCGGGAATGACCGTGATATGCATGGAAATGACCGTGAAGTGTAGGACCGTGAAATGCGCGGAAATGACCGTGAAGTGAAGGGGCATGACCGTGAAATGCGTCGAAATGACTGTGAATCAACATGGAATAGGCGGGAATGACCGTGATATGCATGAAAATATCACGGTCATTCCCACCTATTCCTTGTTGATTCACAGTCATTTCGGCGCATTTCACGGTCATGCCCCTTCACCTCATGGTCATTTCCACGCATTTTACGGTCCAATCGCTTCACTTCACGGTCATTTCTATGCATATCACGGTCATTTCTGCTTATTCCGTATTGATTCACGGTCATTTCGACGCATTTCACGGTCATGCCCCTTTACTTCACGGTCATTTTCGCGCATTTCACGGTCCAATCGCTACACTTTACGATCATTTCCATGCATATGACCGTCATTCCCGCCTATTCTGCAGTTCATTCATTCATGGTCATGTTGGCATTTCTAGTCATGCCCCTTCACTTCACAGTCATTTCCGCGCATTTCACGGTCCAATCGCTTCACTTCGCGGTCATTTCCATGCATATCACGGTCACTCCTGCCTATTTCGTGTTGATTCACGGTCATTTCGATGCATTTTACGGTCATGCTTCTTCATCTCACGGTCATATTCACGCATTTTACGGTCTAATCGGTTCACTTCACCGTCATTTCCATGCATATCACAGTCATTCCCGCCTATTCTGTGTTCATTCACGGTCATTTCAGCGCATTTCACGGTCATGCCCCTTCACTTCACGATCATTTTCGCGCATTTCACAGTCCAATCGCTTCACTTCACGATCATTTCCATGTATATCACAGTTGTTCCTGCCTATTCCGTGTTGATTCACGGTCATTTCGACGCATTTCATGGTCATGCCCCATCACCTCACGGTCATTTCCACGCATTTCACAGTCTAATCGCTTCACTTCACGGTCATTTCCATGCATATCACGGTCATCCCGCCTATTCCGTGTTGATTCACGGTCATTTCGACGCATTTCACGGTCATGCCCCTTCACTTCAACGTCATTTCTGCGCATTTCACGGTCCAATCGCTTCACTTCACGGTCATTTTCATGCATATCACAGTCATTCTCGCTTTATTAAAATGTGTTGATTCACGGTCATTTCACAAGCATTTCACGGTTATGCCCCTTCACTTCACTTCACGGTCATTTTCGCGCGTTTTATGGTCCAATCGCCTCACTTCACGGTCATTTCCATGCATATCACAGTCATTCCCGCCTATTCCGTGTTGATTCACGATCATTTCGACGCATTTCACGGTCATGCCCCATCACTTCATGGTCATTTTCACGCATTTCACAGTTCAATCACCTCACTTCACGGTCATTCCCACCTATTCCAGGTGGGTCACAGGTTTAAACCCGCCTAACTTTCAGCCCTAAAATCATATATGATACGTCATGTAATTAATTTTGGTTTAGAAGATATTCTTATTATATGAATAAAGAAAGAAATGAAAAACGGAGAGAAATTTTTTTTATATGCTCATATATACATATTAATATAAATATGTGTTAGAGAAAAGTGTAGGTAGAATAAAATTCTCCATGTAAAAAAAAAATTTAAAAATTTAAAAATTTTAAAAATAATTTTAAAAGAAATGCACAGGATACGGCTATAGCTACGGTTATAATCCGTAGCCATCTTTTGGTTTGATCGGATTCTGCGGCCCATCCCCACATCTTTTTTTTTTTGCTGTAGAATTTTCGTTGCTTTTGTGAGCCTCACCATGAGGTCTGTGTTATATCCAAACCGTCCATATATTTGGGGAGCTCATATTAAGGCTTGAGACAAAAAATAAGACAGATCTAACTATCAAGTGGACCACACGGTAAAAGGCAGTCAGGAATTGAACGTCTATCATTGAAACCCTTTTAGGGGTTATAGAAGTTTTGGATCATTATGAAATTTGTTTTTCCTATTCATCCAGGTCTTTGTGACCTTATGAATAGATTGGATGGAAAATAAATGTTATGGTGGGCCCTGCAAAAGTTTCAACAGTGAAAATCAATTTTCTGCTGCTCTTTGTAGTGTGGTCCAGTTGATCTTTGGATATGATTTTTTTTTTTGGATAATGCTCCGAAATGATCTCGAAATATGAATGAACGTTGTGGATATAATAAATACATAACTGTGGACCGTGGATATAATAAATACATAACTGTGGGGCCCACGTAACGTTGATATATTTTGAACCGTTCGTATAACTCGGAGTTCGAGGAGCGTCAGCGCTCGTCTTCGAGCACCAGCCGATCCGCTTGGAGGAAGCAGGGGCATTTTCGTCGCTTGGGAAGGCGTCCGTACAGCTGGGGCTTATTCTCGCAAGGTAAGATAAGGTGGTCTTTGTGCCATAAATGGGTCGTACAGTCGCAAATTTCTCAATTCTTGTATTTGAGAGCGGATTAGGTGTGGATACTTGTATTTGAGAGCGGATTAGGTGTGACGCTGATGACACGTTAGTGGGTGTTGTCCTGACTATTGGGCCCACCTTGATGTATGATTTGTATATCCATTCCGTTCATCAGTTTTAAATATCATTTTTGGACGTGGTCCCAAAAAAGTTGAAGCAGATTCAAGCATCAAACGGACTACAAAGTAGAGATTGAAAGACTGCCGTTAAAAAGTTCCTAGAGTATATCCAACCCGTTGATAAGGTCACAGGGACCTAGACCAAGGGAAGATACAAATATCAGCTTCAAAACTTTTGCGGCCGCTAAGAAGTTTTTAATGGTAGGCATTCAATCCTATTGTGTGGTCGACTTGAGACTTGTATCTGCTTAATTTTTGAGACCATAGTCTAAAATGAATGAGAAAAATTGATGGACGGCATGGATATATAAGACATATACATATACTAAGGTGGGCCCCACGGCCAGGAAACACCCCTGGTTCGTTACCCGGTTAGACCTAAAACGTTAGGGGGCTGTTTGATTTTTAAGCTTCCCGTAAAATCGCGTAAAAAAGTAATTATTACAAGGTACGGCCCTTACAGTGAGGTTGCCGTTGGGGTCACCTTGATGTATGTGTTATGTATCCACACCGTCCATCAGTTTTTTCATATGGGCATTATCCCAGAATGAAACAGATCCGATTATTAAGTGGACCATACCATTGGAAACAGTGGTGAATGACCATTAATGAGCCACAAAAGTTTTGGACCAAGTTGATATTTGTTTTTTGTTTTTGTTTTTCCCTTCATCAAGGCTTATGTGACCTTATGGACGGATTAGATGGTAAATAAATACTAAGAAAACATTAAGGTGTTGCCCAAGAAGTTTTTAATGGTAGAATGTTCATTCACTACTGTTTCCTGGAGTACGGTCCACCTGAGATTTGGATCTTCATTTTAGGGTCATGTACTAAAATGATCTGGAAAAATGAATGGACGACATAGATACATCAAGGTGGGCCCCACGTAAGGGCCGCACCATCTTAGGTGAGGCTGGGATCTCACCTAATCTGCTCCCATTGATAATACAAGGAGGCATGGCTGTTTAAAGTACATGGACAAAGGAAGGAGGCTGAGAGAGGTCATCCAGACAGACATTGGCTGTAAACAGGTCGGGCCCAGCTGGTCTACTGTGTGTTGGTAGAATGTTCTTTCCAAATTCAAGTTAGTTGTTCCAATGATGAACGGAGCTTTGTTATTACATGAACACCTTTTGACTAACATTTTTCTTTTGTGTGATGATTGAATGGTGAAAACATTATCCATTATCCTAATGGATTGTATTGATCATTTTGGATTAACTCTTAGTTAACCGTCCGTGGGTATTTGATTTTTTAATTTTCTAAGTGATGCAAGGTAAATGAGTCATTATTATCATTTCAAGTTATTTGTTTAAGAAAAAATTACAGCTTCTAAATTGAAAATCGAATACATTTGTAAAGAAAATAAGTAAAGGAAATTGCAATTTTTATATTTTTATAGTGACTTTTGGGTGAAGCAAACAATGATATGAAACTCATTTTTGTGGTAAAATGTAAGTGATGTTATCACGCAATTATTAAAATAAAGAATCATTACCCATTTTTCTGTTATAATTGGAAACCCAAACAACCCCTTTAAAAGAGCAAGTTAACAACCAATAAGAACTATATTTCTTATATTTGGAGTATATCATGTGTTATAATTAATGGGCATGAAACTTTAACTATTCTTTATTTTATACATTATGGAGAAAGATTTCTTCCTTTGTCTTTGAGAAAGATGAGATTAAACATAATGATAATTGGTTAAGGAAATGTTGTTATTAATAGATCTTAGTATCCAAAATGTTCACGACCACTTTAATAGGATTGGGCAACCAGTGATCATGTTATGTGGTCATCATGTGTGATGGGAACGAATGATGAGTTGAGATGGACAATCTCCACCTTTGGGTATCGTTTACCTTTGCTCTACCTTATACAAGAGTGATTATTTATTGTATCAGGTTCTTGTGTTTAGGCTTGATTGGATACTCGGATTGGAGGATCATGTCAAGTTTCTAATCTAAGATGCCTATTATGTTTGGATGGTATTGACTTGATATGTATTAGCTTTGACTAATTTTTAAACTTGAGGATGTTTGAAGATTTTGAAGTCCCAGTATTGTTGTGTGGATACTCCTTCGGCACGGAAGCAACATAGATTCAAATCAAACAAGTAACAAAGAAATGAAAATTTAAGCATGTACAGACAACACAGATTTTGATGTGAAAAATCCTTGTAGGAAAAAATCACGACACAAAACGATAATCAATCCACTATCATAAACCAAAGGTTAAAAGAGATGGAACAACTTATAGTAAAATCCTATAATCCCCTTCAAAACCCTTCTCTGCTTTTTTGTTCATTGAGACTAATCCTAATCGCAATTTGGAGATCCCTTAAATACCCTGTACAAGATTAGGAAACAAAAACTGCACTTATGCAGAACGTCGGTCGGTTTCAATAAAACCCTCGGTTGTACTGAATGAAACAACTACAAAACTTTGGTTGAACCGACTCACAAAACTTTGGTTGAACTGAAAATGTCCAAAACTGGACAACGTGCAATTGGGGAAATCACCCTTTATTCGATTGGACCAAACTTGATACCGATTGAACTGCGAAAGGGCTTCTCTAACACAGGATTAAAGGCACTCGATCAACAATCTCCGCCATGTCTTTAATCATTCAGCTCTATTGCTCCAAGTTGCTATCACCATCTCTAAAATTTAATGTAACTCCATCATCACTTATGCGCAAATCATCTTCATTTCTTCTTTAAAAAGCTCAGAGAAGTGAAGCAAAACCTAAACTTCTTTACAAGAACAACTTTCATAAGCATGTATGTCAGATTCTCTCTAGTGTGAATCTTCTCAAGATCGAGTTACACCACCTTCCTCTAACATTTGCCAGATAAAATGATGATAAATATCAATGTGTTTAGTTTATGAGTGATATACTGAGTTCTTAGGCAAAACAATTGCACTTTCGCTGTTAGAATGCATGACTTATTGCTGAGGTCCCAGGCTTGTTCGATTGACTGAGGTTGAATACGGACGACCAACAGTAGCTGGATTACACGCGATACTTTGTACCCAATGCCAGTTATGCCGAGGTTCTCCTAAGTAAATTGAATCAATCCAGTTTATGGCTAATTATTTTCTATTATTGTTGTGGATAACACTCGATAAAATCTAGAATACGATTCCTACCGGAATGAGTCCACTCATAGCCATTAGTATGCTATGATCCCACAAAGACTCATGAGCCGGTCATGATAGTATATAACATTGTGTTCGAGCTATCAACCTATGCTGGGATGACGTACCTAAAATATTGGTACAAAATTGGGTGACGAGTCCATGTTGGTACAAAATTAGGTGATGAGCCTCCACATAGTGATCAGTGAGCATTGATGGAGGTGACAGGCATACCATATTAAATTAGGAAAGGGTGACGAGCCCTTTTTGCAATGACTTAGTATTGGCTAATGAGCCCTTACCTTGTTATGATAGCTCTCGGGTGACGAACCCTAAAAGAATAAAGGGACATGGGTGAGTAGCTTTTACGATCGCAACGAGCCTCGTGATATAATAATGGTACTTTAGCTTCACTAATATGTTGTTTGAATATGCTCTAATAAATTGCTGACTAATAATGCATATCATGACATATATTGGTGATGAGTCACTATAACACCCCGGGTTTTCAGGGGCTGTGTAGGAACTCAGCCTCCAAATTCCCGGGTGTTGCTTGTATCCAATTTATGGTGATTTATATATAAATCAGTTTAAATGAGCAATAAAGGA
Organism: Magnolia changhungtana; assembly: GCA_030180095.1. NCBI lineage: Eukaryota > Viridiplantae > Streptophyta > Magnoliopsida > Magnoliales > Magnoliaceae > Magnolia > Magnolia changhungtana. Next base: position 2,291,181 of record JASAUF010000647.1, on the reverse strand, counting down.
ATCAACTAGAATATAAACCACAACCACAACTAATCTACTGAAATAAATGCAACTAAGAACTATAAGTCTATAGGAATATCAAACGGGTCGCACAAGGCATCGCCCGACAAAATTTATATAAGAAATGCCGAAAAGAAATGGTGCGCTAGATCCCTACTCAACAGCCCATAATCAACCCGTACAGTTTACGGCGAACCGCCCATAAGCCGGATGTAGGAAAGCTCCTTTTCCCTATCCGTGCTCACACTGCTCGTCTCGTCGAGCTCTGCCTCACCTGCATCAAGTAAAGAGTCTGGTTGATATTTTAAAACACCGTTCCAGAATGAGAATGAGTAGCTAACTCAGTGGTAACTATTAGCCTTAAGTTACAACAAGCATCAATTATATATTATGAATTTAATGAAAGACATACATTCACTTATCTCTAACTAGTCTTATTAATACATATGCATGTATTATGATATGATGCATGCCCTCGCAATAACACTCTCTCGAGCGACTCCGTCTAACGATCGCGTATGACCAAACTCCTTCATTGTGACCTCAACTATTGAGTCACCAACCTAACTAGTGCGATGCGATCGTGATAGTGTTAGCCGAGTTCTTAATTAATTCCATTCATCCAAGAGATTAGAAAAACTAGTACACCCCATGTATCATTGCCCTCAACTGGTTGCAAGGCCAAGGCCCCTCAACGTGCGAGGCCACGACCCCGCGATACTTGATCCCATTGGGTTCCCCATCCCCGATTTTAAGCACATGGGGAGTATTGAGAAGAGGGATCGCTCGCGAACACTAAGGGGAGGCTCGTTACCCCAGCATAGGCCGACAGCTCGGACACTCTATCCCATTCTACCATGCCTGGCTCTCGAGTCAGTGGATCGGTTTCAAATGGTTAATAATGGACTTCAATGGTTAAAGGGTGTTCCAGGTTCCATACACGCATGAGCAGACAGGGTTAATAAACAAAGTTGATCAGTACATGGACTAGACTGTGCGAGGTACGTGACGGACGACATCGGGTGCAAGCGACCCATGTAGTCTAACTACTGTCGCCCATTCGTATCCGCCCAAATTTGTTAGCCTAACCTCAAGAAAGTCCTACCAACGGGACCACCTTCTTTCACCTCAGTTTCCTGAGCAACTTAGGAATTTGATGGTATTTAATAGCACTTCAACAAATTAACATTTATCATCTAACACAAGCGATATCAAGTAGTCATACATTAAACATATAAATTCAAGTTTCTCTATAAATGCGACACTAACATTATTATGAAATAAATGTGCAAGTGTGTTGTGTGGACTAGTAAGGAAGCCAAGAATTTCATATATCTCATAGTACAAAATACACAAGGGTTAATGCATCATACATGTTATAAGGAAACATTGTACAAAAATTAAGCAAGGAATGAACAAACAATTTTCAAATTCATGCCCAATTATGTTGAGGAACAACAAACATTCTATAATCATTCCATGTTGATTGAGAGGATCTAAAATGTAAGGTCTTGCCTAAGTTTTCTCTAAATTATCCAAATACATCACCCGAACAAACATAATCATTAGATTCATACTAAAATTGGTGCTAGGCCACTTAAAAATAATAGTCCACACCTTTAAGAAGGAATCTCCAATTTTGAGCTCCCAGGGTTAGGTTTTTAGAGAAAATTGTTGAAAGACCTAAACAAACATACAAGCTTATGAGATTTGGAATACACAGTTATTGAAACCCTAAATTATATTTGAAATTTAACATTTACCTCCAATCATTGTCGGAAAAGCTTCTAATGACGACTCCGGCTACGGCGAGGCGGCTAAAGAGGGGATGAGAGGGCGGAGGTCCACCAACACCCATACCCCAAGGTCTCTCTCTTCTCCTTTCTCCTCATTTTCTTCTCCCTTTCTCCTTTTTTTTTTTCTTTTACTCTAGGATATGACATTCGTATGGGAGGAGGGGGTGCCTAAATAAGGCCTTTATATAGTGCCAGATTTGGTGTAAATGGCCCTAAGGGTTGAGTTTTTACTATACTATCCTTAGAGGAGTGCTTTTCTACCATTTAGGGGCCACTACGGGACGTAGGAGTTGACACCCACCATTGGATAGTTGGCTCTAGTGATGATCTACGCACAAACACAATCGGCTCGCCATTTGGATGCGCCAATCGAAAGATATGATTAGAAGTCTGTTCAATGGTCACCGATAGTTAATCGGGGCTACGGCTATACGGATATGTGTGAAGAAATATCTTTAGTCGGTACCCCGAATTTGACCATGAACCAACGGTCTAAAAGTTACTACTTAGCGAAAGAGTAATGGACTTATTTCACTTAAGTTTCAGATTTTCATTTAAGGTATTCGGACAACTCAAGCACTCGCCTTGCAAGTCCAAGTTGAGTGATTCGAGACACGATCTTGGCTCGATGTCCCGTGATGGACGTCAAGCCCACTAAGACGGATATAATTATATAGCCACGGGTTTAGTGGCCCACTAACGAGTCGTCTAGAGTTTGTTTGGAAAATCGGGGCATTTCTTGAATGAATTAGGTATTGGTGGGCAATGATTTGAGTTTGGATTAACTATGTTCATAGTGTGACCTATTTATAACTATGTTCATGATTACTTTAAATAGTCGGTTTTAGGCTAAAAGAGTAACGGGGTTGATTTGGTTTATTAGTTAAGATCCGGGCCTTATCTGACTCGGCTTCGGTTAGATCTTTAATTTAGTTATGATTGTTTTGATTAGTTAGCGATGGGTCGGTTAGATTTAGGCCCTATGTGAGTAAATTATGGGGCTAAACTTGATGTTCAAGTGATCGAGCAGATTCGTTGGCTTCCTACGGTTGATTAATCGGACTTGTACGGTTCCTTATTGGTATCACTCGTGTATAAACTAGCATTGAGTGCCAATGGCCAGTAAGTGATAATATAAGTTTATTACATAAAAAAAATTTAAGAATTTTTTAGAAATCCAAAACAGTGAAAATTCAGGATGTTACAATCTACCCCCCTTAAAAACAATTTCGTCCCCAAAATTGCCTAAGGGTAATAAGTAAAGATATTATCATTTCATTTGCTTAAGTTTTGTTGGTTTCGGGTTTATATACATTTTAAGGTATATAATAAATACGCTAGCCTAGCTCATTGTGATCTATCCCCCTTAAAAGTTTTCACCTTTGAGGTTTAAAAACAAACGTTAAAATTATCATTATCCTGCTAAGTGTTTGATGATAAAGTTTACCTAAGGGTGGTATGTTCTAGTCTTTATGATTGGGCTAATATGGAAAGACAGTTGTGGTGGGCTTTGATCCCATACATCGATCCTCTGCCTGACCAAGGCAAAAAGATTGTTGTATCCCTTCTTAGTCCTGGTAGATCCTGGTCTTCTGCTCGGTCAAATCAGTGAGTCCGTTGGTATTCACCCAGGATCGAGAATTGGGTTAAGCCGCGAATACTTCAGAAATGTATGGTTCTGTAATTCTGTAGTCCGATTATTCTTAACATTTGGAAGATATCAAAATTTATTAAAAAGTTCAAGTTTCACATTTATAATATTTTAGTGGGTGGTGAGTCTCCCACGGTACCTATGATTAAACGACTATCCCAGAAAGGTTTCTAGGAACTTAAAGTTTCTCTCAACATTACCATTTTGATCCTATAATTAGTGAGTTATGGGCAAATTACGCTTTGGTTTCATAAATTTTAATAGAGAAGGAAGAATCGAAAGTTTTATGGTATTCTGGAGGTTTGGAGTGATGATGATGCAAGGAATGCCGCAGAAAATGAAAAAGGAAGAACATTATCTCCTCAAAGTGGTATGAACTTTGAATCCATAAGAGAATAAGAACCCAAAATATTTTAGTAAAGTCCACTTCAAATACGAACTCACAAATTCTTGAGCAATGAAACGAAACCCTACTTAAGAAGTTTAATTCGTCAAGTTATAGATTATTTGAGATAGTAAAATATACTAAAAATAAGAATTTAATTTAATCACCCAGGATGATTCCTAGGATCTTTGAAAGCAATTCCTAATTAGACTTCGAATCCTAAAACTCTATGATGAAAGAGATACATCCGGTCCATCGATAACTTTTAGTTGTAGAAATGTTCGGTTTCAATACATCTTTTGTTCATAAAGTATTTATCACCTTTAATTACTGGATAATTTTTATAATTTTTATGGTAATTCATCATTAAGTTGACCCTTTTCATACAAAATTTTAATCTATTTCAAGTTCCATAAAAATTATGAAAAATTTTAGAAGCATAAGTTATTCGAAACTAACGATTTTCTTTTAGATACTAAAATGTATCTAATTCTTGTAACGTTTCTTATATTTTTAGTAACTAAACTATTTTTAAATTTTTTATAATGATTTATCATTAAGTTTTAAGTCATCCCACAAAATTTCATATCATTTGGAGTTGTAAATAAATTATTAAAATTCTAGGAGCAACAACTATTTGAAATTAATAATTTTTAGACAGTTGGCAAAACATCTTAATTTTAACTATATTATAACTTTTATTTTATTTTTATTTCTTATTTTTATATAAAACTAAATCATCAAGTTTCAATTTGGCTTTTGAATCACCTAAATCGGAGTTGTAACAAAAGATATATGAATTTTTTAAGTCGACCCAAATTTGCAGGAAATTCTGTCGGGGGCAACGCCAACTGGGTCCTGCCGACCCAGGTCCGCGCGGGGTCCCGCGGACGCCCAGGCGGGGTCCTGTGGTTGGGCGGAGGTGTGTGGAAGGGCGGGGTCCCGCTGACGCACTGTTCCCCGATGGGGGCACCTTGCGATGGCCATATCTTGCAAACCGGAATGAGTTATTTGACGTGAAATATATGAATTTGGGGTAGGAGAAGCTACTTTATCAAAATAACCTAGTTATTTCACAAGATTCCATCAGGTCAATGGTCAAAAATCTATTTTATTTACATTTTTACTATTTATAGTAAATTTTCATTTGATTATAGCTTTTCATTCATTGAGCTTTGTAGTTGTTCCAATTTGAAATTATTTAGAGAAATTAGAAGGCTAAAGTCATGGAAAGTCAGATTTTTTTGAAAGAAATGGGTTAGAAGGAGGAGTTGAGACTTAGGAGTTAAGTTTTAAGAGCTTGGGAAGAAAATAGGATGATGATTGAGGGTGAAATGGGTAGGATTGGCTAGAAATAACCATAGGAGGAAGCCCCTAGGGCCTTTAGGGAGTTAGAGAGGCAAGGAGGGGGTCCCCACGTGTGGGAGGGCCCCACCTACTCGTTGGGCTAGGATACACTAGATGTTAGGATCGCACAAGCTACTTCAGCAGCTTGAACCTATCGCATTTAGGTCAGGTTGACTCAAGTCGTCTAACCTTCCAATTAGAAGTGATTTGGATCACTTTACGTAGTCTAAATCTTTCTATTTGTAAACCCTAACGTTTTAGTCTTCGGACTTGCCAAATGGCATGATCCCGGGATCCTATAAATGTCTCTAAGTTCGATCGCTCCCTCCTACGTCAGCGAATGTGTTATGGCAAGTTCATAATCCATAGCCCAATTTAACCCAAACCATTGCTCTGATACCATCTGTAACACCTGGATTTTTCAGGGGCCATGTAGGAATTCGACCTCCAAATTCCCGGGTGTGGCTTATATCCTATTTATGATGATTTGTACATAAATTAGTTTAAATGAGCAATAAAGGAATCGGCTGGAACATAAACTACAACCACAACTAATCTACTGAAATAAATGTAACTAAGAACTACAAGTCTATAGGAATATCAAACGGGTCGCACAAGGCGTCGTCCAATAAAATTTATACAAGAAATGCCGAAAGGAAATAGTGCGCTAGATCCCTACTTAACAATTCATAATCAACCCGTACAGTCTACGGTGAACCCCCCATAAGATAGATGTAGGAAAGCTCCTCTTCCCTATCCGTGCTCACATTGCTCGGCTCGTCGAGCTCTGCCTCACTTGCATCTAATAAAGGGTATGGTTGGTATTTTAAAACACCGTCCCAGAGTGAGATTGAGTAGCTAACTCAGTGGTTACTATTATCTTTAAGTTAGAACAAACATCAATTATATATCATGAATTTAATGAAAGACATATATTCACAGATCTTTAACTAGTCTTATTAATGCATATGCATGTATTATGATATAATGCATGCCCTCACAACAACACTCTCTCGATCGACTCCGTCTAACGATCGCTGTTCACTCCCCAAGTATAGGGTTGTGATGTAGTAATAAACTCGGTAAGACCGAGGTCGAATCCACAGGGATTGAAACCTGTACGTTATCTGAAAATAACCAGATCTAGAACTAGGCTAAGATGAAATCTAAACCAATTGTGATTTGAGGAATAATGGTGAAATATTAATCTAAACTTAAAGAATTCAGAGAGAGGGAAACTAGGGATTCAGAGGATCCACTTGTAGAGATCAGAGAGATCTATGGTCGATTCATGAACTCAACTGGACTTCGAGTCCCATCTTCATCCAGTTGGAAGATATAACCTGAAAATCAATGTGAACTTCCTTTTGATCTAGTTTTCAAAATAAATGAAAGGTAAAAGAATTAGATATGATTCCATCACAAATCCATGCCCATGAGACAAGGTAATCAACAGAACTTAAACCAATCCATAACCAATCAAAAGATGTGTGAATGTTAGGAAGAATTCCATCATCTAACCATGTCCAAGGGGCAATGGTGAACAACAGGGTTTTCTGATTTCACAATCAAAATATGAGGAAGAAGGAAATACTCAAAGCCATCGTAGATCTATTGTAATTTAAGTCACAACAAATCATTAAAAACTATGGATATTTCAATTAATCAAACTAGAACCAAACATCAGTTCATAACCATAAATCAATGCCATAGAATCGGTCCCATCACGCCACAAGCTTAACCTCTTAGCCCTAGTTAAGAGGTTTAGCCACACATGGATGGGCTAGATCTCATCAGAAATTTGAGAAGAAAAGCATCACCAAAGAAAAAAACAACAAAACTCTTTCTTCTCTTCCTGTCTTTCTCTCTCTCACGTGAGATTCTTCATCCAAGGCCTTCGATACCTGCTCCCCAGGTCCAAAAACCCTTTTTATAGCTGCTGGAGTGGAGAAAATCGGATTTGGAAAGCTGTCGCACACGCAAAGAAAGTCTTTCGCAGCTAAGTTTGGGGCCTCGAAACACGACACTTTCCTCGCTCAAATTCCAAAACAACACCGTCTCTTAGGACTTTCTTGGGTCCTCTATATGATGGACGGTTTAGATCTACCATATGATCAAAGATGGTGGCTCACAACCGCCTGGAAAACCAGATTTCCTAATATGTGCGAAACCTTTCACACCCTTTCGCTATCGTGATCGGTGGGCCCTACATAGGTATTTTCTGGGAAATCCACCTCGTCCATTTCAGTAAAAAATGGGTGGTTTTGAATATCCATTGACGTGGCCCAGAGAAGAAATCACGAAAAGATCAGTTTTGAACATTGCAGGGTAGTCCGTTTGTGGCCTCTGTACCGCACACGTGTGCACGCATGGGTGTAAAGTATTAGTATGGTTTTAAAGCTTTCGAAGCCCTATACACGGTGGACGTTCCGGATCATCCGTTTGGATGATGGGTGGGGTCCACTATCAAAACCCAGTGTCGGTTAGTGCGGACGCTGTTGCGTCTTTGAGTTTCATGAGGAAAGTGTCGGTCAGCACCCGGTGACCAACATGGGAAGTTCCGACGTGTTGCATGTGCGCAACGGTTGTGCACACGCACGCCCCCCAGGTGAGGCTCTCTGTGATGTTTAAGAGAAATCTACACCGTCCATCCTCTTTCTCATATTATTTTAGCCGTCAATACCAAAGTTGAAGTAGTTCCAAATATCAGGTGGGCCCCAAATTGGAGATTAATGGGCTAATCTGTCCGTTGGACCACTTCCCGAGATCTTCAATGGCTGAAATTTAATATGTATGGTTAATTTATGACCCCCATCACATGTATGAAGTTTCGAGTCAATCGGATGGCGGGAACCATGTGATCTTGCATTTTGCACCAATTTCAGGCCTCTTTAACGTGAACGACTTGATTTTCTCGGATCCTTGCATGTAAATTCTTCAATATCGGTCCTCTGGAGTCCGTCCCTTGCTGTGGTGATTTCAGAGCATCAAATACACACTTTTAGCACCTTTTTGTAGTCCACACTTGTAAATGTACCTTGCATCACAAACACGATTAAATAAGGCTTTTAAACGGTAGCATGTTCATAAATCCGGTAATAACTGGGGTCTAATATGCAATATTTGACCCTCAACACAACCCCCAACCAACATTTTGCTAGTCCCGAGCAAAATATACAAAAAATAAGTTGAGAATTACAGGGCAATTTCTATGCAACCGAGTGAAATCTTGAAAAACGATTCAGATACGAGAAATCTAAGATTCATGAATGTTGGGCATTATTCTCTCCTTGACTCAAGCACATGGAAAACTTCATAATCAAGTTCAAAGTATTCATCCATCAATTAGAAAAATTCCAACATTGAGTTCCATGGGTGTATAGTGTAATCTCGGCTTATCGATCATTAAGAGATCCAATTGTTAATTTTCAAGCTACATTGATGATTGAATGAGCATTCAGGACAACCAAAACGTAAACTAGAACTTGCCTTACAGATCATTTTTCCTTATTCCAGTTTTTAATTTTTCATTAAAAGCAACTCCAAGGAGGGGAATCAAATCCTCACCTATAGGGAGCAAACCTATAGTGAAGACCGTACACCCGACCCTTTTCTCATATCATTCATGGGAAATTAAATCTACACCTATAGGGAGCAAACCTATGGTGAAGATTATTCGCCCACCCCTTTCCAAAGGCATTTGTATTTTCTTTTTCTTCAATTGATCATGACGGGCAATTTTTCTGGCTGGTTCCTTCCATGCTTAGTGATTACCAAGTTAATCCTTCAATATTAACTGAAACCTTAATGTGTAAGCGAGATGTGACATGTGAAATTATGACTTAATCAATGTTTACAACTTCTAATCATGGATTAATAATTCAACCTTAACTGTGAAATCTAACAGACAACTGAATCCAAGAGTCAGAAATTACCAACATCACTTATCTTGAAATTCTAAGTGCCCTAGATGGCCATCAAGATCAATTCGAATGTACAAGAAAGTCCAATTTTTTTTTTTTTTATTAAAAATTTTCACAATTCTTGCTCAAGACCAAGAAAACACTGATTAGGTTACCTAATCTCCCACCCCCAACCTAAAATCTACATTGTCCTCAATGTAAAAGATATATGATTCATGCAATGCACATGAGACAATGAAAGCAAATGAGAAGTGATGGGAAGATAATACCTGGATGAAGGAATCGAGAAAGACGTTTCCACAATGATTACATCATGAGAGCAAGTCAGCACGAGAGTGAAAACACGAAAACAAATTATCCTAAAACCACTTACAAAGCAAACTACCATAGTCTTATGGAAGCAAGGAAAAACTACTCGATCATGCCGCAAGGTTCCTCTTCCGGCCAATATCTTGATAAGTTTCTCAGTAAGTTCCTCAACAGGATCATCCAAAAGCCCTTTTTGCAATAGGCTTGGGCGCCCTGGAGCATGACTTTCCAAAGAGACTTATGTACCTCATAGGAATTTTTCCATTGAATTGCTTGAGGTATCCAAAGTATATATGATTCACTTGTGACAGAAGAAGTTTCAACGTTAGTATCCCATGGTGAATCAGAGACTACAAATAGATAAAGTTTAGAAAACTTCGCCAGAAGTGATGTAGCCTCAACACATTCCAAAGTTCTAGACTTCGGTTTCATTTTCAGCTCATCTTCCTTTAATGGTAAATAATTAGGATCTGGGGAAGAAGTGGCTTCAGAGTAAGGGTGCGCTTGGTCCGTGACAACCACCGAGGTGGTGTCATGTAAGGAATCCACCTTTTCTTGTATCATTAGATTGTTGGGATCCACAAGGTGTGCCAAGCATGAGTTCAAAGATATGGAAAAGTCAGCTGGGAGTGACTCGTCTTTTGTATCGAAATCTGTGATGATGAGCCCAAGGATTCCATCGTCTTTTGAAGTAGATGGACGCATGCTCTCTTGCTCTTGCCCTTCACAGACAAATTGACAATCATTAGGCAAAGCATTGATGTTAATACTCTGTTCATTGAAGCTACTCAGTTGAGGCATTGAATCGTTTAAAGTATATAGCTCAGATTGTAGCCTCAACTGGGTAGTTTCAAATTCCAGAGTCATGTCAAGTAGATCGTCCATCTCCCGAATCATATCATCATTCATCTCAGGGCAGTGGTCCAAACATGCATCACAAGAGTTGAAAGGGTTAGTTGAAAATGGTTCATTCTCCACATTCAAATCAGTCATGTCAGGCAGGTGGAGTAGATCATTATGGTTGACAACTTCCTAAACATTGTGATCATTGGCAGGGGCCACACTTGAGATTGAATCCCAATACTCATCATTCAGTTTCGTGCGGTGTGCACTTGGGATGGGATCACATTCCTCACATTCTATTCCTAGGTTAGGTTGAGGTTCGAATAAACTAACCTCAACCTCATCAGTGTAATCATGTGTGTCATGTGAGTGAAGTGTGTCACTATCATTATATTTGAAAGACACCCACGTCCCTTGATCATTCCTTTGGACAGTCATTGAGATCGACTCATCGGGAAATTGAACCATCTGCTCATTAATGGAATCCAATTTCTTATTCGTAATTTTAGTTTCTGCCACAAGCGAGTTATGATCACTTTCTTCACATTCTGCTTCTAGATTAGGATGAGGCTGGGATAACTTAGTCTCTTCCTTCTCCATAAGTTGTGACTGAATGATTGGAATTGAGGATTTGAGCAATTCGCATGATTGTATGACAAGTTGATTGAATTGCACTTGTGCTTTCATGAGCTTCTGAAGTGAATCCTCTTGGATTGTTTCTGATTGGGTGTCGAAGGTAGAGGACCCAAGAGAATTATCACTATGATAATAGCTGGTTCAGCTTCCTGACATTGATGTTTCCATTGATTATAGTCATACGGATCATAGGTGGGACAATCTGATGGTTGGTAATACTTATTATCACTCATAATATAATCACACATTGTTTTCTTTTTCTCATATGGGTGATAATAATTCTCACTCCCATAGTTATGATAACCCCAACACTCACGTACTGTCCGTTGGGTGGAATTGTTCTCCCGTATATGATCGCGTAAGGACTTCTTAACTGATAGAGTGTTATGCTCAGGTCGGTTTTCGATGATTATTTCAGGAAAATTTTGAGACATAGGTAGATGTTTATCATAATCATCATACATCCCTTCGCATTGTTTCGCATGCTCAAAAGCTATCTCAGCATATTGACGTTCCCACTCGTGCATATACACGGTGAAAACCTCAATCTGAATCTATTCCTAAGAAAAATATAAGAAAAGATCCTACAACAATATGGAAAGTAAGATGATGAGAAGTTAGAAGGAAAGTACCAATTGAGAAGTTCCTATGTTAAAATCCTGCAAAAGAAAACAAAAGAGATTAGCTTCTAAAATAGAAAGTCTAAAGTTAGAAAGTTCCTACAATTGAAATAGAAAGTTAGTTTCTAAAAAAAAGGAAAGTTCCCTAAACCTAGAAGCTAAGTTAGTTTCTAAAAAGTAAAGTTCCCTAAAATTTGAAAGTTTCTAAAATAGAAAATTTAAACCTAAAAATTAAAAAAATTCTAAAAATAAACTAATTCCTAAAAGGGAAAGTTTCTAAAAATAAAATAAAGGAAAGATGAGTTAGTTTCTAAAATTAGAAAGAGTCTCTAAAAAGGGAAATAACTATCCTAGTTTCTAAAAACAAAAGAGGGAAGTTCTAAAAATAAATTAGTTCCTAAATAAAATAAAATAAATTCTAAAAAATAATTAGGAAAGTTCTAAGCCTAAAGTTAGAAAGTTCTAAATTAGAAATCCTAATCCTAAAATGGAAAGTAATGTTAGTTTCTAAAAGGAAAAAAAAAAATTCTAAAATAAATAAAGGCATAGAAATAGAAAATTTCTAAAAATAGAAAGTTAGTTTCTAAAAAGGAAACCTCGAATAAGAAAATTTCTAAAACAAAAATCCTGAAAATAGAAAAAGTAGAGAAATTAGAAAGGGATTACCAAATTAGAAGTTTATGTCAGGATCCTACAAAATAGGAAGACAGATTAGTTTCTAAAAAAAAAATAAAAAATTCTAACCTAAAATTAGAAAATCCTAATCTTAAACTAATCCTAAAACTAGTTAATCTCAGAAAATGTAGACGTCAATCCCCGGCAACGGCGCCAAAAACTTGTTCGCTCCCCAAATATAGGGTTGTGATGTAGTAATAAACTCGGTAAGACCGAGGTCGAATCCACAGGGATTGAAACCTGTACGTTATCTGAAAATAACCAGATCTAGAACTAGGCTAAGATGAAATCTAAACCAATTGTGATTTGAGGAATAATGGTGAAATATTAATCTAAACTTAAAGAATTCAGAGAGAGGGAAACTAGGGATTCAGAGGATCCACTTGTAGAGATCAGGGAGATCTATGGTCGATTCATGAACTCAACTGGACTTCGAGTCCCATCTTCATCCAGTTGGAAGATATAACCTGAAAATCAATGTGAACTTCCTTTTGATCTAGTTTTCAAAATAAATAAAAGGTAAAAGAATTTGATATGATTCCATCACAAATCCATGCCCATGAGACAAGGTAATCAACAGAACTTAAACCAATCCATAACCAATCAGAAGATGTGTGAATGTTAGGAAGAATTCCATCATCCAACCATGTCCAAGGGGCAATGGTGAACAACAGGGTTTCCTGATTTCACAATCAAAATATGAGGAAGAAGGAAATACTCAAAGCCATCGTAGATCTATTGCAATTTAAGTCACAACAAATCATTAAAAAATATGGATATTTCAATTAATCAAACTAGAACCAAACATCAGTTCATAACCATAAATCAATGCCATAGAATCGGTCCCATCACGCCACAAGCTTCACCTCTTAGCCCTAGCTAAGAGGTTTAGCCACACATGGATGGGCTAGATCTCATCAGAAATTTGAGAAGAAAAGCATAACCAAAGAAAAAAACAACAAAACTCTTTCTTCTCTCCCTGTCTTTCTCTCTCTCACGTGAGATTCTTCGTCCAAGGCCTTCGATGCCTGCTCCCCAAGTCCAAAAACCCTTTTTATAGCTGTTGGAGTGGAGAAAATCGGATTTGGAAAGCTGTCGCACGCGCAGAGAAAGTCTTTTTGCAGCTAAGTTCGGGGCCTCGAAACACGACACTTTCCTCGCTCAAATTTCAAAAGAACACCGTCCCTTAGGACTTTCTTAGGTCCTCTATATGATGGACGGTTTAGATCTACCATATGATCAAAGATGGTGGCCCACAACTGCCTGAAAAACCGAATTTCCTAATATGTGAGAAACCTTTCGCACCCTTTCGCTGTCGTGATCGGTGGGCCCCACAGAGGTATTTTCTGGGAAATCCACCCCGTCCATTGTATTCAGAATGAAATTTCAGTTAAGAATGGGTGGTTTTGAATATCCATTGACGCGGCCCAAAGAAGAAATCACGAAAAGATCAGTTTTGAACATTGCAGGGCAGTCCGTTTGTGGCCTCTGTACTGCACATGTGTGCACGTATGGGTGTAAAGTATCAACATGGTTTTGAAGCTTTCGAAGCCCTCTACACGGTGGACGGTCCGGATCATCCGTTTGGATGATGGGTGGGGTCCACTATCAAAACCCAGTGTCGGTTAGTGCGGACGTTGTTGCGTCTTTGAGTTTCATGAGGAAAGTGTCGGTCAGCACCCGGTGACCAACATGGGAAATTCCGGCGTGTTGCATGTGAGCAACGGTTGTGCACACGCACACCCCCCAGGTGAGGCTCTCTGTGATGTTTAAGAGAAATCTACATCGTCCATCCTCTTTCTCATATTATTTTAGCCGTCAATACCAAAGTTGAAGTAGTTCCAAATATCAGGTGGGCCCCAAATTGGAGATTAATGGGCTGATCTGTCCGTTGGACCACTTTCCGAGATCTTCAATGGCTGAAATTTAATATGTACAGTTAATTTACGACCCCCATCACATGTATGAAGTTTCGAGTCAATCGGATGGCGGGAACCTTGTGATCTTGCATTTTGCATCAATTTCAGGCCTCTTTAACGTGAACGACTTGATTTTCTCGGATCCTTGGCATGTAAATTCTTCAATATTGGTCCTCTGGAGTCCGTCCCTTGCTGTGGTGATTTCAGAGCATCAAATACATACTTTTAGTACCTTTTTGTAGTCCACACTTGTAAATGTACCTTGCATCACAAACACGATTAAATTAGGTTTTTAAACGGTGGCATGTTTATAAATCCAGTAATAACTGGGGTCTAATATGCAATATTTGACCCTCAACAATCGCGTATGACCAAACTTCCTCATTGCGACATCAACTGTCGAGTCGCCAACCTAACTAGTGCGATGCGATCGTGATAGTGTTAGCCAAGTTCTTAATTAATTCCACTCATCCAGTAGATTGAGAAAACTAGTACACCCCATGTATCATTGCCCTCAACTGGTTACGAGGCCAAGGTCTCTCAACGTACGAAGCCAGGATCTCGCGATCCTTGATCTCATCGGGTTCCCCATCCCCGATTTCAAGCACATGGGGAGTGCTGAGAAGAGGGTTCACTCGCGGTCACTATGGGGAGGCTCGTCACCCCAGCGTAGGCCGACAGATCAGACACTGTGCCCCATTCCACCATGCCTGACTCTCAAGTCAGTGGATCGGTTTCAAATGGTTAACAATGAACTTCATTGGTTGAAGCGTGTTCCAGGTTCCATACAGGCATGAGCAGACAGGGTTAACAAACAAGGTTGATCTGTACATGGACTAGACTGTGCGAGTCCAAGCGAGTACGTGACGGACGACATCGGGTGCAAGCGACCCATGTAGTCCAACTACTGTCGCCCATTCACATCCGCCCAAATCTACCGGCCTAATCTCAGGAAAGTCCTACCAACAGGACCACCTTTTCTTACCTAAGTTTCCTGAGTAACCTAAGGATTTGATGGTATTCAATAGCACATCAACAAATTTAGGTTTATCATCTAGCACAAGCGATGTCAAGTAGTCATACATTAAACATATAAATTCAAGTTTCTCTATAAATGTGACACTAACATTATTACAAAATAAATGTGCAAGTGTATTGTGTGGGTTAGTAAGGAAGCCAAGAATTTCATATATCTCATAGTACAAAATACACAAGGGTTAATGCATCATACATGTTATAAGGAAACATTGTACAAAAATCATGCAAGGAATGAACAAACAATTATCAAATTCATGCCAAATCATGTTGAGGAACAACAAACATTCCATAATCATTCCATGTTGATTGAGAGGATCTAAAATGTAAGATCTTGCTTAAGTTTTCTCTAAATTATCCAAATATATCACCCAAACAAACATAATCATTAGATTCATACTAAAATTGGTGCTAAGCCACCTAAGAATAATAGTCCGCACCTTTAAGAAGGAATCTCCGATTTTGAGCTTCTAGGGTGGGTTAGGTTTTTAGAGAAAATTGTTGAAAGACCTAAACAAACATACAAGCTTATGAGATTTGGGATAAACAACTATTGAAATCCTAAATTATATTTGAGATTCAACACTTACTTCTAACCATTGTCGGGAAAGCTTCCAACGACGACTCCGGCTATGGCGAGACGGCTAAAGAGGGGATGAGAGGGCGGAAGTGCACCAACACCCACACCCCAAGGTCTCTCTCTCTCCGTTCTCCTCTTTTTCTTCTCCCTTTCTCCTTTTTTTCCTTACTATAGGGCATGAAATTCGTATGGGAGGAGGGGGTGCCCAAATAAGGCCTTTATATAGTGCCAGATTTGGTGTAAATGGCCTTAAGGGTTGAGTTTTTACTATAATAGTCCTAGGGGAGTGCTTTTCTACCATTTGAGGGCTACTATGGGGCATAGGAATCAACACCCACTGTTGGATAGTTGGCCCTAGTGATTATCTACGCACAGACACATTCGGCCCGCCATTTGGATGCGCAGATCGACAGATATGATTAGAAGTCTGTTCAATGGTCACCGATAGTTGATCGAGGCCGCGGCTATACGGATATGTGTGAAGAAATATCTTTAGTCGGTACCTCAAATTTGGTTATGAACCGATGGTCCAAAAGTTATAACTTTGCGAAAGAGTAATGGATTTATTTCCCTTAAGTTTCATATTTTCATTTAAGGTATTTGCACAACTCAAGCACTCGCCTTGCAAATCCAAGTTGAATGATTTGAGACACGATCTCGTCTCGATGTCCTGCGACGGACGTCAAGCTTACTAAGACGAATATAATTCTATAGCCACCGGTTTTGTGGCCCACTAACGAGTGGTCTAGAGCTTGTTTGGAAAATCGGGACATATCTGAAATGAATTAGGTATTGAGATTTCTCGTGGGCAATGATTTGAGTTTGGATTAACGATGTTCATAGTGTGACCTATTTATAACTAGTGAAAGTGAAAATTTGGTCATGATTACTCTAAACCGTCGGCTTTAGTCTAAAAGAGTAACGGGGTTAATTTAGTCTATTAGTTAAGATCCAGGCCTTATCTAACTCGGCTTCGGTTAGATCTTTAATTTAGTTATGATTGTCTTGATTAGTTAGTGATGGGTCGGTTAGATTTGGGCCCTATGTGAGTAAATCACGGGGCTAAATTTGATATTCAAGTGATCAGGCGAATTTGTTGGCTTCCTACGGTTGATTAATCGGACTTATGCGGTTCTTTACTGGTATCACTTGTGTATAAACTATCATTGAGTGCCAATGGTCAGTAAGTGATAATATAAGTTTATTACATAAAAAAATTTGAAGAATTTTTTGAAAATCCAAAATAGTGAAAATTCAGGATATTACAGTCACATTACCATAGGAAAAGCATATTTGTGAAAGGTGTTAGAGTTGCATGATGAAGGAGTGTTCGCATTAGTGTGAGAAGGCGTTGAAGTCGCTTGTATGAGGGAGTACTTGATTGTGCGAACTATGCATTCGCATATTATGGCATTCATGCGCTTAATAAATAGATAAGATTTGGTTATTTGTTTATGTTATAATTATCTATGTCGATTGTGTTGATAATATGTGTATCTTAGAATAAATGGTATCACTGAATTGATCACTCACTCCCACCTGGGATAGTGTTTTAAAACACCAATCAGACATTGTTGTAGATGCAGGTGCTAATAAAGATGAGATGCTTACATGGACTCGGAGGAGTTTTCATACTATCAGCTTTTTGATGGGCAGTTTTAAACTGGCTAGTTTTATAGCTAGGTTGGATGAACATTTTATTGTGCGGAGATTATGACACTTGATAACACTTTACTCCTTTTTTTTTTTTTTTTTTTAAAGACTTGTATAATGGGGCCCTAACTATGGACTTCGTACTTTGAATGGTTGGATGTTGTGTATTTTGGACATTATTTTGGGTTCGGATACATTCATTTTGGAGGATTATACACATTTTGGTTTAGTTCTATGATTGCTTGGATATTCACAAAGCAAAAGTAACACCCGGAATATCGAGGATCGAGTTCGTGTTCGACCCTTAAAATTTGGGGCATTACATGTACAGAGAGTCAATCTCATTATGCATCGTTGCCATTCACATTTATGCATCTTTGTCTTTTAGTGCTCCTTGAAAAATAGACGGATCCCCTTCATCTGCAATGAGAGCAAATACAACGTTTAAGTCATCCTTGTATCTCAAAGGTACTCTGCGATCCCTTGGTGGATTTCTCCTGATAGGTGGTTGCTCTACCTCTTCATGTACCTCTTCCTGCAACTCAGCTTCTTCAAGTGTTTCACCATTGTCTGTTTCAACATCAATCATATTTTTTTTTTCGTTTACTTGTGCTCATCTTTTCAAAAGAAGGAACCTTCATCAAACTTGATGTCCCGATGAAATATGATTTTCATGAAACTTAGTTATACAATTTGTAGCCTTTCATCCCATCATCATAGCTAATAAAAGCACGCTTCTTAGCCCTTTGGTCTAGCTTATCTCTCTCAACTGATGATACATGAGAGTAAGCATCACAATCAAATATCCACAACCTCGAGTAATCAATTACCTAACCACTCAATACTTCTTCTAGAATTTTGCAATTAATAACTGTAGATAAGAATCGATTCACCAAATAACAAGTCATAGAGATGTCTTCAACTCATAGCTCCTTTCACAACTCAGAATTACTCAATATACTTTAGTCCATTTCCAAAAGAATTCAATTCATACATTCAGACACATGATTCTGCACTGATGTATGCCTTGTTGTGTTGTGCCTCATTATCTCCTCATTCTTACAACATTGATTAAATTTTCTCCAAGTATATTTACCATCATTATCTGTCCTTAGAATTTTCACCTTCTGCCCTGTCTAATTTTCAACCATTAACTTTTAGATCTTAAAAGTTGTGAAAAAATTAGATTTATGCTTTATGAAATAAATCCAAACCTTTCTAGAAAAATCATCAATAAATGTAACAAAATATGATGACCCTTCAGAAAGAACAGACAATGGCTCCCACACATCAGAATGCACATAATCCAATTGTCCTTTACTAACATGTTTTATGGTTTTAAGCTTAACCTTAATTGTTTACTATATACACAATACTCACATATATCTAAATCAAAACTTTTAAAAATAGGAATTAAACAATGATCGAGTAATACCTTTATACCGCCCTCGCTTATGTGGCCTAGGCGTGCATGCCACAAATGTGTCGACGTGGACTCCGTTACAGACGCTTTAACTCCACCTAATATAGTATTCCCGATCAACTTATAAAGATTTTGGCTGCTTTGTGTTTTCATAACTGTGAGTGCCCATTTTGAAAACTTCATGACACCTTCATGAACTTACATCCAAGTGCATTTAAAGCTCCCAGAGAGATTATATTCTTCAAATCTGGAACATGTCTCACATCGGTCAAAGTACACTAGAGCTGGGCATCGGTCCGGATTGGATTGGATTGCGTATAACCCAATCCGATCGAAATCTCTATGGCCTGATCCAAATTCGATTTGATTCGGGACCGAGTCTGGGTCACCTGACTCAGACTGATTCGATGCATGGTTGGCCTAACCTGAACCGAGTCTGACTTGGTCAGAAAAAACGAGTTGGATCGGGTTGGGTACGATTCAGATCATTTGAACTTAATTCAACGGTTTCATGTGGTGTGGTCCACTTCAGCCTTCAATATACCGCATTTTTATGCTCAAGGCCTAAAATGTTATGTCAAAACTAATGAACGATTTAGATAAAACATATAGATTAAGGTGGGCCCCACATGACTCTTAAAAAACTATATCGGTGCTTTCACGGTTTCACCAGTGTTTACGTGCACCACACGAAACGTCCTTTTCACGTAAGCATGTAACTTGCTGTTTATAAATTCTGTGGGTCTGATAATGGGGTATGTGTTATATCCAAACCGTCCATCCAGTTGGCGAGCTCGTCTTAAGGCTTGAGACGAAAAATAAGACAGATCTAACTATCGTGGGGACCACACGAATTGTTTAACGATGAAAATTATTCTCCGCTACTATTTGTGGTATGGTCCGGATGATCTTTGGATATTATTTATTTTTTTGATAATGCTCTATATTGATATCTAAAAATATATAAATGGTGTAGATATAATAAATACATCACTGTGGGCCATGTAACTTTGATATCCTTTGAACCGTTCGTACAACTCGGAGCTCGAGGAGCGTCAGTGCTTGTCTTTGCACAACACTTAGGGGTGAACATGGTTTGGTTTGGTTCGGTTTTGGGGTGAAACCGGAACCGAATTGTTCCCTTCGGTTCTAGGATTTTTGGACCCGGAACCGGACCGTTAGCACCCTAGAACCAAACCAGAACCGGACCGTGAAAACCGGTTCGGTTCCATTATTTTGGGTGTCCTGGTGATTGGGACGGCAAGAGAGAGAGAGAGAGAGAGAGAGAGAGAGAGAGAGAGAGAGAGAGTACTTGGTGACAAACACGGAGAAGGAAGAATTGAAGGAGCTGGAATCAGTTTCTCCCTCCGAGTGGCAGCCACCGTACGACTCCTCCTATTTCTCACCTTCCCATTCTCGTCTCCGAAACCCAAATCTCTCTCCTCTCTACTCTTTTGCTCCACTCGTCTCCGGGCTCACCTTTCATTTTTTGGAGAACCATAACCCATCAGTGTAAGACCCGTATCCTAGTCTCTACTGTTCCATCGACTCCCGCGATCCTTCCCAACGAATTTTCAGCAACCCACAACGTATAATCGACGTTTGCACACGATCCTAAGTCATATCCTATAGATTTGAGTTAGCTTGGCCCAATACTTGTACCAGTGCGACCGCGCCATCCCCGCGGTTCTGATGCCACGTACCGCGCGCCGAGGCGATACTCGGGCCAGGAGATGTGACCCGCGTTCAGTTCGAAGAAATGCAGCGCGTTGCAATTACGAGAGAATCTCTACGAAATGTCAAATCAATCAATCAAATCAAGCAAAGTACAACAACCATCCCCAAGTATAACCACCCCTCTCCAAAGTCAACTTTCCCTTATAACAAGTACACCCATCACCTTTCACCCACCCTCTCCCATCGCCTCCCCATGAGAAGCCATGTGTGGCCCACTTCCCACCTCCTATCTCCACCATCTTAAGAACATCTCGACTGTTGAAATTGTCCCCTTGGAGCTCTAGATCATGTTGGCGGAAGAAAGACGAAGAGATCTTGAGGTGGGTGCTTCCTCCTCTCTCTCTTTTTCATTTTTGTGTGATGTGTGGCCCACTTGGATGGACCCCACCTTGATGTATGTCTTATCCAAACCGTCCGAGTCATGTGGATCCTACGTTATGAGTGATGAAAAAAACACAAATATTAAACTCATTAGGTGGGCCATGTTCATATGGGACCCACCTCAATAAAGCATGGGCCACGTTCATGTGGGACCCACCATGATGGTGTGTTTATCCAAGCCGTCCAGTGTCCCCTGGACGCTAGACTTGAGGCTGGCTAGCATGGAGTGCATATACTGACAAGGGTGTGTGCTGACAAGCTAACCAATGAAATAAATAAATAAATATATATATATATATATATATATATATATATATATATATATATATATATATATATATGTATATATATATATATGGAAAAGGTACTATGTGCTCAAGCGTAAAGCGATCGTCCATGAGGTCGAGCTGGGGTGGGCCCCACCTTGATTCCTTTCGAAGATCACACCGTCCACCAGATGCATCGCTCCAAGTGGGACCCACATGGCTGGAAATCGACCGTCCACAGAACTCGTGGGCCATACCTTACGAAAATATAAGTATACACGTGAAAACATGTAAAATCACTTGGTGGGGTCCACTCGAGATTTGGATACCCCCGAAAAGTGGTATAAAATTACATCCAAGTGGGACACACATGATGGACGGTGTTGATCATCAAAAACGTCTCGAAAGGGGCCACAAGTGGTTTTGAATGTTTGAATGGTGCACGGCCCCTCTCCACTTCGGACGTAGTGTGGCCCACAAAAGTCTCGGATGGACGTCATTTTTAGCCGTGTGGGCCCGTCCAGGGATGGTGCATCTCGATCGAGGGGTAGATGTTCGAACGACATCACGGTGGGGCCCACCCCAGCTCGACCTCATGGAGACCGCTTTACGCTCGAGCGCATAGTACCTTTTCCCACACACACACACACACACACACACACATATATATATATATATATATATATATATATATATATATATATATATATATATATATATATATACAGTGGGTTTTTTTTATTTTTGGTTGAGCTATGTATACAGGCCCCACATTTATGTATTAATTTAATCCAAGCCGTCCATTCCATTCTCCATATTATATTAGGCGTTGATCCAAAAAATGAAGTGAATCTGATTTTCTGGCGGGCCATACCATAGGAAATAGTATTTTCTATCGTTGAAATCTATCCTGATGTTTTTATACATCCAAAATACTCCAAATATTGGGCTTGTTCGGACTGTCTTGAGCCATGTAATGTAATGGATGGAGTGGATTCACCTGATGCCGGCCCATATGCAAAAAACCTCAGAGTACCCAGTTTTTTAAAAAAACAAATAAAATAAAAAATATAGCCGCAGCAGGCGCTGCTGCAGCGACCAGAGGACGCCGAGCAGCGTCCTGCTGCGCTCCTGTGCTGCTGTGGACGGACGGGCAGGACCCACGGTCCCATCCGTGGGCCTCACCATGATGTGTATCGGACATCAACACCATGCATTTGATAGGTCCCATTTGGGAACTGAGTTTCCCCAAAAGATCAGCCATTTAGGGGACTCAGGTGGTCCACACTTCAAAGCATCAGAGGCTAAACGGCTAGCATTGAAACCCTGTTTGGGTTCACAGGTGTTTTTGATCTACATGAGATTTGTTTTTCTTCTTAATCTGGGTCTTTGTGACCTTATCAACGGAGGAGATGGAAAATAAACATTATGGTGGGCCCCCACGTGGGACCCATCTATGTGGAAACGGTATGGCTAGTGTACCTTGCACTAGCTATATAGCTGCTGTACTCAGCAGCTCTGTGAGCGTCATCACGAGGTCTGTGTTTCATCCAGACCATTCGTCCGTTTTTCGATTCTTTTTAAAGATGAGGTGGTCCACCTTGATTTATTTATCCACACCACGTGGCCCCACCTTGAAGCTGCATGCATTTTACCTGCACCGTCCAGGCCTGGACGGTGAAGATTGACCTTGATGTATGTGCCTTATCTGCACCGTCCAATGCCTGGACGGTGCTGATTTATTGGAAATGAATGGAGGGTGCTGTGGTGCCCACTATTTATTATTATATAAAATATGTATTGTGAATTAAAGTGGGCCCTACGTGGAGGAGTGGAAGGGGATTGGCTGGTGTATCTCACACCTGCTATTCAGCTAGTGTGAATGACGTCACCAAGTTTGTGGGACCCACCTGACGTATGGGATCCACCATCCAGTTGGGACGGTGGGATGTACTTGACATATGTATTCTGTCCACTCATATGTGAGGACCCCGCCGTGATATATGCTTTGTAATCCACGCCGTTCGTCTGTTGAAAGACCCACTATGATGTATGTTTTGATCCCACACCGACCATCTGGACGTGGGACGGTGGGACACCACCATGATGTGTTTAGATAGTGCTGGACGGTGGGACAATATTTGGATGGTGCTGACGGTGGGACAATATTTGGATGGTGCTGATTTACCTGTACAATGTTTAGACAGTGCTGATCATCATTAATGAACCATGTGTCCCATGGAATGACAGTACACGGTGATACACATGATACCCCTACAGCTATTGAAATGAATTTTGGTGTAATCCAAGCCCACTCGAGGCCCATTAGTGTGACCTATCTATTAGGCCATCATGATATATTTCGGCCCATGCGCGAGGTCCACCTATTTGTACTTTTATCCTATGTAATGGGGCCCATCTGTTTGTGTTTGAGGCCCATATGATAAGGCTCATCATGATGTATATTTGAGGCCCATATGATGGGGCCCACCTACTTGAATCTAAGGCCTATGGGCAAGGCCCATTGTGATGTATTCAAGGCCCATGGTTGAGGCCTGGTGCGATGCATGTATGGCCCGTTAAGTTTTGTATGAATTCCTTGTATGGGCCACTCCTTGGGAGCAATGTTGGTTAAATGGCCACATTGTTGGGCAATGATGGTTTAATGTCCACATTGTGACCTTCTCTTAGGCCTTGTTAGGCCCATTCTCATCATTCTCTTAGTGGGTTAACCCAAATAAGTGGACCCCATTCACCATGAACGGATGGCTCCGTGTTACCGGATTTGATATACCCACGGCCGAGGGCCGATCTTTATATTATGGTTGATCGGTTGTTCATCTATGGACCCCGCCCTGTTTATGTGCTGGTTGTCAGTATCGATTGTCAATACCGATCATTGGTTCCGATTGTCGAGGCCGATTCCGATTATTGTGACCGATTGCCGATCCCAATTGACGTGACCGATTTACTGATTCTGATTATTGATCGATCAATTCAGATTATAGTGACCGATTGCCGACCCTGGTTGACATGACTGATTTACCGATTCTGATTATCGACCGATTCTGATTGCCATGACTGATTGTCGATTCCGATTGATCGATCGATTCTGATTATTGTGACCAATTGCCGACCCTGGTTGACTTGACCGATTTGCCGATTCTGATTATCGACCGATCTTGATTATCGTGACCGATTGCCGATCCCAATTGATGTGACCGATTTATCGATTTTGATTATTGATCGATCGATTCTGATTGTCGTGACCGATTGCCGATTCTGATTGACGTGACTGATTTGCCAATTCTGATTATCGACCGATCCCGATTATCGTGACAGATTGCCGATTCTGATTGTTGAGGCCCTATATGATGCATATGCGACCCGTAGTTGGGGCTCATTGTGATGTATTCATGGCCTATGGGCAAGGCCCATGGTGATATGTATTAGGCCCATGATGTGTGGCCCACTTGATATATTTCGAGGCCCAGGTATGTGACCCATTTGATGTATATGAGACCCATTAATGCGATCCACTTAATGTATATTGAGGCCCACGGGTCGTAGCCCGTTATTATGTATTGAGGACCATGGGTCATGGCCTATGGTGATGTATATTAAGTCCGTGTATTCGACCCACTATGATGTATATTAGACCGTATGATGAGGCCCATTATGATATATTTAAGGCCCATGGGATACGGCCGATTGAGATTGTATATGACCATTTAATGTGGCCAATTAGATTTATATGAGGCCCATTGCTGCGGCCCAGTTGATGCGACCCACTTGATGTATATGAGGCCCATATGATGAGGCTCATTGAGATGTATTTCTGGTCCATGTGGTGCGGCCCACTTGATGTATGTGGCCCTTGTGTGAGGCCATGGGCCCACGATATGTTTGGCTATATGTGGGCCATTCCTTGGGAGCAATGTTGGTTAAATGTCTACATTGTCGAGGTCGATTGTCGATGCGGTTATTGATACTGATTATGAGTATGTGACAGTATAGCATCATGATACATGCCCATACGCATCATCTGCATGTTTGTTATGAGATGTGGTTGATCATTGCATATGTCATTGAGCATGTTATTATGAGACTCCATGATAGGCGGAGGTTATCTCACATGAGCGCATGACATGCGTAGGATTGATGCATGATTGGATTGTATGACTCATGCATCTTGCATTGTATTGTGATTACTGTATGCTCTAGCGACATCAGGGCCGTAGCCTCCACAGGCATGTTGTGGATAGCCAGATGGACACCGAAAATGTTTGGTTCTAGCATACGGGTGTCATAGATGTCCCTGGGTGAAAATCTCTGAACCTCTGTGGCCAGGAGACTCCCCAACGTCGAGACCGAGTGGATATATATGAGCGCATGAGGGTCGTATACCAGTAGGCCGCGTTTCCCACTGTATCGTGGTTGGTTGGGAGGGGGTGTGACCTTACCCGCCTGAGTAAGGGGGCAATGTCTAGGTTGAGTTTGACCAGCTTGAGGAATGAGTCCGCTATCGACGAGCCGGGCCCGATATTGGCAGTCGGATAGTGAGGTCTCTTCCACTTACCCAGTTGTGCGCTCGGATAGGGGCGGCAAGCTGGCGTAAAGTGTAATAGACTCGGTGATGATCCCAGAGAGGAACCGTACTGATATGTGGACTTATTGAGTAGGAGTTGCATACTCATGCATTCATTTCATTCACTATCCACTGGGGCTGGTGGTGCGCAACTAATTGTTATGTACTTTCGCATGGCCAGGATTTCGGTTGGGCGCGCGACTAACCTGAGATCAGGAGTTTACCACATCGAGTCTGACTATCCAAATTTAGGTATGGGACTGGTTTAGATAGAAGGCCCTTGTGATGGACCCCATAGCCTGCGATACTACGTACTATCATCCCGACTTCACACTCCAGCATGGTCATTCCATTCGCACCGCATAGCGCATTACATCTACTGCATATGGCATTTCGGGTTACTATGTTTATGCGTTTATACGGTCTAGATACGACTGACGGTATTCGTGCACT
The DNA here is from genome assembly GCA_030180095.1 of Magnolia changhungtana. Classification (NCBI taxonomy): domain Eukaryota; kingdom Viridiplantae; phylum Streptophyta; class Magnoliopsida; order Magnoliales; family Magnoliaceae; genus Magnolia; species Magnolia changhungtana. The sequence continues at coordinate 2,264,961 of JASAUF010000647.1, read as the reverse complement.
CATCAGGAATTGTGTACTGCATCGCATCCTTGGCATCTGATGTTTGGCTCTTTATGACTCCTCATTTGCATAAATGTTCTATAATGCGTATTCTGATATTGATTGACTCATGGGCTTGTCTATATTTTTGCTTACTCTGTTATCGTATGATTAATGACCTTGTTAATAATGTTGTTTACTCGGATAATTTATGCTATTGTTAGTATTTCTGCTTATTTATGATATTGTATAATTTATGAGCTTGTTAGTATTCCCGCTTACTCTGATTACTCTGATATTGCTTACTTGACACTTACCTTGTGCACACACTTACACCACCCTCTAAGCTTTCTATAAGCTTATGCACGATAGATGCGTGCAGGTGATGTTAGGTTGCAGCATTATTGAGCTTGGAGTGTATAGCGGTCTTCTGAAGCTTGATTTTTATTTATGTATTTCTTTCCAGCACTGTACTCAACTGATTATATTAGTGGATATGTGATGATGATATTGCCTTTGTGAAATGGGTAATCTTGTGGTTATATTTATTGTGAGTTAAATGTACAAAAAAAAATCCTCTTTGTAGGATCCCAGGATTGGAATCTGGCGTATGGATGCTAGGAGCCAAGAATGGGGTTCTACGGAGGCTGTCAGCACCGGATTCGGCGATTTGAATTCCTGTGAATCCGATTTCTGGGTTTGGGGCGTGATAATCAGGCCCATAGAAAGAGCCCTGCTCTTGCATTTTCATTGAGAATCCACGAGATCAATTGGCTCCTCTATCCTCAAGTATCGACATGTCAGAATTTGGATCTTTTAACAGGGGAAGGAGAGTGTATGAAGAGTTCTTGAAGGGGAAGGGGGTGGTTGGAAGTTTGCAGAGGCAGGTGAAGGGGAAATGGGGTGACACCAGAGAGAGAGAGAGAGAGAGAGAGAGAGAGGGCAGGGAGTGCGGCGCGAGAGAGGGCAGGGCATTAAACGACTTAGGCATCTTAGTGTTTTTTTTTTTGTTTTAAATACATCGGATCAACGGTTCGAATCCACAGTTCTTGTCACGGATCGGTTTTACGGTTCGCATCAACGGTTGGTTAACGATTCAGATTGGTTCTACAGGACCCTAAACCGGAACCGATCTGTAATCAACAGTTTAGAAAATTTGGGAACCAGAACTGGACCGTTAGCACTCTGAAACCGGACCAAATCGGACCGATCCAACGGTTCCGGTCCGATTACATGGTTCCAATGGTTAAATGTGCACCCCTAACGACACATACCTATACTACCCTATAGTAGCTGGAGTGTGGATGTCAGATAAACATCATGAGAGGGAAACGGATTGGCTACTCCCCGTGACATGGTCGGTGGTATGTGGGCCCCACCATGACGTATGTGTTTAATCCATCCTGTTCATATATTTTTACATATCATTTTACAGTATGAGTCTAAAAATGAGATATATCCAAATCTTAAGTGGACCACATTACAGGAAACAGTGTTGAATGAGAGTTGACCATTAAAAACATTTTAAGGGCCATAAAAGTTTTAGATCCAGCTAATTTTTGTTTTTTCTCTTCATCTGGGACTGTATGACCTAATCAACAGATTGGACGTCAAATAAATAGTATAGTAGGCCTTAGGAGGATTTTAATGGTGGATATCCAACCGTTATTATTTTCATGTGGTGTGGTCCACCTGAGATTTAAAAATGGATGAACGGAATGAACAAAACGTATACATCCGGATCGGGTTGGGCTGGATCGAATCGGATCCAATTGGATCGGTCCGGGTAGGCATGCATCCGAACTCGACCCGAAAAGCTTTCGGATCTACCTTGACCTACTCGATTCGCACCGATCTAAGCCGTCAGATCAGGTCGGATCGGGTCAGATCCATCGGATCGGGTTAAGATTGCCCAGCTCTAAAGTTCACTCCACCTCATCAAATAGTCTGATGCGAACCAAACCAATTCTGGTCATCTTATAGGCATGATTATTACCCATAAGAACTAGGCCACCATCATACTCGCTATATGTGGTGAACCAACTCTGATGAGCACACATCTGGTACGATACCCCTCTATCCAAAATCTATTCATGATAGAAGTGACTGACCTTGGACACTAATAACACGTCACAGCTACTCGATCCTTCACCAAATTCTGCTGAATTGGCTTCCTTCGGTGAATCATACAATTTCTTCTCCTTCTGGGTTTTGGGATATTGATAATTCTTCTTTATATCCTCTGACAATTCCAACACTTCAACTTGCTATTGCCTTTCGCTTGGATGTAAATCGCAACTTTCCCTTCTCTTGCTTAGATAGTGTTCCTCGTGCAAACAATACATCCATAGAAGTACATTCACCTTCACCTCTACTATTATTTCTCAACTGCTTTCACTGAGCGAGTAAGGTAATGGTCTTGATGTGCAAGGTATCCTTACCATAACATAGAATATCAACTAGATTCTCGTAGGACGTTGGGAGAGATATTAACAAAATTAAGGCTTTGTCTTCTTCATTGATCTTTACTTCCACACTTGTCAACTTGTAAACTAATTTTTTGAAGATGTTACTATACTTAGAGAGATCCGACCCTTCTGCCATCTTCAGAGCATAAAGTTGTCTCTTTAGAAAAAGTCGATTTGTGAGCGACTTCATCATGTAGATGCTCTCCATCTTCGACCATAAAACTACGATAGTCATCTCATCAATGAAATTATATAGGACTTTATTGCCCAAGCAATAATAGATTGTGTTAATCGCTCTCTGATCAAGTTCATCACAATCATATTCTTTCATTAATTCAAGACGTCATACTTTCTTAAGGAGTGTATGCTGCAGCCCTTGCTGAACTAGGAGGGCTTTCATCTTCAACCTCCATAGTTCAAAATTATTTTTATTTGTAAACTTCTTTATCTTAAATTTCACAATTGATCCCCTCAATGTCATGTATCCAGATTCAATTTGATAACAAAACAACCTATGCTTTGATACCACTTGTTGTGCGCGAACACCAGTGAGAATCCCACAGACATGCTTACGAATGTGGTTGTTGTAGAAAAGTTTAGGTTTTTCTCGACTTCTCTGGGCTTGGAAAAGAAGGAATGAAGATGGAGTGTGCATGAAAAACAATGATGATTGCGTTACTATGAAGGAGAGTAGAGATGGTGATTGCAACTTAGAGAAGTGGAGCTGAATGATTAAAGTCATAGTAGAGATTGTTAATCGAGTGCTTAGAATTTGGTGCATGTGCAGTTGGATCGATCGAAGAATTTGTGGGACGACCAAAGCACACTGTGATGTTCCTGATCAACTAAGGTTTATTTCAATTGACCAATAGTCCCTATTGATATCTCGGTCGATCGACGAAATGTTTAAGTGCATGCAAGTTCTGCGTAGATGCGGATCTTATTTCTAATTACATACAAAAGTCTATATAAGCCTCTGTAAAACAAGATTATGATTAAAGAAACGAGTGCTTAACACACACACATATATATATATATATATATATATATATATATATAGATAGAGAGAGAGAGAGAGAGAGAGAGAGAGAGAGAGAGAGAGAGAGAGAGAGAGAGTTTTGAAGGGAGATCTAGGGTTTTTAGAATTTGTAATACGAGACTAAGATTGAAGAAACGAGTGCTTAATGCAGAGAGAGGGTTTTGAATTTCTAAGATATTCCATTTCTTATAACTTTCTTATTATAGTGATTATTTGTAGCTTGGTGCTGTGGTTTTTTTTTTTTTTTTTTTTCTCTCGTAAGGGCTTTCTTTTGTAAAATTTGTATGTTGTCTGTGGTTGCCGGAAGGGCTTTTCCATGTAAAATTTGTATGTTTTCTATGATTGCTTGAATTTTTGTACTCTATTGCATTATTTGATTTTATTAAGGTTACTTCTGTGCCTGACAAATCGTGTTAGGACTTGTTGCGTTTTCAACATTAAACTGGAGCTAGGGCAATATTAGGCAACTCATTTACTCTCACTTACATTCTTTGGCTACTTTCTTTTCAGTAATTGTATCTTTCATTGTATTCCATTTTAATCTCCCAATTAAAATTTTAATTAAGGAATTTGATTCAAACCCATCTTCAGTAAATTCCATTGTATTCTATACCAATATACAATAGAAAAAAATCATTCTTCTTCAAATTCATTTTTTCATTCTCCGAAGCTTATTAGAGTGATACACGCCCTTACTCAAAGGCTGGCTCCGCACATTCCCACTTGTACACGGAAAAAATTGAATGGAAATAAGACCATGAACAAGCATTTACTATGAAGTACATTATAAGGTCAGGCGTGCTCACTGTTCCTCACAAGTAGAAATGAGGAACATATCATATCATTTCATCAAGCAAATCCTAATATCATTCATCTATGTCTTTCTTTCCACGCCTAGTTATGAAACTAGCTCGAGATTTGTCGATGCTTTCAACCTCCTTGTATAGAAGCTATGCATGGCCCCTCAAAGCTTTTTATTGCACGGGCTCTCTACAATAGGTATCGTCTGAAACTCGGTCTTAGAAATACTTTTAATGGTGTGTCTTGATAGGCATAGATTCAAGGTTTCTTCACCATGAAAGTTGGATGCCAAAGGTCATGCATATCCTATGTAAGACAACACATGAATGTAGATATTTTTGAATGGTTGTCCATCATTGGTTTTCTGTGAGGCCTAGCTACTCTAGCCAATACAAAGAGAAATACCATCCATGGACGAGTTTGGATTTTGTTTGCATATATGTATATGTATGAGAGCATGTGACTTACTCTTAGGCATGTGCTTATGCTATAAATATGATTTGGGTAAGGGTGGATGAGCTTGATCTGGGTTCGGCTTGGGCTTGGCATGCATAGGCTGGTGATCGATTTTTGGGCTGAGTCGAGGCTCAAGCCATTTTGGTATGACTTGTCTTGTATCCTAAAAATATTTCATTCTAACCCTTATAATTTATCAACTGATATATCTTAGATGCAAACCATTGTCTTAAGTGTCTATTTCTTTGTAGATGTGTGGCCCACTTGATCGATGGACGGATTAGGAGCATTCAAGTGAGAAATAGGAGTTTTTCAATTTCCAGGCCGGGACGGGTTGGCCAACAATAAAAATCTTCAGTCTCACACCTTAGAAAAGAGATACCGGAGATCCTGAGAAACAAAAAAAGGTAAAATGATAGCAATGAATTAAACTCGGCCAAGCATCTTGGCTTCCCATTTAAGAAAAAGAGTTAAATGATAAGAGGTTTGAAATATTTTAATTTAAGAATTTTCTTTGTATCCATACATAACCATAGGTCTTACCAAGGGGTGCATGGCTTCAAGTACTATGTACTTACCTCATCATCTATTCTCTTCTAGAATACTTGGACTCGGCATGTTGGACATGAATATCTGCTGGGAAAAACACCAAGAAATTTGTAGCAAGCTCTTTGCCCCCAGTGTTATAAGAACAATATATATATATATATATATATATATATATATATATATATATATATATATATATATATATATATATATATATATAGGGAAAAAAAGAAAGGAAAATCAAGGTGTGTACCGCCCGTGCTTCACCATTGCATGAATACATTTCACGTGCATTGGATGCCCGCATTTTAGAGTGGTCATAACTTTCATCGAATAAAAAAGATACTGCAACATAGTGGTGATACACTTTTAAAATATTTAATAGGCGCCCGGGGTTGGATTCAATATAATCGTTTCTACTTTAAGCTTAAAGTACAAATCGACATGTGTGGCCCGTCATAATGTTTTTGTGACAGTTAATCTGACTATCATTTGTGTCATCTATTTTTTCCTTGGATATTAAAAATCAGGCTGATTCAATACTCAGGTGGGCCACACAAGGAACATTTGGGATGAAGACGCCAGGGTCCGCTGTATATTGTATGTTCATAAACTGCATTTTACAAGATGAATGCATGTCCAAAAATCAAGGATATTCCAAAACTCCTTGTGGCCTACTTGCGTTTTGGTAGAAGTAGAACATGATGCATGGAACAAGGCTTAGATGTCATTCAAACAGCATGGTGGACTCACATGTCGATTTGTACATTATGCCTAATATAGAAATGTTTATATTGGATGTGGGCTCATTAAAATAGTTGAGTTTTCAAGGACAGATAGCAATAGTTTATAAAGTTGGACCTCATAACAAATGGGACAATAGTTTTGCATCGAATTCTCCAAGCATATGTGCACATTACGCAATAACACTGAGACGCAACATCCTGATGTGCTCTTACAAGACATCAATTGGAAAATGAGAGCTTGAATTAGAGTAAAAACATCTCATATATAAGGTATATGAAAATCATGTGATGACATGAAAATTGTGGTGCATGTGTACACTGATAATCCAGACCAGTCTTTGTTGTGTCATACACCTTGGGTGGGACATGCCTCAAAGTTCTCCTTGTTAGCACTGTTTCAATTGATGGCCTGCATATATAAGGTTGAGAGAGAGAGAGAGAGAGAGAGAGAGAGAGAGAGAGAGAGAGAGAGAGAGAGAGAGAGAGAGAGAGAGAGAGAGAGAGAGAGAGAGAGAGAGAGAGAGAGAGAGTAAATGGTCCGTGTTCAACTCATAGATTTCCTAATATCCAACGTTGGGTTTTTACAAATGAGAGTTTTCCTGAGGATATTCATTATAGGGTTCAACAAATCAATGGTTTGGATTACCGAAACATAGGTCCCACATACTATGCAAGGCCAGAGAATAGTTTTAGTGTTTTTCAAAAGGAAAATGCGCACCTACCGCTTCCATGGGGAAACGACTTTATCTACACCAGATCCACCCTGTCCATCAGCTGCGCCCTCCCATGTTTGGCCTTGATTCCGAACATCATACCAATCCAAAAATCAGGTGGGCCTCACCATATCAATAATACAAAATCATTCCTAAAATCATAAAATTCATGTAGTGTGGTCCATCTGAGTTCTAGAATAGTGTAATTTTTATATAATCCTTTCATCCTTGTGTGGCATGTCATATGAATGGATTGGATGGCATATATCAACCACGTGGGGCCCATACACATGCTAATGGTGGGAGTTCCCATTCTGACTCTTCGTTATGGTGTGGCCCATTTAAGTTTCGGATCTACATGTATTCTAGGTACCAAGGTGAACATGAGGTAATGGACATGATGAATGGAGGGTGGATCTCATGCACATTCTCCCTCATGTGGTGCTAGGTTAGCCAGCAGGAGAGACACACATATATAATGTGAGGTATGCAGTATGCCAGCACAGGTCTTGTAAGCATGAATCCTTTTATATAAACATTTTTAAACTTTCACATGGACTAAACTTTCGCATGAAAAAAAGGCAATGAATTAATACTCTCAAGTTTATTTCTTTATATATATATATATATATATATATATATATATATATATATATATATATATATATATATATATATATATATATATACGAGCGCATATGGGTTTAGGTACTATGCGCTCGAGCCCACGATAAGCTCCCGTGAGGTTGAGCTGTGTGGGCCCCACCGTGATGCGTGTCGACCATCAACACCGTGCATTTGATGGGTCCCCTTTAAATTATGGGATATCCCAAAAATCAACCGTATATGGAACTCAGGTGGGCCATACCATCTAAAATCATATGAAGACATGCCAAAACATATAAAAACACTTGGTGGGGCCCACTTGAGTTTTGAATGCTGCTGAAACTTGGTCTGAACCCTCATCCAAGTGGGACACACATAATGGATGGGTTGGATTTGCAAACCACATCTCGGTGGGCTCAAAAAACGTCCCATGAATGTTTTAATGGTGCACGACCCCTCTCCACTTCTGTATGTGGTGTGGCCTACACAAGTCACAGATTGTCTTGATTTTTGAGACCTAGGTCCATGATGGAATGGTGCATCTGACTGATGGGGTAGATGTTCGAAACGCATCACGGTGGGGTCCACATAGCTCGACCTATGTGAACCACACCACATACAAAAATTGAGAGGGGTTACCCTCCCATTAAAACATTCATAATCATTTTTTTGGCCCACCAAGATGTGGTTTATAAATCCAGCTCATCCATTATGTGTGTCCCACATGAATGAGGGGTCAGACCAAGTTTTAGACACATCCAAATTTCAGGTGGGTGGGATGTTTGACACACATCATAGTGGGGCCCACACAGCTCAACCTCAGGGGAAGTTCCCATAAGGTCGTCCCCATAGAACCATTTCCATATATATATATATATGAGGAACGCTCAGCTATGCACTGGTTCGTACGTCATTACGTGCGAACCTTACTATCAATCGTAGGATAAGGTAGATAGTCTGGATGAAGGCGCTCTTAGCGCGAGTTTGAAAGAGCGAGTTTCCTTCTCTCGCACGGCTTTTCACCCTCTTTAGCAGGATGCGGCGGAAGCCTTTTCACATAAAATTCTTCACTTGAGATGCTAAGTGGGTCTCACCACAATGTTAGTGATAAATCCGCGCCATCCATACATTTTGAAAAATAATTTTATGGGGTGAACCCAAAACAGACGTAGATCAAAATCTCAAGTGGGCCACACAATGTTGGTTGAACTCTCACCATTAAAAACTTCATGGGGCTACCAAATTTTTTGATCAAGCTGATATTTGTCTTTTTTTTTTTTTTTTTTTTTTCCATCATTCAGGTCTGTATGACCTAATCTATAGATTGGATGCCAAATAAATATCACGATGGGCAATAAAAAATATTTAACGATGAGAATCATTATCATCGCTGCTTCTTGTGGTGTGGTCCACTTGAGATTTGGATCTACCTCAGTTTTGGGATAATGCACTGAAATGATAAGGAAAAATGGATGGATAGGGTAGATTTCTCAAAAACATCATGACGTCACTTCGGTAAGGAGACTGGCTACTCAACCTATCCGTGGGTAATCCGAATGTGAATTGGTTACTGACCTGTTGAGTAGCGAGCATGCTACAGAAGTCACGTCACCAAGTTTTGTGGGCCCCACCATTGTGTAAGTTTTGTATCCACGCTGTCCATCCATATGGAGAGATCATTTTAGGGTAAGATCCAAATAGTAATTCACATCGAAAACTCCAATGGAATCCACCACAGACAGTGGGGAGATTGACGCCACCATTAAAAACTTCTAAAGGCCACAAAAGTTTTCGATCAAGATGATATTTGTGTTTTCTTTCTCTAATGTTTTTGTTAACTTTTTAACAGGTTGGATTTCGAAAAAACATCATAGTAGGCCTTAGGAAAGTTTCAATGGTGGGCACCACTGTTTTCTATGGTTGGGTCTGCTAAGGGTTTGGATCTGCCTCATTATTTGGCTAATGCCTTAAAATGATATCTCCAAATGAATGTACAACACATACATCATAATGGGGTTCACAGAACTTGGTGACATCACTTGTGTAAGAGTCCCCCTACTCAACCTGTCAATATCTAATCTGTGTCCTGGTAATCTGCTTCCGAAGTCACTGTTTCCAAAGTCACTTTGCACACGTATCATGGATATCTAATCCTAACGGTCCATTTAATGTGAAATCCTACGAAGCCTCAAGGCACAAATTTTAAACCTGATAAAAAATTCTGGTGTGCCATATAAAAGAGAAATGTAAATCTAAGGGAATATACCGTTTTCATTTTTAATAGCCCACTAAAGTTTTGAATCAAAGTAAAAATTGGGCCTAGAAGGTTTTATGAGGTGTTGCTTCACATGGATGGTTCAGATTTTGGAGTCACATCACATATCATGAATTTTTAAAAAAGTTACTGCGAGTATAACTAGAGTGCAACTGACCATTCGGCGTGACAGAGAGGGGACGCTAATGGCGTCCCACCGCCACCCGCTATAAATGGGCAGAGCTTTGAGTGGTCATGTGATGTATAGGTTTTATCCACACCGTCCATCTGTTTTTCCTTATCATTTTAGTGCATTATCCCAAAACTGAGGCAGATCCAAATCTCAAGTGGACCACACCACAGGAAGCAGCGGTGATAATGATTCTCATCGTTAAATATTTTTTACAGCCCACTGTGATATTTATTTGACATCCAACCTATATATTAGGTTATACAGACCTGAATGCTGGAAAAAAACAAATATCATCTTGATCCAAAAATTTGGTAGCCCCAAGAAGTTTTTAATGGTGCAAGATCAATCAACACCATGTGGCTTACTTGAGATTTTGATCTACATTAGTTTTGGGTTCACCCCATAAAATTATTTTTAAAAATGTATGGATGGCGCGGATTTATCACTAACATCGTGGTAGGACCCACCTAGCATTCCATGTGAAGAATTTTGTGTGAAAAGGCCTCCGCCGCATCCTATGAGAGAGGGTGAAAAGACGTGCGAGAGAAGGAAACTCACTCTTTCAAACTCGCGCTAAGAGTGCCTTCATCCAGACGGTTGATAGTCTACCTTATCCAACGGTTGATAGCAAGGTTCGCACGTAATGACGTGCGAACCGGTGCATAGCTGAGCGTTCTTCTCTCTCTCTCTCTCTCTCTCTCTCTCTCTCTCTATATATATATATATATATATATATATATATATATATATATATAATAGTGAGCCCCACATGAAATTTGCACCCTGCACTGATTTTAGAATTAAAAATGAAAAACATCAATGGTTGCATTGAGAATGATGTTGGAACTACAGTAGTAAATAATTATTACCTATTTACACTTATTTACAATGGTGAATTAAAAAAATAAATATTCCTTAAATTAATGGGTAATATGGCTTATTGCTGAAATATGCATGGTCAAATTGTAGAAAAGCCGACGGCCTAATTTTAATGGACGAAAGTTCATTAATCAAAGGTTGGAATTATTTGAAGGAAGTCTTGATTGAAATCATATTAATAGAAATTAGTAGGTAGAACACATTATGAATTACATACCGCACTTTTGGCAATGAAAGTAGTTCTCTCGACCCCCAATTCTGATTGAAGTTTACAATTTGTATTAGTTCACAAAATTTTCTCACCTAAAGAAAACCATAATTTAGAAAATAATATATGATCCTTCATTCATGGATTAGTGAAGTGACCTCAAACCCTAAATTCCTAGTTATTAGGGTTGCAACTCCGGTTCTTGTTAGGCTCTTTGGGTTGAGTTAGGATTGGAAAAATCTCAACTTGATTTGAAATAGGGTTAAGTTTGGGTTGCGCGAATTCAGGTTGGGTTATGTTAGGTTGGGAAGGTTCAAATGTATGTGGGTCAGGTTGGGTCTATTTAAGGTTAAGCATAAAGGAATTCAGGTTGGGCACCTTGGGTTGGAATTCACACCAGGTCAGGTTATGAGTTAGGTCTTCTTAAGGTCAGGTTGGGCTGGATTGACCCTCAACCCAACTCAACTTGCACCTATAGTTCCTATGGTTATAAGTAGGACCTGCATTTTGTTGATTTAGACCATTGATCTGATAAGCTGCAACTTGTGGATGCACGATGCGTGAAAAATATTCATGTATGGAAATCATAGCAATTTGACCAGTGGCCCATGTGTCCCATCTAATCAATGGTCTAAATCACAAATCCACAAGCCCTACTTTCATAAACTCACCGGGCCGAAGATCAATACATCCTCTAATGCAAGACATGAAAGACAGTAAAAATAATCAGTAATACTAACCTGCAAACACCACACTCATTGCAATGGAACTGTTCCTTACTGGTCTGTAACAATATTAAACAACAACAGTTCAATGAGTCTTAATAATTTTCCACAAAAATGCTAGAGTCATAATTGAAATTCTTGTTATCACTATTAGGAACATAATCAACAGTTCAAGCTCCGGATCAAGGATCGAAAATGCTCGAAAATGCATAACACACAAGTTACCAAATTGAAACTAAAAAGATGCTGAGATTAAATTGTTAGGCTTTTCTTAGAGCTTAGGAAGGCATTTAACGGTGCTTTTTCAAGCTATAATGACAGTCAGAAGAAGCACTGGTAAAGGCTGCTAACCACTGGTAAAGACAGTTGACCGTCGGTGAAGCTCCCCCTATAGCGGCGGTCAAAAAAACTGCCGGAAAATCCTGATGGGCACTGGAAAATGAATTAGCGATGCCTCCTTTTTCGGACATGTTTGGTTATCGGCAAAGGCTTTGCTGGTGGTTTTTGAGACTTTTACCAACGGTTTTGATCGCCGGTAAAGGTATATTTTCTTGTAGTGTTACTTTATTCCATGTTATCTAAGATCGCACGGCCATGCTTTGATGTAGAGCGGGTCACGGACAGTTACATGACCAAGATGGATCAGAAAAGGCCTGGTCAATGACGGAAGTGATCTGGACTGTCAGACCTTAAATCAGGCATATCTCACAATCCAGAATGAGTTATCGGACGTAAAATATATGATTTTGGGGTAGAACAAGCTACTTTAGCCAACCAACCCGGCTATGCCGGGTTGCACAAGCCAGATTTGCGAAATACCTCTGGATTGATGGTCGTTTCCCTATTTTAATTTTGTTTTTACTATAAGTAGTAAGTTTTAGTTTGATTATAACTCTTCATTAGTCGGGCTCTAGGAGTTGTGCCCAACGTGAAAAGAGCTTAGAATAATTAGGAGAACAGTTTGGTGAAGCCAAATAGGACACTTACTATTTTTAGCTGAAAACCTTGTGCATTAGTAGACATCACGACCGTCTATAAATAGTAAGTTACGAATTCTATGAGTTTTAGTTGTAGTTTGATTCTAATTTCTTTACCATTGTTTGATGCCCCTATATAAATGGTTGTGAACTCGTTTTTATTCATTCATCAATCAATTTCAAATTTTATAGAATTTATTTTCTATTTTGCTTGCTTTCTTTCTCGTGGATTTGAAAAGTCTCTGTGAGAAGTCCAGAGAGAAGTGTCGTGGATTTGGAATAGTTATTCCCTTGAGGAAGACGGTGCTCGACCTCACATCCTCCCCTGCGTCATGCTTATACATTGTTTGAGCTTAAAAATGGATGGTCGCAATCGTAGGTCTACATGTACTACAACATAGATTTCTCTTGGCTCACACTCTCTACTTCTCCCTTTAAGTTTTAAGCATACAGAGAAGGCCAAAAGTCTTTCTTTTCTTTATTTATAGGCCTTTAGTTTTTTTTTTTTTTTTTTTTTTAACATTGAAAATCAAATCTAATAAGAACTGAAAATCAAATATAACAAGAACTTATTTTCCTTGCATTAGCCTTTTAATAGGATTTTCTAAATTGACTATGCAGAGTTACTTAGATCTCAAGTTTTCTAAAACACGTTAAAAATCACATGTATACATAACATGAGTAGTTACCACAATACGATGTTCCCTTAGCTTTTGAAAGAAAAAATGTTTATTTGCTAAGAAGTAATAGATGTATGCATGGTTTGAAGTTGTGGTATAATGGGTCATAATTATTAGAAATGATTTTAATTTTTTTAAACACATACGCCCCTACATGGGCACCCGAACCTGTAACCTATAACCTCAGGGTTGAAACACACTCTTTCTACCACTAAACCCCAGGTTTTATATTGGGCATTAAAAATAATATAGTGGTTACTATCATCCTTATCATATGGTCATCATCATCATTATTATAGGAATTTAATCTTAGGGCAATGCTAACATTTCCGCCCTCTTGGAAACATAACCGCTTCCTTGATTGACATGTGAGACAGACAATCATGAATCAAGAAGTCCATTTATTTGTGCTACCAGGGGCGGGCCGTGGTGATAGTCCTTGTGTTACCTAGAAATAGATGCGCGCAAGGTTTCGATTTCCATAAATGGATCATAATTGCCAATGTGGATTTTATTCCCATCTTCATGGGACATTAGCAGTGTCTCCAAAGTTTCATATGGACAATTCGTATGGCCTATCATAAATCCGGACCATCCATTCATTCATGCTACTAAGGACAGGCCGTGGTGTAAAAAACCATGCTGATCTAATTATCCAAACCCTTTGATCAACCATTCATTGACCCATGGCTTGCCACCAGTGGCATGAACAAATGGACAATCTGGATTAATGATTGGTAATCTAACTTATCAAAAAGTTTTTAAGACATTACTAATGTTCCCAAAGCTTTTAAATTACATGTATGACATACAATTATTTCTCTAGATTTTTCATTCATCCCTAACATTACCAACAAGCCGTGCGAAAATCAGGCCAACATGGCTACTGTAGCCATTATTTGACAAATAATTCTAGAAAATAAAATGCTAAAATGCATAAAAGAGTTATATATATATATATATATATATGAAATCTTTCGTATAAAATGCTATTATTATTTCAATTAAGTGTAACTAATTGAGCAAATTTTCATAATTGACAGCAATAAGGCTGCGTGGGAACATATAATTTCGTTTGAAAATGGCGAGTGATTCCCAATTGAAAGTGTGGATTGGATTCCTAATGCTGATGACACATGGATATGGTGAGGTGGACCACTGGTGGGAATCCAATTTCCGCTTTGGGAATTAGATTCCATGTTGATGACATGTCGGAGCCGGATTCCGAGTCACACATATTACTTCTTATAGAAAATAGCAGATTAGGAGGTGCCATCTCATCTATTGTCATTATGGAAACTAATTAATTAGGTGAATTAGTCTTTTGAGAAAAAGTAAGAATGTGGAGTGGGCCTATCAAAGTGGTTTAGAGAATTTCACCCATGGGATCCATCAGTCTTAGTATAAAAAGACAGATTTCTGATATTCTAACTATAAATAAGTTTGTGGTATCAAATTCATCATAATCTAGTCTAATCAAATGGTTTTGTTGACCTTTATGCTGGATGGTATTCAAAAAGATTGCGACACACACACAATAGACAAGAAAAAACACAAAAATTAAAATTTCAAAATTTCTGTCCTCGAAATTTTTACATAGGGTGTCTACATGCCATAACAAACTCTAATAACATCTTGATGGTACAATGGATTTGTATAGTCGTTACAATGAAAACTGGTTTGCTGTTACAAAAAAAAAAATGAAGGTTGTATATGATAAAGAAACATTAACTATCTTACATCATCATCGTAGAGTTTGCACACTTCACAGAAATACTCTCCCATGATCACACCACAATTTGAACAAACACGTGAAACCTGCATGTATGGAAAACATTCTTTTAAAAAGATAATATTTAAATGGTCCACTCATAATTTAAAAGAAAAGGAGATAACAAATAGAGAAATCACAAATCATGATTGAAGTGGACCGCTAATGCTTGCCTGCTGCTCGGTGTCGCATATCGAACAAATGACCTGAAAAATAAATTCAAACTCAAATATCCATCAACACCAACTTCAAAATAAAAAGAGTACTTATGCGTGTATGATCTAGACCATTCATTAAGTGGGTTCCGCCATGCAAATGCTCTAATTAATCAGGCTAGTCTAATCATTAAATGGGTCACATCTGTAGTCCATATTCTACACACACCTATGGCCCTAGTCCATATTCTACACACACCTATGGCCCTCCTACAAGTAGAACTCAACTTGGTTGGACCCAACTATTAAAATAACCATGTGCAAAATGCCTATACGAATGTAATTCATTATTTCAAGATAGGGATGTGGAACCAAATGAGTATTTGTGATGAAAAAACAATCACATATTTATTTATTTATGGAAAGACAATGTTTCTTTATTTTTTCTTTCTTCTTTCGACCTTTGCATTGAAAGAACAGATTCAAAGTCTTGAAATGGACTCCATTAGAAATTTGAAAACCCTAGCATGTAAGGTTGTAATCGGTCTGGTTTGGTTTGGGTCTTATAATATACTCATGTCTGGTATATAACCAGGTTCGGATGTTACTGGGTCCTAGTCTTATTCTTGAACAGTACTCGCCGGGTCTTTGGGTTTGGTTTAAATTAGAGAATTTATACGGTAGAACCCACTTGAAAAATGTCTTAGATTACACACAAATGTGCCTCTTTGACACATGCATGTGTGTAAACAGGATGTCTTACATGTGCAAATAACCAATATTACATACACATTAAAAAAATACTATGGGGTGGATGTTCGACACATATCATGATAGTCAGGCCCTCAAAGCTCAACCTTATGAGAGTTGGAGATCAACCTAACAGTACCTATTTCTATATACACACAATCCCACTGCAAAGGCTAATTGGACCCCACTCGATCTAACCTAACCCAATGTATTTGAGTCAAACCCTAATATCAGGGCGAGTATGTGAGAGGTAAATAAGTTTCCCAACTAACCTCTGGTATATTCCTTTGTCTGTTGGCATTTAGCTTAGATATTCTCCGAGCTTGTGATTCTGAACAATTGGAATGTTTGCTGGCTTACAATCCAACATTCCAACATCACATATTAAATCCAGTATATATTTTTGCAGATTTCCTTCGTTTGCATGAGGTCGAGCAAGTGCAAACGAAGGAAATCTGCAAATTGTCTTCAAGATACAATGAACTCTCAATCTGATTTTCAACACGAAAATTTGCACATTTAAGTGTTGAATAGATCTCTAGGTTTGACACCGATATGCCTTCAGACGTTCAGAAAAAAACTCAGCAAGAGATCAGATCAAGAGTAATTGCACAGAAGATGATATAATCTTAAGGATTAAGAGTATCTACTTCTGGATTATAGTATCCAGGATTTATATTAATTGAAAGATTATGGATTTCTTCCTAAAGAGGTGTTAAAGAGCCTCTTCAAGAAATCCATACCCATTCACAACAAATAATTGCATTTCCATGAAAGGACATGACTCTGTCCTATGGCAGTTATTTTTGTACCTGTTTAGACAGTAGCAGTTATCCAACAGGAAAAACTATATCCACATAAGCGATACGTGGCATAGGTGCCACATGTACAATCATGTCACAATTACTCTCAATTATAAAAAATTTAATAAAACATCATGGTAGACTCCGGTTCAATATTAGTTGAACCATGGCCCAAAAAGTTTGAACCGTGTGCCAAAAAAACTAAGGTTCTTATTGCTCATTGCGAAGTGTTAAGTGCACATAATAAAGCGCCAAAAAGTGCCCAAGCAACCCTACAACCCACGCCGCGAAGCACCGTCCTCGAGGAGATTTGAACCCTGGTTGCATAAGCAAAAATCCCTTCTTTTACCGACTGGCTATACACACTATTTATGGAAAGTTTAAATAATTAATATATTTATTTACTTTCTAAAAATAACTTTTATTTTTTGAAATTTATTTTTATTCTAAAAAACACAATAATCCCCCACAATTTTAAAAATAAAATTAGATTCTGGAACGAATGACATATCAGTATAAATACGTACATAAGTAAAGGTATCTTTTGGATTTGAACCTTTACTTTAGTGTATACGTATCAAAGTTATGCCAGGTACTTAGTGACCCATTAGTCTTGAACTAAGGACCTTATATGACTCACCGGACACATAACACACATCTATTCATATATAACTGGAGATCTAAAAGTTTGCACATTTCTGGCCTTGTGCGTATCCTTATTTCATGAGTATTCTAGAGACGATCCCAATCTCTTCAAAAGCGGTCTCACTTCTCTACTCATATAGGTAGATCTATCAAAGATGATTCTGCTTCATCTCAGCAAAGTCTACTTATAAATCTATTAAGAGTTAGTACTCAGCCTTTTATGAAATGCAGAAACCAAACACTAGACTTTTAGGAATAAGACTCAAAATTTCTTTTTCTAGTGTATGTTTCAGTCAGATACTTGACTTGTTTGTCCCTTTGAACCTAGCCTATATTTCAAAACATAGGTAGGGTTGCCATCAAGAGTGAAAGTTACATCTTTATGGATCTTAGTCCCATTCCTTTAGTGGTTCTTCTTATTTGATCTCTTGATAAACCTTTTATTAAGGCATCTGCTAAGTTCAAGATAGATTTAACATATTCCACTGTGATTACTCCATCTCTGAGTAATCCTTTAACAAAGTTATTCCTTAGACCTACATTTCTAGACTTACCATTATAAGTCTTACTCATAGCACGATAAAGAGTAGCCTGACTATCACAAAAGATAAATATGGCAAGAGTAGGTTTTGGCCAATACGAAATTTCTAACAGTTGGTATTTTAGTCATTCACCTTCTTTACAAGCAACACCAAGTGCAATAAACTTACTTTCCATTGTAGAGTGAGATATGCACGTTTGTTTCTTAGATGCCCATGATATTACTCCTCCTCCAAGAGTGAATATCCAACCACTTGTAGATTTAGATTTTATGCTATTTACATTCCAGCTTACATCGCTGTACCCCTTCAAGTACAGCGGGATATGATTTATAATGCAGTCCATAGTCTATGGTTCCTTTTAGATACTTTAAAACTCTCAAAATCGCATTCTAGTATACTTGTCCTGAATTACTGGTATACCTACTTAGCATTCCTACGGTGAATGTTATATCGGGTCTAGTGCAATTCATTGCATATATTAAACTCTCAATAGCACTCGCATATTCTTGTTGTGCTTTACATCTACCAGTATTTTTAACCAATTTAATACTTGGATCAAATGGAGTTGAAACCGGTTTACTACCATAATTATTAAACTTCTTTAACACTTTCTCTAGGTAATGAGATTGAGTTAAGGCTATTCCATCAATAAATCTTAATACCTAATATTACATTGGCTTTGTCCATATCCTTCATGTCGAAGTTGGTACTTAGAAACTTTTTAGTTTATTTCACACAGTTCTCATTTGGTCCAAATATTAGTATATCATCTACGTATAGACAGATAATGATTTGACTTTTAATATATATGCACTTATCTGCTTGGTTTACTCTAAAACCATTAGATTGTACTACTTGATCAAACTTTTCATGCCATTGTTTAGGAGCTTGCTTGAGCTCATAAAGAGATTTGACCAATTTACACACTTTCTTCTCTTGCCCGGGTTGAGTAAATCAATTGGCGGATATTCTTATAAAGGCCGTATCAAGCAAAGAGTTTTACAACTCACTAGACAAGTTGCGCATTAAGGATTTATATGCTTCCACTTGAGGGGGAGTGTTGGTGTGAGTTGTCAATTAAGAGATTATAGGAATAAATCAAATCAAAGAGATTCTAGTCCTGAAAATCTGTATAGCGTAATCTGTATAGCTAAGAATAGTGTAGCAAATCTCTCTATAAATGTATACAATACCTTTGTAAATTATAAATGAGAAATACACTGAAAAGCAATTGTGACAAAAAGAAAAAGAGATAACAAATAGAGAAATCACAAATCATGATCGTAGTGGACCACTAATGCTTGCCTGCTGCTCAGTGTCGCATGTCGAACAAATGACCTAAAAATAAATTCAAACTCAAATATCCATCAACACCAACTTCAAAATAAAAAGAGTTATGGGTGTATGATCTGGACCATTCATTAAGTGGGTTCTGCCATGCAAATGCTCTGATTAATTAGGCTAGTCTAATCATTAAATGGGTCACATCTGTAGTCCATATTCTACACACACCTATGGCCCTCCTACAAGTAGAACTCAACTTGGTTGGACCTAGCTATTAAAATAACTGTGTGAAAAATGCCTATACGAATGTAATTCATTATTTCAAGATGGGGATGTGGAACCAAAAGAGTATTTATGATAAAAAACAATCACATATTTATTTATTTATGGAAAGACAATGTTTCTTTCTTTTTTCTTTCTTCTTTCGACCTTTGCATTGAAAGAACAGATTCAAAGTCTTGAAATGGACTCCATTTGAAATTTGAAAACCCTAGCATGTAAGGTTGTAAACGGTATGGTTTGGTTTGGGTCTTATAATATACTCATGTCTGGTATAACCAGGTTCAGATGTTACTGGGTCCTAGTCTTATTCTTAAACAGTACTCGCCGGGTCTTTGGGTTTGGTTTAAATTAGATAATTTGTACGGTAGAACCCACTTGAAAAATGTCTTAGATTACACATAAATGTGCCTCTTTGATGCATGGTGTGTAAACAGGATGTCTTACATGTGCGAATAACCAGTATTGCATACACATTAAAAAATACTATGGGGTGGATGTCCGACACATCATGATAGCCAGGCCCTCAAAGCTCAACCTTATAAGAGCTGGAGGTCAACATAATAGTACCTATTTCCATATACACACAATCCCACTGCAAAGGCTAATTGGACCCCACTTGATCTAACCTGACCCAATGTATTTGAGTCAAAGCTGATGGACCTGACCCTAACCTTAGTAGACCCAATTTTTAATTAGGTCCAAAAAGGTAGGACCAGTACCCAACCTGATTTCTTAATGGGGAAAAAAACAGACCTATTAAAATTGAGTACGTCCATCAGGTAGGCCACTGGCCTGAGTACCCATTTGATATTTACTGCTAGTTGAACTCCTTGAGCTCCCAAAATGGACTTTGTTGGAAATTAATGTCTTGTATTAAGCCCGTTGATTATAAGGATTAGGTGTATTTATCAATTTAAAGGGCATCCATCTGATGAATTCTCAAGATATCAAACACGTGCGACATGCAGTACGTGTATCAGAAAACAAATCAAAATTGCAGAATCCAATTAAATTCACCTGTTTAATATCATGTCTATGGAGTTCATGCCCATCTAGGAGATTGCACGGCATGCTCTAGATCTCATCAAATAAAGAAACCTATCAAAACTCAAACATGAAAGCTCAAATAATCATATTAAAAAAATGCACTCCTTTTTCTTTTACCATTGCTTCGTTGTGACAATGGCAACAAGGAAAGATCTCATTACAGCATGGAGCTCGAATCTGGCAAAGTCTTCTGTAGTGCTTGCACCTGGACGAAAGTAAATGAAGAATGGGAGATATTAATTGTAAATCTCTCTCCTCTAGTCTTTGACTATTGTAAACGCCTCCACTTTGGTTATTGCAAATGTTAGGGTTGTGCACCTAAAAAACTAATACCAACACCAATAATCATCATGATTTATGGCCAAGATCGTCAATATCAATGGTCAAGATATATATCATTGTCAACCCTAACATTTGCAATAATTCAAGTAAGAATTGTGTTCCATGAATCTCAGTACCTTATTAGTCTATGCCTGCAAAGTAAGTTTTGGGACGAACATATAGTTATTTCTATGTGGTCATCTAGCGTAAGGAGAATGATGATGAATCGGGATAGAAGGTCTTCATCGTCGGGTTCACTATGGTTATTCTTATGTGACCATTCAACATAAGGAGAACAATGTTGAGTCAGGATAGAAGGTCTTTACCGTCGGGCTCACTATAGCTATTTATTCTTGTATGGCCATTCAGTGTAAGGAGAATGATGATGAGCTTGGATGGAAGGTCTTCACCATTGTGCTCAACGATGAGTTGATGCCTTCACCCTATTATACATAAGCTTGAGCAATCATGGACATGGGATCTTTTTACTGACTTGGATATTTACATTGGAGGACAATTTTAAGTCTCCAGATCGGGTGTCCCATAGTGCTTGGACGAAATTCAATTGTGTGTATACCAACTTTTACTAATCTTTAGACTTGATGACGTACAAGAAATTCAAGTTCTTAGTTATAATATGCTTTAGCTTGCCACATGGAGCCAACTACAGTGGTTTGTACATTGGTGTGGTTGGGTCCATGCACTTGCATATAGTTGAAGTCCATATGATCTAATAAATGATCCATTGGTTGATTATAAACATTCTTATATATGATTGAGATCTGGTAAATCAAACCATTCATCAAAATGGTTTCAAATGGTTTGGTAAATGTTCACAACCACAGATATTTTGTTTTAGCTATAACAAGGTTTTTATGCACTTGATGGTTATTCTAACAGTTGAAATGTTGTGATCAACTATGGGATTTGCGTGGGAATTGGATCAAGGCTAGATGACCATGTTCATTAGAGAGATATAGTCAATTTAAGTGTGTGTGTGTGTGTGTGTGTGTGTGTGTGTGTGTGTATGATTTAGTGATGTGGACTTTTTGGTATTTCTTCTTTGTTAGATTGTTTATATTCGAATCTTTTTATATTATTTGTTCTTCTATGAACATGTTGATAGTACACACATTCATCACATCCTTCTTTATGGGATGCGGATTCAAATACGTTACCAGGTAGAGGTTGTGCATCTCACACGACAATCGCCTTGGTGTATTGATTGTAAGCAAGATGAGATGTGTGACCACAAAATTGTTGTGATTATTCTATTACCTGCACATCACCTCGAACTGGGTTCGAGATTAGGTCCTTTGAGGACCGAGCATGACCATTTCCACTAGGGACATGTGACTTAAATAAGCCAAATGTAAGACTTCATCATGGTGCTTATAAGAGCGATTGAGTTGAGTAGCTCAAACTAAGCGCCTGAATGGCAACCAGGTTAGGATTTATATGCTGTAGAGGTTGATGTAGTCCTTCTAAGGAGCTTCACTATAGCATGCTTTTCATACAACGTGTGTTAGTGATGACCGAAAACACCAACATCATGGACGGAGAATGGATACGAGTTTCTCCTCCATATGACAAAACCTGTGCATAGGTGACCCTTGTGCCTTATGACGGTCTATGCCTTAAAATGGAGGCTCAATGCTGCTACTCTAGCTCATTTCCAAAGACTATAAAGAAAATGGTACAAAGCGTGTATGAGAAAGCGATTAGACCAAAGCACTGCGGGAAGATTGTCTAGTTTTACACCTTATATATTTGTGTGGCATGTTTATGTGCACGAGTAAGATGAGTTCATGGTCGGCCAACGTGTCCCTCAACACTTTCGCACTCATGGCTGTGAACAAGAAAAATGACAACCACTCGGGGTGTGAATACCCATGAGAGGTTAATGAGTATCCTTTTTTGGTGCAACTGAGACAAGTTTGGGGAAGGTTAGTGTTGAAGAAGACAAGATGCATTATGCTTATTGATGTAAACATGGTATATTTGTTCTCTATTGAGGTTATTTGTTGGGTTGATGACTAGCTTGTCTGAGCGGGAGATGTAACTACAAGGTGGGTCTATTGTGCACAACTGTACGTCACATGTTAGGTTCTGAAGCAACCTTAGAATGAATCAAGCTTGCAATAGAGAAATGAAAATTCGAGCAATCACAGAGAACACATCGATTTGACATGGAAAAACCTTTGCGGGAAAAAATCACATCGCCAAGCGACAAGCAATCCACTATAAATATGGAATTACAAGAGATGAACAACTTACAAATTTGAAATGCTCACTTCTACAAGCGAATTCACATTCTCAAAACTCTAGTTCTCTCTAGGACAACACTAGAATACTCTAATCCCGCATATAACATAGTTTATATAACTTGGTTTCAGAATTATAAACAAAACCGTGTACTTATATTGAAGTTACACACACTGTTGATCAAACCTTTGATCGATTAAGTTCGATCAATTGCCTTCTATCGATTGAGACCACATATTCAATTCAATCGAACATGCTCAAAAGTGTCCAGAGACATAACTTGGTTTTTTTAATTATCTCAATTGATCAAGCTCTGATGTTTGATCAATTGAACATGTCCAAAACTGTCTAGAGACTAAATTGATCTATTCAGGATTTTCTCAATCAATCGACCAAGTGTCAATTAATTGAAGACCCTCAATTTCACCAGATTGAAAGCACCTTGATCAACAATCTCCACCGTGACTTCAATCTAAAGTCTCCATTGATCTAAGTTATTATCCCCATCTCTAATCTTCATTATAGCTTCCCATCGCTTCATGTTCTCACTCCACCTTCATTCATCCATCGCCAAGCCTAGAGAAGTCAAGTAAAACCTAAACTTCTCTAGAAGAACTGCATTTGTGAGCATGTCAGCCAAATTTTATCTAGTGTGAATCTTCTCAAGAGTAACATCGCCTTCCTCTAGCGTTTGCCGAATAAAATGATGATGTGCATTAATGTGTTTAGTCCGGGAGTGATACACTGAGATCTTCACCAAATTGATAGCCGAGGTGATGAGCCTCCTTTGATGATATGCCGACGTATTCACATGGTCCCATCAGGACATGCCCATCATTAGCCCTAAAAATTATGGTTCATAAATTGAACGTTGACCCCGACTACCGACCAATCAGACAAACGACAGGTAGTACACTTGAAAATGTGACAAGTGTCAGGGATTCACGACAATACCCCGTTATCCGCTCGAGCAGCTGACTCCTATGATCATCCTATGGACCTTCGCCCAATGGGGATCGACATCATCGGCCAGGGGCAGACTAAATTTGCAGTTGTTGTAGCCGACTATTTCATCAAGTAGGCCGACGTCGAGCCCCTGACCAAGATTACTAAGCAGAAGATCACCGACTTCATCTGGAAGAACATCATATACCGATATGGGATCCCCCACACGATCATCTCGGACAATGGGAAAGTTTGACAACAACCAATTTTGAGGAAGATTTGGAATGTCTATTCATCACCCCGACATCCTCAGGCTAACGGACAGGTCGAAGCAGTCAACAAGATCATCAAGAACCACCTCCGAACCAAACTTGAGAAAGCTAAAGGAGCCTGGGCAGAAGAGCTTCCCTACATTCTCTGGGCTTACCGAACTACTGCCTAGACAACCATAAGGGAAACTCCTTTCTCCCCGGCCTTTGGCGCTGAAGCCATTGTCCCGGTTGAGATCGGACTCCCGACTGCTCGGATCCTTTCTTACAACAAACATCTAGATGTCAAGCAGATGACACTGGACCTCGACCTGATTGAAAAAAGAAGGGAGCAAGCCCAACTCAGAGTCACAACTCAACAATGGCAAGTCGCCCATTTCTACAATTCTAGAGTGAGAATAAAAAGGTTCCGAGCCGGAGACCTAGTCCCCCATATACCCTTCCAGAACACAAAGGGACTCGGCTCAGGACCCTGGGACCGAACTGGGAAGGACCCTACATAGTGACAAGCACGAGCCAACTGGGGATGTATCGGCTCGAAGACATGGAAGGACGATCCTTACCACATCCGTGAAACATCGAGCACCTGAAAATCTACTATCCGTAAGGGTCGACCAGGTCTAATCACAAGACCTACTTTTTTGTTGTTTTTAATCTACAATGTCGGAACCTATGTATTTTCTCCTAAAGCTATAATAAAAACTCCGAGCTCGAGAAGACTTTACTCTCTACTTTCCTGTCTACAAACATTTTACCTACATAAATCTACTGAGGGCTTCCCTTAGTATAAGGGAAGAATAACCCTCACCAATCTCTGACCTTTAAAGAAGAGGTCGGACCACGAGCTATCGCTATTACATAAACAGCTCGACCAGCAATAGGAACAATGCTCCGAAAAGCAAAAGTGTTCGACCAAGTATCACAGTTCGACCAAGGGGCCAACCTCGGCAAAACCCAAAAGTACCAACCTGCCCATTGACAATAATAAAACTGACTAATCTACTTAGAAAATCTATGCAAACGACCATTGCAAATGAAAAACTCTTTCATTGATAACGGTATAGAAAGTACATTATAGAAAGAAGATTACAAGAAAAAGATAAAGAAAATCATGATGAAGGAGGAGGCTGCTCGGATGGCGTGTCCTCAGGAAGCACCTCAAAATCTTCAGATGGGTCGACCTCGAAAGTAGAGAGGTCGAGCTTGGGATACGCCCCATTTACGTCCTCCAAGCACTTTTCATACCCGAGGCCGTAAAGGGCGTCACTATTCTCCTCATAGTCCTTGGAGACCTTGTACTCCTCCACGGCAGCCGCCCAAGTAATAGGGATGGCCGTTGGGCTTCTTTCATCTTAATATTATATTTGCGCCTTAGCTCACCCAGGTCAGACTTCCACTGAGCGCCTCTCTCCAGAGCTTCGGTGAGGAGCTTCTTAGACGCCTCCAGCTTGGTCAGTGCTGCCTCCACTTGAGCCTTAAGGGCCATGTTCGCCCCTTCCGCCTGAGCCCTCAAAGTGACGTTCTCAGAGCGGAGTTGCTCGGCTTCAACGCCCTTCTGCAACAACGCGGCCTCAACCTCCTTGTACTCTGTTTACTGCACAGTATCTCGCGGCGAGAGTTCAGGAGAGAAGAGGTGAACTGAAACAAAACCCATATTAGAAAACACAAAAATAGCTAAGTAATCAAAGAAAATCTCAAAAGAAAAACTCACCTAACAAGGAGACTCACCAACTACCCTACAAACTTGTCTAGATGCATGTCCATCGTCCTGGTGAATTCGACATCGGGAACATGTCGTTCAATCCAGGGCAGAAGGCCCTCCATCGTGGCACGAGCCGACCTGAGGGACCCCTGGTCCCCGTCACCTCGTCACCTCGGCCACCAACTAGGCCCTTCACTTGAGGCACGGGAGTCTCGGCCTCAGTATTGGTAACCCTCCGAGCCCCAGAAACCTGGACCTCAGAAACAGAAGCCAGCCTCACAACCACTTGGGCCGCCTCGAAGACGGTAGTAGAAGTCATGGTCGACACGGTATTTGTGGCTTCCCGGCCTGTAGAAGATGAAGACCTGACCGTTCCCTTCTTCTTCGAGGTCGCCTTCTTCTTTTTCTAGGCCACCTCGGTCAGAGAGGGCGTTTTACGCTTCAATCCTCTTGGATCAGACATTTTTATACGATAAAAAATAGAGGTTAGCAAACACATAAGCGAAAAAGAAACCTAGGTTAAACTCGTAAAGGATATACCTGTAAAAAATAAGTCAAGACTTTATTTGAGTAGCAATTGGGGCATGATCAAATGCTTCCAAGACCTTAGCTCGGCGTCCACTGACCTCACTTCAACAATCCGAGCTCGTTCTTCTGCACCCATTCCAGCAGGGTACTTAGGCAAAATTGTCATGAGCAGCCACAATTAGAAACCAAAAGGGGGGGGGGGGGGGATAAAAGTAAAAGCACAACGATACGGATATACCGGCCTGGTGTAGCAAAGGAGGTCGGAACCTAAGAGCTCAGCTTGGAAATTCCTAGCGTCTCCCAGTCCCCCGGCGCCCAGAACCACTTAGTTTTCCAATTCTTGTTTGAGGTCGGGATGCTCGTGACTATGGCTTTACCAGTCTTCTTTCAAGTAGTAAAATAATACCAACCCTCACGAAAAGGTTGGATTTCACTTAGTACAAGTGAAGGAACTCATTCACCGTCAGCTCAGGATGATCAAGCTCGGACCAGAGAATGAAGGTCTCCACTAGCACTCTCCAAGCATTAGGGATTAGCTACCTCAGGGCTAGCCCCAAGTATGCGAGGACTCTCCTCACTATCCCCTGCAAAGGGAGCCTTAACTTACACTGGAGAGCGACCTGGAAAATAGCCACCTTGCCCTCCTCAGGTTCATTAGGGAGCTCGCCCGGTGCAAGAGCTCGGAGTATCATGGAATCAGGAACATGATATCTCGACCTGATCCGTACCAGGTCGGTCTCTGTTAGCGAGGACTCTACCAGTCCTTTCTCCTCTTCCTCTAACGAGGAGCTGCTGACTTCTTCGATTATTAGGGAAGCCCCCTCTGCGCCCTCTAGTTGTTCAGCCGAGTACCACTCAGCCATTCGCGACTCGTGGGATGATCGGAAATCCTTGTTGCTCATCATCATCAAGGGTGATGGTGGGTTTGATATGGGGCGAAGATCATCTGCCTCACCATCACTAAGAGATGTCCCCTCCTGCTGACCAGATGTTTCTAGCATGATTTTGGGATCAATGGTCACCGGAAACTCAAGGAAAAGAAGAAAAAGATGGAGGGAGGGAAATAAGGAAGCAGAAACGAGGCTCACCAAGGAAGAAAACTCACCTGAGAAGACACCGAAAGATTGCTAGCTGGGAATCGCCTAACGCCGAAGGAAAGTAAACACAGTAAAAGCAAATGGGCAAATAACCCTACCCAATGCTAGGGCATCCCCTTTTATAGCAAAACCATTTGTACGACATTTAATGCGCGCATTCAATGCGGCAGCCAAAGCAGCTCCTCGACACTCGCGCTCGAACATGTGGAGCTCTACCACTCGTTGCACGATTTCATGACCAAGAGCAGGCCACGCGTCATCGTCACATATGACGAATGCCAAAAAGGCGCCCTGGAAGCACGCGTGGCTTCGAGCCATGAATATGCCTCCTCAAGTGCTACATATCATAATTGCAGATATGCTCCGGTTCATGTATCTATTGCCTAACTTGACATTAATAACAAGCTGACTCGATACCTTGGAAGAAAATGATCCGACCTGATCAGGACCAACCTACTTCACAAGCTCGGAAGTAAGGGGGCTTATTGTTATGGGAAAAATAGGCCGACCAATAATCAATGGCCAGGTTGGATCCTCATACACTTAGCCAGGTCGGACAACAACGAACCTAAATGAGAAATCCGCCACTCAGCTCTGGACCGAGTGGCAATCGGGCTCAAGCTTGGTCTCTCGTTAGTAAGTCGAAAAACAGCCCAACCTGCACAATATCAAAGGGAGCCCAAGCACGCACGAAAGGATCAGGTCGGCATCCCCCCGGCTAAGATTAGCCAAGACCACCTTAGCCTCCTACTGCATGCATCCGATGATTCCAAACAATCAAAGATCCACCCGAGATCCTCTCCAAAGATATCGGAAGATATCCGCGACATGCTCAGGATCCCGAGATCTTCATCAATGATATCAGGAGATTCTCCCACTCGTTTATGATCTGAATCCCTCTACAATACGTACCTACTAAATAGGGAGATCCCATCTACGTCACCACGTCTCCTCAACTATCAATAGGGGCATCTCTAATAATGAAATGTATACACAATCTTTAGCCTAAAACCCCTTCCTCTATTAGACCCGGATCTAACTTAGCCATCAAAGGGTCCCTTGCACTAACCACGGTCTCCTTTGTCCATCCATTTTTTTTGCCGTATTTTTAGCGGTGACCCTTCTTTTATATAGGTTATATGCTACAAACACATCCACCATTTATGGAATAAGCTTATTCTAAAAGGACTTGCAAAGTTGTACTTCTTTACAAATTGTGGAATTTTCAGTATTAATGTCCATGGTATATGTAAACGTAAAGATAAGATTATCATTTTAATAAAGAAAAATGATCCAATACAACACTGACTGTACATAAGTCATGATACATCCATTTTTCTGGTCATTATGTCAATTAAATAGAAAATCTTATCTTATATGAAAAGGAGGGTCACAAATTGATGATCACTGTATCCGTGGATAGTCCATATTTTCATATGAAGGGATTATTAACTTTTAGCCCACCTTTTATAAGGATATAATATTCTACATATGTGACATGTTGGTAAAGAAAGGTTGTAACGGATCATCTACAACCTAAGAAAACACATGCAACGCAGGCTGCAGGTCCGGTTGGGTCGAGGGTTAACCCATGCCGGATCTGCCGGACCTGAGTTCAAGAGGACCCAATCCACCACCCAACCTGACCCAAGTTACAACCCAAGGTCCCCAACCTCAATCCCTCTGTATTGGATGCTAAATTGACCCAACTCAACACAAATACGTGTGATAATTCCCATTCCAACCTAACCTGACCTAAATTAACTCAACCCAAACACAATCCATTATAAATTAAGTTGGATTTTTCCAATTCTAATGGAACCCAAGCACCCTGACAAAACAGATGGAGGGGGTAAATTACTCACAAACATCAAGGTGTCAATGTAGCTTTCAAACACGATTTTCAAGATTGACAGTTATTTTCCATGTACAACCAAACACTGCATGAATCAAAACATGCACTTAAGCACTACATCATACATGATCCAAACACAAAATGAATAGCTCACTCCCATGACAATAAGAGACACTCCACAGGCAAGTGCATTTATTGCAGAAATCCTACATGATCCAAACACAATGAATAGCTCACTCCCATGACAATAAGAGGCACTCCACAGACAAGTGCATTTATTGCAGAAAATTAATTTCATCCCACTTAATACCATCTAATTCCAAACCAAACACCCCTTTACAAAGGAATGGGTTGACACAAACCTAAGCTGCAATTCTAGAAAACATAAGGGCCTTCCATGTAAAATATTACAAAGGAATGGTTATATGCAAAAATTCCTAATCATCACAAGAAAAAGGACAAAAAGTTCAGTAGAATTACCCATATACCATCTTGCCGAAATCCGGCCATTGATTTGCTGAGGAAGAGGCTTCCATCGGTTCAGCAGCAAAGGAGCTTTGTTGGGGCTATTTATGTATGCATCAATGTGACAATGTATATAAAATTTCCAAAGAGAAACCATTAGGACGTGAACTTTACAACAATCTATTTATAACCAATGAATCAAATGTGTAGAAGATCCAATCCATGCAAAAGGTGGGCCACACCATGATTGTCACTTGGTATGAGCCGATCCACTAATTGAGTGGTCCACACTACTTCAATGATTCATACCATCGGCTCTCCATTTATTTTGACTGTTGTCCCAATTGATGAGTGGATTGGACAGACCATAATACCGGGTGATCATCATGATGTGTGGCCCACCTTTTTTTTTTTTCACGGATCTGAACATATTCTACACATATGACGTATTAGCTGGAAATAAATTGTCCCACGTGAAAGCTCACTTACAACCGCTGTATGTACCTGAGATAGGGGTTCAGATTGATGGTGGGCGTCACTCTCCCCACTGTTTTCTGTGGTGTGGTCGACTGGAGACTTGGATTAGACTCATTCTTTGGATATTTCCTCAAAATGATCTCTTCAAATGGATGGATGGCGTGGATGCAAAATATACATCATCATGGGGCCCACAGAACTTAGTGATGTCACTTCAGTAGCGAGTATCGCTACTCAACCGGTCAGTAGCTAATCCACGTCCTCGTTAAGGCATGAGAAATGCCACAATGCAGGCCGCGTCCTTTGTTAAGGCATGAGAAATGCCACCATGCACGCCGCTGCATGGTAAGCTCAGGAGGAGTGCAAGTGTACTCGCTCAAATGCACTTTCAGGACACTTTAGTGAGATCTGAGCCATTCATCAGGTGATCCCCTCTGTCTATTTGTCGTGTCCCAAAAATCAGTTTCTTATGATCATCTTGTTCTCCACACGTGTACAAAATCAATG
Organism: Magnolia changhungtana; assembly: GCA_030180095.1. NCBI lineage: Eukaryota > Viridiplantae > Streptophyta > Magnoliopsida > Magnoliales > Magnoliaceae > Magnolia > Magnolia changhungtana. Next base: position 2,233,978 of record JASAUF010000647.1, on the reverse strand, counting down.
AATGGTTTAGAGAAACTGACCAATGACACCAATTCTCAGGTGCAAGTGTCGACTGAGTCAACTCAGTGACTGAACTTGGAATTCAGCTGAGTCAACTTGATTGGGCTCAGTTCTAAGCTAAGTTGTCGGATTGACTCGTTTTGTACAAGACTCGGTTTTGGATTCGGTTGACTGGAAATGAGTGGGGTCCAGTTTTTGAACTATTAACTTTTGGGGCCATATTTTCTTGTACCCATTATTGCATTTCTCTTCTTCACTGTCCTTTGTCAACCTATTGTGATACTGGAGCCGTCCATCATGGCCCCATTGGTGACATCATATACAAGAGTACGGCCCAAAGAGTAATGCGTGTTTAGTAAGGGGAAGCGGATTTATGTAATTTATCCACTCTGTCCATCCATTTTATTAGATAATTTTAGGAATTGAGCCCAAAAATGAGGCATATCCAATGGGCAAATGGACCACACCATAGGAAAAAGTTGAATTGAACCTCTACCGTTGAAAAATTCTTGGGGGCCACAGAAGTTTTGGATCAAGCTTATATTTGTGTTTTCCATTCATCCATGTTTTTATGATCTTACGAACGGGTTGGATGACAAATAAACATCACTGTGGGGCCTAGAAAGGTTTCGACGGTGGAAATCATTATCCCCACTGTTTCCAGTGGTATGATCAACTTGATCTTTTGGGCTCAACCCCTTAAATTATAGGGAAAAACAGATGGACGGCGGGGATAGACCACTTACATTCAAGGTGGGCCCAACTGAGTTTTCTCAGTACGCAATCCGATTTCTTAGTAGGGCAACTTAAGGCCCGTTTGGTAATGTATTAATTAAAGATCATACTTTATATAAATGGTTGATTATTATAAGCTTTTAATCTTAAGAAAAGAATAATCTCAAATGCATAATTATTGTTAATTGAAATGAGATAAACCCACTTTTTAAGAGTCAACCAAACAGGCTTAGGGTATGTTTAAATGGTTGTATTGTAGTGAATTGCATTGCATTATTGCAATTATTATATATTATAATACCTCCCTCTTGGTTCTAAGGTTCTTTGACTAAGATATCTTTTATTTGAATAGCCATAGTAATAATAAAATGATTATGGTGTATAAGCCCTCTTCCCACTCTAACAATGATTAGACTGTACAAGCCCCGTTCAAAATATTACATCCTAGGGCATCTGTATTTAGGTATTTGACCACCAAACAATTCACCCAAATACTACCGTAAACAAATTAATACTGTATTAATATAATGATTGCTATAATGCATTACAATAACACTAAATATTATAATAATCCAAACAAGCCTTAAATGATTGTGTATTTTTTAGGCATCTTAATATTATGTTGGGGCAAATGTAATGTGTGGATTCGATGGTATAAAAGTGAAAGTGAAGCACTATAAAACATGTCTATTTTAAAAATTTTAGAAATGATTTTTGCCTGTGCAAAGGAATGCTCACTAGAGATGTTAATTCTCAACTATGAGGGAAGATAATGTTGTACACATTATAAATTTCTAAATTTGGTTGACAATGGTTTATAAGAGGGAAGAGATTTCTCTAGAATAGAGGAGAGAGAGAAGTATTAATTTCAAAGAAAAACCTTATACCTATATTTATAATATTTTATTTTAGAGAAATTCCAGTTAGATACTAACTCCAATATTCATTATGAGCGGATATATTTTCTCGATGGTAGATAGTACGATCAGCCAACATAGCATCAAGTAGAAGTTTACCTAGGGTTGCTCTAGGATTGATAGATCGTTACCTATATACATTATAACAACACCCGAGTAGTTGAATTGTGTAGGAGCCTCATTATTATTACAAGGCATGTTGATAGAAAATACCACATTATAGGAGAATATGTGGAGGACATGATTGAGGTTCAGAGGGTAGCTTTGGCATATAATATCTCCGGATCCTCTGGCTAACTTGTTCGTCCTTTTAATATGCCTATGTGCTCGGTATGGGATTATATATAGAGATCATTTAATTTTAATTTTAGGGCAAGTGGGAAATTAATGTTTTGTTGCACCTCAATTTAGTTTTATACATGGATTACTCATTGATTCATTAGGCTAGTTAATGTGTTCCAAGCATGTTTATCATTATTATGGGTTTGTGAGATTTACCTCTACTATCCTTGGGTAGCCTAAGATTGGACAAACTCCGCCATTGGGCTTGACTTGGTGTCAATGTGCCTTTGCCGTACCTTATATGACTGTGTGAGTGTGTCATGGGCCTTTAATCACTTATATTAGCAAGATCATTTGTAAGTAACTAAACTGGAAGGCTCGTCATGCCTAAACTAGGAGATACTTACGATTGTATTAGCTCTATTAAATCCATTGACCCTAGGATTTGTGAACAAAGATATCCAAATAGATACTATTTTGACTCAATTTACAAGGTTACCACATGGCCACTGAAAGTGGGTATGATCAAGTAGTTTCATCGAGATTATCAAAGTCCACATGATTCAACATGAGATCCACTTGGTTTGCTTATGATATGAACCATCCATCAAGTGTTTTAAAGGTTGATAAACACTTACATAATTTTTAATTAGTTAATCGTAGGTTTTCAATCATTAACTTTGAGTTTTAACTAATGATTTATTTTAAACCCTTCTTGATGGACATCCAATGGCTAATATATGTTGATTCAATCCTTATAGCAGCACATGATTTTTCAAGGATGGTAACCATGGATAGCGGAGGGATGTGGTCAGTTCTGGTGCATGAATTATGGAGGTAAATAGCTTCATTTACAATAAAGTGTACAGAAGTTTGTAGGGTGGTGGAGCATCATACTAGGTGCACCTCCTTAAACCATAACCCCTCCTTATATATTGATCCTTAGGAGCGAAGGATGAGGGTTGTGAAAGTCCAAGCGTCCCTTGAACATCCACATGTGAAAAGTCAACGTAACACTCCATACTTTTCAATCTCATGGGTTACAACCATACTTTTCAGTACTCGAGTGTTACCATGAATAACTAGCTTATTGGATCGTGCACCTCACTCTAGCCTAACTCCAACCGATAGGGGTAATCTTTACTCGTAGATCAAGCCATCCATCCGTTGATTCTTAAGATGGACCATCACATCTTCATTCGTATTAAAGGAAATTGGGTAGCCTGTTTACTAGAGCCTTTTCTGAAACCCCAACCTAGTCAAAAACTTAACATAACACTCTAGTAGGCAGAGCGAACTATCCTTTGTCGATCTTGAGGCTTAAACTAGCGAACCTATCAGAGCGACGGTCTGGATCATGATGACAAGGTGATCCAACCATTAACTTTCACTTGGACATCCTTGGGGAACCCTAGACTAGGATTTGTGAACTCAAGCAAGTCCAATCATTAGATTTGAGGAATAATAATCAAATGTAAACAAACCATGCCCACGATTATGATAAAGTTTCAACGATCCAAACCAATACTATCACACTACTAACCTCTCAGATCGGTAAAACATGCTACAAATCCATTCCATGCATAATGATAGGCCTTATAAAGGAGAAGTCCAGCAATAAGTAATCCCCCATCTCAGTTTCCTATCAAGAGGCTCACCTGAGTTTTAGATCAGCCCCATCCATGGACCCATGGCCCAAAATGAGTGGACTAAAGGGATGAACGAAGTGGATTTTACACTGCATCACCATGGGCCCCACATTGGTGGTGTGTGTTCACTAGAAGAGATGCACCTAGACTGGTTCATGAACCCTAGAACGCCTAACATCGTTATGTACCAATTGAAGATCAATCAGACCGTTGGATTGTTAAGGATCAACCTGTAAAGCTCAAATTTTACTTGGTGTGGTCCATCTGAGCTTTAGATCTGTCTGCTTTCTGGCCAGAGATCCTTATTGGACACATGGAGTCGGGTGGTCAGAGTAGATTCGTCGAATACATTGTTGTAGGCCCCACACACTGTGCTTGTGTACCAGTGTACCCCAATAGGAGTGCACTCATGATTACAAGACCCGGTTAAGTCGGGTTTGACCCGCTGACCCGAGCCCGAATGAGAATTTCTTCTTTTTTCTTTTTATTTCCCGCCCAAGCTACATTTCAAACAAGCATCGTTTGATCCAACTATGGCCCACCACGACGATCCATTAGAGCGATCCAAATCATCCATCATGAGCAGAATTCAAATCCGACCAAACCCTAACCATTCTCATACGTTGAAACATGTGTGCAAGCACACAATTTTGGGTGCAAATAGATGTGCGTGCCGCACATTTTTGAAAACGAAAACCATTTGGTTGCCTCGCTGGCAATCCATGTGCTTCCACCACATCCTAACCATCCATTTCGAGAGATCCTACCCTTCATGCATTCTGCGTTTTAGGGTTTCCGCGGCTACAGAAGCAGGTGAAAGGAATCTTCACCGTTTGTGCGTTGGCACGATCCCAACAATCCATTTGCTTCTAAAAGACCTTGCGGAGCATCCTATACGTCGATTTTAGGGCGTCTCATAACTTCCTTCGTAGTAGATAAGAGATCTCGTGTGAGATCGCAAGTTCAAAAGAAACTACTCGCAGCTCAAAAAATCTCACTCACCATGGAGATTTTTGTGTTGTTCCAAAATGTGGACCCCACAGTGATCTCTGAACCTATCCACACCATCCATGCGTTGTTGATCGTAAGATCACCCATTAATGGCAGGATCATCTTCCTCGTTAAGCTAAAGATACCCATCATCGGGTAACGGGTCCCATTCATTGATTCGATTGGTCTATTGATTGGGCTAGGGACCTAAAAGTTTATCCCTGACATATGATCTAAGCCATGCAATTGGACCTCCTGTATCTGTTAATGATTGTAATTAAACCATTGAGTTCACTGTTGTTGCGAGATGTCTTAAATCTGAGTCCTTTCGCAACTGGGATGCGAAAGGGTCTTATTGCGAGATGTCTTAAATCTGAGTCCTTTCGCAACTGGGATGCAAAAGGGAGGTTTCCTAAACTATAATTAGGGGTCCCTAGGGCTATTCTAAGATTATTCTAAGGACTTTCTAAAGGAGTTCCAAGGGTTCCTAAAATGATTTTAGGGTTTCTAAAGGGTGTAGCAAGGGTGAGATTCGAGGTTGTTCGAATCAGGTAAGTCCTCTCTCTTTGTAATTTATATTTTCATAGTGGAGATTTGTCGCTTTGTGCCGTAGTTTTTTCTTGCAAGGGTTTTCCATGTTAAATCTGTGTTCTCTTGTGTGTGCTTGGTGCCATTGGATTGCTATCCTAGATCTAGATATGTGTGATTCCACAGGCAAAATCCCCAACAACTGTTGGGTGTAACTAATCCATTGATTAGTTGCTTCGAACTCTCTAGAATAGGTTACTAGAGCCTTTAAAAGGCTGCCTTTTAGGGCAACCCTTTCCAGAAAAGGAAAGGCAAAAAGAGAGAGATTTCAAGTCAAGGGTTGTTGCACCAACTTGACTCAGTGAGTTGTAGGGCCGAGTTTGGGTCGAGCTCAATCCAGGTCATCCCAGAGAAGAAGAGAGATGGTAGGAGGAGGTGGGAGGTGTATTGAGTTGATTTCAGGTTCAAGGAAGTCAACTCGCTACCAAACTTGATGTTGACTCTAACCGAGTTTGTCCGGGTTTCATGGCTGGGTTTGGGCGAACTCAGACCACGCCGGTTGCACTTGAGACAACAGATAATTAAAGAAGAAGGAAGAAGCATAAGAAAGAAGCGAAGAGAATGAGTGAGCAGTTGTCATCCTTCCTCTTGGCCACCGAGTCGACTTAGTAGTGTGGCTTCCATATCGGTTATGGGGAAATTTTTGAGCCAGTGAAGTGAGTTGGGATCACACCCGGTCCAGCGGTTGTTACTGATTCAGCATATCTTTAGTAAACTCGATGAGAAATTGAGTCGCCTCAAGTGTGATGCTAAGTCACCATGATGTTGACTTAATGAATCATCATCTAGCTCAGGGCATGTTTTGACCTGGTTCAGGTCTGACTCAATCTAGCTAATGTTACAGTAGAAAAGGGAGAAGGAGGAAGAAGAAGAGGGAAGAGAGGGAGAAGAGATGGTCACCGGTTTGAACCGAGTTGACTCGTTGTGTCAAGTTGAAGCGGGGAATTGGGGCTGATTTCGGTTCAGCTGCACTGAGTATTACTACTAGACCATGTGGATTCGACATGCCAAGGAGAGCCCGGGTTGGAAACAAGTTGGGTCAATCAAGTTAGGTTAGAGAGAGGACCCGGTTTATCATCAGATAAAGTCACCGAGTTGACCTTCTGAGGAATTAAGAAACCCAAACCACTGTATTGAGATCCGCCTCCTTCAATTTCAAGTCGGGAAGCTGAGTAGAACGAGTTGAGGATTCGATTCTAAGGGCGAACACATTCCTAGCAATGTTGGTAGACAATTTGATTTGTAAGGTGATAACTTTTTCCCCTAAACCTTCCACTTTCATGATTTTTTTTTTTTAATACACATGCACACACACCCCACACACTCACACTTTCATGTTAGTTTAAGTGATAGTTTCTATTTTAAATTCCTAATTGATAATTAATATCCTTATCTCATGATTACTTGTGTTGTTATTGGAATTGATTCTGAAATCATATAGTTAACATTTATTTGGAATAAACACTTACATGTTGCGCTTAAATATCTCTTCATGCTTGTGGATTGTCCATGAAACTTGTATTGCTACATCGATTAGTGAAAAACGCCACTCATATATGTATATCAAGATTAAGATGTAACTTGATTGATTGTAATTGCAATGGATCTTCGATCAAGTGGTCATTTTTTTATATTGAATTAAAGGAAATTTTATCATGGACTTACCATCTTGTGGATTATTTGTGCCTTTGTGGCTTTTGGAGGATATTTTTTTTTTTATCGCGTCATTGAATGAATTATTTGCCCTTTGTGGCTTCGATTGACTATTTGTCATATGTGGCTTTGATTGTATGATTGCCCTTTATGGCTTTGATGGAATATTTGTCCTATATGGCTTGATAGATTATTCTCGTATAACCTTGCGATGGTAAGTTTCACTTGTTGAACTATGATTGACCATTAGTTGATGATGTTGTCATTAAACATCTTAATGTTAGAGTCTCATGAGCCAGGTATAGTAGTATAGGACCCTATGCCCAAGTTGTTGGTCTATTCCGAGTGACAAGCCTTCCATAGTAATTAGCTTATACCCTAGCTATTTAAGTAAACCCTAGATGGTAATAGTTCTTCCCCCTTTGAAGTAGACTCTTTTTATGCTACTTCAGTGTTCTTTCATCTTTTAGATTCTATTTTTCCTATTATTTAAAGATCATACATTATGTAATTTGTTAAATGTGGCTTAAACTATTCATAGTTATATGCTAGATTCTTGATATACTTGATGATTTGTGACTTTTTATTATTTAATTTAATTCGTTGATTGATCTTGTTTAACAATTTAGCAACATGCATACGCCCTGCATCAGTTGTTCATCAATATTCTTAAACCGTTCATCAACTCAGCACCAAATGATTCTAGCTACCCCTCATCCGGCCTCTTTTATGATTTTTTTTTTTTCAGCTTCTAATCCATTTCACTTCCATAGAAGGTTCTTATTCCTCGAAACTCCAGGTGTGGCTAGTTGGGACATATGGCCACCGATGGCCCCTCTTCTTCCCATAACAGACGAAACCCCTCCATTCTCCTCTTGCAACAGATGCGATAAATGCACAAAAATAGCTTTTTCGGCAGTAATGGAAGATCTCAAAACGAGTCCAGCTCCATGGCTCAATGGTAGACAGACTCTATTTCAACACAGATTATGGGATCGAGTGCCCATGTAGTATGAGTGTCCACGTTAAAAAAAACTACAATCGAAACTCCATAATTAAAATATAAAGGATTTTAATATACTAACGCGTGGACCACCCCATTGCTCAAAATCCAAGTTATTGGACAGATCTCACTATGACCTTGCGAGTTGAATGTGGACCGTTTCTTATGCAGGCCACCGACCAGCTGTCCGCGGCCCGATCCTGATTGGATTTGGATGGTTGGAAGTTTGATAGTATGATAATGGACGGTGCAGATCTACAGGGCAGTTTCCTGCCACTTGAATCAAAAAGCTAAGAACACAAATGGATATCATCTGAAGTTCTATTAATTAGTATCGTTCCTGATTGATAAATGATTAACCTGGTGAGGTTTGCTTAGCTCATGTGCATCTCTACATGCGACCCATGAAAGTTCAGTACATGCATGGATCATGTGGGCCCACTTTCATCTAGCAGGATGCTAGGGGTGCTGTGGACGTTGAATGCTGGCAGCTGGAGTTTCTTTGGATATTCCGTATTTTAGATCGTCCATTGTGTTTGTAGACAACTTGGTAAGTTGTCGGGTGGTCATCTTCATGATGGGCCCCACGACTAGGGTGTCGGCAAAGGTGGACTATAACTCTTGCTCTGTAAGTCCTTGGACAAAAATATTGATTAAAAATATTTTAAAATAATATATATATATATAAGAAAAGAAATTTGTTTGAAAATAAGCTCGTGTTTTTTGTGTTTTAGGAATAGTCTCATATGATAAGAGAGAATAAAAAACCCCATTTAAATATGGGGTGTGGAGTACCTTATTATTTGATTGATTGATCCATGGAGTACCGGGACTTCGCAGTGGAACACCCGTGCAAAAGCTTGGTCACGGGCTTAGTGCGAGGGCATGGGCATGTGAGGTAGTGTGGTTATAGAGGCTCTAGTGGCACATTTTGCACTTCACGCGTGTGGTCTGAATTAGACAAGTATGGCTTTTATAGAGGCTGAAAAATAGCCATTGGAGAGAGGTTTAACTGCATATGCAGCATAAAAGCAGACCACTATTAGTTATCTGACATGCATAACAGTTAAAAACTGCCAATAATAGCTAGTTTTTCACCAACAATCATAAAACGGTCATATTGAGTTATGACCCTGCACCAAAACGGTCAGCACCCCTAGCCTATATAAACAGTGCCTGGGTGGTTCAATGGACTATAAGTAATAGTACAAACCACTATCACATACAGCCTAAGAAGAAAAGCGAGATCAAGCCAGACACATTTAATATGAACCATAGCCAGCAGTCCTCAAGAAACAGACCAAAGTAGTGGTCGAAACCATAAACAAAATTTCTAATCTTCTTTCTATTCTGGGAATTTTTCTTTTATTTATCTGCCGGACAAAATTGTATATACAGAGTTCCATTCGTGGTTTTTCATATTTGTTGAACACAAAATCACACACAAGATCGTCATATCTAAAAGCGATTTGCTTGCAACCTATTAGCATTCTTAATTACATTGAGGACTGTGTGATCACGCGTACTTCAGCCTGTCTTTAATTTTTCAGTTTTTTTATAATTTTATAGAAATTATAAATCTATAATATTTAACGTTAACAGCTCAAGCAAAAGAATGCAAGAGAATCCATGGAAACCCGTGCAATGGGGTGGCCGGTGGCCCAGTATAATCATCAACTGGAAGAGGGGAGCAGATTAGGTGCAGCCTCACCCTCACCCAATATGGTGCAGCTTTTATCGTGGGGACCACCTTGATGTATGTTTTGTATATCTACTCTGTCCATCCGTTTTTCCGGCTTATTTTAGGGCATGATTCTAAAAATGAAGCGGATCCAAATCTTAGGTGGGCCACATCATAGGAAACAGTGGTGATTGACCATTAAAAACTTAGTGTGAGTTAAAAAGTTTCTGACTGAGATGATATTTGTTTTTTACCTTCATCCAGGTTTTTCTAACCTTTTCAACAGGTTGGTTGGCAAATAAAAATTATAGTAGGTCCTAGCAAGTTTTTAATGGTGTGTGCTCAATCACCGCTATTTCGTGTGATATGGTCCACCTGAGATTTGATCCAGCGTGGTCCGTGGAAATACAATACATATATTAAGGTAGACCCATGGATGGTGCCGTACCATCATTATGATTATGTCGTGGCAGGTTTGTGTGATCTTATCAACAGGTTGATAAACATTATGGTGGGATCTAAGAAGTTTTTTAATGGTGAGCATTCATTCACCACTATTTCTTATGGTATCGTCCACGTGAGATTTAGATCTTCATTTTTTATCATGCCCTAAATTAAGCTGGAAAAATGGATGGACAGTGGGGATGCCGACCCCACAGTTACGGCCGCACTTAATTCACTCCCTATGGTCTAAAAACATTCATTATTGGTTTTCTTGAACCTCATATATATATATATATGGAAAAACGTACTATGAGGTCGAGTGTAAAGTGGTCGTCCATGAGGTCGAGCTGGGGTGGGCCCCACCGTGCTTCCTTTCCAAGATCCACACCGTCCACCAAATGCACCGCTCCAATTGGGACCCACACGGCTGGAAATCCACCGTCCACGGAACTCAAGTGGGCCATATCTTCTGAAAACATAAGTATACACATGAAAACATGTAAAATCACTTGGTGGGGCCCACATAAGATGTGGATACCACCTAAAAAGTGGTTTAAATTAAATTCAAGTGGGACACACATGATGGACAGTTTTGATCATGAAAAAACCTCTCGAAACACCCCACAACTGGTTTTGAATGTTTCAATGGTGCACGGCCCCTCTCCACTTCTGTACGTGGTGTGGCCCACAAAAGTCACAGATTGAGGTGATTTTCAGCCGTGTGGGCCCATCCAGGGATGGTGCATCTGACTGAGGGGGTAGATTTTTGAACGGCATCACGGTGAGGCCCACCCCAGCTCGACCTAATGGAGACCGCTTTACGCTCGAGTGCATAGTACCTTTTCCCTATATATATATATATAATTTAAAGACACTTGCTGGATATAAAATCATGCCGGTGCCGTTCAATCCGCGGGGCCACACACTTGCTCATCACCTTGTTGTTACATACACCAGACCATGTGGCCTTGTTTAGTGGGCTGAGCATGTGTAGGAGATTTTTTCGTTGCGCTTATGGCCACACAATCCAGTCGGTCGTGCTGCACTTATGGCCAGACAATTCGGTGGGTGGAGCACGACGCCATGTTGCATGACATGTCACATTATTGCATGGTTGAAATAATGTATTGATGAGGATTTGGGCACCCACATGTGGGCCCAGATGTCCTGCTTTCTCTAATGTCATGTTCGAACTTTGATGGTACGATTTTGTTGGAATTCAATGCTGCATTTTTTGGATTATAAAAAGAATAATTCTCCCAGCTATTTGATGGCCCATCAAATCAATGGTCCTGATATGTATTTGCTCTGCCTGTGGTGAATAAATGGTTATCTTTTGTTATGGGTCATGATGTATGCATGACATCCGACCTGACGGAAAAAAAAAAAAAATCAGATCTGTCCATGACCCACAAGAATGGCCTGATTTTGGTATACCTTCATCCTGTTGGGATGTGTTACTTGGATGGATTGGATTGGTTAGCACTGTGGGCCCCATGTACAGTCAATGGTGGGCCTTCACTCTATTAACTGTTCCCTGGTGTGGCCCACCTAACCCATGGGTTGGACTGATTTTTGGGCTCAGGGCCCAAGATGGAGGGATGATAAGATGGATGGATTGTGTATCATGAACAGATCATGGTGGAGCCCACATGTTGTACACTACGTGTGGCAGAGGCGTACAAGATCCAAAAATGTTACCTTGGATGGGCCACAACTGGAAAATAACGTGGAATAGATAAATCTAACCTTTGTATTGGACTTTTATTTGAAGAAATGGGCCTGATATGTTTGACACTGTAAAGTAACTAGGGTTTCAAAACCTCTCAAAGAAGGGGTTTGAAATCAAAGGTGAAAGCTTAGATTATATCTAAAATCCTTCTCAAGTTGCATATGTAAATGTACATCTCTATACTATTAATTTATTGGGCACACAGCGAGTGATGATATCTGATGTAGAGCGGATCGCAAATAGTTTCATGGCCAAGATGGATCAGAAAAGGCCCGGTCGACGACAGAAGTGATTCGAACCGTCGGACCTTAGATCAAGCGTATCTCACAATCCAGAATGAGTTAGCTGACGTAAAATATATGATTTTGGGGTAAAACGAGCTACTTTACCCAACCAACCCCGCTATGCCGGGTTTTGACACCCGGAATTGCGAAAAACCCCTGGATCAACGGTCATTTCCCTGCTTTAATTTCGTTTTTACTATAAATAGTAAGTTTAAGTTTGATTATAACTCTTCATCCGTCGGGCTTTAGGAGTTGCGCCCAACGTGAAAAGAGCTTAAAATAATTAGGAGAACGGTTTGGTGAAGCCAAATAGGACACTTACTATTTTTGGCCGAAAACTTTGCACTAGTAGACATCACAACCGTCTATAAATAGTAAGTTTACTATTTATAGTAAGTCGCGGATTCTAGGAGTTCTAGTTGTAGTTTGATTTTGATTTCTTTTCCATTGCTTGGTACCCCTATTTAAAGGGTTGTGAACTCGTTTTTAGTCATCAATTAATCAGTTTCTAATTTATTAGAGTTTATTTCTATTTTCTGTTTTCTTTCCTCGTGGATTTGAGAAGTCTCTGTGAGGAGTCCAGAGAAGCTCCGTGGATTCAGAGTATTCATCCTCATCACGTTCATCCCTGCGTCAATTGGTATCAGAGCGAGGATTCCCCTCGGGCCGATGGCAAACAATGAAGGTATGAATCAAAATCCTGTAAATGGTGATCCAGGGATTCGTTATCTTTCGGAAAGAATGGAAGCTTTCCACCGGGAGAGTCAGTTGACCATGCAAGGGCTGCAGGTAACCCTCAACCGTCTTGCGTATGTGCTACTTCCGCCCCGAGTCCTAGGCGGTGCTCCACCACCTATGATTGCTCCACCACCCAGGGTGGCTCCATCACCCGTGGTTGCTATACGGCGCAACCCCGATTTTCGTAGAGCACGACCAGTGGCAAACCGTATGGCTACACCAGATGATTCAAGTTCTAGCGACGAGGACCTTAATGAGGATTTTGCCCAACAACCAATCCATAGAGGCGATCATTTAGATCGTGCTGAAAGAGACTATCGAGGTAAGATTAAACTTTCTAGTTTTAATGGTTTATTACGTATAGAAGATTTTCTTGATTGGCTAGCCGAAGTAAAGAGATATTTTGATTATATGGACGTGCCAGATCATAAAGGATAAAATTGGTAGCGTTTAAATTAAAATCTGGTGCTTCTGCATGGTGGGAACAATTACAACTCTCACGAGTCGGCCAGAAAAAGGCGCCCATCTCATCATTGCAAAGGATGAGACGTCTTCTTCGATCACGATTTCTTCCCAGTGATTATGAGTAGATACTATTCCAGCAATATCAAAATTGCTGACAAGGAAATCAAACCGTCACAGATTACACTGAAGAATTCCAACAGTTAGCTACATGAAACGATCTGTCAGAATCTGAGTCACAGAAGGTGGCACGATTTATAGGTGGGTTGCGGCCGATAATTTAGGACCGAGTTCAGATGTATCCAGTCGGGACCGTGTATAAAGCAATTCAATTGGCGGGTATGGTAGAAACACAACTTGCAAGAGCACTTGCTCGTCCATATCCTTCAACTCGACCCCCATGACGGGCCCCACGCAGGATCCAGTGCTGGTACGAGGAAAAGATCCAGTAGGAGAACGTCTTCAACCTCCTACAACCGCAAACCGTGATACGGGGAGCGGCTCATCCAGACCTCAACGTGTAGCACCCACAACAACGGGCCCGAGTAGAGTTCCAAACCCTTATGCTCGGCCAAGGTCGAATAATTGTTACCGCTGTGGCCAGCCATGCTACTTATCAAACACCTATCCTCAACATTCTGTAACACACTTGACTATAAATGAAGGGGGCACTGAAGATGAGGCCGCAGAAGAAGGTCATGGCTATGATGAACATGAGCAAATCATTGAAGAAATATCAGGTGGTGATGAAATGACGGGCGAAGATCGTGGTGAATTTCTAGTTGTGAACCCCACGAAAGGAATTACATCCACAGCGACACAATATATTTCGTACTCGGTGCACTGTCAACGGCAAGGTCTGTGATGTGATCATAGACAGTGGTAGTAGTGAGAACATCGTCTCAAGGGTAATGGTGGACAAGTTGCGGCTACCAACGATGAAACATCATTCCTCATACTCAATTGGCTGAATAAAAAAGGTGAATGAGACCAAAGTAACTGAACAATGCACTATCTCATTATCAATTTGTAAAAATTATAAGGATCAGATACTTCGTGACGTGGTTGACATGGAAGCTTGCCACATGCTACTCGGTCGACCCTGGCAATCGGATCGTGATGCGACCCATCGGGGATGAGACAATATCTACGTATTCATCAAGGATAGTCGAAAAATAATCCTTGCCCCTATGGCACAAGAGAACCACCCTGAAGCTTCTAAAGTAAAGGGGAGTTCCTTCTTGACCATTCGGGATTTCATAGAGGAATCCAAGGAAACCGGCGAGGTATACGCCGTAGTAGTGAAGGGCGAAGAAGAAGAACTCTCAAACATCCCTCCAAGTTTAAGACTGTTGTTAAACGAATTCAAAGAAGTCTGGCCTGAGGATTTACCTGATGGATTGCCCCCTATGAGGGACATCCAACATCACATATACCTCGTCCCTGGGGCTAGCCTGCCCAACCGCCCTCATTATCCGATGAGTCCGAAGGAGTGTGAGATACTTCAGGGGCAAGTGGAGGAATTGATTCGTAAGGGTCTCTTGAGAGAGAGCATGAGCCCATGTATTGTACCAGCATTATTAACACCAAAAAAAGATAGAAGTTAGTGCATGTGTGTCGATAGCCGGGCAATCAACAAAATTACCATCAAATATCGGTTCCCAATACCACGGTTAGACGACATGCTCGATATGCTAGAATGGGTCAAGGTATTCTCTAAACTAGATCTGAGGAGCGGGTACCATCAAATTCGTATCCGACCCGATGATAAGTGGAAAACGGCATTCAAGACTAAAGAAAGGTTGTATAAGTGGTTGGTCATGCCTTTCGGCCTATCCAACGCACCAAGTACTTTTATGCGTTTGATGAATCAAGTGCTAAAATCGTTTACTGGCTGATTTGTGGTAGCATATTTTGATGACATATTGATATATAGCCAGGATGAGGCGGAGCACAGGAACATCTCAAGCAGGTGCTACAGGTCCTACAAATTAACAAGTTGTACCTCAACTTGAAGAAGTGTAGTTTTTTAACTGACAGCCTGTTGTTTCTAGGGTTTGTTATAACGTCCACATGCATTCATGTGGACAATGAAAATGTGCGAGCTATTAGGGAATGGCCGATCCCGATGAACATTCATAAGGTGAGGAGTTTTCACGGGTTGACGACTTTCTATCGTCGATTTGTGCGAGATTTTAGCACCATAGTCGTGCCTATAATAGATTGCATGAAAAAAGGACCGTTCCAGTGGGCCGATAAAGCTGACAAGACTTTCATGAGATCAAGCACCGTTTGTCTACAACACCGGTCTTGGTGCTTCCTAATTTTAACAAATTGTTCGAAGTTGAGTGTAACGCTTCATACATCAGAATTGAGGGAGTATTATCACATGAAGGCAGGTCGGTAGTCTTTTACAGTGAGAAGCTCAGCGAAGCCCGAAAGAATTGGTCGACTTGTGAGCTTGAGTTGTACGCAGTTATTCAGGCGCTACGACATTGGCGGCATTATCTAATTCAAAGAGAGTTTGTTCTTTACGCTGATCATCAAGCATTAAAGTTTATTAATAGCCAAACTAACGTGAATCGTGTGCATGCTAGATGGGTTACGTTTTTACAGGAATTCACATTCATTCTGAAGCACAAGTCAGGACAGCAGAACAAGGTAGCTAATGCACTTAGCCATCATACATCACTACTTATTACGATGAGCAACAAGGTGGTCGGCTTCGACTGTCTCAAAGAGTTATATGCCGAGGATGAGGACTTCAAAGATTCTTAAATGAAGTGCCAAGAAGGTCACCCCAGTGACCTTCATATACAGGATAATTTTCTCTTCAAAGGGAATCGATTATGCATCCCCCAAAGTTCTCTAAGGGAGCAGATTATTCAGGAGCTACATGGAGGTGACCTAGGTGGACACCTTGGGCTAGACAAGATGCGAGCTCTTGTGGAAGAGCGGTATTACTGGGAAAAGCCGTATAACGTTGTCATGTTTATCAGACCTCCAAAGGACAATCTCAGAATACGGGCCTCTACACCCCGTTACCTGTGCCTGACGTTCCTTGGGAGGATTTATCAATGAACTTCGTGCTTGGTCTCCCACAAACACAATGCGGCATAGATTCGGTGTTCGTGGTGGTAGATCGTTTCTCCAAGATGACGCATTTTATCCTATGCAAGAAGACCCTCGATGCAACACACGTGGCGAATCTATTCTTCAGGGAAGTCGTACAGCTACATGGGGTCCCCAAGACCATTACTTCTGATTGTGACACAAAGTTCATTAGCTACTTTTGGCGGACTTTGTGGACTCAATTCGATATACGACTTCAATTCAGCAGTGCTTACCACCTACAAACTGATGGGCAGACCGAAGTTGTGAATCGCACGTTGGGAAACCTCCTTCACTATATTTCAGGAGAAAAACCAAAGCAGTGAGATTTGGCCTTGTCTCAAGCAAAGTTTGCATTCAACAACATGGTGAACCGCTTGACAGGAAAATCACTGTTTCAGATTATCTATGGACGAGTGTCTCGCCACACGCTTGACTTGGTCCCTCTGCCCAAGTACCCAGGCACGAGCATTGCAGCAGAACATATAGCAGACAAAATCATGGGCATCCATGCGGAAATACAGACCAAGCTACATGACTCGAACGAGAAGTACAAGGAACAAGCGGACAAGCACCGGCGACAAAAAATGTTTGAGGTGGGCGACCGAGTTATAGTCCATCTGCGCAAAGAGAGATTTTCGACCGGGACGTACAACAAGTTGAAAAATAAGAAGATTAGACCCGTCCCAATCATTCGAAAGATCAATGACAACGCTTATGTTGTTGATCTTCCCGACGACATGACGATCTCACGGACTTTCAACGTCGCGGACCTGACCGAGTATCATGAACCAGCGCAGGATAAGAACTCGAGGACAAGTTCTTTTGAAGTGGAGGGGACTGATGTAGAGCGGGTCGTGGACAGTTTCATGGCCAAGATGGATCAGAAAAGGCCCGGTCGACGACAGAAGTGATCCGAACCATCAGACCTTAGATCAGGCATATCTCACAATCCGGAATGAGTTAGCTAACATAAAATATACGATTTTGGGGTAGAACGAGCTACTTTAGCCAACCAACCCCGCTATGCCGGGTTGCGATGCCCAAAATTGCGAAAAACCCCTAGATCGACAGTCGTTTCTCTGCTTTAATTTCATTTTTAATATAAATAGTAAGTTTTAGTTTGATTATAACTCTTCATCCGTCGGGCTTTAGGAGTTGCGCCCAACGTGAAAAGAGCTTAAAATAATTAGGAGAACGGTTTGGTGAAGCCAAATAGGACACTTACTATTTTTGACCGAAAACCTTGCGCACTAGTAGACATAACGACCGTCTATAAATAGTAAGTTTACTATTTATAGTAAGTCGCGGATTCTAGGAGTTCTAGTTGTAGTTTGATTCTGATTTCTTTCCCATTGCTTGATACCCTTATTTAAAGGGTTGTGAACTCGTTTTTAGTCATCAATTAATCAGTTTCAAATTTATTAGAATTTATTTCTATTTTCTGCTTTCTTTCCTCGTGGATTCGAGAAGTCTCTGTGAGGAGTCTAGAGAAGCTCTATGGATTCGGAGTAATTATCCTCATCACGTTCATCCCTGCGTCAATATCCCAAAACAATTAGGATATTAATTGCATCACTATAATTATTTTAATACAATAATTTGTGCCATCCAAAAATTGTCCATGGTTAAAAATCATGGGTTAGTCACTCAGATGTAATTGTATGCTAGTGGCCCATTTGAGACTTGGAATTTCATCATTTTCAAGAAAAGTATATATTTCAAATAGCTTATTATAACCATGGTGTCAAACATTACATACATACACTAATTAGAGATATTAAAGTTAATATAGTAATTAAATTCCTAACTCTGGTGAATATTCTATGCATAGCTACTTTTGGATTACAAGGATTTTCAATCCAGGATTCCACACACAACAGGAGGATTTCAAATCCAGGGGTTTCAAATCCACACTCCCAAACAGGCTCCAATATTTTCTTTTTTCCGGGCCATCTATCTCTTCCCTCAAATGTGCCCCCAATCTTGTGGTTACAATTGTCGGACAAGTGTAATTATTATTATTATTTTTTAATTATTATTATTATATATATATATATATATATATATATATATATATATATATATATATATATATATATATATATTGTTGGGGGGCAGGGGGTTTGGGTCAGGTCGAGTCGAGTTGGTGATCAACCCTAGCCCAACCCAAAATTCTTATACCTCAACCCTAATTCAATGTAACTCAATCAACCCTAACTCAATGTAACCCAACCTCAGGTTTAGAATTCCCAACCCAAGCCCAACCCAAATGGATTTGATTGAGTTGGTCGGCTTGGTCTAGTGGATGCATGCTAATATTTTCATTATTACATTAGTTTATTATATTTCAACACACGTCTTCTTTTTTATACCTATGATTTTATTAATTATATATGTAGTTATTTATCGCAAAGAATTTGATTTTTTCTAAAACAAACAAATTGAAATACAGGACACCTACTCCTTTAAAAGCCATGTTGTGTAGTACGCAATCCATTTGGAAGAGAGAAATTTGGCATATCTTGGTTGCTTGAGTTATCAGAAATAACATAAACCAATGAGACCCGCCAGCACTGAAATTTTATGTGCCTTCAACATAGATAACCTGTGCTTAGTAATAATTTATAAGTAACTTATATATTGATGAGGTTGAAGTTCAGCTGAACAACTCAAAACCTTAACTTGAGCCTGACTCAAGTTTTATCGGGTTGTTGTTTGTATAGCTAAAGTCCCAAGACTAAACCCAATACATCCTGCCCAAGCCCAACCCAACCCAATGTCCGGTTGGTCACGGTTCGGTGTGGTTGAACCCACCCGACTTTCAGCCCTAATTGGTTCAGATCCCATACACGTGTGCCACTAGTCCCAAAAGGCAAGTCACTGACCGGTTAACCAAAAGAAAGCATCTAACACCATAGTGTAGCACGCCTCTACGTACTTATGCGAACTGAGCTTTCTATCAGGTGGGCCCCACCATAATGTATGTGTTTCATCCATGCCGTCCATCCATTTTTTCAACTCGTTTTAGAGTCTAAGTCCAAAAACGAGGCAGATCCAAATCTCAGGTGGACCACACTACAGGAAAAAGTGGTGATCGAACACCTTCCATTAAAAACTCTCTGGGGCCACAAAAGTTTTGTATCAAGCTGATATTTGAGTTTTCCCTTCATCCATGTCTGTGTGACCTAACCATCAAGTTGGATAGCAAATAAACATTACAGTAGACCCTAGGAAGTTTTTAATGGTGGCCGTTCGATCACCACTGTTTTCCTGTGGTGTGGTCCACCTCAAATTTGGATCCGTCTTATTTTTGGGCTCGTGCCCTTGGACAGACGGCATGAGTAAAACACATACATCATGGTGGGCCCACAGCACCGTCCAGATGCAATCGACCTTTCACTCCTTTGGCGTTATTCCTCTGACGAGAGAACATCAAAGGACTATAGTGTGCGTTTCCCACCAACTACTCTAAATGGAAATTATATGTTACATTGGTTGAATTGAATGTGGTTGAGCGAGACTTTGAGTGGGCCACCAGCGTAGATTTACCTACCTATCAGATGGCCCCAGCCATTGGATTCCAGTTATACTTTGGGCGGCTGAGCTGACCACTGTTCTTTTGAACCGTTCACTTGGAGTGTCCCAACTGGACATTTATATGCCGTTTCCGTGATACTTCCAGTTATTTGGATGGTCTGGATTGAATTAAACGCATTCCCTGATACCCACTATCTAGTAAATTGTTGGGAGGAAATATTTAATACTCTGGAAGAGTGTGATAGATGATAAGCAGGCACTTAAACATTACTTAGAAATTGCACAAGTGGCATACAAGTAATTCAAATCAAACCGTCCAAAAAAATGTTTCGTAGTTTAGATATATCATAAAGCGAAAATTTCCATGCACTTGATTATCTGACTATTAGATTGGAGGCAATTTATTAGACGGTTGGAAATGAAAACACCACTAATCAGAGGTTAGGATTGTTCAAGAAATCTGATTTTTGAACTTTTTAACTTTACGATTGGTGAGTTGTGAAATCTCATCAGTTAATATATGCCACGTGTACCATTTCTAGGTGCCTGTGTATCAAATGTCATTGACATCCAGAGTACCGAGGAAATCCCCATGGTTGCTAACGCAGACTGTAGTGAGAATAATAGCATGAGTGAAAGATCACGTGAAGAAACATTAATCGCTTCATACCGAATTTTCGGTGCAACCCATTATTATAAACGGTAGGATCAGGTGGTGGCCCACACGTGACGATCACTTCCTTGTCGTGAATCATTGTTTGGATTCTCAAGTTATGTACGGATTCGTTGTCACCGATTATTGAAAGGGGAAGAGGGAAGTGTCTGTATTTTTTTTTTTTTTGACTGTCCATCTGCATGCCCACCGATTTGAATCAATCAGGCAGTTGGATTTATGCCAAACCATATATTTTTCACCATGTTGTTTCCATGTGGGAGAACAGTAAATGGACGGTCCGGATCACCTGACCAAGGAATGTTGAAATAGAGTTTTGGGAGGAAAAAGGCCCACCACCTCCTTTAAGTTTGGTAGACCAACCAGATTGCATCTCTGAAGCACTTATTGGGTTGGTGGGCCCACCCACTAATGTAAAGCTTTCTTTCTAAGTTTGTGCATTTTACAATGTTATGTCTAAAAATACATAATCATTTGGATACAAGTTGGGTTGGGTGGGGTCCATGGTTTGGGGAGCCTAACCGTTGTTATGGTCCATGCACTAAAAAGGCCCAAGATTGGAAGAATCTCAACCCTTCAATAGATGGTCAACCAATAGGGGGTTAAGTGATAGAATACAGCAACGGTTCAGATTCAACGAAGAAAAAATGGTTAAATATATTTACACGGAGTAATTGCTTCCAATAGAAATGCGGTGCATGGGGCTGCACGGAAGAGTAATGGACGCGAATTAGCTATAGCCAGACTTGCTACTGAAGTGACGTCACCAAGTTCTGTGGGTCCCACCATGATTTATTTGCTATATCCACACTGTCCATCAATTTGGGGAGACTATTTTATGGCATGAGACAAATAATGAGGCAGATCCAATGCTCAAGTGGACCCCACCACAGAAAACAGTGGGAATTGAAGGCCTACCATTAAAAACTGCTCTGGGGCCATGGAAGCTTTCGATTAATCTGATATTCGTTTTTTTTTCCCTTATTCCATGTTTGTGTTAACTTATGAACAGGTTGGATCCCAAATAAACATCATGATTGGCCCTGGAAAGATTTCAACGGTGGATGTCACTGTCCCCACTGTTTTCTGTGGTGGGGTCCACTTGAGATTTTGATCTTCCTCATTCTTTGGATCATACCTAAAATTATCTCTCCAAATGTATGGACGGTGTGGATAAAACAAATACATCATGGTAGAGCCCACAGAACTTGGTGACGTCACTTCATAGCGAGTCTGGCTATGACTGGTTCAGTAGCTGATCCGCGTCCGGTAATTATAATGGTATTGCTCATCAGTCACGCTCTGCTGACGCACAGGATACCATACACTCCCGGATCCGTAGTTCAACTGGCAGACTGAGTGGACATACCTCGTCCATACCACACCAAGTCCTCAGTGTTGGAACGAGGTATCAGTCACACTCTGCTGACGCACGAGATACCATACCCTCACTTGGTATCGATCCCTAGTGAGGGTGGCTAACATGGAGTGTGTGCACGGACATGGGTGTGTACTAACAAGCTAACAAAAAAAAAAAAACCAGTGATCAAAGGGTTAATATGGGCATCTCCAGTCCATTCCTTCCATCAGATATACGGTTTGGATGAGAGAATGATGCGTGCATGATGTACGGAATCCAATGCCGCTGCAAGTTGACCCTGTGGTACATGTGCACCACCGAATCGATTCTTTTAAAAAGTGAGGAATGCTTCGATAATCTTTGGATTTTTTTTATTTAAAAAAATAAATAAATAAATAAATAAATCCTTGGATCTTTCCTCTTGCTCTGGTGGTAGACTTTCGGGACTTGCAACAGCCGGTCAAGGGTTCAAGTGGTGAAATTCCACTGGCGCGAGTGTATAGGGGGGTGTGTGCGTGTGTAAAAATAAAAATAAAAAAATTTTTAGACAGTTGGAAGTTATTAAGAAATTGCAGGTGTGGGTTCTAATTAATTCAAAAGTAAACCGTCTAAATTACGTATAGCAATTTATATGTATCAATTAAAAAAATTACTCTTATTTGATTATCTAGAAATTAGATTTCTGTACATTTATTGGACGGTTAAGAATGAAAAACATCTAATGATCTTAATTTAGAAAACAAGTGTCCACGAATCAAAGGTCAGAAATGCTCGACCAGTCTTTGTTTTAGAATATAACTTATAGACATTGGTTGTGACGGTTTAATCGGTTTAATTTGAGTTAATATTTTCCACGTATACAATTTTAAGTGCCTGCATATCAAGCGTCGCAGGCAGCAAGAGCATAAAGAACCTCCCTTTCTGAATGGGGGAGTTATTTTATATACTCTACCAGGAAATGACGCTTGATGCGCAGGTAGTTGGAAATGGTACAGGTGGCATATTTTAACATAACCTAAATAGCCAAAATTGTAGAATCCACTGTTTCTAATTTACAATCTAAAATTCAGATTGATTGTACATTCCTGACCTCTGATTGGTGGACACTTGTTATTTGAAATACAGGTCATTGAATTTTTTTTTTCATTCTTAACCGTCCAATAAATGTCCATCAATCTACATGGTTACATTAACATACGAGAGTAATATTCTGTTCAGCGTTCATCTAAGATGCAAACCATAATTTGGACGGTTTAGATTGGATTACATATATGTCACGTATGCACTTTCTAAGTAATTTCCAACGGCCTTCGTATCATCATCTATCACACTCTGCCAGAGTATCAAAGTATTTCTTTCTTAAAAATATCTACTACGGATTCGACCCTATCTGATTTAAAGTTTCATCCAACGCGCTTACGGACCGCGTGCATCTTAGCTTCCACGTTTCAATCACGAACGACCGCGATTCTCCCTTCTAAAGCAACTCGCATGAGTAGTTTTCTCAATTCTCAAATAACATTTAGTGGGACAAGAGAGATCCGGTCCGTTCATCGTGATAGGCCCCTATGTTTATGTAAGGTGACCCAAATACAGGATGTTTCGTTTATCATGTAGGACACGTGGGATTCTTTTTCTTACATATACATTTTTAATTGACGCGTGACACATCCGATAAATGAACAGAGCAGATCTTTTGAGTTACAGTAGATGGATGATCGGTCCCAATGATGGATGGTCGGGATCTAGGACACACGAAGAATATATATTACAAGTAGCATCTAGAACTCTACTCTCGCGAGTAGCCATCTCACTCATTCGTCGCATCTCAAGTGATTTTCCCAAACGCGAGCGGATCATGTGTCGCTCAGGTAACACCGTAGCGGGTGTTTCACTGAACGTGTGGCCCACCTTGATGTATATATTGTATATCCATGCCGTCCGTCAGTTTTTTCAGCTCATTTAAGGATATAAACCAAAGAATCAACCAAATCCAAATCTCAAGTGGACCACACCACAGGAAAGATTGCTCATTGATTTCCCACCATTAAAAGCTCCTGACGGCCCACCGGAATGTTGATTTGCCATCCAACCTGTTGATAAAGTCACACAGACTTGGATGAAGGGAAAACATAAATATCCGCTTTTTCCAAATTTTCTGTGATCCACAAGAAGTTTTTAATTGCCACTGACCACTATTTCCTGTGGTGTGGTCCATTTGATTTTTGGATCTGATTCATTTTTTGTACCATGACCTAAAAATGAATTAGAAAAACTGATAGACGGCGTAGATATATAACAAATACATCAAGATGGGTCCCACGTTCAGGGAAATACCCACTACGGTATTACCCGGGTAACACCTGATCCGCTCGGTGTCCCAACACGTCACGATTTGTTGTTACTGTAGCCGTTGAATCTAGGTGATCACGTTTCAACGAACCAAACAATTTATATAGTGGGCCTGAACGTGGATGGGAATAAGAATGTCATTTGGAATATTTCAGGACGTGGATTGCTTCCTACTCGCCCGTCTCTAGCCCCGAACGGGCAGTTCTGTGGGCGGGCCCACTGATGTATCTGTATATCCACACCGTCCATCCCATCTCTCATATCATTTTAAGGTAAATGTACAAAAATGAGGCAGATCCAACGCTCAAGTGGATAAACAGATACAACACGGTGGGCCCACCCACAGAACTGCCCGTTCGTAGCCAGAGAGGGGCGGGTGTAGGACGCAATCCGGGTCCAATATTTCAACCCTTGGATCACTTTATTGCCTGCCTGCGCATCATAACCTCGTATGCCAGAGCATGGAAGCTTTTTCATGTAGCAAGGTTCGGTACGTCCTTATGGACTCGCGCGAGTAAAATATAGAGAGGGCTCACGGACACGTGCAAGAGATCTAGACCACAGGTAGCCACCATGTGAGAACTAGACCAGTCCAGTTATCCAAGTGGGCCACATTTTCATGGTCAAGGACCATGAAAATATACGTTTTTTTTTTTAAACACGTTTTATATATATATATATATATACGCCGCCTTGTTGTATTTGCAACATCCACTCCGTCTATCATGTTGTATACTGGATCCTAGCACATGAGGCAAAAAATTAGCAAGAACACGACTAAGATGGGCAACACCACAGGGGACATTGGGGTATTGAATTCCAACCATAGGTTTGTTTCTGGGGCTGCCATGGTGTATATCTTTCATCAAAGCCGTTAATTGGGTGTAAATCATCAGGATGAAGTGAAGATACAAAAATTAACCTGATCCAAAACCAGGTGGGCAACACCACAAGAACTTTGAGGTTTTGGTAGCAATGGATGATCCTTGCTTACATAGAGGAATGATCTTTTGTATGTACGGTTCAAATAAGGTCTCTCACCTGATGGACGGACTGGATTTGCATATACAGCATGATGGGAACCACAGGGCTCGAGTGTTTTACACGCCGCCTAGAACAGGTGTGGTAGACCATTGCGGTCTGATTTCAAAACATGACTCACATACATACCTGACTGTTGGACCATCCTCCCCTTTAAGCCTGATGGGCCCCACCTCTTGTAGGTGCAGATCTGGCACACGTACTACACATCCACATCCACACGTGTGCCACCTCTCCCCCATCACTCACAGATGCAGCTAGCCTCCCCCATCTCAAGACCGTCCACATGAATTGCCAGAAGCGCCTGAACTTCACACACGCTTGCAACTACCTCAAGCCACAAAAAAGAGAGTACTTTATTCCCGCCCCACTCACGGGCTCTCGAATCTCACCACGTGGCTCAATTACATCCGTTCATCAAGGCGCGTGGTATACGTGTACTTCCCGACGCAAGTCGAAGACAGATGTGGTCGAAACTTACAACTCGTGAATCGAGGGCCCTTCAAGGGCCGACACGTGTGCAACGACACCCTGCCTCGATATTTTCCATGTTCGTTGAAATGGTCCCTTTTAACGTCCAACCAACGGCTATTTTACCTGACCAATCTCATCGCGACGCGTATCACCCGGGCATGGTCTATAAAATCTTGCTCCACCCACCACTAAAACCCAAGACAATTCCATTAACTGTTCTTCTCCTACAATAGAGTTCTGGAGCTTTCTAGAATAAGAAAATTCCCACAATCTCTGCCCGTTACATCTTCTTGGAGAGATTTTTTATATTCTCGGATTTTTCTTCCTAATTCCCATTTGGGTTTCTTATAATCATCTCAAGAACGATGGGGAGAAGCTTCTTCTGCCTCAACAAGGCGAAGAAACCGTCGAAATACAGGAGCCGGAAATCCTCACTGGACTCCTCCGTCTCCTCCAGCAGCAGCGCCTCGGAATCACTTGGTTCGCCACCGTCCGCTGTTGCCATCCGGATCCAAGACTCTAATGATCTGCGCCAGGTGTTCGACAGGTACGATGCGAACGGCGATGGCAAGATCTCATCGTCTGAGCTCGAGGCTATGCTCCGGTGTCTGGGAAGCCCGGGGACTGCTGAAGAGGTCGAATCAATGATGCAGGCGGCGGACCTGAACAGGGACGGGTACATCAGCTTGGAAGAATTCATGTCTGTGAACACAATGGAGACCGATTCGGCAAAGTGTATGGAAGACCTGAGGAATGCTTTTACCGTCTTCGACCGAGACAATAATGGGCTGATCTCTGCAGAAGAGCTCCACGGGGTTCTGCGTATGATGGGGGAGAAGGCGTCATTGTCTGACTGTAAGAGAATGATCAAAGGTGTCGATCGGAATGGCGACGGAGCTGTGAATTTTGAAGAGTTTATGCAGATGATGACAAAATCAGCCTAACTTCTTGTAAATAAGATCTTGACCCAAGTTTGGGTAAACCAAACATATGGTTAAATTGATATATGAATGGCAATGTATTCTTGATGGTACGTATTCTTGATGGTACATGCGATCTACGTTTCCTCTCTCTCTCTCTCTCTCTCTCTCTCTCTCAATTGAATCATATCCTGTTGAAGATCTAATCAAAATTACTCCAAATTCGATATACCATCTAAGAGGGAGTCTACATCCGGTGTTACTATGGCCCGCTTGTTGAGCTCCCCCAAGATGCAGCAGTGCTTGTCCACAGGGTTGATCGCAGCAACATCTTGCGCAAACACACAATTTGAGCCTGGTGAAACCTGCATCCATGATTAAAAATAAAACAATAAAATGTTTCCTGTAATTCAGAAGCAGAAGAAGAATTTCCAACCACAGATGCACTCAGTTTGCTAATGTGTGGGAAATCCATAGACAAGAGGGGCCCATGGTTTTGGTGGGTACAGACAGGTGATCTGATGGGCCCCATCATGAACAGGGGATGCCTGAAAAAAAGACCTTTGATTGCATGCAAGAAGATGTTAAGGAGAGTATAGCAAGGATCCACTAACAATCAACGGGTTGGGATAATCTATTTCTCCGGTATTTTCATGGGCCCACCATCCCCAATAGATCCCATTGGATCAACGGTTCGTGCCCACCTGAACCACCATGGCACCCACTTATACAAAATCCAGTAGGGGAACCATATAATTCTTCTTTCTATATTGGGAATGAACCCAAGCGAAATACCCATGGCAAAGGTTGAAGGTGGGCCACCCCCCTATCACTCTCCCAATATAAAATTTTGTAAATATATGGACCCATGGTTTAGGGTACTACTATTGATTCAAGTAGACAGTGATAGAAGTGCTGATGATTCTCGAGTAACAAGTCAACAGCTTTTCCTAAATTCTGATGTAGAAAGACCAGATTCAGGGTCTGCTAACCTTTCAATGGAGAAGCGAAATAGGCAGATGAGATCATTCAGCCAATCACTGAGAGACAGAATAAATGACTGTTTACTTCCGCCATTACCCAGTGGACCAATCTTGCAAGTGCAATGCACGTGTAACATGCCTAATGGCTGAGAATTATGGTTGGTACTGGACTGTAATAGTCTTCAACGGTTGCATCAAACACCCAAGCTCTTTGGGGTCCACTGTTGTATGTGTGAAATCCACCATGTCCATCAGGCGATGAACATTATGTTCATCGTACATTCTAAAGATCAGGCCGATGAAAAACTTGGATGAGACACAACAAGGAGAACAGTGTAAAATTGCAGATTGCGGCCACATGTATTGTGGCCTGCCTTGATCTTACTTACATCCTCGTGAGTCACACATGATGAACAACAGGTTTGATGAAAGATTACACATCATGGTGGCCCCACACAAAAACCTATGGTTGTTGTCCCATCTGATTGTTACATGTGGTGTGTTCCACCTGAGTAGTGGATCTGCCCGATTATTGGTCCTAGAGCCTATCATTGAGTGCGCCTGATGAATGGAGTAGATTTCATGTATACAACTTGGCAGGCCCCAAAGAGCTTCAATGTTTGTACACGCTGCATAAAGAAAGTGTTGTAGAGGAT
This sequence comes from Magnolia changhungtana, assembly GCA_030180095.1. NCBI lineage: Eukaryota > Viridiplantae > Streptophyta > Magnoliopsida > Magnoliales > Magnoliaceae > Magnolia > Magnolia changhungtana. The sequence goes on along the minus strand of JASAUF010000647.1, from coordinate 2,205,710 downwards.
TCCAGTTTGTTCGTATCAGATAATCTAGAGGGGCAAAAAGAGGAAAAAAAAATTGATGCCATGCCATATCACAACCAGACATCAGCATGGAATTTGGATATTGATCCACATCATCCACACTTGGGGCCATACTGAGATGAGCCACATGAAAACATGACACCTTTCAGAAGATCGGTGAAGATATTTACGCCAAGCATCCATATGGACCATGGTCAGGATCATCCACATATATGTCTCACTATGTCTGGGCTATGCACTAAGACACATACATAGTTTGCAGTTGGGGTGATATGTAATGATAGCCGAACCATGCATCCCTATGAAAATAAAATTTACTACTTATCTGAGACAAGGACATTGTTGTAGTGTACTCACATCAAAAAGGGTATCTCCGAGCTTCATTTTGACAGCGCCACTCTTGTACACGAGCATTTTCCCCATGAAGCCAGCCGGCAGCTCTTCCAATCTGCAGCCCTTCTCCGGAATGGCCCTTCTCCTAGATGGCTTTGAGCTATCGGCTGCCTCTTTTGTGGATGGCTCCAATCCATCAGTTTTCTCTTTCGTGGATGGCTCTGAGCCATCAGCTGTCTCTTTATCCTTTGCAGAAGCCGACCGCTTGACCAAAGGAAGAGAAGCCGGTAGCTGAAACAAGAGCATTTCTCCATTTTTTTCCTCCTGCCAGCACCCAAAAAATGTTAGAAAGGGCTTGGGCCTCTGCACCTTATATCACTAGCTAATCTTGCACTAGTCAGAATACTAACCATCAGGCCGAGCTCTTCAGCAGGATTTATACGACTCTCGTCGTGATCAGCATTTGCCGAAGCTTCCCCAAACTCTTGTTCATCAAGAATTTCTGTACAAAAAAAGATGGGGCTGTGTGACTTTGTGAGGAATACTCAAATTTCCCACCTAGTACTTGCTCGGCCAAACAAACTGCATGAGCAGGGCCCACCTTCTGGTGATCCCAATTGTTTGTAAGGGGTTGTTTGGCAGCATGGATTTGGATTTTCAAACCTGGATTTTGCATTCTTTCAGTTGTGTTAAGCAACCTGAGCTGTCAATCCTGTGGAATACAGAAATTATGTTTGGCAGCCTGCATTTTGAATTATGGGGGCCTCAAAAGAGAGGAGGAGAGAGCAGTAATGATAGTTGGAGAGGATCGAAAATTCACGATTTTGCACCCCACGTTTTCTCTTGGATTTTGAAAGGGGCCCTTTTGAGGATTTTCAATCCAAGTTGGATTTGAAATCCAGGATTTTGGGATGCCAAACATGATTTAAATTGAAAGTCCTGGATTCCAATTCCTAACTGCCCAAAATCCATGTTGCCAAACAACCCCTAAGGTTGACCATATGGTGGATGGATGATGCCCCAAAATCTCGCCTGATCGGGCCCATTAAATGTGTATGATTTGCTGTGACTGTCCATTTTCATGGGATGGCCAGGACCAGTGGGTAGGGAGACATCACTATGCGCTCATCCTGCGAACAAGCTTACCTGGATCTCCGGAGTATGGCCTCCTCAGAGGAAGGAGTGAAGGATAGTAACTGTAGTAACGCTGCAATAGACAGGAACATCGGAAAAGTGAGTATTTGTGAGGGAAATCCAGTAACAGTTGAAGCAAGAACAAGAGAGGTTGAGCTTACCCAGTGGTCAACATATTCTTTCTCCACTCTTGGGGCAGATGATTCGTCGCCGCCACCATCTGCAGAAACTATATTTAGATCCCCAAGTATAGTGGCTGATGGGAAAAGAGCTAGCTGTGGAGAGTTTGAATTACAAATAGAGAAGAGAAGGTTCCAGTAACAGGACCTTGATGTCCAGTTCCAACAGCAGTGCTGCTGCTCGTGGCCCTGGGGGCATTCCCAAATGACCTTGCATGAGATCTTGCAGCTGAGGGACCAAATGAAGGAACTTGTTCTACTGCCACTGCAAATCACAAAACCAAAATGCACAGAATCATGGTTCCCATGCCATATATGCTTGAACAGGGTTGTATGTATGACTATGACAGTATGAGAATGAACCAGAGAAATCTTTCTTTTTTTTTTTGAGCTGTCAGATAATTGCTACAAGGTAGAACCAATGGCAAGCCCACCCAGCTGTGCACATATATGACCGGTGGTCCACTGGGCCTTGTACTGATTTGTTTAAGCTTGCAGGTTGGGCTTGGGCCTGAATCCCGAGCCCAGTAATTAAATGAGCTAGCACCAAGTTCAATAACTTTTTGTTCTCAGTTCTTGCCAGGTCTGAGAAAGCCTACATTTTAGGTCCAGTCAATAAACATGCAGGGCCTGGGCCAGAATTCCACGCCTGATTATAAAGAACATGCTGGCCTGGTTCAAACCCAGCCCCTTTGCAACCCATACTCCACATACACAGTAAACTAATTCCAGTCACTGCTATGGACACGCTGAGGTTTCTATTTGGTAGTTTGTATGAAATTATAAAATTGGTTAGCAATTAGGCGAGCCAATAAAATGATAATATATTGTAACAACCATATTAGAGCTTTGCTAAGCGCACACGTGTGCAACAAGGCTCATGTACATGCTACATGTGTACCAGCGTGGCATGATGGGTCTGAGATCCAAACCATCCATCAGAAACCACTATATTGATGCCCTATCCCAAGAATTACGTTGATCCACTTATCAGGAGGGTGCAACAGTCTGCAAAACAAATGAATGGCTCTGAAGAACTTGGCTGAAGTTTTCTAATCTAACAACTTGTTTCCAATATTGGCGCAACATGTTGAGTGCACCAGATTTATTTTTCAGGAAAACATGATAGAGGTCGAACCAACCTGAGGATGATTGGATCTTGCACCTATGTGCCATGCTGGCAAATGCGGCATGTTAGATTAGCTTCATTTCACACCTGTCCACTTAGCAAAGCTTTGCATATTGTACATAGATCTTATAGCGACATGCTTTTATATCAATGCCTACTTCCCATACAGTATAGATATCAATCCCTACTTCCCATACAGTATAGATCAACTGCACCATACTATCCATGCCTGTGACACCCTACCCATCTCCATTGAATCAATAGAAGGTTTAAACACTCGAAAACTTAGACTTGAAGGTTTCTCTATATTAGTTGAGTTTCATTCTTTTTTTCTTTTTCTTTTATTTTTTGTTTTGACTGAAAAGTAATATTTAATATTCGAAATATAACAAATATATAAATATTGTTGATTCTTGACAAGTCGAGCCAATTTTTATCAAGTTTCATTGAGTTTGTTTCCGCATTTTGGCAAGCAGAGTTGAGTTTTTCTTTTCGAGTCCTGACCCAGCCATGACCAAATTGGGTTTTCCTCGAGTCTTGATGAAATTTGATCAAGTCAAGTCGAGTTTTTTCAAGGATTTAAACTATGCTCCATGCTAGTTGCACAAAGTACTTGCAAACCTGATTTTCCGAGGAATTAAGAGACAAGAAGTCAAGAAGCCTAATCAAGAATGTTAGGACGCTTTTGGTCGAAGAATTGAGTAATTTAAGACCAGGGTGTTCCATCTCAATCATGTAAGCTATAGATAGTCACATTGAGACAGGAAGAAATAGGAAATACTCCCCCTCCCATATTAGAGGTTTAGGGTTTAGGGTTTCATTCCATTAGATGCTTCGATGATATGCCAGCGAGCGACTGATAGAAAGCAAGAAACACGAGCACTCTTCTCCTCATATTCCTTGCTTCAGTTGGTTTCAGAAGTTTGAGCATCAGCATACATAATACATTACACTAGGTAGGGTACGATAATCTATGCGAAGACTGGTCATAAAATGATATCAAAATTTGTTACAACAATCAATCCTATCCTTAGTTGCAGGATCCTTCGAACTAGGCACCACTCCCGCTTCATATTGCACTTTCAGACTCACACTTCCCCTCCCACCTCCTACATATGTTTACTTGTTTGCATTTTGAAACAGAACCTTCCTTGCTCCCACATCCAAATATGTTGCCATTTCGCTTCATGCTTCGTGTAACTATAATCCTAAGGCTCTATCCTCAAAACCTAAACATCCTACAAAACCGTTCTGCCACCTTGATTCGAGTCCTTTTTGGTCTTCTTCTCATCCTCCTTTCAGGCCCTTCAACCCTCATCAGTGTTCCCCTCACCTAATCCTTCTCTGGTCTTCATGACACATAACCGAATCTTCTCAATCCATTCTCAATTTTTTCTCTTATTGGGGCTACTCCTAAACTTCTTGGGATGCATTCCTTCTTAATCCTATGTTTCCCACACATAATCAAACCTTCTCAATCCACACCCCATTTTTCCAGTTAACATTGCATCTGCATGTTTCACAGAGGCTCCATTCTAGAGTTTCCACCTCATACACAGAGATGTCTATTCTAAAGGGAGAAGAAGAAGAAGAAGAAGAAGAAGAAAAATCAACAAAGCCTACACTTCAATGGAAATTTAACAATTAAAGGATGTGTGAGCGTGGGATCGGCACGTGCGACATTGGCAACTCAAAAACTTCACCTATTTGATTAAAGGACACTTCATTTCGAGTTTGAAGTGTTACCACATTGGTAAAATAGTCGATTTGCCAGACTCATACTAACCAAGTTTCGCACACAAGTTTCTATGAGTCCAACACTGTACGTAACTAAGAGAAACTCACCAATTCTCTACTATTCTAATTAGGAGTAGTTTGCCCAAGTAAACATCAAGTGAAGCAGAACAACAGAAAAATCTTATCCAAACAGTAGAGACCTTTTTAAAATGAACAAAGAGGTTTGGCATAATATAAAATGGAAAAGGCTTACATTTCTTATCCACCTTTGGTCCGTTCCTCCCAAAATTTTCCTACGATAGGTCAACAACAGCACGAGTCCAGAACGCATAAGCAATATGAAAAATAAAAAATTTAAAAAAAAAAAAAAAAAAAAAAAAAAACAAATCAAAGTACCCTATCCGCAATAAAGAAAAGCACAGCATATACCATCAAGAAAGTATAGGGTCTGCGAACCAAAGAGTCTACAGTATTCTCACATGAATGATTCTATACACATGGGACCATGATATGGTTATCCAGACAATTGAAATGATGGGCCCCTCAATCCCAGCCTTCCCATCTTCAAATTATTTTCTGTTGAGTGTACGCTGTTGTTGTATTTGTAGGTAATAATCAAAGGGTTAGGATGTCCTAACCTGGGAGAAATTTGAGGAGTCGTATCCCCCATATACAGCGGGATCCATCATACCAAAGGTTTGGATCACCAATCACAGTTAGCAGACTATTACTATTACCCTACAATTCCTCAAAACCTCAAGTACCTTGACACGCTTTAACAACTCCTCATTCACAGCATCATCATCGTCAGGTGCCTCCCTGCAAATGGCAGAGAAAGTTCATCATCATCATCACCATCATCTAGGTTTTGTCCCAACTAATTGGGATCATCTAACAATCCTGTTCTGCCATTCCGAATTACCGTAGAAGTTAACAAATTTTATTATGAAATTGATGAGAAAGATGAAGAATTACTATTGAGAATGCAGCATAAGAAAAAAGAAAAGAAAAGTATATTAAATAATAATTTTTTTAAAAAAAAAGGAACTGCAATATAACACAATGATAGTACCTCTTGGGTTCGGCAGGCCTCGGGAGTTTGCGAGGAGGAATTTTCGGCACAAATTTCATCTGAAGCAAACAAACCAGATTGTGGGAAGTCCACAGAGTAGTGGCAATATTCATTTTCATCTAAACCACATGACAAAAAAGCATGAAAATGAACCTTCTTTGGAGCATCAGATGATTTGTCTGCCATCTGAAACACCCTTCTCAATTTAATGGGTAGAGTTGGAAGCTAAACCTACAATCAAAGAAATGGTCAGTTAACCATAAAAACCCGTATGCGCACCTATGGAGATGCATCTAAAACAATCATTGGGGGGGGGGGGGGGCATCTGACAGGTTTTCAGCAAGTGGAATTTTTTCACCTATTTCGACGAGTGCGAAATCAAATGGGGTTTACAGGTAGAGCTGTTCACGAACTGAGTTAGCTAACTCGCTCAACTCGACTCGAAAAAGCTCAATTCGACTTGGTTCAAAACTGCGTTTGAGCAGAGTCGAGCTGATTTTTGGAGCTCGAAAAAATTTCAAGCCGAGTTCAAGCTTGTCCGAGCTCAAATCGAACTCGGACCGAACCAGTTCGGTGACTCAGTTATTTTGATATTGACGTTGCTCACCAAGTGTTTGATGAAATGACTCAACGAAGTGTTGTTTCGGGTGCATACATTCTCCGTGGGATCGGCTGGTGGCGAGGAAGGTATGGATACGAAACAAATCACTAACAAAAAAACAAAACTTTACATGATAAAACTAACTTCGTATTTTGATTTTGATGCTACCCATCGAGTGTTTGATGAAACATCTGTAAACTGCTGCTCTTGTTTTGCATACTGTGAGAAATCAAAGGTGCACTCCATGTGTTTGAGAAAATGTCGCACAGGCTCGAACTCGTCTCAAACTGGCCCGGGCTGCTGACCAAACCAAGTCGAGCTGGCCAGTCAGGCTCGAGGACCGAGCCGAGCCGAGTTCAAGCTGGGGTCAGCTACTGGCCGAGCCGAGTCGAGCTGTGCCAAGCTCGATTCAGTTCGGCTCATGTACAGCTCATTTTACAGGAGTGCATCCAAAACACACGATACAGACTGGAGCTTGGCCTGAAACAGTGTTTAGCGTCAAACACCCCTTTTAATGGTGTGTCCAACTAGGCCCTTGATGCATCCATTGATCAACATAAAACATGGCATAGATCAAGTTAGCTTAAAATAGATTTGCATTTCTCATATGCTACATAGAGACCTTAAACACCTGAGAAGATATAACCTGATCATTTATCAAGTCAGCATCAGATTTTCAAAAAAAAAAAAACTACATTAACTTGATTTTTCAGATCAAAGTGAATTATTAGCTACTTTGCAAATCATACCTGCACCTTAAGACCCTCTTCCTATCAAAATCTGCTCCCCATAAACAGCTGCCCTGACTTCACAGATTATAAGTGGCCTTCCAACTAATACTAAATCTCAAACAATTTATCGAATTGTACTCCGAAAGACAACGCATACACGCCTTTAACGTACTTGCTGCTCCACCATTCAATGACCTCTGTACATGTATTTTTTCCCCTTCGCGTGCTTGCATGTGGGTGTAAAGTGGGGGAGGCTGTTTATGTTTTTCATTTGCTTGCATCCTTCATGCAAGCTGCCATTCCTACGTTACTAAAGACGCTAAGAGGCCGTTTGGATGCCTGTAACTTCTGTAAAATCTAAGAAAGTTACAGGTGACTTTCTTACGGTTTGTGTTTGGGGGAGAAATGTTACAGGTAACAAAGTCTCAACCTGTAAGTTTCTATCAGGTAAGATTGCAAGAAATGTAACAGAGGAATTAGGTGTTTTTCAAGTCACAGGTTACTTTGTTACAGGAAACGGCTATCCATTTCGAATTTGGGAGAGGGAGGTGGAAACGCAGCTGCATTGAAAGTGCACCTACCTGCTCTGACCCAACGTCTCCTTCTCCCTCTCTCTCAGCGTCTACTTCCCTCTCTCTCTCTCTCTCTCTCTCTCTCAGCGTTTCCTTCTCCCTCTCTCAGCGTCTCCTTCCCTCTCTCTGCTCCAGCAAGGTAAGCCCTAAACCTTATTTCTTTTTCTTTTTTCTTTTTACTTTTCTTCTTCTTTTGCGTGCGGAACGGGCGCTGTTTGGGGAAACGGATTGGCTGCTCCCCCGCCATCAGCCAATGAGTGGTGGACGGTGCTCTTTGGACCCCACCATGATGTATGTGTTTCATCCATACCGTCCATATATTTTTCTATATCATTTTATGGTATGATAACAAAAATGAGCTATATCCAAATCTTAAACGGACCACATTACAGGAAACAGTTTTGAATGAACTTCAACCGTTAAAAACTTTTTGGGGGCCATAAAAATTTTGGATCAATCTGATATTTTTTTTTTCCCCTTCATCTGGGTCTTTATGACCTAATCAACAGATTGGATGTCAAATAAACACTACAGAGGGCCTTAGGAGGATTTTAATGGTGGATATCCAATCACTATTGTTTTCCTGTGGTGTGGTCCATCTAAGATTTATATCACTCTCATTTTTGGTTTTAAACACTAAGACGATATTTTAAAATGGATTAACGGAATGGATGAAACACATACATCATGGTGGGCCCACAGAGCACCAACCACCAGGGAGAGTAGCCAATCCGTTCTCGTTGTTTGGCCAGTGGCGGTTTCGGATCCCTAGCTGCGGGGCCCACCGTGATGTACTTTCCTTACATCAACACCGTCCATCCGTATTATAAGCTCATTTTAAGTTGATCGAGAAAATAAAGCTGATCCGAATCTCAAGTGAGCCATGCCAAAAGAAATAATCTTAACTAAATCCCTGCCATTAAAAACTTCATGGGGTCCAGTGGAATATTTATTTGCCATCCAACCCGTAGATAAGGTAACAAAGACCTCGGTGAAGAGACAACACAAATTTCGTCTTCATCCAAAAACTTTTGTGGCCCACGAGAAGTTTTTAATTTAATGATCAATTAATATTGTTTCCTGTACCGCCGTCTGCAGCCTACCTTGTATTCAAATCTTCTTATTTTTTTTTGGTTCATCGTGTCCTAAAATGAACTTTCACGATGAAATGACACTGATGTGAGTAAATTACATGACAATGGGCTTCACAATTTGGGGTCCTAGGTCGATGGATCCACTCTAATTTGGCTAAGGGCCTGTTTGGCCGGGCAGACCCCATCGTGTTAGGAGGATGGGATCAATTTTAAGGTAATGATGGTGGTGACAGTGGATTGTCTTAAGATCCAAGGGATTGCTTATATCCCGGACAAGTTCACTGGGTCTGTTTGGCACGCCCTGCTTATCCCGTGATTTTACCTTCCAATCCATCTAACCAAGGGATAGGATCAATTTTAAGGTAATGATGGTGATGTCAGTGGATTGTCTCTGGATCCATGGGATTGCTCATATCACAAGTTCACCGGATCTGTAGACATGCCTATCGATGGATCCCATCCCTCCTAATACAGTGGGATCTGCCTGGCTAAGTGATGTTAGCCAAAAGCTGGCTCGCTATAGGTTGGTGTGTTGTGGGCCCCGCTATGTTGCATGTGTTTTATCCATGTTGTCCATCAATTTTTCATATCATTTTAAGACTTGATCCCAAAATGAGGAAATCGAGGAAGATCTCAATCTTAGGTGGACCACACCATAGGGAAATAGTAGTAATCAAAGGATGATTAAAAACCTCATTGGGCCCACTATAATGTTTATTTGATGTCCTACCTGATGATTAGGTCATAAAGACCTCAATGAAATGAAAAACAAATATTAGTTTGATTTTAAACTTACGACTCCAATAAGTTTTTAGATTACATATAAGTTAGCCCACTTTTATATGTTTTTTAAAACGCGGGCCTACTTTTAGGACCCACCTAATGATTAATTTAGCTTAAGAATCGGTTCAACTATTAATCTAAATGGGTTTAATAAAATTACATACTTTTATCCAATCTTTTTTATGTATCAAATTGATTTTTAAACAATTCCATAATCCAGATTCATGTTGGTGTGAATAAACAACATCTTACCTATAACTAACTTACAGGTTATTCAAATACAAAAACTAAGTTACTAATAATTAAGTTACAGCTTACATTCAAATAGGATTACCTTTAACTTTATTTCACCTATAAGTAGGTTACATGTAACTTACTTATAACTTAAAAAAGTTATAGGCATACAAACGCAACCTTAGTGACTTACATGCCAACATTCTAATTTTTCAAAAAGAATGTAAGAGGGGGAAACGCACCTTTGTGCTCTCTTGAACTGTGACAGGTTGAGGGTACGTCCCACCAGATGGACGGTGTAGAGAGAGGCGTACATGGGTTTGGAGAATAAGAATCTGACGATATCAAGATTAGGAGAGGGGTTTCTTGTACGAAGAAGTTGGGATTTCTGACTCCTTTCCCCTCCCCAACTTCATTTGGATATGATCTTCCCCATCAGAAGGAGTTGAAATAACAACAAATTTGATCTTCCTCCAAATAAATTTAAAGCCTTTCACTTAAAGTTGCTGCGTTGGGAAGCTAGGTGGGGCCCACTGGGAAGTTAGGAAATCTACACCGTATGCTTTAAACTCTGTGGAGCCCACCATGATTTATGTATTTTATCCATCATGTCCATTCATTTTACCAGATAATTTTGGGGCTTTAGCACAAAATTGAAACACATCCAAAGCTCAAGTGGATAGTATGAATTGAACGCCTACCTATCGTAGAAAAATTTCTAAAAGTAATAGAAGTTTTAGATCAAGCTGATATTTGTGTTTATCTTTCATCCATGTCTACTCGATCTTATGAACAGGTTAGGTGACAAATAAATGTTATTGTGGGCCTTAGGAATGTTTCAATGGTGGAAATTAATATTCTCATTGTTTCATGTGGTGTGGTCCACTTGAGCTTCGAATATGCGACGATGTTGGAATCAACCCTTAAAATGAGCTAAAAAAATAGATGGACAACATGGATAAACTACATTCATTCATAGTGCACCCAACAAAGTTTACTTTGTATGATAAAAGCATTATGAGTAACTCAAGACATGGTTTAATTTACGTGGATCACAAAATTAGAAACAATGTACAAGGCAACACTCACTTTCTAAACAACTTTTCTTTGTGTGGCTAACTTAAGTTATAAATATAGTTAAATTAAAGTCTTATATTTTATATAATTACCATAGTGGTCTCTAAAATAAATCAAGAGTGAATGATTTCCTTTAACTGTTTTTAGGGTAAATGTCTAACTTAAACTCTTTGCATTTGAATGGCCCATCCTAAATCATGAATACTGTTTATTTTTATGCATTACGGTTAAAATAGAATAATTCACTTGGTGATTGAGGTGGATTTTACTAAAACATTATGGAGGGACTTACTTTAACCAGCCACATGTTAAGATAATAGGCAAGGTTATATATATATATATATATATATATATATATATATATATATATATATATATATATATATATGGGAAATGGTATTATGAGGTCGACTTCAAGGGAACTTCCCATGAGGTCGAGCTGTGTGGGCCCCACCACGATGTGTGTTAAACATCTATCCCATCGATTAGATGCACCATTCCATGGTGGGCCATGGGCTTAAAAATCAACTCAATCTATGACTTGGGTGGACCACACCACATATAAAAGTTAGGAGGGGTTACTCTCCTATTGAATCATTCATAATCATTTATTTGGCCCACCATGATGTGGTTCGTAAATCAAGACCATCCACTGTGTGTGTCCCACTTGGATGAGGGGTCAAACCAAGTTTCAGCTGCATCCAAAACTCAAGTGTGCCCCACCAAGTACTTTTATAACTTTTAGGTATGTATTCACATGGTTTTAGATGGTATGGCCCACCTGAGTTCCATATACGGCTGATTTTTGGGATATCCCATAACCTAAAGTTGACCCATCAAATGCACAGTGTTGATGTTTGACACACATCACGATGGGGCCCACACAGCTCGACCTCATAGTACCATTTCCCTACACACACATACATACATATCTAACTTCTTAGGAACTTCCCATGAGGTCAAGCCATGTGGGCCCCACTATGATGTGTGTTGAACATCTACCCCATTAGTCAGATGCACCATTCCATAGTGGACCATGGGCTTAAAAATCAAGTCAATCCATGACTTAGGTGGGCCACGCCACATACAATAGTTGAGAGGAGTTGCCCTTCCATTAAAACATTCATAATCATTTATTGGGCTCACCTAGATGTGGTTCACAAATCCAACCCATCCATTATGTGTGTCCCACTTGGATGAGGGGTCACACCAAGTTTCAACCACATTCAAAACTCAGGTGGGTCCCACTTTTAGGCATGCCTTCACATGGTTTTAGATGGTATGACTCACCTGAGTTCCGCTTACGGTTGATTTTTGGGATATCCCATAACATAAAGGGATCCCATTAAAATGCATGGTGTTGATGTTCGACACACATCACGGTAGGGCCCACACAGCTCGACCTCATGGGAGGCTCCCGTAAGGTCGACCTTGTAGACTGTAGTACCATTTCCACACACACACACAGAAGAATGCTCACCTGCGCACCTTCTTACATGAGCACTTGTGTATACCTTTTTGCATGTATTGTGGGGCATAGAATTTGAACGGTCTACATGAGGCGGCATCCCTTGAAACTGTATAGGCCTAATTTCCAGAGAATTCGAGAGTGGATTGCCTATTGGCAGCATTATAGCGAGGTGGCCACTGAGAGTCCTCTCTTAGCGCTGCATGATATATATGTATTTTATTGAAGCCGTCCATTTAGTTTTTCATATCATTATAAATTACTAGCCTGAAAATAAGGGAGATCCAAATCTTGAGTGGACCACACCACAAGAAAATAGTGGTGATTGAATGCCCACCATTAAAAACTTCCTAAGGCTCACCGTAATGTTTAATTGTCATCCAACCCGTTGAGGAAGTCACGCACACTTGGATGAAGAGAAAATGAAAATATAAGCTTAATCCAAAACTTTTGTGGCACATAAGAAGTTTTTAATGGTAAGTGTTCAATCACCACTCTTTCATGTGGTGTGGTCCATATGAGATTTGGATCTTACTCATTTTTGGGGCTCATGCCATAAATTAGTTTGGAAGATGGATGGAAGGCATGGATAGGATACATACACCATGATAGGGCCCACAGAGTGCTCTCAGTGGCCACCTCCCTACCAACACTGTCAGTATCTAATCCCCGTCCGAGTATCCGGAGAGGAGGCGTGTGAGCGGCAAAGCATCTCACTCTCCGCAGTATGCGCATGACGTGACGAAAACTCACTCACACTCAAACTTGCACTTCATCGTACCTTCATCCCAACCGCATGTCAGATTCTATGGCTGACATTAAGGTTCGCACGTAATGCATAGGTGATCATTCCTCACTCTCTCTCTCTCTATATATATATATATATATATATATATATATATATATATATATATATGGAAACGCTCACCTCCGAAACAGTTTTACGTACTACATACGAACTGTTTTAAGAAATCATATCTGATGAGTTAAAAAAATCTGAAGAGTCTAACATGAAGCAGAACCCCATGAGGCTATGAAAAATACAAACAGTTTCTACCCTTGATTTGAATTTCTCTTTGCTATGGCTCACAAGAATCTTAGATCAGGGTGAAAATTCACCCCCTAAAATTTTATGGGATTCCGCATCTTATGGGCCGTTCGGATTCAACACCCATGACACATGTGCAAAGGTGAGCATGCCTATATATATATATATATATAAGGTCACATAGACCTGGATGGAGAGAAAACATAAATATAAGCTGATCCAAAACTTCCATGGCCCTGGAGAGGTTCTCGATTATAGGCATTCAATCACTACTACTTTATGTGTTGTGGTTCACTTAAGCCTTAGATCTATCTCATTTTTTAGATAATTACCTAAATTGAGTTTCAAAATGGATGAATGGCATGGATAAAAACACAAACATTATGATGAGCCTGATAGAGCCCTAACAAGATTGTCTGCCTCTAGTTAGGTCTTTGTGGGGCAGTACCTAATCCGTGCTCATGGGAGTGGATTAGGTGTTGCGCGGGTAGCACCTTAATGGATGTTACCTTTACCATGTGCGGCCCATTTTGATGCTTTTTTGTATAGCCACGACGTGCATCCTTTACATTGATGGTACCTTATATGCTGATTTTAAGGTCCACTCATCAGGTGGGTCATACATTTACATTGATTTTGGTTCACCATAATTAAAAACTTAGCACGAGTGACTCGGTTCAAGTTTAAGAACTATGTGATCAACTAATCAAAGATTCAAAATGATGCATGGCTAGGACCTTGTCGCACAGTGATTGCCCCAGGCTCACCTGGCCTAGTCGTCCCAGATCAGCCGGAGGCTGAATGCATAGCTTATGGGCTGGGATGGCTGAGATAAGCTGGCCGGTTCGTGACCTAACCATCGGACGGTTGTAAGAGGCATCCCAAGTTATCTGACAGTGAGATGATCATTCTCAATTGATATATACTTTCCTTGGGTTTCCAGCTTATAAGTGGAACCTACGGTTTAACCATGATCGAATACTGAAATGGTGAGCCTATGGTGGACACTCCACTTTCCTTGGGTTTCCTCATCTGTTGATTGATTGTGGGCCATTTTTATGTAGATAATCTTGACCATCCATTCTAAAAGGCCATTGATCAAATAATTAATATTTGTTAGACTGATGTGATATTTACATGGAAGCCTGATGAACAGTCTAAATCAATGGATTGAAATGTCTAAGTGTCCCAATGTAACTCATATTAAGGGTTCCCATGGACCAGGTAGCTAGTCGGACCGATGAGCTTGACCCTGCTTTGGGCTGGGCATGGACCTACTAGCTTGGCCCGTGCACTGGGCTCAAGTGATATTTGCCCAACCCAATGGAGTTTATATGCATCATATCGTACAAATATGTCATTTTAATCCTTAGACAACCATCTATCTATCTATCTTAAATGGGTACCATTAGTTTCATTCCTCTTAAATATTTATTTTTTGTGCATGTGTGGTCCACTTGATAAATGGATAGATTAGAAATATTCAAGGCAAAATAGGGACTTCATCGATTAGCAGGCCAGATTGGGCTTGGGCCTACCATCTGACCCATGGCAAGCTCGGACCTAGGCCCGGCCCATTACTATCCTAAAACGAGAGTACTGCTTTAAAAGCATTGGGCATTGGAGCTTTCATTCATATTTGGACTGCTAAAGTGAATTCGTAGTCCCACTAATGACAGAATTCAGTGCATAGAATCGGAACCGTTCAAGAGGTGCACCCCACCAGGAAATTTAAATAGTGGGTCCCATCTGAAGAACAATCGTATATCGAACTTATATAAAATACTGTAACTTTAAAAGTGCAACCGACCTTAGCTCGGTTGGTAGAGCGGAGGACTATATTTGATAACAAACAAGCAGATTAACCTTAGGTCGCTTGTTCGAATCTGGCAGGTCGGAATTATTTATTTTTACTTTAATTTATAGCCGTCCGTTTTGTCTTTTAGATTGTGGCTCGTTCCAACAGTTCGGTTTCATTTATTTTTTAGCAGGTTTTAGCCATTCGTTTATTTTGGAAATTGTGTTCCACTTCAGTGAAACCACGTACGGTGTTTCCCCATTGATGTGTGTTGATTTGATTTTTTTATTTTTTATTTTTAAATAAAAAATTGAAGCATCAACGTGGTGGGGCCCACCATACGGACACATCTGATATTCCACGCTTAACCCACGTTGATATGTGCGGACATATCATTGCGTGCCTTGAATAGAAAGTTGGCTAGGGTTGTCTGCTTTACTCCCGCACCTTAAACGTGTGTTCCTAACTGTAGTCACGACCCTACCGTTGAGATGGCTGGGACCATATCCAAACATTGGATATAAATCCTAACGGCTGGAATCGAAGGAAATAGCTACTTAAAAAAGTCAGCATTGAGTTTTTTTTAACCGTCCATTTTCCTCAATCCCATCAATTAAGCTTATCTGATCACTTCAGCTTTCTGGTCGGCCTCCAAGGTGGTCCCACGCAGTGAATGATTTGGATCCCGTATGTTCCCTGTTTACACGTGTATGTGAGAAAAGAAACTAAAAAAAAAAAAAAAAAAAACACGGATTGGGTCAGGTTCTTGTCCAGGTCTCTACCCATGGCGCAGTGGTAGACTCACCAGAGTTTCAACATAGACCATTGATACCTTGTGTCCTAACCTCAACCACTCAATTTCTGGCCAACAGATATTAGCTATTAAGAAGATATACAACAAGAACTGAAAAAGGTCCTAATATTCACTGCTGGGATCTCCCAATCTTGGATGTCTACAACAGGCCAATTGAGTGGATTATCAAACCATGGACCCCAATCGTCAGAATGACAAATACCCATGTATATGTACAACGACGCAGGCCACATCCCGTCCAGGCACTTCTCTACCTGCACAACAATCACAAATATTTTCAACAATTCGAATTTCAATATAACCCATTAAGCCCTGTAAAAGAGAACAATGGCCATACCTTCAAATCATGCGGCCCGCTCCCAAATCCATACACAAGATAATCACATGACATGAAAGGGTAGAACACATATCGGCCATCTGAACCAAACTCACCTATTGGGTTGCAAAACTAAGACAATCTCTTCCTACGTACAAAAGGGTAACACCATGTTGCATATTGAACCATGTTTGTGTCTGGTAAACCCGAATCTGAACAAAATACCAAATTACATTCTTCGACCCATCATTTTTTTTTTTTCGTGTTCAAATGTTCCTCCTCCCAAACCTAATGGTGAGAATTACAAGATAGGGTTCAATAGCGGAATTTGGTTGGAAAAAAGCAAAGAAAAAGAAAAAGAAAAAAAGATTAAAAAAACAAATATAATTTTATATATACCCGGACGAACCATCTGAACGACAGATGTCTCGTTACCTGAAACTATATGAAGATATAAGACAGCCGGTAATGGACAAGCTAAGATATAACAGTAAAACCTTATTCCGGTGAAAATCAGAAGACCAAGATGGTCAGGTGGCGGCCTTGAACTTTTTCCCTTCTTTTTTCTCTCTTGAAATGATGCCTTCGAACCAATACAATAATCCTATGCATGTTGAAAGCGTGGCAACTTACTCGTTGGCACCATCAGAGCTTCCCATTGCATTTGCCCGCTTTCTCTCTCTCCAATTTTCACCCCACACTTTCGCCTCCGCGACTGCCCGTTCTCTGTCAAGATCCCGGTTGAAGTTCTTCGGGCCTTCCCTCGCTCTCCCTGCATGTACAGGGCTGTCCCTCTGAGACTCCGGCCTCTCCAGCTCGTCTAGGCCCCACTTCCTACCGGACCCACCTCCCGATTCGCCCCGTCCGACCTCTGCGCCAAAGCTCACACCACGGATGGGATCCCGGTGCCGGAAATCAGGAGAGTTCTGATGGGGTGATTGGATACCATGCCGCCCACCATGTACCGACTCATCTTGGCCGTCAGGCCCACCACCCAGGCTCTTGCGGTCATCTTTGTGCCTTGGAGTAGATGAGCCAATTCTATTGTTTTGAGCGGCGGCTGCATTGGGATCATATGTTTGGGAAGCTAAATATGAGAGTGCAGTAACAACATCCCCTATAAGAGGTCGAGTTGCAGCTTGCTCTTGCAAACACATTGCAGCAACAGCAAGAGCTTGGTAAAGGCCTCGCATCGGATAACGGCCTTGTAGCAGTGGGTCTGCCATTTTCGGGAACTTCCTGCGATCCTTGAACAGTGGACGTGCCTACACATGACATCCAAAAAAAAAAAAAAAATCTTGGTCTTTACTCGTGCGGGAGAATAGAGTGCAGAAATGACTATATCGCTTCAAGGATAATTTTTGAGAACTGACATACTCTACAATGATGAAAATTAAATCTACGGTCTGGTCCTTCATCAGGTGGGTCCCAACTTCAATAGGCCGCCTTCATCAGGTGGGTCTCAACTTCAATAGACCACCATAGAAAAATCTCAATGATCATAAAATCTTGCTCTAACCATCCCATTGGTGGCCTACAAATGGATGTAGGATAGCTTATTGGTAATGGCCTGCATCAAACTCGAAAAGATCCACCAATTGGACAGTCGGGATGAACTAACCCATGTTGTTTGCAAACAGCGGTGCATCCACAGTGGGACACCTACCCGATGAATGGTCCATATCAAGGACTATTGAACCATGTGCCCAACCTGAGAGAAGCACATCAGATGAGGAAATCAGCGCACCATGCATTGTCAGATTGCCCTAAAATTGAAGTTCAACTTCAGAAAGTGGGATTGTGCAGAAACTTCAAGATCACCACGAGAGAACAATTTGTGATAGCAAAAGACAATTGTTTTAGCATGACATGGCAGAGAAATTTGAGGAAATCTCATGACTGAATCTATCTCTGAGAATTATGGAAAAGCAAGCAGTTCGCCTATATTTAATCTACGTTAGGGCCTCTTTTTATGCTGCATGGTGCTGACAAAATCAGATAGTGCAATCCATTCCGTCACACATGGGAGATGAACGGAAACAGATTGGGAAAGGGGCACCCTTTTGATGTGTTTCCACTTTGGTCCAGGGCATTTTGGAGAAACCAAAAATCCAACTTATTCGAATTCAAATCCTTTTGGATGAAAAATCCAAGGAAAAAAGAAAAAGGATTATCCCCCATTCAGAGTTGAGAATGTCAAGATGTATGAAATTGGTTTTGTGAATTATATCAATTTAGAGGAAGAAGGATAAAGGAGGAAAAAGAAAAGAACAGATTTACCCATGCAACCAGATTGTGCTCTCCAGCAGCCCGGGTGTTGTCAATCGCCTTGCGTCCTGTGATCAACTCAAGGAACACCACGCCAAAACTGTAGACATCTGATTTCAGCGTTAGCTGTCCGGTCATAGCATACTCAGGAGCACAATAGCCATATGTTCCCATCACCCGTGTGGAGACGTGAGTCTTGTCTCCAACAGGTCCGAGCTTTGCAAGCCCGAAATCGGACAGCTTCGGATGGTATCCTTCATCGAGTAGGATGTTGGATGATTTGAAGTCCCTATAAATGACAGGCGGGTTTGCTTTGTCATGCAAGTATTCCAAACCTTTAGCTGCACCAGCGGCAATCTTCATTCTTGTATTCCAGTCCAGAGGCTCCTTGTCGGGTGGAATGTCTAACATAAAAGCAACTGAGTCGTATTAGTATCGCAACCGATTCCTTACATAAGGGCATGTTTGGCTACACCAAATATGCATGTTTGGTTGCATCAAATATCAGGCCCTTATGTTTGGTTGCCCTTACATAAGGGTGTGTTTGGTTGCACAAAATATCATGATATTTGCTGCAACCAAATGCACCCTAAACAAAGAAGTAGAGAGATTGTCTTTTCAAAGGATGCGGATTGCGTACTACCCCCGCCCGTCCCTAGCTCCGAACGGGCAGTTCTGTGGGCGGGCCCACCGTGATGTATCTGTACATCCAAACCGTCCGTCCCTTTTCTCAGATTATTTTAAGGGATGAAAACAAAAATGAGGTAGATCCAACGATCAAATGGACCACACCACAGATGACTCTTGCATTTAATGCTTTGTGCATTTTAATGCAACCAAGCTTATTATTTGGTGTGGTCCACTTGAGCGTTGGATATGCCTCATTTTTGTGTTCATGCCTTAAAATAATCTGTGAAAAGGGACCGGCGGTTTGGATTTACAGATACATCACGGTGGGCCCGCCCACAGAACTGCCCGTTCGGAGCTAGGGACGGGCGGAGGTAGTACACGATCCGCGTCCCTTTTCAAAGCCAGTAGTTCTTCGGAAACTTCTTAATCTTTACAACAGAATACTGAAAGTTGTATTACACATGCAATTCAATTCCCAACAATATAAAGAAAAGGTATTATATAATGCTCAGGCTGAGAGTTTGTACAGCATGTCCAGGTTTTCAGTTTAGATAAGTGCCGCCCATGGTTCAATCTGTTCAAACAATGAGCCTCACTGTGGTCCGTTGATGGCCTGCGTGCCAAAAATAACCCAGGTTTGAGGATCTACCTGTAAAATATTTGGCATTGACAGACTGTGATGGATGGTGATGATCACATGTGTGGCCCACTTCACATGGAGATTATGGTTTCTATTGTTTCATTATGTATATCCTTTTGTTATGGTCGTATAACTCCTCCAACATTACTTTATTTTATATTCAGCGGGAAGGTGAAAGCAGCAAACAAAAGATAATACGAAGATCAGCTTCTCCAACTAGGGAGAATTTTGGGGCAATACCTCACCAACGGTGGAAGAATAGATCAACAATCTGGATCAACTGTTGTCCCACTTGTACAAAAAGGAAGCCGAAAGATATTATGTATATCCTTTTGTTATGGTCATATAACTCCTCCAACATTACATTATATTATATCCAGCGGGAAGGTGAAAGTAGTCAAACAAAATATTATACGAAAATCAGCTTCTCCAAAATAATAGGTCCCTTCTATCACTTGCACGACCAGTGCATGAAAAGGTGACCCTCTTACATATGAGAACAAAAAGCAACATCTTTGAAGACAGTGGACCATCATGACATAGCATGCCACACCATATACAATTGGGAAGAAGGATGGGATAATGCGAGGACCCTTTTAATTTGTATAGAATTTTCTGGCAATCCAAGGAAATTTTAGATGTGTTTGCTTTGTAATCTGTCGGCCAATTTGAGACATGCATATAGACATCCTGTTTGATTAATAAAGCAACACTTCTTTCTCTTGTCCGCATGATGTGCTCATTGGACACCTATTGATGGTTGTATGGTGCTACACCTATCTGCAAGCATGTACTTTATTCACATATTCATTTGCAAGCCATGCTTGCATGAGCAGGATTAGAGTTGTGAGGTCTACACTTCCGTTGGTCTGCTACAGTCAGCTGCACATGTTGGTAAAACCTAGAGGCTGATTATTCAAATCGGTCCTCTAATTTCTAAGTAACCCAAAGCAAAACAAAATAATCAAACACACAGGAAGAGAAATTTCCTCTTAAAGTCTTCAAAATCCTCCCCCTCCCAAAAAAAATAAAAAATAAAAATCAAATGCAGTGACTTGGATAAGTGAATAAAGGCGTTAAACGAGGTAAGTTCAACTTTTTATTGGTTATTAGTCAATAATCAATCCTCAATAGTTCTTCATTGCATACATATTTTGTTATTTTGGTGAACGTTTATTATTTGATGTATTATCTTGAACACAGTTGGAAATATATGGACTTTGCCAAGGCGGCTTCTCCTAATAAGAAACTAAGAATCGTAAAACTCATCTTATTGGCAATTTAGTGGTTCATTTTACCGTATTATGTACAAATGCATACAAGCCAATGCCAATTAATTGGGATAAGGCCTAGGTGGTGGTGGTGTATGCATATATACAGCATAATTTATTTTTATTGGATCTTATATTGACTGGTAACTTCAACTTGGAGAAAGGACAAAGGCCCTAAAAACAATAATTGTAAAAGTTTTGAATCAAAAAACTTCCCCTAGCTGCTAGAGGAACTGGAGTTGTTTTCAACTTATTCATTCAAATCAAAGGAACAGATAAAAGGCTCAGATATTGGATCGCCTTGTTTACATGTATTGTGATAAGAATTTGAGAACTAAAAATTTGAAACAGGTGGCGAACAAGATTGAAGAAGGTAACTTGGTCCAATAAACTTAGATTATATCTACTAATACCTTGGTTGAAGCAAAGGGCAAAGTGAATAGAAGAAGAGGACCATGAGGATGTCAATGTGCGTGACCCAGTTTTGGGCACAGACCAACAACAAAGTAGCTTTATGGTTTTGGAGAGGGTCATTGAAGATCTAACTTAAAAAACAAAAAACAAAAAAACAAAAACAAAGAAACTGAGATGGATGGTGATCATACACCTAGTCCTACTGTTGATGTCACTCACACAAGGGTACAACTGCTCACACAATCTGAGATTGACAAGCACCAACGAACAATAGGAGAAGAACTTATAAAGTATAGGGATTCACAACACAAACTAACAAAGGGACGAGCGTCATAGGATGGTTCTAGTAGAACTAGAGTTGGGGGATGTGGGGCACAAGAAGGATAACAGATGGCTTATGGATATGGATATGACTATGGACAGTTTAGGGAGGCTCATGAGGCACTTTCTTGTTGGACTAGTCCTAGATATGCTACACATGGAGCAGGATACGGGGGATATAAATAGTCTGATCCGAGTCATTCGTCACAAGCATATGCTCAACAATACAACCAGTATCAGTACAACTATAGTTATGACTATAGATCTACATCTAGCATTAGCACCAACTATTCTTACTCGAGTTTAATGCAACTGATACCCAATGGCAATGACGACAGTGGTTACTCATCCTCAACTTACATTAGCATGGTTTTTCCGTCTAGTTATTATTGAATACTCATCCTCGACTTGCATTGGCAAGGTTTTTCCCTCTGGTTATTATAGAATATGCGACGCTCATGTCACAACTAGATAATGACAATGTTGAGGTTAACCAGACACAGGCAGTGCAATTTTTTCTCCGGTGCTCACTAATGGTGAGTAATGTTTATGTTTGGATTCAACACTTTGGCATCACTTCTACTTACAAGTTACAATTCATCAATTTATCACTTTATTTGGTACATAATTGTTTTTTTTTTTTTCTATCTTTTTTTGGGAAAGATGACAATTTTATTAATAGAAAGGCCAAAGCCTAAAAAATCACGACTGAAACCAAGAAATTGGAAACACAACTTCTGTTTAACACATCTGACACCAAAGCCCATTCTATTACATTTAGTTTTGCCCCATTAAACACCTCCGAAATACCCTTCCACTTCTATTTCTAAAGCATCGGCTATTCCTTTCTCCCCATATAAAATATAGGCCCGCCAACATCACTTTCCATGCCACGCTAGCAAAATGCTCTTCCCTGAACTTTTCATCACCCAAGAGATCCCAAATAGATTCAAGAAGTCATCCCAAATTTCTTTCGCGAAAGGGCAATGGATAAAGAGATAATCTACTGATTTGTCATTTCGGAAGCACATTACACACACATTTGGAAGCACCATTCCTCTCTTACGAAGATTGTCTACTGTGATAACCTTATTCATACCTACAAGCCATATAAAAAACCGCCACCTTGGGAGGGGCACCGTAGTGCCATAGTGATGTTGGGCTTGGGAACACCCCCCTACGACAACCCAATTAAAACTCTATACCACAATTTTACTGAGAAACGCCCAGAATTCTCCCTACTCCATATCATCTCATCTCTGACACCCAACATCGATTTCACACTGCAAAGAAATGCCCAGACTTCTCCTTACTCCATTTTCGTCGATCTTGATTAATGATTCATACATTAACATTATAGTTATGATTGTAGTTATAATAATTGCGTCATCAACTCATCATTACCCATATGATTTAATTTCCATTGATATTCGATATTCAGTATATTAAATAGGGGTATTAGAGTCAATCTCAGCCTCTCAGGTTAATAGCATCATCAGGCAGCCTGAAACAGTATTCTTACCAAAGAATGGCATGTTATACCATCATATACACATTCAAAGCAAGAAAAGAAGACATTTTTTATCCTCCCATTTTTCTGAAAATTTTCAATTCTTTTTTCATTTTTTTTTTTTTTTTGGACTGTTACAGGGCTGTAATGTTGGTTACAAGGGCTGTAACATATCATAATGGCTTATGGCCATTATGGCCCCCATTACCATTATTTAATAACTTGGTTTTGTCCCACATGCATGATAGCGATCACATGCTCCCCCGCTATGTACAAACTCAAAAGACAAGATGTTCAAATCCTATATGAACAACATGTCTTAGGGTTTTAGTGGCTGAGGTGGTATAGTGGGCATGTGCCTAGCATGCCTTTGATTATTATTATTATTATTCTTTCAGGGGATGTTGATCTTGGCTCCCTTTTTGTGAAGTGACGAGATGATCACTAGCAACAAGGGATTGCTTGTTCTCTGTTGTGGTTGCTTTTTTATCTTTCTATGCTACTTATCCATGTTTCAAAAAAAAAAAAAAAACAAAAACCAAAAGCAAACCCTAACTGAACTGCTCAACCTTCAATATTTACAAAATGTTAAGTAACATCCACTACATACATTTTGAACATTGCATGTGTTAGTATGACCCTATAAAACTAACATAGCTTACAATATACAGTACAGTAGGACCTCAAAACTACCATGGCTTTGATCTTGAGGTCTATTAAGACCTTAAACCAATATTTGTGGTTTGAGATAACCCAAAACTATCCTGTAAGGATCCTTTAGTGGCCTGTTACTTTGGTGTTCCCATGGTCACCTACCATATCATCCACAAGCCTTGACCCAGCATCTCTTTTACAAACTACCATAGTTTAAGATTGTTGCACAAAGCGTGAAGCAAAGAGACAACATATTCAGGAGAGGGAGCAAGGAAGTGTCTGTTTCAAAATGTAAACAAATATACATGGGCAGAAGGCGAGAGCAGGAAAGACAGCATTTTGAAGTGGGGGCAGCATCTAGTTAAAAGGATCCTAGAACTAAGGTGTGAGACAAGTCTCATGATTGCGCTTGTCAACGAAATTTGATATATAAATATAAATACGTTGTTCATGGTATGCCGGCATAGTATTTTTCAATGCTCTCTCTCTGAAGTGGAATTTTGTGTTGGCTTAACTATGGTTGCTGGATTTTTTGCTACTGAAGCAATTTTTTGTACAGCCTTGGCTAAGGTTTGCTGGATTTTTCCTATTGAAGCACATTTTTATGATCCCTTGGCTAAGATTTGCTGGATTTTATTTTATTTTTAAGTAGATTTTTATGTTGCCTTGGCTAAGGTTTGCTGATTTTTTCTAGTAGAGCAGATTTTTTTTGTATTTTTTGTGTTTCCCTTCGTAATCCTCGGTGGTTCCCCTCTTTCCTTCCTTTTTCTTTTTCTTCTTTCTTTTCTTCTTTTTCCTCTTCTTCTTCCTTTTAACTCTAATAAGAATCAAAAGAAGAAGAAGAAGAGAATCATCCTTTTTCTTCTTCCTCCACCTCTTAACTCTATGAGTTCTATTCATCTAATTAGAATCAGAATCAGAGGAAGAATTAGAAAAAGAAAAAGAAGAAATATCACCATTCCCCACAAATGCATGTAAAAAAAATAACATAGAATTAAAAAAGATAGAAAACACAAGGAAAAATAGAAGAAAATGCAGAAATCTTTTGGAGAAATCTTTCACAATTTCTTAATGAATTGAATGGTGATATTTATATTCTTCTACTTCTTCTTCTTCTTCACTCTCTAATGATGAGTAAGAAATATGCAATCCTTAGCCTCAAATTCGATCTTGCTCTGGCTAGGGCTAGCGTCCTGTAAACACACCTCAAATGCCATTCACCTCCATTTACTCCAAATCTTCCCCCCCCCCCCCCCCCCACACACACACACACACTTACCTCATTTACTCCCATCCAAATGGCTCCTAATCTTCTTTTATTTCTTTCCTCTTTTCCTTCCCTAAATAATAACTGCTTCTTGTTAACCATTTTCTCTTCATCCTTTTTTTTTTTGTTCTTTTTTCTAGTTTTGAGAGTCACGAGGCATTTTCCTTACTGACGTGTTGTGATTCGTGAAAGGGGTAGCTTGTTGTTTTGGATTTTTAGGGTTTTAAATTATGTATTGCTGGATTTAGAGCACCTTTGTTGATCGGCTGAAGTTCTTGGTCATCCAGTTCATGTGTTGTCGGATTTGAAGCCTCTTTGATGTGTGATTGAAGCCCTTGCAGATTTTTCCGGTGTCTAGTTTGAGGTAGTTGACTGCAATGTCTCTTGTTGTGTGACGTATGCTCACCTTTCCTCCACCTCCTCCTTTGATGACTTAGCAGCTTCTTTGTTGCAAGCTCTCATTGCCAAGATGTGTTATGTGACCAATATTTATTCAAGGCAGTTGACCCGACTCATTTATGCAGTGGATAGTTGGAACCCATTTATGCACCAGATAGTTGCTTCGGGCTTGTTTGGATTGGGTGATTGTCACCGTCTTGGCTCAAACTTATGATTGTACTGGGCTTGTTTACTTTGAGCAGTTGGCTCAGACTCGTTGTTTATATTGGACAGTTGGTCCAAACTTATTTGTTCTGAATAGATGTCTAAATTTGTGATTGTGTTGGGCAGTTGAACCAACCTTAGTTGAGATTGATAGTTGATCCAGACTCGTTGTTTATATTGGAAAATTGGTTCATTCTTATTTGTTTTGGATAGTTGTTCGGGATTATGATTGTGTAGGGCAGTTGGCCCAGCCTTAGTTGAGATGGGTAGCTGATCTAGACTTGTCTGTACTAGATGGTTGTTCCAGTGGCTCACATGACTGAAGTTGCAGAAGTGTCTGTTCGCTTGAAGGTATTAGTGGTCTCATCGCCTTCGCTTCTCATTCGCCTGTTCGCCTCTCCTCATGGCCAACACCGCTCATCTTTGTAACCACGCCACATTTTTATTTTTGCTTTTACAAAATCTTTTATGTGCCTCTCCAAACTCAAGTTTCTCTTTTCAAGGCACCTTGAGTTTGAGAGGGGGTGTTATAGAAGAAATTTTTTCCTTTTTAGGTTCGATTACGTTAAAGAAGTTTTTTTTTTTTTTTTTTCCTAAGGTTGATTATGTTAGCCCTTGTTTAAAGTTGGGCCTTATTAGGATGCTCCAGCTTGAGGGTAGTGTTGAAAGATTGATATAATTGAACCATTGGGCCCAAATCCATGGAATAAGGCTCATAGGCCCCATTCGCGTTTTTACTATTATAAATAAGAGTTGGGGTTGGGTTTTCAGTAGACAGTCAAGTTCTTGTAATCACCACCCCCCCCCCCCTCTCTCTCTCTCTCTCTCTCTCTCTCTCTCTCTCATTGTAGCTTCTCATAAGCCCTCAAGATTAGCACCATGTAGCCATTTAACAATTCGGACCACTGTTCTTTTACATTGCAGTGGAGCACCACAAGCACTCACAAAATTACAAATTTCAATGCTATAGGTTCAGTCCACACTAGACAACACTCAGCACTTACCCATGTATGTACCGTACAACAATCAATATACACGGCACTACCCATGAATGCACTGACCCAAACTACTCCATGAGATCTTCAATTTTAAACCAGCAACAAACACCATTCACCCTCCTTCACATCATATCTGACCAATGCACAAAGATTTGATGAAACAGCCCCAAGAATAACCCAAGCATGATGAGCAACAAACCTAGCCTAGAAAAAACTCCACGAAAAAATCCAAATCTCCACCAATCTTCCCGATTCCACTTCCTGAATATTCCAATTAATCATACAAACTTTTTAGGGGCTATCAATATCCTCAAGATCACCCAATTGATCCATAAAAGCAGACAAGTAAAAATGAATTTCAGTTGTATTTTCCTAAGATCTGATAAAACACCATCAAACTTGGATTAAAAAAATTCCCCAAAAATCCTCTAAATTCAAGATCTCTTAGAAAATGTGATTTTTCCCCTTCTTCAAGAGGGTCCAACAGCCATACAACTAACATTGTACACACAGCTAATGACTTTAGCAATGGACCCAAGGAAGCTTTAAGTCCATTGATTTTATTTTCTACAACCCATGTTTCCAATACATTCACATTACTTTGATTATCCCAAGTAAATCAAGTCTTAATGGGCCCATTTGGTACGCATCATAGTGTTACACGCATAAAATCAGTGTTTTAAATAGCTACGATATGTAGCGCGTAGCTTACGCTAGGTAGCGTAGCTTAGCCTTAACGCAACGTAGCTAATGAAAATAGCTTAAGTTGCATGTAGTCTATGCTACATGATAATTTGCATACCCTACATGCTATATAGACTACGCCACACACTACATAGCTCATGTTACAAGTCATCTTTCACTACAACATTAAAATCAATTAATGTGTTCAATGATCTGTTACATTTTTGTATTTTCAATAAAAAATAAAATAGTGTATCTTTTTAATGCTTTTAATAAAAACAATATATGTAATAGTATTAAATCAGTTTCATTGCTCTCTCTTTTTGACCTTTATACTTAATTAAACCATTCCTGTTACTTTAGGTTGCACTAGGTGAATATCATAAAATTCCATTATTGATAAGTCTAATTTCATCATATGGCAAGTGCAAGAGCTTGGGTAAATAAATTTCCAGTATAGTGGTGGAGGGTCAAAGAGTAAAGAGTAACAACAAAAGAGGTTTGCTCATCGATAATCTCCTTCTATCACCATCTTTTATCAAAAGAGCAGTGGAATTGACCCAGATTAGATAAGTTGAATATCAAATCTATGTCTATGGATGATGCAGCAACTCTCGAACGTCCATTTTCTGAAGAAGTGTCTACGGCGATAGCTTCTATGTGTGGTGAGAAGGCTCCTGGAGCTGGTGGTTTCCCTATCTTATTTTATTAACGATTTTGGCAAACGGTTAAGATTAATGTAATGGATCTCTTTCATGAATTCTATGAGCGAGGAATCATTTCAAAAAATAGTGGCGCCTCTTTTATTGCTCTCATTCCAAAAATCAAAGGTGCATAAGAAATAAAAGATTTTCGACCAATAAACCTAATCGGAGGTCCGTATAAGATTTTAGCAAAGGTGCTCTCCATAAGGTTTCGCAAGGTTTTATCAAAAGTTATTTCAGAGTATCAAGGAGCTTTTGTGATTGGCAGACAAATTCTGGGAAGTTGCTAATTGCTAATGAATGTACTCGTTCGAGATACCGTGATGAAAGAAAAGGATTGGTTTGTAAGCTGAATTTACATAAAGCGTATGATCAAATTGATTGGGATTTTCCCGACTACATGCATGCAAGGATTGGATACAGAGACAAATGGAGGTGTTGGATACGTTCTTGTATTCAGTCCGCTTATCTCTCGGTTCTTATAAATGGTTCTCCTAAGGGGTTTTTCAAATCGTCTAGGGGAGTTCGACAGGGTGATCCTTTATCAACTTATCTTTTTATTGTAGTTGAGGAAGCTTTTAGCAGAATGATGCAACAAGGAGAGGTGGTCGGATTGATAAAAGGATTTCAGGTATCAAACTCGGGCTTCATTGTTTCCCATCTTCAATATGCTGACGATACTCTTATTTTTTGTGATGCGGATGAGGCGGTAGTGGATAATCTTAGTTTGTTTTGAAGTTGTTTCAAGTCTTCGAATCAATATCACGAAATCTGAAATGATGGGTATTCGTTTAGAGGAAAAGGGAGTTGGGGAAACTTGCTTCTCACTTTGGGTGCAAAACAGGTTCTTTTCCTTCAAAGTATCTTGGCATGCCACTTTGTGTGGGAAAAACTCCATTAATTCTTTGGGACGGGGTCATCGAAAAGGTTGAGAGGAAGTTATCCATTACGAAAAGCTGGTATCTTTCGTTGGGAGGCTGTCTTACGCTTATTAAGACGGTTCTTTCTAGCATGCCGATTTATTTTGTCTCTTTTTAAATGTCCGAAATCAATTTTGAATCGTTTGGACAAGCTACGACGAGATTTTCTTTGGTATGGATCAGCGAATAGAATTAATTTTCATCTTCTAAACTAGAATGAGGTATATAACCCATTGGAAGACGGGGGAGTTATTAGAGATTTGGAACTAATGAATATCGCTCTTCTTGGCAAATGGTTATGGAGGTTGGGACAAAAAGAAGATACCCTGTGAAAAGCTATCATTGAAAACAAATATGGTCTTTCTACAGGGGGATGGGGCGTAAAGCATTCTACATTATATCATGCTTCTCATATTTGGAAAGTCATCACCTCAATCAAATACAGATTTCGACAAGGTATTTCCTTTTCTATTGGCGTGGGGAGCACAATTCGTTTTTGGGATGATATATGGTGTGGAATTGGGTCACTTCATGAAGCATTTCCTACATTGGCTAGGGTAGCAGTGGATAAACACATTACTGTTGATCGTTGTTATCTTCTTTGCATGGAACATGTGATTTAGGCACCTCCTTTTCGTCGAAACTTGAAGGATACTGAAATTGCAGAATATGCCTTGTTATTGGCTTAGGCTTGAATCTACAGCCATTAAACCCTCTGCAAGTGATTCAATGGTTTGGTCAGTTCACAAATTTGGCTGCAGGTTCTTCTCATGTTCACCACCTGTGTTTTCCTTTTCATATATGGTCGTTTGGTGCTCCTCCTCAAGTTACTGTGTTTGTATGGTTAGTGGGTAGAGGCGAATCTTAACATTGGACAATTTGCAAAGGTGAATCTTAACATTGGACAATTTGCAAAGGCAGGGTCTCATTCTGCCAAATGTATGTTTGATGTGCATGGGGGATGCAGAATCAATTGAGCATTTGTTCATCCATTGTCATTATGCAAGACAAGTCCAGGACCATTTTCTTCTCATTCTTGGTATAGAGTGGGTGATGCCGAGCTCAGTTGTTGATCTCTTGAGGGCTTGGTATAGTGGAGTTGGCAAATCTACAAAGGCTTTGTGGCGATTGATTATTATGCCCATCTTTTGGATGCTCTGGAGAGTTCGAAATGACCGTTGCTTTAATAATAGGGAGGTTTCAATGTTGGACTGTATTGGTAAGATTAAATTTTCTATGTTAGAATGGGCTCCTTATGTTGAAATGATAGACCTGAAGCACCTCCACTCTGTAATTTTCTGTTTTTCTTTTTCTTTTTCTGTTTCTTTTTCTGCTCACTCACGAGTTTTCAATAAAATTTCAGTTAATTTTCAAAAAAAAAAAAATGGTGAATATCATGAAATTGGTGCAACCAAGAGCAACCTTGATTAAAAATCAATCAGTAGCATGTAGCTTATGCCTCACGCTTCAAAGGGATGAACGCTACGCTACGCACTGTTCGCTATTTAAAACACTGCATAAAATAGAGTTATTTGCATCATTGTATTAAGTGTTGGGCACTTAACATGCTATGCTCATAAGTTAGCAAAATAGCGCTATTTCGCACTGCTTCATTAAAAAGTACATTGCCGGCACTATGCCAATAGCCGGATTCCGAGAAAAATCTCAGAATCCAGCTATTCTGATAAGGAATGTTTTGCCATGCCTAAGATAGCCATGTCCAGGGAGGGAACGTACAAGAGATCCAAACAGTCCATCAAGTGCACCGCCTCATTTTAACCCAACAGCCCTCAGGTTCATGAGGAACTCAGGTAGGCCACACCATGTAGAACATTTGCAATGGTGACACCTAATATTAGTTGTTTGCGGGCCCACGATGGTTTGTATATGATATCCAATCTATCTGTTTGGTGCATCCTACCAAGATGAAGGGATGTTCCAATAATCAGGCCAGTTCAAAACTAAGGTGGGCCCCACCACGTGAATTTAGATAGGCATTTTGCATTGTTACATTTTTTGGCCGACCTAAGTTTCAGAGCATTCTGGTTTTTTGGGATCATGTCCAAAATATGAGGCAACACATCTGGTGGATGTGGATCTTATCAAAATAGATCACTCACCCCATGGTAAGCACACCCTCGTACACCTAGCCGTTCCGTAAAGAAACCCCCTTGAGCTTCCGGCTTTACAAGGAATGGGCTACTAACAATTGGGAATTGTGATGGTTGGTATGCATTCAACCCGAAAATTGTACGTTTGCCATGATTATAAGACTAATCCAGACCGTCCAAATCGTTAAATCAACCCCCCTTGAGCTTCCAGCTTTACAATGAATGGGGCTACCCATCATTTAAAAATCTGACCATATTGCTAGATTCAAATAGTACCATCAGCATTAAATTGTAATTTTTTATTTTTGAAAGTTTGGACATCCTATCATTCATAGATTTAGAAAAAAAAAAAAAAGGTCTGTCCTGCTTGCGAATTGCTAGATTTAATTAGAAAAATCTCAGACATTTTTTCTTAATCCTTAAAAATAAAATAAAATAAAAAGATTTGAATCTGAATAGATTTTTGAACTCTTGTGTTTTCATCTTATCATTGATAGATCTAGAAAGAAAACCTAGTTTACTTCTAATTCAACAATTCGTTATAGTTTAACTCATATCTTCACAAAATTCGATCTTGGAAAACCTATCATTGGTACTAATAATGAATACAAGTATGATTTGCTTTAATTAAATCATTCTCATAATCTTCATTGGAAAATTCATTTTTCTTGTCTCATTCAATCATTCACTATAATTTTCTTTTAACTTGTATCAATATGCCTTGGTTGATTAATTTATCTCATTTTGCCTTCATAAACTTTTGATTGTTCTAAGTTGATTTCTTCATATAACTTTATGAAAACCAGATATTTGTCATATCACATACTTTCTCACTTGACTGATTTTAACTCATTGCAAACTATCTTAGATTGATCTCAGTTGTTCCAGTCAAATATACTTGTGTTTGCCAATATCCAATTTGCTTGATGGAAAATACAGTTTGGGCCCACAAGCTGCAGCCTTCCTGCGATTTAGTCCACTGGCAAGCATCCAATGAATACTCCACATTCACACGGCACTGAAAGTGAGATCTTAGCAATATGAACTAACCAAGGCGCCGCTCCTGCTGCCACTTCAGTACCATGTTCATGCTTCCTACTTCAGTATCAAATGCATTCATTCTTTCATGCCATTATGAGAGACTTCTTTGAGGGGTTCCTCACATGGCATGACACAGTATCAATACTCACAGTTCACTCTAATGCCAGGTACATATGTTTATAGCCTTGTGACTCTAGGTTTGGTGGACATATAGAAGAATATGGTTGTTAATTCTAAAAAAAGAAGAGAGAGAGAGAGAGAGAGAGCTAGAAAAATTGAAGGGAAAAAGAAAAATAAAGAACTATTGAGGGTTAATGAGTTTGATTTGGATTTCAAACCAGAATGGAATCGTCACAGAGATTAGCTGTTACATACTTGGAGGTTCTAATTCGCCTGGTTGATAGGTGATTGCTAATTAGAGATCATGGTCCTACTTTCCCATGGTTTCTACAGTAGATGATCAAGTACAGTGCTCATGGAATGTTGCAATAATCGTTCAAAAATTGTGTGGTGGGGGGCAGCCAAACAAGCCCAAAGGATCCCTGCGGTGGGGATGGATGATGTCGTTTGTCACCAATCTCCATGTTGAAATGACTTGAGGGAAGGTGGAAGATCTACTCAAGAAGTCTTGCAAAGTGGGAGAGATTATCCCAAGAGACGGAACTTCATGGAAGAGGTGATGATTTGCTTTTGTGGGAGTGGGATCAGAGGCCAATGCCTTTAAAGCCAAGGAAGAGGTATTCATGGAGTAGAGCTTGTGAGAAAATCCTCAGGGTTCAAAAAGTAAAATATGGCTAGGAAGCGTTTCCAATCACAATAAGAGGAGATTGGGGGTAGATTGGGCTTGCATTCAATGCGGATTTTCTAGAGCAACTAGTCATGGGCAATGCTCCACCACCTGGGGGGAATAAGTTTAGCCAAGCTCTTAAATCTGGCCTACCTTCTTCTTCATCTAAGGGGGTTTGGCTAGTTGAGGACAATGGTCTCAAATTTGTAAGAGTGGGAGCTCAAATAATCCGAGCTAGGAGCAAGAGACTTCAATTCAGCATTATCAAAGTCCTCCCAGAGGACAATATACTAGAACCGTTGATATCCAATTGGATTTCCATCAACTAGGGTGTCCAAACCCTAAATGCATCAAGCTGAATGACTTAAGGGCATGAATTAAGTTGGGTAGTGAGTAAGAGGTTGAGCAATTGTTGAGAGGATATTTCTTCACAGAAGGGCCTCTTTTAGGATTTTTAAGTGGTCAAAGGGAGGGATGGTCAAATGGATTCATTTTTGGCCAGTACCGCTAATCTACACCAAATCAATGAGATATTGACACTGAATTGCAAAGAAGTATATTAGAATTACACTCACAAAAATATTTCAGCAGAAAGGAAGAGAACTTTATTGATATCAAACTTCTTCTCTTACAATACTTTTAAAAAATGATAATAATAAATGAATAATAATATCACACTAAGAACAATATTAAAATCACTACTTCCTACACTAAACCCCTTTTTTATAGACTCTACGTGAATCTCTAATGAGAATTCCCCAACAAAGAGATTGATTTCAAATCAATCTAATATAACTAAAATGGTAAAGGCATAATAATAATCAAAAGCAAATATAAAAAATCTTAATTGCATCTTTAAATTAGGCCCATATCTTTAATCACATCCCCCTCATATCTTCCAATCACATCTTTAAATCAACCCCCACATCTTCCAAAAATAGTACATTGAAATCCATGATTTAGGCCCCCAAATCTATAAATATTTATTCCAAAAATCAGCACATGTTGGGCCCCACACTGGGCTATGGGCCTACATCATTGTTAGGCCCCACAGTTGGCTATGGGCCTACATCACCGATGGGTCCTATAGTGGGCCTAGGTGGGTCGTGGGCCTACATCAATTCTCCCCTGGTTTGAAAGAACTTGTTCTCAAGTTGGAAACCAATGTCTACCCTAGACTACCTGTACAACGAATCTTCTTCTTCTTTAGTGGAAGCTAGTGGTGTAACCATATGCATCAGCTCAGCACAACCTTTATTGGACTCCATTGTAGATGATCTCTTTCACTTGTGCTTTTGGGGGTACTAAATTGTTCACGTAACCCTAAAGTTCGTTGTGGAGCCTGAAATATTTGCATTATTCTTCGTGCCAAGGTCATCTTTTGCAAAGGTGCTTCAATTTGGGTGTGTAGACCCATTTGCATGTCTATCAATGTGATTGCCACTATTAGTGGATCCATCAATTGATCCATTGGCGAATTCAAGTGTGGGAATATATCGATAACTTCATATGTTAACCTTTCCTTTGACTCCATGGATCTCTTCGTCGTTTCCGGAATTTCACTTTTAATTCCGGGTTCTTTGTAACGTTGTAACAATCAAAGGATTCAATCACTAGTGTTTTCATATGCCAGGGCCAACCATTGTTGGTTAGGACCTCGGTGATGAGTGAGAACCTTCCCCTACGTGTCCATTTCCTCCAACTTCTGTCTCCGGACTCCCACAACGTCAAAGCTCCCCTACTTGATTAGTGTGATTGCCCACTGCATGGGTGGAGTTGATCTGCCCGCTCTGTGAGTGCATGGATCAATTAGATTACTTGCACGGACTCTTCTTGTGTCACTTCCTTCAAAGCCATTATGAGATTATGTCGAGTTGGCATTTCCTAATGCAGGTGCATTTTCACATCGGGCTCGAGTGGGGTGGCATGTGGGATGCGGGGGCACACTCGGGGTGGGCGGCTCGTAGAACCCATGTGATTTGGGGCTGGTGTGAGGCAGGTGGCTCATGTGAGGCAGAACCCATGTGATTCGGGGTCCACGAGGGAGCGGAACCCATAGATTTGGGGCCACGAGGAGGGTTCAACCGAGGACCTAACCCATGGATGTGGGGCTTGGGCTATGAGATAAAGGGATTAATTTATCATGCTTTATCAATTCAAGCTTTTAGAACAAGTGGTTAATTGTCCTGCATCAAATTGGTATCAAAGCGAGAGGTCTCGTGTTCGAAACTCCTCACTGGGGATAATTAATGCAAGGGTTTCACACCGGGCTCGAGTAAGGTGGCCTGTGAGATGCGGGGGCGCTCTCGGGGTGGGCGGCCCGCAGAACCCATGTGATTTGGGGTCCATGTGAGGCGGGTGACTCGTGTGAGGTGGAGCCTATGTGATTTGGGGGTCATGTGAGGCGGGTGGCTCGTGTGAGGTGGAGCCTATGTAATTTGGGGCTCATGAGGGGGCATAACCCATGGATTAAGGGCCCATGAGGAGGGTTCGGCCAAGGACCAAATCCCAAGGTATCCCGTATCGGTATCGGTTGGCGTAACAGTGCCCTCCGAAACTGATACGGATACGGGGGCGTAACGGCGATACAGGGGCGTAACGGCCCGTAACGGTGCAAAAATTTTTTTTTTGTCAAAAAAATGTGAAAAAATATGGATTAAATCCGGAATATTCTAAGCATTCCAAATATGCATTCATTTATAGATTGGAACATGTTTATAGTGGTGTAACGATCCACTCTTTGGTGAGAAGTTGTATCGGACTGTCTGATAAATTTATGAACCAGATAACCTAAATTTGACTACAAAATTCATATATTTAATTTTCTAACTATCTACTATCAATGATAGATATATTAGAATGAATGTAATATGAAAATATCTTACATTTAGGTGTTTGCAATTATTTTCGAGGGTCAAAATTCATGCGTAAATAGAAAAAAAATATAAAATGGCACCCCAAATATGTAAAATGCACATTAACATGTTCTACTATGATTATCACATCATATGGCATCATTAAAACAGCAAAAGAATCATTAAAAAATGATTTTTTGAATTTTCAAAAAAATGGCCAAAATAAATGCGTAAATAGAAAAAAATATTTAAAAAATATAAAATGGCACCCCAAATATGTAAAATGCACATTAACATGTTCTACTATGATTATCACATCATATGGCATCATTAAAACAGCAAAAAAATTATTAAAAAATGATTTTTCAAATTTTCAAAAAAAGGGCCAAAATAAATGCGTAAATAGAAAAAAATATTTAAAAAATATAAAATGGCACCCCAAATATGTAAAATGCACATTAACATGTTCTACTATGATTAACACATCATATGGCATCATTAAAACATTAAAAGAATCATTAAAAAATGATTTTTTTAATTTTCAAAAAAAGGGCCAAAATAAATACGTAAATAGAAAAAAATATAAAAATTATATAAAATGACACCCCAAATCTGTAAAATGCACATTAACATGTTCTATTATGATTCACACATCATATGGCATGATTAAAACAGCATAACAACTATTAAAAATTGATGTTTCGAATTTTAAAAAAAGAGGCCAAAATTCATGCGTAAATAGAAAAAAATATGAAATGGCACCCCAAATCTGTAAAATGCACATTAACATGTTCTACTATGATTAACACATCATATGGCATCATTAAAACAGTAAAAGAATCATTAAAAAATAATTTTTCAAATTTTCAAAAAAAGGGCCAAAATAAATGCGTAAATAGAAAAAAATATAAAAATGGATGGACGATAACCTATAACCTACGACATTAACCTATGGTGTGGTCCACCTGAGATTTGGATATTACTAATTTTTTTGATCCTGACCTAAAATGATGTGGCAAAATGGATGGACGATATGGATAAAATATATATATCATGGTGGGGCCCACTCGGGTCTGATCAGATTGGATGGAAAATAAATGTTACCGTGCGCCCTACGAATTGTTTAATCGTGAAAATCATTATCTCCGCTGCTATTTTTGGTGTGGTCCAGATGATCTCTGGATATAATTCATTTTTTGGGTGGTGCTCTAAAATGATCTCTGAAAATTGATGAACGGTGTAGATGTAATAAATACATCACTGTGGAGCCCATATAACTTTGATCTCCTTTGAACCGTTCGTACAACTCGGAGCTCGAGGAGTGTCAGTGCTCGTCTTTGCGTGACATGTACTACAGCAGCTGCTACTGGAAATATAATAAAAAAAAAAATGGAGAGAGAAACCGAAAAGAAAAAAAGAGGGAAAGAAAGAGAAAAGAAAAAAAGACGGAAAGGGGGAAAGAAGAGATTGAGAGAGAGAGAGAGAGAGAGAAGAAGAAGAAGAAGAAGAAGAAGAAGAAGTGAGCAGTAACGCGTGCAATGAGCGGCGCATGTTGAATCGAGAAGAAGAAGAAGAAGAAGAAGAAGAAGAAGGAGAAGAAGAAGAAAGCAAAGAAGAAGAAAAGAAAGGAAAAAATGTATGTTTTTTTTTGTTTTTTTTTTTTTTCAGGCTCAGTCATAACAGCTAGATTCTGGTCCGTATGCAACTTAACGAAATAACGGCCGTTATGGTCACAGAAATCCATAACAGCCGTTTTGATCCCGTATCACGTAACGGGTCCCACCGTTACCGTTACGTATCGACCGTTACGTAACCGATTTCGCACACCTTGCCTAATCCATGGATATGGGGCCTGAAGCATTACACTCACAAGAATATCTGAGTAGAGAGGGAGAGAACTTTATAGATATCAAACTTATTGATAGGGATCCAAAACAGCCATTCAAGACTTATCAGAGGAGACCGCGCGCTGGACCAGCAATTCTCATATGGCATGATGATGGTGACGAGCCCACTTACAGTCTCAATTAGTTATTAGTAGTTTTTATTTATATGGGTAACCTAGGTGTTTTAGTCTTTTATGCAGTACGGGTGTAGTTTTGTATTTATTGCAGCAAAAGGAGTATTTTCGTCTTTTTATGTTTGGGATGGAAGCCCTAGGGAGGAATATAAATAATATTTTTTTGTGGCAGAATTTTCTTTAATAAAAATTGCTGATAAGTTATGGTTGCTCATCTGAATGTGTGATACATTCTCTTCCTAAGAGTGATTCCTAGAAACCCTAGAGTGATTCTAGGTTATTTACATGCATTCCTAATGAACAGCGAGTTATGACTGCCCATCTGAATGTGTGATACATTCTCTTCCTAGGAGTGATTCCTAGAAACCCTAGAGTGATTCTAGGTTATTTACATGCATTCCTGATGAACGTTTATTTATTCTTATGTAATTTCCTATTGATCCCAGTTCAAATCAGTGTTCGAAATATCGGTATCGTGTAATGTACGCACCCTTGGGATACAGATACATATCGGTTATTGCACGGGATATATCGTTTGTATCGCGTAATTTATCGCAGTTTTTGGGAAACATGGGGAAACAATGGGAAAATGATTGAATTTTTCAATGAAACTTCAGGTATTCTTAAAAAAGATATTAATACAAACTTTTAAATCATAACATCTTAAAAACAAGTGCACACAATATGTTTCCTTTGCATAGGATCTTAAGTTTGCGTTGCCTAATTGAACTAAGACAACTATATTCAAATATAATGCATAAAATTTATAAATGTATTAAGAAATGTATATCCACACCGTCCATCTATTTTGCCACCTTAATTTACGGTACCATCCCAAAAATGAAGCAGATCCAATTATCTAGTGGACCATGCCATAAGAAAGAGTATTGATTAAAGTCACTACCATTAAAACCTTCTTACGGCTCACCTTAATGTTTTTGTAGTGTTATTTACCATCCAATATGTTGATAAGTTCACATAAGCCTGGATGAAAGGAAAATACAAATATATGATCGATCCAAAACTTTTGTAGCCCATTAATAGTCAATCACCACTTAACTTTTTTCCTTTAGTATGGTTCACTCGATAATTGGATGTACTTCATTTTTTTTTTTTATAATACACTAAAATGATTTGAAAAAACGGATGAATAACGAGGATAAAGAATACATGCATTAAGGTGGGCCACATTAAAGGTTACACCGTCTTGGGTGAGTCCGGATCTCACTTGCACGTCTTTACTTTTTTATTGGTCTCGGCTCAAAAAAAGAGGCAGATTGTGTGGGCCCCATCCATTGTATCCATGTCGTCCATTCATTTTTTCGGATAATTTTAAAGCATGAGCCAAAAAATGGGGCAGATCCAAAGATCAAGCGGACCACATCACGGCAAAACAGTGGGAATAATGATGCCACCATTGAAACCATTGTTTTCTTTGGTGTGGTCCATTTGAGCCTCGTATCTGGCTACATTTTGGCATCATGCCCTAAAATGACCTATAAAAATGGATGGCCGGTGTAGATAAAACACATATATCATGGTGGGCCATATAGAGCCCCTGACAGGACCACCATCTGTCTCAAATTCCCAATCTATGTCGGACGCAGATTTCCTGCCAACCCAAATGCTCAGTTACGCACGAGTTATCATGAGAACTTTTTGATTATTCATCATACGTGATATAATTCCAAAATCTGAACGGTCCACGTGATTCGGCACCCCATGAAACCCCTGTCCCAACTTTTACTTTGATCAAAAACTTTGGTTGGCCATGGAAAAGGAAAACAGTTTACTCCCTTGATTTGCTTCTTTCTTTGCTATGGCCCACTAGAGTTTTATATCAAGGTGAAAATTGGTTCTTGTGAGTTCCATGAGATGCCGCATCACATGGACTGTTCATATTGGAGGCCCATGACATGTGTGCAAAAGTGAGCACGTGCGTAGAGATGCGTGGGTGAGGATGCCTCTTCCTACGAAAGCCTTTTGCAAGAAGTTCCTCCGCTATGATACTAGATGGAGCCCACTGTGACGTTTTTCAGAAATCCACCCCGTCCATCCATTCTACAAGTTCATTTTAGGATATTCGACCGAAAATGAGGTGGATCCAAAAATCAAGTGAGCCATGCGAGAGGGAAACTGGGGAAAGAGTTTCCTACTGTTGAAACTTTCATGGGCTCCACCTTGATGTTTATATGCCATCCAAACCGTTTATAAGGTCATTCCCATTGGGTTGAAGTGAAAAAATGAAAAAATTATCCTGATATGAAACTGTTGTGGCCATAAAAATTTTTCAACGATAGTCACCGAATCCCTATTGTTTCCTCTCGTGCGGCCTACCTGAACTTTTGATCAACCTCATTTTTTGTCACATGTCTTAAATTGAGCTCGCAAAACAGATGGACATGGCGGATTTCTCACAAACAACACGGTGGGCCCCACCTATCATCCCAACGCAAAAACTTCATGCGCACGCGTTTAGCCCAATAAAAAAGGGCTCAAAAGCCTTTTTTTTTTCAAAGAGGGTTTTGGCCTTCCAAAACCCTAAAACCCCGAAATTCTCTCCCCAAATCTCCAGATTTCTTTGATTTTTTTTCAGATTTTCTTCCAAAATCACTTCCATTTTCAAGTAAAAATCTATTCGAAGAAAAAAAAAAAAAAAAGGGAATCGGAGATTTTCTTTACCCTAACCTACGAATAGCGAGCTTCAATTCGAATGGCCCACCAAATGCAACTTCCAATCAGGGAAATCTCTTCTACATGTACGAAAATCCACCCTGTTGAAAGTTTCCCTATTTTTATTTTTATTTTTCCGATTTTTTCGGAACATTTACGCACAATAAAAAATTTCTTAGTTTCTTCCAACGAGTTTCGTATCGTTGGACTGCGATATCGATAATATCGGCCGATAGTATCGATATTGCGAACACTGGTTCAGATCCATCAACGAAAGTTCCCCTCATCATTTCTGTAGCGATTCTTGCATCAATTTTGGTATCGAAGACCAGATTTCCTATGATCTGAAGTTTCCCCTGCAGATTCAAGGTTAGTTGTAAAGAAATTTCCTCCTTTTGATTAAGATCTACAATTCCAACCCCTCTACCTTCTATGCATTCTTTCTTTCTTGCTTTCATTTTTCCCAATTTCCGTCCCAAAATACAACCAAAACTTTGCCGAAATTTTCGTAGAAGTCAGCTCTAAACCAAATCAGCCCATTAGCGTCAAAATTTCAGCCTTAGAATATTACCGAGATAAGTCCAAAAGTCCATTCCCAACTTCGTTAACATTCATCCCATAAGCAGTCCTACATTCAAGCTCAAACCCTAGCTGTTATGTCTACTCGAACTGGTCAAACTTTTAGGGGGAAGCTTTCCAATAACCAGAGGGATGAGTTACTTTTTCGAATCCTTGAGAGGCTGGGAGCCCTAGAGATGAAGGATCAGGTGCAGATCAATGATAATGGCACTGGCCAAAACGATGAAGAAAGGATGGATGAGAATACAGATGGGCAGATTAACAATGAAGTCGGTGATGGCTCGGCCAACCCTAGAGTAGCCAATTGGGAAACTCGTCGAAGGGTGGAGACGTAGCAAAACTCCATAGCTAACATGATGTGTGCAGTCCTAGAGCCAGATCCACATGACATTTGTAATGCCTTCAGGGATATAAAGAAGAAAGTGGTGGTGGAAGTACCGGATTTTGGGGGTGACATTGATCCACAAGCTTTTATGGATTGGTTCCACAACCTTTTATGGATCGGTTGACAACAATAGAAGAGTACTTCAACTGGTATGA
This sequence comes from Magnolia changhungtana, assembly GCA_030180095.1. NCBI lineage: Eukaryota > Viridiplantae > Streptophyta > Magnoliopsida > Magnoliales > Magnoliaceae > Magnolia > Magnolia changhungtana. Next base: position 2,164,082 of record JASAUF010000647.1, on the reverse strand, counting down.
TCAGATAGTTGGATTTGCACGAAGTTAACTCGCCATGCTAAAGTGTGGTGGCGAAGTTTGGAGAACAAGCAACAAAATTTAGGCCAGCCACCGACTACCAATTGGGAACAGATGAAGACTCTCCTAAAAGAGAAGTATGTGCCAATTGACTACCAAGATGAGTTACATGAGCAGATGGTTTCGATTCATCAAGGAAACCTCGCCGTTCTAGAGCATATGAGGAGATTTGATGAATTGAGTATTCGGTGTGAAGCTATGGAAGTGACCGACAAAATCTTGCTCGATTCAAGAATGGACGGCAGGTTGATATTAAGAAAGAGATGGCAGTGATGCATGTTTATGATTTAGAAGATGCTTTCCAAATGGCCATGAAGATATAGAAGAATTTGCATCAACCCATAAGCAGACAGCTTGATTATCAAGCCGGGGAGACAACAAACCAGAGGATGGCTGCTCTTTTACACTGCTCTTTTATTAACCAGATCTGGCCAGAAATTTTAACTCCTTTCGATATTATCTAGTCCTTCCCAGATTCAGTAAGACGGCTCCTCAAGGCCTGGCATGGTGCTAGATTAGGCAAACATAGGAATGTGTTATGGAGAATGTCACTTCTGGCTGTCTGATGGTCCGTGTGGGAAGAAAGGAATGGGAGGTGCTTCAGCGGAGTCTGCAACTCAGCGGAGTCCATAGTTCATAGAGTGAAGCAGTTAATGGACGAGTGGGCTTCTAATGTAGAAAAACTAAAGGGCTGTAATCTGCACTTTTTAGGAGTGTAGTTGGTCTGCTTCCTTAGCAGCTCGGCTCTCTCTATGCACTCTTTTTTGGCTTTTAATAAAGTATTCGTCATCTTTCAAAAAAAAAAAAACAGAGGATGGCAGATGGTGGTAAGACTTATATGCCAACATTCAATGGCTTAGTGGGCCTAGACCTTCCCAAACTGTCGATCGTAAAGGAAAAGCAGTTGCAACTAAGAATACGATGAAGGGCAACAATGACCCCGACTATTATCGATGTGGGGGAAAGGGTCAATACGCATTCCAGTGTCCAAGTAGAAGTTTGCATACTGGGATCAAAAAGAATGTTGACCCCCCAGTTGAAGATGAAGACGACCCAATACAAGAGGTGGAAGAATTTACTGATGAATCTGAAGAGGAAGAGTTGAACCACTCTCATGCATGCGTAGTTAGACGCATATTAGCAACACCTACAGAAGTAAAGGAAGATTGGCTTCGAACAGAGATATTTCACACCCTGGTTAAGGGTGGTGAGAAGTTCTGCAAGCTGATAGTGGATGGAGGAAGCAGTATGAACATGGTATCACAATCCACTGTTGATCGCCTTCAATTGACGACGCAGCCACATCCTCGTCCTTACAAGATTGCATGGGTAGATAAGACTACCATTCCGGTAACTCAGAGTGCTCTAGTCTCTATTACTTTGTATCCAGATGTATCCAAACTCATGAGTCTCTAAGTGGGTCAAGGGCATTCAATCAATGTTGGATGGGTGATTAGCTCATACAGAATAAAGATGATAATGAAAAGATAAAATTTTTCTTTTTGGTAACTCTGCCAAGAATGTAATAGGGTGTCTCCCAATTGTTTCACAAAATCAGAGACAGTAAGGCTTAGATGTGAGATAGAGGTATGTGATAAATAGTTATTTGGATGGTACATTTTTAGGCCTTTGGCTTATAAAAGGCCTAAAAATAAAAGGCAACAAACAATAGGTCTTACTATTCCTACATGTTCCATTAGTAAGATTCCCTTGAAACTTCCAAGGGGGTAACTGTGTATCTTGCTTGTGATTAATGCTTCCCAATTCTACCAGAAATCATATAGGAACTTGTTACGAGTGTATTCATTGGATTGGTTCATCAATAGCACTTGGTCAAAATCCCATTTTGCCTCTGCACCATTGATTCCACTATTAGTGACTCTTGCTTGGGCTGCTTTAATGGTAGTCTTTACATTTTCCACTTCACTCGCAATATGGGGAAGAAGTGCTCTCTAGGGGTAATACTAATTGTTAATTGCGTTAAGCAATTGAATTGTAGCAATTGTTTAATAGAGGATTCTGTGATATGTGTGTGTACACATAGACACATATACATTGATTCCACTATTAGTGACTCTTGCTTGGGCTGCTTTAATGGTAGTCTTTACATTTTCCCTTTCACTCGCAATATGGGGAAGAAGTGCTCTCTAGGGGTAATACTAATTGATAATTGGGTTGAGCAATTGAATTGTAGCAATCGTTTAATAGAGGATTTTGTGATATGTGTGTGTACACACACAGACACATACATATATATTCCATTTCAAAAATTCTACTAGAATCCACTAATATATGAATAAGAACCTTTCAATCAAACAAAGATTTCAAATATTTGATTCCCACGTTCCTATTTCCAAACTGAATACACATTATAGGAAATGGAAATTATTTCCAACCTAGTTCTCCCTAAATATTTTATTTTGATGTAGCAAAGAAGCAGAAGTAGAGTGCTATCTATATGTACACATATGTAGATACATATTATAGACTGATCCATATCAAGCACATATCTTTGTACAACTATATACAATACAATAATGGTTAGTTGGTTAAAGGTTCTATGGTTCTTGCTACTATACTATCTCATATATTGCTGAATCCAATCCACTCATTTCATTTAAGACTTGGGATTTGAATCCCTTTCATTTCTTGAATCATTAATAAAAACTAATAAGTCAAGTTTCATTAAGTTAATCGTTTTGATTGTTTGTCTTTACATAGATGATAAGTAAAAAAAGCAGTAGGAACTAGAATGAACAACACAGTAGCATAAATGCACGAATATTGACTTGCATAATCACATCTTTTTTCTTTTCTTTTCTTCTTCTTCTTCCTTTTTTTTTTGTCAATGCAATGCAATTACTCGAGGCCTAATCCCATAGAGATAATAAGCCTTTCTACTGAAAATTCCATGGGATGGATAGCATCCTAATCATACTAAATTGGATCAATATCATGAACAACAATATATGTTCTATCAAATTGGATTCATTGTCGAGAATTGAATAGATAAAATAGGAAGATCTTTTATCCACACCGAATCCAAAATTTGATTCCTAATTCAATCAAGAATTCCATTCAAGTTCTCTTCACTTTTTCTTTTCTATAACCTATTGTCTTCCTTATAGAATCATCTGATGAAGTATTATCTAACCAGTGCTCCATCAGTCACAGAAACAAACAGTAGGAGTGAAATGGAAAAAGGAATGAGTTAGGAAAAGATAATGAGTTAAAGTTATAAGAAAAGTTTTTGTGATGATCTAATCTTCTTGGGAGATAGAAGAGTGATAAAGATTAGTCCCAATAATAATAAAAAAGAGTTCTAATATTCCGATAAATTTACTATTTTACTTATAAATTTTGTTCTTTCTTCGATGGGGCCCTTAAAATATGAAAGTAAAAAAAAATGATGCATTCCTTCCGTCCCTAGAACAAGAGAGGCAATCTCTGAGACATAGACATCAAAAATAAAGTATGAAATTCAAATGAGAGAGATAAATTGTCTTCGATTCGTAATTGAGGTTAGCTTTATGTAACAAATAATGAATATAAAAACTTAATCAGATTTGGATGCTCCCACAGCGACCCTAGTCCAGTGGAATTTGGGGGACTGGTACGCAATGAGTTTGGACCAATTCGGCTGAGATCTCAGGTCCAATAGGGTGGCAAGACTCTAATTTATGCAGAAGGAATGGTTTCTTATGGCTATGTAACTGGCTGTTCAAAACAATTATTTTCTAGCTATTATCGAAGGGAACTATAAGAACACTATCTCTGGGGCTTTTGGGGCGTAGCTATCTGTGGAGGCTTGTGGATATGAAGGAAGTTGTAGACATGAGCAAGGGCAGATAGCTGTATATCTCGAATGTTCATCGCAAAGCCAATGGGGATGCTGACTTTCTTGCCAAAGGCAGGGCTTTTAATATTCCTTTCTCAGTTCAAATGTATTAGTTTTTGCATAGTTTCGCAAGGGCTGTGTGCGGGCATTTTATTTTTGGGTTTCCGGCCTGCTAAGTTGAATCTCTCTTTTGTTTTTGTTGTTGCTGTTTTCTGCTGGTAGCATCTTGCTAACCTCTGTGTGGTCCCATTTTGATAGTTTTAAAATTTTCCTCATTATCAATCAAAAATATATACAAACTTACGAAACCTCCCAATGTTATCACGAACTCGCAAGGTCCCTTTGTATGGTAGATGCTATTGAGCAATAGCAACCCAAAAAGTATGCAATGTAATGGCCGTTTTGATATAAGCTAACCTTTGAACTAAATATGCAATAAATCCACAGATCGCTATATGAAAGACATAACTAGCTTCCATGATGAAGGTTCGAATACTCACCATGTAAATGATCCTCCAGAGATCCCAATGGCATAAACTCGTAAACAAGGAGGCGCTGGTCCCCATCAGCACAATAACCAATCAAATTGACAAGGTTGGCATGGTGTAATAGGCTGAGCATAAGAACTTCCACTAAGAATTCTCTATTTCCTTGAAGACCATTCCTGTCAAGTTGCTTCACAGCAACAACCTGCCATGATAAATACTTCTCATCACTCAAAAAAGTACAAGGTACCAACAACCCACATCTCAAAGCCATCATATTTCATAACAAGATGGTTGAAATTCAATAAATAGCATTGTTCAATTGATTCAGTATATTCTAAATACAGCTTCTTGGTACTGAAAGGTGTAAAACAGTAAAAGCATGTGTATTCTAAATACAGCTTCTTGGTCGTGAAAGGTGTAAAAAGCATGTGTAAATTTACACATACATTGATACATATAAAAATATCAGATTGATCCCATTCCCAACCAACATGTCCAAGATCAATATCAAGTACCCGTAAAACCTTTTTTTTTTTTTTAAGTTTTAGAAAAAAAAAAAAACTGCATGAACCTTAGAGGGGAAGCTGCGAATCGAACAGAACCGACCTGTCCAGTACTCTCCAACCGACCCTTATACACACGCCCAAACCCTCCTTCACCCAGAAGGCTCTCCTGCCTGAAGTTCTTAGTAGCAGCAGCAAGCTCACGAAATGTAAATGTCTGTGCAGCAATATGTGCGGTTCCCCCATCTTTGGGAACTGACACTTCCTTCTTAGAATCAGAACCGTTCCGAGACTTTGATTTGTCTGCATCACCAATCAAATCAGAATAGTCGAACACTCGCACATACATGCATCAATATTTACATTTGTATGATGACGGTGAAGAACAAACCAACATATGTACATACATACTCAACAATTCAGCATTCAAGCATGCCAGGGGAAAATGTGATTCTAACAAAAAAGGGAGACTTCCAATCCGACTACGGAGATGTGACAACAAACAAAGCAAATGCATTTGAACAGACTGCATTGTGATTCCCTTTTCAACCATGCTACAGCTGAAAAACATATTATTATGAGATCCTTACGACTTTTACTTCAAAAAAAAAAAAAATTTTATTACCAGAAATTCATTCGCAGCAGCCAATCTGGCTTGTCTTCACAAGCAAATTCATCCACATTCCAATTAAAATGCCACCAAAATCTGTAATTCTCAAATTTATTACTAAATCTATCATTTAGCCCTCAAAATGTGCAATTCTATTCCTAAATCCATCAAAAAGAGCAAAAGCCACAAACCACGAAAAAAAAAAATCCAAATTCAACCCACCCATCAAAATCCTCCTAGGCACTCGCACTCAAACACATAATCCAATCATAAAAGAACGAAAATCTAAAAAACCAAAAAATCATTTTTTTAAAAAAATTAATGCGAAAACCCCCGTGAAATGAAACAACCCCAATTCAGCAATCCTAAGATCAGATCAAAACAAATACAACCCATCTCCAAATCACTCAAAACTACGCACACCAAAAGAGGAAAAATAAAAAAAATAAAAAAGAATTGCCAACCAATTGAGAATCTCCAAACAAAACCCAAGTTACAAAAATCAAAATCAAAATCACCTGAGCTGATTCTTGTCACAGTAGCAGACCCTTCCTTCTTCCCTCCACCACCTCCTCCTTCCTCTCCCCTCCCTCCTTTCACACCAATCTTCTCTTCTCTCCCCTTCCCAGACGATCCAAAGCATGGAAAACAGCCTCCCATATCAAATCAAACAAGACCCAGAAACCATAAAAAAATCCAAAAAATCAGGATTTAAAAAAAAAAAAAGGTTTTCGACCTTTAACACCCCCTCATATTCTTTTCAAGAAACATTACAGTGGTATGAGGCTTCTGCAGTCTTTGGATTTGGGTTCGATCGGGTTACAACTGTTCGATGTTTAACGCTCGCAAGTAATTCTTTTACAGGGGGGAATTTCTTGTCAGATCAGAAGGAAAAAAAAAAAAGAAAAAAAGGAGGAGATGAAAGGAAAAAACAAATAAATAAATAAATAAATAAGGAGAAAAAGGAAAGAGAGAGGGGAATAAAGACACTGTAGAGGGGAGTAAGAAAAATCGATAGGAACCATGAGGTGATTCGCGCGAATAGATATATGAATAGTGAGTCACAGGACACGTGAGTTTTTAGAATTTTTGTATGAGATCTAGTCCATTAATTTGGTTTTAATTAGTATTTAGGTTTTTTAATATAATTTTTTTAAATTTAATATTTTCTCATTGTGATCTTTTTTAAAACAAAAATGGACGGTGGATTGGACGTAAGGAAAGGATTTTAATTTTTGGATTTTTTTAGATTTTTATAAATTAAGAGTGGTTTTTCTTCGCATATTGGATGATCGGGATACTTTACACGTGAGTCAAGTGGTATGTGCGACGCGATTCATCTTTTCAATCTATGTCTTGCGATTCTCTTCAGATTTTCTTAGAAAGGAATGTGAACGGGGATCGCGCGAGTGATTCTAGAACCGAGGAGAACGCGCAGGTGCTGAGCTGGCACGGGTATTATACGTCCGTTGAATACGCCGATTAAGTCCTGCTTTTGGCGTTTACTGAGCCGGAAAACAGTCCAATTTTAGCATTGGATGGAATGCAGGTGTTTGTGGTGAATGTGGACCATCAATCTTTTGCTAGCCGTTCAATTATCAAATGAAACTATATCCCACAAAATGAGTGTTTTGGATTTGCTTTTTTTAATTTCGGAGTTTAGATAGTGTTTCCTACTTAATTAATGGATGATATTTAAGAAATTAGTGGTGTATCTGCATCTTAGCGTCGAGGACCATTAAATATCTCACTCGCGCGAGTCCCATTAGCAGGAATCATTAAGAAAAAGGTCGCTGGACGGGCCAGTTTACAGCAGTATGCGTTCGTCACGGCATTTTAAACGGTGGTGATTCATCTATGGGTAGTACACGACTACACTCGGCACACGTACTTGCAATCCAGATCATCCCAGCAGTAAGGCTAATGTAGATGGAGGATACCCAGAAAATCGAAGTGATTTTCCGTTCTTAGCGAAATGATTCCCTGTTGAATTTGGACATCTGAACTATTTTGAGCTGTCCATTTTGCCAGCCACTGATCGGACGGTCAGTATTACTTTATCAGTGTCATTTTTGGGCTTCGCTCCTTCCATCACGGGTGTACCACGATTTCGACGGTCTGAATTGACGTACATGGACGTGACGTTTACAATATGTGATTCTCGACCGTTACACAATCAATGGTTCAAGATCACACCGTATGCAGAAAAAAGGCCACACGACCGAGGGGCCCAGACCATCCGAAACGTGTGGCCCATCATTTACGGGGCGTAGATTGCCTGAGGGTAGATCAGTGGTCGGTACAGATTCAATGGACGGTAAGGGACCCGTTTTGGACGGTCTAGATCTCCCTTTACGCAAGCCACCTAGTCAGAGGATGAATCACCACCATTTACTATTATGTGATGAACTATCCCCATAATTTACACTCGGATGAAGAATTCTGGGTTAATCTAAGGTATTATACAATGCTCGACCGGAGAATATCCGTTCTCAAATGATGCTCGGGTTTTCAATTTTTGCAAATGCTCAATTAGTTCCGTCATCCAAACCGTTCATAAGATGGGCCCCACCTTGGATGCCTCGTATACCAGAACGTAATATATCAGAAGATAAAAAAGATGGAGAATTTGATTCTTCTTAGGTTGAAGGTGGACCATTGCTTTTGCATCACATCTACTGATACGTTAGGACTGCTCTGACACTAGAAGTTTTTGTGAATGCATGGAATCCAGCAGAAGGCCCATCATCTCAACGGTTTAGATCACTAAACCGTGGCTCCACTCGTAGAAACTTAAAGTCCAAGCATCGATGTATTGCTGGTGCATCAGTGTATAAGAGGGTAGTTATTTAATACTCTGGCAGTCGACGGTTCATACACATGCATTCAAAAACCTAAACTGAACCATCCAATCACTGGGTATACTGTAATGGTGATAACCTCATAATTCTGTTCATTGGATTATCTTAACCTCCGACCATGGACACCTTTTTCCCTTAAAAATTGAGATCATTGATTGTTTTTATTCTAGCCGTCCATCAGATATGGCCACCCATCGACCGGCTGGGACATCAGTTCCGGGCCATGCATGTTTTGACCCTTCTAAAGTGGGACCCACTATTTCTTATATCGATGCCGTTCAAGAACGCGTGGCATGCAAGTGCAGCATCCCTGTCCAGAGTACTGGGCCCCACAATAGGTGGAGGATATTACATCTCAAGGAGAAAAACTTGGATACTCTGGAGAGCGGGATAGATGATACTCGGGAACTTAGAGGTTGCTTAGAAATTGCATACTTGGCCTCCAAGTAACTCCAATTCTGGGTCCCAGTCTTGATGCATCGGGAACCAAAAATAATGCTTTTTTTTGTTATCTGACTATTGAACTGGCGGACACTGTTGGACGGCTGAAAATAAAATCCATCCAACGGTTGCATTTGAAAAACAAGTGTCCGTAAATCAAAGATTAGGAGTATTCAACCAGTCTGATTTTGGTAATGTGACTTAATCACAGCAGGATCCACAATTTAGTCAGTTTAATTCTGGTCAATGCATGCCACGTGTACAATTTTTGAGTGCCTGCGTATGAAGCGTCGTACACCACCAGAGTATCATACAACTCGCGTAGCTCAAAAACCACGCTTATCCAGCCATTCTACCCAATCCAATCGGTGGTTGTTAAATGGATATTTTAATAAGAAAATGATCAGCGGACCAGATTCTCCATACGTGGCAGGTGGCATGATTTGACGGTCAGGATGTCGGTATTGTTATGACTCGCCATTATTTGAAAATGGTGGTTAACTATCACTGTACTCTAACTGATGATGAGATAAACGTTGGGTTAAAAGCAAGTCCTTAAATCACGAGCCTACACGTGGCATGTGCTGACGTCATCAGGGTCTGGACCGTGAATGGTGCGTACGGCACGGAATAAAATTAAACAAATCATCGGACGATCCTAACCGTCTGATCAGCGGCCAGTTGATGGGCTACAAAATATGAAAGGTTACGCTGTCCGGTAATTGTGATTTTTAACCTGCGTACCTACCCGTTGAACGGTTGATAGATAAAATGATTTCCACCATTGTGGGTCCCACAGGACAAATCATCCAATATTGGAGCGTGGGCCACGTGTCCAGTAGAGGTATAAGCAGACAACCGAAATTGTAGGGAACTTTATACTTTGGTAGATTGTAATGATACACAGGCACTTAGAAAGTACCGAGATATTACATACGTGGCATGTAAGTAATTCAGTGTTGTAGAGCAGTCTTTATCTCTACGCAAGACACGTGGCAGGTTTTTGTGCGTATATCCAAGTGGGGCCACCCGGATATTTGTGAGAAATTTACCGTCCGTTTTGAGCTCATTTTTTAACTTGATACAAAATTTAAGAAGGATCCAAAGACTCTAAGGCCCGTTTGGCTTGGAAGGGATTGAATGGTATTAAAGCGGATGGCATGGATTTTTAGGCAATGGTGGTGTTGTCAGTGGATTGTCTTGAGATACGCGTGGCTATACGCGTGGATTGCTCTTTCAAGTTTGTTTGGCACACCCGGCCAATGCAAGTGTTAAACCTTCCCATCCCTTCCAATGCCTTGAACCAAACACATCCCAAGTAAATTTGAAGGGAATTGGGTGGATTGGATGGGATTTAAAGGTAATGATGATGTTGTTAGTGAATTGTCTCAAGATCCATGGGATTGGGATCAGATCACCAACTTTATTTGGCATGCTTGGCCAATCCTTAGATTTAACTTTCCATTCCTTCCAATACCATCCAGTCCCTTCCAATCTGACCGCCAAACGGGCCCTAAGGGCTTGTTTGTTTTTTCAAAAAGATAGTAAATGGTAATTCTCTCTATTTCAAAAGATGTAACTTTAATTTTTGAACCGCATGATAATGCGTATGATATATCCATTCCGTCCATCTATTTTACTACAATATTTTGAAGCACAAGACAAAAAATGAAGTAGATCCAATACTCAAGTGGCCCATGCCAAAAGAAACAATGTCCCCACAAAGTTTTTAACGGTCAGTATTCAATTTCCTTTTTTGTATGATGTAGTCCACTTAAGTTTTAGATATGCCTCACTTTTTTACTCATGCTATAAATTTAACTAAAATAATGGATGAATAGTGTGAATAAGCAAAATGCATCATAGTGAGACCCACAGGTATTTTGTAATATGTTTTGTTTTTGTGTCAAAAAGTAAGCAATCAAAACAGGTATGATATAAATGCACAGGGTAATAATTATTATTTTTTCACACGGTATTTACCATTTTACCCGGAAATCAAATATGCCCCAAGTGAACCGCACTAGACGAAAAGTTAGGTAGAAAATTCCAACAGTTAAAACCTTCCTGAGTTGACAGTGATGTTTACAGGCCATTTATAAGGTTCGCTCTTTTTTTGGTGAACTAAAAACCCAAATATTAGACTAATTTAAAACTTATATTACCCTATGAATATTTCAATGTGCTTACTTGAGTTTTAAATTGTTTCATTTTTTATCTCATAACTTAAAATAAGCTCACAAAAATAAAAAGAGCAAATTTCTTACAAACATTAATGACCCCACTTAGATTTCCAGCAAGGTAAGTTCCAACAAAAGGCTTTCCCAATAAATCCGCCTTCTTCAATGCCAAATGCCCTACCAGACATGGATTTCCTAACCATACTATAAGTGGTGATTGACTATCCTACAATTAAAAACTTCTCACGGGCACATTAACATTTATGTAACATTTATTAACATTTATTCACCATTCAATTTCTGTATAGCATTTATTTACCATCCAATGTGTTGTCAAGGTCATAAAAACTTGATTTAGGAACGAAATAAATATCAACTTAATTCAAAAGTTTAAGATAATTAGATCTGCTTTTTTTTTAGTTTAATGTCATAAAATAATATAAAAAAGCTTATTTTTAAAATAATGACTTAAAATAATATAAAAAGGTTAATTGAACGTGAATACATAATAAATACATGAAGGTAGGCTCCATGGTACCCTACAGTAATGCCACACCATCTTAGGTGAGTTCAGGGTCTCACCTTTTTTGGTTTTTTGGTTAGCTTGTTAGTACACCCCACTGTCAATACAGACATCTATGACTAGGTCGGGATCTCACCTGATCTGCTCTCATGTATTGCTTTTTGGGGGAGGGGATTAGGTGAGGCTTCGTGGGTGAGGCTTTTATCTCGAGCACACCCTGATGCATGCGTTCTATATTCATGCCGTCTATTAGATTTTTTAGATTATTTTTAAGGAATATATGTTACAAAAATGAAGCAGATCCAAATCTCAAGTATACCGTATCATAGTCAAATCTCAAGTCGATCGTACATATAGTGGGCATTGAAAGCCCACTATTAAAAGCTTCCTAGGGTCTGCTATAGTGTTCATTTGCCATTCAACTTGTTGGTAAGCTCACACAGCCTTGGAAAAAGCAAAAACCATGAATAAAAATTTATCTAAAACTGTCATGGCCCCAATAAATTTTTAACGGTGGCCATTCAACTCCTATTGCGTAGTTCACCTGAGATTTGGATATGCTTTATTTTTGTAAGCATGCTTTAAAATAAGCTGAAAATTTTGATGGACGGTGTGGATTTACAACACATACATCAAGGTGGGCCCCGCGGTCAGGGCCTTGCCCACTAAGTTGTTGCCTGAGCCACACTACCAAAAACAATAGTTATTATGAACTTGGGCCCTAAAGTTTTGCATCAAACTGAAATGCTTGTTTAGCCTTTATCTTGGCAGGAATCACCTTATCAATGGGTCTGATGGAAAATAAACATTATCTGTAGACTTTATAACATTTCAACAATGGATGTTCAATTCCCACAATTTGCTTATGGTGTATGTTTACACCCATTTTGGGATGCAGATTAGCTACGGACGGCATCAATAGATATCTAGCTGCTAAAGTGATGTCACCAAGTTATGTGGGGCCCACCATGATGTATGTATTGTATCCGTGCTGTCTATCCATTTGGAGATATCACTTTAGGACATGAGCCACAAATAGTGGGGATTGAACACCTACCATTAAAAACTTCATGGGGGATACAACAGTGTTTTGATGAAGCTGATATTTGTGTTTTCCCTTTGTCCATGTCTGTGTGAACTTATGAACAGGTTGGATCTCAAATAAACATAATGGTGGGCCTTACGAAGGTTCTAACAACGGGAATCATCGTCCCAGGTGGTTTCCGTATTGGGTCCACTTGAGCTTTGGATTTGCTTCATTTTTAGCCTCATGCTCTAAAATGATCTTTCCAAACGGATGGACGGTGTGGGTACAACACATAAATCATGGCGGGGCTCACAAAACTTGGTGACATCACTTTAGTATTGAATCTCGCTACTGAAGTCGTCAGTAACTAAGCCGCTTCCCATTTTCAATGCCCTATGTGGACCAATCAAAGGCTGTCACCTGTTGACACCACATGGCTGCAGCTAGCATGAAACCTAGTCTCATATGAGAGTAGTGTTATTTGTGTTTCCTTCAGCAATGTGTATTTCATTATAAATATGAAGGCACGAACCCTTATGCCCGCCTTTAGTAAAGCAAATTCGCACATGCCATGTGGCTATGTTTATTGTGCTCATGAATGAGGCAATGTGCCCAACGTGACTATAAGAGTCCTATCGAAAGAACAAATCTATCACAAATCTGGTTATGATATTCTTGATGAGGCCATCTCTCACGATCTTTCCACAATTGGAGATCTCCTCCAAAGATGTTCAGAGAGATTGTAGCATTTGAGAAGATTTTAAAGATCTGAAAATCGGACCAATGCCCATGCAAACCCAACCCAAGTTGAGAGAAACAGACACATCAACCTAGTTGTGTCCGGAGTTGCGCCCCAATGAAGATAGGAAGAACGTGAATGAGGCCCGAAAAAGGATATGATCTTACCAATAACGGATTGGTATTGAACAAATCTAAGCAACTCATCAAGGAGATGGAAAGAGAGAGATTGCCCATATGCCCTGCTAAGTGATCCGATGTGATGGCTATGACTCTATTTGGAATAAAAAGAACGGGAGATATTTATGTGATGGATCCGGCCCATCTCCAACAATAGATTAATATCCGGTGTCAAATCTCATTCCTATGGTCATGAACTGAGTGATCTAGACCAGACTACTCGGGTGAATGGCCATGATGGATCTAAGGATCAAATGCTCTCTTGACCAACGAAGATATTATGGGGGAGCACTTACATAGAGGATTGAAAATCTGATATCCAATTGCTTCAGACTTTTTGGGAGAGTTTCCTATTTTGGAGGTTTCAGATATGCCGATGAGATTTTCTTATCTAAAAAGCACGCAACGTAAGAGCAACGAATCCAGGATCAACAAGAAAACTTCAACAAGGGTTTTATTACCTCGACAATCTATAAAAGGAGCAATCGAAGAAGAGCTCGATGCCATATGTAAAACACATCAACATATCTTTTAAATTATCTTTCATTTATCTTTTTTAGCATAACCTAGCCTAGCCTAGCCTTATTTTACATAGCTACTGCTTAGCAACTCTCACGACAGTACCTTAGGAGTATAAGTAAATTTTTGCAATCTTAAGTTGTACGATTGTGATCATCTAAGTTATGATTTAGCCGATCACATCCGCTTCGATCGTTTGTTCTGATAGTTGTATTATATATTTATTATTTTCCTTTTGTTTATTCATTTTGTTGTCTTGCAACTTGTCAATTATAATGAACATAATTTTTAATATATTAATGAAATTGGCAACAATTTTCCTTCTTTAATATGCACATGTATCCCTATTCCTTTGAAAAGTATATTGAACTTAAAGTATTGGTGAAAAAACAAGTCTTTAAGTTTGTAGGCCCATGTTTATTGTCACGAGGTAAAAGAATTAATTCAAAAAAACTAATCCCTACTCTTCTACAAATCACTTGAACAGAAGCGCAAATATTAGTTGTTGAGAGGACTTTGGATCTTTGATCCCAGTCTCCAATGTATTTAGTTCAATTGAACTTTAAGTCGAATAGACTCTATCATGCCCGCCCAATTTACCTAGACACGAAAACCCAATATAAACCCTTGATCACATGAATAATTCAATTTGATTAAATTGATAACAATGGTGTGGCCAACCTAGTTTTTGGGGTGACACCTAAACATGAGCTGGACAAACCAGTGAACGACCTGGATGTTAGACAAAGATCACAGCAGGCCACAGAGTTTTATGCATCATGGCCCTATGCAGCCCTAAGGTTGCATACAATCGGCAGGATGGGGATTGGCCAGCTAGCTGGTAGGAAAGGTTCTATGTCCCACCATAATGTATTTATTTTATCATGTAATTCAATCATTTTTTAAGCTCATTTTATAACATGAACCCAAAAACGAGTGGACCAAACCATATGAAAGCAGTGGGAATTGAACACTTACCATTAAAATATTCATGGGACCACTGCAATGAATCCTTTGCCTTCCAGCTTGTTCATGAAGTCACATAATTCAAAAGGAAGGAAAACACACGTATCAGCTTAACCCGAACTTGTGTGGCCCCTAAGAAGTTTCCAATAACAAGCTTTCTTTCCATCCCCACAATTAGGTGGTTTGGTCCACTTGAGCTTCAGATCTAAAATAAGTTGGCAAAATGGATAAATGAGGTGGATAAAATACATACAGCATGGTGGGACCCACAAAACCTTTTCCACTAGCTAGCTGGCTGGTGTAGGTTCACCAGCCAACCTTCATCTAATCTCTGCCACTTATGTAAGCCATCCATCCATGTGCCAACATATGGGTGGACCAAATCAATACATCATTCAAGCATGTCTAAAAATAGCCAGACTCATGACACGTGTGGGCCATATGACAGGAAAGTGGGAATGGAATGGCCCCACCAAACCTCCCCAAAGACTTGGAATTTTGGATAAGGATAATTTTTTTTTGCTTTTTAAGCTCATCTTAGTGGGATTAACCATATGGCAGATTGGATGGACATGGATTGCTTACTGAGTAAACTCTCTGGGGGCTCACACGTGATGTATGTGTCTTATCCATGCCAATCATCTGTCTTACCGTATCATTTTCGGGCATGGGCCAAAAAATTGAAGATATCAAAGGTCTAAGGGGACCACACCACAGGAAACAGTGGTGTCAATGATATCCACCGTTGAAGACCATTGCGATATTTACTTGTCATCTAATCCGTTCAGAGGGTTACGAAGACATGGATGAAGGGAAAATACAAATATCAGCTTCATCCAAAACTTCTGTGGCACTCAAGTAGTTTTCAATGGTGGGTGTTCAATTCCCACTGTTTCCTAAGGTGTGGTCCACTTTAACTTTGGATATGCTTCAATCTTAGGTTCATGCCTTAAAATGAGATGGAAAAATAGATGGATGGTATGGATAAGACACATACATGACAGTGAGCCCTACAAAGTTTAGGTACGCAATCCCTCTTTGTTTGGATGTCATATAAACATCAGTGGGGCCAGGAAGCTTTCAATGGTGCCCATCGTTTCTTATTATGTGGCCCACCCAAGTTATATATCTGCCTCATTTTTAGGTTCATGTCCTACCATGGGCTGTCAAAACTGATGAACTGTCTCACCGTGAGCTGTTGAAACTGATGGCCCACTCAGAATTTTAGTGGGCCCCATCTAGCTTCCATCTTCCGTTGACATGACACATACAATTTACAGATTACGGTTCTTTCAGCTCTACCATGTCATCTTAACCGTCCAAAAATTAAGATTCCCTGTCCACATACGTAAGAAGGAAGGATAGGCCGCCGCGTTCTTATTTAAAATAAAAATATCCACAAATCTGAGATTAGGATTGCTCAAACCATTCTGATTTTGAGACCGACCCATCAACAGTGGGACCCACAAGTTAGTCAGTTTAATTCAAGTTTATATATGCCATGGTATAAAATTGCACTGATAGGATGATCTTAGCCATCCAGCTACTATTCCCGTTTCGTTTCAACCGCTCCTTTTGAGGGCCAATTATTAGGGCCGCAAGATCATCTAATTGGTAGTAGTTTTGCATCGTGGACGTGCATAGGAGGGGCCACCAAATGATCAGAATTGATTAGGACAGTGGGGCCTATGCAGGTCCATGGTCAAGCCTAGGATTAGTTTTCAGGCCCAAATACCATCTGGGCTGGGCTGACTTTTTAGGCCTAACAACTGTTATGGGCTTTGTATTGAGTGTGACTTTAAGCCCAATAGTTCAGCCAAGCCTGACCCAACCAATTAAGGGCCCGCTTGGCTGGGTGGATTGGAAGGGATTGGATGGTATTAGAAGTTAAATCCCGGGATTAGCCAGGCGTGCCAAATAAACTGGGTGATCTTATCTCGGGATATAGCAATCCCATGGGTCTTAAGACAATCCATTGACAACACCATCATTACCTTTAAATCCCATCCAATCCACCCTAATCCGTTCAAATTTGTCTGGGACGTGTTTGGTTCGAGGGATTGAAAGGGATGACAAGGTTTAATCCTGGGATTGGCAGGGCGTGCCAAACAGACTCGATATAGCAATCTGGGTATATAGCAATCCCATAGATCTTAAGACAATCCATTGACAACACCATCATTACCTTTGAAATCCATGCCATCCACCCTAATACCATTCAATCCCTTCCAATCCACCCAACCAAACGGGCCCTAAGATTGTTGGGCAGGATGGTGTCGTTGTAGGCCGACCTAAACTTTCTCAGGTGGGCCCTATCATGGACTATTCAGAAACAAACATATCATGTTCAATCCAAACTTTATCAATGTCATATAAAAGATGATGTAGAACGTGTCACAGAGATATTCCCAGCATGGTTGAGCCAAAAGGAGGTGGACCGTAAATTGACCATTACTTTTGATCCGGGTATCATTACGGGGCGTACAACCTATCAATCTTTACTGAAACGGGCCATCCGAGGTGAATCGACCCACAACGTGGGTCGCATCTGTCCGTTTCGTCAGAAAACGCGCGCTTTCAGCTCAAAAACGAATCTTTAGAAAAATTTTACTATTTTTAGTAATTTCGATTTTTTAATATTTTTTATAGAGTTTTAGATTTTCTTTCCTTATAGAAATAACTTTTAGTTATACTATGACTCTTCTAGAGAAAGTTTATTTGTAATTTTTATTTTTAGAAATTAGGCCTTAGAAGAGTTTTATTAGAATTAGGATTTTTATTATAGTTAGAATTTTGCTATTTTTGGTAATTACGAATTTTAGTTTATTTTTTTCCTATATTAATGGTGTAAGGAGACACATTAGGGAATTTATCAATGATCAATTAAATAATTTCAAATTTATTATAATTTATTTTTATTTTCTGCTTTCTTTCCTCTTGGATTCGAGAAGTCTCTATGAGGAGTCCAGAGAAGTTCCGTGGATTCGGAGTATTTATCCTCATTACGTTCATCCCTACGTCAATTGGTATCAGAGCGAGGATTCTTCTCGGGCCGATGACAAACAATGAAGGTATAAATCAAAATCCTATGGACGGCGATTCAGGGATTCATTATCTTTTAGAAAGAATGGAAACTTTCCACCGGGAGAGTCAGTTGACCATGCAAGGGCTGTAGGCAACCCTCAACCGTATTGCGAATGCGCTAATTTCGCTCCGAGCTCAAAGTGATGCTCAACCGCCCGTGGCCACTACATGACACAACCTCAATTTTTACAAAGTACCATCAGATGATGGTAAATCACAGACCACCACTTCGATTATAAGGAAGCCGCTATACATGCCAAAGGTAGAAATAGAATTACAGCGAGACGACATCTTTCGCACAAGGTGCACTGCATACAAAAAAGTCTGCAATGTGATCATCAATGTCAAGAGCGATGAGAATTTCGTGTCGAAAATAATGGTGGAAAAGCTACAACTGAAAACAGAAAGACACTCATCTCCATACACGATTGGATGGATCAAGGAGGTCAACAAAACAGAGGTAACTAAATGATGTCGTATATCTTTTTCCATTGGTAAATATTATAAGGATGAAGTAATGTGTGACATGGTCGACATAGAAGCTTACCACATGTTACTTGGTCAACCCTGGCAAAACAATATTAATGCTACACATAGGGATCGGGATAACCTATTTATCTTTATTAAAGATGGTAAAAAGATTATCCTCGCCTCTATGGGAAGGGAGAACCAACCCAAGACTTCTAAAGTTGAGGAACAGTATGTTACAACTGAACAGGCTTTTGTTAAACAATTTGAGGAAACAAGACATATATATCCATTAGTTGAAAAGAAAGAATATATGGAGCCTGTGAATATCCCAGAAGATTTGAAGCCAATATTGCAGGAGTTTAGGGAGATTGTACTCGATGGACCCCCCAATAAGTTGTCTCCCATACGAGATATACAAAATCACGTTGATCCCGTCTCAAGGGCAAGTCCGCCTAATTGCCCACATTATCAGAAAAAATATGGGATCCTAAAGACAGATGTGAAGGAAGTGATCAATATTAATCAAGTCAAGGAAATCATGAGTACATGTATTGTGTCAGATGTGAAAGAACTGATCAATATTAGTCAAGTCAAGGAAAGCATGAGTACATGTATTGTGTCAGCTCAAGAGCTTAATTCCAAGTACAAAAAAAGGGCTAATGAACATCGGCGTCAGAAGTTATCTCAGACTCATGTACTAAGTCTCTTGCATAACTCGAGGACGAGTTTTTTTCAAGTGGAGGGGTCTGATGTAGAACGTGTCATAGAGATATTCCTAGCATGTTTGAGCCAAAAGGAGGTGGACCGTAAATTGACCATTACTTTTGATCCGGGTATCATTATGGGGCGTACAACCTATCAATATTTACTGAAACGGGCCATCCGAGGTGAACCGACCCACAACGTGGGTCGCATCTGTCCGTTTCATCAGAAAACGCGCGCTTTCAGCTCAAAAACGAATCTTTAAAATTTTTTTACTATTTTTAGTAATTCTGATTTTTTAATATTTTTTATAGAGTTTTAGATTTTCTTTCCTTATAGAAATAACTTTTAGTTATACTAGGGCTCTTCTAGAGAAAATTTATTTGCAATTTTTATTTTTAGAAATTAGGCCTTAGAAGAGTTTTATTAGAATTAGGATTTTTATCAGAGTTAGAATTTTGATATTTTTGGTAATTACGAATTTTAGTTTATTTTTTTTCCTATATTAATGGTGTAAGGAGACACATTAGGGAATTTATCAATGATCAATTAAATAATTTTGAATTTATTAGAATTTATTTTTATTTTCTGCTTTATTTCCTCGTGGATTTGAGAAGTCTCTGTGAGGAGTCCAGAGAAGCTCCGTGGATTCGGAGTATTTATTCTCATTACGTTCATCCCTGCGTCAAAAGACCATCCAATTATTCAGCCAATTTGGATTCGAGAAAAGCATAAGAAAGGAAATAGTGTTTTTTAAGATACCTTATTTACATATAATTGTAAAAAAATAAATATTGTTTTTCTTGTTTGTTTTTTGGCGAGATTTTTTATAACCTCAATTTATTATTTGCAAAAGAATTTTTTTTTTTTTTTTCAAATAATCGCTAGTATATGCGAGATTAACACATGTGGCACATGTGGAATGCTTAAAGGTTGATAGTAGCACACGTGGCATACATAGCATTAATGGATGCTTGAAGTTGTATAATGGCACATGTGTGCATTAACACATTTAACATGTGGGGATCTCAAAGGTAGTGGCAACGCTAGTGCACATTGGCACCATAAGCACATGTGGCACATGCATGGAGTGCTGGAAGATGGATGATGATATGTGTCCCGCATTAGTGCATGTGGAGTGCTTTGCACCTGTGGAGTGCAAGAGAGAATGAATGACGGCATATGTGGCACGTTAGCACATATGGGGTGCAAGAGAAGAGGGATAGTAGCATATGTGGCGTATTAAAACATGTGGGACACCTTACACGGGGGCATAAGAGAAGATGAATGGTGAGACTTGTGGCACATATATATTGGCACATGTGGTGTATTGTGACGTGATTGAAAATGGACTAAGCACATTTGGACTAAGCCATTGAGAAACACATTTTCCTTTCAACGTGAAAAAATGTTTATCTAAAAAATGGAGATGAGAAAATATGTTTATTTATTTTTCAATAAAACTGATAATAATGTTGCTCACAATTTTCTTTAGAAAAAGCTTGATAAACTATGAAAAGCAAGTTTTATGAGAGAAAATATTTCCTTTCCATGAATCCAGACATGCCATTAAGAAATATATAATAGTGGGCATTCAACCGTTAGGAGTCCTCTTTGATTGGCTCATTCAATAAGAAAGATATTTAAGCATTAGATCATTCAAGTTAGGGCCCCACATGTTGGATATGGTTCAGATACTTTTCAAGTGTGACGACCTCAAGGTCAAGCACAAAGCATGCTATTGTCTGTGAATGAATTCAAGCATAAATGCCTCAAGGTGTCTTACAAAAGTGCCATTATAAGGATCTAGAAAGATTATAGCAAGTGCAACACAGGTGGAGGGACAAACAGAGGAAAAGAGTGTAATTACATAGAGAGAGAGGAAAATGATGTGACCACACAGGTGTATACACACAAAGGAAGAAAAAGAGAATGGTGCAAAACCAGTTTCCAATGATGGGTGACTAATTTCCACTACCACTTCTTCTTCTTCTTCTTCATTTTTTATTTTTTATTTTTTAAATGTTGTGGCCCACTTGAGCTTTGCAGTTACTTTAATATGAACTTGGGCCCTAAAGTTTTGCATCAAGCTGATATGCTTGTTTAGCCTTTATCTCGACCGGAATCACCTTATAAATGGGTCTGATGGAAGATAAATATTATCGGTTGACCTTATAACATTTCAACAATGGATATTCAATTCCCACAATTTGCTTATGTGCATGTTTACACCTATTTTTGGGGATGCAGATTAGCTATTGACGGCTTCAATAGCTATCTGGCTACTAAAGTGATGTCACCAAGTTACGTGGGGCCCAACATGATGTATGTATTGTATCCATACCGTCTATCCATTTGGAGAGATCACTTTAGGGCATGAGCTAAAGAACGAGTTAAATCCAAAGTTCAAGTGGACCCCACCACAAAACAAAGGGGGATTGAACACCTTCCATTAAAAATTCATGGGGCTACAAATGTTTTCGATGATGTTGATATTTGTGTTTTCCCGTTGTCCATGTCTGTGTGAACTAATGAACAGGTTGGATCTCAAATAAACATCATGGTGGACCTTACGAAGGTTCCAATAATGGGTGTCACCGTCCCCTGTTTTTTGTAATGGGGTCTACTTGAGCTTTGGATTTGCTTCATTTTTGGGCTCATGCCCTAAAATGATCTTTCCAAATGGATGGACGGTGTGGGTTCAATACATACATCATGGTAGGGCCCACAAAACTTGGTGACATCACTTTAGTATTAAATCTCGCTATCGAAGCCATTGGTAGCTAAGCCGCTTCCCATTTTCATTGCCCTACGTGGACCAATCAAAGGCCATCACGTGTTGACACCACATGGCTGCAGTTGGCACAAAACCAACGCTCATATGAGAGTAGCGTTATTTGCGCTTCATTCGGCGATGTGTATTCCATTATAAATGTGAAGGAATGAACCCTTATGCTCGCCTTTAGGAAAGCAAATAATCACATGCCATGTGGCCATGTTTATTATGCTTATGAATAAGGCAACGTGCCCAACAGATCAATAAGAGTCGTATCGAGATAACAGATCTATCACAAATCTGTCTATGATATTCTCAATAAGGCTCTCACACAATCCTTCCAAAATTACAGATCCCCCAAAGATGTTCATAGAGGTTGTAGCATTCGAGAAGATTTTAAAGATTCGAAGATCAAACCGATGCCCATGTGAACCCAGCCCAAGTTAGGAGAAACAGACACATTAATCTAGTTGTGTTTGAAGTCATACCCTAATGAAGATAGGAAGAACATGAATGGGGCCTGAAGAAGGATATGATCTTATCGATAACAGATTGGTATTGAACAGATCCAAGCCACTCATCAAGGAGATGGGAAGAAACAAAGAGATTGCCTAAATGGCCTGCTAAGTATTCCGATGTGATGGCTATGGTTCTATTTGGGATAAAAAGAATGAGAGATCTTGATGTGACGGATCTAGCCCATCTCTAGCGATAGATCAATATTAGGTGTCAAATCTCATTCCTACAGTCATGAACTAAGTGATCTAGACCAAACTACTTGGGTGAATGGCCGTGATGGATCTAAGGATCAGATGCTCTCTTGACCAACGAAGATACTATAATGGAGCATTTACATAGAGGAGTGAAAATTTAATATCCAATGGCTTCAGACTTTTTGGAGACCTTCCTGGTTTGGAGGTTTTAAATGTGTCGATGGGATTTTCTTATCCAGAAAACCTGCCATGTAAGAGCGACAGATCCAGAATCAACAAGAAAACCTTAGTAATGATTTTATTGCCTCGATAATCTATAAAAGAAGTAATCGTAGAAGAGCTCAATGCCCTATACAAAACACATCAACATATCTTTTAAATTATCTTTCATTTATCTTTTTTAGCATAGCCTTATTTTACATAGCTACTGCTTAGCAGCTCTCACAACAATACCTTAGGAGTAGAAGTAAATTTCCGTAACCTTAAATTGTGGGACCGTGATAATCTAAGTTTCGATTTAGCCGATCACACCCGCTTCGATCGTTTGTTCTGACACTTGTATCATATATTTATCATTTTTCTTTTGTTTATTCATTTGGTTGTCTAGCAACTTGTCGATTGTAATGAGCATAATTTTTAATATATTAATAAAATCGGCAACACTTTACTTTCTTTAATTTGTATGTGTATCCTTACTCCTTTGAGAAGTATATTGAACTTAAAGTGTTGGTGAAAGAATAAGTCTTTAAATCCGCATATCTATTATCATAAGGTAAAAGAACTAATTTGAAAGGGCTAACCCCTACCCTTCCATATATTGTTTGAACAGAAACGCAAATATTGATCATTGAGAGGACCATCGATCTTTGATCCCAGTCTCCAATATATTCAGCTCAATGCAAGATGGGGATTAGCCAGCTAGCTTGTGGAAAGATTCTATGGCCCACCATAATGTATTTGTTTTATCCGTGTTGTTCAACCAACTTTCAGCTCATTTTATAACACGAACTCAAAAATGAGTGGATCAGGCCATATGAAAGCAGTGGCAATTGATCACTTACCATTAAAAAATTCATGGGGGCTACTGCAATGAATCCTTTGCCATCCAACTTGTTCATAAAGTCACATAATTCAAAAGGAAGGAAAACAACACACGTATCAGCTTAACCCAAAACTTGTGTGGCCCCTAAGAAGTTTTCAATAACACGCTTTCTTTCCATCCCCACTATTGGGTGGTTTGGTCCACTTGAGCTTCAGATCTAAAATAAGTTGGCAAAATGGATAAATGAGGTGGATAAAACACATGCAACATGGTGGGACCCACAAAACCTTTTCCACTAGCTAGCTGGCTGGTGTAGGTTCACCAGCCAACCTTCATTCAGTCTCTGCCACTTATGTAAGCCATCCATCCATGTGCCAACATATGGGTGGACCAAATCGATACATCATTCAAGCATGTCTAAAAATAGGCAGACTCATGACACGTGTGGGCCATATGACAGGAAAGTGGGAATGGAATGGCCCCACCAAACCTCCCCAAAGATTTAGAATTTTGGATAAGGATCATATTTTTATTTTTATTTTTTTTTCTTTTGCTTTTTAAGCTCATCCTACGGGAGTAACCATATGGCAGATTGGATGGACATGGATTGCTTGCTGAGTAAACTCTCTGGGGGCTCACACGTGATGTATGTTTCTTATCCACGCCGATCATCTGTCTTACGGTATCATTTTCGGGCATGGGCCAAAAAATTGAAGATATCAAAGCTCTAAGTGGACCACACCAAAGGAAACAGTGGTGTCAATGATATCCACCGTTGAAGCCTACGGTGATATTTACATGTCATCTAATCCATTCATAGGGTCATGCAGACATGGATGAAGGGAAAAATACAAATATCAGCTTCATCCAAAACTTCTGTGTGCCCCACGTAATTTTCAATAGTGGGTGTTCAATTCCCACTGTTTCCTAAGGTGTGGTCCAGTTGAACTTTGGATATGCTTAGATTTTGGGCTCATGCCTTAAAATGAGATGTAAAAACAGATGGATAGTATGGATAAGACACATACATGACAGTGGGCCCTACAAAGTTTAGGTACGCAATTCCTCTTCATCTGGATGTCATATAAACATCAGTGGGGCCAGGAAGCTTTCAATGTTGCCCATAGTTTCTTATTATGTGGCCCACCCAAGTTATATATCTGCTTCATTTTTAGGTTCATGTCCTACCATGGGCTATCAAAACTGATGAACTGTCTCACCGTGGGCTGTTGAAACTGATGGCCCACTCAGAATTTTAGTGGGCTCCATCTAGCTTTCATTTTCCGTTCCCATGGCACATACAATTTACAGATTACGGTTCTTTCAGATCTACCATGTCATCTTAACCGTCCAAAAATTAAG
The DNA here is from genome assembly GCA_030180095.1 of Magnolia changhungtana. Classification (NCBI taxonomy): domain Eukaryota; kingdom Viridiplantae; phylum Streptophyta; class Magnoliopsida; order Magnoliales; family Magnoliaceae; genus Magnolia; species Magnolia changhungtana. The sequence continues at coordinate 2,139,001 of JASAUF010000647.1, read as the reverse complement.
ATTCCCTGTCTACACATGTAAGAAGGAAAGATAGGCCGCGGCGTTCTTATTTAAAATGAAAATATCCACAAGTCTGAGATTAGGATTGCTCAAACCATTCTGATTTTGAGACTGACCCATCAACGGTGGGCCCCGCAAGTTGGTCAGTTTAATTCAAGTTTATATATGCCATGGCATAAAATTGCACTGATAGGATGATCTTAGCCATTCAGTTACTATTCCCGTTTTGTTTCGACCGCTCCTTTCAAGATCATGTAATTGGTAATAGTTTTGCATCGTGGGCATGCATAGGCTGGGCCACCGAATAACCAGTATTGATTAAGACAGTGGGGCCATGCAGGTCCATGGTCAAGCCTAGGATTAGTTTTCAGGCCCAAATACCATCTGGGCTCGGCTGACTTTTCAGGCCCAACAACTATTAGGGCTTTGTCTTGAGTGTGACTTTAAGCCCAATAGTTCAGCCAAGCCTGGCCCAACCAATTAAGGTTGTTGAACAGGATGGTGTCCTTGGAGGCCCACCTAAACTTTCTTAGGTGGGCCCTATCATAGAGTATTCAGATACTAACATATCACGTTCAATCCAAACCTTATCAATGTCATATAAAAGACCACCGAATTATTTGGCCAGTTTGGATTCGAGAAAAGCATGAGAAAGGAAATAGTGTTTCTTGTGAAACCTTATTTTCATATAATTGTAAAAAAATAACTTTCAATTTATTATTTGTAGAAGAAAAAAAAAAATCTTGATTTTTTTTTTTTTTTTTTCAAATAGTCACTAGCATATGCGAGATTAACACATGTGGCACATGTGGGATGCGTAAAGATTGATAGTGGCACATGTGGCATACATAGCATTTAGAGATGCTTGAAGATGTACAATGGCACATGTGTGCATTAACACATTTGACATATGGGGATCTCAAGGTAGATGGAAACACTTTTGCACATTGGCACCATTAGCACATGAGGCATGCATGGAGCCATAGAAGATGGATGATGATAAATGTGGTGCATGGGTGCATGTGGAGTGCTCTGCACATATGGAGTGCAAGAGAAAATGAATGACGGCACATGTGGGGCACTTTACACAGGGCATAAGAGAAGTTAGATGGTGAGATTTGTGGCACATTGGCACATGTCTGCCATAACAAAAGATGGACAATAGCTTATTTTATATATTGGCACATGTGGGGTGTGATTGAAAATGTACTGTAGCACATTTGGACTTATCCATTGAGAAACTCATTTTCCTTTCATTGTGATAAAATGCTTTTCTTAAAAGTGGAGATGAGAAAATATATTTATTTAATTTCCAATAAAACTAATAATAATGTTTCTCACCATATTTTTAAAGAAAAAGCTTGATAAACAATGAAAAATAAGTTTTATGTGAGTAAATATCTCCTTTCCATGAATCCAGACATGCCACTAAGAAATATATAATGGTGGGCATTCAACCGTTAGGAGTCCTCTTTGATTGGCTCATTCAATAAGAAAGATATTTAAGCATTGGATCATTCAAGTTAGGGCCCCACATGTTGGATATGGTTCAGATACTTTTCAAGTGCAACGACCTCAAGGTCAAGCACAAAACATGCTATTGTCTGTGAATGGATTCAAGTGTAAATGCCTCGAGGTGTTTTACAAAAGTGCCATTATAAGGATCTAAAAAGAGTATAGCAAGTGCAACACAGGTGGAGGGAAAAACGGAGGAAAAGAGTGTAATTATATAGAGAGGAAAATGATGTAACCACACCGGTGTATACACACAGAGGAAGAAAAAGAGAAGGGTGCAAAATTAGTTTCCAATGATGGGTGACTGATCCCCACTTTTTTTTTTTTTTTTTTTTTAATTTAAATGTTGTGGCCTACTTCAGCTTTGCATTTACTTTATTTTTTTTAGTGTACATACTGAAATGTACAAAGGCTAGACAATGTGGATGTTATACAACTATCATGGTGGTATGCACCATTTTTGATTTTTATTTTTTTAAAAAAATTTTAATTTGAAGATTTTGTGTCATGTATGGACTATATGCTATCAGAGATACACTATAAAAAGGAAATGAAGGAAATTTGCTTGGTTGGTGGGCAAACACATCAAATATTCTTTTGTTTTAAAATCTCTTGATAACTATTAGGGCCCGTTTGGACAGGCGTATTAGGGTGGAGTCGATGTTAGTAGGTTGGCTTGCACAAAAAACGATGCGATTTATTGCAGAACAGTGGATTGTCTCCTATCCAGTTGGATTAGCCGATCCAACACATAAATCGTGTGCGCGTTTGGACGGTTCCGCAAATCCAACCGTCCCAGATGCGGTGGATGTTTGGCATGGCATGGGATTGCATGCAATCCCATGTAATCCAACTAGAGGAGTGTTTGGATGGTCTAGAATAAATAACTGACATCAGGGACAGTATTTGAAAGGGCGCATTCGACGGGATTGGGTACTCCACGGGGCACAAGATGTCTGTGTCTCATCAAAGCCGTTCAATGGGTACCGTCCAAACCAATGTCTCATCCACGTCGTCCATATGTATATATATATTCCAATCAGATGGTCATTACAGAAACTCGTAAACGCTATGTGGTCTACTTGATCTTTGCCTATCTACAAAATGGATGTCATAATTTCAAAATAATCAGCAGTCTACAAAAGATGCAAGCTAGATCTGAAGTTGTAACATTGCTGGTGGGCCCCACTGTATAAACGCTGGAGTGTTTAAGGCGTATCTCACTACACAAAGCGATTTCAACATATTCCTCTAGGACTGTCCATGTCAAATATGGGCTGCACATTCATGGATGTGTTCCATCCATTCCGTTCATTTCAAACCGATAGAATCAAAACATCCATGTCAAAATTAGAACTACATATGTTGACAGATATCAATACCACAAAGAATTTCCAAAAACCTACTCGCAGCCTATAATATACTGAACCATCACATGACTATAGTCCACAAAAACCATAAACATAAGTCAAAGAAATAATCAAAGTTAGAACAATAATATTTAAAATTTAATTATAATAAGTAATGCAAAAAAGAGAACCAGCAGCCCCACAAAAATCGCAACGACTTTCTCGCTATCCAATCCATCAAGATCATCAGTCGATGTCGCCCTCTCCAACACCTCCTGTCTCGTCTGGGTCGATTGATGGGTAAACCCAGTCGTAGCGTGCTGGATCTCGATTTCAGCAGATGCAGCGGTAACCTGTAAACACGGAAACGCTGACAGTAGTCTGGATGACTCACATGCCTTGTGAAAAAAACTGTTCCAGCATGCTATGGCTTCCTTCCAGTTCCGAAACGCGCGGTACCTATCGCCACTGTATCCCTTAACTTCTACACGCGCCTCATCCCAAGTGTTATATATCTCAGGGCGTCGTCCGACAAGGACAACGTAAAACTTTTCTTTACCCATCTGCAATGGCATGCATAGATCATGTAGTTGATATATGAAAGAATGAACATCCGTAATTCAAATAAGCAATACTAATAATATTTTCTGAATATCAAAGTCGTATATACGTACCCTTCTTACATTATATGAACTGATTAATCCAATCTGAGTTAATGTGCGTAATGCAAGCATGTGAGTAGATATACCGAATTGCTTCCATAACATACTTAGTCATGAAAATAGCAGTCATATTGGTATACATTAGGCATACCATTCCATCACACAAAAATCCAAAATATTAAAAGGAAAAAAAAAATCTGTCAGCATACGGAAACAAACATGACAATCAATATAAGTTATTACATGCTCATAATAAAAACCAGCAAAACAAACCCATTGACCACACCCTGTCATATAGAACTAGCACCTCCATCACCAAAATGATCATGGAGTTTTTTCTTTAACCACTCCACTCGGCGCTCAGGTCGAAGACTAACAAAGAACGACGCCAACAACTTGTCCTTACTCAGGATGTCACCAACATTGATAAATTCTTTGGTAGTCAGGCCTTTCATCTCCTCGAGCACATCAAGTACTGTCTTAGTACAATTAACCTGTTTACCGAGCCCAAATTTCATAATTGACTCGGCAACGGTATTCAATAAGGCCCCGAGTACATCACATGGACGAGGTGGGCGTGATTGTTTCCTTGTTACTATCCGTCCGCGAGTACCATCGGAATCAGGAGTGCGAGTGGGAGTGCCACGGGACCCGTGATGTCCCATCGCAAGACTTTCCGATGGTAATGGAATGGTCCCTGTGGAGTTTATGACATAATTCTCTGATAGATTTATTGTATCATCCATATCGTCATCAACAGAATTCCATGCTTCATTAAGGTCTCGCTGCAGACGAGAAGAAGATGTCGATGCGGCCATACTCCTGCTGCCTCGTACGTAGCGGCCCGTGGCTTGGTCGTATCCGCATATCATTGCGAGGTCATCCATCCTGTCGATTCGTTTACCGCAGAGTGTAGCGGCATTTGGGTGATACTGCTAGAGGAATGAGACAGGTGTAATAATGGGTAAATATTATATAGAGATGGATGATAAAAAATTCAAAACCAGTAAAACGTACCCTGAGATATTGCTCCCAGACTTCATCGGTGCCATCACAACCATCCTCTCCGAGTTCCAACCGAAGCCACTCGTTGCCAGCATGTCCTTCACTGTAGTATACTCTCGCTTGTAATATCTCACCCGATTAGACACGTTTTGCCATATGACAAATACCCCAGTGTGCTTTGTAACTTCGTCGGCCGCAATCTGGTACGCCTCCCGCTTGAATCCGTTATCGGCCTTATGGCCTAGTGCGACCTGTGCGAGGAAAGTGTCGAACAGTATCTGGTCCATAACACTTGTCCATTTGATCTTCGACGCTCTAGATGAAGGCTCCGCAAGAAATTTCATGGTTTTCGCACGTGGTGAACATCAGGTGGCTACCGGCGGTGTTTTTACCTGTGATTGGGTTGGTGTGGATGTTTCGTTAAAGTAGTCTGTCATTTCACCTAAATACGAAGTAGGTATGATTTTTTTCAAATTGCAACTGTAATCATTAAAAGTAGCAAATATTAAGATAGACTTATATAACATAAATTCACAGGTCCTTATAACAATCCAACAAACCACCAAGTGTGTAACTCGGTGACCATAATTCACTAGTTTTCGACGATAAGTAAACCTTAAATATAACATCACCAACTTATGTATGAAAATTAAACAGAAAGTATCATCATCTACTCCTACTATTTTATTGAGCATCTGCCCACATTCTCGCTGCAATGTCATCGCGGATTCGATTCCAAGCATCTTTTTTACGCTGCATTACTTGAAGTAACCATTGCCGCTAGTCGTTTCGTGATAGCTCTTGTGGCGTTGGGAAACCCTCCACATCAGCACCAGATATAGTAGCGAAATCACTGTCCTGTAGAGACTCATTTTGGCCACGTATATAATTGTGTAGGACACAACAGACTATCACAATCTCGACTTGTGTTTGAAATTCGTACTGCATAACGTTTTTCAAGATGGAAAATCTGTCTTTCAATAAACTGAAACATCGCTCATTGCATTGCGCAATTGTGTATGTCGGTAATTAAACAGCTCCTTCATGTTTGCAGGAGCTCTCTTAGTTTGATATTTTTGTAAGTGATACCGAACGCCCTGGTATGGAGCCATAAATCTAGGTGAATGAGCGTATCCAGCATCGACAATATAATATTTTCCTATACATTCGAAGCAAGGTTATATAAGTGAAAAACTGATACAGTCATAGTTGACCATTAGTAGACACTTTCATAACAGATATGCAATACCGTTTGACATAAGCAAGGGATCATCTGATTGGGTCAATGCATTGTGTAGCACTCTCGCATCCGAAGCAAAACCCTCCCAACCGGCCAACACATTTGTAAATTTCATATCGAAAGTACACGCTGTCAATACATTTTGGGAGAGCACCCCCTTGCAATTGCGGAAGCTCGCGTGGTCAACTGCCAACACATGTGCTGGAATGTGTGTACCATCAATTGCACCGACGCAATCCTAAATGTGAAGAATCAATAACCATGAAGCGACCGTACATTGGAAGGAAATAAAAAATACGGACTTAAAAAACACACCTATAACAAATATACCTGAAAGTAAGCAGACCAATTTGGATTTGTTTGAATCTCTAACGACGTCTCTATGCTGGCCAGTTTAACTAAATCAGGGTACATTGATATAATTGCCTACAGCACACGGTGAAAGTACCGACTGATTGTCTCACCCAATCGAATAAATCTGTGACCTATGACCCGGTTACGAACATTGTATCCCAACGTATGAAAGAAAATAACTAATTGTTCTTTAAGACTAACATTACGCGTATCACGGAGTCGTGTTTTCTCGCGTAGCACCGCACACAGTTCAAAAAAGGATTCTTGATTTATCCTAAGCTGATCTACACAATCTCCGTCGCTAGCCTGAATAATAGAATTGATGAACCTTGCTCGCTCATCATCCCCATGACGCGCCGGTTGCTTGAACATGTATGTACGATAATATTCCCCAACAGTCTGCACCCAAGCTGCCACCGCTTGAAAGACAATTGTACTATCTGGCGATTCCTCATCTGACGAATCCATCGTCAACAGATAACCTACACTCTCACGTGTGTATTTCTCATAAATATACATTGCAAACAGCAGTGGGTACAAATCTAATATTGGACGGAGGTATATATATGACTACTTAGACCTTCATGGTCGGCCTCTAACAGTGGCTATAGTGCTTACCTGTGAGTCCTAACTGAGCTTAGAGCAACCATCAATGGCATGCATAGAAAAGTGTCAACAACAGCAGTGCCTACTATTCGTAGGCCCTGCTGAGACAGAAAATTCATCCAGTCGTTTGATGCATAATGAAAGATGGTAGAAAAGTAAAGTGGAAATAAACCTTATAGATTTGTTCATTTGTGGACCGTTGAAGAAAACAGTGGAAGGATGTAAATTTCCTTTGCTCCATCAATGTGTTTAATCCATGCCATCCAGTCATTTGGCAGTTCATTAGGTCATAACTCAAAAAATAACTAAAAAAATTTGAAACGTCTCTTGCCAAACAATTATATTTTAATAATGGTCTCTAATAACCCATGCTTATAAGATTAGTTGCAAGAATAAAAAAATTGGCCCGAAGCTACTGTCTCTCTCTTTATATATATATATATATATATATATATATATATATATATATTTGAGATTTCATATCGATGGAAGAACAGGTGGTCTCAAGTTGAATGTGGGTGAACATAATTAATGATTCATCCAGTTAAAAAATTCCACCCATCATGTGCATCTGACATTCAACATTCCAATAGGTTTGCACCACCTTGAGGAACACATTTTGCAGACTCAAGTGTGGTAAAGTTTGGGATTTTCAAAAGATAGGACCAATCAGTTGTACAAATCATGTTTTTAAACCTTTTAAGATCAATTCGTAATTACATATAAATTAATTTCCAAATCTTAACATAGACAGTGAATCTCCACTGTTTCCTCTCGTGAGGCCTACTTGAGTTTGGATCCACCTCAATTTAGGTCATATGTCTTAAAATGATCTCAAAAACGTATGCACGGGGTGGAATTCTCACAAACATTATGGTGGCCCCACTAGGCATCCAACAAATATGGAAAGGACGGAAGAGCACTACCTGCAACTGAGGGTTGTAGAGGATTGCTGCAACCCCAAGTACTGTGGTACCCATTATTATTTGTGTCTTATATCCACTCCGTCCATTCGTTTCACCATATTTTTTAAGGCAGAGAAAGTAGGGAGGTCCAAAACTCAAGTGGTCCACACCACAAGAAACAGAGTATATTAAATGGTAACCTGTTGAAACCTTCTAGTTGGCCATAGGAGTTTTGGATCAGGATGATATTATTTTTCCATTCATTCAGTTGGAATTAACCTTATGAACGGATTTGATGGATATAAACATCAAGGTGGACCTCAGAGAGATTTCAACAATGGGCGTTTCCATCAGCATACCATTCGTCTGGCCCATCCAGTGGGGTTAAAAGGGAACTTAGATGAACCTGTAGATAATTGAACCATGGGCCCTGATTGCACACAATGAACAGATGTCTTCGGTGCAAACAGGCCCTAAATATGCTTTATCAGTTACCCGTACAAGAACAAGAAGAAGACATGATAAATGGGAGAGAACTTACAGAATGCAAACAACAACATACCGTATCCGTTTATGTGGTTTCGCTGCAGACGAGAGAATGGTCAGCAAATTATATGACTCTGCTGAGTGTTTTCCCTGCATAATCAGATGTAAAATTGTCGAAGTCATTAAATTATTGCATGTAAAAAATTTTTGCTGCAAGGCTGAATTATAAATTCAGTTTCCAAATGAAAAATCTATCTAATACAGACATCATACTGCATTATAACATTTGCCAACTGTATGCATATTGGTGAAAGATCATATGAAAAAAAAAAAACTGCTCTTCAAAACACATGATCAGAGAACCCAAACTTTGGTTAAGAAGAAATTGCACATAATATAAAAAACCAGACATTCATGAAGAATAGCCTAGGCCAATAACCAAACTCATATTCAATAACCAAACTGTTGGTAAGATGAAATACTAGAGAATGTAGAAAACCAGATATTCATGAAGAACAATCCAAGCCAATTTCAAAGACAATCAGAGAACCCAAACATTGGGTAAAATGAGATTGTCAGGGAATCTAAAAATCAGTAAATCGTGAGAAATCTTTGAACATCAATTTCAACATTAAACACTAAAGTACAAGAGCTAATTCCTAAAGATGCATAATGAAGGAAACCATTTTGTCAAAAATATTCAAATGGCATGATAACAGATATTGAATCAAAACAGATCTTAATATGGGAAAATACTAGAGTATATAGTTTTGCCACCTTCATGCATATTGAATCAGGTCCACTGTATAACAAAAGGTTCACTGACATTCAATAACCAAACTTTTGGTAAGATTAGATACTAGATAATATAGAAAAGCCAAATTCAAAGACAGTCAGATAACCCAAACATTGGGTAAGATGAGATTGCCAGGGCATCTAAGAAGCAGAAAATCGTGAGCAATCTTTGCACATCAGTACAGAACATGCAGAAGAATAGATGTTGAATCAAAACAGAATGACAAAATATATGAAAGATGGCAGGAGAGCAGATGTTGAATTAAAACAGATGATCAGAGAAATTACTACAGTATAACAGCTGCAACCTCCATGCATATTGAATCAAAACCTATAAAATAAAAAGTTCATTCATATTCAATAGCCCAAACTTTGGGTAAGATGAAATTGCACAGAATATAAATACCAGATAATCATGGAGTTCAGTCCATGCCAAATTCAAAGATAGTCAGAGAACCTAAACATCGGGTAAGATGAGATTGCAGAGAATAACAAAATAGAAAATCATGAGGACTATGTGTACCATCAATTTCAGGGACAATGCAAGAGTATAAGAGCTGCCACCTTGATGCATTATGAAGGAAAACAGTATGACAACATATTCCAAGATGGCATGAGAACCGAAACTTGAAATGTGAAGCCGAAGTTGCACAGAATCTAACATACAGAAACCATATACCCACATATATTTGAAAGAATACAACAAAATGGGTGGGATTAACCGTACAGAGATCGGTCTCAACTCCAATAGATGAGATCAGTGTACTTCAAGTCAATGAAGCCATGCTGCGATTAACCAAGAGATTTCTATAGAAACCTTTCAGCATTAGGTTTTTAATGTTGATAAATTTGGATTATGAAGAAGGAATCCAACTATACATATGTGGATTGAATCCAAAGGATACACCAAACCACAAATGGTCACTAATTATCATAACTGGGAAACAAAAGTAGCTCACATGGGCATCTTTTAGGAAATGAAGATAGCTCATTTTCAACAAAGATTAATATACCTAGTTTACCTAACATTTGGCATCCAAGTGAAACCAATACTAGTATATCCATCTGAAATCACTGGTAACAAGAAGAGAAGGCAGAATTTGAAGACCAATGGATAGACACATGAGATCTACCAAATAATTCTCTAAGGAAGTAAAGAGAAATACACGAGGAACAATCCTTGCAAATTTTGAGCAAATTCTGAGAAATTACTGGATTATATGACATTTTGCGTAACAGTAAAGCAACCCAAGATTGTAGTAACCATACCAGAGGTCTGTCTCTAATCCAAGAGATGAGATCAGTGACCTTCAAGCCAATGATACCATGCTGCGAGTAACCAATAGATTTTTCATAAAAAGATTATAGCATTAGGTATATAAAGTCAGTATATTTGAAGTATAAAGAAGGAAACCAACTGCACATATCTATTTGGACTCCAAAGGATACACAAAACGAACAAATTAGATAAGAGTAACCATACCAGAGATCCATAGAGAACAAATAAGCAACAGATTCCTCTACAAACCTGGATTTTAACGAGTATGCTCCACCAGAATTTCGATAACATGATTCAATAATGAAAAAACAAAGGTCCCTCCCACATACTAACTGGTATAGGTTGAAGTCATTTTGGACCCAGCAAGTAAATTGGTTTAGGTACATGTCCAGGCAGCTGGCCATCAAAAAAGCAAAAACGGAAAAGAAAGAAAAGAAAAAACGGAAACAACCTCTCTAGTATCCACCATTATTTGTAAATGGTGGGTACCTCTTGACAGGCTGCAAATAGTAAACAAGAAGAAAGAGCAGAACTTGCAGTCCGATGAATCGACATATGCCATGTTTCTGAAATAAGGCCTGATTGAAGTTAACAGAAATCATGAACAACAGTTCACAGAAAACTGAAATGGCCAAAATCCACAAATTTATTGAGATTACGGAAAACCTCCAATTTTCTGATATGGCATAGAATGTAAGAACAAAATCGAAAACCCTCAAATATGCGAAACACTAATGTGAATTATCAGAAAACACAACCAACCATTGGCCTACAAAAAGATTAAAGCATATGGAGAAGAAAAGGGACAGTATATATGATGTGTGATACAGAGATCCAACATGCACACCTATTTGATTCAAATCCGAAAGCCATGGCATCTTCCCAGATAACACAGATGCATCTCGGAGGGACTAAGCCCAGGGATAATAGGGATTACATAACGATAATGTAAACCCCCATTTGCCCTTGCAGAAACCTCAGAAATATAACAATATAGAACATGTAGGACCAGTCGACAGCCAGGGTAGGGCGTTTTCATGCCCGGGGCGAGGAAGAAGACATACCTCAGATTTCTTCCCATCCATCAGCTTGCGATGGTCTCGACCGATAGATGAACATGGCCATAGTATGACCTGAAAGAACTAAACTTATAGGAGGATTTCAGCAGAAAACCCTCCTCCCGCCATGACTCCCGCCAGTAAGTGATGGCATGCAATCCCATCCGCGGTCCGTACGATGGACTGTAGAAAATCCAGGGATGGGCTCGAGAAAATATCGCCTGCAGAGAGAAAAATAGGGACGGATTTGCGAATCCCTCGTCTCATCACCTCAATCCAGCGCCATACCCTATCCACCTGACAGAGTCCGCCGCCCAAACAGGCTATCATATGGTGACTGTTGGATTTGACCATCCAATCCTGTCCATTCCCTCTTAATACGGGCGAATCTGCCCATCCAAATGGGCCCTTAGTGGAGATAAAAATGTCCATTGCTACTCATGTTATGTACTATAAGAATAGAGCTTTTACGCTATTTGGTTGGTGAAAGTTGATGCGCTTAACCTTAAGATTGGGGCTGATTCGGGTCTTGCATATTGAATTACACTAGCATAACTCACGTAAGAGGTGCATAGTTTAAAAACTTGAGAACTAGATTCGATTCATTGTCTAACCAGGTCAAGTTGACTAGATGTAAGATGGGTCTTTACTTGGCTCGATATTTGATAATTAGAATAGTATTTATCTATAAATATTTTAAATAGTCATATATGTAAATGTGGACGTGGAGAGCAGATTTCTTGGGGGAATGAGGGGTCGACTCTCTCTTCCACTAATTACATCGCTCGAGGGCTTTTGTTTGGGATAAAATGAGGTTATATTTGACCAGAGTCGCCACTAACCAATTATTACGATCATACAGTTGGTTAGACCATATAGAAATGCTTATAATTGAGAACCCGAAGACCCTTAACCCTGAGATGACTTGTGAGTTTGTGATCCAGTGATTCCGATTAAGGGACCCTTTCACTTCCCTTGGAGTTTGTTGCACTGTCAAAGAATAACGTCCACTCATCTGCCTTTCTTTCTTCTTCTTCCTCAATGAGTAAGAGATTTTCATCAGGGAATAAGGTCTTCAATGATTGATTATCGGGTAATAAATGGGAAGTGACATGATCAGTGAGGGCTTGCCTTTTGATTACCTTTTGAGTGACATATGTGATGTCGAACTCAGATAGAAGTAGCTATCATTTGGTTATCCTTTCGGTGAGTGCCAATTTCTCAAATAGGTATCTGAGTGGATCCATGTGAGTGAGGAGAATGATAGGATATGTGATCATGTATTCTCAAAGTCGCTGAGTTGCCTAGACAAAAGCTAGGCATGTCTTCTTGAGTGTTGAATTTCGAGTCTCATAATCGGTGAACTTGCAACTTAAATAATATATGATTTGTTCCTTTCTTCTTATTTTATCATGTTGATCGAGGACGCAGTCGATGGTGTCCATTGCTACTGAGATATACAATAGTAGAAGTCGTCTTGAATTCGGGGGCACTAGAATTGGAGGATTCATGAGATATCTTGTAATGCGGTCTAAGGTGGCCCGACAATCATCGTTCCATTCCTTGGATGAATTCTTCCGAAGGAGATTGAATATTAGTCACAGATAGGAGTGAGTTATGCAATGAAGTGGTTGATGTACTGAATTTTGCCGAGAAAGCCGTAGATTTCTTTTTCTATCCTTAGAGGTGGCATCTCGATGATGGTTCTTGTCTTTGTTTTGTCAACCATGATGCCTTCCTCATTAACTATGAAGCCGAGAAGTTTGCCTCCGGTTGTATCGAAGACGCATTTCTGAGGGTTAAGTTGGAGCTTTTACTTCTCTAACTTGTTGAAGAGCTTCTTTAGGTATTCAAAGTGTCTTTCAATCGTGCGAGATTTGACGATCATGTCATCAACGTACACTTCCATTTACTTGTTCATCACGTTGTGGAACAAGGCTATCATTGATCGTTGGTATGTAGCTCCTGCATTCTTCAGACCGAATGACATAACCCTGTGACAGAATGTTCCCTATGGCGTGATAAACGAAGCCTTCTCACCGTCTTTGACGATCATCTTTACTTGATTATAGCCCGAGAAACTATACATGAACGAGAAGATCTTGTACCCTGCAGTGTTGCCAACCAGAGAGTGTAGACATCCCACCTAGGCTAGCAACTTGACAAGGTATGGATGACCCTTAGGAACTAAACAGAAACCTCAACTGCAGCCGTTTCCCGACTTGATCCAAACCATCAATAAACTTGAGCCATTACATTACCACAAACCCTAATTCGAGCCAACATCTGAACCAGAGCGTGCCTAAAAGTCGATCTATTTCTCAAAATATTTCCAGCCATTTTGAGCCAAACATCCAAAAACAGGCTTCAGGCCGATCTCATGGCCCGAAATAGGCCCACCAACCCAAACCATAGAAGCAACCATGTCCGAGCGGTAGTCTGACTACTGTGGGTGGTAGTCTGACTACCGCCGACGGTAATCGGATTATCACATTCTCTTGACAGGTGTCTTCTCTAAGCACACAACTGTCTCCCCTCCAAAAGTTAACTTTCCTACAGAATTACCTCCAAGTTTTCACCATATTTACCATCCTACCAAAGACCAAATACCAATGAGAAAGTGCCATGTGGCATTACTCTTTCTTCAACCAATCACAAGTTGTCACATCAACATTTACCCTCCATAAACCCTGAAATTACCAAAATGTCATCCCAAAAGGCTATAAATAGCCTTCGCCTTTCTTCATTTCACACACCCAAGAAAATTCAAGAAACATATCAACATCAAGAGGAGAGTAAGAGTAAGGGAAAGCAAGAGAGTGAGAGAGAGAGAGGGAACACTTGAGTTTCCAAATCCTATCTTTTAACCTCCCCTTAGTCTCCTCCAAGCCATCCTCAGCTCTTATAATCCCACTCGGGTCAATCAATCCCAACCATAGTGCATCCAATATCCCAGCTACTTCAGGTGCAAGCCAAAGATCATTCCATCATCACTAGCATTCATCGCATCATTATTTCCCTTCTCAACCCCCTGCTTCTCTAAGTTGCTATTGAATGTATGCTCTGTGACTTGCTGAATACTTGATCCTATCACATCAGAAACTCATGGTAGCCTAGTCTTTTTTAATGATATTGTAGCATCATCACATTTGTTTCAAAATCTCTTCTAGGCATTCTTTGAACATATGCTTTGTGGCTTGCCGAAATTCTGGATCTTGCCACACCAGAAATCTAAACTTGCCTAGTCCTATTTTCAATCCTATCATCCTATCCCTTAAGACTATTTTACCGCACGAAGTAGAGACTGTACATTTGTACAAGTAGAGAGGGTGTCTAACACCTGCTGTTCACTCCCCAAGTATAGGGTTGTGATGTAGTAATAACTCGGTAAGACCGAGGTCGAATCCACAGGGACCGAAACCTGTACGTAATCTGAAATTTACCAGAACTAGAACTAGAATAAGATGTATTCTAAAACAAGTGTGATTTGAGGAATAATGATGAAATAATTATCTAAACTGGTGAAATTTAAAGGTAGGAAACTAGGGATTAAGAGGATCCACTTGTAGAGATCAGGGAGATCTACGGTCGATTCATGAACTCAACTGGACTTCGAGTCCCATCTTTATCCAGTTGGAAGATATAACCTGAAAATCAATGTGAACTTCCTTTTAATCTAGTTTTCAAATAGATGAAAGGTATAAGAATTAGATATGATTCCATCACAAATCCATGCCCATGAGACAAGGTAAACAACAGAACTTAAACCAATCCGCAACCAATCAGAAGATGTATGAATGTTAGGAATGATTCCGTCATCCAACCATGTCCAAGGGACGATGGTGAACAACAGGGCCTCCTAGATTCACAATTCCTATAATGCAATGAACATACCTGAAGCTATCGCAGATCCATTGTAATTTGAGTCACAATAAACCATTAAAAACTACAAATATTCCATATATTCAAAACTAGAATCAAACTTTAGTTCTTTAGATGAATCTAACCATCGAGATCTCCCATCACGCCACAAGCTTCACCTCTTAGCCCTAGCTAAGAGGTTTAGCCCCACATGAATGGGCCCAATCCCTTAAACAAATATAAAAAAATAAAAATAAAACAAAACTCTCCCCCTGTCTTTCCCTGTCTCTCTCCAGCCGTGAATCAGATCCCTCTCTCTCTGTCTTCTCTTTCTTTTATAGCAGGTTAGGATGGTAGCTGCGTGTAGATCCTGCTGGAGTCGGAGATGAAAGCATGCACAACAGCAGAAAACGCGTGAAGTCGGTGCGTGTATAACTTTTACGCAGCAGGAAACGGAAGCTGCCTCCAAAACTTACGCAGCCAACAGAAAATCAGCCATGTTTTTTATAGTCTCCCAAAAATCCAACGTCCTTAGGGGTTTTCTTGGGTGATCTACGCGTTGAACGGTTCGGATTATCAATCCGACTATGATTGGGATCGCAGAACCGGCCCACAGCGGTCGGTTTTTCCGGATGCGCGAACAGAGGTCGCGACCTCTTCTGCTGTGCAGTCTGTGGGTCCCATTCCGCTCTTTTTCTGCAAAATCCATGCCGTCCAGTGGATGCAGAATGAAAATTCGGTCAGAGATACGAAGTTTTGGATCATACTTGTGGTGGCCCACAGGATTTTAAACCCACCGTTCGTTCTTCCATTAAAACTTAATTTACACTTTTTAGAAAGAAACAAAAACTTAATTTTTTCACTTTTTAGAAGCTAGGCGTGGACTGTGGCTGCCCCAGAGAACGAATCAACGGTTTGGATTGTCCGTTTGGACGATGTGTGGGGCCCACAACAGAGACCGACTGTCTCTGTTGCGAAACATCAAACGGCAACTGCCGTTTTCGATTTTTTTAAAAAGAGAAGTCGGTCAGCGCCGCTGACCGACTTTTGAATGGTTAGCTGCACACCCAGTGCACTCGTACACACGTGCTGTACATGTGGGTCCCACAAAGATGTTTTTGAGACATCTGCTCCGTCCATCCGTTTTCCCATCAAATATAAGGGGTTAAGGCCAACTTTCTGGCTTCTTTAACGTGAACAGCTTGATTTTCTCGGATCCTTGGCATGTAAATTCTTCAATATCGGTCCTCTGGAGGCCGTCCCTTGCTGTGGTGATTTCAGAGCGTCAAATCCACGCTTTTAGTACCCTTCTTCAGTCTACGTTCGTAATTCCACCTTGCATCACATACACAGTTAAAATAAGGCATTAAACATTATTGTGTTTGTAAATCTAGGCAGTAATCAGGGTCTGATATGCAATATTTGACCCTCAACACCTGCCCTCTTTGTAACCGTGGTCCATTACTCAGAATCTCTAAAATCACAGATCAGGAGTCAATTTAAATCAAGGGAATCTTCGAATTCTCTAGCTTTACATATTCTGCAGGTTCTAGCCGACTGCGAGATTTTGGATTAAGTGACTAGTGGTGACTCCAAGACTAACATATTATCAATCCAGGTTAGCCCAATCACCCTCCCAGAAAAGGCCCAAAACCAAAGTGGGCGCCGATTTCCTAGCGTTCACAGAGTGTCGATGTGTGGTAGGAGGAAATCATCTTTATGACTGGCTTTGTTGAGATCTTGGAAGTCAATGCACATTCGGACCTTACCATCCTTCTTTAGTATTGGTATAATGTTAGCGAACCATTTAGTTAGAGACTATCAAGAATCCTGTGTTGTATTGTTTAATGACTTCGTCGCAAACTTTCAGGGCCCATTCTACCTTCATTCTTCTAAGCTTTTGCTTTACTAACTTCATCTCTGGCTTTGTTGGCAGATGATGTACAATGAGTTCTTCATCGAGCCTCGGCATGTCTTCATACGAGAATGCGAAGTTGGACAATCTTGGAGCCAAGAATTTCACCATTCTCTGCTTGAATTCTGGTATAAAGGATTTCCCAATACTTACTTCCCTAGGGACTTTGGGAGTTCCCAAATTTATTACCTCGAAGTCGTCGGCTACAACATTGGCTTTGGTTTCAAACTTTTTAAGTTGATCCTCATGTTCGAGAGCCGGGTCATCATCTTCCCTATCCTGGACTTCGTCCAGACCCATGAATTTGAAGTCTAACTCAATGTCAAAATCATATGTGTCAGCTTTAAACGAACTGGGCACACTATTGAATGCGGAAGTAGAAATGCTTTTTTATTTTTGAGAATTTTGAGAAATTGAAATGCTAGATGGTTTTTGAAGACTTTTTATTTTTTTTTTAGATTTTTGGGTTCCAAGGGACCCTGAGCAGGCCTACATTGTGAACAATGACTGATTCTGACCTACCTTAGGGTGCTAAACACTATTTAAATTGTCATTTTTTTTTTAGATTGGCGCCCTTAGATGGCTCACCGGTTGACTTGATGGTTAGGGGAGTACTCTAATTGAGACCCCGCGTTCCCTCCCCTAAAGAGGCGGGGATCGATGCATTGAATGGAGAGTCATGGTCTGGCCTGATGACCATGATTTCCTCTACGTCAATTCGGGATCTAAGTTGTATATAGTTTGAAGCTGAGACAGATAATGTGTGGCCCTGGTTGGTTCTTAAAGTTGCTATGATGATAGGTATCAAGGCGTCCTGATATCCCTCGAGGTATTGCACTTGGTCTTGCTATTAGTCCGACAATTCTTCTTCTTCTAGCATGGGTGGTTCTCTCCCTACTGTCCCTAGGATTGTTTCCCACCGGATAGGAGGCCATAGAGCCTCAATCATGCCTAAAGGGAGACCCTTGTGCGGTTCGGTTAATCATTATGATATCTCCTCCTTGTCGAGAGTCCCAAGTCTGACGAAGTTGATTGGCGTGCATTAAAACTCATTTTTCCTTCATTTTTCTTTGAGAGCATATTTGTATCCCAATCCCCACTTCCTCTTGTTGTAGGTTGTCTCTACTACTCTTTTCCTAAAGCAATTCTTTGTACGGTAGTTGAGGCTTTGTCACTCTACCAATGAGAAGACATACTCAATACTCATTGGTGATGGATTGGCAACTAACCGTATTCACAGTCTTAATCTCGAAACTGTGTTAATGGATGTCTTCCTCTGAATGTTGGATGTCAATGGCTGGAATATCTGGTTTTTGTATACCCTAGTCGGTTGGAATGATAAATTTGGATTCAACTAGGAGAGAGATTACCTTATTGTCAAGGATATATTTTACTCGTTGATGGATAGTGGAAGGGACAGCTCCGACTTTATGAAGTCATGGCCTTCCCAGTAGCATATTGAAGGATGTAGATATATTTAAGACTTGAAAAGTGATAACCGAGATATTTGGACCAATCTGCACTTCGATGTCTATTTCTCCTTCCACTGTTCGACGAGAGTTGTTGAAGGCTCTGACACTCATGTTGCTTGGCCGGAAGGACCAATATTTACGTGACTAATCTACATTGTCCATCCATTTTACCAAAATATTTTAGGGCATGAGCCCAAAACATGAGTAGAGTGAAAGCTAAGTGGACCACACCACAAGAAATAGTGGTCCAAGTAACGTCCACCGTTGAAAACTGTTCATTCCTTGGGCTCACATTAATGTTTATTTGTCATCTAACCCATTCATAAGGTTACACAAACATGGATAAAGGGAAAAAAAAATCAAGTTGATCTAAAAAATTTGGGCCCCTTATAAGTTTTCAATGGTAAGCATTCAATTCTTGTTATTTACTATGGTGTGGTCCACTTAAGCTTTGGATCTTCCTCATTTTTTGGCTCGTGCCCTAAAATGAGTTGCTGGAAGGGATGAATGATGTGGATAAGTCACATACATCACAGTGACCCCATTGTTTTTATGCTCGGGGTTTAAAGACAGATAACGCCTGTCACCATTTCATTAGGAAAAGTGTTGGACTTACAAATGAAAATAATAATTATTTATTTACAGTGATTTATAGGAGAAATTAAAAAATCAAACACCCATAAGAGAGAAGTGTGCATCCGCATGATCAACTAAGGCTATAATTTCCTTAACACATGGCGGAATGTGATTAGCTGCGTGTAGCTAATTACTTGTTGATAATATGAACATCATGCGATTAACTCTAAAGAAAGAATGTAATCGGCCACAATCAGCAACACTTCCTAAATAGTTGTCCGGACCCACACCACTCAAACACATCACTACTCTTTTGCAGCGCAACGTTGCTTATCCTTCATCTGGTATAAATATCTATCATAATTTTTATTTAATCTAACCCCTCCACGGTTAGCCAACACAATGCTACAAACTTCCCTTGATTAATTATATTAGAATTAACTAACTCCACCCTATGTCACACAGTTATGCCACTAGACATTTAGGAAGATCCCTGGGCTTCGAACAGATGGCCAACATGGCCATCTTACCGCGTGCTTAGATATTTCATCAACCATCTCACCACAAAGTTGGATCCAAGCATCGAACATGCTGTCATTTAACTATAATTACCTTGCCATGAAGCCCCGTTGAGTGATGAATAGGCGGTTGAATCACAACGGCCATTCTATAAAGTGAGGTTCCAAACAACAAATGGATAGTCACTCCTACAACTACCTCGCCATGAAGTGGGGATCCGAAGCAACGAACAGGTTGCCATCCCATCGGATCCTTACTCTTGCTCCGGTGGTAGACTCTCCGGAGTTGCAACACCCGGTCAAGGGTTCGAGCATCCATAGGTGGTGAAATCCCACTACAGCATGAGTGTGTCGGGGTGTGTGTGTTAAAAAAAAAAAAAAAAAGGTTGCCATCCCATCGACCTTGTTGCCTATGAAGTATGTGCCCAAGTGATGAGCGGTCGATTATTTAACCAATGACCGATTTTCCATAAAGCTCAGTTGTCTGAGGTAACAAACGGACTATCATTCCCAATAATCATCTTACTTACGAAGCCTAACCGTGTGACGCATAGATTGTCGAAGATCTACACATCTAATTGTTGGATCAACGTAATTTTTTGGGGCATCCCATTTTCATGGTGTAAAAACCTTATTGGACGGACCAAATGCAATACAAAAAACCATTTCGGGCCCTACACACCAACTAGTTTGATGTACAATTAGTGGGGGAGCATTTCTCACGTATATAGGCATGGTCTCCACCAACAAGTCAAAAATAACATGTGACTAGGCCACCAGATTTTATCCAAAGATTACCACCTCCCAGCTCTTCGACAAGAATACTTACGTAATAATTTCCAGAGTTCACCATTCGGACCTATCCCAACAAAGCTGCACTTACCCATCAAAAGAACTTTTGAAATTAAGCCCACCGGACAAAGGCATTCGGGCCAAAAAAAATCCTTCGGAAGAAGATGAATTAATTGGACAAATCTCCCAATCCTCAACCACCAATATAAAAAAAATCCATAAGAAACATGAAGGGAATGGAAGACAGACGTGGGCCTTGACCGAAAACAAGGGTTACCAAACCGTCGGCCAATGGTTGGTCGACGTGCACCTGGCCTTACTTTTTTTCGCCCAAAGATTTAAATGCTCTATTATGACAAATCTTGCATGAGAAAATTCTACCAAGTTTTCCATCGGCTATTAGATGACCGACAATTTCAAAACCTATAAATTCAACCAACAACCTTCGGTTCAGGAGAGGAGAAGGTAGAGAGAATATCAGAAAGGTAGTGAGGAACTTCAAAGAAAATCTAATCTAGTTGCTGCCCAATGAGAAGAAAGCTCTACCACCTAGGATACCCTAAAGTGACCCCACTTACGCTTAGGCCCTGCCTCACTCAAACCAGCTCATCAGGACAAGGCAATCAACTCAAGAGTAGAGTCAGGATTAGAGATGTCCGACCATCCATTTTTTACCTAAAAAGAGTATTTGACCTCCCTTTTTCTTTTTCACATCTTAGTCAAGCTCAGAACCCGACCCATTTCGCACATTCCATTACAGCTAACCACCGCTTCTTCTTTTTGCTACATTTATTTTCTATCGCATTTATTTTTGTTCTATTTGCTTGTTCATTACCCTTTAACTTTGTAAATCAAGGCTAAGATCCCTTTTATTTTTTATTTTTGTCTACCCGACCTTCCCGTGGGATTCGGTGTGGGCAGGAGAGGGTACCTAATTCCTTCTTCTCTTGTAACTGAGGCCCTTATCCAGACTAGCTAGATTATAGGCTAACTACAGGAGCCTTTGTGATCGAAGGCTTCGTGACTCTTTGACCCTACCAAGTAGGTTTACAGCTCTCGCCGCGAGTGGATGGCCTGACCTAGAGTCAAGAATCTGAGCCCTGGGTCTGAAATGTGGTCACACACCTGATGGTGTGAGTGGATTTTGGAAATACATCAAGGTGGGCCCCACCTAAGCAACGCACACATTTGCTCTCACGTACAGTTATGTTCTCATCTATAACTATATTTTATGTATGAGTGTACGCGTTCACCAACATCTGATTACCATCATATGTGGGGTCCACTAGTTTCTACAGGCTCATCTACTTTAAAAAAAAAAAAAAAAGCAGCTTTGCTCATGAGTTAAAGAGCAACGATGCGAGAGGAAACAGTGGGGAAGACTTTTGATGGCTCACATTCAACAAAAGCTCACCGTTGATTGCCAGCATAATAAGAATTATGCGATTCACCTACTTAAAGCCATTTCTAAGTGGGCCCCACTTATGAGCTATCCTTATATGGCTGATGGATTAGATATGCACGAACTTACATTAATAACAGTGGTTTCTGAGCACCACTCATCCAAGTCTTGGCCCACTGATCAGACAGCGCAGATACATCACTGTTTGACCGATCAGCGGCGTGTAACCTTGCAATAAGAAATTTTACATAGAACTACCTAATTAATATAAAATTTATATTCCACTACCTAATTAAAATAGGTTTTCAAATAACCGCTTCTTTAATCCATATTATTATCATTCCACTGCCTTCCAAATGGGTTGGCCGCTTAGGGGCCATATATGTTTATGTAAAATCCATCCTAATCACTAGTGCATCACCTCATTTTAAGCTAAAGGCCCAAATATCACCCTATCTATGATTCACGTGGACTACATGATTGGAAATAGTGTCAAACCATTACAATTGGTTGGAGTGGAATATTTCATCTAATCATTAAATTGAGATTACACATCTAATGGTCGGAGTGTATCTTACAAAAACTTTGTGGTGCCCAAATATCAAGTCTGTATCTTACAAAACTTTGTTTCATCACCTATGGTGCCCAAATTGAAACTCAAGTCTACCACTGACCCTGGCGAGTCTCAACACTAGACAACATTCTTGATTTTGAGGGGCCTTCCATGATGTTTATGTAAGAGCCACTCCTACAATATTAGCCATAAAGACAAAAAATCGGGCTGACCATTGATTTCGGTGGGCCAGACTAAAGGAAATAATGGGGAAAGAAACATCCACCATTTTTTTAGGCCTCGCTAGGATAATCATATTGAAATTACTCCAATCAATAGATTCACACACAAACCTTTAATCCTGTATCCCAAAAACGATACCGATTTATTATTCACGTGGGCTACGAATGTAAATAGTTTGGAGGGTAAGCATTGCCCAGTACATTGTTTCCAAGCATGTGGTCTACCTCAATTACAAGTGGAGCTTTTTTCTTTTTTCTTTTTTTTTTTTATTTTTTCACCACCTATGGCTCCCTTGAACCTCCGAGTCTACCACCCGAGCAAGAGTAAGGACCCTGAACCTAAACCTGAGTGATGCATCTAGTGGTCGGGTTAGATTTTACATAAACATCATATTAGAGTCCACCCGAGCCACCCGAACAGTGACCGAACGTTATGGAATGATAATTAATGAGGTAGACACTGAAATATAAATTTTATATTAATTAGGTAGTTTTTGTAAAATTTCCTTTGCAATAGCTTCACCCAATTGCATTTAACATGCATCAACGCATCTCTCATCCATATGTTAGCTGGACTCAGGATCTGTCCAAACTAGCCTGGCCCACCTAGTTCGGGTCCTTCTGTACCAACTAGTGCCGCAAGTGGATGGAAACGGATTGGCTACTCCCCCTGCCACCAGCCAATGGGTGGTGGTTGGTGCTCCGTGGGCCCCACCATGATGTATATGTTTCATCCATGCCGTCTATCTATTTTTCTAGATCATTTTAGAGCATGAGGGAAACAATGAGTTATATCCGAATCTCAAGTGGACCACATTACAGGAAATAGTGTTGAATGAACGTCGACCATTAAAAACTTTTTGTGGCGCATAAAACTTTTGGATCAAGCTGATCTTTGCTTTTTTCCTTTCATCTGGGTATGTATGACTTAATCAACAGATTGGATGTCAAATAAACAATACAGTGGGCCTTAGGAGGATTTTAATGGTGGATATCCAATCACTATTGTTTTCGTGTTGTGTGGTCCACTTGAGATTTATATCTCTCTCATTTTTGGGATCAAAACCTAAAATGATCTGTAAAAATGGATGAACGGAATGGATGAAACACATACATCATGATGGGGCCCACAGAGCACTGACCATCAGCCACCTGGCTGGTGGCAGGGGGAGTAGCCAATCCGTTTCCCAAGTGGATGGCCTGACCTAGAATCTGGCCGGTGCAATCAGGTGGGCGACAGGCGTACAATGTATGTCTTTCTCCAGTATGCATTGTAATTCATGCCGTTCATCCGTTTTTCCAGCTTATTTTAAGACATGGTCCTAGGAATGAAGCGTATGCAAATTTCAGGGGACCACACCACAGGAAACGGTCGTTATCAACCGTTGAAAATCTTTTGTGGGCCACAAAAGTTTTAGATCAAGCTGATATTTATTTATTTATTTATCTTTCGTACACGCTGTGTGAATTTATCAACAGTATGGTCAGTAAAACATTACGGTGGACCCTAAGAAGTTTTTAACGGTGAGCATTCGATGACCACTGTTTCCTATGGTGTGGTCCACCTTAAATTTGTACCTGCTTTATTTTTGGGACCATCAACTAAAATAAGCTGGAAAAACCGATGGAAGGCGTGGATATACAATAGATACATTGGGATGGGCCCTACAGACAGGATCGCTGGTTCCAGCCAAGTCGCGCTCCACCGTCCACAAGAGGGGAGTGGATGGCCTGTGGGATCCACATATGTCCGTGACACTCTGTCCATATGTTTTGAAAGACTATAACAAGACAGGATTCTAACAATCAGATAGATCCAAAACTTAGATGAGCCACACCAACAAAACAGTGGGAACAGCAACGTCCACCGTTGAAACCTTCATGGAGATGACCATAATGTTTATATGCTATCCAAACCGTTCATGGAATTATTACCACAAATATAAAATGTAGGAACAAATATCATCCTAATACAAAACTTCTATCACTACCACAGGTTCAATCCCCACTATTTCGTGTGGTATGGCTCACATGAGTTTTGAATCTGCGTGATTTTTAGAATCTTGTCTTATTGTGGTCTTTCAAAAGAGATGGACAGAGTGGATTTGTCACGGACATCTCTGTGGGCCCCACTCAGCTCCGGGCACAGGGGTCACAGGGAATCGCAATGGGCCGGGCTTGGGCCTACAAAATCAAAATTTTGAATAGGCGCGGCGCGACAGCCCGGACGAAACATTTCAAAACCGGGCCAAACTAACCCCAGGCCCGGCCTGTTGACAGCCCGAGGGGAACGGATTTCGTGCGGCGTGGTCTCACCCAAGACGGTGTGGCCTTTACTTTGGATCCCACCTTGATGTATGTATTGTGTATCCACTCCGTCCATCCATTTTTCCAGATCATTTTAGTGCATAAAACCAAAAACGAAGCAGATCCAAATCCCAGGTGGACCATACCTTAGGAAACAATGGTGATTGACCATTACAACCTTATTTGGACCACACAAGTTTTGGATCACACTCATATTAGTTTTTCTCCCTTCATCCAGGTTTGGGAGACCTTATCAAAAGGTTGGATAGCAATAAACATTACGGAAATATTACGGTGGGCCCTAGGAAGATTTTAACGGTAAGTGTTCAACCACCACTGTTGCTTATAGTATGGTCCACCTGAAATTTGGATCTGTTTCATTTTTGGGCTATGTCTTAAAATGAAATAACAAAACGGATGGACCACATTGATACACGATCCGCTCCCCCCATTGATGCACTGCTCTAGTGGCACACGTATCTGACAGGTTGGCACGTGTGAGCACGTGTAGTAGCCTGTTTGGACTGAACAAAACCACCGTTTGAAATTCAAAAGTTTGAAAGGGTTGGTGGGCCCACAAGAGAAGTGATAGCTAGCTTTCCGGTGGAATTTTTTAATGAAGCATTTAGTATAGTGGGTAGATGCAATAATACATAAACACTCTAATCATTTCATGGTAATATTCAAAAATTTCAGGTGGGATTAATGCTAAATCTGATTTGACCAATCAACGGTGGGATCACAATCTGGATTGAGGTGGGCCAGCTGGGAGATGCACCAATACAACTAGACCCATGAAAATTTTCATGTGAATTTTATTAAGGTTAACTGGTTAAGTGCACCGACCTCCCCTCAGTTATATGATAATTGCACATGACTCCCTCAATTTTGGATTATTATAAATACCCCCTCTGTTTTACTGATTCATTGTAGAATCCCTATTTCATGCATGAAAACAATTGTGTGGGCTCAGTATGGTGCATTTATGTCATCCAAACTATTCCACATTGTCAAAAAATAGGACACCCTAAAATTCATGTTGATCGAACCATAAGTGGGCCACAACATGTATATGGAGGTTTTGGGTGGTTGGATTAGTCTCAATTTTGGGCATCCAATTTTTATAGCAGAGCGACCTTGTTGGACAAGTTGGATGCCTTCTTTCCTTAATGGGGTGTTTTGTCATTTGACAAAGCTTTCTGAGACGTCCAAGTTTTGAAATGGATGTTTTACATAAGGTATCGTTCATCACTGATACTGTTACATATTGCCCGATATCAAGCTTTTTCAGACTGATACAAGCCAATATGCCTGGATCCTTTATGGCCAATATGTCCGCGTGTATGGACTTGGATTGAGTACTACCCTCGTCTGCCCCAAGCTTGAAATAGGTTGGAGCTTTGAGGGGCTCACCATGATGTATGGGTTTACCCACATGGTAAATCCATTTTTCATGTCATTTTAGGGTATAGGCCAAAAAATGAGGCATATTAATACAGAATGAGTCACATGGAAGCATAGCGAGCCGTCGAGCATCAATTGACTAAGTCGTATATATACATCCTGGTCAAGCCTTTGTTTCTCGAGATCATGGTCGTCTTTATAGATCTTTATCGGTGACTAGGACCTCCGTGATTGAGACATGAAAGCATACCCATAGAATAGGCAGTTTTTCCTACTTCTAGGCCTATATACAAGGGCATAAATAGATCCATCCATTAAAGTAAGGGTAGATGCATATAAATAGATACATTACCTTCATTGGCTTCTTTTTATTTGTTTAAGCATCACCCACGCCATCAAGCCTTCTTGTACCTGCACCAGGTTTACTAGGCGTCTCCCTCTATAAAGATCCATATCTTATTGAGTGGGATCTTGTTCCATATCCAAAGCTCGAGTGGACCACACGGTCAGGATAAAACTCTTCTAAACTTCATGGGAGTCGTAAAAGTTTTGGATCAAGTTAATATTTGTGTTTTCCCTTCATACGTGTCTATGTGACCTTATGAACAGCTGCATGGCAAATAAACATTTTGGTGGGCCTTAAAAAGGTTTCAATGGTGGACATTATTATCACCATTTTTGCCTATGATGTGGTCCACTTTTAGCATTTGATCTCTTCATTTTTGGGCTCATACCTTAAACTGGCATTGAAAAATGGATTGATGGCATGGATAAACCCATACATCACGGTGGGCCCTCAGAGCCCATGCCTGTGACGAGCTTGGGACTACCTTCAAAAAATACTTTGAACCTTTAAACCTTAGTAACACCTCTAAGAGAGGAAATTATATGCAATAATCCAAGACAAAAAAGGTGGTAAATATAATTATAGAAAAAGGAGGGAGGTATCAGCAACTAACCCATTTCATCATCTCCGATTGAATAAAAAGGGTCCATCTAAGGCGGGAACATCCAACGGTCGGTATGACACCGACTGGTTTGGCCACCTGTGCTATTTAATAATCAGATCTTGTCGGTTCAAAACAATGATTAACAATTTAACGGTCTGTGTATGTTGATAAAAATCGATTTGACATGAGATTACGACATTATTACAGTTACAAAGAGTAGAGCTGATCACCTACACATACCTGCATGATAATTCGTCATGGTGTCCCATCTTTCCCGCCAACATACCACTCGTGTGGGAAATCTGAACCGTAAAATGGTAGGTCCCATTAAGAAGATCATCTTTCCTGGAAATCAGGCTAATTTTCTCATCAGGTGGGTCACGACTCTACGTTAAGTCTCATAATCGTGTGTCCATTGATTCCTATAATGTGGCCCACCTGATGAGCGAACTGGCCTGATTTTTGTGCCAGGATATATTCATGGTGAGGATTAAAGTCTGCATGGTATGGATTTCACATATAAGTTTCATGTTGGTGAGACCGATAAGAGGCCATGACAAGTACACATGGAAGCACGTGTAGAGAAGATACGATTGTTTAGATGTTTCCAAGTTGGAAGCGGATTGGCTGGTGTACCACACACCACTGACCTGGCTGGTCTGTGTACGTGTCGTGCAAGGACGATCGCTGACGCTCCTCGAGCTCCGAGTTGTACGAACCGTTCAAAGGAGATCAAAGTTACATGGGCCTCAAAATAATGTATTTATTATATCCAGACCGTTCATCCATTTGGCTAGATCATTTTAGATTATGATCCCAAAATTTAGTTATATAAAAATTTCAAGTGGTCCACGCCACAAATAGCAGTGGGACAATGATTCTCACCATTAAAACATTCGTAGGGCCCACTAGAATGTTTATTTTCCATCCAATCTGTTCATAAGGTCACATAGACATGGATGAATAGGAAAAACAAATATCGATCCAAAACTTATGTCATCCCAAAAGGGTTTTAATGGTAGACGTTCAATCCCTCACTTCTTTTTGTAGTGTGGTCCATTTTATCTTTGGATCTATCTTAATTTTTAGATAAAGAGTTAAAACTATCTTGTAAAAAGGACAGACGATTTGGATATAACACATACCTCATTATGAGACCCACAGAACTTGGTGACGTCAGCGCACTGAACCACCAGCCAATGGCTGGTGGCAGGGGAGTAGCCAATCCGTTTTCTTGAGGCCTATAGACCTCAGGTTTCAACCAGCAATTTCATTCGCCACAAAGAAATTTTAATTGTGAAACTAGACCTAAGGTTGTACGGATAAAAAAAATTAAAAAAGATCAAAATATCCTTCCTTCTACACTGCTCGCCCTAACATTCAAGAGGTATTTTGGTCAAAATAGCAGCTGCCGAACTTAAAAAATCGCTTATGGCAAAATAGGTTTGTGGCCAGCGAAAATAAAAAAGGCATCATACGGACTCGTCCGTTCCTCTAATTGTTTACGAAAAAAAAACCCTTTAATACTCTGGCGGAATCTGATGAATGATACGCATGCACTCAGACATTGAAGACGTGGCCAATTGTAACTCAAACTAAACCGTCCAAATAGTGGGCAATGCAATAGATGGTTGTAAATCAACAACTATGCTGAAATGATGCCTTGTCAATTAGTTGATATATAATAGACAGCCAACATGAAGAATAATCAATGGTCAGAATTCAACAGAGATAAAATCACCCCAAGTAATATTATTTTAGTTTTATTGTAGATGAATTGGCTTAGATGGTCCAATTAACAAATGCAAGTGCCTGTGTATCATCCATTACAGTGAGCCAGAGTATCAAATACCTCCTCTTTATTTATTTATTTTGTACCTACTCATTTCGGAGAAATATGATTAAAATAGAGAAAATGACCACTGTAGACCAAACCTTTTACCCAGCGATTTCTATGAAAGAATACAAAATTTAGTTACCAATCTAGACTAGCACGTGCGGACAGCGACTTTGAGGTCGAAACTACCCCTCCTTTCACGGAAACGGATTGGGTACTCCCCCTGCCACCAGCCAATGGCGGATGGTCGGTGGTCTGTGGACCCCACCATGATGTATGCTATTCATCCATGCCGTCCATATATTTTTCCATATCATTTTATGGTATACGACCAAAAATGAGGTACATGCAAATCTCAAGTGTACCACATTACAGGAAACAGTGTTGAATGAGCGTCGACCATTAAAAACTTTTTGGGGGCCCACTGTGACGTTTGTGAGAAATCCTCCCCGTCTAAGTTCATTCATAGGTCACAAAGACCTGGATGAAGAAGAAAAACAAATTTCATAATGATCCAAAACTTCTATAACCCCTAAAAGGGTTTCAATGGTAGACGTTCAATTCCCCATTGCCTTTTACAGTGTGGTCTACTTGATAGTTAGATCTATCTTATTTTTAGTCTCAAGCCTGAATATGAGCTCGCCAAATAGATGGACGGTTTGGATATAACACAGACCTCATGATGGGACCCACAAAAGGTGGTGGGGATTACAACAGCAAAAGAAAATTAAAAAAACAAAAAAAAAACCAGGAAGTTATGGTTACGGTTTTCATGGCTACGGATTATAACCATAGCTATAATCAAGCTACGGACTACTTTCAAAAAAATTCTCTCTTCTTTTTTTTTTTTTTCATTTATTTCATTATTCATTTAAAATGAATATCTTCTAAACTAAAATTAGTTACTTGACGTACCACATATGATTTTGGGGTAAGAGAAGCTACTTTAGCCAACCAACCTAGTTATTTTTCAAGATTCCATCAGGTCGATGGTTGAAAATACATTTCATTCACTTCGCTGTCAATTTCAGTCGCTTCGTGGTCAAACTAGAAATTGAGCGGGACAAATATGAAATTGAGTAGGCAAATTGAAAATTGAGCGAGGCAAGGTAGGAATTGAGCGAGGGAACCTAGAAATTGAGAAAGGCAAGGTAGGAGTTCAGCGAGGGAATCTAGAAATTGAGCGAGGTAAGCTAGAAATTGAGCGAGGCAACGTAGAAAATGAGCGAGGGAACCTACGATTTGAGCTAGGTGTAACTA
Organism: Magnolia changhungtana; assembly: GCA_030180095.1. Taxonomy (NCBI): domain Eukaryota; kingdom Viridiplantae; phylum Streptophyta; class Magnoliopsida; order Magnoliales; family Magnoliaceae; genus Magnolia; species Magnolia changhungtana. Next base: position 2,108,658 of record JASAUF010000647.1, on the reverse strand, counting down.
GGGCTGTAAATGGTCGGGTTCGGGGCGGGTTTAGCCAAAACCAGACCCGCCCATTTACTAAACGGGTCTGGGTCCAAATTTTAGACCCAGACCCTTTTACTAAATGGGCGGGTCCTAGGGTCGGGTCCGAGTCACCCATTAGACCCATTTATAAATGGGTCCGGGTCTGGTAGAGGGAGATCCACCCAGACCCATTTATAAATGGGTCGGGTCTAACGGGTTTGGTTAAGGGAGATCCAGACCCTAAACCAAACCCGTTTAGAAACGGGTCTAACGGGTCCAACAGGTTGTTGATGCATGAGAAGTGTAGTTCTGTTTTTAGCCTTAAATAAATAAACTTTTTCCAAAAACCTGAAATTATTTTAAATATCATTCAAATGGAATGTTTGTAAATGTTAAAGTTATAGAAACAAAATCAGCTTCATCCGTGATTAAAATGGGCTCTAAAATCAGCTTCATCCGTGATTAAAATGGGCCACACCATCAAAAGAACTATATAGGACAAAGCTCACCTTCTAAACTCTTTCCATTAATTTAGCCCACCTAAATCACATATGGGCCTGATTTTTTTAGAAAGGGCTTAAGATTTTGTGTGACATCTAATGAATGGAGTGGATTTCATATAATGATCACAGTGGGCCGATTAAAAATAAAGGGTGGACCTTTCTTTCCCAATTATTTCCTTTGAGGTGGCCCACCTAAATCTCAAGTCAGCCTAATGTTTTTGCCCCGGGATTAACTAATGATTATACATATATTGGCTGGAGTGGATCTCAAATAAATAACATGGTGGGCCAGATAAAAAATCAAGGAGGTGTATCTTATTTTCAAACTAGTTTCTATTTTATTTTGAAGTGGGAACGTCGTTAGTTGCTTAATATATAGGGAAGTGGGAATGCCAGTAGAATATATAGGGAAGTGGGAAGGATATGGGTCTAGGCGGGTCCGGGTCTGGGCGGGTCTTATGTAAGGTAGACCAGACCCGCCCATTTACTAACAGGGTTCGGGTCGGGTCGGGTCGGGTCTAAATGAAAGGAACCCAGACCCAGACCCGTTTGACAAATGGGTCTATCCTTGGACCCGGACCCGTACCATTTAGCAAACGGGTCGGGTTTGGGTCGGGTTTTAATGGGTCGGGTCCGGGTACCCCATCGGGTCCGCTGACCCATTTACAGCCCTAGGTGTAACGCCCTGAAAATCGGGGGTCGAGTGTAACTCAACTCCCGAGTTCCAACGCATCACTTATGCAACATATTTAATGATGTTTGAATGTTGTCTGTGTTAGAGCAATAAACATGAATGAGATTATACCAAAACAAGAATTCATACTCCAGGATCAATTGTATAAAAGCAAGCGGAAGACGGAATCAGATATATATGTATGTAAAGAAACAAAATAAACGTTTCATTCTCCAGAGTATGAATCCATCTGAGTCTCCATATACATGTCTGTTTATAATCAAAATGTCAAAAATAAACTAGGTACAATCCTGTAAAACCCGTCGGTCCTGGCAACCTAGTCGAAGCCGCCAGAGAACTGCATATACGAGAACTCCTCCTGGTCCTCGTCATAATCAGGCTCCGCCTCCAGAGTCGTCGGCTCGCCTAAACCTGTGTAGCAACCCCAATCCTAGTACTTAGTCACAAGCCCTTAAGCATATAACCATACATCACAAGAAGGGTGGTGAATGATAAGAGACATGGTAGAATACATTGTCCTCATTCCCATTTAAGGTAGGATTATTGAATTTCGGGGACGAAATTCTCTTTAAGGGGGGTAGATTGTAACACCCCATACTTTTCAATACTCGGGTGTTACCATGACGACCTAAATTAGAATTACAAACTCGATTTAGTGATTTTGTAAGCAACGGTAAACTCATTTTAATTGTATATATATTTTATAATTATTTGTAGGAATACGTATGTTACTTAAATTATTTAAATCATGTATATTATTTAAACTATATACGAATCAAATTGTAGACCAACACATTATTATATAATCAATGTATATTAATTAACATTTACATTTTATAACTCTAACTATATACGAATGTATTATAACTAAACAAATAAAAATATATATATGAAAAATATATATTTATAATGTAATCTAAAACATTACTTACCATTACCAATATTATTATAATGAATGTATGAGAATATTACATAAATTAATTATAGTACACTTTCGATAATTAATATTTATATATATATATAATATTTTAAAGTAAATAAATAATCATTAATATAAAATATAAATGTAATATAAGTTGTATATATGTATATAAAATATACCATATTACATACTAATGTAGTTATCATTACAAAATATGTGTTATTTAAATACTAATATTGAAACTAATGGACAGGCCAGATTTCACTTAAGACCACCATGAGTCGCGAAGACCACCAGTCGGACATTAAATTGGTGTGTATGGCCCACCTAAGGCTCGAATCTGCCCTATACTCCGGATTAGGCCTTATTGCAAGTTGACAAAACAGATGAACGGAGTAGATTTACCCCAAACCTCTTGTGGACCCCGCATTCGAACTGCGTGCACGAGCGTGTGCACAACCGCTGTGCACCGGACTTTATTTTTGGTCAAGGCGGGCTCGACCCGCCAGTTGCCGAAATAAGGAAGAATCCTCCTTCCTTTCTTTTAGTCGCCCGAGCGATATTTGAATTTACCTCATCCATTGCGAACGATGTGGCCCCACCATGATCAAGTATAAGTAGGATCCAAACCGTCCATATTATAAAGGATCCAATCCCATACAAATCCTGCCCAGTTTCATCCATTGTCTCGCACACGCGTGAGCACAAACGCCAGTGAAAACAGGCCGTTTGTGTTTCCTTTCTTTCCAAAAACGGAAAGATCTGTTTTTCTCCACGTTGGTGATCCATGTGCCTGTACGTCCATCCATCCTAGCCTTTCATTTAGGCTAATCTCAGCCATTCATTCCTGCTCCCGTGGATCTGGTTTCCTGTAGAAAACCGACGCCAAGCCCACTGTTTTGCTAAGTTGTTTCAAAAGGGCAGATAGCGGTATTAGATCATGGCCGTTCATTGCTCATCCGACGGTGCTGGGAGAGCTTAGGGTAACTTAAAATGAGGGAGGGTTATTCAGCGTTTGATTTTATTTGTTGCTCACAACCCTTTCATGAAAACTCGGCTGCTTCTCTCAAAACTCAAGCCCACCAACCAAACGGGCTTAAAGCTTCGAAACAGAGGTTTGGAGAGCACTGTGGGAGCAACCAGAGCTGTCCCCATGGAGCGGATTGAAGCCAGAGTCGCCGGATTTCAAGTTGCCATTAACGGCCAGCTTGTCTTCCTCGTTTAAACTGCACCGGCTCAGTCCGAGTTAGGTGCGATTTTGCTCGTGATCAGGCACTCTCGAACGTTGAAACAAGAAGGGAAGAAGAAGAAGAAAAAAAACAGAAAGAAAAGAAGAAGGAAGAAGGGAGAGAGGTGCAGCTGTTCGCTGCCACGCACCATGCACGCCATCGTCAGGTACAACTCGAAAACCCATCGTCCCTCTGAACTCTGTGGGCCGCAACTGAGTTAAACAACTTGGTTGGGCCGCTGCTAGGTCTCCAGAGAAGCAGGGAAGAAAGAGAGTGAAAGAGGGAAGAAGAAAGAAAGAAGAACGTGAGAAAGGTGTGGTGTCATTGGTTCTTTGCCAGAGTCCCATTCCTCCGACCGACCGTGAGTCGGCTTGTGGGATCGATTCTTGACTGTTTGGTCATCGAGAAGGGAGAAGGAAGAGAACAGAGAGAGAGGGAGAGTTGGCGGTGAGTCGAACTCAACCGAGTTGAATTAGGCCGGGATTTGACTCTGTCCGGGTTCTTTGTCAGGGACGTTCCAAAGAATGTAGAAAGAGAGAGAGAGAGAGAGAGAGAGAGAGAGAGAGAGAGAGAGAGAGAGAGAGAAGAAGAAAATAAGAGAAGAAAGAAGAAAAGAAAGAAAAAGAGAAGAAAGGTTTGGAGATTTTGGTTGCACCGGTCAAGTCAACTCGGTGGAGTTGGGTCGAAATTGGGTTGGCCCACTCGAGCCTTATAGCTACCAATTGACATAAACCCAAGGTAAATCAAAACCCATTTCATTTGTTCGCTACTGAGTTGACTCAGCCAGTCTTCACTAATTAAATTCATTAACCGTAGGAAACAAGCATTACCATTTTCATTGATAATTTGATTGGTTGTGGTCACATGTTTATCAACTAGATTTGACTCAATCGGACTTCAGACGTGCTATCTAGCGAGCCACACAACTAGGTTGTTTGACCAAGGTGAGGACTCACCCTTTGAGCTTCCCACTTGATTTCATCAATCTAAATATAGATGATGACATGATTCCCTTAACTGAGTTTCTTACTTTACATTCGAATATGCTAACTTGTGGTATAGTGAATTCATGTGTTGGAAGATAAACGTTTCTTTTAAATTGCATTATGCATGAATGGCTCGATGATAACATGCTATCCTTTATTGTATATGTATTAATTTATTTATATGGTACCACTTGTGCTTGAATGATGAACTGAATGGAACTTACCTTGGACTTGTGATCTTGCGGTCCACATTTGCCTTACACGGCTTGAATCGCACATTTACCTATGTGGCTTGGACCGCACATCGCCTATGTGGCTTGGATCGTATATTTGTCATCGTGGCTTTGATGACCTATTGTTGCCCTTTGTGGGTTGTTGGGTATGTTCACATACCCTATTGTTTCCTATCCATCTTGCGGAGTTCAGTCGTACCATGATTTCCGGGTGGAGCCGAAGTTCGCTTTGTCGATTTTCTAGCCATCTTGCGGAGTTCACGTACGACATGATTTCTGGGTGGTCTAGGGTTTGTATGATGTTTGTCTCTTCATCTGTGGTGTTCATTCGTACCATGATTTTCGGGTGGAGCCGAAGTTCGCTTTGTCGATTTTCTAGCCATCTTGCGAAGTTCACGTACGACATGATTCCCGGATGAAGTGGGGGTTTAAAGGGGGAATTTTCTATTCGCCTTGCGAATTCTACTTGTACCATGATTTCCGGGTGGAGCCGAAGTTCGCTTTGTCGATTTTCTAGCCATTTTGCGGAGTTCACGTACAACGTGATTTCAGGCGCAACAGAAAATCATATGTTTGATTGTTTGGTTATCTGAACATGTTTCCTTGCATTGCGACTGCTATTATATCTTACTTATGATGAGATTGTGTTGGTTGACTTAAATTTTTGTAGGCATACTCATGATTATAAATTGCTCTGTTTAATATATTTAAATTTATGATTGGCGTTCTATATTGATTATGAATGACGAGTGTGTAATCTTGGAGGGTGCTCCTCACTGCGATAGCCATTGACGCTATCAAACCGTAACAGTTGATGCAGGTGTAGAGCAAGCCGATGCTGTTCATTGGGTTGCTAGAGCAGATCGGGTAGCTGAGAAGCTAGACGGGGTCCTTGCGGCCCGTATTGAACCCCACCACTAGCTGATAGATCCTTATTTTTGCTTATACGAACTTTGTTATTTGGGATTGTATAAGTCCTGTATGGGCGCTACATTTGGAATTTTGAAATGATCAAGAATGTTTTTATACAATGCATGGTTTATCCTAGCTTCATTGCTGTTAACTCTGATTAATGATAAATGGTTCAAATTTACACTGGATTTTATAAGCTAACACTCGGGTTTTTGGGAAACGGGTTATATACTCGGGTCCTGAAAACACGGGGCGTTACAGTTGGTATCAGAGCAAGTCTAGATAAACCAGGCCTTGGGTAAAACGGGACTTATATGACCTCAAATCATCCATAGTATTGAAGAAATTTGAGACTTGAAACTAAGTTTCATTCCCTTAGTGTTAGGGTAATTTATGAACCTAGAAATCTGAATTTTAGGCTCCTTTGAAATTTTAGGGTCAACCATTTGAACTTAGAAACACAAACCTAAGTTCCTTTGTGAATTGTGATTGTTGAATCTAAAAACACAAATTTTAGGATCCCTTGTGATTTTTAGGCTTAGTCACTTGAACTTAGAAACAAAAAACTAGGTTCCCTTGTAAACCATAAGTTGTTTGAAATTAGTGACTAAACTTAGGTACCGTAAGGGAACAAGTACCCACCATGTTGCGCGATAAATCAAACAGAAGCGCTCTATAAGCTTAAGGAATCAGACTAGGATCTTGTAATTTAAATCCCCTAATACATCTCTTTATTTAGAAACAACATCTCTAGTATGTTCCAACAAATGGAAATAACTAATAGTAAGAATTTAGAACTTTAGGCGAAGTTCCAACCCAAGGCTAGGCTTATTGAGACTAGCTTTGAAATTTTGGGTAAGTTTAACGTATATTAAACCCAAGCCCTCAAGTAGAAATTTTAAACTCCCATGAGAATTCCTAGGACAGTCATTGAACTTAGAAACAAATTTTAAATGTTATAGAAAGTTGGTTAAATTCAAGAACTCATAAGTTAGACCCCCTGTAAACCATCCCAATACACGAATATAAGTATGGGCTTATCGCAGGACCTTACCTTTAGGATGAAGACTAAAAGACGTGGGTATATGGATGCTTAGATGGTCGTCTTCGTACCTTTGGAGTCTCGTTGCACCTAATCGCAAAGGACAGGGAGTTGTCGAGCACTTATCAATCTGAACAATACTCCAACTGTATGATTCATATGAGTTGTCTTATGATCTTAGTTTAAGATGTGTTAAACGTAGAAGATTATGACCACAACGAATCCTTTCCTTTTAACAGAGTTATGGCCCCATCCCGTCGCCGAGGCCGCCAGGGCCGGGTCATTTATTGACTTCACCGACGAATGAGGTTGTTAGAGAAGGGACCCCAGTGCGCTCCCCTGCACCTTCAGTTGGTCCAAGTGACCCTGAAAGAGAGTCTACGTCAGGAACTACTCCGTCTCAATCGCCTGTGAGTCATGTGGGCACACCTCTACCAAATGTGCAACCTGAAACCCCACCTGGCGATGTTATTAGTCAGCTGACTACCATCGTACAACAACAACAGGCTTCGATCGCCACATTGTTACAAGCTCTCCAACGTAATATGGATGCATCGGCCTCGAAGACCGAAGAAGTCAGTGGGGCAGATGTGTTTGAACGGTTTCAGAGGCTAAGGCCACCATCCTTCTCAGGAGCACCAGATCCAGTTCTAGCAGAACATTGGCTGAATAAAATGGCCAAGATGATGAGATCATTGGGTTGTTCGAACACCCAAAAGGTTATTCTTGCCACTTATGCCTTGGAGGGCGAAGCTGATATATGGTGGGAAGGCGTGCTACGAAGAGTCCCATCTGATTATGAGTGGACTTGGAATGACTTCAAGAAAATGTTCAATGAAAAATACTTTCCTCCATGCTATCGTCACGAGAAAATATCTGAGTTTCTCAAATTGGAGCAAGGGAATACGACTGTGCCGCAATATGAAGCACGCTTCGACAAATTGTCACGATATGTACCAAAGGCCGTTGAGGATGAGGAATATAAATTGGAGAAGTTTAAGGAAGGTCTCCGACCAAAATCCAATCGAGATTGTGCACCTTCGACTTTACTGACTTCACGATCTTGTGGACAAAGCCATGCGAATAGAGAAGGACTTCGAGCGTAGGGCCAAAACACGTGCTCTTATTCGGGGTTCGGCAAGCAAAGCCAAGACAGTGCCAATTGTACCTCCTATGACCGAGAAGAAGATGGAATTAATGTCTCACCCAATTCATCCTTTGAGTCAGGATAAATTTTGCGACTATTGTGGAAGGCCAGGTCACTTCTTGAAGCAGTGTTTTAAGAAACGGCGAGATGAGAGGATCTTCCCCTCAGTGCAACGACTTCAGCCACCAAGGTACGACCTTTATAAATCCTTTTAGTAGTTATTAGATAGTCAGTAAGGATTATGAAATTTTAAGAATGCATAGTAATGTAACTAAAATAATTAGGAATAGTTAAAATTACAGAGTCTAGGATAACACCCTAGATAACTAATTTGCAACATTGAAGCACAATGAACCAATTAGGCCTATTCCTTGAGGAAATAGAAAATTAGATAACATATCTCAAATGAATAAAATGATTGGGGATACGAATAAACGAAAACAATATTTAAGCAAAGTATATGCGGTTTGATGAAAATTCTAAGTCCCAATGATACAATGATCTCAATGCCCTGATCAAGCAGAAGATTGGTACTCACTGGGAGTAAGAAAGATACTAGCAAACTCACTACCCGGCCAGGCAGAAGTATGACGTATCAGGCTCAGACCAACTATAACTGTCTGTTCGTATTTACCCGAACACTAAAAATATGAACTACTCTTCCTATACGATGACAAAGGTTCTTATCGTAAACCTTAAACTTATATATATAAATAAGATAGTCATGATGAAATTCTTCTTTATGACATGTGAGCAAACCCTAGACCATAGTAAGTAAAAAAAAAAAAAACTGGATGGGCATGATCGAATCTCGTGGGCGAGATTCTTCTTTAAGGGGGGTAGATTGTAGCAACCCCAATCCTAGTACTTATTCACAAGCCCTTAAGCATATAACCATACATCACAAGAAGGGTGGTGAATGATAAGAGACATGGTAGAATACATTGTCCTCATTCCCATTTAAGGTAGGAGTATTGAATTTCGGGGACGAAATTCTCTTTAAGGGGGGTAGATTGTAACACCCCGTACTTTTCAATACTCGGGTGTTACCATGACGACCTAAATTAGAATTACAAACTCGATTTAGTGATTTTGTAAGCAACGGTAAACTCATTTTAATTGTATATATATTTTATAATTATTTGTAGGAATACGTATGTTACTTAAATTATTTAAATCATGTATATTATTTAAACTATATACGAATCAAATTGTAGACCAACACATTATTATATAATCAATGTATATTAATTAACATTTACATTTTATAACTCTAACTATATACGAATGTATTATAACTAAACAAATAAAAATATATATATGAAAAATATATATTTATAATGTAATCTAAAACATTACTTACCATTACCAATATTATTATAATGAATGTATGAGAATATTACATAAATTAATTATAGTACACTTTCAATAATTAATATTTATATATATATATAATATTTTAAAGTAAATAAATAATCATTAATATAAAATATAAATGTAATATAAGTTGTATATATGTATATAAAATATACCATATTACATACTAATGTAGTTATCATTACAAAATATGTGTTATTTAAATACTAATATTGAAACTAATGGACAGGCCAGATTTCACTTAAGACCACCATGAGTCGCGAAGACCACCAGTCGGACATTAAATTGGTGTGTATGGCCCACCTAAGGCTCGAATCTGCCCCATACTCCGGATTGGGCCTTATTGTGAGTTGACAAAACAGATGAACGGAGTAGATTTACACTAAACCTCTTGTGGACCCCGCATTCGAATTGCGTGTACACGAGCGTGTGCACAACTGCTGTGCACCGGACCTTATTTTTGGTCAAGCTGGCTCTGACCCGCCAGTTGCCGAAATAAGGAAGAATCCTCCTTCCTTTCTTTTAGTCGCCCGAGCGATATTTGAATTTACCTCATCCATTGCGAACGATGTGGCCCCACCATGATCAAGTATAAGTAGGATCCAAACCGTCCATATTATAAAGGATCCAATCCCATACAAATCCTGCCCAGTTTCATCCATTGTCTCGCACACGCGTGAGCACAAACGCCAGTGAAAACGGGCCGTTTGTGTTTCCTTTCTTTCCAAAAACGGAAAGATCTGTTTTTCTCCACGTTGGTGATCCATGTGCCTGTACGTCCATCCATCCTAGCCTTTCATTTAGGCTAATCTCAGCCATTCATTCCTGCTCCCGTGGATCTGGTTTCCTGTAGAAAACCGACGCCAAGCCCACTGTTTTGCTAAGTTGTTTCAAAAGGGCAGATAGCGGTATTAGATCATGGCCGTTCATTGCTCATCCGACGGTGCTGGGAGAGCTTAGGGTAACTTAAAATGAGGGAGGGTTATTCAGCGTTTGATTTTATTTGTTGCTCACAACCCTTTCATGAAAACTCGGCTGCTTCTCTCAAAACTCAAGCCCACCAACCAAACGGGCTTAAAGCTTCGAAACAGAGGTTTGGAGAGCACTGTGGGAGCAACCAGAGCTGTCCCCATGGAGCGGATTGAAGCCAGAGTCGCCGGATTTCAAGTTGCCATTAACGGCCAGCTTGTCTTCCTCGTTTAAACTGCACCGGCTCAGTCCGAGTTAGGTGCGATTTTGCTCGTGATCAGGCACTCTCGAACGTTGAAACAAGAAGGGAAGAAGAAGAAGAAAAAAAACAGAAAGAAAAGAAGAAGGAAGAAGGGAGAGAGGTGCAGCTGTTGCTGCCGCTACCGCACCATGCACGCCATCGTCAGGTACAACTCGAAAACCCATCGTCCCTCTGAACTCTGTGGGCCGCAACTGAGTTAAACAACTTGGTTGGGCCGCTGCTAGGTCTCCAGAGAAGCAGGGAAGAAAGAGAGTGAAAGAGGGAAGAAGAAAGAAAGAAGAACGTGAGAAAGGTGTGGTGCCGCTGGGTTGCTGCCCGAGTCCCATTCCTCCGACTGACTGTGAGTCAGCTTGTGGGATCAGTTGCTGACCTGTTTGGTCATCAGAGAAGGGAGAAGGAAGAGAACAGAGAGAGAGGGAGAGTTGGCAGCTGAGTCAACTCACTGCCGAGTTGGGCCGGGATTTGACTCTGTCCAGGTTGCTGTGGGACGTTCCAAAGAATGTAAAAGAGAGAGAGAGAGAGAGAGAGAGAGAGAGAGAGAGAGAGAGAGAGAGAAGAAAATAAGAGAAGAAAGAAGAAAAGAAAGAAAAAGAGAAGAAAGGTTTGGAGATTTTGGTTGCACTTGGTCAAGTCAACTCGGTGGAGTTGGGTCGAAATTGGGTTGGCCCACTCGAGCCTTATAGCTACCAATTGACATAAACCCAAGGTAAATCAAAACCCATTTCATTTGTTCGCTACTGAGTTGACTCAGCCAGTCTTCACTAATTAAATTCATTAACCGTAGGAAACAAGCATTACCATTTTCATTGATAATTTGATTGGTTGTGGTCACATGTTTATCAACTAGATTTGACTCAATCGGACTTCAGACGTGCTATCTAGCGAGCCACACAACTAGGTTGTTTGACCAAGGTGAGGACTCACCCTTTGAGCTTCCCACTTGATTTCATCAATCTAAATATAGATGATGACATGATTCCCTTAACTGAGTTTCTTACTTTACATTCGAATATGCTAACTTGTGGTATAGTGAATTCATGTGTTGGAAGATAAACGTTTCTTTTAAATTGCATTATGCATGAATGGCTCGATGATAACATGCTATCCTTTATTGTATATGTATTAATTTATTTATATGGTACCACTTGTGCTTGAATGATGAACTGAATGGAACTTACCTTGGACTTGTGATCTTGTCCACATTTGCCTTACACGGCTTGAATCGCACATTTACCTATGTGGCTTGGACCGCACATCGCCTATGTGGCTTGGATCGTATATTTGTCATCGTGGCTTTGATGACCTATTGTTGCCCTTTGTGGGTTGTTGGGTATGTTCACATACCCTATTGTTTCCTATCCATCTTGCGGAGTTCAGTCGTACCATGATTTCCTAAGGGTGGAGCCGAAGTTCGCTTTGTCGATTTTCTAGCCATCTTGCATGAGTTCACGTACGACATGATTTCGGGTGGTCTAGGGTTTGTATGATGTTTGTCTCTTCATCTGTGGTGTTCATTCGTACCATGATTTTCGGGTGGAGCCGAAGTTCGCTTTGTCGATTTTCTAGCCATCTTGCGGAGTTCACGTACGACATGATTCCCGGATGAAGTGGGGGTTTAAAGGGGGAATTTTCTATTCGCCTTACGAATTCTACTTGTACCATGATTTCCGGGTGGAGCCGAAGTTCGCTTTGTCGATTTTCTAGCCATTTTGCGGAGTTCACGTACAACGTGATTTCAGGCGCAACAGAAAATCATATGTTTGATTGTTTGGTTATCTGAACATGTTTCCTTGCATTGCGACTGCTATTATATCTTACTTATGATGAGATTGTGTTGGTTGACTTAAATTTCTGTAGGCATACTCATGATTATAAATTGCTCTGTTTAATATATTTAAATTTATGATTGGCGTTCTATATTGATTATGAATGACGAGTGTGCAATCTTGGAGGGTGCTCCTCACTGCGATAGCCATTGACGCTATCAAACCGTAATAAGTTGATGCGAGGTGTAGAGCAAGCCGATCTTTCATTGGGTTGCTAGAGCAGACGGGTAGCTGAGAAGCTAGACGGGGTCCTTGCGGCCCGTATTGAACCTCACCACTAGCTGATAGATCCTTATTTTTGCTTATACGAACTTTGTTATTTGAGATTGTATAAGTCCTGTATGGGCGCTACATTTGGAATTTTGAAATGATCAAGAATGTTTTTATACAATGCATGGTTTATCCTAACTTCATTGCTGTTAACTCTGATTAATGATAAATGGCTCAAATTTACACTGGATTTTATAAGCTAACACTCGGATTTTTGGGAAACGGGTTATATACTCGGGTCCTGAAAACACGGGGCGTTACAACCTGAGACAGAGTCTGGTTGGTGTGCGCAACACCGTCCCGTAACGTGGGAGTGAGTAGCTAACTCAGTGGAACAATAAGGCATAAGTTATCATGTTATCAATACAGTCAAGCAGTAATGATAAAGCAGTAAATCAAACACTCCTAGTTACTCTGATTAATGCAAGTATGAATGCAGGTATGATGGATGCCCTCACCGACATACTCCCTCATGCGACACCATCTCACGCTCGCGGCATGCTTACATCCCACAGTGCTCCACATCTTCCAGGCACATGCGATGCATGATGAGCATGATTACCGAGTTTTTAATTAATCCATTTCAAACAGCAGGATTGGGAAACTAAGGTACCTCCCTTGTATCATTCCCAAACATGATCCATTCTAGGGTCGTCAGTCCTAGTTAATATCAGACGATGGTGTGTTTTCTAGGTCACTGCAGAGGCTGCCAGGGCTGTTACACACAAAGGTTGCACCGCTCCCCCATCACCCCTTAAACGATTCATCACAATACAGAAACAGGCCTAGTTCATACTCTATATATCGCGGCGAACCCTAAGGCACACTGCGACTTCAGAATATGCTCGCGGTCACTACAAAGGGGATTCGCCGGGTCATTTACGCACAAAGGTTGCACCACTCCCCCATCACCTTATCAATGTAGGCGACATGGCGCGAATATAGTGTCCCATACCACCATAATCAGCTCACGAGTTAAGTTGCTCACTGGTCACTACGGGGAGGCACGTAGCCCCAGCGTAGGCCGACGGCTCGACCACGGTGTCCCATACCACCATGCCCGGCTCATGAGTCTTAGCGGATCGAGGTACCATGGTTAATGAGATTTTCATTAGTAAGTTTGGTACCCTAGGTTCAAACATTAACGACCAAACATGGTGAACATACATAAGACACACGGGTTACTTGACGTGTTCGGCTGGCTCGAGCGCACAACAAGTTGGGCGATATGAAGCGCAGAAGCACCTCGTGTGGCCAACCACTGTCGCCAACCGAAGTACGACATGGGTTCGCCAACACATCATGTGTGGCGAAACGAATTTCAACCACAATTCCAAGTCTGATACCGGATGCCTGGACTATGGACATAGTCCCAAGCTCAATCAATTCCTAACCATAACATGTGAAGTACAGTATGATAAACAAGGTAATTCAGGAATGCTAGCAATCATGTTATAAAGCATGTCATAAAGCATGTTAATAACCAAGTTACAAAGCATGTTGTAAAGCACTATACAAATAGGGATACAAATACATATATTTCATAGGTGAGTGGTTAGAGTAAATAACCACTTGTAGGGTATCATATGTGCCTCTAAGGTAGTTGAGAATCCCATCTCAGCACCTACCTAAGGTTCTAACACTTAAGCACTTACATTCACAAACAATTTTTACGAACACTTGGAATGCACTTTTTCAACATACATGACGTATGTTAGAGGAAAGTGCACTAGGGCTGTCCCTTTACCAAACTAGTATTTTATATGTATACATCATATTCATACAACAAATAATCATGACACTTACATCAGCAAATTTTATACGTATAGGGTATTTTCTAGGATACCCAATTTCAACATACATAGTGTTTACAAGGAAACTTGTAATACGGCGATTCTTTTTGCCAAGCAATTAATTTATACACACATAATATATTTATACAACAATTAATCATAACAAACACATCACTAAAATATACACGTATATGGTACTTCTTACAATACCGTATTTCTACATACATGGTGTATATTAGTAAACATGTATTTACTAATATGACCCTGCAGGTCACAATAGGGCGCCTCACCGGAGCCACTGGCGCTGCGATCCTGGGAGGCGAGTAAGCACGAGGCCTCTTGCCTAGGATAGGCCTGATCTGTATCTCCTGTCGTGGCCTCGCAACCATAGCACCACGAGATCGGGCCAATCGGTCCACATCCTGCTCAGCCGTCATAGACATGTGGACCAATGCCGCGTAGGTGGGGATACTGAGGCAGCATATCCTCGACCGTATGTCGGGTCGCAAGCCTCCAGAGAAGCGACGCATCCTCATCTGCTCATTGACGAGGATAGTTGGGACAAAGCGGCCCAACTCAGTGAAGCGGTGCTCATACTCCGTCATCGTCATTCCTCCCTGCCTGAGGCGCAGGAACTCCTCCTTCCGCTCGTGCCGATAAGTCTGCGGGTAGTATTTCTCGTGAAACCGAAACTCGAAGGCCTCCCAGGTCCACACGTAATCCACTGCGACCGTCCGCAGCACACTGTCCCACCATAAACTGGCCTCCCTCTCAAACATGAAGGAAGCCGCCTTGACTGCTCCGCCTCGAACAAAGGAAGCATCCGTAGCATCTTGGAGATGCGGTCTAGCCAGAACTCTGCCTCCTCGGGTCTGTGAGAACCCATAAATGAGGGAGGCCTCAAGCGCTGAAATCGCTCGAGTAAGCCACGTGTACCTACATCTCCAATAGGAGGTGCGACGGATGTGGGCAGATGCACATCCTCAAACCGAGCAGGAGGCTCAGAAGGCTCATCAGGATGTGCAAATGTCATAGGTGGAGTCGCACTACCACCATGGGACAAGGCCTCAGCGATAGTGGCCATAAGGCCGGTGGTGCCGCTGTCAGATCTTGCCGTCTGCTTCTTCTTCTTCTTTGCATCTCGTTGTATTGTACGATCGAACATTAGGCTGGCGATGCATCATCAACATCAGCTGCTCAAACCTATCAGTCGGCGGAGCAGCCTGGGAGTCATGCTGCGCAGAAGAAGACGGCCGATACTGCTCACGGACTGGGGGCGTGTAAGGTGGCAGTCCACCGTAGGGACCAGCAGGAGGCTGATCAGAACCCAACCCTCGGTCTGCAAGAACGCTACTACCAGAAGGAGTCTGGTCCATAGAGCCAGTCAGACGGAGATGTGCCGTGCTCCGCGTATACTGTCGTGGCATGCCCTATACAACATAGGGTACAACATTTGTGAGATACAGCATAACACACATCATCAAAACAAAAGAGGCTACATGCCTTTCATTTACCCAAAATTGTCATAATACATGGAATACAGAGTTACATGAATCATGACAGAAATCACATGATAGCCAATACATCCACAACATCAAACACGTAGAACACGCTACTATCTATTACATCAACTACATGAAAACATAAACCGCCTATCGCGGTAACCAAAACAAACAACCACACACAACAACGTGGATGCCTAGGCATCCGAGTCAGGCGATGGAGGAGGAGCGTTCTTGTCCTGCACACAGCACAGAATGGCCTTCAACGTACGAGACACCTTAAAGCTCCTCTTCATGTAGGCTTCGGTTTCTTCAAGCTTGGCTCGGGTCTCACCAAGCTTAGCCCGAACTTGTCCAATCTCTTGCCGCAGGGCGGCCTGGTTCTCCTCAATGCGATCCATACGAGCCTCTCTCGCTGCCTGAGCAGCTCCGACTCAGGTGCACTAGGAGGAGAGCTCTCCTCAGTATCCTGAGCCTCCTCCTCCTCTTCTTGTATGTCATCACCGCCCTCCTATCACTTTCTGCCTCAAGGTCAACGCTCTCCTCACCGGCACTATTCGACTCATCGCCAGACTCGTCGAGTCGGGCTTGCCGCTGGTGAGGGCCGATCTTCATATTCTTAAGTGTCGCCTCGCTTATGACTCGGACGGGTGCAAGGTCTTCCATGTTGAGCCTATAGCCGACATCACGAGCCATCCTACATATCAGGCGGTCAAATGGGAGCGAAAGGTCGTTCCTGGTAGATCGAACAACCTAAACTATCTGAAATAGGATGAATGTGGGCAGGCATATGTTGTCCTCGCGTCCCATCTTGTACAGAAAGTCCACCATCAACCGAGTACACTCCGTGCGGTTACCCCACCGTGGGTATACATTGTATGTGAAAATGTGATGGAGTAAACGGAAGTCTTCGGCTATCTTTGTCGCCGCAATACAATTTTCTCGCGTCCAAGTAACTCGGCGACCACAAAGGTATCGCGTGCGGCGATCCCTTTCTCGCGTACTCCTAGAGAAGTCGTCACTAGGAAGCACTTGACTACGGGAGATGTTCAGGAGCCGCGCCACCTCAGCCACAGTAATCGTACGCCTTATGCCTCTTACAGAGACTGTGAATTGGAGCGGCTCCAACGATGGGTCTATGATATGAGCGTAGAAGGCGCGAACTGTGTTCTCACATGCGGGAGACTCGCCTTCAAATATAGGACCTCATCCGATAACATCCACCAAATGGTCCATCATCGGGTGTGTTCCAAATATCCCTTCATCCACGTGAGCTTCAAACACGACCTTACGGTTGGCAAAACGACCGTATTCGAAACCAATCGGTAGTGCTTCCCTGAGCGGCAGTCGGGGATCCAGGTCTCGCTTCGACATATACTCCCGAACGGTGCTAGTGCCGGCCCCAACGTCAGATCTTCTTCGGGAATGGGCTGGCCTACTTGGACCGGCGTCATCAGCCGCGGTCTTTCTCTTTCCCATGAGAGATAGGATGGAGGAAATGGAGAAAATAGTCGCCACCACACCAAAGAAGGCCATGGAAAAATGCCAAAATGGGGGAAAAGGGACTAATCTCTTTGATCCTCCACAAGCAACAATCCAATGGTGTGGAAGGGGTACTAGAGGTAGGAAATGAAGGAGGAAACAAAAAGAAAATGGAATGGGTTAGGAGATTACCCGATTTTGAGCTTCAAATGAGGGGTATGAGAACTCCAACATGAGAAAATGGGAAAAGGAGGAGGCTAGAGCTGTTGTGGACGGTTGGAATGGGTGGTTTATGGAAGAAAATGGAGGAGTTGCAAGATTTGGGGGAATGGGTTGAGGGAGAAAACAAAAATGGGGGTTTGGGCGTTTGGAAGGGGTGAAATGAGAGAGAGGGGTGCTCCAGCCCTTAAAATCCCAACGTCCAGCCCATTTCGCACGTGCCAGGAGGTAGGGGAGGTCAGGCCGACAACCTCAGCCCTGGCCCCACTCCGGATGGCCCACCGGACCGCGGCTCCGTCGAGGCCAGCCTTGGCCGGAACCGCGCCGCCGCGGTGGGGCCCTGTTTGCCACGTGCCCAGGGTGCCAAATGCACCCTGGTTCGATCTTGAGGGTTAGTGGGTTTAAGTGGGGAGACCCCCGACTCAGTTCAGCTCCAGAACGGGTTGTCCTGAAAAATTTCTGAACTAAATTGATTTTTTTACTGATTTTTAATGACTGGTTTTGGGTGGATGGTGATCTGGACGGTCTAGGAGTGATTTGGAATCCATATGTGCGGTCAGGATCGAGTACAGACTCGATCAACATGTCCATTTTTAAAGAACTTCGCCGAACCGCGAAGTCGGGAGACCCTAAGACTGTTTCTATATTTTTGCGCACCCTCCTAAGTTGTAACGCGTCAGCGTACATAGTGGGGACATAACTCAGGTCCGGTTTAATCAAAATCATGCTCTGATACCAACTTGTAACGCCCTGAAAATCGGGGGTCGAGTGTAACTCAACTCCCGAGTTCCAACGCATCACTTATGCAACATATTTAATGATGTTTGAATGTTGTCTGTGTTAGAGCAATAAACATGAATGAGATTATACCAAAACAGTAATTCATACTCCAGATCAATTGTATAAAAGCAAGCGGAAGACTGAACTGTATATATATGTATGTAAAGAAACAAAATAAACGTTTCATTCTCCAGAGTATGAATCCATCTGAGTCTCCATATACATGTCTGTTTATAATCAAAATGTCAAAAATAAACTAGGTACAATCCCTGTAAAACCCGTCGGTCCTGGCAACCTAATCGAAGCCGCCAGAGAATCTGCATATACGAGAACTCCTCCTGGTCCTCGTCATATAATCGAGCTCCGCCTCCAGTCGTCGGCTCGCCTAAACACGAACAGTAGTCTGGTTGGTGTGCGCAACACCGTCCCGTAACGTGGGAGTGAGTAGCTAACTCAGTGGAACAATAAGGCATAAGTTATCATGTTATCAATACAGTCAAGCAGTAATGATAAAGCAAGAAATCAAACACTCCTAGTTACTCGATTAATGCAAGTATGAATGCGGTATGATGGATGCCCTCACCGACATACTCCCTCATGCGATACCATCTCTCACGCTCGCGGCATGCTTACATCCCACAAGGTGCTCCACATCTTCCGGGCACATGCGATGCATGATGAGCATGATTACCGAGTTTTTAATTAATCCATTTCAAACACAGGGATTGGGAAACTAAGGTACCTCCCTTGTATCATTCCCAAACATGATCCATTCTAGGGTCGTCAGTCCTAGTTAATATCAGACGATGGTGTGTTTTCTAGGTCACTGCAGAGGCTGCCAGGGCTGTTACATACAAAGGTTGCACCACTCCCCCATCACCCCTTAAACGATTCATCACAATACAGAAATAGGCCTAGTTCATACTCTATATATCACGGCGAACCCTAAGGTACACTGCGACTTCAGAATATGCTCGCGGTCACTACAAAGGGCTGCCAGGGCTGTTACGCACAAAGGTTGCACCACTTCCCCATCACCTTATCAATGTAGGCCGACAGCGCGAATATAGTGTCCCATACCACCATAATCAGCTCACGAGTTAAGTTGCTCACTGGTCACTACGGGGAGGCACGTAGCCCCAGCGTAGGTTGACGGCTCGACCACGGTGTCCCATACCACCATGCCCGGCTCATGAGTCTTAGCGGATCGAGGTACCATGGTTAACGGGATTTTCATTGGTAAGTTTGGTACCCTAGGTTCAAACATTAGCGACCAAACATGGTGAACATACATAAGACACACGGGTTACTTGACGTATTCGTCTGGCTCGAGCGCACAACAAGTTGGGCGATATGAAGCGCAGAAGCACCTCGTGTGGCCAACCACTGTCGCCAACCAAAGTACGACACGGGTTCGCCAACACATCATGTGTGGCGAAACGAATTTCAACCATAATTCCAAGTCTGATACCGGATGCCTGGACTATGGACATAGTCCCAAGCTCAATCAATTCCTAACCATAATATGTGAAGTACAGTATGATAAACAAGGTAATCCAGGAACGCTAGCAATCATGTTATAAAGCATGTCATAAAGCATGTTAATAACCAAGTTACAAAGCATGTTCAAAAGCATGTTGTAAAGCACTATACAAATAGGGATACAAATACATATATTTCATAGGTGAGTGGTTAGAGTAAACAACCACATGGAGGGTATCATATGTGCCTCTAAGGTAGTTGAGAATTCCATCTCAGCACCTACCTAAGGTTCTAACACTTAAGCACTTACATTCACAAACAATTTTTACGAACACTTGGAATGCACTTTTTCAACATACATGACGTATGTTAGAGGAAAGTGCACTAGGGCTGTCCCTTTACCAAACTAGTATTTTATATGTATACATCATATTCATACAACAAATAATCATGACACTTACATCATCAAATTTTATACGTATAGGGTATTTTCTAGGATACCCAATTTCAACATACATAGTGTTTACAAGGAAACTTGTAATACGGCGATTCTTTTTGCCAAGCAATTAATTTATACACACATAATATATTTATACAACAATTAATCATAACAAACACATCACTAAAATATACACGTATACGGTACTTCATACAATACCGTATTTCTACATACATGGTGTATATTAGTAAACATGTATTTAGGCGAACCCTTTCGCCAAATGAGTATTTTATCCATACGTCATATATCCATACGATAATTAAACATGTCAAACACATTTCCATAAAAAATACGTGATACTGATTTTTATACGAATACCTAGAGTATGTGAAATTCTAAATTCTACAATTCTAATCGAAACAGAAAACGGAAAGCACTTTGTACATGTGCAATTGCATGCGAGATCATGAATCTACCATTATTGACATTGAAAGCGTTGAAAACCGCAACCTATACACCTAAAGTCCTCACCTTTGCCCTTGGAATCACAACGGATTTGTAAGGTTTGGTGAGCTTAAATATTCGGGAGTTTTCTTGCCTAAAGAGCGGAATCGGTTAGCCTTTTCACAACCTCTAGCCTATCTACTTCAAATCAGACCTAGGGTTAGGGTTTCTCACCTTCAAACGGAGTGGATACCGCCAGGAAAGCGCCTGGAAAGAGGCGGTGTAGGCCGTGTGATAATCGAAAGCAGTGGGAGGAAGTTTTCCCATAAATCCCAAGCTCTTCTCTCTCTTTTCTCTCTCTCTCTCTAGGGTTTTATCCCAAATTCGTATGGCTGTGAGAGGGGCTGTTCTAAGCCTCTTTTATAACCAAAAACCTTCCCAAAATAGACTCAGGTTCAAGGGTTACTGCTAATATAGGTATTTCGTCACTTTTCCAGCTCAAAAGAGAGGTTCTGGTGGCCCTCTTTGAGCCAAACGTCAGACTTAAGCTCACCACACATGGATCTACGTGGGATTACATTTTTGACTCGATCGGATTCCCAGATCGCACGTGGCGGACCACTTTCAGTTCAACGGTCAGTGGGCCACGATCCGAAATTCCAAGCACATGTAAATGTTCCTGAAATTTTTTTTAATCCGAGGGTGTAATTTAGTCTGATTCTGACGGTCTGGTTGTTTAATATTGATGCGCAAGCGAATGGTGCCAGATCACTATTCCAGATATTTATTTGTAAAGGGAATAGTGTTTTTCACACTCCCTCGCTCCGGATCCAAACGAATGGCCGTGAGACATCGGCTGGACCTGATTTTTGAGATGATAGTCAAGCCCAGCGAGGCGGTCCTAAGTCCTTAACTTTGCGTTAATCGGATTTCCGATGTGTGGTCTAGACTAATACAAAGTTTCAAGTCATTCCCGAGAATAGCCGGGTAATGAGTTTGATCCTAATCTTTAGGGTAACCTAGCGTCGATGATTCTACAAGTTTTGGGTCTTGCAAATCGTATTTAAAGCGATCCCAACGGATTTCATGGCTAATCGAGTTTTGCACTTAGTTAACTTTGTTAAATTTCTAAAGGATTTAATCCTAATTGATTTCTGGTCGAGATGGTACTCGAGCCAAAGTACGGAAATTTACAGGTCGTTACACTAGGCAACCTAGGAATTGAGCGAGGGAAGTTAGAAATTGAGCGAGGGAAGCTAGAATTTGAGCGAGGGAACTTAGAAATTCAGCGAGACAACTAGGATTTGAGCGAGGGAAGCTACAAATTGTGCGAGGGAATCTAGAAATTGAGCGAGGCAACCTAGGATTTGAGCGAGGCAACATAGGAATTGAGCGAGGGAACCTAGGAAATGAGCGAGGCAACGTAGAAATTCAGCGAAGAATCCTAGGAATTAAGCGAGGGAAGCTAGAAATCAAGCGAGGGAACCTAGAAATTCAACGAGACAACCTAGGATTTGAGCGAGGGAAGCTAGAAATTGAGCAAGGGAACTTAGAAATTGAGTGAGGCAAGGTAAAAATTCAGCGAGAAAAGCTAGGATTTGAGCGAGGCAACCTAGGAATTGAGCAAGGGAAGTTAGAAATTGAGCGAGGGAACCTAGAATTTGACGAGGGAACCTAGAAATTCAGTGAGGCAACATAGGATTTGAGCGAGGGAAGCTACAAATTGTGCGAGGGAACCTAGAAATTGAGCGAGGCAACCTAGGATTTGAGCGAGGCGACATAGGAATTGAGCGAGGGAACCTAGGAAATGAACGAGGCAACGTAGAAATTCAGCGATGAATCCTAGGAATTAAGTGAGGGAAGCTAGAAATTAAGCGAGGGAACCTAGAAATTCAGCGAGACAACCTAGGATTTGAGCGAGGGAAGCTAGAAATTGAGCGAGGGAACCTAGAAATTGAGTGAGGCAAGGTAGAAATTCAACGAGGAAAGCTAGGATTTGAGCGAGGCAACCTAGGAATTGAGCGAGGGAAGTTAGAAATTGAGCGAGGGAAGCTAGAATTTGACGAGGGAACCTAGAAATTCAACGAGGCAACCTAGGATTTGAGTGAGGGAAGCTACAAATTGTGCAAGGGAACCTAGAAATTGAGCGAGGCAACCTAGGAATTGAGCGAGGCAACGTAGAAATTGAGCGAGGGAACCTAGGAAATGAACGAGGCAACGTAAAAATTCAGCGAGAAATCCTAGGAATTAAGCAAGGGAACCTAAAAATTGAGTGAGGCAAGGTAAGAATTCAGCGAGGCAACATAGGAATTGAGCGAGGGAAGCTAGAAATTGAGCGAGTCAACCTATGAATTAAGCGAGGCAACCTAGCAATTGAGTGAGGGAACCTAGGAATTGAGCAAGGCAACCTAGGATTTGAGTGAGGCAACCAGGATCTTTCTTCTCTGAGGGCTTTGGATTCAACGATTTTTAAGAGCAAGAGAGAGAAAAGAAGAGTTGAGATAATACCTTTCGTCATAATCTCATCTACTGGAAAAGGGGGCCCTCTTGATCACCTAAAGAGATTTGTAGGTTCCGTCGCTCAATTTATAGGTTCCTTCACTCAATTCGTATGTTGGCTCGCTCCAATTTCTACGTTGCCTCACTCAATTCCTAGGTTGCCTCACTCAATTCCTAGCTTTCCTCGCTTAATTCCTACGTTGCCTCGCTCAATTTTTAGGTTCCCTCTCTCAATTTGTAGCTTTCCTCATCAATTCCTATGTTCCCTCGGTTGCCTCACTCAAATCCTACGTTGCCTCACTCAATTCCTAGGATTCCTCGCTGAATTTCTACGTTGCCTCGCTCAATTCCTAGTTTCCCTCGCTCAATCCCTACGTTGCCTCGCTCAATTTCTAGGTTGCCTCGCTCAAATCCTAGGTTCCCTTGCTCAATTTCTAGCTTTCCTCACTCAATTCCTAGGACTCCTCGCTGAATTTCTACGCTGCCTAGCTCAATTCGTAGGTTCCCTCGCTCAATCCCTATGTTGCCTCGCTCAATTCCTAGGTTGCCTCGTTCAAATCCTAGGTTGCCTCGCTCAATTTCTAGGTTCCCTCGCTCAATTCGTAGCTTCCCTCGCACAAATTCTAGGTTGTCTCGCTGAATTTCTAGGTTCCCTCACTAAATTTCTACGTTGCCTCGCTCAATTTCTAGGTTCTCTCGCTTAAATCCTAGGTTGCCTCATTTGAATTTCTAGCTTCCCTTGCTTAATTTCTACCTTCCCTCGCTAAATTCTTACATTGCCTCGCTCAATTTCTAGGATCCTTCTAGCTTCCTTGCTCAATTCCTAGGTTACTTAGCTGAATCCCTACGTTGCCTCGCTCGATTTCTAGCTTCCTCGCTCAATTCCTGGTTACTTATTTGAATCCCTACGTTGCCTCGCTCAATTTTTAGCTTCCCTCGCTCAATTCCTACGTTGCCTCGCTCAATTTCTAGCTTCCCTCGCTCAATTTCTAGCTTCCCTCGCTCAATTCCTATGTTGCCTTGCTCAATTCCTAGGTTCCCTCTTTCGATTTCTAGCTTCCCTCGCTGAATTTGTAGGTTCCCTGGCTCAATTCCTAGCTTCCCTCGCTCAATCCCTAGGTTCCCTAGCTCATTTCCTAGGTTCCCTCGCTCAATTTCTAGGTTTCCTCGCTCAATTCGTAAGTTGCCTCGCTCAATTCCTAGCTTCCCTCGCTGAATTTGTAGGTTCCCTCGCTCAATTTCCAGTTTGTCCCGCTCAATTTTCAGTAAATTCCCTTCACTTCACAGTCATTTCCATGCATTTCACTTAACTTCACGATCATTTTCACACATTTCACTGTCATTTCTAGCGATTTTGTTTAGATTCACGGTCATTTCGATGCACTTCACGGTCAATTCCCTTCACTTCACGGTCATTTCCACGCATTTCACGTTCAATTCGCTTCACTTCACGGTCATTTTCATGCATTTCACGGTCAATTCCGACGATTTTGTTTAGATTCACAGTCAATTCCCTTCACTTCACGGTCATTTCCATGCATTTCATGGTCATTTCGCTTCATTTCACGATCATTTCAAGTGATTCCGTTTAGATTCACGGTCATTTCGATGCACTTCACGATCATTTCCATGCATTTGACGGTCAATCCCGGTGATTCCGTTTCCAAGTTTTATCGGGTTGGTGTTTGTGTGGCTTAACCCCGAAGACCAAACCCGATACATCCTGCCCAAGCCTAACCCAATGTTAGGTGGGTCACAAGTTAGTCGGGTTGAACCCGCCTAACTTTCAGCCCTAAAATCATATATGTTACGTCAAGTAACTAATTTTGGTTTAGAAGATATTCTTGTTATATGAATAAAGAAAAAAATGAAAAAAGGAGATAATTTTTTTTTTTGTATGCTTATATATACATATTTATATAAATATGTTTTAGAGAAAAATGTAGGTAGAATAAAATTCTAAATGTAGAAAAAAAAAAAAAAAAAAAAAAAAAAAAAAAAAAGAAAGAAAAGTACACGGGATACGGCTATAGCTACGGTTATAATCCGTAGCCATTTCCTTTTGTTTGAAACGGGGATCAATCGCGGATTCCGCGATCCATCCACAAATCAGTTGCGGTGGAATCGCAGAGTCGGCGATTCATCCCCAAATTCTGTATTTTTGTTTTTTTTTAATGAAATTTTTGTTGCTTCTGTGGGCCCCACCATGAGGTCTATGTTATATCCAAACCGTCCATCTATTTGACGACCTCATATTAAGCCTTGAGACGAAAAATAAGACAGATCTAACTATCAAGTGGACCACATTGTAAAAGACAGTGGGGAATTGAACGTCTACCATTGAAACCCTTTTAGGGTTATAGAAGTTTTGGATCATTATGAAATTTGTTTTTCCTCTTCATCCAGGCCTATGTGACCTTGTGAATAGATTGGATGGAAAATAAATGTTATGGTGGGCCCTACAAAATTTTTAATGTTGAAAATCAATTTCTCTGTTGCTCTTTGTGGTGTGGTCCGGTTGATCTTTGGATATGATTTTCTTTTTTTGGATAATGCTCCGAAATGATCGAAATATGGATGAACATTGTGGATATAATAAATATATAGCTGTGGGGCCATGTAACTTTGATCTCTTTTAAGCCGTTGGTACAAATTTATTTTTAAAATTTTTTTTTTTTACATTTAGAATTTTATTCTACCTACATTTTTCTCTAACACACACACACACACACACACACACACACACACACACACACACATATATATATAAGTATATATAAAAAAAATTCTCTCCTTTTTTCATTTCTTTCTTTATTATTATTATTTTTTTTACATGCACACACACATGCTTACACACGCACGCCGTGGGATTTCACCACCGGTGGGTACTCGAACCCTTTCTTTATTCATATAACAAGAATATCTTCTAAACCAAAATTAGTTACTTGACGTACCATATATGATTTTAGAAATTTGAAAGTTAGGCGGGTTCAACCCGACCAACCTGTGACCCACCCGACATTGCAACCTAGAATTTGAACGCGGCTACCTATCAATTGAGCGAGGCAACCTAGGAAATGAGCGAGGGAAGCTAGAAATTGAAAGAGGGAACCTAGGAATTAAGCGAGGCAACGTAGGAATTAAGCGAGGGAAGCTAGAAATTGAGCGAGGGAAGCTAGAAATTGAGCGAGGCAACGTAGGAATTGAGCGAGGGAAGCTAGAAATTGAGCGAGGCAATGTAGGGATTCAGCGAAATAACCTAGGAATTGAGCGAGGAAGCTTAGAAATTGAGCGAGGCAACGTAGGGATTCAAATGTAGTAACCTAGGAATTGAGCGAGGAAGCTAGAAGGATCCTAGAAATTGAGCGAGGCAATGTAAGAATTCAAATGAGGAAGGTAGAAATTAAGCAAAGGAAGCTAGAAATTCAGCGAGGCAACCTAGGATTTAAGCGAGAGAACCTAGAAATTGAGCGAGGCAACGTAGAAATTTAGTGAGGGAACCTAGAAATTCAGCGAGACAACCTAGAATTTGTGCGAGGGAAGCTACGAATTGAGCGAGGGAACCTAGAAATTGAGCGAGGCAACCTAGGATTTGAACGAAGCAACCTAGGAATTGAGCGAGGCAACATAGGGATTGAGCGAGGGAACCTACGAATTGAGCTAGGCAGCGTAGAAATTCAGCGAGGAGTTCTAGGAATTGAGTGAGGAAAGCTAGAAATTGAGCAAGGGAACCTAGGATTTGAGCGAGGCAACCTAGAAATTGAGCGAGGCAACGTAGGGATTCAGCAAAGTAACCTAGGAATTGAGCGAGGGAAGCTAGAAGGATCCTAGAATTTCTAGCTTCTCTCGCTCAATTCCTAGGTTCCCTCGCTGAATTTCTAGCTTCCCTCGCTTAATTCGTAGGTTGCCTCGCTGAATTTGTACGTTGCCTCGCTCAATTGCAATTTTCAGGTTGCCTCGCTCATTCCTAGGTTCAGGTTCCTTCGCTCAATTTATATATTGCCTCACTGAATTTCTAGGTTCCCTCGCATAATTTGTAGCTTCCCTCGCTCAAATCCTAGGTTGCCTTGTTAAATTTCTAGGTTGCCTCGCTCAAATTCTAGCTTCCCTCGCCCAATATCTAACTTCTCTCGCTCAATTCCCAGGTTGCCTCACTCAAATCCTAGGTTTCCTCGCTGAATTTCTACCTTGCCTCACTTAATTTCTAGGTTCCCTCGCTCAATTTCTAGCTTCCCTCGCTCAAATCCTAGGTTGCATCACTGAATTTCTAGGTTCTCTCGCTTAATTTCTAGCTTCCCTCGCTCAATTCCTAGGATTCCTCGCTGAATTTCTACGTTGCCTCACTCATTTCCTAGGTTCCCTCGCTTAATTCATATGTTGCTTCGCTCAAATCCTACGTTGCCTCGCTCAATTTCTAGGTTCCTTCGCACAATTTGTAGCTTCCCTCGCTCAAATCCTAGGTTGTCTCGCTGAATTTCTAGGTTCCTTCGCTCAAATCCTATGTTCCCTTGCTCAATTTCTAGCTTCTCTCACTCAATTTCTAGCAACGGAGAAATTGATTTCACCATTAAAATTTTTGTAGGGCCCACCATAACACTTATTTTCCATCCAATCTATTCATAAGGTCACAGAGGCCTGGATGAAGAGGAAAAACAAATTTCATAATGATCCAAAACTTTTGTAACCCTAAAAGGGTTTCAATGGTAGACGTTCAATTCCCCACTGTCTTTTACAATGCGGTCCACTTGATAGTTAGATCTGTCTTATTTTTTGTCTCAAGGCTTAATATGAGGTCGTCAAATAGATGGACAATTTGGATATAACACAGACCTCATGGTGGGGCCTACAGTAGCAACGAAAATTTCACTAAAAAAAAAAAAAAAAAAATACAGAATTTGGGGATGAATCGCGGACTCTGCGATTCCACCGCAGCTGATTTGGGGATGGATCGCAGAATCCGCCATTGATCCCCGTTTCAAATAAAAGGCAATGGCTACGGATTATAACCGTAGCTATATCCGTATCCCGTGCAGTTTTCTTTTAAATTTTTAAAATTTTATTTTTTTTTAATTAATTTTTTTTTTTACATTTAGAATTTTATTTTACCTACATTTTTCTCTAAAACATATTTATATAAATATGTATATATAAGCATACCAAAAAAAAAATTCTCTCCTTTTTTCATTTTTTTCTTTATTCATATAACAAGAATATCTTCTAAACCAAAATTAGTTACTTGATGTAACATATATGATTTTAGGGCTGAAAGTTGGGCGGGTTCAACCCGACCAACTTGTGACCCACCTGACATTGGGTTGGGCTTGGGCAGGATGTATCGGGTTTAGTCTTCGGGGTTGAGCCATACAAACACCAACCCGATAAAACTTGGAAACGAAATCGTCGAGATTGACCGTCAAATGCATGGAAATGACCGTGAAGTGCATCGAAATGACCGTGAATATAAACGGAATCGCTTGAAATGATCGTGAAATGAAGCGAAATGACCATGAAATGCATGAAAATGACCGTGAAGTGAAGGGAATTGACCGTGAAGTGCATGGAAATGACCGTGAATCTAAACAAAATCGTCGGAATTGACCGTGAAATGCATGAAAATGACCGTGAAGTGAAGCGAATTGAACGTGAAATGCGTGGAAATGACAATGAAGTGAAGGGAATTGACCGTGAAGTGCATCGAAATGACCGTGAATCTAAACGGAATCGCTAGAAATGACCGTGAAATGTGTGAAAATGACCGTGAAGTTAAGTGAAATGCTGGAAATGACCGTGAAGTGAAGGGAATTTACTGAAAATTGAGCGGGACAAACTGGAAATTGAGCGAGGGAACCTACAAATTCAGCAAGGAAAGCTAGGAAGTGAGCGAGGGAAGCTAGGAATTGAGCGAAGCAAGCTAAGAATTGAGCGAGAGAAGCTAGGAATTGAGTGAGGGAAGCTAGGAATTGAGCGAGGCAACCTACAAATTTAGCGAGGAAACCTAGAAATTGAGCGAGGGAACCTAAAAAATGAGCTAGGGAACCTAGGGATTGAGCGAGGGAAGCTAGGAATTGAGCGAGGGAACCTACAATTCAGCGAGGTAAGCTAGGAATTGAGCGAGGGAACCTACGAATTAAGCGAGGCAACCTATGAATTTAGTGAGGGAAGCAAGAAATTGAGCGAGGGAACCTAGGAAATGAGCGAGGGAACCTAGGGATTGAGCGACGCAAGCTAGGAATTGAGCGAGGGAACCTACAAATTAAGCGAGGCAACCTATGAATTGAGCGAGAGAAGCTAGGAATTGAGCGAGGGAACCTATAAATTCAGCGAGGGAAGCTAGGAATTGAGCAAGGGAACCTAGGGTTTGAGCAAAGCAAGCTAGGAATTGAGCGAGGAAACCTACGAATTCAGCAAGGCAAGCTAGGAAGTGAGCGAGGGAAGCTAGGAATTGAGGGAGGGAACCTAGGGATTGAGCGAAGCAAGTTAGGAATTGAGTGAGGGAAGCTAGGAATTGAGCGAGGGAAGCTAGGAAATGAGCGAGGGATCCTATGGATTGAGCGAGGGAAGCTAGGAATTGAGCGAGGGAACCTATAAATTTAGCGATGGAAGCTAGGAATTGAGCGAGGGAACCTACGAATTAAGCGAGGTAACCTATGAATTTGGCAAGGGAAGCTAGAAATTAAGTAAGGGAACCTAGGAAATGAGCGAGGGAACCTAGGGATTGAGCGAGGCAAGCTAGAAATTGAGTGAGGGAACCTACAAATTAAGCGAGGCAACCTATGAATTGAGCTAGGAAGCTAGGAATTGAGTAAGGGAACCTACAAATTCAGCGAGGGAAGCTAGGAATTGAGTGAGGGAACCTAGGGATTGAGCGAAGCAAGCTAGGAATTGAGCGAGGGAAGCTAGGAATTTAGCGAGGGAACCTACAAATTCAGCAAGGGAAGCTAAGAATTGAGCGAGGAAAGCTAGGAATTGAGCGAGGGAACATAGGATTTGAGCAAGGGAACTTAGGGATTGAGCGAGGCAAGCTAGAAATTGAGCGAGGGAAGCTAGGAATTGAGCTAGGGAATCTACAAATTCAGCAAGGGAAGCTAGGAATTGAGCGAGGGAAGCTAGGAATTGAGCCAGCGAACCTACAAATTAAGCGAGGCAACCTACGAATTTAGTGAGGGAAGCTATAAATTGAGCGAGGGAACCTAGGAAATGAATGAGGGAACCTAGGGATTGAGCGAGGCAAGCTAAGAATTGAGTGAGGCAACCATTGCATTGCTTCGGCACAAATTTCATGGATTTGGCGGTCCAAGTCTTCCCTTCAAGCGCGGTGATGTCTCCGGTGGCATGAAAGAGAATCGGGAGCGCCTTTGTCATCAAATTGATCATCTGTTTATACTTTAGGAGAGCATTTGACACTAAGCTATCGATAATAATGATCTCCCGTTGTCTTGGATATAGGACTATCAAGAACTAATGACAGTTATCATGGTTGAGGGGTACATAAACCTGACCACTGTAGATAAAACCTTTTACCCAGCGGTTTTTATGAAAGAATACAAACTTAAGTTACCAACTTAGACTAGCACGTGCGGACAGTGAATTTGAGGATGAAACTACCCCTCTTTTTTACTGCCGTTACTTTTCCTCTCCCTCCCTTCCCTCACTCCATTAAAAAAAAAAAAAAGACGAAAACTCCACAACTACATCTGTTTCTTAGATCGTACCACGCTCTAGCTAGATCCCACCCTCTCTATTCATCAACATTATCTCATTTTTCTGAAAATGGTCCCTCCACAGAAGAAAGTACGCATGACAGGTATGATATGCATTTACCTAAACAACGTAAATTTTTTATGGGCCATTGAAATGCCGAATGAAGCTTGCATCTTGTTTTTTAGTTCATCTATGCAAAAATCATCCTATGAACATGATGGATTACAAGTAAAACATCATTGTGGGGGCATAACAAGGTTTCTACGGTAGAATCACTGTTTCCTGTGGTGTGATCCACTTGATATTTCAATACGCCACCATTTTGGGCTGAATCCCTTACTTTAGATGGAAAAACGGATGAACGTCGTGGATAGTCCACATACATTCAAGGTGGGCCCAACTCAAATATTTTTTATTTTTTATATATTTTACTATTTTTTAGTGGTTTTTTTGGGTTAGCTTGTCAGTACACACCCATGTCAGTACACACACTCCATGTTAGCCAACCCTGTTAGGGATTGATACTAAAACCTCAAGTGTTGACACAAGGTATCTCTACTCAGTCTGCCAATTGAGCTATGGATCTGGGTGTGCCCAACTTAGTTAACTCAACACTATAAGTGCGTACTGAGCAAACTATAAATCCAAATTGCGAGAGGTTTTGGTCCATTTGACCTACTTCTCGGTTCATGATTAGTGAAATTCTCTGAGCAATTCATAAATTTGATGGAGATATCATAAAATATGATGGGGAACTTCTACAGATTCATGTAATGTAACGGAAAATTTTATGAACTGCTCGGTCAATTTCATTAATTGCTCGGTCAAATTCACCAAGAGAATTTCATGTAAATCTCGATCAATTTCATTAATTGATCGATCAAATTCAATAAAGAGCAAATTGTTAGGTTAGGTCAATTACATTTAAAGTTCATTCCAATTCATGTTAGCCTCACCCAATTTCAAGCTTGCCTCGCTCAAATTCATGTTTCCCTTGCTCAATTTCTCTGTTGCCTCGTTGAATTTTTACGTTGCCTTGCTTAACTCCTAGGTTCTCTCGCTCAATTTCTAGGTTCCCTCGCTCAATCCTCGCTCCAATTTCTACGTTGCCTCGCTCAATTTTTAGCTTCCCTTGCTCAATTTCTAGCTTCCCTTGCTCAAATCCTAGGTTGCCTCGCTCAATTTCTAGCTTCCCTCGCTCAATTCCTACATTGCCTCGTTCAATTTCTAGGTTCACTTGCTCAATTTCTAGGTTCCCTCGCTCAATTTATAGGTTGCCTCGCTCCAATTTCTATGTTCCCTTGCTCAAATCCTAGGTTGCCTCGCTCAATTTCTAGCTTTCTCTCTCAATTCGTAGGTTGCCTCGCTCAAATCCTAGGTTGCCTCGCTCAATTTCTAGGTTCCCTCGTACAATTTGTAGCTTCTTTCACCTCGTTCAAATCTTAGGTTGCCTCGCTCAATTTCTTGGTTCCCTTGCTCAATTCCTAGAATTTCTAGTTGAATTTCTACCTTGCCTCGCTCAATTCCTAGCTTCTTCGCTCAATCCCTACATTACCTCGCTCAATTTTGAGGTCGCGTCGCTCAAATCCTAGGTTCCCTCACTCAATTTCTATCTTCCCTCACTCAATTCCTAGGATTCCTCACTCAATTCCTACATTGCCTCGCTCAATTCCTCGGTTGCCTCGCTCAATTTTTAGGCTCCCTCGCTCAATTTCTAGCATTCCTCGCTCAAATCCTAGGTTGCCTCGCTCAATTTTTAGCTTCCCTCGTTCAATTCCTATGTTGCCTCGCTCAATTCCTACATTGTCTCGCTCAATTTCTAGGTTCCCTCGCTCAATTTTTAGCTTTCTTCGCTCAAATCCTAGGTTGCCTCACTCAAATCATAGGTTGTGCACGAGGGAACCTAGAAATTGAGCGAGGCAACGTAGGAATTGAGAGAGGCAACGTAGGAATTAAGTGAGGGAAGGTAGGAATTGAGCGAGGCAACCTAGGATTTGAGCGAGGGAACCTAGAAATTGAGCGACGCAACGTAGGAATTCAGTGAGGTAACCTAGGAATTGAGCGAGGAAAGGTAGAAATTGAGCGAGGAAAGCTAGAAATTGAGCGAGGCAACCTCGAATTTGAGCGAGGGAAGCTACAAATTATGTGAGGGAACCTAGAAATTGAGCGAGGCAACTAGGATTTGAGCGAGGCAATGTAGGAATTGAGCGAGAACCTAGAAATGAGCGAGGCAACGTAGAAATTCAGCGAGGAAGCTAAAAATAAAGCGAGGAACCTAGAAATTCAGTGACAACCTAGGATTTGAGCGAGGAAGCTAGAAATTGAGCGAGGAACCTAGGAATTGAGCGAGGCAAGGTAGAAATTGTGAGAAACCTAGGATTTGAGCGAGAGCAACCTAGGACTTGACCGAGGAAGTTGGAAATTGAAATGAGGGAAGCTAGAATTTGAGCGAGGAACCTAGAAATTCAAATGAGGGCAACCTGGGATTTGAGCGAGAAAGCTACAAATTGTGCGAGGAAGATAGAAATTCAGTGAGACAATATATAAATTGAGCGAAGGAACCTAGGAATTGAGCGAGGCAACCTAGGAATTGAGTGAGGCAACGTAGAAATTCAGTGAGGCAACCTACGAATTGAGCGAGGAAAGCTAGAAATTGAGCGAGGGAAGCTAGAAATTCAGCGAGAGAACCTATGAATTGAGCGAGACACCTAGGAATTGAGCGAGGAAGCTAGAAATTCGGTGAGGCAACCTAAAAATTGAGCGAGAAAACCTAGGAATTGAGCGAGGGAACCTAGGAATTGAGCAAGGGTGACTAGAAATTGAGCAAGGGAGGCTTGGAATTGACCTAAGCCTTATCCCAACTAATTGGGGTCGGCTAAATGAATCCTTTTCCACTATTCTATTATATCAAGATAGGTAATATATAATAATTATATGTGGGAGGTATAAACTATATCATGAATTGTATGATAGGTTAAGCATTAAAGAGGAGAGAAAGATGCATCAAGGAAGTGGAAAAGTAGAGACAACCCACACTAGAAGCATCAATGGTAAGGATCAAAAGGTCTTGGTGAAAGTTGGTGAGATTAGGGTGAAATGGAGAGGCTAATTTTAAAGGCTGTTGAATGAAGGAGTACGCATGGAGACAAATTTAGGAGGGTCTTGGACCTTGGAGAGTCGGGATTGCATATATATTTATCTCAAAATTCAGGTAAAGGGAAGTAAAGATAAATTTAACGATGATGCAAAAAAGGAAGGTTGTTGAGAATAGGCTATCATCTATAGAAGGCAGAAGGTACCAAGAAAAATCAGATTAGTTTGGTTACCAAATCTTCTTGATAAAATTTTATACGTTGAAAAATCAGATTAGTTTGGTTACCAAGAAAAATCAGATTAGTTTGGTTACCAAGAAATAAAAAAAGGAGAGAAATTTTTTTTATATGCTTATATATACATATTTATATAAATATGTGTTAGAGAAAAATGTAGGTAGAATAAAATTCTAAATGTAAAAAAAAAACAAAAAAAAAAAAACAAAAAAAAAAACAAAAAAAAAGAAGAAAGAAAAGTACACAGGATACGGCTATAGCTACGGTTTTAATCCGTAGCCATAGCTGTTTATTTGTATCCACGATCAATCGCGGATTCCGCGATCCATCCCCAAATCATACAGTGAGTTGCGGTAGAATCGCGGAATCCGCGATTCATCGCAGATTCTGTTTTTTTTTTTTTATTATTTTAAATTTTCGTTGTTTTTGTGGGCCCCACCATGAGGTCTGTGTTATATCCAAATCGTCCATCTATTTGGCGAGCTCCTATTAAGGCTTAAGACGAAAAATAAGACAGATCTAACTATCAAGTGGACCACACTTTGTAAAAGCGCATGGGGAAATTGAACGTCTACCATTGAAACCCTTTTAGGGGTTACACAAGTTTTGGATCATTATGAAATTTGTTTTTCCTCTTCATCCTGGCCTTTGTGACCTTATGAATAGATTGGATGGAAAATAAATGTTATGGTGGACCCTACAAAATTTTTAACGGTGAAAATCAATTTCTCCGCTCTTTGTGGTGTGGTCCAGTTGATCTTTGGATATGATTTATTTTTTGGATAATGCTCCGAAATGATCTCGAAATATGGATGAACGTTGTGGATATAATAAATATATAGCTCCCATGTAACTCTGATCTCTTTTAAGCCGTTCGTACAACTCTCAGTTGGAAGAAGAGCGTCGGCCTTCGTCTTCGCAGTGAAAAGGAGGAGGGGTAGTTTCGTCCTCAAAGTCGCTGTCCGCACGTGCTAGTCTAGATTGGTAACTAAAGTTTGTATTCTTTCATAGAAACCGTTGGGTAAAAGGTTTTGTCTACAGTGGTCATTTTCTCTATTTTAATCATATTTCTCCGAAATGAGTAGGTACAAAATAAATAAATAAAGAGGAGGTATCTGATACTCTGGCTCATTGTAATGGATGATACACAGGCACTTGCATTTGTTAATTGGACCATCTAAGCCAATTCATCTACAATAAAACTAAAATAATATTACTTGGGGTGATTTTATCTCTGTTGAATTCTGACCATTGATTATTCTTCATGTTGGCTGTCTATTATATATCAACTAATTGACAAGGCATCATTTCAGCATAGTTGTTGATTTACAACCATCTATTGCATTGCCCACTATTTGGACGGTTTAGTTTGAGTTACAATTGGCCACGTCTTCAATGTCTGAGTGCATGCGTATCATTCATCAGATTCCGCCAGAGTATTAAAGGGTTTTTTTTCGTAAACAATTAGAGGAACGGACGAGTCCGTATGATGCCTTTTTTATTTTTGCTGGCCACAAACCTATTTTGCCAAAAGCGATTTTTTTAGGTTCGGCAGCTGCTATTTTGACCAAAATACCTCTTGAATGTTAGGGTGAGCAGGGTAGAAGAAAGGATATTTTGGTCTTTTTATATCTTTTTCATCTGTACAACCTTAGGTCTAGTTTCACAATTAAAATTTATTTGTGGCGAATGAAATTGCTGGCTGAAACCTGAGGTCTATACGCCTTAAGAAAACGGATTGGCTACTCCCCTGCCACCGGCCATTGGCTAATGGTTCGATGGGTTGACGTCACCAAGTTCTGTGGGTCCCATAATGAGGTATGTGTTATATCCAAACCGTCCATCCATTTTACAAGATAGTTTTAACGCTTCATCAAAAAATTAAGATAGATCCAAAGATAAAATGGACCACACTACAAAAAGAACTGAGGGATTGAACGTCTACCATTAAAACCCTTTTGGGATGACATAAGTTTTGGATCGATATTTGTTTTTCCTATTCATCCATGTCTGTGTGACCTTATGAATAGATTGGATGGAAAATAAACATTCTAGTGGGCCCTACGAATGTTTTAATGGTGAGAATCATTGTCCCACTGCTATTTGTGGTGTAGACCACTTTGAAATTTTTATATAAATAAATTTTGGGATCATAATCTAAAATGATCTAGCCAAATGGATGAACGGTCGGGATCTAATAAATACATTATTTTGAGGCCTATGTAACTTTGATCTCCTTTGAACTGTTCATACAACTCGGAGCTCGAGGAGCGTCAGCGATCATCCTTGCACGACACGTACACAGACCAGCCAGGTCAGTGGTGTGTGGTACACCAGCCAATCCGCTTCCAACTTGTAAACATCTAAACAATCATATCTTCTCTACACGTGCTTCCATGTGTACTTGTCATGGGCTCTTATCGGTCTCACCAACATGAAACTTGTACGTGAAATCCATACCATGCAGACTTTAATCCCAACCATGACTATATCCTGGCACAAAAATCAGGCCAGTTAGCTCATCAGGTGGGCCACATTAACGGAATCAATGGACACACGATTATGAGACTTAACGTAGAGTCGTGACCCACCTGATGAGAAAATTAGCCTGATTTCCAGGAAAGATGATCTTCTTAATGGGACCTACCATTTTACGGTTCAGATTTCCCACACGAGTGGTATGTTGGCGGGAAAGATGGGACACCATGACGAATTATCATGCAGGTATGTGTAGGTGATCAGCTCTACTCTTTGTAACTGTAATAATGTCGTAATCTCATGTCAAATCGATTTTTATCAACGTACACAGACCGTTAAATTGTTAATCATTGTTTTGAACCGACCAGATCTGATTATTAAATAGCACAGGTGGCCAAACCAGTCGGTGTCGTACCGACCGTTGGATGTTCCCGCCTTAGATGGACCCTTTTTATTCAATCGGAGATGATGAAATGGGTTAGTTGCTGATACCTGCCTCCTTTTTCTATAATTATATTTACCACCTTTTTTGTCTTGGATTATTGCATATAATTTCCTCTCTTAGAGGTGTTACTAAGGTTTAAAGGTTCAAAGTATTTTTTGAAGGTAGTCCCAAGCTCGTCACAGGCATGGGCTCTGAGGGGCCCACCGTGATGTATGGGTTTATATGCCATCAATCCATTTTTCAATGCCAGTTTAAGGTATGAGCCCAAAAATGAAGAGATCAAATGCTAAAAGTGGACCACATCATAGGCAAAAATGGTGATAATAATGTCCACCATTGAAACCTTTTTAAGGCCCACCAAAATATATAGCTGTGGGCCAATGTAACTTTGATCTCTTTTAAGCCGTTCGTACAACTCTCAGATGGAGGAGCGTCAGCGCTCGTCTTCGCAGTGAAAAGGAGGGGTAGTTTCGTCCTCAAAGTCGCTGTCCGCACGTGCTAGTCTAGATTGGTAACTAAAGTTTGTATTCTTTCATAGAAACCGCAGGGTAAAAGGTTTTGTCTACAGTGGTCATTTTCTCATTAAAATATCTTTGAAAATTTGAAGCGGTCTCTAATATGTATGGATGACCAAAAACTACCAGTCCCAATCTACACAAATGATGGAAATTAAATGTCGTGTCCTTGAAGATGGGACACAACTCCAGCTTACCTACCACAAGAAAGTAAAAGATGGGCCCCACCATGGAAGAAGGTTCAAAGTCTACACATCTTGGTAATCAACGGTCGGCTGTGTTTGGTGAGAAATTAGCGTTGAGGTTAAAAAAGTGACGAGAACATGGTTGAGATGACTTTAACCGTTAGTAAGAAAGTCTGTAAAGGGCTGTCAATGAGCCGGGCAGAGCTTGGCTTGGGTCTGGATTTTGAAGTGTTGGGGTGGGCCATCTTGAATTGTGATTTTGATCCATGTGTTATTTTTAGAGTAGAGAGTTTGATGATGTATGAGAAGGAGAGGATATTAATTGTACACTACAGCCGTGGATGTGCAACTCTAGGTGGCACAAAATGTGGGCCACACCACACATTGGTCATCGTAAAAGATCGTCGCTGATTTAACGGTCTCAGATGTCTTATTTGTGCAACTTGGGTTGGGTCAATCCGAACCTGACTTTGGGTTGAGTCGAAACTCATCAACTTGACTCCAAGTTGGGGTTTGGCATACGTTGAGGCGTTAGGCAAGTCAATCTAACTTGCATTAGCCTTTCTTGCGGTATATATAATTTTATAATTTTATGAGTTATAACTAACGTACATGATATAAATATAAAATTTTATGAGTTATATATATATATATATATATATATATATATATATATATATTTTATGCCCGTGATATATATGGGCCCCATATGCGTTTCGAACATCTACCCCATCAGTCAAATGCACCATTCCATAGGTCTTAAAAAATCAAGTTAATCTTTGAAGTATTAAAACATTCATTTTTTTTTCTTGGTTTGCAAATCCAGCCCATCCATTATATTGTTTGAATGAGGGATTTTCATTTATTTATGCTTTTATATGTTTTGTATTTGATTTATTTAAGTTCCGTGATTATTTTTGGGACTTATAATTTAAAGCTTTCAAATGCATGGTGTTTGAAACACATCATGGTGGGGCCACACACTGACCTCACGTGTGAATATTACTTTTCCATATATATATAATGGTTGAAATTAATATTGTCTTTGAAGTATCTTTTTTTCTTTTCTTTTCTTTTTATATTGTTAGTGAGATATTATTTATTTATTTATTTTTATTTGTTTATAAGTGTGATTATACACCTTATCTTTTCAAATTTATTGGCCGTGTGAATATTACTTTAATAATATTATTCGATGGTTAGATGTTTGATTTTTTGTACTAGTTGTAGGTGTTAACCCCATCCATTTAGCCCAACCCAAATTTGGTTAGGGTTGAGTATTCCATTTCCATGCATGGATTGGGCTTGGGTTAACCCTCAACCCAAATCACCATGTACCCATAGTCTTGTTCCTTCAAAGGGAAATAACTCTACCCTAATATTCCTCATCCCCAACCCATGGGCCAAAGATGGAATTCCAATCAAAGGGAAACTGCATGGCCATTGTGGAAGAGGATAAGGTGTTACCCCTGATGTGGTGCCATATCATTGGTGAGTAGATTCTCTTAAGGAAGGGCCCACCAACTTTCATAGATTGAGTACGTACTCAACCTCTCTCTAACCCACACTTGCACACTAATGAAATGGCACCATGTGATGCGTAACAACTTGTTTGATGCTATCCGGACAACACCTAATTCGAAAAGCAAGCCCCAAAGTTTATTTTTAGAGGGACGATGGATGAAGCAAGGTCCACTTCATTATCACTAGCATCAGACAATAATAAGACCCGTGTTTATCATCCTTCATGGCAAAGGAGTCGAGGGGAATCATATCATAATTTCGTATAAGATAGGGCAATAATGGAAAGATGCCTCATTTGCTTCTACTCTTGAGAGGAAGCAGATCCAAGCAAGGCCCACTTTGCAAAGCATCACATCCATCTAATGGTGCAAACGGGCCCGGTCCAGTTTTTAAATGGGTCGGATTTGGGTAATTCCCAGACTCGAGAAAAAGTAGTTAATTACATTTGTGCAATTTGTTGTTTTAGGTTGAGGTATCGCGATATTTCGCTACCTTCCCCTAATATGATTACCCGATCCACTAGCTACAGCTAGACATGAGTTGAGTTTGTTCGTTTTGCTCGCTCAATTCGGCTTGGATTGAACATTGGGTTCAATTTGGATTGAGCCATTGTTTTAAGCTCAAAAGATTTTTGAGCCGAGCTCGAGGTGACCCTAGTTGTGTGTGTGTGTGTGTGTGTGTGTGTGTGTGTGTAATGCCTTAAGGGAAGGGCGCTAGTTTTTTCCTTAACCCTAAATTTGTGTCCCTTTTAATTTCTCAATTCCACGCCTTAAGGGACGGGCGCCAGCTTTTTACTTAACCCTAAAATTGTGTCCCTTCTGATTTCTTAATTCCACGCCTTAAGGGATGGGCACCAGTTTTTTACTTAACCCTAAAATTGTGTACGCCCCCCCCCCCCCCCCCCCCTCTCTCGCCTGGGGGCAGATGGTCGTCTACCTCTGCAAAGACTCGACTGCAATTGTTTGATCACCTTTTCCAAGAAAAACACGGTAACCCTTTGGTTCATCGCTATTTGGTCACCTTAGTAAATTGATTAGCATATTTGTGAATTTATAAATTTGTGAATTAATCTCATTCGGCCGCTTTTGGCCCCCCGCTTAGTCGTTCGCCTCTACATAGACTCAACATTCACTGTCTGGTTTGCCACTGTCTAGTCACATTTTCCAAGCAAAACACGATAACCCTTAATCTGCTACTATCCGGTCACCTTAGTGAATTGATTAGTATATTTGTGAATTGATTTATATATAATATATATATATATATATATATATATATATATATATATATATATATATATATATATTATATATTAGTAAATTTACGAATTGATTAGTATATTTGTGAATTTGTGAAGTAGGCTCGAAAGCTCGAGCTTGAATTAGGCTCGAACTCACTAGATCTATAACCAAGCTGAGCTGAGTTGGCCTGCCTGGCTCGAGGACCAAGCCAAGCTGAACTCGAGCTCAAGTAGTCTGATAGTCGAGCCCAGCCGAGCTGTGCCAAGCTCAATTATGACCGTGCAAGATGGAGAATATATCAAAAATCAACTAGTGGAATTTATTTATTTATTTATTTATTTATTTTTTTTCTGTTAGCTTGTTAGTACACCCCACTGTCACAGATCACACTTCACTGTTAGCCACCCCTACTACGGATTGATACCAAGACCTCAGTTTCACGAGGTATCTTTCACTCGGGGGAATTAGTAACCACTTGAGTTTACCTTTTGTATTTGTACCAATGGCCATTTTATTTTATTTTACTTTTTACCATCCAAATTGATAACTACCACTAATTGGATGTTGAATTTGTACCCCTGGCCATTTTATTTTATTTTACTTTTTACCATCCAAATTGATAACTACCACTAGTTGGATGGTATGAAACATTGTGTAGTGAAACTTAGTAATGTCCATACCTGACCCACAATCGACCCAGGCCCAACGCAAATCCCACTCATGTGATAAACGGGTCTGGTTAGGTTCAAGAGTGCCTACATCTGACCTGACCCATTAAATTATTGGTCAGCTATTTTTGACTTGGACCTGACCCAAACGCAAACTTTAATGGTTGGACCTAGGTCCAAAATTCTGACCCAATT
Organism: Magnolia changhungtana; assembly: GCA_030180095.1. Classification (NCBI taxonomy): domain Eukaryota; kingdom Viridiplantae; phylum Streptophyta; class Magnoliopsida; order Magnoliales; family Magnoliaceae; genus Magnolia; species Magnolia changhungtana. The sequence goes on along the minus strand of JASAUF010000647.1, from coordinate 2,067,362 downwards.
CTTAGGTAGGTTGGGTTGAGCCGAGGCCCCTTCAACCCGACCCTTTAAATTATCGGGTCAGCTACTTGGATGCCAAAGCCAAACTTTAATGGGTTGGACATGAATTCTGACCCGATCCGTAGATAGGTTGGGTCATGGTCCGGACTCGACCACAAGGTCCTTGAATCATAGAGTTCAAGGGCAGTGAATTACATGCGGACCTCACCCGAGATGGTGACAGAATCGTAGAGTTAAAGAGGAGAGTGAATTACGTGCGGACCTCAGCCAAGATAGTGGGTCCCGCCTTGATGTATGTATTCTATTTCCACGCCGTCCATCCGTTTTGCCATATTATTTTAGGGCATGAGCCCAAAAATGAAACAAATCCAAATCTCAAGTGGACCATCCAATAGGAAACAGCGGTGATTGACCATTAAATACTACCTGTGGGACAAAATTTGTGGATCAAGCTGATATTTGTTTTCTTCCCTTCCTCCAAGATTTTATGATCTTATCAACAGGTTGGATGGCAAATAAATATTACCCAAACATTACAGTGGGCCCTAGGAAGGTTTTAATGGTAGAAGCATTCAATCACCACCGCTTCCTACAGTATGGTCCACCTGAGAAAACGGTTCTATTTCCTTTTTGGGCTCATGCCATAAAATGACCTGGAAAAACGGATATAGAGCACAGACATCAAGGTGGGCCCCACAGTAAGGGCTGCACCGTCTTGGGCGAGGCACTACTGAGAAAAAGAAATTTCACTAATGCTGTCCAACACCCAATCATTTCCTGGTAACAGCATTAAGCCCAATTGTAAAAGATGAATAACATTGGGTCCTAGATCGGGTTGGTTGGCAAGGGTGAAGAAGTACAACATCACACATTTCCAAAGAATCCACTGAGGAATCCTCCATATCCACTCTCCAGTGAAGCCAATCAGATCAATTGTTTGGATTTAAAATTTTTTTTTTTTTAAAAAAAAAAAACATATTTAGCCAAGGACTTGAATTTCCTCAATTACATAGGCTGCATGATCTATTTCCCCAAGCACATGTGTGGGCACGTGCACACAGCTTTACAAGACCTGTGAATCTGGACCAGCTGGACCCTTAACAAATCCTATCAGGACACCATCTGGTGGGCCATCACGAGCCCCGTCAGGACCAACATGCATGTAACAACAACAGTCAACGGAGAACACCGTAGAGACAGACTTCTATTACATCTGTATAAGTGGGCCGTTTATACTTTTGAGGCAATTTACAGCAGAGTGATTACAATGACAAGAACAGATACACCAGTTGCAACAACAGCAACAACCAACAAATAAACAAACGACACAGACTACAGATTCTCAATCACCCATTTCAATCGCATCACCGTCTTCATAAGAATGTGGAATTTAGAAGAAAAAAGAAAAAGAATAGATAATCCTGCTGTAAAGGGTTGAGAATGTGGGAAAGGTCGTGTGCCCTTAAATAATAGTACATGAGCAGCCCTTCTTCAGCATCTCATCCGGGTCCTTATCTGCACTCATTAAGAAAAAAGAGGGCTATGTCAATAGAAAAATTAGAAAGTGACTCTACAGGATCACTGTGAGTGCCTCAAAAGAATTAGAGAAAACTTCAATATTCTGGCAGTGTGATGGATGATACATAGGTACTTGGAAATTACTTATACATAACATAAGTGGCATAAAAAGAATTCAAATTAACCTGTCCAAATTATGGGCCCTAGTTCAGATGCATCGAGAACAAAAATGACACATCTAAGTATCTGACAATCAACTTTGTGGACATCTATTGGATGGTAAAAAATGAAAATAATCCAACGATCCTATTTCGACAAGTGTCCATGAATCAGAGGACAGGATTGTCCAACCAATTTGATTTTGGAGCTACGGCTTAGTGACACTAATTTCCACAATTTACTAGTACAATTTCTGACTGCCTTCATATCAAGCATCATACACAACTGGGGTATCAAATAAATTCCCCAAAGAACAAGTACAGTTCCACTCTGTTCCAGGCAGAGTGTGTGGGACATGGATCAGGTACTACCCACGCCTGTCCTGAGCTCGGAACAGGCTGGGCATCTGAGGGGCCCACAGTGATTTGTGGGTTTATCAACACCATCCGTCCATTTTTTCCATATCATTTTAGGCTATAGGCCTAAAAATGAGGCAGATCCAAGGCTTCTACTACCCAAGATGTTTTTAATGGTGTTTAATCCCCACTGCGTGTTCCACCTGATCCTTAGATATGCTTCATTTTTAGCTTATATCCTAAAATGACATGGAAAAATGGATGGACAGTGTTGATAAGCCCATACATCACGGTGGGCCCCTCAGAGCCCCAGCCTGTTCCGAGCTTGGGACAGGCAGGGGTAGTACCTAATCCGCGCCGGTGTGTGTGGATGCCATATAGTCTTGGGAGTTGGGACAGATGATGTGATCTTCTGCCAGACTGTAAACATCAGCCACTGATCTACTTGGGCCCAATCTCATGTTGATCGAACCATGCCAATGGAGATCTTCAAGTTCCCATTCAAGTCACTAGTGCTTCACGTGCCAATGTGGCAGAGGTGTGTGAGACCAGAACCGCCCATCAGTAGGCACCCACTGTGAAGGTGCCCTGGCCCAAATCAGGCTGATTCACTCATCAGGCAGGCAACACATCCAAGAAGCATGAGTTTTGATCAGACAAGACCTGATTTTTATGCTGTAGGTACAAACACATATGCTGTAAGAAATTTATCAATGATCCACATTGTGCATGCATGGGTTAACAAGTTCTGATCCGACAGGACCTGATTTTTACAACCAATAGAGAGCTAAAAGATGGGCTCTGCCAGATGAGCAGCTTGGATCTTCCAAGTTGGCAAATGAGTGGTGTTGGCATTTCTACATACAAGAAGGGTGCAGCTTTTACATATCCAATCAGGGGAGAGACAAAAAAGATTGGAAGATTCACACAGACCTTGACTGGGATTTTTGGCAGTTAATCAGGTAAAGAAAAAGCCTGCTAATGCACCCAAGAGGAGCTCAACAAATCATGTCTCGATAAACTTCCCCAACAATGGAGGAGTTAGGGTCCTGACTGATTCCTGTATCTGCTGATACATCAGGACATGAATGTCCTGCTGATAAAAATACAAATAAAAAGAAGACAAGAAAAGGAGAGGATGCAACGTGCCCACCAGCCTATCACTTGGAGATTCAGGTCCCCCCCTTTCTTTATCAGCAGGAGAAATTTGGTCTGGATTGCCAAACAACGGGCCTCTGGATGATTCAGATCCTGAGCTGAAGGGACCAGCTGTGCATCAGGATGTCCCAAAATCTTCCTGCTCCAGATCAGAAGATACCAAGGGGGTGTTTGGATTGTAAGTTACTTAAGCTACTTATGCCTCAAGTAGCTTATCTTGGTTTCTACTTGTTTAAGTAGATAGGTATGTTTGGTAAACAACATACTTATCAGCTTCGCCTCTCTTTTGTCTTTCTTGTTGCCTCTCTTCAGCAACTAATGAAAAGTAGAAAAGCTAAAAGAATTAACTGAAGTGATTTAAGTAGTTTCAAGTAAAAAAGTTACTTGTAACTAATGAAAAATCAAACTTACTTATCTAAAATAAGCTTACTTATCTACTGCTGTAAGTAGAAAAAGTAACTTATTTGGTGGTATCCAAACGGGCCCTAAGCATCCACCCAACTTTTTGGTTCCTTTTTCCAGACCATTACTATGTTTCTTTCCTAATTGTCTATTTGTACATACATCACTGATTGAAGGGTTACATTTCCTATTTGAGAAATTTTATGGGCATCCCCACCCAGTGTGGCCCATCAAATCAACCATCTAAAAGGCTCAAATATTGGACAACTGTTAAATACTGGGCACATCGGAACTCCTATAGTTCCCCTACCAATACAGAATGCAAAGGCAGCAATTTCAAAACAAGGTGACGAGTGCCAAAATACAAACACATACCTGTTTTCTTTCTTGCCACAGAAGGCTGAACCACCACATGCATTGTGATGACCCCACCAGGAAGCTCCCCAAGAGGTATTCTGGACTCCGTGAGTGTCTTCGCATTCTCCAAGACTTTTCCAGAATATATGAGTTTCACATCATTCACTGCCTTGGGCACGATTTTTTTGTCTGGCGGCACAGGTTCATTAAAGACACAAATAGCACATCAGAAAGGGTCCAATATATATATATATATATGTGTGTGTGTGTGTGTGTGTGTGTGTGTGTGTGTGTCCAGTTAATATTATAAGGTAAGAGTACCACAGAAGTGGGACTTGATTCACAGTGGAGTTGTCTCCACTGAGCTTACTTGACATAAACAACACTGTAAATATAGCAACATGGATGGTGAATTGCATTGATCAGAAGATCTTAGCAATCAGATTGTTAGTGGAACTTAATGGGAAAATACCAAAAATAGATGAACAGTCTCAGTTAGCCATGAATGGGATTGGGTCATCTGAGCTGTGCAGTTTTGAGCTGCAGTCCATCCACTACAGAAACCCTAGATGGACAGTCCCAATTCACCACCTGCACCACCACGTGGTAGAAAGTAGGTTGCCTGGAAGCTTCTGCAGTCTGGAGAGCTGACATCTATAAATCTTAGAAGCAATGGTTCTTGCTACAACAATACTGCAGAAGTACCAAGATGGTCAATGCATCATAAATAAGACTGAAAGGCCAGTGGCATTAGAAATGTGTGGGCAGAAAAGTACAATGCAACCAGAGGATAAAATGGGATCAAACAGTATCGCTAGGAATTGAGTCTTGATGCACTTGTTCAATCTCTAAGCATAAAGAGATCTGGTTATTTTCTTCTTTGTTTCTAGGTGTTCTGGGAAACCCTAGAAGGTTGTTTGCCTCTATCGATGAATCTTTGTGTTGCTGCCATTAGCCACTTATTGATACTGCTTAGTCCCAATGTTGGGAGTACCTACAACCAAAGTACAGTTTCACCTACGTATTTAGTAGGGAGTGTCCATTGATTTAGCCATCACATTACTTTAGTAGAGATTGTCCAGAAGATTTGCCCATAGAATTAAGATTACCCTTGTACCATTTAGGAAGTTGTGTTACCTTTTCTTTTCTTTTCTTTTTTCCTGGTTGCATCCAGCCAACATGGGTTTGTTTGAGGGAGATGATGCAGGTAATGAAGTCACTGATTAATGCAGGGGCATTTTCACACCAGGCTCGAGCGGGGTGGCCTGTGGGATGCAGGGGCAAACTCGGAGTGGGCGGCCCATGTGAGGCGGTACCCATGTGATGTGGGGCCCACAAGGGAGTTCGGCCGAGGTCCCAGCCCATGCAATGTGGGGCCTGGGCTATGAGATAAATGGATAAATTCACCATGCTCTATCAGTTCGAGCTTTTAGAGCGAGTGGTTAATTGTCCTGCATCAAAGTAGTATCAGGGCGGGAGGTCTCGTGTTCGAGACTCCTCATTGGGGGTGATTAATGCAAAGGCATTTTCACAACGGGCTCGAGTGGTGTGGCATGTGGGATGCAGGAGCACACTTGGGGTGGGCGGCCTGTGTGAGGCGGTACCCATGTGATGTGGGCCCACGAGGGGGTTCGGCCGAGGTCCTAACCCATGCGATGTGGGGTCTAGGCTATGAGATAAAGGGATTCATTCACAATACTCTATCAGTTCGAGCCGCATCACTGATGAAAGGCACAAAAGAAGGCACTCATGCCCGGTGCCCAAGAAAGATATTGGAAAGGATTTAGAGGATGGCAGTAAGTGGCTCATCCAGAATCCCTTTTTAGATTCTTAATACAATGAGTTGTGAATTAAATGCAGTGGATTTGGAAGTGGTGTGTATTTGCAGGCATTTTCTTTTTCACAATCAATGGCAACTATCTGGGTTATTTGGAGATAATAGAGGTTTGAGGGAGGGGGTTTCCTCATACCATTTCGTCTTTTCCTTGGTGCCACTGTGTTTCATTCATTTTTTAGGACTAAAAGGTTCTGTGGCATTGAAGTTTTACCAGGATGGACAAAATATCTCTCATCTTCAATACCTTGATGATATAACAATTTCTCACAGGCCTTGGGTCAGGTTTAGGCCAACAAGAGCCCTCTCTCTCTCTCTCTCTCTCTCTCTCTCTCTCTCTCTCTCTCTCTTAAAAAAAAAATAAAAAAAAAAAATAATTTAGGGGCCATTTGGATCTTAAGTTTATTAAGATAAGCTACTTATGCTTCAAGTAGCTTATCTTGGTTTCTACTTACTAAGGTGATAAGTATGTTTGGTAAACAACATACTTATGAGCTTCTCCCCTCTTTCATCTCTCCCAATGCCTCTCTTCAGCAATATATGAAAAGTAGAAAAGCTAAAAAAATTAATTGAAGTTATTAAGTACTTTTAAGTAAATGAGTTACTTATAACCAATCATAAACCAAACTTGTCTAAAATAAGTTACTTATCTACTTCTGTAAGTAGAAAAAGTAACTTACTCTTCTTGGTGAAGAGCTAATATCATACATTCATCATATTCATCAGCAATATCCTGTTTTTATTATTTATTACTATAGACGATCTAAAGGAAGTTTTTGGAAGATTTTGGTTTGCAGAGGTTGCTTTCATTCTGAAGATGAAAGGCATAGGCATAAGCCACAGTATCACTTTTGTTCAATTCTGGTACTTAGACCAAGCATGCATGGCAATCAATGTAAATGGCAGGCTACTCTCTGGAAGGCAAATTAATGCATGTGAAGCTAGAGACATGTAGACAGAGGAGGTTGAGTAGAATCTCTCTGTTCTTCCTTCAGCCAATGCTTGATAGATCTGGAGATAGGGGGCTAGTCATTTCTTGTTTATACCACCATTTAAACCTTGGCGCTAACTCGCTCTGACCAATCAACCCCCAAAAGCCTGATTGATGGGACTAGATCTTCTTCCGGTCCTTCCCTAAGTCAGCAAGTTCTCAGTGGCTCAGAGCGAACAGTGTGTTTGAAGGGGAGGTTTAGGAGATGAGAGGAAGGCAGCAGCGGACTAGAGTGGATCAATAATCAGATATAGCAGAGGAGTTGGAGAGGGGTCTAGGATTCTTTTCGTCCCTGCAGTAGTGGTCACATGGTAGCTCCGTAGAGGTGCACAGCAGACTAAACGTTCGTAAGTCCATAAAACAGTTTAGACACCTTAAAAGAATAGTAGTCTTGTTGGAAGCATGTGAAGGACAGTTGCTGGTGCACCTTTGCCTTCTCAACTACCCCGACTGGCCTTCTCTAGTGGAAATGTTTCTCCTATTCCTTTTCTTCTTTTTTTATCTCTCATGCCAGCCCTCTTCTTTGTGCACCTTGGCCATCTTTGAGGTCAACGTCGGTTCGGGAAGTATCAGGGGCTGGTTTGGAGTGAAACATTTACCCCCTAATGTCACAAGGGGTGCCTCATCATTTACTCCAGTCGAAGCTATCATGTTTCTGCAGCAGAGGTGGGGTATATGAATGGGGCTCTGTTGAGGTTGAGGTTCTGTTGGAGAGATCTGTGAGGGAGAGAAAACTCACAAAAGGTGAAGAGGGTCTGGGGAAGACCAGTTTTAAAAGCCAAATGTCTGGAAGACAGCAGTCAATGTGCAATGTCTGATGATTTGGCAGAGCCACAAAAGGCTCAATCAATAGTGGCCAATATAACTTATTGTGTGTGGAGGAAATAAAAGAAGAGATTGCTTTGGTCCCCATTGAAGGTTTATTCCTTGAACTATCTGATGGAAGGGATTCAGATGAGTCACCGAGGGTCAATAGGAATCCTGTAAAGTTAGCAAAAATGATTGGGGTCAACATTGATGGAGACGAAGAGCACTTCAAAACCATTCTTCGTAGAATTGAAACCAGAAGAATATTGGCCAGTTCTTCTTGTGTTATCTCGACTATTAAGAAACCAATGCGATTTAGGGATCTTCAAAACTTAAAATTGAGCATAAGTTACGATGATAGGCAGGTGAGAAGGATGCCTTCAGGGGGAGAAAATCAATCTTGGAATTATGCCCAAGAGAATCTCATTTCTTGGAACAACAGGGGGTTGGGAAGAATATAAGATTAGCAATTAAAGATCTAGTTTGCTCCAATAAAGCTGGTGTGCTTTTGCTGCAAGAGATGAAAAAGGAATCAGTGGCCATCTATGAAGTTAAGGAGATTTTGGACTTTAGAAGGGAGTGAATAAAGGTCACAAATCAGGTGAATTCTGATTATGTGGGATTCAAATTCATTGAGAATGGGTTCATCTGTTGAAAGGAATAGTCAGTTAATAGCCTTTTGCACATAATTGAATAAAATATAAACTAGAGATGAATAACTGGGCATTTGGGTCTAGCCCACTAGCAAAGCCCAAGATGGCCATACAGCAATGTACACAGTTTTGGGATATTTATAATAAAGAGATGTTGCTCGGGTTCCTACTTGAGCAACCCATATTCTCCTCTTTAAGCTCTCATTCTCTTTCATCTTCTCTCTTCTTTCTTTGATTCGAACATCAGTGGTGCGCCCTTTAGAGTGTACCAGAGGAGGAGGCGTCGTCGACAAAGTACCAGAGCAGAGGAATTGAGGTGGATGGACGACGGGTCCATCGGACCCACTTTCTGACGCGCTGTGAGTACAGGAGTAGCATGACCGCACCCCGACCATAGATCTGTGGGTCGGATTTCACATCCTACCACACGGGTGTTCATCCCGACCATAGATCCATGCATCGGATTTCACACCCTACTATATGGGTGTTTTCGTTTTGGACTTTTTTGTTATTTTTCTTGTTTCTGGGGCTTTATTGCAACTTTCTTTATTTTTCGTCTTTTTGTTATTTTTCTTGTTTCTAGGGGCTTTAGTGCACTTTTACTTTGTCCATAGCTTAAATATACGTTGTGAGGAACCCTATTTTCATTATTATTGAATGAATAAGAATTCGTCTATTTTCTTCCTCTTTATTCAAGATATTAGGGTTTCAGGATTGACCCTTGGGTGTTGAGGATTCCACCCCGAGTTCGGGTTTCCCTCTTTATAAGATCTTCGAGGTGTAGGAAAAGGTAAGAATCATCCTCCTCCTTTTCTTTTGACGACAAAGGACATATACCTTCTCCATCTCGAACCCCTCATCCTTCACCCCTTTTGTTTCTACCCCTTTCTAGTTCGAACGGAAAAGAGGGATGGTTAGTCAGTAGAATTAGATTCAAGCTTACTCGTGGATTGACTTATGCTAGATCTGGGATATCCTCAGATCTCGAGGTCCTCCCTTTTTACTGTTTACGTGATCTTATGCTAAGGGGCATGATCCTGACGGCATAACTTCATCTTTGTGTTGAGATTTACCTAATCCCTTTGTTTGGAAACAGTTAGTTAATTGGTTTATTTATTTGAATATTCTTTAACCTGATTATACATGCATCTAGGGTTAGGTTATTACATCTCCCTGCATCATCCTTTCCCATCTTCCACCTACAAGCGGCTTCTACAAGATCAGCACCAGGTAGAAGTTTACATGCTGAAAGTGTGAGTTGAATAGGAAATATGAAGAGTTGCATAGGAAGGTAGGAGTTGAATACATGGGCTTCGGCCCAATCCACATGTTGGGGACCAAGACCCCTAAACATTTTGTACACACATTTATAATATTATAAAAAGAGAGGAGTTTAGGGTTTGCATATCCCAACTCTACACATTTTGCAATTCCCCCGTCTCCCTCTCATCTCTCTCACTCTCTCCTTCTTCCTCCTCTTCCATCTGTTTCTTCTCCATAATACCATCTTTTGATCAGTCCTACAGTAAGGTTCTGCGTGCATTGCACGTTGGCCATGTAAATGGCCCACCATTGATCATCATGTAGATCAATGGTTGGTGCCGTTTAATATCATCAATGGCAGGTAGATGGTTGCTGTCATTCTATTGCAATTGGTGGTGACTGGATGGCGGATACTCCTGGGTTTTAACTTCACTGTAGTCCTAATGTCTTGGGAAAGAAGCAACAGTTCTAGAATGTGCTTGGTCATGCTCCAAGCTGCAACGATGTTTCCATGGTGCTTGGGTGGTGACTTTGATGTTAACAGATTTGGTCATGAAAAACAAAAGGTTGGTCTAGAATTACCACAAGCATGAAAGGCTTCAATGATTTTGTCGTATATTTGCATGAAGCATGAAGCGAAGCAGCAATATATATGAGTGCAGGAGCCAGGAAGTGTTTGTTTCAAAACGTTAGCAAGTATAAAAGGTTACGAGGCAGGAGTGGGAGCGCTATCAGAAGCAGGAGAGGGAGTGCTTTGGCAGGATCGTGCAACTAAGGTTTGTCATGAAGTGGGGGCTGACTGATTTCTACATGCGGGGTGCCAAGTTCACATATTCATACAATCAGGATGTTCCGGTGATGAGTTGTCTAGACAGGTTCCTTATTTCTCCCTCTAGGGAGGACACATTCTTTGAAGTAAATAAAAAAGTATTCCTCAGAGAATGTCAGATCATAAACCAATGTCTTTCCACTATGCTCAAATCATGGGACCCCTGACTGTTCCAGTTGGAATTAATGTCGATCGAACACTTACGAGGTTCATTTTTGGTTAGGGACTGTGGGCATCCTTTGTCATTGGGGGCAGTGCGAGGCACCAGTTCAGTAGCAAGCTTTGACAGGTGAAAGCAAGGTTAAAGGAATGGAAAAAGGTTGCTTTCGGTGATCTGAAATTTTCGAAGGAGCCTCTAGAACAAGAGCACACAGATAGATTATGAGACAGTAGGAATATGTACCAAGACATTGCGACCAAGAAAGAGGAAGCTGCTGCACCGTTAGTTGCCATTTCATGGAGGGAAGATATTCATTGGAGACGACAATCCATTGACAAATGGATCAACGAAGGGGACAACAATATGCCCTACATCCATAAGATTGCAGGTGCACACAGAAAAGCGAATTGGTTCTCCTCGATCAAAGAAGGTGATGTGACTATATGGTAAAATTGAAATCTTACATTCTCATTTTTTTAAGGAGCCTTTTGTGAAGAGTTCCCCTTGAGACTGTTGTTAGGAACTTAGGAGGGGTTGAGTTCGGTGACATCTCTGTTGAGCAACCTGCGGAACTGGAAGCATCCTTCAAACCACATGAGGTTCCTGCTGCCATATTAGATGCCAATTGAACATCCAGGTCGGATTGCTTCCCATTAACCTTCTTCGAAAGTTGCTGAGATGTGATCAAGGAAAATTTAACAATGGTTCTCAGTGAATTTCATTATCAGGCTACAGTTTACAAATCGTTAGGTGCTTCCACTGCATTAGCTCTGAAGAAAGAAGGGAAAGAAACAGTCTCAGACTACAGACCAATCAACCTTAATAGTAGTGTTTACAAGGTGATTGCCAACACATTATATGGGAGATTGGGGAAGAGTGATTGACTGCGTAATTTCTGCATCCCAAGTGCTTATATTCTTCGTAGATCAGCTCTTTGATCAACCGTTCTATGCCAATGAGCTTGTTGACAAATAAAGTAGGAATGAGCTAACTGGATTTATGTTCAAAGTAGATATCGAGAAGGCTTACGGTTGTGTCAATTGGGAACTTCTCATATATGGTCACACAGCATTTGGCATCAAATGGCAAAGCTGGATCAGAGCCTGCATTCCTCCCATGGTTCATTAATCTAACAAATGACACACTCAAAGGCTTCTTCAAGGGTGAGCCTGGCATCTATCAAGGGGACCCTCCATCCCCATTACTCCTTTGTTGTTTGCTGAATCATTGCCCAAACTGTCGAAGTGGGCTGTCAAGTTAGCATTATTAGGGTATGCGTTTGGGTAAATGGGAAAACGATGTGACCCAAATTAAATATGCACACAATACTTTGTTATTCGGAGACGAGACAACTTGGTGGACAAAGGCTTAAAATCTAAGGGATATTCTGCTTTTCGAAGTGGTTTCAGACCCGAAGGTAAATGTGACAAAAGCAGAATCACAAGTGTAAACTTAGACATTGAGCCTGTAACTGCTATCATAAAGGAAATAGGGTGTGGGCTACCTACTTTCCCAATGAATGATCTGGTAATTCCTCTTTTTATAGGCATATCTAAGAAAGAAATTTGAGATGGCCTGATCAAAAAGTACAACAGGAAGTTAGCTACTTGGAAATGTAACCTACCTACTATCATTTGGAAGAAAAATTACTTTTAATCAAATCTGTTCTAAAAAGTTTACTGCTATATTTGTTGTCTATTCTGACATACCTAATAAAAGTCGCAAACATAGAGTTGAGCACAGAAAAGGTTCATTTGCAAGGACTTAAGCATCATAGGTAGTGTGAAGATGTCTGCAAACAAATCCATTCTGGGGGTTTGGGCCTTAAAAAACATCATAACGATCGATATAGCCTTGTTGGGTAATTAATGCAGGGGCATTTTCACACCTGGCTCGAGTGGGGTGGCTTGTGGGATGCGGCACACTTGGGGTGGGTGGCCCGTGTGAAGTGGGCCCCACCTGTGTGAGGCAGGTGGCTCGTGTGATGCGGAACCCATGTGATGTGGGGCCCATGAGGAGTTTGGTTGAAGACCTAACCCATGAGATGTAGGGTCTAAGCTATGAGATAAAGGGATTAATTCACCGCACTCTATCAATTTGAGCTTTTAGAGTAAGTGGTTAGTTGTCCTGCGTCAAAGTCGTATCATAGCAGGAGGTCTCGTATTCGAGACTCCTCACCGATGGTGATTAATGTAGGGACATTTTCACACCGGCCGAGGACCTAACCCATGGGATGTGGATTGTGCTCCCGTGAGAGGCGGGTGGCTCGTGTGATGTGGAACCCATGTACTGTGGGGCCCACGAGGGGGGTTCAGCAGAAGACCTAACCCATGAGATGTGGGGCCTGGGCTATGAGATAAAGGGATTGATTCGCCATGCTCTATCATTTCAAGCTTTTAGAGTGAGTAGTTAGTTGTCCTGCGTTAGTAATTGGTGGTGGATAATGGAAAATAGCAAATCATCTTTGTTGAGTGTTCTGGCTGCAAACAAAATTTTGCATTGCAGAAGATAGGCAAGGCCACGGGACATCAATTGTGCTTCTTGCATGGCTGGTTATAATATATTGCAAGCAATTTTATAGGCTCAGTTTTTTCTGTTTTAACCACTTCTGACATGGAGTTAGCAAAAGAAATAGACTGCATCTTTAGGAAGAATTGTGATGCTCGGACATGTCGTTAAGTGAATCTTTTGAGTTGATATATGTCCTATCTATCAATAAAGGCACTGCAGTTGATCAATTCTTTCAGAGGTTGGGTGGCAAATTAGTCAGGAGCACTCCTTCAGATTCAATTTAAAAGATGAAGCAATCAACAATCTTGCAAGTCTGTTGGATACCTTACAGGGGGTTTATATCCCTAGGATAGGCATATCTAGGCCTCACAAGCAGATGTACTATCTTTAGTCAATTCTCTTTACCTGGTGTTGTCTGAAGGTGATTCTTGTAGATCATTGTCATATAAGAGGATTTGGTCAGCAACTATTCTTCTTAAGATTAAAGCCTTACTATGGCTCGCCTCAAGATCTTAATTGTTGATCATCTCAAGCACAGAGGGACTGCAACGTTAAATAGGTGCTTCATGTGCTATGTTAATGAAGAATTGTTTGACCACCTCCTTATCCACTATTAGTTTGTTGAAGACGTTTGGGCAAGCAGTCATTGCCAAATTCAGCATAAGTAGGTTTTCCAAAATCTGTTTTCGAGCTGACTGAGGGCTGATCAGCTTCGGCTTGGGGTTCATCAGGCGTCTTCTGCAGAGTACGGTGGTGCAAGCTTCGCTTTGGTCTATTTAGATTGAAAGGAACAGCGGGATCTTCAACAGTAACGCTTCTTTGATGAGTGCAGCTGTGAACAAGATTTTTTTTTTTTGAGTATTAACTGAAGAATTCATTAAAAGGAAAGGGAGAACAAGAAGGGGAAAAGCCCGCTGAGAAGGCAGCCAAACACCTTTTAAAAAAAGAGAAAAATTACGACTTGACAGATTAACCACACTACAGGCCCATTCAATGATAAATTGATGCACTCTCTTGACTATGAAGTCCACCGAATTGGAAACATCTCTAAAACACCTACTATTTCTTTCTTCCCAAACTGCCCACCAAACGGCTAAAAGAGACATTCTCCAAACCAGAGAAATATCTTTACCCAGGGAGACACTATGCCAAGCTGAGAGAAGACCATCCGTAGAGTGAGGGAAAGTCCAGGAGACCGCGAACGAAGAAAGCAGGACTGACCATACCTGATGGAAGAAAGGACAGTGAATGAATAGATGGTCTATCGTTTCTTCATTTGCCATACAGCAGATACAAATATTGGAGATAATCATTCCCCTTTTTCTTAGATTGTCAACTGTAAGGACTTTCCTCTTCCCCACTAACCATCCGAAAACTGCAATCTTGGGAGGAACTTTATATTTCCACACTTTAGCTGTCATCACCTCATCGATTAAAACTGATTTCCTGCCAATACAGAGATATAGGGATTTCACTGAAAATAACCCCTTTTTGTCGGGTCTCCAAACAAGCCTATCATTTTGAAGAATATCTGGATTACATTTACCAATATGATCAAGTAATGCAGCAAATTCTCCAATTTCCCAGTCATGAAAGTTCCTTCTGCATGGGGGATGCCAGACAACGTCATTACCATGGATTGAGTAGCAATCAGCAACTGCAATGGATGAGATGGGAGCCAGACGATATATTGAGGGGAAATCATCTTTCAAAACCGAAGAACCTGCCCAGGTATCTTCCCAAAATCTGGTTTTATCTCCTTTGCCTATAGAATGACCGATACTCCTGCGAACTTCCTCATTAGAACATAACACACCTCTCCATAGAGCAGAGGCTCTATAGGAAGAAGAGTCTTTAGAACACCAACCTTCAAACGTGCGCCCATATTTGCATTTGATCAGAATATTCCATAGAGCCCCATTTTCTATCCCAAGTCTCCACCACCACTTGCCTAGCAGGGCCCGATTCATAACTTTAAGGTTTCTAACAACAGCTCCTCCTCCTTGATATTGCTGACAAACCTCTTTCCAATCAACCAAATGAAATTTCTTCTTTTCCTCCATCCCTTGCCAAAGAAAGTCACATCTTAGTCTTTCCAATATAGCGAGAATCTTAGCCGGACATTTGAATAGAGACATAAAATATATGGGAAGATTAGAGAGTGCCGCTTTAATCAAAGTAAGACGACCTCCTAAAGATAAAAATCTGCATTTCCACCTGGGTAAATATGATTCAAACCTATCGATTACTTTATCCCATAAAACCAACGGAGGTTTACCTACGCATAAAGGGCGCCCAACAAAGGTTGTCGGGAGAGATCCCAACGCGCAATCGAAAAAATCAGCAAAAACTCTGGATTCAGCTTCATCCAGATTGATGCGAAACATCCTTGACTTTCTCAGATTCACTAAGGCCCGAAATCGGTTCGTAACAACGGATAGAGGTATGGAGAATACTGACTTTGTTGAGATCTGCCTCACAAAAAAGAAGAGTATTGTCTGCAAATTGAATGTGAGATATAGGGGAGTCCATGCCTTTCACCTTGAAGCCACCGATAATGCCTTTTGCCTGGCCTTTGCTCAACATACTTGAAAGGGCCTCTCCCACGATAAGGCATAAGAAGGGGAATAATGGATCTCCCTGCCGCAGACCCCTTGAACTCTGAAAGAAACCTTTGGGGGACCCATTTATAAGAATCGAGAAGAATGCTTACCCGATACATTCCTTCATCCAAGATACCCATTTGATCCCGAAACCCATCCTATGAAGCATATATTGAAGAAAATTCCAATCAACGTGATCGTAAGCCTTCTCTTAATCAAGTTTGCATAAGAGGCCCTTGGATCCAGATTTATGACTTGAGTCTAGACATTCAAAAGCAATGAGGGCACTATCAATGATTTGCCTATTCGGGATAAACGCACTTTGATTATGAGATATAATCTTGCTTAAGATCCCCTTCAATCGAGAAGCTAGAACTTTGGCCAAAATTTTGTGGGGCCCACCGAGGAGACTGATCGATCTAAAGTCATGCAAAGATTCTGCTCCATGAATTTTAGGGACAAGCACAATAAAGGATGCCCCCATCGATCTGGACAACCTACCTTTATCGTGAAATTCCTTGACAAAGGCCATCAAGTCTCCCTGAATAATTTCCCAAAAATGCTGAAAAAACAAAATCAGAAACCCATCCGGACCAGGGGCCCTGTCTCCTCCCAACGCTTGCACCGCATCCTTAACCTCTTCTATCGTAAACTCGGATTCAAGGAATGAAGCTTCCAAGTCAGAAATACACTTAAATGAGAGGAAGTCCAGCTTTGGTTTGCGTCAATCTTATGCCTGAAGGAGTTTTCTGAAAAAAGAAATAGCCTCCTCTGATATAAGATGTTTATCTTCAATAGGCACTCCATGCACCAACGGACTTTTGATCTTGTTCTTTCTGGCTTGCGCGCTGGCTAGAGAATGAAAATATTTGGTATTTTTGTCTCCTTCCTTTATTCATTTACTTCTAGATTTCTGCCTCCACGATATCTCGTCTTCAATCACCCTAGCTGAGTAATCCTGGACTAGCTTAGATCTTCTGGACCAAATTGCATTATCCCTCGGGCTATCTTCTATCGCGAAATCTATGGTCTGGATTTCGACCAGGATGGCAACTGTTTCTTCTTACCTTTTACGAAGATCAAACTTCTTCCATCCTTTTATCTACTCCTTCATCATAATCAGCTTTTGGCTTAATCTGTACCCTGCATACCCATCGACCTTGAAACCTTTCCACCAATCTGAGATGAGCTGCTAGAAACCTTCAATCTTTAGCCAAGATAAATCAAATCTGAATGGTTTCGGACCCCAATTATCCTCCTCCAAAGAGAGAATAAGAGGACTGTGTTCGGATGTAGGACGAGGCAGAGCAAATTACGAGGGTAGAGGAAACGCTTGGATCCAATCCCCTAAAAGAAGAAATCTGTCCAACCGCGCAAGAATCGGGTCCGCTCTCTGATTAGACCAGGTAAATCTTGAACCGGTCAGAGGAAGATCCACCAATTCTTGAGAGTCGATCCAGCGAGAAAAGGAACGCATTGCTGAAGAGACTCTGCCAGCATTGGATTTCTCCTTCGCGTAACGCATAATGTTAAAATTGCCTCCAATGCACCAGGGACCATCGAAAATTTGCCTGACTACATTCAATTCATCCCAAAAAGCAGTTCTTCTATCTTCTTGGTTAGGACCAAGAACCAAAGAAATTAGACAAGAAAAGTCCGAGCTAACCTGTTTGAGAATAACCGAAACCGAGAATACACCAACCCAACTACGCTCCATGGACCACAGAGACGAATTCCAGGCTATCAAAATACCACCCGCTCTTCCTATCGCATTTAACGGCACCCACTTCGCATC
Organism: Magnolia changhungtana; assembly: GCA_030180095.1. Lineage (NCBI taxonomy): Eukaryota > Viridiplantae > Streptophyta > Magnoliopsida > Magnoliales > Magnoliaceae > Magnolia > Magnolia changhungtana. The sequence continues at coordinate 2,049,969 of JASAUF010000647.1, read as the reverse complement.
TGCTTCCTTCCGGAGAGAGCCCATCAAATTGCTATTGAATTCCTGGACTTTGGTTTCCTGAAGGCAGATAATTTCTGCTTTACTTTTGCCGATGATATCTTTTATCAGACTTCTCTACTTCTTAGAGCCCACCCCTCTAACGTTCCATGAAAGAATAATCATCTAAGAAACAGATCTTCCTCATCGGCCTCCTCTAATACTACCCAACATTATTTCCTTACTGTAAAAGGAACTGGATTAAAGACTGTAATTCTCTGTTTCTTCTTGACTTGGGAGATTGGATTCTAGGGGATTTGGAACATTGTAGGGGGCGACCGCGAGTCTCAATGCAGTGAAATAGAGCAATAAAATCTTCAAGATGGTCTCCAAACGAAAGACCTAATGATCTCCCGACATGGCCCACAGCGTCCCTTATCCATCTTTTCTTTTCTGAATAGAGTCAACTAGCTTCGCCCTCTACACTACAATATCCTTCTCTGACATATCAGCATCACCAAAAACTTGTGACCGACTCCCCATCCTGATCTGAAGAGGATTTGCTTTGATAATACCTTCCGCATCTTCTTCCTGAAAGAGAGCTAAAAGGGTTGAGTCTGACATAATCTCTGATTGGGAAACGGAACGGGGCGAAGAACAACTCAAAGCATTGGCTTGCTCTGAGAATGGAGAGTCAGGACTGGAATCGGAGAGATCTCCGCCTTCCAATGCTAGAAGATGGGGAGGGAAGTCTGATTCGCAACTAGACTCGGGACCCTTAAAGACGTTCACAACTAGACATTCATCTCTTTGATGTCTGGAAAGAAGCTAGAGCGGAAGCTTCCTGTGTAGATGCTCGACAGCTGCTAAGATAACTTCCGGACGCAGAGGTTTGGAGATAAGTTGTTGTTCGGAAGTGGGATCTGACCGAAGAGAGAGGTTGAGATTCAATGATAGTTGGTTCGGAACTTCCGAATCACCCGTCTGATGCTTAGATGAGGACCCGAGCCTCCCGATGGACTCCATCTGTCTGTAAAGGGCCAGCGCTCTCGACAGGTGTCATTGAGGAGAGGTTGGGGTTAGAAGACTTATGGACCCATGCGCAATTGATGATAGTCCTTCTTCGCCGTCCACCTGTGCGAAGGAGAGGGATCTCTACCCTTGATGGGGTGACACGTATCACTTAATAAAGTAACCATGTCAACATTTTTCCCGATCTAACCACTTCGATCTACACCTTCCACATTTCGAAAACTATCAATATGATGATGACAGTTGTCCCCTGGTAATACTGATAGACCTACTGAGCACGGTATCCGATTATCTCTCTGCAACAATGGGCCTAAGGAGTACTAAAGACGTGCTCCTTCTTCTTCCCCGACTGACCCAGAAACGGATGATGAATGAATTGGTTCTCTAGACCTCCAAAGGTCACCCCATCTTGGGATCGGGGCATTTTTGGCCTCTTGTTGGATTGGAAGAATCGCCGTTCTCTCATCAGTCATAGCTTGGATGTAGGATGGTAATGTCTCCCCCTTCCTACTACGAATCCTAGCTCTGATGACTCCCAACTCATCATCCCTCTTCGTTTTGGGATCCAACTCGATGAGTTGACCTAGACGAGAAGCAATAGAGAGAAAATTCTTCATACCATAATTCCAAAGGGACCGACCACATCAGTATACATACCTCTTCGAATCCGAACATGGAGAATTCTTCCCATCTCTAAACTGAAATAACCGGACCGTCTTTATGAAGAACTCCTGCCATTATTAAGAGGTCTATGTTGTACTCTGGACTCATCCTAATCCACAACTCATTGAATCCGATAGGTTTTGATTGTATAGCATGTTGCAGGAGCACTGCAGCACTCATCAAGCCATCGCCTAACTTGTGCTATAGAAGCACCCTCCTTGGTGATGGCGACCACCGAATCCTGCAGAGCTATTTTTGATTTTTCAAATGTTGATGGATTGACGAATATACCTCTGTCATCGTTTTTTACTGGCTTCTCTGCTTCCCTACCCTTTATATTATGCCCAATGTCTTCTCTATTTGGGTCCACCTCTCGTGTAGAGGTGTCATCTCTCTTGTTGAGAAGGATCTCTTTGAAGGAGATTGAACCCTGTTGAAATGTATTTTTGGAGTTGTTGTTCCTATAAGACGTCTGAGGCGATTTAGGCAGCTGGGGCCTTTTTCCTGGTTTAACCCTGAGTTCCGATCTGAATCTCACCCTTTGAACTCGCATTTTTGCACCCCCGAAACTCTCACCATCGAGGATTTGAATCGCCTTATGAAGCTCACTCTCAGAGCTCATTCTAACCAACGCAAATCCCCTATAGGTGCCATTTGCTTTATTCCTTGGCATTACAACATCCATCACGATACCAGCCCTACCAAACACTCTGGCAAAATTGATGGGAAGCCATCCTGCTGGATATCCCTTGACAAACAAGGTTGGGTAACTGGCCACATCCCTATTTCTCTTCCTAGGTAGGATCTCTTTCCTAAATTTCTTTGAAACTAAGACCCAATCTTCCCCTTTATCTCGTCAATTGGAGGGTACAATCGCCCCCTTTTCCGTCGCACTGGTTCCGCTCGCTTCCCTATTTGCCGTCATCTCCGTTACTACTATTCTGTGAGGGGAAACCGCTTCTGTTTCTGTCCCCACTACTGCTACCTCCCCTGCCTGAAATGGCTGCTCTGTCATCGGTTAATGTTAACCTTGATTGTTATCCTCTTTTCCAACATTGCTAAACAAAATGTTAACCTTGATTGTTATCCTCTTCTCCCAAGAAGAGATGATCAATAGACAAGTGAAATCAGAACAATTTCAAGAAATTCAGGCTTATAATTGAAAGGACAAGGGCCAAATCCAGATTCAGAGGCTTCGCTCAATCTGTAATGATTCTGAATCAGGAGGAGGTCATCCATTGCTGGTGGCAACATCCAAAGTCTGTCGTTGTAGGGACAACTCCTCCAGATGACAGCTATGAAATTAATTTCTATGGTATTTTGCCAATCCCGAGATAGCAGAGTGCGAGTAGTTCTTCGAGACAACAATAGGGCAAATGCAAGTTGACACCTGACCCTGTTTGAAAGATGCCTAAAAATGAGTTTATCCCGTTTTAGTTAATAGTAAATAATATGTATTAAGGACGTTGTCTAAAAATGTGATGAGGGGTCTACCAAACAAGGCCTAGGGCTGTGAGAAAAAATTTTCCCCATCTTATGAAAGATAAAAGCACCACAAGGAAAATTTAACCTTGCTGCACCAGAAACTGTGGACTAGAAACAGTTTAGCCCTTTGGTTGGCCATTCTTAGGGCTAAACATGAAAAATGGGGTAGCTAGAACCTTGAAAAGCCTTTGGTTGGCCATTCTTAGGGCTAAACATGAAAAATGGGGTAGATAAAACCTTTAAAAGCCTTTGGTTGGTCAGCACCTTTAAATGAGAACAGGGAAAGCAGACAGTTTGACTATCTGGAGTAGCTGGACGGCAGACTGGATCTTTGTAATAAGGTGCAGAAGTGACATTTGAACTCTGGTCAACTTATACACATCATGGCCTCAGATATGTCCTTGCACAAGAATTTGGTTCATGAAATAAGAACTAGAGATCATCTCAACTGGTATACTGCCACTGCTAATACCAGTGCTTCTACTACTACCATAAATACTATTAGTAAAGATAGTTTTATTGAAGAAAATCTGGAAAAAATAAGGAAAGAGAAACAGCAGACTTAATTCCAGGGCAGAATAAAGAAAGAAAACAACAGGAGAACAGGGAAAGCAGGCAATTTGACTATCTGGAGTAGCTGGAGGGCAGACTGGATCTTTGTAATAAGGTGCAGAAGTGACATTTGAACTCTGGTCAACTTATACACATCACGGCCTCAGATATGTCCTTCCACAAGAATTAGGTTCATGAAATAAGAACTAGAGATCATCTCAACTGGTATACTTTCTACTGCTAATACCAGTGCTTCTACTACTACTATAACTCCTATTAGTAAAGATAGTTTTATTGAAGAAAATCTGGAAAAAATAAGGAAAGAGAAACAGCAGACTTAATTCCAGGGCAGAAGAAAGAAAGAAAACAACAGGAGAAGGAAGAACTGATGACTAACTCAGAATGCCACCTCCAAGATAACAGCCAGCCTCAGAAACACCTATTCCTTCATCCATTTTATGTGTTAGCTTCTCCTTCAATAACTAAAAAACCAGAACACTAGGATCTAAAAGTCCTCAGCCCAGTTAAGCAACGCCATGACTCCGACCTCATAAGAGCTTGTTCCCCTAAAGAGCCAATGAAAAAAAAAAAAACATCACCACAATGCCCGAATGATCGTTAAAATAAATCCCAATGCCACAACTTTTCTAGGTCACGACAAGAACATCTGTAGAGTCAATTTGATGATTCCTTCATGAGGGGGCCCCACTTTTCGAGAATCCAGAATTTCGTTGTTACAAGTATAATGCACCTAGTCATGGGGCCATAAATTTCTCTAGCAGAAATGCAGCCCCTTTGTGGATCTACCCCAGTCTACGCCTCTTCCATGGAGTCCTTCCCCTGAAAAATTCTCTATTTTCTTTCCAGGCAGATTGTCATGCCCCGCAATCCAGATACTGAGTGTGCACCCTCAGACCCGAGTTACGGTCCATGACTCGTACACTCAATATAGTTAAATCAGTGAATCACATCATTTTAATAGTGGCATAATATAATCCAAATGCTATGTTCTCATTAACATCCATCAATACACTCATATCAACCACTAATCCATTCACAAACATTCATCACTACACATCCATAATAATCGAGAACACTAACTAAAACATTTTTGTACATGCATTTGAAACTTTTATTAAGTCATTGTTCAGAATCATCAAGGTATTAAAAAATTAGAAAATCTAAATAAGATGCCATTTCAAAACAGAAATGAGAACAATAATAGGAAAAACGTGTCCCATTTAAACATTCTATTAATCCAGCGTAGTAAGCTCGTCTTCGATTAAATGTAGCCATTGTTCCTGTGGATCATCCATTAGTTTGGCCTCATGTTCTTGCTCTTGAGTCATTATATCTGCTTCAATTCCATCCGTACGATTTTTCCATCAATACACCGTTAGCTGGCTAGGCCCAGTGAGTGAATCCATCATGGTTTGTACACGATACAAATAAAATGATACACACAAGTAAAGCATAACAGTCGAATATAAAAATCAGAAATACAATGCAAATGATGTAATTAATGCGAATGATGCATCAAGTGGGTATAAATAGAAACCATCCACTCGCTTGGGTTGGATATCGGCAACCCATATTTGCACTCAATAGGCTTCTACCATTGGTAGGCATGGGCAAGGCCCGTATCCTCCCCCCAGCAGGCTTCCACACAGTGGGGCTTCTGGAGGGTACAATTGGTTGTCCCCTAGGTAACCGACTAACCGTACAAGAGCGTTAATGATACAAGGCATGAATGTTTAACGCATTAATAATCATATAAACTGTTAGACACATCTCTCTCTATATGAGAGGCATTTCACATGTTCATAATTCCGAGAACGTCTCGGCACTAATCGGTCCATAATCAATTTAATCAAGTCATTCACAATCATAATAATAACAACCAACCATAGCAATACAACAATTTATTTTAATCATATGGAGATGAAACAAGTTGGGATCACTCATCTGATGATTTGGTGAGGAAAGTTAGGGAGAAATCCGATGGAGCAAATCAGGAAATACCTATAATCCATATACAGTGCACCACAATATTAAAAATGAATAGATGACAAAAGATCGAGTTTATAAACCCCTGGATTTGTTTTGATCACTGAGACCATAAATGGGAGTGACTCTTAAGTTCTACAAGGTAATGTACCTAATGGATATGGTTTATCTTATTTATCTCAGCCAAAAAGTGATGCAAGATGATGAAAATTATCCTAGGATGCAAGATGAGATATCAATTACATTAATTTCAGCAATCAACATGCAAAATCAAGCATATCCTCATAATGGATATAAAAATTCAGATTTATAATATGAAGATCCTAGGTTTTCACATACACGGTGCACGAAAATATAAAATAGTTCAAGAGTGGCCCACTTGGAAGTAGGGACTTCCAATCTAGCATAGGCACATTTCACACTCAAGGGAATAACTAGTAGGTTTTATGATTAGGGTTAAGAAGGGAAAATTTTATAATATGGAGAATTAGGGTTAATGGGAATTGGGGATTTTGGAATTAGGGTTTTTAGAAAATTGAAGATCTAGGGTTTAGAAGGTTGTAATGGAAGAAAAAAAAAAAAAACGAGAAGAAGAATACCTTTCGAAGAAGAGGAAGAGGAAGGATGTACCTTGGAATCCACCACCAAACAAGTTTCTACCCTTTCACAATTTAATTGGAATGGAGGAGTTTTTTTTTTCAAGAAAAACCCTAGAAAACAATAAGGAAAATTCCTTCACACAAGAGAGCTTCTCTCTTCTTTTTTTTTTCTCAAATCTCCACTAGGATTGGAACTCCACTCCACTTGTGGTTTTATAATTAAAAATTCACAATTAAATCCAGCATAATTACAACTATGCCACTCACTTGTGAAGTGGCCCATCATCCAAAATAAGAAAACTAAAACATAAATTATCAATCTCAACCATCAAATAACTCTTAAAAATAACAAAAAAAAAAAACATTAAAAAAAAAAAAAAAAAGATCAAAGTCCAAGGGGCCCATATCTAAAAACTTTGGTGGCCCGATGGCTTGATCGACAAGATCCAACAGTCGAATCGACATGAAAATAGAAATCCTATGACTAACATCCTAAGCAACCCACATGCATCATCCCAAGGCGGGTTCTTCCTAATGCACGTCCAATGCATGTGGAGTCTTCAAAATGGCCTGGTGGGCCCCATCTGAAACTCGTCTCCCATCCACAAAGAAAGATGCGCTGATGTGAGTGGTCGTTTCTGTCTCTGGTATACTGAGTAGGTCTTCTAATGTCCCTATCAAAAAGACAAACTAAATATCTTATAAGAAGACCTACACATGGATGGCTTGAATCTTGTAACAACATGCTATGATGACACATTATATCATGTGGATGTGTTATCCTAAGCACGCCTGTGGCTTGAATAAGTTTTACCATACATCCATATATGGTAGAAATAGTGTTCGAATTATTTCCGATATTATCAAAATATCTCCGATATTATCTTTATCTCTAGCTCAGCGATACTGATAACACTGGTAGTGATACCAATAACACTGGTAGTATAAAAAATTCCAAGTATTAGCAATGTATCGCTAAGTATCGCCAACGTATCAATATCGATAATATAATCGCCAATATTTTCAACTACGTAAATTCAAGGCGTCGCTTGTATTGCCAATGCATCAATATCACCAATGTATTGCCCATATTTTCGACTATGTAAATTCTAGGTAATGCTTATATCATAAGTGTATCGACGATATTTCAATAATATCGCCAACGTATTGATATCATCAAATTTTTGTTTATTAGGAAAAAAAAAATTATTTCAATTTTTTTTCATGGTCACATGGTTGTATCGTGTTCAATTTTTCATTGATAATACCTTGATCTTATCAATATCGCAACATGCGTGATATTGAGACCACAATCTTTTATTTTCTTTCTAATTGTTGATGGATTTCTTGGTCAAATATCATGTGTTGTTGATATTTTGCAATATCGATGCATGTTTGAGTGAAAGGTTGGATGGTTAAATAGGTTGGATGGGATGGTTGAACTGCTTTCTTACAAGTTACAACGACACATGCTTTTAAGGCCCCATTAAATGGAAACTTGTTATGTATGTATTCTTTTTGCAATTTTTTTATTTCTAAATATACAAATATGTACATTTTAACATCTCCTGAAGTTTCGCTGAAAATTCTACCAATTTCCCATGTTTCCCCACATTTCCAGTTATCAGCGATATTATCGGCGATATCGATATTGTTTCCATATCCTTGGCCAGCAAAACTTGTAGCGATACCGATATTTCGAACACTGGGTAGAAATACATTACATTATGTATACCTAACACATTTTTTTCATCGTCGGTCCTACTACAAGGATCTAAACCGATTACATGGTTATCATCATTGTGGTGAACCTTGGGAAGAAATTTCGGTCTAATCCAAAATTTGTGAGAGCCACAATAACCTAGAAGATTATCGTACAACCACCATTGTTTTCTTACGGTACGAGCCACACAAATTTTGGATGTCCTAAATTTATACCCCAAGTCCAAAGTGGCATTCCAAATCAAATGGACGGGATTGATACAACGCATATATCACCGACAACCTCATGGCCTAAGATGGTTTCCGACGTTTGGAAACTGCACTCGATTTCCAACGTTGGAGCCGAAAATTTATGTTTATTTATTTATTTAGAATGGGTCCCATAATTATCTGAGCCATGGGTGATACGGGTAATCCTCACATAGGGGTGAGCACAAAAATCTCCTCGAAGCAACAATTTTATGGGCCACGGAATGCTCAATATTAACCATTCATTTTTCACTGTTAAAGGCATTGTGGTCCACCTAAGTTTTCATTCGAGTTAATTTTTCAACCCCAAGTTGAGTGATCCAAACATGTTTCATCTCCATATGATTAAAATAGATTGTTATATTACATTGGTTGGTTGTATTATGATTACAATTGTGAATGACTAAATTGAATTGATTATGGACTGATTAGTGCCAAGATGTTCTTGGAATTATGAACATGTGAAATACCTCTCATATAGAGAGATGTATATAATAGTTTATATGATTATTAATGCATTAAACATCCATGCTTTGCATCGTTAACACTCTTGTACAGTTACCTAGGGGACAACTCATTGTACCCACTAAAAGCCCACTATTTGGAAGCCTGCCCAATGGGGGGATGCGGGCCTTGCCCATGCCTACTAATAGTAGAAGCCTGCTGAGTGTAGATGCGGGTTGCCGATATACAAGCTAAGCAAGTGGATGGTTTCTATTTATACCTACTTAATGCATCATCAACATCATTCATAGCATTTGCATTGTATTTCTATTTTTTATGCTCGATTGTTATGCTTTACTTGTGTGTATTATTTTAATTGTATCATGCACGAACCATGATGGGTTCACTCACTATGCCTGGCCAGTTGACGGTGTATTGATGGAAAAACCGTATAGATAGAATTGAAGCAAATACAACGACTCAAGAGCGAGAACATGAGGCAAACTGGTGAATGATCCACGGGAACAATGGCCATATTTAACCAAAGAGAAGATTACTGCGCTGGTCAATAGAATGATTAAATGGGACATGTGTTTCCTATTATTGTTCTCATTTCTATTTCGAAATGGCATCTTATTTAGATTTTCTAATTTTATTTTTTTTTATACATTGATGATTTTGAATAATGACTTAATAAAAGTCTCAAATGGGTGTATAGAAATGTTTTACTCAGTGTTCTCGATTATTATGGATGTGTGATGGTGAATGTTTGTGAATGGATTAGTGGTTGACATGAGTATATTGATGGATGTTAATGAGAGCATAAAATTCAGATTATATTATGTCATTATTAAAATGATGTGACTCATTGATTTAACTACACTGAGTGTACAAGTCATGAACCGTAACTCGGGTCTAAGGGTGCACACTTAGTATCTGAATTGCAGGGAGTGACAGAATGGTGTCAGAGAGAGGCTTTTTTGTAAAACCTAATGTGACCTGTAGGTTATGTGCCCCACTCATGTACATAATTGGTAGGCCTCCTTGGAATTAGAAACATAACACTGAAGATTTTATATTTGAATGTTGAGTGAAATAATAAAAGTAGAAACAAAATTTTGGGTTCCCTATTTATTGATATGTAAATTAAAATTTTTTTTAAAAAAAAAAAAAAAAAAAAAAAAAACACTAAGTAGGATGTTCCTTGCACTCTGATTTGAGTACATTTTATGTTAAGATAGGTTAGTTTAAAGCATAATAAATTTTAAGGATATTTAGTCCACAAAGTCCTACTGGACAACAATGGGTAGCAGGAATCACCTAACTTGGAAAATTCATAACTATAAAGGTACTACGATCGAGGCGATTCAAAAGCCTAATCGAAGATAAACAAGTCTAAATAAAAATAAAAATAAATAGAAAATCCGAATCCAATAGTCACTATGCTAATTTGGGGATTTAGTACAAACTGGTCAGAATTCGTCAAATTCTGGACAAGTCTGACTGCAGCAATTTTAAAATTTTTTGTGGTTGGAAGATCAGCTATAATTTTACAGAGATACCACTTGTAATAGGATTCCCAAAAAAAATTTGGATTTAATTTGATAATTACCTTTATTTAAAATAATATTTTTTTCTGAAGTACTTTGTTTAGAGTGTGTGTGTGTGTGTGTGTGTGTGTGTACCCATAATCCCTACTACATTATGAAATTCCTTTCTTATATGAACATATTGATGGGTTTTTTTGACCCGTTGTCCTTTCGCAACTGGGATGCGCAAAGTCCTTTCGCAACTAGGATGCGCAAGTCCTTTCGCAACTAGGATGCGGAAAGGAGTTTCCTAAAACTATAAAAAGGGGTCCCTAGGATTTTTCTATATATATTGTGTTGATGAGAAAAATACAAGAGGGCTATCAAAGGTGAGAGAGAGGAGAAGAGAGAGAGGCTTATAGAAGGGAGGTTACGCTCGGGGAGGTTTTTCTCTACTTTGCAATTTATATCTCGGCGCTTCTATGTCCTCATAATCGGTTAGATCTCTTCGTTTTCTCTATTTCTCTTATTGTTCATCCACTCTGCATGAGTGAAGAAGGTTGTAAACGTTCTACTTCATAGTGGATTGTTGATCGGACGACGAGTCCCGTGGTTTTTACCTCTTTGAGGGTTTTCCACGTAAAAATCTCTTGTGTGGTGTGTGATTGATGCATTGCTATTTTCATTGCTTTATTATCCATAATTCGGTTTGTTACGGAGGGCTAGATCCTAAGGTTTTGTGCAAGGCCCCAACAAAGTGGTATCGAGCTAAGTTCATTGAACGGGTAGGATCGGTTTTGAATTATGGAAGGTGGCTCAAGGATGATCGGCCTCAATGGTTCTAACTGGACCATATGGAAGGCTAAGATGGAGGACTTGCTTTATTGCAAGGACCTATATTCTCCAATCGGGCATATCGAAGAAAATCCAAGGATATGACCGATGATGATTGGAAGAAGATGGACCGAAAGGCGGTGGGGTTTATTAGACAATAGTTGGATGATTCCGTGTTTCACCATGTATCTACGAAACCTCCGCAAGAAGCTTATGGCTGAAATTACAAGGGTTTGTATGAGAGGAAGACAAATAGGTAATAAGATATTTCGATAAGGCGACTTGTAAATCTCAAGTTCAAGGATGGTGGTTACGTGGCCGAGCACATGAATGAGGTCGACAATATAGTGAACCAACTCACCTCTATGAAGATGGTCCTGGATGATGAATTGCGGGCTTTACTATTGCTTAGTTCATTGCTGACGGTTGGGAGACATTGGTGGTGTCTCTAAGTAACTCCGCGCCCGGACGGAAAGATATCCATGGAACAGGTAACCGTTGTCTCTTCAATGAGGAGACAAGGAGGAAGTCTCGAGGTCTACTCGTGAAGAGACTCTTGTGACGCAGAGAACGGAGAGAGGAAAGAACAGGAAGGGCGGGAAGGCCCGAGATAAATCAAGAGGCAAGTCGAGTAACAGAAAAGATATGAATCTTTGGAATTGTGGCAAGAAGGGCCACTACAAGCATGAATGTCGTGGTAAGAAAAACGACAAGAAAGGAAAAGGGAAGGAAGATGAATCTGATTCCACTGCAGTCGCTTCAGATGGCGACATGGTAGTTATTCTTTCTACAGATCATGACGTATGTCTCACGTCTACGAGTCAGGGCACCAACTGGGTGATAGACTCGGGAGCTTCTTTTCATGCGACTCCACGCATGGACTTCTTCACAAGCTACAAGTCAGGTGACTATGGGACTGTGAAGATGGAAAATTCTGGCGTATCAAAAATCGTGGGGGTCGGTGATATTTGTGTGAAGACCAATGTGGGCTGCGCATTGGTTCTCAAGGAAGTGAGGCATATCCCAGACCTTCGCCTCAACTTGATGTCGACGGGAAGGCTGGATGATGATGGCTATGAAAGCCGGTTTGCTAGTGGGCAATGGAAGCTCATCAAGGGTTCGTTGATCGTGGGGAGAGGAAAGAAGTGTTGCACCCTGTACAAGGCAAGTGTCAGTATGTGCAAGGGTGGGTTGAACGCAATGCGGAAGATTCAAATTATTGACATGTGGCACGGGCGTCTAGGCCGCATGAGTGAAAAAGGGCTTCAGCTACTAGCGAGGAAGCAGCTCCTTCCAGACGTGACAGGTACACCTCTCAAAACCTGTCTTGATTGTTTATCAGGGAAACAGCATAAAATTTCATTTATTAAAACTGCTTCTCATGTTAATAAAGTGCATGCATTAGATTTGGTTTATTCTGATGTTTGTGGTCCTATGAGGACAAAAACCTTGGGTGGGGCATTGTATTTTGTCACTTTTATAGATGATGCATCTAGGAGGGTTTGGGTTTATGCTTTGAAATCCAAGGACGAGGTCTTTGGTGTGTTTAAGTTGTTTCATGCTATGGTCGAGAGAGAGACAAGTAGACCATTGAAGTGCATCCGCACTGACAATGGTGGTGAATACATTGGCGACTTTCACGAGTACTGTAAGTCCCAGGGTATACGGCATGAACAGACGGTTCCCAAGACCCCCCAGCATAATGGTGTAGCTGAGTGAATGAATCGCACCATTGTTGAGAGAATCAGATGCATGTTATCCCATGCGAAGTTGTCCAAGACGTTCTGAGGAGAAGCAATGCGCACAGCGGTGTATTTGATAAATAGGTCTCCATCAGCCTCGTTGAATGGAGAAGTACCTGAGAAGGTGTGGACTGGACAAGATCCATCGTACAGTCATCTCAGGGTGTTTGGATGCGGGGGCATCCGTTCACGTACCAAAGGACGAGAGGTCCAAGCTCGATATGAAGATCGGCGGTGTGTGTTCTTAGGGTACGGTGATGAAAAATTCGGTTACGAGGTTATGGGATCCGACCGAGAAGAAGCTCGTCGGGAGCGAGAGATGTGGTTTTCTTTGAAGATCGGTGTATCGAAGACATTGGTAAGCCGAGAGAAGAACCGGCCTAGTTCGGGTGAGCTAGAGGACATGGATCCGATTACTCTACCATGGTGCCCGATGACGGGGAGTACGGAAGGTGCGAGAGGAGGACGAGAGAGTTCCTTCAGAAGATGGACCAGGGGAGCAGCCCCCACTTGATCCACCTGTTGAGTCACAGGTGAGGAGGTCATCTAGGGACAGACAGCCGTCCAAGAGGTACTCGCCGCATGAGTACATTATGCTAATCGATGGGGGAGAGCCAGAAGATTATTCTGAGGCCCTAGCCGACGAGCATAAGGGGGAGTGGTTGAAAGCTATGCAAGAGGAGATGAAATCCTTACATAAGAACCACACCTATGATATGGTGAAACTGCCTAAGGGCAAGAAAGCTCTGAGCAACAAGTGGGTGTTCAGAAAGAAGATTGAGCAGAAGAATTCACAGACGAGGTTCAAGGCCAGACTTGTGGTGAAAGGGTTTGGTCAGAGAAAAGGCATAGACTTCGAGGAGATATTCTCACCAGTGGTGAAGATGACATCCATACGGGTGTTGCTTGGGTTGGCGGCTAGCATGGATCTGGAGATAGAGCAGTTAGATGTTAAACCGCCTTTCTCCATGGTGACTGGAAGAAGAGATCTACATGCACCAACCGAGAGGGTTCGAAGTCAAGGGCAAGGAGCATATGGTGTAGGGCCGAGGAAGAGCTTGTATGGGGCGAAACAAGCTCCACGGCAATGGTACAAGAAGTTCGACTCGTTTATGTTGAAACATGGGTATGACAGAACAGAGTCGGACCATTGTGTGTTCACGCGTAAGTTCTCAGACGGTGATTTCTTAGTTACTGCTGTTATATGTTGATGACATGCTCATCATGGGAAAAGACATCAAGAAGATTGACAGGTGAAACAGAGTTGGGCAAGTCTTTTGCGATGAAAGACTTGGGCCCTTAGACAGATCCTAGGAATGGAGATAACCCGTGATGAAGCGGCGGAAGCTCGGGCATCACAAGAGCGGTATATTGAAAAGTCCTAGAGCGGTTCAATATGAATGCAACGAAGCCGGTCAGTACTCCACTAGATGGTCACTTCAGATTGAGCGACGGACGGTGTCCCAAGACGAAGCGGAGGTGGAAGAGATGCGAGAAAATATCCTACGCGTCGGTGTAGGAAGTTTGATGTATGCTATGGTGTGTACACGCCCAGACATAGCATATGCGGTTGGTGTTGTCAGCCAGTATCTTGCCAATCCTGGCAAAGAACATTGGGCAGCGGTGAAATGGATACTACGGTATCTAAGAGGCTCGTCCAGGTTGAGCCTATGCTATGGTGACGGAAAACCTGTGTTAGAGGGCTACACAGATGCAGATATGGCAGGTGACATTGACTCCAGGAAGTCTACATCGAGGTTCATGTTCACATTTGTAGGGGGAGCGGTTTCTTGGCAGAGCAAGTTACAGAAGGTCGTAGCATTGTCAACTACAGAAGCCGAGTACATTGCAGTCACAGAGGCATGTAAAGAGATGCTTTGGATGAAGAGGTTCCTACGGAACTTAGCCTAAAGCAGAGCACGTGGTCTATTGCGATAGTCGAGTGCTATACATTTGAGCAAGAATCCAAGTCGGCATTCCAAGTCAAAGCACATAGAGATTCGGTATCACTTGGATCAAGGATACTTTGGAACGTAAGGTGTTACAAACTTGAGAAGGTCCACACGGACGATAATGGGTCGATATGATGACCAAGGCCTTGCTAAGGGCAAGTTTGAGGTTTGTAGAAACCAGGGGCGGCTTAAAGAAGGTGAATCCCTCCCGGGTCAAAAAGGGGAGATTTGATGGGTTTTTTTACCCGTTGTCCTTTCGCATGGCCCAGGATCGCAAAGTCCTTTTGCAACTAGGATGCGCAAGTCCTTTTCAGAACTAGGATGCGGAAAGGAGTTTCTAAAACTATAAAAAGGGGTCCCTAGGATTTTTCTATATATATTGTGTTGATGAGAAAAATACAAGAGGGCTATCAAAGGTGAGAGAGGGAGAAAGAGAGAGAGGAAGCTTATAGAAGGCGATTACTGCTTTGGGAGGTTTTTCTACTTTGCAATTTATATCTCAGCGCTTCTATGTCCTCATAATCGGTTAGATCTCTTCGTTTTCTCTATTTCTCTTATTGTTCATCCACTCCTACGTGAGTGAAGAAGGTTGTAAACGTTCTACTTCATAGTGGATTGTTGATCTGGACGAGGTCCCGTGGTTTTTACCTCTTTGAGGGTTTTCCACGTAAAAATCTCGTGTGGTGTGTGATTGATGCATTGATTATTTTCATTGCTTTATTATCCATAATTCTGGTTTGTTCTGGAGGGCTAGATCCTAAGGTTTTGTGCGAGGCCCCCAACACATATGCCCTATACTTGATGATAAAACATATGCCCCATACTTGGTGATAAAAAAATTATTAATTAAAAACACAAATTTAGGTTTCCTTTGCAATTTTGTTGAAATATAATTTGAACTTATTTAAACCTTACTTCATATTAGAAATGTGAACATGGACCCTATACTATTTTTAAGAACCTTTGCTCCCCACATTTTGCTGTATATCGAAAATCACCAAACTTCAGAAACTCATGACTAATTAAGTATAGCTCCGATCGAAGTGAATCAAAAGGCAGATCATAGGTTAATAAATCTAGTTTAAAATTAAAATAATTAGAAATATGAATTTAGATTTTTCAATACTGAATTTAGGTTTTTATAGAATTGGTCAAAAATCGTTTGTTTCTAGATAGCCCTCACGTCCAAATTTTCAAATTTTCTGTAGACTTCAATTTATGACAAAGTTTTACAGACTAATATTAGACTTATAAATTCATCACTAGAAAATTTTATAGACCAATCCAGTGTCTGGAGCTATCAATAACATCACCGTGACCAACGCCATTAGAACCTGAAATATTTTGCATTCAACCTTGATGCATATCTCAACTCCATTCCTATTACACAATCTTGTGGCCATCTAATCAGAAAATGATACATAAATTTCAATCATGATAAGAAGATCAGCTAGATAAATACCATTTCATATTGATAAAAAAAGAAAAATCATCATTACACCTGACTCACTAAGTTGATTTTTTGGATCAACCTCTTAAATTTTTATTAGAAGCCTATAACTCGATTAATATTATCGTGACCTATGTATGAATCTAGGACAGAACTCTCTCACTGAATTTACATTGGTCTGATCAATTGCTAGTCTATCCTTGTTGAACACATCGAATCAGGCTGACAGAATCTAGACAATTCAAAACGTAGAGATAGAGGAGTCCAACTGCGCATCTAATCATTCATGACTAAATTAAGTTGATGATCTTCTCGATTGAAAATCCTATGTTTACTTCATGTATACTCTCCCCAGCCGCCAAATCCTTCCCTCACAATTTATTGAATCTCCCATATACCAAGTGCTCTTTCAACCAATCGTCGATTATCCTTATAATGATATGAATCATGGCACCATATAAAGAATGCCTGGACCCAGTACATCGAGAATGGATTACTGGCGAGTTAGGTAGTTAAGCTCTAAAATATCCTTTAGACTACTAGGTAAGACAGAGTATATCATAAGATTAGACCACCAGAATCTCCATCGTTTACCCCTCTAGTCCCGAAGGCCTGCTATAATTAAGGATTTGAAGCCACGTTGCATGTCCATGCTCGATCATTTAAAATTGACTGTGAAATTTTCCATCCGCTTGTAAACATGTCTACTTGCAAATTTAGCCGATCACCGTATCTACACCCTTGTATGTGCCTATTTAATCATTGAAAGTTGCTAACCAACAAACCCCACTTCTAAATTACAAGCTCAAAAACACCTTCCTAAGCATCCAATATCCTATCTAACTTTACATGTTTGATCTACTTTCCATCTAAACCATTGATAATACTTTTTCATAAACCGGTTGTGTTATTCCATTGTCTGAATTTGACATATATCATCCATACTTATATTTTGTCCATTCATTTGCCAACATTAATCATGTATTGTTTCATGTTGTACGACCCACCTAAGTTCTGTCAATGCCTCATCTTTGTTAGCCACAGAGTCTCGGACCGCCACCTCAAGTCATCAAACTGCCTCAGCAACATGCGTCGCTATTTACGTACCAACAATCCCCACCCTACTCTGCAGCTCAACCCTCATCCTTGAAATCATCTCCACCATATCCCTAGGGAGCGTTATGGCCTTAACCAAGGTCACAGCAGCAAGACCTTCCATAGGAAACCTATAGGTTATCTCAATAGTTACAATTATAGGTACGGGTCACAACTTCAGCCTCAAGACACACCTACACCATGACATCATTCAGTCTTACGTGTACACGCTTCAATAATGTAAAGACCCATCTCAAGGTTTCAACTATCCAACACCATCACGGTATGATATGACACAGGCATGCAAAGCAACTACTTAATAATATTAGGACTCAACGCACCACCAAATAATGCCATAGCCAAATACCAACATTCGTACAATTATAGTCGAAGGACTCACTTGATTTGTTAGATAAAATTTATGGTAGTGACTCTTTAGAAGATTAGCCAACTGAGATTAGTTATGCAAGACACACCGATTCGCAGGTGCACTACCCGACTTGAGTATACTAGATGTTGAGGACGAAATTTTTTCTTTCATGGGAGTAGAATGTAACAACCCAAAATTTTACTAAGCTAAAATTCAAAATTTTAAAAGAGAATAATCAAATTGGTTGCAACATCATCACCCTTATCTTATCTAAGGAATTGTTTTCTCTTCATAAGGGTGGGAAGTTCTCTCCAAGTAAGGGAAAAAAAAAACAAGAGAAGAAATAAGGGGGAGTAATAAATTAAGAGGAAGGAGAGTTTGCAAGGTTAGTACTTTATTTAGGATTATTTTTTTTATTTGTATTATTATGCATGGGGCCTACATGATGGACGGAGTGGATTTACCATGGGCACAACCCATGTGCACATATATCAACAAGTATGTGTATGCATGGTGCACCTTGGAGCACCTTGGGCATGTAAAATAAGGAAAAGAAGCAAAACATGTAAACAGAGACTTGTTTTGCTACGTGTTGGGCTTACTGGGGCATGTGAGGCTCAATCGATTCGGTCCATTGGATTCCGAGAATCGAAATATGACAAACCTCCAAAAATTAGGCTAAATCAACATTTGAGTGGACCATAATATCCAAAATAGAATTCAGGATATATTCACCATTGGAAGATCTATCGGGGCCGCATGGACTTCCAATGAAGATAATAATTCTTTTGACGCTTCAAAAACAATTGGGTGAACCAATGAACAACTCGGATCTCAACTAAACAATTAAGACGGCCCGAGATAAAGATGGTATATGTTTTAATAGTGGAAGAACGGTCCGTGCTGATTATGATGGTACGGTCCACCAAAATCACGAATCTGACTCATTTTTTTACCCATGTCCTAAAATGATGGTAGTAAACTGGTGAATTGAATGGATTTAGTGCACACACATTATGTGTGGACCATTAGGAAATATATATATATATATATATATAAAGCTAAAAACTCTCCAGCATACAAAAGTGAAATTAATGTATTCATGGAACCGGAATTAATCTGAATCCGTAGAGGCGTTAACGAAGCAAGGCATGAATGTTTAATGCATCAATAATCATATAAATTGTTACATACATCTCTCTATATGAGAGGCATTTCACATGTTCATAATTCCAAGAACATTTTGGCACTAATCAGTCTATAATTAATTCAATCCAGTCATTCACAATCATAATCATAATACATCTAACCATAGCAATACAACAAACAATCTATTTTAATCATATGGAAATGAAACATGTTCGGATCACTCACCTGATAATTTGGTGACAAAAGTTAGTGAGAAATCTGATGGAGGAAATCAGGGAATACCTATAATCCATATACAGTGCACCACAATATTAAAAATGAATGGATGACAAAAGATCAAGTTCATAAAATCCTTGATTTGTTTTGATCACTGAGGTCATAAATGGGAGTGATTCTTAGGTTCTGCAAGGTAATGTACCTAATGAATAAAGGGTTTATCTTATCTATCCCAACCAAAAAGGCAGACTAGATATCATATAAGATGGCCCACCACATGGATGGCTTGGATCTTGTAACAGCATGCTATGATGACACATATTATAACATATGGATGTGGTCCTAAACACGCCTATGGCTCGTATAAGTTTTAACATACATCCGCATATGGTAGAAATATATTATATTATGTATATCTAACATATTTTTCAACGTAGATCCTATTATAAGGATATGAACTGATTACAAGGTTACCATCACTATAGTGAACCTCAGGAAGAAATTTCGGTCCAATCCGAAATCTGTGGGAGCCGCAATAACTCAAAAGATTATCGTACAACCATGTTGTTTTCTTACGGTACAAGCCACACAAATTTTGGATGTCTTAAATTTACACCCCAAGCCCAAAGTGGCCTTCCAAACCAAATGGACAAGGTGAATACAACACATATATCACCATGGGGTCCACAACCTCATGGCCTAAGATGGTTGCCAACGTCTGGAAACCGCACTCGGTTTCCAACGCTGGAACCGAAGATTTATATTTATTTATTTAAGTGGATCCCATGATGATGTGAGGCATGGGTGAGATGGGTAATCCTTACATAAGGGGTGAGCCCAAAAATTTCCTCGAAACAACACTTTTGTGGCCCACACGAATGCTCAATGGTAACCATTCATTTTTCATTGTTTAAGGCATTGTGGTCCACTTGAGTTTTCTTTCGAGTTAATTTTTCAACCCCAAGTCTCTTATTAAGTAACAAGATTAATGGACGGCATGGATTTGTCACTCGCATCAAGACAAGCCCACACAAATGATTAACGGATCCGAATCAATTCCAGTTCCGTAAATACATTAATTTCACCTTTGTACGTTGGAGAGTTTTTAGCTTTATATATTTTATATTTTTTTTCTAAGGGTCCACACATAATACGTGTGCACTACTAAATCTATTCCTTTCACTAGTTTACCACCATTGTTTTAGGACATGGGTAAAAAAATGAGCCAAATTCATGATTCTAGTGGACCGTACCATCATGAACAGCGCAAACCATTCTTCCACCATTAAAACATATACCATCCTTATCTCGGGCTCTCCTAACTGTCTAGCTGAGATCCAAGTTGTTCATTGGTTTACCCAATTTTTTTTAAGAGTCAAAAGAATTATTATCTTCATTGGAAGTCCTTGCAACCCCAATAGATCTTCCAACGATGAATATATCCTGAATTCTATTTTGGATATTATGGTTCATTCTAATGTTGGTTTGGCCTAATTTTTGGAGATTTGTCATATTTTGATTCTCGGAATCTAATGGACCGAATAGATCGGGCCCCACATGCACCGGTAGAAAGCCCAACTGTAATTCAAATAAAAGCAAAACAAGTCTCTATTTACACATTTTGTTTTTCTTCTTTGTTTTACATACCTAAGGTGCTCCAAGGTGTATTGTGCATATACACACTTGTTGATATATGTGCACATGGGTTGTGCCCATGGTAAATCCGCACCGTCCATCATGCAAGCCATAAGCATAAACAATACTAAATAAAGTATTGACCTTGCAAGCCCTTCTTCCTCTTGATTTATCTCTCTCCTATCTTTTTCTCTCTTGTTTTTTTTTTTTTTCTGCTTAGAGAAAACGTCTCACCCTTATGAAGAGAAAACGGTTCTTTGGATAAGATAAGGGTGGGGATGTTACAACCAATTTGATCATTCTCTTTTAAAATTTTAAAATTTGAATTTTAGTCTACGTAAAATTTTGGATTGTTATATAGATTCCCCATGGTGTTGCTTTGATTGCACATTTTCAAAAAAAAATAAAAAATCCCTGAAACGAAAAGAGCTCTTGACCAGATCAGTTCTCCAACAATGAAGAAACCAGGGGAGGAAAAATCCTAGAGATCCCAATCCCCAAATGATCATGTAGCAATGAGGTGGTCCATAGACTCCTTGTCCTGCAAAATAAAACACCCACCTATTAGAGGGCACTGGTGTCCTCTATGAAGCAAATGGTTGCTTGCAAGGACCAAGACTCAACCAACAACGCAGAAAAAGGCAGAAAATCTCTACAGAAGATATCCCACCCAAAGCTTCCTATAAGAGAACTTGGGCTCTTGAGCATTACTAGTAGTGGAGCACAAGCACACCTTGATCTGGCCTGGCTAGAGGAATCCGCACCTATTTTACCATTCCAAGCATTGAGTCAGCAAAATAGTTCCATCAGCTTTGAGATCCCTGTGTAAAGTCAGGAACCAGATGATATTATTATCTCACATCATGTTAAAGACCACTGAGACTGTGTAATTGTTGTTTGTCGCTCTCCTGTAGAGTAGGGAGATTCTGCCGCCACACCAAATGCCTCTCTTTTGAGAAAGTAATCCTGTCAGTGTTACCAACTCTCAATTTAATACTTGCTGAGAATTGCTAGACAACCTCACCGACGGATCTCCATATTTTGCAGGCTCATCTTTGAGCGGCGAGTTTGATCCCCCAACTGTGATCTTGCAAACTACATTTAGCTATGAAGACTTCCAAAGTCCATGAGCTTCAACTCCACACTAGAAGAGCATCATTCTATCTTGCAGTATCCAACGTAAAACAACCAAGTTAGTGAATCTAATCCCATCGTAATTTTATGTCGTTTAGTTACAAACTCCAATGGCATTGGTGCCAATGGAATCCACAACCATCAATACATATGTTTGCTTTTGCTTTGAGGGACAAGATACCCAATAATGATTGACAAAGAAAAGCTATATGTGGTTAATCTTCGATAACATCATGACTAGAAGTTGATAGTTATGCATATTTGTTTGGCAGTTCACTTGAGGAAAACATGTACAGCATTTTGCTTCAAGTTACATAATTTCTATAGTGATATTTACCTCATGAATGCTATTTCCATGATCATATGGGGCATTTGGAGCAGAATGCCATAGTTTTAGTATTCAAAGTATTGAGAATGCCATAGTTTGTCTTTGAAAAATTTCCTACATCCAGCATCTTCATTAATGATATTTTTTATCTGAAAATTTCTTCACTTTATCTAATGAATGATAATTTCCATACTTATTTTAAATCTTTCCTCCTAAAAAATTTAAAGCTAATGGAGAGGTAGAAAATGAGGATTCATAACCTAACAAATGACTCCTACTACAAGCTTGAGACTGCTCAAATCGGCCTCTGGATAGAGAATTACTCAACTCAATAGTTACAAAACAGGCACATCTGCTACCCTACCATTTCATAGCACGCTTGAAAAGAAATGGCTTACTCCATGGGAACTATCCAAGCTTTAGGGCACTAGAACCTTATATCTCAAGAATAATAAGAGGTAACTAAGATTCTGAAGACACATATGCCAACCCAATCTACTTGCTCTGTTTTCAGTCAGTACATTCAATGAACATCAAGGCAGACAAAATTTAACTCCATAGATATATGAGAAATAAAACAAATGTCAATACACATTGTAACCTTGAGGCCATTCCGCAACTATCCTTTCCTTGAGCATCGCAACAGTAGTAGATGGAGAATAGGTACTTGGACCAATATCTGATCCATCGAAAAGACGAAATTTGAGTTCAAGACGTTCCTCTCCTTCAGCCATTGTTCCTCTTCTTATAAAGTTCCAAAGTTGCAGATCAGATGCAATAACAGAAAAATCCACTCAACCAAAGAATCAGTCCCTCATTACCTAGACATGCAAGTAGATGACCCCTTAATTATTATTATCATTACTATTATTCTTCTCAATCACTAAGACATAAAAATAAAATGGAGCAGACCTGAGAATAAGGTGGATACCTTCTTACACATCTGAACCGAGTATCAGGAATCTGGAAAATCACTGAAATCAATCCTTCATAATAATGCCGATAAATCCGACAATAAGTCTGTAAGACCCCAAACATCTGGAATATCTGAACCTGGCAAGTTAAGCATTTCATGTAAGTCAATTGGCTCTTTCATCAACAGCAAGCAATACTAGGTATTATCCTATGCTCAGCCCTAACGGTGTTTTACTTAAGGGCAGTGTTCTGTACAGGTCTACTTTCAGGAATCCAGTTTCGTCATCTCTGGAGGGTCATACCTTCAACGAGCACTCACCAAAACTTACTTCCACCGAACAAGTCCCATCATCTGATCCCCGACCTTCTCCAACATTTCATACAGACCATTGGCCAAGTATCGGATGGACAGGATTATTCTATGGGCGTGTCTTGCATAAGCCATGCATGGTGTGGCCCACCAGCTAAACTGTCCGGATCAATGAAAGTTACAGCCCACCCATATGGAATTCTGGCCCTAATTAAATCGCATCTAGTTCAGTTGAAGCATTCTGGCCCTAATTAAATAGCTTCTAGTTTGGTTCAAGCATTGTATATTCCCTCCTCCTCTAGACCATGGAAGCATGACCCGAATTTCAACTAATACAAAAGAAGCGAAAATCAGAAAATTCTCTGCATTCAAAGCATAAGCAAATCTGCACAAATACCACATGCAAGATCATTCAAAATCTCTTCAAGAAGCCTACCCCAAATTAGCTTACTGAAGAATCCACCAGAGTCTCTCCCAAGCCTTTCAAATTTCACAACAAAATCAAAAGATTCGAGAAAGGTATAAGCTAAAATAAATTCTCGAAAGTCTCAGTAACCAATACAAATTCAAACAGAAAACCCTAAAATATCGATTGAAACCGACAGACATCGAATCAATACAGTCGAATTACCGAAATGACCGAGAATTGCAGGAATCGAAGGAGAAAAACAGTTCACGAACCTGATCAGGACGCCATTGCTGAAAGAATCCAGCTACAAATTTCTAGGGTTTTTTCTGAAAAGGGCAGATTTCCTTTCTTATATTCGGCTGGAGAAGATGCGAAGAGAGAACAGAGCAAGCAGACAGAGGGCTATTGAGAGATCTGAAAGCCGAAGAAATGCGGAAGTGGAAGGGTTTATATAGGTAGCATTTGAGCTCTAGAATCCTGCTAACGCGACGCGCGAGTGAGATGGGGGATATGGATCTCCATACACGTCAATAGTTCATACACGTGTGATACATCAGATACATTGAAATCCTATATTACGAAAATCATGTGGTTAAGTTCTTAGCTTGATTAAAATTTCAAAAGAAAAAATTTAATGATTAATGAAGGATAAACGGTCCATGTTAAAAGTAGAATTCCGAATTAAATAAGTTTTGGCTTTAGAAGTTTCGTGGTAGTATAAACCTAATTAATGGATTGGATCTCTTATACGTGTTCTATGTTGGCACGTGTTTGGCTTGGCTTTTCACCGATCTCACTCGCGCGAGTCTCGTTTGTGTATACACGAGGGTAGAGATGGTTAACGTAAACCAAGGGCGTAGATCTTGACCGCGGTTGCACGGACCGAAGCGTGTGAAGCGGGTTCTGATTCGAGAAATTCGAAGCCAGTGTCAGAGACTCCAGCTGCAAGTGCCAGCTTGGCACACGTGCGAGAATTGACACTTTCAAATTCAGGATGGCCGGTGCTTTGTGTTGGCCTGCAAATTAGGACGGTCCGTTGATCACGTGGGCCCCAGTTGGAACCTGGGCCGGCTCGTTTAAGCAATCGTGTGCCGCGGACCGACCTGATTTTTTCTCCAGGGCATATGAATGCTCTGGATCTTGATACGTGTGCAACGTTGGCACGTGTGAGGGAATATGGAGGAATTATCGGGTTCTGAAATGTGTTGTTGGTTGGTGGGGTGCAGGTGGGCCCACGGTCAGTGTGGCTCATGAGTTGGGCTTGTGTTTATATGGAGCCCATGGGCCGGAATTGGGCTTGATTTAGAAATCAAGACATTTCTATTCAGGCCATGGCAGGGGCCAAATCCAGGCCGTTGATAGCTTCTCAGGCCGTAATTGGGTCTGATTTAGGTTCAAAAAGGGAATGGGCTATCCGTCTTAGATCGAGTGAGACGGATCCCACCTGTTGAAGACCCTTGGGCCCATTTTGTTGCCAGGGTACCTTCTCAAGTGCACTTGCAGTCGCTAGAACATTTTCGAGTGTACTCGTTGCCATACATGCCACTGCAAGATCCGAGCCGTTCATCAGGTGGCCTGCACTGTTTAGATATCCTGGGCCACAGGAACTCTTATGCTGTGGTCACCTGATCATCTGACGAGCCACATATGTACAAAAGAAATTGACGGCTGCAATTTTGGCCAACGGTATATATGCGGCCTACCATTTGTGCGGGCTGGTCCGACTTTGAAACAGGTAATTCCGAGAGCAGAACCAACCTGATGAACGGCTTGGATATCTTCTTTTGGCGCATGTGGTAGTGAAAGCAGGTGGACTGCAGGTGGGGCTTGCAACTTCGCATTGGGAACGGATTGGCTACTCCCCCTGCCACCAGCCCCGTGGCTGATGGTCGGTGATCTGTGGGCCCCACCATGATGTAGGTGCTTCATCCATTCCGTTCATCCATTTTAAAAGATCCTTTTAGAGCTTGATACCAAAAATTATAGGAAAATAAATCTCAGGTGGACCACACCACAAGAAAATAATAGTGATTGGATATCCACCATTAAAATCCTCCTAAGGCCCACTGTACTGTTTATTTGACATCCAATCTGTTGATTAGGTCATACAGACCCAGATGAAGATTAAAAACAAAGATCAGCTTGATCCAAAACTTTTATGGTCCCCAAAAATTTTTTAATGGTCAAAGTTCATTCAACACTGTTTTCTGTAATGTGGTTCACTTGAGATTGGAATATAACTCAGTTTTGTTCTCATAACATAAAATGATCTATAAATATAGATGGACGGCATGGATGAAACACATACATCATGGTGGGGCCCACAGAGCACTGACCACCACCCATTGGCTGGTGGCAGGGGGGAGTAGCCAATCCGTTTCCCTGTGCATTGACCTTTGAATTCCAGCCACGGTACGGCCCTCGAGTGAAGAGCATCCGAGCTTATTGCCACGTGTACAGTAGATAGGGAAGCGGTTTGCATCCTGCCTTCTGCCGGAGCCACCGTGATGTATGGGTTTTATCCAATCCGTCCATCCATTTTGAAAGATCATTTTAGGCTTTGAATACAAAAATGAGGTAAATCCAAATCTCAAGTGGACCACACCGTAGGAAGGAGCAGTGACAATGACGCCTACCGTTTGAAACCTTTTCAGGGCCCACCGTGTTGTTTATTTATCATCTTAGCTGTTAATAAGTTCAGATAGACCTGAATCAAAGAAAATAACAAATATCAGCTTGATCCAAAACTTATGTGGCTCTCAAGAAAGTTTTAACGGTTAAAATTCAATAACCACTATGTGGTCCACTTGAGCTATGTAAATCCCTCATTTTTATGTTAACGCCCTAAACTAATCTTTCAAAATGGATGGACGGAGTGGATAAATCCCATATGTCACGACGTCTTCCGTACATCCCTGCTGGACGGATTAGCGTCCAGGTGCGGGGCAGTACGCAATCCGCTTCCGGTAGATAGGCCACCCCTTGCTGGTATACGTGTACAGCATCAAATCCATTCATCTAGCAGGCTCGCAGTGCAAAGATCTGGCCCGAAAATCAGGCCGGTCAACTCATCAAGCTGTCCTCATGTACAAAGAAACGGAGGGTTTGAAAAGGATCCTCCAAAGGCCCACAATCAACCCAAATATAAGGCCTGACTAACGAGTTGATCCAATGGGCCTGTGGACCAGTCATTCACAGGGTGGGCCCACCTGATGCACGGTTTGGATCTGCCCTACATGCTGGTTTGGCATGTGCTGACCACTAGCTAATCTGTACCTGAATGTGTTGGGTCCCAAGGTCTGATCATCTTAAGATCATGATCCATTAAAAAATATTCTTCCACAATAGATGGCCCAGATCATTTATAGTTGGGCAATGAATATGGGTGGTCATGGCATGCCATCAGAACCATTAAAAGTCATATATACCATTCAATCTATGCACATGCTCACAGTCTCACAGATCATGGCCATCCAATCAATCAGCAATGACCTAAAAAGCTATTTAAAATGAACGATGATGGTTTGACCGTTAGATTTCTTACACGGTCCATCGGGCCCACATGCATGTGCAAGACTCAGCGGTATATATCATCCGGATGGAAATTTGAATGTAATAGCAGTTAGCACGTGCATCCTATTGGTGACTCGTCCGAGTCAGATGTGACTCGTCTGATTCGACTCAGACTTGAGTCGGCATTTAAAATATGCCACTTGGCCGACTCGGACGAATTACCCCTTAAGTTGTCCGAGTCCCAACTTGACTTAGGACCAGTCATTTTGAGTTGCCGAGTCTTCCATCCATGGTTTTGATGAGTTGATTCTTTTCATGTGGTGTGGCCCACTAAAATCTTGTATCCGTCTAATTTTTGGCGTTATACCATGACATGATATGGCAAAATAGACGGACAGAGTGGATGTCTCATGGGCATGTTAGTAGGTTGATGGTCCATCCAGCATCTCCAGACCCAAGCATTGTTCAATAGAACGGAACTATTTGACTCGTTCAACTCATTTAAACCCAACTTGACCTAAATTGAGTGGGTGAGTCGATCTGAATCGAGTAAACTTCGTTCGATCCAAATTCAAATCGAGTCAGGTTCGAGTCACCCAATAACTCAACTCGACTCAACCCAAAATTCAACTCAATACTGACTCAACTCAATCCAAAACTCGACTCATGTGTCTGTGCGTGCATATAACCTGTATTCAATGTTTTAAATATAAGATACCATATAGCTGATGGAGAGACTACAATTCTGACAAATGCACTTAGGTTTTGAGTTGCGATTTCAACCGGTGGATACCTGATGCACCCATCCCAATTTGGTTCCTCTGACTGGAATGGACTTGCTCTTGACTAGGCCGGGCCAGACATGGGCTCGAAATGGGTCAGGCATGCTAGACTTGGTACCGAGTTGGGTTAAGTCCGGGTCAGGTCTATTTCAAATCCTGATCAAGTCAAGTCAGCCCTAACTCAATCCAACTTGACTCGATGCCCAGCTCTATCATTCGCTCGTGTATATCCCACACATTTGAGGTTATCATGGTATATCATCCATTAGAAATGCACCACTTTATTAATGCCCTAGCCCAAGAATTAGGTTGATCCACCAGTCAGTGGACCAAAGTTTGTAAAAAACTGTATGGCTCTAAAACACTTGAGATTGAAGTTTTCTCACTCACTTACCCTTTTCCACTATCAGGGCCTACCTTCTGAGTAGAGTTGATTATTTATACGGAAAACATGGTCTGACCAATTAATGGAGGAATTTGATTTGGGACATACATAGTAGGCCTTGATTTGGGCTCATATGGGCCACATTGTGAGTTTGATCACACCCAAATGGGCCTCACATTGAAACTAAAACGAAATCATTTCTTATTCTCAACAAGGTTAAGCACATCGATTAGGGGCTGAATGCGGCCGCTTCTTGTATCGTGACCATATGGGCTTGGCCCATCATGACCAAACCGGCTTATGGGAGAAGCTTATACTAATATTAGAAGGGTTAAATCCTAAACCTCCTGATAATACTAATGGGCCTGAAAATGTGGCCCATTAAGCAAATGGGCCGGGTTTAGTAAGGTTTAGGACCAAGATTTTAAGATCTAGTCCAAGTCGACTCGGACTCAAGGGCACCCGATTGAGTTCAACACCATGGGTCAGAATGGGAAATAAGGGGTGACTCGGTCTGACTCGCTGAGTCGTGACTCGATCTAGGACTGATCGAGTTGATCCTGCCAAGTTCTAAAACCATGGCTAGACCATAATTTCAAACCATGAGGCGGGCAGATACCGACTCGACCCTCCACCGTGGAGTAGCCATTCTTAAAAGAGTGAAATTCACCAAGCTTCAAGATTTATTTCTTGAATCCGGACCGTTGAGTCCTTTTTCATTTCAGAATTCCATTAAATCTAGATCTAATGCTTCCAAGCCAGTGTTATTTTCCAACCCTCCATGAATGGACCATCATCACATATCTTCTGGAATTATATTGCCACTAATATGGAATGAAATAAACACCCATGTCTCATTGCAAATGATTCTCACTCGATCTTATCAACATCATGTGGTGATGAAATGTGGGGCCCTCTAAATCCTGCTGCCCCACTCTAGTCCTCATCACCTTCCAATCTAGATCGATGGCTCACGTTTCTCCAAAACCACTTGATAAATATATTCTAAAGATCTTCACCATACATTATATAATTTTTTATAACTTTATAGTACCTGATCAAAGCATTTTTATATCTTTCTTCCTCGGTGCTTGATTCGCGACCATCACATAGGATAAGAAAAAGGCATGATATAACATCACTAAGAAGACAAAAAAAGTTCTTCCTCCATTGATAGTTGTAACGGGAAAACTCCTTTACAAAGATAGTAAAAGGAAAGAAAATTTTAATTATAAAAAAAAAAAAAGTGAAAATTGTACTTTGTTCTTGTTTGGTTGCATAAATTGCGATAACAGGTGGTTTGTTATTGTAACTAAGTTTGACGGTGCATCCAAACATAAGTATAAGACTCGACATTTCCTTCCACCTCTATGTAATAGGGTGATTCTTACTTTTTTTTTTACATCGTATCAGAGCAGTATCTTTTATTACTATAGCCAAAGAGCTCCTGCTGCTTTAAGGAGGGGGACTAAAGATCCATTGAGATGTAGAGACATGACCCTATCGGTGGGGCCCACCAAACGTCCTCCTATAAACACTGTTGGCACAGCTGGGCCATGACCCAGTAGCCCGATTAGCGCCCCCTCCATCTCCCTTCCGCTCGGTTCCTCATTGAGCTCGTAAATGGTGGGACTGACCCCAAGGTCGCGGAAGAGCCTCTTGACAGCGTGACACATGCAACATGTGCTCGAGCTGAAGATGACGACTGCACTTTTAGCGGCCAATCTTCTCACATCTTCCATTTCAATGACCACAAGGAAATAACTCCAAATGTGGGAAGATTTGGATAAATAGATGATTAAAGGGAAGGAAGGAAATAAAGAGGAGAGAAACAGCTAATCAAAACCCAACTGAAATTAATTAAGAAAAACGGAGTTTTGGCAGAATTGCTCCTGAATGTTTGAATTTAGAACCTCTGGCAATCAAGAAAAGAGGGGGTGATTGGAAGGCTTTGATCCAACGAGAAAGACAACAATTGTAGCCGTTGATCAGTGTCCAAGTGATTCGACCACGAATTACTCGACTAGAAACAGTTGAATTCTTAGAAGTTAGGGAAGAAATATGAGAAAGTGGAGTGGGTGTGATGATCTTGGATTTGTCACATGATATATTTATACATGTCCATGGGGTGGTGGATTGCATTTCTGAAATAAAAAAAAAATTATAAAAGGAAATGTTCCCTGCATATTTTGATGCGTGCCCAATATGCCCCTTATCTTAGCCCTAGATTTTTTTATTTTTTTTGAAATTTTATTTATTATGTGTCCAAGATACCCCTAATGTCCTCTCTAAATATTTTGATGTGGGCCCATCATGAGATACGGGCACAACAATTGGCTATGGCCTTACCATGATTGTGGGTCCCACGTAATGCATGGATGACATTCTAACACCCTGATTATTTGGGCTACGGTCTGAGCGAGGGTTTAGTGTCCAGGCGAGGGTTCCGCTTCAATTGTTAGAAAATATGGCCACTGTTTGAGAATATCGCTCCATTTGGTCAAGGCCTTGATTTAGTCCCACATCGGATGAATGAGCGCTCAAGACTCTAGCTATAAGTGTGATTCCACCCTTCTCTATACCGAAGCTTTTTGGGAAAAATCCCGGGAACAAAACTGTGAGGCTTCGATCAAAGTAGACAATATCAGTACAGTGAGGACCAATGCGGTTTAGTCGGTGACCCCAACACTTACCGGCTAGCTGGTGTCAAATCTCTATAGGCCCACCATGATGTATTTGTTTTATCCACTATTTTTTTGGTTTATTTTATAGCATGAGTCCAAAAATAATGGAGATCCAAATCTTACATAGACCTCAGCAAACAGTGATGATTGAATGCCTATTATTAAAAACTTTTTAAAGCCACAAAAGTTTAAAAAGTTTAAGATGAAGGTGATAGGCGTTTGTGACTTAATTAACAATAGGGTTGTACATTGAATCGAGTCGAGTCGAGGTGGGCCAAGCTCGGGTTGACTCGTCCATGCTATACTCGAGTTCGAACTTGACCTTGAGCTCGAGCTCAACATTGAAGCTTGACTTGTTTGCCAAAGATTTCGAGTCGAGCTAGTGGTTCGAGTGGAGTCGAGTTTATCTCAAGTCGAGTCAAGTTTAACTCGGTAGGGTAAGAGAAAGAAAAAGAGGGAATTGGGATGGGTTGGGTTGGGTCGGGTAGGATTTTTTAGTAAAAACTTTTAAGTTTTAACTTATTTTTTTAAACTTATATATATATATATATATATTATTTAATATTAATATAATATATATTATTAAAATATATTACTGAAGCCGAGTCGAGCTCGAGCTCAAGCTTTAAGTCGAGTTGAAATACACCATGGTCAAACATGGCTTGAACTCAACTCAAGCTTGAGTAAACAAGCTTGACTCACCTTGAGTCGGCCTTTCAAGCTGAGTCAATCCGAGCTTGAGCCGAGCGAGCTTTTTGACCTAGCTAGACTCATGTACGGCCTTAATTAACAACTTGGATGACAAATAAACATTACGGTGGCCCTAGGCCGTTTTTAATAGTGGTCCTTTAATTGCCACCGTTTCCTATACTGTGGTTGACTTGTTATTCGGATGTCTCATTTTAGGGCTCCTGGACCGTAGAGATTAAAAAAACATATATTATGGTGGGCCCACATAGCACTGGTGGCTAACTTGGTACTGTCAACGTCGCGTCCTACTTTAGACGAGTCTAAAAGTCAGATAAACCAAAAACTCCCGTTTGGCTTATCATTGTCGCATCAGACCCATCCAAAACTCATGTCGGCCACGCCAGGAGCAACTTCTCACCGTCAGTTCCACTGGGCCGTTTCAGAATGATGTGCTTTTGTGGTATCCTTCAAGTGAGGTGGATGAGTATTGGTTGGCATTAAAACAACAAGATGGCCCCTTAGAAAATCTATGGTAAGCGTCCTCTCTCAAATTGTTCCTGTGGTGTGGTCCACTTCCGCTTTCGATCTGCCTGATTTTATGGGCTTAAATCAAACGTATTGGGGCCCATATGATGGACAAAATGGATTTCGTGCATACATCGTGTAAGCACAAAAAATGCACAGTAGCACTACTGGCTATGATGGCACCGGTACAACTGGATCGCACCCCGTACCGGAAACGGATTGGCTACTCTCCGTGACACCAACCAATGGCTGTGTTTTATCGATGCTGTTCATTTATTTTAACAGATCATTTTACAGTATGAGACCAAAAATGAGATATATTCCAATCTCAAGTGAACACATTATAGGAAACAGTGTTGAGTCAGCGTCGACCATTAAGAATATTTTGGGGGCCATAAAACCTTTTGGTCAAGCTGATTTTTGTTTTGTCCCTTCATCTGGGCCTGTATGACCTAATCAACAGATTGGATATCAAATAAACAGTACATTGGGCCTTAGGAGGATTTTAATGGTGGATATCCAATCACTATTGTTTTCATGTGGTGTGGACCACGTGAGATTTATAAGCCCTAATATTTGAGATTAAGCTTGAAATGATCTTTAAAAATGGATGAACGGAATGGATAAAATACATACATCATGGTAGGGCCCGCGTAGCACCGACCACCAACCCCCGGGCTGGTGGCAGGGGAGCAGCCAATCCATTTCCCTCGAGAAATTTCCAACTCTACGACCCATATATGGTACACAACCTTTTTAAGCCTACTTACTTTTTTACCTTCCAAGAATAAGCCCCAGCTGTACGGCCCCATTTTTCAGGTCGAAAATGCCCCTGTTTTCTTCCTGAGGCGGATCGCCTTGTGCTCGAAGACGAGCGCTGACGCTCCTCCAACTCCAAGTTATTTATTATATCCACAACGTTCATCCATATTTCGAGATCATTTTGGAGTATTATAATAATAAAAAAAATTATATCCAAAGATCAACCGGACCACACCACAAAGACCATTTCGGAAAATTGATTTTCACCGTTAAAAATTTTATAAAGCCCACCATAACATTTATTTTCCATCCAATCTATTCATGAGGTTACAAAGACATGAATGAAGAGGAAAAAACTAATTTCATAATGATCCAAAACTTCTGTGACCCCTAAAAGGGTTTCAATGGTAGACGTTCAATCCTCCACTGCCTCTTACAGTGTGGTCCAGTTGATAGCTAGATCTGTCTTATTTTTCTTCTTAAGCCTTGATACAAGTTTGCCAAATAGATGGATGGTTTGGATATAACACATACCTCGTAATAGGACCCACAAAATGCAGTGGGGATTACAATAGAAAGAAAAAAGCCAGGGTCCTCTGGCTACGGATTATAACCGTAGCCGTGACACCGTGGTTTGTGCACTTCTCTCTCTTTATTTCTTTCTTTCCTCTTTTTTTTTTTTTTTTTTTTCATGGAGAACTTTATTCTACATACATTTTTCTATAGTACATATTTATATAAATATGTATAAATTTTCCTAAGCATATAAATTTTTTTTTCTTTTTTTTTTTTCATTTCTTTCTTTATTAATTTAACAAGAATATCTTCTAAACCAAAATTAGATACTTGACGTACCATATATGGTTTTGGGGTATGATAAGCTACTTTAGCCAACCAACCTATTTATTTTCCAAGATTTCATCAGGTCGATGGTCAAAAATCAATTTCATTCACTTCGGGGTCAATTTCATTCACTTCGCAGTCAATTTCAATCAGTTTACGGTGAATTTCATTAACTTTGTGGTAAATTTCAATCAGTCTGCGGTGAATTTCATTAACTTCGTGGTCAAATTCATTCACTTCGCGGTCAAATTCAATCATTTCATGATCAATTCTCTTCACTTCACAGTTAATTCCATGCATTTTACGGTCAATCCCGGCGATTCCCCTTCACTTCACAGTCAATTCCATGCATTTCACGGTCAATTCCTTCACTTCACGATCAATTCCGTGCATTTCACACTCAATTCCCTTCATTTCACGGTCAATTTCATGCATATCACAGTCAATTCCGGTGATTCCCCTTCACTTCACGGTCAATTCAATTCATTTCAAGGTCAATTCCCTTCACTTCACAGTCAATTTACTTCACTTCGCGGTCAATCCCATGCATTTCATGGTCAATTCCCTTCATGGTCAATTCCATGCATTTCACGGTCAATTCGCTCCACTTCACGGTCAATTCCATGCATTTCACAGTCAATTTTCTTCACTTCACTATCAATTCAATGTATTTCACAGTCAATTCCCTTCACTTCACGATCATTTCCATGCATTTCATGGTCAATTTCCTTCACTTCACAGTAATTTCCATTCATTTTACGGTCAATTCCGGTGATTTCCCTTCACTTCACGGTCACCATGCATTTCACGGTCAATCCCTGCGATTCCCCTTCACTTCACGGTCAATTCGATGCATTTAACGGTCAATTCCCTTCACTTCACAGTCAATTCCATGCATTTCACGGTCAATCCCGGCGATTCTCCTTCACTTCAAGGTCAATTCCATGCATTTCACGTCACGGTCAATTCCCTTTACTTCACGCTCAATTCTATGCATTTCACGGTCAATTCCCTTCATTTCACGATCAATTCCATGCATTTTACGGTCAACTTCGGTGATTCTCCTTCACTTCACAGTCATTTCTATTCATTTCACGGTCAATCCCCTTCACTTCACGGTTATTTTCATGCATTTCACGATCAATTCCCTTCACTTCATGGTCAATTCCATGCATTTCACGGTCAATTCCCTTCACTTCACGGTCAATCTCGGCGATTCCCCTTCACTTCACGGTCAATTCCATGCATTTCACGGTCAATTCCCTTCACTTCATGGTTAATCCCATGCATTTCACGGTCAATTCTCTTCACTTCACGATGAATTCCATGCATTTCACGGTCAATCCCAACGATTCCCCTTCACTTCATGGTTAATTCCATGCATTTCATGATCAATTCCCTTCACTTCACGCTCAATTCCGTGCATTTCATGGTCAATTCCCTTCTTTTCACGATCAATTCCATGCATTTTACAGTCAATTCTGGCAATTCCCCTTCACTTCACGGTCAATCCCCTTAACTTCACGGTCATTTCCATGCATTTCACTATCAATTCCCTTTACTTCTTGGTCATTTCCATGTATTTCTCGGTCAATTCCCTTTACTTCACGATCAATTTCATGCCTTTCACGGTCAAATCCCTTCACTTCACAGTCAATTCCCTTCACTTCACAGTCATTTCCATGCATTTCATAGCCAATTCCCTTTACTTCACGGTCAATTCCCTTCACTTCACGGTCAATTCCATGCATTTCACAGTCAATCCCAGCGATTCCCCTTCACTTCACGGTCAATTCCATGCATTTCACGGTCAATTTCCTTCACTTCACGGTCAATTCCATGCATTTCACGGTCAATTCCCTTCACTTCACAGTCAGTTTCATGCATTTCACCGCCAATCCCGGCAATTCCCATTCACTTCACGGTCAATTCCATGCATTTCATGGTCAATTTCCTTCACTTCACGCTCAATTCCATGCATTTCACTGTCAGTTCCCTTCATTTCACGGTCAATTCCATGTATTTTACAGTCAATTCCGGCGATTCCCCTTTACTTCATGGTCATTTCTATTCATTTCACAGTCAATCCCCTTCACTTCATGGTCATTTCCATGCACTTCACAGTCAATTCCCTTCACTTCACGGTCAATTCTATGCATTTCACGGTCAATTCCATTCACTTCACGGTCAATTCCATGCATTTCACGATCAATCCCGGTGATTCCCCTTCACTTCACGGTTAATTTCATTCATTTCACTGTCAAATCCTTCACTTCATGCTCAATTCCGTGCATTTAATGGTCAATTCCCTTAATTTCACGGTCAATTTCATGCATTTTACAGTCAATTCTGGAGATTCCCCTTCAGTTCACGGTCATTTCTATTCATTTCATGATCAATTCCCTTCACTTCATGGTCATTTCCATGCATTTCATGGTCAATTCCCTTTACTTCATGGTCATTTCCATGCATTTCACGGTCAATCCCGACGATTTTCCTCATTTCACGGTCAATTCCATGCATTTCACAGTCAATTCCCTTCACTTCACGGTCAATTTCGTGCATTTCATGGTCAATTCCCCTTCACTTCATGGTCAATTCCATGCATTTCATGGTCAATCCCGGTGATTCCCCTTCACTTCACAGTTAATTCCATGCATTTCACAATCAATTCCCTTCACTTCAGTCTCAATTCTGTGCATTTCACGGCCAATTCCCTTCATTTCACAGTCAATTTCATGCATTTTACAGTCAATTCTGGCGATTCCCCTTCACTTCACAATCATTTCTATTCATTTCATGGTCAATCTCCTTCACTTCACGGTCATTTCGATGCATTTCACGGTCAATTCCCTTTACTTCATGGTCATTTCCATGCATTTCTCGGTCAATTCCCTATACTTCATGGTCAATTTCATGCCTTTTACGGTCAAATCCCTTCACTTCACAATCATTTCCATGCATTTCACGGTCAATTCCCTTTACTTCATGGTCATTTCCATGCATTTCACGGTCAATTCCCTTTACTTCATGGTCAATTCCATGCCTTTCACGGTCAAATCCCTTCACTTCACAGTCATTTCCATGCATTTCACAGAATTCGATATGATCTTATAAGTGAAAAAACTATCCAGAATTTCAGTCGATTACATAGACCTTGATTTTGATATCATCGAATGTCAGTTGATTACATGAACCTTGAATTTCTTCAAAACAAAACCTACAATTTTAAAGGGCTCTTCTATGTCGTCGAAAACTACTTGATGTTATCGTGAGTGAGTATCTTCATTAAATAATGAATGTTATCGTAACTAAATCAGTTTCATCCAACAATTTATACATGAAAATTCACTAAATTTTTCGATATATTGAATCCGCTTCGATATGCTATTCTTCGATATAAAAAGACCCAAAACTTTCCACAGAGTTTTTGTTCATTTGAAGTGAATTTTCGATGATATCGAGTGACCATAGATATATCGAAGGACAGTTCGATATCGCTCAAAGTTTACTCGATTACAAAGACCTTGAATTTATTGATGATGTAAAAGGTAAAATTATCAAGTGCTCTTTGATGTTATTGAAGACTACTCGATAATATCGAGTTTAAGTTATTGATAACATCGAAATCTATTCGATGTTATTGTACTAAACCATTCATTGCATTTTACGATATATCGAAATGTCTTTGATATGATATTCTTTGATATGTCGAATGTTATTCGATATATGGAAAAATAACTTAAAACTGTCCAGAGACCTTGTGTTCATTTAAAACGAATTTTCGATGATATCGAATGACCTTTGATATATCGAAGTATAGTTCGATATCACTCGAAGTTTACTCGATTGCAAATACCTCAAAAAACTATCAAACCTTTTGTCCTGACTGTTGGACTCCCTTCGATATATCGAGTGACCTTTGATATATCGAAGAAATGCATGTATTTATAGCACGGCGTGTCCACTTCACTTCATTCACTCAATTTCCTTCTTTCTCTGCGACGCATCCACTCCCAGACAGTTTTTCACGGGTAAAAAATGCATATGCTTTATCTACTTCACTCCATTCACTCCCTTACACTCAAATACACGTCTGAACTCATCTCTGCCATCCTTATTCCTTCTTTTCACCCATGTTCTTCATTAAATCTCCATAGGGATGTCAAAGATGAATTCGGACGTGTACTAGAGTGTAAGGGAGTGAAATGCATGGAATTTACCGTGAAGTGAAGGGAATTGATCGTGAAATGCACAGAATTGACCGTGAAGTGAAGGGAATTGACCGTGAAATGAATTGAATTGACCGTGAAGTGAAGGGGAATCGCCGGAATTGATCATAAAATCCATGGAATTGACCGTGAAATGAAGGGAATTGACTGTGAAATGCATGGAAATGACCGTGAAGTGAAGGGAATTGACCATGAAATGCATTGAATTGACTGTGAAGTGAAGGAAATTGACTGTGAAATGCATGGAATTGACCGTGAAGTGAAGCAAATTGACTGTGAAATGAATTGAGTTGATCGTGAAGTGAAGGGGAATTGCTGCAATTGACCGTGAAATGCATGGAATTGACCGTGAAGTGAAGAGGAATCATCGGAATTGACCGTGAAATGAAGGGAATTAACCGTAAAGTGAAGGGAATTGACTGTGAAATGTATAGAATTTACAGTGAAGTGAAGGGAATTGACCATGAAATGAATTGACTTGACCGTGAAGTGAAGGGGAATCACCGGAATTGACCGTGAAATGCATGGAATTGACCATAAAGTGAAGGGAATTGACCGTGAAATGAATTGAATTGACCGTGAAGTGAAGGAAATTGACCGTGAAATGAATTGAATTGACCGTGAAGTGAAGGGAAATCACCGTAATTGACCGTGAAATGCATGGAATTGACCGTGAAATGAAGGGAATTGACCATGAAATGAAGGGAATTGACCATGAAGTGAAGGGAAATCGCCGAATTTGACTGTGAAATGCATGAAATTGACCGTGAAATGAAGGGAATTAACCATGAAGTGAAGGGAATTGACCGTGAAATGGATGAAATTGACTGTGAAATGAATTGAATTGACCGTGAAGTGAAGGGAAATCACCGGAATTGACCATAAAATGCATGGAATTGACCGTGAAATGAAGGGAATTTGATCGTGAAGTGAAGGGAATTAACAGTGAAATGAATTGAATTGATCGTGAAGTGAAGGGGAATCACCAGAATTGACCGTAAAATGCATGGAATTGACCGTTAAGTGAAGGGAATTGACCTTGAAGTGAAAGGAATTGACCGTGAAATGAATTGAATTGACCGTGGAGTGAAGGGGAATCGCCGGAATTGACCGTGAAATGCATGGAATTGACCGTGAAATGAAGGGAATTGACCTAAGTGATTAAAAATGACCATGAAGTAAATGAAATTGACCATGAAGTTAATGAAATTAACCGTAAACTGATTGAAATTGACCGCGAAGTGAATGAAATTGACCGCAAAGTGAATGAAATGAATGAAATAGATTTTGACCACCAATGAAATGATTTTCGACCATCGACCTGATGGAATCTATGAAAATGACCAGGTTGCTTGGCTAAAGTAGCTTCTCCTACCCCAAAATCTTATATGGAAAGTCAAGTAACTAATTTTGGTTTAAAAGATATTCTTATTAAATGAATAAAGAAAGAAATGAAAAAAAAGAGAGAATTTTTTTTTATATGCTTATATATACATATTTAAATAAATATGTATTAGAAAAATGTAGGTAGTTCTCCATGTAAATAAAAAAAAAGTACAGATTGCCGCGGCACCATAGTTATGGCTATAGCTATAATCTGTAGCCATAGGAAAAATACCTTCAATACATATCGAATACCCTTCGATATGTATCGAAAATTGCAGGATTTTTAAGGTAAACTCGCTGGACAGTTCTGGACCCTTTGAGTATGCTCTTAACATTATCGAGATTGTGAATTTAGGAATCCCTGTTGTTCACCATCGTCTCCTGAGCATGGTTGAATGATGGAACCCTTCCTAACATTCATATATCTCTCAGATTGGTTGTGGATTGGTTAAATTCTATTGTTTGCTTTGTCTCATGGGCATGGTTTTGTGATGGAATCAATTCTAATTCTCATACCTATCTTCTATTGAAAACTATATCAAAGGAAGCTCAGATTTGGATTTTTAACATATTATCTTCCATCTGGATGAAGATGAGACTCTGATTCCAGTTGTGTTTATGAATCAATCGTAAATCTCCCTGATCTCTACAAGTAGATCCTTGAAAACCCTACTTCCCACCTTTAATTTCATTAGTTTTACTCACTTTAATCACAATTATTTCCTCAATTATTCCAGATTTAGATTTTATCTTCGCCTAATTCTAGTTCAAGTTACTTTTAGATTAAGTACAAGGTTCAGTCCCTGTGGATTCGACCTCGGTCTTACCGAGATTATTACTACATCATAACCCTATACTTAGGGTGTGAACATTCTCATCTATGTGGATGACATCATCATCACCGACTTGGTAGATCATCTTATCAGGGATCTTGGCCAAGAGTTTTCCCTAAAAGACTTAGGCCCACTTCACTATTTCCTGGGAATTGAGTGTCACTGTACTCCTGCTGGTATGTTCTTATCTCAGCATTAGTATATTCACGATCTCTTACTCAAACTCAAGATGGATGGTGTGAAGCCTGTAAACTCTCCCATAGCCACGTCCTGCAAGCTATCAAAGTTTGGAGGTACCCCTTTGCTAGATCCTTTTCTCTTTCAGAGTACTGCTGGGGGCCCTCTAATACCTTAACTTCACTCAACTAGACATTGCCTTCTTCGTCAATAAGGTCGCCCAGTTCACGCAATCTACTACAGAAGATCACTGGTGCTCAGTCAAGAGGATTCTTCGTTATCTCAAATATACTATTACATATGGTCTCTATTACTCCACTCAATCCACATTAGGTCTCTCCGCCTACACTGATGCGGACTGGGCCAGATCTATGGATGATCGAAAATCCACTAATGGGTACTGTGTTTTCTTTAGCAAAAATCTTATCTCTTAGAGTTCAAAGAAACAAACTACGATGGTATGATCCAGCACCGATGCCGAAAACCGGGGAGTTGCCAATGTAGCCGTTGAAGTTCTCTGGCTTCATTCTCTCCTTCGTGAGTTAGGACTCCCCCCATCCACTCCTGTAGTGCTCTGTGATAACCTTGGAGCAACTTACCTATTGGTCAGTCCGGTCTGTCACACTCGGTCGAAACATGTTGAGATCGATGTACATTTTGTCCATGATCATGTGGCCAAAGGAGCCTTTGATGTCTGGTTCATCTCCACGAAAGATCAACTTGCTGATGTTCTCACTAAATCGTTAAGTTCAGCTCGTTTCACTCTTCTCAAGTCCAAGCTCTCGGTTTTTTCCGAACCGTCTCACTTGTGAGAAGATAGCATGCTTGGATAAAATCTAATGGAATCTCCCTGTAAGGCAACTCGTGATCGTGCATATCCTGGTGTCTATAGATAAGCTTGCTCCAACTGTACACAACTGTAATTAGCCTAACAATATTCAATTACTGTATATATCTCTTATAACAGCCCTCTAAATTAATGGCTGATTGTTCCCCTCAATTAATTATAAATAGAGACCGTGCACCTTTATAAGGTGTATCGAATTACATCCCAATTCATCTGGAGCTACTGCCCACTGACTCCTCTTGGAATGGGGCAGAGACAATGGCTACCTCAGTCCTCAAAAGACAAAGAAAGAAAAAAAATGAAAGAGGAAAAGAAGAGGAAAGGAGATGGGCTCTGGCATATTGGAAAAAGGAACTTTGGATTAACGGACACTAGGGAGAGAAGACTGTTGATCCACGTGTTAGTACGAGAGCCCGAAGAGATGCTTCAACTGACTCTCCCCTCAACTTGGCAGCAAGGAATTTATCCAACTTAAAGTATGATGGCTCGGGTGACAACTGTCAAACTATAATTCATCTAGAATCTGAATGACAATCTGTCATTAATACATGTCCCCTCATATCCCTCGACAGCAATCATGCCTTTTTTATTTCCATGTTGGGCGCCAACTTTTCAGTTCCCGACTTCTCCAGCTAATGACAAACCCAACCTCGATTTAAAATTCGAAAAGACTGGACTGCTTGAAATTTAAATTTTGACTTCTGCACTTTCAGACTAGTTTAGGCTCTTACTTCCCGAGCACGTATAAACTGAACATGGAAGTGGGGAGCAGGGGCAATTGTTGTAGGCAAAACTAAACTAAACTGTCATACAAAAAGAACAACTTCAAGCTGAGGTGGCCAAAGGTCTAGGATGGGTTTTTGAGTCAAGCTACTAGAGCACAAGGCTCGGAGACAAAACAAACAACTCTCTCGACGAAGAGATGAGCCCCCGAGCTCAGTTGTCTACGGACATAACTCAATAAAAGAAGAGGCATCTCACCCGGAACATCTACAACACATATGACAGACCGTCAAGGCAAGGAGCTCGAGATCTAAGCTTCCTCGCGCTCTGACCTGACCCGACCGACCATGGCCAAGGCGGTATGACTAAAATGAAGGGGATTATACCCCAGACTCAAAAAATGAGGGCCTGACTCGATCTTAGCCGAAAATCATGTCGACCGAGGCGAGCTCAACGATAATTTTGGGAGCAGTTTCTCATCTAAAGAGGGACTTTCCAACTTAACCTATTATGACATGACGGTTTTAGAACCTCACGGGGACCTTATAAATATAGTCACCTTAAATGAAAGGAGGTAAGAAAATAAACCTAAGCTCAAGCCTTTGATTTGGATCTACTCATCTAACTTAAGCATCAGAGGGTCCATGACCATCATTGGCTCCCTCCATTGTCTAGATCTTCTAGTTTCCTTGCAGGACCATTAGTGGGTGCACCTCCACGATCGATCGTATCTATTCATCACATTCTAGCGATAACAATAGTAGTTCGGCTAAATCCCTACTCCACTATTGGATGACAAACTCAAACTCGAATTTTCTTGATTTCACTATCTTAATGATTTTTTTATAGGTTTACTACCAACCTTTAGAATCCTACACAAGGATCCACATATACAACCATGGTGGCCTACACAAGGTCTTACTCGATTAGTCCTACACAATAACTAATCCATGTACACTCTCACCGGAGGCCTTGACAATAACTTATTAGTACATACCTGTCGGTGAGCCATTTATACGTACATACCTGCCGGTGGCTCACACAAAATCTTACACGTACACACCCATCGGAGGCTCACACAAAGACTTACATATACATACCCATCGGTGGCTCACATAGAGAGTTAATTTCGAGTTTGGACCATAAACTCTATACCCAAATCTACACAAGAATTGAGTATACAATGGACTCAAAATGTAACTCTTACTAGTTTGATGGATCTCATTGATAGTGCACTTCTTGAATCCTGATCGATGCTTCTTTACACTTGAATCAACTTCTCTTCAACTCCCCAGTTATTTAAAGTGGTTCTTCTTCAACTCCAAGATCAACAACCTTCCAATTGATCTACCAATGAGGATGCCAATGTGATGGGAGAGTGGATTGGTTGAATCTCCTATAATTAATAAGATAGTTGGTTTCAATTAGAGATTCGCCTAGATGACATTTTCAAAGATGAGGGACAACGAATTTACCTATAAAATTAGTGTCTAACTTCTAAAGAATACAAGAGAATATGCTTATCTTTAAATGGAGCTTTGGAATACACAATGAGTAATTAAACATAAGAAAGATTGCATGAACTCCTTGAATTAGAGCCTAAGTGAAGAATAAAAGAGTTGTTTGTATGAATTCTCTCCAACCATAAAAAACGCATCCTCTTTACAAAGGTATTGTTGAAAATAAGTGGTTTTTAAAATAATAA
This sequence comes from Magnolia changhungtana, assembly GCA_030180095.1. Classification (NCBI taxonomy): domain Eukaryota; kingdom Viridiplantae; phylum Streptophyta; class Magnoliopsida; order Magnoliales; family Magnoliaceae; genus Magnolia; species Magnolia changhungtana. The sequence continues at coordinate 2,006,085 of JASAUF010000647.1, read as the reverse complement.
AAATGAAAATTCAAAATTTTCAAAATTTCAGGATTTTCCTGCCAAAATTCTTTTTGAATTTTTTGAATTAAAAAGTGCGGTGTGTGTGCTTTGTCCCACATCGGAAATGCAAAAGATAGTTTTGTGGTTTATATGAGATGTTGAGAAGGGTATTCTTACTTGGAGCTTTTTGGAGGAGATAAAACATGGGTTGCGTGTTCCAGTGCGAACACACGCACGCATGCGCATGCTGGCGTTCCGGCACGGGCATGGGCACGGGCGTGGGAGTGGGCGAGGGCGTGGGTAGTGAGGCAGTGTGGCTGTAGTGGCACTAGATCCAGATAAGGCTTGTCTTATCCTGGAAGCAATTCGCCTGAAACCCATCAGCAGTTGATAAGGGGGCGAATCACACTTTAAGGACAACGTATTATATACGTGATTTAGCCTATTAAAATTATTATTTTCAATTATTTATTTTTATATTTTTGGTGTATTTGATCAAATTTTCCAACAATCTTAAAGTGTGAATCCATGGACACTGAAAGTGTTGCATCAATCAAACTGATGAACCAGGATCTGATCCGACTGGATCGATTCGATGGTTCAAATTTCACTAGATGGCAGGACAAGCTGAAGTTCTTGCTGACTGCTCTGAAGATCTTCTATATCCTGGATCCAACTCTCCAGCCTTTGCCTGAAGCAACGGACACTGACACTCCATAACAGGTTGCTGCTAGGATCAAGCGACAAGAAGATGAACTGCTGTGTCGTGACCACATTCTCAATGCTCTCTCTGATCGGTTGTATGATTTGTACACTGGGACCACATCAGCAAAAGAAATTTGGAGCACGCTGGAATACAAATATAAGGCTGAAGAGGAAGGTACACAGAAATTTCTAATTGCCAAGTATTCTGATTTCACGATGGTAAACAATCTACCATTGCTTGCCCAAATCCAAGAACTGCAGCTTATTGTAAATAAAATAAAAGCCATAAAAATTGATCTTCCTAAATCCTTTCAAGTCAGAGCTATAATTGCCAAATTGCCTCCGAGCTGGAAAGACTACAGGAAGCAACTACTGCATAAATCCGAACAGTTCACCCTAGAACAAATCCAGAAGCATCTTCGTATTGAAGAAGAATCTCGTAACTGAGATAAAAAGGATGATGCTAATGGTGCATCCTCATCCAAGGTGAACGCAATAGAACGACCATCCCAAAATAATTTCTATGAGAAAGCTGATTCCCTTAAACCTAACAAAGATAAAGGGAAATTCAAGAAAACCCAAAAGAAGAAAATCGGCAAACCTAAGGGAGCTTGCTATGTCTGCGACAAGACCGGGCATTTCGCTCGAGTCTGTAGGGACTGAAAAAAGTCTAAGAAAGAGGCTAATGCAGTAGACGATGAAATCGTAGCCATGGTCACAGAAGTGAACCTAGTTCAAGAGAAAATTCCTGGTTGGTGGTATGATACAGGTGCCACAGTCCATGTATGCAATGATCGATCTGCCTTCAAAACCTATGAAGATGAAACCAATGGTCAAGAGGTTTAAATGAGAAATGAAGGACAATCGAAAGTTGTAGGTAAAGGAACCGTGGAATTATTCTTTACCTCTGGAAAGAAGGTAATTCTGACTAATGTATTGCATGTCCCAGACATAAGAAGGAATCTTGTCTCAGGGGATCTCTTATGCAAGCTTGGGATTAGGGTTGTGTTTGAATCAGGCAAGCTGATCTTGTCTAAGAATGAGAACTTTGTGGGTAAGGGATACGCTTGTAATGGAATGATCAAATTATCTCTGAATGAAAATAATTCTTCTGCTTACATGATTGAGTCTGTAACATTACGGCATGGTAGACTAGCCCATATTGGATACAGTACCATAAAACTCATGACTAAGAACGGCTTAATATCATACAATGATAGTGACAAAGATAAATGTGAAGTATGCATACGGTCTAAAATAATCAAGAAACCATTCCCTAGCGTTGAGAGATCATCTCAAATATTAGACCTAGTGTATACCCGTGGAGGTAAAAGGTACTTTATAACATTTATAGATGATTGTTCAAGATATATGTATGTATATCTATTAAAATCGAAAGATGAAGCATTTAATGCATTCAAGATTTATAAATCTGAAGTAGAAAATCAATTAGATAAAAATATTAAAATCCTTCACAGTGACCGAGGAGGAGTATTTTTCTAATGAATTTTTTAACTATTGTGAAGAACACGGAATAATACATCAGTGCACAACGCCTTATACACCACAACAAAATGGTGTAGCAGAGAGAAAAAATAGGACATTAGTAGAAATGGTCAACTCAATGCTAATACAAGCACAGTTGCCATTAAATCTATGGGGAAGCACTGTTAGCCGCGTGTCATGTTTTAAATAGAATTCCATCTAAGAAAACCAAGACATCTCCATATGAAATATGGAAAGGAAGAAAATCAAATATAGGGTATCTTAGAGTGTGGAGGTATCTTGCATACTGCAGAACTTAAGAACCTAAAAGAACTAAGTTAGGACCAAGAGCTATCAAGTGCATCCTTGTAGGATATGCACAACATAATAAGGCCTATAGACTTCTAGACTTAGACACCAATGTAATCATAGAGTCTAGAGATGTAGAGTTCTTTGAGAATTCTCTATTCACGGAGAAAAAGAATGCTGAGATTTAATCTCTTAATGAAATTATAAAAGAAACACAAATAGAAGAGAAAGCTCCTAATGAACCTCGTAGGAGTCAAAGAGCAAGAGTAGAAAAGAGTCTTGATCCTGATTAAATAGACTCTCAACGACTCTCTTTTCATCTAGTAGAGGGGATAGAGAGAAGGTGATTAGGAAAATACTTATAGTTTTAACTATAGAAGATGAACCTAAAATCTTTAGTGAAGCTATGTCTTCAAGAGACTCTGCTTTTTGGAAAGAAGCTATTAATGATGAAAGGGATTCTATAATATCTAACCAAACATGGAAATTAGTAGATCTATCTCCAGGTTCTAAACCAATAGGTTGTAAGTGGGTATTTAAGAAAAAATATCACACAGATGGTACTATTCAAACCTTTAAGGCAAGATTAGTTGTTAAGGGTTTCTGACAGAAAGAAGGAATCGATTATTTTGACACTTATTCACCAGTAACTCGAATAACATCGATTAGGATCTTATTTGCTCTAGCATCTATACATCATCTTCATATCCATCAAATGGATGTGAAGACAACATTTTTAAATGGTGATCTCGATGAGGAGGTTTACATGGAGCAACCAAAAGGGTTTGTTCTACCAGAAAATGAAAGAAAAGTATGTAGACTTGTTAAGTTTTCGTATGGATTAAAGCAAGCACCAAAACAGTGACATAATAGATTTGATTCTAAAGTTCTGTCTTATAGTTTTAAACATAATATTGCTGATAAATGCATATATTCAAAAGTATGTAATGATTATATTGTAATCATAGGTTTGTATGTAGATGATATGTTAATAATCAGTAATAAAATGGAAGGTGTAACTGAAACCAAAAAGTTTCTCTCTTCAGTTTTCAAAATGAAGGATCTTGGACAAGTGAATACCATATTAGGTATCAAAGTTAAAAAACATAGTGAGGGTTTCGCATTATGCCAGTCTCATTATATTGAGAAAATAATAAACAAGTTCAATCACTTGAAAATTAAAGAGGCAAAAACCCCGTTTGATCCAAGTATTAAGTTAAAAGAAAACAGTGGAAGAGCAATTGCACAACTAGAGTATGCTAATGCTATAGGTAGTCTTATGTATGCAATGCAATGCACAAGACCAGATATAATATACGCTGTGAGTAAACTAAGTAGGTTTATGAGTAATCCAAGTGTTGAACACTGGAAAGCAATAAGTAGAGTTCTAGGTTATCTTAAAGAAACCAAAGAACTACTAGGTCTATTCTACTCAGAATTTTCAGTAGTATTGGAAGGATATACCGATGCAAGTTGGATATCGAGTGCAGGGGACAACAAGTCCACTACAGGGTGGATATTCACCCTAAGAGGTATAGCTGTATCTTGGAGATTCAAGAAACAAACTTGCATAGCACACTTAACTATGGAATCTGAGTTCATAGCTTTAGCTTCTACAAGCAAAGAGGCTGAGTGGTTAAGGAATCTTCTTTTAAAAATTTCATTCTATGGGAAGCCTATACCGGCGATAGTGAAGCCACTCTAGCGAGAGCCTATAGCGGTACCTATAATGGGAAGTCCAGACACATAAGTCTGAGACATGACTATGTAAGGTAATTGATTCAAGATGGAATCATTGCGATCTCATATGTAAAGTAACAACTTTGTAGATCCTTTTACTAAACCTTTAATGAGAGAGGTAGTAAGGATAACATCTAGAGGGATGTGGTTAAAACTCTTTACTCAAAATTTCACCAGTGAAAGAAACCCAAGCATAAATTAGAAAATCTTTAAATATTGGGTTTAATGGGTAACAACAATTCACTGATATGTGAAAAGTTTCAGCACTAAATAAATTAATAACCTCATCCAGGATGATAGTGTTGGCCGTTATAAAAGAGGGATGAGTATTAAACTCTTAATGAAGTCCAGTCAAACAGGACAAGTGTTCTAAACGGAAACACTGGAAGGATTTCACCTATCTGAACGTAGAAGTGGTGTCGCTTCTCATGAGACTTAGGGTTATCTCAGGATCGTTCATGAAACAGGATAAGCACATGACCATTAAAAGTGCTAAGGGAGATTATAAAGGAACACCTAACGCATGAGCTATTATGTGCGTGGTATTTTTAGATATATCATAAATGAATAACTGGTTCAATGCTGTGGCAACCAGAAATTTTGAAATAACTTTAAAATGCTTACACTAAGAAAATATTCAAATCGAAAGATATCTTTCTTTATGTATAATAACTATTATTATTCTGGCAGAGTTTTCATTATTTTAAAAAACCAGTGGGGGATTGTTGAAAATCAGTAGTTTTAAAAATAATAAAAATGAAAATTTAAATTTTCAAAATTTTGAGATTTTCCTACAGAAATTCTTTTTAAATTTTTTGAATTAAAAAGTGCGGTGTGTGTGCTTTGTCCCACATCGGAAATGCAAAAGATAGTTTTGTCGTTTAGATAAGATATTGAGAAGGGTATTCTTACTTAGAGCTTTTTGGAGGAGACAAAACACGACTTGTGTGTTCCAGTGCGACGCACTGGAATACACGCACGCACACACGCACGCACGCGCTCGCGCTCGGGCTCCTCGGGCTCGGGCACGGGCACGGGCGTGGGAGTGGGTGAGGGCGTGGGTAGTGAGACAGTGTGGCTGTAGTGGCACTAGAAGGCACACTTTGCACTTAGGTGACTGAGAACAGTCGGATCTTAAATCCAAAACGTCCAGCCGTTTCTATAAACGGATAGCTACCTTAAAAGCCACAACAGTCCGAAAACAGATGAGCCAGGATGATCCAATAGTTAGATCTACAGATCTAATGACCAGAAACATCTGGGATTAATGGACAACAGTCAGAAATATTTTTCAAACGTTCTGGACCATTGAATTCCACACAACAATGGGTCTAAACCTGAGGCCTATATAAACTGGACCATTCCTGTCCGATTTCATCATCTCAACACACCATCTCTCCCATCAAATCAGATACAGTCCATAGCTCCTTTTTAGAATACTGTGATCATCTCTACCGTCTAAATCTGTCAGAAGAAATCTACTACATTAGAACTGTTTCATAGTGGACCTATCGTGATTGTTGCACGCTAGATCCAGATAAGGCTTGTCTTATCCTGGAAGCAATTCGCCTGAAACCCATCAGCAGTTGATAAGGGGGCGAATCACGCTTTAAGGACATCGTATTATATATATGATTCAGCCTATTGAAATTGTTATTTTCAATTATTTATTTTTATATTTTCGGTGTATCTGATCAAATTTTCCAACAGGTATGAATACTCAATTTATGGAAAAGGTGCTCCAATGGATCTCTAACGGCTAGTCTTCGATCAAATTGATCAATTTGAATCAACACTGTCAATTGAATTGTTGATTCGATCAATGGTTATATGATTTTTGCATTTTGGTTGTTGAACACTTCTGGGCGATTGAATTGATAGGATTAGTCAATTTGATCAGCTCGAATTGACGGATTTGTTGGTTAAACCGATAGATCTCTAAAATCTACTCTCTTATATATATATATATATATATATATATATATATATATATATATATATATATATATATATATATATATATATAAAAAAATTCCAACCATGTAGCTTTTCATCTCTATAAGCCAAGTTAATCTCGTTCATAATTCAGTTTTAGGCTTGGGATAATCTTTTACAAAGGTTTACCTATTTATGCGAATTACCTGTAGGTAGATTATTTTAGAATTAAATAAGTTGCTTAGGTTCAACAAGTCACTTCAAATTAGAAACCGGTAAGTTTTCGGATGTCTTCATCTTTCAACAGGACTCAACTGGCTCAAAAGACACATACACGTGTTATTGACAAACCGAAACACTTACAAGTAACTAGGTGGAGATTTATTCTACAATTAAAAACGAAAAATTCAAATAAGATCACACGAATTAGAGGTTAGGATCGTTGGATCAAACTAATTTTCTGACTGTAAATTAGAGACAGTAGGTTTCATAATTTAGACAGTTTGATTTGAGATAATATGGGCCACATATCTAATTTCTAAGTGCCAGCATATCAAGTTTCATACGCTGCCCGAACATCCTACTACTCACTAGTTGAAAAGAGAAATTTAGCACTGTACGACCCATTTACCCGCTTAAGCCCACCCATTTTTACCTGACCAGAATAAGCCCCAATTGTATGACGACTTGCCAAAGGTCGAAAGTGCCCCTGCTTTTTCCTTCAAGCGGATCGGCTGGTGCTCGAAGACAAGCGTTGAGCCGCTAATGCTCCTCGAACTCCGTACGAACGGTTCAAAAGAGATCAAAGTTACATGGCCCACAGTTATGTATTTATTATATCCACAACGTTCATCCATATTTCGAGAACATTTCAGAGCATTATGAAAAAAAAATCATATCCAAAGAAAAAACTGGACCACACCAAAAAGAGCGACAGAAAATTGACATTTATTTTCCATCCAATCTATTCATAAGGTCACAAAGACCTGGATGAAGAGGAAAAACAAATTTCATAATGATCCAAAACTTCTGTGACCCCTAAAAGGGTTTCAACGGTAGACATTCAAAGCAGAATAGTAATGTCATATGCTACGTACAGACTTATGGCTACCGCTTATAATCGTAGCCATAGATAACATAATCCATAGCCATAGAAGACTGTCTGGGGGGCTCACCAAACTAGTGCCCCCCTCCCAGTTGTTGGCCTGTCCGGTGTCTGGTGGCCCATAATGCTACGAATTATAACTGTAAACATAGACGGTCATGGCGACAGTCTTGGCATATATATATTTTTAATTTATTTATTACATGGAGAACTTTATTTTACCTACAATTTTCTCTAATACATATTTATATAAATATGTATATATAAGCATAGAATTTTTTTTCTCTCTCTTTTTTTTTTCATTTCTTTCTTTATTCATCTAACAACAATATCTTTTAAACCAAAATTAGTTACTTGATGTACCCTATATGATTTTGGGGTAGGAGAAGCTACTTTAGCCAACTAACCTGATTATTTTCTAAGATTCCATCAGTTCGATGGTCGAAAATCCATTTCATTCACTTCACGGTCAATTTCAATCAGTTTGCGGTCAATTTCATTCATTTCATTTACTCCGCGATCAATTCCATGCATTTCACCGCTAATCCCGGCGATTCCCCTTCACTTCATGGTCAATTCCATGCATTTCACGGTCAATTCCCTTCACTTCACGGCCAATTCTATGCATTTCATGGTCAATTCCCTTCATTTCACAGTCAATTCTATGCATTTCACGGTCAATTCCAGCGATTCCCCTTCACTTCATGGTCAATTCCATGCATTTCACGGTCAATTCCCTTTACTTCATGGTCAATTCAATGCGTTTCATGGTCAATTCCCTTCATTTCATAGTCAATTACATGCATCTCCCGGTTAATTTCGACGATTTTCCTTCACTTCACGGTCAATTCCATGTATTTCACGGTTAACTCCCTTCACTTCACGGTCAATTCAATGCATTTCACGATCAATACCCTTCACTTCGAGGTCATTTCCATACATTTCACGGTTAATTCCGGCGATTCCCCTTCACTTCACGGTCAATTCCATGCATTTCACGGTCAATTCCCTTTACTTCACGGTCAATTCCATGCATTTCACGGTCAATTCCCTTCATTTCATAGTCAATTACATGCATCTCACGGTTAATTCCGACGATTTCCCTTCACTTCACGGTCAATTCCATGCATTTCACGGTCAACTCCCTTCACTTCAAGGTCAATTCAATGCATTTCACGGTCAATACCCTTCACTTCGAGGTCATTTCCATACATTTCACGGTCAATTCCGGCGATTCCCCTTCACTTCACGGTCAATTCCCTTCACTTCACGGTCAATTCAATGCATTTCACAGTCAATTCCCTTCACTTCACGGTCATTTTCATACATTTCATAGTCAATTCGCTTCACTTCATGGTCATTTCCATGCATTTCACAGTCATTTTCAGTGATTCTGTTTCATTTTACGATCATTTCGATGCATTTCACGGTCAATTCACTTCACTTCACGGTCATTTCCATGCATTTCACGGTCAATTTCTGGCAATTCCATTTCAATTCACGGTCATTTCCATGCATTTCATGGTCAATTCCCTTCACTTCACGGTCATTTCCATGCATTTCACGGTCAATTCGCTTCACTTCATAGTCATTTCTATGCATTTCACGGTCAATTCTGGCGATCCGTTTCAATTCACGGTCATTTCCATGCATTTCACGGTCAATTCCCTTCACTTCACAGTAATTTCCATGCATTTTACGGTCAATTCGCTTCACTTCACGGTCATTTTCATGCATTTCACGGTCAATTCCGGCAATTTCGTTTCAATTCACGGTCATTTCCATGTGTTTCATGGTCAATTCGCTTCACTTCACGGTCATTTCCATGCATTTCATGGTCATTTCCATGCATTTCACGGTCAATTCCCTTCACTTCACGGTCATTTCTATGCATTTCACGGTCAATTCGCTTCACTTCATGGTCAATTCCATGCATTTCACGGTCAATTTTGCGCGATTCCCCTTCACTTCATTGTCAATTTCATGCATTTCACGGTCAATTCCCTTTACTTCATGGTCAATTCAATGCATTTCACGGTCAATTCCCTTCATTTCATGGTCAATTACATGCATTTCACGGTCAATTCAGGCGATTGCCCTTCACTTCACGGTCAATTCCATGCATTTCACGGTCAACTCCCTTCACTTCACGGTCAATTCAGTGCATTTCACGGTCAATACCCTTCACTTCACGGTCATTTCCGTGCATTTCACGGTCAATTCTGGCAATTCCCCTTCACTTCACGGTCAATTCCATGCATTTCACAGTCACCCTTCACTTCACGGTTAATTCAATGCATTTCACGGTCATTTCCATGCATTTCACGGTCAATTCACTTCACTTCATGGTCATTTCCAGTGATTCCGTTTCATTTTACGGTCATTTCCATGCATTTCACGGTCAATTTGCTTCACTTCATGGTCATTTCCATGCATTTCACGGTCAATTTCCGGCAATTTTGTTTCAATTCACGGTCATTTCCATGCATTTCATGGTTAATTCCCTTCACTTCGTGGTCATTTCCATGCATTTCACGGTCAATTCGCTTCACTTCACGGTCATTTCTATGCATTTCACGGTCAATTCTAGCGATTCCGTTTCAATTCACGGTCATTTCCATGCATTTCACGGTCAATTCCATTCACGGTAATTTCCATGCATTTTACGGTCAATTCGCTTCACTTCACGATCATTTCCATGGATTTCATGGTCAATTCCAGCGATTTCGTTTCAATTCACAGTCATTTCCATGCGTTTCACAGTCAATTCCCTTCACTTCATGGTCATTTCGATGCATTTCATGGTCAATTCGCTTCACTTCACAGTCATTTCCATGCATTTCACGGTCAATTCCCTTCACTTCACAGTCATTTCCATGCATTTCATGGTCAATTCGCTTCACTTCATGGTCATTTTCATGCATTTCACAGTCAATTCGCTTCCCTTCACGGTCATTTCGAAATATGGATGAACGTTGTGGATATAATAAATACAAAACTGTGGGGCCATGTAACTTTGATCTCTTTTGAACCGTTTGTACAACTTGGAGTTCGAGGAGCGTCAACGCTCGTCTTCAAGCATTAGCCGATCCGCTTGAAGGAAAAAGTAGGGGCATTTTCGACCTTTGGCAAGTTGTCCGCACAGCTGGGGCTTATTCGTCCTTCTTCAAAATGCAAACAATTATAAATAAATAGGAAGCAAGAGTGGGAATGGAAGCAAGAGTCCGAAGTAGGAAAGCAGGAGTGACGACTAGTTAGAAGGATCTTGCACCTAAGGTAGCACCCAATCAGAGAAAAAAAAAAAACAAAAAAAATGTGGTTTTGCCCTAAGATTCAAGGATATAAATGTGGCACATCCGGAGTGGGTTGATAACATTGTTATAAAAAATTAAAATAAAAATCACCGAACCCATTATTATGGTTCTTGTAATGGGAATGATCACTTTCCATCATGTTAATAAAACACCTGCTAAGTGACAGCCATATTTTCAAAATGACAGTGACTCAGTGGGATAGTGACTTGGTTGTTGCTTAGGAAGACGGACTTAATGATTTTTTTTTAAAAAAAAATTATTCCCTGCAGTGAAGAATACACAAGAGAGACATTCGCATGGAGGAGACAAATAAGGGACATGTTCCGAGGAGATCCATTAAGTCCAAGGACCACGTGCCTTGGTAGGAGTCAAAGGGTTTTTGACAATGTTTGTGATTCATTGTATGTGCATGAATGTCACTATAGCACATGTAATGACAAGGACATAAAAGATCTGACAAATAAGGTGCTCCAAGTCCTCCAATATATTGGTTTAGTATTGTGGAATGTTTGCTTGACTTTGCATTTGTTTTGACATCATGTTTATAGCTTAGTTTAGAAACACTTGATAATCTAGAATAGAAGGGAAACATATATAATTGATAGATGTCCCTCGAGCTCTTGTTCCTTTCTTTATGCAAGAGAAATACTTAATAGTGTGTTTAATTGGATGTAATCTTCCAATACAGTGAGAGGCCAGAACACTGGAGAGTAAATTCATCCATTCAGATACTTTGTTTCTTTGATTGGCATTATGATATTGTAATATGATTGGCATATCATCATTGACCGTGAAATGCATGGAAATGACCGTGATGTGAAGGGAATTGACCGTGAAATGCATGGAAATGACCATGAAGTGAAACTGAATCACCAGAATTGACCGCGAAATGCATGGAATTGACCGTGAAATGCATGGAAATGACCGTGAAGTGAAGCAAAATCGCCAGAATTGACAATGAAATGCATGGAAATTACTGTGAAGTGAAGGGAATTGACCGTGAAATGAATGGAAATGACCGTGAAGTGAAGCGAAATCACCGAAATTAACCATAAAATGCATGGAATTGACCGTGAAGTGAAGGGAATTGACCGTGAAATGCATGAAAATGACGTGAAGTGAAGCGGAATTGCCGGAATTGACCGTGAAATGCATGGAACTGACCGTAAAGTGAAGGGAATTGACCGTGAAATGCATGTAAATACCGCAAAGTGAAGGGAATTGACCATGAAATGACTGTGAAGTGAAGCGGAATCGTCAGAATTGACCATGAAATGCATGGAAATGACCGTGAAGTGAAGGAAATTGACTGTGAAATGCATGGAAATGACCGTGAAGTGAAGGGAATTGACCGTGAAGTGAAGGAGAATTGTTGGAATTGACCGTGAAATGCATGGAATTTATCGTGAAATGAAGGGAATTAACCGTGAAATGAATTGAATTGACCATGAAGTGGAGGGAATTGACCGTGAAGTGAAGGGAAATCGCTGGAATTGACCATGAAATGTATGGAATTGACTGTGAAATGCACGGAAATGACCGTGAAGTGAAGGGAATTGACCGTGAAATGAATTGAATTGACCATGAAGTGAAGGAGAATCGCCGGAATTGACTGTGAAATGCATGGAATTGACCGTGAAGTGAAGGGAATTAACTGCAAAATGCATGGAATTCATCGTGAAGTGAAGGGAATTGACCGTGAAATGAATTGAATTGACCGTGAAGTGAAGGAGAATTGTTGGAATTGACCGTGAAGTGATTGAAATTGACTGCAAAGTGAATGAAATTGACCGCGAAGTTAATAAAATTTACCGCGAAGTGAATGAAATAAATAAAATTGACCGCGAACTGATTGAAATTGATCATGAAGTGAATGAAATGGATTTTTGACCATCGACTTGATGGAATCTTGGAAAATAACCAGGTTGTTTGGCTAAAGTAGATTCTCCTATCTCAAAATCATATATGGTACATCAAGTGATTAAATTTGGTTTAGAAGATATTCTTGTTAAATGAATAAAGAAATAAATGAAAATAAAGAGAATATTTTTTTATATGCTTAGATATACATATTTATATAAATATGTATTAGAGAAAAATGTAGGTAGAGTAAAGTTCTCCATGTAAAAAAAAAAAAAAAAAAAGGCACTATAATTATGGCTACGGTTATAATCTGTAGCCACCGACCCAGTCGATCTACTCCGACTAACCCGGACTCGCTGACTTTTTTTTTTCCTTGTAATTACCACCACCTTCTGTGGGTCCCATTATGAGGTATGTGTTATATCCAAACCATCCATCTATTTGGTGAACTTTTATTAAGGCTTGAGACGAAGAAGAGGACAGATCTAGCTATCAAGTGGACCACACCGTAAATGGCAGTGGAGGATTGAACGTCTACCATTGAAACCCTTTTAGGGGTCACAATAGTTTTGGATCATTATGAAATTTGTTTTTCCTCTTCATCCAGGTCTTTGTGACCTTATGAATAGATTCAACGGAAAATAAATGTTATGGTGGGCCCTACAAAATTTTAAGGGTGAAAATCAATTTCGCCGTGGCTCTTTGTGGTGTGTTCCAGTTGATCTTTGGATATGATTTCTTTTTTGATAATGCTCCGAAATGATCTCGAAATATGGATGAACGTTGTCGATATAATAAATACATAACTGTGGGGCCATGTAACTTTGATATCTTTTGAACCGTTCGTACAACTCGGAGTTCGAGGAGCGTCAGCGCTCGTCTTCGAGCACCAGGCGATCCGCTTGGAAGGAAAAACATAGGCATTTTCGACATGGGAAATGGGGCCGTACAACTGGGGCTTATTCTTGGGAGGTAAAAGCAAGACTGCCTAAAAACGTTGGTGGGCCATATATGGGTCGTACCGTAGGAAAATTTTCAGTTGAGAATCCAAGGTTGTACGGAAACAAATAAACTATTCAAGGTTCCTGAAATCCCTTTGATTTTTGTCGTGAGATAATACGGTCGAGCCGGAAGAACCGGAACATGGTAGACAATCATTCCTGAGTACACACCCGACGGTCATGCACCAATCAGGTCCGTTCATCTACTTGGCCCTAGCACGGATGACTTATTTTTCAAATTACACCTATTAGACAATACTACTTCTCTTATTGATGGCCCTTACTTTTACAGACGTAGTTAAGGGTTATTATTCAGTCGAAGAGAAATGATGGATATGATCGTTTTGTAAGTTTGGATTTTTCAAAATAGGCCACCCATGGTAGGGCACTGTAGATAAATTGACCCGATTGATACATCACCCTGCCACGTGTACGATGCAGAGAGGGCCCCATAGTCCACGACTGACCACTAAGCTGTTACCCGGACTCACCTGATTAGGCTCCATGAAGAGACGGCTCTACCATATTCCGATTCTATCGGCTCCACATCGTGTCCTTTTTTGGTCGGTAGGATTAACATCATTATCTAAATGCAAGTGGGCCGAGCGAGTGGTCCACACCATCACAGTACGATGCCCTGAGAGATATATCTTTCGTTAGCCTTCTGGGTTTTAATATGTGGCGGAATCAAGTAGCACCGTTTGTAGGTAGGATTCTGTTCCTTTTATACGACACTTGCCAGTCGCCACGTGCATATGGTTTTGTGGGGAGCGGATTGGCTACTCCCCCTGCCACCAGCCAATGGCTGATGGTCTGTGCTCTGTGGGCCCCACCATGATGTATGTGTTTCATCCATGCCGTCCATCTATTTTTCTAGATCATTTTATGTATGAGAACAAAAATAATATATATCCCAATCTCAAGTGGACCACATTACAGGAAACAGTGTTGAATAAACGTTGACCATTAAAAACTTTTTGGGGACATAAAAGTTTTGGATCAAGCTGATCTTTCTTTTTCCCCTTCATCTGGGTCTTTATGACCTAATCAACGGATTGGATGTCAAATAAACAGTACAGTAGGCCTTAAGGAGGATTTTAATGGTGGATATCTAGTCATTATTGTTTTGCTGTGGTGTGTTCCACCTGAGATTTATGTCCCTCTCATTTTTGGGCTCAAGCCTTCAAATGATCTTCAAAAATGGATTAAAGGAATGGATCAAACACATATATCATGCTGGGGCCCACAGGCACCTAACACCAGCCACGGGGTTGGTGGCAGGGGGAGTAGCCAATCCGTTTCCAATCGCCTTGAACTCCTTTGAAATTCCGTACATCTGATCTTCCACGTGGCACGGATTAGCTACTGACAGGTTAATCAGCGAGACTCGCTACTAAAGTGACGTCACCAAATTCCGGGTCCTCACCATGGTGCATGTTTTGTATGCACACCTTCCCTCCACCTGGAGAGATTATCCTAGGGCAATATCCAAAGAATGAGTTAAATCCAAAGCTCCAGTGCACGTCAGCACAGAAAACAATGGGACAGTGACGCCCAACATTAAAAACTTCGGAAGGCCACAAAAGTCTTAGATCAAACTGATATTTGTGTTGTACCTTATCTCATGGCTTTTTTTTTTTTTTTTTAAAAACTTTTTGAACAGGTTGGATTTCCAATAAACATTATGGTGAGCCTTAGGATAGTTTCAATGGTGGGAATCACTCTCCCCACTATTTTTTGTGGTGGGGTCTACTGCAACTTTTTATCTGCCTCATTCTTTGACTCATGCCCTAAAATGGAATCTCAAAATGGATGGACAGTGTGGATACAACACATACATCATAGTGAGGCCCACATAACTTGGTGACGGCACTTCAGTAGTCGACTGACTACTTAACCTGTCAGTTTCTAATCCACGTCCGGTGAGTCAAGGCCGTTCATCCAGTGGATCCTACCATTGATGTGTTCATCGCATTATCGTCCTTCCTATTAATAGCCCTTCAAAGTAGCTTAGGTATAATTTATTCAAATACGCGTGGTGTATATGGAGATTCCAAAAGATTTCTTAACAAACTGCAACGTATTAGACAATGCCACGTTAATGCCTAAGTGGCCGGTATAAAAAAACAATAGTAATCAAAGAAACGGTTAAATGACAAGGCAAAGAAAGAAATAAAGAAATTAAAGTAGTGACGAATGATTATGGCAACTGTTATAACATGAGAAGAATCAAAATGACTGGATTAAAGATATAAATGGTAGAGTAATTCAGCAAGAAATTTTGTCTTATACCAACTTAATCTAAACTAAACATTATATTTCAATTACCAATCAATTTACATTCCATGGTATAATCATATAATTTTCTTATCAAGCAAATTACATTTCTTAGTCTAATCCTTTACTTTCAGATTGCTATTTACATTTCGTAGTGTAATCTGTAACGTTAACTAAGTATTGGTAAATTTTAGCTGTAATTTATGTCTATGCTCGCATGCTAGATTCAACTCTTCACTCGGATAAGTGTTTTATAGCCGTTCCTCCTGACCGACTGTAAGAATCCCTTTCTCATTTTCATTTATCTGTATCGAAAATTCCTTTCGTACGGAAGGCAAAGGTGCAACCCATCATCAAAGGACGAACCCCACCCTTTGAATATCGCCTGATCATTTTTACACATTGAGTAAATGGTTGAATATACGACCGATCTCACCAAATCTCGGTCATATAATACGTGTCTGCCTATCTTGCTGCTTGGGGTCATAGTTGTTCGGTATGAATTGAGTCGCAATTTTAATTCTAACACGCCCACAAATACGAAGCAAAAAACAGAACCATGTAACAGTTTTTAGCACACTTGGTGGGACTTTGTCTCTAACTTACAGGCGTAATATTGCCAATTATGAATAAAAAAGGTGATTGCATTGCTGGGATCAATCCCTCTACGTCAACCGCACCACCTCCAGTCAAGGAAGTGTCAATTCCAGTAGCTTATGAGGCGTTGAATCTAAACAATAGTCCAATGCCTGCTATTGGGGATTAGGGATGAGTATCGACTTCTCGAACTATTCTTCCAGACGAGATTACTGTCGTACTTTGAGATCTACAACTGAGCATTCATCTTGTACAAGAATATGGAAGGGCCCAAGAAGAGCAATTCCGTATTCAAGTTGAAAACACTAATCGATATATGGTCAACTAGACTGAGGCCATGCATCGATTGATGACTATGATGGCTGAGCAAATGCTATCAGTAATGCAATATAACGTTGAAGAAAGTTCTATCGGCAATGCAGCTCTGCTGCCATCCATGCCATCTCCACAACAGAATCCACCACCAGTCCTAGTTCGAGAGATGAGGAATGTTTCACCTTATGTGGAAGCTAAGCGACTAGAGCGAGAGATTAGGAACTTTATACCTTCATGTTTACAATAGGCGAGGATGAAATGTGAATATGGCTTGCCAGCCTTGTTGCTGAAATGTCTCTCTTCATTATGAGCGAAACTTGAAAAATCTACTCTGCCAAAAGGAAGAAGTTGGGTAAGGGTATAGATGTCCAAAATTGATGGACTCATAGGGCTGCATCTGAAGAAGGTGTTTGTCGATGAATTCTAGAATGTTGATGCTGTGGTGAAGAGATGGGGATTGGTGCATTTCATGCAATGATAATTTGATGCATTCATAAATATCGATTTCTCTCCAAAAAATCTCATGTTGTGCAGTGATACGGTCGAACCAAATGTGCCATCCTAGCAAGGGTTTTGACTAAGATCGTGAAGTTTTTAGGGCATTGGAAGGATCGGGAATCGATTAAGACTAAATCAAAATGTTCTTGCCAGGGTAGTTTGGGAAGAAACGGTCTATTAATTGGATCTCATTAATTTCAATCTCAATAAAGAAGGTTGTGTCACACCTCGAAATTCAAAATCCAAGTTGGCCAAGCACGAATCCGAATTCCGGAAGGGTGAGGTTATAATATGACAAATTTTAATTTCCATCACATAATTTCCATTCAATTCCACGGGTAATCAAAGACCAACTAAAAAAAATAAATGGTAATTCATTTTCATTAATTGAATTGTCTACTATTTTAATCATCCAACTTTAAATAAACTTTCTTACATTGAAAATTCAAATTCCACTAGCCTAATAATAGATACATTGAAATTCAATTAATAACAACAGTAAAAATATATATATATTAAATCTTCATGTTGTCTTTCTCGCTCCTCACACTCAAACCCTACAAAATAATATGTTTGGTTGTGAGCATGACGGCGACTCGTAGGGTTACTTCCATCCCAGGTCAAGATTTACACATTAGTACCATAACACATTTCAATATATTGAGCAGAGATCGATATTAAAAGAACTTCGCAGATCAAATTCAATTTAAGACATACTACCAAAAATGTAAATCCAGAGTCAAAATAATTTTCTTTACATAACTTGAAAGTAATTACCCATGACAATCTTTTAAGAAATGATCCAAGGCAGAGCACCACGTGATACTTTTAGGGAACGACCCTGGGTAGAGCACCACGTGATATCTTTTATGAGTCAATCCATGGCAGAGCACTATATGTGTATCTTTTAGTGAATTACCCATGGTAGAGCACCCGTGCCGATCTTTCAGGAGTGACCCAGGGCAGAGCACCCGTGTGTGTATCTTTACTGAATATAACTTGCCAATATGAAATGAAAATCTCGTAACAATCCATTACTGAATAAGTATGGCATACTATCATGTGGAAATCAACATCAACAATTTGAAAGAAAAATAATAATACTATTTAACAATTTAAATAAATGTATCTACTAGTAGCAGACATGGATAAAATATATTCTGATGTAATTTGAATTAGCATTTAATTCACATCATGTTGGGAACTAGAAATACATGCCAAACATATAAATTCTATGGAACCATAACAATGAAATAAAAAGAAACAACATAATACACACACACACACACACACACACACACACACACACACACACACACACACACATATATATATATATATATATAGTAGAAGCTCACTCTCACATGACTACATACAAACTTTTTTGAGAACTCATCATATCCAATGAGTCTAAAAAATCTGAACAGTCCACATGAAGCAGAACCTCTTGAAACCCCTTGGTACAAAATTTTACTTTGAACCAAAATCTCGATGGGCCGTGAAAAATGCAAACAGTTTCTTCCCTTAATTTGAATTTCTCCTTGCTATGGTCCACCAGAATCTTAGATCAGGGTGAAAATTCACCCCCTAAGGTTTCATGGGATTCTGCATCTTATGGACCGTTTGGATTTGACAACCATGACATGTGTGCAAAGGTGCGCATGTGCATAAGTGCGTAGGTGAGCATGCCTCTCTCTCTCTCTATATGTGTGTGTGTGTGTGTGTGTGTGTATGTGTGTGTGTGTGTGTATGAGTATATGACATTAATGTGGAGATCACGATTAGGGAGAGATCACCTACCTATTGTGTGAAAATCTGATGCACAGGCTAGTCTTTACGTAACTGGCTAGAAATCTTACCCGACTATGACTTGGATTCACCCGATGAATCAACGTAGCAACCAAGTGATACTAAGTTAAGCTACAACTCTAAAACATTAGATTTTCCAAAAATTTCAATACCAAATTATATTTGAAGTTAGAGAATTCTCTACTCACTAAAATTGGATCTTGAAAATAGCATTCACGTTGACTCATTGAGTCACAGTGAAGCAATGCAACAAGAAATGGTGTGACAACAATAGTGATCCAAGAAGCGTAACTGATTTGGTTGAAGGGAAGAGAGCTTATCTCTGACATTAGGGAAAGGTCTACCCAGCCTCAAGGTCAGGTTGAACTCATCGACTAGCAGTGAAACTCGATGGAGGCAGTTTGACTTGGTGAAGCAACTTAGTTGCAAGTTACTTCTTCCTCTTTCTTCTTTCTTCTCTTTTTTTTTTTTTTTTTCAAAAACAAAATGGGCCCACAGAGATGCCATGACAAATCCACTTTGTCCATTAGTTTTGCCCGTCCAAGTTAGGGCATGGTCTTAAAAATGAGGCTGATCCAAAGCCAAAGTGGACCACACCAAAGGAAACAGTGGAACTCACCATTGAAAAAAAAAGGGTGTTACAGGTTGGGCCGAGGCAATAATATCCATCGAGTGACAATTTTAAGATGATCTCATTAGTAAGCTTTTGGGAAAGGCCTTCTAATGTATGTATTAGATCATCTTCCTGGAAGGTTTGAGAGATTGAGGATGAGGAAGTAGCCATTACTGTGAAGAAACAAGGAAGAAAGCTTGTGAAACTAGGAAAAGCGTTGAAATAGGGTATATATTGGTTGAGATTGGGTGTATTAATTATGGTATAATCATGATTTCATATGGTAAGAAACTTATACATGCGTCGCCATAAGAATAAATCTTTATTCAAAAAAGGAAAACACGACCGTCATTCGGAGTTGTCTTGATCATGCGTGGTAAATGAGGTGTCGCCAAGTGGCCTAAAGAATGATTACATTTATGAGGGGTCACACATCGCTTTCACCTTTTACCAAAGGTGAGGGGTGTGGGGGGCAATGTTGTACCATATTTCTGTCCGTTCCTACGAGAGCCAATCAAAGAGGGACATATGTAATTCTATGAGAGTACTGTGCTGTATTAAAAATATGTGGAGATACCCGAAGAGAATTTTATGGTGATACAAATGACGTTTATCGAGCAATACCACGTCGTCCATAAAGAAAAAGTGGCTGAGCGAAACGTGGTTAAGTCGTTAAGAAAGCTTGGAGCGGTTATCTATACATGTGGCAAGCTACGAAGGAAAGTTCTAAAAGATTTGTAGTGTTAAAACGGTTATAGTAACCATCAGAACTTGGAAAGCATACAGATGATTAGTTTAAGGCTATTTATAACAAATGAATTCAACTGAGGAAGTCATCTCATACTAACCAAACCAAACAAAATCTATCTTTCAATTATTTTGTTTATCATTTACATTTCTTAGTGTAATCCTTAGATTTATCTACCATTTACATTCCTTAGTGTAATATGTAATAATAATAAAATAGTTGTTAACTTTAGTTGTAATTTGAGTTTAGGCTCATATGTTGGATTCAATTAGAATATTAAGCAAAATTCTCCATTTAGAGAGACATGCTGTAGTTGTTCTCCATGGTCGGTTGTAATTTTTTTAAAAATATGTTCTATACATAAGATAAAAAGTCCATTCATAATAAAGGCACGGGTGTAACCCATTTTCTGAGGACGAACCCACCCTCTAATAATCTCATCATCTTAAATAATATTGTCAAAGTGGTTGAATAGGCGACCTATCTTATTCGATCTGGATCACATATGGCCGATGTTCAACGTATTTGCCCATCTTGATGTTTTTGTTCGTATTATTTGGTTTGAATGGAGCCATATATTCAATTTTGGCAATCCCCACTAATCATGTAACAGATGGTGTGACTTTTACATGATAGTTCATGAAATGTGTGCTGAACCCAATGAATGGTCTTGATTCATGATTGGGCTATCCAAGTAAATTGGGAGCAGTGTAACTTATAGTGCTCTGAGAGTATGAGAGTGTCTCTCTTTTTACTTTCTTTTTTTCCTGTCTTATCCAATTACAGAGGCATCTGCTGATGAGGAGAAATGATATCAAGTCCACCCCATAAGAATTGTAATGTGCTCGAGTCGCCATAC
This sequence comes from Magnolia changhungtana, assembly GCA_030180095.1. Classification (NCBI taxonomy): domain Eukaryota; kingdom Viridiplantae; phylum Streptophyta; class Magnoliopsida; order Magnoliales; family Magnoliaceae; genus Magnolia; species Magnolia changhungtana. Next base: position 1,984,930 of record JASAUF010000647.1, on the reverse strand, counting down.
TAACATCATACTCGACTCTTGATTCTGTACCAGGAGGCAATGATTCAGTGGCCCAGATCGTTGATTTGTTGAACCCCACCTTGGATGGACCATGCTCTGAATATCTCCATTACAAGAAAAACCTAGCCTTTAAATACCTGGATACAAAATAGATGGTTAAAGAGATATGCAGGAGCGACTCAAATTTAACTAAAAAGGGGCCTGAAAATCGATTGCTACGATCTGCTGGTAAAGGTGGTTTTAAGAGCATGCTCGGCACCATATGAAAATGGTGTGATCATGAATGATGGGCCTCACCTCTAAAAATTAAAAAAGTGCAAATGTACTTTGGATATTTTTTGATCGAAGATCAAGCATTCACTCCCTACTAAAACTAAAAGAATCTTTGGTGGCGAGTTAACGATAGGGTTGCTAGTAATGACTTGGAGGTGAATCCAACAATCCAGTGCACCTAAAAAAATAATGAACAATCACCCAAAAAATTTCATATTCATGTTGAGTGAATTGAACAGTTGGATCGACCTAATTTTTGAAGAATCCCATTTTCATGGTCGGATAACCTACTTCAATGGACAAAATGAAAACAAACACTATAATGGGCCTCACATGGAATTAGTTGGATGTATAACTATTGAGGCATAAAAAGAGTGGAAGACAATAGAAAAAAGCATTGTGCGCAAGTAAGATGTTAAAAAAGAACATTGTGCAGAAAAAGCAAGCTTTGTGCGGAAAAAGCAAGCTTTGTGCGGAAATGATCAACATGCGAAGGTGATTAGAGCACACAGCGAGTTCCGTACAAAGGGTAGCACATACCTAAAGCTCCGCACAAAGGATATCGCAGAATAGAATCCGCACAAAGGTGGTTAGCGCAAAGAGGACCGCACAACGATGACATGGCATGGTCGCACGTATGAGAAGGCTATATATACCCCTTAACCCCTCTAAAGGGATCATTAACAACCAATCGAGAAGTAGAGGAAGATTTGAAGAGAGAGAGAGAGAGGTATAATTCCGTCACTAATGTGTGGAATGACTGTTGTGCGGTGCACAACACTGCCTGTGCACAAACGTCGTTCTCACATAACAAGTGCCAGCACGCAAAGGATGTCAGCGGGCAAAAGACGCCAGCGCACAAAGGCCGCTAGCACATAAAAGACGCTAGTGCACAAAGGCCGCTAGCGCACAAAAGAAGCCAGGGCACAAAGGCCACCAGCGCACAATGGCTCCAGCGCATAATGGGTTTTGGGCAGCAATTTGCAATATATGATGCTTCCACTAATAATTGCCTCAGCTCATACCATTCCTATTATTACTTTTCATCATCATCATAAGTCTGTTTTCGAATCAAAGGGGAAAAGGATGTAAAAGAACTTAGAATATATAAATAAAGTGATTATCTTTCTTGTTTGTTCCTGGTAATCAATTCAATGAATGAAATTTCTCAAATGAAATGCATTTGTTTCTTGTTCGAAATAAAATGGCAACTCTGCTGGGGATATCATATTCATTTGAATATTAACCTAAGAATCACAAGGAAGATAATCATAAATGTTTGACGTCTTTAAGGCGCCAAAATGGTGACTCTCAACAGGAACATCTTACCTTTCATCCCCAAAATAGAATACGATTTAATATAAATACTAATTTTCCTTCACTTCATGCACATGAACGACAGGAGAAGAAGAATATTCCAACAAACCAATCAATGGCAGTAGTTCAAGGAAACACAGTTTTCTACTTCACCACGACAGGATTTGTTGTAGAGTATGCTGATAAACGAGCTGGATTTAATAAGGGTAAAGCGATAACAAACAAACAAACAGAATCACGGGCGGTTGTTATGGTCGTGACTGCTTCGCCAGTGGCATAAGGAGAAAAAGATGAATGGATCGTCGTCACTCGCAGAAGGACAAGGGCCCAGAATGTAACTGCAACAAGAACAAACCCGCCGCTGAGAAGAGTTAGGAGGCCGATAACACCAAATACCGTAAGAAAAAATCCTGAACTCACCCCTCCTGCGTTATGCCCTAAGCGAACAGTTCCGCAACTGACATCGCATGACTTCCCGACTTTAACGACCCCGAGAGCCAGATAGATGAAAGTACAAAAGGGTAAAGCACTGCCAGTAGGTTCACCGGCGTCTATTTCATCTCGACCGATCAATGACAACAAAATCACAGCGAAGTCGAATGAAATCCCATCCTCCCCTCTTTTTGTGAGCCCTATCACATCAACGTATTCTTATCCCACTCCGACCACAACTTCATCAAAGAGTGGAGAAGCCGTAGTACACATGACTGGAACAAATCAGGAAAATACGCCAACCATAGAGGATCATGTAAATGAAATGGCGGAAGCATAGAGGGCACTGATGGAAGAATGCAGGAATCTCAGGGAAGCCTTAGCAACCCTTGCACACAATTTTGCCCGAATGGCAGCACCCCCAGTGACTGAAGATGTGAATGAAAGAGAGCAACACCCTAAAGGGTCGCAACTGCCGAGGATCGGGTCGCATGGATCTATACCCACATCAAGAATAGTGACACAGGAAGAAGTACGATAGGTCGTTGAAGAAGCGGTTAGGTCAGAAAGAGAACGTGAGGGCACAGGAAGATTCAGATATCGAACGCCATACCCGAGAGAAGTAGAGGGTATCCCCTTCCCAAACAATTTTAAACATCTAGACTTTTAGAAGTTCAATGGGGATGGATCGCCAGAAGAACACCCGATGCACTTCATCACAGTATGGGGAATTTCTCCACAGTACCCCAACACTTTCTCGGATTATTTGGGTCTTCTCTAATGAAAAAAGTGTTCAGGTGGTATGCTAGCCTAACGCCTGGGTCTATAAGAACATGGGAGGAGATGTAAGACACGTTCATGTCAAATTTGTTCTCATCAGAACGTGATGTCAATATTACAGAACTCGCTTCAGTACGATGAGAGAAGGAGAGCCAGTGAAAAAATTTATAGACAGATGGAAGACCTTGGGGGCTTCTTGTAGGCAATTACCGGAAGAGAAAGAACAGGTGAAAATGTGCTTGAACTCCATGAAAATCAAAATAGCATTTGGTCTCACCAGCGCAGACATTAGGACCTTTCATGACTTGGCTACAAAAGTGCATGCTCTAGAATTAATAACTCGAAAGATGTCGGCGTTCAATTATGAAATGGTCAGAAGAGAACCTCAGAAGTTGATCACAAATGTGGTCGATCACGAAAAAAGGAACCAGGAATCAAGAGAAGTGAAAGGCAAAAGGGTGGAAAGGAGAGAAGAGCCGAGTCGCCCCAGAGGGAGGTTTTACGACAAGAGACCCCGATCGTTGAATTCTCATGAGGGTTTCACATTTGAAAAAGAGGACGTACTCCCCATGATAAATCTGTTGCTAAAAGCTGGAACGATTGAATTGCCGCCATCAAAATGTCCCGAGGAGGCATCTACAACAAAGGAAGAGATTTCTGTCATTATCACTGCCTAGTAGGGCATCCGACAAAAAATTGTTATACACTAAAGTGTATTATACAAAGGATGATAAACAAGGGCGAAATAATAGTCGGGAAAGAGAAAGAAAGGGACAGAAGTGCGACAGCAAATGTACTCACCTTACGAGAAGACCATCAGGGGAAGACAAAGGTAAGTGATCAGAAAACAATAGGGAAAGTTGTCGTAACTACCTTGCAATCAAGGAAAAAGATGGCTAGCCCACCGAGTTCGAAAAATGGAAAAGCAAAAGCGGAAGCAGCCAAGAGTCATGCCAGCAATGATAACATCGGTAAAAAGGAAATGGGAAAGGAGACAAGAAAAGTGACTTATGACATTATAAGTCACTTGAAAAGCATTTTGGCCCGATTAAGCGTTTACGATGCTATGAAGTTGTCAGAAAACTCTCGACAAAGCCTAATTAAGGCATTATCTGATGAAAATATAAGGGAAGTGTTGCTGACTGAATTAGAAAGTGAGAAATAAGAAGATTGTCTTCCGGTTATCTCCTTCTCCGATGAAGACTTAGCCTGTGATGAGGAACATAATAGATCGTTGATGATAATGGGTCACGTTCGCGGTAAGTAGGTAAAACGGATAATACTCGATAATGGGTCCGTTGTAAACCTGTTGCTATTAACAATGCTCAGTAAATTGGGTTATCGATGCTCAAACCTACACCCTAGTGGAATGATGATACAGGGCTTTAATCAAGATGGACAGCGTGCACTTGGGAAGATCACGATAACACTAGAGATAGGAAAGCTAACTACGAATGTGTCTGTCATGTTCTAAATGCAGTGACTACATATAATCTCCTTCTGGGATGACCATGATGCATCAGTATGGCAGCATACCTTCTACCCTGCGCCAGTGTTTCAAATATTGTAAAGACAGGGTGCAGCATAAAGTGTTAGCTGATGAGAGACCATATATAGAAGCTGAAGCTTTCTTCACAGATGCGAGATATTACGACGCATTTGCAAGCAAGGAAGAGAAAGAGAACAATGAGAATAAAAACCAGGAAAATGCTTGCATAGAAATAGTGAAGGAAAAAGGAAAGGAAGTCGCCTGTAACAGAGAAAGTAAAGAAGAAATTTCATTTTGTCCCGAAACATTTGCGACAACCAGGGCAACCGCCGTTAACGTTGCTATCACCTGAACAGTTGGAGATTCTGCAATCAAATTATACAGTACCACTTCCATATGCTGAGAGGAGTAGGCCGTTTCCCCTTGTTCTGAAAAGGTTTTGTGTTAAACCCAGCGCAAGATATCCAGAATCGATCAAACTCTATGCTTCATCAGAAATAAAACAAGATGAAACAGTTAGCAGTGGGGTAGGAAATGGAAGTCTAATGCCCAAAGAACTGGAAAGATATAGTTTGGTCAGTCAAAAAGTCATGAAGAAAATGGGCTTTGACCATGAAGAACCCATTGGTTTAAATTATGGAAAAGGAATTCAGATTCCGGTCGGGGCCAATCAAAAGAAGCGAGAAAAATTCCGAGGACTGGGGGCAGAATCTTCTGTAAATATGGTAACGACTGATCAAATAGTAGAAACAGACTTTGATATAATCAGCAAGCCAGAGACAGCTCCGAAGCAAATGGAGGATGGGGGGCAACCGACGATGGACAGCTTGAAAGAGATAAATTTGGGAACAGGGGAAGAACTGCAGAATACTTTCATAAGTATCAGTTTATCAGATGAAGAAGCTAATCGTTACATTAGTCTCTTGAAGGAAAATAAAGATATCTTTGTTTGGACATATGTGGAAATGCCAGGTTTAGAGCCGACAGTAGTGATGCATCGGTTGAATATCTCTAAAGATAAAAAACCCATTAAGCAAACACAGAGACGGTTTCACCCAGATCTGGTTCCTAAGATAGAAGAAAAAATAAGCAAACTGATAAAGGTGGGATTCATTAGAGAAGTTAAATATCCCAAGTAGATATCAAATATAGTTCCAGTAAAGAAAAAGAATTAGCAAATTAGGGTTTGCGTCGACTTCTGAGATTTGAATGAAGCATGTCCAAAAGTTAATTTTTCACTACTGATAACAGAAATGTTAATTAACAGTACGACGCAGTACGCTGTCATGTCCTTTATAGACGGCTACGCCGGCTACAATCAAGTACGAATGGCGCCTGAAGATGAGGAAGCGAGGGCTTTTAGAACTTTGTTGGGGATATATTGTTACAAGGTTATGTCGTTCGGTCTCAAGAATGCTGGAGCAACGTATCAGAGGGCAATGCAAAATATATTTCAAGACATGATGCACAAGCTCATTGAATGTTATGTGGACGACTTGGTGGTTAGATCGAATCATCATGAAGAACATCGAGAACATCTAGCGTCGGTCTTTCATCGAATCAGAAAGAAATAATTGAAGATGAACCCAGCCAAATGCGCGTTTGGAGTATCTGTAAGTGCTATAGTTTATATCCCTGTCTGTTGTCAAATTTGTGATGCCAAAATCACTGTTATATAACTTGCATAAGTGAAGCTCTCTCAAAGATCAACATTCATGAACAAGCAAAGCTCACAACAAGCAAAGCTCACAAGTACAAAGATTCACTCAAAAATTAACCTTGACTGCAAGTATTGCTCACAAGACATGACTCAAGAATGCAAGACTTCAAGAAGAGTACAAGGCAGTTCGTAAAGAACTCAAGACACTTTCAAGGTTGAGTTACATCAAGATTTCAAGATTGAACTACATCAAGACTTCAAGGCTTAAACTTCAAGGTCACTTATTCCTAATGTTTCAATGTCCTTACTTCATGTTGAGGTTTGATTGACCTTGGGTTGACCTTAGGAGTAGGCCATTTTGGATACATAAGTCATATGTTTAAGTTACATGAGTTTGGGCAGTTCTAAGACTTGTCTTAGGCTTTGCTTCGACTAGTCTTAGCTTTGCTTCGACTAGTCTAAGAAATTCCTCGATCAGTTGTGAGTTTATTACAAAATTCGGATATTTTCTGTTAGGCTTCGACTAGTCCAGGAATCTGTTTGACCAGTCGAAGGAACAGTGTTGACTGCATCTTCGACCAGTCGAAAATCTTCGACTCAAAGTCCAGTGATGAAATTGGTTCTTCGACCAGTCGAAGGAGACCTTCGACGATCCGAAGACCTACGACTGGTCGAAGGAGACCTTCGACCAGTCGTAGAACGGTCAAAGCTTATCGCGCCTGATTTTTTTCAAATCTGTTAATTCTTCGACTAGTCGAAGAGCTCCCTAGACCAGTTGAAGACACGATCTGCTCACCTATAAATAGAGCACGAATCTCAGAAGAATAAATGGAATTAATTAATCCATTCAAGCTAATCTTCGTCAAAATTCTGAGAGATAATTCTGTGCTCCATCTAAGCTAAGTGTGCTTATTTAATATTCTCTTTCTTTAGCTTTATTTAATTGATTTTGTTTCTGCTATTCCAATCTAATTTGATAAGAGGAATTGTTATTCCCTTTCTTTGGAATCAAATCAATTAAGGCAAGCCCTATTTGGTTTAATTTAAAATCTATTAAACTAGAACCATTGTAATTGAGTACTGGACATTGAACTTGGACATTCAATCATCTACTCTGATTTGGTTCTACCGGTCTGCTACAACGAAGGAGATAATCAGGTATTTTACATTTAATTGTAAATTCCTTTCTGTTTTGGTTTCTTTCAAGATTTGCCAGAAAAATCTTGTTGTATTGGTTATTTGAGGAGAGCCAAGAAAACTTTTGAGGTTTTTAATTGTGTAAGCCCACGACAAAGACACAATTGTAAAGGTTTTGGGTGAACCTGTGAAAACCTATTTTGTTAGTGAACGCTAATATCCCCTGTGTGAGGATATTAGGAGTGGAGTAGCATTTTGTGTGGCTGTTGTTTAACAGTTGGTGAACACATAGGCGAACCACTATAATCCCTTGTGTTATGGTTGAATGATTTATACTTCTAACCTTTAATTATTTATTTGTGGGATGTATGCATGGTGGTGAATGTTGTAATCATTTAATTCAAGCATTGTGGGAATTTTGTAATAATTTAGAATTTATTTTCTGCTATTCCTTTGTCAGCTTGATATTCAATTTCCTTTAAAGTTGTTCCAGCAAGGTTGCTCTGCCATTTTTATGGTGTATGGCTGTCCCTAGAACAATACATTTGTGATTACAATTTATTTCAGTTCAGTTTGTGTTTATTTTTGTATTCCTCTTTGGTTTGAGATTTGATATAAAGATCTTTCTAGAAATAAGGTTGTCCTACCATAAACTCTGGTTTTTGGTGTAAGGTTGTCCTTAGAACAACATTTGTATCAACCTCTCAAGATCTAAATTTCGAGGTTGTTTTACTTTCCTGCATTGTGATTTATTTTGGCTATCATATTCTTTTTAATTCCGCTGTTATAAGTTTTATTTGACATAGTCCTATTCACCCCCCCTCTAGGACATATAGCTAGGCCTTTTCAGTATCATCAGGAAAATTTCTTAGTTTCGTGGTGAGACTTAGGGGTATCAAAATAGATCCAAAGAAAGTTAGAGCCATTCAAGATATGCCTCTCCTGAAAACATTGAAAGAACCGAAAAGCTTGCAGGGCAAGTTAGCATATATCTGCCGCTTTATCTCGAACCTAGCAGGAAGATGCCAGCTGTTTTCTCGTCTGATGAAGAAAGGAACAGAATTCATATGGGATAAAATGCCTTCAATTCGATAAAAGAATTGTTGAAATGGCATTCGGTATTAATAGCCCCTGTGAAAGGAATGTCCCTCATTTTATATATATTAGTAGCTGAGAATTCACTAGGAGCCCTGCTGGCACAAGTGAATGAAAATGGGAAAGAAGTAGCACTTTATTATTTAAGTCGAACATTAATCGGTGCAGAATGCAACTATACGCCTATTGAGAAGATATGCCTGGTGCTGGTATTTGTAGTTCAGAAATTAAGACATTTTTGTTTGTCCTACGACATAACTCTGATATCTCGAGCAGATCCTATTAAGTTTTTAATGACAAGGCCGATGTTGTCAGGAAGGTTGGCAAAGTGGATGTTACTGTTATCAGAGTATGCAATCACGTACGAGCGAAAGTAGTAAAAGGACAAGCAGTGACAGATTTTCTAGTAGCTCATTCGGTGACAGGTTGTGAAGCTATTGTCGATAAATTCCCAGATGAACAAGTCATGATGACAGAATTGCCTGAAGTGTGGCAAATGTTCTTTGATAGGGCGGCTCGGGTGATGGAGGCAGGTGCCGGAGTAATATTCATTACCCCACAAGGCGATTTGTTGCCTTATTCTTTCACGTTAGGTATATCGTGTATGAATAACGAAGCCGAATATAATGCCCTTATCATTGGAATGGAGATAGCCAACGAACTGAGAATAAAAGATTTGCAAATTTATGGGGATTCTAAGTTGGTCATAAATCAGGTGGCGACTGAATTTAAAACAAGGAAACCAGAACTCGTACTGTACTGTCGAAGAGCACAACATTTATTGGAAAAGTTTTTGAATGTTGAAATCAAGCACATACCACGAAATGAGAATGCGAAAGCCGATGCTCTGGCCAGTCTAGCAATGACGCTGTCTTGCCCAGATCGAAGCCCCCTGCAAGTAACAATTGAAGAACGGAGATTCTTGCCTTTTGCAAAGATGATCGGTGAAACGACAGAAGCCCTACCCATATCATGCTTAAAAGTGACAATAGATGATTGGCGTCAACCTTTCATCGACTATCTCAAATACGATATCCTACCAGACGATCCAGAAGCAAAATCTCAAATAAGCAGAAAGTAAAAAGATTCATTTTGTGTAATGAGGAATTATACAAAAGATCTTATAATGAAATGTTATTACGATGCCTAAACAAAGAAGAGGAAAGCCAAGTGCTACACGAGGCACATTTTGGGGAATGTGAGGCACATCAAGCTAGGTGGAATCTATTCCACCGAGTGCACTAGATGGGATATTATTGGTCGACAATGTTTAAAGATGCAATAGACTACGCGAAACGATGTCACGAGTGTCAAATCCATGGAGACATCATATATGTGCATCCTTAAGACCTTCATCAATCAGCCACTTCTTGGCCCTTTGCCGCATGGGAACTTGATGTCATTGGCCCCATAAATCCGCTGTCGTCTAGAGAAAAATAGTATATATTAGTAGCAACGGACTATTTTTCCAAATAGACAGAAGAAGTTGCACTACGAAGCGTTAAAGAGAGGATGTTGTTAATTTCATTCGGCATGCGATAATATATCGCCACGGTATCCCAAAGAAAATCATCACAGATAACGACACTCCTTTCAAGAACAGGGGGTGGAGAAGGTATGTTAGAAGTTCGAGATTCACCAGTCATTCTCAATACCCTATTATCCACATGCCAATGCGCTGGCTGAAGCATTTAATAAGACAATTGTGAAAATATTGAAGAAAACAGTGAACGAGAATAAGCATGACTGGGATGAAAAGCTGCAGAAGGCTCTATGGGTCTATAGAACAACACACCGTACAACAACATAGGCTACTCTGTATTCGCTGGTTTATGGTGTGGAAGTTGTCGTGCCAATCGAGATACGGGTCGCTTCACTAAGGGTAGCAGTGCATCAATCAATTACAGATGACGAAAACGCAAAGATACGGTTGAAAGAATTGGATTTTCTTGATGAAAAAAGATTGGCAGCTCAGCAGCGCTTACAATTATATCAAGCTAGAGTTTCTGCTGCCTTCGATAAAAAGGTTAAATACTGATCTTTCAAAAAAGGGGATTTGGTTTTGATGTTGAAAAGGCCGATAGTAGTCACTCGAAGAATAGGGGGCAAATTTGACCCTAAATGGTACAGACCGTACGTGATAATTGAAGTTCACTCCAATGGAGCGTACAGAGTAACAGATCAAGACAGGCGAGGCATCAGTTTACTGGTCAATGCTCGCTTCATCAAGAGATATTACTTCTGACAGTAGGAGAAATTTTGATTTAAAAGATTATCAAGATACTTCTTCTATATCAAAAGGGGGCAATCACGGATGAAAAGATGAAATAGCCTTTACAAGCACGACCTTATATTCTATCTTCATGAGCGAAAGAGTTGTGAAGGACAAAGTCATGTACTCCCTCTCATGAGAATGAATAAAAGTGCAAACTTTACCTACGAAGCATTGATTATCACCAAGCGTCGATAATTATCGCCAGATTTGCCAAACATCGATGATTATCGCCAAGCGCCGATGATTATCACCAAGATTAGCAATTGTCGTTGTCGTCATCAGTCGCTCACATATGCTTATTTTTATCAAAATTGATATCATTGCCAAGCTGATACATCATATTAAACATAATACGAATGTTCTTAGGATATCGTCAGTGGCGGCGAAATATCAATTATTGATTTATCAAATTTGGCAGTGGAACAGACAATACAGGCAACCACATATAAAGTTGATGACAACGATGGTAGCTTAATACAGGAAACTATATATAAAGTTGACGACAACAAGGTAGCTTACTTCTTAAGGTAGCCTAGCCAAGCCTTTCACGGTCGACTATGCTAAGACCTATCACTTTCGCTATTCGGGCAGCGGTGAGAAGCCAATGGCCTTAAAAAGCCCGTGAAGGCCATCATGTGTATACTCATGCGGGTAGTGGACAGAGCAAGTGATTAAAAGGCCAAAAAGTTGTAAAACGGCCAGTCACGCATAAGGCCAATGCCATTTGTGAGTTCTCCGACAACGTCATGAAGAGGACGAAAATACCCTCCCAGGAATGGGTCCGAACTCACAGACAAAGAAAACCTAGATCCCTGGTTTGATTTCGGTATTAACTCATAAACCTACTCATTGATGGACTAACGACCTTGGATTTGGTACCTAAGGTAACCTGGTAAAGCCCCACAAACTCTAGAGAGTTACTGTGGCCATCCCTGTGCATAAATCTCACTCACGGCCGTGATTGCTCTAACTACTCAAGAGCTTAAACTGTGTGTGATTATCTAATTAAACTGAAATCTAGCGCCGCCTATCAAAGAATAAACTACATAGGGAAATCCCATACTGACAATCATAATATGTGGTGGTTAATAATACTTTGATAAAATATCATGCTAAGATAATTGCACAACAAATGAATATGCTCAGAATGATGAAAGAAGTAGAATATCTTGAAATATGTCTGATAAAATTTTATAAGTTGTTTATACATCATAGTACAAAAAGAATGTCTACATACAATGCCTACAAATCTTCAGCTACGTTCAAAATCTCTAAGTAATGCTGCAGTTCTTCTTTCAGATGAGATTGTGCTACAGCAGTTGTTTGCTCAGCTTTGAGGATCATGTTGGCTTGATCAGGAGTACCAGCTAGCTTAGATTTCAAAAAAGCAACAACTTCCCCATTCCTTGTCCACTCAACTTGTATGGTATCAATTAATTGATCATTTTTTTTTTCAAGTTCCGCTCTGATCTCGCAAATAGTTGCACCTTCCGCTTCCCATTGACTCTTAAGCGATAAAATCTCCCTCTCGAGAAAAGCAATTTGATCACCAATGTCTGCCTTATTTTTGTCGGAAACCTTCAAGTTATCATGGAGGGACTGACTAACAGCGTTATAGTTAGCAAGAACATCATCCGCCTGAGAGAGCTTCTCTTTAAGAAGCGCCAATTCCTTACGACGATTGAGAATCTCGGAAGCAATGACCATATTCCGCGCTGCTTCCAAGTTCTTCGTAGAGTCATGAAATTGTGATAAGGAAGTGTAAAGAGGCTAAACATCCACATGCGCCAGGCGAGTTGAGTGAGCAAGAACTGCTAGAGCACTGTCCAAAAAGGGCCATTGAGTTGGATCTTTAAAAGTGCCAACAATGACAGAAAATCGCATGCTTGAAAAGCCCCAACATAAGTTGTGGCACCTTTTCTAAGGAGAATTTATCGAAAGCCACTGTCACTGAGTTGGATCCTTCAGATCCACTAGGAGTTGGCACGACTGAAGCTAAAATAAGAGGAGAATGTAAATTTAAAAGAAAACATATGCGTATTTAATACTGAGATAAAATAAGAAAAGAAAATATACCTAGAGTAGGAATAACATCGGAGACAACTGGAATAGAATGAGTTACGGGTGCTATAGAACTAGGAACTTCTGTGGCCATAACAGCATTGAAAGAAAGCTCCTGAACTCCTACGGTGCTTGAGTCGAGAGTATTTGGAGTAGGGACATCAACTGGATCAGAGAGAAATTCCAGACTCCGAGCTACCGACTGGATAGGAGAAGGGCATGCGGCAGGGGACTTGGTAATCTGAGCAGGGGCATTAGATGTTTGAGGGACTGATGGCAAGGTTTCTTCTGGGCTAGGAAGAAGAAGTACATTCTCCATTGTTGCCTGAATATCAGATGGTTGAGTTTCTGTAGCCCTTGAAGTTGATGTTCCATGAGTAGCCACTTCAGCAATATCCACGATACACGGGGAATACGAAGCATCAAAAGAGAGAAAGATATTCACACCAGGAGAACCACCGTATTCACCATGATCAAGTTGCTCTCGTGATCCAGAGAAGTCTTCGGAATAGGATGGGAAGTGTCGGGATGGGTAGTGGGAGCTTCAGGAAAAGAAGACATAACTTCAGTATCGCTCTCTTCTCCAACATTTATCTTGGCATCAGTATCTGCATTTAGCAAAGCATCCCCTTCATCAGTGAGACTTGTGAGAGAAGATGTATCTTTGCTTGCAGTGTTTGCAGAATATTTTGACGAGCTGTCTTCCTCTGACGCGGTTTGTTTTCCCTTATAAACAGTCCTCATAGGAAGAAGACGTGCACCTCGAGAGGGAGAAGGAATTGGTTAGGCCAAAACCTCAGGAGACTGGCTTGGCACGACATCGGGTCATGGGGGAAGTAGTAATGACAATTTGATGTATAACTGGAGAAATCAGGGCAGTAGCACAATTGGCTGCGATTCCTGTAAGATCCACGATAGGGATAAGCATGGCAGCCTCATGTTCGACAGGCTGAGAAGCTGCAAGAGGGACAGGTTCTGTGACCAGAGGAATGATAGGAGCAAGATTCGCAAGTTAATTTTCTCCTGCGGGAGTAGGAGAGGCAGAACACCCCCTGTAGGTTCAAGTTCATCGTGAGGACTGACCGATCTTTCTCTCTAATTTATTAAATCCAGAGGGGAACCAAAAGCAATCTAGCCTTCAAGAGTGCTTGGGGGTTTTATCTCTCTGATGGGCTCTTCCACAGAATTTTTTAGACGAAGTTATCCTGGGACGGCGACTTGATCTTTCTCATAAAAGTACCCAATCCCCTATTCCGACTTGTAGTTCCTTAAGCCCGAGGGAGGGATCCAGGTAGGACGATCCACCGAAAAGCAATTACACACTAAATAATAATGATGACTCCACCATCGCATCCAAGTATATGATGCTGTTACTCTGTGATTATACCCTGGGAGAACGAATTGAGAGCCAAAATTTTTAGTTAGGAGCTGCTTCCATATCAGAGCCCAGTTGTAATGACCAACTCCATAAGTCCTCATGGTTCTAGTAACTTCCTTACCTGTTTGGGGCATGGCCTGATCATACCCAAACTATCTGGCAAATCGACTAAGATAATATGGCTCTCGCTAGAACTCTAACCCTTCCCGTAATAGAAGACTGCAAGAATGAATGCAGAGAAAGAAAGTCCTTTCAATGGGGTCCAAGGCTTGGTTATCCTCTGCATCTCTATCTTCGACCTGATGCTCTAAATAAAAAGGAAAGAAGTTGATGGATTATATATTATCAATTTTATCCACTATCCATTCGTACCCCTTCCTTATCATTTTTCGCTTCAGAAAATGCCACAAGGGCAAATGATTAGGATGGACATAAGCCTTCTCCAGATCGTTGTATGTCTAAGGGAAATAGATGTTGAGCCATCTAGAGAAGTAATGCCATGGAGTGAAAGCAGATAAAACTCCTAACGCCGAGCTTGAGCAGTGCATCGTGGCGTGACCAAAAGCTCTGTATAATGAACACAAGACAGGAGGGGCCAAGGAATATCTCTTTCTACCTTCTACCATTACACCCACTGCCACAAACAAAGTCAGCCGAATAGAGTCTAAACTTTTTGAGTTAGGGAGCACGACTAAGCTCAACCAGTAAGCCAGGAAAGCAACTAGCTCAGTTTCAATGGTGAATTCGGCCGGGCCCTTTATTTTCTTGCGATTAGCTTCTAGCTCAGCATAGTGACTGCCGGGGAACCTAGAAAGGAGAGAGAAAGAGAAGGGGAATGGAAGGTTAGTGAGCAATTCACGTTTACAGGAAAGCTTTACTTGAAAGGGAAAGAGAGTGTTAAAATGCTTACACCAAGTAGCGGGAAAAATGGGCTAGCCATTAAAGGGAAAAAATCTTGTGAACATCAGTGAAGTAAGATGTTTCCTGAAATAGTTCGATGGTGGTCGCTGTAATTTTAGGCACTCTATTGGGCCCAACATAAGCAAACTCTTGGTTTGAAGGAATATATTCATCAAGAAAGGAGTCGGAGATGGACAGGCCGGCCATCCTATACAAATCCCATAAAGCAATACTCACTTCCCCTACCGGTAAATGGAAAGAATTCGTAATAGAGGACTAATACTTCAGAAAACCTTTATAGATCATCGTATCTTTCTGAAAGAAGTCTAAAGTGGCTTCTATGGTATGTTACAGCCTTATCGCAGTAAGGACGTCTTTGTGTTTCTCCAAAATCATTGTGGCCCAAGCACTGTAATACGGACAAACAGTCCAAAGACCTCGTGTTCGGAATTCATCTTTACCCCACAAATAATTGCGGTGACAAAAGCGTTGCTGGATTGTCTCGAAGAAATGGGTGTGATATAAGGTGTGAGGGTCGTAGCATGGTGCGAGAAAACGCATGTATCAGATTTGCCCAGTCTTCTGGGTTAAACATTTATCTATGACATAACCCTCAAGAATTTGTGGCTCCTTGATCACCCAGTTAGATACATATAAAAGTCTATTCTATGCCATAAAGTCTGTGAGCTCGCTTTGAAGAATGGATCGGTGGCGCTGAAGCTGTAAGGGAAGAGCGTTGGTTTCATCTTTATATGAGTTACGGAATTTGATCACTTCAGTGGCCAGCTTGACTGAGTCCCAAGCATTCTGAAAATGTTTACGGTTGTGCTCTCAAATCTTCTCCTAGAAGATTTCGTCTTGGCTCTTTTCTCTTACTTGTTTTGGGACTAATGGAGAGGAGAAGCCTCTGTCGTAGAAGGTTGATTATCGTCAGTGCGAAAATTGGTTGTGCATTTAAACCAATTTTCCCAATCGGCTTCTTGTCCTGAGAAGGGTGGTCCTTCTATCTCTTTCATGACCATGCAAATGTGTTCGGATAAGCGTTGAATACGATCAGTGAAATTCACAATGACAGGAGCCGATTCTTTGAAGAGGGAGCTGTAATTCCGTAACGCCCCGAACTTTTCGATACTCAAGCATCGAAAGTCCTCGAGCGTTACCAAGAAGTTAGTATAATTTGTACATGCATACAATACAAATCTCACCATCCTTACCTTACACCTATATCCTGACGTAAATCTAACCATTGGGAATGACTCCCATTCATAAATCAGGTCATTTAACTGTTGATCATAAGGATTAGTATATGTACACTCCCTCAGGCTGAATCAATGGGTGGTCTTTTATCTATAAGAATGCAGACATAGGCCCATCATGGGAAATGCTTAGATACACGACCACAACCATGTAGAACCATCAGATTCTCCAAAACTTTTATATCAACAATAATTACGATAATGCGACCAACCTAGACCCTTAAATTCTAATTCACTCAGTTCCCATGATCCGTTTAGCATGAAACTTTATAACATGCTTAATTAGCCTAAATTAACTGTACACATCAAATATCAACCCTTAGACATTGTAGAAGTGTCCCAATGGATGAAATAGTCATTAACCGATGATCTTGGGGTCCACTTGAGGTTAGATTATGCATCAAATTGGGCCCAACCCCTTATATTAAATGGAAAACCGGATGGACGGAGTGGATTTCCCTAAACCAGTACAATGAGCCTCAATTCACGTGGCCGGTGTACATAGCGGAAGTACGCCCACTGTGTACCGAACTACCATAGGCGGTCAACTATGGTATATTCTTAACGATTCAACTATATTCCTTATAAATGCAAGTGATGTGTTATGAGGTATCACAACTAGTGAATCGATTATCTTATCATGGACGTAATGCATTATGGGTAGTGGCCCTCTTGGTCGGCATGTAATTCCATGGGTTGGTTGGTGTGGTTCACAATCGATGTATGTAAATAGGCATACGAGTTACATCAACTTTTCGAGATTGGATGTCGCAAATAGTCGCTTCATAAACACATCGTGTTACATAAATCCCCCAACCACGTGTTGTGTTACCTTGAGATGTTCGCGTAATTCCGCGTTAGCGTTGGCCAGCCGGTGAATATCCGTAGTTATGCGATGAGGGTCGAGCCGAGTTTCCTATGAATTATATTCAACATTATGATGATCACTACATATGATGAGCCGTACATACTATGCTAGGCATGCATCTCATGTAGGTTGGTTGCGCATGCTAATATCCTTGTGTCAGTGGAGCACGAGACGTATCAGACCCTTTACTTTACTTTTATGAATCTCTTGAATTATTGTTAATATTAAAGGATAGCCTTCACTATGAGTAGGGCATTGATCCTCTCCCAACCGTATAGATGACACAAGTGAAGTACAGATTGAAGACTTAGAGGACTGCTTCCCTATATAAGATTATTTTGAAGGACGAAGAAGACAGTTTTACTATTTAGTTTTATACTTCCACTGTGAACTCTGATGTTGTAATAAACCTCCCATTATGAGGCCATGTGATTATTCTTTTACTCTGATGAAATGTAATCAATACAGTTGATTTTATTTTTGTGAATGTTACCTTTATGAATGTATCTGGATGTGAACAAACAAAAAGAAAAAAAGGGGTGCGATTTTCTAAAGCATCTAATTTATACATCATTAACACCCGGTTTCCTCGGGCATGAGTACAAACTCTGGCCATGAAAATTCGGGCTGTTACAGTTGGTATCAGAGCACAAGAATGAGATTAACTGGGTCTAAGGGGAGTGGACTACCATAAACTTTCAGGTTATATAATGAATTAGATACATATGCTCAAATGAATTCCCCCACATAAATTAGGGAATTGAGGAATTAGAAACCCACACTCAGTTTCCCCATTGAAAATATTAAGTTTGACATGGAATCTAGAAACTATGAATCTAGGTCCCCATCAACCTTCCTCTAAAAATTTCATATCCATTGACATCTAGTTCAGTTAGGATACTGCCTTTCACCCAAATGACCTAGGTTCGAATCCCAGTAATGCAACCATAATCAGGAAAGGCGTAAGGGGACAAATTCAAATTATCAAATCTCGGGGTCGAGATTTTTGTTTAAGGGGGGTAGAATGTAGCGTCCCGAATCATATAGACAAATATACACACATCTAAACATGTATGGATTTGTTCCACGAAGAATATATAGAAAACTTAAACATAATGAATAGGTGAGAATGTTAGGAATAATTAACTTTTAGGTGGTATCTTAAATAATTAGGATACGCAGTGGGACCGTAGTGGGCCATGTAAAATTATCCCTTACGAGAATATAAGATATCAAGGATTTTGGATGGATGAAACTATATTAATGTGAAATTTACAAGGTTTGACTCAAATTCTAAGTCCTAGAGAATCTCAAAAGATTCTGATGCCCTGATCAAGCAAAGAATCAAGATTCGATGGGATTACGAATTCATACCAGTAAATCCTTTGTACTGCACAGACAAAGGATCTATGTATCGGGTTCAAACCTACTACAACCATATATCTGTATCACCTAGAAAACAGGATATAGGGAATCCTTAGAGACATAACAAATATCTTGGATAATAGAAGTATTAAATTTTGGGTGCAAAATTATGTTTAAGGGGGGTAGATTGTAACGCTCCAAACTTTTCGATACTCAAGCATCGAAAGTCCTCGAGCGTTACCAAGAAGTTAGTATAATCTGTACATGCATACAATACAAATCTCACCATCCTTACCTTACACCTATATCCTGACGTAAATCTAACCATTGGAAATTACTCCCATTCATTAATCAGGTCATTCGACTGTTGATCACAAGGATTAGTATATGTACACTCCCTCAAGCTGAATCAATGTGTAATCTTTTATCTATAAGAATGCAGACATAGGCCCATAATGGGAAATTCTTAGATACACGACCACAACCATGTAGAACCATTAGATTCTCCAAAACTTTTATATCAGCAATAATTACGATAATGCCACCAACCTAGACCCTTAAATTCTAGTTCACTCAGTTCCCATGATCCGTTTAGCATGAAACTTTATAACATGCTTAATTAGCCTAAATTAACCGTACACATAAAATATCAACCCTTAGATCATTGTAGAAGTGTCTCAATGGATGAAACAGTCATTAGCCGATGATCTTGGGATCCACCTAAGGTTAGATTATGCATCAAATTGGGCCCAACCCCTTAAATTAAATGGGAAACTGGATGGACGGAGTGGATTTCCCTAAACTAGTATGATGGGCCTCAATTCATGTGGCCGATGTACACAGCGGAAGTATGCCCGCTGTGTACCGAACTACTATAGGCGGTTAACTACCGCTGACCCGAAGAATCCCAACAGGATTCAGAAATCCTTCTTCCACCGCAACCGGGAGTTGCGATCCGTTTCAGTGGGCCATCATCTCAGCCCGAAGGTTCGATCCGAACCGTTGGTTAGAACCCAAAGGGTAGTTTTACTAGGACCTAGATAGAAAATCTTATAAAGAAGCAATGAGGGATGTTTCCACACTTTCGAGTGAAAGATGAACGACAACAAGGGAGAGTCCTCGGGCCACCACTAAGTCGATCCAAACCACAACTTCTAGGATCGAATTTTTAAGAGGAACCTAATGGAAGGAGTGGATTTGCCCAGAAATTAGGGAATGTGGGCCCCAATGGTATCACCGCAGTCGGTGATACACGTACTGCGAACGTCCGCGATTTTCGGGCGATCCAGTGCGAGAATCTCCAAAACAGAGCATCAGGGACATGATCTCGACCATCCAAATTCAGGATACACGAGTCTCGACTCCGTCCAAGAAGTCGGATCGGAAGGACGGAGCGATCAGGCAGCCCAAATCCAGTCCAACACAGGTCGACTTCCAAGAATTTTCGCACCAAAATAAGGACTGCGTAAGGGGTTTTCTAGAATTCTCCCTGCGTAAACAGGGTCAATGCAGGGGTTGCAACCGACCTAGCAACCTCCTCAAACCTTATAAAGAACCCCACCTGACACTCGAATGAAACAACGAGAGAAATCCGGCAGCTGTCGCTAGACCTGCTACCGTCCAGCAGAGGAAGAAAGGAAAGAAAAGAAATAAAAGAAAAGAAAATAAAAGAGAAAAGAAAGAAAAGAAAAGAAAAGAAAAGGAAAGAGAAAAGAGGAAGGAAAGAAAGAAAGAAAGAAAGGAAAGGAAAGGAGACATAACAGAAAAGAAGAAGAAAAAGGGAGATAGAGTCCAATCGAGTTGACTCAGGGTGACTCAGTGAGTCAACTCGCTGACTTGGGTCGACTAAACGGAAGTTCGGTTGGTTACATATGCAATCCACCAACATTGGATTGTCGGGCTGAGATCGCGGGACTAAGAAAAGGTAAGAGGTCCACCTCCACTAGTTCGAATTCTAACTTATATTAGCCTAGATCTAACCTTATCATATACTAAACCCTAGTTTAACTTTAATCATTCAAACCATATGGCTTAGGATAAACGTTTGCATCTGGACCTATAATTTTGGTAATAAACGATCAAGCAACCACAGGTGAGGGTTTTATCCTTTGAGCTTACATTAATTTAAGCCATTAAATTCATCCTGGTTTTATACATAACTTTATAGATTGATCTCGCCTTTATATGTATTTTATCTGGCCTTTTTCGTATTACCTGAATCTTACATGCTATTATATGTTTCACAATCAATTATTGGCCTCTTTAGTGCCTTTTACAATATGAATTAATGTGGATGATTCTGTATTTCATGTTTACATATTCTCTGCGAATTATTGAGTTGGCCCTACCATTCATCTCTATATTTGAGTTGGCTTTGCCACTCGTCTCTATATTTGAGTTGGCCCTGCCATGCCTCATCAATTATTGAGTTGGCCCTGCCACTCGTCTCTATATTTGAGTTGGCTTTACCACTCGTCTCTATATTTGAGTTGGCCCTGCCACTCGTCTCTATATTTGAGTTGGCTTTGCAACTCGTCTCTATATTTGAGTTGGCTTTGCCACTCGTCTTTTTATTTGAGTTGGCTCTACCACTCTTCTCTTGTTGAGTTGACCATTGTCACACTTCTCTTATTATGTTGGCCATTGCTACTTTTGTTGAGTTGACCATTGTCACTCTTCTCTTTATTATGTTAGCCTCGTGCCATCTATCTTTAAAGGCATGGGCATATGTCTTGTTATTCCAGAACCTCCATGATTCAGTTTATATTCTTAACGATTCAACTATATTCTTTATAAGTACAAGTGATGTGTTATGAGGTATTACAACTAGTGAATCGATTATCTTATCATGGACGTAATGTGTTATGGGAAGCGGCCCTCTTGGTCTGCATGTAATTCCGTGGGTTGGTTGGCATAGTGCACAATCGATGTATGTAAATCAGCATACGTGTTACATCAACTTTTTGGGATTGGATGTTGCAAATAGTCGCTCCATGAACATATTGTATTACGTAAATCTCTCAACCGCGTGTTGTGTTGCCTTGAGATGTTTGTGTAAATCCACGTTAGTATTGGTCATGCCGGCATATATCCGTAGTTATGGGATGCCAGTCGAGCCAGGTTTCCTATAAATTATATTCCACATTGTGATGATCACTACATATGATGAGCCGCACGCACTATGCTAGGCATGCATCTCATGTAGGTTGGTTGTGCATGCTGATATGCTCGTGTTAGTGGAGCACGGGACGTATCAGACCCTTTACTTTACTTTTATGAATCTCTTGAATTATTGTTAATCTTAAATGATAACCTTCACTATGAGTAGGGCATTGACCCTCTCCCAACCGTATAGATGACACAAGTGAAGTACAGATTAAAGACTTAAAGGACTGGTTCCCTATCAAAGATTATTTTGAAGGACGAAGAAGATAGTTTTACTATTTAGTTTTATACTTCCACTGTGAACTCTGATGTTGTAATAAACATCCTATTATGAGGCCATTTGATTATTCTTTTACTTTGACGAAATGTAATCAATACAGTTGAGTTTATTCTTGTGAATGTTACCTTCATGAATGTATCTGGATGTGAGCAAACAAAAAGAAAAAAAAAAAAGGGGGTGCAATTTTCTAAAGCATCCAATTTATACATCATTAACACCCGGTTTCCTCGGGCATGAGTACAAACTCTGGCCGTAAAAATTCAGGCTGTTACAAATTCTCTCTAGAGTGGAGCCTTTTTGGATTATAGATTTCAGTAGGATGTGGGTCAGATGGTCCCGCGGTATTAGGGGAAGCTAGGGGTCTCTTTGAGCTGACCATTGAAGATCTGAACAGGAGTTAATAAAAAATTAATTAAAGTTAGAAGATAAGATTTATTAAGTTAAAAGTATAAGGAAAATGCTCAAGTTCAAACTTTTACGCGCACAGCTTTGTTTGGAAACTTTTACGCGCAAACTTTTGCACACAACACGTTGTGCGGAAATTCTCGAGTGCGAGCAGAAGGGCATTGTGCGTTACTTGTAAATGAACAGAATTTCGACCAAGTACAAAAGACTATTGTGCGCAGAAGGCTTTGTGCGGAGCAATTGTTGTGCAACGCACAATGAGGTTAGCGCACAAAAGGTAGAAACTTGATGCGAAAACAATGTGAAGCAGAAGAGAAGGGTGGCGAAAAAAGAAGACAAGTCTTGTATTTATAGATGGGGTTGGGCTGTTGTGTGCAAATCGTTGAGAGAAATTCACTGTACTTTGATTAGTCAGTGCACAATGAAGACAATATGCGCACAATGAAGGAGATCAATAAAACAAGTGTTTAAAAGAATTGCTATTGATCTTACATGTTTATTTTGTAGGTATAAAAATATAAAAATAAAAATGCAGAATCAAGGGGCATTTGTTGAGGCATAAAAAGAGTGGAAGACAGCAGAAAAAAGCATTGTGCACAAGCATGATGTTCAAAAAGAGCATTGTGCGGAAAAAGCAAGCTTTGTGCAGAAAAAGCAACTTTGTGCAGAAGAAACGAAGCTTTGTGCGGAAATGATCAATGTGCACAGGTGATTAGAGCACACAGCGAGTTTCGCACAAAGGGTAGCGCATACCAAAGCTCTGCACAAAGGATATCGCACAATGGAATCCGCACAAAGGTGATTAGCGTAAAGAGGACCGCACAACGATGACGTGGCATGGTCGCACGTGTGAGAAGGCTATATATACCCCTTAACCCTTTAAAGGGATCATTAGCAACCAATCGAGAAGTAAAAGAAGATTTGAAGAGAGAGAGAGAGAGGTATAGTTCCATCACTATTGTGTGGAATGACTGTTGTGCGGTGCACAACACTACTGGCGCACAAACGTCGTTCGCACATAACAAGTGCCAGCGCGTAAAAGATGCAAGCGCACAAAGGCCGCTAACGCACAAAAGATGCCAGCGCACAAAGGCCGCCAGCCCACAATGGCTCTAGCGCACAATGGGTTTTGGGCAGCAATTTACAATATATGACACTTCCACCAATAATTGCCTTAGCTCATACCATTCCTATTATTACTTTTCATCATCATCATAAGTCTATTTGGGAATCAAAGGAGAAAAGGATGTAAAAGAACTTAGAATATATAAATAAAGTGGTTATCTTTCTTGTTTGTTCCTGGTAATCAATTCAATGAATGAAATTTCCCAAACTAAATGCATTTGTTTCTTGTTCGAAACAATAACTTGTCTGGGCCTATTTGGATGCCTGTAAGTTTTTCAAGTTGTAAGTGACTTACAAGTGAAAGTACTTACGGGTTATCTTGTTTGGATGTAAGTTGTAAGTTACTTACAAGTAAATTGATTTTTGTGTTTGGGTAGCCTATAAGTTACTTACAAGTAAGTTGTATATGTACAACCATGCAAAGCTTGGAGTAGGGAATCATTTCAAGATGTTATAATCACATAAAAAATCCCAACACCAAATATATCATTCTCTTAAGCTCGCCAAGAGGAATATTTAAGCCAATTCTTATGTTATTCCATGGTGGGCCATTTTTGATATTTTACTTGTATAAGGTGTAGTGCATTAAAAGAATTAAATAAAATTTTTTAAAATAAATAAAAATGGTCCACCTCAATAGATCGGACCGTGGGGATCTTTAATGGTGGAAATTCAATCACCACTGTTTCTTGTGGTGTGACCCACCTAATATTTGGATATACTTCATGTTTGGGCTTGGGCTCTAAAATGAGCTGGCAAAACTGATGGATGGCATAAATATACCAAAATAAAACACAAATTATGGTGGCCCCGCTGTCACAGCCTAACTAAATCCGTCGATTCCAATAAAAGAAAAAGAAAACTGCAACCTTAACTACATGCAAAGAAGGAGAGGGGGAAGAGATATGGGTACACAGCAACACTAATTGCAGAGACGGAGGCGCACAACATCATTGCAGAGAGAGAGAGAGAGAGAGAGAGAGAGAGAGAGAGAGCTTAGTGGAGCTTCTTCAATGGCCAGAGCTTTTCAGTAATGGAGGTGCGTTTTCCCCCTCTTCCCCTTGTTTAAAAAATCAGACTGTTGGCCTGTAAGTCACTTACAAGGAAGTGACTTCTCACCTCCAGCCCCTGGAATTTTCTTAGTAGTTTTGCCTGTAAGTGACTTATAGGTGAATTTCTTCCCCTAAACAACACCTGTAAGTGACTTCCCTGTAAGTCACTTCCCACTAACCCAACTTACGGACATCCAAATAGTCCCATATATTTGAACACCTCTCTTTCTAGCTAGTTTGAGAAGCAGTCATATAACATATTGTTAGTGGCGGCGTCAATGGGTTAGGTTGGCTTGGCTTGGCTTGTTGGACTTTCAGCTTGGCTTGCCAATGGCTGGGCTTGGGCTACAATACTAGGCATGAGGATTGGATTTGGGCTTAAATTTTAAGCTCATTTATAATCAGGTCAGGCTTAGATTTGGATGTTCAAAGGACCATAGTCTACACCGGCGTATTAGTGTTCATAAAATTTCTTCCAATATATTGATTAGGTGAGGTAGGGGTAACTACTTAGTGGGTGAGGCCCTGACCATAGGGACCACCTCGATGTGTGTTGTATATCGACAATGTCTGTCCATTTTTTCCAGCTCATTTTAGGGCATGGTGCCTAAAATGAGGTAGATTTGTATATCAGGTGGACCACACGGGAAATAGTGGTGATTGAACACTCACCATTAAAAACTTCCTAAGGTTTACTGTAATGTTAATTATTTTCCATCTAAAATGTTAAAAGGTCACGTTGACTTAGATGTAGGGAAAACGCAAAGAGCAGCTTGATCCAAAACTTTTGTAGCCCCTAAGTAGCTTTTAATGGTGAGAGTTCAATCCCTACTGTGTGGTCCACTTAAGATTTGAATCTGACTGCCTTAAAATGCTCTGGTAGAACAGATGGACAACATGGATCTACAACACATATATCAAGGTGGGCCCATGGTCAGGGCCTCACCCACTAACCTTTACCCCTACCTCACCTAATCCAAGATCATTGATTGGACTTCTACTATGGTAATTGACAGAGGTGTACACGAACCGGGCTGGCTCGGTTAGCCCGCTTGACTCGACTTGAAGAAGCTCGATTTGACTCAGTTCAAAGCTGAGTTCGAGCTGAGTCGTGATTTTTTGACCTCAAAAATGAGTTTGAGTTCAAAAATGAGTTTGAGTTGAGTTCGAGCTGGCCCCAGCTCGACTCAACTTAGATCGAACCTAGCTCAAACTGAACTCAGATCAAACCAGTTCGGTGACTCGGTTACTTTATTGACATTGCTCACCAAGTGTTTGATGAAATGACCCAACGAAGTGTGGCTGGTGGCAAGGAAGGTATGTATATGAAATCGATACTTTTTTTTTCTTAATTTTTATATTGCTTAGAAGGTGTTTAATAAAATACCTGTAAAACCATTGCTGTTGTCTTAAATACAGTGAGATTTTGAAGGTGCAGTCCAGGTGTTTGTTAAAATGCTACACAGGTGAATTGGGCTCTATCTTGGCTTGAACTAGCCGAGCTGCTGACCGAACCGAGTTGAGCTGGCCAATCAAGCTCGAGGACTGAGCCGAGTTGAGTTCGAGCTGAGGTCATCTAGTGGCCGAGCTGAGTTGAGTTGAGGCTAGCTCGACTCGGTTCGACTCGATGTACACCCCTAGTAATTGATGTTGATAAATGAAAATGAGAAAAGGGTTTGTCAGCTCGGGTAGGCCCATCGTGGTATTTATGTGAAATTCACCCTGACCATCAGGTGTGTCACCGAATGTTAGACCCAGGGACAAAAAAATCAATCCCATTCGTGTTTTGAGTGAACCACATGATTGGAAACAGTGGCAGGGCAATGCTAACCATCTAAATTGTTTCCCCTTCATATGGCCCACATGAATAACAGATGGGACTGATGTTTGGGCCCCAAGCCAACTTTTTGATGTGGTATCTAATGATTAAAGTGGATTTTATATAATCATCATAGTGGGTTATGTAAATATCAAGGGTGTACATCTCTCTCCAACTGTTTCATTTTGGTGTGGCCCACTTGAATTGTGGGTTATTATTATTATTTTTTTATGGGCCTAACTTAGGATTATATATTCAATTATTAGGTGACGTCCGAGGAGGGTTATTTTACACATGTCACAGGCCGCCGCGCCTAACTCATTAAGAGGAGTAATTTCAAACGTCTTTGGGAAAAAGGGGGTTGGTAGCTTGAGTGTGCTCAACCATGGTTTTGATGTAAAATCTGCCCTGTCCTTTAGGTGCATCACACAATATTAGGTATATGATACATAATCAGCCCCATTCATAATCTAAGTGGGCTATACGATTGGAAATGGTATATAGGGCTAGGCTTGCCCTCTAAACAGTTTCCTTTGGTGTGACCCACTTGAATAATGGATGGCCCTGATTTTTGGGCATGACACATAAATATTGGTGTGGCATCTAATGTTAAGAGTAGATTTTATATAATCATCATGATAACTCTTGTAATAATCAAGGGTGAATGTCTCTCTTGCAACCTTTTTCTTTGGTGTGGCCACCTGAATCATAAGTAAACGTAATTTTTTCACCCTAGGCCTAATATGAGATTACACATCTAATGGTCATTGTACATCTCACATATATGTCACAATGGGCCCTTGGAAAATCATGGGTGTCTATCCCTTTCTCTTGCAAATCTCTTTTGCACTCGGCCCGACCTTGCATATAAGTTTTGGGCCGAGCTCGAGTTGGACTTTTTCTAGCCCATCACGGGTCTAGGTCGAGTTTGGGCTTAAGTTTTAAGCTGTGGCCGGGCTTGGCTCGGCCCTAACCCAACCCATTGACACCCCTAATTATTAGCAGCCAGTGCCATAGGAGACCATTTGTGCAAACAAGGGGAGGGAGGCTCAAGTGAAATGGATGGGCTAGTGCAATAAAAGACTATGTTTCTAAAATCCACTCTGACCATCAGGTGAGTGACCCCCATGCTAGGTCTAGAGCTAAAAAAACTAGGCGAATCTATGATTCAGGTCAGCCACACCAATTGAAAAAGTTGGGAGGGATACGCCCACCATTGATTTTGTTTTAAACTCGATTAATTACTAGAAATTTAGATATTATATTCAAATTTCGAATATTTTCTTTGATGGTTATACTTTGTGTTGATTTTAACAATTTACGTGAAAGTTGCTAGATAACGTTGTATATTTGAAAATCATGTGATTACTTGTGATTATTATTGTCTATTGTCTTTTGGTGTCTTTAGAAGGCTATAAAGCTAAGAGCTTGGTTTTTTAAAGGATTTGGAAAAGAATTTGTATGATTTATTCATTCTACGTATGAGAACTCCATTGAATACCTTTGGGTAAGCACCCTAAGTGTTTGCAACAGACTCAGTGAATATCTTTGGGTGAGCGCCCAAGTGTGTACAACAATCCTATGAATTTCTTTGGTTAAGCGCCAAAGTGTGTGGAATAGACTATATACTCCATTGATTATGGCCATGTTAGGTAATTGCCCAAGTGTGTGCAATAGACCAACTATCAAGTTCGATAATGTTTCATCGATCATGTTCGGTTGGGTGAGCACCTAGGTCTGTGTAAGAAATCAGTTATGCAAGCCAGGGAAAGATTTGTTCAATAATGTAGGTCCGATTGAATTAAATTGGCCCTGAATGTTTTATTGATAATCATACCGAGATAATTGACGCATACTTGCATATTTTACATTGCATGTATAGTTTATAATGCTCTTTTGGATTTAAATAATTTACCTATATTTTATAAAAATATCTTTATTTGTTTTGAATTATGATTATATGTGATAAACTGTGTGAAACCAAGCTCACTTCTTTATTG
Organism: Magnolia changhungtana; assembly: GCA_030180095.1. NCBI lineage: Eukaryota > Viridiplantae > Streptophyta > Magnoliopsida > Magnoliales > Magnoliaceae > Magnolia > Magnolia changhungtana. The sequence goes on along the minus strand of JASAUF010000647.1, from coordinate 1,956,798 downwards.
CGATAATCGGTTTTAGGTGATGAATTAGAGGAGAATTTTCAAGAGGAGAACAAATATTAGAGATCTAATTCATAGTTTATTTTTTATTTTATTTGAAGATTTAATGTAATAATGTCTTTATAGTTGGCCATTAAATTTAATTGTTGAGGAGTTGATTAGCTGATTAGTGAGTGTGATAATTGATGGTTTAAAGATTAATGATTATTAAGGATGACTTAATATAGCTTGATTTTTTTTTAAATATAAGTAATGGGTGAATGTGGATATGAATGTGAATATAAAATTGGACATGAAAGTGATAAATAATATTAAACATTCGTTCATCATTTAATCTCACACTCTCGAATTCAAGACTAGAGTCCCTATACTTGGTTCTGAATTTTGAGGCATGATGGAATTTACATTATGGTACATTTTAAAAAAAGGCTTTCAATAAGCTACTTCATTAATTTATCTGATTATCAATTCACTATCTTCTGTTATGTTTCTTAAGGCCCGTTGCCTGACCAAATGCATTGGTCGCTAGAGTAGGCCTCGCCATGATGTTTATGTGAAACCCACCTTGACCACCGGTGCTTCACCTCATGTTTTGCCCAGGGCCCAAAGAATTAGAAATAATGCACATGACAATACTCACCTTTCAAACATTTTCCTTTGGTGTGACTCACTTAAATCATAGATGGGCTGGATTTTTAGGCCCAATTCTTAAATTTTTATACCAAATCAAAAGCTTAGAGTGGATTTAATAAAATCATAATAGTGGACTCTATTAAAATCAAGGGTACATAACTGTCACATTATTTCCTTTGGTGTGGCCCACCAAAATCACAAGCCAAACTGATTTTTTGAACCTAGGCCTAACGTGGGATTACACATCTAATGGATGGAGTTGATGTACACATCATGGTGCGCTCCACCATGTGCTCCACCAAAAATCAAGGGTGGGTATCCCTCTCCAAACTATTTAAAAAATAAAGATTTATGGCATGTTTGTAAATTATTGCAAAACATGTGATGTGACAACTCTAATGTTTGATTATGAGGAGTATATATGTCATAAATCATCGGAATGCTCCATCAATAGGTGCATAGGAACTTGCGATTGAAGGAAATACATTGCATGAAATAACATAAAGGAAGCGTCCAATTTCTTGAATGTGGATTAGCCATGTACATGGATCCAGTTAGATTGATTTGACCCTGACCTTGGGGTTCACTTCAATGTATGTGTTATAGATGACTGTATCCCAAATAATATAGTATGGAACTTTAAGTTGTGTTGGCCGATACTTCATGATGTATAGATGACTATATCCCATGGTGGCTCCAGTGATGTGAGAGAGATGATTATCCTAACAACCACTAGTTATCTTTGTTGGAATATTTGGTTGAATTAAATAAACTATTAAAAATTGAGAACCAAAAAGAAAAAGAAAATTAGAGATAGAAACTTATATATTTGAGTCGAGGCGTGACGTGAGTCACTCGGCTTGAAATCGAATTTTCTCCCCTTGGACAGCGTCCCAAGTGTAACAGGTTTCTAGAGCAATCGCCTTTCATGATACAACAACTATGACCCAGTCCTAGTAGTGCACTCACTGTATGCGGGCTCGAACCACTTGCAGTTTAACCCAAAAGTGCTGAGTTGACTCTGCGACGAACTCAACAATAAAAAATTCATAAACCATAATACCAAAGAGAGTTTTATAAGAGGAAAGGATTTTCGTGTTTTCAAACATAAATCAGAAGTCTTTATATAAACTCTGAAGTGGTGCATAAGCACCCTTTTGAAAGGGTTAGGTTTGTTGGGTTTAGACCCAACAAGTGCGACCAACTGAATGGACATATCTATCTGGTTTAAAACGAAAAGGCACAAGTATACTCTCACAAATAAAGTCCCGCAAGTACCCATACACACACCCACGCAATACACTCGCACTCGCACCCACGCCCACGCCCAGCCCAGCCTAGCCTAGCCCAGCTCAGCCTAGATCGTCCCATCCCTTCCTATTGTGCACGTGCATGCGCACATGGACACAGATTTGGACTCGGCTTGGATGACACAACTCAGCTCATTGCGCGCACACGTGGTCAATGACATAGATTAAAGCTATTGACATACCTCCTCGGGACTAAATTCACATGCCCCCCCAAGGCCAAAAACCTATCTTATATACAAGATATTTTTCTTTGTTAAATCTGATGTGGGACAAAACCCGTAACACAAAATCAATAGAAATTTCAAATGTGGAGGGAAATCGAAATATTTGAAATTCCGATTTTCATATTAATTTTGAAATAAAATACAATAATCTCATCGAAGGATTGGGGGGATGCAATATACGAAGCATGGAGATGATTTGGGCGGCAGATTAGGAAATCAAGGGTAGTGGTTATTTGAAGTAGAAGAACATATGCATGGGTCGGTGAGGTTGGTGACAATGTGGGGAATGGGAGAGATATTAGAATTCATATACACGCTACAACAAGAATCACATGCATTTGAAAGAGCATATGACAAAAGAGCATTTGAAAGAGTATATTCGAGCTCTTCTCTAAATTATCACAACACTCGACAACCAACTCCTATTGTGTCCCTCTGAAATCTATGGCATATATGGTTTTTTTCTAGGGCATATATGATTTTTTTTAAAGAAGATTTTAAGTTACTTTATTAGGGCTCTTGAGATTTAAAACGGATGTCTTTGATCCTTTTAATGGTCAAATTATCATATGGATATTTAGTTTTCTCCTTTCGAATGTCATAACGTGTACAACAAACTTTAAAAGTGATGTCACCCTTTTGTCCGGACTAAAATTATTTGTATATCACCTTTTAAAGGGCTAAACCTTTATTGATATGCCATCATTCACCTCCATACTCTCAACAATTTACTGGAGTAAAAATTTAAAGCCAAAATATCTATTTTATTTTCAAAGTCAATATATGATAAAATAAATAGATTTCAATAACATTTAAAATGGAAACAGTGTTCTTTTTTCAAATGAAAAATAAAAATAAAATTTTAATATCGATCTTCTACTTTATAACCATCCATTTGAATAAGTAGTGCTTCACATCATCTGGTCTCTCTCTTTAGAGTTCAAGATATGAGTGTTGATCCTTAATTGATCCACAACAAAACATTGATGCGTGTCAATTTAAACTTTCATTATTATTAGATAAAAACTTTACCTATATCTATATGAATCTTTCCTTTAGTGACTCTTTTGTCTTATATTTTTATTCTCGAGCAATTGGTAATTATGTTATTTTTTTCTTATTTCTAGAATTTTTATGGTTATTCTTAAGATTACTACCTCGAGAAGAGTGCACATTTAAAGCATTTCTTGATCATTTTGGCCTAAGTTTCTTTTCTTCTTTCATATAGTAATTACAATAGTATTAGTGATTATATCCTTAACTTTGACTGAGAATTATTTTATGTTCTCTTTCTCGGGTATATTCTTAGGAACAAACTTGAAAATTAGACCTAATAATGATATGGAATGCTGATTTTTTAGGAGAAAATCGATCTAACATTTATAACTATGACAGAAACTGCACAAGCCCACAACTAATAGAAGACCCCATCAAACCTTAAGCATTAATGAAGAAACACTTCATTATGCTAAGCCTTAACATAATTAACATGACAATCAAATAGATTATCCAAGATGTCGGGCCTAATCTTCAAATCTTAATGCGAAACTTAGTGCATTATTGCAACCCCTTCATTTGGGTTGAGATCGTAACACGTGCGCGGTTCTTAACACATGAGGCTAGTTGAATGCTAATAATACAAGCCCAAATGGTCCAACACCTTTATGGTAAGTTAGACTATTTGATCTCATGCTGTTAACACCATCCACCCTCCCCATTTGACTCCAGCCAGACGGTGAAGTCCTATGGGTTGAACACCACATGTTTGGAGACAACCATCACCTTATTGATCCTTAACACTCGATAATAAGGTCATGCCCTTGCATCTAAGTAATAGTGGATGTCTTTAGTCACGACCACTTTGGTGGAACGCGAGGCAAAGGATACTTATTAGTTTCTATAAACTAGAATCATACTTTTTCAATTGCCCTTATAATGGATATTTTAAATGTTCCTTAGACAGGGAGTGTATAAATAGGGCCATGTAGGTCACTTTCTTTAGTTTGTCTAGCCACTAGCAAAGCTGGAACCTTAAAGATTAGATGTGCACAATGCCCATATAATTTTCAATGCCCTTGGACTAGTTTGGCTAAATTACGCCTAAATGACTAATGGATTATGTGCTTGACCAAAGTGAAGATTACTAATGTGTAAACTGTCACATTAATTTGGTTGGACAATGAAATTAAACATACCCTTTTATAACACGAGTTTCAATTATACTAGTTTATATACCTCTCAAGTTTTTTTTTTTTAAATAATGAGTTATGTATGATTCATGTTCCTTAACCAAATAACAATGTTGTAATTAAAAAAAATTTGCATTATACAGAGGGTTCTATTTATGTGCGACATTGCTGACTTAGCTCATTGGAAAATATTAGAGCTTTTTGAATTCTACATGTGTGACCCTTCCAGCCATTCTATAGGTTGTCATATGTGTGAAATATGAATTGGTCATCATTTGGGTTATATGTGTAAATTTTCTAGAACAATATTTCAAGTAGGTCACTAATTATGTCAGTCATAAAGCATGAAATAAATAAGTTTAAGAACACTAAATGGACAACTCGAATATTCACATAAATGCTTCATATGGGACTGTAAAAGGAGTTGCTCACTACCATGGAATAAATCCAAGCTATTGAAAGGTATATGATATACACATCTTGTCAGTGTGCCATACATAGTGAGACCCCTCCAACCTATACGAAGGATTCTTTGACAACCACTCAAATAAACCCAACAACAATGGAGTGTGGTTGCCACCAACTAATACAAGGACTACACGATTATATCTTGTTGATGCAAAAATCCGGTTTGATCCCTTAGACCTTCGTGTGCCTGCACAAAGAGAACAATAAAGGACACCCTGGCTTGAGCAGGGGACCCTCCGATGCCAAAGTCAGGCTTGGATTCCGGGTTTAAATGTAGCGAGGGGTTTTGAGAAAGAATTTTTGAGTACCTCACAAGATGATGGAGGTTCTCCTTTTATAGCTGTTGGGGAGTTTAATCGTGAGAGGATTCTCCTCCTAGTATTGTGCAATCGTAAGAGGATTCTTTTCCTCGTATCACGGAGATAGATTTGTGCCCGTCTCTAGTCCTCATCTGATCCCGTGAGCTTCGGGATCAGGGATCCTATCCCGAGATATTTGGGATGAGGTCTTGTTTCGCGCTGTCCCTCCTTTATCGGTCGGTCCGGTAAGAAGCTCGGCTTGATGCATGCTCGAACTGCTGGTTCGTCGTCCGGACCGACTTATCCTTCGTCTCGGTTTATAGAGTTTATGACTTCGCCTCGGATCTGACGTATCTCACGGTGACTTGAGGCGGCGACTCGAGGCGCTAAGTTCGAGTCTCGGGACTTGGTATTTTTTGTCCCCAACAGTAAGCCCCCTTACTCCGTGTGTCTCATATGACACTTAGGAGTAGCGAGTTTTGAGTCGGTTCATCACTTGGTCCGAGACGATAGACAGACATTTAATGCATTCCGCGTCGCCTTTGATGGAAGACGGTTCAGTTTCTGACATCGCGTGCGCCGGCAACTGTCAAATCGCTCATCCCGCCAATGAGGTTCGGACACGTGGCAAGGGCATTATTATCGTCAGTCGATGTGCGCCACGTGTTGAGTGGGGGAATCGATGCAGGCGTCGAATCATTTCCCCATTAATTGCCTCCGCCACATGGCAATCTTATAAAAGGGTAGGGGTCCCGCATTTCGAACTCCTACTGTCATTCCCGCTTTGTATTTCCTGTGGAGCTTTTTGGTCTTTCCTCTTCTTCCTTTCCTCTTTCTTGATTGTCAGCGGCTCTTTCTGCCATTTCCGCTGTCCTTCGTTCCTCCGGTGAGTCTCTCCTTCCTCTTTACTTAGTGATAATGGCGGCTAGAGGTTCTCAAAGTCCCCGGGAGGGAGTTTCCGGAGATGAAGGCGAAGCGCAACGTTTTTGGAACGTTGCGAATCGCCTTCCTTACTAACGGAGATAGCAGTGGATGCGAACGCTGCTTTTCTTTCTGAGAGGGTTACCGAAGCTCCTGCGGAGCGCCCTGCTTCGGTTGATCCTTCTCGGGGTGGGTCGTCCTTAATAACCCGCCCGGGAAGGCCTAATCTTCCAAGGGATATGGAAGAAGAAGAAGAGGAGGAGGAAGAGGAAATATTGATTGCTGAGGGAACCTCTGGGTCGGTTCCTGTTGATAAGTCGGCACAGGCCGAGTCTGAAGGAGAAGGATCGGGGGATGACCTAAGCGGCCCGGTTCCTTCGGTCTTAACTGAGGCGGATTTGGACAGAATCCGAATCGGGTACCACATCCCCGAATCGGTTATCACTTATCTCCCTCGTCCGAAAGACTTGCCGGATCATCCTCCTGCTGGGGCGGTCGCGATCTACCAAGTCTCTATGCAATGCGGCTTGCGTCTGCCCCTTCAGCCCATTGTCCGGGGAGTTTTGTCTCGTATTCGGATTGCACCGGGGCAAATACTTCCGAATGGGTGGAGGAACTTACTCGGGTGTGCGGTATTGTGGGCTGAGATAGAACAGCCGCCGCTAACAGTCGACGAATTTCTTCACTTATACCAAGTGCGCGTGAATCTGAACTACCCCGGCTTTTATGTCTTCGCTGCTTGGAGGGGGGGAGGCGGCTCCCTAATAACTGACCCTCCCACATCCAACAAACATTGGAGGGAACGTTGGTTTTGGGCCTGTGGTCGTTGGGAGATGGCTGAGTCCGGGTCCTACGAGGCTCGTGTTCCTCGGGCGTTTCAAAGAGCAGGTGACTTGGCTCTTCTCTCTTGCCTTTCTTTGTTTTTGTAATATTCTGAGTCTGACGAGCTTGTGTCTGGCAGACATCCCAAAGAAGCGGCAAAAGCTCGGCTCCAGTGCTTCAGCTCGGATCAAAGAGTTGAGGACATTGGATTCGGCAGATAGGTCTTGGAAGGTGCTCTTACAACCAGAGCGTCTTCATCTCGCAGGTCTAGACTCGGCCGTCACAGGTAATTGGAATTGTATTTTCACGTGCCTTTTGAACCTTTCCTGATTTACTTCGTCTCTTTTTTTTTTCTTTTTTTTTTGTAAGAACAGTTTGAAGATAAATGAAATATAGCACTTTTATTCATAGAATTTGGCTTTAAATCTTTCTCAATTCGGATTCCTTGAACCTTAAGTGCCGAGCTAAGGATAGTAAATTTTTAAGTGTTCAGCGTTCCAAGGATGGGGCAGCGATTGTCCGTTTAGATCTTCTAATTGGTATGTTCCTGGCCGGATGGTACCCGAGACAATGTAAGGTCCTTCCCAGTTTAGTCCTAATGTGCCCGATCCAATCTCTTTAGTATTCGGAAATACTTTTCGGAGAACCATATCTCCCATCCGGAATCGTCTGATCTTAATTCGGGCATTATAGAACCGAGCCACTTGTCGTTCCGGGCTTCTGTACGTAGTCGTGCCACTTCCCTTTACTCGTCCAGGAGGTCGAGTCCGAGTGTGAGGAGTTCTTCATTTTCATCCGTGTTGAATGAAGTGACTCGGGCCGAAGGTAAGCCGATTTCAACGGGAGTGATGGCTTCCGAGCCATAAGCGAGTGAAAAGGGGGTTTCTCCTGTGGCGGTTCGAGCCGTGGTTCGGTAAGCCCAAAGAATTTTCGAGAGTGCTTCGGCCCATGCTCCTTTGGCTCGGTCAAGCTTGGTCCGGAGATGTTGCTTGATGATCTTGTTAACCGCCTCAACTTGCCCATTAGTTTGAGGATGATGGGGTGAAGAATAAACGTTTCTGATTCCAAGGTTGTCGCACATCTCGCAAAAGTTTCTGTTATCGAATTGCCTTCCATTGTCCGTAATAATGATACGGGGTATTCCGAATCGGCAGATAATGCTTTTCCATACGAAATCGGTGATCTTCTGTTCGGTTATCTTAGCTAATGGCTCTGCCTCGGACCATTTCGTGAAATAATCCACTACTACTACAGCAAACTTGGTCTGACCTTTTCCCATACGGAGTGGACCGATAATATCGATACCCCACTGCGCGAAGGGCCAAGGACCGGTCATTGGCGTCAATGCCTCGGGAGCTTGTCTCGGAATCGCTGCGAACCTTTGACATTTGTCGCATTTTTGGACGAGCTTGCGAGCGTCGTTTTGGATAGTGGGCCAGTAATATCCCTGTCGTAGGACCTTGTGGGCGAGAGACCGCCCTCCAGAGTGGTTTCCACAGATTCCTTCATGGATTTCACGTAATACATAGTTTGCCTCACTGGGTTTGAGGCACCGCAACAACGGAGCGTAATAACCTTTCTTATAGAGAGTATCGTTGAGTATGGTGTAACGGGAGGCTCGGAACCGCACTGGTCGAGCCTCGGCACGATCTTCAGGAAGTTTCCCCTTGTCAAGGTATTGGCGGATTGGATCGATCCAGGATGGTTCCGAGTCGATTGCATTGACGGCCTTCCTAGCTGGTTCATTTATGCTCGGTTTATCGACGTATTCGACAGGGACGGACCTAGGTATATCGTCTTCATCGGTGGAGGCTAGCTTTGCTAATAAGTCGGCTTTGCCGTTTTCTGTACGAGGGATCCGAGTGACATGACAGAGTTGAAATCCATTGATAAGTTCTTTCGCTTTTTCCATGTATGCTCTTAATTGGTCTTTCCGTGTCTGGTATACACCGGTGACTTGATTTACAACCAACTGAGAATCGCTGAAGACACTTAGGTGTGTGACTCCCATGCTGGCGGCGAGTCGGAGGCCGAGTAACAATGCTTCATATTCCGCCGTGTTGTTCGACGCTTGGAATCCAAGTCGTAAAGCATACTGTATATAGGTATGATCGGGAGTTTCCAGAACAATCCCAGCCCCACTTGCCTTCGAGTTGGAAGAATCGTCAACAAACAGTTTCCAGGGAATGGGGCACGATAGGGTCGGTGTAGCGGCTGTTGTTGGAACTGCAACATCCTTTGGCATATCGTTGACCAGGAGATCGGTTGGTGGGGTTCCTTCGGCAATAAAATCAGCTACGGCTTGCCCTTTGATTGCTGCCTTCGGTTTGTATTGAATATCAAACTCACTCAGTTCGATAGCCCATTTCGTGAGTCGGCCGGAAGCTTCTGGTTTCTGCAAAACTTGGCGAAGCGGAAGATCAGTCATCACGATGATGGTATGGGCATGAAAATACGGCCTGAGTCGGCGAGAAGAAGTTATTAGTGCCAAGGCTACTTTTTCCAAGCTTGGGTATCTCGTTTCTGCTGGCAATAATGCTTTCTTGATGTAATATACCTAAGGCCACTTTCCTTCGATTCTCGTATCAAAGCCGAGCTAACTGTCGCTCGGATCTTGCTAGATACAAGATGGGGATTCGCTGATTCGGGCTTTGATAAGAGAGGTGGAGAACCGAGATATGATTTTAATTGTTGGAATGCCGCTCGCATTCTTCCGTCCAACCTATTGTTTGTCGTCCTTTCAACTGTTTGAAGAAAGGGAGACATTTATCCGTGGCTCTGACAAGAACCTAGGTTAAGTCGAATGACTCGTCCAAATCAACCTTTGGATGTCCTTAATGGTTTTAGGGGATTCCATTTCAATCAGAGCCTTTATCTTCTCAGGGTTCGCCTCTATTCCTCGCTGACTAACCAGGAAACCGATGAATTTTCCAGAGCCCACCCCAAAAGCACATTTACTCGGATTTAGCTTCATCCGAAACTTTCGTAGGATGAGGAACATTTCTTCCAAATCATTCACATGATCTGCCACATGTATTCTTTTGACGAGCATGTCGTCAATGTATACTTCCATGGTTCGGCTTATAAGCCGAGCAAAGATTTTGTTAACTAATCTTTGGTAAGTTGCGCCAGCATTTTTTAAACCAAATGGCATCACTCGGTAACAATAAAGGCCTTTGTCGGTGATAAAGGTTGTTTTTTATTTATCTTTCTGATGCATTACAATTTGATTATACCCTGAATATGCATCCATGAAGCTAAGGAGCTCGTGTCCGGCGGTACTATCTACTAACTGGTCTATTCTCGGAAGCGGAAAGCTATCCTTCGGGCAGGCTTTATTTAAATCAGTGTAGTCAATACAGACTCGCCACTTCCCGTTGGATTTCTTTACAAGCACGACATTTGCGACCCATTCCGGGTAGTGTATTTCTTCTATGAAATTAGCTTGGAGAAGTTTGCTGACTTCTTCTTCAATGATGGTGTATCGTTCAGGACCAAGCGGTCGTCGCTTCTGTCAGATTGGTCGGCATGACGGATCGATGTTGAGTCGGTGAGTCATCACAGATGGGTCGATCCCGGGCATATCATCATGGCACCAGGCAAATACGTCAGCGTACCTTCGGAGCAAGGCTATCAGGTTTTCTCTCAAGGGGGACTGTAAAGACGAGTCAATTCGTACCATCTTGGATCCATCTGTTTCGACCAGGGGGACTGAGATAAGATCTTCGACCGGCTGCCCTCGTTCATGACTCTCGCCTCGAGGGTCCAATGATTCGATCGTTGATATGTTGATCGGACTTTTGTTGGCGGTTCCTTTTACAGCTATCATGTAACAGCGCCTCGCATCTTGCTGGTCTCCTTTGACAATTCCCACTCCCGTCTCAGTCGGGAATTTCAATGAAAGATGGTATGTGGATATCACGGCCTGGAGGAGACTTAAAGAAGGTCGGCCGAGTATTGCGTTGTATACTGAGGGTTGATCGACGACCAAGAATTTCACCATCATCGTTGTCTGATGCGGGGCATTGCCGGCAGTGAGTGGCAACGAAACAATTCCTTCGGGCAGTACTTGTCCCCCGGAAAATCCGATTAACGGGGTCCGAACTGGACGTAGCATGGATCGTTCGATTCCCATTTTATCGAACGCCTGAGTAAATAATACGTCTGCAGATGATCCCGTATCGACGAGTATCCGGAACACTTTCCGGTTAGCGATAGTCAGGGTGACAATCAATGCGTCATCGTGGGGGTGATAGATACCTCGGGCGTCTTCCTCTGTGAACGAAATGCAATATCTTTCCCTTTTCTTCTCCTTTGGTGGCCGATCTATAATCATAAGCTCGGACTCAGGCTGACTAAGTTTTCTCGCATGATTCCTTCGAGCATTGTTTGAGTCGCCCCCACCTCGCGGACCGCCGATAATTGTCTGGATTTCTTCCATCGGTTGACTCTCGGTCGGACGTCTCTCAGTGTCTTCAGCTTTGACTATATGTTCTTTGAGTCGGTCGTCCTTTATGAGCCGTTCGATCTCTTCCTTTAGGTGACGGTAATCGCTTGTGTTATGCCCGTGATCACGGTGATAATGGCAGTATTTATCCTTGTCTCATCGATTAGGATTACTTTTGAGCTTATTGGGCCAGTTGACAAAGCCTTCACTCTTGATTTCCATCAATACCTGTTCCTGAGTTTTGTTCAGGGGGGTATACGAAGAAAATCGTCGATCCGGGCGTTTGCCTGACCTTCGCTCATCGTGCGCCTGATCATCCTTGCGTTTCCTTCCTCCGGTCGAGTCGGCTTCCTTTTTGGTCGACTCTTTGACCAAAGTTTTAGTTTCACGCAGAATTCGTGTTTCTTCGGCGTTTGTATACTTATCCGACCGTGCCATAAACTCTGCCAGAGTATCGGGCGGAGTTTTGTCTAGAGATGCCAGGAATGGCTTATCTCTAACTCCTTGCATGAGCGCATTGAGAGCCATTTTTTCTGAGTGTTTTCGAACTTGAAGGGATTCGAAATTGAAACGCTTGATATAATCTTTTAATAGCTCTCCCTGCTTCTGAACTATGTTGTTCAGATGTGCAGGGGGCTTCAATTTCTTTTTTCCGCCGATGAAGTTGGTGAGGAAGGCGTCGCTCAGCTCAACGAATGAACTGATGGACTTTGGTTTCAACTGTTTGAACCACAGTCGAGCTACATCGGTGAATGTAAGAGAAAAGGCCCGACACATTACTGCATCCGAGGCATCGTGGAGCTCCATATATGTTTTGAAGCATTCGATATGCTCCGTCGGGTCGGTCTTGCCGGTGAAGGGGGTGATCTGAGGTAAGCGAAACCTCTCGGGCAACCGAGCCTCCATTACCGAGTCCACAAAGGGGGACGCCTTTGCTTCGGACCTGGTTGGATGCATATTTCGGCTATGCCTCATGTCCGCCATTTCTTTCGCCATTTCCTCCCGTACTTCTCTTTTAAAGTTTTGAATATCGACTTTCCAAGGTTCACTACTCTCTGCCGTGCCTTCTATGGAAGGTCGGACGCGCCTCCTTCGCTCTATCTCGTGTCGAAGATCGGTTGGGGGCAAAGATGCGTTGGCCGACTGAGCCGGGAGATGGTTCGAGCGCCTTGGGGTTGGCTCGGCCGGAAAGACTGCGGCGCGGAAGGTTGAGGATCAACCGCTGCAGTCGGTACATGCGCTGTCTCCCCTTGGGGAGGCGGGAGTGGCTGCATTTGCTGCTGATACATTCGTTCCAGCATCTGCTTCATCATATTCATATCAGATCGGATTTCTTGAACCTCCTGATCTAACCGCCCATCGTTCCGACCCCGCTGATTGTTGCTTGTTCTGGTCGTTCCTCGTTGGCGGTTGTTAGGTGGGTTCTGGACTGTGGGGACCGCGACCGGGCCTGCTGGCCCTGTAACCATGATCTCATTCAGATCTTCTTCTGGGACCGTTCTTCTAGTCATCACCATGGAATTCAATAGAAATAAGGGATGGCTTTTTGTACGATCCCACAGACGGCGCCAAACTGTTGATGCAAAAATTCGGTTTGATCCCTTAGACCTTCGTGTGCCTGCACAAAGAAAACAACAAAGGACACCCTGGCTTGAGCAGGGGACCCTCCGATGCCAAAGTCAGGCTTGGATTCCGGGTCTAAATGTAGCGAGGGGTTTTGAGAAAGAATTTTTGCGTACCTCACAAGATGATGGAGGTTCTCCTTTTATAGCTGTTGGGGAGTTTAATCGTGAGAGGATTCTCCTCCTAGTATTGCGCAATCGTAAGAGGATTCTTTTCCTCGTATCACGGAGATAGATTTGTGCCCGTCTCTAGTCCTCATCTGATCCCGTGAGCTTCGGGATCAGGGATCTTATCCCGAGATATTTGGGATGAGGTCTTGTTTCGTGCTGTCCCTCCTTTATCGGTCGGTCCGGTAAGAAGCTCGGCCTGATGCATGCTCGGACTGCTGGTTCGTCGTCCGGACCGACTTATCCTTCGTCTCGGTTTATAGAGTTTATGACTTCGCCTCGGATCTGACGTATCTCACGGCGACTTGAGGCGGCGACCCGAGGCACTAAGTCCGAGTCTCGGGACTTGGTATTTTTTGTTCCCAACATATCTCATTCTTAAAATTGTTAGTTGGAATGAGATGTTGGAAAATATGTAATATAGTACACAACGGAGGATAGAAGAAAAAGATAATGAGATAACCAGATCTATCGGGTTCGAGGCTTGACTTCTATAGTCAATTTCTCAAGACAGATTTGCTGTCATTTTTCTGGTAATTCCAGCAAGTGCAAATGAAGGAAATCTACAAATTGTCTTTAGGATACAATGAACTCTCAATTCGAATTTCAACACGAAATTTTGCACGTTTAAGTCTTTAACAAATATCTAGTTTTAACATTGATATGCTTTTAAAACGTCCATAAAAAAATACATTAAGATGTCAGATTTGAGAGTACTGAACAATAAATGGCTTTATCTGGCAAATGGAGAGAATACCTTAAGATTATGGTATCTAGGATTTATATCAATTGAAGGGTTATTGAGTTTTTCCTTAAGAGATACTCATGTGCCTTTTCAAGACATTTATACCTATTCACAACAAACAATATTCTTCTATGAAAAGACATAACCTTTTGTCCTATGACAATTATTTTTGTATCATTTTATATAAAAACAATTATCCAACAATATAAAACCGTTGCCACATGTACTATAAGTCCTAATCATCTTAACTGTTGCCACATGAGTGACATGTGGCATAGGTGCCACATGTACGAACATGTCAAAGTCACTCTCAATTAAGTGGTAGACTGAGTGAAAGATACCTCGTTTCAATACCAAGGTCTTGGTATCGATCCCTAGTAGGGGTGGCTAACAGTGAAGTGTGAACTGACCATGTTGTGTACTAGCAAGCTAACAAAAAAAAAAAGCGCTAAGGTTAAAATACTTCAAGGTATACCCTAGTTCAATCCAAGTTGCACCATAGCTTAAAGAAGTTTATGTGCCAAAAAGACTAAAACTTTTTTTGACTCCTTGCGATTATGCGTACATGCACCTAGGCAGCCCTACAGCCCGTGACGCACGAGCGTAGATAGTGCGATGTCCTTGATGAGATTTAAACCCTAGTTGCAGAAGTGAAAACCTCCTCTTACTAACGGGCTATACACTCTTTTTATCGAAAGTTTCATAATCAATATATTTATTTACTTATTAAAAATAAAATTTTATTTTTGAAATTTATTTTTATTATAAAAACACAATAATTAGAAGGTTATGCATGAAGGGCCAAAAGGATAGACAAGATTCCACACATTGTAGATGGGCTTGATACATGAGTGGAAGCCGAATTGATATTCACGGTCGTGGATGCATATGTCATCACTAACAGACAACTAACTATGCTAGAAATATTCACATAGATCAAAATAAAGCAATCGTCTTCCCCCCTCAAATGGGAAGCGGATTGGCTGGTGTTCCACACACCAGCTATATAGCTGCTGTAGGTACATGTCGTGCGAAGCCGAGCACTGACGCTCCTCAAGCTCCGAGTTCTACGGACGCAGATTGCGTCCTACCCCCGCCCGGACGGTAATCCGTCTGGGCAGGGCTCTGAGGAGCCCATCGTGATGTAAGTGTTTTATCCACGCCGTTCAACGCTTTATTCAGATAATTTTAATATGTGAACCAAAAAATGAGGCGGGTCCAAGGCTTAAGTGGACCACACCAAAGGAACCTACACTAATAAGACACCCACGGTTGAGACCTTTCTAAGGGCCAACGTGATGTTTTTTTTTTTTTTTTTTACCATACAACCTATTCATAAGGTCATGTAAACGTGGATGAAGTGAAAACACAAATATCAGCTTCATTCGAAACTTGTTCGGCTCTTAAGAAGCTTTTAATGGTGGACCTTCAATGCCCACTTTGTGGTCCACTTAAGTGCTGGATTCGCCTCATTTTTTGGTTCATATATTTTAATTATCTGAAAAAAAGCATTGAACAGCATGGATAAAACACTTTCATCATGGTGGGCCCCACATAGCCTTGCCCGGATGGATTACCATCCGGGCGGGGGTAGGACGCAATCCGCGTCCGGGTTATACTAACAGTTCAAAGGAGATCAAAGTTACATGGCCCCACATTGATGTATTTATTATATCTATACCCTTCAGCTATTTTTAGAGATCATTTTAGAGCATTATTCAAAAAATAAATTATATCCAAATATCAATTGGACCACACCACAAATAGCATCGGAGATCATGGTTTTCACCATTGAAAAATTCGTAGGGCCTACCATAACGTTTACTTTCCATCTGATCTATTCATAAGGCCACAAAGTCCTAAATGAAGAAGAAAAACAAATTTCATATTAATCCAAAACTTCTATGACCCTAAAATGACTTTCAATGGTAGAAGCTCAATCTCTTACTGTTGTTGTTTTTTTTTTTTTTTATTTTTTATTTTTTTGTGGTCCACACCGGTCTTAGTTTTTGTCTCAAGCCTTAAGACGGGCTGTCTAAATGGGTGGATAGTTTGAATATAACACGTAACTCATGATCAGACCCACATAACTTGACGTCAGTATAGGAGCTATATGTTTGGTGTGACGTGCACCAGCCTTATAATATCCGAAAGCCTTTCGCAGGAAGTTACTGCAAAAGGATGGTGGGTGGGGCCACCACTATATTTTTGGGAAATATACTCCGTTCATCCATTGGGTGAGCTAATTTTAGGACAAGTGATCAAAAATGAGTTGGATCCAAAACTAAAGTGGACCACACCAGAGGGAAAATTGGGAAAAGAAATACCTACCTTTGAAACCTTCTTGGGCTCCGCCTTGATGTTTGTATGTCATCCAAGCCGTTTATAAGGTCATTATCACAGGGATGAAGTGAAAATAGAAAATAAAATAGCCTGAAACAAAGATTTGATGGCCATAAGAGTCTGTTTGGCCGGTCGGATTGGAAGGGATTGGAAGGTATTGGAAGGGACTGGAAGTTAAATCCCGGGATTGGCCGGCGTGCCAAACAGAGTCGGTGATCTGATCCCGATCCCATGGATCTTAAGACAATCCACTGACAACACCATCTTTAATCCCAGGATTGGCCGGGCGTGCCAAACGGCCGGATATAGAAATCCAGGAGTATAGCAATCCCGTGGATCTCAAGACAATCCACGGACAACACCATTGTTACCTAGAAATCCATGCCATCCACCCTAATACCATTCAATCCCTTCCAATCCACTCAATCCCTTCCAATCCACCTGGCCAAACGGGCCCTAAGAATGTTTCAACTGTTCTCACTGAATCTCCACTGTTTCCTCTCGTGTGGCCCACTTGAGTCTTATATCCACCTTATTTTTTTAATTTTATTTTTTTATTTTGTATTAAAATGAACTCACAAAATGGATTGATCGAGTATATTTCTCACAAACATAGTAATGGACCCACCCAGCATCCTTGCGCGCAGTAACTTACTGCGACAGGCTTTCGCAGGAAATCTGCGTCCGGTCTGGAGGCATACAGGTCTGCAAATAAGATGACAGGCATATAAAAAAGTTGACAAGCCCATTACAAAATTGCAGACCTGTCACGTGAACCCAAAAGAAGTTCTCTTTTCCACAATCCCTCTCAAGGATATTAGAACCAGACTAGTGCTGTCGCCCCCATTACAATCGTACGGCAACACCGAGCTTGGAACGGATAGGCTACTCCCAGGCTGGTGGTCAGTGATCTGTGGGCCCCTTCATGATGTATGTGTTTCATCCATTCTGTTCACCTATCATTTTAGGGCTGGAAACCAAAAATGAGAGGGATATAATCTCAGGTGGACTACACCACATGAAAACAATATTGATTAGATATTCACCATTAAAATCCTCCTGAGGCCCAATGTACTGTTTATTTGATATCCAATATTTTGATTAGTTCATGAAGCCCAGATGAAGGAAAAAAACAAAAATCAGCTCGATCAAAACTTTTATGGCCCTCAAAATGTTTTTAATGTTCAATGCTCATTCAACACTGTTTCCTGTAATGTGGTTCACTTGAGATTGGGATATACCTCATTTTTGGTCTGATACCATAAAATGATCTATAAAAATAGTTGGACGGCATGGATGAAAAATATACATCATGGTAGGGTCCACATAGCACCGACCTCTAGCCATTTGCTGGTGTCAAGTAGAGTAACCGGATTCTATTGATATGCTGAAAAAACGAAATAAAAATAAAAATAAAAGGTTTTTAAAAAAACCAACACCTTCACCATGCTGATCCATTTAGGGCCCGTTTGGCCGGGTGGATTGGAAGGGATTGATTGGTATTAGGGTGGATGGCATGGATTTTTAGGTAATGATGGTGTTGTCAGTGGTTGTCTTGAGATCCCTGGGATTGATATATCCTGGATTGCTATATCCTGTTTGTTTGGCAGGCCCAGCCAATCCCGGGATTAAACCTTCTCTTCTCTTCCAATCCGTCAAACCAAACACGTCCGAGCAAATTTAAAAGGATTAGGGTGGATTGGATGGGACTTAAAGGTAATGATGGTATTGCCAGTAGATTGTCTTAAGATCCATGGGATTGGGATCAGATCACCGATTCTGTTTGGCACGCGGCGGCCAATCCCAGGATTTAACTTCCAATCCCTTCCAATACCATCCAATCCCTTCCAATCCGACCGGCCAAACGGGCCCTTAGAGTGGTATGGTGATTGTAGGCGGCGGTCATCACTACTATTGCTACCATCTAGAGAAGAAAAGGGGAACGATATGAATGGGGCTTAAAGAGTCTAATCCACCATGACAGATGCACATGGAAAGCTCTGATACCATATGGGTCATTACTCTTGCTCCGGTGGTAGAGTCTAATATCAGAAGGAGTTTTGATGCCTGGTCAAGGGTTCGAGTATCCATATGGGGTGAAATTCCACCGGCGTGAGCTCTAATACCATGTGTTAAAATGTATACACGCTGTAATAAGAATCACATGCATCTAAATGGATGGATTGGAGAGACACTTGCGTACTTGAGTTGGTCATTTATGGCGATTGGAGAGACTGGCGTACTTGAGTTGGCCATTTATGGCATTTTTATTTTATTTATTTATTTATTTATTTTAACACACGCACGCACACCCCGACACACTCACGCCACACGCACACACACCCCACACACGCACCGCCGTGGGATTTCACCACCATTTATGGCATTTAAAGAGCTTGCTAGAGAATATATGATGTGTGCAACGAAATCGGATTGCGTACTGAGTTAGTACGCTTTTATCGTACTGAGTAAACTCGGTTGGGCATACCATGAATGAATGTCGGTTATCCACGCCGTCCATCTGTTTTTCCGGATCATTTTAGTGGTCGAGTCCAAAATATAAGTATGCCCAAATCGTAAGTGTACCACATTAAAGGAAACAGTGGGAATAATGACTTCCACATTTGAAACCTTGCTAGGCTCTACAATGATGTTTATTTGACATTCAACCTGTTCGTAAAGATCACAAAGACATGGATGAAGGGAGAACACAAATATCAGCTTGATCCAAAACTTATGTGGCCCCTAGAAATTCTCAACAGTAGAATTTCAATTCATACTGTTTCGGTGGTGAGGTCCACTTGAGATTTGGATATATTTCATTTTTGGCGTCAAGCGCTCAAATTATCTCTTAAAATGGATGGACGGATTAGATATAATATTTAAATCACGGTAGACCCCATAGAATTTACGCGTACTGAGTTACTCAGTACCCAATCCGCTTCCGTGTGCAGTACCTTTCGCTCATTATCACTCGCCTGATCGTTGGTTCAAGCCACTGTCAGTTCACACTTTTTTGTTTTTTCCTCTCATTGCTACATCCACTATCGGTTTACACTTCAGTGTTACCCACCCCACTAGGGAATCGATACAAGACCTCAGTGTCGAAACGAGGTATCTTTCACTCAGACTATCACTTGAGCTATGGGTCAAATATAAATATTGCACTTATCCTTCTAATGGACGGCATGGATATCATATCAATTGCACTTATCCACCAGGCCCGCATAGGTCATGGAATGCACTATGAATTGACACTTCAGTGCCAAGTCCTTAGACCGACTGAGTGGAGAGGGGGTACTACTCTTTATAACCTGATCCACGGCCGAGTATCCCTCCCATCATCGAACTCTTGGCGTCCAAGCATGAAATTGGATTGCGTACTGAGTTATTAAGTACGCTTTTGTCGTACTGAGCAAACTTACTTGGGCCTACTGTGAATATGTGCAGTTAATCCACGCTGTTCATCCATTTTTCGATATCATTTTATTACTTGAGTCCAAAATTTAAATATTTCTATAGCTAAAGTGGACCAGACCACAGGAAAAGATGGGAATAATGACTTCCACCATTGAAACTTTTTTAGGGCACAGAGTGATGTGTATTTGTCATCCAACCTGTTAATAAGATTACACAGATATGGATGAACCGAAAAACAAATATCGGATTTATCCAAAACTTCTGTAGGCCTTAATAAATTTTCAATGGTAGAATTTCAATTCACACGGTTTCCCGTGGTGAGGTCCACTTGAGATTTGGGTAGACTTCAAATTTGTCTGCAGGCCTCAAATTATCTGTTAAAATGGATGGACCGAGTAGATAAAATATTTAAATTACGGTGGACCCCACAAAGTTTACTCAGTACGCTTAACGTACTGAGTTACTCAGTACGCAATCCGCTTCCGCCAAACATGCCCACACCTATAACTGGGAGAGAGATCCCATTTGGAATACGACTTATTCTTGTTATATGGTACTTTGCAGGTCATCGTAAGATTACGCACACCCAACTATGATGGGATCCACCTGATACATTTCTTTATGATCCAAACTGTCAATTCCATAACCCCTGGGGCTAATGTTATTTGTGGCTTATTTTTATTTCTTACAAGATGCGAGAACGAAGGGTCGTTAGTGCACAGGAGATATCGGGTATATACGATGCAGTTTACACCTGCAGGCTACCATAAAGGCAACATGTCTTCTCGCAGCAACCTCCAAATGGAGTCCCAATTACCTAGGGACCATGCCCTTACTTTGACACAAGGCGGCCACTTTCGACAATGCATTTGAACCTATTTTCCAAATGATGGTAGAGTGTAATGATTTCATTTTCCCACGCGTTTACAATAGGAAATGATTAAACAAACCGGCCTATGTAAGAAAAAAGAGAATGCAATGAAGGAGCCTCCTTTGATTTTCACCTGTCCCACCGTATGAATTCCTCTTCAACCATTATATAAGTTAAATTCGGAGGAAAAAAATCGGATTAACTTATGATTTAGGTATGCTATACCAAAGAAAATTCTTGATGCAAATACCTGGTGTGCCGTCCATGTATCCTTAAGAAAAAAGAGAATGCAATGAAGGAGCCTCCTTTGATTTTCACCTGGCCCACCGTGATTTCCATATAAATTCCTCTTCAACCATTATATATGTTAAATTCGGAGGAAAAAAATCGGATTAACTTATGATTTAGGTATATTATGCCAAAGAAAATTGTTGATGCAAATAACTGGTGTACCCTCCTTGGATCCTTTAGGGCCGCGTTTGATTTTCCAATTACATAGGTAATTCAAGGTAAATGGGTAATAAATATTTACCTATGTATTTTTTGTTGGATTTCTAAGGTGACGTTGACCGCCATCTTTCATTTATAGCACTCCTCCAGTTGCCTGAGGAGAAAAATATTAAATTATGAGGCCCACCATAATGTGTGTGTCTTATCCACACTGTCCTCCCTTTAGCCAACTCATTTTAAGGCATGTGCCAAAAAATGAGGCATATCCAAAGATCAAGTGGACCACAATATAGGAAACAATGGAAATTGAACTCCTACCATTGAAAGCTTCTCGAGGACTCCGAAAGCTTTGGATCTAACTGATATTTTTGTTTTCCCTTTATCCATAACTACGTGACCTTATGAACAGGTTGGATGACAAATAAACATCAATGTGGGCCCTAGGGAGAAAACAACTTTCAACCATTGATGTCTTAATAATCATTGTTTCTTAAGGTGTGGTCCACTTGAGCTTTTGATTTTCCTCGTATTTGAGTTCATGCCTTAAAATACATTTTTTAAAAGGATAGATGGTGTGGATAACTCACATATATCATGGTGGGGGCCACATATTTAAATCAGTAATAAAAGGTATTGTATGGACCGCTTTTCGAAACGTAATTCCCTGCTAATTTCAAACACGGTGGAGTAAGTAAAGCGAACATATTTCCCTATATTTACCAGGGAAATTAAAAATCAAACAGTCCCTTACCTGCACAAGAGAAGACAATGGAGACCCTGGTTAAAGTCGGGGACCCTCCGATGTCAAAGTTAAGACTAGGATCGTATAAAAGGGTTTTAGGGAGAGTTTTTGCATACCTTTCATCCTTGATGTCTTTCATATTTATAGGAAGGGGAGGATCCCATCGTACCAGGATTCTTTTCTTGATATCTTGGAGATTCAGTGCTAATCCAATTTTGGACTCCAGCCGAATCCGAGATCTTTGGGATCGGGGATCCTTTTTGGATTTTCGGAGAGGTGTTTTATTTACACCGTCTCTTCCTTGCTTGGATCGGGCCTGACCAACTCTATTGATGAGCGAGTCTCAGCTGGCTATAAAAGGTAGTGTGATTTGTCCTCTGTCGGATGCGATGAAACTGATCCATAATCAGTGTGCTTTCTTGATCCGATTGCCGACTCTGTAATCGTCCTTAAATGAGTCGGTTTTAGGGTCGGTTATGTGGCTTCTGAGCTTTGGGCCTTAATCGTCCTCTTTGGATATTGTTGCCTTGTCTATTAAGTCAACTTCATGCATCTCGTAAAATTTGCCTTATGGCTCTAGACTTTGTAAGCCTCAGTCAAGATTCGTTCCTTGTAATCCGAGCTAAGTCTCTCCTTTAGGCTTTCGATATGTTTGCCTCGGTTCGGCTTATTGCCTCAGGATCTCGGGTGGTGTCGGTAGAGTTGGTCCATTCGATAGCCGAGTCTCTGAACTTGTTCTATTTTTCCCTAGCAGTAAGCCCCCCTACTCATTACATCAACTTTGTTGACGCTAAGGAGTAGAGAGTTGTTGAGTCGGCTTGAGCTGGGACCGACTTTATGATGGGGCATTTATTGCCTGCAGGCATCCTGCATCGTCCAGAACATGCGCCGGTGCGTTGATCGAGGCCGCATGAGCGAGAAGCCGCCACTGAGTCTTTTCATCTTATGAGAGCCAGGCACGTGGCGGAAGTGGCACTCACGTCGTCCGAAGTGCGCCACGTGTCGGGCGGGGGAGTGAAAGCAGACATCGACTCGACTCCCCTTAAATGTCCTTACCACTTGGTAGGGCTATAAAAGGGGGAGCGTGATGTACTTCTCCCATTTTCGCATGCACGTTTTCCTCCCATTTTTCGCTTTCGCTGTTTTCGCCGCTTTCCGCCATTTCCATCTTACGTTTCCAACTTCTGCTTCCACGTTCTACCTTTTTCTTGGCAATTCTTGCTGCCTCCGGTGAGTTTTTTAACTCTCTCCCTCCCTTTCGCATTCAATTATAATGGCAATGTAAGGTTCCTTGAGCCACTGGGAGGGAGCTTTCGGTGACGAAGGTGAAGTAAGGTGTTTCTGAGATGTTTTGGAATCACCTTCGTTGCTGGTGGAGATGGCTGTAGACGTCAATGTAACTTTCCAACACTCCTAAAGGGTGGCCGGAACTTCAACGGAACGCCCTATTTCGACGGGTCCATCTAACGGAGGGGCATCATTGGCAACTATCCTTAACAGGCCTAATCCTCCTGGGGAGGAAATGGAGGAAGAGGGTGAGGCGACCAAAGGAGTCAGTGAGTCGGTCGCTACCCGACAATCGACAAATGCTGCTGAGTCAGCAGCTGAGGGAGAGGAGGCCGAAGACGAGCAGAAGGGTCCCGTTCCCTCGGTTTTAACTGAGGCAGAGTTGGACAAGATTAGGGCCGGGTACCATGTCCCGAGCTCGGTCATTCTTCGCCTCCCTCTTCCGAGTGAATTACGCAACCGTCCTCCCGCTGGGATGGTCGCAATTTTCTAAGTCGCTTACAGTGCGTCTTGCATTTGCCCCTTCAGGGGATAACTCGGGATTTACTTTTCCGACTCCAGATAGCACTTGGACAGATAGTTCCGAACGGGTGGAGGAACTTGTTCGGATGTGCGGTGTTGTGGGCTGAAATAGAGCAGCCCCCACTGACCGTCGACGAGTTCCTCTATCTGTTCCAAATATAGCCGAACCCACAACAGCCCGGCTGGTACTTTATGTGTTCTTGGCGGAATAAGGGTGGACCTTTGATAACCGACCCTCCTACCTCCAACAAGCATTGGAGAGATAAATGGTTTTGGGTGTGTGGTCGCTAGGAGACTGTCGAGCCAGGGCCCATCGAATATCACATTCCTCGTACGTTCTCCCAAGCAGTTGACTTCGCGTGTGCTCTTTTCTATCTTCTCATACTTTTAAGTCTTTGAGTCTGACTGTGTGTGTTTCGCAGTTATCCCCGAGCGAAGGCCGAGTCTTGGAGTCAGCGCTTTAGCTCGGATTAAAGATCTGAAGGCGCTAAGTCCAGAGCATCAGTCTTGGAAGAGGCTTCTCCAACCAGAGCGCCTTTTTGAATTGAGTTTGGACTTAGCCTTAACAGGTACTCTCTGGCTGCTCTCATTTATTCCCTTTAACCTTCGTTTGACTCGCCTTGTGGTTGACGCATAGATGGCTAAGGCTTGGCCCTTCCTCCGTCCACCTTCCAAAGTGAAAGCCCCTCAAAGGTCGGAGCCTCAGCCTCTGAAGAGGCTAAAGACGGTCTCGAAGACTAAGGGGCAAGCTACCCCGACCATCCTGACTGTGATAGTTCCCGACTCGGAGGAAGGGGCGGGAGTGGCGGACGCGATGGCTCCTGAGTCCCAAGGGGTCACCGAGCCAGGACCTGTTACCGAGCCGGCTCAGGAATAGAGGGAGAAGCAGAGAAGGGAGGAGCCCTTAGGAGGGGAGACGACTCGATAGGAGACATCGCTCTTCCAACGGGCCATGAAGGACATGCTTCCTTGGGCGATCTCCCATGGGAGTGAAAAGGACTTCGCTGCCCTCTTCGAAGCTCTCTCAAGATGTACTCTCTCTCATATAGCGAAGATGCTCCTCGAGGTAAGAGTTAAACTTTGCGCTTGCTTTGTTGGTTTCCTCAGGCTTAGCTGGCCTTATGTTTTCCTTTTGAAGTTTGCCCCTTGTGTGCTCAAGGCTTGCTCGGATATGGCCGATGCTTAGAAACGGGCTGGGGAGGTGGAAACACAACTCGCCGTTGCTATGACTCGGCTCAACATAATGACTAGCAACTTAGGGATTGCCAGGAAGGCCGCCAAGGAGGCCAAGGTCGAGAGTGCTTGTTTGGCCTCGTAATTGCAAGAGGCCTAGGAGGAGAGTCGGCGGATTGCCAAGCTCATGCTTCCTCCATAGAGAAGTTAGCTCAGCTCAAGACCGAGACTAAGGCTGCCCTTGAGCATGCCAAGGTCCACGCCGTAGAGGCCTTTCTTGAGTCCCGTGAGTACTTAGATGAGCGGGATCGCTTGTATCAGGATGACTATGAAAAGTGCATGGACCTGATGAAGTTATCCTTCCTCGAACTTAATCTCTCGGGATTTGACGAGAGTGGCTTTAGGTCTGACGGTCCGGGTGCCGAGACAGCTGGGTCTGCTGGTGCGGCGGCGGCAGATCTTGAGGTTACTTCTGAGGTTGCTTCCGAGGTGGCGTCAAAGGTTGCTCCGAGCTGCGGCAGCAGCTGAACCCGAGTCACCTCCTGAGTTAGCTACTGGTGAACCCTGAAGTTAATTTTGGATTGCAAAGCGTGTTGAGCACTGAAGATAATTTTAGATTGCAAAGCGTGTTAGGCACTTCGAACACACCAAGCTTCAAGCACTTCAAGCACGCCAAGCGCCAAGCCGGGTTCGAGAGCATCCGTAACCAAAAGAGGACATCGCTTGTCTCGGCCGACCCTTTTCCGCATTTGTCCTTATCACTTTATTAATGTAATTCCAAAATAGGAACCAATGTAATCCGATGTAAAACTCATACTGATGAATGAATATATTCGATTTTCACCTTCATTTGACTCAGTTTACATGTTTTCCACTGTTTGTTCATATGGTAATCGAATTTAACCAATCGCTCAATGGCCTACCTAGGGATAATAGATTTTTAGATGCTCGGCATTCCATAGATGTGGGAGTAGTTGCCTAGTTAGATTCTCCAACCGATATGTTCCAGGTTGGATGGTGCTCGAGACAACATAGGGTCCTTCCCAATTGGTTTCCAGTGTGCCCGCACCAACTTCCTTTGTATTCAGGAACGTTTTCAGAGGACCAGGTCCCCAGCTTAGAATCGCCTAACCTTGACTCGGGCATTATAGAACCGAGCTACTTGTTGTTGTCGAGCTGCCATTCGTAGTCGAGCGCTTTCCCTTTGTTCGTCCAAGAGGTCGAGTCCGAGAGCCAGCAGTTCTTCGTTGTCTTATTCGTTAAACGAACTGACTCGAGCAGAAGGTAGTCCGATCTCGACCGGAGTGATGGCTTCCAACCCTTACACAAGGGAGAAAGGAGTCTCTCCCGTGGCCGTTCAAGCGGTAGTTCGGTAAGCCCATATTATTTTAGGAAGTTCTTCGGCCCACGCTCACTTAGCTCGGTCGAGTTTGGTTCGAATGTGTTGTTTGATGATCTTGTTGACTGCCTCGACCTATCCATTTGTTTGAGGATGATAGGGGGACGAGTAAATATTTCTTATTCCAAGATTGTCGCACATCTCTATATTGTCTATTGTCGAATTGCTACCCGTTGTCAGTAATAATAGTCCGAGGTATCCCAAATTGGCAGATGATATTTTTCTAGACAAATCTGTGATCTTTTGTTTGGTTATCCTGGCTAGTGGTTCGGCTTCGGCCCACTTAGTGAAATAATCCACTGCAACAACAACGAACTTGGTTTGACCTTTCCCCAAAGGGAGCAGTTCGATGATGTCAATTACCCACTACGCGAAGGGCCATGGACCGGCCATAGGGGTCAGTTCCTTGGGTGGTTGTCTCGGGATGACCGCGAATCGTTGGCATTTATCGCAACTCTGAACGATCTTGCGAGCATTGTGTTGAATGGTCGACCAATAATACCCTTACCGCAGAACTTTATGCGTGAGCGATCGTCCTCTCGAGTGATTTTCGTAAATCCCTTAATGAATTTCCCGTAGTACGTAGTCAGCCTCGTCATGTCTTAGGCAGTGTAACAAATGAGCAAAAAACCCTTTCTTATATAGTACCCCGTTGAGTATGGTGTACTGGGAGGCTCGGAATTTCAACCATCGAGTCTCGGTGCGATACTTAGGCAACTTCCCATTGCTGAGATATTGGATGATCAGGTCAAGCCAAGTAGGTTCCAAATCGATCGAGTATGGTCGAGCTAAGCGGGTCATCGATGCTCGGCTTAGCAACGTACTTGATTGGAATGGATTTGGGTATATCGTCCTCGTTGGCAGAGGCAAGTTTTGCTAATAGGTCGGCTTTAGAGTTTTCCGTTTGAGGGATCCGAATGACAGTACATTGTTGGAAACCGTCGATCAGTTCTTTGGCTTTCTTCATATAAGCTTTCAGCTACTCTTTACGTGTTTGATACACGCTAGTAACTTGATTGACGACCAACTGCGAGTCACTGAATACGTTGAGATAAGTAACACCCAAGTTGGCTGCTAGTCGAAGGCCGAGCAATAAGGCTTCGTATTCTGTTGTATTGTTCGAGGCTTGAAATTTAAGTCTTAAGGCATATTGCATGTAGGTTTGATCGGGAGTTTTTAGGACGACTCCTGCCCTGCTTGTATTAGAGTTGGATGAGCCATCAATAAAAAGTTGCTAGTAGGGTGGGTCGGGAGATGACTTGGGAGTGGCAGTCGTCGACTGATTGGCTGGCTCATTTGAAAGCTCAGTAGGTGAATCGGTTTGTGCGGTAACTTCTACTAGGAAATTAGCCACAACCTGTCCTTTAATTATTACCCTCGGCTGGTATTGAATGTCGAATTCACTAAGCTCAATTACCCACTTCCTTAGGCGGCCAGAAGCTTCTAGTTTCTGGAGAATCTGATGAAGTGGGAGGTCGGTTAAGACGATAATGGTGTGTGCTTGAAAGTATGGCCGAAGTCGTTGTGAAGACATAACTAATACTAGGGCCACTTTCTCCAATGGTGGATATCAGGTTTCTGCAGGGATTAGTGCTTTGCTGACATAATATACTGGCAGTTGCTTGCCTACATGATCACGTATCAAGGCCGAGCTTACTGCTGCATCGGAGACCGCCAGATACAGCAGCAAGGCTTCCTCAGGCTCGGGCTTTGATAGGAGAGGAGGAGATCCAAGATATGACTTCAACTGCTGGAACGCTGCTTCACACTCTTTCTTCCAATCTACTGTTTGTCGTTCATTCAGTTGTTTGAAGAATGAAAGGCATTTATCGGTAGCTCAGGAAAGGAAGCGGTTGAGTGCGGCTACTCATCCAGTCAGTCTTTGTATATCTTTAATCGTTTTCGGGGATTCAATGTCGAGCAACGTCTTGATTTTCTTTGGATTCACCTCGATTCCTCGCTGATCAACTAAGAATCCAAGAAATTTACTCGAGCTTACTCCAAAAGTGCATTTGCTTGGGTTTAACTTCATCTAATATTTACGAAGGATAATGAACATTTCTTCTAAGTCGGTAATATGATCGGCCGCACATACACTTTTGACGAGCATATCATCAATATATACTTTCATGGTCCGGCTGATTTGGCAATCAAACATTTTATTTCCTAACCGTTGGTAGGTTGCTCTTGCATTCTTTAGGCCAAATGACATCACACGGTAACAGTAAATACCTTTGTCAGTGACAAAGGTAGTCTTAGATGTATCTGATTGATGCATTATAATTTGATTGTATCTAGAATAAGCATCCATAAAACTAAGAAGTTCATGTCTTGCCGTACTGTCCACCAACTGATCGATCCTTGGAAGAGGAAAGCTGTCCTTTGGGCAGACTTTGTTTAAGTCGGTATAGTCAATACAGACTCGTCACTTCCCGTTGGCTTTTTTAACGAGTACGACATTAGCTACCCACTCCGGATAGTATATCTTCTTGATGAATTTAGCCTTGAGGAGCTTGCTGACCTCTTCTTCAATAATGGCATACCTTTCAGGGCCGAGTGGTCGTTGCTTCTGTCGGATTGGCCAGTAGGTCGGATCAATGTTAAGGCGATGAGTCATCACTGAAGGATCAATCCGAGGCATGTCTTCATGGCTCCATGCGAACACGTCAGCGTACTGTTGGAGTAGAGACACCAGCTTATGTTTCAGGGTGACTGCAGGGACGAGCCAATTCAAACTATTTTGGGCTCATCCGTCTCGACCAAAGGTATCGAGATGAGGTCTTCTACCGATTGACCTTGCTTGTGAGTCTCGGACCAAGGATCCAGTGTTTCGATCATGGTTACCTCGGCTGAAGTTTTTACGGCCGTTGCATAACAGCGCCTTGCGTCCTGTTGATCACCTTTGACGACTCCTACTCCTGACTCAGTTAGAAATTTCATGGAGAGATGATATGTCGACATTATAGCTTGGAGAAGACAGAGAGGGTCGACCGAGGATGGCGTTGTAGATTGATGGTTAGTTGACTATCAGAAAGTCGACCATTACCGTTGCCTGATGCGGAGAATTTTCGGCAGTGAGTGTTAGTGAGATGACTCCTTCAGGAAGGATTTGTCCGCCAGAGAATCTGATCAATGGAGTCCGAATTGGCCGCAATGTCGATCGTTTAACGCCCATTTTATCGAATGCCTGAACGAACAGTACATCTGCAGATAATCCTGTATCGATGAGAATATGGAACACCTTGCGGTTTGCTATAGTGAGGGTGACGACTAAGGCATCATCATGTGGATGATGAATACCTCGGGCATCCTCATTTGTAAATGATATGCAATACTTTTCCTTTTTCCTTTCTTTTGAATGTCGAGTTAAAATTAGGATCTCGGACTCAAGCCGACCGATGCTCCTTTCGTAATTCTTTTGAGCATTGTTCGAGTCACCTCCGCCTCGGGGACCACCGACGATAGTTCAGATTTCTTCCGTGGGTCGGTTGTCTCCTGAGCGTTCTTCCGTCATCCCAATTCTTTCGACATGCTCTCTGAGACGGCCTTCTTGGATGAGTCTCTTAATTTCTTCTTTCAAGTGATAGCAATCACTCGTATTGTATCCGTGATCATGATGATAATGATAATATTTATTCTTACTTCGTCGGTTCGGATTGCTTCGGAGTCTATCTGTCTAGTTGACGAACCCTTCGCCCTTGATTTCCGTTAATACCTGCTCTTGTGGCTTATTGAGCGGAGTGTACATTGAGAATTTATGGTCAGGCCGCTTACCCGATCTACGTTCGTTGCAGGACCGATCATCTTTACGCTTCTTTCCATTAACCGAGTCAACTTCCTTTTTTGCTGACTCTTTGGCTGAGACTTTTGCATTTTGAGCGGCCTCACGCAGGATCCGGGTTTCTTTGGCGTCTGCATATTTATCCGACCGAGCCATGAATTCAGTCATAGTAGTAGGCGGGTTCTTGTCCAAGGATGCAAGAAACGACTTATCTCTGACACCTTGCATGATCGAGTTAAGTGCTGTCTCGTTCGAATGTTTCCGAACTTGGAGAGACTCGAAATTGAAGCACTTGATATAATCCTTTAGTAGCTCTCCCTCTTTTTGAATTATATTGTTCAAATGTGTAGATGGCTTCAACTTTTTCTTCCCACCAAAGAAATTGGTGAGGAAGGCATCGATGAGCTCTGTGAACGAGCTAATGAACTTTGGCTTTAACTGTTTGAACTAAAGCCGAGTTACGTCGGCTAAAGTGAGGGAGAAGGCTCGGCACATCACAGCGTCCGAGGCATCGTGCAATTCTATATACGTTCGAAAGGACTCGATGTGCTTGGTTGGATCGGTTTTGCTGGTGAAGGGTATGATCTGAGGAAGGCGGAACCGTTCCGATAGCTGAGCTTGCATAATCTCTTCTGTAACGAAGATGCTTTTGTCTCGGGTCTCGTCTGATTTACATCGTGGTTTTGCTTCATGTCGGCGATTTCCTCCCACACTTCCCTCTAGAAATCCTAGAGGTCATCTTTCCAGGGTTCGTCGCTATCAGTTGTACCCTTAACCGAGGGCCTGCTGCACCTTCTCCGATCTATTTCGTGTCGAAGATAAGTAGCTGGCAGCGGGGCAGTCACGGAATAAGAGGGTGCAAGCTCGGCTGGACCCTGATGTTAACTCTGCTGGGGAACAGATCGTGGAGCAACAGGCAGAGGATCGGCAAATTGTCGTGGGGCGTTTGCCCGACCATCGTCATGCTAGGGCACATGAACTTGCTGGTGATGGATCTGTTCTAACATTTGCTTCATGTAGTTTATATTGGTCCTGAGTTGCTGAACCTCCTTATCTAGCCGTCCATTTCCTCGGTTTCATTGAGTATGTCTGGTCGAAACGGAGGTCGTTGGACGGGCTGCGGAACATTATCGATTATCGGGTCGGTTCTAGGCCCCTTGGGCTCCATTCATACTCGACAGGCCTTCTGTCGCCGGTGGTCCAGTGACAACGACCTTATTAGGCTCGTTTTGGACGGTTCTCCTTGTTCTTACCATTGGATATCTATTGGAGCTTTTCGATAGAGCTAGGAAAACGACTTTTCGTATCGCTTCACACAGACGGTGCCAAACTGTTAATGCAAATAACTAGTGTGCCCTCCTTGGATCCTTTACCTGCACAAGAGAAGACAATGGAGACCTTGGCTAGAGCTGGAGACTCTCCAATGCCAAAGTTAGGACTAAGATTGTATAAAAGGGTTTTAGGGAGAGTTTTTGCACACATTTTATCCTTAAAGTCTTTCATATTTATAGGAAAGGGATGATCCCATCGTACTAGGATTCTTTTCATGATATCTTGGAGATACGGTGCCAATCCAATTTTGGACTCCAGCCGATCCCGAGATCTTCAGAATCAGGGATCCTTTTACTGGGTTTTCGGAGAGGTGTTTTATTTACACCGTCTCTTCCTTGCTCGGATCGGGCCTGGCCGACTTTACTGATGAGCGAGTCTCGGCTGGCTATCAAAGGTAGTGCTATTTGCCCTCTATCGGATGAGATGAAATTGATCCATAATCAGTGTGCTTTCTTGATCCGATTGCTGACTCTGTAACCATCCTTAAATGGGTTGGTTTTAGGGTCGGTTATGTAGCTTCTGAGCTTTGGGCCTTAATCGGCCCCTTTGGATATTGCTGCCTCATTTATTGAGTTAACTTCGTGCATCTCGTAAATTCTGCCTTATGGCTCTGGACTTTGTAAGCCTCGGTCAAGATTTGTTCCTTGTAATCCAAGCTAAGTCTCTCCTTTAGGCTTTCGATATGCTTGCCTCGGTCCAGCTTATTGCCTCGGGATCCCGGGTGGTGCCAGTAGAGTTGGTCCATTCCATAGCCAAGTCTCTGGACTTGTTCTAATTTTCCCCAACAAAAATAATTAAGAGACATGTCCACCCTTGATTTCTAGGGCCCATCGCAATGATTATATGAAATCTATTTCAATTAAACACGGTACCAAAATTTAGATTTGGGGCCTAAACATCAAGCCCATCCATGAGTCAGGTGGGCCAAACTAACAAAAATAATTTGGAGGGCAAGTATTGTATGTATATGATAAATCCAACTTATTCATCCATTTTTTGAGCACATTTTGGGATACTCGACTAAAAATGAGGAGTATCCAAAACTCAACTGGGCCATACATGATGAAACAGTAGGGAGAAGAATTCCTACCATTGAAACCTTCCTAGGCTCCACCATGATGTTGCCATCCAAATCGTTTATAAGTTCATTTTCACTGGGATGAAGTGAAAACACTGAAAACATACATTGATACAAAACTTTTGTGGCCATATAAATATTTAAACGGTGGCCTCTAAATCCCTCTGTTTCCTCTTGTGTAGCCTGTTTAAGTTTTCGATCCACATTAATTTTGGTCGCTTTACCTAAAATTACCTGGAAAAACGGATGGATGGGATGGATTTCTCATAAACTTTTGGGTGCATGGTGGATTTCATATAAACATCATTGTCGGGCTTACCTTAGGGGTCATTTGGCACCGTGGATTGGAGGGGTTGGTTGTTTGGCCACATAAAGCAACTGGGGGTTTCAAATCAAGGGGTTTCCAATCCCCTGGTTGTTTGGCTGCACAAAGTAAATAGGGGTTTCAAATCAAGGGGTTTCCAATCCCCTCCTTGAGGGGGTTTGCAATCCACAGTAAGAGCTTGGATTACATCTAAAATCATTTCAATAGTTGCAGGTGCAACATGTGTGTCACTATACACTATCATTCTATTAGGCACATGGCCCACTAATAATGATTAGCACCGTCCAAACATTGTCCATGTAAATCAGCACTGTCCAAACATTGTCCATGTAAATCAACAATTAAAAATCGTTGGTTAGTCACTCAGACATGATTTTGTGCTTGTGGCGTATCCCAGGCTTAGAATTTCATCATTTTCGGGCAAATCATATATTTCAGCGGGCTTATCACAACCATTATATCAAAAATTACATATCTCACTAATTAGAGATATTAAAGTTGATTTAGTAATTAAATTTAAATTCCTATAAATATACTATTTACAACGGATAGATACTTTTGGATTAAAGTTGATTCACACTCTAGGTGCCAAACATACGAAGAGGATTGCAAATTCAGGGGGGTTTCTAATCCCGGGGGATCCAAATCCAGAGGGTTACAAATCCACGCTCCCAAACAGGCCCTTATCCTCTTTCCCATTCGCTTGCACGGCTGCCGATAAAAAATTCAATAGAAATCTAAGCAAAGATAATGGGAAGAGGTAGCTTATTGATTTTTTCTTTTTTACAAAAAGGCGCCGGACTGTTAACTCTATTAATTACGTATTTTTTGTCCAAGTAGATAAGTGCACACTCTGTCGCCCCAAGTCATCTAGTTTCCACGTAAGATGTATGCATGCCAATCCAGACCATCCAAAATGTGGCCCAAACTTGTATTTAGGCCCCATTTTAGTTGAAACATAATCTCATCAAACCGGCGGTCATGGACTTTCAACTGGTGGCCCACTCATAGATCGTTCTGGTAGTGGTCTGCCACTGAAAACAGGGCCAAGGTTGGTGGCTAGAATCTCTTAAACTGAGATTTCAATCTACAGCATGGCCCACACACCAATGGTCTGGATCACTGAACCATGGCCTTATCCAGATCGAAACCCGACTCACCTTACATTTTGCACGTGTGGCCTATGGATAAGAGGTCCAACCCATTGATCTTTGTGCTTGTTCATGTCCTAAAGGTATTGCAGATTGGATGAGCCTAATCTTTACATTTCTGATCTGCAAATAGACAATCAAGGTCCACATTCAACTGATGAAAGGCCCACATCAGCCGCCAGGATCTTCCTTATTTGAAATTTTCAGTGCTCATCAACTGTGTGACCCAGCAGACCAATGGTCTGGATCACATGGCCCACATGTCTACAAACTAAGAAAGAACCAGTGAATTTCTCATGTCCTGGAATCTAACACATGTCACCATCAGAATGGGAGCGGATTAGGTGTGGGCCTGGTATCACTCAAGACGGTGCAGCCCTTACCATGGGCCCCACCTAGATGTATTTATTGTATATCCACACCGTCCATCCGCTTTGTCAGATAATTTAAGCACATGAGCACAAAAATAAAGAAGATCCAAATTCAGGTGGACCATACCATCCTATAGGAAACAACAGTGATTAAACGCCCTATAATTAAAAACTTCCTAAGGACCAAAACTTATGTGGTCTATTAATAGTCGACCAGTGTTACTTGGGCAATCACTAGTGGATGGTTCCAACAAGGTTTAACCCTTTTTTTTTAAAAAAAGAAAAAATTATTTTTTCTTTTATTTATAATACCATATAATTTTTGATATTATCCAAACTCCCAATCATTTTGGATTGATATTTGTCTGTCTATCTTATCCTTTGAACAATCTAGGCCATAAATTATAATCAAGGCCATTTATATAGTTGACTCAGAGGGGTGATTAGACCCATCTATTCTAATAGTTGTTAGGTGAACCACTAGATCCGAACCGTTCATCCTCGACTTTGTGGAGATCCCATATCATGTAGACCGTTACATCTTGAGCCCTCACTCTTCCGCAAAGACTTTTCATTCCTATAATGTGGTCGACCCGATAATTAGATTTCCTTCATTTACGGGCTCATGCACTAAAATGATCAGGCAAAACAGATGGACGGTGTGAATATAGAATACATACATGAAGGTGGGCCCCAAGGTAAGGCCCGCCACCTAATACACTCCCCATCAGAATCAGACTGAGGGGTGAGCCTCCATGTGGCGCTTGAACACTGTATCCACGTGTGCATGTGCAAACACACCCTGAAGTCTCAACAACCACCCGGATTGCTTTAGGTTGGGCCACCCGAAATCCCCAGTTTAGCTCGATGGGGATTGTGACCTGGCTCTGCCAGGTCCGGGCCCACCTTGACGTATGCGTTTTATCATGCGGTCCACTCATTTTGTCAAATCATGTTAAGGTAGGATCACAAAAATGAAGCAGATCCAAGGCAAGTGTGGTCCACTTGAGCCTTGGATCTGCCTCCTTTTGTGCTAAAATGATCGGTCGAAATGGATGAATAGTGAGGGTAAAACACATACATTGTGGTGGGCCCACAGAGCCACTGTCAAGATGGAGTCCGTCCTGGAAGGGGCAGGACGCACTCCAAGTCCAGTGGGTTTGTCTCGAGGCTGGAGGGATGGGTCCAGGCCTGTCCTTGGGCCCACAAAACGAATATTGGGCCCAAGCTTACATAACTAAAGTCTCAGCCCGACTCTGTAAACCATTGGCTCGAGACAGGTTGGATCAGCTGGATGGTGTTACTGTACAGTATCGGTCACAACCCAAAACACATCTTATTGGCTCATATCCGTCCGATACAGCAATCGAGCCTTTAAGTCAGATCAGTGTTACTAGGGCTTTAAACCGGTTCGTATGGCACGATACGTTCTGGCTTTGGACGATAGGTTGGATGGGTTCTCCAGCTCGGTCTCTTGAGTCTGTTTGGGGCTCGGTTCAAGACCCAATCATCCGATTCTATGTTCATTTAAAAATTCAAAAGCCTATTTTCAAATGCACATCAAGATTCCCACCGATCATTGTCGATGTTGGAAGATCTGTGCTCATCGATTCTTTGTACGCACTACAAGTAATAGAAATGCACTCATATATATATATATATATATATATATATATATATATATATATGTGGTAACTAATTTAAAAAACTTCTTCTTTTGAAGTTATTGTTTTACATGGTATTAGAGCCAGAGTGCTCCAGCTGCTTTCAACATTAGAATTAGAGAGCCATTAAGGTGGAGAGACATTATGGAGTCAGTAGGGCCTACCAATTCACCCCCTATGAACACTGCCGGCAGAGGAGGATTACGACCAAGTAGCCTCACGAGCACATTCTCCATTTCTCTTCCCCTCGGGTCCTCATCAAGCTCGTAAACAACTACATTAACTCCCAACCCTCGAAAGAGCTGCTTGATTGAGTGACACATGCAACAAGAGCTCATGCTGAACATCACGACCGCATTCTTGGACGCCAATCTCATCACCCTATCCATCGTGAAACTCTGATTGAAGGTCTTCTCTCCCTTACCGGATAAGATAGAAATTAAATAAAAGATCCCGCCGACGTCCTCTTTGAAACAAAAAGGATGATTACGACTGTCGGTCACAATTCGACTATAGTTTTGTGCAATTTATGAAAAATTGGAAAGATTTGTAGGAGAAACAAAGGCCAAGAGAGCTAAGATATGTTTGTGAACTTGTGGTTGCGGTGGGTGTGATGAATTTGAAGTGCTATGATGGCCTATATATATATATTTGTGGGAGGGAGAGAGCATGTGTTTTATTTTAAATATTTTAAAATATGCCCTTATCATTCATTGATGGAGACATGTCCTTGGAGGTGGAAAATATAAAGTTGCATGAAATGGTAATCCATGGTACGGAAACGCCTAACAAAAGCTCAGGCACTTGAAATGCCCTTGACTTTTTTCTCTTTTTTCTGGTCGGTTGGATTAGCCTATCAGTCTAGTAGCAAGTGGGCCACTGGGATTGGCCCACACGATCAGCATTTGATGCCATCGAAGTTATTCTCGTTTAGCTTTTGGTCACGTGGCGCGATTAAAATATTGCCATGTTTCACAGACGGATCAGACCGTATTAGGAATTATATGATATGCCACCGAACATTTCAACACAAGCAGTGGGGCCCATTTTTCGGTGATCTGAACCGTTGGTCGTTTGATTCTTGCCGTGGATGGACAATGACCTAAATATTTCTTAGATACGGGTCTTGTATTTTTATTCTTAACCGACTGTGTGTAGGGCACAAAGAAATATTATGATGGTCATTGGGCATATTCCATCCACAGGATTATGATTTTGCATACCATGTTGACATATTCAGTCAGTATAGATGAGGCCACTGTTCATTTACTGAGACCGTTGATCTGATGGGCCCATTTTGAGGGGAATCATCATAATCACATATGCTCTAAAAGTCTCCTCGATCCCAGCCATCCAATCGTTGGCATTATTTTAGTTGAATGTGGATCGTTGTTGTCTTTATTCTTCTTTTCCATTTCTATTATCAGGTGCAGGGCCAAACATCAGCTTGGTCCACATCTCAGGTGGGTCACACCACAGGAACAATACAATGAGGAGGGACGCCAGCCAAAGGTATCTGCGTAAGCCCACCATCTTGTATTTATTCCATCCAACCCGTTCATCATGTGGGCCTCACCTGAATGACTAGACTGATCAGCCTAGGCGTGAGGTTACATTATTTCCTGTGGTGTGGTCCACCTGAGTATTGGAGAAGGCTGATTTTTTATTGTACGGTTAATATGAGAAGATGCACCTGATGGACGGAGTGGATTTTATATTCACAGTACGGTGGGCCCCACAGAGCTCCAGTGTTTTATTCACTGCGTACAACCAGACGCCCGCACGTATACACTGAATGTAGACTTTTGGTCAATTTTTCCAAACTATCCATCTCAAAGATCTGTGTGGCCCGCATGATCAGTGGGCCAGCATGATTTTTGGGTCAGATACGGTTAAAAGGGGGGCCCACCTTTTGAATGGTCCGAATCTAGAAGCATCTGCGGCGATCGCTTTTTCTATCTATTCTGCTGCTCGAATCGCCTCAGCCGTTTTCTTCTTTGAACACTACTACCGTACCACGCCCATGCGTGTACGAGGCAGCTTAATACATGCAACCACGTGTGCTATCTTGGCACGTGCTTGCAAGATCCAAGCCGTCCATTAGGTGGATCTGATCGTTCGCACTCTGACATGCTGTTCGACTTATTACTTTGTCCAAGATGTTAGAACATGCCGATGACCTAGAATTCTGTACTGTTTTGGCCGCCCATTTGTTTTGTAAAATTTGCCGACCTTATGAAAGGACAGATCTGAAACCCATCAATCCCAACTGTCCATTAGGCGCAGAACACACGCAATGGCTAAGATGCAAAAAATCACACTCATCCTATGATCTAATCCATAAATATTTTGGTTGATCTAATGAACAGTCCGGATTGATTATTAATTTATCCAAGTGTCGCAGTGCAACCAGGAGCACCGTAACTTATAGCGCACTGAGAGCACAGGATCATTTTCAAATTTTCATATATCTACCGAAAGAGCATCTGCTGCGGTGGAGAAAGGGACGGAGTCTATCCAATACACGCATTTTTTTTCGTAATAGGATTCGCATCCAACTCATGAAAAGGGGAAGGGAAATTAAAAACAAACGTCATGAGAAGAAAATGAATAATTGTAAAAGCCTCCTAGTTTCTAACATTTTTACAAACGTCACCTCCTATTTGGATTATTGCAAGTAGCCTCTTTATTTTTCTTTTTGGCCACACGCACCCACCCACGCCATGGTGGGAACCCTTGGCCTAATGTTGAAACTCTTCCTAGTCTACCACCAGGGAAAGAGTAAGGACCCAGTAGTAGTCTCCTTTGCTTATAGACTTTAACGGTTGTTTAGGAGCATATAATTGAAACCCTGAATTTAAAATCTTAGATTTCAATTTTGATTAGCAGCATAGATTTTCAAAATCATGAATTTTAGAAATTGTGTTTGGATGCCTAGATTTTAAGTGTTTGAAATTATTTTGTGGTATATTCATGATAAGCATGATGAATTAAATGAACTCAAATATTGAAAGTAAGATATACATGTGCAACGTAAGGTTGATCAATGGACAACCTATTGTAAGATGGCCTCGGCTTAAAAATAAAGTAATTCGAGCTTATTGGCATATATAAGTGGCCCACTAATTTTATAATTAAAATAAAATTTTATATTTATTTTTGGTGATTTTCAAAATTTTTTTTATAGTGTGGTCTACATAATGATTGTATAGGCATAATTTTTTAGGCAGAGAAGACAAGGGAGTGTAAGACGAATAGATGAAGAACATTGTCTCCTCTATGTGATATGAACATTAAATCCATAAGGTGTAATGGCTCTTGAATCCACAAGAAATAAAGGAAAATTTGAAATATTTTATTGATGTTTGTCTCTAAAATGAGATTAAAATGTGTTAAATAATAAAATAAAAACCCTAATTAAGAGTCCTAATTTGATTAAATTGGAATTTACCTAAAATAGTAAAATTTACTAAAAATAAAAAGTTCTAATTTAATCACACGGGATGATTCCTGGTATGATTAAAAACAATTTATAAGAAAACATCATATACTAAAACACTAAAACGAAGGAGATACATCTAATATAAAACTAACTAAAAATAGTAAGTTTTTCATAAAATTACAATTTTCAATTAAATGAAGTGCTTCCCCCCCCCCCCCCCCACACACACACACACACACACAAAAAAAACGGAGCAACACAACCTGCTTTTGAGGGTCAGTTGGCCACAGATGGCTTGTTCCAGTTAAAATTTTCATAGGTCGCATGTCCTGTAATGATACCCGAATAAAAAGTTATGGTCAATTTATGGTTCACACTTTGAAGGACAATTTTTCCCTATTCAAAATGAAGTTCTTCTATCCGTACAAACTTGGGGCCCAGTTTTGTCATGCCCTATATAGGATTGGGCTTGGATCTGATGGACTAAGTCCGCTTCCATGCGGACTTGTTTCGGTCCATTTGTGCCAAGAATAGGTTCGCAACCTGCTTTACATCGGTCCCCTTCACTTGAAAAGAGCTCGTCCCCGAGTATCCATCGGATTTGGCTCATGATACTCGTACAAATCTGCCACATCGAACATCCATGAGATCTCCAGGTCCTTAGGAAGATCAACAACATGCGCATTATTATTGATTTTCCTGACTATCAGAACTGGGCCTATCTTCTTATTTCTTAGATTGTTGTATGTTCCAGTCAGAAACCACTCATTGTGTAGGTGAACTAACATGTTGTCACCCACTTCAACTAAATTGGCGTTGATGTTTATTAGACTCTTCCTTGTACTTGGTGTTGGATGCCTGTAATTTTTTGAACATCGGCATACATAATCGTGATCCGGTCTACCATATTTTTCGCAGCAACACTCATTCCAGTAACTTAAGCAATGGAATCAAGTCGAGTGTATGCTTGGGAACTTGACTGTACATAACCTCGAATGAAGACTTGTCAGTGGACCGATTCTACATGTTATTGAAGGCAAACTCCGTTTGAGCTAGCGCAAGATCCTACTGTTTAGACTTATATTAGAGATACAACGTATGAGGTTCCCTAGTGTATGATTTACCATTTCTATTTGTCCATATGTCTAGGGGTAGTAAGCACTGCTAAACTACAATGTAGTGTCAAATCTCCACCATAAAGTTCTCCAAAAGTAATTGAGGAACTTGGTAGCATGATACGAGGTAATAGTCTTAGGTATATCATGTAGTTGCACGACCTCTGTAAAGAACAAATTGGCTACATGGGTCCCATCGAGAGTCTGCTTGCACAGGATGAACTTGGCCATCTTAGAGAACCTATCAACCATCATAAATATTGAATCCATACCTCGTTGGGTCCACGGAAGACCTAGCATGAAATCTATAGACAAGTTCTCCCAAGGGCCATCAGGTATAGGTAAAGCAATATAAAGGCCTATGTTTTATGATTGCTCCTTAGATGTTTGACATGTTTGACACTTATGCACCGCTTTCCTCACATACTTCTTCAACTGTGGCAAGAAGTAGCACTCCTCCAAAAGGGCTATCGTCTTGTCTTGCCCTAAGTGACCGCCAAGGCCACCATCATTTAACTCCTGAGTGACGCGCTCTTGCAGTGAACCTCGTGGAATGCATAACTAGTTTCCTTTGAAGAGAAAGCCATCCTAGATATGTAGGTCACTTGGCTGACTCACCCGACATCTGACTCATACGTCCTTGAAGTCATAGTCATCTGCATATAATTCTTTAAGACACTAGAACCCCATGACCTCGTTACTCATAGTAACTAGTAAGGTCGCTCATCTACTAAGTGCATTAACAACCTAGTTCTATAAGAAAGAAATTCATATGGCATGCACACGATTGACGTAGCTTAACTATTAATATATTTGAGGGCCCAATGGTTTGTATAGAGGATATACTCCAACTAGATCAGAAAATGTCTCTAATGGTGCAGGGCCTATACGACTAACTCGTATGTCAACCACTTCTTACGAGCCTCACTATAGAATGCTACCATCTTACCCTCTTAAGAAAATACGCCTC
Organism: Magnolia changhungtana; assembly: GCA_030180095.1. Taxonomy (NCBI): domain Eukaryota; kingdom Viridiplantae; phylum Streptophyta; class Magnoliopsida; order Magnoliales; family Magnoliaceae; genus Magnolia; species Magnolia changhungtana. Next base: position 1,915,517 of record JASAUF010000647.1, on the reverse strand, counting down.
CAATACCCACATAAGAAACATCATACTCAACCTCGAAAAGCTTGTCAAAGCAAGGGAGTACAAAGACCGCGGGTGGTAGACAATCGTTCCTTAATCTCTGCAAAGCTTTTTTCTGCCTCCTTAGTGCATTAAAACTAACATTTCTTTATGCAATCAGTAATAGAGACCACGATAGTACTAAAGTTCCTCATGAGTTGACGATAAAAAGTCGAACCCGTGAAAACTTCGCACTTTATGAATGCTTTTCGGAATCGACCACTCTCTAATGGATTTTGATTTCTCTTTGTCCACATGGATCCCCATGGATGTCACTACAAAGTCAAAAAATAAGAAGTTATTTGTCATAAAACTACACTTCTTTAAATTAAGTTTATTTTATGTAAGGACCTTAAATACATGCCTAAGATGCTCCACATGATTTGCCTTACCTTGATTGTAAATAAGAATTTCATCAAAGTAGATTGCTATGAATCACCCAATAAACGATTTCAGAACTTGCTTCGACAACCTCATAAATGTAGTAGGCACATTCGAGAGTCTAAAGGGCATAACCAGATACTTTTATGACTATCCTTTGTCTTAAACGCTGTTTTCCACTCGTCACCTAGCCAAATACGGATCTGATAGTAACTGCTCCTCAGATCCATTTGTGAGAATATCATTGCCCATTCCAACATATCTAGCATGTAGTCCAGCCAAGGTATAGGAAACTAATACTTTACAGTTAATTTGTTTATAACTCGAGTGTTGATACACATGCGCCAACTCTTATATTTCTTGGGCGTCAACAAGGCTGGCACCACACATGGGTTCATGCTCTCTCTCATTAGACCCTTGTGGATCAGTTTCTCCACTTACCCTTGTAAGATCTCGTACTCTTTTGAACTCATTCGATAATGAAGGTGATTGGGCAGACTTTCCCTTAGGATAATGTCAATATGATGTTGTATATGTATGAGGGGGCAACCCATCAGGAAGTTCATCAGGCATGATTTCCTTGAATTCTTGTAACACTAGTTTTAAGTTCTCAGGAATATTCGTGGGCTCTACTTCTTTCCCTTTTACGACCAATGCATATATCTTTCTCATCTCCTTAGATTCTTTCACGAAATCTCGTATGGTTAGGAGGGACTACCCCTTTACTTTAGAAGTCTTAGGTTAGTTCCTCATTCTCATAGGAGCAATGATGATCTTTCTACCATATTTTTTTATTCACGGTGCACAACATTTGCAAGATGTTGTGCTGTTGTGGATTTACTTCTTTCTTTAGTATGTACAACAACTTCCACATGATTAGAGACTTGCTATGATCTCTGTGAGTCCATTCGCCTCCTTCATCATTCTCGGCGTGCTCAATGTCATCGATTTCTGGATCATCTTCTGCATCTTCTCCTCCTCTATTGTTAATGGCCAGATTAGCCATCTGCCTCTAAGGATAAACATTAGATCAATGACTAGGTTGGCCACATTGATAATGCTTTCCCGGTAGAGGCGGATCGTAGGGGTTAGGGATTCTACTTGGACTGACAATAGTATATGCTGCCCTCTGACGTCTAACTTGGTAACTTCCTGAATCTTGGTTCATGGTTGGAGGGTGCCCCCATAGGTTCCTTCCTTAGGATTATGCTGCATCTTGTGAATGTTTAAAAGTAGATACCTTATTTGGGGCATAGTTTTCGTATATTGGGATGCTCCGTTTTATCTTTGCTTGGGTGGCAAATTTAATTTCTTCCTTCATTGTATAAACAGGTTGCATCTGGATCCAGTCTTGGATTGTCATACATAAACTATCGATGAATCTAGCAACCTGTTATGACTCAGTCTCAGCCAGATCATTTCTTGCAAACATGTGATAGAATTTCTTTGCATAATCCCTCACAGATCGGCTACCCACCCGGCAATTCTGGTATTGTTGGAACAATACCTAATCATAGTCGCTCAGTAAGAATCGTGTCCACATCAATTTCTTCATCCATTGCCACGTGCGAATTAGTGTTTTCATCTGCATGGTTCGAGTAAGTTAGAGTTGTTTCCACCAAGGCGAGGATCCACCCTTTAACTTGTAGGCCACAAGCTTGACCTTTTTCTCCTTAAGATTCTCTATGTAGTCGAAGAATTACTCAACATTAAAAAGGCAATCGAGGAAGTCCTCGATGTGAAGTTGGCCATTGAAGCCAGGGAGATTGACCTTCATTCTAAAATTTCTATTTTGATTCGGCCTGGCGTCCCTTCATTCTTCTTGCTGGAGAATCATATCATCAATCTCCTCATTGCTACCACTATCTTTAAGTGTTGGCCCACCACGAACATGTGTTTGCCTTGAGACCTTCGTCAAATGGTTGATTCTCCTATCAGAAAGCTCCAAATGTCGTTGCTATCAAAGGATAATCCCCTGGAGCACCGCCCATGGAATTGTTGCCCGAACCTTAGTTAGATGCCATTGAGCCAAGGAAAAGACTCTCCCTACTACCAGCTAACGCAGGGAAGGGGTGTGAGACGAATAGAGGAAAAACATCGTCTCCTCTACGTGATATGAACCTTAAATTCACAAGGTATAATGGCTCTTAAATCCAGAAGAAATAAAGGAAAATTTAAAATATTTTATTTTGTTTGTCTTTAAAATAAGATTACAATGCTTTGAATAATAAAATACAAACCTTAATTTGACTAAATTGGAATTTATCAAAAATAGTAAAATTTACTAAAAATAAAAAGTTCTAATTTAATCATACGAGATGATTCCTGGCATGATTAGAAGGAATTTTTAAGAAGACATCATATATTAAAACTCTAAAATGAAGGAGATGTGTCTAATCTAAAACTTATTAAAAATAGTAAGTTTTTCATAAAACTACAATTTTAAAGTAGAAGGAAGCACTTTCTCATAAAATGAAGCCATGCAAGTTGCTTACGAGGATTGGTTGGCCCTAGATGGCCTGTTCCAATCAAAATTCATAGATAGTGCATGCCATAACAATACCTGAATCAAAAGTTATGGCCAATTTATGGTTCGCACTTTGAAGGGCAATTTCTCCCTATCTAGAATGAAGTTCTTCGATCTGAACGCACCTGAGGCTAGTTACATCATGCTCTACATAGGACTGGCCTGGATATGACGAACTAAGTTCGCTTCTGTGCAGGCTTCTTTCGATCCATCTGTGCTATACATCAATTTTTATGACACCCCATTATTATATTGTGATGTAAGTAAAAACTTCCAATGGTGTGAATGAAGATGAATACTTTAAGAGAGGAGGTGATAGAGGTGATGGTAGTTATGATAGGACCTCAGTTTTGCAAGATAAGGTTCTCCCTTAGAATTGAAAAAGATGAAAATCCTCAATTTTAAACCACTATAAAATTAAAATCTTAAATCTTCAAGGATGCCAAATGACCCCATTTTTAAAATTCTAGATTTTAATGTCCAACTGTCTGAAATTTGGGATTGTAGAGGTGCCGAATGACCCCTTGAAGGAACATGCACTAATAAATAAAAAAACCCTCTTGTTAGATCCCCCCCCATGAGGCCAATGTATGAATGACATCTAACCCCAACCTATCGGCCAGGGTCCCTCCACCATAAATATTAGATGCCAAATTTTAGATTGATCCAATCATAAAGTAGGGCAAATCCACCTAGATACCTTTAAATTACATGGTGGCCCGACTAATGGTTGGATTAACTTAGTTTTTAGGGTTTTTACTTTCATGGTGGAGTGACCATGTTAAATGGATTGGCTGTCATATACGCATTATGTTGAACCCACACGTCTACAATTAGTTACCATTGGGAGGGGTGAAAAGGTAAATTTTCAAACCTAATAGTGCTAAGAGACCACGCGGGACAATTTACAACCAATCTGTAAATTAGAGGGGCAGAAATTGTAATATTTTAAACTAAGGGGGAGGTACTTATAATTTTAGAAACTAGAGGGGAGGTGTTTACAATTATAAAAAAGTACATTAGATTTGGGTGGCCCTCATCTTTACACAGTATGCATGGTTTCTTAGTTGATAAGTTGAGGCTAGTTTTGTAATTGGAAAGAACTGATGGGGTTTTCCTCCTCAATTCAGAGGAGAGGTAGTGTAGCACGGACATCTTAAATCTTGTTTCACCGTGCTGCTCGACCAATCGAGTGGGCTTCTCGACTGGTCGAAGGGAGCCGCTCGACCGATTGAGACTCGCTCGACTCAAAGTCCAACAAGCTGCATTTTTGGGGTTCGACCAGTCGAGGGTCAGGCTCGACCGGTCAAAGGGGTCCTTCAACCAGTCGAGGACCTAGCTCGACTAGTCAAGGGTTACACAGATTCTGCGTGGATTTTGTGTGGACTGTGTAAATTTGAGGCAGTTTCGCAGAGGTGCGGAAGGGGAGTTTCCTAAACTATAAATAGGGGTCCCTAGGGCTATTATAGGGCATGACTTCCTAAAGCAGGCTAAAGCGTTTTCACGTCTAAGGTGAGAGAGAGAGAGAGAGAGAGAGAGAGAGAGAGAGAGAGAGAGAGAGGAAGCTTGTGGAAGGGAGGATTCCACTCGTAGAGGTGATCTACTGCGCGGTCGACATCTCGACGCTTCTACGTCCTCGTGATCGATGAGATCTCTCCATTTTTCATTATTCTCTTATTGTTCATCCACTCCTACGTGAGTGAAGAAGGCTTGATCTAAGCGGGGTGTGTTTGTGATCGCTTGTAATGTTCTACTTTATAGTGAATTGTTGCTTTGGACTAGGTAGCATGATTTTTTTACCTCTTCGAGGGTTTTTCACGTAAAATCTCTTGTGTTGTGTGGTTTGTGCTTTGATTTATTTCATTGCTTTATTATATGCCATAATTCTGGTGTTTTAAGGAGGCAAGATCCTAAGGTTTTTATGCAATGCTCCCAACAAAGTGGTATCAAAGCGTTCAGGTTGGTTGAATGGAGTGGGATCAGTTCTAAATTATGGAAGGTGGCTCATCAAGGATGATCAGTCTTAATGGTTCTAACTGGACCATATGGAAGGCTAAGATGGAGGACTTGCTTTATTGCAATGACTTGTATGCTCCAATTCTAGGCATATCAGTAAAAACAAAGGATATGTCAAATGATGATTGGAAGAAGTTGGATCGAAAGGCGGTGGGATTTATTAGACAATGGCTGGACGATTCCGTATTCCACCATGTGTCTAGGGAGACCTTAGCCGCTAGCCTATGGTTGAAATTGCAAGGGTTGTATGAGAGGAAAACAATCGATAATAAGATTTTTCTAGTAAGATAACTTGTGAATCTCAAGTTCAAATATGGTGGTTCTGTGGCTGAGCACATGAATGAGGTCAGTAACATATTGAACTAGTTCTCCATTATGAAGATGGTCTTGGACGATGAACTACAGGCTTTGCTATTGCGTAGCTCATTGCCTGACAGCTGGGAGACATTGGTAGTGTCTCTAAGTAACTCCGTGCCAGACAGAAAGGTGTCCATGGAATAAGTAACTAGTTGTCTCTTCAATGAGGAGATAAGAAGGAAGTCTCAGGGGTTTACTTAACAAGAGGCCCTTGTGACACAATATCAGAGAAGAAGAAAGAACAGAAAGAGTAGGAAGGCCCGAGATAAATTAAAAGGCAAGTCGAGTGTCAGGAAGGATGTTGAATGCTAGAATTACGGCAAGAAGGGCCACTACAGGCATGAATGTCATAAGAAGAAGAATGATAAGAAAGGAAAAGGAAAGGAGAAGGAAGATGAATCAGATTCCACTGCGGTCACTACAGATGGCGACGTTGTAATTATTTTTTTGGCAAATCATGATGTTTATCTCACGGTTACTAGTTAGGACAATGACTAGGTGATAGACTTGGGATCCTCATTTCATGCGACTTCACGTAGGGATTTATTCACAAGCTATACGTCAGGTGACTTTGGGACCTTAAAAATAGGAAATTTTGACATATCGAAGATCGTAAGGGTTAGTGATATTTGTGTGAAGACTGATGTGGGCTGCACATTAGTTCTCAGGGATGTGAGACACATTCTAGACCTTCGCCTCAACTTGATGTCGACAGGAAGATTGGATGATGATGGCTATGAAAGCTGATTTGTTGGTGGGCGGTGGAAGCTCATCAAGGGTTCGTTGACCGCAGCCAGAGGGAAGAAGTGTTACACTATTTACAAGGCAAGTGTCAGTGTGTGCAAGGGTGGGTTGAATGCAACGGAGGATTAAGCTACTAACATGTGGCACAGGCGTCTAGGCCACATGAGTGAAAAATGGATTCAGCTACTAGTGAAGAAGCGGCTCCTTCTAGAAGTAACAGGTATATCTCTCAAAACCTGTATTAATTGTTTATCAGTGAAACAACATAGAGTTTCATTTGTTAAATCTGCTTCCCATGTTAATAAAATGCATGCATTAAATTTGGTTTATTCTGATATTTATGGTCTATGAGGACAAAAACCTTTGGTGGGGCACTGTATTTTGTCACTTTTATAAATGATGCATCTAGGAAGGTTTGCGTTTATGCTTTGAAATCCAAGGACGGGGTCTTTGGTGTGTTTAAAATATTTCATGCTATGGTCGAGAGAGAGACATGTAGATCATTAAAGTGCATCTGCACTGACAATGGTGGTGAATATATTACTAACTTCCATGAGTATTGTAAGTCCCTGGGTATACAGCATGACCAGACGGTTCTCAAGAACTCCCAGCATAATGGTGTGGCTAAGCGAATGAATCGCACCATTGTAGAGAGAATCAGATGCATGCTATCCCATGCAAAGTTGCTCAAGATGTTCTTGGGAGAAGCAATGCACACGGCAGTCTATTTGATAAATAGGTCTCCATCAGCTCCGTTGAATGGAGAAGTACCTGAGAAGGTGTGGACTGGACAAGAACCATCATACAGTCATCTCAAGGTGTTTGAATGCAGGGCATCCATTCACGTACCAAAGGACGAGAGGTCCAAGCTCGATATGAAGATCAAGCAATGTGTGTTCTTAGGGTATGGTGATTAAAAGTTTGGCTATAAATTTTGGGATCCGACCGAGAAGAAGCTTGTCAAGAGCAAAGATGCGGTCTTCTTTGAAGATCAATATATAAATGTATTTGTAAGCCAGAGAAGGCCCAACCTAGTTCAGGTGAGGTAGAGGACATGGATCCAGTTACTCCTCTTGTGGTGCCTGATGACGGGGGAGTACAACAAGGTGCAGATGATGAGGGAGTTCCTACAGAAGATGAACCGGGGGAGCAGCCCCCACTTGATCCACCTGTTGAGCCACTCATTCAAGAAGTACTTGTCGCATGAGTACGTTATGCTTACTGATGGGGGAGAGCCAGAAGATTATTTTGAGGCCTTAGCCGACGAGCATAAAGGGGAGTGGTTGAAAGCTATGTAAGAGGAGATGGAATCCTTGCATAAGAACCACACTTATGATATGGTGAAATGGATACTACGGTATCTAAGAGGCTCATCTAGGTTGAACCTATGCTATGGTGACAGAAAACCTGTGTTAAAAGGCTACACAGATGTAGATATGGTAGGTGACATAGACTCCAGAAAGTTTACATCGGGATTCATGTTTACGTTTGTAGGGGAGCGGTCTCTTGGCAAAGCAAGCTACAGAAGTTCGTAGCATTGTCGTCGACAGAGGCCAAGTACATTGCGGTCACAGAGGCATATGTAAAGAGATGTTTTGGATGAAGAGGTTCCTACAGGAACTTAGACTGAATCAGGAGCAATACGTGGTCTATTGCGATAGTCAAAGTGCTATACACTTGAGTAAGAATTCAAGTCAGCACTCCAAGTCGAAGCACATAGAGATTTGCTATCACTGGATCAGGGATACTTTGGAACAGAAGGTGTTACAGCTTGAGAAGGTCCACACAGACGATAATGGGTCAGATATGATGACCAAGGCATTGCTCAAGGGTAAGTTTGAAGTTTGTAGAAACTTGACTGGCTTGAAGAAGGTGAATTCCTCTTGAGTCGGAAAGGGGGAGATTTGTAACACCCCGTACTTTTCGGTACTTGGGTGTTACCACTTAACATAAGCATATGTAGGAACACACGTGGCTTATATTGCACATCACTATTTAGTGATTCACGATCCATGGTGATGATGAACCCTTAAGAGTTGAGTTTAATCGGCCTTGGACTCTAATGGCGTTTAACGTCTGAATTTGGACTAGAATAACCCACAATACATCTGTAAGGTCTAAAGTCAATCCACCTTGGGTTGAGCTTTGACTTATTGGGGTAGGTTTGCGTCTCGTATAATCATCTAACTTGCAACCTAAGCTAACCATCGATGCTTACGGCAGTACACAAGATCCACAACCTAGATAGGATGGATAACCGCTTAATTGCATAGGTTAGCCATCGGGTTATAAATGCAATTGTCGAAAGTTCTCAAAGCTAGTACGGGAAACATTGGGTACGCTTAGGACCAATTGTGGAATTATCCGATCATTAGATTGGTCATCCAATTCAGAACATGTAATATGTACTAATTATCTGATATGCATAACTTTATATATATATATATGTATTATGTAATCTAACTAGTTAATAATCATTTATAATAAATAAAATAATACAGTGTAAATATATACACTATAAAATATTATTTATATATTTTATAAATATTTAAAGTTTCAAATTAAAATGATATGTAACTATAATCCATATTATATGCATATGCTTACAACATCATTAATATAAATTACAAATTATAGAATTTGTAATACATAAAAATAAATAACATATTTCAAACAATTTAATGACTTATATAAAATTTAAAACCTAACACATATATGACCATACAAATAATATATATATATATATATATATATCTTTGCTTACTGATATTCATATAATTTATATATATTAACAATTTGTGATAATATAAATTATATATGAAAAAATATATAAAGGAAATAATTAATAATAATAATAATAGTAATAACGATAATAATAATAAATGTTGAATTAACCCTAATAAAAACATTTATGTTCTAAAATCATAGAATGGGTGGTCCTAGTCACCTAAATAAATTCTGAAGTACCTTTTAACTGTTGATGATCGAATTGGAATCGATCTGACCATCGGATTGTCACAATAGACATTTAAAATCATTGATCGATTCGTATGACCCACCTAAGCCTTGGATCAGCCTAGTCTTTGGTCAAAGACATTAAGTGGGCCTTCCAAAGTAAATGGATGGAGTGGATCTCTCGCAAACATCATGATGGAACCCACACAGAGGTGCGTGTGCACCTTAGCCAACGTGCAGGATGTGCACCATATCAGCAGGAGCGGTCAAAGCTCCCTTGACCGAAAACTCTCAAAACAGAGAGATTTTTCTCTCTCTCTCTCTCTCTCTCTCTGGTTTACACAGCAGATGGACAGGCGTCTGTCCATTTTGATTGGTGGCCCACCATTTGGCCTTGTTAGGACGATCCAAACCGTCCATCTTGTGCACAACATGACTTTAACCAAAACCATGTTTTCCATACATTGTCATGCAACCATTTATGCACACAAGAACCGACCTAAACAGGACCTAGAAACACAATGTTGCCAAAAATGAAAACTGCTCCTTTCCTTTCTCCAACTAGCTGGCACGATCCATGTGAGCGTCTCTCCTCTAATCCCAGCCGTTCGTATCAGGCAATCCTAACCCTTCAAAGCTATTTTTAGGAAAGAAAAAGAATGAGAGAGAGAGCAGCCGTTTCCTCATTCCCTTAAACCCACCACCCAAACTCCATTGAAACTTCGTCCTCCAGCCTTCACAAGCTCCTGTGGACCAATACCAAATGTCCATAAAAAACAGAATGGAGAAAGACCCATTGGTTGGTAATCCGCCATTGACGGCCAAATCGTCTTCTCCACCAAGCTGCACTAGGCTCGGTCTGAGTCCAAATCGAGTCTGAGCCTTGCTAGACCTTTAGTAGGAGGGAAGGAGAGAGAAAGAAAAGAGAGAAGAAAGAAAAAGAAAAAAGGGAGAGAACGTGAGAGAAAGAGAGAGGTGCGGCTGCACCGTGCCGCACCAAGATTGGAGATCGCTGTTCGACCTCCTGCTGCTCGACCTCCTACTGCACTAGCTCGAGTCGGGGCGACTCATTCTAGGCATTAATGGAAGAAGACAGTAGAAAGGAAGAAGAAAATAGAGGAGAGAAAGAGAGTCGAGTTGGTGACAGTTGCACTAACCCGACCCAACTATTTCTAGTGCAACCAGGTGCTGGTCTAGTCCGGCAGGGGGGGGGGGGGGGTGGGTAGTAGGGTGATGCAAATTTAAAAAATGAGAAGTAAAAAATAGGGAGAGGGAATCAAAGGAAGAATGAATGAGAGAGAGAGAGAGAGAGAGAGAGAGAGATTGAGAGAGGGAGAGTTGTGTCGTGCAACTCAGCCCGGCTGAGCTGCGGACTAGGTCGAAAGGTTGGGAACATTTGGATGGGCCCTGTCTGAGTCAGTAGCTTCTAGACACTCCAGCAGCAAAGAAAGGAAAGATAGAAGAAGGAAAGGAGTAAAAAAAAAAAAAAAAAGAGAGGGGAAGAAGAGCGAGACAAGAGAGGGGACTGGTTGTGAGTTGTTGCTGAGTTAACTTGGCTGAAACCGAGTTTGACTCGGCCGAGTTAGGGATGGGCCTAGTCCAGAAATCACTGGACATTCCAGCAAAGAAGAAAGGAAGAAGAAAAGGAGAAGAAAGAGAGAGAAGGGGAGAGAATGTAGAGGTGGTGGGTAAGTGGAGTTGAGTCAACTCAACTCGAACCAAGTCGACTAAGGTGAGTCCACATCTTTCCTCCATATTGAAATCCCTTTCGTTGCAATTCTCATTTCTTTTGCCATCCTATCATCATTAGGGTTGTTAATATTATATGTAAATAGCCATTAGTAGGGTATCTATATTAATATTAGTCATTACATACCAAAAACTATCATTATTAAATATTAGAGTTTTATTTTATCAACATTAAATATTATCATTGATGATTAGAGCATACTATTTCATTATAATTACTATTAGTGCCTCGTTAGCTAATATTAAGTGTATTGTTAATAATAATGATCGTTTAAAATTATTAGTATTATTAGCATTACGATCGACTATATATCACTAGCCATTATTGGATTAGTATTTTTAATTAGTAACATTATTAATCCATTAGAAATTGAATCTAAAAATCTAAACATAGATATAAACTCTAAGGATGAAACCCTAAATCTAAGTAATCTAGACCCTAGGTTGGGACTTTAACCATAAACAGTGTGTTAAGCTTGGTCCTAACCGTAGAAGTTTCCAATGTATGGTAGGACTTAATTCTAATGACACCCGCGTTCCCTAGCGACACTGGTGGATGATTTGACACATTAGGTGATGATTCTTCCCCTTGAGCTTTCCATTTTCCTCATTAGCTTGAGTGATAGTTTTATTTTAACTTCGAATTGTTAATTGATATCTTGTCTTATGATTACATGTGTTAATTGTTGAAATTGATATGCTCGATAACATGCTTAATAATTATCATGCGTACTTCCTCATGCTTATAAATTACTTGTGGATTGCTTCTAGAATTTAAACTGATACATCAGTGGGAAACCGCCACTTATAAATGTACACGCATACTTGGGATGTAACTTGATTGAATGTGATTGTAATGGACCTTCAATTTAGTGGTTATTAAGTGGTGGTTTAAATTAAATGTTGATGTGGGCCTTCCATCCAAGGGTTGCTATGTCTAAGTGGTTTTTAAGGATGGTCTTTTATCGCATGGTTTTGATACTCGCCCTATGTGGCTTATTTTGATATTTGCCTTATGTGGCTTGTTTTGATATCGCCCTATGTAGCTTTGTTTTGGTATTTTTCCTATATGGGTTTGATGTTTTATACTGTGCAACCATGCAATAGTAACCCTATATATTGTAATATGATTAGCCACTAGTTGACGGGGTTCCATTAAACATCCTAAGGTGGTAATCTCATGAGCCGAGGATGGTGGTATAGGACCTATGCCCGAGCTGTCAGCCTACGCTGGTGACGAGCCCCCGTAGTGACCTTGAGCTTATTTAAATTGGCTGATTATGAAAAGGCCTAGCTATATGTCCTAGAGGGGAGAGGGGGGTGAATAGGACTATGCCAAATAAATGTTATAACAGCGGAATTAAAAACAATATGATAGCCAAAATAAATCACAATGCAGGAAAGTAAAACAACCTCAAAAATCTGATCTTGAGGGATTGATACAAATGTTATTCTAAGGACAACCTTTCACCAAAAACCAGAGTTTATGGTAGGACAACCTTATTTCTAGAAAGATCTTTGTATCAAATCTCAAACCAAAGAGGAATACAGAATTAAGCACAAATTGAAACAAAGTGTAATCACAAATGTATTGTTCTAGGGATAGCCATACACCATAAAAATGGCAGGGCAACCTTGCTGGAACAACTTTAAAGAAAATTTAAATTCAAGCAGATAAAGGAATAACAGAAAGTAAATTCTAAATTATTACAAAATTCCCACAATGCTTGAATTAAATGATTACAACATTTACCACCACACATACATCCCATAAATGAATATTAAAGATTAGAAATGTAAATCATTCAACCACAACACACGGGATTATAGTGGTTCGCCTGTGTGTTCACCAACTGTTAAACAACAGCCACATAGAATGCTACTCCACTCCTAATATCCTCACACAGGGGATATTAGCGTTCACTCACAAAATAGGTTTTCACAGGTTCACCCAAAACTTTTACAATTGTGTCTTTGTCTGTGGGCTTACACAATAAAAAAACCCCACTTCTGAGTTTTCCTGGCTCTCCTCAGATAACCAATACAACAAGATTTTTCTGGCAAATCTTGAAAGAAACCAAATTAAACAGACAGGAATTTACAATTAAACGTAAAATACCTAATTGACTCCTTCGTTGTAGCAGTCCGGTAGAACCAAATCAAAGTAAATGATTGAATGTTCAAGTTCAATGTCCAGTACTCAATTACAATGGTTCTAGTTCTAATAGATTTTACATTAGACCAAATAGGGCTTGTCTTAATTGATTTTGATTCCAAAGAAAGGGAATAACAATTCCTCTTATCAAATTAGATTGGAATAGCAGAAACAAAATTAATTAAATAAATCTAAAGAAAGAGAGTATAAAATAAGCACACTTAGCTTAGATGGAGCACAAAATTACTTCTCAGAAGTTTGACGAAGATAGGCTTGAATGCATTAATTAAATTGCTTGAATTCTTCTGAGTTTCGTGCTCTATTTATAGGTAAGCAGATCGCATCTTCAACTGGTCTAAGGAGCTCTTCGACTAGTCGAAGAAATAACGATTTGAAAAAAATCGGGCGCGATAAGCTTTGACCATTCTACGATTGGTCGAAGGCCTCCTTCGACTGGTCGTAGGTCACCTTCGACTGGTCGAAGACCTTGTAAATTATCGCTGGACTTTGAATTGAAGATTTATGACTGGTCGTAGAAGCAGTCGACACTGTTCCTTCGACTGGTTGTTCACTCCCCAAGTATAGGGTTGTGATGTAGTAATAAACTCGGTAAGATCGAGGTCGAATCCCACGAGGACTGGTCGTCACAATTCAAATTCACAATTCTTCTTAACTAATTCAACAAATAATGGAGCAATTTACTAACACAAATCTATGAAAAATAATTGAGAACAGGGAAGAAAATTCAATCAGAGAGAGCACTAGGACTTTCGAATCCACCCCTAATTATCCTAACCCTTGTTTTGTCTGTTGATTCACCTTGATCTAGATTGATACCACTTAAATAGAGAAAGCACAATTTGTGTCCTTAATCGGGCATACAGAATGTCTAATTCCTTTAAGCAATGCCATAAATAACATATCCCATGTCCTTGGTCCGTACATGGAATGTACAGCTCATTAAAGCACTGTTTCTTCCTCCATAGGAAACCCGTTTTGATCGACTCCAAGCACCTATAATAAGCATCCAAACAACATCCATATATATACTTTGGTCAAGTTCATAGATGGAGAAGTATAGAATTTAAACCAATCAAGCCCACTTAGAGAAAGAAACACACCAATCAAATTAAAGTAAAATTGAAATATAACAAGAGTATTCAAATTAGGGGCTTCATCTCAGCCCTAGCTGAAAGATTAGTGACCCATAAAATCCATTAAAAAGATGAATAAACAAAATTCATAAAAGAAAAACATCAAACTAATCAATCTGTCTCTCTCTCTCTCTCTCTCTCCTTTCTTCTCTTCTCTAAATCTCCTCCCTGGATCTGGAATTCCCTGTTTCTGAATACCCTTCCTCATGTTTTGCAACTCTTTTTATAGCTGATGGAGTGGCTGGAGTGGTAAAAATCGGATTTGGGAAGTCAAGCCGCACGCCAAAAAAAACCTTTTCACCAAGTTCGGGACCTCGAAACACCATACTTTCCTCGCTCAAATTCCAAACGAACACCGTCTCTTAGGACTTTCTTGGGTCCTCTACATGATGGACGGTTCCGATCTTCCATATGATTAAAGATGGTGGCCCACAACCGCCTGAAAAACCGGATTTCTTAATTTGTGTGAAACTTTCGCACCCTTTCGCTGTCGTGATCGGTGGGCCCCACAAAAGTATTTTATGGGAAATCCACCCCGTCCATTACATTCAGAACGAAATTTCAGTCAAGAATAAGTGGTTTTGAATGTCCATTGATGCGTCCCAGAGAAGAAACATAAAAAGATCAGATTTGAACGTTGCAGAGCAGCCCTTTTGTGTCCTCTGTACCGCACACGTGTGTACGCATGAGTGTAAAGTATTAGCATGGTTTTGTAGTACTCGAGCCCATCTACAAGATGGACGGCTTGGATCATCCGGACGGGACACGTGTGGGGCTCACATCCAGCCGCAAAAACTCCAGCGTCCGTCCGTTCACTGCTGCAGAAACGGCAACTGCCGTTTTGAGAGGATGACGTTTGGTGGGTTCCATCTTGACATATATTGAGAAATCGACTCCGTCCATTGGATAGAAGACGAAAAATCGGTTAGTAGTGATCAATTTCAAGTCATATTTGTGTTGACCCACAGATATTTAAACTCACCGTCAGTTCTATTGAACGGTTGGAAAAACTACTAACTTGATACATTTAAATTTCAACAGCTAGGCAATGATTTTGGTTACCCCAGAAAACGGATGAACGGTTTGGATTGTTCATTTGAACAATAGGTGGAGCCCACAACTGAGGATCGCTGATCGGTTCTCGGACGCACAGCAAATGGAAATATCCATTTTCGCTGAGAGGTCGGTCAAAGCGTCTTTGCTCGTTTTGTGAGGTCCAGTGTACACCGAGTGCACTTTATGCACTGTGCACGCTCACTGTCCGTGTGGGTCCCATAGATATATGTATATAAAATTCGTTCCATCCATTCACTTTATCACCCCATTTGAGGCAATGAGACTGAATTTGAAGTAGTTCTAGATATCAGGTGGGCCCTACTTAATGAATTAAGGGGCTGATCTGACCGTTGGGGAACTGCCATAGTGATCCAATGGATGAAATTTCATATGTACGGTTAATTTATGGTCCCCATCACATGTATGAAGTTTCGAACTGATCGGATAGCGGGAACCATGTGATCTTGCATTCTGGACCAGTTTCGGGCCTCTTTAACATGAACGGCTTGATTTCCTCGGGTCCCTGGCATGTAAATTCTTCAATATTGGTCTTCTGAGGTTTATCCCGTGCTCTGGTAATTTCGGAGCGTCAAATCTATGCTTTTAACATCATTTTTCAATACACGCTCCTGATTCCATCTTGTAATAAAAACATAATTACAATATGGCATTAAGCATTATCATGTACGTAATATCAGGTAATAGTCGGGGTCTAATATGCAATATTTGACCCTGATCACTGGTCGAAGACCTCCTTCGACTGGTCGAAGCCTAACAGAATTTATATGAATTTTGTAACAAACTTACGACCGATCGAGGAATTTCTTGGACTGGTCGAAGCAAAGCTAGGACTAGTCGAAGAAACGTAGGACAAGTCCCCGAACTGCCCAAACACAAGTGTCATATACATATGACTTATGTATCCAAAATGGCCTACTTCTAAGGTCAACCTATGGTCATTCAAACCCCAATCAAGAAGTAAGGACATTGAAAACATTAGGAACAAGTGACCTAGAAGTTTAAGCCTTGAAGTCTTGATGTAGCTCAACCTTGAAAGTGTCTTGAGTTCTATACGAACTGCCTTGTACTCTTCTTGAAGTCTTGCATGCTTGAGTCTTGTCTTAAGAGCAATACTTGAAGTCAAGTTGATCTTTGTACTTGTAATCTTTGCTTGTTGTGAGCTTTGCTTGTTTATGAATGTTGATCTTTAGAGAGATCTTTGTACTTGTAATCTTTACTTGTTGTGAGCTTTGCTTGTTTATGAATGTTGATCCTTAGAGAGAGCTTCACTTATACAAGTTATATAACAGTGATTTTGTCAACACAAATTTGACAACCGACAGGGATATAAACTATAGCACTTACAATCTCCCCCTTTGTCAAATTAGTGACAAAACACATAACAAGATATAACCAAGATAAAGATAAACACATGATAACCTAAGTTAGAGCAACATATAAACCAATTGACATCAACTCGCTTACTTGTAAATTAAATCAATATCTAACATTCAACCATTCCAAACATACTCCCCCTAAGTAACATAACCATTGTCCCCCTTTTTGTCACAATATGACAAAGAAAATAACAATGTAAAGGGATATATGAGAGGAAATAAGATGAGATATGAGATAATAGCAGAAAAACAGAAACAGGCAACTCAAAATAAGCATAGTATCACAATAAACAAATATCCAGCATAAAAGAAAAATAGTATCCAATTCCAAATCGGATGACTTAGTGCTAAGAGTTAAAGTTATTACAAACCATAAAATCCCATATAGACTAGTCAATTAGAACTAGAAGACGGAGCAGGAATAGAGGGATCAAGTTGGTGCATGCCCTTATTTAATCGCCGAAGATATTTCTGCATGTACTTGAATTGAGAATATAAGCAACATACATGTTTTCTATCTTTTCATTCAAATTTTCAACTTTACCCTCCAATGCACTCGGACGTGCATCAAAATCAGATGGTACAAAATCTGGATCATTTGTTGAATCAAAATCCAGTTCCTCAAAGATATCATCCATATTAATGTCATCCCCCGCCTCTTCATGACCAGCACCACCACCATTACCACCTTGTTCGAAGTAATTCCAGCTTCATCTTATTGAGATTAGAGTTGTTGAGAATCAGATGATGGATAGGTGCCTCATTAACTGGCATATCGACCAGCATATGTGTAGCTAATACAATCATTAAATAACCAAAAGGGATGTCACTATGACCAGGATGGAGTCTAAACTGAAGAAGGAAATGACAGATTAAGGAAGGCAGACAAATCTGAGTACCACTGAAAATAACATGAATAATACGTACCATAAATGAGGTCAAGTCAGTTTTATTACCTGACCGAGGATATAGATTAGACACAGATTCTGTGGAGTACTCTGTATTTGGGTAACAAATATATACCTTACGGGAAGTGTATCCCCTTTTTTAGTCCAGTGAACATCCATGTTGCACAAGTCTCTAGTGAGCATACGTTTTTCAGATACAGAGGGTTTATCAGTCAAATTATGAATAGGAATACCCTCATCATTCACTGGAATATCCATAAGGGCTGAAATTAAATGACGATCAATTTCAAATGGCCCTTCACTAGTAGATATTTTAAAAGTTAAATTATCCAGTGAGAAGTCACTAATACATGTAAACATGGATTGAGCAATGACCGGTATGCAGGCCCACCCCAATGCAATAAGTTAACCCAACCTACAGCTTCAAGCAAAGGAAGGATATTAAAAGGTGTAATATGGTTAATATCAACAGGATGTTCAACAATAACATTACGAGCTCTAAGGTCTATAACATAAGAAGAATCATTAGTAGGCTCAAGAAGATGACGTTTGGTCAATCTGGAAGAAGAAGAAGGACCACGGGAAGTAGATTTTCTTCCTCTAGAAGCCATATGCAACAACAATAACATGGAAATAAAGAGTTGCAAAGGATTGAGAAATGAGTTTACTACAATTAGATTTTTCAAAATCCAAACCCTAAATCTCAATGAAATCTTAAATAGAAAGCTTCAAGTTAGAAAAGAGAGCAATCTAGACACTGATTTGCAAGAAAAACGTAAATGAAACACTAACCTTGAAGAACAAGAATGGTGGGTTCGACAAGTCGACGCTCGGCTCCTTAGAGAGAAAACATGAAATGAGGAAGAAATCAAAAATCCCCAAATTTAAGTGATTTTCGAGATCTATGACCGGTCGTAGGTCGACTGGTCGAGTATACTCACGACAGGTCGAAGGAAGTCCAGAAATACATATTTCTTGCAATTTTTAAAGAAAATGGAATTAATCCTAACAAATATATACATTATGATACATGTAGGCATAAATAATCATTTTGAAATACACATGCCAAGATCAAATTTCATCTTATTAAACCTAATTTTATCAAGAGGTTTTGTGAAAATATCAGCTCTTTGATCTTCAGTAGGAATATATTCTAGAGATATAACTTTTTCTTCTACCAATTCCCTAATATAATGAAATCTAATGTCAATGTGCTTAGTACGAGAATGCTGAATAGGATTTTTTGAAATATTTATTGCACTGGAATTATCTCAATGCAATAACATAGAATCCTGTTTAATTCTATTATCACTTTGCATTCGTTGCATCCAAACAAGCTGTGTACATGCATTACCAGTTGCGATATACTCGGCTTCAACTGTTGAAAGTGATATAGAATTTTATTTCTTACTAAACCAGGAAACTAAACAATTTCCAATGTAAAAGCAACCACCACTGGTTGATTTTCTATCATCTAGATTACCAGCCCAATCAGTATCTGAGTACCAAACAAGTTGGACACTAGTCTCATGAGGATACCAGAGACCAAGATTTATAGTACTTAAACATATCTAATAATCCGCTTAACAAAGAATCAAGTGAGATTCTTTTGGATCAGATTGAAATCTTGCGCAAATACCAACACTTAAAGAAATATCAGGTCTACTAGCAGTTAAATATAACAAACTACCAATCATACTCCGATAAAGTTTTGAATCAATATTTTTACCATTAGAGTCTTTTGAGAGTTTCAGGGTAGTACTCATAGGAGTATCGAAATTCTTGCCATTCTCAAATCCAAATCTCTTAATTAGATTCAAGGCATACTTAGATTGAGAGATGAATATTCCTTCAGGTTGCTGCTTAACTTGCAAACCAAGGAAATAAGTTAATTCCCCAACCATGCTCATTTCAAACTGTGATTTCATCAAGTCTGCAAACTCAGTAGTCAAGTTAGTACAAGTTGATCCATAGATGATATCATCAACATAAATTTGTACTATTAAAATATGATCATTATGTTTTTTAACAAATAGAGTTTTATCAACAGATCCCATTTGAAAATTGTGACTTAAAAGAAATTTTGTTAGTTTCTCATACCATGCCCTAGGAGCTTGTTTTAATCCATAAAGTGCCTTTTTAAGCCGATACACATGATCGGTATTTTTGAGATCTTCAATATCCATCGGCTGTTCAACATATACTTCTTCATGTAAATCGCCATTTAGAAAAGCACTTTTCACATCCATTTGATATATTTTTATCTTTCTAAAACATGCAATGGATATAAATAGTCTGATAGATTCAAGACGTGCTACTGGTGCAAAAGTTTCATCAAAATCAATTCCTTCTATTTGAGTATAACCTTGTACCACTAGTCTAGCCTTGTTTCTAATTATATTTCCACTTTCGTCCGACTTATTTTTGAAAATCCATTTTGTTCCAATGATGTGTTTGTCTTTAGGTCTTGGTACGAGATACCAAACATCATTTCTTACAAATTGATTAAGTTCTTCTTGCATTGCAACAATCCAGTTTTTCATCAAGAAGAGCTTCTTTTACATTGGATGGTTCTATTTGGGATGTAAAACATACATAATTACATAAATCCTCAAGTTGCCTACGGGTGCGAAACACCAGTAAGAGGGTTTCCAAGAATTTGAGTGGTTGGATGATCTTTAATAGTCCTCAATTCAGATTCAGTCTGATTTGATGAAGTATCGTGTTTATCAATGATTAGAACTTCATCATTATCTGAATTAGAGATTGGCTTATTTAAGTGATCATCAATGACAACATTGATGGATTCTTGAATCACACCAGTCCTTTTGTTCAGAACCCTATAAGCACGACTGTTTAAGGAATATCCTAGAAAAATCCCTTCATCACTCTTTGTATCGAATTTTCCCAAATTTTCACGATCACGTAAAATATATCATTTGCTGCCAAAAACTCGAAAGTATTTGACAGTAGGCTTTTTGTTGAACCATAATTCGTAAGCCGTTTTATTATTATCTTTGCCAGTATAAACTCGGTTAATAATAGCAAGCTATATTTACAGCTTTAGCCCAAAGATTTTTAGAGAGCTTCATGCTATTCAACATGACATTAGCCATTTCTTGAAGCACCCTATTCTTTCTTTCCACAATTCCATTTTGTTGTGGAGTTTTGGGAGCTGAGAATTCATGTAATATTCCTTGGTCGGTACAGAACTTCTCAAAATTGCTATTCTCAAATTCAGATCCATGATCACTACGAATCTTACTGATTTGAGAAGATTTTTCAGTTTGAATCCTTTTGAGAACTTTTCTTACTTCTTCAAGGGTTTCAGATTTATCCCTTAAGAAGACTACCCATGTATCTGGTAAAGTCATCAACTATTACCGAATATATTTTTACCACCACGACTTTCCGTTCTAGTAGGTCCAATTAGATCCATGTGAAGAAGTTCGAGTGGTTTTGATGTGGTATTTGAATTCACCTTTTTGTGTGAGTTCCTTGTTTGTTTGCCTATCTGGCATTCACCACATATTTTATCTAATTTCTGAAGTTTGGGTAAACCTCTTATAAGTTCTTGATTGCTCAATCTATATAAATTTCGATAATGAACATGTCCAAGACGTTTGTGTCATAAATCAGTCTCGTCTGTATGAACCATGTAACATGTTTGATTAGATGAGCTGGATTCGCTAATAATATAACAATTTTTAGACGTTCTACATCCAGTTAATATTACAGAACCCTTATTATTTAGTACCTCACAGTTTTGATTAGAGAACCGAACACTATGGTTATTATCACATATCTGAGATATGTTAAGTAAGTTATGTTTTAGGCCTTCAACATGTAAAACATTTTTAAATACAGGAAAATTAAAAAGTTGAACCGTACCTTGGCCTATAATCTTGCAGTTGCTACCATCACCAAATGTGATTGAACCATTAGTCATATCTTTTAGATCCGTGAATAAAGCTTTGTCACCTGTCATATGCCTAGAGCATCCACTGTCTAGGTACCACTTTGAATGACTTGTTGCTTTGAAAGCAATGTGAGCAACCAAGCAGGTGACTTTTGGAACCCATTTCATAACTGTTTTGGGTTTAGGAACGTAGTTGGTCTTCTTTTGTTTATAGTTATAAGAATAACCTGTAGAGTTAGATTTTAGGAGCTCCTTGAGTAAATCTACTATCTTTTCAGCTAGTGGATTTCGTTTCTGATTAAAGTTGACATGACTGCTTCTAGGTTTTTGAAGAGTTTTTGGATTTTTAGAAAAACCTTAATAAGTATTTTTCCCTTTTTAGTTTGAGGACTCTCCTTTCACAAACATAGGAGGAGTATACTTTTGTTTAGGAGATAAATTTTTATCATAGCCCAGCCCGGATAGATCGCCACATTTTCTTGATCCGAATAAGAGTTTTTCTAACTTTGGATCACCTTGGGCATATTTCCATGTATCCTTTTGACTCAGAAGAGAAGATACTTCCTTTTTGAGATTTTCAATCTCAGATTTCAAATCAACAATTAAAGAATTTTTAAATTCCAAATCGCATTTTGATTTTTCAAAACAATCTGAAATTTGTGATTTTTCTAAGACAAGTGATTCAAAACATTCTTTGAGTTTAGAAAACTTTTCTTTTTGAAGTTTAAGTTTGATAGCAATTTTACAACTTTCTTTGTATAGGGCATTGTAAGCATCTTGAAGATCATCTTCATTTTCATATTCACTACTCAGATTTTCTTCACTTGTTGAGTCATTATCTGAAAATGTGAATTTGGCTAGAGTCATAAGTGCTTTAACTTCATTCCCTGACTCAGTTTCAGAATCTTCTGATTCAGAAGAAGTTTCAGAATCAGATGATTCATCCCACGTAGCCAACATACTCTTCTTCTTGGGTTTGTCCTTTTTGGGACATCTATTTGCCAAATGCCCATATTCTTGACAGTTGTAACATTGACTATCTTTCAAAGATTTTCGAGATTTGGATCCAAACTTCTTTTTATCGTTTGATTTTTGGAAATCAACCCTTTTCTTGCTTTTAAAAATCTTGTAAATTTTCCTAGCCAAAAGAGCCATATCATCTTCTGAATCAGAATTTTCTTCTGAATTACATTTAGAGGATTTTAGAGCAATCGATTTACCTTTAGGAGCTTTAAAGTTTAACTCGTAGGTTTATAAAGAACCAACTAATTCCTCTACTCTCATATTATCCGTATCACGAAGTTCCTAGATCGCGATTACTTTAGAATTGAACCGTTCAGGAAGTGAGCATAATATCTTTGCACACACTTTACTTTCTAGGATTTTATCTCCAAGACCCCACATTGAGTTTACAATGTCATTTAGTCTAGTGTAAAAGTCCATAAACATTTCATTTTCCTCCATATGAATTTCTTCAAATTTGGTTGTAAGGAGTTAGACTTTAGACTTTTTGACAATTGATGTACCCTCGTGTGTCATTTCTGGTATATCCCAGTTGTTTCAAAAGATCACAGATATGATTCTTTTGAACTCATCCTAAGATAGTGCGCAAGTGATTGCATTTAGTGCTTTAGCATTGACACTATACTCACTTTTCTCAAGAGTGGTCCATAAATAATAAGCAGTACGGATTACGCTTTTGAACCGTCGGATTCGCTTACTTCAATGGTAAGAGTTTTCCATTCGCCATCTTGTGGCTCGTCACACACTCTCATCCATTGATTTTAAGAAGATTCTCATTCTGGCTTTCCAATAGGCATAGTTGGAGCCATCAAATGGTGGAGGCCTCGTGACTGAAAGGCTATCAAAATTTGACATCTTTTTAAATAGCTTAGATCGTTAGCTCAGGAAATAAATCCAAATAAATAGCAATAAGAACGAGCTATTAGGCTCTGATACCACTTGAAAAGGCCTAGCTATATGTCCTAGAGGGGGGGTGAATAGGACTATGCCAAATAAATGTTATAACAGCGGAATTAAAAACAATATGATAGCCAAAATAAATCACAATGCAGGAAAGTAAAACAACCTCAAAAATCTGATCTTGAGGGATTGATACAAATGTTATTCTAAGGACAACCTTTCACCAAAAACTAGAGTTTATGGTAGGACAACCTTATTTCTAGAAAGATCTTTGTATCAAATCTCAAACCAAAGAGGAATACAGAATTAAGCACAAATTGAAACAAAGTGTAATCACAAATGTATTGTTCTAGGGACAGCCATACACCATAAAAATGGCAGGGCAACCTTACTGGAACAACTTTAAAGAAAATTTAAATTCAAGTAGATAAAGGAATAGCACAAAGTAAATTCTAAATTATTACAAAATTTTCACAATGCTTGAATTAAATGATTACAACATTCACCACCACACATACATCCCACAAATGAATATTAAAGATTAGAAATGTAAATCATTCAACCACAACACACGGGATTATAGTGGTTCGCCTGTGTGTTCACCAACTGTTAAACAACAGCCACACAGAATGCTACTCCAGTCCTAATATCCTCATACAAGGGATATTAGCGTTCACTCACAAAATAGGTTTTCACAGGTTCACCCAAAACCTTTACAATTGTGTCTTTGTCTGTGGGCTTACACAATAAAAAAAACCCCACTTTTGAGTTTTCCTGGCTCTCCTCAGATAACCAATACAACAAGATTTTTCTGGCAAATCTTGAAAGAAACCAAAACAGACAGGAATTTACAATTAAACATAAAATACCTGATTAACTCCTTCGTTGTAGTAGCCCGGTAGAACCAAATCAGAGTAAATGATTGAATGTTCAAGTTCAATGTCCAAGACTAATTACAATGGTTCTAGTTCTAATAGATTTTAAATTAGACCAAATAAGGCTTGTCTTAATTGATTTTGATTCCAAAGAAAGGGAATAACAATTCCTCTTATCAAATTAGATTGGAATAGCAGAAACAAAATTAATTAAATAAAGCTAAAGAAAGAGAGTATAAAATAAGCACACTTAGCTTAGATGGAGCACAAAATTACTTCTCAGAAGTTTGACGAAGATAGGCTTGAATGCATTAATTAATTGCTTGAATTCTTCTGAGTTTCGTGCTCTATTTATAGGTGAGCAGATCGCATCTTCGACTGGTCTAAGGAGCTCTTCGACTAGTCGAAGAAATAACAGATTTGAAAAAAATCGGGCGCGATAAGCTTTGACCGTTCTACGACTGGTCGAAGGCCTCCTTCGACTGGTCGTAGGTCACCTTCGACTGGTCGAAGGTCTCCTTCGACTGGTCGAAGACCTTGTAAATTATCGCTGGACTTTGAATCGAAGATTTACGACTGGTCGTAGAAGCAGTCGACACTGATCGACTGGTCGAAGCCTAACAGAATTTATACGAATTTTGTAACAAACTTACGACCGATCGAGGAATTTCTTGGACTGGTTGAAGTAAAGCTAGGACTAGTCGAAGAAACCTAGGACAAGTCCCCGAACTGCCCAAACACAAATGTCATATACATATGACTTATGTATCCAAAATGGCCTACTTCTAAGGTCAACCTATGGTCATTCAAACCCCAATCAAGAAGTAAGGACATTGAAAACATTAGGAACAAGTGACCTAGAAGTTTAAGCCTTGAAGTCTTGATGTAACTCAACCTTGAAAGTGTCTTGAGTTCTATACGAACTGCCTTGTACTCTTCTTGAAGTCTTGCATGCTTGAGTCTTGTCTTGAGAGTAATACTTGAAGTCAAGGTTGATCTTTGTACTTGTAATCTTTGCTTGTTGTGAGCTTTACTTGTTTATGAATGTTGATCTTTAGAGAGATCTTTGTACTTGTAATCTTTGCTTGTTGTGAGCTTTGCTTGTTTATGAATGTTGATCCTTAGAGAGAGCTTCACTTATACAAGTTATATAACAGTGATTTTGTCAACACAAATTTGACAACCGACAGGGATATAAACTATAGCACTTACAGATTATAACTGGACTAATAATGGTTTGGCTAATTATGTATACATGGTACAGACCAACATCTATTGCTATCATACATGATATACGTATTTGTCCAACTGGATGTTTTTCCAAGGTCGATGATTGCATGGGTGATGAGCCTACTGTCCGCACGGATGGGCATCCCTAGGGCAATGATTCCATTCATCTATCCATGCATCTAATACAACCTACATCATGTATTGTTTTGTATGCTTTGTTTTATAATTATGCTTACCTAATGCAGCGGTGTGTATTTTGAGGGAAATTCACACTGAGTTGGCCACTCATCCATCAAATATATAACTGTACAGGTAGTACAGGTGGCTTAAGTAATTTTCAGGTTCAGATTGATGAAATTACTAGGTACAAGTGCCAGGGATGCACGACTGTATTGCTAAGAGGAGCTGCGCAGTCTTACGACTCATATTTATATGCTTTTTGTTATTTTTCATGTATCAAATCATGTAAATCCTGTGCTTGTTAATTTTAGAGATATTGGTTTGTATAAGTCATTATGGAAAACCTCTTGTACATTCTAAATAAAATACAAATTTTCCTTTTTGCTGACTTATCCATTTTATGCTCATCTTCTTACTCTGAATGTTATTAAAAAAAACTTTTATATGGGATTTGGCTCTCGAGTTAATTTTTCATGTATCAAATTAACACTCGAGTTTTTGGGAAACGGGTCGCATACTCCGGTCCTGAAAACACGGGATGTTACAAGATTTGATGGGGTTTTTCTCCTCAGTTCAGAGGAGAGGTAGTGCAGCACAGACATCTTAAATCTTGTTTCACCATGCTACTCGACTAGTCAAGTGGGCTTCTCAACCGGTTGAAGGGAGCTACTCGACCAGTCGAGACTCGCTCGACTCAAAGTCCAACAAGCTGTATTTTTTGGGCTTGACCAGTCGAGGGTCAGGCTTGACCGGTCGAAGGGGTCCTTCAACCAATTAAGGACCTAGCTCGACTAGTAGAGGGTTACGCAGATTCTGCACAGATTTTGTGCGAACTGCGTAAATTTGAGGCGGTTTCGCAGAGGTGCGGAAGGAGAGTTTTTTAAACTATAAATAGGGGTCCCTATGGCTATTATAGGACATGCTAAGGCTTCTTAAAGCAAGCTAAGGCGTTTTCACGTCCAAGGTGAGAGAGAGAGAGAGGAAGCTTGTGGAAGACGTGATCTACTGTGCAATTGACGTCTCAGTGCTTTTACGTCCTCGTGATCGGTGAGATCTCTCCGTTTTTCATTATTATCTTATTGTTCATCCACTCCTACGTGAATGAAGAAGGTTTGATCCAAGCAGGGTGTGCTTGTGATCGGTTGTAATGTTCTACTTCATAGTGAATTGTTGCTCTGGACTAGGTCCCGTGGTTTTTTTAACCTCTTCGAGGGTTTTCCACGTAAAATCTCTTGTGTCGTATGGTTTGTGCTTTGATGTATTTCATTGCTTTATTATATGTCATAATTCTGGTGTTTTTGGGAGGTGAGATCCTAAGGTTTTTGTGCAACGCTCCCAACAAGAACAACAAAAGAAAAATACAGCAATGATGTACATAGTGGTCCTTGGGAAGGTCCAATGCTCTTTTGCTGACATTCTCCATCAACCATTGGAAAGAACAAATCAATGGCCTTGACTTTCCAACGATGGGCCCCACTTGTCTTCCAATGATGGGCCCCACTTGTTAGGATCAAAACATATGTGGACATACCATACAAATCTTCTTTAAGATAAGCAAATGGGTGCCTATTATATGATATCTTGTTTGAAGGGTTCCAATTGGCCGTTAAGCCATTGATATGGTGGGCCCCACCTATGATGCTCCTAAATATTCACTCCGATTTGATGACTCTAACAACTGAATCTGTGGCCTACAAATAGTCAGCCAAGAAAGGATATGGCCAATGGGCTAAGATTGTTGTTTTTTATTTTTATTTATTTATTTATTTTTGTCTTATGCCGATCAAATATCTCAATGGTTGGTAAAGTTATAGTCCATGCACATGTGATGTCTTAGCCATTGAAATGGTGGCTCCCACCATGAAGGTCATCAGGTGCAAAAATTCGGTAATTCCATTCATCCAGTGGGGTCACACAATTGAAACCAATAAACTAACTAGCAGATTGAATCAATGTGACTCACATGATGAATCGATTGTTTAACTTTTATGCCCAATAATCTTCAAGTGGGGCCCACCTACTGATGGATCACATATCATAGCAAGTTGAAAGTGCCTTGGTTTGTCAAGTTACGTGAATGTTGGGTCAGACTATCTATAGAGCTCGATAGGAAGAACAATTCAAGCGTCTACCTCAACCGTATATGTGGAAGCTCGCCATAGGTAAATCATAGCCTCACATCCCATATCTCAAAACACCAGGTAAAGAAAAACCCTTAAAAACAAGTTAGAAATCATAGGGTTTTAAGGTGAGAAAACTTTTTGCAAAAAGAAAAATTTGTATATTTTTCTCGCCTTGTCGATTTTATCGATGTACCCTCGATATGATCGATCTGCACTGTCGATGTCCTCGATACCTGAACGATATTATCGATAAGAGGACCAAAAATGTCCAGCATCTAAATATTCATCTACACGGATTTATCGATGTATCGATAAACCTATTGATATCATCGATAAAAGCACTAAATATGTCCAGTAACTTCACAACATAACTGGACAAATTATCGATGTATCAATACACATATCAATATCATCGATATTCAAATCTCGAGACATAAGATCGACCGGCTGATTTCCGGCGCTCCTGTTTTTTAATGAAAAACTCAAATTCCTTCGATATATCGATGACCGTCTGCTATGATCTGAATTCAAATATCGATAAGATCGAGGTCCATTGATGATATCGATAGTAGGCGTGCATTTCTTAAAGCAGATATTTCAGGTTGTTTTTAACTATGATCGGGGGCCCTTCGATAGAATCGATATTCAAATATCAATGATATCGGCACCAGGTCGACTGCATCGAACTAAAACACAAATCGTCCAGCAAGCTTAAAGATAAATCCGCTGGATTTATCGATGCATCGACTCTGATCTCGATATTATCAACATTCTAACTCCGATGATCTTGATGATTCCCCCGATCATTCATGAAAACCTGAAATATCTCAAAGTCAAGTCTCTCTCATTTTTAAGTGTCGATTAATCGAACCTTTCTTCGATGGAATCGAAGTTCAAAATCCGATAACATCGACAATTGTTTTGATTCATCGACCATTTGACAAAGAGTTTCAAAAGCGTATGACATTGAGTCCGAGTCATCGAGCAGACCATCGATGCTATCGAAAGTATACGCTCGATGATATCGAACCTACTCGATGATATCGAACTCTGTCATAAATGTGACCATTTTATATCTGTTGGAACTTTTTGCCTACATATAGAGGACTTATCTTTTGTTGTTGTGAGACAGAGCAGAGAGAGCTTTTGAGTGTTTCAACTTATATCTTATATCTAAAGCCCTTTCTCTCGAGGAAGTTCATCCTCCAATCCACCCTCACCATTGACATTCAATAGAGTGGATTGGGGAATGAACTTCCACATTCAAGGATCCTCCAGCAATTACCTTAATGGCAAATCATTAAGCTGGGATGCCTTGAATGCATAAGATTGGAATCGCTCTACATTCCTGATAGAAAAATATTCTGAGAGTAGGATTCCATCTTCACCTGGATCAAGGGAGTAGAAGACTCTTCGTCAACAAGGAGGAGATCTTCGGTGCTATGCTAAACGAGACTCATCAACTTATTTGTAAGTGCCCAGAGTCCAAGAGGACACTTATGATCATTCCTTTATAGGATTGGGTCTTAAGTGGTTCTCACCCTTTGAAGTCCTCAAGGAGGCCTCCAGTGGGAGTGTACGTGGTGGGTGCGTTGTGTGGACCCTTGCTCTGTGGAAAACATAAACATCTAGTTAGGAGTGAACCAGTAAAACTCCTGGGTGCATTATGTGGACCCTTGCTCTATGGAGAGCATAAACATCTGGTTATGAGTGAACTAGTAAAACTCCAGGGTTAGAGGTGAACCGAGTAGAAACCTCCGTGTAAAGGTTGAAGGTGAACCTGATTTAAAACCTTAGGTTTGAGTTGAACCCTGGGAAACCTCCTTAGTGAAATCCGGTACACTCAAGGGTTGAGTGCGGCAGCTGGGAGTGGAGTAGATAAGTAGTCGAACTACTATAAAAATGACTGTGTCTGTGATTGATTCTCATGCTTGATCATTTGTGTGATTATGTTAATTGAATTCATATCTGCTCACACTTCACACACAGTCACATCCATCATAGACAATAACTGCTTCAAGCTTATTATTTGAATAGTTTTGTGATTGGATCCTCTACTAGGCTTGGAAGCCAGTAGAGTTACATTTGAGTAATCCTGAAAATTGTATTCTTGTTAGGATTAGAGTGATAGGATTTTTAATAACTCGTAAATCTTTAAAAAGTCCTATTCACCCCTCTTTAGGATATATTGACATATTCCAACTTCAACTAGTGCGGTCTTTACCGCCATTTCATTAGTGACATTATAACTCACTTGGATACGACCCAAGTTTTGAAGTAATAATATTTATATTCTATTACATGGTTATATCTATAATTGAATCAATATACTAATGTGGGCCTCCTAATAAATTGAATGTCTAACTTTCGTGCCTAATGATCTTCGAATAAATAACATATTTACCCTCTTGTTCAGGAGATTTTGTTCATCCATTGCCCATCCTTCACCATTTGATTAGATGTGTGAGAAGATCATGGTATAATAAAGGGAATGATCACCATTCCTCCACCATTCGATTGGATGGCTAAAGATCTGACACAGGAAAGGACATGATGAGGTCGATCACTGTCTTCTTCAGGGATAACTAATATGAATCCACGGAGCTCTCTGGATTCCCAATAGAGTTTTCTCAAATCCACGAGAGATAAAATAGAAATAAATTCTAATAAATTCAAAAATAAGTTGATTGATGATAAAAAAAAATGAAATTACAATCCTTTAAATAGTGAACTCAAACCTAGGATAAAGTTTTAGACTTTAACTCCCTAAAAGCGTGGCTTACTATAAATAGTAAACTTACTATTTATAGACAGTCATGAGTCCTATTAGACTTCATGGTTTTCAGCCAAAAACAGTAAGTGTCCAATTTGGCCTAACCACATTATTCTCCGAATTTTTTAGGCCCTTTTCATATTGGGCACGACTCTTGAAACTCAAAGTATCTAGAGTTATGATCAAATTAAAACTTACTATTTATAGTAAAAATGATAACAAAATGGACTTTTGATCGTCAATTTGATGGAATCTCACAAATCTGGCATGGTTGGCTAAATTAGCTTCTCCTACCCTAAAATCATATATGATATGTAGAAAAACTCATTTCGATTTGCGAGATACAACTATTTTAATGTTCTGACGGTCCTGATCACTTTCGCCTCTGATCGGGCCTTCTTTGGTCCATCTTGGCCATGAAAGTGTCCGCGAACCGCTCTACATCACTTCCCTCTACTTCAAAAGAACTCATCCTCAAGTTCTCGTCCCGCTTCGGTCCATGATACTCAGTCAGGTCCGCGACGTTAGAAGCGCGCGAGATCTCCATGTCATTCAGAAGATCAACAACATAAGGTTGTCATTGATCTTTCGAAGGATTAATACCAGTCTAATCTTTTTATTCTTCAACTTGTAGGTCTTGGTTGAAAATCTCTCCTTGTATAAATGGACCATAACATGGTTTCCCACCTCGAATACTTTTTGTTGCCGATGCTTGTTGGCTTGCTCATTATACTTGTCGTTCGAGCACGAAACTTGGCTTGCACATCCGCATGAATGCCCACGATTCGGTCCGCCAATTATTCTGCTGCAATGCTCATGTTGGGGAGCTTAGACAAAGGGATTGAGTCAAGTGTGTGGTGGGGCACTCGACCATAACAATCTGGAATGAGGACTTCTCTATCAAGCGGTTCACCATGTTGTTGGACACAAACTCCGCTTGAGACAAAGGACAAATCCCATGCTTCGGTTTGTCACCCGAAATACACCGAACGAAGTTTTCTAACGTGTGATTCACAGCTTCAGTCGGCCCATCGGTCTGTGAGTGGTAGGAACTATTGAATCTAAGGTGGGTTCCATCTATTATAAATAGAAAACAAAGAAAAAGAGTTGAAGGTTCTTATCTTCTTCCTGATGACCAGATGACTTACATTTTTTTATGTAAGTTGTATGGCCTTACTTTAAATGCCTGTAGGGTGATATGAGTCGTCCATCAATTCTGTCGAATCTTACTATGCCATGAGTCCTCAAATGAGGTGGATTTAATACCTAAGTGGGCCACACGAATAGATGGTTTCAATTTGATCTTGAATCCTTGTGTATTTTGTCATAACATGAGGATTTAAGTGAAGATCGGACTGTTGGATGACTTAATATATCTATGAGGAGTGCTCTGAATGGTTCAAATAATTGATTATGTGCCCAGTAGCACGTGTAAATTGCGCTTGTGTACGTACTTGTGCATAAAATTTGTAGGACATTACACCAATCTAATCAAGTTCTTTCACCAAGGATTACAGAAAAGTTAAGGAAGTCGACCATTATGAAGAGGAAACAAATTGAGCATCATAAGGGGTAAGGCGACTTTAGTTAGAACCCTATGAAATTGACGGACTTTATAAGCATTTTGAGGAATAACTCAGGGCCATGAGAAGTGAGCTCTAAAAGCAACATGGAGTGGATCTCCTATCCACCAAATTCAGGGACCTTTGTCCTTTTCCAAGTGCCAGGATACCACAAAATTTTGAGGTATATACCAAATTCAAATGCTATGATGGAACAAGCTACCTCGCTACTCACTTAAAAGACTTCTATGTTGAGCTTGATGCTGTGGGACGTGACGATGGGCATTAATTCACCTATTCCAAAAATCCCTAAAAGGGGATGCACTTGATTGGTATACATCACTTGAATAGCATTGGATGAGAACCTGGGAATAACTTTCTCAGGTATTTGTAGATTGCTTCACATATAATTTGAACGTAGCACTCCAAAGGGCAGATCTTACAGTCCTTAGGAATATAAATGACAAACCTCTATTAGCTTATGTTGGATGATGGTGGGTTATGGCCGCCATAATGAAAATGCCTATTGATGATAAAGAATAAATCTCCATGATTGTTCGTTAGGTCAACCTGAACATATTAGGATACTAGATATTGTACCCATGTGTCAACTTTGCTCACTCGATTTGAGTAAGCAAGCAAGTAGAGGCCGGATTTAGAGCCTGATTGATCTCTCTTTGACTGCACCAGCCCAACCCTATACGAAAAACCATATGCGAAGAAAAATCTAGTGAGTATAGGATAGGGAATATGAATACATCAGACCCTCATTCGAATAAAGTTGACAATCTTATCACCTCTGTCTAAGGCGTACCTTTTGCCCTTCAACAAGGACAACAACAACTACAGCCTCAACAATAACCCAGACGGAACTTGCGATACTTGAACCAAAATTGGCAAATGGGTATGTAATGCCTCGAATTTTCGAAGCCCGATAATTTCAAGTGTTAATAAAGTAATAATTTGATGCTTTAAAATTACACATTTTTTTTCATCAGATCGCATCCAGTTACCTCCACGAAGGTACACATTCACAAGAACAAAATCATTTGTGCTTATTCTTTCATCAAGACATAAAATTCAGCTAGTTGTCTAATGCCCACTCAAATGGGAGCTCATTACATTATTCAAAGTGTGCAGTGGAAAATAAATAAAACTAAACATAAAGTTATCTCCTTCTTTATTCAGAATAATCTTTTGCAGGGAGATCGTCATCCGTATATTCAATCTATACATCACCTGCATCATCTGTATGGTTAGAGATGGTTAATGCCCTACTTATAGTGATGGTTATCCTTTAAGATTAACAATAATTTAAGAGATTCATAAGAATAATGTGAGGGTTCTGATACGTCTCGTACTCCACCACTATGAGTGATATCAGTATGCACAACCAATATATATATGAATGGATGCCTAACAAAGTGTGTGCAGTCCATCATATGCAGTAATCATCACAATGTGGAATATGTTTGATAGAAAATCCGGCTTGCCTTGCATCCCATACTAGGAAGTTTCGTCGACGTGTCCAATGCTACCATGGATTTACGTGAATACCTCGAGATGGCACAACACACGGATCAGATGAATTACATGACATGATTTGTTCATGGAGTGACTATTTGTGACATCCAATTTGGAAGTGATGTAACACGTGTTGTGAATTACTAACATCAATTTGTGTACTACCACCCAAAATCCATGAAATTACGCGTCGATCAAGAGGGTCACTACCCAGAGTGCATTACGTCCACGATAAAATATAAGAACCATTATATATGAGGAATATAACACATCACTTGCATCAATAAAAAAATAAGTCGAACTATGAGGGTTTTGAAATTTTCAGACACATGCCCAAGCCATAAAGGGATGTAGCACAAGCCTAACTTAATAAATGAGAAAAGTAGCATTAAACTATCTCAATAAAAGAGAAGAGTAGCAAATAGGTTAACTGTTCACACCCCAAGTATAGGGTTGCGATGTAGTAATAATCTCGCTAAGACTAAGGTCGAATCCATAGGGACTGAACCTTGTATGTAATCTGAAAGTAACTTGAACTAGAACTAGGCAAAGATGTAATCTAAATCAGGAAATTTTAAGAGAATAATGGTAAAATCTTAAACTAAAACTTGTAAAATTCAAATGTGGAAAACTAGGGTGCCAAGGATCCACTTGTAAAGATCAGGGAGATCTATGCTTGATTCATGAACACAACTAGATTTAGAGTCCTATCTTCATCCAGTTGAAAGATATTTCATTAAAAACCAATCTAAACTTCCTTTGATATAGTTTTTAAGAGAAGATATGTATGAGAATTAGAAGTGATTTCATCACAAAACCATGCCCATGAGACAAAGCAAACAATAGAATTTAGCCAATCCACATATAATCTAAGAGATATATGAATGTTAGGAAAGATTCCATCTTTCAACCATGTCTAAGGGGCGATGGGGAACAACAGGGCTTCCTCACTTCATAATCATAATAATAAAAAAGAACATGCTCAAAGCTATCGTAGATCCATTGTAATTTAAGTCACAACAAACCATTAAAAACTAAAAGCATTCATTATAATCAAACTAAAATCAAAGTAATTCAACTTAAACATGAATCTAAACCATAGAAACCACCCCATCACGCTACAAGCTTCACCTCTTAGCCCTAGCTAAGAGGTTTAGTTTATCATAATTATGGTCAAACTAAAACTCAGAAAAATATCAAAGAAAATAAGAAAAACTAAAGAAGGGGAAGAAGAAAACTCAGCCGGCCTATGCTCCACACTCTCTCTTTCCTCCTTGCATCTTCACGTCCCTAGATGCCTTCCCACGTTCTTCTCCCTTTCTTTTATAAGAGCAGGAGTTTGGTGCTGGATGGTGGGAGTCGGTGGGAGCTTGCGTGTGTAGCCTTTATGCATATAGAAACTGCAAACTACAAGAAAGTCTTGTGTTTTGATATGTTTTTAGGACGTTGAATGCCTCTGTTCAGAAATCTGACTTCATAGGAAGGGTCAAGACCCCCTTCTCCATCATTTGAACGGTCTGGATCATCGATCCGACCCTCCCCTTGATCATATAACTGGCCACAGTGGTCGGACGTCCGAACGCACATAACATGCGGACGTTCTTGTGTTACGAAGCTCGGTGAGCCCCATAGTGATGTTTTCGATGAAATCCACCTGTCACGCCCCAAACTCAGAAAACAAGCTCACAAAATTTTCGTTCGCCAAATCTGGTGCCTACAGCCTTCGTAGTACCCCATTCTCGGCTCCCAATGCCCATACGCCAGATTCTGATCCTGGGATCCTACAAGGAGGATTTTCAGTATGATTTTTTTTTTTGTAATGGAGCATAACCATAAGCATAACCAAGTCACAAAACAATATCACCATATATCCACTAATATAATCATTCGAGTACAATGCTAAAATAGAAATACAATATGAAGATAACAAATAAAACTCCAAAAGCTCCACCGCACGTTCCTCCCTCAAATCGGCTGCAACCTAACATCACCTGCACGCATCTATTGTACATAAGCTTATAAAAGCTTAGAGGGTGGTGAAAGTGTGTGCACAAGATAAGTGCCAAGTATACCATAAAGTCCATAAATCATACATCATCGGAATAAGCGAAAATACTGACAAGATCATGAATCATACGATATCAGAGTAAGCGGAAATATACTGGTAAGTCCATGAGTGCTATCAGCCGTACCAAGGCTATGCGATGTAAAACATAATAAGACAATAACAGATGCTGAGGATATAATGCAATATACACATCCTAACGAGCCACGAATACCATCAACCTCATCTAGGCCATATAAATGCAAAAACATAGTAACCCAAAATGCTAAGTACTGCGGATGCAATGTAATATGCGGTGCGAATGAAATGACCATGCTGGAATGTGAATTCCGGATGATAGTACTTAGTATCGCAGGCCACGGGGTCCACCACATGGCTATGCGAAGGTATACGTAACAAATAATTACGCACCACCAGCCCGAGTGGATAGTGAATGAATGAATGAATGGATATGCAATTCCTGCTCAATAAGTCCACATATCAGTACGGTTGCTCTCTGGGGAAATCACAGGAGTCTATTACACTTGACACCGACTACCTCCTCCCTAGTTGCGCAGCCCAGCGAGTAGAATAGACCTCACTACCCGCCTAACCAGTAGTCTGCCAATACCTACCCGACTCGTCAATAGTGGACCCATTTATGAGCTGGTCATACTTAGCTTATCTTATAGCCCCCTCACTTGGGTGAATAAGGTCACACCCCCTCACAACCGACCACAACACAGTGGGAGACACAGCCTACTGGTATTCGGCACTCGGGCGCTCATGTTCCACTCGATATAGACGTTGGGGCTACTCATGGCCTCGGAGGTTCTGGGATTTTCACTCAAGGACATTCTAAGTGCCCATAGTGCTAGAACCAAATATTTTCGGTGTCCCATCTAGCCATCCACGATGTGCCTGTGGAGGCCACAACCCCGATGTCACTAGGGCGTATAATGATCAAGTCACACATATGCGAGATGCATGAGTCACACTATCCAGTCATGCAGCAATCCTACGCGTACTGCGCAATAATGTTGGCACTCCATCTCATAAAGAGTCCTGTAAATAGTCTGCCCAATGGCGTATGCAATGATCAGTCACTACTCATATCAAGCATACATATGATGCGTATGACATGAGTCATCGAATTATACTAAGCATGTTATAAAGTAATGAACTATTCTTACAATGAGATGGGCCTAGATAGCCTATACTCAACAAGTATGTGCCTATCAATGGGCCCTAAGGAGAGTTATAATGTGGACATTTAACTAACATTATTCTTACAATGTGGACGTTAAACCAACATTGCTCCCAAGGCATGACTCGTCATAAATGTCATTACATAATCCATGATGGAATCACCCAATGCAATAGACCTTGTATACATCCCACTGGGCCTCGACCCATGGGCCTCAAATACATCAAATGGGCCTCAACAATGGGCCATAACTACATCAAGATAGGCCTTAATTATGGGCCTTATATATATATCCAAGTGGGCCTCAACAACAGGCCACAATTATATCAAGATGGCCCTAATCACATGGGCCTCACATATATACCAAGGTGGGCCTCAATAATAGGCCTTGAATACATCACAATGGGCCTCAACCCATGGGTCCTAATACATCATAATGGGCCTTGCCAAATGGGCCAGAAATATATCACAATGGGCCTTACCAAATGGCCGAAAATATATCACAATGGGTAGTATTAACGGGTCAAATTAAGTGGGCCAAAACAAATGGCCTTCATGTATATCCATCGGGCCCACCCTTATGCATTTTTGAGATCCAACCTATTCATAAGTTAACATGGAGGTAGATGAAGTGAGGCAACACATCATCTCGATCGAAACTGCCATGGCCTTTAAGAAGTTTGAACGGTGAATGCCACTATCCCCACTATTTTTCTGTGGTGGGGGCCCACTTGAACTAGGGATCTGACTCATTCTTTAGCCCCTCCCATATAATGGGCTTCCAAAATGGTTAAACGGTTTGGATGCAACACATGCATCATAGTGGGTCCCATGAGGATGGACGGTGTGCATGAAGTAGATGGGGCCCATGAGACTGGGTGACGCCACTCCAGCAGTTATGGCTGGAGCGTGGTACACCAGCCGTCCCACCTCCTTAGGAGGGGATGGTGTGGATAAAACACGTACACCATGGATCCCACGTGGGGCCCACCATAATGTCTATCTGCCATCCAATCTGTCCATAAGGTCATGCAGACCTAGATGCTGAGGAAAAATAAATTTCGTAATGATCCAAAACTTCTGACCCCAAGAAGGGTTTCAATGGCAGGCATTCCATTCCACTATTTCCTGCCATGTGGGCCACCTGAGTTCCACAGACGACTGATTTTTGGAGGGCTCGCTACTCTAAGGGACTCCATCAAAATGCATGGTGTTGATGTGGGGTCCACGTCATGGTGGGGCATGCAGCTGGGACCCACGTCCCAGCCCCCCTTTCACGTCCAGCGCAGCAGGACGCTGTGCGTCCTCTGGACAGAAGTAGTGCCTACTGCATACCATATTATTATTATTATTTTTTCTTTAAAATGCATTTTTCTACAGTTTTTCATAGGTGGGGCCCACATCAAGAAAATTCGACCCATCCCTTGGATCCTACGGCCCATGGCAGATCCAACAAGTCCAATATTGAGTATATTTCGGTGTGTAGGGATATCATGTGGTTTTCAATGGTTAAAGCCACAGTTTTCTATGGTATGACCCTCCAGAAAGTTGGATCAGCCTTATTTTTCGGTTCAACGCCTAAAATGAGCAGGGGAATGGGGTGGATGGGGTGGATTAGACCGGTACATCAAGGTGGGGCCTGTATAAGTGGCTCACCCAAATAGCCTTGAACCAAGGCTAATATTTGTGTTTTTCATTCAACGTCCAGCGTCCCTAGACGCTGGACGGTTGTGCTTTCAAGTGGGCTACCCACGTGGCCACCAATTGAGGGATGGGGTGGATATAACACTTATAAAGTGGGTCCCACTTATGGATAACTTGGATAAAATACATGCCTTATGGTGGGGTCCACCCAGGGTAGGCCACACGGCCACATCATCACATGGAAAGAAATGAAAAAGAAAGGGAGAGAGAGAGAGAGAGAGAGAGAGAGAGAGAGTGGGACACGTGTGATGGAGGGCCCTGCCACTATGAGCCCTCCCTTGCAAGCAATCATACATCAAATGGGTCCTAATACATGTGGGCCCACCAAATCAAAGATCAACGGTGGAGATCCTTTCTCCACCAAAATGTACGGTCGAGATAACTCTATTTATGCAAGGAAAATAAATATCATGATGGGGTCCATGGAGAATGGCCCCATCATGGATTGATCATGAGAATCAAGGTGGGCCATCGGCCACACCTAGGGTCCAAAATGAGATCCGTACCATCAATCGGTAGGCCTCACTTAACCCTTTGTTAAAACATGAAAATCTAGCCTATAAAGCACCCACCGTTCGATCTTCTTGGTCCATTAGAATGCCGGTCTCCTTGTGCTTCACTTTGATGGAGGGTGATGAGGTTTGAATGGCAAGGATGATGGTTCTTAGGGAGGGAAGTAGGCCACACAACATTCTTTTCTCTCATGAAAAACCATGGACGTCCACACTTTTTTCTCTCCTTTGTTGTTTGGAAAGTGGTGTAGAGAAAGAGAGAGAGAGAGAGAGTGATGGATGTGAGTGATGGGTGAGGTGATGGTGTACTTGACATGTATGGGTGTATAAGAGAGAGGGTGAGAAAGAATTGGCTTGGTGCTTGCTTGACTTGGGGAGAAAGAAAGCATTGACTAATTGATTGATTGATTTGAGTGATTGATTGATGGGACATGTTGTAGAGATTCTCTTGGGATTGCAAATGTGCGGTGTTTCTTCAAAATAAACGCCGGTCCACATCTCCTAGCTAGGATATCGGATCAGTATGTAAGACGAGGCGTTGGAACCGTGGCAACGGTGCGGTCGTAATGACATAAGTCTTGAATTAATCTGACTCAAATCTATAGGATATGACTTAGGATCGAGCGTAAATATCATTTATAGGTCGCAAGTTATCGGAATTCGCCGAGAAGGATCACGGGAGTTGACGGAACAATAAGGACTAAGCTACGGGTCTTACACCACCTCGTTCATTGAATTCTTAGGGAAAAACCAGTCGAGAAGGGGTATTTTTGCTCAAGTTTGGAGTGGCCCATTGTATCAACTCACCTCACTGTTCATCCTACGTTTTCTGTCGATCCACGTGTGTACGTGTACATGGGACCAAAAAGTCACCAGGGGTACGGTCAAAATTCTTTTCTAGACGAATAGACGGTCTGGATCAAGCATTTAGATCATGATGGTGGGCTAACACAAGACCTAATGTACTTACATGCAGACCTTACAGAGACGGGGGAAGTTTTTAGTCGGGTCAAACTGCGTTCGACCTGACCCTAAATTCGGTGCGTGGCTGGAGTGCGTGCGCTACATGCGTATGCCATTCGAGGTGAGGTCCACGGTACTTGTTCTGAGAAATCTGCTCCATTCATCCGTTTCCTCATCTAAATTAAGGGGTTGAGACCAAAATAGAAACATATCCAGATCTTAGTAAGGCCCCAGATCAGGGATTTAGGGGCTATTATCTGTTGGGCCACTTCCAAAAGGATCCACTAGCTGAAATTCGACGTGTACGGTTAATTTAGGGTCCTTATGCTAAATATAAAGTTTCAAGCCGAATGGATGGTGTGAACCCTGTGATCTTGTATTCTGGATGGTTTTCAGGCCTCTTGGACTTCAATTACTTAATTTTTCTCGAGTCTTTGGCATGTAAATTCCTCGATCTTGGTCCCCTATGGTTCGTCCCTTACTTTGGTGACTTTGGAGCATTAAATCCATGCTTTTAGTACCATTTTTTAGTCCAAGATCCTAAATTCACCTTGTAACAAAAATATGATTAAAATAGGACATTAAACATTGTCATGCATGTAAATTTAGGTAATAACTGGGTCTAATATGCAATATTTGACCCTCAACACAATCCTCAACCAGCATTTTGCTAGTCCCTAGCAAAGTATGTGAAAATTTTTTATGAATTACGGGATAATTCCTATAAACTCGAGTGATTTTTGAACAACAATCCAGTCAATAGAATTCTAAGATTTATGAATGTAGGGCATTACTTTCTCCTGGACACAAGCGTATGGTAAACTTCATAGTCAAGTTCAAAGTATTAATCCATTGATTAGAACAATCTTAAACATCGAGTTCCATGAGTGTATAGTGAAACCTAAGCTTATCATAATCAAAGACTCAATTCTTTATTTTCATGCTAACATTGATAATCACAAAAGCATTTAGGATAACCATAACCTAAACTAAAACTTACCTTATAGTTCAACTTTGCATTCTTCCAGCTTTTGATTTTTCCATCGATGGCTTTCAGGCTATGTTAACCTTTTAAAGGTAAAGCTAAAGAAGGGAATCGAGCCCTCACCTATAGGGAGCAAACCCATGGTGAAGACCATTCGCCCAACCCTTTCTAAAGACAACTGTTTTTTAGCTAGGTATTATATATTTTTTTCTTTGAACATGATAGACAAATTCCCCAGGCTGGTTCCTTCCATGCTTAGTGATTACCAGGTTAATAATTCAATATTGAACTGAAACCTTAATGTGTAAGCTAGATGTGACATGTGAATTCATGACTCAATCAATGTTTAAAACTTCTGATCATAGATTTGAACTTAACTGCGAAAATCTAAAGATAGCTTAATCTAAGAGTCACAAATTACCAACATTACGTATCTTATACTTCTAAAATCAAGATGGCCGTCAAAATCACTTCGAATTCACAAAAATTTCTAGAAAATTTTAAAAAATTTCACAAGTTTTTGCTCAAGACTAAGAAAATACTGATTAGGTAACGTAATCTCCCATCCCCAACCTAAAATCTACATTGTCCTCAATGTAAAAGATATACGCATGCAGTACATAAGAGACAGACAATGAATGAAAGTAAAGGAGAAGTGATGGAAAGATACTACCTGATGACGGAGTTTAACGGCTTTTTCTCAAAGAGATTTCAGCGTGAAGGCGGCTCGGCACAAGAGTTAATCCAACGAAAGAAAACTATCCTAAAACAACTGGAAAACAAACTATCCTAACGGCATAAAGTCGACTATCTTAGAACGACAAAAGCAAACTACCCTAGTCCGAGGAAAGCAAAAAACCTACCTATACCTCCATTAGACTAGGAGATCAATCCTGGTAAACAGTATCATTTAGAGGCATGGACATATCCTCTGAATCAAATTTCTCAACTAATGGTTTTAATCGATGTCCATTTACTTTAAACTCATTATGATTGTCTAGATTCTAAATCTCAACGGCCTCATAAGGATAAACATTGATAACAGTGAAAGAGCTGGTCCAACGAGATTGGAGCTTACCCGGAAAGAGATATAACCGAGAATCATACAAAAGGACTTTCTGACCTGGCGTGAATGATTTTTGATGGACATGTTGGTCATGAAATGCTTTCATCCTGTCCTTGTAAATTCTCGAGTTCTCGTACGCATCGTTCTGGATTTCTTCAAGTTCATTCAATTGAAGTTTGCGCAGTGAGCCAGCATTGTCCAGGTTGAAATTCAGATTTTTGATTGCCTAGTAGGCTCTATATTCCAATTTCACAGGCAAGTGACAAGCTTTCCCATAGACAAGTCTAAAGGGAGACATTCCAATAGGGGTCTTAAATGCGGTACGGTAAGCCCATAAGGTATCGGTCAATCGGATTGACTAATCCTTACGATTTCTCTAAAATGTGTTTGATCTCTCTATTGAAAATCTCAGCTTGCCCACTTGTTTGTGGGTGGTATGGGGTGCTCACCTTATAAGAGATATCGTATTTCTTCATTAAACTCTCGAAGGGTTTATTACAAAGTGTGAGCCCCCATCACTAAT
The DNA here is from genome assembly GCA_030180095.1 of Magnolia changhungtana. NCBI lineage: Eukaryota > Viridiplantae > Streptophyta > Magnoliopsida > Magnoliales > Magnoliaceae > Magnolia > Magnolia changhungtana. The sequence goes on along the minus strand of JASAUF010000647.1, from coordinate 1,872,969 downwards.
GATGGCTTGAGGCATTTTGAACTGGGAAAGGATATTCTCTTTTAAGAATTTAATGGCTGTGCAATGGTTATTGTTCTGGTATGAAATTGCTTCAACCCATTTAGTGACATAGTCTACGACGAGCAAAATATATAGGTTTCCAAAGGATTCGGGGAATGGTCCCATGAAATCGATGCCCCAGCAATCAAATGCTTTTATGATAAGAATGAGGTTCAAGGGTATCATATTTCGATGGGACAACGTTCCCAATTTCTGATAACCCTCACAAGCCTTGCAAAACTCATGAGTGTCCCTGAACATAGTAGGCCTGTAAAAGCCACATTATAGAATCTTGGCCGCAGTTTTTTAGCAAAAAAGTGACCACCACAGGCCTGTGAGTGATAGAAGGAGATGACACTCTGATGCTTATCATCTGTGTCACACCCTAAAACCAAAAATTGGATTCACAAGAATCCCGATCACCGAATTCGGTGCCGACAGCCTCCGTAGTACCCATTCTCGGCTCCCAGCGCTCATATGCCAGGTTTCGATCATGGGATCCTATAAGGAGGATTTTCAACATGAATTTGTCTCATAAGAAGCATAACCACAAGTATACCAAAATCATAAGAACAACATCATCACCACATATCCACTAAAATAATCATTTGAGTATACTACTGAAAAGGAAATACATGCAAATAATAAAATCTCCAGTAGCTCTGCCGCATGCTCCTGCCCTAGCTCGACTGCGTCCTATCGTCACCTGCATGCATCTATTGTGCATAAGCTTATAGAAAGCTTAGAGGGTGGTATAAGTGTCAAGTATTTAACACAATGCCTTAATCATACAATATTGGAATTACTGGCATGAATCATACAATATCAGAGTAAGAGGAAATATTGCAAGTCCATAAAAATATCATCAACCTCATCCAGGATATGCGATGAAAAGACATAACAAGCTAATGTCATATACTGAGAAAGTAATGTAAATCGGCTATGTAATGCGGAAACATAATGAACCAGATATCATATATCGAGGATGCAATACAATATGCAATTCGAAAGAGTTACTAATACCATCAGCCTTATTTAGGTCATATAAATGCAGAAATATAGTAACTCAAAATGCTAAATGTTGCGGATGCAATGCAATATGTGGTGAGAATGAAATGACCAAGCTGGAGTGAAGTCGGGATGATAGGATGTAGTATCGCAGGCTATGGGGTCCATCACAAGGGACTTCTATCCAAACTAGTTTCATACCTAAATTTCGATAGATAGACTCAATGTGGTAAACTCCCGGCCTCAGGTTAGTCGCGCGCCCAACCAAAATCTTGGCCATGCGAAGGTACACAATAATTAGTTGCACACCACCAGCCTGAGTGGATAGTGAATGAAATGAATGCATGAGTATGTAACTCCTACTCAATAAGTCCACATATCAGTACTGTTCATATCTGGGATCATCACTGGGGTCTAGTACACTCCAAACTAGCTGCCGCCCCTGCAGGCCGCACAGCTCAGCGAGTGGAAAAGACCTCACTACCTGCCTGCTAGCAGTATACCAATGCCTACCCGACTCGTTGATAGCAGATCCATTTAGGAGCTGGTCAGACTCAGCCTAGCTATGCCTACTCCCTCAGGTGGGTAAGGCCACACCCCCTCCCAATTGACCACGACACAGTGGGAGACGCGGCCTCCTAGTATTTAGTACTCGGGTGCTCATGTATCCACTCGGTCTCGACATTGGGGCGTCCTCTGGTACCAAGAGGGTTTAGAAATTTTCACCTAGGGCCATCTATGATAGCCCGATGCTAATAACAGATTTTTTGTGCCCTATCTGACCATCTATGATAGCCCGATACTAATAACAGATTTTCACCTACGGCCCTAATGTCGCTAGGGCGTACAGTAATCACAACACACAATGCAAGGTGCATGAGTCATACAATCCAGTCACGTAACAATTATGCGCATACCGTGCGCTCATGTGAGATAACCTTAGCTATCAGGGAGTCTTATAATAGCCTGCTCAATGACATGCAATGGTCAACCACATCTCATAACAAACATGCAGATGATGCGTATGGGCATGTATCATGATGCTATGTTGTGACATACTCATAAATCGGTATCAATAACCGACATCGACAATCGACCTCGACAATGTGGACATTTAACCAACATTGCCCCCAAAGAATGACCCACATAGAGCCTAACATATAGTGGACCCATGGCCTCACAAGGGGCCTGATATACAACACCATGGGCCTCACTCAAGAGCTTAATACACATCACGATGGGCTTTTACATGGGCCTAACATACATCACAATGGGCTCCATCGCCTGGTCCTCAATGCATCACAATGAGCCTCATCACATAGGCCTCATATACATCACATTGGGCCTTAAACACGGGCTGAATACGCATCACAATGGGCCTCAAATACGGGCTACATATATCACATTGGGCCTTAAACACAGGCTAAATACACATCACAATGAGCCTCAAATACGGGCTGCATATACATCACATTGGGCCTCAAACACGGGCCGCATATACATCACATAAGCAGAATACACATCATAATGGGCCTCAACTACAGGTCACATATTCATCATATAGGTTTTGACAATCGGCCTTGGCAATCGAAATCAACCTCGACAATCGAAATCAGCCTTAATAATTAGAATTGACACTCGGAATCAATCTCGATACTCGGCCTCGACAATTGAAATCGGCCTCGACAATCGGAATTGGTATTGACAATCAGAATCAACCTCGATAATTGACATCAACAATCAGACTCGGAATCGACCTCAACAATCGACCTTGACAATCGAGATCGGCTTCAACAATCGGCCTTGACAGTCGGAATCAGAATCGGCCTCAACAATCGGCCTAAACAATCAGAATCAGAATTGGCCTCAATAATCAGAATCAGCCTATACAATTAGCCTGACAAATAGAAATCAGCCTCCACAATCATAATCAGAATCGGCCTCAACAATCGGCCTCAACAATTGAAATCGGCCTCAACAATCGGACTTGACAATCGGAATCGAAATTGGCCTCAACAATCAGCTTTGATAATTGGAATCAGAATCAACCTCGACAGTCACAATCGGCTTATACAATCAGCCTCGACAAATCAGAATCAACCTATACAATCGGCCTTAATACACGACAGGATCCATATATGAACGGCCGATCAAACCATAATATAAAGATCGACCCTCGGCTGTGGTTATATCAGATCCGATGACACGGAGCCATCTGTTTATGGCGAATGGGGCCCACTTATTTTGGTTAACCCACTAAGAGAATGATGCGAATGGGCCTAACAAGGCCTAAGGGAAGGTCATAATGTGAACATTCAACCATTATTGCCCATCAATGTGGACATCTAACCAACATTGCTCCCAAGGAGTGGCCCATATAAGGGATTCATACACAACGTATCGGCCACATATACATCACATTGGGCCCCATTATGGGTCTCCCATATATCGCATTGGGTGTTGTACAAGGGCCTCAAATGAATTACAATGGGCCACGCCCATGGGCCTCGAATATACCACAATGGGCCTCGACCATAGGCCTCAAATACATCACAATGAGCTTCGCCCATGGGCCTCGAATACATCACAATGGGATCGCCCATGGGCCTCAAATACATCACAATGGGCTTCGCCCATGGGCCTCAAATATATCATAATGGCCTCACCCATGGGCCTCATATGTCAAGTGGGCCACATCACATGGGCCGCATTATTTGGGCCACGCCATTGTGCTTCATGTGTATCAAATAGGCTGCACCGATGGGCCTCATATGTATCAAATCAGGTCCACCCTTATGTATTTTTGAGATCCGATCAATTCATAGGTTAACATAGAGATAGATGAAGTGAAAACCAAATATCAGCTTGAGTGGGAACCACTGTGGTCCTTAGAAGTTTGAACGATGGATGTCGTGTCCACTATTTAAATGGTGGGGTCCACTTGAACTTTAGATCTACCCATTCTTTTACTCATGCCATAAAATGATATCTCAAATGGTTGGACAGTTGGATACAATACATGCATCATGGTGGACCCCACCGTCCAAACCGTGGATGGTGTAGATAAAGCACATACATCATTGGGGCCCATGCCACAGGGATGAATCACATACATCTAGAGTGGGTCCCACCGTCAGAACAGCTTGGATGTGCACGTACATCACGTGGGACCTACGGAACTCACTGACATTTAAGAGAGAAAACAGCTACATAGCTGCTGTACGAGTAGCATTGCTACCTCTTAAAGAAAAGAGAGGTGGGTTCCATGTAGGGCCCACCATAACATATATATGAAATATAATATATTAATATTATATTATATACTAACATGCAGCCTTTGCTACTTTTTAAAAGTAGAGGTGGGTCCCACGTAGGGCCCATCACAACATTTGTATTAAATATATAATATTATATTACATTATAATATAATATTTAATATATCATATCATATATTAATATAATATAATATAATATAATAATATTATATTTAATAAATATACAACATCCAGGCCATGGACGGCCTGGACATACACATACATCATGGGTTGCCCCACACGTGGGGTGGGTCCCACCGTCCAGGGACAGTGGATGCCCTACACGCATCACGGTGTGGCCCATTAAGATGAGTGGACAATGTGGGTGGGTCCCACAGACCCCACTGTCCGTTCACACCTCACAGTTAGCACCCACCCCACCGTCAGTCACACCCCATTGCTAGCCATCCCCACTGATAGTTCACACCTCACAGCTAGCCACTCCCACTGGCTGTGCACACCTCACTGTAGAAATGAGGTATCTTTCACTCAGTCTGCCACTAGAGCTATGGATCTGGGTGTGGATAAATACATTAAGGAGGGCCCCACCCACACGCATGGGGTGGGCCACGTCCTAGATGGACGGTTGGGATGTCATGTAAACATCATGGTGTGTCCCACATGGATGGGGTCCACCGGTAGATGGCGTGGGTGTAAACATCATGGTGGGCCACACACCTCATCATCATCATTACCATACAAAGAAGGGAAAGAGATAAAGAAAGAGAAAAATGAGAGATCGGATGGTGATGGTGGGACCCCGCCACATGGGCCCTCCATGGTTGCAATACATAGATCAAGATGGGTCCCACCATATGTGGGCCCTCAAATCATAAAAATTAAATCATAAAACACCCATCGTTAGATCTCATCTTCCTTCTTCCACCTATAGGTTCTGGAGCTCCAAGGAACAATTCCAATGGTTGAGATGGTCTTTGGATGGTGGAGATGGAAGGTAAGAAGGTGGGCCACACACAAAGCTCTTTCTCATGGAAGCTCTTGCTTGGACGGTTTGGACTCTCATGGGGTTTACTTGAAAGTGAAGGAATGAGAGAGAGAGAGAGAGAGGATGGGATGTAAAGAGAGAGGGATGGGTGAGTGAGTGATGGGTGATGGGTATACACTTGACATGTAAGGGTGTGTTAGAGAGAGAGTTGACTTTGGGGTTGCTCTTGTACTTGACATGAGGTGATTGATGTGCACTTAATTGATGGAACATGTTGTAAAGATTCTCTTGGGATTGCAAATGCATGGTGTTTTCTCGAACTGAATGCGGGCCCACATCTCCTGGCTAGGGTATCGCCTCGGCACGCGAGACGCGACGTCAGAACTGTGGCGACGGCGCGGTCGCTAGGGTACAAGTCTCGGGTTGAGTCAACTCAGATTAACATGATTCGGCTTAAGATCGCTCGCAAACATCAGATAAAGGTCGAAGGTTGCTGAAATTCGACCGGGAGGACTGCGAAAGCTTACGAAACGGTACGGGTTAGGATACGGGTCTCACAGTCTGGCACACATCTCTTTAAGATTTGGTCTGGGCAATATTTAAATAATATGGATTATCCCAGAAAAAGTTGTGCACCTCTGTGAAAAATTTCTTCTTATCTTACGCAGTCCAATGTGTCGGTATGAAACCTGTGGCAAAATAATTAGCAATATTAGCGAACCAAGGTAAATGAGAGACTCTGAACAATTGTTCGTCAGGGAACATGTCATTAATATGTGTCGTCTCAAAGGAATTAGAGGGATTAAGGTGGGAAAGATGGTCAGCCACTACATTCTCTACTCCCTTTTTATATTTAATTTCTAAATCAAATTCTTGGAGTAAGAGGATCCATCTTATCAGGCGGGGCTTAACATCATTCTTAGCAAGAAAGTACTTGAGCACCACATGATCTGTGTAAATGACAATTTTAGATCTGATCAGGTAAAACCTAAATTTGTCCAAAGCGAACACTATGGCTAAGAGTTCTTTTCCATAGTCGAGTAGTGCACTTGGGCAGGATTTAGAGTCTTACTTGCGTAATGAATAATGTAGGGCTTCTTTTCTTTTCTCTGACCTAAAACCGCCCCAAGAGTATAATCAGACGCGTCACACATAATTTCAAAAGGAAGACTCCAATCGAGTGGTTGTATGATAGGTGCAGTAGTTAACATGTGCAGTAGTTAACATACCCTTAAGCTTAGTGAAAGCTTCCTGGCATTGTTCAGTCTGCTAGTATGGTGCATCCTTTTGAAGTAGATTACATAGAGGATGAGAAATGAGACTAAAGTCCTTTATGAATCATCTGTAAAACCCGGCGTTTCCTAAGAAAGATCGCACATCCCGTATGTTCTTGGGTGGAGGTAGTTTTGAAATAAGATAGATTTTAGCCTTATCTACCTCGATTCCTTTGGACAAGATGATATGTGCAAGGACAATTTCCTTACTAACCATGAAATGACACGTCTCCTAATTAAGCACCAAATTCTTTTCTTCATATCGTTTCAGCCTGTATTTAAGACTCTCTAAACACTTGCTGAAAGATGGACCGAAGACGGAGAAATCGTCCATGAAGACCTCTAGATATTGCCCCATCATATTAGAAAAGATACTCATCATACATCGCTAAAAAGTAGCGGGAGCATTACATAGTCTGAATGGCATCCTTTGGTAAGCAAAAGTGCTGTAAGGACATGTAAATGTAGTCTTTTCCTGATCTTTAGGGGCTATCTCTATCTAATTGTATCCCGAATACCCGTCAAGGAAACTGTAATAGGAATGACCCGCTAGCCTTTCCAAGATCTGATCAATGAAGGGTAAAGGAAGGTGGTCCTTCCTCATGACGGTATTCAACTTCCTGTAGTCAATGCACATTCTCCAACCAGTAGTAACTCTAGTTGGCATGAGTTCATTATCGGCATTGGCTACGATGGTGATTCCGAACTTCTTAGGAACCACCTGAGTTGGACTCACCCATTGACTATCGGATATAGGGTATATGATATCCACATCCAATAGTTTAAGAACCTCAACTTTAACCACTTTCTTCATGTTTGGATTTAATCTACGTTGTGATTGTTGAAAGGGTTTCGCATTATCCTTGAGATAAATGCGGTGAGTACAAACTGAAGGGTCAATTCCCTTGAGGTCCACAATCGTCTATCCAAGGGCTCCCTTATGCTTAAGGAGAGTAGATATGAGCATACTCTCCTGTTCTTTCTCCAAGTGGGTAGAAATCACCACCGGGTATGTCTCATCTTGACCTAAATAAATATATTTCAAATCAGAGGGCAAAGGTTTTAGGTCAAGCTTCGGTGGCTTGAGGTTAGGCGATAGAGGCCTTTATCAGTCTGGGGCAACTCTTCAACTTGTGGCCTCCACCGGTTAACTTCAAGTACCGGCACAACATCAAGCATGACACACGTCTCCTTAATCATGCCACTATCAAAATCATGGGAGTGGGCCAGGCACGTCCCTAAAGGGTTAGAGGATAAGGTCAAAGGTGTCCTATCTTCCATAAAAGAGTTAATTATGTTAATGTCGTGGAAATCGTCATCATCCTCTAACCGTCTGCCTGTGTTGAAAAAGATGTTTAACTCCAATGTCATATTCCCGAAAGACATACTCATGACACTATTCCTGCAATTGATAATTGCGTTTGAAGTGGTGAGGAATGGGCGACCAAGAATGATGGGAATCTGAGTGCTCATGTTGCTGATGGGTTCAGTATCCAGGATGATAAAATCTACATGGTAGTAGAATTTGTCAACCTGTAACAACATATCCTCAATTATCCCTCTTGGTACACGAACAGAGCGATCAAAAAGCTGTAATGTGGTTAGGGTGAGTTTTTAATTCACTCAAACCTAACTGTTTGTATAACGAGTAGGGAATCAAATTGACGCTTGCTCCTAAGTCAAGAAGTGCGTGCTCAATTTGATAGTTCCCGATTACACATGATATGGTTGGACTACTGGGATCTTTGAATTTTCGCGGCACATCTTACTTTAGGATGACACTCACTTTTTCAGTCAGGAAGATTTTCTTTTGAATATTTTGCAGTCTTTTGGTCGTACATAAGTCTTTCAAGAATTTGGCATATGAAGGAATTTGTTTCACGACATCAAGTAGAGGAATGTTGACCTTCACTTGTTTCAACACCTCTAGAATGTCCTGAGAGTTAGAGAGAGATTTTGGTGTAACTAACCGTTTGGGAAATGGAGCAACCAGCTTCCCTTGAGGTTCCAGTTCTAATTCTTGTGGGGCATGGCTAGATCTATCATCGTTGTCTACTTTCGGGTCCTTAGGCTTTTCAGCCCTAATTGGAATGGTTTTGTCAATGATCTTCCCACTCCTAAGAGTAGTGATAGATTTAGCTTGCTCCATCTGATTTGAAGAGCTTGGGTTGTTAACTTCATATTGCGGTTTGGGATTGGGAAGAGGTTGAGCTGGGAGGCTCACCTTATTCCCAATCATATTTTCAGCCTTAAGTCCTTGTATCGCTTTTGTAAGGTCTCGAAAGGCTTGTAGCATGCCCTGATTGAAAAGCTCTTGCTTTTGAAAATGTTTTAGAACCGAGTCCTCTTGAGGTTTCTCTTGTTGTGGAATTTGATTAAAGAAACCTTAAGGGATAACAGTTTGTCCATTCCTCCAACTGAAGTTTGGATGATTTCTCTAACTAGGATTGTATGTATTGGAGGTAGGTCCATTGAAAGGTCTTTGATAATTGTTTACGGCATTGGATTCCTCATTCAGCAACCCTCGAAAAGCAGGTATTGTTGGACAATTTTCAGTTGTGTGAATGTTGCCATCACAAATACTGCAAACAGTTTTATTAACCTTATCCTTCTTTAATTCCATGACATCGAATTTCCTTATGAGATTAGTCACTTTAGAATTGATATCATCGTCCTCTTTTAGGAGACACATTCCACCCCTCTCCTTAGATTGAGTCGGCCTAGACATGGTGTGTGTCCCATGATTGTCCGTTTTCAGTAAGTCTATCTAAGTAGTCCTACAGATCATCGACATTTTTATTCATGAATTCCCCATTGCACATCATCTCAACCAATTGGCGCATGGAAGATGTCAATCCATCATAGAAAAAGTGTGTAATGAGCGATGTTTTAAAACCGTGTTGTGGGCATGAACTGACAAGATTCATGAACCTTTCCCAACAATGTTTCATCCTCCTTTTGGGTGAAGTTCATGATTGATTTTCTAAGGGTGTTCGTTTTATGATGTGGAAAAATTCTCTTTATGAACTCCCTTTGCATATCATTCCATGTGCCAATAGATCTAGGACGTAGTGAATGCAACCACGTCTTAACTTTCTCTTTCAAAGAAAAGGGAAAGAGTTTCAGCCTGACTGTGTCCTCAGACATGTTTGAAAAATATAAAGTGGCTATGATCTTATCAAACTCTTTCAGGTGTAAATATGGATTTTCTGACTTAAGCCCATGAAATTTAGAAAGAAGTTGGATCACTCCTGGCTTGATATCCATGTGTCCCGTATTCTCAGGAAAAACTATGTATGAGGGTGTGCTCACCCCCATCAGTTGTAAATAATCTCGTAAAGTACGAGGCGGGGGTGCTTGATGCACCTCATTCTCATCCTGGATGTCCTCCACCCTATGTTGGGGGTAGAAGAGGTTGGTTTGCAGCCATCACTTCAATTAACTCTGGGGATCTCGAGCGGTGTCTAGTCATGCGATGGATAGTCAACCCTTCAACCAATCCTTCTTCAGTCAAGAGACGTCGAGTGTTGACATGAACCCACTTGGGCATGAAACACTTGCAACCCTCAATTTAGATTCTAAACCTAACGTAAAAGAAAGGAAATAGAAATCAAGAAATAAAAAGAGAGGAGTTAGAAGGAAGTTACCAAATCGAAGTCCCTAAGTTAAAAACCTGCAAAAAAGACCAAAACAAGTTAGTTTCTAGAAATAGAAAGTCTAAAAATAGTAAGAGATCCTAAAATAGAAAGTAAATTAGTTTCTAAAAAGGGAAAAATTCCTAAAAGAAAATAGAAAATTTCTAAAACAAATTAGGAAAGTACCTAAATTAGAAAGTGAGTTATTTTGTAAAAGAAATCCTAAAATTAGAAAGTTTCTAAAAATAGAAATAAAACCTAATCTAAAAATAGAAGACAGAAAAACTAGAAAATTAGAAAGAGATTACCGATTTAGAATGTCTATGTCAAGATCCTACAAAACAGAAAAGTTAGGTTAGTTTCTAGAAATCAAATAGAAAAACCTAAATCTAAAAAAACCCTAATATTAACCTAATTCTAAAACTGGTTAATCCCAGAAAAACGTAACCATCAGTCCCCGGTGACGGTGCCAAAAACTTGTTCACACCCCAAGTGTAGGGTTGCGATGTAGTAATAATCTCGGTAAGACTGAGGTCGAATCCATGGGGACTGAACCTTATATGTAATCTGAAAGTAACTTAAACTAGAACTAGGCGAAGATGAAATCTAAATCAGGAAATTTTAAGGGAATAATGGTGAAATCTTAAACTAAAACTTATAAAATTCAAAGGTGGGAAACTAGGATGCTAAGAATTCACTTGTAAAGATCAGGGAGATCTATGCTTAATTCATGAACACAACTGGATTCAGAGTCCTATCTTCATCCAGTTGAAAGATATTTCATTAAAAACCAATCTGAACTTCCTTTGATCTAGTTTTTAAGAGAAGATAGGTATGGCAATTAGAATTGATTCCATCACAAAACCATGCCCATGAGACAAAGCAAATAACAAAATTTAGCCAATCCACATCCAATCTAAGAGATATATGAATGTTAGGAAGGATTCCATCATCCAACTATGTCGAAAGGGCGATGGTGAACAACAGGGCTTCCTAACTTCATAATCATAATAATGAAAAGAATATGCTCAAAGCTATCGCAAATCCATTTTAATTTAAGTGACAATAAACCATTAAAAACTAAAAGCATTCTTTATAATCAAACTAAAATTAAAGTAATTCAACTTAAACATGAATCCAAACCATAGAAACCACCCCATTATGCAACAAGCTTCACCTCTTAGCCCTAGCTAAGAGGTTTAGTTTATCATATTCATGATCAAACTAAAACTCAGAAAAATATCAAAGAAAACAAGAAAAACTAAAGAAGGGGAAGAAGAAAACTCAGTCGACCTGTGCTCTACGCTCTCTCTCTTTCCTCCTTGCATCTTCACGTCCCTAGATATCTTCCCGTGTTCTTCTCCCTCTCTTCTATAAGAGTAGGGGGTCGGTTCTAGATGGTGTGAGTTGGTGGGAGCTTGCGTGCGTAGCCTTTAAGTATCCAGAAATCGCAAACCGCAAGAGAGTCTTGCATTTTGATACATTTTTGGGATGCTGAATGCCTCAGTTCGGAAATCTGACTTCATGGGAAGGGTCAAGACCCCCTTTTCCATCATTTGAACGGTCTAGATCATTGATCCGGCCCTGCCCTTGATCATATAACTGGCCCACATTGGTTGGACGTTCAAATGCACATAACTTGCGGACGTTCTTGTGCTGCGAAGCTCGGTGGGCCCCACAGTGATGTTTTCGGTGAAATCCACCTTGTTCATTGAATTTCTTATGAAAAACCAGTCGGGAAGGAGTATTTTTGCTCAAGTTTGGAGTGGCCCACTGTATCAACTCACCTCGCCGTTCATCCCGCATTTTCTGTCAATCCACATGTGTACGTGTGCATGGGACCAAAAAGTCATTAGGGGTATGGTCAAAATTCTTCTCTGGACGCAATGGACAGTCTGAATCAAGCATTTGGATCATGAAGGTAGGCCAACACACGACCCAACATCCTTACGTGCGGACGTTGTAAATACGGGGGAAGTTTTTGGTCGGGTCAACCCTAAATCCGATGCGCAGCTGGAGTGCACGTGCTACATGCGCATACTATTCGAGGTGAGGTCCACGGTACTTGTTCTGAGAAATCTGCTCCATTCATCCATTTCCTCATCTAAATTAAGGGGTTGAGACCAAAATTAAAGCATATCCAGATTTCAGGTAGGCCCTAGATCAGGGATTTGGGGACTGATTTGTCTGTTGGTCCACTTTCACAAGGATCCACTGGCTAAAATTCGACGTGTATGGTTAATTTAGGGTCCTTAGTTCAGATATAAAGTTTCGAGCCGAACGGATGGTGGGAACCTATGATCTTGCATTATGGACAATTTTCATGCCTCTTAGATTTCAATTACTTGATTTTCTCGGATCTTTGGCATGTAAACTCCTCGATCTTGATCCCCTAGGGTCCGTCCCTTGACTTGGTGACTTCGGAGCGTTAAATCCATGCTTTTAGTACCTTTTTTTCAGTCCAAGCTCCTAAATTCACCTTACAACAAAAACATGATTATAATAGGACGTTAAACATTGTCATGCACGTAAATTCAGGTAATAATTAGGGTCTAATATGCAATATTTGACCCTCAATACTAACTCAACAAGAAAAAGGGGAGAGGGGCGACAGGTCAACTCATTATAGAGTGGATGCATATGTTACTCTTAAAATTGGCAAAGAGCAAAGCTTATATCCATCACCCCACATAAATTCATAAAAATCACAAATAATTAAAATCATACCTTAACTATAATTTTCAAAAGGATAAATAATTCATAATGGTCCATCAATCAATTGCATGAAAAATCACAGTAATATGAAAGTACGTAAAAATAAGATAAATAATATCAACTCAAATTAGTGTAAGCTTAAAGGAATTCCTCACCTTAGCCTTAGATCTAAACATTAGGTAGATCTCAATGTAGGAAAGTTTTTACATAAATCACGATGTCGCTTGATCAAGAGGAAGACACTCCCCTCCTTGGACGTTGGGAGGTAGTGTGTGAGTGGAGAAGAGGATGCACACTCCTTTTATAAAGGAGTGAGCATGTGGGAGGGGCTGTGTTTCACATCCCACTTGGATTGGGTTTTTCCAATTTGACATTTTCTAACAATCTTTCTTTAAATCTAATTTGTTTAGTGTGTCAGGGTCATCGAATAAAGACAGGGTATATGATTTTTTTGCTAATCCGAAATTTAGATTGGCTTATCTTGAAAATTCTCCTAATGGTTGCCAAAACGATCTTGATCTCAATTAACGGTCCACACTTAATGATTAGGGCCTAATTTTGGGAGAAATGTGTAGTCAGGATAGACAAACGGTTGGATAAAAGTTAGTAGTTGATCGATGGTGAAAAAGTCATAAATCTAAAATTTCACCTTTTGCACTAAAATGAAGGAATTTAAGTTAAAGTGGTCATCATTCAACGGTGTAAGATTATATATCGGGGTCTAAATTTTGTATGATAATATAGTCATATGAAGAAAAGTGTGGTCCAAATTTAACTTGCGATTGACAGTGTAATGTGGGTCGATCGAAAACTCTAGATTTAAGAAGAGTTGGTAAGCTTAAAACAAATAACTTCACGGCTAAGTAAAAGCCCACCAAGGTGGGTTATCATATTTCAAACTTGGTCTATTTGATGGAGAATCCAAGTCGTTCATATGAAGGAAAATATTCTACTACGACTACTCATGACCTTTCTTTACTCGATGGACACCAAAATCGATGGTTAAGGGGGTTAATTTGTCAATTGGGCCACTTATAGAATGATCTAAAGGCCGAAATTCGACGTGTATGGTTAATTTATGATAAATAGGCGTAGTATAAAATTTCACATGAAGTGGATCATAAGAACTATGTGATCTAGAATTCAAGGATATAGGGGAATGACATTAACTATTTACGATTTTGCCATCTTATATTTCTTAAACTTCCACCATTCGTAATGTCGAATTATACCATCCAAATGCATTGAAATTTGACAGACATTATTTATTTTTTTATTACCTTTCCATTGCCCCATTTTGAGCCTTGATCGTTTACAGATGATCAAGATGCCTTTTTAATAGGCTTATCGCCCTGAGGTCTAAATCAACGCTTTCATATATCTAATAAAGAAGTCATTCGGTAGTTGTGGCATATACCTTACGATCTTCGAACTGAGCAGTTCATTCTAATATTTACGCTGCCCGTTTGGCGGATCCAAATATGATGGACGGTCAGATGATATGTTAAAAATAAGAAAACTTGATGGTTAGTACTCTGATTATGTATGTAGGTGGTTGTACGATCGGTTTTGTAAATGGTGAACAAAGGTAGATTTTTGGAGTGATTAGGAGGCAAAACATGTATGTCGTTAGATTCAAATGACTTGTTCACATGTGTAAGTTTCTCAAAATTTAGTCTTGATGGTGGGTTAATATATTCATAGGTGGTGAACAAGATGAATGGATCAACATCTCGATTCTATACGTGTATGAGTGGATGTAAAGATCAAGTAGTTAGTTTACTTTGATTGAGTGGTCTAAACTCAAAGTGGACGGTTAGATATCTTTACCTAGCAGTGAATAGTTAATTGAACGGTGGCTTATGATGGACATGTGAGAATATTTGGACATATGATAATCTTGTCTTAAAATCAACGGTCAGATGACTTGATTTATGATTAAAGATTATTCCCAACGGTTAGATCCAAGTTAGGGAATAGATGCAAACTTAAGATAGGCTAAATTGGTATCGCACACATGTACATGCTAAGTTAAATTTAATAGTAACACTCGAGAACTTTTAATATTCGGGTATTGAAAAGTTCAGGGTATTACAAATTATTTTGGATAGGCGGCCCTTGAGAGGCCTCCTATCATTTTTGTCTTTTCTATGGAAGGGCCTCTTATTAGTTTTTTTTTTTTTTTTACATGCTAGTTGCTTCGTATAGAGGATTTCCAAGGTTTTAGGAACCATAATGAGTGACCTCGATCTACTCTTTATTGGATTTGGCATTGGACGATCAAATTTGGTGGTTGTCTCTGAGGGAAACTGGGGATCCTTTTAATTTGACTTTCATAGGTTTTTTTAACCTTTGGAGTCTAAAAAATGTGGTATGATAGAAGCTATGTGGGGCTAAAGTTTCTAGATAACCTAGACAATCAACTAGTGTTTGACTTTATTGGGCTATTAGCCCACCAATTTGGATCGTTATTCATTTCGGTCAAGTCGAGGACCCTTTTGATATGATCCATATGGAATTTTAAGGCCTTTCGAGTTGGTCGGAGATAATTTTATTAGTGTGGTGCATATTTCGAGTCTTTGAAAGATTTGGATGGTTTGGTAAAGATCAGATTGGTTGGGCCCTTGATATGCTCATTTGATCTCCCTTGAAGAGTGACACAAGTAAACAAAAGTGGCACTATACACATGTTCACTGATGATACTTTGAAACAATCAAATTATTGGCTACATCACTGAAATAACACTAAATGGACGGAAAAAATGTTGGCAAGTTGCTTATTTGTGATCCTTAGGTTTGTGCCCCACCTAAGTCTTGGAATTTCCTCATTTTTAACTTAAATATATATTTCGATGGGCTTATTACAATTAACATATATGTACATAAATTTAGGATATGAAAGTTGATCTAGGATACACATATGTTCTTATGAATATATTAAATAATTCCAATGAGTTCCTATTTCTCTAATTTACTCACATCCAAACGGAATATTTTGATTTCAAGTGCATTTCATTTCCTAAAAATAAAAATAAAAATAAATAAAAATCTAAATCATTTACTCTCAATTCATTTTCCACTAATTTCATTTCTCATTACAAGCTCTCAATCAAGCCTTTAGAAAGACTAGACTTCATAAAGTACCATATATATTATTAAGGTGTGTATGCATAAAAGGGCAGGAGAGAACCAGAACTCTCTTTTAACAGGAGATGGATTCTTCCACTATCCCAACTGTAATTGCCATATTAATATTCTATGTAATAATTAACACACCAAAACCACCATATGGATGGATTCTTCCACCAACCCAACAATAATTGCCATATTAATATTTTATGTAATAAATACACACAAACCTCTATAATCACTCTGACCATTGACATAAAAAATTTTTTTTGGTCCCTACATGAGCGGCTCACACGTTTAGATGGACCTACGGTCAAAACAATTCAACTTTCGGGGCAACATTATCAATCTACGGCTGCAAATCCAACAATCATGCTAAAACAATCATCCTAACCATTAGTTGAGACTGGGATATCCACCATAGCAGATGAACATTTCTTATGATCTACATCTCTGCAAGTTGGACTTTTGGTGCAAGTTGGATAAGCATGAGTTGTGGCTCAAACAAAACAAAATCAATGATCCTCACCATCTAGAGCTAGATTTGGGCAACTACTACTTTAGGATAATAACATATAAGAATAGAAATCTGGCATCTGACACACACACACAAAAGTAAAAGATTTTTCCTTTAATTTTTATTCATTCTCTCGAAAGTTCGATATTAGTTTTTGGTATCCAGTTATCTAGAGAAATCCATAAGGCCATGGCCCTTTGTGGCCCATTTCTGTAATTGATCGAATCTTGTCTCTGTGCATGCATTTCTCTCTTTTTTCTTCTGCTTTCTATGATGTGAATAACGTCAATATTGAGAATATTTCAGTGGGTTTTTGATGAAATTGTATTTTTGAGCCCTGCAAATGTGCCACGTAGCACGTAGCTCATGAATGTGGCGAATCAAAGCATGGAGGGGCCACCTGGTACATGTGAACGTAACCTTTGAGGAGTAAAGGGGCCGGTTTACGTACTTATATATATATATATATATATATATATATATATATATATATATATATATATATATATATATATATATATATATATATATATTGCATGCATGCGTGCGTGCATGATGACATGTATTCATGGGTGGACTGGAATCCTCTACAACCACTTGTTTTATGCACTAAGTAAAACACTCGAGATCTTGGGGCCCACCATGTTGAAAATGTGAAATCCGTTGTGTTTATTTGGTTCTATCCTTGATGGAAAGGAGATGCTAACCATAGGTTTGTGTGTGAGGCCACCTTGGTATCTTTCATCAAAGCCGTTAATCAGGTGTAGCTCAGCAGGATTAAGTGGATACATATATAAAAATTAGCATGACCCAAGAGTCATGCGGGTCACACCGTGTGAACTTAGGTTTTAGTAGAAGTTTTACGTTTTTCCCATTGGTGTGGCCTGTTGGAGTTTTTGATGGGCTGATTATTTGTATCTATGGTTCAAATAAGGGTTATGACCTGATGGACGGAATTGATTTACATGTATCAGATGGTGAGCCCCCCTTATGAGTAGCGCATTCAAGCTTCTCCCATGGAGAATTGTTAATTTGCATCATTCGCTAGTTAATATGGAAGAGTACGATACTTGGGTCTGGCTTCAATGCTGGCAGGTTGGCCTCATCGACCCATGATCCAGACCGTTGGTTCGTTGCATCGCACTGTGGATGAACTGTGGCCCAAAAGTCTTACCGATTGGATGGTCCTAAGCTTTT
This sequence comes from Magnolia changhungtana, assembly GCA_030180095.1. Taxonomy (NCBI): domain Eukaryota; kingdom Viridiplantae; phylum Streptophyta; class Magnoliopsida; order Magnoliales; family Magnoliaceae; genus Magnolia; species Magnolia changhungtana. Next base: position 1,855,195 of record JASAUF010000647.1, on the reverse strand, counting down.
TGACTTTGTGCATTGAAATAGATGGTTGAGAAAAAAATACTACAACGAGGCATGTTAAACTGAAAGAAGTCCAAATATTGGCCATTAGGATCTTCCAAAGTATGAGATTTTTGGGGCGTGGTACATCCACGGTCGTACAGAACAGATCAATGGTCTGGATTACGAAATCATGGCCTCCAATCTTCAGAATTGAAGGATCTTGTCACTCCTCTTTAGAAAGCAAATATCGTGGCTTCAATGAATAACATTGATGGAACTCTTCAACAGGATGCCGTCAGGGTTTTAAGACTCATCCGAGTCAACTCAGACTCAATCGGGTTTCATACCCCGAGTTACCCCCAGTCACATCTGACTCAGGTGAGTCACGACTCGATTGTAGAATGAATGAGTCGATCTGAGTCACTGACTCGATGCAGCTGGGCTGACCAAAAGCGAGCCATGACCATGGGCTAAGACCCATATCTAGCCCAGCATAGCCCGGAAGGAAAAGGAATTGGGCTTGGACATCTACAGGCTGTTGGGCCTAAAGATAGAGTGAGGATGAGGTCCGCCCCATTTAATTATCACGCCCAAAGGTCCAACCAAGAATCTTTGGGCTCTCAGAACCAATTGGATACATTTAGATTGGAGGCCCAGCCCAGTAGCACCCTTAGGGAATTTACATGGTTGCTACTGGGCTGGGCTTTAAATATACTTTTGATAACGAGCCAAGCCCAGTGGCAATGATCCATGAGTTGGGCTTTAATATCAAGCCCAGCCCAATGACAAAGATTAAATACAATTTTGATAACCCGTAACAACTCGATTCGGTACTTAATAATTAAACAAGAATTTATTTACACTAGTTTTAGGAAATAATATAAGTTAAAAAATGTGCAATTTGAAGCATTGTGTGGTCAGCTGTCTCTTGGCTGGCTGGGTTGAGATTGTGAATTTAAATAACTCCCCCTTGCACCTTTTTTTTTTTGTCCTTTTCAAATTAAAAGCTGAATGACTCAACCCAGTGACTCGGTTATAGTCGTATCGAGTTGACCAAGTAGGTAAATTGACTGAACTAGTCAAGTTGAGTCAAAATCAAGTTCAATGCCTAAACAAGTTTTAGTATTGGGGCCTAGTTGAATAGTACTTGACTAAACAGCTTTCAAACATGGTTTGTGAGACCATATTTTTTACATTGGCACGTGGCTAATCAAATCCCACCACATTAGATCACTAGGAATATCCCTAGTCATTTGGTTAGTAGAAAATCTACTTTCTTAAGTTTAAGAGTGACTTGGCTCAATTTCTAGTTGATTTAAGTTAACTTGGTTGAGTTTCGAGTCGAGTCGAGTTATTAAGTTTTATAACTCGAGGTGTACACAAGTTGAACCGAGTCGAGCTTGGCATAGCTTGACTCGGCTCGGCCACTAGCTGACCCCAACTCGAACTTGCCTTAGATTGGTCCTCGAGCCTGACTGGCCAACTCGGTTCGGTTCAGTTAGCATCTCGAGATAGATCGAGCTGAGTTCGAGCCAAGATTGAGCCTCTGTGGCATTTTCTCAAACACATGAAGTACACCTTCAATTTTCTCACGGAATGTAAAACAACATCATTGATTTATAGGTATTTCATCAAACACTCAGTAAGCAACATAAAAATCAAGATACATGGGTTCATATCCATACCTTTTTTGCCACTAGCCGACACTTCATCAAGTCATTTAATCAAACACTTGCTGAGCAACATCAATATCAAAATAACGGAGTCACCGAACTGGTTCTATCCGAGTTTGATTCGAGTTGGGGTTCGATCTGAGTCGATTCGAGCTTGGGCAAGCTTGAACTCGACTTGAAATTTTTTAGAGTTTAAAAAATCAGCTCGACTGGGCTCGAACTCAATTTCGAACTGAGTCGAATCAAGCTTTTTCGAGTTGAGTCGAGCAAGTTAACCAAGCTAACTCGGTTCGTGTACAACTCTATATATAACCATGGATCCTGCCAATGCCCTACATATAGTGACTAGCTTGATTTTCTGTTGATTTAAGTTGATTCATAGTAGCTTCCTTTTATTTTACCGAGTTTAATTTCAAACCATGAATCCTCCCATCTCACGTAGCTAACCTTATTGGAGCAAATGTAAGATAAAAAACTGGAGTGCATTTGCACCCCATAAAAGGGGTGAAAGCCTTAAATGAATTTATATGATGCCATCCTTGTGATATCATTAGTAACATACTTTAAAATGTCTTTTAACTCTATGTACTTTTTTTCCCTAATAAAAATATTCTCATTTTCATGGGTAATTAGGCATCGGACTTGCCTTCCCTGTACTAGGGCTTTGAAGGTTGTAACCCCTGATATAGTCTTTGAATATTAAGGTTGAAATAAATAATTTATCTAACCCGGCAATGCATATTAGTCATAAAATATGGGATTACATAATATGTTTTTAATGGATTGCTTCAGAAGCCAAAGGCGATTCAGATAACCCTAATTACAAGCAATTTGTTGTTGTATTTTGTTTCAAAATATAAATTAAAATTGAATTTCAAATATTTTGGTTTCCCTCCACATTTGAAATTTTAGGTGCTTTTGAGTTGTGGGTTTTGTCCCACGTCAAATTTGACAAAGGAAAATATCATGTATATAAGATAGACTTTTTCCCTTGGGGCTTGAGCCCCATTTAGAGGCATGTGAATTTGGTTCTGTGGGGGGCTATGCCAATAGCTCTAATCTATGCCATTAACCACACACGTGCGCGCTCCGAGCCGTGCCATACCGAGTCTGAGTGTGCGTGCCCATGCGTGATGGGACGGGACAGGACAGGGTGGTCATAGGGCGGGTACAGGTGCGAGTGTACTCGCGTGGATGTGTGTATATGAGTACTCGCGGAACTTTTTTTGTGAGAGTGTATATACAAAAATCCTCCTCTCTTATAAAACACTCTCTAATATTTTGTTTTAAGAAGAATTTTTGTACTTGAGACGCTGTTCAAGGGGAGCAAATTCGATTTCAAGCCGAGTGACTCATGTCACACCTCGACTCAAATATATAAGTTTTTTTTATCTCTATTATTATTATTATTTTTTTTTTTGTTCTCAATTTTAATAATCTATTTAATTCAACTAAATATTCCAACATTTGCATGGCTAGGTATGTTCATATATGCATTTTGCCGTTTTGTGCGACATCATTTATTGGTCCACATGCACATACCACACATGGCTAATAATGAAAAACCATGTCAGTGTACATGCATGAACAATGGATACATGCATACATGCATAGATGGAGAGCGGAGAAGGACGTATAGATGAGTGGAGGAGGAATGTCAACTTTTAGGCTAGATATAGATAAAGAGGAATGCGAGCTCGGATCCTGGCATCCCAGGGGTAGCTGAGCCACGCACATATATCCTAGAAGTGGGTGTCTTTTTCCTGATTAGCTGTCCCATGTTGACGATCCATTCCCTAAATTTTTTTTTTACTTTTTCAAAAAGGCTTTTCTAGATTCGACTGACCCTCTAAAAAGCAGATTTCCTATCTTCTCCCTGACTAGGATTATGCTAGTCGCAGTCGGATGCGATCCAACCGTTCAGATCATTCACCCACTTGTGGATGGAGCATAGCCCAAAAATTGCAGTGATCGGACAATCACAGACATCGGTTGGTATTTCTATCAAATGGATGGTTGAAATAAAATGATAAGACTGTTGTATAAGCTTTGTTCAATCTACTATGGTGGAAGAAGCATAGCTCGAAAATCGCACTTTTCGGATAATTCTATCCGTTCAGTTTGTGTGGCTATAAAATGGATGATTAAAAATAAAATCCACAGAGTTCAAACTTAATTGGAAAATTATGATGGCTAAGATTGTCTGATCTGTCTGATTTTCGGGCCATCAGCCATCCAGAGTGGGGCTTACGGTTTGAACGGTTTGGATTGCCGTAAATGGGTGCTAGGTGCGGAGAGGAGCGGTCATCACTTTCATGCAAGTCACTGTATGCAAGTCCCTTTCAAGCTGCACGCGGCAAACATGTACGGTGATTAGGACGGTTGATTCCGTGGACCACCGTATGGATGGGCTACAGGTTAAAAATGACAGTATTTGGACGACTATAACCTTCCAGGAATTGTAAGTTATACTGGTTAAATCTGGACCGTTGCTCTAACGGTTCCTTTTGGAGGCCACTTCATGGACATCTACGACCGTCCAATTCCTTTGCCTTTTGGCGTATGGCCCATCCACGTTGTGTCCCACCAGAAAAACGGTTTCGATTACGACCTGTTTTCCAGGCGTACCCTGAGTAGGTAGCGGGTTCTCAGTCTATAAAAGTGGACCCATGGTTCAGTAATCCAAACCATTGGTTTTCTTCACTCGAATGCGGATGTACTCGCCCAGAAAATCGGAATCGGATTGGTTACTCCCTCTGCCCCCAGCCAATGGCTGGTGGTCGGTGCTTTGTGGGCCCCACCATGATGTATGTGTTTCATCCATGCCGTCCATCTATATTTCTAGATCATTCTATGGTATGAGATAAAAAAGCCGAGTTATATCCCAATATCAAGTGGACGACATTATGGGAAACAGTGTTGAATGAACGTCGACCATTAAAAACTTTTTGGGGTCCATAAAAGTTTTGGATCAAGCTTATCTTTGTTTTTTCCCTTCATCTGGGTCTGTATGACCTAATCAACTGATTGGCTGTCAAAAAAACAGTACATTGGGCCTTAGGAGGATTTTAATGGTGGATATCCAATCACTATTATTTTCCTGTGGTGCGATCGACCTGAGATTTATAGACCTCTCATTTTTTGTACCAAGCTCTAAAATGATCTGTAAAAATGGATGAACGGCATGGATGAAACACATACATCATGTGGGGCCCACAGAGCACTACCGACCACCAGCAACCGGGCTGGTGGCAGGGGGAGTAGCCAATCCGTTGGCCAGAAAATCTCCAAGACTGGAAGATCCTAGCCTTGACAACCATTGTCTGCATTCAACTAAGTAAATGTCTGAGATTGGCTTCTATGATCTTCTGATGTTGGAGATTTTTGATGGGTTCTCGATCAACAGCTTTACCAACCAGACTAATGGTCTGGATCACTGAACTGTTGGCCCACTGGTGCAAACTGGAAAACCCGAGTACAATGTGCATTTCCTCGAGTGGGTCATCAGGGTCACGGTGTTCATGTACCACATCACTTAGTACTATAGGTTCTCAGGTTCCTCAGCCATTTTCATTCTTTGTGCCGGTCCTCTCATCAATGGTCTTTTACTAGAACGATTCCAAAATGCCAAGTGTCATCCAATCGATATGGACCGTTGATTCTCCCCAATTGTACACATGCCTTTCGTTCATGTCGTCGTCAGCGTCCGACGGATGCGTGCGTCTACATGTGATGCCTGTGCGGGACTCGGATTGGGAAGCGGATTGCACGTGATTCCTGTATCCGCGGCTGTGTGGGGCCTACAGAGATGTCCGTGACAAATCCACTCCGTCCATTTGTTTGAAAGAACACAATAAGACGGAATTATAAGAATCAGGAAGATCCACAACTCATGTGGGCCATACTGCGCGAAACAGTGGTGATTGAACGCATGGGGTGACAGAAGTTTTGTAACAGGATGATATTTGTTTCTACGGTTAGAGTGGTAATAACCCTATGAAAGGTTTGGATGGCATATAAACACTGTTGATGCAAAAAACCTGGTGCACCTCCTTCCTCGCCTCCACCTGCACAAGGGAGATGTAAAGGGAACCCTGACTAGAGCTGGTGAACCTCCGATGCTTAAGTCAGTGATTGGACAGGAAAGAAGGTCTTTTTGAGGTGTTTTCTGCGTACCTTTTATCTTGGAGATGTCCTTCTTTTATAGGAATGGGAGGTCCCGTCGTGCAGGGATTCTCTGCCGATAATCTCGGAGATTTGATTTGATTGTAATTTGTTTACGGATACTTCCTGATCCCGAGGTTTTCGGATATGAGAATCCTTCTACAAGATTTCCGAGACGGTATTTATATTTACACCGTCTCTTCATTGTTCGGCTCGGCCTTTGCCGACTCTAGTAAAAGATGAGTCTCGACTAGCTATAAGGATATGGCTTTTTTCCTTCTGTTGGATGAAACAAAATCGGTCTATAACCAATTCCCCTTCTTACTTTGATAGCCGATACTATAATCGACCTAATATGGGTCGGTTTTATGGTTGGTCAGGTGACTTCTAGCTTTCGGACTTTAATTGGTCCCCTTTAGACGTGGCTGGCTCATAATCCGAGTCAACTTTATGTATCTTATATATTTTGCCTATAGCTCTTGACTTTTTAAGTCTCGGTTGGGATTCATTTCCTGCAATTCGAGCTAAGTCTCTTCTTTAGGCTTCGTCTTCTCGGTCTGACCTGTTGCTCCGGACCCTCGGGCAGTGTCAGTAGAGTTGGTCCATTCCATAATCGGGTCTCCGAACTTGTCATATTTTTCCCCAACAGTAAGCCCCCTTACTCCTTGTGTCAATTGTGCTGACGTTGAGGAGTAACAAGTCTCTAAGTCGGTTTGCACTGGAGACCGGAGTTATGATGGAGCATTTAATACTCTTTAGGTCGTTCTCAACCTGCGTTGCTTGAGGCCGCACAAGCGAACAGCCTGGACGCGTGGCGAGGGAGATGATGGTGTCAGTCAGCGTGCGATACGTGTCAGGCGGGGGAGTCGAAACAGGCGTCGATTCAATTCCTCCTTAAATGCCTCTGCCACGTGGCAGGGCTATAAAAGGAGGAGCGGGATGCTTCTTTCGCGCGTTAGCTCCTTCTCCCAATTTCTCTTCTTTGTTGTCACCATTTTCTCCACTGTTTTCATCTTCCTTTTCCTTTTTGTTTCCCTGTCAGTGTGCTTTTCGCATCTTCGTTGAGTTTTCTCTCCCTCCATTTCCTTTTCAATCTTAATGGCAATGCATTCATAAAGTCTCCGGGAGGGGATTTCTGGTGATGAGGACGAAACGAAACATCTCTGGAATGTCTCGGAATCGCCCTCATTGTTGTCGGAGATGGCGATTAGCGATATGAAGCTTTCTAGTTCTCTGAAAGAATGTCTGGGATTTCAGCGGAACGTCCTGCTTCGGCAGGTCCTTCTGGCGGAGGCATGTCACTGACGACTACCCCTAGGAGGCCTAATCCTCCTGGGGAAGACTTAGAGGAAGAGGATGAGGAGTTTGAGGAAACCACTAAGCCGGTTCCTCTTAAAAGATCGGTACGGGCCGTTGAATCAGCAGATGAGGAAGGGGAGGCTACCGAGGGAGGGGAGGCCGAAGACGAGCAGAGGGGTCCGGTCCCTTCGATCTTAACTTAGGCGGACTTGGACAGAATTCGAGTTGGGTACTATGTCCTCGACACAGTTATTCTTCGTCTCCCCCTCCCGAGTGAATTACCCGACCATCCTCCTGCTAGGATGGTCGCGATTTTCCAAGTCGCTATGCAATGTTGCTTGTGTCTGCCCCTTCAACCCGTTGCTCGGGATTTTCTTTCTTGACTCCGAATCGCTCCCGAGGAGATAGTTCCGAACGGGTGGAGGAACTTGTTCGGGTGTTTGGTGCAGTCGGTTAACTTCGATTCCTCTATTTGTACCAAGTACGGCCAAACCCTCCTACTTCTTGTGCTCAAGGTCGGTTCTTTGATAACCGACCCTCCTACCTCCAACAAACACTGGAGAGAGAAATGGTTCTGGGCTTGCGGTCCCTGGGAGACTGTCGAGTCTGGACTCTTCGAACCTCGTGTTCCTCAGGCGTTCTCTGAAGTAAGTGATTCGGCGTGTCCTTTCTCTGTATTTTCTTGCTATGATATTTCTGAGTCTAACTGAATGTGTTCTGCAGATACTCCCAAGAAAAGGCCGAAACTAGAAGCCGGTGCTCTAGCTCGGATTAAGGATCTGAAGGCGTTTAGTCTGGAGGATCGGTTTTGGAAGACACTTCTTCAGCTAGAGCATCTTCTTCTCTCGGGCTTAGACAGGTATCCCCTGATTGTTCTGATGCATTCTTCCTTATTTTTATTTAACTCTGTGCTTTGTCTAATACAGAGATGGCTGAAGCTCGGCCCCTTCTAAAACCAGCTTCCAAGATGAAGGCTCCTCTAAGGTTGGCGCTTTTGCCGGAGACTCGGCCTTTGAAGAAGCCAAAGATGTCTCCAAAGGCTAAGGGGCCATCTGCTCCGGTTGCCCCTACCTTGGTCATCCTGACCGTGGTCGTACTTTCTGACCCAGAAGAGAGGGCGGAAGAGGACACGGTTCTTGCCGAGTCCCAGGTGGCTCCTGAGCCAGGACCCATTGTAGAGCGGGTCTCGGAACTGAGAGAGGAGCAGAGAGGGGAGACCTCAGGGGGGAGATGACTCAACAGGAGCCTTCGCTCCTTTAGCACGATGTGTCAGCCATGGTCCCTTGGGCCATCTCTCATGGGGGAGAGAAGGATTATGCTGGCTTCCTTAGCTCCCCCTCGAGGCGGGTTCTTGCTCACGTGGCGAAGGTGCTGCTTGAGGTAACGTCTTTGGTCTTCGTTGTCTTAAGTAGCTTCTTGGCGACTTAATTCTGACCTTAAGTTTTCTTTTTGCAGTTTACCCCTTGCGTGTTAGGGGTAGCTCGGATCTTGCTGATGATGAGAAGCGAGTCGCTGAGCTGGAGGCACAGCTTGAAGGCGCTATGACTCAGGTCGGCTTTCTATCGGGCGATTTGGGTCTTGCCAGAAAGGCTTCCGAGGATGCCAAAGCCGAGTGTGCCCGCGTGACCTTGCTAATGAAAGAGGCTCAAGAGGAGAGTCGGTGAGCCCTTCAAGCTCATGCCTCCTGCGGGGATAAGCTAGCCCGAGTCAAGGCTAAGGCCAAGGCAGCCATTGAGCAGACCAAAGATGAGGACAATGACCAAGTCATTAAGGCCTTTCTTGAGTCCCAAGAGTTTTCTGATGAGAGGGACCGTTTGTATCAGAGTGGGTACACAGCTTGTATCCAGCTAATGAAGCAATCTTTTCCTGACTTGATCTCTCGGGATTTGAAGAAGATGCTTCTGGGTCTGAAGGTCCAGAGGTCGAGGCTGCCGGGTTTGCTGATGCTGCAGCTGGTATCGAGGTCGAGTCCGAGGTAGCTCCAGAGGTTGCTCCAAGTGGTGGTAGTAGCTGAGTCTGAACGATCTCCTGAGTTAGCTTCTGATGAACCTTGAAGCTTGATTTTTAGCATTCACACCAGCACTTCAAGCAGACCAAGCTTCAAGGTTGGGGCTAGTATGATGTTAAAAGCTTCAAGCATACCGAGTTTTAAGCACTTTAAGTACACTAAGCTTCAAGGCGAACTCGAGAACATCTACAGCCGAAAGAAGACATACCACGTTATGGCCGACTCCTTCTGTTCTTATCTTTATAATTTTGTTAATGTAATGCTGAAGCAAGATGTAATTTGATGTAACAATCGTACTGACGAATAAATATACTTGGTTTTCTTTTATTCATTTTGACTCAGTTTACATGCTTGTCGTCTTTGAGTCTTCTTATGCATTAAGTTGGTTGACCTAAGAGTAGTATATCTTTAAATGCTAAGCATTTTAAGGGTGAGGTAGCAATCGCCCGGTTAGGTCTTCCAATCGATACATTCTAGGTCGGATGGTGCTTGAGACAACATAGGGTCTTTCCCAATTGGGTCCTAGTGTGCCCGCGCCAACTTCCTTGATATTGAGGAATGTTTTTCGGAGGACCATGTCTCCGACTCGAAAATGCCTGACCCTGACTCGAGCATTGTAGAACCGAACTACTTGTTTCTGCCAAGCCACCATTCGTAGCCGAGCTCTTTTCCTTTGTTCATCCACAAGATCGAGTCCGAGGGTTAGAGGTTCTTCATTATCCTCTTCATTAAACGAACTGACTTGGGCTAAAGGCAATTCGATCTCGACTGGGGTGACGGCTTCTGAGCCATAAGTAAGGGAGAAGGGAGTTTCTCCCATAGCGGTTCGAACTGTGGTTCGGTATGCCCACAGTATTTTCAGGAGTTCTTCAGCTCATGCTCTTTTGGCTCGGTCGAGCTTGGTTCAAAGATACTGTTTGATGATCTTATTGACCACCTCTACCTATCCGTTTGTCTGAGAATGATGGGGCGATGAGTACACATTTCTGATCTCGAGATTATCGTACATCTTTCGATAGTTCCTATTGTCGAACTGCTTCCTATTGTCAGTAATAATAGTCCGGGGTATCCTGAACCAACAGACAATGTTTTTCCTTATAAAGTCCGTGATTTTCTGTTTGGTTATCCTCGCCAATGGCTTTACCTCAGCCCATTTTGTGAAGTAGTCCACTGCTACGACAACAAACTTAGTCTGGCCTTTCCCCATAAGGAGTGGTCCAATGATGTTAATTCTTCATTGTGCAAAGGGCCAAGGACCAATTATAGGAGTCATCTCCTCTGGGGGTTGCCTCGGAATGGCAGCGAACCGTTGCCATTCGTCACATCTTTAGATAAGCTTACGAGCGTCGTGCTGGATGGTCTGCCAGTAGTATCCTTGGCGTAAGACCTTGTGCACGAGTGATCATCCTCCTGAGTGATTTCCGCAGATACGTTCATGAATCTCCCGCAATACATAATCAGCTTCGTTATGATTTAGGCATCGTAGCAAGGGAGCGAAAAATCCTTTCTTATATAATACTCCATTGAGTATGGTATAACGAGAGGCTCATATCTTTAATCGTCGGGCCTCGGCATGATCTTCAGGCAATTCTCCACTGCTGAGATAATGGACGATCGGGTCGAGCCAAGTAGGTTCCGAATCGATTGCATGTACGGTTGAGCTAACCGGATCATCAATACTCGGTTTAATAATGTACTCGATCGGGATGGACCTAGGTATGTCGTCCGCGTCGGCAGAGGCAAGTTTTACCAAAAGGTCGGCTTTAGCATTTTCTGCTCGAAGTATCTGAGTGACGATACATAGCCGAAAACTTTCGATTAACTCTCGAGCTTTCTTCATATATGCTTTCAGCTGCTCTTTTCATGTCTGATACATACTAGTGACCTGATTGACGACTAATTGCGAATCACTGAAGACGTTAAGATAAGTAACACCCAAACTGGCTGCGAGTCAAAGGCCGAGCAATAAGGCTTCATATTCTGTTGTATTGTTCGAGGTTTGAAATCTAAGTCTTAAGGCATACTGCATGTAGGTTTTATTAGGAGTTTCCAGGATGACTCCTGCCCCACTTTCCTTAGAGTTGGAGTAGCCGTCGACATACAGCTTCCAGGGGATTGGGTCGGGCACTGACTCGGGAGAAGTGGTCGTTGATTCCTCAATAGGCTCGGTAGTATGCTCAGTCATGGGATTGGCTTGTGGTGTCACTTCAGCAATGAAGTCGGCCACGACTTGCCCTTTAATTGCTACTTTCGGCTTGCATTGAATGTTGAATTCGTTGAGTTCGATTGCTCACTTTTTAAGTCAGCCGGATGCTTCCGGTTTCTGAAGGATCTAGCGCAATGGGAGGTCGATCATAACGATAGTGGTATGAGCTTGAAAGTATGGCTGAAGTCGTCGTGAGGAAACTACTAGGACTAAGGCCACTTTTTTAAGGAGTAGATATCTTGTCTCTGCCAGTAATAGTGCTTTGCTGATGTAATAAACCAGTAGTTGCTTACCTTCATGCTCTCGTATCAGCGCCGAGCTAACCGCTGCGTCGGACATAGTGAGATATAACAGCAGAGCTTCCCCTGGCTCGGGTTTCGATAAGAGAGGTGGAGATCCGAGATAAGACTTCAATTGCTGGAACGCTGCTTCGCACTCTTTCGTCCAATCCACCGTTTGTCGACCCTTCAGTTGTTTAAAGAATGAGAGGCATTTCTCGGTAGTTCGGGAGAGGAAGCGGTTGAGTGCAGCTACTCGTCCGGTCAACCTTTGTATGTCCTTAATTATTTTCGGAGACTCCTTGTCGTGCAATGCCTTGATCTTCTCCGGATTTGCCTCGATCCCTTGTTGGCTAACCAGGAATCAAAGGAACTTTTCCGAGCTCACGCCAAAGGCACACTTGCTCGGATTCAACTTCATTTGGAACTTGCGTAAGATCAGGAACATTTCTTCTAGGTCGGCTATATGGTCGGCCGTGTGTATGATTTTTACGTGCATGTCGTCAATGTATACTTCCATGGTCCGGCCGATTTGCCGAGAAAATATTTTGTTCACTAATCTTTGATAAGTGCCCCAACATTTTTTAAACCAAACTGCATCACACGGTAACAATAAAGACCTTTGTCAGTGACAAAGGTGGTCTTAGATTTATCAGATTGATGCATTACAATTTAATTGTATCCTGAATAAGCATCCATAAAGCTAAGGAGTTCATGTCCAGACGTGCTATCCACCAACTGATCAATCCTCAGAAGAGGAAAACTATCCTTTGGACAGGCTTTGTTTAGGTCGGTATAGTCAATACAGACTCGCCACTTCCCATTGGCTTTCTTCACAAGTACGATATTAGTTACCCATTCTGGGTAGTATATCTCTTTTACAAATTTGGCCTTGAGGAGCTTGCTGACCTCTTCTTCAATGATAGCATACCTTTCAGGGCCGAGTGGGTGTCTCTTCTGTCGGATCGACCGGTAATTCGGATCGATGTTGAGTCGGTGAGTTATCACCGAAGGATCGATCCCTGACATATCCTCATGACTCCATGCAAATACATCAGCGTATCCTCGAAGCAGGGCTATCAGATTATCTTTCAGGGGTGATTGCAGAGACGAGCCAATTTACACCATTTTAAATTCATCTGTCTCGACCAAAGGTACTGAGATAAGGTCTTTCACCGGTTGTCCTCATTCGTGGGTTTCGACCAGAGGATCCAGTGACTTGATCATGGATAACTCGGCTGAATCTTTTATTGCTGTCGCGTAGCAACGTCTTGCATCTCGCTGATCTCTTTTGACGACTCCTACTCCCGACTTAGTCAGGAATTTCATGGAGAGGTGGTAAGTAGATACAACGGCCTGGAGGGGACTTAGAGAGGGTCGGCCAAGTATAGCATTGTAAACGGACGACTGATTGACTATTAGAAAGTCAACCATTATTGTCGCCTGATGTGGAGGGTTTCCTGCAGTAAGAGGCAACAAGATGATTCCTTCAGGGAGTGTCTGTCCACTTGAGAATCCGATCAATGGGGTATGAACCGGACGTAATGCAGATCGTTCAACTCCCATTTTGTCGAATGCTTAAGTAAACAGTACATCTGCAGATGACCCTGTGTCGACAAGTATGTGGAACACCCTACGGTTCGTGATGGTGAGAGTGATGACTAATGCATCATCGTGGGGATAGTGAATGCCTCGAGTATCTTCGTCGGTGAATGAGATACAATATTTTTCTCTTCTTTTCTTTTGAAAGCCCAACTATGATCAGGATCTCGGACTCGGGTCGACTGATGCTCCTGGCGTGATTTTTCCGAACATTGTTTGAGTCACCTCCGCCTCAGGGACCACCGACAATAGTTCGGATTTCCTCCGTGGGTCGGTTGTCACCCAGGCGTTCTTCCGCCGTCCTAGTTCTTTCGATGTGTTCTCTGAGTCAGCCTTCTCGGATGAGTCTTTCAATCTCTTCTTTCAGATGAAAACAATCATTTGTACTATGCCCATGATCGTGATGATAGTGGCAATACTTATCTTTATTTCGTTGGTTCGGATTGCTTTGGAGTTTATCTAGCCAATTGATGAATCCCTCACTTTTAATCTCCATCAAAACCTGCTTTTGAGGTTTGTTGAGTGAGGTATAGGTTGAAAACTTTTGGTTAGGTGGTTTTCCCGATTTACGTTCATCGCGCGTCCGGTTGTCCTTGCGCTTTTTCCCTCCAGCCAAGTCAACTTCCTTTTTAGCTAACTCTTTGGCTGGGGATTTTGCACTCTGCACGGCCTCACGCAAATTCCGTGTTTCCTTGGTGTCTGCGTACTTATTCGACCGAGTCATGAACTCAGCCAGAGTCATAGGCGAATTCTTGTCCAGGGATGCTAGAAACAGCTTGTCCCTAACGCCTTGTATGATTGAATTGAGTGTTGTCTCCTCTAAATGTTTTCGAACTTGGAGTGACTCAAAATTGAAACGCTTGATGTAGTCTTTCAGTAGCACTTCCTCCCTTTGAACTATGTTGTTCAGATGCGCAGGGGGCTTCAACTTCTTCTTCCCACCAATGAAATTGGTGAGAAATGCATCGCTAAGCTCCGCAAACGAGCTAATGGACTTTGGTTTCAGCTGTTTGAACTAAAGTTTAGATACGTCGGCTAAGGTGAGGGAAAAAGCTCGGCACATCATGACATTCAAGGCATCATACAACTCCATGTACGTTCGAAAGCATTCGATGTGTTCAGTTGGGTCGATTTTACCGGTGAAAGGTGTAATCTATGGAAGACGAAACCGTTCCGGTAGCCGAGCCTGCATTACTTCCTCCATAAATGGAGACGCCTTTGTTTCGGGCCTGATTTGATGTGCATCCCGACTTTACTTCATGTCCATAATTTTTTCCCACACTTCTCTCCTGAAGTCCTGGAGGTCGGCTTTCCAGGGCTCGTTGCTTTCTACCATTCCTTCAACCGGAGGTCAGCCGCTCCTCCGCCAATATATCTCGTGACGGAGATCAGTGGGGGGCAGCACGACAGTCGCGGAATGAGCAGGCACTGGCTCGGACGGACTGTGAGGCTGACTTCGCTAAGGGATCGATCGCGGAGCGATAGGTTCAGGGTCGACGACTTGTCGCGGGACGTTTGTCGCCTGACCATAGGGCTGAACTTGCTGCCGATGCATCTGCTCCAACATTTGTTTCATAACGTTTATGTTGGACCTGAGTTCCTTGACCTCTTTATCCAATCGCCCATTGCCTCGGTTCCGCTGGGTATTTCTTGTCGCAGCAAAGGCTGTTGGATGAGGAGCAGAATTCTGGCGATTGTCAGGTTGATTCTGAGCTCCTTAGGCTGCGTTCGCACCTGGTGGCCCAGTGACAACGGCCTCATTTGACTCTTCTTGGACCGTTCTTCTAGTTCTCGCCATTAGAACGCGTTTACAGCGTTTGGATAGAGCATAGAAAATGACTTTTTGTACCGTTTCTCTCAGATGGCACCAATCTGTTGATGCACCTCCTTCCTCGCCTCCACCTGCACAAGGGAGATGTATAGGGAACCCTGGCTAGAGCCGGGGAAACTTCGATGCTTAAGTCAGTGACTGGACATGAAAGAAGGTCTTTTTGAGGTGTTTTCTGCATACCTTTTATCTTGGAGATGTCCTTCTTTTATAGGGATGGGAGGTCCCGTCGTGTAGGGATTCTTTGCCGATAATCTCGAAGATTTGATTTGATTGTAATATATTTACGGATACTTCCCGATCCCGAGGTTTTCAGGGTCGGGAATCCTTTTACAAGATTTCCAGGACGGTATTTATGTTTACACCATCTCTTTATTGCTCGGCTTGACCTTTACTGACTCTAGTAAAAGATGAGTCTCGGCTGACTCCAAGGATAGGGCTTTTTGCCTTCTGTCAGATGAAACAGAATCGGTCTATAACCAATTCCCCTTCTTACTCTGATAGCCGATACTATAATCGACCTAATATGGGTTGGTTTTATGGTTGGTCAGGTGACTTCTAGCCTTCGGACCTTAATTGGTCCCCTTTAGACGTGGCTGGCTCATAATCCGAGTCAACTTTATGTCTTATATATTTTGTCTATAGCTCTTGACTCTTTAAGTCTCGATCGGGATTCATTTCCTACAATCCGAGCTAAGTCTCTTCTTTAGGCTTCGTCTTGTCTTGGTCTGACCTGTTACTCCGGACCCCCGGGCAGTGTCAGTAGAGTTGGTCCATTCCATAACCGGGTCTCCGGACTTGTCATATTTTTCCCCAACAAACACCATTGTCAGATCAAAGAAGGTTTCAACGGTGTACGTTTCTGCCTGAATTTAGGGTCTTTATTATTTTTAGAATTATGTCCTATTGTGGTTTTTCAAAACATATGGACGAAGTAGATTTGTCACGGACATCTCTGTGGGCCCATGCAGCCTCGGGTACACGTATCACTGTGCCCTGTCCGCTTCCTTGCTATTAGAGCTAGACACGAGATGACTCAACTTGGGCAATCCGCTCCCTTGTTATTAGAGCTGGACACGAGATGACTGAACTTGGTTAATTCGACTCCTCGTTTAGACCGACTCGACCTGAACTGAATGGGCGAGTCAATCTTAAATAAGTATGCTTTGTCCAATCCGAACTTAAACCGAGTTGAGTATGAGGAACTCAATATCATGACCTGACTTGACTCGAAACCTGACTTGTTCATATTCGTTTTGATCCAAAACTCGACTCGACTCGGGTTCGGATATATATGGAAAAGGTTCTATGCGGTCGAGCTCATGGGAACTTCCCATGAGGTCGAGCCGTGTGGGCCCCACCATGATGTATGTTGAATATCAACACCGTGCATTTGATGGGTCCCCTTTAAATTATGGGATATCCCAAAAATCAGCTGTATATAGAACTTAAGTGGGCCATACTATCTAAAATCATGTGAAGACATGCCTAAAACATATAAAAACACTTGGTAGGGTCTACCTAAAATTTGGATGGGTCTGAACTTGGTCCAACCCCTCATCCAAGTGGGACACACATAATGGATGGGTTGGATTTGTGAACCACATCTCGGTGGGCCCAACAAATGATTATGAATGTTTTCATGGAGAGTAACCCCTCTCAACTTTTGCATGTGGTGTGGCCAACACAAGTCACGGATTGACTTGGTTTTTAAGCCCTAGGCCCACCATGGAATGGTGCATCTGATTGATGGTGTTGATGTTCGACACGCATCACGGTGGGCCCACACAGCTCGACCTCATGAGAAGTTCCTATGTGCTCGACCCCATAGAACCTTTTCCCTATATATATATATATCATAATTTTCATTACTCTCTAACCCTACTCGTCGCACCCAATCCGATCCTAAACTCTCTCTCTCTCTCTCTCTCTCCTTCCCTCCCTCAACCTCCTCCCCCAAGCTCGACAACCACCCACCATCACCATAGCCCTCTCTCTCTCTCATCTCTAAAGCCCGGGCTGTGAGGTCCGTATCATAGACCACACCGTTCTGTAGGCTTTCACGATCCTCCCGGTCGAATTTCGATGACCCATGATGCATAGATAGCAGTTACGCTCGACCCTGAGTCGTATCCCGTATTCCAGAGTCGGTTCGACACGAGACTTGTATACTTGCGACCGCGCCATCGCCGCGGTTCCAACGCCGCTTCTCGCGCGTCAAGGCGATACTTGGGCCAGGAGATGTGGGCCCGCGTTTAGTTTCGAAAAAAATGCCGCACATTTGCAAACCCAAGAGAAATATGTCAAATTAATCACATCACTAGTCAAAATACAACACCCATCCCTAAGTATAACTGCCCTCTCCAAAGTCAACTCTCTCTCTCTCTTACAAGCAAGTACGCCCATCTCTCACCCATCTCTCTCTCTCTTACAACCTCTCTCTCTCTCATCTCTCTCTCCCTTGTTCTCCAAGCAAGCCACATCCAAGCTTCCATGAGAGAAGCTAGTATGGCCCACCTTCCTACCTCTCATCTCCACCATCCAAAGTCCATCTCGACCGTTGAATCGCACCCCTTGGAGCTCTAGAGGCTATAGTTAGAAGAAAGAAGTGGAGATCAAAGGTGGGTGTTTCTAGAGTATATCTTGACCTTTGGATCCTAGTGGTACCCGTTTTGATGTATGTGTTATAGATCCTAGAGGGGCTCATAGTGGCGAGGTCCCTCCACCATCCGATCTCTCTTCTTCTTCTCTCTCTCTCTCTCTCTCTCTCTCTCTCTCTCCCTTTTCTGCTTTTTTAATGTTGATGATGCTTGTGGCCCACCTAATGACGTGTTGGGGGCCAGGCCGTCCAAGGCATGGACGTGGCCTACCTTGATGTAAGATCCACACCGTCCAGTAAATCTGGACGGTGAGACCCACCTCGTGCATATGTTTTATTCAGGCCGTCTAGCGGGCCTACCTTGATGTGTGGTGTCCTCACCGTCCAAGCTGATGGGACAGTGGGACCCACCAGATGTATTTTTTTATATCCAACACCGTCCATCCATTGTATCCACGCTGTCCGTCTGATGGGCCACATCATGATATATGTATTTCTTCCATGCTGCACAACAGCACGTGTGGCCCACCTTGAAGACATGTGCATCCAGCACGTGGACCCCACCTTGATGTATCCATCCTATATCTAAACTGTCCGTCCAGCGTCCAAAGGTCTGGACGCTGGACCCTTTTCAAACAATAAAATAAAATAAAATATTAAATAATATTATATTATATATGTGATATATATATATGTATATGTTTGTGGTGGGCCCCATGTGCCCACCTGCTGGACGATTGGCTGGTGTACGCTGGCCAGCAGCCAGCTATGTAGCTGCTTTAATCCACGCCGTCTATCCCTGGGACGGTGGGACCCAATCGCACGTGTGGGGTCACCACCGTCTAGGAATGTGGACCCCACATGATGCATGTGTTATACCCATACAGTCCAACCATCTGTAGATAGCCCACATGATGTATATGTTTAATCAATACCGTCCATCCAACAACAGATAGCTGCTGGACTGATGTCAGCAAGTTCTGTGGGTCCCATCTGGACCGTGGACACCCACCCTGATGTATTTATTTCATCCACACTGTCTAGATTGTATTGGACGGTGCCGGACAGTGTTTGGACGGTGTTGTCCAATGTTTGGACAATGCTGATTTACATAGACAATGTTTGGGCGGTGCTGATCATCATTAGGGTGTCATGTGCCCCATAGAATGATAGTGTACAGTGATACACATGTTGCACCTGCAACTATTGAAATGATTTTAGATGTAATCCAAGTTCCCACTTGAGGCCCCACTTTGATATACTTGTGGCCCATCTGTGAGGCCAACCTGATATATTTGTAGCCCATCTATGAGGCCCATTAGTGCGGCCCACTTGATGTATATGATGCCCATGTGCAAGGTCCACCTGTGATGTATATTAGGCCCATGTGTAGGGCCCACCTATTGTATATTTGAAGCCCATGGGTTGTGGCCCATCGTTATGTATTCGAGGCCCATGGGTAAGGCTTGATGTGATGTATTTATGGCCCATATGATGAGGCCCATTAAGATGTATTTCTGGCCCATGTGACGCGACCCATGTGATGTGTATTAGGCTCATGTGATGTTTGAGGCCCTTGTGTAAGGCCCGTTATGATTGTATGGGGCCCATTAAAATGGTATGCGGCCCATTATGTTATAAATGAAGCCTTTGTGTGAGGTTGTGGGCCCAATATACATTTAGCTCTATGGGGGCCACTCCTTGGGAGCGATCATGGTTAAATGTCCACATTGATGGGAGATGATGGTTAAATGTCTACATTGTCACCTTTCCTTAGGCCCTTTGTTAGGCTAACTATCGATTCTGATTGTCGAGGCTGATTCCGATTGTCGAGGCCAGTTGTTGATACCGATTATGAGTATATGACAACATAGCATTATGATACATGGTCATACGCATCATCTGCATGTTTATTATGAGATGTGGTTGACCATTGCTTATGTTATTAGGCAGGTTGTTATGAGACTCCCCGATAGGCGAAGATTGTCTCACATGAGCGCATGGTATGCGCAGGATTCATGTATGACTGGATTGTATAACTCATGCATCTTCTATTGTGTGTTGTGATTACTATACGCCCTAGTGACATCAGGGCTATAGTCTCCACAGGCATGTCGTGGATGGCTAGATGGGACACCGAAAATATTTGGTTCGATCATTTGGGTACTTTAGATGTTCGTGGGTGAAAGTCCTTAAATCTCTATAGCCAGGAGACACTCCAACATTTAAACCAAGTGGATTACACAAGCGCACAAGTGCCGAATACTAGTAGGCCACATCTCCCACTGTGTCGTTGTTGGTTGGAAGGGGGTGTAGCCTTATCTGCCCGATTTGTAGTGGAAAAAGCTAGGCTGAGTTTGACTAGCTCATAAAAGGGTCTGCTATCGACGTGCCAGGTAGGTATTGGTGAACTACTGGCCAGGCAGATAGTGAGGTCTCTTCCACTCACCTGGTTGCTCGTGATGGAGTGACAATCTGGTTTAGAGTGTACGGTACTGATACGTGGACTTATTGAGCAGGAGTTGCATATTCATTCATTCACTATCCACTAGGGCTAGTGGTGCGCAACTATTTGTTACATGTACCTCACAATGGCTAGGATTTCAGTTGGGGCCGCGCGACTAACTTAAGATCAGGAGTCTACCACATTAAGTCTGACTATCTAAATTTAGGTATGAGACTGGTTTGGATAGAAGTCCCTTGTGATGGACCCCCATAGCTTATGATACTATGTACTATCATCCTGACTTCACTCCAGCTTGGTCATTTCATTCGCACCGCATATTACATTGCATCCGCAACATTTAGCATTTCGGGTTGCCATGTTTCTGCATTGATATGGCCGTTAGCATTCATGCCTTGCATCGCATAGCTTTGGATGGCTGATGACACTCATGGACTGGTCAGTATTTTCGCTTACTCTGATACCGTATGATTCATGATCTTGCCAGCATTTTCGATATTGTGTGATTATGACATTGTATTGAATACTTGGCACTTACCTTGTGCACACACTTACACTACCCTCTAAGCTTTCTATAAGCTTATGCTCGATAGATGCGTGCAGATGACGTTAGGTTGCAACAACGTTGAGCTTGGACCATGCAGCGGTCTTCTGGAGATTTGATTTTCGATATATGTATTTCCCTTTTAGCATTGTATTCAAATGTTTATATTAGTGGATATGTGATAATGATATTGCCTTTGTGATTTAGGTAAACTTGTGGTTATGCTTATTACGACTTAAATGTATATTGGAAAATCTTCCATGTAGGATCCCAGGATCGGAATCTGGCATATGGACACTAGGAGCTAAGAATGGATGGAGGCTATCGGCACCAGATTTGGCGATCGAGAATTTTATGAGCCCGGTTTCTGAGTTTGGGGAGTGACACGGGCCCTGACAGCCGCTTGTCTTGAGCTTGGTAGCATCGTAGCAGCTCGCCCGGACGATCTGCACCCACCCGTCCACCTAACTCTGCCTAATCAAGGTAATTTAATAAGTTTTATTTTATTAGTTTTTACTTTGGGAGGCTTTGTGAAATTGGGGTTGGGTATGGTTAAAATTGGATGCGTTTGAGCTGGGTGTGATGTGTGTCTAGGCTGACTCGGGTGTAGCCATGTAAGTGCTATGTTTTCTAGCTCCTATGATTGTCAAATTTTGTAGTGTCAAAACCTCTTGAAATCTATGTCTTGTGTAGCGCATCTACATATTCAAAACTGTGCTTCTCATGTACAAGAACAAAGGTCTTTACCTTAAGAACTTCAAGTGCAAGTTACATGTTCATGTTCAAGTACAACACCAAGTATGAATTCAATCTTTCAAGCTTTAATAGTTCAAGTTTTCAAAGCTTCGTCCAAGTCAAGACAAAGTTCTTTACTTTAAACCTCAAGCTCAAGCTTCAATGTTAGTCATATTCAAGCTTCAAAAGTCTCAAGTTCAAGCTTCATCATCTCAAGCTTCGTGAACTTTAAAGAACCACTATTAACTGAAGCAAAAGAAGATTCAATGTTCACATCATGTATAAGGTTTGAATGACCCTAGATTGACCATAGGGTAGGTCATTTTAAATACATAATTTAAATTGGGTCATTTTATAAGTGCATAGTCTGTTTTTCGACTAGTCTTAGACTAAGTTCGACTAGTCCTAACATTGGCTCGACTAGTTCAAGAAATTTCGACCAGTCCTACGTTTGTTACTCATTTTCTAGATTTTTTGTTAAAGCCTCGACCAATCCTGGAGATTACTCGACTGGTCATGTGAACAGTGCTTGACCAGTCCTGCAGGCTCGACTCAAAGTCCAGCAACTAAATTGAGTTCCACACGACCAGTCGCGGACATGACTTGACTGGTCGAGCAGGCCCTTTGACTAGTCGTGGAACGGTCTTATCTATGGCGCCCAAATTTTCAAAGTTTGATATCCACCCGAATCGATTCAAGTAAAATAAATAGATCACGCTTTGATATCCAATTCAACCAAAATCAATACACCGCTCTTAGAGATAAGTTAGTAATATTCTTAAGTTATCTAGTTTTTATTTCATATTCTCTTTAATTAGCTTTTTGCATTTGATTTTGTATTATGCATTCTAATTTTATTTGAAAGAGGGATTGAAGTATTCCCATTTCTTGGAATCAAAATCAAATCAAGCTAGCCCAAGGTGATTTAATTTAAAATCAATTTAGAACTTAGAACCGTTTCATAAGTGAGTGTGAACATTGAACATCTACGTTGAACTTCTACTCCGAATTGGTTCTTTCAGGTTGCATCAAAAGGAGAATGTCCAGATAAGTATTTTACAGTTTTGTAAATTCATTGTCTTGGTTTCATTGAGATTGTGCCAGAAAAATCTCATTCTTTTGGTTGTCTAAGGTGATCCAAAAAAGTCAGAGTGTGGGGTTTTTGAATTGTGTAAGCCCACTTGAAAGACACAATTGTGAGGGTTTTAGGTGAACCTTGAAAAACCTATTTTCATAGTGAACGCTAATATCCACTGTGTGAGGATATTAGGAGTGGAGTAGTTGTGTGGCCTTTTTTTAAAACAGTTGGTGTACACACAAGCGAACCATTATAATTTCTGGTCTTGTGGTGATTGATTGAATATTTCATTTTATGGATGCTGTAATTTTCCTTTATGCATTTATGGAGAATGTTGTAATTTCTTTTATGCAAGTATGAGAATGTTGTAAGAACTTAGTTATTTCCTTTGCTATTTATTTCTTTATTCCTCTATACATATGATGATTTTATGAAAAGCTTACTGTTTTTAGTATAGAAAAAGGACCTTGGGTTAGTTGGAAAGGCACTCAGGCCTGACCTATTAATACTTGTACATATGATGGAGATCAAAGATCGAGGCCATTCCTCTAGAAAATTCTATAATTGTGGGCCACATCTTAAAATACCACAGGTCACGGATCCCAACGACCATACAAAGGTGAGATAGAAGAAACAATCTAGATTTTAACAAATACATAGGAAATGTGCATGCATCCTATTAGATGTTATCTACCAAATGAATGGTCTATATCATCATATTCTTAGGATTAGATTGATAATCTAACATGTTTGATTTCATAGCTTTTGATGGGCCGAGTGAGGTTAGCCAACCTCTTTAACATCTAAAATGCTCCAAAACTTAGCACCTGAGTATGAAGACCCAGATTTTGAATTCGAGGGCATTAACCAAATAATAATTAGGTGCACCAACAATGGTAACACCCCGACTTTCGCCACTCGAGAGTGATATTCTCATGACGGAAACCCAAGTGTCACATAGTATGAAATGCCATATGTGGGTGTGATTCTCACGCTTCTACAAATCATATTTAAAATTCTCATAAATCAAAGTTCGTCATACAAACAGTGGGTATCAATGATGAGTAAAGATAACTAAACCATAGAATATTAGGGTAAATATCCAAAAATATACAAGTCCAAAAGGTGCCCATGGGGACCATACAAACTATAAACAACCCATTGCATGATATATATATATATATATATATATATATATATATATATATATATATATATATATATATATATATATATATATATATATATATATACGACAAAAGGAAAAGTCTGAAATTCTATCAGCTTATGCTCATATAACTCAACCACCCTAGCGATAGGCTCCACAACGCCATGCTGCTCTTCTACATCTACCTGGATATCTACATACTCCTTGGCACGATCTACGCCTGCATCAACCAGTTGATGTAATTGCACATAACATACATCAATGGCCAACTAAAGCAGTGAAAAATCTCTCCATGATTACATTGTCGATATATTAATTAGGTATAGTTTCAAATAGAAAACATACAACACAAGACAATCATAATGTTGTTTTCTTTAAATGTATGGATGCATGAAAATACTCATCGCACTGGGATGCACATCCAATTGGGCCAAATGCAAGAGATCGAGCCTTTCAAATAGTCAACCCATCTCACAGTAAATGGGTTGTTTGAATAGTGGTCTAGTACCTAGTGAAAGTACTCAAAGGTAAGTGCTAATACAACATCTAGTCACCCCATAACGCCCACATGCCATGAATATATGATTAATCTAACGTTTATTAGTCTAATTCGCAAACAGTCCATTTATACAAGCCTCTTCAACTAGTGGCTCATCTTTATCCAATGAGTAGACCCTACCATCACAATATATATATATATATATATATATATATATATATATATATATATATATATATATATATATATATATATATATATATATTCACAAAAGGGTTCCTTCCAATAAAAACTAGCAAGGCAGTCTACAAAGGCACAATAATTCACAAAGATGGTATGTCTACAACCCAATTTCCATTTAATTCAAAATGCAAGGTAATCAATAGTTTGAGGCACAATCTCATATATGCGTGACAATTATATGAATCGTAAACGGGATAGCTCGGGTCACATGAGTCAATTCACAATTGCCCATAATCCTAGTGCATATCACAAGTGAATTCCAATTGTTGGGATCTGCGATTCCAACTATTTTAACATACTAACATCCAAATCCCACACTAAATCTTATTATAGGGCATGCTCATGTAAATACTACTAGGCAAATATTATATTTAAGCATGCTACGAGATAACATAAAATTTTTAGTACATTACATACATGAATTACACTAAATTAAGGCATGTTATAATTTAGGTTCATGTGAATCATACAGAATATGAGATACATTTTTTTTAATGATTTGAAGTATGTTAAAGAATGCATGTGTGTGAATCAACCTAGGCAGGGTATAAGCATGTTATGTGCTCCTATGCAGGAATAATCCTCAAATTAACATATGTAATAAAGAGTGTGCATGTGTGTGAATTAACCGAAGAAATAGGCTAAGCATGCTATGTGTCAGGTT
This sequence comes from Magnolia changhungtana, assembly GCA_030180095.1. Lineage (NCBI taxonomy): Eukaryota > Viridiplantae > Streptophyta > Magnoliopsida > Magnoliales > Magnoliaceae > Magnolia > Magnolia changhungtana. The sequence continues at coordinate 1,830,164 of JASAUF010000647.1, read as the reverse complement.
AAGGAGTTCTAAACATATTAGATACTATAAAGTAATTGTTTACAACCTCAAGTGTAGGGTCGCGATGTAGTAATAATCTCGGTAAGACCGAGGTCAAATCCACAGGGATTGAAACTTGTACGTTTCTGAAATTAACTAGAAGTAGCACTAGAAGATGTGAAACTAATTCTGAAGTATTTGATAGAGTAATTGTGAATAAAGTAATTAAAACTAAGAATTTAAAGGTGGGAACTAGGGTGTCAAGGATCCACTTGTAGTGATCAGGGAACCCTCTTGCTTGATTCAAGTAACACAATTAGAATTAGAGTCCTATCATATTCAATTAGAAAATATATCAATAAAATCAAATCTGAACTTCCATTGACCTAATTCTCAATGAAGGAGAACTATGATAATTGATAGGGATTCCATCATCAAACCATGCCCAGGAGACAATGGTAAACAATAGGATTTACCAATCTCATAATTTCAAAGCAGGAGAATTGTGAAGATTAGGAAGGATTCCATCACCCTACCATGCCCAAGGGATGATGGTGAACAACAAGACTTACTAATTTCACAATTTCAAATTAGAAAAAGAAGATACTTAAAGCTATTGCAGATCTATTGTAATTTGAGTCACAATAAACCATTAAAAACTGAAAGTATTCCTTAAATATCAAATTAGAATCCATGAAGTTCAACATAAACATGAATTAAAGCAATAGAAATATGCCATCATGCTACAAGCTTCACCTCTTAGCCCTAGATGAGGTTTAGCCAACCATAGGCATGATTGGACCAAAGTCTCTTAAGAAAAACATGAACACAACTAATAAAGAAGAAGAAAAACTCTTGGCGACGGCTTCTCCACCCTTTTGCTTCACTCCTTAAACCCTAGAAGATGCTTAGGAACATCCTAGGGAGTCTTATTTATAGTTGTGGAATTCCAACTTTCGTACCTAGTTGGAAAACTCTAGAAACTGCCTCAATTTATGCAGTTTTCCAAAATAGACTTCACTCTGCATAATTTCACAAAATGACCCAGAGTTTCAAACTATGCTTTTTCAGGATGACTTCAGGATTCCTTTTCTTCACTTCAAATCTTTGATTCTTTTCATTTCTCACTTAGTTTTATTGGATCTTTGACATGTGAATTCTTCAATCTTGGTCTCCTAAGATCCATCCCTTACCTTGGTAATTCTTAAGCATCAAATCTATGCTTTTAGCACCCTTTTTAATCCAAGTTCTTAAATTTACCTTGCAACACAAACATGAGTAAAATAAAACATTAAGCATTATCATGTTCATAAAACCAAGATATAAATGAGGGATAATATGAAGTATCCTCAATGTAATAACATTAAATTTAACACATGTTCATACATTACAAGAGTTATAGTATAATTCATAGGTTAATTAACACAATCATTAAATGTTGAGACCATTTCGAGATAAAAAAAATGTCACAGGAAAACTTGAAGCACAGATTCTCACTTTGGAGTCCGAATTCCTCGGCTCGAATGCTACTTAAGTGTAGAAAATTTGGATAGAAAATTCGAACTGTATCTTAGACCGTAATTCTACCATTAATAACTTAGAATTGATCCTGATTAAACATTTAACAAGGGATTATGGCTTTCTAACCTTAATTTGGACAATGCTAAACTTGATTCGACAAATCAGTGCCCGAAATCGGCATACAACCAATGCCTAAACAAAGTCTCTCCCAAATACAGTTCCCACGAGATAAGGGATCACCTCAATCGACTTTAGGGAGCAAAAACCCTAAGATACACAACCCTAATGTTAGGATTTTCAATATATTGAAGGATACAGAAGGTTTTCAACCCTACTAGCTTCAAAACACTAGGTAGTTTGGGAAAGACATAGAAGCAAGGCTAGGGAGCCTCTTACTAACAAATGAAGGGGGTTCTGATCGCCAATCGAAGTTTCTCTGGTCGGGAATGGCACCAAGTAACTCCCACGATCTCAAGTGCGGAGGATCTTCTTCCTCCCTTCCCTTCTCAATTAGTTCTCCTTCTTCTTCTTCTTCTCTTTCTTTCTCTCTCTTCTCTCTTTTCTCTTTCTAGGGTTTTTGGTAGAATGCCCTAATTGAGAGAAAATGGTATTTATACCTCAAGTTTTTCCCAAATCGTGAGGGGTATAAGTGACTTAAACGACCTGTTGATTGGACCGACGATTGCTGTTGGTTAGACCGATAGTGCTCACAACTATTTTAAGCTCTTCCGATCGGTCAAACCGATAGGGTGTCGGTCGGACCAACAGAGTATTGTTCTCACTAGTTTAAGGTTCCAGGGACTGATCAAGCAACTCTATTGAACAACTGTTGTAAAGGGGGCCACTGACCTATATATTTACGGCATAAATGGACCTCTCACATTTGGGGCGAGATGGGGCATGGAACTACTACGGAGATTCTCATTATTTTCATTTCAATTTCTACTAAAAAGAGGAATACATAAAAAAGGTTGATTAGAAACAAATTGTGAAAAGAGGCGATTCATGACTCCAGCATAGAGAGGAGTGCTATGATCCTCAGATTTGATGCTTTTATGTCTCAAAAGAAAAAGCTTTGCTTTGCTTTGCCTTAACTGAGATGGGGGAGAAGGGAGAAGGTGGCCTCCGGTCTTATCTCCACTCCGTATGTTCGCAGCGAAGACTATAAAGTAGATCTTCTCACCAAAGCACTCGCTTGACTCAAAAAGGGAGCGTCCTGTCTTTTTGATGGACAAGCAGTCAAGGAGGCCCCAACTAATGCGGACCTAGTCCAATAGATCTGGGCCTAAACCTACACAGGGCATAACAAAATTGAGCCCCAGGCACATCTGAATCAAAGAAATTCATTCCAGATAGGGAGGATTAGCCTCTTGAATTACGAATCATAAATCGGCCATGAATTTTGATCTAGGATGAGTTATGGGATGCTCGACCTATGAATTTTGACTGGAACAGACCATTCGAGGCCAATCGATCCCTATAAGTGAGCCACACTGCTCCGTTTCGTAAGAAAACAACTCTTTCTTCTTTAAATTCATAATTTTATGAAAAGCTTACTGTTTTTAGTAAGTTTTAAATTAGACATATTTCTTTCATTTTAGGATTTTAGTATGTAATGTCTTTTTAGGATTTGCTTCTCATTGATCATGTTAGGAATCATCAGGCATGGTTAGAATATGACTTAATAATTTTAGTAAAATTTTGAATTTTGGGTAAGTGTGGGTTCTCATAATTAAAGTTTCACCTATAATTTTTAAGTTTCAAGTTTAAAACTTATGCATGTATGTGTGACTGCTTGATTATTTGAAAAATATCTAAGTAACACTTGAGAACATCTAATACTTGAGTATTAAAGGACTTGAAATTATAATATCCCTTCATGTGGATGTAGGTTCGGTAATATCCCCACCTCCCCACCTGTCTCTAGCTAGGAATGAAGAGGGCCTCTATGTTGTATGGGTTTTATCCACATCGTTAATTCATTTTTTTCCATAGGCCACTATGATGTATGGATTTTATCCACACCGTCCATCCAATTTTTTCTTATTATTTTATCCTGTGAGCCTAAAAATAAGTCAGATCCAAGGTTCAAGCAGACACCATTGGGGATTAAACACTTGCCGTTGATAACTTGTCAGGGCCACGAAAGTTTTAGATCAAGCTGATGTTTGTTTGTTTTTTTTTTTCCATCATCCAAAGTCCATGCGACCTCATGAACAGGTCGGATGACAAGTATTTTTTTTTTTTTCTCCTTCATCCAGGTCTATGCGACTTTATGAACAGGTTGGATGGCAATTAACCATCATGGTGGGTCCTAGGAAGGTTTTAACAGTCACCCTAGTGCTTCCTGTGGTATGGTCCACTTAAGCCTTGGATCAGCCTCATTTTTTGGATCATACGGTAAAATGATACGATAGAATGGATGGACGGTGTTGATAAAACCCATACATCCCGGTGGCCCTCAGAACCCTTGTCCGTTCCTAGGTAGAGACTGGTGGGGAAGTACCCAATTCGCATCACCTACCTGTATAGTTTACACTCACATGTTTGAAAACTTGGATGCCTTATGTCGGAACACGTGCGCAAGTTACATTTCTTTATCCAGTGGTGTTAGATATTAGATCGTGGAGAACAATCTTGTCTGTAGATTATATACCTAAGACCATTATGTAAGCCACCTACCATCCATCCGATACATGTGGCTGTCAATTTATACGTGTCAAAATACAGTGGGCCAGATCTTGAAAGTGATGGGGTTTTCCTCCTCAGTTCAGAGGAGAAGTAGTGCAACCCGTTGAAAAAAATGGATATTTTTCTGCGATGCTCGATTAGTCGAGTGGCACTCGATTCAAAGCCCAGCGAGTAATTGGTTTTGGAACTCCATGGTGCTTGACCAGTCGAGCGAGGTGCTCGACCGGTCGAGTGGGCCGCTCGACCGGTCGAGGACCTTGCTTAACTAGTCGAGGTTAAGCAGATTCATTTTGGATTTGGTGCGGACTACGTAAATTTGAGGCAGTTTTGCAAGAGGTGCGAAAGGGAGTTGCCTAAACTATAAATAGAGGTCATATAGCTTTTCTAGGCAATGCAAGAGAGTTTTCTAAAGCTTTATAAGGGTTTGCTAAAGGGTTTAGGGCTATCAAAGGGTGAGAGAAAGAGAAAAAGAGAGAGAGGAAGCTTGCGGAAGGGAGGTTCTTCTCGTAGAGGTGATCTACTTGGCAGTCGACGTCTCAGCGCTTCTACGTCCTCGTAATCGATGAGATCTCTCCATTTTTTCTTTATTCTCTTATTGTTTATCCACTCTTGCATGAGTGAAGAAGGTTCGATCCAAGCGGTGTGTGCTTGTGAACGGTTATAACGTTATACTTCATAGTGGATTGTTGATCTGGATGAGGTCCCGTGGTTTTTACCTCTTTAAGGGTTTTCCACATAAAAATCTCTTGTGTTGTGTGGTTTGTGCTTTGATTTATTTCATTGCTTTATTATCCCATAATTCTGGGGTTTTGGGAGGCTAGATCCTAAGGTTTTGTGCAATGACCCCCAACAAAGTGGTATCAAAGCGTTCAGGTTGGTTGAACGGAGTGGGATCAGTTTTGAATTATGAAAGGTGGCTCATCAAGGATGATTAGTCTCAATGGTTCTAACTGGACCATATCGAAGGTTAAGATGGAGGACTTTCTTTATTGCAAGGACTTGTATTCTCCAATTCAAGGCATATCAGCAAAGTCAAAGGATATGTTAGATGATGATTGGAAGAAGTTGGATCGGAAGGCGGTAGGGTTTATTAGACAATGGCTGGACGATTCCGTATTCTACCATGTGTCATGGAGACCTCAGCCGCTAGCCTATGATGAAACTGCAAGGGCTGTATGAGAGGAAGACAACTGATAATAAAATTTTTCTGATAAGACGACTTGTGAATCTCAAGTTTAAAGATGGTGGTTCTATGACTGAGCACGTGAATGAAGTCAGCAATATATTGAACCAACTCTCCGCTATGAAGATGGTTGTGGACGATGAATTACAGGCTTTGTTATTACTTAGCTCATTGCTTGATAGTTGGGAGACATTGGTGGTGTCTCTTAGTAACTCCGCGCCAGACGAAAAGGTGTCCATGGAACAGGTAACTAGTTGTCTCTTCAATGAGGAGACAAGGAAGAAGTCTTAAGGGTTTACTCGGTAAGAGGCCCTTGTGATACAAGATCGAGGGAGAGGAAAGAACAGAAGGGCGTGAAGGCCTGAGATAAATCAAGAGGCAAGTCGAGTACCAGAAAGGATGTTGAATGCTGGAATTGTGGCAAGAAGGGCTACTATAAGCATGAATGTCATAAGAAGAATGACAAGAAAGGAAAAGGAAAGAAGAAGGAAGATGAATCAGATTCCACTGCGGTCGCTTCAGATGGCGACGTTGGAGTTATTCTTTCAACAGATCTTGATGTTTGTCTCACAGCTATGAGTCAGGACACCAACTGGGTGATATACTAGGGAGCCTCATTTCATATGACTCCACGCAGGGATTTCTTTACAAGCTACAAGTCAGGTGACTTTGGGACCGTTAAGATGGGAAATTCTGGCATATCGAAGATCGTAGGGGTTGGTGATATTTGTGTGAAGACCGATGTGGGCTGCACATTGGTTCTCAGGGATGTGAGGCACATTATAGACCTTCGCCTCGACTTGATGTTGACGGGAAGGTTGGATGATGATGGCTATGAAAGCCATTTTGCTGGTGGACGTTGGAAGCTCATCAAAGGTTTGTTGATCGCAGTCTGAGGAAAGAAGTGTTACACCCTTTACAAGGAAAGTGGCAGTGTGTGCAAGGGTGGGTTGAACGCAGCGAAAGATTCAACTATTGACATGTGGCACAGGTGTCTAGGCTACATGAGTGAAAAAGGGCTTCAGCTACTATAAAAGAAGCGGCTCCTTCCAGACGTAATAGGTATACCTCTCAAAACCTGTATTGAATGTTTATCAGGGAAACAATATAGAGTTTCATTTGTTAAATCTGCTTCATGTTAATAAAGTGCATGCATTAGATTTGGTCTATTCTGATGTTTGTGGTCCTATGAAGACAAAAATCTTGGGTGGGGCATCGTATTTTGTCACTTTTATAGATGATGCATTTAGGAGGGTTTGGGTTTATACTTTAAAATCCAAGGATGAGGTCTTTGGTGTGTTTAAATTATTTCATGCTATGGTCGAGAGAGAGACAGATAGATCATTGAAGTGCATCCGCACTGATAATGGTGGTGAATACATTGGTGACTTCCATAAGTATTGTAAGTCTCTGGGTATACGGCATGAACAGACGGTTCCCAAGACCCCCCAGCATAACGGTGTGGCTAAGCGAATGAATCGCACCATTGTAGAGAAAATTAGATACATGTTATCCCATGCAAAGTTGCCTAAGACGTCCTGGGGAGAAGCAATGCACATGACAACGTATTTGATAAACAGGTCTCCATCAGCCCCGTTGAATAGAAAAGTATCTGAGAAGGTGTGGATTAGACAAGATCTATCGTACAGTTATCTCAGGGTATTTGGATGCAAGGCATCCGTTCATGTACCAAAGGACGAGAGATCCAATTTCGATATGAAGATCAGACAATGTGTGTTCTTGGGGTACGGTGATGAAAAGTTCGACTATAGATTGTGGGATCCGACTGAGAAGAAGCTCGTCAGGAGTAGAGATGTGGTTTTCTTTGAAGACCAATGTATTGAAGACATTTGTAAGTCAGAAAAGAACCAGCCTAGTTCAGGTGAGCTAGAACATATGGATTCGGTTATTCCTCCTAGGTGCCTGATGACGGGGAAGTATAGAAAAGTGCAGAGGATGAGGGAGTTTGTATAGAAGATGGACCAGAGGAACAGCCCCCATTTGATCCACCAGTTGAGCCACATGTGAAGAGGTCATCTAGGGATAGACAACCGTCCAAGAGTTACTTGCCGCATGAGTACATTAAGCTCACTAATGGGAGAGAGCCAAAATATTATTCTGAGGCCCTAGCCGACGAGCATAAGGCAGAGTGCTTTAAAGCTATGCAAGAGAAAATAGAATCCTTGCATAAGAACCACACCTATGATATGGTGAAATGGATACTGCGGTATCTAAGAGGCTCATCCGGGTTGAGCCTATGATATGGTGATGGAAAACCTGTGTTAGAGGGCTACACAGATGCAGATATGATAGGTGGCATGATTCCAGAAAGTTTGCATCGGGGTTCATGTTCACGTCTGCAGGGGGAGTGGTCTATTGGCAAAGTAAGCTACAGAAGGTCGTAGCATTGTCGACGAAAGAGGCCGAGTACATTGCAGTCACAGAGGCATGTAAAGAGATACTTTGGATGAAAAGGTTCCTACAGGAACTTAGCTTGAAGCAAGAATAGCACGTGGTCTATTGCGATAGTCAAAGTGCTATACACTTGAGCAAGAATCCAAGTCAGCATTCCAAGTTAAAGCACATAGAGATTCGGTATCACTAGATCAGAGATATTTTGGAACAGAAGGTGTTACAGCTTGAGAAGGTCCACACGGACGATAACAGGTCAGACATGATGACCAAGGCATTGCTCAAGGGCAAGTTTGAGGTTTGTAGAAACCTAGCTGGCTTGAAGAAGGTGGATTTCTCCTGAGTCGAAAAGGGGGAGATTTGATAGGGTTTTCCTCCTCAGTCGAGTGGCACTCGACTTTAAAAAATGGACGTTTTTCCACGGTGCTCGACCAGTCGAGTGGCGCTCGACTTAAAATCCAGCGAGCAATTGGTTTTGGAACTCCGTGGTACTCGACCAATCGAGGGAGGTGCTCGACTGGTCTAGTGGGCCGCTCGACCGGTCGAGGATCCTGCTCGACTAGTCGAGGTTATGCAGATTCAGTCCGGATTTGGTGCAGACTGCGTAAATTTACGGCGGTTTCGCAAGAAGTGCGAAAGGAAGTTGCTTAAACTATAAATAGGGGTCCTAGGGCTCTTCTATGCAATGCAAGAGAGTTTCTTAAAGCTTTGCAAAGGTTTGCTAAAGGGTTTAGGGCTATCAAAGGGTGAGAGAAAGAGAAAAAGAGAGAGAGGAAGCTTGTGGAATGGAGGTTCTGCTCGTAGAGGTAATCTACTTCGTAGTCGATGTCTCAACACTTCTACGTCCTCGTAATCGGTGAGATCTCTCCATTTTTTTATTTATTCTCTTATTGTTTATCCACTATTGCGTGAGTAAAGAAGATTTTATCCAAGCGGTATATGCTTATGATCGGTTGTAACGTTCTACTTTATGGTAGATTGTTGATCTGGATGAGGTCCCGTAGTTTTTACCTCTTCGAGACTTTTTTACGTAAAAATCTCTTGTGTCGTGTGGTTTGTGCTTTGATTTATTTCATTGCTTTATTATCTCATAATTCTGATGTTTTAGGAAGCTAGATCCTAAGGTTTTGTGCAACGGCCCAATAGAATCGGTTCAAAGTCTAGAAAATCCAGAAACCAGACTACGAAAAATGCCAATTGATAACGTACTTTTCAACAGTCGGCAGAAGTCCTTGGCGTGCATTTACAAAATAAAATCTTCGGGCTATTGTAACCTCTGGATCAGTTTAAAATTTAGCTTGCTACTAATCCAACAGATGGCCCACCAATCACAGGGTATGGATCAATGTGTAGGTGTACGGATTGAACGGTTGTTTTAATTTCATGCATACATTGAACTTCCATGCATAGTTTATCCATGAAATCATTCTTCACGTTGCTTTTAGGGCCTGTTTGATTTTCTATAGTAAACGTAATTGGAGCGCTGTCCATGCCCACTCAGGCAAGGAATCTGACGTGGCATACGTATGTAAGATCCAATCTTTCCATTAGGTGGATCACACTGTTTAGGTCTTATATCCTAAAAATATGAAAGTTTCACTGGTCAGGTGGGCCACAATGTACAAAAGACACGGCAGGCCGAAACAAATGTTTCTAGCCATCCATTTGATTTTTACACCTTTGGCCCACATGAGACATATAACCTCCTGATTTTTTGGCCAGAAGGTCTACATAAATGGAAAGCTCAGATATGAAACACGTGTGCTTTATTGCCTGTAGATGGAGAAGGATCTCACATGTGTAGATAAAATCGTAAAATACTTCTGTACGTACTCATTCGGGCGCGTTTATATTTTAAATGCACAACATTAGATACATTAGCAGTCCAACCATCAGTTTGGACCGTTAATTAGTTCGACCCCAATGATCAGAGGATTCTATCAACCTGTTCAAATCACTGCAAATCGGATATTTTATTATAACAAAGAAAATGCCTAATCATCTATCTGAACCATCCATTCTGTAACCAAACCCCCAATCCGAACCCACTCAACGGTCCAGATCGATGATTAGGCTGTCCATGTCCCGACAAAATCGAAGCATTTCTCCAATACACCATATAATACTCTGGCAGGGTATGTTAGATGATGCTGATGCACCCATGTTCCGTACTCATGGTTCCAATGGGAAACGGATTGGCTACTCCCCCTGACACCAGCCAATGGCTGGTGGTCAGTGCTATGTGGGCCCCACCATGATGTATGTGTTACATCCATGCCGTCCATCTATTTTTATAGATCATTTTATGGTGTAAGAACAAAAACAAGTATATCCCAATCTCAAGTGGACCACATTACACGAAGCAGTGTTGAATGAATTTCGACCATTAAAAACTTTTTGGGGGCCATAAAAGTTTTGGATCAAGATGATTTTTGATTTTTCTCTTCATCTGGGCTTGTATGACCTAATCAACAGATTGGATGTCAAATAAACAGTATAGCGTGCCTTAGGAGAATTTTAATGGTGAATATCCAATCTCTATTGTTTTCATGTGGTGTGGCCCATCTGAGATTCATATCCAGCTCATTTTTTGGATCAATCCATAAAATGATAAGTAAAAATGGATGAACTGAAGGGATGAAATACATACATCATGGTAGGGCCCACAGAGCACCGACCACCAGCCACGGAGACGGTGGCAGGGGGTGTAGCCAATCCGTTTCCGTTCCAATGTGCGTCAATCCGGACGGTGGACCACTCAAATCATGGGGCTCACTATTGATGCCCTGCATTCCTTTTTCGCCAATTGAAGCCGCAGTTCCTGTCACTGTCAAGAAATGATAAGGGGTATTTTGGTCATGATCCAAAATATCTAATAACATTCTCCTGTTTTCTTCTATTAGAAAATGCCATCCACCACCCCCACGAGCATGTATAAATAAGACTCCTCACAAACTCATTTTCATCACAACCTAAGCCTTCTTAGCTTTCTTTCAATCACATACACATTTCCAAAATCTCTCTCTCTCTCTCTCTCTCTCTCTCTCTCCATTGCTAAGATGGACCAGGTGATGGGATTGGCAGGCCAGAATGCGTTAGTGATCTTTAGCAACAGCTCATGTTGCATGTGCCACTCCATCAAGAGGCTCTTCATAGAGCTTGGGGTCCATGCAATTGTTTATGAGCTCGATCTAGACCCCAGAGGAAAAGAAATGGAGAAGGCATTGGTCAGGCTACTAGGTCGTAGGTCACCTTTACCAGCCGTGTTCATAGGCGGTAAATTGGTGGGCTCTACCAATGAGGTGATGGCCCTTCAACTCAACCGTAATCGTGCTCTAATGACGCTCCTTAGAGAAGCAGGAGCAATTTGGGTGTAATGCATGCGATGCAGATTCTACTCTAATACCATATAAAAAATAAAATAAGTTGTACGTATATATAATTAATACAAGGGAGTGTCTCATACGCTTTTGGAGGAAATGATTACTTACTAAGTTTTAAGTCTTAGTCACATGTTAGAGTCATGTATGGAGTCTTAAGTTGATGGTTCGAAAGCTATGTTTTGATAACTTGGAGAAATGTTTATTAGGAGCTGGTGTTTTTAACGTGAAATATAATATTTCCTATCTTTTTTGTGTATGCCTTTGCATTCTTAGTTGAAGTGATGAAAATTTCTATCTATTTGATAGAGTTGATCTTAAAATGGTTTGTAAGAAGGTAGAGGAAAACGAAGAAGAAGACGCGGAAAATGTTCCTACTTGAAAAACCCATATGAAACCATGGGCTGAGTTTTATTCTCTTTGGATTTGCAGAATGTAAGTTGGTCCCACTTGATCTTACTTTCTAGGTGGTGGGAGGAATGGGGTCCACTTCACCAGTTGGGAACTTTTCCTCTGCGGATGTGTGTGTATCCATGGATGGGCCACTTGACAAAGCTCCCATTGATTAAGAAATGTTCACAGACCATTCTAAAGAATGGTGGTCCACTTTTGGGCAATGAAGATGTAGCCAGTGGAATCCTTTCAATGTGACCCACCTATAATAGGGCATGATGAATGACCTGGATCACCACATGTTGACGGCTAACAATGGTAGATGATTAGGTGCGGCCTAGGCATCATCCAAGATGGTGAGGCCCTTACCGTGGGCCCCACCTTGATGAATATATTCGATATCCACACCGTCCATCTGTTTTGCCAGATCACTGTTTCCTTTGCTATGGTCTAGCTGAGATTTGGATCTGTTTCCGTTTTTGGGCTCATTCCCTGAAATAATCTGGAAAAACAGGACGGCGTGGATAGATAATACATACATTAAGGTGGGCCCCACACTAAGGACTGCACCGTCTTGGGTGAGGCCGGGTGACGCACCTAATCCACCCCCTATTGCATGTGGTTCCAGCGTGGTAGACCCTACCTAGCAATGAAATCCCTATTGCATGTGGGTCCAGCGTGGTAGACCCTACCTAGCAATGAAATCAATGGTAAAAGTTGATCTGACGCCTTGAGGTTTTTCTCTGATGGAATTCCTGAACATCATCATTTTATGCAAGATCCAACCCCACGTATTTGCCATACCTCCTTTGATCTAGACCGTCCACCTGGTGGGTCCAACCTACTGAAGGAAATGTTTACATTCAACGGTCAAAAGTCCCTCAGGCAGATCTTTACTGTCCAATCAGAACCATCCTTTGGGCCATGGGCAATCCAATACATCATTTGATGACGAATAACAGATGATGCATTCCTCAATGGACAAATGTGGGAAGCATATAAATCTCGAAGGGCTGTGATCAAATATACCCCAGTGGATGGTAAAAAGCTTCCATCTCCCACATACAACTTTTGTATTATGTGTATTAGACATCTGACTCATCGAAAATATTGGCCCACCTTAAAGATCATTGACCACAAAAGATCATACCAATCCACTAATCAGGTGGTCCACATCGTTGACCATCCGTTATTTTCTATGTTGTGCCCCAAATGATGGGCGGATCAGTCTGATTTTTGGGTGAAGTGATCTTCAAGGGGCCCCAATCTTTTCAATGGCTCAGATTACATATACATGTGGCACGCTCACCTGTTGTGCAAGGTGGAAAAGGAAACTTTACCGTACATTAGGGTGTGTTTGATCATTCCTCCATGTGAAAATCAAGCGCTAGTGTTTTTAAGAATATTTAGATTGTGTAGTTCTTTTAATATATACTTGTACAGTGCGTTGTCATTTTCAGATACGTTGAGTAGTCATCAAGCGGATTGGAATTTTTTGGGAAGCCTTTTTATCTGTCCTTGATCCAAAACCGTACACTTTTCATGTATGGATCAGATCCAGAAGTTCATCAGATGTGACATGCAGAGGGTGAACTGCTCAGGGAAACGGGTTGGCTTCTTCCCCTGCCACCAGCCAATGGCTGATGATCGGTGCCCTGTGGACCCACCATGATGTATATGTTTCATCCATGTTATCCATCTATTTTTATAGATAATTTTATATTAAGAGACCAAAAACGAGGTATATAACAATCTCAAATAGACCACGTTACTGGAAACAGTGTTGAATAACAATCTCAAATAGACCACGTTCCTGGAAACAGTGTTGAATGAACATCGACCAATAAAAACTTTTTAGGGACCATAAAAGTTTTGGATCAAGCTGATCTTTATTATTATTATTATTTTTTTTCCTTCAGCTGGGTCTGTATGACCTAATCAACAGATTGGATGTCAAATAAACAGTACAGTGGGCCTTAGGAGGAATTTAATGGTGGATATCCAATCACTATTGTTTTCCTGTGGTGTGGTCCACATGAGATTTATATCCCTCTCATTTTTGGGGTTAAGATATAAAATGATATTTACGAATGGATAAAGGGAATGTATGAAACGAATATATCATGGTGGGGCCCACAGAGAACCGACCATCAGCCATTAGGCTAGTGGCAGGGGAGTAGCCAATCCGTTCCCGTGGGCGTGTTTGATTTTTCTGTGGCTGTGTAAATACTCTTGAAATGGATAATTATTATCATTTCACCCATTTGAAAATAGTTCGAAAATTCACCGTACCTTTTACCTTAGAAATCAATTCAAAAAAGTTATTTTAAGTTTGCGGACCTCAAGGTAATGTATATGATAAATCCATCCCATCCACCCGTTTTAACATAATATTTTAAGGCATGAGCCGAAAAATTAGGCAGACTAAACACTCAAATGGAGCGAAAAAATTAGGCAGATTGAACCCTCAAATGGCCTACACAAAAAGAAATAGTGGGCCTGTGAGGTTTTTAATGGTAAGTGTACTATTCCCTTTTTCTAATGGCCTGGTCCGGTGAATTGAAAAATCAAACAAGCCCTAAGTTGCACTGATGGAAAGATCTTAACCATTCCATCAATGGCCAGTAGACAACACCCAAGAATAAAAAGTAACTGCATGCATTGAACACGGAGAAGTCCTATTGGATGGTTAGGATCGTCTGATTAATTTGGTGTCAACAACACTAAAGATAGGAAAATCTACCGTTGGATCCGAACCAACAATTGAAACCCATTCTATGAACACCTGAATAGTATACCAATCAACGTCAAGATACCGTGCATGAAGAATGCCATGGGATTCGAGTTTGTGGATTAATAGTGGGAATCCAATTCCCGCTGCCCACTATTGAGCTCGAAGCCCTATACTTTCTGTCTAAGGAGAATTTTGGAGTTGAAATCCAACGGACAAAACAATTGGCGGAAATCCAATTGCCACCAGTAGTAATTGGATTGCTGCCAACATTTTTATAAAAGAGGCTTCTTCTCCATTCAAGATAGACAAATCCGAGGAGGAAAGACGGGATAGAGATTGAGTTTTGAGTAGAAATAATTATGAGAGAATGTAAAAGAAAGAAAGAAAGAAAAGAGAAATAAAGTGGGAAAGGTGTCTAAAACTGTATAATCCAAAATAAAAAGAAAAAAGCTAAATCCTGTAAAGCAAAGATCATACTCTGGTACAAGTGGGTAAAGGTGTCTAACACCTTTCTTTTCCATCACGGAAGCCCTTACAATGATATGTAGTTGCGGCCTACTGGATCTAATCAACCGTAAATCCTAAAAACTGTTGGTGTTCAACCTAATTAACATGGCGGATTGGAGGTTCCTTCCATATAATCAATTTCCATTCGGATCCCTAATGTAATAATGTCAGTTTTCCATAAGGATCAAAATAAGAATAGTTTGGACCTCTTCACAATCAGTTGAGTAAACGAATTTTACAATGTAGATTTTTCGATGTCCATCTCTTAACCGAAAAGTGTCTTCCCAATCTATCACAAATGAAAAGATCACCTAAGAAAGAACACATTATATCTAGTAAGGCTAAGGAAACACCCTTACAAGAGAAGACAAACAGGTGATGATGGATGTGGAGGGTGATGAGAAGAAGGTATTTCTCTTACTTCTCTCTCTCTTCTATAAGGTGAGACGCCCGAGGGAAGGGGTGATGCCCAAGTGCTCTCTCTCTCTCTCTCTCTCTCTCTCTCTCTCTCTCTCTCTCATGTGTGTGTGTGTTTCCCCTATACAATAGGATCCTTATACAGAGGAGGGATTAGGGGGTTAGGGTTTCAGGGGTGCACTTAAAATGGTGTTGTCACCTTACATACATCAGTGTACTCCACTATGAAGGAAACATGTCGATTCATCTCTCACATGTATATGCTTATTATCCATTTCTTTTAATATTTAGGTTATCCATCATAAATCTATATCTCATGTTAATCAAGTAATGGACCATCAAATCATCTTCAAGTCTGAACAAAATAATTTTAACAGTTAGAATAAAAATGTAACGATTAAAAAACCTTTATAAAGCCGATTAAAACTTCTTAGCCAATTAAAACTTATTAAGTATTAGTCCCAGTTGTTAAACCACTTGATGAGTATTTGATTTAATCAAATTTAGCCCTAAATAAATTTCTTTTTGGCTCATGCAAGAATCAATTTTCATAAAGATCAAAATAAGAACATTCTAGACCTCTTTACAATCAATTATGTAAACGAATTTCACAATGCAGATTTGTCAATGTCAATCTCCTAACCGAAAAGTTTCTTCCCGATCTATCGTAAATGAAGGGATCACCTAAGAAAGAACATTCTAATAGGGCTAAGGAAACACCCTTATAAGAGAAGACATGTGATGATGGATGTGGAGGGTGATGAGAGGGAGGGATTTCTCTTACTTCTCTCTCTCTCTCTTCTCAAAGGTAAGACACCCAAGGGAGGGGGTGATGCCTAATAGCTCTCTCTCTCTCTCTCTCTCTCTCTCTCTCTCTCTCTCTATATATATATATATATATATATATATATATATAGGTTAGGGGTTAGGGTTTAAGGGATGCACTTAAAATAGTGCTTTATCACATGTAGATTTCAGTGTACTCCAACTGTGAAGGAAACCTTTTTTTTTTTTTTTTTTAAAGTTAATATTATATTCAAGACAAAATCTATACAGATGGGAACTCCCTTACATAAAACAGGAGACCCCTTGTGAGAAACTGTAAAGATACTTCCAAGCTAGGCCCCACCTGCAATCACACCATTCTAATCAAGCCTAAGCCAACTTTGTCTAGAAAAATTATACCTCGAACGTGATGTGGAAGCTCTGATTGGTTCTCAAAAGAAGCACAAGACTCGGAAGCACTACCTAAGTGAGCCAGAAAATCAGCCGGCGAGTTTCCTTCCCTTAGAATGTGCACAACGCAGGTGTTGCCCCTCCTCCTCAGCTGGTTAATCCTAAGCAGCCATGCCTTCCATTTCCAACCTAGCTGAGCCACACCATTGATGAGGTTGACTACAAGACGCGAGTCAGACTCAATAATGATATGGTAAAAATGTAACACTCTGAATATTTAAGACCCGAGTATATGACCCGTGTTCCAAAAACCCAAGTGTTAACCTTAAAGGATGGTCAGATATAATATTTTTCTTTTATCAGAGTAAGCAAATGAGCGTAGAGTGTACAAATCAGCATATAAAGGAAAACTTCGTTATCATTCAAATATACAAGAAGCTGCCCATAATGACATATATAAACCAATATCTCCATTCTTACGAATATAAAATGAAATAATATTACATGTGAAACAAAGTAAATTTGCAACAATCTTGAGCTGTGAAATCCTGTAGCAGCCCTTAGTAAATATAATCATACACCTTTATCAACCATAGCCTACTCCTCACCAATATGAATGTGAACATCATCAGGGCCACTTGTGCTACCTGTATGGTTATATATTTGATGGATGAATGACCAACTCAGTGTGAATTTTCCTCAAGATTACATACCGCCGCATTAGGTAAGAAATAATATAAAACATCAAGACAACTAAAACAAAGTAAATGCAGTCTTATTAGATGCATGGATGCGTGAATGCGATCATTGTCCCTGGTAAAACATCTAGATGGACAGCAAGGTTGTCACCCATGAAATCATCGACCCGGGTAAGACTTCCAGACGGTCTGTGCTCCGAGTAAAACATCTAAATAGATATGAATGTGACTGGTCATCAGCACAATACTCAGCGTAATCGAATGGGCATGATGATCCAAGTCATCATCATAAATCGAATGACTGGTCATAAGCGCAACATTTAGCATAATCGCAGGGTAAAGTGATCCAAGTCATCGTAATATGCCATGTATGCATGATTTGTCAGCCCATTATTAGTCTAATTGCAACCAGCCGATTTAAATAAGCTCACGGTCACTACGGGGAGCACATGACCCAACATAGGCCGACGGCTCGGGCATATTATCCTATGACTACCATCATCAGCGCATGAGGCTACCATCTTGGGATGTTTAATAGAAACCTGTCGACTAGTGGCCAATCATATTATAGTATATAGAGCTTATCATCGTATGGTTGCACAGTATAAAACATCGAACCCATATAGAAAAATAATCAAAACAGAACCATGTAGGGCGAGTATCAAAATATGCCACATAGGGCGAATATCAAAACCATATGATGAAAACCATCCTTAAAAATCATTGGACACAACAACCTTGGATGGTAGGCCCACATCAATAATTCATCTAGACCATCACCCAATAACCACCAAGTCGAAGATCCATTACGATCACAACTAGTCAAGTTACATCCCAAGTATGGGTGTACATTCATATATGGGAATTTTCCACTAATGTACCAGTTTAAGTTCCACAAGCAATCCACAAAAAGAACACAAGCACGAACAATTATATAGGATAATCATAAAGCAAGTAATACAACAATTCAATTTCCACCAGCTAACACATGTGATTATAAAGGGATATATCAATTATGAATTTAATTATAAAACTATAACTTAAGCTAATGAGAAGATGGAAAGCTCAAGGGGAAGAATCATCACCTTATTTGTTGATTCGCCTTCTAATATTATTAGGAAGTGCGCATGCCCTTAGGCTTGGATCCTATCATGAGTTATGAAATTGTAACATAGATTAACTTCACCATTTGTGTTCAAAGTATTGTTACTTAGGTTCTTAATGTAGAATTATGGATTTCATCCTTGGGTTTAGTCTTAAACTTAGATCCTGGGACTTTGATACTAATTTATTATCAATATTATTATTGTACAATGGGCCAAATAGTATTCATAATAGGGACATTATTCCATCCATATTAATAATGATGGTCCATAAGTTCATATTTAAATGTACTAACATCATCTAATATTTTTATAATTACTAATTATCACTTAAATAATACAAGCAATGATAATAAAATCTTTACTAACAATGGCTAATACTAATAATCATACTAATAAAATTATGCTAATCTCATAATGAAAACGAAAATATTTTCTAATGAAAATTATAACATTTATTAGTAATGAATCTAGTCATGATAATAACATTCATAATGATGATGATGGTAATACGAATCTATTAATGTTTCAGCATTGACTTAGAATCAATGCACCTGAATTTCGCCTTGGTTGGACTCGGTGTAACGCCCTGGAAATCGGGAGTCGCGCATACGCTCAAACTCCTGAGTTTTCGAGTGTCACTTATCACCATTTTCATTAATACGCATTTAATCTGGTCTATTTGAGCAGTCTGAAACTTCTTAGAACATGAAGTATAAACATACAAGTTCACTGAGATGAAGAGATCTAAAATATGTATATATACATGTCCAAGAATAAGGGATCGTACATGCGTCACCCAACAAAATCACAAAAATAATATCAAGTCTAAAAGAATAGGGCTGAGCTCTTAGCTCAGTGACCCCTCAACTCATCTACGGATCCGGTGCAGCTCCGCCCATCAACTGAAAATAGGAGCACTCCTCCTTATCCAGACTCACGCTGCCAGGCTCCTCCTGATCATCGCCACATGCATCTATGGAAGTGTCTGGTTGGTGTTTTAAAACACCGTCCCAGAGTGGGAGTAAGTGATCAACTCAGTGTGAACTATTAGTCTTAAGTTATAACAAGCATCAATTTTAACATAACTTAATGAAAAATAGGCAATCATCAACACCTAATAGCTCTTATTTAAAATGCATGCATGTGGGATGATATGATGCATGCCCTCGCCACAACGCTCCCTCAAGTGACTACATCTACGATCGCGTATGTCAACACTCCCTCAGTGTGACCTCGACTTCCGAGTCGCCACCCTAACTAATGCGATGCAATGCGATCGTGTTAACTGAGTTATTAGTTAAGTTCATTCATCCAGCAGGTTGGGGATTCTGATTCACCCTACGTATCAATGCCCTAAGCTGATTTGCGAGGTCAAGACTTCCCCAACGCGTGAGGTCGAGACCTCGCGGTCCGTAATCCCGTCAGGTTCCTCATCCTCGACTCCAAGCACATGAGGAGTGTCGAAAGGAAGGGATCACTCGCAGTCACTACGAGGAGGCACGGTACCCCAGCGTAGGCCGACAGCTCAGACACAGTGTCCCATTCCACTATGCCCGGCTCACGAGGGTGTGGACCAGTTTCAAGTGGATTATCAATGGGCTACAATGGTTGCAGGGTAGTTCAGATTCCATTCATATGTGGGCACACAGGGTTAACAAACAGGGTCGATCAGATTGTAGGCTAGACTGCACGAGCCAGGCGAGTGTTAGACGAGCGACCTCGGGCACGAGAGACCCATGTAGTCAAACTACAGCCACCCGAACACACCCGCCCAAACTCACAAGTTTAGCCTCGAGGCGGTCGTACCCTTGGAGCCGCCTTCGCTCTCCTCATGTTTCCTGACCAACCTAATGTAATGAGGGTCATCCTTAATAAGCCGACTATACAGACTGTCACTAGCATGTCATCATCATACTCTATGTATCTCAGTCATACGAATTAGATGTTCCTAGTAAGCAATCAAGCAATATAGAGCATGTGAGGTGCATGGGTGTGTGTGAGGAAGCTACGCACTTCCTCCATCTCAAGTCATCATATGCATAAGGGTAACGGAAGCACACACAACATGGATCAATAACATGTGAAAGAATGACACGGCATAAGCATATTATCATCCATTCACGAAAATCATGTGAACAACAAATAACATTATGAAGAACATCATGTGTATCCATACAATTTCAAGAACCTACAATTCCTACGATTCTCTAGGCTTTCAAATGTACCAATCAAGCATCCAAAATCATTAAGCTAGTATTATAATTGGTGCTAGGTCACCTAAGAACAATAGTCCGCACCTTTGGATTTGTTGAAGACTCGGGAATGACCTAGGAGATGTGGATCTTGGTGAAGAACGGTCGGGATCCTAGGAGCAACATCACATTTTAGATTCCTATGCAAATCCCCTTCATCATAAGGTTTTGAAGGAAATTCGGTGATGGATCTTACCTAGATGCCCAACGGGACGAAGGAGTGGCTGTGGATGAGGGATCCTTCTTGGAGAAGATGTAAGAGGTTGTGGGATTGATTTCCTCGGGCCCCACCTTTACTTAGGTCCACCAACTTACCTTCACCCTCTCTTTACTCACCTTGGTCGTTGGAGATGGTGGGATTTATGAGGGAGAGAGATGGGTTGTTGGAGATTGTAAGAGATTTGAGGAAGAGCTTGGTTGTTGGAAAATGGAGGAGTTAGGAGGAAGGGAGATTGGTTGTTGGAGGTTGGAGGAAGTGATGAGGGAGAGAGAGCTTGTTGTTGGAAAATAGAGAAGGGTTATGAGAAAGAGGGCCTTAGGGCTTTATTCTTTAGACTTGGCCCCTTTGGCCCTAAGCTTCCAAAATTCTCAAAATAGACCTACGGGACTCCTATTGGTGTTGGGGTCGCCCTAACATCCCTCTGGCCACCAAATTCGGCGTGTAGTTGCCTTATGGCCCGACTAGGGTCCATGCAAAAATTGAGGACGAACGGATTAACAGATATATGATTTGAGAAAGCATTTTCGTCCCATAAATGGCCCCGTAGGGGCCGATCTGGTGATTGGGGCAGTTCTGGCAGCCCTCTGGCCATGAAACTTGTAAGGTAGGTGCTCCATGGCCCGATGAAGGGCTTTGCAAAATTTGAGAACGAACGGATGCGGGGTTTGGTCGTACGGGTCTGATTTGCGATCAACAGTCACCGTTCCACGATCAGGTCCCAGATTTGGTGGATGGGTGTAGAAAAATATATTAAACCGTCACCACAAATTTGGAAGGAATCCGACTGTTAGAACGCCTGGTATCTCGATTTCATTTGTAAGTGCTAGATTCCAATTTTTGGCATTAGCGGGGTGCATTCGGCTAGTGTCAGATCCCAGTTCTGGGTGTCCACTGGGTCCGCTGTCCGCGACGGATCACAAGCCTAGTGAAATCTATGATTTCCTAAAGTTTTATATTTTTCTGACCCTCATCGGTGACTGGGTGGCCCACACGGGCTGTTGTCAAGTGCAAACGGCCATCAGGCTAGGCGGGCCACGCCAGGTCCCACCGTGACCAGCCTGGTGTATTCTAATGGGCTAATCCTAGGTTAATTTACTGGTGGTACCTCACCCTGAGCAGTTTAAACGGATAGTCCTACGGCAAATCTGACGTGGATGTCCCAAGATACTGTGCTGGTTGGACGGGATGTTACACTCGGGCTCATATCTATCTAGGCCGAATTCAAATCTTCTTTCTTACAATGAAGATGAGGCCCACCCTCATACCACAATTTGGTGGGCTATCCAGGCCTTATCCAACTCATGAAGTTTGGCCCAAACCCACACAAAATGGGTCCAAACTGAGGCTTAAGGTGCGGCCCACCTGCATATATGCAGCTTGCGGCCCATAGGGGTATGTGGTGTGGCTCATAGTAATCTAAGGTAAGGCCCACTGTGATTTAAGGTGGGCCCACTTCGTCAAGCAAAGTGCGACACACTGAGTTTCATCTCAGTAGAGGCCCGTTTGCAGCGATTGGTAGAACCCGGGCCCAACAGGTTCTGGCCCACTTCTGGGTTGGTTTTCAGCTCAGATTGTGTGGTTGATTTCGGCCCAAAGTTGGGCTGATTTCGGCCCAGTTCTGGGCTGGCTTTCAGCCTAGCTTTACTATCCATTGCAAGGCTGATTTCGGCCCTACTAGAAAGGTTGTTCGTGGCCCACTGCACGGTCCAACACCCAACCCCTTCTTTGCCCGATTTTGAGGCTGAAATCAGTTCAATTCATAGCTCAGTTGGAGACCATCTTCGGTGCGGATAAAGGTCCATTTGGAGGCCCGTTTCAACTCGGATAGAGGCCTAATTTCAGCAATGGTCCAGTAGCTTTGGCTGGATGAAGACGGAAGGATACAAGGACTGGACATTACCTGGGATTGACTCGATATGGAGTAGCTCAGTAGCAGCAGCGTTTAGGTGTGGCTATCGGTTTGGGTGGTTATTTTGGTGCGGTCCGCACCACTCTCCTTCTTCTTTCTTCTTCACTTCTTTCACTTTTCTTCCTTTCTTTTCTTCTTCCATCTCTGGTTAGAGGGAACTTCGAATCTGACCAGAAATCGCCCTCCATTAGTGCGACTCAGCGCGGCTCGGACGGAGAAGAAGGAGACGACTGTTAACGCCGTCTTGAAAACCACCTCTCATTCCTCCGATCCAATACTTGCAAACGGTCCTTACGGACCCTGGGAAGCTTCTGGATGAGCTCTTACGAAGCTTAAGAGAGATTTGGCTTGTGGGTTCGCAGCTAGGAGGAAACGACCGATTCCTTCACTCGTCTTCTTTATGAATAGAAAACCTGGCTTACAGGGCATGGATTTGTCTAATATGGACGACTGGGATTGGAAGAGAGATCCCTACATGGATCGTGCCAGCTGGCTGGAGAAAGGAAAGGAGCAATTTCCGTTTTTGGCAAGTTTATGTTTTTGAGACTGTTTTGTGCCAGTTCTCGTGTGCACACTCGTGTGTAACATCATGTGACCCAGCTATGGTTTTGGTCGTCACTTCCCACTCGACGAGATGGACGGTTCGGATCATGCATGGGACGATCATGGTGGGCCATAGATCCACCTAAACAGGGTCAGTCCATTTGAAACGGGCGTTGGTAAGAAGGGAAGGTTTCCTTCTCTAGAAATCTCGGTCAGACCCAGTCTGACCTTGCGGTCTCGTCCAGTGCACCATGGGTGTATTGCCCTTGCTGCACACGTGCACCACTATGGGGTTTATCATGACGCTCGTGGGAAATCCACTCCGTCCATGATGCCCTATAGGACTAAATGGGTCCCCTAACCAAAGATCAGACATTTTTGAGTCTTAAGTGGGCCCTATTTGATTATTTTCATTCCATATGGTGATACCCGTCCATTCAACGGTTGGATGATTACGAAGTTGGACGTCAGTAGTTAAAATATCCTAATGGGCCATTTGTAAGGCTTTTGTCATATATTACTAACCGATACTAATATTAATATAATCTTTATTATTTTTGTATATTACTTTTAATTAAAATGTTTAAAATCTCATACATATATAAATAAAATCTTAATATTAACATACTACTAATTACATGCTGCTATTCACACATTCCTTAATATAGATAATTCATAATATACAATATCATATTATACGTATAAATGAATTGAAGATTATACAATATCATATTTAATCAAAATTATATTTGTATTTGATAATATTGTTAAATAATATACAATTCCATTAAAGTGTTTAATGATTTTTGTATACAAAAATATTTAATGCTACATTATTATTTATAATTTAATTTTATGTTGTGAAATTATTATTCATTATCTTTATTTAATATAATTTATTTTCATAATATCTCATATACATTAAATACATACATATCATTTTAGCCTGATATTTTAAATCTTTACAAAGGGTATACATTTCATAGTGTATATATTTAAGTTGCATTATTTTTGTATTTATATTAAATTAAATTACATGGTAACACTCGAGTACCGGAAAGTATGTTACAATCTACCCCCCTTAAAGAGGATTTCGTCCCCAAAATTTACCACTTCTATTATGAATGGGAATGACAATTTAATTTACGATGTCTCTGCGTATTCACTAGTCCTCCCTCTAGGGCTACTCGTATGTGCAAGTGTTCACGACCGACTACAAGAACAAGGTCATTGCAATCTACCCCCCTTAAAGAAAAATGAATCTTGTTCTACTTCGATATTTACCGATATACTTACCTAATATTAGTACTACGAGCGATTCAATTATCTTAAAGATGTACCCTATGTCTACGTATGAAATCCCGACGAGCTTTATTTAAATTCTCCACAACCCTTAAATTCTCGCCTAACAAATCAACTAAAGTGTCTAAGTCCCATTAAAGGTTAGAATCATTCCATCATTAGCTAAATCTAGGGCGTTGTTTTGATGCTTATCAACGTCATAAAAATTTATTATTATTATTATTGTTGTTATTATTAGTTCATTATATTTATTTTTTCTATAGTAATTACTAAGGTCATCAGTTCATTTATGTGGCAACTAATGTTATTATATCTTTCCTTTTAAAATTTTCTTTACTTTAAATGATAGTTTTCCCATTGTCTAAAGTACGATACAATTTTCTGTTTTACTGTGTTCGAGCTGTCACGGATAAATAGTTGTAGTGGGTTTGAGCCCAATTCATCGATCATTTGCCTATGTAGAACAAAGGATCTATTGGTATCATTTCATAATCCTGTTAAATCTTGATCTTCTACCTAATCAGAGCATTGAGATCATTAAGATTTGCTAGGACTTAGAACTTGAGCTAAACCGCGTACACATCGCGCTATCATGATTTCATCAATCCGTGATCCCGATTATTCTAGACTCATGGGGAGCATCCTGTAATCATCTAATGAGAGCGCCTGAAATTTACGTGACTAGACGTGAGCGACCATCACGCTTCCAGTGGTACTCTGGTCACCTAATGCCCAACTAAAAAGAGAATTTCATGATAAAAATTTCTACGTGGAAACTTGAGTTTGAAATTTGCCGAACTTACCTAGGATTTCGAATCTAGTCTTGACATACTCAGTTTAGGGTTGAAAATTTATATAACTCTTCCTCTAACCAACCTTTCGTATTGGTATTTATGTGGGATATTTTTCCTAAGCAAGAAGTGTATTAGGGGATTCAAATTATAATTCTTAGCATGATTATTTAAGTTTAGG
Organism: Magnolia changhungtana; assembly: GCA_030180095.1. Taxonomy (NCBI): domain Eukaryota; kingdom Viridiplantae; phylum Streptophyta; class Magnoliopsida; order Magnoliales; family Magnoliaceae; genus Magnolia; species Magnolia changhungtana. The sequence goes on along the minus strand of JASAUF010000647.1, from coordinate 1,804,769 downwards.
GAATATTTATGCTTGATCTCATCTACAATGTGGTAGCAAGGGATTTCCTATATGCCTAAGTTCATTTCATTTGCTAAATATTATGAGAGTATTACTTCTAACTGATAAAATTATTATTATTATTATTATTATTATTATTATTATTATTATTATTATTATTATCTTGAAAATTTTAAATCCTACATTTCTCAAGAAAAACAAAATTGTCCACTTGGAAGTCAAGTATACAAATGTTCTTGTGTAGCCTTGTGTACACTATAATGAGTATTTGGTATACATTAAATTTCTAAGTCCAAACAACCATTTTGGTATTTTACAAGGAACTCAAAGTTTTTTTTTTCTAAGTTCAAATGACTAAACCTAAGATGTTCAAGGGACTTAAGTTCAATTCGTAATTTCTAAGATTATCCAACAACTCTCCAAGGGACCTTCGATCATTTCTAAGCTCCATAGTCATCCATTCAAGAGGTCTAACGCTTGGGTTTCTATATTCTCATTTCCTCCTCATCCTAAGGGATTTCTTCATAAGTTAATATCTAAAGGTCTAACCTAATAGTTTCTGAGGAGGCCTAAAGTATGAAGTCTCTATGTTTTCAATTTATTCTAAGGGAATTCTATCTAAGTTCAAATGACTAAAAATATTTAAAAGGGCCTAAGTTCATTTCTAAGTTCTACGATCATCCATACAATTATCTAGGGGGCCTAAGATCTTGAGTTCCTATATTCTCAATTTCTCCTAATTACAGGGAAAGTTCAAATGAGTTTAAATGGTTATTCTAATAATTTCTAAGGGGAACCTAAGTTTTTGGATCTCTATATTCTCAATGTCCCTTACTTATAAGAGATCCAACATCAATGCAGATGACTATCTTAGTAATTTATAAGGGAACCTAGGTTTGGGTTCCTACAATCTCAATCATTCTTCTCAGTATATGGGAAATTTACCTAAGTTCAAATTTCTAATTCCAAACATCCTAACTTGAGACATTTGAAGTTTGTATAAGATCATTTTCCAAGGCCTAGTTTGTCCAAACTATGCTCTTATACCAACTGTAACGCCCCGAATCTTCAGGACCTGAGTTTATGACCCATGTCCCAAAAACTCAAGTGTTAACCTTAAAAGATGGTCAGATATAAAAATTTTCTTTTATCAGAGTAAGTAGATGAGCGTAGAGTGGACAAATCAGTATAAAGGAAAATTTTATTATCAATCAAATATACAAGAAGCTGCCCATAATGACTTATACAAACCAATGTCTTCATTCTTACGAATACAAAATGAAATAACATTACATGTGAAACAAAGTAAATTTGCAACAATCTTGAGCTGTGAAATCTTGTAGTAGCCCTTAGCAAATATAATCATGCACCTTTATCAAGCATAGCCTGCTCCTCACCAATATGAATGTGAACATCATCAGGGCCACCTGTGCTACCTGTACGGTTATATATTTGATGGATGAATGACCAACTCAGTATGAATTCCCCTCAAGATTACACACCGTCGCATTAGGTAAGAAATAGTATAAAATATCCAGACAACTAAAACAGAGTAAATGCAGTCTTATTAGATGCATGGATGCGTGAATGCAATCATTGTCCCGGGTAAAACATCCAGACGGACAATAGGGTTGTCACCCATGAAATCATCCACCCAGGTAAAACATCCAGACGGTCTGTGCCCTGGGTAAAACATCCAGATAGACATGAATGTGACTAGTCATCAGCACAATACTCGGCATAATCGCATGGGCATGATGATCTAAGTCATCATCATAAATCGAATGACTGGTCATAAGCGCAACATTCTGCATAATCGCAGGGTAAAGTGATCCAAGTCATCGTAATATGTCATGTATGCATGATTAGCCAGACTATTATTAGTCTAATTGCAACCAGCCAATTTAAGTAAGCTCACGGTCACTACAGGGAGCACATGGCCCAGCGGCTCAGGCATATTATCCCATGACTACCATCACCGGCCCATGAGGTTATCATCTTGGGATGTTTAATGGAAACCTGTCGACTAGTGGCCAATCATATTACAGTATATAGGGCTTACCATCGCATGGTTACACAGTATAAAACATCGAACCCATATAGAAAAAATATCAAAATAGAACCATGTAGGGCGAGTATCAAAATATGCCACATATGGTGAATATTAAAACCATATGATGAAAACCATCCTTAAAAATCATTGGGCACAACAACCTTGAATGGTAGGCCCACATCAATGATCCATCTAGACCATCACCCAATAACCACCAAGTTGAAGATCCATTACGATCATAACTAGTCAAATTACATCCCAAGTATGGGTGTACATTCATATGTGGGGATTTCACACTAATGTACCAGTTTAAGTTCCACAAGCAATCCACAAAAAGAACACAAGCACGAACAATTATATAGGATAATCATAAAGCAAGTAATACAATAATTCAATTTTCACCAGCTAACACATGTGATTATAAAGGGATATATCAATTATGAATTTAAATATAAAACTATAACTTAAGCTAATGAGAAGATGGAAAGCTCAAGGGGAAGAATCATCACCTTATTTATCGATTTGCCTTCTAATATTATTAGGAAGTGTGCATGCCCTTAGGCTTGGATCCTATCATGAGTTATGAAATTGTAACATTAGATTAACTTCACTATATATTTGTGTTCAAAGTATTGTTACTTAGGTTCTTAATGTAGAATTAGGGTTTTCATTCTTGGATTTAGTCTTAAACTTAGATCTTAGGATTTTGATACTAATTTATTATCAATATTATTATCATTATTATTATTGTACAATGGGCCAAATAGTATTCATAATAGGGGCATTATTCCATCCATATTAATAATGACGGTCCATAAGTTCATATTTAAATGTACTAACATCATCTAATATTTTTATAATTACTAATAGTCGCTTAAATAATACAAGTAATGATAATAAAATCTTTACTAACAATAATGTAATAAGGGCTATTACTAATAATCATACTAACAAAAATTATACTAATCCCATAATGAAAACGAAAATATCTTTCTAATGAAAATTATAACAGTTATTAGTAATGAATCTAGTCATGATAATAACATTTATAATGATGATGATGGTAATACGAATCTATTAATGTTTCAACATTGACTTAGAATCAATTCACCTGAATTTCCCGTGCTCAATCCGACTCGCCTCGGTAGGACTCAGGATCATATCTATCTAGGCCGGATTCAAATCTTCTTTCTTACAACGAAGATGAGGCCCACCCTCATACCACAATTTGGTGGGCTATCAGGGCCTTATCCAACTCGTGAAGTTTGGCCCAAACCCACGCAAAATGGGCCCAAACTGAGGCTTAAGGTGCGTCCCAACTGCATATATGCAGCATGCGGCCCACAGGGGTATGTGATGTGGCCCATGGAAATCTAAGGTAAGGCCCACCGCGATTTAAGGTGAGGCCGACTTTGTCAGGCAGAGTGTGGCCCATTGAGTTTCATCTCAGTAGAGGCCCATTTACAGTGATTGGTAGAACCCGGGCCCAACAGGTTCTGGCCCACTTCTGGGTTGGTTTTCAGCTCAGATTGTGTGGTTGATTTTAGCCCAAAGTTGGGCCAATTTTGGCCCAGTTCTGGGCTAGCTTTCAACCTAGCTTTACTATCCATTGCAAGGATGATTTCGACCCTGCTAGAAAGGTTGTTCGTGGCCCACTACACAATCCAACACCCAGCCCTTTCTCTACCCAGTTTTAAGGCTGAAATCAGTTCAATTCATAGCTCAGTTGGAGACCATCTTCGGTGCGGATAAAGGTCCATTTATGAGGCCCGTTTTAGCTCGAATAGAGGCCTGATTTCGGTAATGGTCCAGCAGCTTTGGTTGGATGAAGACGGAAGATACAGGGACTGGACATTACCTAGGCTTGACTCGATATGGGGTAGCTCAGTAGCAGCAGTAGTTGGGTGTGGCCATCAGTTTGGGTGGTTATGTTGGTGCGGTGCCACAACTGCACCACTCTCCTTATTCTTTCTTCTTCACTTCTTTCTCTTTTCTTCCTTTCTTTTCTTCTTCCATCTCTGGTCAGAGGGAACTCCGAATCTGACCAGAAATCGCCCTCCATTAGTGCGACTCGGCGCGGCTCGGACGGAGAAGAAGGAGACGACCGTTAATGCCGTCTTGAAAACCAACTCTCATTCCTCCGATCCAATGCTTGCAAACGGTCCTTACGGACCCTGGGAAGCTTCTGGATGAGCTCTTATGAAGCTTAAGAGAGATTTGGTTGGTGGGTTCGCAGCTAGGAGGAAACGACCAATTCCTTCCCTCGTCTTCTTTATGAAGAGAAAACCTGGCTTACAGGGCTAGGATTTGTCTAATATGGATGGCTGGGATTCGAAGAGAGATCCTTACATGGATCGTGCCAGTTGGCTGGAGAAAGGAAATGAGTAGTTTCTATTTTTGGCAAGTTTGTGTTTTTGAGACTGTTTTGCGCCGGTTCTCGTGTGTAACATCATGTGACCCAGCTATGGTTTTGGTCGTCACTTCCCACTCGATAAGATGGACGGTTCGGATCATGCATGGGACGATCATGATGGGCCATAGATCCACCTAAACAGGGTCAGTCCGTTTGAAACAGGTGTTGGCAGAAGCAGGGAAGGTTTCCTTCTCTGGAAATCTCGGTCAGACGTGGTCTGACCGTGTGGTCTCATCTAGTGCACCACTGGTGCACTGCCCTTGCTGCACACGTGCACCACTGTGGGGTTTATCATGACGCTCGTGGGAAATCACTCTGTCCACGATGCCTTATGGGAGTAAATGGGTCCCCTGACCAAAGATCAGACATTTTTGAGTCTTAAGTGGGCCCTATTTGATTATTTTCATTCCATATGGTGATACCCGTCCATTCAACAGTCGGATGATTATGAAGTTGGACGTCAACGGTTAAAAGATCCTAATGAGCCATTTGTAAGGTTTTTGTCATATATTACTAACCGATACTAATATTAATATAATTTTTATTATTTTTATATATTACTTATAATTAAAATGTTTAAAATCTCATACATATATATAAATAAAATCTTAATATTAACATACTACTAATTACATGCTGCTCTTCACACATTCCTTAATATAGATAATTCTTAATATACAATATCATATTATATGTATAAATGAATTGAAGATTATACAATATCATATTTAATCAAAATTATATTTGTATTTGATAATATTGTTAAATAATATACAATTCTATTAAAGTATTTAATGATTTTTGTATACAAAATATTCAATGCTACATTATTATTTATAATTTGATTTTATGTTGTGAAATTATTATTCATTATGCTTATTTAATATAATATTATTTTCATAATATCTCATATACATTAAATACATACATATCATTTTAGCATGAAATTTTAAATCTTTACAAAGGGTATAACATTTCATAGTGTATATATTTAGGTTGCACTATATTTATATTTATATTAAATTAAATTACATGGTAACACTCGAGTACTGAAAAGTACGTGGTGTTACAAAAAACCCCTTTGAAGATCGAGAGAAAGGCCATCATGCACCACGCAAAGTTCGGCCACCGTGTTGGACCCAAATCCATAACTAGCTGAAAAGGTGAAGATGAAATCGCCCCTCTCCCCTCTACAAATTTCACCTCCCCCCGAACTTCCTGGGTTTCCTCTAGCGGAACCGTCAACATTTATTTTAACCCATCCGGGCAATGGCCTCTCCCACTTGATCACCACTGGACGGCAATCACTTCCAGTGAGGAGCGGCGAGACAAAATTTCGGTGACAAGTCTTATTCCCACTACTCCTGCTGATTGAGACATTTAGCAAGGCTGCCCACCATTTGATCTTAGCGACCACACGATCAAAACACACCAACCTGTTTTCAAAAACTGCTACATTTCGAGCTTTCCATAGCTCCCAAATAATAGTACAGGGAATTAGCATCAGATTTACCGGTCTGCGTTGCATAGAATTGACTGCCGCCCACCATTGACAAAGCCTGGCTACAATCAAAATTGTGGGCATGACACTAATCCCCAACCAACTGCCAATAGCTGACCAAACAGACTGCGCCATATTATCGTTAATGAAGAGGTGAAGAGGAGATTCGATGTCCAAATTTTGAGAGACCTGACTGTTGCAGCAAACACACCTGGATGCGAGGTGAGCACCTCGTGATTGCACAACACTATCCACCGGGACTGCATCATGAATCGCTTTCCAAACGAACAGAGAAATTTTGAGAGGTAGCTTTGTATGCCAAACCCATCTTGACCAGCTCCGACTTGGGTTAGGGACTCTGGACATCGACCAAGTTGATTTAACCGTAAAATTCCCAGACAGCGTTAATGGCCAAAAAGGAGAATCCATTTCTTCTAAAGTACAGTAACCGGCCTGAAAGACGTGATCAATGGCACTCTTTGGAAGGAAGAGGAGCACAGCGGGGGGGGGGGGGGGGGGGATGAGGCCCAAGCGGTCTAATCACCTGACTTACTTGGACGTCCTGTAGACCGACCGACACTTCAGATTTTACTAGCTGAAGGAGAGGGCCCATACCAGTCCAATTTACCCTCCAAAAGTTGTAGTTACCTGCCTCGATCTGCCACTGGACATGAGATTCAACCGAGGGAATTAGTTCTCTGATTCGCTTCCACATGGGAGAAGAAAGCCGGCTTGACATAACCAAGCCACCAGAAAAACCGTGGGGATGATACTTCGCCGTTATAAAGGATTTTCAGATATTGTTCTCCTTCCCAAATATCATTGTCTAGGCCATTTTAAGGTGAAAGGCCCTTATTATGTCTTCTAACTTTCTGATTCTAATTCCCCCTCCTCCTTAGGTGTTATCATCAGATTCCAAGCCTTTTAGTGATACTTTTGTTTCCCCTCTGGCCAGCCCCAAAAGAAATTCGCCATGTACCTCGCAATAGTCTTTAACACCTGGTGTGAGACCTGTATCCTAGAACGTACCATTCCGTATGCCTTCGCGGTCCTCCCGGTCAAATTTTGGTGACCCGCTATTTGTTATTTGCGTTTGCACGTGATTCTGAGTTGTGTCCAGTATATCAGACTCGGCTCGACTCGAAACTTGTATCCTTACGACCGTGCCGTCACCGCGGTTCCGACGCCGCATCTCGCACACTGAGGCGATACCCGGGTCAAGAGATGTGGGCCCGTGTTCAGTTCAAAGAAAACGCCGCGCGTGCGAATTTCGAGAGAATCTCTACGACATGTCCTATCAATCAAGTCAAGTACACCTCTCATTACAACCCATACCCTTCTCTCACCCAAGTCAACACAACCGATACCCCTCTCTCCCCCAAGTCAACACATCCCATACCTAGTCAAGTACACACATCACTGCACCTATCACACCCATCCCTCTCCTTACATCACCCTCCCTCTCTCTCATTCTCTAATCCATTCCCCAAGCTCCATGGGAGCAACTCACGTCCATGGCTTCCATGAGAGAGAGTAGTATGGCCCACCTTTCTACAGCCCCATCCCACCATCCTAAGCCCATCTTAATCGTTGAAATTATCCATTGGGGACTTTATCATGCATTGGCAGAAGAAGGAAGGAGAGATCAAAGGTGGGTGATTTTATTTATTTGATTTGTGATTTGAGGGCCCACCTATGTGGGACCCATCTTGGTGTATGTGTTGTATCATAGAGGGACCCATAGTGGCGGGGTCCCTCCACCAACCCATTCTCTCTCTCTCTCTCTCTCTCTCTCTCTCTCTCTCTCTCTCTCTCCCTTTTGTGATGATCGTGTGGCCCACCTGATTTGTTTGTGTTTTATCCAGCCATCCAGCTGGGACGGTGGAGCCCACTTGATGGGTGGATGTGTGGGGTGGTCCACATGTGTGGACCCCTCCTTGGCGTATGTAGTATATCCTCACGATCCATCTTCAGCTCATGTGGGACTGCCTGTTGGGCAGATCCAACGGCCAGGAAGACCACCTACCACCAGGCCTGTTTGAATAGGGGTTTTAATACCCGCTTAGTCCTTTGAGTGGGGTGGCCCACTCACATGGACCGCACCTTGGTTATGTGCTGTATCCACACCGTTCATCAAAGGGTGCTGCTGGACATCAGTCCAGCAGCTGTGGAACCTACATGATGTATGTGTTCATACCCACGCTGTCCAGCTGCATGCAGGGCCACACCTTGATGTTTGTGTTGCATATCCAAATCCTCCATCCATTTGGCAAGCTCATCTTGAGGCTTGGGTCAGAAAATGAAGCAAATCTAGTGATCAGGTGGACCACACCGCAGAAAACAATGTAGAGAGTAAACGTCCACCATTGAAACCGTGGGACCCACCTGCTGCTGGGAGCAGATTGGCTGGAGGACCGGACCAGCTGTATAGCTGATGGTGGATGTCAGCAAGTTAGGAGGGTCCCCACCAGTATGATGTATATCAGGGCCATCCATCACGTGGGACCCACCTGTTTAACACGTGTGGTGCATTCGCCATTCAAGAACGAAGCAGATCCAAATTCCGGTGGGCCACACAATGTATGTGTTGTATCCACCGTCCAGCTGCTGGACAGTGGTGCACACAGTGATGTATTTGCCATTCAACTGTCCGTCCATCTTTGGGCTGCCGTGGGACCCACTCCACGTGTGTTGCACGTGTGGAGGTGGGGCCCACAGATGTATGCATTGTAATGTATGTGGCTGGGAGGATGTACTGTACATCCCAGCCATCCGTCCACCACACCTGGACGCTGGAACTTATAATATTTAAATAATATTATATATTATATATATGATAAATACATATATCTTGTATTTGGTGGGCCACGCACGTGGGACCCATCAGAGGGATTGGCTGACATACCTCACATCAGCCATATTGCTGATGCATTGACGTCACCATGGTCCGTGGGCCACACATGATAGATGTGTTTTATCCCTGCGGCATTGCAGCCGTGGGACCCACACACGTGTGGACTCTACCATGCTGTATGTATCTTATCCACACCGTCCAAACGGTGGACCACACCTCGATGTATTTGCTTCATTCACACAGTCCAGACAGCGCTGGACGGTGGACATGTTCGGAGTTGATCTACATGTCCAATGTTTGGACGGTGCTGATCATCATGAGTGGGCCATGTACCCCATGGAATGATGTGTACAGTGATACACATGTTACACCTTCAACTATTAAAATGATTTTATATGTAACCCAATCTCATTTGAGGCCCATTGGTTTGGTCCATCCATGAGGCCCATCATGATGTATCTTTGGCCCATGAGCGGGACCCACTTGTTGCGTATTCATGGCCCATCGATGCGGCCCACTTGATGTATGTTGAGGCCCATGGGTCGTAGCCCATTATGATTTATGTTGAGGCCCATGGGTCGTAGCCCATTGTGATTTATGATGAGGCCCATGGGTTGTGGCCCTTGGTGACGTATATTAGGACTGTATATGTGGCCCGCTGTGATGTATGTATTATGTATCTATGCCATCTATTCGTGCGGCTCACCGTGTTGTATACATTGTATATCCATGCCGTCCATTTTTGCGGCTCACCATGTTGTATGTATTGTATATCGATGTCGTTCATTTGATGAGGCCCTTTGAGATGTATCGTGACCCATGAGTCGAGACCCATTGTGATGCATTTAGGGCCCATGGGGTAAAGGCCCATTGTGATATATTTGGGGCCCGTGTCAGAGGCCCACTGTGATGTATATTAAAACCGTTGGTGTGGCCCATTGATATGGCTCCCACTTGATGTATATGAGGGTCATATAGTGTGGCCCATTTGATGTATATGAGATCCATGTATTGTGACCCATTGTGATGTATTTTCGGCCCATACGTGCGGCCCATTGAGTTGTATATGTGGCCCTGGAATGATGCCCATGTGATGTATCTATAGCCCATGTGCAAGACCCACTTGTTGTGTATATTAGGCTCTTAAGAGAGGCCCATGGTGGTATAGATTGGGCCATTGTGTGAGGCCATGGGCCCATTATATGTTTGGCTCTATGTGGGCCACTGCATGGGAGCGATGTTGGTTAAATGTTCATATTGATGGGCAATGATAGTTGAATGTCCACATTGTTACCTTCCATTAGGCCTTGTTAGGCCCATTCTGACCGATTTGCCGATTCTGATTATCCATCGATTTCGATTATCATAACCGATTGTCAATTCCGATTGACGTGACCAATTTGCCAATTCTGATTGTCGTGACCGATTTGCCGATTCTGATTATCATAACCGATTGCCGATTTCGATTGACGTGACCGATTTGCCGATTCTGATTATCAATCGATTCCAATTATCATGACCGATTGCCGATTCCGATTGACGTAACCGATTTGCCGATTCTGATTATCGATCGATTCCGATTGTCGAGGCCGATTCCGATTTGTCGAGGCTGATTGTATAGGCCTTCGATTGTCGAGGCCGATTCTGATTTGTCGATGCCGATTGTATAGGCCTCCGATTGTAGAGGCCGAGTATTGAGGCCGATTCCGATTTGTCGAGGCCGAGTATCGAGGTTGATTCCGATTTGTTGAAGCCAAGTATTGAGGTCGATTTCGATTGTCGAGGTCGATCTGGATTGTCGAGGCTAAGTATCGAGGCCAAGTATCGAGGCCGATTCTGATTTTGTCGAGGCTAATTGTATAGGCCGATTCCGATTGTCGAGACCGATTGTATAGGACAATTCCGATTATCGAGACCGAGTATCAAGGCCGACACCGAGCGTCAATTTTCGATTGTTGAGGCCGATTTCGGTTGCTAAGGCTGATTGTTGAGACCTATATGATGTATATGTGACCCGTAGTTGAGGCCCATCGTGATGTGTATTAAGCTCTTGAGTGAGGCCCATGGTGTTGTATTTTTGACCCTATTGTGAGGTCATGGGTCCACTATATGTTAGGCTCTATGTGGGCCATTCCTTGGGGGCAATGTTGGTTAAATGTCCACATTGTCAAGGCTGGTTGTTGATGCCGATTATTGATATCGATCATGAGTATGTGATAGAATAGCATCATGATACATATTCATACGCATCATCTGTATGTTTGTCATGAGATGTGGTTGACCATTACACATATCATTGGACAGGTTGTTATGAGACTCCCTGATAGGCGGAGGTTGTCTCGCGGTATGCGTAGGATTGATGCATAATTGGATTGTATGATTCATGCATCTGACATTATGTGTTGTGATTACTGTACGCCCTAGCGACATCAGGATCGTATCCTCTACAGGCATATCATGGATGGCCAGATGGGATACCGAAAATATGTTATTAGGATCGGGCTGCCATAGATGGCCCTGGGTGAGAATCCCTAAACCCTCTTGGTACCAGAGGATGCCCCAACATCAAGACCGAGTGGATATGTATGAGCACATGAGGGCCATATACCAGTAAGCCGTGTCTCCCACTGTGTCATCGTCGGTTGGGAGGAGGTGTGGCCTTACCCGCCTGAGGGAGTAGGTATAGCTAGGTTGAGTCTGACCAGCTCTTAAATGGGTCAGTTATCGACAAGCTGGGTAGGCATTGGTATACTACTGGCAGGCGGGTAGTGAGGTCTTTTTCACTCACTCAGTTACGCGGTCTGTAGGAGTGGTAGCCAGTTTGGAGTGTACTAGACCCTGGTGATGATCTCAGAGATGTATAGTACTAATATGTGGACTTATTGAGCAAGAGTTGCATACTCATTCATTCATTCATTCACTATCCATTTGGGCTAGTGGTGAGCAACTATTTGTTACGTGTACTAAGTATGAGACTAGTTTTGATAGAAGTCCTTGTGGTGGACCTTGTAGATTGCGATACTACGTACTATTATCCCGACTTCACAATCCAGCATGGTCATTCCATTCGCACCGCATATTGCATTACATCTGCGACATATGACATTTTGAGTTACTGTGTTTTTGCATTTTTATGGTATAGATACGGCTGATGGTATTCATGAACTCATCAGGAATTGTATATTGCATTACATCCTCGACATCTAATATTTAGCTCTTTATGACTCCTCATTTACATAGCTGATCTGTATTGCGTACTCTGATATTGTATGACTTGTGGACTTACCAGTATATTTTCGCTTACTCTGATATTGCATCTTGTCAATATTTCTGTTTATTCCATTGTATAATTTATGGCATTGTATTATATACTTGGCACTTACCTTGTGCGCACACTTACACCACCCTCTAAGCTTTTTATAAGCTTATGCATGATAGATGTGTGCAGATGATGTTAGGTTGTATCAGCGTGGAGCTTGGAGCATGTAGCAGACTTCTGGAGCCTTGCTTTTCGACATATGTATTTTCCCTTTTTGCATTGTATTCAAAGTTTATATTAGTGGATATGTGATAATGATGATGATATTGCTTTTATGATTTGAAAAAACTTGTGGTTATGTGTAAGACCCGTATCCTAGACCGTACCGTTCCGTAGGTTCCCGTGGTCTTTCCGGTCGAATTCCGGCAACCTTCGACCCTTAACCGGCATTGCGCGCGACCCTGATTCACACGTCGTCAACCCGTGTTTACTCAAACCGAGACTTGTACCATTGCGACCGCACCGTCGCCGCGGTTCCGATGCCGCGACTCGCGTGCCGAGGCGATACTCTGGCCAAGAGATGTGGGCCAGCATTTGGTGCGAGGAAAACGCCGCACGTTGCGAAACCCAAGAGAATCTCAACGAGATGTCACATCAATCAATCATCAATCAATCCCATCAAGTCAAGTACACATCACTTCACACTCTTCCCCAAGCAACCCCAAAGTCAAAAGTTTCTTACAAAGCCCATACTTTTCTTACACAAATGGACACAAAAGTCAAAAAGTTCTTACACCCATCACCACCACATCCATCACTCCATCAAACATCACCCATCTCTCTCTCTCTCTCCCTTTACAAGCCTCTCTCTCTTTTCCAAATCCCATTCCAAGCAAATCCCATACGTATGAGCCTCTCCCTCTCTTTCAAAGCTCCAAGTGTGGCCCACCTTTCCATCCCAAGATCTCTCATCCTAGCCATCCATTCATCATCTCCTCCATTGGAATTGAAGCTAAGGAGCTAAGGAACCCATAGGAGCAAGAAGATCAAGTGGTGGGTGTTTAATAAGGATAGTTTTTCATATTTTTAAGATGGGCCAAGTGAGGCCAACCGATCAATGGTTTGGATCTCACTTGGGACCCTAAGATGTGGCCGATGGCCCGCTTTGATCATCATGATCATTCCATGATGGGGCCATTCTCCATGGCCCCCATCATGATGTTTATTTTCTTCTATACTTAGGGTCATCTAGACCGTTCATTTTAGTGGAGAAAGGATCCCCACCGTTGGATTTTGGATTTAATGTGCCCATGTGTAATGGGGCCCACTTGATGTATGATTTATTGCACGGGAGGGCCCATAATGTCGGGGTCCCTCCATCACAAGCGTGTTCCACTCTCTATCTCTCTCTCTCTCTCTCTTCTTTTTTATATTTTTGTGTGATGATTTGGCCGTGTGGCCCACTTGAATGGAACCCATCATGAAGTGAGTGTTTTGCCCAAGCCGTCTATGAGTGGCGTCCATCCTATGTGTGTTGCACCCACACCACTCATCATGTGGTGACCCACTTGAACAAAGCCCCTCTCTACCGTGCAGACCGTCGAGCGTCCAGGGACGCTGGACGTCTCTGTGAAAAACCCAAATAAAAGCTTGGTTACAAGCTCATGGGGTGGCTCACTTATATACACCCCACCTTGATGTATGTGTTCAATCCGTGCCGTCCATTTCATCCTCCATATCATTTTAGGCGTTGAGATGAAAAATGAGGTCCATCCGATCTTCAGGCGGGCCATAACCTGTTGAATAGTAATTCCTACCGTTGAAAGTCACCCTGGCAGTTTTATGTGCTGAAAAACGTCAGATATTGGACTCATTTGGACCGTCTTGAGCCACAGGATGCAATGAACGGGTTGGATGTACTTGATGTGGGCCCTACCTGTGAAAAACCACAATAACTAAAAGAAAAAAAAAAAAAAAAAGAAAAGAGAGATACAAGAGACTTTCTTCTTTGTGTTAGAAGGTAGCAGAGCTGCGCACTGGCTTGACAGCGGCCAATGGCGGATGGGCGGCAGCAAAGAAGAACCCACGGCTCCACGGCCAGTGGCCCCACCATGATGTGTATTTTCCATCCAACCCGTTTATTTGATGGGCCACCTCTGAGGTGGGCCCCTCCAAAGATCGGCCCGTCCGAGTCATGGATGGCCCACACCAAAGAAAACAGTGAGAATTGAAGGTCTGACATTGAAACCTTTTTGGGCCCCACAGAAGTCTCGGATCAAGCTGAAATTTTTTATTACCCTTCATCTAGGTCTGCGTGACCTTATGAACGGATTGGATGGCATGTAAACACTACGGTGGGCACCATGTGGAGCCCACATGATGTATGCATTTTACCTCCACCGTCCGCCTGGACGGTGGAGCCCACAGCTATGTATTTATTAAATCCCACCGTCCAGGGACGGTGGGTGTGTGTGCATGAGTGCATGCGTGTGCACGTGTGTGATGCGTGTGGGTGTGCGCATGTTTGAGCGTGTGTGTGTGAGCGTGTGTGTGGGTGTGTGTGTGCCTGTGTGTGTACGTGTGTGTATGTGTATATATATATATATATATATATATATATATTATACTATACTGTATATGTTATATATATATATATTATATTGTATAATATGCATGATGGTGGTCCCTCATGTGGACCCCCATCATGATGCATGTGTTGCATCCAAGCCTCCCAACCATTTGGAAAGCTCATTTGATGGCATGAACTGAAGAATGAGCCAGATCCATAGTCCAAGTGGACCCCACCTTGGCATGTTTTGAGGTCCATCTTAATGTATTTGTGGTAGATCATTGGGGCCCACTTTGATGTGGATGTAAGACCCATGACATTAGGCCATTTGATGTATTCCAAGGCCCATGGGTTAAGGCCCATTGAGATGTATTAGGGCCTATGGGTTGAGGCCCATTTGATGTACATATGGGGCCCAATTGGTGTGGCCCATTTGTTACATATAAGACCCATGAGACTAGGCCCATTTGATGTATCTAAGGCTCACGGGTTATGACCCATTGCAATGCGCATAAGGCCCATTGGTGCGGCCCATTGATGTGGCCCACTTGACGAATGAAAGACCCATATGGTATGGCCCATTTGATGTATCTGAGGCCCAATGGGATGAACTTAAGGCCCATTGCAACGTGTAACCCCAACCTAGTTCATGTAATGATGTTTACGACGGGCAATGCCTTGGGAGCAATGTTGGTTTGACGTCCACATTGTCGAATAATGTTGGTTAAATGTCCGCATTATGATTCTCCCTAGGGCCCATTGTTAGGCTCATACTTGTAGGCCGTCTAGGCCCATCTCCTTATGAACAACATCTATTCCATATAACATGTTTAGTATAGTCACATGACTCATGATCATATGCATCATATGTATGCTTAGTATGAGAAGTGACTGATCATAGCATATTGCCTTCGGGCAGATTGTTTAGGGGCTCCCGGTTAGGCGGTGTTGCCCCACATGTGCGCACGAGACGCGTATGATTGCTGCATGACTGGATAGTGTGATTCATGCATTCGCATTGTGTGATATGGTTACCGTACGCCCTAGCGACATCAGGGCCGTAGCCGCCACAGGCATATCGTGGTTGGCAGGATTGGATATCGGAAATCTTGTTCTACATGGGGTGCTATAGATATCCCTGGGTGAAAGTCCCTAAACCCTTATGGTACCAAGAGGTTGCTCCAACGTCTAGACCGAGTGGGTGCACGAGCGCCGATGGCCGATTACCAGGAGGTTGCGCTTTCCACTGTGTCGTGGTCGGTTGGAAGGGGGTACGGCCTTACCCGCCCTAGAGGAGGGGACAATGCTAGGTTGAGTCTGACCAGCTCGAGGAATGGGTCTGTTATCGACGAGCCGAGCCTGATATTGGCAGGCGGGTAGTGAGGTCTCTTCCACTTGCCTTATTGTGCGTGATGGGGTGGCAATCTGGTTTAGAGTGTACTAGACCCCGGTGATATTCCAGATTTTGAGCTGTACTGATATGTGAACTTAGATGAGGATTTGTATGCTTGAGTTGCATTTCGCACCGCATGGCCTTGGTATGGCCGACATCATTCATGTCTTGCATCGCATAGCCTTGGTACGGCTAATGATATTCATGGATTCACCAGCATGTTCCGCATTACTCTGATTTTGCATACCGTATTACTACCTTGTGCACACACTTTCACCACCCTCTAACCTTTCTATAAGCTTATGCACGACCGTTGCGTGCAGGTGACGCGAGGACGCAGCAGCGCTGAGGCAGGAGCACAGAGCAAATCTTTTTGGAGTTTTTGTCCATTCTCATTGTATTTCCCTTTATGCTCATTGTACTTGTAAAGTTTTTGATCATAGTGGAAATGTGGTGGATTTTTGGTTGTTGTTTGTGGGTTATGCCTTTGGTTATGCTTATAATGAATTAAACTGATGTTGAAAATCCTCCTTGTAGCATCCTAGGATCGGAACCTGGCGTATGGGCGCTGGGAGCCGAGAACGGGGTTCTACGGAGGCTGTCGGCACCGGATTCGGCGATCGGGAATTTTGTGAGCTCGGTTTCCGAGTTTGGGGCGTGACAGAAGTTGGTATCAGAGCATAACTCGGGAATAACCAAGAACAACATTACATGTCTGCTATGAGTTGGAATGATTGAGTCCTTAGTTCGGATAGCTTAGCGATCTTTACAATCGACCCTTAACGTGCGTACCTTCAAGAGTTTCCAAGTTAATAGGCGCCTTCGATCTTCCTATAGGACATGGCGCGCCAGAGAGTGACCCGATCGACCCCCGCACCACCACCTGAGATTCCCGCATCACCTCCTGATACTCCCGCACTACCACCTACTATGCCCATTCCACCACTAGAGATTCCCACTGCCCATCCGGAGTATGCTGCTCCTCCACTAGAGACCGGTGCGGACTTGACCGTATCCGTGAGTGCCTCCCAGTTGCAGCAGATTTTATAGGCTGTGACGGCTGCACTTCAGGGACAGGGCAGGCACCCTGTTGTCTCACGGGAGCAGGCCGAACAGGACCGTGCGAGTGCCCTTCTTCGGGAGTTCCAACGACTCGATCCCCCGCGCTTCCAGGGTGAGCCAGACCCGACGGTAGCTGAGAGATGGAGTGCCGATGTGGAGAAGATATTTGAGACGATGGGATGCACGACCGAGCGGCGAGTCCGATTAGCCGTATTTCTCCTCCATGGTGAGGCTGAGCATTGGTGGGCGTCAGTCTCCCTAGTAGCAGGCGCTGATTTTGTATGGACATGGGAGGATTTTGTGGATCGGTTCGACCGACAGTATTTTCCTGATCACATCCGACGACAGCGAGCGTTGGAGTTCGAGGCCCTGGTGCAGGGGGATATGACAGTGGCTCAGTACGCTTCCCGTTTTGTAGCGCTGTCCCGATTTGCACCGTAGTTGGTAGATGATAAGGGGCGGAAAGCCCGCCGATTCGAGGACGACTTGCGTTACGGTCTTCGAGGCCGTGTCATTGGGCATGAGCTCCCGATATTTGAAGGAGTGGTACGAAAGGCCCAGATTTATGAGGCTGAGTGGGCCGGTTCTCAGTCTGATCGCGGTCAGGGGAGAGACCGGAAGAGGCATGCTCCTTCTAGTGACTTGCAGCAGCGTCGACCGCCGCAGCAGAGGCGCACAGGTCGCCCAGCCTTTCGAGCGCCAGCAGCACCTCTAGCACCACCTCCGAGGCAGTTCACTGGCACTTGTTTTGGGTGCAGTACCACGGGGCACCGTATGTGGCAGTGTCCCCGCCCCCAGCAGCAGCAGCAGAGGCCCCCACAATAGTAGTAGCAGCCGAGAGTTCCACAACAGCCTTCACCACGGCGAGAGACCTCCACAAGCGGCGGCAAAGGCGGCCCCACCACCGAGGCCACCTCGGCGGCGATCGGCACTAGCCTCGAGACGCGGCGGCGAGAGGCGGCGGTTTCGACCGCCTCGGCGACCCCAAGAAGAAGAAGACGGCACGTTCGAGGGGATAGGCACCTCCCGGCCCGGCCAGGAAGTTGGGTTCTACGCGGCTCGGCGGGATCCACAAATCATCCGGAGGGGTTGTCGAGGGTATGCTTTTAGTTTCTGCATGCGCTGCACGTGTGTTGTTTGATTCTGGTGCATCGCATTCTTTTGTGGCCGAGAGTTTCTGCCGATCGACTAGCCTACCGTTGCAGTCTACTCATGAGAGTCTGTGAGTATCGACTCCATTGGGAAAAACTGTAGTGTTGGGCCGATTTTGCTCGTCTTGCCCTGTTCTAATCGGGGATACCTTTTTGCCTGTCGATCTATTTGCATTACCGATGTCCGAGTTCGATGTCATTCTAGGCATGGATTGGCTTGCCGAGTACCACGCCATCTTGGACTGCTCCGCGAGGACCGTCACATTCGATATACCAGGTTTGCCGCAGTTTCAGTTCGTTGCAGAGCCCCGAGGAGAGCCGTTGTCTTGCTTAATGTCCTGCACCGTTGAGGAGCCTGTCGTCTCTTGTATTGATCAGATGCCGATCGTTTGCAATTTTTCCGATGTGTTTCAAGAGATTCCGGGATTACCGCCTTGCTGACTCACCGAGTTTCAGATTGATCTCGTGCCCGGTACCGCGCCTATTTCGAAGGCCCCGTATCGTATGACACCGTTGGAGTTGCGGGAACTGTAGAGACAGTTGGACGAGTTGCGTGAGTTGGGCTTTATCCGTCCGAGCAGTTCGCCGTGGGGAGCACCGGTACTCTTCGTGAAGAAGAAGGATGGATCGTTGAGGCTCTGCGTAGACTACCGCGAGCTCAATAAGGTCACGATTAAGAACAAGTACCCGCTTCTGAGGATTGATGATTTGTTTGATCAGCTGCAGGGTGCACAGTTCTTTTCAAAGATTGACTTGCGTTCCGGTTATCATCAGATTCGGGTCCGAGAGGACGACATTCCGGAGACGGCATTCAGGACACGCTACGGTCATTTTGAGTTCCAGGTCATGTCCTTCGGACTGACCAATGCACCCGTGGTCTTCATGCAGTTGATGAATGAGGTCTTCCGCCCTTATCTTGATCAGTTTGTCGTAGTCTTCATCGACGACATTCTGATCCATTCGAGGACCCATGAGGAGCACAAGTAGCATTTGGAGGTTACGTTGCAGACCCTCGGCGCACACCAGCTGTATGCGAAGCTGGAGAAGTGCGAGTTCTGGCAGGAGGAGGTGAAGTTCCTCGGTCACGTGGTGACGAGGGAGGGCGTCGCAGTGGACCCCTCGAAGGTTGAGGCAGTACGTCAGTGGAGCCAGCCCACGACTGTGTCTGAGATCCGCAGTTTCCTTGGTTTAGCGGGCTACTACCGACGTTTCATTGAGGGCTTCTCTTGTATTGCAGCCTCGCTAACCAGGTTGACTCGGAAGGGCGCAGAGTTTATTTGGAGTGACGCCTGCGAGCGAACATTTATGGAATTGAAGAACCGTCTGACGTCCGCTCCTGTCCTCACTCTTCCCTTTGGGAGTGACGGATTTATTGTATTCACCGATGCCTCGCATATTGGTTTGGGCGCTGTCCTGATGCAGCACGGGAGACCAGTGGCCTTCGCGTCTCGCCAGCTCAAGATCCATGAGCTGAACTACCCCACACATGATTTGGAGCTCGCTGTAGTTGTCTTCGCACTGAAGGTGTGGAGGCACTATCTCTATGGGGTTAGGTTCGAGCTCTTCTCCGACCACAAGAGCTTGAAGTACCTCTTCTCGCAGTCTGAGTTGAATTTGAGGCAGAGGCGCTGGATGGAGCTCCTGAAGGACTATGACTTCGATCTCCAGTACCACCCGGGCAAGGCAAACGTCGTGGCGGATGCCCTCAGCCGTCAACCACGAGGCCTGGTGGCGCATATAATGATTCAGAAGTGGCGGATGCTTGAGGATGTAGCAGAGTATGATTTTGAGTTCGGCCTGCAGTCTTCTATCGTGCAGTTATCGAGCCTGTTGATTCAACCCTCTCTTGTCGTAAGGGTGATCGAGGCTCAGCAGGCTGATGAGTCGTTGCAGAGTTATATGCTAAAGGGGGCATCTGAGAGTCAGGCAGATTGACAGATTGGTACAGACGGTAGACTTCGCTTCAGAGGATGATTATGTGTCCCGGATATTCCTGAGTTACGCAGAGATCTTATAACCGAGGTACATTGATCGCAGTTTTCTATCCATCCTGGTTCGACGAAGATGTACCGTGATATGAGGCGATAGTATTTTTGGGCGGGGATGAAGCGCCAGATCGCTAGTTTTGTGGCCGAGTGTGACACATGCCAGCGTGTCAAGGCCGATCATCAGAGACCCCCTGGTCTATTGCAGCCGTTGAGTATTCCGATGTGGAAGTGGGAGCACGTGTCGACAGATTTTATTATGGGCTTACCGAGGACTCGGCGTGGTCATGACGCCATTTGGGTTGTTGTGGATCGTCTGACGAAGTGGACACATTTTCTTGCGATGCGTGCGACTTAGTCTATGGACCGGCTTGCGAGATTATTCCTCGAGGAGATCGTGAGATTACATGGTGTTCCAGTCTCGATCGTTTCGGACCGAGATTCGAGGTTCACGTCTCAGTTTTGGGGGAGCTTCCAAAGAGCGATGGGGACTGATTTGCAGCTCAGCACCGCGTACCATCCGTAGACCGATGGCCAGACCGAGAGGGTCAACCAGATCCTTGAGGATATGCTTCGGGCTTGCGCGATTGATTTCGGGGGGAGCTGGGATGAGTATTTGCGATTGGCTGAGTTTGCATACAATAACAGCTATCAAGCGACCATCGGCATGACTCCTTTTGAGGCACTATACGGCAGACCATGCAGATCACCGAGTTGTTGGACCGAGGTTGGAAAACGTCGTCTCCTAGGTCCCGAGCTTGTGCAGGAGACGTCAGAGGTTATCGATATCATCAGGCAGAGGATGCGCACAGCTCAAAGCCGGCAGAAGAGTTTTGCTGATCTTCGGCGTCGTCCCTTAGAGTTTGATGTAGGGGACTATGTGTATCTCAAGGTCTCGCCCATGAAGGGCGTAGTTTGTTTTGGAGCGAAGGGCAAGCTTGCCCCGAGATTCATAGGACCTTTTGAGATCACTAGGCGCGTTGGCGCCATGACCTATCGGCTTGCCTTGCCATCTCAGTTGTCTGGCGTCCACAACATTTTTCATGTCTCTATGTTGAGGAAGTGTGGGTCAGACATCAATCCTGTTATTGATTGACAGCCGTTAGAGGTTCGTGAGGACGCTTCCTATATCGAGCAGCCAGTTCGTATCCTTGATCGGAATGAGCAGGTCCTCCGGACCAAGGTCATTCCGTTGGTGAAGGTTCAGTGGGGTCACCATTCTGTAGAGGAGGCTTCTTAGGAGTGCGAGGCCGAGATTCGAGAGCGTTATCCCCATCTCTTTGATGACTAACTATGTGTTGTATTTTGTATGTTATTTCTGATTCTACATGATGATATTATGTCTCCTCTTCCTCACGAGTTATGACTAGTTGCGATGATTGCGTAAATTTTGAGGACGAAATTTTTATTAGGAGGGGAGAGCTGTAAGACCCGTATCCTAGACCGTACCGTTCAGTAGGTTCCCGCGGTCTTTCCGGTCGAATTTCGGCAACCTTCGACCCTTAATCGGCGTTGCGCGTGACCCTGATTCACACACCGTCAACCCGTGTTTACTCAAATTGAGACTTGTACCATTGCGACCGCACCGTCGCCGCGGTTCAGATGCCGCGACTTGCGCGCCGAGGCGATACTCTAGCCAAGAGATGTGGGCCAGCATTCGGTGCGAGGAAAACGCCACACGTTGCGAAACCCAAGAGAATCTCAACGAGATGTCACATCAATCAACCATCAATCAATCCCATCAAGTCAAGTACACATCACTTCACACTCTTCCCCAAGCAATCCCAAAGTCAAAAGTTTCTTATAAAGCCCATACTTTTCTTACACAAATGGCCACAAAAGTCAAAAAGTTCTTACACCCATCACCACCACATCCATCACTCCATCAAACATCACCCATCTCTCTCTCTCCCTTTACAAGTCTCTCTCTCTTTTCCAAATCTCATTCCAAGCAAATCCCATACGTATGAGCCTCTCCCTCTCTTTCAAAGCTCCAAGTGTGGCCCACCTTTCCATCCCAAGATCTCCCATCCTAGCCATCCATTCATCATCTCCTCCATTGGAATTGAAGCTAAGGAGCTAAGGAACCCATAGGAGCAAGAAGATCAAGTGGTGGGTGTTTGATAAGGATAGTTTTTCATATTTTTAAGATGGGCCAAGTGAGGCCAACCGATCAATGGTTTGGATCTCACTTGGGACCCTAAGATGTGGCCGATGGCCCGCTTTGATCATCATGATCATTCCATGATGGGGCCATTCTCCATGGCCCCCATCATGATGTTTATTTTCTTCTATACTTAGGGTCATCTAGACCGTTCATTTTAGTGGAGAAAGGATCCCCACCGTTGGATTTTTGATTTAATGGGCCCATGTGTAATGGGGCCCACTTGATGTATGATTTATTGCACGGGAGGGCCCATAATGTCGGGGTCCCTCCATCACAAGCGTGTCCCACTCTCTATCTCTCTCTCTCTCTCTCTTCTTTTTTATATTTTTGTGTGATGATTTGGCCGTGTGGCCCACTTGAATGGAACCCATCATGAAGTGAGTGTTTTGCCCAAGCCGTCTATGAGTGGGGTCCATCCTATGTGTGTTGCACCCACACCACTCATCATGTGGTGACCCACTTGAACAAAGCCCCTCTCTACCGTGCAGACCGTCGAGCGTCCAGGGACGCTGGACGTCTCTGTGAAAAACCCAAATAAAAGCTTGGTTACAAGCTCATGGGGTGGCCCACTTATATACACCCCACCTTGATGTATGTGTTCAATCCGTGCCGTCCATTTCATCCTCCATATCATTTTAGGCGTTGAGATGAAAAATGAGGTCCATCCGATCTTCAGGAGGGCCATAACCTGTCGAATAGTAATTCTTACCGTTGAAAGTCACCCTGGCAGTTTTATGTGCTGAAAAATGTCGGATATTGGACTCATTTGGACCGTCTTGAGCCACAGGATGCAATGAACGGGTTGGATGTACTTGATGTGGGCCCTACCTGTGAAAAACCACAAGAATGGCTCAAAAGAAAAAAAAAAAAAAAAAAAGAGAGATACGGTACTGCTTCTTGTCGAGAAAACCAACGAGGCTGCCTGCTTCAAGCTACCACCACGGCCGGCGGATGGGCGGCAGAAGACGAACCCACGGCTCCGGTAGTGGGCTCCACCATGATGTGTATTTTCCATCCAACCCGTTTATTTGATGGGCCACCTCCCGAGGTGGGCCCCCAAAGATCGGCCCGATCCGAGTCACGGATGGCCCACACCAAAGAAAACAGTGAGAATTGAAGGTCTGCCATTGAAACCTTTTTGGGGCCCACAAGTCTCGGATCAACCTGAAATTTTTTATTACCCTTCATCTAGGTCTGCGTGACCTTATGAACGGATTGGATGGCATGTAAACACTACGGTGGGCCCCATGTGGAGCCCACATGATGTATGCATTTTACCTCCACCATCCGCCTGGACGGTGGAGCCCACAGTTATGTATTTATTAAATCCCACCGTCCAGGGACAGTGGGTGTGTGTGCGTGGGTGCATGTGTGTGCATGTGTGTGCACGTGTGTGAGTGCGTGTGGGTGTGCGCATGTTTGAGCGTGTGTGTGTGGGTGTGTGTGGGCCTGTGTGTGTACGTGTGTGTATGTGTATATATATATATATATATATATTATACTATACTGTATATGCTATATATATTATATTGTATAATATGCATGATGGTGGTCCCTCATGTGGACCCCCATCATGATGCATGTGTTGCATCCAAGCCTCCCAACCATTTGGAAAGCTCATTTGATGGCATGAACTGAAGAATGAGCCAGATCCATAGTCCAAGTGGACCCCACCTTGGCATGTTTTGAGGTCCATCTTAATGTATTTGTGGTAGATCATTGGGGCCCACTTTGATGTGGATGTAAGACCCATGACGTTAGGCCATTTGATGTATTCCAAGGCTCATGGGTTAAGGCCCATTGAGATGTATTAGGGCCTATGGGTTGAGGCCCATTTGATGTACATATGGGGCCCAATTGGTGTGGCCCATTTATTACATATGAGACCCATGAGACTAGGCCCATTTGATGTATCTAAGGCTCACGGGTTATGACCCATTGCAATGCGCATAAGGCCCATTGGTGCGGCCCATTGATGTGGCCCACTTGACGAATGAAAGGCCCATATGGTATGGCCCATTTGATGTATCTGAGGCCCAATGGGATGAACCTAAGGCCCATTGCAATGTGTAACCCCAACCTGGTTCATGTAATGATGTTTACGACGGGCAATGCCTTGGGAGCAATGTTGGTTTGACATCCACATTATTGAATAATGTTGGTTAAATGTCCGCATTATGATTCTCCCTAGGGCCCATTGTTAGGCTCAAACTTGTAGGCCGTCTAGGCCCATCTCCTTATGAACAACATCTATTCCATATAACATGTTTAGTATAGTCACATGATTCATGATCATATGCATCATATGTATGCTTGGTATGAGAAGTGACTGATCATAGCATATTGCCTTCGGGCAGATTGTTTAGGGGCTCCTGGTTAGGCGGTGTTGCCCCACATGAGCGCACGAGACGCGTAGGATTGCTGCATGACTGGATAGTGTGATTTATGCATTCGCATTGTGTGATATGGTTACTGTACGCCCTAGCGACGTCAGGGCCGTAGCCGCCACAGGCATATCGTGGTTGGCAGGATTGGATACCGGAAATCTTGTTCTACATGAGGTGCTATAGATATCCCTGGGTGAAAGTCCCTAAACCCTTATGGTACCAAGAGGTTGCTCCAACGTCTAGACCGAGTGGGTGCACGAGTGCCGATGACCGATTACCAGGAGGTTGCGCTTTCCACTATGTCGTGGTCGGTTGGAAGGGTGTACGGCTTTACTCGCCCGAGAGGAGGGGGCAACGCTAGGCTGAGTCTGACCAGCTCGAGGAATAGGTCTGCTATCGACGAGCCGAGCCTGATAATGGCAGGCGGGTAGTGAGGTCTCTTCCACTTGCCTTATTGTGCGCGATGGGGCGGCAATCTGGTTTAGAGTGTACTAGACCCTGGTGATATCCCAGATTTTGAGCTGTACTGATATGTGAACTTAGATGAGGATTTGTATGCTTGAGTTGCATTTCGCACCGCATGGCCTTGGTATGGCCGACATCATTCATGTCTTGCATCGCATAGCCTTGGTACGGCTAATGGTATTCATGGATTCACCAGCGTGTTCCGCATTACTCTGATTTTGCATACCGCATTACTACTTTGTGCACACACTTTCACCACCCTATAAGCTTTCTATAAGCTTATGCACGACCGTTGTGTGCAGGTGACGCGAGGACGCAGCAGCGCTGAGGCAGGAGCGTAGAGAAAATCTTTTTTGGAGTTTTTGTCCATTCTCATTGTATTTCCCTTTATGCTCATTGTACTTGTAAAGTTTTTTATCATAGTGGAAATATGGTGGAGTTTTTGGTTGTTGTTTGTAGGTTATGCTTTTGGTTATGCTTATGACGAATTAAACTGATGTTAAAAATCCTCCTTATAGCATCTCAGGATCGGAACCTGGCGTATGGGCGCTGGGAGCCAAGAACGGGGTTCTACAGAGGCTGTCGGCAACGGATTCGGCGATCAGGAATTTTGTGAGCCCGATTTCCAAGTTTGGGGCGTGACATTATGCTTCTTATGAGATAAATGTACGTTGAAAAATCCTCCTTGTAGATCCCAGGATCGGAATCTGGCATATGGGCGCTGGGAGTCGAGAATGGGGTACTACGGAGGCTGTCAGCACTGGATTCGGCGATTAAGATTCCTATGAATCTGATTTTCGGGTTTGGGGCGTGACACCTGGGCATGAATATGGACCATCGCCATAGAATGCACCGGAATACTAGATATGATGTCTTTTATGAGGACCACTCGCCCTGCCTGGGATAAAATATGGGCCTTCCACCCATTAATCCGCCCCACCACTTTGTCCACCAACGGCTTAAATACACTAGCTATTAGACGTCCTTCTGATATTGGGACCCCCAAATAAGTTAAAGTAGAAGATGATTTGCCAAAGCTGAGAATAACTTCGATTTTTCTGAGTTGAGTGGACGACAACTTTTTGGGGCAGTAAAATGAACATTTCCGCTGATTTGTTCTTTGGACTGAGGAAGCTTAATAAGAATTCATGATTTTTTTAAACTCTTGGAGAGGGGATTTGCTCCTGTTTGTGAAAATTAAAGTATCGTCGGTATAAAGCAAATGAGATATCAGAGGGCACCCCCTACTAAGCGCAAATGGCCAGCTAATTTGAAGAGAAAACATGTTTTTGACACCCCTGCTAAGAACCTCGGCGGCTAATCTGAAGAGAAAACTTTGAAGGAAACATGTTAATCCATCTCTCACATGTAAATCCATATGATATATTCCTTTTAATATCTAGGCGATCTATCATAGATATAGATCCTATGTTAATCAAGTAATGGATCATTATATTATCATAAAGTGTGATCAAAATAGTTTTAATGGTTAAAATAAAAATGTAATGGTTGAATGATCGAATCTAAGGGTTGACAACCCCATGTGCAAGGCTATAATGCGGTAATAACTTGGTGAGACCGAGGTCGAATCCTTAGGGAATGAGGAATACAACTTGGAACTAATGTACAAGTAAATGGTTTGTCTAGGTTTTTAATCAAGCGAGGTAAAAAAAATGATTTTAAACAAAATAAATAAAAAACTAAGGATCCAGGAATCTACTTATAGCAATCACAATATCTCATTCACTGATTCAATTTCTAACTCAATTACAATCGAAGTCCTATAATATCCAATCAGAAGATAATTATGTTAAACCAGTCATCAACAACAATAATATATGAATTCGATTGAACGATTTTCTTATGAAGTATTCAGACATCAATCGCAGAGAATCAAGAGTATCCAATGTACCCGAAGGTGATACTAGATCAATCAATTATACAGATTCATTTATTCTCTAATTCAGCATTAAAATTACACTTCTAAGCATCCAATGTGTCCGGAGTTGACAATTGATCAAACATGAAACAACATAAAACTTTAAAGTAAAATTCAAATCAATCAACTATCATCATTCAACCCATTGTTTATTGAAACAAATAAACTAAATATTATAATTAACTACAAGCTTCATCTCTTAGTCTTAGCTAAGAGATTAGCCTAGCGTGGTTAACTTCTTAAAACAAAACTAAAAGAAAAACTAAAAAGACAAATTAGAACAGAAGGATTGAAGAAGAAAGATGACTTCGTGGAAGCTCCGCTACCCCTAGGTCTCTCTTATAAGCCCTAATTCGTATATGGAATAGCTTAAAACACCCATTTAAATAGGAAAACTCCACATCAACCTCGAACTGACTTTGATTTACGTACTTTTGTTACGCTTTGGTCGTACTGAGTCCAACTGAATATTCCTCCGACTGTATCTAAATTTTATCATAAGACATATGAAGTCTTTGTCTCTCTCAGGTTGCACTGAACCCTCCTTCAGTGGCGTTGAATATAACTTCGTTCAAACCTAAGTGTCGAGCCGAATTAGCTCTGAAAATCACAATTTCTTGCTGGATTGTTCTATGCACTTTCGGTCAGACTGAACCAACCTCAGGTCGGACCAAACGGTCTGTTTTTTTTTTTTTTTTTGGATTGTGTGATTTTTCAGTATTTTCTTCAACTTCAGTGCTTAGTTTTATTAGATCTTTGACACTTGAAATCTTTAATATTATTCTTTAAATCTTTAATTCTGTATTGATCATTCTTTTTAGCTTTAATTCCTCCAATTTAGCATGTATTTATCTTAGTCTTTCGAATTACCTTACATGTAGAAAACATATCATATTAGATCAAATTAATACTTGAATACAATCGAAACTAGTGCAATTGAGGGAATAATTTGCAATATTTAGGCATTATCATTGAAAGACTTTATAAATTTCATTATGAATGCACTAGATTCCATATTGGCTCATGTAAGTATCAATAAACCTTGGTGAATGTACATAGCATTATCCACTTTCAGTAGACTCTAGTAAACCTTGTAAAGTGAGCCAAAGCCACTGGTATAATCTAAGACATTTACATGCCCTCAAGTCTAAGAATTGATCAACTAATATGCACTATCAAGTCCTATATATATATATATATATATATATATATATATATATATATATATATATATATATATATATATATATATATATATAGGGTTAGCTTGTTAGTACACACCCATGTCAGTACACACACTCCATGTTAGCCACCCCCCACTAGGGATCGATACCAATACCTCAAGTGTTGAAACAAGGTATCTCCACTCAGTCTATCAGTTGAGCTATGGATCTGGGTGTCTATCAAGTCCTTGATATGACCATAGTCTAGGCTAATAAGCTTCCAGACTATTGACTCGAACTTCGATCCACTAATGTAAATGTCTAAAGGTCTAAAATCTAGATCCAACACCCATGGCACACTCACACTCTTGTGTAGGGTAAAGTAAAAAAGGCATAACTGATACCTAATCAATTCTAAATAGCAGATACTTTCCATTACATTCACATTCCTGTGTAGGGTAAAGGCAAAAGGCATAACTGACACTAAATCAATTCCAAATGCGGAGACTTTCCATTCTAACCCAAGTTGGTCTTCTTACATAAGATGACCGAACATCTCAAAGATCGATGTCCGTAGATGTGTCATAACAGTTTTTTTTGTTAATAATGGTTCATCAGGGAACTAATATCCATAGAACACAACTCTCCCCAAATAGTGACCATTTTGTTAAATTTCAAATTCCCAAGATCAAAGGATGTACTACGTACTCTTCACACAAAATATAAGGTTAATCGTAACACATGAGTTATCTAAGGCATAAACATGTCCAAGATGACCCATGGTCATCAACATTAACAATAAAGAGTAACCATACTAGACCCACATGGCTAGTGGATTAGGGAGCACATTGGTTTTCCAAGGCACAAACTCTAACAAAACCATCAGGTAGTGGCGACTCCAAGTCAAATCATACTATCCACAAACCAACCTTACATTATTTTCAGTAGGCATTCCACATCTGCAAACATGCCATAGACTGGTGACTCCTTTGGGGAAATGTCTAGCCACTAACTAGGCCCGACTTGAAACATGGGCTTTTAATTATTTTTTATTTTAAATACCAGTTCATTTACATTTCAATAGTTTGCATTCTATCCTTTAAGTTTCAACATTTCACTCTTGTATATTTAGTTTTAGCACGCTAAGAGATCCTGCACCACTAGCATTTATACTATGAGCACCACTTGCTGCATAGGAACCTACCGTGCTCATAGGAAATTCCTTTTCAATCTTGTTATTGAGAAGGCCTATAGAAAAGCACCACCCAAGCACATATGCGAAGACTGGTCTGTCCAGCTTGTATGGTATATTATTTGGGAGTCTATTAAAGTTGAGAAACCATGTATACTTAAAATATATTCATACATTGCACACTCTCGACATAATATAAAAATTTTACAATAAAAAAAAAGGTATAAAAAATTAGAAAAAGTAAGAGAACCCATCACCATCATTGGGCCCAAAAATCCATCTTCGTGTCCAACGTCTTTAAAGGCCAACAACAATCACTAATCATTACCCAATCCTCACTCAATCTTGCACGTCCATGGTACGTAGCCTAAGAGGACATGTCCGCATCTTTATCTGCTCCTGAGTCACCTAAACATCTAGTCGATGAATCCTTGATAACTCTTTTCATGGTTAAAATGGCCCTCAACATTAAACGGTTAAAGGACCTGATTAAACAATTTCTCCAGTATAGGGTCACATATCTTGCCCAAAATGCGATGGTGCAATCACCGAGCACCCCAATCAATTAGTCAACACAGTTTTTTCTAGTTTTTGCTTTGCCTCCTACTTCTACCCTGCTTTTAATTTTACTTCTATCCAATTCCAACATCTTCTCCCTAACAAGAGCCAATTCTAGCATCCTCTCCTTAATGGGAGGAAGTTCAGCATCCTCTCCCTAAGTAGTCCCAACCTCTCACAATTGAGAGCCAAGTCCTATAACCTCCTCCTAACTACAACTGAGAGCCAAATCTAGCAACCTCCTCCTAACATGAGCTACATCCAAATCTCTCTTGATGGGAGCCATAGAGGCATCAACGAGGTTGACCATTATAATGAAGAAACGATCCATGCAAGGTCACAAATGGCAAAACCCCTCAATTCCATTACATCCAAATGCTCGAGTACCTAAAAATTTTGAGGTGCCCAACTTTAAGAGGGATGATTGTAGTGGGTGTCCCATGGCACATCTTAAAGTATTTTGTGTTTAACTTGATGTCATCATGGACAACAATGAACCATTAATTTGTCTCTCTCTGAAGGGTGACACACTCGATTGGTATATGTAACTAGACTATTGTCAAATCAAGATTCATGAACAACTTTCTCAGGCTTTTGTCATCAGTTCTCTTACAACTTCAATATCGCATTGAGATAGAGGAATGACGAGTCTCTACCAGCTTATTTGTGGATGTTAGTAGGCATGGTCGCTAGAATGAAAACCCTATTGATAATGAGTAGCAAATCTCCATGGTCTTCCACTTGGAAAACCCAAGTATCTTCAAATATCTTATCTTGTACTCGTACACTAACTTCACCAATTTCATCCACGCTAGGGAGAAAGTCAAAAATGGAATAAAGGCTCGAAGGATCTCTCTTTGCCCTCATCGAGCAACACCTAGGAAGAGTGAGATTGAAGGAAAGTCTATCAAGTGCGGGAACAAAAATATCTCAATCTCACGTTTAATAGAAGTCAATAATCTCATCATTGATGCTCGAGGCTCTCTATTCGCTCCCTAATAGGAACAACAACAACAAAGGAAAAGTGTGCAATACCCCAAGCAAAGTAAGAAAGTATGATGCAGGAGCCTAGGGTGTTCACATCATTTGATCAACCCTACAGGGACATACAAGCTAGCCATGCTAGTCAAGAGACAAATCCTTACCCCACTACACCCTAGTCCCCTGTTGAATCCTTTGTCTTGCAATAACAACAAGAGTGAGTATTGTGCATGAAGGACATATGTTTTACTTTGAAGTATACGGTCTAAAATTTGATTGATAGAAAGAAGATCATGATCATGACCCTCATTGTTGCCAATACATTCTCTAGAACCCCTTTCCACACCATTAAGCGGGCCCTAGTTCGTTAAGTACTCTTATTATCAACATAATCCACGCCGAATCTAGTCACCTCATCCCACTTCCTATTTACTCTATCAGCGTTATCACCTCTAATCCCACACCTATGCACTCAAATCCTACAAGGGACACGATCAACTAGCTTGGTGCCAACTCTAGCCATTACCCTCTAAAGGAGGACACCTGAGCCCATCATAATGCTAGCCATAGCAAGATAAGAGAATCCCTCCAACTATTTGGTATTCCTATTAGGTGTCGTTGAAAAAAAAAAGTTTTTTATAAGGACAATTTTTTTCACAAACAGTGGCTTTATTGACAACTGGTTAAGTCATTGCGAAAATACAAAATTAAACTTTTTTCTACAGATCTTTTTGCGGCGACTAGTTAAACTTATGCAAAAAATATCAAATTAGACTTTTTGCAATGAATGTAGTTTCATTGCAAAAGAATGGAGTATTTGTAACTACATTGTAAATCATCGTTGTTGAGGGTCAAATATTGCATATTAGACCCTAGTTATTCACTACTAAAAAAAGGAGCAAAAGATACAACCTATGCTAGTTTTTGGTTGTGGATATAAACCATAGCTAATACTACTATGGTTTTAATCCATAGCTAAAGTGTTGCTACACCATTAATAATTAATGGTGGTGTAAGGGGCCCTATAGGGCCTATATATATGTACATATATATATATATATATATATATATATATATATATATATATATATATATATATATATATATATATGTTATGTCTAAGCCGTCCATCTATTTTGAAATATTATTTTAGAATAGGAAATAAAAACTCAACTAGATCGAAGGCTCAAGTGGACCAGATGATAAGAAACATGGAGATTAAATCACATTTGCTTCCTATGATGTGGTTTACTTGGGTGTTCAATCTACTTTAAGTTTGGGATCATGAACTAAAATAATTTATTAAAATTAATGATTGGAATGGATAAACCAAATACATCATGGTGGGCCCATCGGAGCTCTTGATAGGACCGTCCAGGTCCATCTCATGAAAGGACGCCCAAAATTGGGCGCGCGCTAAAAAACAGAGCCGCGCCCAATACTTCTGTATTTCTCTCTCTCTCTCTCTCTCTCTCTCTCTCTCTCTCCCCGTTCCCTAATCCTCCGTCCCTCCGTTCCCCAATCCTCTCTCTCCCTCTCGATCTCTACTCCATCTTCTTATTCTCCTCCCTCTCTCTCCAATGCATCTCCGCCCTCTCTATTTCTCTCTCTCCCTCTCTCCTTCTCAACCCAAACCCAAACCCTCCTCTCCCAACATCCATGTCTTGGGATGGCGCTCTCTCCTCTGTCTGATTGATAGTCCAAGGTAAAAATCATGTCTGGAGATCGGGAAAGGCCTGAAGCTTTGTAGGTGTGAGGTGCGTGCAGTGGTATTTCCATAGGTGTGTTATTTTTCGATGGAAATTAGGGTTTCGAGGGAGTGATCGGCGGTAAAAAATTAGGTATATTTTTCTTCCTTCATTTCTTTTCTTGTAATCTATGTTGAATTGAGATTTGATCGGAATTAGGTTTATCTTTGTTGAATTCCTTGTTCTGCTTTTTGAAATGTTGATTTATGGTTTTAGTGGAGAGATCATTGATTGTAGAAATGATTCCTTTTTGGTTATGAGATCATTATGGATAGAAGCTTCTTCAATGATCTGATTTACATGATTTTTGGTTCTTATATTTACAATAATGATGCCAACTGTGGTAGCATTGATGATGCCTTGAGGCTGTTTGGTAAAATGTCTAAGAGAAGGTATTTATAGCTTTTCCACAACTTTCGAAGTACTCAAGCTCATGGGCTAATGTTTGTTTCTTTTGACTTTAAAAATTGGACAGGTAAATGATAGTAAGTTCAGGCAAGAGTATAAAAAAGTGCCATTTCTTCCCCATTTGTGGTAAGCTCCAATAAGAACATGCAAGGTCAGATTTACTTTTCAGGTTACTGTACAAACCTAATTAGTATATCAAATATAAATGGTTTAAGAAGCTTCATTGCATGACTAACAAACCTAAAGTCTGCTTATGTTTGAATTCTAAGCTTCCCTGACAAAATGAGAATGCCTATGCTTCTTCCTATAAATAATCTGGTTAATGACTGAACTTTACTTTTTGAACTAAAAAATGAATTAAAGAAGCTCAGGCTATTCAGCTACGATTATTTTACTCCTTGCTCAATCTTAGATATGATGGTTGACTAATTGGTGTTCTAACATTTGCAAGGTAAGTTGTTGTTCATGGATATTACTACGTTAATGTGTGGTTTATTAGTATTCATGTGTAATTCTTATGGGCCATGCCTGATATCTGTCGTTTCTGGGCCATCTATCTTACCCAATGCCATGGTTTATGGTTGAGTTTAGAAGTTAGGAACTTACGAAAAGGTGCAGGAAGGCAATTATTTATGATTCCATAGAAATGGAGAAATAAAAAAGGTTTCCTTATTCTTCCTTCCCCTGTTGTTGTAAGAATTGGTCAAATGAGATCTAGACATTGCTTATGGTTTTATTTTGAAATATAAAATATCTTAGAAAATGATCTTTTTGGACGTTTTTAGGTTCCCTCTCTTAAATTATAGAATAAATGGCTTGAATTATTTAGGATGTTTTCTGAATCAAGAATAGTCCACAATTTAAAAATTGATGAATCTAGCATCATTGTTTGTTGTGGAGCCAATTTCTTATAGAGAACCCAACCATAACCATCTTTCTCATATGATGTATTAAACAAAAGTGCTTACTTCCGTAACTCAATCAGATCAATAAAAAATTGTGCCTATTTTTATTCAATGTATCTTCTTCCAGAAGTTGCACCTGTATGTAGGAAGGTTCTCTTCTTCTGTTTGTAACATTATTTTGATGTGATCATTTCTATATGTATATTTACTTTTAGAAAGTCAATTTTGAGTTTTTAAACCATGAAAGAGAAGATAATAGAATTTCAAGCGGGCACTAGAGAATTGCATTATTCAAAAAGTTGGGAGCTCACTACTTGAGTATTATTGCAATGAAGAAAATGAGTGGACAGAGAGGGGTTCCTCATGTGACTGAAGCGGAAACAAACTACATAACCATTACAAACAACAAGCCCACCAATAAAATGATACAACTAGACCACCACCTTACATTGGACCCTGGATACATACCAAGCATAACAACAGCCATCCAAATCACCAACTCAGACCAACCATAAAGCATACCATTTTGCAGCAGGAAGACATCAAAAGCTGGTCTTTACACAATCATCTGTAATAAAATTCTTCTCACTGTATAACATCAAGAAACTTCTGCAGAATCTAGAAAAACAAATTACACCAACATCTCCAAATAGGGATCTTCACATACAATCTTTTGAAAACAAAGGAGACAAATTAAATTATCTACTTATTGTGCAAATAGGAAAATTTTCTGTCTAACCAAACCAGAACCCACACAACAAGCCAAATGGAGCCTAAGCCCTTGTTTAACTTCGCCAATGCAACTCCTTGCATTGCTGGTCCCAAGCCCGGGTAAAAGAGGAGGGAGAATGGGCATCAAGGTGAGTTAAGTACTTTTCATTCATTTTCCGAGAGACATTTTAAAAATGCTTGATGGTTAATTTCAAGAGTTTTTCTATAAAACGATTAGTAATGGCTTCTTCTACTACCATTTGAGGACCTCAAAGGCCCAACTAACTTGAGATTTTTATATGCAGGCTAATGTATTTTCAGCCCCACAGATTAGTGTTGCCACTACAAGGTTCAATATTGAAATGGTAAAGTTTTTAACTATTTATTTTATCTTTGTTTTTTTTCTGTTCTTCATAAATAATTTGATGTCTTAGCCTCCTGTCATTACTAGCTAGTTTTGTCACTATTTGTACATATGTCAATCTCATGAGTCTTACTTTTTGTAATTTTCTTACCCTTGTAGTGATTATCAGAAGCAGTAGGCCATCATTGAAAGATTACCGTTGTAGTGAGTCTAGGTACATGTTTTCTTCCCTTCTGTTGGTATTTTCTTCTACCTTTACATTTGAAGACTCGCCTGAGTCTTTGTTTGGCTTGACTCAATATTTAAGAAATGGCTTGAGTGACATTGTAGTGCAATATGTTTCTATTATCTGGGTCTTCTCAGTTTTTTTGAAAATCTGCCATCTTTATGGTTTTTTTATTTTTTATTTTTTTTATTTTTTATTTTTTTTTTAATGCCGGATTCTATCTTCTGCTGATTGTATTAAAATGCAAAATGGGAGAGGACAAGGATCTTTCAGTTATGACGAACGCGGATTTGCAAAAGCTGTTCCCAGGTAAGAAGGTAAGAGAACAATGCACCCAGGTGAATTTGAAGCATATGCATGACATGTCACGTATCACAACATTGGCAACTTGTCCATCTAATTTAAGACATGCGCCGTAAATGCATTTTGGCTGAAAAGATACTTTCTTTCACATTGACTGAAAAGATATTGAGAGCTTTTTTTTTTTTCAAGCAGATACTTTCTTCCACATTGACTGAAAAGATATTAAGAGCTTTTTTTTTTCTTGTTGAATTTGTGCCAAGGGAGTTCCACTTCTCTTTGTTTTTTACATGGTGCATTAATTGCGTAGGAAATACTTCTGATGTTAGATTGATGAGCTAAATAAAGGAATGACAACTAAGTGCTACCTTCATTTAATCCCTTAACTGTTGTACCTAGGGGACATCTACCTTTGATGTTAGATTAACTGGTAGAGTATGAGGCCCTTCAAGATCTCTAGAAGTTGAAAAGACAAAATCATCAGTTTTATAATTTCTTTCTTTCTTTCTTTCTTTATATGGGTGAGGAGATGTAAAGCCAATCATCTAAATTGCCAATCTACCATTTAAAAGCCAACCCCAAA
This sequence comes from Magnolia changhungtana, assembly GCA_030180095.1. Classification (NCBI taxonomy): domain Eukaryota; kingdom Viridiplantae; phylum Streptophyta; class Magnoliopsida; order Magnoliales; family Magnoliaceae; genus Magnolia; species Magnolia changhungtana. Next base: position 1,768,432 of record JASAUF010000647.1, on the reverse strand, counting down.
TTGTTGGGACATAGGCTAAGAAGATGATAAGACAACTAAAGGCCTGTTTGGATTGATGTACGTTTAGAAAGGAAATCACCAGATCTGAGGAAAACCGTGGATAGCATCATCAGTGGAAAAGAATCCTACAAAAGGTGATTTGTTTTAGTCTTGGTGATTTCTAGGGGAAAATACAATGGTCAATGGTTAAAAAGTGAAATATGAGGATTCACAAGTTTCAAAAGTTTTTTGGAGAAATGGAAACATTACCTTATTGTCACAATAGACTAAAAATGTCACATCAATGGAAAACATGTTTTCCATGGTCACTTTTAGAATTCCACCAATGGAAACAGGGTCTATAGGTTACGTTCTTAACATTTTTGCAAATACATTAAAAGAAGTTGTTTCCGAAGACTGATTTAAAAAATCATATGATATGACTCAATATCGTCCAAGTTGTATCAGTTTCAGCCTGAAACAAAACAAGTAGCCACAACCGTACGGTAATGAAACGGGACCAAGTCGGGGCGAGTCATAACCGTTTTGGTCTCCAGGCAAGTCACATTCAAAATGGCTACTTAAATCCATGCCAAAGACAGGTTCTTCTAACACCAACTTACAAGTCAAATCCTCCAGACTAAAGTAAACGAACTAGTGCAAACACACCCCGTCTGTATAGACATTGAACAAAACATTGAAATATCATTAGAAATATGGAGTGAGCCTATAGTTTAGGAGAGAAGAAACACATGCATTGGAATCTGGAGTAGCATAGATATCTCTAGTTTCTTTTATCCTAGACACATTGTGAATACAACTCATAAATCTCTATATCCTGGTTCACATGATTGCATGAGGATATGGTCTTACCTAATCACTCTCTGATCTTCTCCCACCAGTTGTATAGGTGTAGTCAGTGAAGAGCAAACCATGGTAGCAACTCCATTCAATGCCTTGAGTCTCCAAAAAAATTTGTGGCTCCTCAAAGAGTCATCCCTATTAGAAAGAAGATAGAAATGGGGAGTTTCAATCACAAATCAATACTGCAATTAAATAAACAATATTTACCATACTTAGCATATCCCATCTCATGATTATTAAAATGGATTTAATAATGCCTACATATGTACATATATGTGAGGGATGGTTTGAATTAGACAACGGGTGTTTGACTCTATGCAAATATGTGGCCTGGCTGATGAGCGGAGTGATATGATTTTGCACCACTGATCTTCATGGTGGGCCCACCTTGTGCATGTCTAGAATGTCTTACATGCATGTTTTCGTGTGTGAGAGGAGAATGCCAAAAGTTGTATTTGAGCACACCACAAGCTGTGACTATACCAACTAGTTTCTACTGCATCATTGTCCAAGTTGCTGAACTTTTAGAAAGCAAGTTCAATAACATAAGGATGGGTACTACTTCATTATTGGCTTAGTTTTCATTGAATGTAGACTAATGTTGGGTTTTTTTTCTTAATTGTATAGGTGGGTTGATCCTCTTGAGGCATGCTCATGGTAGCCCACTCCAGTTTGCAGCAGTTGCGGCGTTTCTTAGTAACTTATACAAAGACTATCATGTTATTATTAGGAGTTATGGAGGGAGTTGTGGTTCTCAATCATTTTCTATGAACTGTCATTTGTTGGTAATGCGGGTTTGAAGCTCATCATGTTGTGCGCATGATATCCAATCTGTCCATCACATTCGCCACCACATTTTCTTCTTATATCCCAAAACTCGAGCTCATCATGTTGTGTGTAGATCGGCCCTTGCAACCACTATCATAAGCAACCAGAGCAGTGTTTTGAGAAATCCGTCCATCATACTCTGTCAGAGTATTGAAGTTCTTCTCTTATACAATTTTTACGTTGCTAAAAAAAGACTCAATGATGCAGGTCACACGCAGTCCATGCAACTTCTTTTTAATTGTTATAAGTTGTTGATTTAAAGTTCTGTTAGAGTATTGAAGTTCCATAGATCCATATGTTTTCCTACCAACTTTTTAATTGTCATAAGTTGCTGATTTAAAATTCTGTCAGAGTATTGAAGTCCTGTCAGACTTTTCTTTTATTTTGTTTGGTTTTTGTTGCTGAATTTGATTCATGGTGAATGGACTTGTAAACTAGAGAAACATGGATAGTATATTCTGGTAGACTGGTTGTGAGTTGCAGAAAATAGGTTTGTAGAGGCCAAGGATCATATAATTTCTCAAATTTCCAGTGCATTTAGGGGTCATTTGGATGCCTGGAAGTTTTATTAGTTGTATAGGGTTTAGAGGCAACCCACTCAAAGGTGGTGTTTGGACAGAAAATCTCAGTTTTGTTTCACTTTGTTTTGCATCTGTATCCATTGCTGGGATCGTCTGATGTTCCATAGAGTATTCTCCCACCTGGAACGAATATTCCTGATGCTTATGCAAATAAGGTGTCCCGTATCGGTGTCGGTTGGCGTAATGGTGACCTCCAAAACCGATACGGATACGGGGGTGTAACGACGATACGGGGGCGTAACGGCGCAAAAGTTTTTTTTTGCCAAAAAAATATGTAAATATATGGATTAAATCCGGAATATTCTAAGCATTCCAAATATGTATTCATTTATAAATTGGAACATGGTTATGGTGGTGTAACGGTCCACTCTTTGGTGAGAAGTTGTATCGGACTGTCTGATGAATTTATGAACCAGATAACCTAAATTTGACTACGAAATTCATATATTTAATTTTCTAACTATCTACTATCAATGATAGATATATTAGAATGAATGTAATATGAAAATATCTTACATTAGGTGTTTGCAATATTTTTGAGGAATTTCTCGAACATACCTATGCACGTGACTGTGATTCCTGTCTATAACCTGTCATCCTCAAGTCAAGAATATATATAAAAAAAAATTATTAGTGTCTGATATACTCCCCTGCAACTTGATTAAGGATTACTTGATTGGTTGTCAGGGGAGCTATTTTAAATACAAGTTCGGCAGTGTCAAGTGTGTGCATGACTGCATGGCTTCTTGCAATAATACTGTTGTGAGCTGTCTGTTACAAATACTTACCTTAATACAAATATATACTCACACTCACAAGTCACCACCAAAATAAAAATCTGCTTTTTTGTGGTTGCTCGACCTCCACATCATCATCACCATCAGGCTGAGGCTGTCCAATAGGTGTAGGTGCTGCATATCCATAATATCCAGTGTCAGAAGGAAATACTAGATCAATGAAACCAGATGATGACTGATCCTGACTAGGCAACGACTCTGACCCCGAGTAAGGATATCCACCTGTGCCCGTCGAATAGCCATACTGGTGCCCATACTCAGGCTGTTGAGAATCTTGAGATTGAGAGTGCATCTACTCTGACGAGTAACTTGGATTTGGATCTGGATATCTATAATCATATGGATATTGATCGGGAGGGCTACTCCAACATGAATGTGATGGAACAGGCTCAGTATAACCACCATAATCATAATCTAATTGACCATAAGAATATCCATCATAATAACCAAGACCATGAGCCTGCTGATGTTCCGAACCTCTCGGACCCCGTGCACCACTAGATATACCCTCCTCCGGCTGGCTGTATCGTGACTCGGTACACTCGTAAGTCCGACCTCGTGTACTATGTCGTTGATGTTCATCGTCATCGCGATCTGTAGATGGCTGTATAGGGGCGTAAGCAACACTAGAAGTACCAGCACTAGGGGCAGGGTGGTCGTCATCATCTGACATGGTCACGGTACCACTGCTCGTACTCTTTTGTTGATCTTGAGCTGTATCCGTACGTGGCATAAACGCTGCCCCTCTTACTGGGTCTAACACATCTGCACGACTCTCTTGTTACACTTTGCATATCTCTGGGTCATCAATTTTCAATTCTTCACTATCCTCTTCAATTTGTTTTTCCCTTGTTTCCAACCAAGGTAGAAGTGCGTCATCCTCATCATAAATATTGTCCAAGTTTATTGGACAGTAGTCTCCGTCATCAGCAGCTGTAATGCTCCTATGATGTCGTCGCATTCTTAGTTTTATATTGTAGTGCATAAAGATAAGTCTATCTAATGTTCTAGTCTGTAATTTATTCTTATTCTTTGAATGAATGAGCACAAAACAACTCCAATTCCTTTCACAGCTAGAGGAAGACGTTGTCTGGTATAAGACCCGTATCCTATTTCATACTGTTCCATCGATTCCCACGATCCTTCCCGCCAAATTTCGGTGACCTGCGACCTGTAATCAACGTTACACACGACCGTAAGTCATATCCCTTAGATTCGAGTCGGTTTAATTCGAGACCTGTATCATTGCGACCGCACCGTCATCACGGTTCTAACGCCGCGACTCACGCACCGATCCGATACCCTGACCAGAAGATGTGAGCCGACGTTTATCTCGAAGAAACACCACACTTTCTGGATCCCGAGAGAATCTCTACAAAATGTCAAATCAATCCCATCAATCAATCAATCACATCAATCAATCAATTACTTCAATGTCAAGTACAAAGCAACCCATACTTTCTCTCTCCAAAGTCGACTCTCTCCCACCCTCTCTCTTACACCACCATACATGTCAAGTACCACATCCATCACTCACCTCACATCACTCCATCACTCACATCTCTCATCTCTCACATCTACTTACAACTCTCTCTCCCTCTCATTTCTCAACATTCCTAAGCTAAGCAAGAGCACCACACGTCCATGCTTTCCTAAGAGAGAAAAGTGATTTTTGGTGGCCCACTTTCTCATTCCAAAATCTATCATCCTAGCCATCCATCCCCCATCTTCCACCATCAAAGTGAAGCATAAGGAGATAGGCTTTCCAACGGACCAAGAAGATCAAGTGGTGGGTGCTCCTATAGGCTAGTTTTCATATTTTTATGATGGGCCAAGTGAGGCCTACCGATCAATGGTGTGGATCTTACTTTGGACCCTAAGATGTGGCCGATGGCCCACCTTGATTATCAATATCATTCCATGATGGGGTCATTCTCCATGGACCCCATCATGATGTTTACTTTCCTAGCTTGAATAGAGGTCATCTAGACCGTCTATTTTAATGGAGAAGAAATCTCCACCGTTAGATTTTAATTTAATGGGCCCACATGTATTGGGACCTACTTGATGTATGATTGATTTCAAGGGAGGGCCCATAGTGTTGGGAGCCCTCCATCATACGTGTCCCACTCTCTTTTTCTCTCTCTCTCTCTCTCTCTCTCTCTCTCTTTCCCTACCTTTTCTTTCTTTTTATGTGATGATATGAATGTATGGCCCACTTGGATAGACCCCCACCCTAAGGCAAGAATTGTATCCAAGCCACCTATAAGTGGGGCTCACTTCTTATGTGTTGTACCAACACTATCCATCATTGTGTGGCCCAACTGAGTAGGGCCCACCTTGAGCATATGTTACGGCCAGACGTCCAGGGACGTCCCTGGACTGAAATGAAAACACAAATATTAGCTTGAATTTAAAGCTCATTGGGCGAGCCGCTCATGGAGGCCCCACCTTGATGTATGTAGTCAATCCACGCCGTTCATTCCATTCTACAGGTCATTTTAGGCGTTGAGTCGAAAGATGATGCCGATCTGAATTTCTGGTGGGCCATGGCGTGGGAAATAGTTTCTTTACCATTGAAACCCCCCCTATTGCTTCCGTACCCCGATATATGCCCAATATTGGGCTTGTTGCGATTGTTATAAGCTGTAGGGACCAATGGGTGGGGTGGATTTAACGGATGCAGGTCTCACGCATGAAAAACCACGAGATTTCGTGATTAAAAAAAAAAAAAACACCAACAGCAGCTGACGCTGCTGCTGATGCGAGGACGCCCAGTAGTGTCCTGGGCGTTGGGATGGTCCTGGCCGACCGTGGGCCCCAAAGGTGGGCCCCACCGTGAGGTATATCTATCATCCAAGCCGTTCGTATGGTGGGCCCTTAGGGCAGCGGGCCGCCCTCCAAATTCCAGCCACATCCAATGCTCAGGTGGCCCACATCATAGGAAACGATGTTGATTGAAGGCCTACCATTGAAACCCTTTTTGGGCCCACAGAAGTTTCAAATTAAGCTGAAATTTGTTTTTACCCTTCATCTAGGTCTGTGTGATCTTATGAACGGGATGAATGTCGTATAAACACGATGGTGGGCCCCACATGGGACCCACAATGATGTATGTATTTTTCCTCCACCATCCGCCTGGACAGTGGAGCTAACCATGATATATGTGTTGTATTCCCACCGTCCAGGGGACGGTGGGTGCGGCAGTGTGTGTGCGCGCCCGTGTGTGTGCACTTGTGTGTATGCGTGTGTGTGTGTGTGTGTGTGTGTGTGTGTATTTTGTATATACCAGATGGTGGGCCTCTATGGGCCCCACCATGATGCATGTGTTGCATCCAAGTCATTCAACCATTTGGCCGTTGTTGAGGCCCACCTGGATAAGTACTTATGGCCGTTGTTGAGGCCCACCTGGATGTGTATTTATGGCCGTTGTTGAGGCCCACTTTGATGTGTACTTGTGGCCGTTGTTGATGCCCACCTCGATGTGTATTTATGGCCGTTATTGAGGCCCACCTGGATGAGTACTTGTGGCCATTGTTGAGGCCCACCTTGATGTGTATTTGTGGCCATTGTTGAGGCCCACCTTGATGTTTTCAAAGGCCCATGGGACATGGCCCATTGCAATGTACATAAGGCCCACTAATGTGACCCACTTGATTTATATAAGGCCCATATAAGACAGCCCATTTGATGTATCTGAGGACTATGGGTCGAGGCCTAATGAGATGTATATAGGTCCATTGCAATGTGCGATTCCCTATGGTTTATGTAATGATATTTTGTAGCGGGTCATGCCTTGGGAGCAATGTTAGTTTGACGTCCATATTGTAAGAATGATGTTGGTTTAATGTCTGCATTATAAATCTCCCTAGGGCCCATTGATAGGCCCATACTGGTTATGTGTAGGCCGTCTAGTCCCATCTTCGGTGTAAGGATAGTTCATTACTTTATAACATGCTTAGTGCACTTTCATGATTCATACGCATATGCATCATTTGTATGCTTGATATGAGGAATGTTTGATCATAACATAAGCCGTTGGGCTGAGACATTTACGGGACTCCTTATGAGATAGAGTGCCCCACATGATCGCGTGGTACGTGTGAGATTGCTGCATGATTGTACGGTGTGACTCATGCATCTCGCATATGTGTGACTTGATCACTGCACGCCCTAGCGACATCAGAGTCGTGGCTCCACAGGCACATCGTGGATGGCCGTATCGGATACCGGAAATACTTTGTTCTAGCACTGTGGGCACTTAGGATGTCCTTGGGTGAGAGTCCTAAAACCTTTTTGGTACCAGGGGATGCTCCAACGTCTAAACCGAGTGGAAACACGAGCGTCCGAGTGCCGAATACCAGTAGGCCATGTCTCCCACTGTGTCATGGTCGGTTGGAAAGGAGTGTGGCCTTATCCGCCTGAGTGAGGGGGCTATAAGCTAGGCTGAGTTCGACCAGCTCGTAAACGTGTCTGCTATCGACGAGCCGGGTAGGTATTGGCCGACTACTGGTCAGGCGGATAGTGTGGTCTCTTCCACTTGCTTGACTGTGCAGCTAAGGAGGAGGCAGTCAGTGTGAGGTGTACTAGACCCCGGTGATATCCGGAGAGGAACTGTACTGATATGTGTACTTGATGAGTACTGGCACGCTTACTTTGCATCTTACATATGACATTTGGCTACATAGGCCTCGCATCGCATGGTCTTGGTATGGCCGATAGCATTCATGCCTTGCATACATAGCTTTGGTATAACTGATAACATTCATGGACTTACCGCATATTTCCGCATTACTCTGATATTGTACACTTGGCACTTACCTTACACACACTTTCACCACCCTCTAAGCTTTTGTAAGCTTATGCACGATAGATACGTGCAGGTGGCGTTAGGTTGTAGCAGCGTTGAGCTCGGAGTGTGCAGCAGTCTTCTGGAGCTTTTGGGGTTTCTGTTATTTTCATTATATTGTATTTTCCTTTCATACACATTGTACTTAAAGTTTTTGATATAGTGGATATGTGGTGATGTTGTTTTGTGACTTAGTTATGCTTATGGTTATGCTCCATTACAAAAAAAAAAAAAATTCACACAAAAAATCCTCCTTATAGGATCTCAGGTTCGAAATCTGGCGTATGGGCGCTAGGAGCCGAGAATGGGGTACTACGGAGGCTGTCGGCGTCGGATTCGGCGATCAGAAATTTTGTGAGCCCGTTTTTCGAGTTTGAGGCGTGACATTTGGCTCAACTTTTACTGCAATTTTTTGGAGAGCCTTCGTACTCTCTCCGAAATTAATCCACCATTCGACAGGTTGCAACCTAGATACTGTATGCTGTGCAAGAACATCTCCAAAGCTACCAAGGCGATTTCTAAATGTATCTAATTTATTCAACGCCTTTATTTGTAGATCTAAGTCAGGCTCTAATCTCTTTATCACATTTTTTAGCCAGACACGAACTTCATCATCCTCAATAAATGATTGGGCATATCTATACCTAGGATTTAGGTAGTAACCTGCTGCATGAAGATCGTGATGGAGTTGCTTGGTCCATCTCCTGTCGATCATCTTCCAATAAGTCTCCCAACTTTTACAATCACGTTGAATTGCAAGCTTTGCCTTATTCATGACATCATATAGGAAGCCCATGGTAGGTGCTTCATCGGTTTCAACAAGACGGAGTACCCTCATTAGTGGATCCATCACCTTTAGGATTGCCTTGACCTTCTTCCAATATTTGTTGTCTCGTATAGTGTTCGCAATGTCGACTGGTGTCCCTGATGTCTTTTTTCCATGTTTGTGTTGAGTCATTCTCGGGAAGCGAACATCTCACTCAACTCACCCCTATGTTGGAATAAACTCTCTAATGCTATAAAGTTTATTGCGAATCTAGTCGCCGCGGGCCTCAACAACTCTCGTCCTTTCGTAAACTTTCTCATTATTGTGACTACTTGATTATGGTTGTAAATAAACATCGTCACTTCCCTTGCCCTTTCGACCATTTCCTTAACATTCTTCTTCTTCCCAATATCTTCCAATATAAAATCAATACAATGGGCAGCACATGGTGACCAAAAAGAGTTTTCTCTTATCCATCAACATGTCCTGCAAGCTTATATGTTGCTTCATTATCTGTCACAATCTACACTATATTCTCCTCTTCAATCTTGTCCACAACTTTATCCATTAGTTCATTAATATAAGTAGCATTTTTTGTTGCCTCTGACGCATCAATTGACTTATGGTATATAGTTCCTAAGTGGCAGTACACCATGAAGTTGATCATCTTGCGTGTGGTTGGGCAGTCCAACCATTACACATAATCGTGCATCCTCTGGCTTGCCATACAGGTTTAAAGGTAGCCACGTATGCTTTCACATCCTCATACTCTGCATTTGTCCACTTTCCCCTAATGTCCTTAGCCGTGGGAGTTTTTATTCCTTCACCTGCTTCTGCTGCTGCATCAATTACCACCTGCCAATATGGAGAATTGGCCACGTTAGGAGGTATGTTAGCATGTATAAATAACTTTGCTGCTACTCTACCTAATTTCTCAACGGAAGTTCTACTCCACATTTATTTTAATTTTTTAGTTTAGTTAATTTTTTCCTAAACAGGATTGGATCAATAAAGGGTCTCCTAGGCTCATTTACTTTTTCATCTTCACGTATAGGGGCATCACGTAAAGATGTCTGTCGTCGGCTCCCAAACATACATCGTAACCCACTAAACCTACCCCCTGACCCTCAGTCCCACCTGCAGAAGCAGTTGCACTTCCAATTGCACTCCCACTCCCACTCCCACTGCCCCCCTGTATCATGCACTGACCCATGCGTGCCAAACATGCGGCGACGTTTTTCCTCTTCACGAGCTACACGCAAGCTCTCTCTCCTAGCTATAGTTAATTCCCGATCTGAATCTTCGTCAGAATCAATAATATCTTCATCACGAACGCCCATATATTCAGGACCAAACACCTCCTGTCAAGCTACATCCAAAATATCATCTTTCTTCTTTTGTACAGCAGCACGTTTACGCTTCGACTCATCCAGACTAGCTTGCATTAAAAGAATTATCTCTCTCGGTACTTTAGCACATGGCGCAACTTGACCCTTTCGATGTGCTAAATATTGTTTGAGACGGGTAATTCCACCAGTCACATGTCTATCACAATACTTGCACTTCATTTGGTGCCTAGTACCACCAACCCTCTCACAATGTTGCCATCTAATATCCTCACTTACTTGTTGTTGGCCAGACCCAGACATTTCTTTAAGTTTAGGTAGATGAGTGTATGACCTATGTTAAAAAAGATGATTTTATGTTCTAACTAAAATACTAAACCCTAAGAAGCTCCAAAACCTGTCCAATATAAGCAAATAAAAATATAAAGTCACTAATTCGAAAATACAAAAAAAAATATTAAATAGCACCCCAAATATGTAAAATGCACATTAACATTTTCTACTATGATTAACACATCATATGGCATGATTAAAACAACAAAACAACCATTAAAAATTGATTTTTCGAATTTTAAAAAAATAGGGTCAAAATTCATGCGTAAATAGAAAAAAATATTAAAAAAATATTAAATGGCACCCCAAATCTGTAAAATGTACATTAATATGTTCTACTATGATTATCACATCATATGACATGATTAAAACAGCAAAACAACCATTAAAAATTGAATTTTCGAATTTAAAAAAAAGGGTCAAAATTCATGCGTAAATAGAAAAAAAATATTAAAAAAATATTAAATGGCACCCCAAATCTGTAAAATGTACATTAATATTTTCTACTATAATTAACACATCATATGGCATGATTAAAACAGCAAAACAACCATTAAAAATTAATTTTTTGAAATAAAAAAAGGTCAAAATTCATGCGTAAATAGGAAAAAATATTAAAAAAATATTAAATGGCACCCCAAATCTGTAAAATATACATTAATATGTTCTACTATGATTATCATATCATATGACATGATTAAAACAGCAAAACAACCATTAAAAATTGATTTTTTGAATTAAACAAAAAAAGGGTCAAAATTCATGTGTAAATAGAAAAAAATAATAAAAAAATATTCAATGGCACCCCAAATCTGTAAAATGCACATTAATATGTTCTACTATGATTATCACATCATATGGCATGATTAAAACAGTAAAACAATTATTAAAAATTAATTTTTTGAATTAAAAAAAAGGGTCAAAATTCATGCGTAAATAGAAAAAAATAATAATAAAATATTAAATGGCACCCCAAATCTGTAAAATGTACATTAATATGTTCTACTATGATTATCACATCATATGACATGATTAAAACAACAAAACAACTATTAAAAATTGATTTTTCGAATTAAAAAAAATGGTTCAAAATTCATGCGTAAATAGAAAAAAATAATAATAAAATATTAAATGGCACCCCAAATCTGTAAAATGCACATTAATATGTTCTAATATGATTAACACATCATATGGCATGATTAAAATAGTAAAACAACCATTAAAAATTGATTTTTCGAATTTTTTAAAAAAGGGTCAAAATACATGCGTAAATAATTAAAAAATATTAAAAAAATATTAAATGGCACCCAAATCTAAAAAATGCACATTAACATGTTCTACTATGATTAACACATCATATAGCATGATTAAAACAGCAAAACATATTAAAAAAAAAAGTATAAATACCTATTTTTGACGAATTCGGAATTTCTGAAAAATGGCCTACCAAGCTTCGATTCAACAAAGCCGTAATACAATGTGTTTTTATCTCAAATATCCAGCCAAAGTTGGTTGAAATTGGTAGTAGGAGTGAGAATCAGTTTGGAAGCAAGAAATTTGAAAAAAAAAAAAAGCAAAAAAGAGCTTAAAATGGAAAAAAAAACATTACTGTTTTTCAACCGTTACAGGTCAACCGTTACGCCCGTATCGGCCGATACGGGTACAAAAAATCATATCGGCCGATACGACCCCATAACGCGTATCGGCTCATACCGTTACCATTATGTATCGGCCGATACGACCGATACGTAACCGTTTTGGCACACCTTGTATGCAAATGGTTCTAGTAAGGAGCGGGTACTTTTTCATTACATGGAATTCTTACATGCATGTAAACTCATGATCCCTTTGTCTGCATCTTCATCTTGAGATTTTGATGTGTCATTGAGCATGCATGATATTCTTCTTTTGGTTGTTCATTCAGGCATTTATTCAGAATTTGGCCCTCTTTTTCACTTCATTTTACAAGGCAAGTATGTCCTTGGCTCTATAGTGAATAGCTAATATGAATGCCAAGGTTTAGAAAGGTGAAGAGTTCATGATGTATATGAAGCGATACTGATTGCACGTCCTTATAGTAGCAATATCTTCTATAACTTCTGACAAAGAGTGTCTTGTTCAGTTGATGTGTGTGTGTGTGTGTGCGGGAACACGCATGCATGCATGCGTCATTTTCTATTCAAAACCATATTGAAACTACTTTTGTCTGTCATTTTCTATTCACAGGTTTAACACACAAATAAATCTGATAGAACTTCCATTGGATCTCTGTTAATGTCTTTGGTTACGCAGTGTCATATTTAAATACTTGAATCCACTCCGGAGAATAGAGCCACACTTCTCATGGGTCTTGAATATCTGACTTCAGGTATTTCAAGATGATATTTCTTATTGCTATTACCTATTGCCTAAAGGCATGTCATCTAAATATCTAGGGCAAGATTGTTTACATGTTTTATCTGGTTATTATCTTTTTGCACTATAAATGCTGGGGCAGTTGGTGGAGAAGTACAGTGACATTGCATTTCTTTTTTACTGCATAATCTCAATGGTGATTGTTGCCGCCAATCGCTTTATTTACAGGTGAGGCATTGTCACACCCCAAACTTGGAAACTGGGCTCACAAAATTCCTGATCGCCGAATCCAGCGTCGACAGCCTTCGTAGTACCCTATTCTTAGCTCTCGACACCCATACATCAGGTTCCAATCCTGGGATTCTACAAGAAAGATTTCTAACATGATTTTGATTCGTAATGAACATAACTATAAGCATAACCCACGAACAATAACCACAAGAACACCATCACAAAATTCACTATGATAAAAAATTTTGAGTACAATGCGTATGAAAGAAAATACAAGATAATGATAATAATGGAAACTCCTGAAGCTAGATTGCACGCTCCTACTACGGTGAAGCTATGGCTGCGTCTTGGCGTCACCTATATGCATCAATCGTGCATAAGCTTATGGAAAACTTAGAGGGTAGTGTAAGTGTGTGCGTAATGTGAACGTGTTTAGAATGCAATGTCAGAGTAATACATAATCATGCTGATAGGTACATAAATACAATCAGCCATATCAAGGTTGTGTGGTGCAGGATATGAATGTTATCGGCCATATCAAGACCATGCGATGCGAGATGCAACTCAAGCAATGCAGCTCATCACTAGAGCATCAAATATTAGTATAGTTCCTATTCTGGATAATCACCGGAGTTTAGTACACTCCAAATGGCACTGCCCTTTTCCAGGCACGCAGTCCAAGTGAGCGTAAGAAACCTCACTATCTGCTTAACCAATAATATGCAAATACCTATCCGGCACATCGATAGTGGACCCATTTACGAGCTGGTCAAACTCAGCCTAGCAATACCCCCTATACTCGGGCGGGTAAGGCCATAACCCTTTCTAACTGACCACGACACAGTGGGATATACAACCTCCTGGTATTCGACCCTCGTGCGCTTATGTATCCACTCGGTCTCGATGTTGAAGTCATTCTCTGGTACCATGGGGTTAGGGATTTTAACCCAGGGACATCTATAGCGCTCCCATGCTAGAAACAGTATTTTCGGTATCCAATCAGGCCACCCACGATGTGTCTGTGGAGGCCACAGTCCTGATGTTGCTAGGACATATAGTAATCACAATCACATAAATGCAAATGTGCATGAGTCACGCAGTCTAATCATGCGCATATCGTGCGCTCATGTGGGGTAACTCTGCCTATCAGGGAGTTGCATAAACCACCTGCGTTATGGTATTTGCAATGGCCAATCACATTTCATAACAAACATACAGATGATGCGTATGGGCATGTATTATGATTCTATGTTGTCATAAACTCATAATCGGCAATGGTAGCCGGTATTGGCAATCGACATCAATAATCGACATCGATAATCAACCTCGGCGCAAGGTGGGGTCCATAAATGGACGGCCGATGATGGATCATAAAAAAATCAATGGGGCCTAAGTGTTTGGGTTAACCCACGAGACAATGATGAGAATGGGCCTAACAAGGCCTAAGGGTAGGTCACAATGTGGACGTCCAACCATCATTGCCCATCCATATGGACCTTTAACCAACATTGCTCCCACGGAATGACGCTCATAGGGTTAACTGTATAATGGGTCCACGTAGGGTCTAATACACATCATCATGGGCCTCGCTTATGAGGCATATACGCATCACATTGGGCCTCACTCATGGGCCAATATATGTATAACATCGGGCCGTATCAAATGGATTAAATTAAATGGGCCGAATCAATGGACCGAGTCAAATAGGTTGATTCAAATGAGCCGAATCGAATGGGCTAATTCAAATAAACCTAATCAAATGGGCCGAATTAAATGGGCCAAATTAAATGTACCGAATCAATGGGTCGAGTCAAATGGGGCGAATCAATGGGCCAAATCAATGAACCGAATCAAATGGGTCGAGTTGAATGGGCCAATTCCAAAACCATTCATCCATTGTTAGAAACCATTAAAGAGCTTATAAAAAAAATATGAATCATATCCAAAGGATCAATTAGACCATACCACAAATGGCAGCGGTGATAATGATTCACACAGTTAAAAATTTAGAGGGCCCACCATAGCATTTATTTCCCATCCAGACTGTTCATAGGGTTACAAAGACTGGAACAATGAGGAAAAACAAATATCATATTGATTCAAAACTTCTGTAACCCAAAAGGGGTTTCAATGGTGGGTGTTCAATCCACTGTTTTCTGTACTGTGGTCCACTTGATAACTGGATCTGTCTTATTTTCAGTCTCAAGCCTTGAGATAAGCTCACCAGATGAATGGACGGTTCACATACATCAGTGGGGTTCACATACGTGGCCCATCACGTAAAAAAAGGGATGGATGGTTTGGATGCACACACAGCAGAGTGGGGTCCCACCCGTCCAAATTACTGGACAGTGTAGAATGAAATACACATACGGTGGGGTCCATAGAACTGGTGACGTCAAACAACAACTTAATAGCTGCTGTGAGACGCACCTACCACACTTCATGCAAGTGGGTCCCACGTGGGTAGCCAGATGAAATGCATACAATAATGGTGGGTCCCACCAAATAGATGAACGGCGTGGATTTCACCTCACGCCACAACCATTCAGTGGCTGATAGTGATGGGTCCCACGGCTGCTGATGCAGCAGATAAAATACATATATCACGGTGGGTCCCACGTAGGGCCACCATATCATGTATATATATATATATATATAATACAGGATCTCTCCTGAAATGTGGTGGGCTACACCGTCTGATGGATGGAGTAGATTTGATACATATCGGTAGGGCTCACTTCATTATAAGGGAGAGAGAGAATTCTAAGAGAGAGAGAGAGAGAGAGAGAGAGAGAGAGAGAGAACAATGTGAAAGGGGAGGGACCCCGCCACTAATGACCCTCCTGATACAATGCATATATTAAGGGGTCCCACGGCAAGTGGGCCCTAGAACAAGTTTTAACAGTCGATTACCCACTTGTGGCTTCCTTCTTTAGCTCCTTGGAAAGGTAGTCATCTTAGCTTCGATCTCAATGAAAGATGATGAAGTTTTGATGGTTGAGATGAGATATGAGAGGGTGGGAAAGTGGGCTACACATGTTTTTGGGAGAGAGAGCTTGGATGTTGGAAGCTCTCATGGGAGTTGGGAGGTTGTTTGAAAAATGAGAGAGAAAGAGAGATGGTGGATTGATATGGGATGGGTGTTGTAAGGAAATGGATGGGAGAGCACGGGTTTGTTTGAATTTTTGGTAAAAGAGGGATGGGTAGGGAGAGAGAGAGTTAACTTGTGGAAAAGAGGGAGTGAGTGTTTTGTACTTGAGATAGGGTGAGGTGGCATGGGGTATGGGTGGTGTACTTTACTTGATTTGATGTGATGGGTCATAGAGATTCTCTCGGAATTCGTAACGTGCGACATTTTTCTTGAGATGAACATGGGCCAACATCTCCTGGCCTGGGTATCGGATCGGTGCATGAGTCACGGCGTTGGAACCGCGGCGATGTCGCGGTCGCTAGGGTATAAGTTTCAGGTCGAGCCGACTTCGGTATGCAGGACTCAACTTAGGATCGTGCGCAAATATCAAATACAGGTCGAGGGTTGCTAGAATTCTACCGGGAGGTCTACGGAAGCCTACAAAATGGTACGGACTATAATATGGGCCTTACAGGCATTTTCCATATATGCTTTGCTTTATTGGGTGGGAGTCAACTCTGCATGTGCCTTTGGAGTGCTGATTCCCGTTTCGCTTGATTTCTTTATTTTCCAATAGTTGTTTGCTATGTTGCCAACCATCCATTACAGTACTATCTAAACAACTAAAACTAAAAATGCAGAAGAGGCAAGCTTCTGCTTTCGATTCCTGGACATGACCTTAGACCATATTTGGCACATGCTGCTGCCTTTCTCCTGTACCATAGTTTCTGCTTCTTTAGTGTGACGAAAAAATCAGGACTCTCAAAGGTTTGTCCATCTACTGTAACTGTAGCCTTAAAGCGGAGGGCATGAGGCTGTCCATCACGAAGACTAGAATAAACGGGTAGACTCAGGTTTCTTTTCTAGGCCAAATTCTGCAGCTGGCTCTTGTAAATGTATTGCATTTCTATTAGTTCTCTATCTTTCCTGAAATTCAAACCATTTCTGTCAGCATGAGAATTTGTTGCCATTTCTTAATTTTTCTGCTCCAGTGCGGCTTTGAGGTTGGGTGTATTATTCAACTCACCGATTCCATTGGAAGGACCTCCGATTCCTAGGCATGACCTTAGACCATATTTGGCACATGCTGCTACCTTTCTCCTGTGCCATAGTTTCTGCTTCTTTAGTGTGCTGAAAAAATCAGGACTCTCAAAGGTTTGTCCATCTACTGTAACTGTAGCCTTAAAGCGGAGGGCATGAGGCTGTCCATCACGAAGACTAGAATAAACGGGTAGACTCAGGTTTCTTTTTAGGCCAAATTCTGCAGCTGGCTCTTGTAAATGTATTGCATTTCTGTCAGTTCTCTATCCTCCCTGAAATTCAAACCATTTCTGTCAGCATGAGAATTTGTTGCCATTTCTTGATTTTTCTGCTCCAGTGCGGTTTTGAGGTTGGGTGTATTATTCAACTCACCAATTCCATTGGAAGGACCTCCTGACGACGATGGAAGAATGGCAGCAGCCATGTCGAAGCTTCCGACGGTGGTGAAATGCTCGAAAGTGAGCTTGGCGGCCATGTTCTGAGCTTCTTTGGAGGATTTGGCGGCCATGTAGGATGCATTGTATGATTTGTTTACTATTTGTAATAAATGCACCGTTTTTTTTCCTGATTGCATTTTATGTACTATTCCTATCAACATTAATTGTATTAGCTTAAATGAGTTGATCAATCAAAGCAGGTTCTTGCAATGGTAACAGACCGTTGTTATAATTTTTTTTTTGTTTTTTAAAATTAGCTACGGATATTAGTCATAGCTATTTTTCTTAAAACCGTAGTTATTACTAACTTCAGCATATTACTACGGATTTCATTCCACTTTTAGCTACAGATATTATCCGTAGCTGTAGACACATTTAGCTACAGAAAGTATAGCTACGGATTCTATCCGTAGCTATTGATCTCTAATGCAACAGATTTAATCCGTAACCATAGGTTTTTGACCTTTAGCTACACCACCAATTGCTACGGTCGTGCTATGGATTATAACCGTAGTAATAGGCTTTTAGTTACGATTTTTATCCATAGCCTTTGCCCCTTTTTCTGGTAGTGATTGCCTGACTTTACGTACATGATAATGCTTAATGCTCTATTTTAATCGTGTTTGTGTTGCAAGGTGAATTTACGAGATTGGACTGAAAAAGGGTATTAAAAGCATGGATTTGATGCTCAAGAATCACCAAGGCAAAAGACGGATCTTAGAAGATCGAGATCGAAGAATTCACACATCAAACATCCGAGAAAACCAAGTGTTTTTAAAAAGGCCCGAAGAGCGTCCTGAATGCAATCACAGGGTTCCCACCATCCATTTGATTCAAAACTTTATATCTAGCCTGAGGACCCTAAATTAACTGTACACGTCAAAATTCAGCCTTTGGATCATTGTAGAAGTGGCCCAACGAACAGATTAGCTCATAAATCACTCATCTGGGGCCCACCTAATATTTGGGTATGCTTCAAATTTGGTCTCAACCCCTTATATTATATGAGAACACGGATGGAGGGAGAAGATTTCTCATGTACATCACGGTGGGCCCCACTGGAAGTTGCCAGTGCACAGTGCACAAGTGCACTCTTGGTGCACTGGACCAGCCAAACCCAGTCAAGGGTCTTTGACCTGATCTTCTTCCAAAAACGGGATTCCGTTTTTCTCTCAAGCAGCGTATGCACGCAGGGAAGCATTGTGGCCCACCATCAGGGTCCACATGGTTGATCTGGACCGTTCATTCAATCTAGGGGGTGGCCACGACCCTAGTCAAGCTCTCCTTTTGGTCTCATGCATACATACACTCGCAGATCATTGTCAAACGCAGGATGAACGGTGGGGTGATTTGATACAGTGGGCCGTACCAAAACTTGACCAAAACCACTCCTTTCTAACTGAAACTTCGCTAGGAATCCAATGGACGAGGTGGATTTCTCTGAAAACATCACTGTGGGGCCCACCGAACATCTCGGCGCACCCCCTGCGTAAGTCTTACGCACGCTCGACGTCCGGTTCTCTGTGGGCCATTGTATGAGCTTGAACACGATCGGTTCGACGATCTAGACCTTCCAAAAGGTCAAAGGTATGCACGACCCTCACCATGGAGTCAGATTCTAGTTTCGTGATGATCTTCTGCACTAAAACGCTTCTAAATGCGAGCTGTTTGCATTTTTCTTACGCATAGGCATTGTTGCTGCGTAAACAAGGTCGGTGACTGACCTAGCTTCCATCCCAGCCTATAAAAGGGAGAGAGATAGAGAGAGAGGTAGGCAAGGACGTGTGGAGGAAGGCAAGAACAGAGAGAGAGAGAGAGAGAGAGAGAGAGAGAGAGAGAGTGAAGACGAGAGATCGGCCGTCTTCTAGAGTTCTTTTCTTCCTTCCCTTCTTAATTAGTTTTATAGTTTTCTTAAGAGATTTCAGTTTAATCATGTCCATGATTAGCTGAACCTCTTAGCTAAAGGTGAAGATTGTAGAATGATGGGTGGTTATCTATTGCTTTGATTCTTGGCTGTTGAACTCTCTTTGAATTCTAGCTTGATTATAAATAATGCTTTTAGTTTTTAATGGTTTGTTGTGACTTAAATTACAATGGATCTGTGATAGCTTTAAGCATGTTCTTTGCTTTATTGTGATTATGAAATTAGGAACCTTATTGTTTACCATCGCCCCTTGGACATGGTTGGATGACGGAACCCTTCCTAATGTTCATAACTCTCTCCGATTGGTTAAATTCTGTTGTTTGTTTTGTCTTATGGGCATGGCCTTGTGATGGAATCAATTCTAATTCTCATACCTATCTGTTATTGAAAACTGGATCAAAAGAAGTTCAGATTTGGTTTTTAATGAATTATCTTCCAACTAGATAGAGATGGGACTCTAAATCCAGTTGTGTTTATGAATAAAGTATAGATCCCCCTGATCTCTGCAAGTGGATCCTTGGCACCCTAGTTTCCTACCTTTGAATTCTACTAGTTTTAGTTAAAGTGTTTCACCATTATTCTCTTAATTTCTCCTGATTTAGATTACATCTTCTTCTAGTTCTAGTTCTGGTTACTTTTAGAGTACGTACAAGGTTCAGTCCCTGTGGATTCAACCTCGGTCTTACCGAGATTATTACTACATCGCAACCCTATACTCGGGGTGTGAACAATCGCTAATATTCAATAATTTTGCAATGAGCTATAATTGTCATCACAAACACTTGGTGCACTAATTTTTCATGGGAAATTACATGGTGGGAAAGACTTTTCACGGCGTATTTCAATTGTCATCGCTAATGTCCACTTCTGCGACAAATCGAGTGTCATCGCAAAATTTTTTTTTAACAATGACACGAAAGTCATGACAAATAGTTTATTTTAACGACAACTAGGTTAACTCATTGCGACAAATACCAACTGAAACTTTTTGCGACGAATGTAGTTTCATTGCGAAAGGGTAGAGTATTTGCAGCAACATTTTAAATCATCATAAATAGTCAACATTTTTGCAACGAGCTGTAATTATCGTTGTAAAAACTTTTCCCACCAAAATTTCCCATAAATTATATAGCGGGAAAGGCTTTTCACCACGCATTTCAATTGTCATTGCTAGTGTCCATTTTATGCGACGAATTGAGTGTCGCTGTAAAATATTAATTTTTGCAATGACACAAAAGTTGCTGCAAACAGTTTGTTTTAGCGACGACTAAGTCTACGCGTTGCGAAAAATACCAACTTAAACTTTTTGCAACTAATTTAGTTTCATTACAAAAGGGTAGAGTACTTGCAACAACATTATAAATTGTTGCCAATAATCAATAGTGTTGCGACGAGCTACAATTATCATTACAAATACTTGACGCATAAATTTTTCCACAAGAAATTATGTGATGGAAAAGATTGTTTGCGATGAATGGTTAAACTCGTTGCAAAAACACTAAATTAGACTTTTTATAACAAATGTAGTTTCAATCGAACAGTGGAAATGATCACCTGATCAACCTTCTAATTACGTGGAATCCACTATTAATTTTTTCTAAAGAAAACATACTAAGAAATCAATCTCCTACTTTCTGTAGGGTGTTCTACTTGAGCCTTAGACCTGTCTCATTTTCTGAATCATGTCATCAATTGATTTTGCAACATGGATGGAGTGGATTTCCAAGGCTCAATAGTGTGGACACCTTTCCTAATTGTTTCCATTGGTATAAGATGTCTGTTCACAAACACACAAGATTATAACCACTTTATAATCAAATTCTCAAGATTGAAGCATTAAATGTCTCATACCATCTTAGTAATGATTGTTTGTTCTCATAGATGATAGTTTTTAAAGTACATGCATTCCCTTTCTCCCGCTAAACAAGAAATCTAGATTAAGTTGTGGCAAACACCTCTTTAAACACACTCATTTACATCTTACTGTACATTCTCCTTTTTGCCAACATAACCAATTCAAGGGTGTTGTTCTATTTCTTCAGTCATTGCCTTCCACATCAAAATGAGCTAGTGTCTAAGTCAAATTTTAACTTTTAAAGTTGAGACATGGTTTGCAAATTAGTTTTTGCATATCAAATAATTGGCATGGTTTGCATATATATATATATATATATATATATATATATATATATATATATATATATATATATCAGTTCGAGCACATAGTACCTTTTCCCATATAGGGAAAAGGTACTATGCGCTCGAGTTCACAATAAGCTCCCATGAGGTCGAGCTGTGTGGTCCCCACCGTGATGCGTGTCAACCATCAACACCGTGCATTTAATGGGTCCCCTTTAAATTATGGGATATCCCGAAAATCAGCCATATATGAAACTCAAGTGGGCCATACCATCTAAAATCATGTGAAGACATGCCAAAAACATATAAAAGCACTTGTGGGGCCCACCTGAAATTTGCGTGCGTCTGAAACTTGGTCCGAACCCTCATCCAAGTGGGACACACATAATGGATGGGCTGGATTTACAAACCACATCTCGGTGGGCCCAAAAAATGATTATGAATGTTTTAATGGTGCACGGCCCCTCTCAACTTCTGTATATGGTGTGGCCCACACAAGTAACGTATTGACTTGATTTTTGAGACCTAGGCCCACGATGGAATGGTGCATCTGACTAATGGGGTAGATGTTCAAAACGCATCACGGTGGGGCCCACACAACTCGACCTCATGGGACATTCCCATCAGCTCGAGCGCATAGTACATTTTCCCATATGTGTGTGTGTGTGTGTGGTACTATGATGTCGACCTCATGGGAACTTCCCATGAGATCGAGCTGTGTGGGCCCCATCGTGATGTGCGTCGAACATCTACCTTGTTAGCCAGATGCACCAATTCATGGTGGAAATCAAGTTAATCTATCACTTGGGTGGGCCACATCACATACAACAGTTGAGATTAACTTGAGATGTGGTTCATAAATCCAACCCATCCATTATGTGTGTCCCACTTAGATTTAAAAAGGAATATAATTGCAATTTGAGGGCTACTTCCTCATCTTGATGCACCAAGATGTGTAGTATCCTGATGCCTCCATACAAGTGGTGCACATGGTTTGGTGATCCCGACCATTGATCTGATGGTCCCCATTGTGGGTTGAGATGCTGTAAAAATATCTTATGTTAGAAGATTTTAAACCTTCAATCAGTGACCTACAAGTAGACATTTAAGACACACAGTAACAACATGGACAAAAGACCAAAGTTTGGATAGTCGGGATCTCAATTTTGAAGATATCTGGGATAAGGCTACGAGAAGATCTGAGCAGGCATAGGCAACGACGACTAAGCTTAGGACTGAGGTGCAGGTCATGTAAGGGACGATAAATGATATGCAGACACGACAGGCTCAATTAGAGGAGATGGTGCATACCCTCATTTCACAGCAACCCCAAGCACATCCTTAGTGGTAAGTTAAATGTCATATTTAAATTATGCAAGTAGTGTAGAATAGCCACTAATAATATTTTATTTTAATTATTTTATAGATTTTTCTACAGATTGGTACTATCTTCCTAGGGCCCATCGCATTATTAAGGAAGCAAGTTTCTTTTTATATTGATTTTTATTGGATAATTTGGACATGTGTACTTTTTTGTGTTTTGGATAATTATAAATTTAGTTTTAATTTAATTAAATTATTTTTATATTTCAATGGATGATGATGAATATTGATTAATATAGGTTATTTTGTTTGATTAAGTTGGTTTAAATAAGAAAAAAAAATATTTGTATTAGAGATGACTTTTACTTGTCGCTAATAAATAAATCAACAAAATTTGGCGACGTGTTTGAGATTTTTAGTGACAAGTAAATTTATAGTACAAAGTCTTTATTAGCGACGAGTTTCAAGTTTAGCGACATTTTGTGATATGTGTTCACTCCCCAAGTATAGGGTTGTGATGTAGTAATAAACTCGGTAAGACCGAGGTCGAATCCACAGGGACTGAAACCTGTACGTAATCTGAAACTAACTAGGGCTAGAACTAGAATGAGATGAATTCTAAATCAATTGTGATTGGAAGAATAATTATGAAATTATTATCTAAAACTGAGGAGGAATTCAGAGGAAAGACACTAGGGATTCAGAGGATTCACTTGTAGAGATCAGGGAGATCTTATGCCTGCTTCACAAATCATGAAAATTAACTGAACTGCCATTGATATAGTTTTCAAGAGATGAAAGGTATATGAATTAGAATAGATTCCATCACCAAACCATGCTCAGGAGACAAAGCAAACAACAGAATTAAACTAGTTACCAACCACTCAACATGCCATGAAAGTCAGGAAGGATTACAGTCATCCAACCATGCTCAGGAGACGATGGTGAACAACAGGGTTTCCTGACGTCATAAACATAAAAGGGAGAAGAAATACTCAAAGCCACTGCAGATCTATGGTAATTTCAGTCACAACAAACCATTGAAAACTAAAAGTATTCCCTTAATTAAACAAAAATCAAATTCAGTTCATGAATTAAAATCAAATTAAAGGCAATGAATAAAATCCCCCATCTCACTACAAGCTTCACCTCTTAGCCCTAGCTAAGAGGTTTAGCCTAGCATGGATAGGCTATACATCTTAAAAAAATAAATAAGGAAAACTATTAAAAATAAATAATAATAAAAACTAACTGTTACTTTCTCTCTCTGCCGATCCACGTCCAAGCTCCCTGACTCCCCAAAAAAAATGATCCCCCTCTCCCGTTCTCTCTCTCTCTCTCTCTCTCTCTCTCTCTTATATAAGCATCAGGTGGGGAGAACAGTGGAGTCCGTTGTTGTGTCCTGTTTAGAAACTGCTTCCTTAGATATTTACGCAGCCAGCTCGCAGCAGAGCTTGCGTATTCATTCCGTAGTGATGATGGTGGGCCCCAATTCACTATCTTATTGAGAGATCCGCTCCGTCCATTATGATCCCATCGAAAAAATGTTCAGATATGACTTGTTTTGGACAATTTTTGGTGTGACCCACCGATCTCTCTACTCCGCCATCCATTTGTGTTCAATGGTAAATATTTTTTCATAGGGTAACTGGCATAAAAAACTCACCTAGGCTAGAGTATGAGGGACCATGGGCTCCTGATGGAAGGTCTAGATTGATGAAATGATTAAGGATAATGGGCCACAACCGCCCGAAAAATCCGGGTTTGTCCGGACGCAAAATAGATTGCGTAACGTCATTACACTGTGATACTCGTGGGACCCTTGGCCAACGTATTTTTGGAAATCCACACCATCCATTGAATTCAGGGAGAAAAATCGGTCGGGAAAGAGTATATTTTGTCAAATTTTGGTGCAGCCTAGTGATGTTTTCCTTTCACCGTTCAATCTGCATTTGATCACGATTTTCCTGTATACAAGTGCATGGGCCAAAAGGCCACCTAGAAGAGAGTCAAGCCCCACCTATGGATCGAATAGACGGTCCCGATCTTCCATTTGATGGACAGTGTGGACCCACTACGCAAATCAGCGTCCGTTGCTTGCGGACGCTGAAAATGGAAATTTCCGTTTTTCATCGGTCAACTGCGGGTTGACCGATTCCGGTGGATCGGTGCACCGCGAGTGCACAGGTAGGTTATGCACACCCATCGTAGATAGTATCCACATACGATGGTTCTGAGCAATCTTCTCCATCCATTCGTTTCCTTAGCTAATGTAATGGGTTGAGACCAACATTAAAGCATATCCAGATATCCGGTGGGCCCCAGTTTAATGATTCATGGGCTAATCAAGCCGTTGGCCCACTTCCACATGGATCCAAGGGCTCAAATTTGACTTGTACGGTTAATTTAAGGTCCTCAGGCCATGTATGTAATTTCGAGCCAAACGGATGGTGGGAACCCTGTGATCTTGAATTTTGGACCATTTTCGGGCCTCTTCATCATGAGTGGCTGGAATTTCTCTGATTTTCAGCGTGTAACTCCTCGATCTTGGTCTCATGGAGTCCCATCCAATGCCTTGGCATTATCAGAGTGTTAATTTCATGCTTTTAGCCGCCTATTTCAATCTTGACTCGTAAACTCACCCTACAACATAAACACGTTTAAAATAGGGCATTAAACAGTATCATGTTCGTAAATCCAGGCAGTAATTGGGGTTTGATATGCAATATTTGACCCTCAACACAACCCCCAACCAGCATTTTGCTAGTCCCGAGCAAAGTATGCGAAAATAAATTGAGAATTACCGAACAATTTCTAAGAACTCGAGTGATTTAGAAAATAATCCAGATACTTGAAATCTGAGATTTACGACTGTTGGGCACAAATTTCTCCTGGAATCTAGCTCACGGTGACTTCATAATCAAGTTCAAATATTAATCCATAACCTAGAATAATTCTTAAACATTGAGTTCCATGGGTGTATAGTGTAATCTTAACTTATCACATTCAGTTTCCGTCTTTCTTTCATGATATCATTGGTAACCAACGAGGTCATCCATGACAACCAAAATCTAACCCAAGACTTGCCTCAAGAGTCATTCTTCCATTTTCTTTTTTATTTTTTATTTTTTTTTATTTTTTTAAAGAATGTCAAGAGGGGAATCAAATTTTCACTTATAGGGAGCAAACCTATGGTGAAACTAGTCGCCCAACTCTTTCCAACTATTAATCATGGAGAATCGAATCCACACCTATAGGGAACAAACCTATGGTGAAGACCATTCGCCCAATCCTTTCAATTTCTCGGGTTGGTTCCTTCAAGCTTAGTGATCACCAAGTTAATCTTTCAATATCGAGCTGAAACCTCAATGTGTAAGTGAGATGTGACATGTGAAATCATGACTCAATCAATGTTTAAAACCTCTAACCATGGACTAACAATTTAAATTTAACTGTGAAATCTAACTGATAACTGAATCCAAGAGTCATAAATCACCAACATGGTTGTCAAAAATCACTTCAAATTCACAAGAAACTCCAGAAAAATTAAAAATTTTCACAATTTTTGCTCAAGACAAAGAAAACACTGATTAGGAAACCTAATCTCCCTGAAACCTAATCTCCCACCCCCAACCTAAAAGCTACATTGTCCTCAATGTAAAAGATATGAGCATGGAATGCACATGGGACAACAAAAGTAAATGTGAAGTGATGGGAAGATAGTACCTGGATGATGAATCGTGAGAGACATTCCAAGAGATCGCAGCATGGAATCCAATCAACACGAGAGAGAGAGCAACACAAAACTTAATAAAAAAAATAAAATCCTATCTATACCACTTTCGCAGGTGCTCTCGATTGCATTTAGCACATGCAACAAGCCTTTAAACCCCTAGTTTGCCCCTAGTGGACGAGTTATAGTCTCGTGAGGGTTTGCAGCAATGTTACCCACAAACATTGAACTAACTAATTAAGAAAATGGAATGGCATGAAAAAGCTGGGTTGCCTCCCAGGAGCGCTAAGTTTAACGTGTTCAGCCTGACAAATAAGGCAGACTACCCTATTCCTAAGAAAGCGATATACCTACCTATACCTCCATCAGACTAGGAGATCAATCCTGGTAAACAGGATCAGTCAGAGACATGGACATGTCCTCTGAATCAAATTTCTCGACAAATGGTTTTAATCGATGTCCATTTACTTTAAACTCCTTGCCATTGTCGGGATCTCTTATTTCAACGGCCCCATGAGGATAAACAGTAACAACAATGTAAGGGCCGGTCCAATGAGATCGAAGCTTACCCGGAAAGAGATGTAATCGAGAATTATACAAAAGGACTTTCTGGCCTGGTGTGAATGATTTCCGTAGAATATGTTGGTCATGAAACGCCTTCATCCTGTCTTTGTAAATTCTCGAGTTCTCGTATGCGTCGTTCCGGATTTCTTCGAGTTCATTTAATTGAAGTTTGCGTAGCGAGCCAGCGTTGTTCAGATTGTAATTCAGATTTTTGATCGCCCAGTAGGCTCTATGTCCCAACTCCACAGGTAAGTGGCAAGCCTTCCCATAGACGAGTCTAAAGGGAGACATTCCAATAGGGGTTTTAAAAGCAGTACGGTAAGCCCATAAGGCATCAGTCAATCGGATTGACCAGTCCTTACGATCAGGGTTAACCGTTTTCTCCAAAATGTGTTTGATCTCCCTATTGAAAATCTCAGCTTGCCCACTTGTCTGTGGGTGGTATGGGGTGCTCACCTTATGAGAGATACCATATTTCTTCATTAAACTCTCGAATGGCCTATTACAAAAGTGTGAGCCCCCATCACTAATGATGGCTCGAGGCGTTCCGAATCGGGAAAGGATGTTTTCTTTTAAGAATTTAATGACTGTGCGATGGTCATTAGTTCAACACGGAATCGCTTCGACCCATTTAGTGACATAGTCCATGGCAAGCAAAATATATAAATTTCCAAAAGATTGGGGGAATGGCACCATGAAATCGATGCCCCAACAATCAAATGCCTCTATGATAAGAATGGGATTCAAGGGCATCATATTTCGACGGGATAATGCTCCCAATTTCTGACAACGATCACAAGCTTTGCAAAACTCATGAGTGTCCCTGAACATAGTGGGCCAATAAAAGCCACACTACAGAATCTTGGCCGTGGTCTTTTTTGCAGAAAAGTGACCACCATAGGCCTGTGAATGACAAAAGGAGATGACACTCTGATGCTCATTGTCTGGCACACATCTCCTCAAGATTTGGTCTGGGCAATATTTAAACAAGTATGGATCATCCCGTAAGAATTTATCGCATTCGGTGAAAAATTTCTTCTTATCTTGCGCAGTCCAATGTGTCGGTGTGGAACCTGTAACAAGATAATTAGCAATATCATCGAACCAAGGTGAATGGGAGACTCTGAACAGTTGTTCATCAGGGAACATGTCATTGATATGGGTCGCCTCAAGGGAATCAGAGGTATTAAGGCGAGAAAGGTGATCGGCCACTACATTCTCTACTCCCTTTTTATCTTTAATTTTCAAATCAAATTCTTGGAGTAGAAGGATCCATCGTATCAGGCGGGGCTTAGAATCATTCTTAGAAAGAAGATACTTCAATGCCGCATGATCTGTATAGATAATGATCTTGGATACAATCAAGTAGGACCTAAATTTATCCAAAGCGAACACTACAGCTAAAAGTTCCTTTTCCGTAGTCGAGTAGTTCACTTGGGCAGGATTTAAAGTCCTACTCGCGTAATGGATGACGTAGGACCTCTTATCTTTTCTCTGGCCTAGAACCGCTCCAAGAACATAATCAGAAGCGTCGCACATAAGCTCAAAAGGAAGGCTCCAGTCGAGTGGCTGCATGATGGGTGCAGTGGTCAACGTGCCTTTAAGCTTGGTGAAAGCTTCCTGGCATTGCTCAGTCCACTCGTATGGAGCATCCTTTTGAAGAAGATTACATAAAGGACGAGAGAGGAGACTAAAATCCTCTATGAATCGCCTGTAAAATCCTGCGTGCCCTAAGAAGGATCGCACGTCTCTGATGTTCTTGGGTGGAGGTAGGTTAGAAATAAGATCGATTTTTGCCTTATCTACCTCAATTCCCTTGGACGAGATGATATGTCCAAGGACAATTCCCTTATGAACCATGAAATGACACTTCTCCCAATTAAGTACCAAGTTCTTTTCTTCACATCTTTTCAGCACACATTTAAGATTTTCCAAGCACTCGCTGAAAGATGAACCATAGACAGAGAAATCGTCCATGAAGACCTCTAGATATTGCCCCACCATATCAGAAAAGATACTCAGCATACATCGCTGAAAAGTGGCAGGGGCATTACGTAGTCCAAATGGCATCCTTCGGTAAGCAAAGGTACCGTAGGGATATGTAAATGCGGTCTTTTCCTGGTCCTCAGGGGCGATTTCAATCTGATTGTAGCCCGAATACCCGTCAAGGAAACAGTAATAGGAATGACCAGCTAGCCTTTCCAGGATCTGATCAATGAATGGTAAAGGAAAGTGGTCTTTCCTCGTGACGGTATTTAACTTCCTGTAGTCAATGCACATCCTCCAACCAATAGTGACTCTAGTCGGCACGAGTTCATTATTGGCATTGGCTACGATGGTGATCCCGGACTTCTTAGGAACCACCTGAGTTGGACTCACCCATTGACTATCAGATATAGGGTATATGATACCCAAATCCAATAGTTTAAGAACCTCGGCCTTAACCACTTCCTTCATGTTTAGATTTAGTCTACGTTGTGGTTGCCGAACGGTCTTCGCATTATCCTCAAGATATATGTGGTGAGTACAAATCAAGGGGTCGATTCTCTTGAGGTCCGCTATCGTCCATCCTAGGGCTCCTTTATGCTTAATGAGAGTAGATATAAGCATACTCTCCTGTTCTTTCTCCAAGTGGGCGAAGATCACCACCGGGTATGTCTCATCTTGACCTAAATAGGCATATTTCAAATCAGAGGGCAAAGGTTTTAGGTCAAGCTTCGGTGCCTTGAGGTTAGACGGAAGAGGCACTACATCGCCAGGCAATTCTTCAAATTGTGGCCTCCACCGGTTAACTTCAAGTACCGGTGCAGTATCAAGCAAGGCACACGTCTCCCTAATCATATCATCATCAAACTCATGGGAGTGGGCCAAGCACGTCTCTAGAGGATTAGAGGATAAGGTAAGGGGTGTCCTATCTTCCACGAAAGTATCGATCATGTTAATTTCGTGGACATCATCATCATCCTCTGAGTTGCTGCCATTATTAAAAAAGATGTTTGACTTCAATGTCAAATTTTTAAAAGACATAGTCATGACACCATTCTTGCAATTGATGATTGCATTTGACGTGGCAAGGAATGGGCGACCAAGAATGACGGGAATCTGAGTGCTCATGTTATTGATGGGTTCGGTGTCCAGGATGATAAAATCTACAGGGTAGAAAAATCTATCGACTTGGACTAACACATCCTCAATAATCCCTCTTGGTACACGAACAGAACGATCGGCAAGTTGTAGTGTGGTTAGGGTGGGTTTTAACTTACCCAAACCTAACTGTTTGTATACCGAGTAGGGAATCAGATTGACGCTCTCTCCCAAGTCAAGAAGTGCATGATCAATTCGATGGTTCCCGATTACACATGATATGGTTGGGCTACCGGGATCCTTGAATTTCTGCGGCACGTCTTGCTTCAGGATGGCACTCACTTTCTCAATTAAGAAAATCTTCTTTTGAATACTCTGCCGTCTTTTGGTCGTGCATAGGTCTTTCAGAAATTTGGCATACGAGGGGATCTGTTTTACGACATCAAGTAGAGGAATGTTGACTTTCACTTGTTTCAACACCTCCAGAATATCCTGAGAGTTGGAAAGATGTTTTGGTGCAACCAACCGTTGGGGGAACGGAGCAACTGGCTTTTCTAAAAGTTCCGATTCTAATTTTTGTGGGGCATTACCAGATTCATCATTGTTGTCCTCTTCTGGTTCTTGAGGATTTTCAGGCCTAACCGGAAGATCAATGATCTTCCCACTCCTAAGAGTGGTGATGGATTTAGTGTGCCCCATTTGATTTGAAGAGCTGGGATCATTTATCTCGTACTGCAGTTTAGGGTTGGGGAGAGGTTGTGCGGGAAGCATCCCCTTTTCTATAATTGTCATACGTGAATATATTTTTTGCATAAAGTCTGTAAGTCCACGCATTGCCTGAGCCAGCTCTTGTATGGAATTTTGAACCGGTTCTTCTTGAGGTTTTCCCTGATTTGGATTTTGATTGAAGAAACTGTGAGGGGTAGCAGTTTGTCCATTCCTCCAACTAAAATTTGGATGATTTCTCCAACCAGGATTGTATGTATTAGAGGTAGATCCATTGAAAGGTCTTTGATAGTTATCGATGGTATTAGCTTGCTCATTCAACACTCCTCGAAAAGCAGATATGGTAGGACAATTTTCAGTTGTGTGAATGTTGCAATCACAGATGCCGCAAACAATTTCATTAACCTTATCCTTTTTTCCTTCCATGGCCTCGACTCTTCATATGAGATTAGTCACTTTAAAATTTACAGCATCCTCTTCTTTCAGGAGATATACTCCACCTTTCTCCTTAGATTGAGTTGGCCTAGATGTGGTGTTTGATTTTGGGTAATGGTCCCATGATTGTGCATTTTCGACAAGTCTATCGAGGTAATCCCATACATCATCGACCTCTTTATTCATGAATTCTCCATTACACATTGTTTCGACCAGTTGGCGCATAAAAGATGTCAGTCCATCATAGAAAAAATTTGTAATGCACCACATTTCAAAACCGTGTTGTGGGCATGAACTGACAAGATCCTTGAACCTTTCCCAACATTTGTAGAATGTTTCATCTTCCTTTTGGGCGAAGTTCATGATTGCTTTTCTGAGGGTAATCGTTTTATGGTGTGGGAAAATTTTCTTTATGAATTCCCTCTGCATATCATTCCATGTGCCAATGGATCTAGGACGCAGTGAATGTAACCACGTCTTAGCCTTCTCTTTCAAGGAAAAAGGAAAGAGTTTCAACCTGATTGTATCCTCGGATACATTGGGAAAGTATAAGGTGGCTATAATCTCATCGAACTCTTTCAAATGTAAGTATGGACTTTCTGATTCAAGCCCATGAAATTTAGGAAGGAGTTGGATAACTCCTGGCTTGATGTCCATCTGTCCTGTGTTTTCAGAAAAAATCATGCATGAGGGCGTACTCACCCCCGCCGGTTGTAAATAATCCCGTAAAGTACGAGGCGGGGGTGCTTGATGCACCTCATTCTCATCATGTACTTCCTCATCCATATGTTGAGGTAGTGCTTGAGGTTGATTTGCAGCCATAACCTCAATTAACTTAGGGGAATTTGAGCGGTGTCTAATCCTGCGATGGACAGTCAACCCCTCAACTAATCCTCCTTCAGTCAAGAGATGTCGAGTGTCGTCACGGGCCCACTTGGGCATGAAACACTCACAGCCCTCAATCAAATCCTAAACCTAATCCTAAGAAAGAAAATAAGAGTCTAGAAAGAAAGAGAGGTTTGGAAGGAAGTTACCAAATTGGAGTCCCTAAGCTAAAGACCTGCAAAACAAAACAAAATAAGTTAGTTTCTAAATAGAAGAAGTTTCTAAAGCAAACCAAATCTAAAGAGTTAGAAAATCTAGAAAATCAGAAAGAGTTTACCAAATTAGAAGTTCTATCTTAACAACCTACAGAATAGGAAATAGGTTAGTTCTATGAATCAAATAGAAAACAAAATTAAAATTAGTAAAATCCTAATCTTAAACTAACTCTAAATCCAATTAATTTCAGAAAATCGTAGCCGTCAGTCCCCGGCAACGGCGCTAAAAACTTGTTCACTCCCCAAGTATAGGGTCGTGATGTAGTAATAAACTCAGTAAGACCGAGGTCGAATCCACAGGGACTGAAACCTGTACGTAATCTGAAACTAACTAGGGCTAGAACTAGAATGAGATGAATTCTAAATCAATTGTGATTGGAAGAATAATTATGAAATTATTATCTAAAACTGAGGAGGAATTCAGAGGAAAGACACTAGGGATTCAGAGGATTCACTTGTAGAGATCAGGGAGATCTTATGCCTGCTTCACAAATCATGAAAATTAACTGAACTGTCATTGATATAGTTTTCAAGAGATGAAAGGTATATGAATTAGAATGGATTCCATCACTAAACCATGCCCAGGAGACAAAGCAAACAACAGAATTAAACTAGTTACCAACCAATCAACATGCCATGAAAGTCAGGAAGGGTTACCATCATCCAACCATGCCCAGGAGACGATGGTGAACAACAGGGTTTCCTGACGTCATAAACATAAAAGGGAGAAGAAATACTCAAAGCCACCGCAGATCTATTGTAATTTCAGTCACAACAAACCATTGAAAACTAAAAGTATTCCCTTAATTAAACAAAAATCAAATTCAGTTCATGAATTAAAATCAAATTAAAGGCAATGAATAAAATCCCCCATCTCACTACAAGCTTCACCTCTTAGCCCTAGCTAAGAGGTTTAGCCTAGCATGGATAGGCTATACATCTTAAAAAAATAAATAAGGAAAACTATTAAAAAAAAAAAAAAAAAAACTAACTGTTACTTTCTCTCTCTGCCGATCCACGTCCAAGCTCCCTGGCTCCCCAAAAAAAATGATCCCCCTCTCCCGTTCTCTCTCTCTCTCTCTCTCTCTCTCTCTCTCTCTCTCTCTCTCTCTCTCTTATATAAGCACCAGGTGGGGAGAACGGTGGAGTCTATTGCTGTATCCTGTTTAGAAACTGCTTCCTCAGATATTTACGCAGCCAGCTCACAGCAGAGCTTGCGTATTTATTCCGCAGTGACGATGGTGGGTCCCAATTCACTATCTTTTTGAGAGATCCACTCCATCCATTATGATCCCATTGAAAAATGTTCAGATATGACCTATTTTGGACAATTTTTGGTGTGACCCACCGATCTCTCTGCTCCGCCATCCATTTGTGTTCAATGGTAAATATTTTTTCATAGGGTAACTGGCATAAAAAACTCACCTAGGCGAGAGTAAGAGGGACCATGGGCTCCTGATGGAAGGTCTGGATTGATGAAATGATCAAGGATAATGGGCCACAACCGCCCAAAAAATCTGGGTTTGTCCGGACGCAAAACAGATTGCGTAACGTCATTACGCTGTGATACTCGTGGGACCCTTGGCCAACGTATTTTTGGAAATCCACACCGTCCATTGAATTCAGGGAGAAAAATCGATCGGGAAAGAGTATATTTTGTCAAATTTTGGTGCAGTCTAGTGATGTTTTCCTTTTGCCGTTCAATCTGCATTTGATCACGATTTTCCTATATACACGTGCATGGGCCAAAAGGCCACCTAGAAGAGGGTCAAGCCCCACCTATGGATCGAATAGACGGTCCCGATCTTCCATTTGATGGACGGTGTGGACCCACTACGCAAATCAGCGTCCGTTGCTTGCGGACGCTGAAAACGGAAATTTCCGTTTTTCATCGGTCAACTGCGGGTTGACCGATTCCGGTGGATCGGTGCACCGCGAGTGCACAGGTAGGTTATGCACACCCATCGCAGATGGGATCCACATACGATGGTTTTGAGCAATCTTCTTCATCCATCCATTTCCTAGTTAATGTAATGGGTTGAGATCAACATTAAAGCATATCGAGATATCCGGTGGGCCCCAGTTTAACGATTCATGGGCTGATCAAGCCGTTGGCCCACTTCCACATGGATCCAAGGGCTCAAATTTGACTTGTACGGTTAATTTAAGGTCCTCAGGTCATGTATGTAATTTCGAGCCAAACGGATGGTGGGAACCCTGTGATCTTGAATTCTGGACCATTTTTGGGCCTCTTCATCATGAGTGGCTGGAATTTCTCTGATTTTCGGCGTGTAACTCCTTGATCTTGGTCCCATGGAGTCCTGTCCAATGCCTTAGTGTTGTCCAATGCCTTAGTGTTAATTATCAGAGTGTTAATTTCATGCTTTTAGCCGCTTATTTCAATCTTGACTCGTAAACTCACCCTGCAGCATAAACACGTTTAAAATAGGGCGTTAAACAGTATCATGTTCGTAAATCCAGGCAGTAATTGGGGTCTGATATGCAATATTTGACCCTCAACAATATGTAATGACGACGTGTCAATTAATCACTAATATTTTACGACAAGTTGTTAGGTTATGACAAATAATTAACTCATTGGCAACGACTAGTTGTTTTTGTCACTAAATAGAATTTGTGACATCGTATTTGCGATGAAATTGGCGACGATCAATACTTATTGCCACAAAGGCTTTGGTGACGACTTTATATATATATATATATATATATATATATATATATATATATATATATATATATATATATATTACTAATAATTGGACTCGTCTCAAAACATCTTTATTCATCACGAGTTTCATGTTTAATGACGTTTTATGATATGTAATGGCGACGTGTAAACTCGTCGTAAATAAGATATATTTAGTGATAACTTATTAAATCATCGCAAGTAATTAGTATTTGTGAAAAAATGGACGACAAGTAACACTTATCGTAAAAATACTTTTGCGACAAGTTTGGGGTTGTTAGCGACAAGGACTCATTGTGAAACATCTTTATTCGCAACGAGTTTCATATTTAGTGACGTTTTATGATATGCAATGATGATGTGTCAACTCGTCACTAATTTACTATATTTTACGATAAGTTATTAGGTCATCACGAATAATTGAGTCATTGGCGACGAGTTAGCATTTTCGTTGCTAAATAGAATTTATGATGCCATATTTGGAATAAACTTGGCGATGAGCAATACTCATCACAAAAAGTTTTTAACGACGAGTTTGGAGTTTTTAGCGACGAGTTAACTTGTCATAAAAAATTTGTGCTTTCGCCCCACAATAGTCGTGTCCTCTCTATGCTATTTTCAAGGTATGCCTCCGCCCCAACCCCTCACTCTAGTCCGCCTCATATTGTCCGGTGGGAAAGACCCCCCTCGGGTTGGGTGAAGATGAATGTGGATGGCTCCGCTCGGGGGAATCCCGGCCTAGCGGGTGGGGGCGGTATTTGCAGAGATGAACATGGCAATTTCCTGTTTGCTTTCCATTCGGGGTATGGGACGGCTTCCAACACCCGGGCTGAGATCAGAGCCATTCATGATGGCCTCCTCTGTTTTTGTAGGGGTTTCTCCAAGGTCATCCTTGAATCGGACTCTCTGCAGGTGATTTCCTTCCTCTCCCGTGGATCCCATCCCAGCTGAAAATGGAAATACTGGTTTCTTCGGATTAAGGGGCTGCAGGAAATTGGCAAAGTCAAGTTCCAGCACATTTTCAGGGAAGGCAATGGCCCGGCTGACAGGCTGGCCAGGATGGGTAGCGGCATGCAATCCTCAGCTCTTTTTATTTATGTGAATGACCTCCCCAGGGAAGTGAAGGGGTCGATTTTTCTTGACCGCATGGGCCTGGGCGCTATCAGGAGCTGATCCCCTGCATTTTCCTTTCCTTCGTTTTTTGGTCGTTCTTTTCTTGCTACGATAGGTTCTGGATAGGTTTTGTCTTCAGAGCCCGAATGTATAGTAGCTGTACATCTTCTTCTATGATATAGATATCAATTTTTTTTTAAAATAAATAAATAAAAAATAAAAAATCTGAATTGTTGTGCTGATAGGGCAAATAAAAATAATAGTATAAATTTCAATACATGCATGGCAAGGCCCTAGCAAACTACTTGAATGATACCTACTGAATGAACGGTCTAGTATAGATCATGTTATTGTTGGGATTAGAAAGATAAATGCAATACAGATTGAGTCCATAGTTTTTGTTGACCCATCTAGCCTAAAAATTTGACATCCCTTAGTGTATGGTTTACACGCACATGGTTGAAATTTTGGAGGTCATATGTCGGTAACACATGCTCACGTACGTGACATTTCTGTATCCAATGGCATTGGATATTAGATTGTCGGAAATGATCTTGTTCATAGAATATTATATACTCAAGATCAATGTATAAGCCTCCTACCGTCCATGTGATACATGTGCCCGTGAATTTCTACATGTCAAGATACTGTAGGCCAGATCTTGAAAGGGCTCAAAGTCTAGAAAACCCAGCCAATAGAGATTATAAAAAATGCGGTTAACTTTTCAACGGTCGTCGGAAGTCATCGGGCTATGTAGGTTGTTGACTGGTGTAAACTTTAGATTACCATATTCATCCAAAAGATGGCCACCAAATCAGACGGTCTGGATCAAGGTACATGTGTACGGATTGAATGGTAGAGTATGTTGGATCATGCTGATGCACCCATGTTCCGTACACATGGTTTCAGTGTGAGTCAATCCGGACCGAGGACTACTCAAATCACGGGCCCCACCGTTGATACCTTGCCTTTTTTTCTCTTCCAATTGACGCTGCGGTCCCTTTCACTGTCAAGAAATGATAAGGGGTATTTTGGGCATCAGGCAAAATATCTAATTTCATTCTCCTGTTTTTTTTTTTTTTTTTTTTTTTTCCGGCACCCCACGAGCATGTATAAATAAGTCTCCTCGTCACCTCATTTTCATCCCAACCAAAGCCTTCTTAGCTTTCATTCAATCACATACACATTTCCAACCTCTCTCTCTCTCTCTCTCTCTCTCTCTCTCTCTCTCTCTCTCTCTCTATTGTTAGGATGGACCAGGTGAATAGATTGGCAAGCCAGAACGGGTTGGTGATCTTCAGCAACAGCTCATGTTGCATGTGCCACTCCATCAAGAAGCTCTTCACTGACTTCGGGGCCTATGCAACTGTTTATGAGCTCGACCAGGACCCCAGAGGAAAAGAAATAGAGAAGGCGTTGGTCAGGCTTTTAGGTCGTAGCTCACCTCTACCGGTTGTATTCATAGGCGGTCAGCTGGTAGGCTCTACCAACGAGGTGATGTCTCTTCAGCTTAAACGTGACCCTACTGATCAGGGAAGCAGGAGCCATCTGGTAATGCTCCTCAAAAGAGCAGGCGTGATCTCAGTGTAGTGCATACTATAAAAGTTAGACAGACAGACGATAGAGTTCTTGTACGTTTCTCGAAGTTATGACTACTGATCACGTGGTTCGAGGTCTTAGTTATGTATTAAAACTTTCTATGGCGTCTTAATTAAGTTGAGCGGGTCGGGATGGGAAATGTTTCCTTAGAATGTTATGGAGGTGTTTTGAATGTGAAATATAATATTTTCTATCTTTCTTTCTGTATGTTTTTGCATTTTAAGTTGAAGTAGTGAAATTTTCTAACCAATTGGTCCTCTTGGGAATAAAGCAAAACCAAGAAGAATACAAGGAAATGGTCCCAAACTCATATGAAACCATGGGCGAGTTTTATTCTCTTTGGATTCGTAGATGGGAAGTTGGTCCCACTTGATCTTACTTTCTGAGTAGTAGGATTGAATGGGCCTACTTCATATGAAACGCCCATATGAAACCATGGATGGACCATTGGACAAAGATCCCATTGATAAATGTTCACAATCCATGCTAAAGAATGGTGGCCCACTGATGGGCAATGAAGATCCGTAGCCAATGCAATCTTTTTAATGTGGCCTACCTATAACAGGGCTGAAGAATAACTGAATGACATAGGGAAGAGCGTAAAACAGTAAGAGAGAGTACGTAATCCGAACTTGGAATCAAAAGGTGGATTTTTTAGTTCACAAGAAAATAACAAAGAAAATTCAAGTATTTTATTGAATAAAAGTGCGGCATCTAAAGCGAAATGAGACTTTTGCCACCTATTTAGGGCAAAATCAATTACATTCTCTAAACCTTGGGCTGGCCATTGTTTGAAGAATGCAACGTATGACAGTCGGATAAAGATTTCTCATTCGGAGTGGATTCAAAGGCGGGTGATCTGGAATACTCGTTTATATCATTTACATAGAAGACTCAAAACCCTAATAGAAGTCTTAATTCAAATATAATAAAAATAACTTTAAATAGCAAAATCTCCTTAAAATATAAATCCTAATTCGAATAGAATAAAAATTATTGGAATATTCTGGACCAAATTATGAGCAACTTGTAAAAGAGATGAAAATTCTAAAACTACGAGAGAAAAGAGATATAATGAAAACGAAACTTTCTAAAAAAAAAATAAAATGTAAATTATATTCTAAAATGGCAGTTTTGAACTAGAAAGGCATGTTTTTTGACAAAACGAATGAATTCGGTTAGCATACTTGGTTGGCTTACCATGAAAATATTGTCACATAAAGATCGATATGCTTGCGTTTCTGACTATACCCAAATCAAAAGTTATGATTGATTTATAATCTGCACTTCCAATGACAATTTCTCTTTACCTTCAATGAATTTCTTTAATCCGGACATGCCCGGAGTACAATTACACCATGCCCTATGTAGGACTGGCCCAGGGTTTGACAGACTACCTTCATTTCTGCGTGGGATTCTAGGTCTAGCCCTGCCAAAAATGCATTTACGGCCCGCTACATCATTGGATCACCACATGCTGAGGGCTAACAATGGTAGAGCAACAATGGCAAGCAACTCTTCCAAAATTTTCTGACTGAGAGTTTAGAATTCCCACATTATAACATGATGCGAAATCCACCATCGCATGTGGGTCCAGCGTGGTATACCCCACCTAGCAATGAAATCAATGCTAAAAATGATTTGTCGCCTTGAGGCTTATCTGATAAAATTCCTAAACATCGGCGTATGATGCAAGATCCATCCCTACGTATGTGCCATGCATACATCTAGACCGTCCACCTACGTGGATCCAACCTACTAAAGGGGTGACTGAGTGAAGATACCCTCGTTACACTGAGGTCTTGGTATCGATTTCCTAGTGGAGGTGGCTAACAATGAGTGTGTACTGACAGTGGTGTGTGTACTAATTAGTACTAACAAGCTAACCATAAAAAATAAAAAATCCTACTAAAGGGGTTTACACTCAACTGTTAAAAGTCCCTAGGCAGATGTTTACTGACGAATCAGAACCATCCTTTGGGCCATGGCCAATCCAATACATCATTTGATGAGGAATAACAGATAACGCATTGGGTAGCATCCTTTTTAAACAACAAATCACGTAGTGGACAAATGTGTAAAGGATATAAATCTCAAAGGGCGGTGCTCAAATATAAGTAAGTGGATGGTAAAAAGCTTCCACCTCCCACAAACAGCTTTTGTATTATGTGTATTAGAAATCTGACCCATCGAAAATATTGGCCTACCTTAAAGATCATTGAGAACAAAAGATCAGATCAATCTACTAATCAGGTAGTCCACATTGTTGGCCGTCCATTTTTTTCTATGTTGTGCCTCAAATGATGGACAGATCAGCCTGATTTTTGGGTAATTAAAGTGATCTTCAATGGTCCCCAACCTTTCCAATGGCTCAGATTACGAATACATGTTGCATGCACACCATGTGTGCAAGGTGGAAAAGACAACTTTACCATACATTAGTGTGTATGTGATCATTCCTCCACGTGAAAATCAAGCTCTAGATTTTCTAAGACTATTTAGATCGTGTAGCTCTTGTGATAATTCTCTGGCAGTGCGTTCTCGTTTTCAGATACGTTGAGTAGTCATCAAGCGAATTGGAATTTTCTGGGGAAGTCTTTTTTACTTTGATCCACAACCGTACACATTTTCATGTATGGATAAGACCCACAGGTTCATCAGATGTGACCTGCAGAGCAGGGTGAACTGCTCATAAATTGCACTGATACGAAGATCTTAACCGTTTGAAAGCAGCCGAATAAAAAAGAAAAAAAAAAGTGACAGCCAGCGTTGCTAATGTAGAGCGGGTCACGACCACTTCCACGTCCAAGATGGATTTGGGAAGGCCTGGTTGAGGCAGAAGCCAACAACACCGTCAAAACCTTAAATCAGACATATCTCGCAAACTAGAATGAGTTACTTGACATGCCATATATGATTTTAGGGATGGACAAGCTATTTTATCCAACCAACCCGTATACGCCGGGTTACCCACGCCAAATTTGCGAGATTCCATCATATGTACGGTCAAATTCTATGTTTATTTCCATTTTTACTATTTTCAATAAGTTTTAGTTTGATTATAACTTTTCATCTATTGTGATTTAGGAGTTGTGACTAACATGAAAAGTGTTTAGAAAAATTTAGAGAATAATATGGTTAAGTCATATAGGACACTTACTATAAATAGCTAGTAAATTTACTATTTATAGTAAGTTGCAAATTTCAGGGAGTTTTAGTTTTAGTTTAATTCCTATATTTATTCAAAGTCTTGGTATCCCTATTTATAGGGTTGTGGACTCATTTATTTCATTAATCAATATTTAATAAATTTATTTCGACTTTCTAAAATTATTTTTAGTTTCTATTTTTCCTCGTAGATTCAAAAAGTCTTTGTAAGGAGTCAAGAGATGCTTCATGGATTCGAAGTAATTATCCTTGTGGAAGACGATGATCAACCTCATCTCGTTCATCCCTACGTCGATTGCACAGGTAGAAGTCCTGTTATATATATGAATAAGATTGTCTTAGATGAATAGGATTGTCTGATTAGTTTTGTGTAGACAACCCACCCAAGAGAGGGAAATCTCACTACAAGAAAATTAACCTTTACCGGGGATCAAAACTGCTGGTAAAATATTTACCAGCGGACAGGAAAGAGTCATTAAAGGTTGCATCAGTAAAAGATTTACCGGCAGTCAGCGTCCTTTACCGGCATTTATGCTGGACGTCACTATAATGCAGGCTTTATCGGCGGTTTACACTTTTTACCAATGCTTTTACCAGCCATAGGAAATCCCTGAAAAGTGTTAGTAAATGTAACGCCCTAGAAATTGGGGGTCGTGCATAAACTCGACTCCCAAGTTTCCGGGTGTCTCTTATGCTAATTTTTACTAATTTACGTTTAATCAGGTTTAAATGCGCAGCATGAAATTTCTTGGAACACGAAACATAATCACAACTAATCTACTGAGAATGTCAGAGGTCAATATATACAGGTCCAAAAGAATGTAAATGGGTCGCTCAAGGCGTTGCCCAAGAAAACCACAAAAAGAATGATATATCCAAAAGAATAAAGCTGAGTCCATCCTCAGCGATCCAAAACCCCGTCCTCTAGGCCGGTGGAGCA
Source organism: Magnolia changhungtana (assembly GCA_030180095.1). NCBI lineage: Eukaryota > Viridiplantae > Streptophyta > Magnoliopsida > Magnoliales > Magnoliaceae > Magnolia > Magnolia changhungtana. The sequence goes on along the minus strand of JASAUF010000647.1, from coordinate 1,726,337 downwards.
CCGTCCATCAACTGGAAGTAAGACAACTCATCCTCCTCCTCAAAACTCTCATCGTTAAGCACCTCATACGCCGCATCACCTGCATCTACGGGAGAGTATGGTTAGTGTTTTAAAATACCGTCCCAGAGTGGGAGTGAGTGATCAACTTAATGGGTGTTATTAGTCTTAAGTTGTAACAGGCATCAATTATATTATGAACTTAATGAAAAATAATTATTCATAAACACCTAACTAATCTTATTAATGTGCATGCATGACGTATGATATGATGCATGTCCTCGCCATAACACTCCCTCGAGCGACTCCATCTAACGATCGCGTATGACCAACACTCCCTCAAAGTGACCTCGACTGTCGAGTCGCCACCCTAACTAGTGTGATGCAATGTGATCGTGTTACCCGAGTTCTTAGTTAAGTCCATTCATCCAGCAGGTTGGGGAACCTGATCCTAAACTGGTTGCAAGGTCAAGACCCCCCAATGTATGAGGCCAAGACCCCGCGATCCTTGATCTTGTCAAGTTCTCCATCCCCGACTTCAAGCACATGGGGAGTGCTGAGAAAAAGGGATCGCTCCAGGTCACTACGGGGAGGCGCGTCACCCCAGCGTATACCGACAGCTCGGACATAGTGTCCCATTCCACCATGCCCGACTCATGAGGTGGTGGATTGGTTTCAATCTGGTTATCGATGGGCTACAACAGTTGTAGGGTATTCTAGATTCCATACAGATGTGAGCAAATAGGGGTAACAATCAAGGTTGGTCAGTAAATAGGCTAGACTGCATGAGTTCATGCAAGCACGTGACAGATGACATCGGGTACAAGCGACCCATGTAGCCTAACTATTGTCGCCCATGAGCACCTGTCCAAATTCATGGGTTTAACCTCAGGATAGTCCTACCAAAGGGATCACCTTCACTCTCCTTGTATTCCTGGCCAACCCAAGGGCTTGGTAGTAATGTGTAGCATGCCAACTAACATGGGTTATCAACTAGCATAAACAATATTATATTTTCATAATTTCCCAATATACAATTTAGGTATTCTTAACAAGTAAAGCTAACAATATCATGAATAACGGTGCATGTGTGTTGTGTGGGTTGGTGAGAAAGTTAAACACTTCCTACATCTCATAGAACTAAATTGCACAAGAATTAATAAGGCATACATGCTATAGGGCAACATCATATGAAAAAAACCAAACAAGACATAAATATGAGATCATCAATTCCTACCAAATCATGTGAGAGGTAAGAACAACATCATATGAGAATTAACCAAAACATATAATTCCAAACAAACATCAAAATCCTAGGTTTTCTCTAGATTCTCTAAATACATCATCCAAGCAATAAAAATCATTAGACTCATGATATAATTGGTGCTAGGCCACCTAAGGTTAATAGTCTGCACCTATGGATCATTAAAGACTTGTAAAATGACCTAGGAGTGTGGATTTGGGGTCGATCGACCAGAATCTCTAAAGCATTCATTTGCATGTTAGAATTACATGCAACACCTAGCTCAACACAAAAGATCTTAAGAAGATGAGTGCTTACCTCTCTGATTGGTTGAAATTCAAACTTAGAGTGGTGAGTGTGGGATCCCTTGAGGAAGAAGGAGTTGCAAGGATCGACTTCTCTTGGGCCCCACCTTCAACTATGGCCCAGTTTCTCTCCCTCCTCCACTCTCCCTTCCTCTCTTCTTCCTTGCTTCTTTCTCCCTTTTTTTCTCTTCTCTTTCCTTCTCTAGGGAAAATTCGTATGGGGAGAGGGGTGCCCCAAAGGAGCCCCTTTTATAATGTCAGATTTGGTACAAATGGCCCCAAGTGTTGGGTTTTTACTATACTAGCCCTGGGGGAGTATTTTTTTTACCATTTGGGGGCTACTACGGGGTGTAGGAGTTGACACCTACCGTTGGATAGTTGGCCCTAATGATGATCTACGTATGGATATGATCGGCCGGCCATTTGGATGCGCCGATCGACAAATATGATGAGAAGTCTGTTCAACTGTCGCTGATGGTCGATCGGGGCCACGGCTATACAGATATGAGCAAGGAAATATCCTTACTCCATGTGTGAAATTTGGTCGTAAACTGACGATTTGAAATCCTCAACTTTGCATAAGAGTGGATGGCTCAATTCACTTAAGTTTTAGCTTCTTCCTTTAGGGTATTTGCATTTCTCATACACTCGTCCTTTGGCTCAAGTTGAGTGGTGCTGGACAGTACCCATATCTGACTCCCGCGATGGACATCAAGCCCAGTAAGACAGACATCATTCTATAGTTTTGAAACCAATGGCCCACCAACAAGCAGTCTAGAGCTTGTTCAGAGAATCGGGGCATTTCTGGAATGAATTAGGTATTGAGATTTCTTGTGGCCAATGATTAGGGTTTGGATTAACTTTGTTGACAGTGTGGCCTATTTATAACTAGTAAAAGTAGAGATTTAGTCAAGATTACTCTAATCCGTCGGTTTTAGGCTAAAGGAGTAACGGGGTTGAATTGGTCTATTAATCAAGATCCGGGCGAATTCGTTGGCTTTCTACAGTTGATTAATCAAACTTGTGCGGTTCTTTACTAGTTTCACTCGTGCATAAACTAACATTGAGTGTTAATGGTCAGTAAGTGACAATATAAGTTAATTACATTAAAAAAAAATAAAAAATTTCAAGGATTTTTTGAAATCCAAAACAGTGAAAATCCAGGATGTTACAGTAAATGTCTTTCAAAGCACCAGTAAAGGTCTCTCGAGTGATGAAGGCTCATGTTTTCTCAGGTTTGGTCTAATAACAAACCTGACACACATATGTTAACTTGGTACATAAATTGAGTACCAAAGGAAACTCAATTCCCAAATAGCTTTTACTTGGGTTTTTATCATCGAAATCTCCAAAATTATCTTTTTGTTTCCTTGGAAATAAAGAAACAATAGACACCCAATTCCACAAATAGCTTTTGATTAGGTTTATACCACTGACTCTGTAGAAATTTTCTTTATGTTTCCTTAAAAATAAAAGAAACAAGAGAAACCCAACTCTTAAGTAGCTTTTGATTGAGTTCTTCCACACCAAAATCTACATAACTGCTTTTTTTCTTGATTTTTTTTTAAATTAAAAATCCAAGACTAGAGAAACCCAACTCCCAAAACAACTTCTCATTTGAGCTCTTATCAGAATCTGCAGATTTCGTTCTGTATTTTTGATTGATGAGAAGCTTTGAATGACAAATGGTGAGAATTGAACGACCAAGATGAGCCGAGGCAAGGCAAGAGGCAATCGTCATCATGGATTCCATGCACCCCTTCTTTTCTACCTATGGATTAAATGCCTGGGTCTTTCAGCACAAGCACCAGCTTGTCACTGCGGTTGGGGGCAAGCACTCTTCTCGTCGGCTTCTCTTCTCTTCATGTCTGTGGGTGTTGAATTCTACAGCTACACCGCCCTCTGTGCATATTCCCAATCGAATTAGAAATCACATGAATTGTAGAATTGGTGTAGAAATCTGCCTTAGGACAATTTATCCAAGATCCAAACAATCCACTTTTTGCTCTTTAACCAGCCTCAAGAAATTCTCATCAGCCTTTTCTTTCTCCTAGCTTGCACATTGAAGAGAACTATTCTTCATATAGTTCTGTAATTACAAAGGAAAAAAAAAAAAAAAAAAAACAAAATATGGTTAATCCTTGAACATGAGGACACATAAGGGTCACGATCTTGATTGGTCGTCTTTGGTTTTTCCTATGAGGTTCATGCGGGGGCCAAAGTAAACATAGTTTGGTACTTCTATCAGGAATCATTGGTTCTTGTAAGGTCCAATAAGAGATATAGTGGTTTGCTAAGGAACATATATATGGTTTTGATCTGGATAGATTTGAGGACTCATCAAGTTACTTTTCTACTGAGCTCAATACTCTAGTTGTTTTAATCAGCTTTTCAAATATTTTAACCATTAAGATTTATTATTTTGATCGTACTTGATGATAACTTAACGGTCTACTTCTGATTAGCATGGGATATGGTCATTAGCGGATGGCAATGGTAGTGAAGGGAAGTATCATACTGGTGTTCTCCTGAAACCCTAATCTCCTCCATATATATTTAATCATATCTTAGAGGATAAAATATGAGAAGCCCTAGGCACACTTTCCCCTTGGATGTGTGAATTCGACTAAGGAGAGAGTTGTGTAGAGAGAAAGCAAAAGGAAGAATATCTCCATCCTCCTTACACATCTTCTCCATCTCTATGTGGTCTATCATTATGCATGTTTGTGGAATTACTTGGCACCTACCAGAGAAAATTTCTTGGGTTATATAGATATATCCAGTATTAGGATAGATCAAGAATAAACCTCCTAGGTTGGAGGACCATCATCGACATTTGATTAACATATATCGTCGGATTTCAAGTATGATCTAACATTCTTAAATTAGTTTTTAGATTATAGAAATCATACATGTTTGTTGAGGGTCAAATATTGCATATTAGACCCCTGTTATGGCCTGGATTTACATACATAATACTATTAACGATCCACTTTAATCGTATTTGTGATGCAGAGTGTATTTGCGAACATGAACTGAAAAAGGGAGCTTAAAGCATAGATTTAATGCTCTGAGGACACCACAGGCAAGGGACAGACTCCATGGGACCAAGATCATCGAATTTACATACCGAAGATCCGCGAAAATCGAGAAACTGAAGCTCAAGTGGCCTGAAAGTCAGCCAGAATGTAAGATCACAGGGTTCCCACCATCAGTTCGGCTCGAAATTTTATATCTGGCCTGAAGACCCTAAATTAACCGTACACGTCAAATTTCAGTCCCTTGAGCCCTGTGGAAGTGGCCCAATGGACAAATCATCCCACAGATCGTCAATTTGGGGCCCACATGATAACTAGATACGCTTCAATTTTGGTCTCAACCGTTAAAATGAGGTGAAAAAATGGATGGATGGAGCGGATTTCTCAAAGAACATCATTATGGACCCCATATATATGTCGCATGTACATAGGGTATATGTGCGCATATGCCGTGCAACTTGGGCCAAGAGTTCGGTCGGCAAAGCACGCTCGACCGACTCTCATCTTCCAAAACAAAACGGAAACAATGTCTTTACGCAACCGTCCGTTTTCAGATAGTGGGCCCACCCATCATGTATCTCAAAGATCTCGAACCGTCTATTCGATCCGGCGGTGGGACTTGACCCTCGCCTTTAGGTGACCGAATTTCAAGAGACATTGAGGATGGAATCTTAGAACTTCAAACGCAGGGCGGACGGCGGAGCAAACTGTTCTGTGGGCCACACCAAAATCAATCTGAAACCAGCCATTCCTTACTATTTTTTTGACGTGATTTCAATAGACGGTATGGATTCTCCATGCAACGTCTTCCTGGGGCCCACCAATTATCACAGATCGGCGACGTAGCCTCTGTTTCGCAACAGGGGCTGCAATTTTCTGTTGTGGGCCACCATGGTCCATGATTCAAATAATCGGGACCGTCCATCAGACTTTAAAGGGTCCTATTATCATGGCTTAGAGGACAGAATTTCAGCAGATAATGAGAACGGGTTCCCTGCCATTCAAACGTCGGATGGACGGTGAAATGAGAAATTTGTGGGCCAGCACAAATTTAATCCAAAGATGGTCATGTCTAACCGTTTCTCTCGTGCACAATCCAATGAACGGATCGGATCTTGCGAGCACCACCAAGAAATGGGCCCCACTCACATCTAGCGTCAGTCTCATGGCCCTGTGACGCACGCTGGTTGCGTAAAAGCCACGCACGCCAATCACTCCACCAACGTTGGCTGCTATAAAAGAGAGAGAGATTGAAGTTGGGGGGATATAGCTGGAATTTGGTGGAGACGTGAGGAGAGAGAGAGAAATACAGGGAGTAGAATTTGAGTTTTTAATTGTCTTTTTCTTCTTTCTTTTCTCTATTTTGTTTTGAGAGATCTAGTCCACTCATGTGTGGCTAAACCTCTTAGCTAGGGCTAAGAGGTGAAGCTTGTAGCGTGATGGGAGGCCTCTTTGCTTGTGCCTTTTGTATAGACTGATCTGATATTGATTTGGGTTTAATTAAGGGAATGTTTTCAGTCTTTAATGGTCTGTTGTGACTGAAATTACAATGGGTCTGCAATGGCTTTGAACATGTTCTTTTCCTCTTTATGTTTATGACGTCAGGAAGCCCTGTTGTTCACCATCGTCTCCTGGGCATGGTGGGATGTCGGTACCCTTCCTAACCTTCATGGCATGTTGATTGGTTGGTAATTAAATTAATTCTGTTGTTTGCTTTATCTCCTGGGCATAGTTTGGTGATGGAATCCATTCTAATTCATACACTTTTCATCTCTTGAAATCTATTTCAATGGCAGTTCAATGTTCATACTCGGGAGATCTTGGGATTGGGATTTTAATTTTGGATTTGGAGACAAATGTGTTCCATTGTATATCTCCAATGAAATCCCATCAAATTGGTATCAAAGTGGTCGCATGCAATGATCACCATCAATATTGCTGATTTTTTATAAAAATCCCAACGACTTCTTTAAGAAATAGGAGCCATTCAAATCATTGTCCTATGAGCGATGATCAAATTGATTTTTGTTTCGCGTCGATTGGATTCCTGAATTTGGAGCTCCGGTCTGTCAAAGTTGGTTTTATGGGGTTCAGTTTTGGATCTTGTTTGTGTGGTCCATTTTCCTTAATTTTCACATGATGATTCTATATTTACTTTTCTTTTTATTAATTTTCTTGGATTGCATATAAATGTGGTTTGGATAGGCCATGGTGGGAGATCCCAAATTATGAATGTCTCTCCTTGCATATTTGAGATGGATCATCTACTCTCATATCCTTGATGAGAGGATCGTTATACATATTATAGTAACCATAAGAGACATCATAGTAGGCCTATTTTGGTCAAGAGGGTCGTGATTATGTGATACCTTTAACGACAAGTTCCGCACCATCCATGTGCATCATGGATTCATGTTAGTTACATGAGGAAAAACTTTTTATACACACGTGTGTATTAGGCCTGTGAGGAGAGAGATGGACAGAACGGATTTTTGAGAGTTCCACGGTGGGCCCACCATACGAACAACCTCCACACATTTTTTTTTATAAAAAACCATGGAGTGCCTTTGCTTAGTGTGTAAGCAACTCCGAGGAGTTTCCTTCTTAGGTTGTTTTCGTACTCTCTCTCTCTCTCTCTCTCTCTCTCTCTCTCTCTCTCTCTCTCTCTCTCTCTCTCTCGCCCTTTAAGTAGCTTCCGATATCATGATTCCTAATTAGATTCTAATATAAAATAATTATTTTCTAATTTCAAATATAAAATTTTATAGAAATTTTTGGGGCCCACGTATGTGATTGTGTAATGCACATGCAAAGGACCTTGTTGGACACTTTTGGAAAACTTGATTGTGGTTCATTTTTTACCTATTTATATCGATCTAATGAGTAAAGTAAATCATTAATCTGAATTACTCATCGATACCTTCGAAACAAGTAGTCTCATGCCTCAAACAGACAACGGATGGTGGAGATCTAGCTGGAACAAGTCGGGTTATCCAAGTGCATGTGGACCCACTATTTTGAGCAGGCAACAGCCTCTTGTGGTACCGGTCCACTTTGGACCATATGATGATTTCTTTTGGGAGATCAAATCTGATGGTTTTGTAGTGCTCAGCTGTAGCTTTGAAACTTAAGTTGTTTGCCCCAATCGAAGTTCAGATCGTGAAGTTATTTGCCAGACAAGATCGACTCTCTGGTGATTGAGCGATCATGTCCATTGTATGGACCATATCTCAGGATTTGACGATCACTTTGAGATGAAATTTTCTCTTAAGAATGTTTTGGACATTCATTGGAAAAATTATGTCCCGATCTGCCCAGAAAAATTATAGACTATCTTTTAGTTCATTGTTGACCATCAATTGACAATTTTAATCAAATCAAACTGATTCAAAATCATATTGGGATGAAAATTACTCCCTGGCCCAATGGTCATGTCCTGGAAACATCCATCAATTGAAATTGACCAAAGGATTATTCAATCATGGAGAATCAATCAGATCAATCAATAGACTATATATATATATATATATATATATATATATATATATATAATAAAAGGTGGTACAGATCCACCAAATTTTATAAATGGAAAAAGATGTACATCCCTTTGGACGGGCCCCAACAAAAAGACTTGGGCCTCGCCTATCATATACAAGGACATCTACAAACCAACAAACAACACCAACCCCAGACGCGGACCAAGGAAAGCTGGGATAGAAAAACTGGGCGCGGTTGGCGGCCCCAACCCACCCACAGCATGTGGATCAAACGCACAAGCTACTCAGGCCCGCTTGGTCGAGAACCAAAGATCCCCTAACACTTCTTGGCAATTCGGAGCGGGATCTATAGAACTTATTCCCACACCCTTCACTGGCCATCCTTGCCAAAGCATTAGCCACCGAATTGGCCTCATGGAAGATATGCCTGAAGGAGAGAGAGAGGGACCGAGAGAGGGACCGACTGATATGGTGGATGGCCCCCACCCTGTACCATATGTTCTAGGGGTAACGTACCAAAGGATCGGAAGCTGCGTCCACAACAAGCTTCGAATCAGATTCAACATCGATGGTCTTGACCCCTCAACTTGATACATAAGACTATACAATCAAGCAAAGCATGGGCCTCCGCAATCGTGTTCGAAGCGAGGCCGTAATACCTATGAAACGCAAAAATTAGCTGACCTTCAGCGTCCCTGCAAACTCCACCACCACCGCTTTCACCTGATTCTCATAGGAAGAACCGTCAACATTTAACTTGATCCGATCCCGACTAGAACTGAACCACTTGACAGCTGGAATCCTCCTGGACGTCTGAAGACGAAGAGCTTGGATGGTTGCTGAATGCTTGAGGGAATGGGATTCATAGTCGGGCATCGAGTTTCCAATTTCCTGCAGCCATCTAGAAACCTGAGTAATGATATTGCAAGCAGACATCTTAGCACCTTCAAAGCGAGCAACATTGCGGCTCAACTAAAGCTCCTAGCATACGAGGGCGGGGGTCAGACCAAGTAACACCTTTATACGAGATGAGGTGGACACCTTCCCTACCTAGAACCTGAATCTTTGCTGAATGGACTAGTTAAGGATGAAAGGAACATCAAAGATACGAGAGAAATGCAACCATACTGCTACAGCTGTACTCCCCAAGCAGAGGAGGTGATCAACGTGTTCCACATTGTGAACAGGGTAGTGTCACTGCTGCCTGGTTGGTGAGGGCTGCTAATGGATGGGGCTAGTCGGAAGCTGCTGAGGGTTGACGCTAGGAATGCCGGCAGAGTGATCTCGGGCCAGGGACGAGGGAGGACGGGAGGAGGAAACTGGCCCATCTGTTAGAGGCTGGGGCAGGACAGAACTAACTGGGGAGGGAAAGAGCCCCTGAGCAGTGTCATCAGTAGGATTAGCCCTGCTTGTAGCCTGGTCAGCGTCACCTACTGGGGAAAGGGAAGCCACCACTAGGTCTTCCTCTGAAATGCAATAATCGCACCTGGAAGCCAAACTGACACTAGCCCGTTGGACAACAATATCCACTGGGACAGAATTCTGCATATTTTTCCATAGGAACACCCCGATCTTCGGCTGGAGAAACTTGTTCTAGGCCGACACTATCCAGCTGAGAGTTGGACGATGAAGCCTAATGTCGTTCTAAGCCGACTTCAGCATGAACCTACCCGATGCTGACAAGTCCCATGCCAATAAATCCTCCCTACTAGACAGGACGACCAGGTTGACTCTCATAGACTGAATGGTCAGACGAGGGAGGATGCCCTGAATGTCAAGTAGGCTGAATCTGCTAGAATAAGCCAAGAAATCCTTCACAGAGGCATCCCTGAGATGAAGAGGAATAGGGCCTGACACCGACCCAGATAAGAACCCATCCCCAGACCAGTTTTGGGTCCAAAATTGAATATTGCCTTTGCCTATGAGCCACTTAGAGTGATCGATTGCAAACGGTAAATCCTTGAGGATATCCTTCCATACAGTTGAGTTAGCCGCTGAATTCATGCCTCTGGAGAGAATAAATTTGCCTATGTATTTTGCCATCATGAGTCTCGCCCATTTAGACCTTCCTTCAAGAAGATTTCTGCCAAGTTTAATTCTAAATGCTCGCATAACATCCTCCATACACCTGATACCAAGATCTCCTTCAGCAAGAGGGAGGCAAATCTTTGACTAGCTCAGCCAATGCTTCTTCTTTTTACCATCCGCATTCCCCCAAAATAAATTGGCCATCCCCGCTTCCAGGGTCTTGCAAACTGCTTTGGGAATGTTCACCGCAGACATGATATGTATAGGGATACTAGACAAAACATGTTTGATGAGAACCACTCTAGCAGTCGGGTTGAGGATCCTAGCTTTCCATCCCTCAATTTTGCGAAGGATCTTCTGGACCAACGACATCATGAGAGGGGCTCGAACCTTACCTTTGGTTAGAGGGATGCCCATGTAAGTGCATGGAAGGTTGGCTTGCTTGAAGCTCATCAAAATCCTAATTTTTCGAACTTTGGTTGGAGACGCATTTCTAAAAACGATGGAGGAGGTTTTCGAAATATTCACCTTCTACCCGGACGCTTGCTCATAATCCCGTATCAACTTAAGGAGGGCGTGAATAGTAGCAATCTTGCCATTCAGAAACAGCATAGCGTCACCAACAAAAAATAAGTGAGTAAGGATGGGGCAATGTTGGGGGAGCTTAAACGGTTGGCATAATCCTGATAGAAAGAGATTACGGATCCCCGGACTTAGGACTTTCGCTGCCATAATGAACAGAGTAGGGGACAGGGGGTCCCCTTGTCTTAATCCCCTGGACGAAGGAAAGAATCCAAAAGGACGCCCATTGATGAGAACTGAGAACCAGCTCCCAATCCCGCAACGCTGCACTTGATGGATCTAGCCTTTGTTAAACCCAAACTTTTCTAAAACTTGGGCCAGAAAAGACCACTCCACCCGATCATAAGCCTTTTCCATATCTAGCTTCAGAATCATATTCCCTCCAAACACTTTATGGTCCAACTCATTGGACATTTCCCTTGCGATCGTAATGTTTTCCACGATGGATCTGCCCCTCACAAAGGCCCATTTTTTTTCAGAAATGATCGATGGTAGGAAAGAAGATAGCCTAGAAGCAATGATCTTTGAGAAGATCTTCATAATTCTGTTGCATAGGCTAATGGAGTGAAAGTCTGCCATAGATTTGGGGTTGATCTTCTTAGGAATGAGGTAGATGTGGGTGCATTGGAAAGATTTAGGAAGGGGCCCTCCTGCAAAAAAATCTTTGGCAGCATCATAGATATCATTACCAATAATGTCCCAACAAGAGGAATAAAAGGCTCCACCAAAACCATATGGCCCAGGGGCACTATCGATCGGGATGGAAGAAGCCGCGACCTTGACTTCTTCGATCAAAATGGTCCTCATCAACTCTACATTTATCTGGGCTGATATCATCGTTGGGACATAGGACATAATGTCTTCATTGCTAACCATGTCTTACGACGAGAATAGATCTCTAAAGTAGTTTTCTGCCTCCTTGTCAATGTCTTCCCTATTCTCAAGAATCTTCCCAGTGGATGACCTAATTCTATCAATGGTCATTCTTCTACTCTTTTCCATGACTGAATCATGGAAGAGCTTTGTATTTTTGTCCCCTTCCTGGAGCCAATTTATGAGAGATTTTTGCTTCCAGAATAACTCTTGTTGAAGGAGTGCCAACTCTAGGTTAGCTTGGGCAGAATTTAACCTTTTCCGTGTTGGCGTCCAAGCTTGAGGAGAGGAGGGCAAATTCAGCTTTAGTTATTTCGTCCTTAGCCTTTTGCACATTTCTGTTCACATCTCCAAAAGTGAATTTGTTCCATTCTTTGAGGGCTCGTTTCAGGTGTTTCAACTTCAGCAGGACCTTAAACATGGGAGTTACAGCTACTTCAATCTCCCAGGTTTCCTTAACTACCCTCTTAAAGTTGTTGTGGATAGTCCACATCCGCTGGAATCGGAATGGGTGGGGGAAATCAGCAATGTCATCAGTGAAAGTCATGAGAATCGGGGAATGATCGGAGCATGCCCCCATAAGATAATTGACTTTGAACGTTGGAAGGGAGCTCATCTAGCTGGCGTTGAGGAGCATCCTATCTAGCCTGGCCCATCTGCTGCCCCTACCAGATTGGTTGTTGCACCATGTAGAAATGGACCCAGCAAAACCTACATCTTGCAAGCCAAAATCGTTAATGGCCTCAGAAAAGTCAGACATCGAAGCATTAAAGGAAGGGCTACCTCCCAGTCTTTCATCACAGGACATGGTTGCGTTGAAGTCCCCGCAGACCAGCCATGGGCCATTAACCTGACTAGATATCCTTCGCATCTCATCCCACAGCTCCTTTCTTCTTTCCTTGTCACAACTAGCATAGACCGCAGTTATCATAAGGGGGGTCCGCTGTCATAAGACACCATGACCGAGCTGCTCTGTCTGGAAGCACAAACAGATTGGATATTAATGCCTTCCTTCGCTAGGATCTAGATTCTGCCCTCAGAGGCATCCTCCATATATTGAAACTGGAACCCCAATTTAGCTGCCACAACAACTCTTTTAGTTCTTTGACCATTGGTTCTTGAAGAAGGAGAATTGCTACTCTATGCTTCTTAATCAGCCTTTTCAGATGGTGGGTAGTTTGAGCATTGACTACCCCTCTCACGTTCCATGAAAGGATGCTAAACATCTGACACCCATCCTTTCACCTCTACCCTTTTTCGAATTCTTTTCAGTCTTTGGCTCTTTCTTTTAAACATCGAGATTGCAGGCCTGCCTTTCTTATTTCTGACCACCATTGATGGTGTGTTATCCATGCCGACTTGACTATTAGATTCAGAGAAATCAGAGTCATTGGAGACTTCCCCACCTTCCATGTCCACCCATAGAGAGATACCATTGTTGTCCTAGATTGCAACAGTTTGGACAACCTGATCTGCAACTGGGAACCTATTAGGGGATATCGTATTCTGGGCGTTGAGGTCACCTGCTTCCTCGTTGGGGATAGATTTCCTGACAACCTGATTGAGGCTATTGGTTTTCACCACCAACGCTTCCAAACTGTCCCTGCTGAATTTGAATCTATTGTCCCTAGTTCGAAGGATCTAATGTTCTTCAAAGTTAGTTGTTGTTGTCCCTGCCCAGCTGTGGGAGGATGTATATAATTTGTAGGTCATGGAGCCTTCAGTAAAAAGTTGCAGGACCCCTGATAACCATACTTCCCAATCCTTCATCACATTTCCTGCCAAAGGGATATGTGGGTGACACACTTGCAGGTTAGATAGGTATGGGGTGGAGATCAGTTGAGAAGAACCCTGACAGATGTTTATGGTAGGTGGGGGGCCTGTTGGAGCAGAAGGGGGAGCTGACGAAATCATCTGTTGGGTTAGGCTAATATTCTGAGGGTAAACATTCTGAGAGGGGATGATAACATTCCAATTGCAAATGTGTTTAACAAAGACAGGCTCCACTTGGATAAGCTGAGGAGGGCCTATTAGTCAATTGGGGGAACTTTGGTCTGGACTAATATCCTGAGGAGGGCTGGTTATATTCCGAGTGCAAATGTGTTTAACTGAGAGGCTCCGCCTGGATATAGTCCCGATCAGTGCTACTGATACTCCTCGTTAGCGTAGTCTACCTGGGTTCCCCACATAGATCACACTGAATTGTGGGAAGACCCTGCGTCTGCGGATCGCCCGGTTTGTCTGAACTGCACTAGTGGGGGGAGCAATCGAACAGTAGGTTGCTCATAAGCGTAATATGTGGTCCAGCTGATTGCCCCGTGTCTAATTGTTGGGCGAGCGAACACTCAGGAACAGGATTAGCAATGACCAAACTCCTCTCCTGCTGACAGGCCAGGGCTTAGGATTCAGGCACTCCTTGCTGATGGGGTTGATTCTGGTGAGTGATCAGTGGGGCGTTTTGACAATCAGCAGGAGGACAAACTTTTCTTATAACAGCAGCTTGCTCTTGAGTAACCAGATCATTTCTCGTATCTGAGTTGTCCCTTGAATTCTGATTTCCAAAGGTCCTAACAACCCATTGCTTAGTACCAACCGAGCTGGGGATAGAGATCATACCACCACGAATCTCTTCCCTGGTTGAGATAACTTCCATCGTCCTTGGGTTTTCTCATTGTATCGTAATCTGATAAGATCTACCCTCCACAATAAGCTCCGATGGGTTTTCATACCATCACTTCTCCAACTTGCTCCAACTTGCTCAGCGATCTGGCCAATGGTTTGCTCACACCAGGCGTGCATCGAAATGCTTTTAATGTGAATCCATGCCCCTTTTCCAGGAACCTTCATGGCCGGGCCCCATGCCCTAACATTGGACAGTCCCAGCTTGCCCTGAGTGATTTTATCATGCGAGAATGCTAGGACGCCTTCCCTGGTTAGGAATTTGAAAAATAAAAGTGGAATCTGAGATTTGAAAAATCTCCACTGGGTTGGATCAGAATCTGGAGGATTGGAAACCGTCTGTCAAGGATTGGGCGTTGATCAACTTATCTGAGGTTTCCCCAACTAAAGTAAACGCAAGGTTTACTCCTGCCCTTGTCTGATATCCATTTAGGGACAATGAGTTTTTGGTTGGTAGGCACTGAAGGGGATGGAAGGATAGTGGCTGCTGCATAGGACCGAGGCATCGTACCAGAACTACGAAAACTGGCTGGGGGGTCCCTCCTCTGGCCTAAATGAGCTTCTGGCAGAGAAGGTAGGTTAGGGTGGGTGCGTACCTGAGCATTTCGATGGGGATTGTTGATACCACCATTAACGATTCTATTTCTGAAATGGGGCCTCTGATTTGCTATGCTGATAGACATCCGACGACGTCCCGGGAAGCGCCCGTTCTGAAGTTCCATTACAGCTTTCGTTTCCTCCCTTTTCTTGAAGGTGACGAAGGCAAACCCCTTGCTTCTGCCAATCGTTCAGAACGTAGGGATGAATACATCAGCCAGGGCCCCAAACTGGCTGAATCTAGCTTTGACATCCTCCGTCGGTGTTGAGAAGGGAAGATTTCTGATGAATAGTCTGCTCTCGGGATGTTGGCTTCTCCTACGCACTTCGTGCCATTCATCAGTGGGCCCGGCAATGCAGGACCCGCCGCGTTCCCCCATTTGAGATCTAGGGCATCAACTCCACCTGGAGAGCTTTTTCGACCAATTAATGGACCTCGTTTAGTGAGATTCGGATGGTTGAATCTATATTGTTTTGTTATGTGCATTATGTGTGTGCATGTTTTATCCTTGATGGTTGATCTTGGTTAGACGTCCACTTATTTAGGATTTGTGTGGCACGTCGTAACCTTGGTTGGAAGTAGCCAATATGCCAAGCCACTTATGGCAGTGTGTGGTCTTCACTTGTGTGGGCGTACCCTCACCTTTCATGCCATCTTGATGCTAAGATTACATCTTGTACTTATCACTAACTTCACCTAATTCATTCATGCTGGAGAAAAAATCAAAGAGAGAATAAGGGCTAAGATGATCTCCTCTTAGCCTCATCAAGTTGTCCTCATGAGAAATAGTCAAATTGAAGGAAAGACTATCAGGTGCGGTAACATAAACGAAAGTATCTCCATCTCACATCCACAAGAAGTCAATAATCTCGTCGTTGATGCTTAAAGCACTCCATTCATTTCCCAATAGGGACAAGAATAATAGAGGGGAAATATGTAATACCCCAACCAAGTAAGCTAATTTAATGCCTAGGGTGTTAACACCATTAGTTTAATCTTACAGCGAGATACTAGACATGCTAGTCCTCATCACGCTACAACTTAGGTCCCCTCTGAATCTGTTGCCTTCCAACTACAATGAGAGTGAGTACCATGCATTTCACCAGTCTAGGGGTTACACAAGGGACTGATGTTTTACCTTGAAGCATATGGTCTAAAATTTGATCGATGGAAAGAAGATTGGGATTTACAACCCTCACTACTGCTAATAATGTTCTCCAAAACCCCTTACCACAACATCAAGCAAATCCAAGTTCTTTGAGTACACCTACTATCAAGGTAATCAAGGCCGAATCTAGTTGCCTCACCCCACCTCTCATTAAGTTCATCAACATCTTCACCTCCAATCTCACACCTACAAACTTTGAATCATTGGTCCTACATGGGGCACCATCAACTAGCCACGTGCCCACTCCAATCATTGTCCTCTAAGGGAGAACACCCTAGCCTGTCATAATGCTAGCCCTAGAAAGACAAGGGCATCCCTCAAATTATTCAATATTCCTCTAAGGAAGGAGTTTGACTCACTATTCCAATCCACTCATCGTCCTCCAAGGAAGGAGACCTCCCTTGGTTGGTATGTCGCACACCCTAGCCAAATCAAGGCCTACCTTCAATTAGTCAGCCACCCTCTAGGAAAGGAACCTTGTCCCCCAAATTGGCATACTTAGTCCCAACCAACACTTGGTGCTCTAAGGGGGAAGCCCAATCTTCCACTAAAATCCTTAAATTTCATCATTTTTTATATATCTAAAAGGGAAGGCCACTCTGATCAGCTCACCTAGGCCCAAGTCCTCATCTCCTCAAGCCATTGTTTTCATCCAAAGACAGAAAGTTCCTCCTTATGACAAATGGCAATCCTTTGACATTACCTTTTTTTCTGTAATCCTTTAACATTACCTGGAATGTACCAAGGTAGGCAACATGAGCCCTAATCACTAGTGCTTTCAAAGAGAGAACAACTAAAATGATCCTAATGGATCATTGGTGGGAAGTGCATCTAGTTGCCTACAATGCAATAACTTAGTTAAAATCCATCCATTTCCAAATCTCTATTTAGGAATTATTGCACACATCGTAGTTGCACTAAAAAATGTTTGTCAAGACCCTTAATGATGAGCATATCACTCAAGAAGTACTACCAAAATGATCACCTATATGATCAACCAACTCCTTGCATCACTTGCAATCACATTTACCGATGAGGATCTCCCTCCTAAAGCCGTGACCATAGGTGTTCATTGAACATAGCAATATGTCACAAGCATCTCAATATTCCACCCATGCTCATTGATAATGGCTTAAGCCTAAATGTTTTCCCATTAAGGACTACCATTCGCTTAAGGATTGAACCATCCACCTTCAAGCCCAGCAACATGAATGTAAGTCTTTAACAAATTTAAGAGATAAGTTGAAGGAGAAATTAATATTAAGGTCTAAATCAATCCAAACGTCTCCCCCTCTTTCATTCTTCTCCTAGGGATACTTTAGTGGTACAAAGTTAGGGCCATCCTATCGACTGTAACGCCCCGAATTTCAAAACCCAAGTATAGAGCTCGTTTCCTGAAAACCCGAATGCTAAAGATCCACTAATTAACAATATTGCAAAATTAGAGTGCGATAGCATAACCAAGCGTAGATGATATCATAAAACTAAATATCACAATTTTGGTCCACCCAATTGGGGACCTTAATTACAAAATTCATAAGTTCCAGTGTACCAAGACAAAATATAAGGAAAATACTACATTTATTGATTAAGTCTAAAATATTCAGCCGCTTCCTGCCGTAGCTCTTCTTTGTAGTATCCATCCTCTGATCCAGCTGCTACGACTTTAAGGCCTGCATTGCAGTCACCTCCGTCTATACTTGCATAATCTATATGGTTGAATATTCGATGAATAAGTGGCTAACTCAGTATGAATTTCCCACAAGATTACACACTGCCGCCTTAGCAAGCCCAGTAAAAAAAAAAAAAGAATTATAAGATATTCAAAATAAACAAGATGCAATCTTATTTAAAATGCATGGATGCGTGAATGCACATCGACCTGGGGACGCTCATCCGGTCAGACTCGAGCTCATCACCCATGCATAAGACTGGTCACCAGCACAGCACAACACATCACGTGTGTACATCATGTACAACATAGTGACCAAGTCATCGTACATCACGTATCTAGGTCGATAGTTGGGCATAGTGTCTCATGACCACCATCCCCGGCTCATGAGGTCTTCCACTTTAGGATGTTTAATACAACACATCAACAAGTGGTCGATCAATTTCAATATAAAGGAAATTATCATCGCATGGTTGGATGGGTATGAACTGTCGAAGCCATAAGGGCAAATACCAAATCTTGGGTTTAAGGTAAATCGGTGCAGTAAAAGGATATACGTTAGAAATGACAAGTCGGGATGGTGGGCCATGTTAAATCAAATCGGTAAATAATTCATCTCACAGCCATGTAGGTGCGAGCATCCCATGGATGGTAAATCCCATTAGATAATTTCCACTAAAATAACCTCCATGTCAAGGGTTTATTTCTAACACAATCTGTCATGTTACATCTTAAGTGTGGCTCACATACAATAGTGGAGTTTTCCACATATAATGTAGTGGATTGGATTTTATAGGTGACTTATAAACAAATCATCAGCATATAGAGGTGTACAAGTTATGTACTGGTAATAGAATTTGAACTTGTCACAAAGGATTATGAAACCAAAGTATGAACTAACAATTAAAGTTTCACTAAAAATGTAGGATTTTACGATCGTGGCATAAGAACATACTTTACAAGCTACCAACTAAAATGTGGACCTAGCATGTACTATTTATTTCATGTGAACATGGTTTGCAAATTTATCAATCATAAATCAATGTAAGCCAACTAATATAATTTGATAATTTAATACAAATGATCAAAGCCCTAAGCTAGTAATCATAATATAAATGGATACTATGTTTTAACTAACTTGGAGATGGAAAGCCTAAGGGGAAAAGTCATCACCTAACTAGATAGCTTGATTTAGTTGTAGGGTATCTCGCCTCTTGGTTGTGCTTCATCCTGATTAACACAGCTCTTCTTGTCGTGCCTGATTTGATGGGGATTCGGGAAAAAGGGTCTCGTAGCTATAATGGAGTTAGCAGCTACATATACTACAAACTTCCCATCATATAAGTTGGTTAGGCTTTACCTATGTGCACACCCACTACGGTTTGTACCACAAATGGACTCAACAAATCCTCACCCTGAAATGAGGAGCCGACTAGGTTAGCTTCGAGTTTGAGTCGACTGAGCTGAGGTGACTAGATTGAGGCCATCCACATGGGATGGAGTACGTTTGTGGATAGAGATCTGGGTCGTTGATCACTTGGCCATTCGTGCGATGAGCTAGGCCGAACCATCTATCAGGCCCATGAGCAGTGGAGGTCGATGAACCCAGCTGATGGTAGACTTGTGGGCTGAGTTCGGCCCAGATTTCACTACCAGAAAACTGGGCAGAGGCTATGGATAAAAGCCGTAACTAAAGACTTATGGTTACGATTTTAGTCTATAGCATGACCGTAGTCGTAGGTGTCGTAGCCATAGGTCTAAAACATATGGCTACAGATTTAATCCGTAGCCATAGATTACAATAGCTATAGATATAATCTGTAGCAATCATTTCTATAACCAAAAGTACCTACAACTACGGATAGTATTTGTAGCTAAAAGTAGTGTTGGATCCGTAGCAATACGGTTGTCAGATTACCAGCTACGATCAATATCTGTAGCTATTGCTTACATTTAAAAAAAAAATTATAATCATTCATTCATTCAATTACCGCCTGCATAATCATTCATTCATTCAATAATGAATCAATTACAATCCTTCATTCAATCAATTACAATTACAATTACAATTACAATTACAATTACGATTACAATTAAAATAATGCTGAAAATACAAATCTTGGTGAGTCTGTGTGCACTCACATATAGTACCATAGTGAATTAATCACCTGGTGAGGATTTTGGTCTATGATCAACTGCTCCTTGAATTTTAGCTTACAAGAATATTCAGAATTTCCTTTTATTCTCATGGTACCATAGTGATCGTAGTAGAGCTTTCCCAGAATAAGGTTGTAAATGGAAGTTGTGACCTGAAGGAAAAAATAAAAAAGAAATACACATTTTAGCTTGAACCCTATGAGAAAACAAATGTTACTATTTTCATTCATGATTTTCATACCTTGGTCCACTGAAAAACTTCACCATCATCAAACTCGAGAGTTAGAAGACCAACAGGATCAAGTTGGATTGAACAACCCCAAAATTTGATTTTCAAATTACTGTCTCCCCAAAATTTCCATCCTCTACCTTCACAGTGGCATGCAACAATCATTGGATGATGATTGACCTGTCTCAAAGTAAAATATCAAGTTACCTCCTTGACTTAAACCAAGTCAACAATGTGAAGTCTTATCAGATTCTAAAACTCGTCAAACCAGTCCATTCGACAGGTTTTTGAGCACTAGACAAACCAACAATGTCGACCCTGATTAGATTCCCACATATAAATGGAGCTCACCTACTTAGTTCTTTTCCCAAATACAAAGAGCATTGCATCTATGACATTGCTTTTACCACTTCCATTCGGACCCACTACCGTTGAAAAACTCTGCAGATAACAGAAAATGCAAATGAGACAATAAACACATGAGTCAAGATGTAGTGCACAAAGTAAAATTGTGTGAAATTCACACTTAAGTAACCAGAAAGGGACTAGATCCAATGCCATTGGATGCATGAGAGGTACCATGCCCCATGTCATTGCTGCACATGTGACATGGACATGGATTAGGTGAGGCAGGGGTAACAGCTTAGTGGGTGAGGCCCTGACCGTGGGGCCCACCTTGATGTATGTGGTGTATATCCACATCATCCATTCATTTCACCATCTCTTTTTAGCGCATGGTCCAAAAATTGAGGCAGATATAAATCCCAGGTGGACCACATGACAGACAAACAATGGTGATTGAACACCCACCATTAAAAACTTCCTAGATCTACAGTAATGTTTATTTGTCATCCAACCTGTTGATAAGTTCACACAAACCAGGACGAAGGGAAAACACAAATAGCAGCTTGATCCAAACTTTTATGGACCCCAAGAAGTTTTTTATAGTGGGAATTCAATCCCTACTTGTGTGGCAAAACAGATGAACAATGTAGATATACAACATATACATCAAGGTGGGTCCCACGGTCAGGGCCTCACCCACTAAGCTGTTAATGTTGGGGGCCTTGCACAAAACCTTAGGATCTAGCCTCCCAAATCAAACCAGAATTATGGGATAATAAAGCAATGAAATAAATTAAAGCATAAACCACACCACACAAGAGTTTTTTACATGGAAACCCCTCAAAGAGGTAAAAGCCACGGGACCTCGTCCAGATCAACAATCCACTATGAAGTAGAACATTACAACCTTCTTCACTCACGAAGGAGTGGATAAACAATAAGAGAACAAAAAAAATGGAGAGATCTCATCGATCACAAGGACGTAGAAGCGCTGAGATGTTAAGTGCACAGTAGATCACCTCTACGAGCATAACCTCCCTTCCATAAGCTTCCTCTCTCTATCTCTCTCTCTCTCTCACACACCTTTCATAGCCTTAAACCCTTTAGCAAACCCTTGCGAAGCTTTAGGAAATGCTCTTCCATTACCTAGAAAGGGCCTAGTGTAACATCCCGAAAATCGAGGTTCGAGCATAAACTCAACTCCCGAGTTCCAGAACATCACTTATGCAACAAAATGAATGATGATTGAATGTTAACTGTATTTGTGCATTTAACATAAGTGAGATTAAGCCAAAATAGCATATCATACTCCAGAGACAATTAAATTACAAGCGGAAGACTGTGATAGATAAATAACATATAAAAACTGTGGTGAGTCTCCAGAGTGTGATAAAGTTACCAGGTTAAATAATTACAGTATGATTCTAAAATATACCTAATGTGAGAAAGTGTAATGTCTTCTATCCCAAGTACCATAGCCCCGTCAATATAATACCAGGTCTTCATAGACCTGCCAGAGGATACAGATAGGAGAACTCCTCATCATCATAGAAGTAGTCCGGCTCACTTCATAAGCATCGCCATCACCACCATCCCGTAACGTAGGAGTGAGTGATCAACTCAGTGGAACAGTAAAGTATAGGTTAACATGTTATCAATTCAGTCAAGCAGTAATGATAAAGCAGTAAAATCAAACACTCCTAACTACTCTTATTAATGCAAGTATGAATGCTGGCATGATGTATGCCCTCACCATCCCTCCCTTGTGCGACACCATCTCACGTTCGCGGCATGCTTTCATCCCTTAGTGCTCTACATCTTCCAGGCACATGCAATGCATGATAAGCATGATTACCGAATATTTATTAGTCCATTTTAAATAGCAGTATTGGGAAACTAAGGTACCTCCCTTGTATCATTCCCAAACATGATCCATTCTAGGGTCATCAGTCCTAGTTAATCTCAGACGACGGTGTGTTTTTCTAGGTCACTGCAAAAGGGCTGTTACGCACAAAGGTTACACCACTCCCCCATCACCTCTTAAAGGATTTATCACTATACAGAAACAGGCCTAGTTCATACTCTATATACTGCGGCAAAACTCTAAGGCTCACCGTGATTTCAGAGTATGCTCGAGGTCACTACAAAGGGCTGTCAGGGCTGTTGCTCACATTCGTTGCACCACTCCCCCATCACCTTATCAATGTAGGCCGACAGCATAAATATAGTGTCCCATACTACCATAATCGGCTCATGAGTCTGGTTGCTCACTGGTCACTACGGGGAGGCACGTGGCCCCAGCGTAGGCCGACAGCTTGACCACGGTATCTCATACCACCATGCCCGGCTCATGAGTCTTAGCGGATCGAGGTACCATGGTTAAAAGGGATTTCACTGATAAGTTTGGTTCCCTAGGTTCAAGCAGTAGCGACCAAACATGGTGAACATACATTAGACAAATCGGGTTACTTGACGAGCTCGACTAGCTCGAGCGCACAACAAGTTGAACGACATGAAGCGCATAAGCACTTCACGTGGCCTAACCTCTGCCGCCAACCGAAGTACGACTCGGGTTCGTCAGACACATCCTACGTGGCAAAAGAATCTCAGCCACGAATTCAATCCCATTATCGATTGCCTGGACTATAATCATAGCCCCAAACGCAATCAATCCTTATTCAAAGTATGAAAAGTAAAGCATAATAGACAAAGTAATTTAAGCAAGGTAATAAGCATATCATAAAACATGTTATAAAGTATGTTATAAAGCACTATATAAACAAGAATACAAACACATATATTTCATAAGTTAGCGGTTAAAGTAAACAACCACATGGAGGAAATCATACATGTCTCTAAGGTAGTTGAGAATCCCATCTCAACACCTACCTAAGGCATCAACATCCAAACACTTACTCACACAAGCATTTTCACAAACACTTAACATACACTATTTCAACATACTTAGTGTATGTTAGCAAACATGTATAAGGGCGAGTCCTTTCGCCAAGAAAATATTTTACACATATATAATATATTTATACAACAAATAATCATGGCAAACACATATCTAAAATATACATGTATATGGTACTTTCTACAATACAGTATTTCAACATACATAGTGTATATTAGTAAAGCATGTATTTGGGCGAATCCTTTCGCCAAATAAGTATTTTATCCTTATACCATATATTCATACAACAAATAATCATGTCAAACACATTTCCAAAATTTATACGTATATGGTATTTTCTACAATACAGTATTTCTACATACATAGTGTATATTAGTGAAACATGTATTTGGGCGAATCCTTTCGCCAAATAAGTATTTTATCCATATATCATATATTCATACAACAATTAATCATGTCAAATACATTTCTAAAATTTATACATATACGGTATTTTCTACGAATACCTAGAATATGTAAAAGTCCATAATCTACCTCTTTAATCGAAATAGGAAACAGAAAGCACTTTGTACATGTGCAATTGCATGCAGATCATGAATCTATCATTATCTGACATTGAAAGCGTTGAAAACCATAACCTATACACCTAAAGTCCGCACCTTTTATCATAGAATCGTAATGGAGACGATAGGTTTGCTAAGCTTCTGTATTCGGTAGTTTGGCAACCTAGAGAACGAAATAGGTTAGCTATTTCATAACCTACAACCTATACAGCCCCAAAACAGATTAGGGTTAGGGTTTCTTACCTAGAAACGGAGTCTGAATCGCCGGAAAAGCGATGAGAATGGAGCGGTTCACTTGGATACTACAGGAAGAACTATCCGCGAGGAAGAATCTCTCACTACTCTCTCACTTTCTCTCTCTTTTCCTAGGGTTTTTCTCAAATTCGGATGGCTGAAATGAGAGAGGGTTTAAGGTCCTTATATAGCCTAAAAACTCACCGAAATAGACTTGTGGACAACGTATACTTAGTTTATAACCAAAGCGACTCTGTTTCAGCTCAACGGAGCACTTCTGGCGAGCCTCCTTGAGCCAAAGGTCAGACTTAAGCTCACTAACACTGGATCTATGTTTAGTTAAGTTTTCATTTTAGTCGAATTTCCAGATCACGCGTGGCGGACCAGTTTCAGTTCGACGGTCAGTGGATCTCGATCGGAGATTCCGAGTACATGTAAATGTGTATGAAATTTTTCCTGATCCGAGGGTGTAATTTGGTCAAATTCTGACGGTCTGGTTGCTTAATACTGATCCACAAGCGATGAGTCTTAGATTGCTATTCAAGATATTTATTTTGTAAAGAAACTAGTGTTCTCACACTCTCTCGCTCCGGACTCAAGCGAACAGCCGTGGGACACTATCTAGATTTGATTTCTGAGATGGTTGTCAAGCCCAGCGAGGCAGTCTTAAGTCCTTAACCTCGTATTAGTCGGACTCCCGATGTGCGGTCCAGATTTGATACAGAGTTTCAACATGCTCCCGAGAGCAGTCGGGTAATGAGATTGATCCTAGGTTTTAGGGTAACCTAGCGTCAATGATTCTACAAGTTTTGGGTCTTGCAGATCATATTTAAAGTTGATCAAACGGATTTTGTAGCTAATCTAGTTTAGCACTTAGTTACTTTGTATCATTTCTAAAGGATTTAATCCTATAAGATATCTGTCTAAGGTGGTACCTAGTCCTTTGTAGTTTGTATATAAAGTGATCCAAGTTCTACTACTTAGCTAGTTTAAGATAATGTCTAGGGTGAAAGTACTTAAAAAAATTGAAAGATCAAGGTGGTGAAGGGTGGGATTTGTGAAGGAAATGGGTTCAAATGCGGTTGTAGACTTTGGGATTGAGTTCTGACAGGTTCATAAGGTGTTAGGATTGACCCATTACCTAAGGACGTCGAATTCCAAGTTGGCGAAAATCCGGGCTGTTACACCTAGGCACCCCTATTTATAGTTTAGGAAACTCCCTTTCATACCCCTTGCAAAAGGGCCTCGGATTTCCACAATCCATGTTCACTCCCCAAGTATAGGGTGTGATGTAGTAATAAACTCGATGAGACCGAGGTCATATCCCAAGGACTGAAACCTGTACGTAATCTTAAACTAAGTAGAATTAGAACTAGACTAGCTAAGATGAAATCTAAATCGAATGAAATTGATGGAATAATGATGGAATATTTATCTAAAACTTAGAGAATTCAAAGGTAGGAAACTAGGGTGCCAAGGATCCACTTGTAGCAATTGGGAAGCTACCTTACATTGATTCAAGGACACAACTAGAATCAGAGTCCTATCTTATCGAGTAGGTAAGAAGAGATTTGTCAGATCTCTGAACTTCTCATAAATCTAATCATTAATAGATAAGATTGATGAAGATTTGGAAGTGATCCCGTCACCTAACCATGCCGAGAAGACTATGACAAACAACAACAATTTACTAATCTCACAGGCAATCATAAGAGAATTGTGAAGGTTAGGAAGGGTTCCATCCCCCTACCATGCCCATGAGACGATGGCGAACAACAGGGTTCCCAAGTTCACAATCTCAATACATGAAAAGAGAATATCTCAATCTATCACGGATCTATTATAATTTGAGTCATAACAAACCATTAAAACTAAAAACATTCCTTCATAATCAAACTAGAATCAAGAGAGTTCAATAAACATGAATCAAAGCAAAGCAACTATCCTAATCACGCTACAAGCTTCACCTCTTAGCCTTAGCTAAGAGGTTTAGCCTAGCAACATTATTAGGCTAAATCCCTTAAACAAAAATAAAATAAACAAAAAGAAAAATAAAAAAAGAAAAAGAAAAAAACAACTCTACTCTCTCTGTCTCTCTGCTTCACATCCAGCCCCAGATCAGATGATTCCTACTCTCTCCCTCATCCTTTCTTTTATAGGCTGATGAAATTCAGTCTGCATGGAGAGGTCGGTTGCAAGGAAGGTCGGCTCCGAATCGGACTGCATGAGGCGGTCATTTCCTGCGAAAGTATTTATGCAGGCAGCGAACGTTAAATTGTTTATGCAATAACTGAGGCCGCACTAACTCCTCACTTTCCTTTCTTCTTTTCCACAAAACCAACGTCCCTTAGGATGTTTTTGGATGGCGTCCATGATGGACAATTCAGATCGGACATCCGATCATCGCTAGTGGACCGGGACGATTCAAAACGTTCGGTTCTTCCGGACTACGAAACAGAGAAGAGTAGTTGATGTTGTGATGATGGTGGGCCCCTTTATTGGCTTCAACAGAGAAATTCACTCTGTTCATTGTGATCCTCTTGAAAAACCAGTAAGAAATGGCTGGTTTCAAATTGGATTCGGTGTGGCCCACAAGATCTTGTGTTACCGTTCATCTTGCGTGTGGCTAAGATCTTCACACATATGCTTGCATGGTGGAGAAGGGAGACCTAAGTGTGGGTTGTGGCTGCCCCACAAGACGAATGAACGATCTAGATTATCCGCATAGACAATTGTGGTGGCTCACAAGATCCAACGTAGGTGCTCTATTCACAGTAGGGAACGACAATTGCCGTTTTTTGAATTTGAGTCGGTCAAGAGAGTTTGACTCTCATTGACCATATAGTGCACGGCTAGTGCACATGTGCACTATGCACACCTAACTCAAGGTGGAATCCACTGCGCTGCTTGTGAGAGATCTGATCTGTCCATCCTTTTTCTCATCTCATTTAAACTGTCGAGACCAATTTTGAAGCATATCCAAATAGCAGGTGGGCCTAAAATCAATGGTTTATGGGTTGATCTGTCTGTTGGGCCACTTTCATAGGGATTCAACGGCTGAAATTCGATGTGTACGATTAATTTATGGTCCTCAGGCCATGTATGAAGTTTCAAGCCGAGCAGATGGTGAGAACCCTGTGATCTTGCATTCTGGCTGACTTTCAGGCCACTTGAGCTTCAGTTTCTCGATTTTCTCGGATCTCTGGCATGTAAATTCGTCGATCTTTGTCCCCTGGAGTCCATCCCTTGCCTTGTTGACATCAAAGCATTAAGTCCATGCTTTTATCATCCTATTTCAATCCAAGCTTGTTAATACACCCTACATCACAAACACGATTAAATTAGGTCGTTAAACAGTACCATGTTCATAAATCTAGGTAATAACTGGGGTCTAGTACGCAATATTTGACCATCAACACAACCCCCAACCAGCATCTTGCTAGTCCCGAGCAAAGTATGCGAAAAAATAGTTAAGAATTATAGGAGAATTTCTCGAGGGATTTTTGAAAAACTATCCAGATCCTCGAATTCTAAGGTTCATGAATGTTGGGCATTACTTTCTCCGGGACTCAAGCGCAAGGTAAACTTCATAATCAAGTTCAATGTATTAATCCATCAATTAGAAAAAATTCTAAATATTGAGTTCCATGGGTGTATAGTGTAAACCCAGCTTACCATCATTAAGAGATCCAATCGTCAATTTCCATGATAACATTGACGTTCAAAAGAGCATTCAGGACAACCTAAACCAGAACTTACCTTATAGTTCTTCTTTTCATTCTTCCAGCTTTTAATTTTTCCATCAAAGGGGAGGGGAATCAAATCCGTACCTATAGGGAGCAAACCTATGGTGAAGATCGTACACACAACCCTTTTCTGATGACAACTGTTTTTTAGTTGGGTATTCTTTTTCTTTCATTCATTCTTTCTTTCTTCTCTCTCTCTCTCTCTCTCTCTCTCTCTCTCTCTCTCTCTCTCTCTTCAAAAAATTCTTTTCCTTTTCTATATTCTTTGTATTGAACAAGATGGACAAATTCCTCGGGTTGGTTCCTTCCATGCTTAATGATCACCAAGTTACAATTTAATATCGAACTGAAACCTTAATGTGCAAGCGAGATGTGTCCTATGAAATCATGACTCAATCGATGTTTAAAACTTCTAATCATGGATTAACAATTCAAACTTAACTATGAAAATCTAACAGATAACTGAATCTACGAGTCATAAATTATCAACATCACGTATCTTGTAAATCACTACTATCCTTCAAAATCACTTCGAATTCACCAGAAATTCCAGAAAATATTTGAAAAATTTTCACAAATTTGTGCTCAAGACCAAGAAAACATTTATTAGGTTACCTAATCTCCCACCCCTAACATAAAATCTACATTGTCCTCAATATAAAAGATATATGAGCATGCAATGTACATAGGATAACGAAAGTAAATGAGAAGTGATGGGAAGATAGTACCTGGACAAAGGAATCGAGAAAGACGTTTCCACAATGATCACAGCATGAAACCCGTTCAGCACGAGAGTGAAGACACGAAAGTAAACTATCCTAAAATAATCCAGGAAGCAAACTAACCTAATGGCATAAAACCGTCTATCCTAGAACAACATAAAGCAAACTACCCTAGTCCTATGAAAGCAGGGAAAACTACTTGATCATGTCGCAAGGTTCCTCTTCCGGCCAATATCTGGATGAATTTCTAGTAGGTTTCTCAACAGAATCATCCAAAAGCCCTTTTTGCAGTAGGCTTGGATGCCTTGGAGTATGAAATTCTAAAAAAATTTATGTACCTCATCAAAAAGTTTTTGTTGAATCGCTTGAGGTATCCAGAGTATATATGATTCACCTGTGACAGAAGAAGTTTCAATGTTAGTATCCTATAGTAAATCAGAGACTACAAGTAGATAAAGTTCAGAAAACTTCTCAAGAACTGATGTAGTCTCAACACATTCCGAAGTGTCAGACTTCGGTTCCATTGTCAGCTCCTCCTTTAATGGTAGACATTTAGGATCAGAGGAAGAAGGGACTTCAGAATAAGGGTTCTCTCGGTCAGTGATGACTATCGAGATGTTCTCTTGTAAGGAACTCACTATATCTCTTATCATGAAATTATTTGAATCTGCAAAATGTGTCAAGCAATCATCCAAAGAGTTGGGGAATTCGGCTGAGAGTGACTTATTTTTCACATTGAAGTTTGTGATGTGTTGCCCGAGGAATCCATTATCTTTAAAAGTAAACGGATGTACGCTCTCTTCCTCCATCCCTACAGAGACGAATTGAGGGTTAGTAGATGAAGCATTGGTGTGCAGACTCTGTTTATTGATACTACTCAGAAGAGGCATTGAATCGTTAAAACTCGACAGTTTAGATGGTGGCCTCAACTGGGCGGTTTCAAATTCCAGAATTGTATCAAGCAACTTGTCTATCTCCCGAATCATATCATCATTCAATTCAGGGGAGTGGTCCAAACATGTCTCACAAGAGATAGAAGGGTTAGTTGTAAGGAGCTCATCCACTTTTAAATCAGATATGTCAGGTGAGTGGAGTAGCTCATTATGACCGCTCACTTCGTGTACTTCTTGATCATTGACCTGGACCAAACATGAGATTAATTTGAGGGGAACTGGAGCTGCACATTCATGATCGTCATCCCAATACTCATCATATTCTAGTTCAGTGCAGTGCACATTTGGGATAGGATCACTTTCCTCACATTCTATTCCCAGATTGGGTTGAGGTTCACATAAACCAACCTCATCATTGAAATCTAATGTGTCCTATAAGTGAAGTGTGTCATCATCATTATATTTAAACGACACCCATATCTCTTCACCATTCTTTTGAACAATCATCAAGATTCACTCATCGGAAAATTGAACCATATGCTCATTAATGGAATCCAACTCCTCATTCCAAATTTCAGAGTTTTTTAAGAGCGAGTGAGGATTACTTTCCTCGCATTGTATTTATGGATTGGGTAGTGGTTGGGATGAATAAGCTTCCTCTATCCTATCAAGGTGCAAATTGGGTGCTTCCATTGCTTTTCTAATTTCTGCAAGACACTCCATGTTACACTGAAATGAATCCTCTTAGATCATTTCTAGATAGAACTTTAAGGTAGGGTATGCAAGGGAATAATCATTATAACATGTTGTTGGTTCATCTTCCCAGTTTTGATGTTTTCACTGTTTATAGTCATACTAATCATACGTGGGAGAATATGATGGTTGATAATAATCCTCATTCCCATAATTATGATCATATACGGATCTATTAACTGATGGAACATAACGTTCTAGTCGGTTCTCAATGTCGGTTCTTGATGGAGAAAAATCTTGAGGTATACGTTGAATTTCAAAACCCTCAAGCATTCCCCAAAACTACTTATCCATCTTAGCATAGACATGTACCCAAGCTTCCATGGTGAACCCTAATTTTGAGTCTAATCCTAGAAGAAAATAAAAAAATTCCTACAGCAGTATAGAAAGTAAGAGGAGAAGTTAGAAAGGTGTTACCAAATAAGAAGTTCCTATGTTAAGATCCTACAAAACAAAAAAAAAAAAAAAAAAAAAACCAAGTTAGTATCTAAGAAATAAGACCTAATCTAAAGAATAGAGAAAGTAAAGAAATTAAGACGAAGTTACCAATTTAGAAGATTGCTTGTGTTGAGACTACATCAATTCCTGAGAAATTTTCTGAACTTTATCTACTTGTAGTCTCTGATTCACCATGGGATACTAACGTAGAAACTTCTTTTGTCACAGGTGAAACATATATACTCTGGATACCTCAAGCAATTCAACGAAAAATTTCTTATGAGGTACATAAGTTTCTCTGAAAAGTCATGCTCCAGGGCGTCCAAGCTTATTGCAAAAAGGGCTTTTGGATGATCCTGTTGAGGAACTTACTAAGAAACTTATCAAGATATTGGCCGGAAGAGGAACCTTACGGCATGACTCAGTAGTTTTTCCTTGCTTTCATAGGACTAAGGTAGTTTGCTTTATGTTGTTCTAGGATAGACGGTTTTATGCCATTAGGCTAGTTTGCTTTCGTCTTTTCACTCTCATGTTAACTTACTCTCACACTGCAATCTCTTAAAAAACTCTCTCAATTCCTTCATTCAGGTACTATCTTCCCATCATGTTTCATTTACTTTCATTGTCCCATATGCATTATATGCTCATATATCTTTTACATTGAGGACAATGTAGATTTTAGGTTGGGGGTGGGAGATTAGGTCACCTAATCAGTGTTTTCTTGGTCTTAAGTAAAAATTGTGAAATTTTGTGAAATTTTTTAAATTTTCTAGAATTTCTTGTGAATTTGAAGTGATTTTGACGGCCATCTAAGGCACTTAGAATTTCAAGATACGTGATGTTGGTAATTTATGACTCTTAGATTCAGTATCTGTTAGATTTCACAGTACGTTCGAATACTTAATCCATGATTAAGAGTTTTAAACATTGATTGAGTCATGAATTCATAGGACACATCTCGCTTGCACATTAAGGTTTTAATTCGATATTGAATTGTAACTTGGTGATCATTAAGCATGAAAGGAACCAACCTGGGGAATTTGTCGATCTTGTTTAATACGAAGAATATAGAAAAAGAAGGTTTTGAAAAAAAAAAGAAAAGAAAAGAAAAAGAATACCTAGCTAAAAACAGTTGTCATTGGGAAAGGGTTGGGTGTACGATCTCACCATAGGTTTGCTCCCTATAGGTGCGGATTCGATTCCCCTCCCCCTCAATAGAAAAATCAAAAGCTGGAAGAATGAATAAAAAAAAGAATTGTAAGGCAAGTTCTGGTTTAGGTTTTGGTTGTCCTGAATGCTCATTCACTCAACGATATATCATGAAAATTGACAATTGGATCTCTTAATGATGGTAAGCCAAGATTACACTATACACCCATGGAACTCAATGTTTAGAATTTTTCTGATTGATGGATTAATACTTTGAACTTGACTATGAAGTTTACCGTGCGCTTGAGGCCAGGAGAAAATAATCCACAACATTCATGAATCTTAGAATTCTAGGATCTGGATTGTTTTTCATAAATCACTCGAGTTTATGGAAATCATCTTGTAAGTCTCAACTTACTTTTCGCACACTTTGCTTTGGACTAGCAAGATGTTAGTTGGGGGTTGTGTTGAGGGTCAAATATTGCATATCAAACTCCAGTCATTGCCTAGATTTACGAACATGGTACTATTTAATGGCCCGATTTAATTGTGTTTGTGATGCACGGTGTATTTACGAGCTTGGATTGAAATAGGATAGTAAAAGCATGGATTTAATGCTCATGAGTCACCAAGGTAAGGGATGGACCCCAGGGGACTAAGATCGACAGATTTACACGCCAGAGATCCGAGAAAATCGAGAAACTGAAGCTCTAGTGGCCTGAAAGTCAGCTAGAATGCAAGAACACAGGGTTTCCACCATCCATTCGGCTCAAAACTTCATGCATAGCCTGAGGACCACAAATTAACCATACACTTCAAATTTAAGCCATTGGATCCATGTGGAAGTGGCTCAACAGAGAGATTAGAGGGCACTAGCTATTAAAGAGCATCTTGGCAATCCGTAAGTGATCAAAGCTCAAACTTAGGCGTTAGAAAGAGCATAAAAAATAACAAGCCCATGTGAAATTTCATCTCATTCGCACAGTGCAGTTAGGAGATACGGATGGCAGAATTTATAACAAAAGAGAATGGCAAATTTGTAAATAGATGTGTCATGCATGGCATCAAGCATACGTGAAGCGGATTGTATTTTCAATGGTGAATGTTGTTCGCATATCGGTTGATCGTGTGGCCCCCATGAAGTTGGATCTACTTCAAACTTGAGGCCATGGGCCAACACTACGTACAGGAGCCGAAGGAGGGAGTGGATATCTAAGATAGACATCGCAGTGAGCCCCACCTATTTTTGAACAAAACATCGAAACAGTTCCCTTCCCGCGCAAAACGTTCACTGACGGATATACTTCCGTTTGGGTTTTGACAATGGGCCCCACCCATCATTCTATTAGATGATTTGATCCATTTAGTCGACTCGGGGATTCGAGAAGATCCTCACCTAGCTTTCCGTTTCGGCCGATACACATGTACGCACGTGGATCGTCAGAAGACATAGGATGGACGAAGAATTGATTTGATACAGTGGGCCACACCAAAACTTGATCAAAACCACTCTTTTCCTAACAAAATCATGCCAAGAATCCAATGAATGGGGTGGATCTCTCCAAAAACATCACTGTAGGACCCACCGAGCATCTCAGCGTAGGAAATTTTTAAAAACGGATGTCCGGACGCTATCCACTTTTCGCGGCCATTCTGCGATCATGGACCTAATCGGTTGGCCCATCTAAACAGTCCAGAGGGAGCGTAAGACACGTCTGACCTTTACCATGAAGTTGGAATGGATAGTATGGTTAGAGTTCTCCCCGAAAACTGATCAAAATGCAACTTAGTTTGCGTGTTATCTCATGCGCAGTCCGGTTTGCACGCAAACTCTTGCTGCGTAACCTACCTCCACCAACGTCAGATGCATACAAAAAAGAGAGGGAGAGGACGTGGAAGGCATCTCTGGATCCTAGAAGGTGAGCAGCCGTGGAGACACCTTGGGTCTTTGCACATCTAGAGAACGTGGGAGAGAAGAGAAGAAAGAAAGAGAGCTGCCAGCCAGGGAGTCTTTCTTCCTCCTTAATTTTCCTTCTTTTTCTTTTATGCTTTCTTTTAAGGGATTTTTAGTTTCATCATGTCCGTGATGAGCTAAACCTCTTAACTAGGGCTAAGAGGTGAAGCTTGTAGCATGATTAGGATGGTTGCTTTACTTTAATTCATGTTTATTGAACTCTCCTGGATTCTAGTTTAATTATGAAGGAATATTTTTAGTTTTTAATGGTTTGTTATGACTCAAATTACAATGGATCTACGATTGCTTTGAGTATCTTCTTCCTTAATTGAGATTGTGAAATTAAGCAGTCCTGTTGGTCACCATCGTCCCATGGGCATGGTAGGGTGACGAAATCCTTCCTAACTTTCACAATTCTCTTATGATTGGCTGTGAGATTGGTAAATTGTTGTTGTTTGCCATAATCTCCTAGGCATGGCTAGATGACGGAATCACTTCCAACTCTTCACCACTCTTATCTTTTGATGATTAGATCCATGAGAAGTTCAGAGATCTGACAAATCTCTTGGATAGGATAGGGCTCTGGTTCCAGTTGCCCTTGAATCAATGCAGGTAGCTTCCCAATTGCTACAGGTGGATCCTTGGCACCCTAGTTCCCACCTTTATTTTTATTAGTTTTTAATTAATCTATTCACAATTATTCTCTTCATCTTCTCTAATTTAGATTTCATCTTATCCTAGTTCTAGTTCGAGTTATTTTTAGATTACGTACAAGGTCCAGTCCTTGTGGATTCGACCTCAGTCTTACCGAGTTTATTACTACATCACAACCCTATACTTAGGGTGTGAATAATAATGGATTATAGTGACTATTCTCTTAGATCCCCTCCCGTTGAGATCCAACCAGAAACGATCTAAGAGGATTCATTTCAGCGTAACATGGCCTGTCTTGTGGAAATTAGAAAATCATTGGAAACACTTAATTCACGCCTTGATAAGGTAGAGGAGGCTCATTTATCCCAACTATAATTCATTACAGAAATACAATGCAAGGAAAACTATCCTAACTCGCTTTTGTAGAACTCTGGAATTACGAATGAAGAGTTGAAGTCCATTAATGAGCACATGGTTCAATTTCCAGATGAGTCGATCTTGATGACGGTTTAAAAGAATGATTAAGAGACGTGGGTGTCTTTCAAATACAATGATATAAACATACTTCACTCACATGACACACCTGATTTTAATGATGAGGAAGAGGTTAGTTTATTCGAACCTCAACCTAATCTAAAAATATAATGTGAGAAATGTAATCCCATCCCAAGTGTATACTGCACTGAATTGGACGATGATGAGTATTGGGATTCAATCTCCGATTTGGCCCATATCAATGATCAAGAGGTTAACCCTAATCATAAGGATTTGTTAACTCGATTAACCTTATCCTTATCCTTCTTTCCTTCTAAGGCCAAGGATCCACTTGTAACATATCCTGGAGAAAATGGTTAACCCTAATCATAAGGATTGGTTAACCCAATTGACCAATGCCTTATGGGCGTACCGTACTGCTTTTAAAATTCCTATTGGAACGTCTCCCTTTAGACTTGTTTATGGGAAGGCTTGTCACTTACCTGTGGAGTTGGAACATAAAGCGTACTAGGCGATCAAAAATCTGAATTTCAATCTAGACAACACTGGCTCGCTACTTAAACTTCAGTTGAATGAACTTGAAGAAATCCGGAATGACGCATACAAGAACTTGAGAATTTACAAGGACAAGATGAAGGCGTTTTATGATCAACATATTCTGCGGAAATCATTCACACTAGGTCAGAAAGTCCTTTTGTGTGACTCTCTACTACATCTCTTTCCGGGTAAGCTTTGATCTCGTTGGACCAACCCTTACATTATTGTTACTACTTATCCTCATGGGGCCGTCGAGATAAGAGATCCCGACAATGGCAAGGAGTTTAAAGTAAATGGACATCGATTAAAACCATTTGTCAAGAAATTTGATTCAGAAGACATATCCATGCCTCTGACTGATCCTGTTTATCAGGCTTGATCTCCTAGTCTGATGGAGGTATAGGTAGGTTTATTGCTTTCCTAGGACTACGGTAGTTTGCTTTATGTTGTTCTAGGATAGATGGTTTTATGTCGTTAGGTTAGTTTGCTTGATACATTGTTTTAGGATAGTTTACTTTCGTGTCTTCACTCTCGTGCTGACTGGCTTTCATGTTGCGATCTCTTGGAAAGTCTCTCTCTCGATTCGTTATCCAGGTACTATCTTCCCATCACTTTTCCTTTACTTTAGTTATCCCATGTGCATTGCATACTCATATCTTTTACATTGAGGACAATATAGATTTTAGGTTGGGGGTGGGAGATTAGGTTTCCTAATCAATGTTTTCTTAGCCTTGAGCAAAATTTGTGGAAATTTTTAATTTTTCTGGAATTTCTTGTGAATTCGAAGTGATTTTGACGGCCATCTAGGGCACTTAGAATTTCAAGATACGTGATGTTGGTAATTTATGAATCTTGGATTCAGTAACTGTTAGATTTCACAATTAAGTTTGAATTGTTAATCCATAATTAGAAGTTGTAAACATTGATTGAGTCATGATTTCACATGTCACATCTCGCTTTGACATTAAGGTTTCAGTTTGATATTGAAGGGTTAACTTGGTAATCACTAAGCATGTAAGGAACCAACCTGAAAAATTTTCTCGTCACGATCAATTGAAGAAAAAGAAAATACCTAGCTATATATATATATATAAACAAATACCTTTGGGAAGGGTTGGGAGAATAATCTTCACCATAGGTTTTCTCCCTATAGGTGTAGATTTAATTCCTCATGGATGATATGTGAAAAGGCATGAGTGTACAGTCTTCACTATAAGTTTGCTCCCTATAGGTGAGGATTTGATTCCCCTTCTTAGTGTTACTTTTAATGAAAAAATCAAAAGTTGGAAGAATGAAAAGATGATATGTGAGGCAAGTTTTGGTTTAGGTCTTGGTTATCATGAATTCTCTTGTTGGTTATCAATGATATTCTGAAATAGAGAAGTAAATTTTAATGATGATAAGCTGAGATTAGACTACACACTCATGGATCTTATTGTTTAGAATTTTTTCTAATTGATGGATTAATACTTTGATCTTGATTATGAAGTCTACCGAGCATTTGAGTATAGGGAATGCAATGCCTAACATTCATGAGTCTTAGACTTCTAGTATCTTGATTGTTTTAAAAAATCACTCGAGTTTATAAGAATTGCCTATAATTCTCTGCTTATTTTTTGCATACTTTGCTCGGTAATAGAAAATTACTGGTTGGGGGTTGTGTTAAGGGTCAAATATTGCATATTAAACCCTAGTTATTGCCATGATTTACGAACATGGTATTGTTTAACGGCCTAATTTAATCGTGTTTATGATGCAAGGTGTACTTACGAGCTTGGACTGAAACAGGGTGTGAAAAGCATAGATTTAACGCTTTGATGTCACCAAGGCAAGGGATGGACCCCAGGGGACCGAGATCGATAGATTTACACGTCAGAGATCTGAGAAAATCGAGAAACTGAAGCTCAAATGGCCTAAAAAGGGCCCAGAATGCGAGATCACAAGGTTTCCACCATCTGTTTAGCTCGAAACTTTATATATGGCTTGAGGACCATAAATTAGTTGTACACATCGAATTTCGGTTATTGGATCCTGGTGGAAATGGCCCAACAGATAGAACAGCCCATAAAACTCTAATTTGGGGCCCACATGATATCTGGATATGCCTCAATTTTAGTCTCAACTGCTTAAATGAGATGAGAAAAGGGATGGACGGAACAGATTTATCAAAAAGCATCATTGTGGGACCCACACACGTGTTGCATGTGCACATCAGGTGCATGGCCGAGGTGTACCAGACCAGTAGGTCCGGTCAAGGGTCGTTGACCCGACCCTTCTTCTCAAACAACCAGCGGATGCACGTGGGTTCGCTAGTTTTGAGTAGTGGGCCCACTCATCATCCAAATGGATGATCCAGACCGTCCATTCACTCGGGGGGGTGGCCACAACCCTCGCCACGCTTTCTTTTTTGTCCCATGCGTACAATCACGCAATTTCCACTGTCAAACGCAGGATGAACGGCGAGTTGAGTTGGTATATTGGCCCATGCCAGAACCTATTAAAATAACCCCTTCCCGACTAGTTTTTTACCAAGAATCCAATGAACGGGATGGATTTCTCTAAATATATCATTATGGGGCCCACCTCGTGTTCCAGCATAAGAACCTTCCCTTTTCTCAAGATTTGACGCACCCGACTTCCATGGGCCGTTCAGCGATCAAGATCGTGATCAGATGGGTGATCTAAACCGTTCAGAACTTTTAGAGGGGGTCTTTACCCCAACCATGGAGCCAAAATAGGTTTCTTGGCCACGTACTGTCCCGAAATTCAATCCAAATGCAGGTTCTTTTGTTTTTTTCTTGCGCACGGTGCTGCGTAAGAGAGAACCGACTTCTAGCCCTCTAAACCGCTCCTGGGGCCTATAAAAGAAAGAGAGAAGGATGTGGGAAGGGAAAGGTGGGTGTGGATCAAAGGAGGGAGCAAGAAAGAGAGAGAGAGAGAGAGAGAGAGAGAGAGAGAGAGAGAGAGATCGTGGCCGTTCCTCCCCTTCTTCCTTCTTCTTCCGAGTTTTCTTCCTTTTCTTTATGTTATTTTTCAGAGAATTTAGCATGACTATATCAGGCTAAATCTCTTAGCTAGGGCTAAAAGGTGAAGCTTGTGGTGTGATGGGAAGGCTTTTATGATTTTGATTCATGTTATGAACTACCTTGATTATAGTTTGATTATGGGGAATATTTTCAGTTTTTAATGGTTTGTTGTGACTGAAATTACAATGGGTCTGAAATAGCTTTGACCATGTTCCTTTCCTTTTGATGATTATGATATCAGGAAGCCCTGTTGTTCACCATCGTCTAGGCTAACTCAATCCAAGGAGAAAGGTGGATTGTATCTCCTGAAAGAAGAGGATGATCTCAATTATAAAGTGACTAATCTCATAAGAAAATTCGAGGCCATGGAAGGAAAGACGGATAAGGTTAATGAAAATTTTTTTCTCCGGGATATGTGATCCATCTGTCAATGGGCTTGTAGCTCCCAATTGCTACAAGTGGATCCTTGGCACCTAGTTTCCTACCTTTGAATTCTCTAAGTTTTAGATAAATATTTCATCATTATTCCATCAATTTCATTCAATTTAGATTTCATCTTAGTCTAGTTCTAATTCTACTTGGTTTCAGATTACGTACAAGTTTCATTCCCTTGGGATTCGACCTCGGTCTCAATGAGTTTATTACTACATCACAACCCTATACTTGGGGAGTGAACAAGTTTTTGGCGCCGTTGCAAGGGAGACTATGGGAAACAACAGTAATTTACTAATCTCACAGGCAATCATAAGAGAATTGTGAAGCTTAGGAAGGGTTTCATCACCCTACCATGCCCATGAGACGATGGTGAACAACAGGGTTTCCAAGTTTACAATCTTAATACATAAAAAGAGAATATCTCAAGTTATCGCAGATCTATTGTAATTTGAGTCACAACAAACCATTAAAACTAAAAACATTCTTTCATAATCAAACTAGAATCAAGAGAGTTCAATAAACATGAATCAAAGCAAAGCAACCATTTTAATCATGCTACAAGCTTCACCTTTTAATCCTAGCTAAAACGTTTAGCATAGCAACATAATTAGGCTAAATCCCTTAAACAAAAATAAAATAAACAAAAAGAAAAATAAAAAAAGAAAAAGAAAAAAATAACTCTACTCTCTCTGTCTCTCTGCTCCATGTCCAGCCTCAGATCAGATGATCCCTACTCTCTTCCTCATCCTTTCTTTTATAGGCTGATGGAAGTCAGTCATCATGGAGAGGTCGGTTGCAAGGAAGGTCAGCTCCAAATTGAACTGCATGAGGTGGTCGTTTCCTGCGAAACTATTTACACAGGCAGCGAGCGTTAGATTGTTTACACAGTAACTGAGGCCGCACTAACTCCTCACTTTCCTTTCTTCTTTTCCACAGAACCAACATCCCTTAGGACGCTTTTGGACAGCGTCCATGATGGACGGTTCAAATCAGACATTCGATCATCACTGGTGGACCAGGATGATTCAAAACGTCCGGTTCTTCCAGATTGTGAAACAGAGCAGCGTAGTTGACGCTGTGAAGATGGTGGGCCCCTTTATCGACTTCAACGGAGAAATTCACTCCGTTCATTGTGATCCCCTCGAAAAACTAGTAAGAAATGGCTAGTTTTGGATTGGATTCAGTGTGGCCCACAAGATCTTCTATGCTATCATCCATCTTGCGTGCGGCTGAGATCTTCACACGTATGCTTGCATGGTGGAGAAGGGACACCTAGGCGTGGGTTGTGGCTGCCCCACGGGACGAATGGACAGTCTAGATTATCCGCATGGACAATCATGGTGGCTTACAAGATCCAACGCAAGTGCTCTGTTCGCAGCAGGGAACGGCAATTGCCATTTTTTTTAAATTTGAGTCGGTCAAGAGAGTTTGACTCTCATTGAATACGGTGCACGGCTAGTGCACATGTGCACTATGCACACCCAACTCAAGGTGGAATCCACTGCTCTGCTTGTGAGAGATCTGATCCGTCCATCCTTTTTCTCATCTTATTTAAACTATTGAGACCAATTTTGAAGCATATCCAGATAGCAGGTGGGCCCTAAATCAATGGTTTATGGGCTGATCTGTCTGTTACGCCACTTCCACAGGGATCCAACGGCTGAAATTCGACGTGTACAATTAATTTATGGTCTTCAAGCCATGTATGAAGTTTCGAGACGAGCAGATGGTGGGAACCCTGTGATCTTACATTCTGCCTGACTTTCATGCCACTTGAGCTTCAGTTTCTCAATTTTCTCAAATCTCTGGCATGTAAATCTATCGATCTTGGTCCCCTGGAGTCCATCCCTTGCCTTGGTGACATCAGAGCATTAAATCCATGCTTTTAGCATCCTATTTCAATCCAAGCTCGTAAATACACCCTGCATCACAAACACGATTAAATTGGGCCGTTAAACTATACCATGTTCGTAAATCCAGGCAATAACTGGGGTCTGGTATGCAATATTTAACCATCAACAGTCTGCATAAGATTTGGCTCAAATCTGTGTAAACTCAACTGGTTGAACCGAGTGCTCGACCGGTCGAGCGGCCCACTCGACCAGTCGAGCACATCCACTAGTCGAGCACCTCGGAGAAAAATCATCAATTGGTCGCTGGACTTTGAGTCAAGCTGCAATCGACTGGTCGAGTACCACCCACGACCGGTCGAGCAGCCCACTCGACCGGTCGAGCAGCGCGGTGAATTACTCTGATTTTTCACCCGCTAC
This sequence comes from Magnolia changhungtana, assembly GCA_030180095.1. Classification (NCBI taxonomy): domain Eukaryota; kingdom Viridiplantae; phylum Streptophyta; class Magnoliopsida; order Magnoliales; family Magnoliaceae; genus Magnolia; species Magnolia changhungtana. The sequence goes on along the minus strand of JASAUF010000647.1, from coordinate 1,685,140 downwards.
TCCATCTCTCCTCTGAACTGAGAGGAAAAACCCTATCAAATCTCTCCCTTTCCGACTCAGGAGGAATTTATCTTCTTCAAGCCAGCCTGGTTTCTACAAACCTCAAACTTGCCCTTGAGCAAAGCCTTGGTCATCATGTCTGACCCATTATCGTCCGTGTGGACCTTCTCAAGTTGTAACACCTTCTGTTCTAAAGTATCCCTGATCTTGTGATACCGAATCTCTATGTGCTTTGACTTAGAGTGCTGACTTAGGTTCTTGCTCAAGTGTATAGTACTTTGATTATCGCAATAGACCACATGTTGTTCCTACTTTAGGTTAAGTTCATGTAGGAACCTCTTCATCCAAAGCATCTCTTTACATGCTTTTGTGACTGCAATGTACTCAGCTTCTATCGTTGACAATGCTACGACCTTCTATAGCTTGTTGTGCCAAGAAACTGCTCCCCCGGCAAACGTGAACATGAACCCCGATGTAGACTTCCTAGAGTTTATGTCGCCTGCCATATCTGCATTTATGTAACCCTCTAACATAGGTTTTCTGTCACCATAGCATAGGCTCAACCTGGATGAGCCTTTTAGATACCACAGTATCCATTTCACCGCTGCCAATGCTCTTTGCCAGGATTGGCAAGATATCGGCTAACAACACCAACCGCATATGTTATGTCTGAGTACGTACACACCATATCATACATCAAACTTCCTACCGGTAATGCATAGGGTATCTTCTTCATCTCATCTACCTCTGCCTTTGTCTTGGGACACTGCCTGTCGCTCAGTCTGAAGTGATCATCCAGTGGAATACTAACCGGCTTCGCTGCATTCATATTGAACCGCTCTAAGACTTTCTCAATAAACCGCTCTTTTGATAGCCAAAACGCTTCAGTCATGGGTTATCTCCACTCCTAGAATCTGTTTAGTCGGGCCTAAGTCTTTCATTGAAAACGACTTGTCCAACTCCTGTTTCAGCCTGTCGATCTTCTTGATGTCTTTTCCCATGATAAGCATGTCATCAACGTATAACAGCAGAACTAAGAAATCACCATCTGAGAACTTACGTGTGAACACACAGTGGTCCAACTCCGTTCTGTCATACTCATGCTTCAACATAAATGAGTCGAACTTCTTGTACTATTGTTGTGGAGCTTGTTTCAGCCCATACAAGCTCTTCCTCAGCCTACACATCATATGCTCTTTGCCCTTGACTTCAAACCCCTCTGGTTGGTGCATGTAGATCTCTTCTTCCATGTCACCATGGAGAAAGGCAGTTTTAACATCTAACTACTCTATCTCTAGATCCATGCTAGCCGTCAACCCAAGCAACACCTGTATGGATGTCATCTTCACCACTAGTGAGAATATCTCCTCGAAGTCTATACCTTTCCTTTGACCAAACCCTTTCACCACAAGTCTGGCCTTGAACCTCATCTGTTAATTCTTCTGCTCAAGCTTCTTTATTAATACCCACTTGTTGCTCAAAGGTTTCTTGCCCTTAAGCAATTTCACCATATCATAGGTGTGGTTCTTATGCAAGGATTCCATCTCCTCTTGCATAGCTTTCAACCACTCCCCCTTATGCTCGTCGGCTAGGGCTTTAGAATAATCTTTTAGCTCTCCCCCATCAGTCAACGTAATGTACTCATGCGCCGAGTACCTCTTGGATGGATGTCTGTCCCTAGATGACCTCCTCACTTATGGCTCAACAGGTGGATCAAGTAAAGGCTGCTCCCCTGGTCTATCTTCTGAAGGAACTCCCTTGTCCTCTGCACTTTACTGTACTCCCCCGTCATCAGGAACCACAGGAGGAATAATTGGATCCATGTCCTCTGACTCACCTGAACTAGGCTGGTTCTTCTCTGGCTTACCAATTTCTTTTATACACTGATCTTCAAAGAAAACTACATCTTTGTTCCTAACGAGCTTCTTCTGGGTCGGATCCCACAATCTATAACTGAATTTTTCATCATTGTGCCCCAAGAACACACACTGTCTGATCTTCATGTCGAGCTTAGACCTCTCGTCCTTTGGTACATGAACAGATGCCCTACATCCAAACACCCTGATATGACTATACGATGGATCCTTTCCAGTCTACACCTTCTCAGGTACTTCTCCATTTGACGAGGCTGATGGAGACCTATTTATCAAATACACTACTGTGTGCATTGCTTCTCCCCAGAACATCTTGGGCAATTTTGCATGGGATAATATGCATCCGATTCTCTCTATAATGGTGCGGTTCATTCACTCAGCTACACCATTATGCTGAGGAGTCTTGGGAACCATCTATTCATGCCATATACCCAAGGACTTACAATACTCATGGAAGTCACCAATGTATTCACCACCATTGTCAGTGCGGATGCACTTTAATGATCTACCTGTCTCTCTCTCGACCATAGCATGAACCAATTTAAACACACCAAAGACCTCATCCTTGGATTTCAAAGTATAAACCCAAACCCTCCTAGATGCATCATCTATAAAAGTGATAAAATACAATGCCCCTCCTAAGGTTTTTATCCTTATAGGACCACAAACATCAGAATAAATCAAATCTAATGTATGCACTTTATTAACATGAGAAGCAGATTTAACGAATGAAACTCTATGTTGTTTCCCTGATAAATAATCAATACAAGTTTTGAGAGGTATACCTATCACGTCTGGAAGGAACCGCTTCTTTGCTAATAGTTGAAGCCCTTTTTCACTCATGTGGCATAGACGCCTGTGCCACATGTCAATAGCTAAATCTTTTGCTGAGTGCAACCCACCCTTGTACACACTGACACTTACCTTATATAGGGTGCAACACTTCTTTCCTCTGGCTGCGATTAACGAACCCTTGATGAGCTTCCAACGCCCACCAGCAAAATGACTTTCATAGCCATCATCATCCAGCCTTCCCATTGACATCAAGTTGAGGTGAAGGTCTGGGATATGCCTCACAACCCTGAGAACCAATGTGCAGCCCACATCAATCTTCACACAAATATCACTGACCCCTACGATCTTCGATATGCCAGAATTTTTCATCTTCACGGTCCCATAGTCACCTGACTTGTAGCTTGTGAAGAAGTCCCTGCGTGGAGTCGCATGAAAAGAGGCTTCCGAGTCTATCACCCAGTTGGTGTCCTGACTTATAGCCATGAGACAAATATCATGATCTGCTGAAAGAATAACTACAACGTCGCCATCTGAAGCGACCGCAGTGGAATCTAATTCATCTTCCTTCTCCTTTCATTTTCCTTTCTTATCGCTCTTCTTACCACGACATTCATGCTTGTAGTGACCCTTCTTGCCACAATTCCAACATTCAACATCCTTCCTAAGACTCGACTTGCCTCTTGATTTATCTTAGGCCTTCCCACCCTTCCCATTCTTTTCTCTCCCCCGTTCTTGTGTCACAAGGGCCTCTTACTGAGTAGACCCCTAAGACTTCCTCCTTGTCTCCTCATTGAAGAGACAACTGGTTACCTATTCCATGGATATCTTTCCATCTGGAGCGGAGTTACTTAGAGACACCACTAATGTCTCCCACCTATCAGGCAATGAGCTAAGCAATAGCAAAGCCTGTAATTCATCATCCAGGACCATCTTCATAGCGGAGAGCTAGTTCAATATATTGCTAACCTCATTCATGTGCTCGGCCATAGAACCACCATCTTTGAACTTGAGATTTACAAGTCGTCGTATCAAGAAAATCTTATTGTCAGTTGTCTTTCTCTCATACAGCCCTTGTAATTTCATCCATAGGCTAACGGTCGAAGTCTCTATAGACACATGGTGGAATACGAAATTGTCCAACCATTGTCTAATAAACCCCACTGTCTTCTTGTAACACCCCGTACTTTCCAGTACTCGAGTGTTACTCTTTTATTTAATTTAATATAAATACAAGAAAATAATACAACCTAAATATATATAGGTATACTATGAAATGCTATTTATATGTTTTATAAATATTTAAAGTTTCAGAATAAAACAATATGTAACTATAATCCATATTATATGCATATACTTACAACATCATTAATATAGATTACAAGCTATAAGATTTGTAATACGTAAAAATAAAATATACTGGGAAAATTTATAATGACTAACATATTTCAAACAATTTGATGACTTGTATAAAATTTGAAACTTAACACGTATATGACCATACAAATAATGTACAAATAATATATATATATACATATATTAATCTTTGCTTACCAATATTCATATAATTTATATATATTAACAATTGGTGATGATATAAATTATATATGAAAAATTATATAAAGGAAATAAATATAGTAATAATAATAATAATAAATGATGTTAAAAACATTATAAAAAGGGTATTTAATATCATAACCGTGTATATTAGACATCTGATCCATAATCTAACCATTAAACCCTAGTTAAGTGGTCTTGTAGACCCTTGTATCGTTGATGACAAGTTTAGAGGTAATCTGGCCATTGAATCAAGGGAAACCCACAAATACGATCTGAAGCAAGCCGTGGGGCTCACCTGAACTTTGGATCTTCCTGGTTTTTGGTCAGGAGACCTAATATGAGCATCTAAGGGGGGTGGACAGTGTGGATTGATCACAAACATCATGGTGGACCCCACCTCGAGGTGTGCGTGCACAGGGGAGACGTGCACTTGCTATGCACAGGTCCGGGCAGTCCGACCAAAGCGGGCTAACCTGCCTTTTGCTTAAAAGATCTCTCTCTCTCTCTCTCTCACTAGTTTTAGCAGTGGACGGACGCTGTCCGTTTGGGGACATGCGGTGGCCCACCATGAGGGGCTATTTTGATGATCTGAACCGTCTATCTGGTTTAGGGCGTGGGCTCGACCATAACCCACAAACTTCATGTGATTCGGCACGTGTTCAAGCACATGATTCCCAGCGCAAACCGACCCTATAAGCACAACATTTTGAAAACAGAAACGTTTTCGTAGGCCAGCTGGCACTTTCCGCGTGAGAGCAAGTCCTCCCATCTCGACCGTCCATTTTAAACAAATCCTGGCCCTTCATGCTAGGTTTTCTCTTCATAAAGAGAATGGGAGAGGGAGATCAGCCGTTTCTTCCTTCATTTGAACCCACCACCCAAATGCCCAGGGAGCTTCAAAATCTCTCCTCTACAAGCTCCATGACATCCATATGAACTGCCTAACAATGATAGATGGAAGAAAGAGGCAATGGGAGAGGTTCTGCCATTGATGGTAGCCGTCTTCTTCACCATCGTCCTACCGCACCAAGCATTTGGATCAAGCCAGATCCTGCTGGGCAGGCCAGGATTGAGTCTAGAGCTTCATGAAGCTCTATAGAGGAAGAAAGAAAAGAAATGGAAGGAGAAGCAAAGAAAGAAGGATCAGAGGCCGAGAGTTGGTGGGGTGCCGCTGTTGCTCCCCTCGACTCGACTCGCTGACGAGCTCGGGGCACGCTAGCTAGACCCACTTGCAACGAAAAAGAAAGAAAGAAAGGTGAAGGGAAAGAGATAGAAGAAGAAGAGAAAGAGGAGGGATGAAATGGCAGTATCATACCGCACTACCTGTTGCATCAGATGATTCGGGCCAACCTGAGACCGAGTTGGGTCGGATCCAGAGCAGCAAGGGGCCCGGTTTGGACCTGGTTCGGCCATTGCTAGATGGTTCCAGTAGTAGAGAGGGAGGAGAAGAAAGAAAACGAAATAAGAAAGAAGAGAGAGATAGAGAGGGAGTGTAACGCCTTGAAAATCGGGGGTCGAGCAAAGCTCATCTCCCGAGTTCCAACGCATCACCTAAGGTAAGTCTCCAGAGTGTAATAATATTACCAGGTTAAATAATACATGTATACTTCCTAAAATGGACCATAATGAATATACATGTGCGATTCAATACCAAATAGCAAGTGTAAGGGCATCTAGTCAGCATCCCTGTAACCCCGTTGATCAAGGCACAGCTCACATGAAGCTGCCAGAAAATAGCATATACAAGAAAGCATCCTCGTCATCACAAAGTCCAGCTCTGCCTCAGGAGTAGCGTCGCCATCTGTAATCAGACAGAGTCTAGTGAGTGTCCGGAACACCGTCCCGTAACGTGAGAGTGAGTGACCAACTCAGTGGAATAATAAATCATAGGTTAACATGTTATCAATTCAGTCAAGCAGTAATGATAAAGCAGTACAATCAAACAATTCTAAATACTCTTGTTAATATAAGGATGAGATGAAATAATGATGCATGCCCTCGCCAACATACTCCCTCATGCGACACCATCTTACGTCTGCGACATGCTTTCATCCCTCAGTGCTCCACATCTTCCAGGCACATGCAGTGCGATATGAACATGATTACCAGGTTGTTATTAGTCTTTTTCATACAACAGGATTGGAAAACTAAGGTACCTCCCTTATATCATTCCCAAACAATGATCCATTCTAGGGTCGTCAGTCCTAGATACTCTCATACGATGATGCGGTTCTAGGTCATTGTAAAGGGTTGTCAAGGCTATTACACGCACTCGTTGCACCGCTCCCCCATCACCTTATCAATACAGGCCTAGTTTATACTATATTTACTAGGGGGAAGGCTCGTCGCCTCGCTGTAGATTCAGAGTATGCTCGAGGTCACTACACCGGGTACGGTCAAGGCTGTCAGAGCTGTTACACGGAATCGTTACACCACTTCCCCATCACTCATCAAAACAGTGTAGGCCGACAGCTCGAATACAGTGTCCCATACCACCGTATTTGGCTCACGAGTCTGGGTTGCTCACTGGTCACTACGGGGAGGCACATCACCCCAGCGTAGGCCGACAGCTCGACCACGGTGTCCCATACCACCATGCCCGGCTCATGAGTCTTAGTAAATCGAGCTACCAAGGTTAACGGGGTTGCACTAGTAAGTTCGATACCTTAGGTTCAAGCGGTAGCGTCTAAACATGGTGAACATACATTAGACAGATCGGGTTACTTGATGAGCTCAGCTAGCTTGAGCTCACGACAAGTCGAACGACATAAAGTGCATAAGCACTTTGAGGAGCCAACCATTATCGCCAACCGAAGTACGACTGGTTCGCCGAACACATCTCACATGGCGAATGAATCTTAGCCATGAATTCAATCCCGTTACTGATTGCCTGGACTATACAATAGCCTCAATCACATTCAATGACAGAACAGTTAAGGCAGTAATGGATCAAGATTTCAAATCATACAATCAAATATCCAATATTGTCCGCTTAGGGCTGTCAGGGCTATTGCACGGAATAGTTACACCACTCCCCCATCACCCATCATGGATTTTATGGAATACAACTTAAACATGTGAAGTAATCAGAGCAGAATTAAATAAACAAGTAATTCAAACATATTAACAAGCATGTTATACAACATAATGTAAACAGGAAATTCAAACACATACGTTTCATAAACCAGTAAGTAATTAAACTAAATAACTTACATGAAGGAAATCATACACATCACTAAGGTAGTTGAAAATCCTATCTCAACACCTACTCAAGGCACTACTAGATTAAGTACATATCTATACAAGCATTATCAAAAACACTTAGACTACACATTCCAACATACCTATAATATACTAATTAAAACACAAGTCGTAGCGAATCCTTTCACAAAGGATTACCACATGAACCACGATCATGCATTCACGACCAATAGTCATGGCAAGCATAAATCATAGTTCTATATTTATTTGAACATTTCTGCAAACACTTAGGCTACAACTAGTACGTACACGACGTATGTTAATATAATAGGTGTAGGTTAATCCGTTCACCCAGAAGTTGATACATATGTATCTAGCATATCTAGACAACAATTAATCATGGCAAGCACAAATCCGTATTTCATACATATACGGTATTTTCTACAAATATGAGAAATACAGTATATTCAACATAATTAACATATAACCAAAAAACGAAACGGACAATACTTTATACATGTACAATAGCATCCCGATCATAAATCTATCATTATCTAACATTGAAAGCGTTGAAAACCATAACCTATACGTCTAAAGTCCGTACCTTTTGTCGGTAAACTTGAACCGAAACCAGTTTAAACCCAATGCCTTTGTCTACGGCACAATGACAACCTGAATCATGAAACAGGTCAGCTATTCCATCACCTACACTCTTGAAAATCTTAAAATATCTTAGGGTTAGGTTTTCTTACCTAAGAACGAAGCCGGAATCACCGGAAAAGCGATTGGATCGTGATGATTAATCACGTAGGATAGCAAGGTAGAGCATCAGGAAGAATCTCTCACTTCTCTCACACTTTCTCTCTCTTTTCTCTCTTTTCTCTCCTAGGTTTTTCTTAAATTCGTATGGGATGAGAGAGTGAGGGCTTAAGGTCCTTATATAAGCCTAAACTTGTCAGAAATAGTATACTTAGGTTTTGTCCAAAGGGCATCTGTTTCAGATCAACGGAGCATTTTCAGAGCCCCCCCTTGAGCCAAAGGTCGGACTTAAGCGCACTGACCTTGGATCTAGGTCGAGTTAAGTTTTCGTTCTAGTCGAGTTCCCAGATCACACGTGGCAGACCAGTTTCAGTTCAACAGTTACCGCAACTCAATCAGGGTTACAAGTACATGGACATGTATATAAAATTTTCCTTGATCCAAGGGTGTATTTAGGTCAGATTCTGACAGTCTGATTGCTTATATGAGGCCCACAAGTGACAAGTCTCAGATTACTTAAATTTAGAATTTATTTCTAATTAATTTCACGTTTCTCACACTCTTCGCTCCGGGCTCAAGCGAATAGCCTTGGGACACTATTTGGATTTGATTTCCAAGATGGTTGTCAAGCCCAGCAAGGTGGTCCTAATTCTATAACTTCGTATTATTCGGACTTTCGATGTGCTGTCCAGATCCGATACGGAGTTTCATGATGCTCTCGAGAGCAACCGGGTAATGAGATTGATCCTAGATTTTAGGGTAACCTAGTGTCACTGATTCTACAAGTTTTGGGTCTTGCGGATCGGATTTAAAGTGATTAGTGCGGATTTCGTATGTGATCTAGTTTAGCATTTCGTTAACTTTGTCTAATTTCTAAAGGATTTAATCCTATAAGATTTCTATCTGAGGTGATACTCGGGCCTTTGGTAGTTTGTATAGAAGGTGGTTTAAAGAATTAACACTTAATTAAATCATGCCCTAATTACAATAGAAGAAGGTCCTAGGGTAGGAGAGGCTGATGTTTCTAAATAACCTATTTGTCGATGATTCCATAAGGTTATTTTGAGTTTGAGTATTGTTCTTCATCACCTAAACCCTAAGATTTGTGTCTAATATGAAAGTACTTAGAAAGATTTAAAGAACGAGGTGGTGCGAGGTGAGATTTGTGAAGGAAAAGGGTTAAAAAGCGATTTTTTTGACTTTGGGATTGAGTTCTGACAAGTTAATAAGGTGTTTGGATCGAATTGCTTAAGGACATCTATCTCCAGGTTGGCAAAAATCTGAGGTGTTACAGGGAGAGAAAGAAGGGATGCATGGTTGCACAAGCTCGGATGGAGTCAGCCCGACCAACTGGCGAGTTCAACTCGCTGGACCGAGTTCGGTCCAAGATGGACGTGGGTCAGATCCATCCCAGGCCTTGTGGAAGGCTAGGGAGAGGGAGAAAGAGAGAAGGAAAGGAATAGAAGGAAGAAGAAAAATGGAAGAATAGTAAGAGAAAGTCATCGCCGAGTCGACTCGCTGGCCAGACTGAGAATCCAACGAGCTGCTGGTCACTTTGTTGGCAGTGTATGGAGTTGAATAGAGGAGAGAAAGAAGGGGAGGAAGAGAGGAGAAGAAGTGTTTGTGGTTGTGCTTGAGCCAAATCAACTCGACTCGAACTGAGTCAATAAGGTGAGTCAACTCTTCTACTCCAAAATAGGTTGTTTTAACTATCTTTAGCATTACCATAATTAGCGTGGTATATGAACCGGATTAGACACTAGCACATTACTACTCCAGTAATAATTGTTATAGGAGGAACTACAACTATTAGGTATTAGAAGCTTTTTCACCATTCTTAACTGTTGTCAATGACAGTAGAGTGCACTAATTTTTGTTATTTCCTTGATTAACTAATATTAATATTATCATTAATGTTGATAATTATGCTATGGTTACTAGATTAGCATGGTAATTAATTTTACCTTGATTAGCATACAAATCCTAACCTTAAGTTAAATATGGGTCAAAGTCCACTATATAACTTAGTTAGTGTAAACAAAATTTGTAATTATCAAAGAATAGTATTTTTTTTTTAATGATAGATCATGGTATCATGACTAGATTCATTTTTTTATAGTGAGGATTAGTATCCTTAGGTAAGACTACCATCTTCTTTATGGGATTAGAAAAATTCTTGTAATATGACTATTACCATTAGTCATAATCGTCTTACTGTTAAGAAATATTCTATTTCTATTACCACTATTAATCAATAGATTATTGGTCATTATAAGAACATTAGATATCACATATACGTTTAAATATAAACCTGTGAATTACCATTTGATGGATTAATACTCCTATTACGAGCATTATTTGATCCATTGTATGATAATAATGTTAATAATAACTTAAGATTCAAATCCTAGAACATAAGCATCAAACTAAACTTTGAGATAAAACCCTAATTCCCTACACCAAAACCCTAAAGATAAATAACTAAAACCCTAGGCTCTGATCTTAAACCCTAGGTAGTGCGTAGAACTTGGATCTAATTGTACAAGTTCCTGATTTATGCTAGGATTCGATTTTAAAGGGACGCGCATTCTCTAGCGATGCTGGTAGGTGGATGCGAACTATGAGGTGATGATTCTTCCCCTTGAACTTTCCATTTTTCTCATTAGCTTAAGTTATAACTTTTATTTTAATTTATAATTGATATCTCTATTTCATAGTCGCATATGTTAAATTGTTGGAATTGAATTGCTACCTTACATGCTTAATATTTATCCTGTATATTTAATTCATGATATTGGATTACTTATGGATTGCTTTTGGGATTTAAACTGGTACATTAGTGGGAAACCCCTCACTTATAAATGTACACCCTTACTTGGGATGTAACTCGATTGACGGTGATTACAATGGACATTCGATCTAGTGGTTATTAAATGATGGTCTAAATTGACCATTGATGTGGGCCTACCATCCAGGGTTGTTGTATCCTACGGTATTCAAGGATGGTCTTTTATCTTATGGTTTTGATACTTACCCTATGTGGCTTATTTTAATATCTGCCCTAGGTGGCTTGTCTTAACATCGCTCTATGTGGCTTTGGTTTGGTATTTGCCCTACATGGGTTTGATATTTTATTTTATGCAACCATGCGATAGTAAGCCCCATATATTGAATATGATTGGCCACTAGTCGATTGGGATCCATTAAACATCCTAAGGTGGTAGCCTCATGAGCCAGGGATGGTGGAATGGGACACTATACCTGAGCTGTCGGCCTCCGCTAGGCTTTTAGCTCTCCTTAATGACCTTTGAGCTTATTAAACCTGCAGGTTGTAAATGGACTAATAACGGTTGGGCTAATCATGCATTTTCCAGGTGATTAAATTCTCCTTGGGCGATCTATATTTTATGGTCTTTTTCGGGCGATTAAATTTCCCTTGGGCGATCTATGTTTTATGGTCTTTTTCGGGCGATTAAATTCTCCTTGGGCGATTTATATATTATGGTCTTTTCCGAATAGCTGGTTCTCCTCAGGCGTATCTTTGTGTATTTTTCTAGGTGACTAGTTCTCTTATGGCAACCCTTTATTTCGACAGTGGGATATGTATCCCTAGGTCAATGATGCATTTACACATCCATGCATTTAATAAGACTACATCATGTATTATTTTGTATGCCTTGCCATGTTTTTATAACTATGCTTGCCTAATGCGATGGTGTGTAATCTCGAGGGGAGTTCACACTGAGTTGGCCACTCATCCATCAAATATACAACTGTACAGGTAGCACAAGTGGCTTAAGTGGTATGCAGGTTCAAACTAATGAGGAGCCGTTATGATGGTAAAGGATGCGTGGTGGTACCTGTTAAGGAAGCTGCGTAATCTTGCAGCTTTCGTTTATACGTCTTATATGCTTTTAAATTTCTTATGTATGGAATCTTGTAATTTTTAATGTTGAGACATTAGTTTGTATAAGTCATTATGGGCAGCTCTTGTATATTCTAAATGAAATTACAATTTTTCCTTTATGCTTACTTGTCCATTATACGCTCATCTGTTAACTCTGATAAAAGAAAAAAAAAGTATGAAATTTGGTTCTCTATAAGTTAACACTTGGGTTTTTAGGAAACGGGTCGTGTACTCAGATCCTGAATACCCGGGATGTTACAGTTAGTATCAGAGCATAGTTTGGACAAACTAAGCCTTGGGAAATGATCTTATACAAGCCTTGAATGTCTCAAGTTAGGATATTTGAAATTTGAAATTGAAACTTAGATGAATCTCCCTTAGACATGGAAGAATGGTTGAGAACGTAGAAATCCAAACTTAAGCTCCCATGAGATTTATTAGGTTAGTCATTTGAATGTATGTAGGATTCCCTTAGAACAAGAGAGAATTTGAAACATAGAAATTTCAAAATCTAGACTCCCTTGAAGGCTTTTGTTAGACCTTGGACTTCCACTTACGTAGAAATCCCTTAGAATGGGGAGGAAATGAGGATATAGAAACCCAATATTTTAGGTTCCCTAGCACATTATTTGGATAACCTTAGAACTTAGAAATATAACTTTAGTACCCTTGAAAACTACCAGAACTGTCATTTGAACTTAGAGATTAAATTCACATACTGTGGAAGAACAAATACTCACTATGATGTATGAGGTTGAATAAAAACATTCCTTAGACTTGACTCTCAAAGAACATTTTAGAAATTTATGATTCAAACTCTTGCTATAATTTCCCTTGGATAGAGATAACATTGTCATAACACTTCGTGAATGAAACGAACTTACGCTTCATAGGAACTTCCTTGATCATTAGATGGTGCGTTTGATTAAGACACAAGTGCTCTCTAAAATTAAAAATCGCTTTAGAAATTATAGTTGAAATCCCCCAATACACATCCTTACTTAGATATAACATGCCCATAAGTTTCAGTACGTAGAGATTAATTAGAGGTGGACTTATAGAATCTTAAGTAAATTTTCAATCATAGGCTAAGCATATCGGGGCTAGGTTTGGAATTCTAGGTGAACTTGGAAAATTCAAACTTAAATTTCAAGTAGAAACCTTGGCCCTAACGTTTTGTGTTTAGACAATCAGAGTGCGCATTGGAAGCGTAATGGGCCAGATAGTCTTATTCGTTATAGAAATAAATAGTCAAATGATATTTCCCATGAGCTTAGAGTAATCAGGGTCATGGATTGATGGAATCATGTTTATGCGATGGGTACGCGGTTTGACCTAAATTCTAAGTCTTAGTAAGTCTCATTGATCTCAATGCCCTGATCAAGCAAAGGATCGAGATTTAGTAGAATTATGAATTGATACTAGTAATCCTTTGTTCTACGTAGGCAAAGAATCGGTGTATCGGATTCAAACCCACTACAACCATTTGTCCGTGTCAGCTCGAACACAAGAAACCATGGGATTGGTAGGCATGAAAATAAATTGCTAGTTTTGGTGGGTACAGAGAAGAGTTGTAAGTTTTTTTTATGAAACCTATACGTATTAGCCCATTAACTAGCTTAGAGACTTAATGAATTAGAGATCTCTTGATGGAAGTTGTGATTTCACACTCAGACACACACGAGATAGGATACACCAATAGGATAACCCTTCTACTTATACCATTAACAATTAGGGCGAGCATGATCGAATCCCGATGATAAAACCTTCTTTAAGGGGGATAGATGAAACAAGCCATGTTCTAGTAGTAACTCATAAGTACTTGCGCATACTGGTGGGAAACTAGTGAATGCACAGAGACACCATAAAATAGATTGTTGTCCACATTTATAGTCGGAGTGCTGAATTTCGAGGGCAAAATTCTCTTTAAGGGGGGTAGTTTGTAACACCCCGTACTTTCCAGTACTCGAGTGTTACCCTTTTATTTAATTTAATATAAATACAAGAAAATAATACAACCTAAATATATATAGGTATACTATGAAATGCTATTTATATATTTTATAAATATTTAAAGTTTCACATTAAAATGATATGTAACTATAATCCATATTATATGCATATACTTACAACATCGTTAATATAAATTACAAGCTATAAGATTTGTAATACGTAAAAATAAAATATACTAGGAAAATTTATAATGACTAACATATTTCAAACAATTTGATGACTTGTATAAAATTTAAAACTTAACACATATATGACTATACAAATAATGTACAAATAATATATATACATATATTAATCTTTGCTTACCGATATTCATATAATTTATATATATTAACAATTGGTGATGATATAAATTATATATGAAAAAATATATAAAGGAAATAAATATAGTAATAATAATAATAATAAATGATGTTAAAAACATTATAAAAAGGGTATTTAATATCATAACCGTGTATATTAGACATCTGATCCATAATCCAGCCATTAAACCCTAGTTAAGTGGTCTTGTTGACCCTTGTATCATTGATGACAAGTTTAGAGGTAATCTGGCCATTGAATCAAGGGAAAACTCATAAATACGATCTGAAGCAAGCTGTGGGGCCCACCTAAACTTTAGATCTGCATGGTTTTTGGTCAGGAGACCTAATATGAGCCTCCAAGGGGGGTGGATGGTGTGGATTTATCACAAACATCATGGTGGACCCCACCTTGAGGTGTGCATGCATAGGGGAGACACGCACTTGCTATGCACGGGTCCAGGCAATCTGATCAAAGTGGGTTGACCCACCTTTTGCATAAAAGAGAGATTAAATTCTCGGGTGATTAAATTTCCCTTGGGCGATCTGTGGTCTTTTTTGGGTGATTAAATTCCCCTTGGGCAATCTATGTTTTATGGTCTTTTCCAGGCGATTAAATTCTCCTTGGGCGATTTATATATTATGGTCTTTTCAAAATAGCTAGTTCTCCTCGGGCGTACCTTTGTGTATTCTTTCAGGTGACTAGTTCTCTTAGGGCAACCCTTTATTTCGACAGCAGGATGTGTATCCCCAGGTCAATGATGCATTCAAACATCCATGCATTTAATAAGACTGCATCATGTATTGTTTTGTATGCCTTGACGTGTTTTTATAACTATGCTTACCTAATACGACGATGTGTAATCTTGAGGGGAGTTCATACTGAGTTGGCCACTCATCCATCAAATATACAACCGTATAGGTAGCACAGGTGACTTAAGTGGTATGCAAGTTCAGACTGATGAGGAGCCGTTATGGTGGTTAAGGATGCGTGGTGGTACCTGTCAAGGAAGCTGTGCGATCTTGCGGCTTTCGTTTATACATCTTATATGCTTTTAAATTTCTCATGTATGGAATCTTGTAATTTTTAATGTTGAGACATTGGTTTGTGTAAGTCATTATGGGCAGCTCTTGTATATTCTTAATGAAATTGTAATTTTTCCTTTATGCTTACTTGTCCATTCTACACTCATCTGTTAACTCTGATAAAAGAAAAAAAAAGGTACGGAATTTGGTCTTCTATAAGTTAACACTTGGGTTTTTGGGAAACGGGTCCTGTACTTGGATCTTGGAATACCCGAGATGTTACACTTCTGGTCCATCTTCTTTCAATCATCATCAGACATATCCTTGGATTTTGCTGATATGCCTAAAATTGGAGAATATAAGTCCTTGCAATAAAGCAAGTCCTCCATCTTAGCTTTTCATATAGTCTAGATAGAACCATTGAGGCTGATCATCCTTGATAAGCCACCTTCCATAATTTAAAATCAATCCCACTCCGTTCAATTAACTTAGCTTTGATACCACTTTGTTGGGGGCCTTGCACAAAACCTTAGGATCTAGCCTCCCAAATCAAACCAGAATTATGGGATAATAAAACAATGAAATAAATCAAAGCATAAACCACACCACACAAGAGATTTTTAGGTGAAAACCCTCAAAGAGGTAAAACCCACGGGACCTCGTCCAGATCAACAATCCACTATGAAATAGAACGTTACAACCTTCTTCACTCACGTAGGAGTGGATAAACAATAAGAGAACAAAAGAAAAAGGGAGAGATCTCACCGATCATGAGGACGTAGAAGCGCTGAGATGTCGAGTGTACAGTAGATCACCTCTACGAGCATAACTTCCCTTCCACAAGCTTCTTCTTCTTCTCTCTCTCTCTCACCTTTGATAGCCCTAAACCCTTTAGCAAACCCTTGCAAAGCTTTAGGAAACCCTCTTGCATTACCTAGAAAGGCCCTAGGCACCCCTATTTATAGTTTAGGAAAGCATCGGATTTTCACAGTTCGCATAAGATCTGGACTTAAATCTGCGTACGCTCGACTGGTTGACCCGAGTGCTCGACCGGCCGAGTGGCCCACTCGACCAGTCAAGCACCTCCCTCGACTGGTCGAGCACCTCAGAGAAAAATCATCAATTGGTTGTTGGACTTTGAGTCGAGCCCCATTCGACTGGTCGAGCACCACCAATGACCAGTCGAGCAGCCCACTCGACCGGTCGAGCAGCGCGGTGAATTACTCCGATTTTTCACCGGCTGCTCCATCTCTCCTCTGAACTGAGGAGGAAAAACCCCATCAGTTAACTCTCCACTCAAACCAAGAAAGCATCTCATATCCAATTCCAAATTAGAATTTTCATTTTAGAATTGAAGAGAACTAACCTATGTAGAAGAGAAAAGCTTAGAAAGTTTTGGTGGAGACCTGATTTTTAGAAAGAAAATAATACAATCAATAATTCATAAAAATAGATAACTGGACTAACTTATTTTTTTTCATGTCTTTCTCCATTAATATCAGATCTCTCATTCTCCACAGGCACATCTTCATATTTCAACAATACAATGTAGGATCTATGACATGCATACAAGTGGCAATAGAATCAAGCTAGGAAAACTAAATGTACAAATAGATGAACAGATCCAGAAACATACATGCTTTAGCAACAAAATAAAAATAAGAACTTGAATCAACATGACGAAAAACTTAACATTCAAAAACCTGTCTTTCCAATGCACAAGAAACAAAGCATCTCCTGAAGAAACTAAGTTCTGTTGATTTGATTTGTCTTGACCTTTATGTCCATCTGAAATGCAGTGATGCCATTCTCATTACTAGCAACCTGTAATGATAAAATCACAGGTTATAATTTGCATGTTTTGTTTACGAAGTTAGACTTTAAGCACCACAATTAGATACAATCAATGGCTTACATTTTACAATGAGCTTTAGAGTTAGTCTTACGACTGTTTCTAAATTCTTTTATAAAGAGTAAAAAAATGTGGTCATGGTCTCCGAGTTTGTCATTGCATGGAATGGCTTTCTAACATGAGCGAATGTTTCAGTGGCTGGAAAAGCATATGCAAGAAGGGTGTATTTGGATTCTCAATCAAATTTGAATTAATCATTACATATGACAGATGTTACCCAATCAAAATGTGGGATCACCATCAATCATGATGATGACCAATCCGCAAATGCAATTTCATGTGTTTCTTCATGTGGAACCTTAAACGGTCATGATTTCAATTTTGGGGCATGGTTAAAGGACTCAGCGACTTATACCAACTTTTTGGTCTTGAGTTTGAGTGGTGACTTACTTGAGATGGGGTCTGAGTTGACTCAGACGAGTCATACAAGACTCATCTGAGTCTTGAGACCAAGATTGGGTTTCGTTCGCCCATATTGTTAATAGAGCAGGGCTTGCTGCACTTGGGACATTTCCACTTCATTGAATTGAATTATTGTAGAAATTTGCAATTAGATTCAATCGAGTGCCATGAGGTGGCTAAGCTATTCTGTTTACTTGAGGTAGCTAAGCTATACTGTTTAATGTAGTGAAATTAATACCTAACATAAATGGCACATCCTCCGACCACATGAGCTACTCCATGGTATTCAGCCATCGGGTGAACGCTCTGATAGATGACATCAATCACCAAATAACCAATCATGATTTCCCAAAAACTCAGCAAATATTGAAAGATAAAGCTATCAGGAAACATGATTATGGTAGCTTACATGCAACATATCGCAATCAGGCTGCATGAATTCTCCAAGGAATAAGGTGTTGTAAGCAACAAATGCAATATGGATTGTATGTGACGCTGGGACTCTCGGCCAAAAAATCATCAGATGCTCTTATCACAGCAGTCCTCTTTGAGCTATATGCTAAGAAATGAAACATCAAATTAAGTATAATTCCCTTTTTTTCCAAATGAAAGCTCGAGTATTTTTAGACTAAAACTACACCTCTCCATAAATTGAGTTTGCATTGAATAATCAATCCTTCTTCCATTCAAATTAAATAAATTAACAATTAAAGAAGATCTTCTTCTCTTGGTAGGTATTAGTTGGGGCATTGTTACCGAAAGGTAACACCTTCTTTAATAGTTGAAGGAGATCTGTAAAGCTTTTTTCACTCCATCCATGATTCACCTTTAATTTGAAAAGTTATACAATGAAAGTCAGCACGGTGAAATCTTGGGCCCTAGGGTATAGCTCAGTCATTGTATCTCGTAGATTTGCTTCAAACTCATTAGTTTCATTTTCTCCAAAGATGCCTTCGACTACAGGGGTCACATTTAGCTCATCCTATACAACTTCATCTTGGTTATTACCACCAAGTTCTTAAATGATCGCTTTGTAAACCTCATTTAAGTTCGGGATACTATGGTATTGTTGGGAACTTGATTCATGTACAATACACTTAGGTGATACATGCTCCCTATGCATGTTCCAAACCCTATAGCTTGGGTCGAATCCATTTTTCATTAGATGTATTTCCATATCATAATAAGAAATCGAAAAACGTACACATCTGCAAGTGGTGCATGGACAAGGAACTGATTCTCTACCAGGAAGGTTTTCTTGTGCAAACTTTGAAAAACTTCTTATTCCAGAAAGAAAACGTGGGTTTGGGAAACTTAGTGTCTATTCATTACAGCTGAATCTTGATTAACCAAGGGGTCCATTTTCAACTTGCACCTTACCAAAAATTAAAGTTGGAAATTAGCCTCATGCACTATCCTCCTCAAAGTTGGAAATGAAGGAGGTGCTATCAGAATATTGAACCCAGGGGTCCTTACTCTTACCCGGGTGGTAAACTCCTAGGAGTTTCAACACCGGGTCAAGGGTTCGAGTACCCACCAGTGGCGAAATCCCACGGCGTGCGTGTGTGGGGTGTGTGTGTGTGTAGGGTGTGTAAAAAAAAAAAGAATATTGAACCCAAACAGATATTATCTACCAAATACAATGTATTAAAGAGTTTGCAATCATTGTATTTTTACAACAAATTAATAATGTAATTTGTAAGTAAAATCTTAAACCACTTGCATAGATGAAAAGTCTCGCATACAATTCTAATATATCAAGTACTTATAAAATTTATATTGAATAAACATGAGTATTCACACCCATAGATATCTCACAATATCTTCTGCCTCTCAAGAATTTCTTACGAGATGAGAAGCTCCTGACGATGGAGCCATTACTGCCCTAGAGGGGATGACTGAGATCTATCCACGGAGTCTGGTGTGAGGTTTGGATTGCACCAGCGAGACTTTCCAAAAACGAAAATGTCTCCCACGCCTTTCTATGCTACATGCGGTTGTCTGCCCAAACTCGGCAACGAGGGAAAGGCGTGGATTACTGCTCCGAGGGACGGTTGGGATGGAGAGGAGGGTCTTGACACGAATTTCCCTCGTGGCAGCTTAGAGATCTCTTGCTCTTTGGGGAGTCGTCACCACATGTCCCTTGCTAGCCCCATCTCGTACACATGCACGTTTACATGGGTAGGGTTGGTCGACATGGGTCCAGCCGGATCTACCGTCTGGTTAAGATGGACGGCTCAAATTTCTCAGAAAAGGCCAAAGGTGGGCCACCATGAAATCAGGACGATTGTCCGACCATTTGAATGCGTTCTAGGTGGGAAAGATGGAAGAAATTCCATTTTTTCTTTTATCTGTCAGGTTAGCTTAGGTTTGACCGCCTAAGCGATCCGGCTTGTGGCGTACGTACCGTAGGTGGTGCACGTGCACGCTGGTGTGGGCCCGATCCCGATGGGGCTATGAAATCCATGCCGTTCATCTTTCCAAGGGGCCTTAGCTAAGATGTTAGACCGGTGGTCAGCGCGATCGGACGCTTGGGTGGCCCGAAAGTCGCGATCGAAATGCTATGTCTGGGCAGTTTTCCACTCGAACCCAGAGCAAAGTCGCAATCAGATTGAGCGACAAGCAGTGTCACAAGATGAAGGCAGAGGTGGATGAGATGCAGAAGATACCCTATGCATCAGCAGTAGGAAGTTTGATGTATGTTATAGTGTGTACACGCCCAGACATAGCATATGCGGTTGATGTTGTCAGCCGGTATCTTGCCAATCCTGGTAAAGAACATTGGGCAGCGGTGAAATGGATATTGAGGTATCTAAGAGGCTCATCCAGGTTGAGCCCACATTATAGTGATGGAAAACCAGTGTTAGAGGGCTACACAGATGCAGATATGGCAGGCGACATTGACTCCAGGAAGTTTACATCAGGGTTCATGTTCACGTTTGCAAGGGGAGCGGTCTCCTGGCAGAGCAAGCTACAGAAGGTCGTAGCATTGTCGACAACAGAGGCTGAGTACATTACAGTCACAGAGGCATGTAAAGAGATGTTTTTGATGAAGAGGTTCCTATAGGAATTTAGCCTAAAGCAGGAGCAGCACGTGGTCTATTGCGATAGTCAGAGTGTTATACACTTGATCAAGAATCCATGTCAGCATTCTAAGTCGAAGCACATAGAGATTCAGTATCACTGGATCAGGGATACTTTGGAACGGAAGGTGTTACAGTTTGAGAAGGTCCACACGGACGATAATGGGTCAGACATGATGACCAAGCCTTTGCTTAATGGCAAGTTTGAGGATTGTAGAAACCTGGATGGCTTGAAGAAGATGAATCCCTCTTGGGTGAAAAAAAAGGAGGGGGGGAGATTTGATGGGGTTTTTTGCCCCAGGCTTGACCGGTCGTGAACCTCACTCAACCGGTCAAGGGCTGGTACACAACCAGTCGAGCGGGGCTCGACTCAAAGTCCAACGACGAATAAGGTATTTTCTCCGTGGTGCTCGACCAGTCGAGGGAGGTGTTCGACCAGTCGAGTCGGCCGCTCGACCGGTCGAGTACCTTGCTCGACCAGTCAAGGTTAGCCAAATTCGTTCCGTGATTTTGTGCGGATTACGGATTTTTGAGCCCCTTTCACAAATGATGCGAAAGGGAGTTTCCTAAACTATAAATAGGAGGTACCTAGGGCTTTCTAGGTAATGCAAGAGGTAATGTACGAGGGTTTCCTAAAGCTTTGCAAGGGTTTGCCAAAGGGTTTAGGGTTATCAAAGGTGTGTGTGTGTCTGTGTGTGTGTGTGTGTGTGTGTGTGTGAGTGAGAGAGAGAGAGAGAGAGAGAGAGAGAGAGAGGAAGCTTGTGGAAGGGAGGTTATGCTCATATAGGTGATCTATTGTGCTCTCGATATCTCAACGCTTCTATGTCCTCATAATCGGTTAGATCTCTCTATTTTTCTTCTATTCTCTTATTGTTTATCCACTCATGCGTGAGCGAAGAAGGTTCTAACATTCTACTTCATAGTGGATTGTTGATCTAGACGGGGTCCCATGGTTTTTACCTCTTTGAAGGTTTTCCACATAAAAATCTCTTGTGTGGTGTGGTTTGTGCTTTGATTTATTCCATTGCTTTATTATCCCATAATTTTGGTTTATTCTAGGAGGCTAGATCCTAAGGTTTTGTGCAAGGCCCCCCAACAGGGGGTCTCCTTTTATAGAGGTTCCGATGGAAATTCAATTTTCGTTGAATGCCTGGATGGCTGGCTTGAGTCCCAAGGCCTCCCTTGGACATCACCACGATAGAAACAACAAGATCTAGGTTCGACATGTAGCAGTGAAAAGTATATTTCCATCATTGTATCTAGCTTAAATCCCAAGGTATCTTCAAGATTCTTATATCATTAGATATCACATGGTAGCTTTTGATTGGAGTAAATATTCCAACGGAAATTCAATTTTTGTGTACGTAGAGAGATCAATTTGGTCCTATTCTGGGGTTTGTGAAGTCGGGATAAAGCCTTGGGTTGATTTGAATTAGGTGAGGAGAGTTTCTTGCGGACCTATAGAAATTTACATGGGCTTATATAAGATCTTAGGGTTGCAGATTTTGGGATTTCAGTTCCAAGTTTTAGGGTAGGGTGTCTATAATATCTATCTCAATAGGAATACAAACGCAGTTGTGGATGTCTAAGCCCCCTTGGATGCTCACAAAGTGTGAGTCATCAGTTCTACGTTGTGGGTGACTCGGGTTAGCCCGCCATGGCCCTTATAGTGGTGCCTAACAAATTTCACCACTCTCCTTCACCTACGTTTTTTCGCTCTCCCTCACTAGGGATAAATTGACGAGAGACTCCATCCATGGGGAAATCAACAGAGGCAAAATCAGAGCAGATTTTCCAAGCAAAGGTATGCTTTGTGGTTGAATAGTTTTGTCTCTTTAGACATGTCTTCATCATAAACATGGAGCCGTCATAGATTAATTAAAAAACTGAATTTTCTAAATTTGAAATGCATTATACTTTTGTTAGAAATCTAACAATGACAATTGGCATGGTTCCATATCAATAGTCTTGAAGAACTTGATTATATAAGGACATCTCATGATTATATATATATATATATATATATATATATATATATATATATATATATATATATATATATATATATATATATATATATAAGCTCATGGGAACTTTTCATGAGGTCGAGTTGTGTGGGCCCACCGTGACGCGTGTCGAACATCTACCCCATCAGTCAGATGCACCATTCCATGGTGGGCCTAGGGCTTAAAAATCAAGTCAATCCGTGAATTGTATGGGTCACCACATACAAATGTCGAGAGGGGTTACCCTCCATTAAAACATTCATAATCATTTGTTGGGCCCACTGAGATGTAGTTCACAAATCCAGTCCATCCATTATGTGTGTCCCACTTGGATAAGGGATCAAACTAAGTTTCAAACGCATCCAAATTTTAGATGGGCCCCACCAAGTGCTTTATATGTTTTAGGGATGTCTTTACATGACTTTAGATGGTATGGCCCACCTGAGTTTCGTATATGGCTGATTTTTGGGATATCCCATAATTTAAAGGGGACCCATCGAATGCATGGTGTTGATGCTCGACATACATCATGGTGGGACCCACAAAGCTCGACCTCATGGAACCTTTTTCTTTTATATATATATCATATATATATATATATATATATATATATATATAACCTTTTTCACGTATAACCTTTTTCATATATATATATGGATGGAAAAGGTACTATGCGCTCGACCTCACGAGTCTGTCCCATGAGGTCGAGCTGTGTGGGGCCCACCGTGATGCGTTTCGAACATCTACCCTATCAGTCAGATGCACCATTCCAACGTGGGGCTAGGTCTCAAAAATCAAGTCAATCCATGACTTGTGTGGGCCACACCACATACAGAAGTGGAGAGGGGCTGTGCACAATTAAAACATTCATAACCATTTTTGAGGGCCCAACGAGATGTGGTTTGCAAATCCAGCCCATCCATTATGTGTGTGTCCCACTTGAATGAGGGTTCAGACTAAGTTTCAGGCGCATGCAAAACTCAGGTGGGCCCCACCAAGTGCTTTTATATGTTTTAACGGTGTCTTCACATAATTTTAGATGGTATGGCCCAGCTGAGTTCCGTATACGGCTAATTTTTGGGATATCCCATAATTTAAAGGGGACCCATCAAATGCACGATGTTGATAGTCGACACGCGTCATGGTGGGGCCCACACAGCTCAACCTCACTGGAACTTATTGTCAGCTCAAGCGCATAGTACCTTTTCCCACATATATTATATCCAAATGCTAAGTTGCGCAAGAGTTCTCACGAAACTCGTGTGAACTTTTCGAGAACTCATCATACATGATGTAAGTCCAAAATCTGAACGGTCCATGTGATGCTGCATCCCATGAAACCTTAGGGGCTCAACTTCTACTTTAATCCAAAACTTGGTAGGCCATGAAAAAAGAAAACAGTTTCCTCCCTTGATTTGTAGCTTTCTTTGCTATGGCTCACCAGAGTTTTTTATCAGGGTGAAAATTGGCCCCTTGAGGTTTCATGGGATGCCGCATCACATGGACCATTAGGATTAGACGCCCATGACACGTGTGTAAAGGTGTGCATGTGCGCAAGTGAGCATGCCTATATATATATATATATATATATATATATATATATATATATATATATATATATATATATATATATAATGGAAAAGGTACTATGCGCTCGACCTCACGATAAGCTCCTGTGAGGTCGAGCTGTGTGGGCCCCACCGTGATGCGTGTCGACCATCAACATCGTGCATTTGATGGGTCTCCTTTAAATTATGGGATCCCAAAAATCAGCCATATACGGAACTCAGGTGGGCCATACCATCTAAAAACATGTGAAGACATGCCAAAAACATATAAAAGCACTTGGTGGGGCCCACCTGAGTTTTGAATGCTGCTGAAACTTGGCCTGAACCCTCATCCAAGTCGGACACACATAATGGATGGTTTGGATTTGCAAACCATATCTCGGTGGGCCCAAAAAATGATTATGAATGTTTTAATGGTGCACGGCCCCTCTCAACTTCTATATGTGGTGTGGTCCACACAAGTCATCGGATTGACTTGATTTTTGAGACCTAGGCCCACGATGGAATAGTGCATCTGACTGATGGGGTAGATGTTCGAAACGCATCACAGTGGGGCCCATATAGCTCGACCTCATGGGACGTTCCCATCAGCTCGAGCGCATAGTGTGTGTGTGTATGTATATATATATATATATATATATATATATATATATATATATATATATATATGGGAAAAGGTACTATGCGCTCGAGCATAAAGCGGTTGTCCATGAGGTCGATGGGGTGGGCCCCACCGTGATTCCTTTTCGAAGATCCACACCGTCCACCGGCCGCTCCAAGTGGGACCCACACGGCAGAAATCGACCGTCCACGGAACTCGTGGGCCATACCTTCAAAACATAAGTATACACACGAAAACATGTAAAATTACTTGGTGGGGCCCACCTGAGATGTGTATACCACCGAAAATTGGTCTACATCCAAGTAGGATACATGGGACGTTCCCATCAAAAACTCTCAAAGCCACAAGTGGTTTTGAATGTTTGAATGGTGCATGGCCCTACCTTTGTGGCCCCCTCCGCGATCCCCCATCCACACACACACACACACACACACACAGGGGATAGATGTTCGAACGGCATCCCTATATATATATATATATATATATATATATATATATATATATATATATATATATATATACCGCTCTTAAAGTGAGCAGCATACAACACGTGTACAAATGGTGGACGTGGATGGTACACATGCACGCGTGGCCTGGCCTACTTTAACACATTTTCTTTTCTTTCATTTTTACAAGGGTAACCACTCCACTCCACGTGAATACTCGATCCCATTATTTCACCGTGGAAATATTGCCTTTGCCACTGAGCAATAAAGCTGGATTCATTCAACACCATTGATTCCATAGCTTTTGACGAGCCAGGTGAGGGTGGCCCAAAAAATTGACATCTCTTACAAATAGTTGAAATTTTGGATGCCTTGTGTTGGAAACACATGCGCACGTGACATTTCTTTATTAATGGCACTGGATATTAGATTAAGGGGAATGATCATGTACGCATATTATATACTCAAGATCAGTATATAAGCCACCTACCGTCCATCTGACATGTGCCTGTCAACCTGTACATGTCAAAATACAGTGTGGTAGATCTTGGAAGGGCTCAAAGTTTAGAAAATCCAACCAATAGCTTATAAAAAATGCCGTAAATTTTTCAATGGTCGTCAGGAGTCGTTGGCACGCATCCATAAAAGAAAATCATCTGGCTACCGTAACCTCTCGATTGTTGTAAACTTTAGAATACCATTCATCCAAAGATGGCCACTAAATCACACCGTCTGGATCAAGGTGCAGGTGTACGGCTTGAATGGTAGAGTACGTTGGATCATGCTAATGTACCCATATTCCGTACATATGGTTTCCGTGTGCATCAATCCGGACCGAGGACTACTCAAATCACGGGCCCCACCGTTGATTCCCCGCTTCTTTTTTTTTTTTATTTTTTTCTTTTTTTTCGTATCGACGCCGCCGCCCGTCACCGTCAATAAATGATAAAGGGTATTTTGGGCATGAGCCAAAATATCTACTAACATTCTCCTTCTGCGTTTTCTTCCATTAGAAAATGCCGTCCACCATCCCCCACGAGCATTATAAATAAGTCTCCTCGCAACCTCATTTTCATCACAACCAAAGCCTTCCTAGCTTTCTTTCAATCAAATTTCCAAGCTCTCTCTCCATTGCAAGTATGGACCAGCTCGTGATGAGTTTGGCGCGCCAGAACGGGTTAGTGATCTTCAGCAACAGCTCATGTTGCATGTGCCACTCCATCAACAGGCTCTTCTGTGAGTTTGGGGCCCATGCAACCGTTTATGAGCTCGATCAGGAACCCAGGGGAAAAGAAATAGAGAAGGTGTTGGCCACCCTTCTACATCATACCTCACCTCTACCAGCTGTGTTCATAGGCGGTCAGCTGGTGGGCTCTACCAACGAGGTGATGTCTCTTCAGCTCCAACGCGACCCCACTCATGAAAGCAGGAGCTATCTGGTAATGCTCCTCAAAAGAGCAGGAGTCATCAGACTGTAATATAAATTCAGCTCTAATATCATATTAAAAAATAAATTACATATATAAAAGATAGAGCTCATATGTTTCTTATGGATATAACAAATTACGAAGTTTCAATTCTTCATAATGTATTGAAGTTACATATATGGAGCCTGAGATTGAGGGTTTTGGCGATGAGAAATGTTTCCTTGGAATGTTAAGTGAGTGTTTTGAATGTGAAATATTTATATATATGTTTTTGCATTCCAAGGTGAAGTGATGAAACTTTCTTTCCATTTGGTATAGTTTGTCCTCACAGATAAAGGAAAACCAAAAAGAGTACTTGGAAAATGGTCATTCTTGGAACACACGTAAAACCATGGGCAAGTTTTATATATAGATAGAACGTTGGTCCCACTTGATCTTACTTTCTTGGTGGTGGAATCAAATGCGGCCAACTTCACCAGTTTGGAACTTTTTCCTCTGTGTTTGTGTGTCTTAACGTGGATGGACCACTTGACAAAACACCCATTGATAAAGAAGAAGACAAAAAAAAGTTCGTTGTCCATGCTAAATAATGATGGCCCACTTCATTCAACTTTCGGGCAATGAAGATCTATAGTTGTTGAGGGTCAAATATTGTATATTGGACCTCAGTTATTATCTAATTTTACGAACATAATACTGTTTAACGTCCTATTTTAATCATGTTTTTATTACAAAGTAAATTTAAGAGCTTGGACTGAAAAAGGGTATTAAAAGCATGGATTTGATACTCACAAATCACCAAGGCAAGGGATAAATCTTAGAGGACCGAGATCGAAGAACTCACACCCCAAAGATCCAAGAAAACAAAGTGTTTGAAGTTAAAGAGGCCTGAAAGTCGTCCTAAATGCAAGATCATAGGGTTCTCACCATCCGTTTGGCTCGAAACTTTATATCTGGCCTGAGAACCATAAAGTAACCGTACACGTAAAATTTCAGTCATTGGATCTTTATGGAAGTGGCCCAACGAACAAATCATCTTATAAATTACTCATCTGGGGCCCACCTGATATTTGGATATGCTTCAATTTCGTCTCAACCCTTTAAATGGGATGACAAAATGTTACGTCTCAGAAAATTTCATATAAAGACCCGAGTACCACTTCAGGCAGAAATCACTTGGGACTAAATCCGTTAGAAATTAGACGAAAATTAATTAAATACTAAATTGAATTAATCAGTAGATTAGTTTGAACTGTTTTCTATATGAACTGCTAGACCCAAAACTAGTAAAATTGCTAACTCTAAATTACCTAAAAACTTAGGATCAATATTAAAATCCAGTTGCTCTCGGGAGCACATTGAAACTCCGTATCGGACCTAGACCACGCGTCGAAAGTCCGATAACCACGAAACTATACGATTACAACCGCCTTACTGGGCTTGACAATCATCTCAGAAATCAAGTCCAAATAGTATCCAGAAACGCACAACTTGAACCTGGAGCGAAGTGTGTGAGAAACACGAATATCTTTAGAAAATAAACTCATATTTAAGTGAATTGGGTCGTTCGCTTGCAGGACAAATTTAAGATTTCAGACAGTTAGAAGCTGACCCAAATACACCTTCGGATCAAGAAAATTTTCCTACACAAGTCAATGTACTTATAGCCGTGATCGAGTGACGATGACCGTTGAACTGAAACTAGTCCTCCACAGTCGATCCACTAATCTGATCGGACTGAAATCTTAACCTGACGTAGATCCATCGTCAGGAAAATTTTTTCAGACCGTATGCAGGCAATGGGCCTCCAGATGAGCTCCGTTGGCCCGAAATAGACGACTTTTGGTTATAACCTAAGTATACCATGGCCCTGGGGCCATTAACATCAGTTCTGGGCCTATATAAGGGCCTTAACCCACCCCTCTCTCATTCCATAAGAATTTTCAAAACCCTAAGAGAGAGAAGAGAGAAAAGAGAAGGAAACGAGTGAGGAGAAGTGAGAGAGAGTAAGGGATAGTTGCTGAGATTCGATCCCACCGCTCCTCATGCCAAATCATCCTACCTGTATCGCTATACCAGCGATTTCGATTCCATTTTTGGGTAAGAAATCCTAACCCTAATTTGTTTTAGGTATCCGAATAGGTAGATCGGTGAAATAGCTAACTTATTTCATGTTATAGGTCGTCGTTGTGTCGTAAACAAATGTGTAGTGTACGAACCGAGTTCGTAATCGGCGTACCGATGGAAGGTGCGGACTATAAACGTTTAAGTTATGGTTTTCAACGCTTTCAATGTCAGTTAATGATTTATGACTGACTTGATTGTTGTCACATGTGCTTAGATGCTATGTTTTTCGTGTTTTACACATATATATGAACTATGTTGAAGTTAATGTATTCCATGTGTTTGTTGAAATGTTTGTATGAATATGGAATTATGATTTGTGCTTGCCATGGTTGTTGTTTGAGAATACATGATTGTTGTACGTGTGGCAACTCCTTTGTATAAGGATTTGCTATAATATAGGTTATAACTAATTTACTACATGTATGTTGATAGGTGTAGTCTAAATGTTTGATAAAATGCCTGAATGAGAAAATGTTTACTGAAATGTATTTAATGAGGCTGTTGAGATAGGATTCTCAATTTCCTTATCTATAGTTACAGTTTTCTTTCATGTAACCTATCTTACTACTACGTGCTTTATGGATGAAATGCCTATGTATGACAATATGTGTACGATGTGTTTGTTAAAATGCTTGAATGAAATTTATATTAAAGTTGGTTGTCACATGCTGTTTGACTATCACATATGAATGCCTCTTGTGTATAAATATGATTGGGACTACTGCGTAGTCCAGGCAATCGGTAATGATTCCCGAATTAGTGGTCGAGGTCGTTTCATCACACAAGACACATTTGATGAATCCAATTCGTATGCTGTTTGTCGACAGTGGTTAGGCCACGCGGAGTGCTTATGCGCTCCATGTCGATTAATTCATCGTGCGCTCGTACCAATTGAGCTTGTCAAGTAACCCGATTGGCCTAATGTATGTTTACCTTGTATGGATGAAACTGTTTGAATCTAAGGTACCACTTACCAATGCAAAGCCCGTTTAACCTTGGTACCATGATCCGCTAAGACTCATGAGTTAGGCATCATGATATGGGACACCGTGGTGGAGCTGTCAGCCTACGCTGGGGTGACGAGCCTCTCCGTAGTGTCCAGTGAGCAACCCAAACTCATGGGCCGAATACAGTGGTATGTGACACTATATTCGAGCTGTCAGCCTACGCTAAGGTAACGAGCCTTCCCATAGTGACCTCGAATATAAACTAAGGCCTATGCTGATGTGACGAGCCTCTTCGTAGTGACCTGAACTTGCCTGTCCACTATTTCTAAATCAAGGGTGACGTTACCCTATAACTTGCCTATCGTCTGTGATTAGCTAGGATTAACGACCCTAGATGGATCATTGTTTGGTAAATGATATAAAGGGAGTACCTTAGCTTTCCGAACTTGTTGTATGAATGGGTTTAATTAAGGGCTAACATGATCATATGCACCGCATTGCATGTGCCTTTGGCGTAAGAGTTGAGCACAGTGGAAGGGTTGCATGCGCGATCGTGAGATAATGTCGCAGAGGGAGTGCAGGTGAGAGCATACATCATTAACATATATCATCCTTGCATTAATCAGAGTACTTAGGAATGCTTGTTGTATTGTTTTATTATTACTGCTTGACTGAATTGATAACATGTTAACCTTTCCCTTATAGCTCCACTGAGTTGATCACTCACTCCCACTCTGGGATGGTGTTTTAAAATACCAAGTAGACCCTATTTTAGTTTCAGGTGATGACAAAGCTTACGAGATGGAGCCTGTCTTCTATGATGACGATGAGGAGTTCTCCTACATGCAACTCTTTGGTGGGTCTGCGTAAACCTAGAGTTGCGTATCGGGGCTACAGGGATATGGATTAGATGACGTTTATCATTTTGTATATTTTGGAACTATATATGTAATTATTCAGCCTGGTGACATGATCATATTATGGGGTTTATATCCACTTATACACTTTATATATCTATCAATCTTCTGCTTACTAACTGTAATCATCTCTAGAGTATGATATGTTGATTTAGTATAATCTCATTCATGTTTAATGCACTAATATGGATAACATTTATCTATGTTACATAAGTGATCGATGCGATGGATCTCGGGAGTTGGGCCTTTGCTCGACCCTCGAAATTCGGGGCGTTACACAAAATGGATGGATGGAGTGGATTTCTCACGAACATCACGATGGACCCCACATGAGGATTTGCACGCATATAGTGCACGTACACTGGACGTGCATCGGACCAAAAGTCCGGTCGACACGCTGAAGACCCGATCCCTTTCTTGGAACGGAGCCAGCGTCCGCATGCAAACCGCCAGCCAGGTGTAGTGGGCCACCATCATGGTCTCGATGGATGATCGGGACCGTCCATTCGACTTAAGGGGTAGCCACAACCGTACCCATGGTGTCTTCTTGGTCCCATGCACACATACACACGCAGATCACCATCAAACACAGGATGAACAATGGGGTGATTTAATACAGTGGGTCGCACCAAAACCACTCCTTTCCAACAGAAATGTCGCCAGGAATCCAATAAAAGGGGTGGATTTCTCTGAAAACATTACTATGGGGCCCACTGAACACATCAGCATAAGAGCTTTCGCATACAACGTACATCCGGGAAAATCGAACGTTGCGAGGAGTTGTATGGCCCAGATCACAATCGGATCTCTGATCCAAACCAACCAAAAGCTTGGAAAGGGGGTCTTTACCCCAACGATGGAGAAAAATCAGATCGTGGGACGATCTTTTGGCCGAAATCTCCACCCAAACGCAAGTTGGATTGCATTTTTGTTGCTGCGTGCACACAGTGCTGCGCAAGGAGCTTCCACACTGACTCCAACAGCCTCTCCACTGCCTCTAAACTGATCCTCCTTTACCTATAAAAGGAGACAAGAGAGAGCTTGAGAATCATCAATCCTGGGAGCTTGGAAGTGAGAAGCATAAAGAGAGAGAGAGAGAGAGAGAGAGAGAGACGTGGAGTCGGCCGGCTTCTTCCTTCTTCCTTTTTACTTCCTAGTTTTGTTTATTTCTTTCCTTTAAGAGCTTATTTTGATCATGGTAATGACAGGCTAAACCTCAATTACTAGGGTTAAGAGGTGAAGCTTGTAGCATGATGGGGTATTTTTACGGCTTTAATTCATGTTTATTGAACTCTCTTTAATTATAGTTTGATTATATGGAATATTCATAGTTTTTAATGGTTTGTTGTGACTTAAATTACAATGGATTTGCGATAGCTTTGAGTATTTTCTATGCATGTATAGAGGTTGTGAGCGTAGGACCCCTGTTGTTCACTATCGTCTCATGGACATTGTTGGATGATGGAACCTTCCCCTATATATGTTCATAACTCTCTCAGATTGGATATGGATTGGTTAAATTCTGTTGTTTACTTTGTCTCACGGGCATGGTTTTGTGATGGAATCAAGTCTAATTCACATCCTTCTCATCTTTTGAAAATTGGATCAAATGAAGTTTAGATTTGATTTTTAAGCTTATATCTTCCAACTGGATGAAGATGGAACTTTAAATCCAGTTGTGTTTGTGAATCAAGCATAGATCTCCCTGATCTCTACAAGTGAATCTTTGGCACTCTAGTTTCCTACCTTTGAATTTTACAAGTTTTAGTTTCACAATTCATCATTATTCTCTTATTTTCTCATGATTTAGATTAAATCTTATTCTAGTTCTAGTTCGAGTTACTTTCAAAGTACGTACAAGATTCAGTCTTTGTGGATTCGACCTCGGTCTTACTGAAATTATTACTACATCGCAACCCTATACTTGGGATGTGAACAGTAGCCAATGGAATATTTTCGATGTAGCCCACCTATACTAGGGCCCGATGAATGACCTAGATCAAGCAATGCTTCCAAAATTTTCTTCCCCGTACAATTCCAACATCATACCATGATGCGAAATCCACTATTGCATGTGGGTCCAGGATGGTAGACCCCACCTAGCAATGAAATCAAATGGTCAAAAATGGTCTGTTGCCTTGCGGCTTATCTGATATAATTCCTAAACATCATCGTATGATTCAAGATCTACACTCACGTGTGTCATAGCTCTTTGATCTAGACCATCCACCTGGTGGGTCCAACCTACTGAAGGAACAGTTTACATTCAACGGTCAAGTCCATCAAGCAGATGTTTACTGTCCAATCAGAACCATCCTTTGGGCCATGGGCGATCGAATACATCATATGATGACGAATAACTGATGATGCATTCCTTCGCATCTTTTTTATACACAAATCACGTCGTGGACAAAAGTGCTAAGCAGATATATAAATCTCAAAAGGCTGTGATCAAATACACCTCAATGGATGGTTAAACAAGCTCCCACCTCCCACATACAGATGTTGTATCACGCGTACTTGACATCTGACCCACCGAAAATATCATCCCACCTTGAAGATCATCGAGCGCGAAATATCAAATCAATCCACTCATCATGTGGTCTACACGTTGTCCATCGATCCATTGTTTTCTATCTTGTGCCCAAATGATGGACGGATCAGCCTAATTTTTGCGTGAAGTGATCTTCAAGAGGCTCCAACCTTTTCAATGGCTCAGATGATGTATACGTGTGGCACGATTACTAGTCGTGCAAGGTGGTACAACTTTACCATACATTGGGTTGTATGTGATCATTCCTCCACGTGAAAATAACCGCTAGTGTTTCTAAGAATATTTAGATTGTGTAGTTGTTTTGATAATTCTTTAATAGTGTGGTTTCCTTTTTCTTGATACGTTGAGTAGCCATCAAGCAAATTGGAATTTTCTAAGGAAATGCCTTTTTCTGTCCTTCATCCAAAACCTTACACTTTTCGTTTATTGATGAGATCCAGAACGTTCGTCAGATGTGACTTACCAAGAAGGGTGCACTTTTAATGTATTGCACTGATCGGAAGATCTTAACCGCTTGATCAGTGACCTACGAACAACACTGAAGAATAAAAGAGTAAGGGACGGCCCACATTGCACAGGGAGAAATCCTACTATCGTATGGTCAGGATTATCCGCTTAGTTTGGTTTTTTGAGCTGTGATCCCTCCACAGTAAGGCCCTCTTAGGGAATGGTCTGAGTGTAATTCAAGTATATAGATCCAGTGGTCAGTTTTGCATAAAGGACCTATGCGTGGCCGCACAATGCACTTGGGGCCACCATGTAGATGACGTGGCGAGAAGATAAGGCTCGTTGACTGATCATCTGGATCAAAAGTTTACCTTGAATGTGGACTTATCGTGTATGATGCTCGGATGGTCGGATGATGCTCATATACGGGCCATTACATGTCTCGAAACGGCAATCGGGTGCAGTATCCAACCATCCATCAGGTGGGCCCCATTGTGTATATGTGCAATCCCTAAAATAAAGGGCAGAATACTCATCCGGTGGGCGCATTGTTTATGAAGCAAAGGGGTGGCTGTGATCAGAAGCTTAGCCAAGTTTTTGTAAGCCGTCTTGGTGTTCTAACATCGTGGCCTACGTGATGAGTTGACCACCTTGATATTTGAGTTAGATCATTTGAATTGTCAGAACCACCCAACGGATTGCTTAGATCCTGCAGCCACTTTCTACACTGGCATATATGGTGGCGTGTAGATGGCTGCATTATATCACGTGTGGCATTCTCAGTCTCTAAAATGGTTATGGTGACCGTTCATTTTCAAAGCGCAAGACCCAAATTATTAAAAGATGAGCTAATTCAATTGAGAGCTTTTATTTTCTATCTTTCCTACATGGAAAGTGAGATTTGTCATATGAACGGTTTAAATCATTGGATGTATTCAAAGCATTTTAGCAAACTTCTACGAGTTTTGATAAGATCACATGCCTGTACAGGTCAGCTAATGCACACGCCTGCATGGTCAGCAAAACCACAAACGACAAAAATATGGTACGGAAAATGGTTATGTTTAATTCCATCTAAATAGGAGAAAATACAGTAAATTTTTCCGTAAAATGCCAAAAAAATTTAGATAGTTAAAAGTGCAGGATTAATATGGTTTGTTCAAAAGGTTAAAAAGAATGGCTATATGTTGGCATATATTATATATAAATGAGGTTAAGGTTATAAAATATTAATTAAAAATTCTATTTATACAAATAATAATCTATATAAATGGTGGAACCGGGTTCTTTGCATCTTTCAAATCCTTCCTTTTCAAGTAATAAGTGTATAAATTAACTGTCTTCATTATAAAATAAATAAATTTCTACACTATTTTATCGATGGATTGCAATAATTTCTATTTTTAAAATTTATCTCTAAAGATTTTTTATTATTATTAAAGAAAAATAAGACGTGTTTGACTTGATTTTCCTAAATTACAAGTTTCTTTAATTTCTTCTTCCTATCTTCCAAAATATAGTGAGTTTTAAACATTTGATCAGTTATATCAATTCTTTTATTATTTTTTTAATATAAAGTTTAAAATGGAGTTCTGATAACTAGGCATGCTAGCATTGTCGAGAAGTGAAATGCCAAAGCCATCCATCATAAGGGCACCGCATAGATCCCCTAAGCCAAGAATTAGGTTGGTCCACTAGTCACGTGGGCTATAATATACCCAAGGTTTACATTTTACAAGGTAACAATCGCCCCATCACTAATTCAAGTGGACTACATGATTAAAAATAGTGTCCAAGCCAACAATCACCCTCCAAACTGTTTACTTTGGTATGATCCACTTGAATCTAGGATGGGCTTGATTTTTAGGCCTAGGCCTAAACCATCCCCTAGTATGTTTGATGTTAATTATGTAGTTTTTTTTACAAATTTTTCTTAATATATATAACATATTGAAGAAAAGAGGAGTTATTACATACTTTGGCAGGGTGTGACTCTACAAGACATTACATATGCATGCATACAAAGATGGTGATAAAATTTCATCGAAGATGCGTGATGGAACATATTTTTCTTCGAATTTAAAATAAAATTAATTATAAACGTAAGATCTCTCTCAAGTACGATCATGTATAATTTCTAGAATCAAAGAACTAACTTGAGGATGTTATATCATACATTAAATTTAATGATGTATGTTGGTCTGTATGTTGGTCTAATGTCAATAATGGTCCTCCAACATAATAAATCTCTCCCTGATCTATTCCGGTATAAATCGAGAGATCTAGCTAGTCCAAGGAATTTCATCTGGCATGTGGCAAGGATTTTCACAATCATCCACAAAGATAAACCGCACAAATATGGCGAAGATGTGAAAAATGGAGATTTCCTTCATTTGCTCTCTTTACACTCTCTTTCTCTCCTTTACTTATTCACATGCTCAAGTAAAAGGGCTAAGGTTTCTTGTATCCTCTCATTGGGGATGAGATCAAATATATAAGGAGGAGATTAAGGTTTCATGAGAATACCAGTACAATACTTCGCCACCCTACTTACAAATTTGTAACCTATTGTGAGGGAAGTGCATTAATCCACCTCATTTATGCATATACTAATGATTTAATCCCTTCATTGTAATGGTCATCCACTAATGATCATATCCTATATCAATAAAAAAAAAATGGACCATCAAATCTAAACCATCAAGTCATCATCAAGTGTGATCAAAGTAGTTTTAACAGTTAAAATAAAACTTTAACAGTTAATTAAAAAAATCGATTAAAACAATCAGAGTGTTGGGCCTAGTGGAAAAATTACTTAACAAATCATTGATCAATTCAAATCAAATCAATTCAAATCAAAGCCATAAACATATTCCTAGACAAACTAATAGATCCCTTATTGGACCATTAAAGATCCAACGACTTCTGATGGAAATACCCAGCTACATCTACTTTGTTCACCCTGTATGAACCTCATAGGAATAGCTAAAGTCGACCAATTATGACCCTTATACATCCATAAGTATAAGGATTAATCATCTTTTATGCATCATCAAGTCTTGATCTCATTATCGCAATCTAGGGTAATTGGCCATCGACTTTTGACTTGATCTCGATCCACTAATGTGAGTGACCAAAGGTCTAAACCTGTATCATTTGTTCATGATACACTCATATTCCTGTGCAGGGTAAGAGCAACACATAAACTAATATTAGGTCCGCTCTCGGTGGTAGAAATTGTCCATCCCAACCCAAGTCAGTGTCCTCACACAAGATGACCATACATCTCATGAATTGATATCCACAAGTGTGTCTCATGCACCTGTGACGATCATGGTCTAACAGGGTATTGAGATCAATGGACCACAACTCCCAGGTCAATGACTGTCACGTCTAATCTCAAGTTTCCAAGGACACCTAAAGGAATCTTAAACCCATAATATAGATTTAAGGTAATACTATACACTAAGGACCAATAAAATACTACCAAATACTCATAGTCATCATGATTATGCCTAAGGTCGTCCTGATCACATCCACAGGGTTAATGAATTATAACTCACGTTGATTTTTCAAGGCATTGACTCCAACAAATGGTACAAGTCGCATAAAAGGAGCCTATTGATGCTTAAGTTATTGTCCTAAAATTAGATTAATTGTGCATTCTTAATGTCTAACCACTTGTTTGTTGAAATATGGCCATGGGATTTATTTTTTTTTCATTTTTAACAATCCAATAAAAGCCACTAATTCGATAGTCGGATAATAAAATGAGCATGCTTTCTTCTATCTAAGTTTGAACCTATAATTTTTTATGTTTTATTTAAATTACTTGTATTCCTAGTA
Source organism: Magnolia changhungtana (assembly GCA_030180095.1). Classification (NCBI taxonomy): domain Eukaryota; kingdom Viridiplantae; phylum Streptophyta; class Magnoliopsida; order Magnoliales; family Magnoliaceae; genus Magnolia; species Magnolia changhungtana. The sequence goes on along the minus strand of JASAUF010000647.1, from coordinate 1,647,405 downwards.
TACAATTTCTAAGTGCCTCCATATCATCCCTTACACTATGCTAGACTATCAAAGTTTTTCTACGATAAGAAAGATAAAGCGCATGATTAATGATATATCGCCCATTCTCCAAAAGATATCAAGATAGAGTATCATTGTTTGCACCTATCCTGACATAGTCCACGTAGCCCAATGAAATATCACCAGTGTCAACACTATATACGAATGACAGATGAAATCTCACTCGTGCCCCAAGGAAATCTTCTGATCCCACTACCTTCGGTGACTTGTTGTTGAGACTCAAATATTATATATTTATCATCTCATATGCATTATTTTTCCATACATTTAAGTGTTTAATTGATCTAAAGTGATTTTGGAACTAAAGATAAATGTATACATAAAGTAGTGATTTAAAGCCCAAAAGAAGTAGAGATTGAATAAGGAAAGAATTGAGCATGAAAATAAATATTTGAAGGACTAATGATCCAAGGAAACGAAGTACCACAACAAGGAAGTGGAAGTTGAGAGCATTAAAGGAGAATTAAAGAAAATCAACATGATCCCATTAATAGGAGTGCTGATCCCTTCGACAAGCCATCGATATGACTCAATCCCATCGAACCATATCTCGAGAAATTTCAGGATTTTTTATATTGGTTGATGGACTATTCCTTTGATCCTATTAAAGACATTTTGATCTTATTGAGAAAATCATGAATTTTGAAAGTTTATTGTTGGGTAGTTTCTCAAAGTTCTTCGATGTTATCTAGTGTACATTTGATTATATCGGCTGACCCTCGATAGGTATTGATCCTATCGAAAAAGACGGTGACTGTGTAATTTCGCAAAATTTCTAAGGTAGTGCGAAAGTTGGGTCGCTAAACTTATGAATAAGAGTCTCTAAGATGTATCTAATAATTATTCTAGGTTTTGGAAGGGAGAGATCATGAAGTCAAAGCTTTTATAGCATCATTCTTTCATCTAATCTTCAGTTCCATTTTAATTTTTATTTTTTTTCTTTTGTTTTTTTAAGATGTTAGCCATGCTAGGATAATCTCTTAGGGCCTATTTGGATTGACGATCGGGATTAATTTGTATTGTATTAAGTATTAAAATATGTCATATACTATGTTTGATATGGAGTTGAAATCCGAAGTCTACCATTCCTGCAAATACCTCACGGAATGAATATTAATGGATGGCAGTGCAGTATTGTCAGTTGCCTGTGCATCGAGCAATGCAACACCCTCATGATGCAGTATTAGGTAAGAAATTCGGTTTCTGAATGGAAGTTGCATCTGTGGATGACCATTGCATGCTACTCCCTCATCTCTCCCAATCGCCCGCCTTCTACTGCATGTGGTCAGTCACCTCCTTTGAATCTCTTTCGAAGGTTTGTGATTCATATTACAGACGAAACTCGTTTCGGAGAGTTGGATCAGGACGATTTGGGAATTTGTTTCCCAGATCAGTGGTCTAAAATCAAATCCTTTAGGAACTGATGTCCTCCTTCCCAAATCTGTAGCGGCGCGCTTCTCTCCTGAAAAAATGACCCGACTTAGGAGTTAGGTCACACCTGCCTCTTCGAACTCAAGAAGCCCCTGTTCCAGAGGGATGTATATGGTCTGTGTATACACCTCTATTTGTGAAAGTCCTTTTTACTTTCCACGACTGGGTATACCGCCAAATTAGGAGATTTTAGGTAAATCTCAGGACGTCGTATCAAATGGTTTCACAATCTTCTTCAGTGATTACGGAAGATGGGATATGACCAATGCATACGACCATTAAAGGTAAGTCAAGGGCATGGATAGACCTTGATTTGAAGAAAGCTATGGTTTATAAAAACCTACATTCCTTTTTCTTCTTCTACACCATCTATTTTTTGGGAAGTTTTTTGCGGTAAGACTGTGCATCATCCGGGCTAATCGTTGGTGGAGGTATTACTCATATCTTTTTTTTTCCTTAAAAATTTTGACTCAATGCATTTGTAAAATTTCAATATGTGGGCCATTCATTAAGACAACCTTCCCTTCATTATTTGTTCTCCCTTTTTACCTGTTTGTGGATACTTATAGATTGCATTAGCATGTCCGTCGTATGATGACATACTACCACCTTCCATTATTTTGCTAAACAACAAGCTAATTCTTTTGATATTCACTACAATATTTCCTAACCACAAGAATCCTAATGCGACGATGCAGATAGGACACCCCTCTACATAGTTCATTTTGGTCAGCAGGTGCGTGAACTATTCTATGTGGTTTTCCCATGATTATGCAGTGTGTTATGTTCCTTGTAGGATTTACATAAATATCTCATGAGTACGTATAATATCAATTTACTTTTGTATATGTAATAATAATGACAAGTTCGGTGTTGTTGGTTGTGAAAATTTGAGTTTATATGAGTTTCTATTTTTTATTATCTCGATGATTTACAGTTTATTGTCATGGATGAAAGCCATCACTGATTTTAACCACATCATTAGAGTGAAGTTTATGGCATTAATTCATGTTTGTGTGGATATATAAAATTCCTCTAAAATTGTAATTCCCATTTAGATAATATTCATCTCCAATATTCTCATGGCTTTCGATAGTGGGGAAGATAGCGATGAGAAGTCCCACTACAAGAAATTGGCCTTATACCGACGAACTTGATTTCGTCGGTACATATGACTTTCTCTGACGAAATTATATTTTGTCGGCAAAAGATTCCCGCCACGACAAACTTTGTTCTTGCTACCATTTACAACGACGTCCTGGAAACTTTTTCCGACGATATTCTTTATCGTTGGGGAAAATAACGATACATAATATTTTCCAATGATTATTTCGTCGGTAAATTTAATTTTTCCCGACGAACCAAATAGTTACACAATATCGTCGATAAAGGAACTTTCCCCAACGAAATCATATGTCATCGGCAAAAGATTCCCACCACAACCAAATATTTTCCCCATGATTATTTCGTCGGTAAATATATTTTTTTGCTGACGAACTATTTATTTCATCGGCAAAAGATCCCTTTCTGGCCTTTCCGATGACAGAGAGGCTATTTTTGCCAACGTTATACAATATCTTTGGTAAAGGAAGTTTTATCGATGAATCGCATCGTTGGTAAAGGAGCTTGGACAAAATGAACAGTGGACATATTATTTCACTTTGTATTGTTGATCATGGATGTTGACTTGTAATTTTTATTTTTGGTGTAGCTAATAAGTATATTTAAAACATATGTAAGAAGTGGATGGGGCTGATAGAGCATGGGTGAGCCCAAATATTTTTGAAGCCTTTTACCAATGAATTGTGAAAAGTATTACCAACGAAAATTTTCGTCAGTAATAATGTTAGGTTTTAAGTCGAAATGACTCCAGCGCCCATCTCTCATTGTCGCTCTCTCTCTCTCTCTCTCTCTCTCTCTCTCTCTCTCTCTCTCTCTCTCTCTCTCTCTCCACCCACGCTCTTGTTGTCAAAGCCCTACCCACGCACGCCTTCTCTCTCTAGCTCGGTTGAGGTATTTCTCTCTTTCTCTCTCTCTCTCTCTCCCAATCTCTCTCAATCTCAATGACAATTTAGGGATTTGGGGATTTTAGGGTGGATTGTCCAAAATAAGAATTTGGGGATTTTTTGGTGGATTTGTCAATGCACATGGTAGGGCCCACCATTACGTATCTGTTTCATCCATGCCATCCATCCATTTTTTCCATATCATTTTATGTTACGAGACCGAAAAAAGAGATAAATCTAAATCTCAAGTGGACCCATCATAGAAAATTGTGTTGGTTGAATGACCACCATTAAAAACTTCTCAAGGGCTACAAAAGCTTTGGATCAAGATAATATTTGTTTTTTTCCCCCTTCATCCAGGTCAGTTTGACCTAATCAATAGGTTGGATGTCAAATAAAAATTACAGTGGGCCCTAAGAGGTTTTTAATGGTGGACATTCAATTACTACTGTTTTCCCTTCATCCAGGTTTGTATTACCTTATGAACGGCCGATGGTAAATAAACATTATGGCGGCCCTAGGAAAATTTCAACAGTGGACCTCATTATCCCCAGTGGTTCGATTAAGCCGTGGACCTACCTCATTTTTGAGCTCTTGATCTAAAATGAGCTGCCAAAATAGATGGTTGATGTATATAAAACAAATATAACACGGTGGGTCTGACAGAGCCTCCTCTTAATCTCTCTCCCTTGAAAAACTAGTAGGCTCACCTTGATGTTTGTGACAAATTCACTCCATCCACCACCTTGGTTAGATCATTTTAGGGAAAATCTAAAACCTAAGCGGGCTAAGTAGCACAAAACAATGGGCATTGAACTCCAACTGTTGAATCTCTCTCCCTTGAAAAACTAATAGGTCCACTTTGAAGTTTGTGACAAATCCACTGTCCACCAGTTCTGAAGTATCATTGTAGGGCCTGGGCCCAAAATTGAACTATATCCAAAACTCAAGTATATCCGCCACTTTCACATAGGGGTGCACACAGTTCGGTTCTGGTTTCAAAACTGGAACCGAATAGTCAAGGAGATAGATGAATTGGTCACTGCCAACTATTGATATGGACCATTCATGTGAAGGGGGCCACCTTTAGTTCTCATCCCTTTTGAAACCGGACCGAACCGTGTGCACCCCTACTTTCACAAGATCATTTTAAGGTGTCAGCTAAAAAATGAGGCAGATCCACAACTCAAGTGGACCATACGTCATGAAATGGTGGGATTGAATTCCCACGGTTGAAACTCTCCCTTGAAAAAATTGTGGGCCCACTGTAGTTTATGAGAAATTCACCCTATCCACCACTTTCACCTATTATTTTAGGGCATGGCCCAAAAATGAGGCAGATCCAAATATTCAAGTGGGCCTGTCAGTAGGAAACAATGGGGTATTATTGATTGCCCATCGTTAAATCTTGTTCTCCCTTGAAAGTTCATGGGCCCATCGTGATGTTGATGACAAATCAACTTCATCCATTAGTTTACCAAATCATTTTAGAGGTGCCCAAAAATGAGTCAGAACCAAAACTCAAGTGAGCCACATAGCAGAAACAGCGGGTATTGGACGAACACCGTTAAAACAGTCGTGGGCCCACAATTACTTTTTGAGAAATCACTCCATTCATCCGTTTTACCAAATCATGTTGGGTGGGTGGGACTAAAAAAGAGGTAGATCCAAAGCTCATGTGTGTCACACGAAAGGAAATAGTTGGACACACTGTTGATTCTTTCACTCCCTCTATAAGAGAAACACCCTTTGGTGACAAATACTCCTACAGTGTTGCCTACCTAATTTTTAGATGATCATGATTTTTGGGTTTAACAATTAGAATGGGATTAACAATGAGCAGCTTACTTGATGAACGGCATGGATCTCATGATAGTTACACACTAATGGCTAAAGTAACCATAGTATGTAGTAGCCACACCATTGGCAAATTTTGACTATAGTTCATCTCATGTAGTTAATAATAATTATGATATGGAGATCTTGATCCCTAGTATATAATGAGCTTATGCAAAAACTAACCACATATTAAAGACTAAGATTTCTATTTCAGAATCATTGCTAACTAAAATAAGTTGAACTCATTTTTAGGTGTCTACCAATCAAGGTCCTGGAATTAAAACAAGACTTAAACTTAAAATAAGCCCTTGATGTGGTTTGAAGCTTCCCATGGAAAATACATTAAAATAATGGCAATTTATATTGAGAGTGGCTTTTGTTTATAACATGAAATACTGTTATGGGATTATCATGCATCGCACATGATTAGTGCACAAACTTAAATTCTTCTCTCTTATTTATTTATGTTTGCTTGGAGTTTGATTCACTTAATTTGAACAAAACAAGCAACTTGCACTAAGCATATTGTCATTTTTAATTACTACATTTACGAATGGAACCATAAATACAGTACAGAAATGTAAAGGTTGGAGATTTGAACTTGTAGATGAGATTAGGGCTGTTCATCATGTGGGCACCACATGTATAGGTCTTGGTTGAAATGAGGCTTAATATGCTTAATATGGGCAGTATGCTTAATATGTATTACATTTTTTTCTTAAATTATTATTGTGACTTGTTAGTTTATAGTTGTGACTTGTGATTGTGATTCATAAGTTAAATAATTAGTTACCCGCTTGAGAATTTCTATGTGGCCATACATATATATGGTGTATTTTTGGTGGCATACAAATTGCTCAAATTGTCCCATTTGGGACAATTCAAGGTTAGATGGATAGTATGCTTTCATATAATCTATTTAAATGTCCATGCCTGATCTGCAGTCCATCTCCTCGTTTATCTCTAGATATGTTTCTTTTGTTCCGTATACAATGCCAAATATCTTTATATTGCTTTAGATATTTAGCATTGGAATATAACGTAAGATCAACTTATCTGGAGAGGCGTGGGGAGATGCTCCCATGTAACGCCCTGAAAATCGAGAGTCGAGCAGAAGCTCGGCTCCCGAGTTCTAAGGCATCACATATGCAACATAGATAATGATGATTAAATGTTGTCCGTATTAGTTCATTAAACATGAACAGGATTATACCAAAACAACATATCATACTCCAGAGACAATTAGATTATGCAAATGGAAGACTGTGCTAAGTATATAAAGCATACAAGTAGTTATGGGTCCCCAGAGTATGAACATGATACCAAGTTGAATAATTACATGTTTAGTTCCAAAATATACAAAATGATAAAGTGTAACGTCATCTAATCCATATCCCTGTAGCCTCGGTGATGCAATTTTAGGTCTACATAGACCCACTAGAGAGTTACAGGTAAGAGAACTCCTCCTCGTCATAGAAGTTAGGCTTCATCTCATAAGCCTCATCATCACCTGAAACTGCAATAGAGTCTGGTTGGTATTTTAAAACACTGTCCCAAAGTGGGAGTGAGTGATCAACTTAGTGGAGCTATAAAGTAAAGGTTAACATGTTATCAATTCAGTCAAGAAGTAATGATAAAATAATACAACAAGCATTCCTAAGTACTCTAGTTAATGCAAGGATGATATATGTTAATGATGCATGCCCTTGCCTGCACTCCCTCTGCGATATCATCTCATGATTGTGCATGCAACCCTTCCACTGTGCTCAACTTCTACGTTAAAGGCACATGCAATGCGGTGCATGATCGTGTTAGCCCAATCCTTTATTAGACTCATTCATACAGCAAGTTCGGGAAGCTAAGGTACCTCCTTTTATATCATTAACCCAAATAATGATCCATCTAGGGTCGTCAATCCTAGTTAATCACAGATGATAGGCAAGTTATAGGGCAACGTCACCCCTGATTTAGAAATAATGGACAGGTAAGTTTAGGTCACTATGAAGAAGCTCGTCACCTCAGCGTAAGCCTTAGTTTATACTCGAGGTTACTATGAGAAGGCTCGTCACCTTAGCGTAAGCCGATAGCTTGAATACAGTGTCTCATACCACCATATTCAGCTCACGAGTTTGGGTTACTCACTGGACACTATGGGGAGGCTCGTCACCCCAGTGTAAGATGATAGCTCGACCACGGTGTCCCATACCACCATGCCCAGCTCATGAGTCTTAGTAGATCATTGTACCAAGATTAAACGGGCTTTTCATTGGTAAGTGGTACCTTAGATTCAAGCAGTAGCGTTCATACATGGTGAACATACATTAGGTTAATCGGGTTACTTGACAAGCTTGACTGGTACGAGCGCACGTTGAATTAATCGACATGGAGCATATACGTACTCCTTGTGGCCTAACCACTGTCGACAATCACCGTATGACTTGGATTCATCTAACGTATCCGTTGTGGCAAAACTAGTTCGGCCACTGATTGTAAACCATTATTGATTACCTAGACTATGTATTAGTCCCAATCATACTCAAATACAACAGACATTCATGTATGACAGTCAAAACAACATGTGACAACCAATTCAAATATAAATCTCGTTTGAGCATTTTAACAAACACATAGTGCACATGTTATCATACATAGGCATTTCATGCATGAATCATGTAGCTAAATGCAACTTACATAAAGGAATCTATTCGTATAGCTATGGTGATTAAGAATCTCATCTCAACACCTTTAATAGAGGTATCATCAACCAATTACCCATTCGAACATGTTATCAAACACTTAGACTACATGTTCAACATACATATAAGAAATTAGTTAAAACATATATTATGGGAGATCATTTCACAACGAAGTTGTCACACATACAACAATCATATATTCTCAGTTAATAATCATGGCAAGCACAAATCATAATCCCATATTCATTCAAACATTTCAACAAACACATGGAATGCATTATTTTCAACGTACTTCATATATAAGTGTAATATACAGAAAACATTATATCTTAGCACATGTGACAGCAATCAAGTCAGTCATAAATCATTAACTGACATTGAGGGCCTTGAAAAGCATAACCTAAATGTTTATAGTCTACACCTTCCGTCGGTAAACTCGTATCGTACTTAGTTTGAACACTACGTCCTTGTTTACGACACAACGGTAACCTATAGCATGAAATAGGTTAGCTATTTCACCATTTCTTTTACTTGTATACCTAAAATAGATTAGGGTTAGGATTTCTTACCTAAAAACAGAATCAAAATCACCGGTATAGCGATTCAGGCAGGATGATTTGGCACGTGGAGCAGTGGGATCGAATCCCAGCAACTATCTCTCACTATCTCTCACTTCTCCTCACTCTTTCCTTCTCTTTTCTCTCTTCTCTCTCTCTTAGGGTTTAGAAATTCGTATGGAATGAGAGAGGGGTGGGTTAATGCTCTTATATAGGCCCAGAACTAATGTCAATGGCCCATGGCCATGGTATACTTAGGTTACAGCTAAAGAGTGGTTATTTCGGGCCAACGGAGCTCATCCGAAGGTCTATTACCAGCATACAGTCCGAGGAAAGTTCCCTGACAATGGGTCTACATTAGGTTAAAGTTTCGGTCTGATTAGATTTATAGATCGACCATGGAGGACCAGTTTCAGTTCAACGGCCATCGTCAATTGATCAGGGCCACAAGTACACGGACATGTGTAGGGAAATTTTCTTGATCCAAGGGTGTAGTTGGGTCAGAATCTAACGGTATAAAACCTTAAATTTAGCCTGTAAGCGAATGGCCCAATTCACTTAAATCTTAGTTCATTTTCTAAAGATATTTATGTTTCTCACGCACTTCACTCCAGGCTCAAGTTGTGTGTTTCTATATATTATTTGGACTTGATTTCTGAGATGGTTGTCAAGCCAAGTAAGGCGGTCATAACTGTATAGTTTCACGGCAATCGGACTTTCGACGCGCAATCCAGGTCCGATGCAAAGTTTCAAAATGCTCCCAAGAGCAACTGGGTTTTGAGATTGATCCTAGGTTTTTAGGTAATGTAGAGTTAGTGATTCTACTAGTTTTGGGTCTTGTAATTCATATAGAAAGCAATTCAAGCTAATTAATTCAGTTTAGTATTTAATTAATTTTCGTCTAGTTTCTAAAGGATTCAGTCCTTAGTGATTTATGCCTGAGGTAGTACTCGGGTCTTTGTACGAATTTTTCTGAGACGTTACAATCTACCTCCTTAAAGAAAAATTTCATCCTCAAAATTAGTACATTTTCATACTCCTCAAGAATCTAAGGGTAGTTTTTACGGACCTTGGCTTCCATTTCCCAAGTAACTTCTTCCTCAGTGTGATGCGTCCATAGTACCTTCACAAGCGGGATAACCTTACTGCGCAGTACCTATTCTTTCCTATCTAGAATCCATATCAGTCATAGTACATAAGTAGCGTCTTCACTCAATTGTACCTGCTCCCATTTGATAATGTGGGAAAAGTTAGGAACGTATTTCTTCAGCATCGATACATAAAATACGTTGTGCATGCCTACGAGTGGTGTAGGCAAAGTAAGGCAGTACGCTACCACACCCACTTGGTCCAGGATCTGGAACAAACCAATAAATCATGGCGTCAGCTTCCCCTTCTTTCCAAACCGAAGGACTCCCTTCATGGGGGAAACTTTAAGAAACACATGGTCCCCGACCTCAAAATCTAGCTGTTGCCATCTCGTATCGACATAACTCTTATGTCTGCTCTATGCTGCAAGAAGTTGATGCCTAATAATGTTGATCTTCTTTGAGGTCGCCTGTATAATCTCTGGGCCAATCAAACTCTTCTCGCCAACCTCTACCCAACAATGTGGTACTCTACACGGACGCCCATACAGTGCTTCGTAGGGGGCCATGCCAATACTCACCTGAAAGCTGTTGTTATAAGCGAACTCGGCATAAGGAAGACAGTTATCCCAACTATCCTTGAAATCAAGTACACAAGCTCGCAACATGTCCTCTAACACCTGATTCACACGTTTCGTCTACCCATCCGTCTGTGGGTGGAACGCGGTACTGAACTTCAGTTTCACACCCATTGCTTCCTAGAACGAGTCCAGAAGATAGATGTGAATCGCATGTCTCGGTCCGACACGATCTCCATAGGCACTCCATGCAGACGTACTATCTCCTTAATGTACAGCCTGGCCAAATCGTCTGCTAAGTTTGAGACTCTAATAAGGAGAAAATGAGCCGATTTCGTCAACCGGTCCATGATCACCCAAATGGAGTTATATCCCTTTCTCAACTTCGGTAATCTTAAAATGAAGTCCATAGAGATGAAATCTCATTTTCATTCAGCTATGGGCATGGGCTTAAGCAGTCCAGAAGGTTGGCGATGCTCTGCCTTGACTTGCTGGCACGTGAGATAACAGGACACATAATCTGCTATGTGGGCCTTCATGTTGTCCCACCAGTACTAACACTTCATATCCCGATACATCTTTGTATTACCAGGATGCATCGCCATCTTCGAATTGTGAGTAATTTTGAGTACTTCCTTTCTCAAGTCATGAAGATTTGGGACACATAGGCGGCCACAATAACGTAAACCCCCATCTGTACCAACTCTCCATTCAGAGTCTACATCATCACTGGCTCGCTTCCTCAACTCTCCTAACCATTCATCCTCACCCTGAGCCACTATGATTCGATCATCGATAAGTGGCCTGTACAGGAATATGTGCGACGCTCTCTAACAGTTCCTCTACCATAAGCTTCTGCTCGAAGTCTTGCACAAATTCTACCATGTTCCACTCGTCTATCATAAGCGGAGCCGCAAATGTTATCATCTTCTTGTGGCTCAACGCGTCTGCCACAAGGTTAGCCTTGCCAGGATAGTAGGAGACCTTGAACTTGAAGTCCTTTAAGGTTTCCATCCACTGTCGTTGCCTCATATTCAAGTCCCTCTGCGTGAATATGTACCTGAGACTCTTGTGGTCACAAAAGAGCTCAAACTCCTCTCTATAGAGGTAATGTCGCCAAAGCTTTAATGCAAAGATGATAGCCGCTGACTCTAGGACGTGTGTAGGGTAGTTTTCCTCATGTTTCCTTAACTGCCGCGATGTGATCACCATGTCCTTCTGCATAAGGATACAACCCAAACCAACACGAGATGTATCGGTGTATATAGTATACTTGACCCCTTGCTTTGACAATACTAGCACAGGGGTGGACGTCAACTTGTCCTTCAATTCCTAAAAAGTTATTTTTACCTTCTCATTCCAGGCAAACTTAAGATCCTTCCGAGTGAGCTGAAACAACGGTCTGGCTATCTTGAAAAAATCCCTAATGAATCAACGGTAGTAACCTGCTAGGCCAAGAAAACTCCTCACTTCAATAACCAAACCGGGCAGCTCCCAGTCCTGAACTGCGGTCACCTTAGTAAGGTCCACAGCTATTCCTTCCTCGGACACCACATGTCCCAGGAACTTGACTTCTTCTTTCCAGAAGTCGCACTTCTTGTACTGAGCGAACAACTGGTTCTTCCTAAGAGTATCAAAGACTGCTTGCAAGTGCTCCTCGTGATCTTCCCAACTCTTGGAGTATATCAGGATGTCATCTATAAATACAATGACAAATCGGTACAGATATGGCCGAAACACCTGGTTCATCAGGTCCATAAACACAGTCGGTGCGTTTGTGAGTCCAAAAGACATCACAAGGAACTCGTAGTGCCCAAAGCTAGTTCTGAACGCTGTCTTCTGCATATCCTCATCCTTGACGCACAACTAGTGATACCCTTACTATAAGTCGATCTTTGAGAAATATTGTGCTGCCTTCAATTGATCGAACAGATCATCTATCCTAGGCAAAGGATACTTGTTCTTCACTGTCACTTAGTTCAACCTGCGATAATCAATACACAATCACAATGACCTATCCTTCTTCTTTATAAACACCTCAAGGAGATACACTTGATCGTGTAAAGCCTGCGTCCAACAGATCATCGATCTGTCTCCTCAACTCCTCCATCTCACAGGGAGGCATGTGATACGTCGATGAGATGTAGGTGTTGCACCAGGCACTAGATCAATGGTAAAATTGATCTTGCGTTGAGGAGGTAATCCAGGTATCTTCCTGAACACATCCACAAAATCCTGAACTACTGGCGTATTCCCAAGCGTCGGACCATCCACATTCTCTAGCAAGGTAGTATAATAACTAATGTGGTAGTACCAACTGACTTGAATCGAAAACGTAAAGGTCGTGCCCTCAAGTCCATGGGCTATCACCACCCTAGATCACAATCGATCTCTGCCTTCATCTCAGTGAGTCAATCTATACCGAGGATTACGTCGTAATAACATAGCGGGGCAATGATCAGGTCGACGAGTACTATTCTTCTCTCTAAGTCTATCGGACAACCCTTACACATCTTGGTCGTGTCTGAGAAAGTCCCTGTAGCGGTAAGGAGTCTCAACCCAACCATAGAACTAGTTTCCAACCCCAGTCGCTTGACTGTTGCGCATGATATTATAGAGATAGTGGACCCGGTGTCCACCAACAAGAAGACTAGTGTACCTTGAATATGTGTCGTGACTTTAAAAGCCAGTGGTGTTGCGGTTACTATCTTGGATGCCTCAGCTGCAAGTGAGTGCACCCGAGCCTGTTGAGAACGGTTCGACTGTGGTGCCATAGGTCGTTGAGGTAGCTTAAAGCGAGGTGCAGGTGGCTTGTAAGAAGGCTGCGCTGGCAATACAGAACGTAGAGGTGGAGTCGAGATAGCTAGTGGCATCTAACGGTTAATCTTCTGAGGAAGCATGAAGTCGTTGTCCCTCATCTTGGTGAAGCAATAAGTGTAAGTATGGCCCGACCTCTTACAGTAGGTGCACCATAAGTTTGATCACCTCATCTAGGCTGGTGGAGCAGTAAGTCTGGGAGGCGAGTCTGCACGAGGCCTCTTGTCGAGAAATGGTCTGCTCGGCAAATCCGGTCTAGGCCTCAGAGCCATGGGCACCGGTGTACGGGATAGCCTATCCTTGTCCTGCTCAGCTCGCAGAGACATGCTCACTAGCTCAGCATAGTTGGGTATACTAGCGTAACACATCTCCGTGCAAATATCAGGCCGCAAACCCTTAGAAAATCACCGTATCTTCATCGACTCGTTTACTAGTATCAGGGGAGCATATCTGGCCAGCTCCGTGAATCAATTCTCATACTCAGCCACTGTCATTCCTCCCTGTCGGAGGAGAAGGAACTCTCCTTCCTTCTCATTACGGTAGGTGAGAGGGAAACACTTCCCGTGAAAGCGTGTCTCAAAAGCCTCCCACGTCCACAAGTAACCAGGAGTAATGGTCCATAGGATGTTGTCCCACCAGAGACTGACTCCTTCTCAAACATGTAGGAGACCAACTCAACCTGCTCTGCCTCAGTGCAGTGCAGCGGCTTCAACATCTTAGAGATGCGATCAAGCCAATACTCGGCCTCCTCAGGCCTGTGAGTACCCAGAAATGTAGGAGGTCGGAAGTGTTGAAATCGCTCAAACAAGCCACTGGCACTCATGTTCCCGCAGGGTGCATAGGTGATGTAGATAGAACCACACTCATATTCTGGATAAGGGCCCCTGCTATGGTGGCCAAAAACTGTTGCTGCTGCTACATCAAGAACATCATTTGCTCTAACCTATCAGAAGAAGGAGCCGCCTGAGGCATGTGAGGCGTCAAGGTAGACGCATGATTCAGCTCGAGGACCGGTGGTGCAACAGGTGTTGACCCATTAGTGGGGCCAATAGCCGGCTTTGAATCCCACATAGTCTCGTGATCCGGGCCCAAACTGGGGTTCGTATGGCTATCGCTGAAGGGAGGTGCCCCGTCACTCGATTCGCCAAGTGTAAGACGTGTCGTGCTCCGAGTGCTCTTAGGTGGCATTCCCTATATGCAATATAGGATGTAACCCGTGTAAGACTTAGCATAAAAATATACACTCATCCACACATCATTCACATTCCAAACCAAAAGAAACTTCATGCATTTCATTTAGCAAAATTGTCACAATACATGAGATACAGTTTTACATGAATTATGACAGAAGATGTATGTGAGCTAATCTAAGCAAGCTTTAAACACTAAAACACACGAACAACCAACCAAGCCTACAAGGACTAGCACAAAAGAAGACTAACAACAAAGCAACTAGAAGAAGACTATACATATGACTAGTTGTCCAAATCTGGTGATAGAGGAGGGGCAACCTTGTCCTGCATGCAGCACAGGATAGCCTTCAAGGTGTGAGACACCTTCTTAAAATTTCGTTTCTTGAAGGTCTGATTCTCTTCATGCTTGGCCCGGGTCTCTCTGACCTCCTGTCGTTTATAGTCTGCACCTTCCGTTGGTAAACTCGTATCGCACTTAGTTTGAACACTACGTCCTTGTTTACGACACAACGATAACCTATGGCATGAAATAGGTTAGCTATTTCACCATTTCTTCTACTTGGATACCTAAAACATATTAGGGTTAGGATTTCTTACTCAAAAATGAAATTAAAATCGCCAGTATAGCGATTCAAGCAAGATGATTTGGCACGTGGAGCGGTAGGATCGAATCCCAACAAATATCTCTCACTTTCTCTCACTTCTCCTCACTCTTTCCTTCTCTTTTATCTCTTCTCTCTCTCTCTCTTAGGGTTTAAAAATTCGTATAGAATGAGATAGGGGTGGGTTAAAGCTCTTATATAGGCCCAGAACTGATGTCAATAGCCTCAGGGCCATGGTATACTTAGGTTATAGCCAAAGAGTGGCTGTTTCGGGCCAACAGATCTCATCTGTAGGTCCATTACCAACATACGGTCTGAAAAAAGTTCCCTGACAATGGATCTATGTCAGGTTAAAGTTTTGGTCTGATCAGATTTGTAGATCGATCGTGGAGGACCAGTTTCAATTCAACGGTCATCGTCAACTGATCAGGGCCACAAGTACACTGACATGTGTAGGAAAATTTCTTTAATCTAAGGATGTAGTTGGGTCAGAATCTGATGGTCTAAAACCTTAAATTTGGCCTACAAGCGAATGATCCAATTCACTTAAATTTGAGTTCATTTTCTAAAGATATTCGTGTTTCTCACACACCTCGCTTCAGGCTCAAGTTGTGCATTTTTGTATATTATTTGGACTTGATTTTTGAGATGATTGTCAAGCCCAGTAAGGCAGTCATAACCGTATAGTTTTGCGACAATCGGACTTTCGACGCACGGTACAGGTCCGATACGAAGTTTCAAGATACTCCCAAGAGCAACTGGGTTTTGAGATTGATCCTAGTTTTTAGGTAAGGTAGAGTTAGCGATTTTACTAGTTTTGGGTCTTGTAGTTCGTATAGAAAGTAATTCAAGCTAATCTACCAATTAATTCAGTTTAGCACTTAATTAATTTTTGTCTAATTTCTAAAGGATTCAGTCCTTAGTGATTTATGCCTGAGGTGGTACTCAGGTCTTTGTACAGATTTTTCTGAGACATTACATACCAGATTTTCATCATGGACGTTTAAATGGGAATATAAAAGTATTACAATCTATCCAACCTTGGATGGGTAACTAATTTAGGATTTAATTGAGCAATGGTCCCTAGAAGGTGGGAACCGCTGTTATAACCATGACGAAGCTATTCATTTTCTATGGACAACAATATGGGTGGCCTGACCATTTGGGCAAGCCCGTGTTTATGTATTAGCTCAAAATTGATGGAGCATACCCGGATGTGCGTCGAAGTTATCCGGATGTTGAGCGGGGGTCCCTGGAAAGTGGGACCATTGTTATGACCATGATGAAGCTGTTCATTTCCTATGGACAATAATATGGGTGGTCTGGCCATTTGGACAGACCCGTATTTATGTATTAGCTCGAAATTGATGGAGAAGACCCGGATATGCGTTGGAGCTATCCGAATGTTAAGTGGGGGTCCCTAGAAGGTGGGAACCGTTGATATTTATTTTTTCCCTTCATCACTGTCTGTGTGATCTTATGAACAAGTTAGATGATAAATAAATATCACTACAGGCCCTAGAAAGGTTTCAATGATGGAAATCATTATACCCACTATTTCTTGTGGTATGGTCCACCTGAGTTTTGGATATGATTCAATTTTGGTTTCAACCCGTTATATGATCTGGAAAAGCAGATGGACGGTGTAGATAAACTACATATATTTATAGTGGGTATAATGATTTCCTAACCCTAAACCTAAACTCGAAAACCTAAACCCAAAGCCTAAACCTAAACCTAAACATATTCTCAAATCCTTAAACCTAAACTCAAAAACCTAAACCTAAACCCGATCCCAAACCCGAACCCGAATTCCTAAACTTAAACCTAAACCGAAACTCAAATCCCTAAACCTAAACCTACACCTAAACCTAAACCTATAACCTTAACCTAAACCTAAACCTAAACTTAATTCACTTAACTTAAACCTACACCTAAACCCAAATCTATAACCCTAACCTAAACCTAAACATAAACTTGAAAACCTAAACCTAAACCCGATCTCGATCTTGAACCCGAACTCGACCAATCCCTAAACCTTAAGCCAAAACCTAAACCTAAACCTATTCTCAAATCCCTAAACTTAAACCTACACTTAAACCTAAGCCTAAACCTATAACCTAAACCTAAACCTAAACTCGAAAACCTAAACCTAAACCCGATCCCGAACCCGAACCCGAACCCGAACCCAAATTCCTAAACCTAAACCTAAACCTATTCTCAAATCCCTAAACCTAAACCTAAACCTAAACCTATAACCTAAACCTAAACCCAAACCTATTCTCAAATCCTTACACCTAAACCTACACCTACACCTACACCTAAACCTAAACCTATAACCTAAACCTAAACCTAAACCTAAACTCAAAAACCTAAACCTAAACTCCGATCCCAAACACGAACCCGAACCCGAATTCCTAAACCTATTCTTAAATCCCTAAACCTAAACCTACACCTAAACCTAAACCTATAACCTTAACCTAAACCTAAACCTAAAATTAATTCACTTAACCTAAACCTATAACCTAAACCTAATCCTAAACCTATTCTCAACTCCCTAAACCTAAACCTACACCTACACTTAAACCTAAACTTAAACCTAAACTCGAAAACCTAAACCTATACCCGATCCTAAACCCTAAACGCAAACCCGAACCCGACTTCCTAAACCTAAACCTAAACCTATTCTCAAATCCCTAAACCTATAACCTAAACCTAAACTTAATTCACTTAACGTAAACCTAAACCTAATCCTAAACCTATAACCCTAACCTAAACCTAAACCTAAAATTGAAAACCTAATCGTAAACCTGATCACGAACCCAAACCCGAATCCGAATCCCTAAACCCTACACCTAAAGCTAAACCTAGAACCTAAACCTAAACCTAAACCTAAACTTAATTCACTTAACCTAAACCTACACCTAATCTTTAACCTATAACCCTAACCTAAACTTAAACCGAAACTTGAAAACCTAATCCTAAACCCGATCCCGAACTCGAATCCGAATCCCTAAACCCAACAACTAAACCTATTCTCAAATCCCTAAACCTAAACCTACACCTACACCTACACCCAAACCTATAACCTAAACCCAATCCTAAACTCGAAAACCTAAACCTAAACCCGAACCCGAATTCCTAAACCTAAACCTATTCTCAAATCCCTAAACCTAAACCTAAACCTAAATCCTAAACCTAAACCTATATCATAAACCTAAACCTAAACCTAAACTTATTTCACTTAACTTAAACCTACACCTAAACCTTAACCTAAACCCTACACCTAAACCTAAACCTAAACCTAAACCTATTCTCAAATCCCTAAACCTAAACCTATAACCTACACCTACACCTAAACCTAAACCTATAACCTATAACCTAAACCTAAACCTAAACTCGAAAACCTAAACCTAAACCCGATCCAAACCCGAACCCAAACCCGACTTCTAAACCTAAACCTAAACCTATTCTCAAATCCCTAAACCTATAACTTGAACCTAAACCGATTTTCAAATCCCTAAACCTATAACTCCGAACCTAAACGTATTCTCAAATCCCTAAACCTATAACTCCGAACCTAAACCTAAACCTAAACTTAATTCACTTAACCTAATCCTAAACCTATAACCCTAACCTAAACCTAAACCTAAACTTGAAAACCGAATCCTAAACCCGATCCTCAATCCGAATCCCTAAACCCTACACCTAAACCTAAACCTAAACTTAAACATATTCTCAAATCCCTAAACCTAAACCTACACCTACACCTAAACCTAAACCTATAACCTAAACTTAAAAACCTAAACCCAAACCCAATCCCGAACCGAACCCAAATTCTTAAACCTAAACCTAAACTTATTCTCAAATCCCTAAACCTATAACCTAAACATTTATTCACTTAACCTAAACCTACACCTAATGCTAAACCTATAACCCTAACCTAAACCTAAACCTAAACTTGAAAACCTAATCCTAAACCCGATCCCGACCCGAACCCGAACCCGAATCCGAATCCCTAAACCCTACACCTACACCTAAACCTATTCTCAAATTCCTAAACCTAAACCTACACTACACCTAACCTAAACCTAAACTCGAACTCGAAAACCTAAACCTAAACCTAAACCCGATCCCGAACCCGACCCTAAACCTAAACCTAAACCTATTCTCAAATCCTTACACCTAAACCTAAACCTAAACTTAATTCACTTAACCTAAACCTACACCTAATCCTAAACCTATAACCCTAACCTAAACCTAAACCTAAACCTAAACTTGAAAACCTAATCGTAGACCCGATCCCAAACCCGAATCCGAATCCCTAAACCCTACACCTAAACCTAAACCTAAACCTAAACCTAAACTTAATTCACTTAACCTAAACCTACACCTAATCCTAAACCTATAACCCTAACCTAAACCTAAACCTAAACCTAAACTTGAAAACCTAATCCTAAACCCGATCCCGAACTCCGAACCCCAATCCGAATCCCTAAACCCTATACCTAAACCTAAACCTAAACCTAAACCTAAACTTATTCTCAAATCCTTAAACCTAAACCTACACCTACACCTAAACCTATAACCTAAGCCTAAACCTAAACTCTAAACCTCAACCCGATCCCGAACCCGAATTCCTAAACCTAAACCTAAACCTATTCTCAAATCCCTAAACCTAAACCTAAACCTATAACCTAAACCTAAACCTAATTAATTCACTTAACTTAAACCTACACCTTACACCTTAACCTTAACCTAAACCTAAACTTGAAAACCTAATCCTAAACCCGATCCCAAATGCGAACCCGAATCAATCCCTAAACCCTACACCTAAACCTAAACTTAAACTCAAATCCTAAACCTAAATCTACACCTACACCTAAACCTAAACTTACACCTACACCTAAACCTAAACTTATAACCTAAACCTAAACCTAAACCCGATCCTACCGAACCCGAACTCGAACACGAATTCCTAAACCTAAACCTATTCTTAAATCCCTAAACCTAAACCTATAACCTAAACCTAAACCTAAACCTAAACTTAATTCACTTAACCTAAACCTACACCTAATCCTAAACCTATAACCCTAACCTAAACCTAAACCTAAACTTGAAAACCTAATCCTAAACCCGATCCCGAACTTGAACCCGAATCTGAATCCCTAAACCCTACACCTAAACCTAAACCTATTCTCAAATCCCTAAACTTAAACCTACACCTACACCTAAACCTAAACCTAAACTCGAAAACCTAAACCCAAACCCGATCTCGAACCCGAACCCGAACTCCGACTCCTAAACCTAAACCTAAACCTAAACCTAATCCTATAACCTAAACCTAAACTTAATTCACTTAACCTAAACCTACACCTAATCCTAAACCTATAACCCTAACCTAAACTTGAAAACCTAATCCTAAACCCGATCCCGAATCCAAATCTCTACACCCTACACTTAAACTTAAACCTAAACCTATTCTCAAATCCCTAAACCTAAACCTACACCTACACCTAAACCTAAACCTATAACCTAAACCTAAACCTAAACTCGAAAACCTAAACTTAAGCCCGATCCCGAACCCAAACCCGAATTCCTAAACCTATTCTCAAATCCCTAAACCTAAACCTACACATAAACCTAAACCTACAACCTTAACCTTAACCTAAACCTAAACTTAATTCACTTAACCTAAACCTAAACCTACACCTAATCCTAAACCTATAACCCTAACCTAATATTAAACCTATTTTCGTAAACTGACTCTAATCTTTTAATTGTAGAGATGGATAAGAGTTAGATGCGAGCTAAGAATAAGTTTGGCCTAGAGTATAAACAAGGGGTTCAAGAGTTCATAGAATTTGTGCGAAATCGGACAGATTCAAGCAATAGGATTAGGTGTTCATGTCGAAAATGTAAGAACATGGTTCATAAGACTTTAGACAAAGTAAAAGACGATTTATTCATAGTTGGGATTGACCAAGGTTACACTTGGTGGATCCATCATGGTGAAGAGTTCCACCAAAGAGTTGAGACCACTGAAGTCCTTACTGACCCAATTGTGCCGAATGACGAGGATGAAAACGTTGACGAAATGCAAGATATCATAGGGGATGTGTTCAGGGGAACAATTGTGAATACTAATTTTGCAATGACAAGTAGTAGCCAAGATATTCCTCCTATAGGTGATGTCGAATTAAAAAAAGTTTAGTAGGTTGTTAAGGGATGCGCAACGTCCACTTTATCCGGAGTGTGAGAACTTCTCCAAGTTGAATTTTCTTATAAGATTACTTCATTTGAAGACAATAAATCGTTGGAGTAACAATTCATTCGACATGTTGAAAGAAGCATTACCGGATGGTAAGATATTGCCTAAGTATCATTGCGAGGCAAAATCTTTTATGCAAGACTTGGGCCTTAGTTACATCCCCATACATGCATATATAAATGATTGTGTATTGTATTGGAGAAAGCATGAAAATGTTGAAGAGTGTCCAGAATGTGGAGAGTCTAGGTGGAAGTATGACGAAGCCAAGCGTAAGAGAATCCCGCAAAAGGTGTTAAGGTACTTCCCATTGAAACCTAGATTGTAAAGATTATTTAAGTCTCACAAGATGGCTGAAGATATGAGGTGGCATAAGGAGAAACACGTTCAAGATGATAGTACACTGAGGCACTCTGCAGACTCTGAAGCCTGGCAAAATTTTGACAAGCAATATGACTAATTTGCAGAGGATTCTCGCAATGTTCAACTCGGTCATGCAAGCGATGGTTTTAATCCATTTGGAATATGAGTAGCTCGTACAGTATATGGCCAGTGGTACTTATACCTTACAATTTACCTCCTTGGTTATATATGAAGAAGTCATTTTTCATGATGTCATTGCTTATTCCTAGACCTAGGTCACCCGGGAATGACATTGATGTGTATTTGCGACCGTTAGTAGATGAGTTAAATGAGTTGTAGAGTCAAGGTGTATAGACATATGACACATTTGCAGGATAGATATTTCGATTGCATGCAGCAGTCTTGTAGACAATAAATGACTTTCCCGCGTATGAAAATTTGTCTGAGTGGAGCACGAAGGAAAAATTGGCTTGTCCTACATGTAGTATTGAGACTTGTTCATTGTCATTGAAGCATGGTAAAAAAATGTGTTATATGGGTCATCGTCACTTCCTTCCGAGCGATCATAGTTGGCACAGGAAGATGATGATCTTTGATGGTAAACAAGATCATAAGCTACCACCGAAAGAGCTATCTAGAGAAGATGTGATACAACAACTAAGTAACATTGGAGAAGTTAAATTTAGTAAGGCACCCACTTTAAGAAGAGGAAACGTATAGTATTGGAGTATAACTGGAGGAAGAAGAACATTTTTTTAGTTACCCTATTGGAGTGATCTGAAATTGCGACACAACTTGGATGTCATGCATATTGAGAAAAATATATGTGACAATATCTTCGAAACATTGATGAACATAGAGAAGAAAATAAAAGACAGTTTTAAGGCTCGATTGGATCTACAAGCAATGGGTTTAAAGAAAGAGTTGCACTTGCAACCACATAGAAATTCATATACTATGCCAGCAACCTGCTACACATTGATAAAACTAGAGAAAAAGTGTTTATGTGAATGGTTGAGATCGGTGAAGTTTCCCTATGGGTATGCGTCAAATATCTCTCGGCACATAAATATTATGAATTGTAAGGTAACAGGAATGAAAAGTCATGATTGTCATGTCCTTCTGCAATATCTACTACCAGTTGTAATTCGTGGATTCCTGAGCAAGGATATCAGTGCGGCGCTGATTGAGCTAGGGATATTATTTAAGACTTTGTGTTCGAAATCATTGAATGTAGAGTTATTAAATGACTGGAGAGGGACATTGTCGTTATCCTTTGCAAACTTGAAAAAATATTTCCACCTATATTTTTCGATGTCATGGTACACCTAGCAATTCACTTACCGCACAAGATGAAGCTTACAAGCCCAGTACAATATCGTTGGATATATCCGATCAAAAGGTGGTAGAACCTCTTAAAATTTTTATTAATTCCATAAACTACATATATCCATATTTTCATATGTATAACATAGTAGTTTTGTGTACAGATACATTCATACACAAACGATTTGTGAGGAATAAGGCACGTTTAGAGGGATCCATTGCTGAGGCGTACATTAATAATGAGTGCCTGACATTTTTCTCCATGTATCTTCATGGCATAGAGACTAGATTCAACTGAGAAGATCGGAATGTCGACGAAGGGCAGGAGCATAAATAAGGACTCATATCTGTATTCACACATAATGTCCGTCCTTTGGGATCCCCGACGTTTCAAGATATGGACCTTGGGGATCAAGCAAAGGAGCGGTGGTATGTGTTATATAATTATGAAGAAATAGAGTCGTACTTAGAGTAAGTCTTCCCTTGATAATTGTATCTCTACATACGATAATCTTAATGTTTCTTGCTGATGACATGCCAATTATGTATAGCGAACACACCGAGGAGATGAAGTCCCAATACCTGACAAATTATGATCGAATGCATCAGAATCAGTTTCCAGAATGGTTTGCAAAACGTGTAAGATTTCACCTTATATCTCACCACACTTAAAATTTTGTTGTATTGCACAATATTTAAACCTAAGAAAATTCTTAAATAATTATATTCTGTACATGATAATAGATGAAGACGTTGCATGCTAACAACTCTGCGAAAGCATCTAATGCATGCACTCTAATCACTGGCGTGTAGCCCTGATAAACGTGTATCTAGATATACAGGTTGTATTATAAACAGGATTCGGTTCCACACTGAAGAGCGTGAGAAGTATAGGACCACACAAAATAATGGGGCGGTTGTGAAGGGAATGCATGAGGAGGTAGAAATTGACTTTTATGACGTTTTAACCAATATTATTGAGCTAAGTTATTGTATGAGAAAGCGGGTGTACTTATTTAAATGTGATTGGTGGGACATTGGAAATAAGAAGTTGGGAATACAAACTGGCAACTACTTTACAAGCATAAATTTATCTCGGAAGTGATTTAAGGACAACCCATTTATCCTCGCCAGCCAAGTCGAACAAGCATTTTACCCCACTGACACTAAGTTAGACAGCTCTTAGCACGTGGTGCAGAAAATAAAGCCCAAGAACGTATTTAACGTTCCCGAACCAGACGTTGAAGATAGTGAGGATGGGGGAATGAAACGTCTAGGGTTGAACAAGCATATCAAGAAGACATGTCATCTAGGGATAGAGGGACTGATCCAAATGTTGATATTGATGTGGTGCAATTGGACAAAGATGATGTGCGACCTAATCATGTTAATGTCTCAATAATACATAACATTGTTAGAGATGATAGAAATTTCATTGATGACGATGTTGCAGGTGATGAAGAGGAAATACTGATCAGCGATAGTGATGGTGAAAAAGAAATAGTCATAAGCCATAGTGATACAGACAATGATTATTAAATGTACACATGATTTACATGTCATTTTTCAATTCAAATAATTTGATTATTACATGTATACATGTTTTACAAGTCATGATTTATTCATTTAATTAACTTGTTTATAATCCACATTTTCAGTTAAGTCAATTTCTGATCATGTCCTCCTCAAACTGGAGCGTAGCGGAAGTACGCAGCGTACTTCATCAGCTATTGTGGATAGACTTTCCGGCCCTATCTTCTTCTGGTAGGGCCAAAGAGATACCCGATCTGGTCGATGAGTGTAGGGAGTAATATATCGACGATGACTCAGATGAAAGATTATACAATCGCAAAGAAATTTCAAACCTGATGGAGGAATATAACCGCAGAAAACTTCGTATGGAAAATGCAGTTTTGTCACTCGCACATCTGAATGGAGTCCCGAGAGACCAGATTTCTCCTATTATGACTGGCATGTTGGTTGTAACAATGTCTAGTGCTTCACACAGCTTGACCTATACTTCTACAGCGTACGATAACTTACGCAGGGAGTACTTCGGATAGTTGATCCGAAGTTGTTTCGTATTACAATGAAATACATGTATTTAATATAGAATGATAATGCGTAATGGAATTTTTAAATTTTACTAGAATGTTTATGATTTTTTTATATTCTACTTACATTATGGTGTAATGGTCTAATCATATTTTAATCATCTCTCTAAGCATAAGCACAAATTCATTCTAACATCAACACTACTTGTATAATGTTTTAATATATTCCACTTACATTGTAAAGTCTAATGTGCTTATTATATTGATGTTCATACACTTGAACTGACATTGTTTAAATTTATAAGTTCGTAGTTCGCACATATTCAGTCATGGCACTAAGTGGGAGATCAGGTTGTTCACACACTGGATCTACCCCCTCCACCAGTGATGTGACAGAGAAAGCATCGATATTGCATACTACATCACAGGCATCTGAGCCCTCGATTGAGCATACACCGGGCACTGCATGTAAGTTTAGACATATATTTCTTTTAGTGACTTTTGTTTATGTTTAGACTTACATATTTCTTTTGCGACAACCGACGAGGATGTGGACCCACGCGTATGTTAGTTTTAGAGTGACTTCCGCATGAGGGTAAGGTGATAGTAGAGTTCCCATAGGACTGCCTTAGACCCATTGGGAACAATGCCAGGTTGTTTACGTCGGAGGTCGATGTCCTATGCCGATCTCTGATCCCCGCCACCACCCCCCATTGGGCAGACATGACAGATGATGTGCGGCATCTCATCTGTCAGCGCCTTCAGGTAAATTTTAGTAAGTTATTTTCTTTTGTGAAAGTTCATTTACGGTTAAGTTATTTTCTTAATACGTTTATTACTTTAATATATTATTTATGAAACTGCAGGATAAATTTATCTTAAATCTGAGTGTTCCCTATATTTCTCATGCCATTGACGACATGGTCAGGGAGCGGTTCAAGGAGTACCGCGGGGAGTTACACCAGCGGTACAAGTAGTGCAGGACCCACGAGGAGGTCGTACTATCCACACCGCCGCACGTGATTACAGACAACTGACAGATACTCTATTTTCGTCTGAGACTTTTCAGGTAATATTTATATATTTACGATATCTTAAGGTAACAATTAAATTCACAATTAATAACAATGTATTATGAATACAATGTTCAGAAGAGGAGAAGAATAAATTCTGCGAACAGGAGAAAGTTATAAGTGAATCACGTAACTGGTTCAAAGTCATTTGTACGACATTCTTAAGATATGGTAGAAAATTACTAGTGATTATTAAGTTGATATATTCTTTTCATGCATTTATATTAACTCTATTGTCCTTTCGATTGCGCAGTGAGATTCCATCACCGGCCAGGAGCCTAGACCAGTAGACCTCTACAGATGGACTCACTATCGGTAGGTGACGGGATCTTAGGTTCATCCTAGAGCTAGCGAGAATTGGGTAAAAATTCTTACATTGTAAAATTTAATTGCGTTGATTTATAATAATGTCATTCGTTTTGAAAATTCATATATTTTCATTATAGATGGCGATGGACACCATACGCAGTCAACCCACCCCCAATGGTAGTCAGTGGAGTGAGCCAGATATCCTAAGCGAGGTATTGGCACCCGTTCTGCATACGTGCATGGGCTTGGCCATGGTGTCAAGCTCATGGCACCCGCTAGAGTTGCCTCCAGCCGATCCGTTGTTGGGGAGCTGATATGGCAGAGAGAGAGGTTCAGCAGCTACAGGTCGTCGTCGATAACATTAGAGAGTAGCTGAAGAGGTAGAGGGAGGAGGAGCAGCGGCGTAGGGAGGAGGAGGAGCAGAGGCATAGGGAGGAATAGGAGCAGAGGCAGAGAGAGGAGGAGAGGCGACGGGAGGAGGAGCAGAGGCGGAGAGAGGAGGAGAGGCGACGGGAGGAGGAGAAGCAGAGGTGGAGAGAGGAGGAAAGGCGACAAGAGGAGCAGGAGAGGAGGAGGAAGAGATGTGGATGGAACATGAGCGACGGATGCAGGAGATGTTTCATGCTTTCACTGCACACTTTGCCACCGATGCCCCACCACCTCCACCTTTATCTTTGTGATTTTTTTTATTTTTTTATGATTTATTCTATAGACGAATGTTAAACTTATATGAATTTGTGCATGGATGAATGTGGGTTGTGTATATGTGGATGTGGATAGGATTATTTGTGTATGGATGGATGTAGTTTGTGTTTGGATGGATGTGAATGTGAATATGATGAAAATGTATTATAACAGGTGTATATCAGGAATTTTTTCCTGAATTTAAAAAATATATATATATATATATTACCGACAAAATATTGTGTTGGTAATAGTAAGTCAAAAACTTATATCGATGAAATATTTCGTAGGTAGAAATTAATACAAAAATTTATACCAACGAAATATATATATATATGAGATATATTGACGAACTAATCGTCGGTAATAGCAGGCTTATGTCGACGAATATACTTGTCGGTAATGTCGGTATTAGCGGGCTTATGCCGACGAACATACTCGTCGGTGATAGTGGACTTATACCGATGAATTATTTCGTTGGTATAATCTGTGTTTACTAACGAAATATATTATTTTTTCCTACCAAAAATAACATATTTGGCCAATGATTTTAGTCATCAGTATGTTTTATCATTGTCGACGAAGTCATATTTCGTCGGAAAAAGCCTTTAGCCACGGTCTTATTACGACAATCTTTTCGACGATAGATTTCGTCAATAATAATCATTACCGATGAAAAAAGATAAAATAATGACGAATTATGTCGTCGGTAAAAGAGCAATTTCCTATAGTGTTGCCTGGTAGTGATTAGAACGAGACTGAAATATCTACTGCATTAACAGCCATTACAGCTTTTACATGTATAATGAGAGCCGCTGAATATTATCTGCGTTACTGTATGAAGGCACTACCTAAGGATGGTCACATTGAGAAGAATAGATTCATCAATGGAATAATAAGGAAGAGCGACGTTGACTATCTTGCACAGTTAAGAATGTGTAAGGACAATTTCTTTGAATTATGTTCGTTGTTGAGAGATCAAAAACTCCTATTCGATACAAGGAGATGCAGTATGGAAGAGTAGGTTGTAATGTTCCTACATACTATCGGTCACAATGTACGTAATCGTGTAATTGGTCATCGTAATTTACACGATCTGGTGAGACGGTAAGCAGACACTTTACTAGAGTGTTGGATGCTATAATCGATCTTTATCCAGATATGTGAAATCTCCTAGATTACACACTCTAAAAGAAATATCTAATAACCCTTTGTGGAGTCTATTCTTTCAGGTAATATTGTAATAATGTCTCATGTTATTGGTAAAATTTTATACAGTTAAGGAATGAACTGATTGTGTGGCATACTTTTGTTTGTAGGACTGCATTAAGGCCCTAGATGGTACCCATATCCCGGCTTATTTGCTAAAAAAAGCAAGCTCTACTTTCAGAAATAGGAAAGGATTTATGTCACAGAATGTTCTGGCTACTTATACTTTTGATATGAAATTTGTATATGTGTTTGCTGGTTGGGATGGCTCTGCATCTGATGCTCATGTCTTAAAAAATGCATTAACCCATTGCCCTGACTGTTTTCTTGTTCCTCATAGTAATTATATATAGGGTGTGATTGTTTACATTATGGGAATTTATGTGTGAAACATAACTTAAACATATGTTGCAATGTG
Organism: Magnolia changhungtana; assembly: GCA_030180095.1. Lineage (NCBI taxonomy): Eukaryota > Viridiplantae > Streptophyta > Magnoliopsida > Magnoliales > Magnoliaceae > Magnolia > Magnolia changhungtana. The sequence continues at coordinate 1,618,834 of JASAUF010000647.1, read as the reverse complement.
TAGGAAAATATTATGTTGTTGATCCTGGATATACACATTCACCCAGGTTTATGGCACCCTATCAAGGTGTTCGATATCACTTGAATAAGTTTCGTATGGGAAGGAAGCTTGCTAATAAGAAAGAACTTTTCAATTATCATCACGCCTAATTATAAAATGCATAGAGCGTTCTTTTGGTATTTTGAAAGGCCGATTTCCTATTATACATACTCCTCAGTTCAAGTTCATAAATCAAGTGAAAATTGTTATGGCTTGTTGTGTCATTCATCATTCATTTGTATTAGCAGTGAATATGGACTGACTGAGATAGTAGAGGACAGTGGAGACAGTACGGAGAACGTTTCGTCATCCCCTGTTGAGGTCACAACCGTGGAGGAAGGTCGAGCATTATCTCGAGTGACGGACCACGCGAGGGATGAGTGGGCAAGGAAGAGATAAGATTGTTGAGAGAAGATGGATAATAATCTTCCACGCACACAACAACGCTTTTAATAAATTTGTTGGTTTGTGTAATGATTTGCTTGGTTGAAAGCAGGAATATTTAGACAAATATTAACTATGTTGAGCAAATTATTATTATTAGCATCATATAAATGTAAACTTCTCTTCTATTATGCATGATTAAATTGCTGCATCATTTCGTTATTGTTGTCCTATTTCAGTTAATGTGGCATAGGTGATATGAATTTCCTACGAAGCATACTGAAGGATTCGAGAAATAAAAATGAGGGATCATCCCTTGCAAATAGAGCTGGGCAGAATACGAACCGATCCGACAGATCCGATCCGAACCAAAGGCCAGGATTGGGCAGGATCGAGTTGGCCCAGTCAGATCCGAACGTTCATCGAATCAAGTTCAGATCAATGTCAATCCAGACCGATCCGATCCGGATCGGGTCTATTAATAAGTGTGTGTGTGTGTGTGTGTAAATTTTTACTCTTTTACTTTTTACCCTACCCACCCACACCCGAACTGACGACGAACCCTAAATCCCCAAAATCCCTCAAATCCTCAAAATCCATAAAATCTCTAAAATCCCTCAAATCTCCAAAATCCCAAAAATCCCTCCCTCTCTCTTTCTCAACCCGAATGAGCAGCCATCTCGATCCAGCCAGTCCACTCAGCATCCTGGCCCACTTATCAATCATCATCACCGTTCATCCCTAAAATCCCTCCCTCTTTCATCTGTTTATACCCGAACGAGCGCTGCACCTGGCCATCTTGATTCGGCCACTCAGCAGCCTGGCCCACTCATCATCATCATTCATCATCTTCATTCATCAGGTAGGTACATAGGTTTCATTTTTATTTATATTTTTTTTAATTTTAGCCTATATTGTGGACTATTTTAGAGTCGTGGCCCACCATTTTTATTTTAAATTTTTCAAAAAAAAATCAGGACTGACTCGGTTTCCCTGACCGAGTTGGACTTGGATCGGATCAGGCCAGAGTGGTCCGGATCGGATCGAGTCAGATGACCTGAACTCGATCACGGATCAGATCGAGTTTGGGTCAGGCCATGTAAATTTCGGACCGAGTCGAGTTGGACCCCATCTGATCCGACTGAACTCGATGCCCAACTCTGCCTGCAAAGAGGGCTAGTTCATCATACAAATGTCCAGATTCATCCACGGATCAACTTAAAGCACCCAAAAAAACTTCGACGCCTACGCATAAAGGTCCATCACCGAAGAGTCTATCAAACCCGAAACGAAGGATACCTGCCAGTAGCAAAAATCCTAGGATACAGTGGTCCGATACAATGGATAATTCCCGGTTTGATGCCTTAGTTGAGCAAGTAAATCATGGTCTTAAGAGTGATATCGGATTTAAACCAGAAGCATACAAAGCTACAATCAAGGAAATCCATGAAAGATGTGAAATACTCTTGGAAAATCGTCATATATCAAACCGTCTTCGGACTTTGAAGAGACTCTATGGGTCATCAAGGACATGCCTAATGCCTCTGGTTTTGGTTAGGATGCAGATGAGAAGATCGTTGTTGCTATTGATGATGTCTGGGAAGACTATATCGCGGTAAGTTTGGGTAAGATTTGCTATTTAGTTTTGCTGAAAGAGTGCATGTCTATTTACAATTGTTGTTTATAATATTGTATGGTAAATATACAATCTATCTATCTATAGTCATACCCATATACTGAAAGAGTGCGCGGAAAGCACATCGAAAAATATGATGATTTGGCTTTTATATTCGGCAACGAGTGTGCACATGGTACCTTTGTGAATATGGCTTACTCGTCACCCATTTCGAGGAGACGCCACAAACAAAGTGATCTGAATTCAGATGACAGTTCCAAAGAGGAGGCTTCTAAGACTATACATCTCTCATCTGGTGATGAGGATGATCAAGACCTTGCTCCTTGCATTCGCTGCGGCGAGGGATCTACACATCTTATAAAGCTTTATAACAAGATCCCGATGGAGACGACATCAGGATCCTGACACAGTCTCTCAATAGTGAGCGAGATGAGCCGTTAGCGGAAGGGTACACCGAGTGATTACATAGGTGACAAGATGGGGGAAATGGCGGAAGCAGTGAAGTCGCTAACAATAACTATGTCGTAGGGAAAGAGTATGACACGTCTACAACGGTTGCTTAGGATTCTAGAGAAAGTGGAGGGGCTAACCCACGAAGACCAACTCCGGGCTGCAAGGGATTTGCAATCTGACTTAGTCAGCGTAGGTTTTTTTATAAATATGGGACATGAAAGGAGAGAGGAGTGGATACAGAAACTTATTCTCAATCGCAATGGCCCTAAATGAAAATGGGCCAGTTGTAATAGATGTTAACTCTCTTCTTTTTTTTTTAAGACAAACTTTATCTTTTTGTTGGGATTTCTGGGGATATTGTTATATGGGTGCCTGTTTTAGGCACAGTTGGAGGTGCTACTGAACAGTTTGGGTGTTATAATTGCTGTTGGAATGGCAATTGTAGCTTAAAATGCATTAACAGTTTATTTTAAAGATGCTAGATGTTTATTTCTAAAAATGTTGCAGGTTTGTAGCAGGTGTTGGTGGTTTAAATAACTTGAACTGATGGACAGTGTCTGTCAGCGTAACAACATGCGTGCAGGAAAATGATGATGGACGTTAGGTTTGGTTTATGGCTCATGCATTTCTGGCAGTGATGTATGGCCATTGAACTATTCCTGTTCGATTTATGATGCTAATTAGATATCTAAATTTTACAGGGTATAGTTGAAATATCACAGTAGGGAGTCATAAACTACAGACTCCCTCAATCAAAAATATTATCTGAAGTGTGATTGCCCTATTTCTAGATACAAGTTTGGGTTGAATTTCATTTCTTCTCTACTGTTACACCTCTGTTCTGCATAATTTGCACTAATACCGTTATGCCTTAACAGTTGTTTTCTCTGTATCATAAAGATGTATGTAATTTAATTAGTTTACCAAATGCAGGAAAATGAAGAGTCCCAAGCATATATGACAAGTGGGAGGACCACAACGCACAGGTTCACCGATTCAGTGGATGTAGATACCAGTCCTTTAGGAAATACGAAGAGGCCATTAATGCGTGGGATCAACATAAGGTTTTGTTACTATTATGTTTCATAAATTAATTTCATCCTCACCTCCATCAGTATTACATCTTTTGTCGTCTTATATTAACATAACGCATGATTTACAACTGTATTATTTAGGCCACCATCGTCCATGGAGCAATGGAGAGGACACCTCACGGTGACAGCGTTCGTGAATCACCTTGTGTGGCCATGATAAGGACTGCCTAGAGTGTAAGTGCTCCGATAGAGGCATGCATCTATCAACAGATCCGTAATCAGGGCATGGAAGAAGGCAGCCCAGAAAGAGTGGTAGATGCTGGTGAAAGAGGCCATGAAGTGAGAGATCGTGCCCTACTCGGTTTCCTACTTGGTCTATTGATTTTATATGTGGCTATTCGGGAGTTCATTTTATCTTCGTTTATGTTAGGAAGGGGGGATTATGATTCCTGATTGAATACTGGTCCTTTGAAGCTGTGTGAGTTTGTTGGATCATAGAAATGTTAGATGAATAGTATTTTTTTTTTTTTTGCACTTACATTTGAACTGGTTCAACTGAGTATCAGATTGGATCGACTTTCGTTCTTCATTTCTACAACTTATAATTTTAAACATCTATTTCTTTCTATTTTTTCACGATTTGTCAACTTCAAATCCTCCTGTTCGTTTACTTGAGCATGTGCAGAATAAAACACTGGGCCATATCCTGATAGGTCCCACAAGTAGTAGAAGCTAAGAGTGAATCGGATTACCTCCCTTACCTCAATTTGTTGTTGATGATGGATGCTATATGTGCCTCATCATGAATGGGCGGACGGCATCGATTGGCTACAAGGGCCTAATTCATTCACGATCTAACAAGTGTAAAATAGATGGATGGCATGGATGGGTCACGGACATCATTGTGGGGCCCACATAGCACTGACAATCAACCCATCAAAACCGGGTAGTGGGAAACCTCTACTCGTATTGGCCTCAATATAAAAGGTATATACACTACATAGCCCATATACATTGTATCCAAACATTGACTACTTAGACGCATTTGTATACTTACCCAACAAGCAATCTTATCCAAACATTGGACTGTCATCCATGAATGTGGATGTGTATCAATTTTGGTCGAATGTATACATGAATAGTAGATTATTTTTTTTTAAGCCAATATTTGTATTGAACCTAGCCGTAAAAAACAAGAAAACATCCTTTCGGGTGGGCCCTTACAAAAAGGACTGGGACCACCTATCATAAAACCGAGAAGACCTGGACAGAACTACTGTAAAATTTACAAATATGCACGGGGCTCTCTAACCACCCCTAACCCGATCTTATCTAAGAATAACAGGCCACGAATGCTGGGAGGGAGATCCCGAAGATGGGAGATCACGCGTGAAGTTTGGGCATCGCTAGCCTCCCTAGCCATACCGTCAGCCGGGCCATTCCCTTCCCTGGGGATAACTGAGAAAACACACTCCACATGAACAATAGATGGATACAATACAACACACTGGTTATGTAAATCCAAACAGGCCCTTAGTTAAGACTAAGGGGATGAACCTCTTAATGGATTTTGATATTTAATTCATTTTTAATTCAAGTTATGGTTTTTAAAGTTAAATTTGTGATTATGTGTGATTGAATTTCTAGATTGGGGAATGAATTAATATGTAAAATCGATTGATCTATTGTTAACTCTGGGTACAATAGATGTTTTTGATTCCTTGTGCTTAATTACTTAGATCTTCATGAGAGATCACTCTATCTCGATTCTTATCTTATTGGATTATTGTTAATTAATTTCACTGAATTATCTTCTTATTAGAATGGATTTGAATTTGATTCTAATTGAGTTATCAACTCGAGAAATTAAGTTTAGAGTCTATTACTTGGGGATTCCTGGATCATTAGTTGCTTTTATTTATTGTTTAAATCCTTTTTTTCTTCCAATAGATTAAAAATCCAGACCACCCGATTAGTTCTTATTATGTTCTTGACTCAATTCCTTGTGAAACGATCTCGGTCTCACCAAGTTATTACTACAGCGCAATCCTGCACTTGGGATTGTGGTAACACATGTCACCTGCCAAAATTAGAATGGCTCAAAGTCGTATGCACATTTGCGGTCGAGAAAAGCGAGACACTGCGAGAAGGACAAGTGACCATCGTATGAGTGGCACATGTAGTTGAACAGTGTGATAAGCAAGCTGTTTAAAACTCTACCAAAGATTTTTTATGGTCCAAATATGCACGGCAAGGTCGTCTCACACAATTATGTAAAAAAAAAAATCCAAAGATGATCGGCACTTTCACGGAGACTATGAAGGGTTGAGAAATAAAATCTTCTAAAATTAGAAGGAGATTAAGGCATGCAATAAGGAATCTGAGTCCAATTGGGATACGGTGACGTAACCTTCGAGAATAAAACGAATACCAATATATAATTTTTAAAAAAAAATCCTTAATACAACCACCACTATTTCTAGTCTATAAAAACAACACTCGATATAGAGCTCGAAGTAACAATCAAGACATACACAACCTCTCTCATAGCACAACACTATCTATCTTAGTTTAAAGCCTTATATCAATCAATTCTGTCGAGCTCTTGTTACAGCAAATTCAGACTTTAGCATAACTAAGATTTGCTACTGTCTAGCATCATCACCACAATGCACTTATGAGTATTATAAATATCCACAACCGTTGCCGTCGATTCACTTATTAACCAAGTCTATACTTAGAATATCATAGAGGTCACATCTTATTAGTCGCACGCCTCGATTGTCTGTTCACATAAACAATTATAGGTAATCATTTTTTATTTTCTCTGCTTCGTGTTCTTGTTGATTGTGCTGATCTTAATTAATTCTAAATTAATAAAATCGATGATTAATCTTTATTTTTAATTTTATTCATCCATTATTGCATTACAAAAAAACTTAAGAATCACAATCACTCATTGTTGAAAGAATTGTCCTTAACTCGATACAAAAGGATCCCATTGAAAGACTAACTCTTCCCTTCTTAATGATGGGGATTTTTCCCCAGTTTCGACCGATCATGAGCTTCGCTCAACCGGTCGAGGGCTCGTGCACGACCAGTCGAGTGGGGCTCGACTCAAAGTCTAGCGACCAATTAATGTATTTTCTCCAAGGTGCTCGACCAGTTGAGGGAGGGGCTCGACCGGTCGAGTGGGCCGCTTGACTGGTCGAGGACTCGGCTCGACCAGTCGAGCTTACGCAGATTTGAGTACGGATCTTGTGCGGATTGCGAAAATTTGAGGCCTTTCGCGACAGGGTGCGAAAGGGAGTTTCTTAAACTATAAATAGAGGTGCTTAGGGCTTTTCTAGGGAATGCAAGAGGGTTTCCTAAAGCTTTACAAGGGTTTGTTAAAGGGTTTAGGGCTATCAAAGGTGTGAGAGAGAGAGAGGAAACTTGTGGAAGGGAGCTTCTACGTCCTCGTAATCGGTGAAATCTCTCCATTTTTCTTTTATTCTCTTATTGTTTATCCACTCCTGCGTGAGTGAAGAAGGTTGTAACGTTCTACTTCATAGTAGATTGTTGATCTGGAAGAGGTCCCATGGTTTTTACCTCTTTGAGGGTTTTCCATGTAAAAAGTCTCTTATGTGGTGTGGTTTGTGCTTTGATTTATTTCATTACTTTATTATCCCATAATTCTGGTTTGTTTTGAGAGGCTAGATCCTAAGGTTTTGTGCAAGGCCCCCAACAAAGTGGTATCAGAGCTAAGTTCATTGAACGGAGTGGAATAGGTTCTGAATTATGGAAGGTGGCTCATCAAGGATGATCAGCCTCAATGTTCTAACTAGACCATATGAAAGGCTAAGATGGAGGACTTGCTTTATTACAAGGACCTATATTCTCCAATTTTAGGCATATCAGCAAAATCCAAGGATATGTCTGATGATGATTGGAAGAAGATGGACCGGAAGGCGATGGGGTTTATTAGACAATGGTTGGATGATTCCGTATTCCACCATGTGTCTATGGAGACCTCATCCGCTAGCCTATGATTGAAATTATAAGGGCTGTATGAGGGGAAGACAGCTGGCAATAAGACTTTCTTGATACTACGACTTGTGAATCTCAAGTTCAAAGATGGTGGCTCTGTGGCCGAGCACATGAATGAGGTCAACAATATAGTGAACCAACTCTCTACTATGAAGATGGTCCTGGATGATGAATTACAGGCTTTGTTGTTGCTTAGTTCATTGCCTGACAGTTGGGAGACATTGGTGGTGTCTCTAAGTAACTATGTGCGAGACGGAAAGATATCCATGGAACATGTTACTAGTTGTCTCTTCAATGAGGAGACAATGAGGAAGTCTCAGGGGTCCACTCAACAAGAGGCCCTTGTGACACAAGAACGGGGGAGAGGAAAGAACAGAAAAGATGGGAAGGCCCGAGATAAATCAAGAGGTAGGTCGAGTACTAGGAAGGATGTTGAATGTTGGAATTGTGGCAAGAAAGGCCACTACGAGCATGAGTGTCGTGGTAAGAAGAACGACAAGAAAAGAGAAGGAAGATGAATTAGATTCAACTGCGGTCGCTTTAGATAGTGACGTTGTAGTTATTCTTTCAGCAGATCATGATGTTTGTCTCACAGCTACGAGTCAGGACACCAACTGGGTGATTGACTCGGGAGGCTCTTTTCATGCGACTCCATGTAGAGACTTCTTCACAAGCTACAAGTCAGGTGACTATGGGACCGTGAAGATGGAAAATTCTGGAGTATCGAAGATCGTAGGGGTCAGTGATATTTGTGTGAAATCCGATGCGGACTGCACATTAGTTCTCAAGGATGTAAGGAACATTCCAGACTTTCGCCTCAACTTGATATCGACGGGAAGGTTGAATGATGATCGCTATGAAAGCCGATTTGCTGGTGGGCGTTGGAAGCTCATCAAGGATTCGTTGATCGCAGCCAGAGGAAAGAAGTATTGTATCATGTACAAGGCAAGTGTCAGTGTGTGCAAGGGTGGGTTGAACGCAGCGGAAGATTCAGCTATTGACATGTGGCACAGGCGTCTAGGCCACATGAGTGAAAAAATGCTTCACGTACTAGCGAGGAAGCGGCTCCTTCCAGACGTGACAGGTATACCTCTCAAAACCTATATTGATTATTTATAAGGGAAACAACATAGAGTTTCATTTGTTAAAATTGTTTCTTATGTTAATAAAGTGCATGCATTAGATTTGGTTTATTCTGATGCTTGTGGTCCTATGAGGACAAAAACCTTGGGTGGGGCATTGTATTTTGCCACTTTTATAAATGATGCATCTATGAGGGTTTGGGCTTGTGCTTTGAAATCCAAGGACGAGGTCTTTGGTATGTTTAAAATGTTTCATGCTATGGTCGAGAGAGAGAGAGACAAGTAGATCATTGAAGTGCATCCGCACTGACGATAGTACATTGGTAACTTCCATGAGTATTGTAAGTCCCTGTGTATATGGCATGAACAGATGGCTCCCAAGACCCCTCAGCATAATGGTGTGGCTGAGTAAATGAATCGCACCATTGTAGAGAGAATCATATGCATGTTATCCCATGCGAAGTTGCCTAAGACGTTCTGGGGAGAAACAATGCACACGGCGGTGTATTTGATAAACAGGTCTCCATCAGCCTCGTTAAATGGAGAAGTACCTGAGAAGGTGTGGAGTGGACAGGATCCATCGTACGGTCATCTCAGGGTATTCGGATGCAAGGCATCCGTTCACGTACCAAAGGATGAGAGGTCCAAGATCGATATGAAAATCAGGCAGTGTGTGTTCTTGGGGTACAGTGATGAAAAGTTGGTTACAGATTGTGGGATCCGACCGAGAAGAAGCTCGTCAGGAGCAGAGATGTGGTTTTCTTTAAAGATCAGTGTATAGAAGTATTGGTAAGCCAGAGAAGAACCAGTTTAGTTCAGGTGAGCTAGAGAACATGGATCTAATTATTCCTCCTGTGGTGCTTAATGATGAGGGAGTACAGCAAGGTGTAAAGGATAAGGGAGTTCCTTCAGAAGATGGACCAGAGGAGCAGCCCCCACTTGATCCACCTGTTGAGCCACAGGTGAGGAGGTCATCTAGGGATAGACAACCGTCCAAGAGATACTCGCCGTATGAGTACATTATGCTCACTAATGGGGGAGAGCCAAAAGATTATTCTAAGGCCCTAGTCGACGAGCATAAGAGAGAGTGGTTGAAAGCTATGCAAGAGGAGATAGAATCCTTGCATAAGAACCACACCTATGATATGGTGAAATTATCTAAGGGTAAGAAAGCTTTGAGCAACAAGTGGGTGTTTAGAAAGAAGGTTGAGCAGAAGAATTCACAGACGAGGTTCAAGGCCAAACTTGTGGTGAAAGGGTTTGGTCAGAGGAAAGGCATAGACTTCAAGGAGATATTCTCACCAGTGGTGAAGATGACATCCATATAGGTGCTGCTTGGGTTGGCGGTTAGCATGAATCTGGAGATAGAGCAGTTAGATGTTAAAACTGTCTTCCTCCATGGTGACCTGGAAGAAGAGATCTACATACACCAACCAGAGGGGTTCGAAGTTAAGGGCAAAGAGCATATGGTGTGTAGGCTGAGGAAGAGCTTATATGGGCTGAAACAAGCTCCACAGCAATGGTACAAGAAGTTTGACTCGTTTATGTTGAAGCATGGGTATGACAAAATAAAGTCGGACCACTATGTGTTCACGCGCAAGTTCTCAGATGGTGATTTCTTGGTTCTGCTGTTATACGTTGATGACATGCTCATCATGGGAAAAGACATTAAGAAGATTGATAAGCTGAAAGAGGAGTTGGGCAAGTCGTTCGCGATAAAAGACTTAGGCCCAGCTAAACAAATCCTAAGAATGGATATAACCCGTGACAAAAGCTACAGGAAGCTTTAGCTGTCACAAGAGCGGTATACTGAGAAAGTCTTAAAGCGGTTCAATATGAATACATCGAAGCCGTTCAGTACTACATTGGATGATCACTTCAGATTGAGCGACAGGCAGTGTCCGAAGATGAAGGCAGAGGTGGAAGAGATGCAAAAGATACCCTACGCATCAATTATAGGAAGTTTGATGAATGTTATGGTGTGTACACACCAAGACATAGCATATAGGGTTGGTGTTGTCAGCCGGTATCTTGCCAATCCTGGCAAATAGCATTGGACAGCGGTGAAATGGATACTGCGGTATCTAAAAGGCTTATCTAGGTTGAGTCTATGCTATAGTGATGGAAAACCTATGTTAGAGGGCTACACAAATGCAAATATAACAGGTGACATAAACTCCGGCAAGTCTACATCGAGGTTCATGTTCACATTTGTAGGGGGAGCAGTTTCTTGGCAGAGCAAGCTATAAAAGGTCGTAGCATTGTCGACGACAAAGGCCAAGTACATTACAGTCACAAAGGCATGTAAAGAGATGCTTTGGATGAAAAGGTTCCTACAAGAACTTAGCCTGAAGTAGGAGGAGCACGTGGTCTATTGCAATAGTCAGAGTGTTATACACTTGAGTAAGAATCCAAGTCAGCATTCCAGGTCGAAGCACATAGAGATTCGGTATCACTAAATCGGGGATAGTTTGGAACAGAAGGTGTTATAGCTTGAGAAGGTCCACACGGACAATAATGGGTCAGACATGATGACCAAGGCTTTGCTCAAGGGCAAGTTTGAGATTTGTAGATACTTTGTTGGCTTGAAGAATGTAAATCCCTCCTGGGTCAAAAATGGGGAGATTTGATGGATTTTTTTTCCCAAGTTCGACCGGTCGTGAGCTTCGCTCGACCGGTCGAGGGCTGGTGCACGACCAATCGAGTGGGGCTCGACTTAAAGTGCAGCGACCAATTGATGTATTTTCTCTGAAGTGTTCGACCAGTCGAGGGAGGGGCTCGACCGGTCGAGTGGGTAGCAAGACCAGTCGAGGACTCAGCTCGTCCAGTCGAGTTTACGCAGATTTGAGTCCAGATCTTGTGCGGACTGCTGAAATCTGAGGCCTTTCGGGACAAGGTGCAGAAGGGACTTTCCTAAACTATTGTAACATCCCGAATTTTTTGCCAACCTGGAATTAGACGTCCTTAGGCAATGGGTCGATCCTAACACCTCATTAACTTGTCAGAACTGAATCCCAATGTCTAAAGCTGCCTTTGAACCCATTTCCTTCACAAATCCAACCCTTCACCACCTTGTTCTTTCAATTTTTCTAAGTACTTTCACCCTAGACACTATCTTAAACTAGTTAAGTATTATAACTTAGATCACTCTATATACAAACTACGAAGGACTAAGTACCACCTCAGATGGAAATCACTTAGGATTAAATCCTTTAGAAATTTGACAAAGTTAACTAAGTGTTAAACTAGATTAGCCATGAAATCCATTTGAATCGCTTTAAATACGATCTGCAAGACCCAAAACTTGTAGAATCATTGACGCTAGGTTACCCTAAAACCTAGGATCAATCTCATTACCCGACTGCTCACGGGAGCATCTCAAAACTCCGTATCGGATGTGGACCGCACGTCGGGAGTCCGAATAATATGAAGTTAAGGAATTAGGACCGCCTCGCTGGGCTTGACAACCATCTCGGAAATTAAATTCAGATGGTGTCCCAGCGCTATTCGCTTGAGCTCGGAGTGAAGAGTGTGAGAAATGTGAAATAATTTCAAAATAAAATATCTTGAATAGTAATCTGGCACATCTCGCTATGACGCTTTTAAGCAACTAGACCGTCGAGAATCGGACCAAATTACACCCTCGGATCAGGAGAAATTTCATACACATTTACATGTACTCGGAATCTCCGATCGAGATCCGCTGACCGTTGAACTGAAACTGGTCCGCCACGCGTGATCTGGAAATTCAACTGAAACGAAAACTTAATAGAACAAAGATCCGGTGTCGGTGAGCTTAAGTCTGACCTTTGGCTCAAGGAGGCCCGCCAGAAGTCCTCCGTTGAGCTGAAAAAGTTCCACTTTGGTTATAACCTAAGTAAACCTTGTCCAGAAGTCTAATTCGGTAAATTTTTAGGCTATATAAGGACCTTAAACCCTCTCCCATTTCAGCCATACGAATTTGGATTTGAGAAAGAGAAAAGAGAGAGAAAATGTGGGAGTTGTGGGAGGATCTCCCTGCCACTCTTCCCTGCTGCTATCCATGCTCCACCGCTCCGTTCTTATCACTTTCCCGGTGATTCCAGCTCCGTTTCTAGGTAAGAAACCCTAACCCTAACCTGTTTTAAAGTTGTATATGTTGTAGGTTATGAAATAGCTTACCTATTTTGTTCTCTAGGTTGCCAAACTGCCGAATACGGAAGCTTAGCAAACCTATCGATTCCGTTATGATTCTACGACACTAGGTGAGGACTTTAGGTGTATAAGTTACAGTTTTTAATGCTTTCAATGTCAGATAATGATAGATTCATGATCTGCATGCAATTGCACATGTACAAAGTACTTTCCGATTTCTGTTTCGATTCAAGATGTAAATTATGGAATTTTACATATTCTAGGTATTCGTAGAAAATACCGTATACATATATTTTTTGAAAATGTGTTTGACATGATTATTTGTTGTATGAATATATGATATATGGATAAAATACTTATTTGGTGAATGGATTCGCCCAAATACATGTTTTACTAATATACACTATGTATGTACTAATACTGTACTGTAGAAAGTACTGTATATATATATATTTTAGAGATGTGTTTGCCATGATTATTTATTGTATAAATATACTATATATGCGTAAATTATTTACTTGGCGAAAGGACTCGCCCTAATACATGTTTGCTAACATACACCAAGTATGTGAAATAGTGTATGTTAAGTGTTTGTGGAAATGCTTGAGTGAGTAAATGTTTGGATGTAGATGCCTTAGGAGGGTGTTGAGAATGGATTCTCAACTACCCTAGCGACATGTATGATTACCTCCATGAGGTTGATCACTTAAAACCGCTTACTTGCAATACATGTGTTTGTATTCCTGTTGATGTAGTGCTTTACAACATGCTTTATATCATGCTTTATAATATGCTTATAACATGCCTACTAGCATGTTTGAATTACTTTGTTTATCATGCTTGAATTACTTTATTTATCATGCTTTACTCCACATGCTATGGATGACAATTGATTGTGTTTGGGGCTATGATTATAGTCCGGACAATCAGTACCAGTTGGAGATCGTGGTTGAGTTTCATGTCGCCACGTGAGATGCGTTCGACGAACTCGAGTCGTACTTCGGTTGGCGATAGTGGTTGGCCACGCGAAGTGCTTATGCACTTCATGTCGTTCAACTTGTTGTGCGCTCGAGCTAGCCGAGCTCGTCAAGTAACCTGATATGTCTAATGTATGTTCACCATGTTTGGTCGCTATTGCCTGAACCTAGGGTACCAAACTTACCAATGAAAACCCTTTTAACCATGGTACCTCGATCCGCTAAGACTCATGAGCCGGGCATGGTGGTATGGGACACCGTGGTCAAGCTGTCGGCCTACGCTGAGGCCACGTGCCTCCCCGTAGTGACCAGTGAGCAACCAAACTCGTGAGCCGATTATGTTGGTATGGGACACTATATTCGCGTTGTCGGCCTACATTGATAAGGTGATGGGGGAGTGGTGCAACCTCTGTGCATAACAGCCCTAGCAGCCCTTTGTAGTGACCTCGAGCATACTCTGAAATCGCAGTGTGCCTTAGAGTTCGCCGCGATATATAGAGTATGAACTAGGCCTGTTCCTGTATTGTGATGAATCGTTTAAGGGGTGATGGGGGAGTGGTGTAACCTTTGTGCGTAACAGCCTTGACAACCTCTGCAGTGACCTAGAAAATACACCATCGTCTGATATTAACTAGGACTGACGACCTTAGAATGGATCATGTTTGGGAATGATACAAGGGAGGTACCTTAGTTTTCCAATCCTGCTGTTTGAAATGGACTAATTAAAAACTGGGTAATCATGCTCATCATACATTGTATGTGCCTGGAAGATGTGGAGCACTGTGGGATGAAAGCATGCCGCGAGCGTGAGATGGTGTCGCATGAGGGAGTATGTCAGTGAGGGCATCCATCATACCTGCATTCATACTTGCATTAATAAGAGTAGCTAGGAGTGTTTGATTTTACTGTTTTATCATTACTTGATCGTATTGATAACATGTTAACCTATGCTTTATTGTTCCACTGAGTTAGCTACTCACTCCCACGTTACTGACGATGTTGTACACACCAACCAGATTGTTGAGTTTCGGATGGCGACGCTACTCTGACGAAGCTGCAGCCGACTATTACTATGATGTCGAGGAGTTCTCCTACGTGTAACTCTCTAACGGGTCTCTGAAGACCTGGTACTGTATTGACGGGGCTATGGTACTTGGGATAGAAGACATTACACTCACACATTTGGTATATTTTAGAACTGTACTTGTAATTATTTAACCTGGTAATGTTATCACACTTTGGAGACTCATCATAGTTTATATATTTTATCTATCTATCACGCCTTCCGCTTGCAAATTTAACTTGTCTCTCGGAGTATGATATGTTGTTTTGGCTTAATCTCACTCATGTTCACTACTCTAATACAGTCAACATTCAATCATCATTCATTTTGTTGCATAAGTGATGTTCTGGAACTCGAGAGTTGAGTTACTACTCGACCCTCGATTTTCGGGATGTTACAGATGGTATCAGAGCATGATTTGGATTAAACCGGACCTGGGTTATGGTCACACGATGCACTCTGCGCACTCTGACTTAGGAGGGAGTGACGGAATGTAGAAACAGTCATAGGTATCCCGACTTCACCAATTGGCGAAGTTCGCTGAAAACAAACGCCGAAATTGAGTCTGTATTAACCATTGGTCGCACGGGTCGACCTTAAATTATTCATAGGCCGTCTATAGATAATTCTAGATTACAATCCACCTCACCCCAACCATTGAAAATCGGTAATAAGTGTGATGATGTAACTATTCCAAATCCTCGGAGCTTCTCTGGACTCCTCACAGAGACTTCTCGAGTCTGCGAGAAAAGAAAGAAGAAAGTAAAAATAAATTCTAATGAATTCAAAATTGATTAATGAATAATTAAAAATGAGTTCACAACCCTTTAAATAGGAATACCAAGTAATGAGAAAGAAATCAGAAACAAACTACATCTAAAACTCCTACAATTCGCGACTTACTATAAGGTCGTGATGTTTACTAGTGTGCAAGGTTCTCAGCCAAAAATAATAAGTGTCCTATTTGACTTCACTAAAACATTCCCCTAATTATTCTAAGCTCTTTTCACAATGAGCGTAACTCCTAAAGCCCAACAGATGAAGAATAATTAAACTAAAACTACCATTTTAGTAAAACGAAATTGAAACAGGAAAACGACCATCAATCGGAGGGTTTTTTCATAATTTCGGGCTTCGCAACCCTTTGTAGCTAAATTGGTTGGCTTCATTAGCTCGCTCTACCCCAAATTCATATATTTTACGTCAGATAACTCATTCCGGATTGCAAGATATTTCCGGTTTTCCCGAAACTATCCGAAATTGAGCGAAACGGAGTCGGGGGCTACACGCATCAATCTGAGGGGGAACCAAGTGGACCCAGGGTGCATTTGGCACCTTGGACGGTTGGGGAACATCACCCAACTGTGGTGGCAGCACGCTGACCAAAGTGGACCGCGGTGGAACCGCGATCACCGCGGCCGCCGCGGTCAGGTTGGGCCGGGCTGGTCGGGCCAGTGCTGGTCTTGGTCGGCCCGACCTCTACATATGTGTGGTGCGTGCGAAATTGTGGAGGGACCCTATTTTGCGTCGTTTTTCCCCCTCTCTCTCAAACGCCCCTCCAAACCCTCCAAGTGCTGTCTCTCTCTCAACTCTCCCTTCCAATCACTCAATTTACAAATTTTGACCACAATCCATCCATCTCCATCAGTTACAACAATCCCTACCTCCCTACCCTCTCCATTTTCTCGCATTTGAGCCATTACACCTTCCGTTCGTGGCTCCAAAACGTGTAACCTCTCTACCAAACCCATCTCTCCATTTTTCCTTTACAAAACCCTGTCTATTGGGCCTCTACGACGTCTGTTGAGACTCCAATCCGTGGAGAACCAAAAACTCCAGCCCCCCCATTTCCCCTTATCCTCATTTTCCATGGCTCTATCCGAGCGTGTACGGCCATTTTCTTGGAGGCCTAATCATCCATACTATGTTTGATTTGGGATGTAGGCAGTTAAATGTAAATCCCGTATTTTTCTTTCAAATTACACTTATAAATTCATCATCATGGGGTTTGAAAATTCCATCTCACACTTTTCCAACACCAGACTCATTTTCTAAAGCCTATACCATTAATTTTAATCCCCTCCCACCCTCCTACCAAACATGTCATTCCCAATCCCCAAGTGAGATTAGCAATGTAAGCCCATTAAATACAACTTAAGACCACTGGCCAAAAAGTGTTGAAGTGATAAAGTCCCTTGATATACATTAACTCACCACACTCTGATAGTTTAAGCTTTTAGAGTAAATGGTTGTTTGACAAATAGGCCCTAGAGTTTTGGACCTAGAGCAGTGCTCCTAGATTTCAACAGACCTGACTGTATAGGGAATTCAACAAATTTATAATGCGAACCTTAGGACCCTCTTAACTGGTATAAGCATGTGTGTAATACTCGAGCGTAGTTAAATTTAAGTTCGGGCAACTCAATTCCAATTTGACCACTTTGATCCTAAGTGATAAAAATAATTTCTTATAGTAGAAAGGGTATAAAATCATCTAGTGTATAAGCATAGACTTTGGATTACGACTTGTGGATTACCGCTACTCCTAAATTAAGACTAGACTACTGGATAGGCTAAGGAAAGTAAAAGACTAATTAATTATGCTAAGCTAATTACATGATAGACTTAGTTAGGTCGGCTAATACACCTCTTTGATCTGGGTGGCGCAGCGAAAGCGTGGTAGACCCTACCCCACTGGCCCAAGATCGAAACTATACTCGTTGAATACGAACATAATAGGAGTCCTAGCAAGTTCCATTAGGAGAAACCGTTTTTGGATGATCTAGTAAGATTGATTCACCTTTCCTTGGACATAGATAATAACAAGGCTTCTCTTAAACTAAGACCTAAAGGGTAACCTTAGACATAGACAATTTGAGCTTTTCAATGATGGACATTCCCTACGTTTTTAGAGTAATCGAACTATGGAGTTACTGAAATATTCAACTGTGAAACATTCGCGGCTTGACCCAATTCTCAATCCTGGGCGACTACCAATGGACTCACTGCTTGACCGAGCAGAAGACTAGGATTCACCAGGATCCAGAAGGGATACGATGAGCCTTCTACCCTGGTCAGGTAGATGATCGATGTATCGGGATCAAGCTAACCATTACCATCTCTCCGTGTTGGTCAAACAATGAAAACAGTTATCTTACTCTAAATTGTTGGGAGTTGTCGTCAAGACTACAGATAAGTAAAGAAATAAATTGTAGCAAACCATTAGGGTATGAGAAATGGATAAAGAAATACGTTTTAAGGGGGGTAGACTAAAATGAACCAGCTAGTACATACCCTACCACGTGTAGAAATTTGGAATCAATAAGTCTTAGGCAAATGAAATAATAGAAATCTTTCCTTATTACCCTTAGACAATTTCTGAGACGAAATTTTATTTTAAGGGGGGTAAATTGTAACATCCCGAATTTTTTGCCAACCTGAAATTAGACGTCCTTAGGCAATGGGTCGATCCTAACACCTCATTAACTTGTCAGAACTGAATCCCAATGTCTAAAGCTGCCTTTGAACCCATTTCCTTCACAAATCCAACCCTTCACCACCTTGTTCTTTCAATTTTCCTAAGTACTTTCACTCTAGACACTATCTTAAACTAGTTAAGTATTATAGCTTGGATCACTCTATATACAAACTACGAAGGACTAAGTACCACCTCAGACGGAAATCACGTAGGATTAAATCCTTTAGAAATTTGACAAAGTTAGCTAAGTGTTAAACTAGATTAGCCATGAAATCCATTTGAATCGCTTTAAATACGATCCGCAAGACCCAAAACTTGTAAAATCATTGATGCTAGGTTACCCTAAAACTTAGGATCAATCTCATTACCCGACTGCTCACGGGAGCATCTCGAAACTCCGATCGGATCTGGACTGTACGTCGGGAGTCCGAATAATACGAAGTTAAGGAATTAGGACCGCCTCGCTGGGCTTGACAACCATCTCGAAAATCAAATCCAGATGGTGTCCCAGCGCTATTCGCTTGAGCTCGGAATGAAGAGCGTGAGAAATGTGAAATAATTTCAAAATAAAATATCTTGAATAGTAATCTAACACCTCTCGCTTGCGGATCAGTTTTAAGCAACCAGACCGTCAGAATCAGACCAAATTACACCCTCGGATCAGGAGAAATTCCATACACATTTATATGTACTCGGAATCTCCGATCGAGATCCACTGACCGTTGAACTGAAACTAGTCCGCCACGCGTGATCTGGAAATCCAACTCAAACGAAAACTTAATAGAATGAAGATCCGGTGTCGGTGAGCTTAAGTCTGACCTTTGGCTCAAGGAGGCCCGCCAGAAGTCCTCCGTTGAGCTGAAAAAGTTCCGCTTTGATTATAACCTAAGTAAACCTTGTCCAGAAGTCTAATTCGGTGAATTTTTAGGCTATATAAGGACCTTAAACCCTCTCCCATTTCAGCCATACGAATTTGGATTTGAGAGAGAGAAAAGAGAGAGAAAATGTGGGAGTTGTGGGAGGATCTCCCTGCCACTCTTCCCTGCTGCTATCCATGCTCCACCGCTCCGTTCTTATCGCTTTCCCGGCAATTCCAGCTCCCTTTCTAGGTAAGAAACCCTAACCCTAACCTGTTTTAGGGTTGTATAGGTTGTAGGTTATGAAATAGCTAACCTATTTCGTTCTCTAGGTTGTCAAACTGCCAAATACGGAAGCTTAGCAAACCTATCAACTCCGTTACGATTTTACGACACGAGGTGAGGACTTTAGGTGTATAGGTTACAGTTTTCAACGCTTTCAATGTCAGATAATGATAGATTCATGATCTGCATGCAATTGCACATGTACAAAGTGCTTTCCGATTTCTGTTTCGATTAAAGATGCAAATTATGAAATTTTACATATTGTAGGTATTCGTAGAAAATACCGTATACGTATATTTTTTGGAAATGTGTTTGACATGATTATTTGTTGTATGAATATATGATATATGGATAAAATACTTATTTGGTGAATGGATTCGCCCAAATACATGTTTTACTAATATACACTATGTGTGTACAAATACTGTAGTGTAGAAAGTACTGTATACATATGTATTTTAGAGATGTGTTTGCCATGATTATTTATTGTATAAATATACTATATATGCGTAAATTATTTTCTTGGCGAAAGGACTCGCCCTAATACATGTTTGCTAACATACACCAAGTATGTGAAATAGTGTATGTTAAGTGTTTGTGGAAATGCTTGAGTGAGTAAGTGTTTGGATGTAGATGCCTTAGGAGGGTGTTGAGATTGGATTCTCAACTACCCTAGCGACATGTATGATTACCTTCATGAGGTTAATCACTTAAAACTGCTTACTTGCAATACATGTGTTTGTATTCCTATTGATGTAGTGCTTTACAACATGCTTTATATCATGCTTTATAATATGCTTATAACATGCCTACTAGCATGTTTGAATTACTTTATTTATCATGCTTGAATTACTTTGTTTATCATGCTTTACTCCACATGCTATGGATGACAATTGATTGTGTTTGGGGCTATGATTATAGTCCGCACAATCGGTACTGCAGTTGAAGATCGTGGTTGAGTTTCATGTCGCCACGTGAGATGCGTTCGACGAACTCGAGTCGTACTTCGGTTGGCGATAGTGGTTGGCCACGCGAAGTGCTTATGCACTTCATGTCGTTCAACTTGTTGTGCGCTCGAGTTAGCCGAGCTCGTCAAGTAACTCGATCTGTCTAATGTATGTTCACCATGTTTGGTCGCTACTGCCTGAACCTAGGGTACCAAACTTACCAGTGAAAACTCTTTTAACCATGGTACCTCGATCCGCTAAAACTCATGAGCCGGGCATGGTGGTATGGGACACGTGGTCGAGTTGTCGGCCTACGCCGGGGCCACGTGCCTCCCGTAGTGACCAGTGAGCAACCAAACTCGTGAGCCGATTATGGTGGTATGGGACACTATATTCGTGCTATCGGCCTACATTGATAAGGTGATGGGGGAGCAGTGCAACCTTTGTGCGTAACAGCCCTGGCAGCCCTTTGTAGTGACCTCGAGCATACTCTGAAATCGCAGTGCGCCTTAGGGTTCGCCGCGATATATAGTAGTATGAACTAGGCATATTTATGTATCAGTGATGAATCGTTTAAGGGGTGATGGGGAGTGGTGTAACCTTTATGCGTAACGTACCGCGGCACCTCTCTGCAGACCTAGAAAACACACCATCGTCTCGATATTAACTAGATCGACGACCACTAGAATGGATCATGTTTAGGAATGATACAAGGGAGGTACCTTAGTTTCCCAATCCTGCTTTGTTTGAAATGGACTAATTAAAAACTCGGTAATCATGCTCATCATGCATTGCATGTGCCTGGAAGATGTGAAGCACCTTGTGGGATGAAAGCATGCAATGAGCGTGAGATGGTGTCGCATGAGGGAGTATGTCGGTGAGGGCATCCATCATACCGCATTCATACTTGCATTAATAAGAGTAGCTAGGAGTGTTTGATTTTCTTTGCTTTATCATTCTTTGCGTGACTATATTGATAACATGTTAACCTATGCTTTATTGTTCCACCGAGTTAGCTACTCACTCCCACGTTACGGGACGGTGTTGTACACACCAACCGATTGTTGAGTTTCGGATGGCGACGCTACTCCTCGAAGCGAACCCAGGACTATTACTATGATGTCGAGGAGGAGTTCTCCTACATGTAACTCTCTCGACGGGTCTCGAAGACCTCAGTCTTGTATTGACGGGGCTATAGTACTTGGGATAGAAGACATTACACTCACACATTTGGTATATTTTAGAACTGTACTTGTAATTATTTAACCTGGTAATGTTATCACACTTTGGAGACTCATCATAGTTTATATATTTTATCTATCTATCACGAGTCTTCCGCTTGCAAATTTAACTTGTCTCTGGAGTATGATATGTTGTTTTGGCTTAATCTCACTCATGTTCACTACTCTAATACGATCAACATTCAATCATCATTCATTTTGTTGCATAAGTGATGTTCTGAAACTCGAGAGTTGAGTTACTACTCGACCCTCGATTTTCGGGATGTTACAATAAATAGAGGTGCCTAGGGCTTTTCTAGGAAATGCAAGAGGGTTTCCTAAAGCTTTACAAGGGTTTGTTAAAGGGTTTAGGGCTATCAAAGGTGTGTGAGAGAGAGCGAGAGAGAGAGAGAGAGAGAGAGAGAGAGAGAGAGAGAGAGGAAGCTTGTGGAATGGAGGTTATGCTCATATAGGTAATATATTGTGCACTTGATATCTTAGCGCTTTTATGTCCTCGTAATCGGTGAGATCTCTCTGTTTTTATTTTATTCTCTTATTGTTTATTCACTCCTGCGTGAGTAAAGAAGATTGTAACGTTCTACTTCATAATGGATTATCGATCTAGACGAGGTCCCGTGGTTTTTACCTCTTTGAGGGTTTTCCACGTAAAAATCTCTTATGCGGTGTGGTTTGTGCTTTGATTTATTTCATTGCGTTATTATCTCATAATTGTGGTTTGTTTTGGGAGGCTAAATCTTAAGGTTTTGTGCAAGGCCCCCAACACTTAATTGTATGATCGCTGCAACATTAGTGCATGGTTGGATAGTTATGTCAACCTTAATGTTGTAAGCGTTCGAAACTCGAGTCGAGTATAACTCTACCAAGCCTGGCATTATCCTAATGGTGCACTTTTCATCGAATATTGGTCATTCATTAACACGCGTGGTCTCACGTCTTATTAAATAGCAACAATCCTCGTGTCTCCTCTCCATTGAGATCTTGATGGACAGAGAAAAATGTGCTATGTTCGAATGACATTAGATTTGGTCTTTTTCCTCCACAATAGATCATGTGGGACCATGATTCCATAATCCGGAAATTAAATTAATCAATTTGCCCTGATTTTAAATGGGGAATGCCTCAGAGTTTCACTTGAACGTAAGATCCTAACCCTTGGACCTTTGTTCCATTGGATGTGGGCCGTAATGTGTGTTCTGTTTTTTTTCTTAGTATGCGAATGTAGTCCACAGATCAAAGGCCCGGGATCTTCCAATCTTTTGGGGCATCTCCATACAGAGGAGCCCATCAGTTTAATGGTTTGGATCACCAAACTGTGGGATCAACACGTACGGCATTTGGAGCGTGGGAAAGGCCGTGGAATTTTATTTACTTTTGAGAGGCCCGTGTATTCCTCCATATCCGTAACACAAAAGGCAAAACTCTCAGCTTTTCTAAGGCAGAGGAATATGGCACTTTGTACGTACCTGTACCTCACTATCCAATTTTGATGCTGTCAGCTTTGCATGATGTACTGGACCATTCATCTGGTGGGTGGGCCCCACCATGATCGGGAAGTGTCTTGGAACAGACAGTCACAAAATGGACCCGAGAATGACAACTCCATTTAAACCAAGGTTAAAACATCGTTCAGGATGTATTGGAGTTGCCGAATGAACCCACAAGCTATCACACGTGCAAAATCTGAGCTTTTGATCAAGTGGGCCACTTTTTTTTTTTTTTTTTTTTACATCTTTTAGCTAAAAATAAGGCATTGTTTTCCAGCCATCCATTTGTATGCCGTGGCCCACCTGAGGAGTGTCACTGCTTGGTTTCTAGATCTAAACAGTGTGGCCCACCTTATGGAAAGCTTTATATTGCATGCGTGCGTGTGCCACATTGGCACATATGCTTGCGCGTGGATGGGCAGCATATGACGCGACGAAACGATTCGTATCGGGTTGTATCTTAAGAAAGAGAATGGATTACGAATATCAGCTACACACAATAGGCAGCAGCACCTGAACTCGTGGTGCATTGTCATCTTTCCTGCTTAAATGACATTCATGGAGGTAATCCGTACCATGAAAACGGTAGGCCCCACCATTTAGATCATCTAGAACAAAAATCAGTTTGGTCCACTCATCATATGATCCACAACGTTGGAATTAATGGAAATCGACGGTCTGACTTAACACTTGGAGTAAATCAACCTGATTTCATGCTGTGGGCCCACTGTTTCCATGGTACGGAT
This sequence comes from Magnolia changhungtana, assembly GCA_030180095.1. Lineage (NCBI taxonomy): Eukaryota > Viridiplantae > Streptophyta > Magnoliopsida > Magnoliales > Magnoliaceae > Magnolia > Magnolia changhungtana. The sequence goes on along the minus strand of JASAUF010000647.1, from coordinate 1,594,965 downwards.
GCCATACATACGTGAGTGGCATCTTAGCACTAAAGATGAACAGTACTTTTCAACGCATCCCATATCACGATACGTGCATTTGTCGCAGACTCCAATGGAGAGCCTTTCTAAACGCACACGCATGCAATAAAGCTCACGTACAGGCCACACATGTGCCAGCATGGCACATAGGTACGAGATCCAATCCATCCATCAGGTTGTTCTAACCATGTGCATGTAAGAAATATTGTCCGCTCAGCCCCTCTATTGGAAACATGTGTACGGTTTAGAAAACTTTAACCAAGTTTCCAAAGCCGTGCATTTGTTTTGCAAACTATAGCCCACTTCACTTATGGATCAACCTGATTATTAAGATAAGGCACCAATATATCGGTGCGGTTCTGATGGATGGATTGGATCATGGATCTACTATGTCATACTCGCACGTGCATGACGGGTACGTGAGCTTTATTGCACACGCGTGTGAGCTTAAGAAGGCTCAGCAACGTATTGTGGATACGAATGCGATAGAGACATTCCAATATTCGAACCTGACACAAAGCAAAGATGGTCGGTGGTCCACCGTCGTCCAGCAAAAATACATTGGTCCAGGACCCAAGATCATCATCGACACAAAGCAAAGATGGTCGGTGGTCCACCGTCGTCCAGCAAAAATACGTTGGTCCAGGACCCAAGATCATCATCGAATCCAGTGTGGCTTTTGTTGGCGCACCACACAATTGGTTGGTAAACCATGCATTTCGCCACGTACGTGGATAAGGACTGCAACAGAGGAATATAACGAAAGATTTTCTGCTTTCAAAAAATGTGCTTCTTTTACAAGAGCAACTGATCGATCATTTTAAAGTGGGCACCACCAGCTATGTTCATTGCATATGGACAATCACTCAAATGGGCCTTAAATGGTTTCTTATGATATACAGTTTTCGATTTTGGTGCATTGTATTATATTTAAATGGGAGAATACACATTCACTGCTCATGTGGTGGGCTATTTTCTTGAAGATAATAATGTATCTTTTATGCTTCATTAGCGTTTAATCCTGAGCTTCTCTTGTAATTAAATGTTATTATAAATAAAGGATTCTTTCTAATTCTACTTGTGTTGATTCTTTTTATTTTCTTGTTTTTAGAGTTTGTCGCCCATCCCTCATCTTATTAGACATTGCGTGATGGTAGAAAAATAGACTTATACTTATCAATACCAAATAAGGTCCCCCCTTTTAATCTTTCAATCTCATTCTATAACTATCTTTGGAGGTGTCAATGGGTTGGGTTAGCCCATCGAGCTTCCCGGCCTGGCTCACTTCAACCAGACTTAGGCTAGAGTATCAAGCCCAAGGTCTATGCAAGGGCTTGAAATTCAAGCCCTAAATGAGGCCGGGCTTCGACTAGATGTCTGAAAGCCCATTAACCCGACCTGGCCTGTTAGGGTTTGCAAAAAGCATTTTTGTAATATATTTTTTATATATAATAGAAACACCAAAGTCCAATGCCTCCTATGAGGCTATAAACTCTCTCTCTCTCTCTCTCTCTCTCTCCGGTCATTCTGATAGATGGATTAGATCTTGGATCTACCACATGCCATGCCAGCACGTTCACGGCGGGTATATGAGCTTTATTGCACACGCGTGTGAACTTAGCAAAGCTCCACAATGTACTGCCGATACAACTACGAGTAGATACATTTCAATATTTGGAACCTTAGGTAAAGCAAGGATGGTCGGTGGTCCACCTTCATCCAACAAAAATGCATTGGTCCAAGACCCAAGATCACCATCAAATCGAGTGTGGCTTTTGTCTGTAGCGAGCATGGTTGGGTGCACCACACCATTGATCGTAAGCCATACACATCGCCACGTACATGGATAAGGACTCAAAAAAAGGAATATAACTTAAGATTTTCTACTTCAAGAAAATGGACTTCTTTTATAAGAGGTCAAATATTATTGAGCAATTGATCAATCATTTTAAAGTGGGCCCCACCAGGTATGTGCATTTCATTCAGACAGTCAATCAAATGGGCATTTGGTTTGTTACAGCGAACAGTTTTTGAAGTACATGCATACTGAGATCATAGGATGGAGTGCTCATGTGATGTTGGTGTGAGTGTGAGTGTAAAAAATTGAATGGGAGATTGCACATTTATTCATTGTTCATACAGTGTAATATTTTCTCGGAGATAATATGTATTTTTTATACTTCATTTACATTTATTTTGATCTTCTCTTATGGTTAATTATTATTATAAATAAAGGATTATAGAGGATTCATCCCGGGGTCTTCTTTTAGTTGATTCTTTTTATTTTTTGTTTTGAGAGTTCGTCACCCATCCCTCATCTTATTAAACCTTGCATGATGATGGAAGAATAGATTTATATTTATCATCATCAAACAAGGTTCCCATTTTAATCTATCTAATTCTCTACCTATCCTTAGAGATGTCAATGGGTTAGGTTAGCTCATCGGGCATCCAGGCTTGGCCCGCTTAGACTGGTCTTAGGTTGGAGTTTCAGGCTTGAGGGTCGGCCTAGGGCTTAAAATTCTAGCCCACTTCTAAATAGGGTTGGGCTTGAACTAGATGTCTGAAAGCCCATTAGCCCGGCTTGGCTTGTTAGAGTTTGCAAAGGGCATTTTGGCCCGTTAGGATTTGCAAAGGACATTTCTGTAATTAATATATTTCACAAAGTTGGGGAAGGCAAATAGGAAGGTTTTAAATTGATTACATGTTATGTGGAGAATGGGTATGATTCCATTGCAAGGGCTCTTGATTCTTGCAACAAAAATATATACGTGCATACAATTGTATGCCTTTGTAGTTCCTGTTCAAATTAGTAATGGTGTTGATGACTTGGCTGCTTTGTTCAATAAAGTGCCTGAGTTTATATTGAACCAGTATCGATCCTTATTAAGATGACGACTCATATCCTATAAAAATACACATCATAGGCATTGATCTATCATATGATGCACACAGTTTTGGGCTCAGACTGAGCTTGTGTTGGCCCTATATAAACATCCCGAATTGGGCTCGAGCTGGACTATTTTGGCCCATTATGAGCCCGTGCTGAATTTGGGTTTATGTTGAACAATGAGAGCTAGGCTTAGACAGAGCTTGGCCTGGCCCTAACCCGAACCATTAACACCTCTACCTATCATAGATTTAAAAATTGTCATCTTTATTAACTGTTAACCTTTCATAAAATTGAATCAGCAGTCATGATACCATAATTAGAATTGTGAAACGCATACATATACAATGATATCAACTAGAAAATCACAAACTAGAAAAAAAATATAGATATAATAATGGCAACATACCTTGGGCCATGTCGAACCAACAATGCACAGTACTTCTCTAAGTGATCAAACTTGATAATGAACGGCTCTAACCATCATTCCCCTTTTCCCATTCGCTAAATGTGTCGACATCCTTGATTCACTTTCTTCCCAATTCGTGCTCTCAAGTGTGCAACAAATTAGTAACTCTACATATTTTTAGCTTAATTGGAAAGTGCCAAGAGTTTCTTTTTTACAGCTTGGATTCTCTCTCTTATTATTGAAATCAAGTCCCACATGCACTTCCTTTTAATGCACTGGTTAGCTCGCTATAACGTGAGTTTCCTTTTGTGATTAGGCTTTGAAACGTAAAGCTAATTAGAATGTGCTTTTCCGACGGATAATGAGAGAAGGTTGTTTTAGTGAGATCTCTCTATTTTTCTTTTATTCTCTTATTGTTTATCCACTCCTGCGTGAGTGAAGAAGGTTGTAACGTTCTACTTCATAGTGGATTGTTGATCTGGATGAGGTCCCGTGGTTTTTACCTCTTTGAAGGTTTTCCACGTAAAAATATCTTGTGTGGTATGGTTTATGCTTTGATTTATTTCATTGCTTTATCATCCCATAATTCTAGTTTGATTTGGGAGGCTAGATCCTAAACTTTTGTGCAAAGGCCCCCAACAAAGTGGTATCAAAGCTAAGTTCATTGAACGGAGTAGAATCGGTTTTGAATTATAGAATGTGGCTCATCCAGGATGATCAGCCTCAATGGTTCTAACTGGACCATATGGAAGGCTAAGATGGAAGACTTGCTTTATTGCAAGGACTTATATTCTCCAATTTTAGGCATATCAGCAAAATCCAAGGATATGTCTGATGATAATTGGAAGAAGTTGGACCGGAAGGCGGTGGGGTTTATTAGACAATGGTTGGACGATTTCGTATTCCAATGTCTCTACAGAGACCTCAGTCACTAATCTATGGCTAAAATTACAAGGGTTGTATGAGAGGAAGACAGCCGGCAATAAGATTTTATTGATACGACGACTTGTGAATTTCAAGTTCAAAGATAGCGGTTCTGTGGCCGAGCACATGAATGAGGTCAGCAATATATTGAACCAGCTCTTCGCTATGAAGATGGTCCTGGATGATGAATTATAGGCTTTGCTATTGCTTAGCTCATTGCTTGATAGCTGGGAGACATTGGTGGTATCTCTAAGTAACTCCGCACCAGATGGAAAGGTATCCGTAGAACAGGTAACTAGCTGTCTCTTCAATGAGAAGACAAGGAGGAAGACTCAGGGGTCTACTCAACAAAAGGCCCTTGTGACACAGGAATGGGGAAGAGGAAAGAACAGGAAGAGTGGGAAGGCTCGAGATAAATCAAGAGACAAGTCAAGTACCAAGAAGGATGTTCAATGCTGAAATTGTGGCAAGAATGGCCACTATAAGCATGAATGTTGTAAGAATAAGACCGATAAGAAAGGAAAAGGAAAGGAGAAGGAAGATTAATCAGATTCCACTGTGGTCACTTCAGATGACGACGTTGTAGTTATTCTTTCAGTAGATCATGATATTTGTCTCATGGCTACAAGTCAGGACACCGACTGGGTGATTGACTCAGGAGGCTCTTTTCATGCAACTCCGTACAGGGACTTCTTCACAAGCTACAAGTCAGATGACTATGGGATCGTGAAGATGGAAAATTCTAGCGTATCGAAGATCGTATGGGCCGGTGATATTTGTGTGAAGACCAATGTGGGCTGCACATTAGTTTTCAGGGATGTGAGGCACATTCCAGACCTTCACCTCAACTTGATGTCGATGGGAAGGTTGGGTGATGATGGTTTTGAAACCGATTTACTGGTGAGCCCTGGAAGCTCATCAAGGGTTCGTTAATCGCAGCCAGAGAAAATAAGTGTTATACCCTTTACAAGGCAAGTGTCAGTGTGTACAAGGGTAGGCTGAACGCAGCGAAAGATTCAGCTATTGATATGTGGCACAGGCGTCTAGGCCACATGAGTGAAAAGGGGCTTCAGCTACTAGCGAGGAAGCGGCTCCTTCCAGATATGACAGGTATACCTCTGAAAACATGTATTAATTGTTTATCAGGGAAACAGCATAGAGTTTCATTTGTTAAAACTATTTCTCATGTTAATAAAGTTCATGCATTAGATTTGGTTTATTCTGATGTTTCTGTTCCTATGAGGACAAAAACCTTGGGTGAGGCATTGTATTTTGTCACTTTTATAGATGATGCATATATGAGGGTTTGGGTTTATGCTTTGAAATCCAAGGACGAGGTCTTTGGTGTGTTTAAATTGTTTTATGCTATGGTTAAGAGAGACAAATAGATCATTGAAGTGCATCCGCACTGACAATGGTGGTGAATACATTAGCCACTTTCATGAGTATTGTAAGTCCCTGGGTATATGGCATGAACAGACAGTTCCCTAGACCCCCTAGCATAATTGTAAGGCCCATATCATAGTCCGTACCGTTCCGTAGGCTTCCGTAGTCCTCTCAGTCGAATTTTGACAACCCTCGACCTATATCTGATGTTTGCGCGCGATCCTAAGCCGAGTCTACTCGACTCAAAACTTGTACCCAGCGACTGTGTCATCGCCGCAGTTCCAATGCCGTGACTCGCGTACCAATTCGATACTCGAGCTAGGAGATGTGGGCCCACGTTCATTCTGAAGAAACACCATACGTTGCAAATTTTGAGAGAATCTCTATAACATGTCCCATCAATCAAGTCAAGTACACCCTCCTTACCCAATGCCACCTCACCCCATCACAAGTACAAGCAACCATTACCTCTTTTTCCCTAAGTCAACTCTCCTCTCCCTACCTATCCCACTTTTACCAAAAATTCAAACAAACCCATGTTTTCCCATCCCCTTTCCTTACAACACCCATACCATTCATCCCTTTCATCCATCACTTCTCTCCCTCCCTCTCATTTCTATCTTCACTCCCCAACTCTCAAGAGAAATATCCAATGTCCTAGCTCCCAAGCTTTCCCAAAAACTAAGTGTGGCCCACTTTCCCACTCTCTCATCTCCCATCTCAACCTTCCAATCTCCATCAACCTCCATCAAAATTTAAGGCAAGGAGTATAGGAGTCCAATGAGCTAAAGAAGGAGGCCATATGTGGGTGATCCACCATTGATCCTTATTTTTAGGGCCCACTTGTAGGTGAGACCCATTTTGATGTATGTGATGTAACCACGAGAGGCCCATAGTGGCTAGGTCCCTCCATCAACGTCTCTCTCTCTCTCTCTCTCTCTCTCTCTCTCTCTCTCTCTCTCTCTCTCTCTCTCTCTCTCTCTCTCTCTCTCTCTCTCTCTCTCTCTCTTTCCCTGATTGTATGGCCCATCTTGAAGTATGTATCACATCCATGTCGTCCATGCAGTGGGCCCACCTTGCTGGACTATCCAGCAGATGGAATTGCTGCCCGTCCGTCTGGACAGTCCCGGATGTAGGAAAACGCAAATGTTAGCTTGATCTTGAATGGGTGGGCCACACCACGTGGACCCACCTTGATGATTACATCATTCACACCATCCAGATCTCTGGTCAGTGGGACCCTTGACACCGTCCAGATGTCTAGATGGCTGGACGCTGGACTCCCCTCTTTTAAAAAAAGAAATAATAAATATATATATATATATGTGTGGGAGGTGGCCACCACGTGGGACCCACCCACTGTGGCAGCCGCTGGCTTGCTGGTACGAGGGGTGCAACCCACGCCATTCATCAATCTGGTGGGACCCACCATAGTGTATGTGTTTCATCTACACCGTCCATCTAGACGGTGCCATGTACGCCCCACCATGATGGATGTTTTCCATCCAAACCATCCACCCATCTGACATGCTCCTAGACCTCACCATGATGCATGTGTTGTATCCATACCGCCCATCCATCTGACGTGATGGGCCACGTATGTGGACCTCACTGATGTATGTGAACCATCCATCCTTTTAGCTAACTCGCCTAAGGCTTGAGACTAAAACTAAGACAGATTTAGTTATCAAGTGGACCACACTGCATAAACAGTGGGATTGAGCATCTACCATTGAAACCCCTTTTTGGGATTTAGAAATTTTGGACCAATATGATATTTGTTTTTCCTCTCAGTTCAGGTCTTTGTGACCTTATGAACTGACTGGATGAAGATAAACGTTATGGTGGGCCCTCTAAATTTTAACAGTGGAAATCCTTATCACCACTGTTGTTTGTGGTATGCTCCAGATGATCTTTTGATATGATTCATTTGTTTGGATAATGCTCTAAAAATGATCTTTATAGATGGATGAATGGTGTAGTTGTTGTGGCCCATTTGAATTGGCTAATTTGATTCGACCCATTGATTTGGCCCATTTGACTCGGCCCATTGATCTGGCCCATTTAAATCGGCCCATTCAACACGGCCCATTCGACTAGCCCATTTGATTTGGCCCATTTGAATCAGCCCATTTGATTCGGCCCATTTGATTCGGCCCATTGGTTCGGCCCATTTGAATCGACCCATTTGATTCATCCCATTAATTCAGCCCATTCGACTTGGCCCATTTGATTCGGCCCGATGTTTTATATATATATATATATTGGCCCATGAGTGAAACCAATGTGATGCATATATGCCCCATAAGCGAGGCCCATGATGATGTATATTAGGCCCTTGTATGAGGCCGTGGGCCCATTATACAATTGGCCCTATGAGCACCATTCCTCAGGAGCAATGTTGGTTAAAGGTCCACATTGATGGCAATGATGGTTGAACGTCCACATTGTGACCTTCCCTTAGGCCTAGTTAGGCCCACTCTCATCATTCTCTAGTAGGTTAACCTAAATGCTTGGGCCTCAATGATTTTAATTGATCCATCATCAGCCGTCTATCTATGGACCCCGCCTTGTGTTGAGGTTGATTATCGATGCCGATTATCAGTGCCGATTGCCGATATCGGCTACCGTTACCGATTATAAGTTTGTGATAGCATAGCATTATGATACATGCCCATACGCATCATCTGTATGTTTGTTATGTGATGTGATTGGCCATTGCATATACCATAGCATAGGCGGTTTATGGGACTCCTTGATAGGCGGAGTAATTCCACATGAGCGCACGGTATACGCAAGATTGATGCATGATTGGACTGTGTGATTCATGCACCTTGCATTTGTGTGATTATGATTACTGTATGCCCTAGTGACATCAGGGCTATAGCCTCCACATACACATCGTGGGTGACCGAATTGGATACCGAAAATATTGTTTCTAGCATCGGGGTGTTATAGATGTCCATGGGTGAAAATTCTTAAACCCGATGATACCAGAGGATGACTCCAACGTCGAGACCGAGTGGATACATGAGCACACGAGAGCCGAATACCAAGAGGCCGTGTCTCCCACTGTGTCGTGGTCGGTTGGAAAGGAGTGTGGCCTTACCTGCCCGAGGTAAGGGGCATTACTAGGCTGAGTATAACCAGCTCGTGAATGAGTCCGCTATCGACGTGCCAGATAGGTATTGGCAAACTATTGGCCAGGCGGATAGCGAGGTTTTTCTTACGCTCACTTAGACTGTGTGCCTGGGAAAGGGGCAGTGTCATTTGGAGTGTACTAAATCCCGGTGATTTTTCAAAGTGAGAACTATACTGATACTGATGCTCTAGTGATGAGCTGCAGTGACATGTGGATTCGGATGAGGATTGGTATGCTTGAGTTGCATCTCGTATCACATGGCCTTAGCATGGCCAGTATCATTCTTGCCTTGCATCACATGGTCTTAATAGGGCTAATAGTATTCATGTCTTGCATTGCATAGCCTTGTTACGGCTGATTGTATTCATGATCTTACCAGTACATTCTGCATTCTCCGACATTGCATTCTGAGCAAGCTTATATTGCGCACACACTCTCACCATCCTCTAAGCTTTTCATAAGCTTATGCACGATTGATGCGTGCAGGTGATGCTAGGACGTCGCAACAGCATTGAGATCGGAGCCTACAATGGACTTCCGGAGCTTTTTTATTTTCGATATTATATTTCCTTTTGCGCACTGTACCTATTGTATCTTAAAAGTTTTTTCATCATAGTGGATTTATATGATGTTGTTGGTTGTTGTTTGTGGTTATGCTTTTTACGAATCAAAATTATGTTTGAAATCCTCCTTATAGAATCCCAGTATCAGAACCTAGTGTATGGGTGACTGGAGCCGAGAATGGGGCACTACGGAGGCTGTCGGCGCCGGATTCGGCGATCGAAAATTTTGTGAGCCCAGTTTTCGAGTTTGGGGCATGACAGAAGTTGGTATTAATGCATAACTTAGGAACAACTCGACTCGAAACTTGTACCTTATCGATCACGCCGTCGCCACGGTTCCAACGCTGTGACTCACACATCGATCCGATACCCAAGCCAGGAGATGTGGGGCCGTGTTCATTCCGAAGAAACACCGAATGTTGCAAATTTTGATAAAATCTCTACAAAACGTCCCATCAATCAAGTCAAGTACACCCTCCTTACCCAATGCCACCTCACCCCATCACAAGTACAAGCAATCATTACCTCTTTTTCCCCAAGTCAACTCTCCTCTCCCTACCCATCCCACTTTTACCAAAAATTCAAACAAACCCATGCTTTCCCATCCCCCTTTCCTTACAACACCCATTTCATCCATCTGTTTCATCCATCACTCCTCTCCCTCCCTCTCATTTCTATCTTCACTCCCCAACTCTCAAGAAAAATATCCAACGTCCAAGCTCCCCAAGCTTTCCCAAAAAACTAAGTGTGGCCCACTTTCCCACTCTCTCATCTCCCATCTCAACCTTCCAATCTCCATCAACCTCCATCAAAATTTAAGGCACGGAGCATAGGAGTCCAAGGAGCTAAAGAAGGAGGCCACATGTGGGTGATCCACCATTGATACTTATTTTTAGGGCCCACTTGTAGGTGAGACCCATTTTGATGTATGTGATGTAACCAAAAGGGGCCCATAATGGCGGTCTCTCTCTCTCTCTCTCTCTCTCTCTCTCTCTCTCTCTCTCTCTCTCTCTCTCTCTCTCTCTCTCTCTCTCTTTCGCTGATTGTATGACCCATCTTGAAGTATGTATCACATCCATGTCGTCCATGCAGTGGGCCACCTTGCTGGACTATCCAGAAAATGGGATTGCTGCCCGTCCGTCTGGACAGGCCTGGATGTAAGAAAATGCAAATGTCAGCTTGATCTTGAATGGGTGGGCCATACCACATGGACCCACCTTAATGATTACATCATCCACACCGTCTAGATCTCTGGATGGTGGGATCCTTGACACCGTCCAAATGTCCAGATGGCTGGACGCTGGACTCCCCTTAAAAAAAAATAATAATAAATAATAATATATAAATATATATATATGTGTGTGTGGAAGGTGGCCACCACGTGGGACCCACCCACCGTGGCAGCCGCTGGCTTACTGGTACGAGGCATGCAACCCACGTCGTTCATCTATCTGGTGGGACCCACCATAGTGTATGTGTTTCATCTGCACCGTCCATCTAGACGGTGCCACGTACGCCCCACCATGATGAATGTTTTCCATCCAAACCATCCACCCATCTGACATGCTCCTGGACCCCACCGTGATGCATGTGTTGTATCCATACCGCCCATCCATCTGACGTGATGGGCCACGTATATGGACCCCACTGATGTATGTGAACCGTCCATCCTTTTGGCTAACTCGCCTAAGGCTTGAGACTAAAAATAAGACAGATCTAGTTATCAAGTGGACCACACTGCATAAACAGTGGGATTGAGCGTCTACCATTGAAACCCCTTTTTGGGTTATAGAAATTTTAGACCAATATGATATTTGTTTTTCCTCTCAGTTTAGGTCTTTGTGACCTTGTGAACTGAATGGATGGAAGATAAACGCTATGGTGGGCCCTCTAAATTTTAACAGTGGAAATCCTTATCACCACTGTTGTTTGTGGTATGGTCCAGATGATCTTTTGATATGATTCATTTATTTAGATAATGCTCTAAAAATGGTCTCTATAGATGGATGAATGGTGTAGTTGTTGTGGCCCATTTGAAACAGTCCATTTGATTTGGCCCATTTGATTCGGCCCATTTGAATCGACCCATTCGACTCAGCCCATTTAATTCGGCCCATTTGAATCGACCCACTCGATTCGGCCCATTTGAATCAACCCGTTTGATTCGGCCCGTTTGAATCAACCCATTTAATTCGGCCCATTGGTTCGGCCCATTTAAATCAGCCCATTCAACACGGCCCATTCAACTTGGCCCATTTGATTTAACCCATTTGATACGGCCCGATGTTATATATATTGGCCCATGAGTGAAGCCCAATGTGATGCATATATACCCCATAAGCAAGGCCCATGATGATGTATATTAGGCCCTTGTATGAGGCCGTGGGCCCATTATATGATTGGCCCTATGAGCATCATTCCTCGGGAGCAATGTTGGTTAAAGGTCCACATTGATAGGCAATGATGGTTGGACGTCCACATTGTGACCTTCCCTTAGGCCTTATTAGGCTCATTCTCATCATTCTCTAGTAGGTTAACCCAAATGCTTGGGCCCTATTAATTTTAATTGATCCATCATCAGTCGTCCATCTATGGACCCCGCCTTACGTCGAGGTTGATTATTGATACCGATTATTGGTGTCAATTACCGATAATGGCTACCATTGCCGATTATGAGTATGTGACAGCATAACAGTATGACACATGCCCATACGCATCATCTGTATGTTTATTATATGATGTGATTGGCCATTGCATATGCTATAGCGTAGGCGGTTTATTGGACTCCCTGATAGGCGGAGTGATTCCACATGAGCGCACAATATACGCAAGATTGATGCATGATTAGACTTTCTGATTCATGCACCTTGCATTTGTGTAATTGTGATTAATGTATGCCCTAGCGACATCAGGGCCGTAACCTCCACAAACACATCGTGAGTGGCCGGATTGGATACCGAAATTACTGTTTGGTGCCACAAATGTCCCTGGGTGAAAATCCCTAACTCCGATGGTACTAGAGGATAACTCTAACGTCGAGACCGAGTGGATACATGAGCGCACGAGGGCCGAATACCAGGAGGTCGTGTCTCTCACTGTGTCATGGTCGGTTGGAAAGGGGTGTGGCCTTACTTGCCCGAGGGTAAGGGTCATTGCTAGGCTGAGTATTACCTGCTCGTGAATGAGTCCGCTATCGATGTGTTAGATAGGTATTGGTAGACTATTGGTCAGGCGGATAGTAAGGTTTCTTACAGTCACTTGGACTGTGCACCTGGAAAAGGGGTAGTGCCATTTGGAGTGTACTAAACCCTGGTGATTATCCAGAGTGAGAACTATACTGATATTGATGCTCTAGTGATGAGTTGCGGTGACATGTGGATTCTGATGAGGATTAGTATGCTTGAGTTGCATCTCGCATCGCATGGCCTTAGCATGGCCGGTATCATTCTTGCCTTGCATCACATGGTCTTGATAGGGCCAATAGTATTCATGTCTTGCATCGCATAGCCTTGTTACGGCTGATTATATTCATGGTCTTACTAGTACATTCTGCATTCTCCGACATTGCATTCTGAGCACGCTTATATTGTACACACACTCTCACCATCCTCTAAGTTTTCCATAAGATTATGTACAATTGATGTGTGCAGGTGACGTTAGGACACCGCAACAGCATTGAGATTGGAGCGTGTAGTGGACTTTTGGAGCTTTTTTATTTTCAATATTGTATTTTCTTTTGCGCACTGTACATATTGTATCTTAAAAGTTTTTTATCATAGTGGATTTATGATGATGTTGTTGGTTGTTGTTTGTGGTTATGCTTTTTACAAATCAAAATTATGTTTGAAATCCTCCTTATAGAATCCCAGTATCAGAACCTAGTGTATGGGTACCGGGAGCCGAGAATGAGGTACTACGGAGGTGCATGTTATAGGTTAAGGTTTAGGTTTAGGTTATAAGCTATAGGTTTAGGGAATTGAGAATAGGTTAAGGTTTAGGTTTAGGAAATCGGGTTCGGGTTCGGGTTCGGGTTCGGGATCGGGTTTAGGTTTGGTTTTCAAGTTCAGGTTTAGATTTAGGTTAGGGAGTTGAGATTAGGATTAGGTGTAGGTTTAGGTTAGGGAGTTGAGATTAGGATTAGGTGTAGGTTTAGGTTTAGGGATTTGAGATTACATTTAGGTTTTAGGTTTAGGTTTAGGTTTTAGGTTATAGGTTTAGGTTTAGGTTTAGGTTAAGGTTTAGGTTTAGGTTTAGGTTATAAGCTATAGGTTTAGGGAATTGAGAATAGGTTAAGGTTTAGGTTTAGGAAATCGGGTTCGAGTTCGGGATCGGAGTTTAGGCTTGAGTTTTCAAGTTTAGGTTTAGGTTAGAGAGTTGAGATTAGGATTAGGTGTAGGTTTAGGTTTAGGGATTTGAGAATACATTTAGGTTTTAGGTTTAGGTTTAGGTTATAGGTTATAGGTTTAGGTTTAGGTTAAGGTTTAGGTTTAGGTTTAGGTTTATGGAATTGAGAATAGGTTAAGGGTTTAGGTTTAGGAAATCGGGTTCGGGTTCGGGATCGGGTTTAGGTTTGGGTTTTCAAGTTTATGTTTAGGTTTAGGTTTAGGTTAGGGTGTTGAGATTAGAATTAGGTGTAGGTTTAGGTTTAGGGATTTGAGAATACATTTAGGTTTTAGGTTTAGGTTATAGGTTTAGGTTTAGGTTTAGGTATAGGTTAAGGTTAAGGTTTAGGTTTAGGTTTAGGTTTAGGTTATAAGCTATAGGTTTAGGGAATTGAGAATAGGTTAAGGTTTAGGTTTAGGAAATCAAGTTCGGGTTCGGGATCGGAGTTTAGGTTTGGGTTTTCAAGTTTAGGTTTAGGTTTAGGTTAGGGAGTTGAGACTAGGATTAGGTGTAGGTTTATTTTTAGGGATTTAAGAATACATTTAGGTTTTAGGTTTAGGTTTAGGTTTAGGTTTTAGGTTATAGGTTAAGGTTTTAGGTTATAGGTTAAGGTTTAGGTTTGAGGTTTAGGTTAAGGTTAGGTTATAGGTTATAAGTTTAGGTTATAGGTTATAGGTTAAGGTTTTAGGTCATAGGTTTTGGTTTAGGTTAAGGTTATAGGTTTAGGTTTAGGTTTAGGTTAAGGTTTAGGTTTAGGTTAAAAGCTATAGGTTTAGGGAATTGAGAATAGGCTAAGATTTAGGTTTAGGAAATCGGGTTCAGGTTCGGGATCGGGTTTAGGTTTGGGTTTTCAAGTTTAGGTTTAGGTTTAGGTTAGGGAGTTGAGATTAGGATTAGGTGTAGGTTTAAGTTTAGAGATTTGAGAATACATTTAGGTTTTAGGTTTAGGTTTAGGTTTTAGGTTATAGGTTAAGGTTCACTACACCAAAAACGTTGTTCTAGTACGGCAGAAACTTTGGTTCAGAAACGGCTTTGAGCCATTTTTGGTTGGAAACAGTTCTCTACCGTACTCAATTCAAGGTTACTTATTTTGTTATTTCCACTGTTTTATTGGTGTGTCCCAATTGAGTATTGGATCTTATTAGTTCTTATTATGTTGCTTTATTATTTTATTTTAAAACATATGGATGGAATGGATTCAGTTAGGTACCTCTCAGTGAACCTTACAAGGCCCAAGAGGTACAATGATAGATATGTACCGCAGACTACCGATTGATTTAACATATTTTCTTACGCTAGAAGCCCTAAAACTTCATTTTGCAAACCGCTGTCTCCCTCTCTCAATCTCCTCGCTCTCTCTCTCCCGATCTCAACCCTCTTTCTCGATCTCCATCTCACTCTCCCTCTCCCTCGATTTCCCTCTCCCTTTTCCGATCTCGACCCTCTCTCTCTCCTTCAATCTCCCTCTCCCTCGATCTCCCTTGATTTCCCTCTCCCTCTTCTGATCTCAACTCTCTCTCTCTCTCTCTCTCGATCTCCCTCTCCCTCGATCTCCCTCTCACTCTCCGAAGGAAATGCTGGTCCATCACAGTGCCGGATCGGGAGATTTGTCAGGTTTCGGTGTGTGGCTGCGCTCATCCTCAGCGTCGCCATCTTGCTGTCGGCGATCTTCTGGCTGCCACCGTTCTCAAGAGCCGACTGGGGGCGTCTGAGCCTTGAAGAAGGTGAGTATTGATGGTGTTACAGCCAGATGCTTTTCATTTTTCTGACCTTTCTTTGGCCCATATCAATTATCTAAAACTGTCGTGGTTCTCAGAATCTGAGAATGGTTCTTACGAATCAAGGGGACCAAGCGATGTGGGTACATGCCTAAACATTATGTAACTATATTTCATGGTTTGGCTTTGGCATCTTATTCAGTCGATTTTATTTTAGTTGCACTGTCGCTAAGTTCATGTATTTGATCATATTGATGTTTCTGTTAAGCTTCCTATCCATGATTTTCAGATTTAGGTGGACACAGAACCATGATCATGTGTATCAACTACCACCAAAAATCAAATGTATAAACCATCTGCTCTCTACCTGCACACATCCCATCTCTCTGTCATGCTGAAGTGGCACATTTAGCATGTTGGTGTTTGACTGTACTGTTTGAAAAGCTTTTCTTCACAATGCAACCCAACCCACCTTGAAAAGCTTTTCTTCACAATGCAACCCAACCCACTGATCGAGAATTTTGTGAGCCTGGTTTTCGAGTTTGGGGCGTGACAATAATGGTGTGGCTGAGCGAATGAATCGCACCATTGTAGGCAGAATCAGATGCATGTTATCCCATGCGAAATTGCCTAAGACGTTCTGGGGAGAAGTAATGCACACGGCAGGGCATTTGATAAACAGGTCTCCATCAGCCCCGTTAAATGGAATACTTGAGAAGGTGTGGACTAGACAGGATCCATTATATAGTCATCTCAGGGTGTTTGGATGCAGCGCATCCGTTCACATACCAAAGGACAATAGGTCCAAGCTCGATATGAAGATCAGGCAGTGTGTGTTCTTGGGGTATGGTGATGAAAAGTTCAGTTACAAATTGTGGGATCCAACCGAGAAGAAGCTCGTCAGGAGCAGAGATGTGGTTTTCTTTGAAGATCAGTGTATAGAAGATATTGGTAAGCCAGAGAAGAACCAGCCTAGTTCAGGTGAACTAGAGGACATGGATCCAATTATTCCTTTAATGGTGCCTGATGACGGGGGAGTAAAGCAAGGTGTAGAGGACGAGGGAGTTCCTATAGAAGATGGACTGGGGGAGCAACCACCACTTGATCCACCTGTTGAGCCACAGGTGAGGAGGTCATCTAGGGATAGACAGCTATCCAAGAGGTACTCGGCGCATGAGTACATTATGCTGACTGATGGAGGAG
The DNA here is from genome assembly GCA_030180095.1 of Magnolia changhungtana. Classification (NCBI taxonomy): domain Eukaryota; kingdom Viridiplantae; phylum Streptophyta; class Magnoliopsida; order Magnoliales; family Magnoliaceae; genus Magnolia; species Magnolia changhungtana. Next base: position 1,578,326 of record JASAUF010000647.1, on the reverse strand, counting down.
AGCCAGAAGATTATTCTGAGGCCCTAGCAGACGAGCATAAGGGGGAGTGGTTAAAAGCTATGCAAGAGGAGATGAAATTCTTGCATAAAAACCACACCTATGATATGGTGAAATTGTCTAAGCGTAAGAAAGCTTTGAGTAATAAGTGGGTATTCAGAAAGAAGGTTGAGCAGAAGAATTCACAAACGAGGTTCAAGGCCAGACTTCTGGTGAAAGGGTTTGGTTAGAGGAAAGGCATAGACTTCGAGGAGATATTCTCACCTGTGGTGAAGATGACATCCATACAGGTGTTGCTTGGGTTGGCGGCTAGCATGGATCTTGAGATAAAGCAGTTAGATGTTAAAATTGTCTTTCTCCATGGTGACCTGGAAGAAGAGATCTACATGCACCAACCAGAGGGGTTCGAAGTCAAGGGCAAGGATCATATAGTGTGTAGGCTAAGGAAGAGTTTGTGTGGGCTGAAACAAGCTCCACGGTAATGGTACAAGAAGTTTGACTCATTTATGTTGGAGCATTGGTATGACAGAATGGAGTCAGACCACTGTATGTTCACGCACAAGTTCTCAGATGGTGATTTCTTAGTTCTGTTGTTATACGTTGATGACATGTTTATCATAGGAAAAGATGTCAAGAAGATCGATAGGTTGAAATAGGAGTTGGGCAAGTCATTTGCGATGAAAGACTTGGGCCCGGCTAAACAGATCCTAGGAATGGAGATAACCTGTGACAGAAGTAGCAGGAAGCTTTGGCAGTCACAAGAGCGGTATATTAAGAAAGTCCTAGAGCGGTTCAATATGAATACATTGAAGCCGGTCAATATCCACTGGATGGTCACTTCAGATTGAGCAACAGGTAGTGTCCCAAGACGAAGGCAGAGGTGGATGAGATGCAGAAGATACCCTACGCGTCGGTGGTAGGAAGTTCAATGTATGTTATGGTGTGTACGCACCCAGATATAGCATATGCGGTTGGGGTTGTTAGCCGGTATCTTGCCAATCCTGGCAAAGAACATTAGGCAGCGGTGAAATGGATATTACGGTATCTAAGATGCTCATCCAGGTTAAGCCTATGCTATGGTGACGAAAAACCTGTGTTAGAGGGCTACACAAATGCAGATATGGCAGGTGACATAGACTCCAGGAAGTCTATATCAGGGTTCATGTTCATGTTTGTAGGGGGAGCGGTCTCTTAGCAGAGCAAGTTACAGAAGGTCGTAGCATTGTCAACGACAGAGGCTGAGTACATTGTAGTCACAGAGGCATGTAAAGAGATGTTTTGGATGAAAAGGTTCCTACAGGAACTTAGCTTGAAGCAGGAGGAGCATGTGGTCTATTACGATAGTTAAAGTGCTAAACACTTGAGCAAGAATCTAAGTCAGCACTCCAAGTCGAAGCACATAGAGATTCGGTATCACTGGATCAGGGATACTTTGGAACAGAAGGTGTTACAACTTGAGAAAGTCCACACGAACGATAATGGGTCAGACATGATGACCAAGGCTTTACTCAAGGGCGAGTTTGAGGTTTGTAGAAACCAAGCTTGCTTGAAGAAGGTGAATCCCTCTTGGGTCGGAAAGGGGGAGATTTGATGGGATTTTCTCCCAGGCTTGACCGGTCGAGAGTGGTGCTCGACCAGTCGAGCCATGGCTCGACTCAAAGTCCAGCGACTTTGGGTTTATTTTTTCCGCGGTGCTCGACCAATCGAGGGAGGTGCTCGACCGGTCGAGGACTTTGCTCAACCAGTCGAGCTTACGTAAATTTTAGTCCGGATCTTATGCGGACTGTGAAAATTTGAGGCGGTTTTCGCTATAATGCGGAAGGAAGTTGCCTAAACTATAAATAGAGGTGCCTAGGGCTTTTCTAGATACAAGAGGGTTTTCTAAAGCTTTGCAAGGGTTTGTTAAAAGGTTTAGGGCTATGAAAGGTGTGAGAGAGAGAGAAAGAGAGAGAGAGAGAGAGAGAGAGAGAGAGAGAGAGAAGAAGCTTGTGGAAGGGAGGTTATGCTCGTAGAGGTGATCTACTGTGCACTCGACATCTCAGCGCTTATACGTCCTCGTGATCGGTGAGATCTCTCTATTTTTCTTTTATTCTCTTATTGTTTATCCACTCCTGCATGAGTGAATAAGGTTGTAATATTCTACTTCATAGTGGATTGTTGATCTGGACGAGGTCCCGTAGTTTTTACCTCTTGGAGGGTTTTCCATGTAAAAATCTCTTGTGTGGTGTGGTCTATGCTTTGATTTATTTCATTGCTTTATTATCGCATAATTCTGGTTTGATTTGGGGGGCTAGATCCTAAGGTTTTGTGTAAAGGCCCCCAATAACCCATTCATAGTCTCTGTGGTGCTTTTAGTTTCCTTTTTCATATGATGCTCCACAAAAGCAAATTAGCTAACATGACTGTTGTTCTTTCCCACTGGCCTTAGATGCATTTCAGCCATTGAATATGTCATCCAACTTAAGCTCTTTTTGGGACTTCTAATTAGAGTTTGTACAATCACCAATTCATTGTACTTTAGTACCACAAGAAGAATTTGTGATTCAAATCCCAGCCACCAGAAGTATTAAGGCCCAAAAAAGGTAACCATTCAAATCCCAACCACCAAAAGTGTTGCTGGATCCTTAAGAAAACACTAAATGTGCCAATGATTCACATCCCAGAAGTTCTCAAAAGTATAAGCCACCCCTCCCACAGCTCTTGAACTCATCAGCAAGTTGGGCATGTGTGATATACAAGCTTTAAGAAAAATATTAAAGTATACAATCTTCAATGCACATAGTATTAAGTGTGAGAATACAAATATATATTCAATAGTCATGTGGTGCTCTATATATTTTAGATTTCAATATTTCTTATTTGGACCATGTATCTGTATACATAGAGGATTATAGAAAATGAGAAGAATCACTCGACCCTGGTTAAATAGTGAACCCCACTTTATAGACGACTTGAATCTTATACACTTGTTCCATTGTGGTACCGTACAGGATTTGTGGGTGGCCTAAGCTAGACAAAATGAATATTTTGAATAGTCCCAGTTCAAACAATTCAAAATCCCGGCCCAAACTTGTTGGAGTTCCAATTTTTATCTTACACCACTGTGATGTAGTCCTGAGCCACAACAAACTTAGATTAATTCTAGGTATTAGAAATTCGGATCCAACATGCGCGCTTTCTATAAACACATTCAACGAAGATAGAACAATCAATAAAGCAATTATACAAAACATAATATATTTAACATGGAAAAACCCTTTCGAAAAAAAAATCATGACACAAGGTGATAGAAATCCACTATAATCAAAAGCCTTAAAGTTTACACCACTCACCTTCTTCAATTACAGACAAAACCCAATCTCCTCTTGCGATGTGCACTTAGAAAAATTGTAGCCCCTTGAGAAAATTCCTTCCCAAGCCCTTATAAGTGTCTAGAACTCTCTCACCTTGCAAAACCATTTCCCTTGAAGAAAAAACACTCGTAATTACAAAGCTCTAATCGTATTAGGCCTTAAATACCCCAATTTGTGCTAATATGTGAAAACCATCTGTCAAACCAAATGGGACCTTCGGTCAGACCGAAACAAACCGACTCACATATATCGATTGAACCAAAAACTTACAAATCTTCATAGCTTGCAAACTGAGATTCTCCCGCTAGTTCAATTGGACTGATGGGATACCGGTCAAACCAATAGTGGCCTTCTCTACACTCTCAGATTGGCAGAATCCAAGGCATCCCACACAACAATCTCCACCTTAACTTGCATTATGTCAAATCATCGTGAAGATCTCCCATGCAACCTCCGCCTTAAGCATAGACCGCTCCATTCATTCTTCACCTATAATGCAGTTCCATTCACATCCATGTGCAGTGGTGCTCAATCTCATCAATGGTTGGAGAAATTAATCAAGCCCTGACAATACTTGAACTTTTTATGTGGTCACTGACTTTATCAACATGTTTGCAGCATTCTCGTATGTATGAATTTTCTGAAACAAAAATCTCTCCTTAAGTAATGAGTTCCCGTATCTTATGGAACCTTACGTCATTATACTTGGTTCTTGTGTGATACACCTGATTTATCGCTATATAGATAATACTCTAACTATCGGAATACAACCGAATCACATCCTGCTTCAACCTGAATTCTCCTATCAGACCTTTCAACTATAATGCCTCCTTTAATACCTATGTCACAGCCATATATTCTGCCTCAATTGTAAACAAACTATTGTAGGCCTCAAACAGTCCTGGGGTTCACTAATTGGTTACTGTAGCATTGATCTCCAACATATTGGCCCACCTACTAATATAAAAACATATCATATAGTAGACCTCATGTTGTTCAAATTGCCTGCCCAATCTAAATCCATGTAGCCTACAACTCTACCTGAAGCTCCATGTCCTCCAAACATGATCCCATTGTCAACTATGCCCTTGAGATACCTTATAATCCACTTAACATGATTCCAATGCTCCTTTCCTAAATTCATCATATATCTGTTAACCCTACTAACTGCCTATGAGATATCTAACCTCGTGCAAACTATTGTATACATGATACTTGCCACTGCACTTGCGTACGGCACCCATGACATGTCTAAAATCTCTTCTTTTGTACTTGAATGCGACCTAGCTAAAAACTTAAAGTGACCTGTTAAAGGCATGCTAACTGGAGTAGCACCTTTCATGTGAAACCTCTCTAGCATATTTTCCACATATCCCATCTAAGACAGCCACAATTTCCCAAGCTCTCTTTCTCTGTGAATCTCCATGTCTAGGATCTTCTTCGCAGCGCCCAAATCCTTCATATCAAATTCCTTGCGTAACAGAGACTTAAGAAAGAGTATCTCCTACTTGTCTTTTTGCACCAATCAGCATATCATCAACATAAAGCATAGTAAAATGTAAGACCCATCCTCGAGCACCATATAATAAATGCAGCAATCGTACTCACATCGATATACCCAATCTCCTCCATGTAGGAATCGAACCTCTTGAACCACTGCTTCAGCCCATACAATGACTTCTTTAGACTACACATGTGGCCTTCCTTACCAAGCTCCTTGAATCCTTTAAGTTGCCTCATGTAAATGACTTTTTCCAGGTTCCCATAAAGGAATATCGTCTTGAGCTGCTCCAATTCCAAATTGGATTCCATTACCAAGCCTGTAGTATTCTGATTGGTGTATGTTTCATGATTGGAGAGAAAAATTCATTATAATTTACTCATTCCCTTTGCAAGTACCTATTTGTTATAAGTCATGCCTTGAATTTTTTGTCATCTTTTTCTGTTAATGCTTCATTCTTCCTGAATACTCACTTGCTCCTTATATCCCTCTGACCTTTGAAAGTTTCATAAACTCTTATATCTGATTCCTGTGTAGAGATTCAATCTCCTCCGTCATAGCCGACATCCATTCATCGCCATCCTTTTCAGATTTTGCCTCTTAAAATGTGGAGGAATCTTCACTCCCTATGAACAATGCGAAAGAAACTATATCCTCGAACCCATATCGAACTGGGGCTCTAATAGTTATTTTCTCTCTATTCTTGGCTATACTTTCCTAAATATCCTGGTGATTGTTTCAGTTAGTTTCTTGCCCCTATTATATTTGACTTTCAGTAACCGGCTCAATAGTTAGCTCCACCTGTACTATAATTTCTCGGCCTCACCATGTTTTTTTTTACTTCTCTGTAGCATCATCAAAAATGACATATATGCTAATGACCACCTTCTATGAAACTGAATCCCAATGCTTGTGCTTCTTAACACCTTTCTCAACTCGATAAAGATGCACTTCCTAGATTTGAGATCCAACTTCGTCCCTTATCCACTCTGCACATGGGCGTATGTTGGATACTCGAAGATCATCATCCCTGAGTATTTGACATCCTTGCTTATCCAAACTTCCTTTATAAACTCAGAGTTTAGCGTTTTAGATGATGACTGATTTACAACATAGCATGTCATTCTAACTCCTTCTACATATAAGCTTTTGGCAGCCCTGCATGCAACTGTATACTTCTCACCCTCTCCAATAGAATTTTGTTTGTCCTCTCTTCCACCATGTTCTATTGTAGGGTCCCTGGAGTTGAGAATCACTTTATGGTGAAATTTTCCTTATAGAATTACATGAATCCCGACTCTCTATACTTTGTACCGTTATTTGACCTGAGACACTTAACCTATCTCTCGATTTGCTTTTCTATTTTCGCCTTCCATTCCTTAAATTTTGTGAACACCTCAGACTTGTGCTTTAAAAAGTAAACACAAACCTTCCTCAAGTAATCGTCTATGAAGATGATGAAGTATTGTTCTCTTCCCTTAAACGGAACTGTCATTGACCCCAGACAACGGACGCTGCTAGTATGTGTAGTAATCTTGAACATTACCTCACACTACTTCTCATAGATGCAATGCATACAAAAATCCACCTTGCACATTTTAACTCATTTCAATAGTTTTCATTTATGGAGTTCCATCATACCCCATCTTGCTCATATGCCCTAGCTGCATATGCTACAGATTAGTGTCATATATAAAGGATTCTACATGAGAGGTGGTAGTGACCTCACCTATATTCATGCTCCCAATGAACGTGTACAGATTTCCCATCTTATGTCCATTCATTAACACCATTGCATGTCCAGTGACCTTAATTACATCGCCAGATGCATTGAATGTGCAACCGTTCATATCTAAAATCCCCGAGGATATCAATTTTTTCTTCAGATCCAGAACATGCCTGACATTATATAAAGTCCTTATAACTCCATCGAAGATCCTTACCTTGATAGTCCATATTTTGATGGCCTTGCATGCTACATTATTTTCCATCAAAACATTTCTACCATCATAGGAATTATGGGAATTGAAACAAGTCATATCTGGGCACATATGATACAAACATCATGCATCGAGTATCCATGTATCGAAGAGATGACTCATACTTAAATAGACCGAGAGGAGGTCTCCTTCTGAGCTCTCTTCCACTATGCTAGCTGATTCACCTATATTCTTTTTACCCTTGCTTTCTAGGTCATCCTTCTATTTTTGGCAGTCTCTCTTGAAGTGTCCCTTTATGCCACAATAGAAGCATCCGTCCTTAACATTTGATTTTGATCTAGACTTTCTTCTTGTTAGATCGATATCACTGCACAAATCTCCCATGTCTCTAACTCCCTTTCGTAATCCCCTATGAGAGTCATCATCGCTTGACTTCTTCCTCATATCGTTGGAAACGAGAGCCGCAGTGATTTCTTCCAGCTTCACTATATTCTTCTCATATAACAAAGTAGTAATGAGATGGTCGTATGATGTGGGAAGTGATACTAGAAGTAGCACCGCTTTGTCTTCATCCTCAATCATCACTCCGAGCCTTAACAACTAGCTACATACCTTCATAAATAAGTTCGTGTACTCTAGGAGATCAAATATTTCCCTCATCTATAACCTGAAAAGTTGTTTCTTAATAAATAACTTATTAGTGAGGGAAATATTTAGTAATGAGATGGTCGTATGCTTGGACTTCGGTATATATGAATCTTCTAATTTCTTTCACATGTCCAAGGGAGATTCCTCATCCATAACATTGTACATGACTTCATCCGACAAACACATACGGATTGTGCTCATAGCCTTCTCTCCAAGTTTGCTTCAGTCATCATCTGACATCTTCTCCGATTTTGGTCTCCAACAACGCTTTGATAAACCCTTTTGATATTAGAATATCCTTAACCTTTCATTGTCATAAATTAAAATTATTCTTCCTATCGAATTTCTGTATATCAAACTTCGACCCTAACATCTTCGTTGAATTTCTGAACGTCCTTAAACTTGACGGTCTGACACCACTTAGTTAGAGTTCCAGCTCTTATCTCATACCACTAATGATGTAATCTCGAGCCACAACAAACTCGGATCAACCCTAGGTATTAGAAATCTGTATCTAATACCACTGTTAATCTATGCACTTTACAGAAGTACTTTCAATGAAGATTGAACAATTGATTAAACAATAATCAACAAAAGTAATCACACAAAATACAAGAATTTAACATAGAAAAATCCTTTCGAAAAAAAAAAACATGGCACAAAGTGACAGAAATTCACTATAATCAAATCCTTAGAGTTAATTTACACTACTCACCTTCTTTGATTACAAATAAAAAATAATCTTCCCTTGTGATGAGCACCTAGGAAAACCCTAGCCCCTTAAAAAAAATACCTTTCCAAGTCCTTATAATGTCCATAACCCTCTCACCTTGCAAAAATCTTGCCCTTGGATAGAAATCACTTGTAATTACAAAGTTCTAATCATATTATGCCTTAAATGCCATGATTTGTGCTAATATGTGAAATCCATCCGTTAGACTAAATGGGACCTTCACTTGGACTGAAACAAACCAACTCACGCATATCGGTGGAATTGAAAACTAGCAAAAACTAGCAAATCTTCACAGTGTGCAAACTGAAATTCTCCTAATAATTCAGTTAGACCAATGAAATATAAGTCGAACCAATAATGGCCTTCTTTGCACTCTCATATTGGCATAATCCAAGGCATCTCACACAACAAATCTAAACCTTGAATTGGACCATTGACAGCCCATGGCCAATTTTACGAGTGAAATGGATTGAGTTTTAGACATAGGTATTAAAATTTAAGAAAGTAAGACCCACCTAATGGACAGCTTAGATCTCACACGTGTGACATATTTGCATCAGATTAAAAATGTTTATAACACGAGCTCCACTGCGTAACTCTAAAAGATCATATCTAGCTGATAATTAGGTGAGCCACTCATGTAAATACATGTTGGACCATTAGTCAATTTCTATCAACTGTCCATTTGTTTTGAAAGAGCCTCATCAGCTTGAGGATCAAGTAATTCTTCTTATAATCTTGGCCTTCAAAATGAGTAGGATTACTGTAAGACATGATTAATGGACCCCAAGTTTTCAAAGTTTCTTTTTAGCCACAAATCAATGTGCCCTACGTAATCAAGAGTTTTTTTCCTTTATCATTTCTAACAAATTATATTTAGGTAAATCTAGGGATTGTACACTGTGAAGCCTTTACAATTCACAAACAGCCACATGCATGTTTCAATGGAACACGTGTGACAGATCTGAGCTTTCCACCTGGTTGGAAAGCTCTCCTTTTTCCACCTAAAAATTTAGGCTATTTGTATTCGTAGATGGGCCACAATGTTCAAAAAATTTCTGACCATCTATTTGTTTTATATGCTTTAGCCTAAAAAATACCTTGACTTGCTATTTAAAGATAGTAGTGTACCTGATGGAAAGCTCAAATTCCACACACGTGTATACTTTTGCATGTTGTTGGGGAGGGCTTCAACAAGCTTGTAATATTGTAGCAAACTTTCCAAAGTCTAAGAGGTTTGCTACATCACATCCCTACTGGGTTTGGCTCATGTGGCAATGATCTAAACCGTTTACAAGATATGCCCAAATGTGGATGGATAGTATACATAAAATCTTAAAGATTATTAGATTCTATCGGCAGCCTACAAAAGAGTTGTTAAAAAGGACGGCGATATTAAAAGGGAAAGAGCTAAACAATTAAGGAGTTAGAAATATTAAAATATGAAGACTTTCTAAACCGTTGATTGATATGTCTCACCGTGTGTAATTCTCACGTGCAAGATCACGTGCATTTTACAATTAAAATTTCGTGGCAAGGGAATGAGTAAGGAAGCGGATTGCGTCTTGCCCCGCCGATCTCAAGGCAGGAATGGGCAGATCTGTGTGGGAGGCCACCATGATGCATCTATTTATCCATGCCATCCATCTCTTTTCTCAGATCATTTCAGGTATGATCCCAAAAATGAGGTAGATCCAACGCTCAAGTGGACCATACCACTTTTTTTTGCTCATACCTGAAAATGATCTGAAAAAAGAGATGAACGGTGTGGATAAACAGATACATCATGGTGGACCCACACAAATCTGCCTAGGAATTCTCGGCTGAGCCGAGTAGGCGTAGGAGGCAGTCCGCATCCAATGGGTAGGGCTGTCAATGGCCCGAATCAGGTTGGGCAACATCAAGATTTTTAGTAGGCCATAGTCTAAAGAAAACCCCAACCCAGGTACATTAACAAGCAGTACACCAAAATCGTCATTTAGGAACGGTTTTAAACCGTTCCTAAATGAGGCGTCGCAAAAATTCAGGAACGGTTCAGAACCGTTTTGGGTGCCATTTCAAATTTTAGAGACGGAATTTTAAGAACGGTTTTAAACTGTTTTAATGCCAACGGTCATATTTGTGAACGGTGTTTTTTCTTATTTCGAAATGGTTTTAAACCAAAAAACCTGCTGCATAAAATAAAATAAATTAAATTAAATTAAATAAATAAAAGAAACAAATATATTTACGCCATATTCATTTAAGAATCAAAAGATAGTAAAAACAACCATGATGTAATTTGAAACATTATTTATCTAACTTGCAAACCTGACCGTAAAAACTAAAATCTGCAATGGAAGACTTCAAAATAAAAAGACAATTCAATGAAAGTCTGTCAAGCAAATGAAGAGCTCTACAATGTGATGGCCTTTTATGTACCTGACTAACAAGCAAGAAGTAAAAACTAAGAACAAAAACATGTGAATAGATTAAAAGAACAACAATCAACTATCAAAACAGTGGAAAAAAATTGTGACAATTGAACATACATATGGGAGACTTTTGTTAGTTGACTCACCTGGTTTTTGGATATGCTCGATGCACTCCAGACCCAAGGGGAGCTCGTTCTAGACCAAGCGGGGCTACGAATGGTAAGGGAGACATAATCAGCTCGTTCTAGACCAAGCAGGGCTACAATGTTTAGAAATGAGTTGCACAGAGTTACATAGCAGACCTTCTGATGACCCAAACCGTTTAGAAATAGGAAACCGTTTTGAAATAGTTAACAGCTAAAACAGAGAAGGACAATTCAGTTCCCGCTTGCAAGGGAATTAGTTGCTAGTGAAGAATATTGGGAAAGAAGAATATTCTTATTTGAATTAATGTCTTCCTGGAAAGTCTAAAGTGAAATTTCTGAAGGACGAGACAAGGACATGAAAAGCATAATACAAGTAAATAATATATAATGGAAGAAACAAGAGAATAGAACTTACAACAATGAGCTTTCCAACCTTTTCTGGCCTCTTTGCAATCTTAATTACAGTAGCAGCTGCTGCTCCAGATGATATCCTGACCTATATGTTCACTCTCAATCATTGTTGGGAGGTAAAAGAGAAAAACTGAAAAAAGGCAATCTCTCCATATTGTGAGTGCTCATTGTGGTTTGTGTGGGTGTGAGGGTGTGCATAAATTTTTTTTTTTAAAGGTAGGCCAATGAATGGAGCACATTGACAGCTAAATACGCCAATCTACCTGATGAATGTACCAGCCCAGCCAGTTGTGGACCAGAGCAATCACAATGTCCAAGCATGACTACTACCATTTGGATGAGGATTCCATGGATACAAAGATGGTGTTCGTGTGTGGCTAATACCAGTTACAGCTATAACCTAATACCCACCTAGAATGCAGAGCAGCACACATCTTTTCGGGAACTTTTGGACTGTAGAAGCTATATGAGTAATGATCTCTATAACCTGTTGTTGAACCTGCATTCATTCACGAGAATTTGACTGCACTGCTATACATAAAATATTAAAAATAAAGGCAAAATGAAAGGATGAAGTACCTGAACATTTTTCTCACCCCATCCAGGAACAGCATAGAGAAAATGGATCAAGATTTCTGCAGATTGGTCAAGGTTGTTAAGACCTGCTGCCGGTTTTGACGAGATAATTGCTGCCAACAAAATAAAGCTTACTAAGTACATCTTTTTTTTTTTATAGAAAGAGATGACAAGAATTAATATTTTTATTAAACCACTGCCAAGAGATCAAGGCAACAAAAGAATACAAGGCAGCCGCAACTATGAAAAACAGGCAAAAAGGGAGGCAGATCTCGCCTCCAAGCAATCTCTAACTAATTCAAGCCAGATCAAAGAATCAAGCCAAAGCGCCAAACTCAGGGAAATCATATATAAGCCGGAGCCCATCATGAGAAAATCATGTCCCCAAGCACACTCCCTGTGATTTGCGGTAATATTACATGTGATCAATTAAACATGGGACTCTTTGTCATAGCCATACTTCTACTGGAGCATTACGAAACAAAATAAGGAGGTACCTGTAAACCAATTAAGTCATTTGACGGACAGTAAGGCAACTAGCTCAGAAAGAACAAAAAACTCTCATATAACTCCAGACCTTGCTTTCCACAAAATAAATCAAGAAATGGAAGAAACAGAAAAAACAGCAGAATGGAAACCAGTAGTGCAGCTCGAACAAAAATAAATAAATAAATAAAATCTCACAATTTTACCAATGTGTGAAAAGGTGTGAGTACGGCATCTGATAGTCAAGGCTTTCCCATCATTGACACACCCAGGCATGCATGAATTAAAAGTATAATCATTGAAGACCACCAACAACCTGGTCAAGTCTTAAGAGACTGAATGCACAAAAACAGCAGCAGCAACAAAAAAAAAAAAAAAAAAGTTCACGTACCCTGAGAGTATCCAATTTAGGCCCTTCTAAGGTATCATAGTAGCGATCTACTGGTGACATTTTTCTTATAATTAATTTAATTTGACTTATTTCTAGAAAACTTGAGGCATTGCAAACATATATCTCTCTCATGAAACTCGTACTTTCCTGTCACTCTTTTTCTGTATGCAGCATTCCCTACTGATACAAAACCACCAACTTGTCATTGGCCCTCAAATAAGAAACTAAGGCCATCGTTCAATGCATGACATTAGAAAAGCTTACCAGATAAGGCAAATGCGAACCAATCGAAACAAGAAGACTTGCTGCTGCCCTTTGCCAATCAGCATCGAGTTCCTACAAAAGAGAATATTTAGAAGATGTGAGAAGTCCATATTGCATCCATTTACCATGTATTACAAATAGCTCCAGTGCAAGTGAATTAACCACAAATTCAGATATATTCCTATGAGAAAGACTCAAAAACAAATAAACATATTCAGTTACAAAATCCAAAGCTAACATTAGTGTGAGTCCATCCAAGCTGCCCAACTCTCATGGGCGCCATTGAATATGGCTATGAAGGAGACTACATTAACCATCTAATTCTGTCATTGGTCATGGACAGCTGGCCATTTTATTTCAACTGGAAACGAATTGGATGGTTTGGAATATGTTACAAGTGGGGAATTCCCGAAATGATGTGCAGCCATACCATGTGTACATTCCATGATTCACCACCATTTAAGAAAATGTGAGGTAGTGTAGCCCCACTAAGAAAAACAGAAAAGGACCAAAGTTTCTCATCAACATCATAGGGAAGTACACTTAAACTACATAAACCAGAAACACTGGTGTGCATGGAAACTTGACATACATACATGAGTTAAAAGGATGTGAAAAAAAAAAAAAAAACCACGACTCTTTCCCTCCATATATAGAAACCCATCTACATGATAGAACAAGCATTTGGGTTCTCATCGCTGAACATGGTGGTGTATTGATCTTCCTGTTTAGTCCCAGGATTAAAAAGAGCAAGGGCCTCAACATTTGGCTCTCGCTTCATCCTCTTCTTCCTCTTCCATTAAGTTTGGCTCTAACTTTGGGGAGAGGATTCTGCTTAGGGGCTGGAAATTTGCTCTTGGTTGTATTTCAAAAAAAAATAAAATAATAATATTATTAAAAATTTTAAAGAGCAATAATATAAAAAGTACTAGAAACATTGAAGCAAATGAAAATTGAAACACAGGAAAAAATGTTATAGGACTGTAGCATCAAAGAGATGACCAATGACAATGTCTAGTGAAAGAATCTAATGCTAAATCATCCAATCCAATGACTATAATGCTAATTTCTAGAATGATCATTGTTCATAATTCAAACTCGTTTTTCACCAACATTTCAAACTATATTACCTCAATGTGGACTGCCTAGCACCACCTGCTGCCCATTTTAAGTGGTTTTTGTGTTGGGTCTGTTTTCAATCTATTTTTATTTTTTATTTTTTAAATTCTTTTATGTATTATGAGAAATTGGTTTCTAATGTAGAATTTGCTTGGCTAGAGTTTAAAAGCTCACTATTCTATTTGGCTCATCATGATTTGAAATTAATTCCATGAATTTTCAATCAAAATCATACTTACATATATTTCAGTGAGAGGAGGCTTGATAGCGGGAGATCATTACAAAACCATGTACCGCATGTGCTTGTACATGTCACTGTATGCATACATGTCGCAAACTGTAATCAAAACAGTTCAGATTTATTCCTTAATATGTTGGAGGTGGACATGGCTTCTGTAATTTTGCCTATGCTGCATCTTCAGTGCTAAACAATTTTATGGTCTTCTTGATAATCTTCCAAGTTCTTCTGAACTTGAAATGATTCTGTGAACTTGATTTGGCTCATTTAACTGGGATGATTCCATGAACTTGATTTGGCTCGTCTAACTGGGCTAGACTTCTGCATAGTTGTAGATAACTTAATCTCTCAACCTTGAACCTTAGGAAGGAACAGTGAAACAAAGTTTGATCATCCAAAGTACATGGAGGACAGGGGACATGGGGTATAGTAGCTCTTTTTAAGGTAACAAGGATGGCAGAAAATTAAGGAGATGATAGAATATCTTCTTGATGTGAACTGGATTATAAACTTCCCTTTTCACCAGAAATTGCAATTTACTGCATCTACAAATAAGACAAATTTGAAAACAGGAATGAAGGATGATAAGAAACTATACTGAGAACGTACTGCAACAATGCAAAAACACTTCAAGCAGCTGGCTATAATGCAAAAATGACTAATTAAAGTATTGCAAATGTACGACATCCCTGACCGATCTTGTAGCATAGATTCAAGGAGATGCTATACACTTGGACAACTATAATGCAGCTCGGATTATAGCTAAGGAATTCCTCCAGAAAAAATGAGTGAACATCTACTATCCAAAATTCCCAGCCAATAAAGTTATAAAAGCCAGATTTCTTTGCACAAGTCACAGAAATTGAGAGATATAAGTAACTACCAGAAATAATTTGAAAAAAAACCCCCCTATACAATGACAATATTAACTTTTTCGTGTATGTTTGGATGCACTATCAAATTGAACTGCAATTACATAGTCCCATGAAGTGGAAATAACCAGATTGTAGTTACCTTCCTTAGCATTCATGTTGAGGGTCCAAATTGGAGTTATGATACCTCTAATTTGACTTATTTTCCTAGTTAATCTTGATTTTGGCTCTTCTATGAACTCCTTCCTAACTTACACTTTATTTAATTGAGGCATTATGAAAGGGCACAATAGTGCACAAATGGCAAAAGTATGAAACTGCAACTGGTTTCTAGACATTTCACTTTCCTATCAACTGCATTTTGTATCACTCATAACTAGGACAGTTATGAAATGTTGCTAGGATAGCAGGTTTTCTATCATTTGAAAATAGCACTAGTGTGCAACCTGTGAGGATCATAAATTAGGTGATTGATAGACTGAAGGGCAGTGCTGTTGTTCTCAAGGAGTTTCAGGTGTATGGGAAAGTTGATTATATGGGGGAGTGGAATGGGTTTTTATTGTAATTTGGTAGCCTAAGTGTTCGCATCTCATAGAGAGTAGTTTCAACCACTTTTGGCATTGTCTTTTAATAAACACTTTTCTTGATTAAAACAAAAAAAAAAAAAAAGCAGTCAATATCAAATCTCTTCAGACATGTAAGTTACGAAATATAAATCACATTCTAAAATTAAATGTTGAGGGTTTCATTAAGTTGAGGGATAGCTAATTGAAGTAGACTTCTGAATGGATTTTAAAAAATAAAAGAAAAAAAGGACAACAGTCTGTCCAAAGGAGCATGATTTCATCTCATGCAATTCTTTAAAGAAAAGTAAACAACAGTGATACCACAGCTCTCGGTCAGATACTTTTTTCATTATCTTTACTTCTTGAAACTTGTTTGTGTTAATGTATTTGCCAAGTAAACTAATAATAAACTGCACATCAACAGTTCCCACAGAAATTTTTTGCACAAAACCTTGTGTAAAAGATAAAATTCAAAATAATCATATGAAAGGGAGTATAGTTGGAAGAGTTAAGAATAAAATAAGCATCATATCGGAGCAATGTACTCCTCTGTTCTGACAAATGAATTTGATTGTGTCACTGGTTCAACAACAAAAGATGGAGGTGGTTGAGTTTTAAATTTTCTTCTCTTTGTAGGCATCGCAGGCTTTATAACCTGCATATAGAAAAAGCTATCAAGCAGCATTTACACATGAATTCCATATATTTTTATTGAACCCATACTAGTACTTTGACCTTTTACCTAATGCATGTCTGTCAATAACAACAAATTTATTTTAAAGAAGCAGTATTTTGTGTATCTAACATTCTAAATTTCTTCTAAAACCATGTGGAGGATATGTGTAGACTTACTGTTAAACATGAAATCAAATCTTAGTACATTCTTGAAGCTTAAAATTGCACCGGAAATCACTGATTATATAGTTATAGAGACATTCTTTAGAGAAGGTAAGAACTACTGGTTCAATAACTCAACTTTAAATTAAGTTTATATTCATTGTCGTTGTGGTTCTTAGGGTATTTAATAGGCATCTCCAAATGGGGAAATGTGTCACCCAATTCATGGTTGATAGAAAACAATGGTTCCCTTCAATGAAAATCCAATGCCAAGATTACTAAAGGTGCACTCAGTCATGTACCAGTATCTCATACAATCGTCAAGTTAATCATTCTCATAAGTGATAACACTTGCTTCATGGCAGTTTCTCAAGCCCGCTCAGGTCACAAGAATAGTTAAATAACCAATTGAAGAATCTAAGCACAGTTTATCAAAGCCATCACAGATTAATGAAATATTCAAATCAAAGATGTAACAATCAAACTATCCCTTTGATATTATAAATAAGATCAATAAGAGGGAGGAACATTAATCTATCTCAAACATGTGAAAGCTTGCGGATTTTGACATCAATAGATGATTACATGATTTTATTTTCGGTAACTGGAACACCCTTACCATGCCAATGTTCTTTTTCATATTGGGGTCATATATGAGCTTCTCAATTGGCCTGCAGGAGCAGACAAACATGCCTAATAAAGCTCATGTTCAGATTACTTTCTCAACCAAGAAAATAGGAGGATCCGAAATCCTTTTCCCATAGGTCCTAATGTGGCATGTGTGTGGGAGATTTGGATGTTAATCAGGTTGGACCACCATGTGGATGTTTTGGCCCGAAAGACAAAACGCCAGCTATCAGGTGGGCCCCATGTGTATACAGAATGTGTATTGTTTCCCAATTTTTTCTAAGCATCAATTTTTTTCTTTAATGTGTGGTCCACCTAATAACCAGAAAGCCAGAATTTCAGGTGTGGATGGAATATATGGAGGAAGATCGTACCTGCAATAAGTTCAAAACCCAGTATTCTATCGAACAGGTTGCTATGTAATTCTGCATCAAACAGGTCAACCATATGTGGAGAAAGAAGAGCTTACCTTGTATGATTCTCCATGCTTTTGACAACGTTAGCTGCAGACAATGGCTCTCCTCTCTGCGATGAACTAGTCATACTCAAGTCTTCAGATAGAGCACACAATATCTTGAAACTTGCTTCTTGCAAGAAATAAGAAATCTGCTTCTATGAACCATATAAAACTTAGAAAGGCCTAGTTCCAGAAATCTGCAACTTAGACAACTGCTTAATTCAATTTCCTAATCACCTCGGGAAATAGGAAAGACCGAAACCCAAACAGAAAACCCTTTTCACTACAGCACATCAACCCAAAGCACCAAATTCCGCCAAAGGAACCATTAGAAAAAGCTTTTTTTTTTTGGGTGCCAATGATACAAGAATTACAGGATTTCTCTGTTCTTCGTTTTTCCTCAATCAGAAGAAAGCTTGGCAAACCTCCCTCTGACTTATCCAGTTATCAAATAGAGAGGAGATTATTTCTATCAGACAAAAGAAGAAAAATAACGGGATGACACCATGCTCTACACAAAAGCACCCTCTACTCAAACGGGATACCTAAAAATCTAGCAAATGCAAATGCTTGTTACTTACTAAAACACAATCCACTAAGTTCATCTCTGTGAGGGCTCCACCGTCCAGACGCTCAAGCCAGTCATTCCTTCAATTTGATCTTTTGTGATCTCCACGAAATGACCTACCATTTCATGGAACTACTTCAGCTCAGACAGGGGAAGAATGATGGATGAGCGATCTGCCCCGACCACCTCAGAGATCCTCAAGAAATGGCCCCTCCTGTTGCTACGTAGATCAAAGAAGAACCTCTTTTGATCAGCTCTGATTACTTTAGAAACCTCCAAGCTTCCAATTTCATCCTGTTGGGGTAAATCGGCTGATCTGTCGACATTCAACTCAGATGAAAATCCCCAACCATTAGAAAAAAAACTGCTCGATTCCACAAATTTTTCATATAAAAACTGCTCGATGGAAACCCTTCAAAACCCACAGAAGCTCACAACGAACCCTAGAAACCACCAAATCATTCAAAACAAAAACACCACAGAAAACCCTAATTTTATGAATCTGCCCTAAGAACCCCGGAATCTGTTACAAATCAAGGAAAAAAAAATAGTAAAAACAACCATGATGTAATTTTTAACATTATTTATCAGACTTGCAAACCTGACAGTAAAATCTATAATGAAAGACTTCAAAATAAAAAGACAATTCAATGAAAGTTTGTCAAGCAGATGAAGAGCTCCACAATGTGATGGCCTTTTATGTACCTAACTAACAAGCAACAAGTAAAAAATAAGAATAAAAACATGTGAATAGATTGAAAGAACAACCATTAACTATCAAAACAATGAAAAAATTTGTAACAATTGAACATACATATGGGGGACTGTTGTTAGTTGACTCACCTGGTTTTTGGATATGCTTGATGCACTCTTGACCCGAGGGGAGCTCATTCTAGACCAAGCGAGGAAAACTTGTTCACTTGCTAGGTGCGAAAATGCATCTCCTGTGAAATCTATAACAACATGAGAACACCACCTATGGTAGTTCAACAAGGAAACTCCGACAATCATCTTAACTAAAACTTGTAATGCATATAGAACTAGCAAAAGGTAGAGATGCTGAAAATTTCTGCTGAGGAATGTTCAAAATCTAGAATGTAATACTCTAGATTCTTACGAGAAATGCATCATGTACATTGTAAAAAGATATTTGGAATGGCATTGCAGGTATAATTGGACTTACTTTCCAGGCTGATTTGGAATGGCATTGCAGGTATAATCAAGAATAGAAATCAGACCAAAGTTTTGAAGTTTTCTAGAATGTATTTATGAAGAGGAATGGGTTAGAAGCATTGCCTTTAGCTTCATCTTCCCATCATTAGCCATAAACCTGCAGATTACATTAAAATATTAGTTGTCAATGCACACATATCTCCCATAATCCAAAAAGAACCAAGCTAACAAACTGAGAGCCCCTTGGGTGGAACTTTCATAAGATCCACCCCATTAAAATATTAGTTGTCAATGCACACGTATCTCCCACAAACCTACAGATTACATTAAAACCATTCTACTAATGTTCCTAGTCAAGATGAAAGAACTACCTAAAAAGTGCAGTATTCCAAAAACTAGGTAGGCCACACCATAGGAAACAAAAGAATATTGATGACTTGGAAAGAAGAGAAGGAACACTGTGGGGCTCCACAATGAGTTCCACAGTTATTAAACTTTCAAATCCCAAAAGCAGCATATGCATTTAAGTTGGAAATCATCATTAGTATGGTTTCTATAATTTAAAGGACAAAAAAAAAAAAAAAAAAACAAAAATTTATCATTAGTATGGTTTCTATAATTTGACCAAAAATTATGTTGATGAACCTGCAAAGAAGTGTCACGAGAAAACAAAAATTAAACATAAGGAGCAATAATAGTTCTTAAAGAAAAATAAATTTGATTTAAATAGCCATTCATTTCTTCAACAAGTTGGCTGGTGGATGTAATGGAACTACCCTTCAACATTTCCTGAAAATAGGAGTAAAGCAAGCAAAGAATTCTAGTTAATGTAATGGAACTAGCTTGACAACTATTGATTGCTCCAACCATTAACAAAAGGCATATACCGCACCTATGCATCATGTTTATCAAAATATCCCAAATATCACAAATCATATAAGATTCCAAACAATTTAGAATTGATCAATCACTGTGAAATGCCAAGTTATTTACCCAAGGCATGTTTTGTTCCACAGCACTATAATGCAGATGCATAAGAGATTAGGTTATCTGGCAAGTAATGCAAATGCATAAGAGAATAGGTTATCTAAAAAGGCGTGTTTTGTTCCACAACACTCTAATGCAAATGCTACCTTGATGCTTGGTGGAGATGCTAAAAGTAATGAAAACCAATAGAAAAAGGTTAGCATTTCCAAGAAATGAGCTTTTCTCGAGATATAACCATGAGAACATTGTATTAAGTTACTATTGTAAAACACAGTTTGTGAAGCGGAGCCCTCTCAAAAGGAAATTGAGGTTTTCAGTTTTAAAAAGAGATAAATACATCTAGGGTTTTGGTTGGCATGGACGAATGGAAAATCAAGTATACTCATGATAAAAGGATTGAATTCATCATCTGGAACTCAGTTCTAGAAACTGTTGCAAATTTCATTCACTAAAATGTCCTGTTCACAGCCATTTACTTTCCTTGTCATTCAGTTAAATACCTATGCCAATAAAATGCATAAAAATATGAAAATTGCAGGCAATGCTGATAGATGGTGATTGAGAAGCTTTTGACCAATCAGGTATTTGATTGCTTTAAACATGAGGAATTTGTATTCACAAAAATATTGTTGCTTTGTGATTTTCTAAGTTGTGAATCAAATCTTTCTTAGTACAAGACTTCTTTAATACAATGGAATATCAGAGAAGTGAAAAGAAGAATGAAGAAAATGTAAACTTCTCTGTCCTTCTGCATATGCCACTTTAGTGTCCTTCCTGCTTCTGTTTTTCCTTCTCGAATAACACAAAACAAACAGAAACATAGAGCATAGATCAGAGAAATGAAGGGTAGAAAATATAAGCAAAAAAAAACTTTCAGAATGAATTTTAAGTTTTACTTGTACTCAAATGCCCTGTCATCTAATTAGCAGCACACATGAATCTATTAGTGATGGAGAGTAATGTCTGGTGGGCAGAGCCGTTTGTAGAACTCTTGCCAATCTAATTAGTGGCACACACGAAATTGCAGCTTAACATTTATTTTGACTGCACAAAATGGGAGAGCTAATCACTCAAAGTAGATCCATGTGGTAGTAGGAATCTACTTGTCGTGGATAAAACACATACATCATGATGGGCCCCACAGCTTTTCCAATAGTGCACAATACTGACATTGGTGCTATGTACCACACTACGCAATCCGAGTCCAAGGAGCACATGCAAAATAAACATTCAGTTCATACGCAGAACAAGTCCACAATTAAATCATATATCATGAGCTTACATTTATTTTGACCATGCAAAATGGGGGAGCTGATAGCTCAAAGTAGATCCATGTAGTATTAGGAATCTGCTTGTCATGGTAAGCTGATTAATAAGAGAAATAGATGGCAGAAAACAGACCTTTTTTCGAATGGAAAAACTCTTTGTTTTTAGCTCCCTTTTGTAAAAAAATGATGAATTCTGTGCATAGAATCAATCAGATCCTCTAGAAAAACCCAAAAGACCTCCTAACATACTCAATAGATGGCATACAGATAATGGCAGATGGTCTGATTTTTGCA
Organism: Magnolia changhungtana; assembly: GCA_030180095.1. Classification (NCBI taxonomy): domain Eukaryota; kingdom Viridiplantae; phylum Streptophyta; class Magnoliopsida; order Magnoliales; family Magnoliaceae; genus Magnolia; species Magnolia changhungtana. The sequence continues at coordinate 1,556,460 of JASAUF010000647.1, read as the reverse complement.
ACATATCACAGGATTCCTTCACAAACATCACAATCTACTTCAAACGATGTATCACAAGTGGATTGTTGCAAACAGCATATGGGATATCACAAGACAACAACAGATGGTGTCCAGCTGATTCTTCAAACACAAGATAAAACCAGTTCCTATAAATCACAAGCTGATTTTCCAAACCAAATATCGCAGGATGACAGCAGATAGTATACATAGAAATGCAGAGTAATTAAAAAATGAAAAATAAAAACAATGACTAACAGCAATGCTCAACAAGAGAGGGACCTAATTTCAGAAAATATCACTCACTAATTTTCCATAACTTTCAAAAAAATTTGCAGTCATCCAACCATACAACCATATGGACCGACTCATGGGTAGAGAAAAAAAAATGGAACTCAAATGCGATCCACACAAAACATTCCTTGTTGATACATTTCATCAAACAGTTAGCATACATGACATACAGGAGATTATATACAATGGATTTTTCAGTTTTTACAAGTGAGGCCATTGTTCAGTGACCTAAATTCTGATATTATATATGATCCATGCACCAAAAAATTGAAAAAAGGGGCCTAACTTGTATAAAATGAAAAGAAAAAAAATTAATAATAACTGGTAATTTACTAACAAATTGGAGATTGGTAAGTAACATAATCATTTATGTTTTTCATGTGAAAGTATACTCAGATGACTGAATGACTGAATATCTCACTTTGTTGGAGTACGACACAAAGCACCCTACAGACGAGTGAGACAGAACCTTCAACTGAGAACACCACAGCACCACCATAGCTTCTTTCCTCTCCTCCGCCACACTCACTTTCTCCCAGAACTCATTCTCATCATCTGTTCTGGACCCATTTTCGGTGGGCCTATTACACAGAGAAAGGGAGGGAGAGTGAGAGGAAGATCGAGAAAGAGGGTTGAGATCGGGAGGGGGAGATCAAGAGAGAGGGTTGAGATCGGGAGAGGGAGATCGAACGAGGAGGGAGAGTGAGAGGGAGATCGATAGAGATGATTGAGATCGGAAGATCAAAAGAGAGAGATTGAGAGAGGGAGAGGGAGAGGGAGAGGGAGATTGAGAGAGGGAGACGGAGACGGAGATGGAGACGGCGATGGAGATGGATATGGAGATGTGAAACGAGGAATTTAGGGCTTTTGGCGTAAGAAAAGGGTTAAAACCTATCGGTTGTCTGCGGCAGCTAGAGAGCAACGTGCCTCTTGGGCCTTGTGGGGTCCACTCAGAGGTTTTTAATCGAATCCGTTCCGTCAATCTGTTTCAAAATAAAATAATAAAACAAAACAAGAAGAAATAAGAATATCCAATACTCAATTAGGACACACCAACAAAACAATGAAAAGAACCGTGTATAACATAATGAATCCAGTACGGTTCGCTACTGTTTCAAAGAAAAAATGGCTTACAGCCGTTTTCAAACCAAAATCTGAACCGTACCAGTTCGACAACTTTGGTGTAGTGAAGTATAGAAATGAGGTTTGTTAAGCAACAAGCATGCACGAGATCCCTTGACACCTCACATGTGCACCAAAGTAGCTAGCGTGCATCCGTGTGTGTGTGATCCATTGATTCTAGAATTAAGATGTAGAAAATTTAAAATAATAAATGAGAAATAATAATAGAAAATTCCGATGAACCGATACACACGTTACAGTTATTGTTTCAAAGATAGATTTGCCTCCACATGAAGATGATCCCTAAAGCACTGGGTCCGAGCAAGTCCGCTCCTGGGATACAACAACTCTCACTACGCCAAAACAGCGAAAAAAGGACGGTCCAAAACCGTCTCAAATGCCAAAAAGGATGGTCATGGACCGTCATATAGGCAGTCAAATTTTGACGTGTCCTATTACTTAAAGGACGGTTGAAAATCGTCATTCTTATTGACAAAAAAAAAGACGGTTATGGACCATCCTAAAAAAGGACGGTCATAGACCGTCCTTAAAATGGACTGTCATAGACCGTCTCTTATGAGCCCAAAGAAGATGGCCATGGACCGTCCTTTAAAAGGACTGTCATGGACCGTCCTTAAAAAAGACTATCATGAACTGTCTCTTATGGGCCTTCAAAGGACGGCGATAGACCGTCCTTTAAATGGACGGTCATGGACTATCCTTTAAAAGGCCTGTTATGAACCGTCTCTTTTGAGCCTTCAAAGGACGGTTATAGACCGTCCTTTAAAAGGATGGTCATGGACCGTCCTTTAAAAGGACGGTCATGGACCGTCCTTTTAAAGGACTGTTGTAGGCCGTCTCTTATGACCCTTGAAGGACCAAATTTGACCTAGTCTTCTTCCTGATATACACCTGTTATACAATATATTTCATCACATTCACATTCACATTCACATTCATTACCCAAACTACGTAAATCCATCCAAACACACAATCTTCCTGATATACACCTGTTATACAATAGATTCTATCACATTCACATTCACATCCATCAATCCATCCAAACACACAATCTTCCTGATATACACCTGTTATACAATATATTTCATCACATTCACATTCACATCTACCAATCCATCTAAACACACAATCTTCCTGATATACACCTGTTATATAATATATTTCATCACATTCACATTCACATCCATCTAAACCCAAACTACGTAAAGCCATCCAAACACACAATCTTCCTGATATACACCTGTTATACAATATATTTCATCATATTCACATCCATCTAAACCCAAACTACATAAATCCATCCAAACACACAATCTTCCTGATATACACCTGTTATACAATATATTTCATCACATTCACATCCATCTAAACCCAAACTACGTAAATCCATCCAAACACACAATCTTCCTGATATACACCTGTTATACAATATATTTCATCACATTCACATTCACATTCACATCCATCTAAACCCAAACTAAGTAAATCCATCCAAACATAAACTACATCCATCCAAACACAAACAATCTTATTCACATTACATTCATCCATGCATAATACATATAAATACGTTTAGGTTTAGATTAGGTTATAAGCTATAGGTTTAGGGAATTGAGAATAGGTTTAGGTTTAGGAAATCGGGTTCGGGTTTGGGATCAGGTTCAAGTTTGGGTTTTCAAGTTTAGGTTAGGGAGTTGAGATTAGGATTAGGTGTAGGTGCAAGTTTAGGGATTTGAGAATAGGTTAAGGTTTAAGTTTAAGAATTCAGGTTCGGGTTCGGGATTGAGTTTAGGTTTGGGTTTTCAAGTTAAGGTTTAGGTTTAGGTTTAGGTTGGGGAGTTTAGATTAGGATTAGGTTTAGGTTTAGAGATTTGAGAATAGGTTAAGGTTTAGGTTTAGGAAATCGGGTTCGGGTTCGGGATCGGGTTTAGGTTTGGGTTTTCAAGTTTAGGTTTAGGTTTAGGTTAAGGAGTTGAGATTAGGATTAGGTGTAAGTGTAGGTTTAGGGATTTGAGAATATATTTAGGTTATAGGTTATAGGTTCAGGTTTAAGTTTAGGTTAAGGTTAAGGTTTAGGTTTAGGTTATAAGCTATAGGTTTAGGGAATTGAGAATAGGTTAAGGTTTAGGTTTAGGAAATCGGGTTCGGGTTCGGGTTCGGGATCGGGTTTAGGTTTGGGTTTTCAAGTTTAGGTTTAAGTTTAGGTTAGGGAGTTGAGATTAGGATTAGGTGTAGGTTTAGGTTTAAGGATTTGAGAATACATTTAGGTTTTAGGTCATAGGTTTAGGTTTTAGGCTTAGGTTTAGGTTTAGGTTTAGGTTAGGTTATAGGTTAAGGTTTAGGAAATTGAGAATAGGTTAAGGTTTAGGTTTAGGAAATCGGGTTCGGGTTCGAGATCAGGTTTAGGTATGGGTTTTCAAGTTTAGGTTTAAGTTTACGTTAGGGAGTTGAGATTAGGATTAGGTGTAGGTTTAGGTTTAGAGATTTGAGAATACATTTAGGTTTTAGGTCATAGGTTTTAGTTTAGGTTAAGGTTATAGGTTTAGGTTTAGGTTAAGGTATAGGTTTAGGTTATAAGCTATAGGTTTAGGGAATTGAGAATAGGTTAAGGTATAGGTTTAGGAAATCGGGTTCAGGTTCGGGATCGCGTTTAGGTTTGGGTTTTCAAGTTTAGGTTTAGTTTTAGGTTAGGGAGTTGAGGTTAGGATTAGGTGTAGGTTTAGGTTTAGGGATTTGAGAGTACATTTAAGTATTAGGCTTAAGTTTAGGTTTTAGGTTTAGGTTGAGGTTTCGGTTTAGGTTAGGTTTAGGTTTAGGTTTAGGGAATTGAGAATAGGTTAAGGTTTAAGTTTAGGAAATCGGGTTCGGAGTTCGGATTGGGTTTAAGTTTGAGTTTTCAAGTTTAGGTTTAGGTTTAGGTTAGGGAGTTGAGATTAGGATTAGGTGTAGGTTTAGCTTTAGGAATTGAGTTTAGGTTATAGGTTTTGGGATTTGGGAATAGTTTTAGGTTATAAGTATAGGTTTAGGTTAGGTTATAGGTTATAGGTTAAGGTTTAGGGATTTGATTTTAGGTTATAGGATTAGGTTAAGGTTTAGGTTTAGGTTATAGGTTTTGGGATTTGAGAATGGGTTTGGGTTTAGGTTATAGGTTTTGGTTTTGGTTTAGGTTATAGGTTATAGGTTTAGGTTAATTATAGGTTCTTGGATTTGAGAATGGGTTCAGTTTAGGTAATAGGTTTTGGATTTGAGAATGGGTTATGGTTTAGGTTTAGGAAATCGGGTTCATGTTCAAGATTGGGTTTAAGTTTTGGTTATAGGTTTTGGATTTGAGAATGGGTTATGGTTTAGGTTCAGAAATCGGGTTCATGTTCGGGATTGGGTTTAAGTTTTAGTTTTCAAGTTTAGGTTTAGGTTTAGGTTAGGGAGTCGAGATTAGGATTAGGTGTAGGTTTAGCTTTAGGGAATTGAGTTTAGGTTATAGGTTTAGGGAAAAGTTAGATTTTAAGTTATAGGTTTTGGGATTTGGGAATAGTTTTAGGTTATAAGTATAGGTTTAGGTTAGGTTATAGGTTATAGGTTAAGGTTTAGGGATTTGATTTTAGGTTATAGGTTTAGGTTATAGGTTTTGGCATTTGAGAATGGGTTTTGGTTTAGGTTATAGGTTTTAGTTTTGGTTTAGGTTATATGTTTTGATTTAGGTTATAGGTTATAGGTTTAGGTTAATTATAGGTTCTTGGATTTAAGAATGGGTTCGGGTTTAGGTTATAGGTTTTGGATTTGAGAATGGGTTATGGTTTAGGTTTAGGAAATCGGGTTCATGTTCGAGATTGGGTGTAAGTTTTGGTTATAGGTTTTGGATTTGAGAATGGGTTATGGTTTAGGTTTAGGAAATCGGGTTCATGTTCGGGATTGGGTTTAAGTTTTGGTTTTCAAGTTTAGGTTTAGGTTTAGGTTAGGAGTTGAGATTAGGATTAGGTGTAGGTTTAACTTTAGGGAATTGAGTTTAGGTTATAGGTTTAGGGAAAGGTTAGGTTTAGGTTATAGGTTTTGGGATTTGGGAATAGTTTTAGGTTATAAGTATAGGTTTTGGGATTGGAGAATGGGTTCGGGTTTAGGTTTAGGTTATAGGTTTTGGTTTAGGTTTAGGTTATAGGTTTTTGGATTTGAGAATGGGTTCGGAGTTCGAGGTTATAGGTTTTGGTTTTGGTTTAGGTTATAGGTTTTGGGATTTGAGAATGGGTTTGGGTTTAGGTTATAGGTTTTGGTTTTGGTTTAGGTTATAGGTTATAGGTTTTGGTTTTGGTTTAGGTTATAGGTTATAGGTTTTGGTTTATGTTTAGGTTAAGGTTTAGGTTTAGGTTATAGGTTTTGGAAATTGAGAATGGGTTCGGGTTTAGGTTATAGGTTTTGGTTTTGGTTTTGGTTATAAGTATTGATTTAGGTTATAGGTTATAGGTTTAGTTTATATGTTTAGGTTTAGGTTATAGGTTTTTGGATTTGAGAATGGGTTCGGGTTAAGGTTATAGGTTTTGGTTTTGGTTTAGGTTATAGGTTTTGGGATTTGAGAATGGGTTCAGTCACAAATCATAGGTTTCTGAAAATTTAAAATGACTAGTCCTTTGGTTATCTAAGGGTGCTTTTGAATACTTCCTTGAACTGGATAGCAATAACCCAATTCAATGTAGAATAAATGACAGAAGTGGGTTGGAATCGTTTAATTCACAAGACCAAAATCTAATAGTTCCATGCATTTCAAGATGGACTTGGAACCATTGTAACTTCAATCCGGGGTTATGAATGGCCTGTGGCAAGAACTGCTTCCCTCATCTCCTGTCTTGAATTGAAGTACTTCAACCCATTGTTCAATTTGCAAAAAAAAAAAAAAAAAAAAAAAAAATCAGCCTAAGTTTTCTAGCCCATCAACTTATTTCTAATATCATGGGGATCACCTTCATCTTTGGACAGTAACATCTACATGGTGAGGCCCACCTGATGAAACCTTTCTGGGCCCCACAGTGATGTTTACTTACCATCCAACCTGTTCATAAGATCTTACAGACATGGATGAAAGGAAAACACAAATATAAGCTTGATAAAAATAAAAAAAACTTTTAGATTGAGAATTATATGCCCTAGCAAGATGAGCAGAACTGATAGGCAAAAAGACAAGTACGGCAACAGTAAAGAGCTTCATTGTATGCAGGTGCAAGATCAATCTTCCCATTATATTCGATTTAGCAAATATACACCAAATAAAAAAGAGTGACAGATTCAGATCATCTGATTCAAGCCTTCTTTGGGGATTTGGTTGCTTCAATACTATCTTTGCTTCAACACAATAACACCCTTTGTAGTGGACCCACCATCAAACTTGGTGATATTGATACATTGGCAATATAAACAACATTCGAATTGGATGTTTCTTGTTAATGGTTGTTGCCAAAATCTGTAAGCCCTAAAATCCCCAAATCCCTAAATGAGGGTCCACATTCGAATTGGAAATCCACAAATTTCTAAATCCCCAATTTCATAAATCAACATTAGCTTGAGAGAGATTGAGAGGGGGAGAGAGAGAGAGAGATACCTCGCATTCATGAATAGGGAGGGCCTTGGACCACCGCTCGGCCAAACAAAGATCGGCAGGGAGATATGGGATTGTTTTGGTCGGGAGTCGAGATGGAGAGGGATTGAGAGAGATCGGGAGTCGAGATGGAGAGGGATTGAGAGAGATGGGGAGTCGAGCTGGAGAGAGAGAGAGAGGTGCGGAGAAGATAGAGAAAAACGAACGAGAGAGCTCTTGGCACTGCAATGAAAATATGGCACGAAAACGGGGCACTGGAACAAAATGTGGGCGCCCACTTGCGATGAAATGCGGCCCCACCCTAATGGCCGGTGCTCTGTGGGCCCCACCATGATGTATGTGTTTCATCCATTTCGTTCATCCATTTTTAAAGATCATTTTACTGCTTGATCCTAAAAATGAGTGGGATACAAATCTCATGTGGATCACACCACATGAAAACAATAGTGATTGGATATCAATCATTAAAATCCTCCTATGGCCCACTATACTGTTTATTTGACATCCAATCTGTTGATTAGGTCATACAGACCCAGATGAAGAGAAAAATTAAATATCAGCTTCATCCAAAACTTTAATCGAGTTGGGTCCGAACGAGTCGAGTTAGTCGAGTCATCTCGTGCCCAGCTCTACTACTTACTATAATAGCCTTATGTCAAATGTCTTAATTCATCAAATATCAGACATCATATCCTATCAACCACTAACTTTAACTCTAATATATGTGACCCAATGTATTTATGTTGGTATGATAAATTTAAAAATATCTCAAAATATTTATTGAATATTATTATCCACTTGCATACATATGCAATGTTTTAAACACAATCCAGAATGCACGTTGGGACCAACCTGACCCAAAATTGACCACCAATGCGGGCCATTGCTTGTACTTCGAAAAAAAAAAAAAACAGTGTAACCACTAGGTTATGCTAATACTCTATTTTGTGTGGATCTCAAATGAAGCAGAATTACAACCTAAAACTGACCAGAATAGTTTTAAAAGATTACTTATGACCCCAAAAAAAAAAAAAGATATCACACCTGCTTTCAAATCACTATTAATTTGTGCAGCATACGACCCATCTGCAACCTAAAATAGAACTACTTCACATGCCTTAACATGGATGCAGTCCATTTAATCTTTGGATATGATTTATTTGTGTATATATCTAAAGGCTCCAAAACTTTTATATCAAGATGATATTTGTGTATCCATACCATTCATCCATTTTGTCGGCTCACGGAGCACATCCAAATTTTAGCATACTGAGTAAACTCCATGAGGTAGACCATGATTTATGTATTTGATCCACTTCGTCCATCCATTTTATCAGATAAGTTTAGGACTTTATAACCCAAAAATTAAGCATATCCAACACTAAAATGGACCACACGACAAAAAACAAGTGTGAATTTACGGTTGAAAAATTCTTGGGGGCCACATAAGTTTTGGATCAAGCTTATTTTTATGTTTTCCATTCATCCATGTCCATGTGATCTTATGAACATGTTGGATGACAAATAAACATTATTGGGGGGCCTAGTAAGGTTTCAACGGTGGAAATCATTATTCCCATTGTTTCCTGTTGTATAATCCACTTGATCTTTTGATATGCTTCAATTTTGGGTTCAACCCCTTAAATTATTTGAAAAAAAACGGATGAACGGCATAGATAGACTACATAAATTCACGGTGGGCAAAACATATATTGATCGAAAACTTTCTGGGCCATGTCAAAAGAAAACAGTTTTATCCTTTGATTTTCATATCACTTTTCTATGACCCACCAGAGTTTTAGATCATAGTGAAAATTAGTCCATGGGGTTTAATGGGATGTTTCATCACATGAACCATTCGGATTAGAATCCCATGACACGTGTGGAAAGGATCGCACGTGCACACGTGCACAAGTGAGCATGCGTACGAGTAACACCTAATCCACTCCCGTTTTCAAAACAGAAAAGAAAAAAAGACATTGCGATCAAACCCTACCATCTTGGGGAGGAGTAGAGAGGGAGGGCAGTCGTTGCAGGCAGAGAGAGAGATTGCAAAGAGGGAGGGTGGCCATTGCAGACGGAGAGAGAGAGAGATTGCAGAGAGGGAGGGCGGTCGTTGCAGATGGAGAGAGATTGCAGAGAGGGAGGGCGGCCATTGCAGACAGAGAGAGAGTGCATTTCTCCATCTTCCCCTCAAATCCCCAAATCTCCAATAACATTGAGATATTTCTCTCTCTCTCTCTCTCTCTCTCTCTCTCTCTCTCTCTCTCTCTCTCTCTCTCTCTCTCTCTCTCTCTCTCTCTCTCTCTCTCTCTCTCTCTCTCTCTCTGCTATCTCTCTCTCTCTCAATCTCACCCGAATGTTTATTTGCCATACAACCTCCAAACTTTTGAGGTCAATATTTCAAGTCTAACTCATTAATCAAGCGGCATTTTCTTTTTTATGATGTTTGCAGAAAATAATCAAAGACGACAAACTGTGAGAGAAGGGGCATGCACAACATCAAACATATGCTATGGCCAGGTATCAAAGAGGTAACCGATAACTGGTACTCTTTTTCTTTCTTTTTTTCATTTATATCACCAAATGATGCAAATCCTTTCTAAGATCTTGTTTTCTTATGCTCTTTTAAAGTTGCTTCAATGCCAAGGAATATGTTCTAATGCATATGCAATTAATGTCCTAAATCTCCTGATAAATCTATACTATGTCTGTTGATGTGATTGGTCCTACCATGTATAGGATTCCCTATTGATAAATCCATACACCTGTGATTAACTTTTCTGCCTTTTTTTTTCTCATTTCTTAACTGAATAAGTAATGAAAATCTCAACTAATGGAGACAGAAATAAATCAACATATATTTTTTTCAATTTGTCAATTTTTTTACAATTTTGTTTAATTTCTTAATTTTTTTTTCAAAATATCACTTTTGTTATATAACTTTTCAATTTTTCTTGTCAAAATGCAAAATCTAGTTTTCTTTTTTAAAAATATATTTTTTTTCCAATTTCTCAAACTTTTAACAATTTTGTTTAATTTTTAAAATTTTCTTTTTCAAAATATCATTTTTTTATCGAAATCTTGTGATATAACTTTTTAATTTTTTTTGTCAAAATACGAAATCTAGTTTTCTTTTTTAAAATATATATTTTTTACAATTTGTCAATTTTTTCACAATTCTGTTTAATTTCTTAAATTTTCTTTTTTAAAATATCATTTTTTTAATATCACTTTTGTTATATAACTTTTCAATTTTTCTTGTCAAAATGCAAAATCTAGTTTTCTTTTTTAAATAATTTTTTTTTCAATTTGTCAAATTTTTCACAAATTTGTTTAATTTTTTAAATTTTCTTTTTCAAAATATCATTTTTTTTATCAAAATCTTGTTATATAACTTTTTAATTTTTTTTATCAAAATACAAAATCTAGTTTTCTTTTTTAAAAAATATATAGTTTTTTACAATTTGTCAATTTTTTCACAATTTTGTTTAATTTTTTATATTTTCTTTTTCAAAATATCATTTTTTTATTGAAATCTTTTTCTTTCAAAGTTATCAGCATTATTCAAAGTTCTTAAATTTTTTTTTTCAAAATGTAGAATTTTATAAAATCACAGTTTAAAAAAAAAAAAAAAAAAAAAAATGTAGGAGGTACCTGAGCATTAGAGACGGTTAAGGACCGTCTCTAATACAGACGGTCTTCCAGGGTCATAGAAGACAGCTAAGGACCGTCTCTAATAGAGACGGTCAGTAACAGTCTCTAATAGAGATGGTCATTGACAGTCTCTAATAGAGACGGTTTTTGGCATGGCAATAAGACGGCTAAGGACCGTCTCTAATAGAGACGGTCTTTGACAGTCTCAGACTCCAGGTAAAAGATGGCCAATGACCGTCTCTAATACAGACGGCCAGTGACCGTCTCAGATGACCGCATATAGGACGGTTGAAGACCGTCTCTAATACGGACGGTCTTTGACCATCTCAGATGACGTATATAAGATGGTAAGAGACCGTCTTATATTGTTTGCGGACGCAAAACATTTAAAGACAATATTAGGGACAGTCAGGAGCCGTCCCTAATTTTAGAGACGGTTAACGGCTATCTCTAAAGCGTCTTTAAACCAAGCAAATTTAGAGACGGTCCAGAACCGTCTCTAAATCTGTCATTTATTTCCATTTTTCACGTAGTCTCCTTCAAGATGAATGGCTTAAATCTCGTGCACTTTCCATCACAGCCACACGAACTCAAGAAAACTCGAACTGATTTGTACAAAGAGAAGACAAAGGAAAAACCACAAAAGAGAGAATTTTTTGAATCAATTTACAATGGATAAGAGATGTCTTTATAAAGGAAAAGTAGATAGACGTTGTGACTCAAGGCACATGTGAGCGGCATAATAAATGCATGCCTGCTCATTAATTATTAGGTAGGTGTGTGTTCACTCCCCAAGTATAGGGTTGTGATGTAGTAATAATCTCGGTAAGACCGAGGTCGAATCCACAGGGACTGAAACCTGTACGTAATCTGAAACTAACTAGGACTTGAACTAGAATGAGATGAAATCTAAAACAAGTGTAGTTTGAAGGAATAATGGTGAAAACAGTAATATAAAATTTAAGGAATTCAGAGAAGGGAAACTAGGGATTCAGAGGATCCACTTGTAGAGATCAGGGAGATCTACGCTTGATTCACGAACTCAACTGGACTTCGAGTCCCATCTTCATCCAGTTGGAAGATATATCGCTTAAAGAACAATCTGAACTTCCTTTGATCAAGTTTTCAAAAGATGAGACAGGTGTAAATTAGAATGGATTCCATCACAAAACCATGTCCATGAGACAAAGCAAACAACAGAGTTAAACCAATCCACAACCAATCAGTGTGATATATGAAAGTTAGGAGGGATTCCATCACTCAACCATGTCCAAGGGGCGATGGTGAACAACAGGGCTTCCTAACCACATAATCAAAATAAAGAAAAGAAATTACTTGCAGCCATTGCAGATCTATTGTAATGGAAGTCACAACAAACCATAAAAAAACTACAGGTAATTCCTTATAATAAAACTAAAATCAAAGTAGTTCAACTAACATAATCGAAGCCGTAGAATCATCCCATCATACCACAAGCTTCACCTCTTAGCCCTAGCTAAGAGGTTTAGCCAACCATGTTGGCTAGATCACTCAACAGGAAAGGGGAGAAAACAGTAAAAACATAGAATAAAAGTTCTCTCTGTCTCTCTTTCTCTCTCCCTTCGAATCTCTCTCTAGCCGTGAATAGCTGCTCCTCTCTCTCTCTCCTCTCCTTCTTTAATAGGCCAGGTGGAGTCGGATGGCTGTATCAGTCGGTGAAGGAAATCACGTGCACAGGAAGAGCAGTTGCGTAAACGGATTGCGCAGAAGCTCATGTAACGGGTCCATTTGCAGACCAATTTGCATGCGATGTGGGTCTTTTCTGAGTACGTAACAAGCTAGATTAGGGCTAAACCTATCTTCTGAACATGATAGACGGATTAGATTACCCAGTCCGATCACAGGGGTGGGCCACATCGAGTCGCAACGGCAAGGCTACCCGTTTGCGTGCACGATGGGAAATCCCATTGATTCCGGGATTTGAAACGAAATTTCTTTCCGTTTCTCTTTTTTCTTTCAAACCGTCTCCCTGCGTGGCCCATTCCTTGCGTGTGCTCCAACCAGATGGACGATCAAAAGTTTCAGTGAGGCCCCATCATCAGAGAGAATAGGTCCCGCCTTCTGCTACCGACGTATTTCGGATGAGATATCCGTACATATACGTGTAGATGTACACGAATTCGCACCTAGAGTCCGGTCGAATTCACCCTGAGAGCGCTCTGGTCGGCTCAGATCTCTCCAATCACTAACGATGGTGGGCCATATTAAGTTTTACATGGTCACTGTCCATAAAAATCACACTGCAGTAGCCCTCTTTCTGCCGAAGAATCTATGCCCCTTCGTTCGTATTTTAGCAGGAAGACTCCTAGGTGTAGGAGAGTGGTGGTTTCCAAACATGATGAACGGTTTGGATCAGACAGATGGTCCATGATAGTGGCCCACCGACTTCCGCAAACAGGCTCTGCTCCGCTGTTGCGCAAAAATAAAACGGCAGTTGCCGTTTTTCACTTTGACATGGGATCCCCCGTTTTGAAAGGCAACGCAGTTGCCGTGCGCCTCTGGTGCTCTTGTGCACCATGTACACTCACCGTACTTGTGGGCCCCACTATATTTTTACCTGAAATCCGCCCCGTCCATTCATTTTATCACCTCATTTAAGGCATTGGGACTAAAACTGAAGTATATCCAGATTTCAAGCGGGCCGCAAATCAGGGATATGAGGACTGATCTATCATTGGGGTTGCTTCCACAATGATCCGAGTGGTGAAATTTAATATGTACGGTTATTTTATTTCTCTCGTCCCATGTATGAAGTTTCGATTCAATCGGATGGCGGGAACCATGTGATCTTGCATTTTGCACCAATTTCAGGCCTCTTTAACATGAACGGCTTGATTTTCTCAGATCCTTGGTGTGTAAATTCTTCCATATCGGTCCTCTGGAGTCCGTCCCTTGTTGTGGTGATTTCAGAGCATCAAATACACACTTTTAGCACCTTTTTGTAGTCCACACTTGCAAATGTACCTTGCATCACAAACATGATTAAATTAGGCTTTTAAACAGTGGCGTGTTCATAAATCCGGTAATAACTGGGGTCTAATATGCAATATTTGACACTCAACAGTGTGCAACGGCTCTTTGTCTCCATGTGCATGAGTAAGAAAAAATATATACAAAGAGAACCAAAATTGCCTTATCAAAGACATAAGATACCACACCACACCTCGCCAAGCAACATCCACGCCTGCGCCAAAGCCAGGCACATGCGTCCGAGGTTGCTCCCATGGCATACTCTTGTTTTTCAATACAAAAAATTAGTGAGGGATTTTAATATAAAGGCTTAGTTTTCTTAACAACTGTTTTCTTAACAACTTTTCAATGTGGGACAAAATTAAACACAATTAAATCAAGTTGGTTATGAAAGGCAAAATCAATTTTTCTAAAATTTTCAAATATTTTTTTAAAACCTCTTTTAATCTAACAATCCCCACAAGTTGAAAATTTCAAGAAAACGAATAGAAAACCAACTGAGCAAATCAGCAAAATGAAGTGCATCAGCAAATTTATCTAAAAGATTTAAACATTGCCTAGTGTAAATATGTCTGATTTGTTAGGAGGAAGTAACATGAAGTTTTTTTACTAACTCCCCACAATATCAACCCAAACACATTGCACGCACCACATTTCATATTTTGACCATGTACTATATCCCAGTTTCATGATTGCTCTAGAGAATATCCCAATTCTCATAAGAAGCGGCCCTAGTTCCACACTCATATAGGTAAGTTCATCAAGGATGTATCTGGAGCTACATATCCCACTGTATCACGGTTATAGAACTCATTAAGAATATAATCCAACATTCATTACTACAGGTCATAGCACGGTTACACCATAGGAATGGGATTATTAATTTTCAAATATAGTGTCGATACCAAATCACTAAAAGCAACTTGTTTTTACCCATTGAATCTAGTTCTTAGGATATCCAGTCAAATAGGTTGGATTCCCATTATCGATGATTTATCTAAATGAGACTCAACCACATTTCATTTGATGTACCCATCACTAACTCTCTAACTAATGCTTTAGTTGTGGATCAGCTAGATTCTCTTTAAACCTTACAAAGTCAAATGCAATCATCACATCTTGGATTAATTGCTTGACTAAGTTGTGTCTCAGATATAGATGTCTAAACTTTACATTATAAGTCATATTATTTGCCTTAGCTATCTATTAACACCCTAAGTATAGGGTTGTGATGTAGTAATAATCTCGGTAAAACCGAGGTCGAATCCACAGGGACTGAACCCTGTATGTAATTTGAAAGTAACTTGAACTAGAACTAGGTAAAGAAGTAATCTAAATCAAGAAAATATAAGAGAATAATGATGAAATATTAAATTAAAACTTATGAAATTCAAAGGTGGGAAACTAGGGATTCCAAGGATCCACTTGTAGAGATCAGGGAGATTTATGCTTGATTCAAGAACACAACTAGAATCAGAGTCCCATCTTCATCCAGTGGAAGATATTCCATTAAAAACTTATTCTGAACTTCCTTTGATCTAGTTTTCAAGAGATGATAGATATGAGAATTAGACTTGATTCCATCACAAAACTATGCCCATGAGACAAAGTAAACAACAGAATTTAACCAATCAACATCCAATCAGAGAGAGTTATGATAGGAAAGGGTTCTATCATCCAACCATATCCCTAAGACGATGGTCAACAACAGGGTTCATATGACCATAACCTCCATACATGCATGGGAAATACTAAAAGATATTGCAAATCCATTGTAATTTAAGTCACAACAAACCATTAAAAACTAAAGGCATTCGTTATAATCAAATTAGAATCAAAATCGGTTCAGGTTAAACATGAATCAAAACGCATAAAGAAAAGTCTCCCATCTCACTACAAACTTCACCTCTTAGCCCTAGCTAAGAGGTTTAGCTAGCCATAGCCATGGTTAAACAAAAATCTCTTTAAAAAATAACATGAACAGAATTAGAAAAGGGAAGGAAAAAACTCAAACGGCGGCCACGATCTCTCTTTCTCTTCTCTTGCTTCTTCCTCTACACGTCCTCCTTCTCTACTTTTCTCCTCCTTTTATAACAGCAAGAAGAGCTCCATAGGTTGGTTATAGGCATGTGGAACCGAACTTGCATTACTTTATTTTGCACAGGAAAAATGCAGAAGTTTCTTGCATTTGATCTGAGTTTAAGAGAACAAATCGTTCTACTCAAGCAATCTGACTTCTCGGACAGGGTTGTGGCCTCCCTATGAAGACATTGGACGGTCCAGATCACCTAACCGATCATTGTCGTGATCACAAAACGGCCCACTACGTCCGATTTTCACGGACGCAGGGCCTGCAAAAATAAAGGTCGCCGACGTGTTCGGTGGGCCCCATAGTGATGTTTTCGGATAGATCCACCCTGCTCATTGGATTCCTAGCAGGATTTCAATCGGAAAGGAGTAGTTTTAGTCGAGTTTTGGTACAATCCACTATATTAATTCACATTGTCGTTCATCCTGTGTTTTCCAGTGATCCACATGTGTACGTAAGAATGGGAACAAAAGGAGACCCTAGCGAGGGTCTTGGCCACCCCCTGGATCTAATGGTCGGTCTGGATTGAGCATAGGGACCATGATGGTAGCCCACAGACGCTGTGCATAAGTTTGAAATGGGTCAGGTCAAAGTCGGTTTGACCCAACTTTATGTCCAGTGCACCTTCAGTGCACGTGTGTTGTGCACATGCACACCATGCAAAGTGGGTCCTACATTGATGTTTCAAGAAATCTACTTCGTCCATCTCTTTCCTCATTTAATTTAAGGGGTTAAGACCAAAATTAAAGCATATCCGGAGATCAGGTGGGCCCTAAATTATTGATATGTGGGCTGATCTATCCGTTGGGCCACTTCCAGAGGGATCTAAGGACTGAATTTCGATGTGTACGGTTAATTTAGGGTCCTCAGGCCAGATATAAAGTTTCAAGCCAAACAGATGGTCAGAGCCCTATGATCTTGCATTTAGGACGACTTTCAGGCCTCTTGAACTTGATTTTCTAGGATCTTTGGCGTGTAAATTCTTTAATCTCGGTCCCCTGAGGTCCGTCCCTTGCCTTGGTGATTTTTGAATGTTAAATTCATGCTTTTAGTACCATTTTTCAGTCCAGGCCCCTAAATTCACCTTACAGCACAAACATGATTAAAATAGGGCGTTAAACAGTATCGTATTCATAAATTTTGGTAATAATTGGGGTCTAATATGCAATATTTGACCCTCAACACAATCCCCAACCAGCATTTTGCTAGTCCTGAGCAAAGTATGTGAAAATAATTTAAGAATCACAGGATAATTTCTATAAACTTGAGTATTTTTTTAAAACAATCCGGGTACTAGAATTCTAAGATACATCAATATTGGTATTACTTTCTCCTAGACTCAAGCGCACGATAAACTTCATAGTCAAGTTCAAAGTATTAATTCATCAATTAGAATAATTCTAAACATTGAGTTCCATGGGTGTATAGTGCAATCTCGGCTTCTCAATATTAAGAGTCCAATTGTCAATTTTCATGATAACAATGATAATCAAACAGAGCATTCCTAGATATCCAACCTAAACCAAAACTTGCCTTACAGTTCAACCTTTTTAATCTTCCAGCTTTTGATTTTTCCATCGATGGTTTCACGCTGTGTACACCTTTTTAAAGATCTTTAACAGGTAGTCGTTTTCGAATACAACTGTTATTTAGCTGGGTATTCTCTATAATAAAAAAATATATATATCAATGAACCTGATGGACAAATTTCTCAGGTTGGTTCCTTCCATGCTTAGTGATTACCAGGTTAATAATTCAATATTGAATTGAAACCTTAATGTGTAAGCTAGATGTGACATGTGAAATCATGACTCAATCAATGTTTAAAACTTCTAATCATGGATTAGCAATTCGACTTTAACTGTGAAATCTTGTAACGCCCTGAAAATCGGGGGTCGAGCATAAACTCAACTCCCGAGTTCCAGAACATCACTTATGCAACAAAATGAATGATGATTGAATGTTGACTGTATTCGTGCATTGAACATGAGTGAGATTAAGCCAAAACAAAGATATCATACTCCGTGACACTTAAATTGCAAGCGGAAGACGATGATAGATAGATAAAATATATAAACTGTGATGAGTCTCCAAAGTGTGATAACATTACTAGGTTAAATAATTACAAGTACAGTTCTAAAATATACCAAATGTGTAACTTTAATATCTTCTATCCCAAGTACCATAGCCCCGTCAATGCAGTACCAGGTCTTCAGAGACCCGTCAGAGAGTTACATGATAGGAGAACTCCTCCTCATCACCATAGAAGTAATCCAGCTCTGCTTCATAAGCATCGCCATCATCTGAAATTCAACAAATCTGGTTGGTATGTACAACACCGTCCCGTAATGTGGGAGTGAGTGATCAACTCAGTGGAACAGTAAAGCATAGGTTAACATGTTATCAATTCAATCAAGCAGTAATGATAAAGCAGTACAAATCAAACAATTCTAACTACTCTTATTAAGTGCGAGAATGAAATGACATGATGTTGCATGCCCTTGCTAAACCACCCTCATGCGACATCATCTTACGTTCGCGAATGCTTAACTCCCTCAGTGCGCCACATCTACTAAGCACATGCGGTGCGATGATGATCATGATTACCGAGTTATTATTAGTCCATTTCAAACAGCATTATTGGGAAACTAAGGTACCTCCCTTGTATCATTCCCAAACATGATCCATTCTAGGGTCGTCAGTCCTAGTTAATCTCATACGATATTATGGTTTGAGAGGCATAGCGAAGGCATCACAAAGGGCCCGTCACCCGTCAGCACGGATACAGATCTCACCGTATGCGGCTCAATTGCTGACCGTCAGCTCGAGTACAGGTCTCACCATACTCGGCTCAATCACTAGCCGTCAGCTCGAATACAGGTCTCACCGTACTCGACTCAACTCATACTCTAGTTGCTGTGAAAGACTCGTCACCTATCACAGACCTTGGAGTATACTCGAAGATACTACAGAGGACTCGTCGCCCGTCAGCACGAGTACAGGTCTCACCGTACTCGGCTCTCGCCGTAAGTATCGACAGCTCGAATACAGTGTCCCATACCACCGTATTCGGCTCACGAGTTTGGGTTGCTCAATGGTCACTACGGGGAGGCACATGGCCCCAGCGTAAGCCGACAGCTCGACCACGGTGTCCCATAGCACCATGCCCGGCTCATGAGTCTTAGCGGATCGAGGTACCATGGTTAAGAGGGATTTCACTGGTAATTTTGGTACCCTAGGTTCAGGCAGTAGCGACCAAACATGGTGAACATACATAAGACAGATCGGATTACTTGACGAGCTCGGCTAGCTCGAGCGCACAACAAGTTGAACGACATGAAGTGCATAAGCACTTCGTGTGGCCAACCACTATCGCCAACCGAAGTACGACTCGGGTTCGTCGAACACATCTCACGTGGCAAATGAATCGCAGCCACAAATTCAATTCTGGTACCGATTGTCTGGACTATAATCATAGCCCCAAATATGATAACTTGCAGATAGATAAAGCAATAATGGATCAAGATTCCACTCATACAATCAAGGTATGGTATTATCCGTTTAGGGTCACATGTGGTGCATGCACGCACTCGTTGCTCCGCTCCCCCATCACCCATGACGGATCATACAACGTAAATATAAATTTAAACATATGCATTACATAGTTATAATCATAAAGCAGTTGAGCATGTTATGAATCACAACACAAGCATGAGTTTATACATGTTCAATTCCTAATCACACAACAATCCAAGGAGATCATACACATAGTTAAAAGAGGTTGAGAATCATATCTCAACACCCTTATACATTACAATTTGCTAACTACTACTCATTCAGACATTTCAAAAAAAACACTTAAACAAACATACATCAACATACATGACATATGTCGATCACATAGGCATTAGGCCAAATCCTTTCCCTAGGGAGTTGCCCCAATCATAACACGCGTACACCCACGACGGATAGTCATGGCAAGCAGGAATCCAAGTTCCATATTCATTCAGTCATTTCCACAAACACTTGGGCCACACATTTTAGCATATATGGTGTATATTGGCCGTGGCGTGATTTAGGGCAAATCCTTTCGTCAAAGGGGGTATCGCCAATACAACAATCATGAATCCATGACAACTAGTCATGGCGAGTACGAATAAGAATTCGGTACTCATTCAATCATTTTCACAAACACTTAGAATAAACTATTACAACATACAGGGTGTATGTTAGCAAAACATGTATTAGGGCTATCCCTTAGCCAAGTGAGTATTTTATCCATGTATAATATATTACTACAGCAAATAATCATGACAAATGCATCTCCAAAATTTATACGTATACAGTATTTTCTAGAATACGCATTTTCAACATACATACTGTATACAAGCAAACATGTATTACGGCGATTCCCTTCGCCAAGCAATTATTTTATACGCACATAATATATTTATACGACGATTAATCATGACAAACACATCGCTAAAATATACATGTATACGGTACTTCTTACAATACCGTATTTTTACATACATAGTGTTTATTAGTAAACATGTATTTAGGCGAATCCTTTCGCCAAATAAGTATTTTATCCATACGTCATATATCCATACGACAAATAAACATGTCAAACACATTTCCATAAAAAATACGTATACGGTATTTTATACGAATACCTAGAGTATGTGAAATTCCAAATTCTACAATTCTAATCGAAACTGAAAACGGAAAGCACTTTGTACATGTGCAATTGCATGCAGATCATGAATCTATCATTATCTGACATTGAAAGCGTTGAAAACCATAACCTATACACCTAAAGTCCGCACCTTGTGTCGTAGAATCGTAACGGAGTCGATAGGTTCGCTAAGGTTCCGTATACGGGAGTTTGGCAGCCTAAAGAACGAAACAGGTTAGTTATTTCATAACCTACAACCTATACAACCCTAAAACAGATTAGGGTTAGGGTTTCTTACCTAGAAACGACGCCGGAATCGCCGGGAAAGCGATGAGAATCAGGCGGTGGAGCCCGAATAGCGGCAGGGAACAGCAGCAGGGAGTTCCTCCCACATCTCCCTCACTTTCTCTCTCTTTTCTCTCTCTCAAATCCAAATTCGTATGGCTGGAATGGGAGAGGGTTTAAGGTCCTTTTATAGCCTAAAACCTTCCCAAAATAGACTCAGGTTCAAGGGTTACTGCTATTATAAGCATTTCGGCGATGTTCCAGTTCAAAAGAGTATTTCTGGTGGTCCCCCTTGAGCCAAACGTCAGACTTAAGCTCTCTACTCACGGATCTACGTGGGACTACGTTTTTGACTCGAACAGATTCCCAGATCACACGTGGCGGATCAGTTTCAGTTCAACGGTCAGTGGGCCACGATCCGAAATTCCAAGAACATGTAAATGTTCCTGAAATTTTTCCTGATCCGAGGGTGTAATTTGGTCTGACTCTGACGGTCTGGTTGCTTAATACTGATGCGCAAGCGAATGGTGCCAGATCACTATTCCAGATATTTATTTTGTAAAGGGAATAGTGTTTTTCACACACTCTCGCTCCGGACTCAAGTGAACAGTCGTGGGATATCGGCTAGATTTGATTTCCGAGATGGTTGTCAAGCCCAGCGAGGCGGTCCTAAGTCCTTAACTTCGTATTGTTCGGACTCCCGATGTGCGGTCCAGATTAGATACGGAGTTTCGAGATGCTCCCGAGAGCAGCCGGGTAATGAGTTTGATCCTAGATTTTTGGGTAACCTAGCGTCAATGATTCTACAAGTTTTGGGTCTTGCAGATCGTATTTAAAGCGATTCAAATGGATTTCATGGCTAATCTAGTTTAGCACTTAGTTAACTTTGTCAAATTTCTAAAGGATTTAATCCTAAGTGATTTCCGTCTGAGGTAGTATTTAGTCCTTTGCAGTTTGTATCTAAAGTGATCCAAGTTATACTACTTAGCTAGTTTAAGATAGTGTCTAGGGTGAAGGTGCTTTGAGAAATTGAAAGCACAAGGTAGTGAAGGGTGGGATTTGTGAAGAAAATGGTTTAAAAAGAGATTTGAGGCTTTAATTGAGTGTTTAAGAGGTTAAACCTGTATTAGGATTGATCCATTACCTAAGGACGTCTAATCCCAAGTTAGCAAAAATCTGGGGTGTTACAAATCTAAAGATAGCTGAATCCAAGAGTCATAAATTACCACCATTACATATCTTATACTTCTAAAATCAAGATGGTTGTTAAAATCACTTCGAGTTCACAAGAATTTCTAGAAAAAATTTAAAAAATTTTCCACCATTTTTACTCAAGACCAAGATATTACTGATTAGACAACCTAATCTCCCATCCCCAACCTAAAATCTACATTGTCCTCAATGTAAAAGATATAAACATGCAATGCACATGAGACAGCAAGAGTGAAGGAGAAGTGATGGAAAGATAGTACCTGATGACGGAGTTAAGCAGCTTTTTCCTAAAGAGATTTCAGCATGAAGGCGACTCGGCACAAGATTTAATCCAACAAAAGCAAACTATCCTAAAACAACTAAAAAGCAAACTAACCTAACGGCATAAAGCAAACTACCCTAGTCCTATAAAAGTAATAAACCTACTTATACCTCCATCAGACTAGGAGATCAATTCTGGTAAACAGGATCATTCAGAGGCATGGACATGTCCTCTAAATCAAATTTCTTAACTAATGGCTTTAATCGATGTCCATTTACTTTAAACTCATTGCCATTGTCTGGATTCCAAATCTCGATAACCCCATGAGGATAAACATTGATAACAGTGAAAAGGCCGGTCCAACGAGATCAGAACTTACCCGGAAAGAGATGTAACCGAGAATCATACAAAAGGACTTTCTAACCTAACGTGAATAATTTTCGATGAATATGTTGGTCATGAAACGCCTTCATCCTGTCCTTGTAAATTCTCAAGTTCGCGTATGCATCGTTCCGGATTTCTTCAAGTTCATTCAACTGAAGTTTGCGCAGCAAGCCAGCATTGTCCAAATTGAAATTCAGATTTTTTTTATCACCCAGTAGGCTCTATGTTCTAACTCTATAGGCAAGTGACAAGTCTTCCCATAGACAAGTCTAAAGGGAAACATTCCAATAGGGGTCTTAAATATAGAACGGTAAACCCATAAAGCATCAGTCAATCCAATTGACCAATCCTTACAGTCAGGGTTAACCGTCTTTTCCAAGATGTGTTTGATCTCCCTATTGAAAATCTCAGCTTGTCCACTTGTCTATGGGTGGTATGGGGTGCTCACCTTATAAGAGATACCATATTTCTTCATTAAACTCTCGAATGGTCTATTACAAAAGTGTGAACCCCATCATTAATGATGGCTCGAGGCGTTCCAAACCGGGAAAGGATGTTCTCTTTTAAGAATTTAATGACTGTGAGATGGTCATTGTTCCAGCACAGAATAGCTTCAACTCATTTAGTGACATAGTCACGGCAAGCAAAATGTATAGATTTCCAAAGGATTGGGGGAATGGTCCCATGAAATCGATGCCCCAGCAATTAAATGCCTCTATAATAAGAATGGGGTTCAAGGGCATCATATTTCGACGGGACAATGCTCCAAACTTCTGACAACGCTCGTAAGCCTTACAAAACTCATGAGTGTCCCTGAACATAGTGGGCTAGTAAAAGTCACACTGCAGAATCTTGGCCATAGTCTTTTTAGCAGAAAAGTGACCACCACAGGCATGTGAGTGATAGAAGGAGATGACACTCTGATGCTCATCGTCTAGTACACATCTCTTTAAAATTTGGTCTGGGCAATATTTAAATAAATATGGATCGTCATAGAAGAAGTTGCGCACCTCAGTGAAAATTTTCTTCTTATCTTACGCAGTCCAATGTATCGGTATAAAACCTATGACAAGATAATTAGCAATATTAACGAACCAAGGTGAATGGGAGACTCTGAACAATTGTTCATCAGGGAACATGTTATTGATATGTGTCGTCTCAAGGGAATCAGAGGGATTAAGGCAGGAAAGATGGTCAGCCACTACATTCTGTACTCCCTTTTTAACTTTAATTTCTAAATCAAATTCTTAGAGTAGAAGGATCCATCTTATCAGGCGAGGCTTAGCATCATTCTTAGCAAGAAGATACTTGAGTGCCACATGATCTGTGTAAATAATGATCTTGGATCTGATCAAGTAGGACCTAATTTTTCCAAGGTGAACACTACGGCTAAGAGTTTCTTTTCCGTAGTCGAGTAGTTCACTTGGGCAAGATTTAGAGTCTTACTTGCGTAATAAATAACATAGGGCTTCTTTTTTTTTTCTTTAGCCTAAAACCACCCCAAGAGCACAATCAGACGCGTCACACATAAGTTCAAAAGGAAGGCTCCAGTCAGGTAGCTGTATGATAGGTGCAGTGGTCAACATGCCCTTAAGCTTAGTGAAAGCTTCCTGGCATAGCTCAGTCCACTCGTATGGTGCATCCTTTTGAAGTAGATTACATAAAGGATGAGAGATGAGACTAAAGTCCTTTATGAATCGTCTGTAAAATCCAGCGTGTCCTAAGAAGGATCACACGTCTCGTATGTTCTTGGATGGAGGTAGGTTGGAGATAAGATCGATTTTAGCCTTATCTACCTCGATTCTTTTGGACGAGATGATATGTCTAATGACAATTCCCTTACGAACCATGAAATGACATTTCTCCCAATTAAGCACCAAATTTTTTTCTTCACATCTTTTCAACACACATTTGAGACTCTCTAAGCACTCGCTAAAAGATGAACGAAGACAGAGAAATCATCCATGAAAACCTCTAGATATTGCCCCACCATGTCAAAAAAGATACTCATCATACATCGCTAAAAGGTGGTAGGGGCATTACATAGTCCAAATGGTATCCTTCGGTAAGCAAAGGTGCTGTAGGGACATGTAAATGTAGTCTTTTTCTAATCTTCAGGGGCTATCTTTATCTGATTGTAGCCCGAATACCCGTCAAGGAAACAGTAATAGGAATGACCAGCTAACATTTCCAAGATCTGATCAATGAAGGGCAAAGTAAAGTGGTCCTTCCTCGTGATGGTATTCAATTTCCTATAGTTAATGCACATTCTCCAACCAATAGTAACTCTAGTTGGCATGAGTTCATTATTGGCATTGGCTACGATGGTGATTCTGGACTTCTTAGAGACCACCTGAGTTGGACTCACCCATTGACTATCGGATATAGGGTATATGATACCCACATCTAATAGTTTAAGAACCTCAGCTATAACCACTTCCTTCATGTTTGGATTTAGTCTATGTCGTGATTGCCGAGAGGTCTTCACATTACCCTCGAGATAAATGCGGTGAGTACAAATTGAAGGGTCAATTCCCTTGAGGTCCACAATTATCCATTCAAGGACTTCCTTATACTCAATGAGAGTGGATATGAGCATACTCTCCTGTTCTTTCTCCAGGTGGGCAGAGATCACCATCGGGTATGTCTCATCTTGACCTAAATAAACATATTTCAAATTAGAGGGCAAAGGTTTTAGGTCAAGCTTCGGTGCCTTAAGGTTAGACGCCAGAGGCACTTCTTCGGTTTGGGGCAATTCTTCAAATTGTGGCCTCCACCGGTTAACTTCAAGTACCGGCATAGTATCAAGTATGAAAACTATCTCCCTAATCATGTCACATCAAAATCATGGGAGTGAGCTAGGCACGTCTCTAGAGGGTCAAAGGATAAGGTCAAAGGTGTCCTATCTTCCATGAAATAGTCAATCATATTAATGTCATGGAAATTGTCATCATCCTCTAACTGCCTGCCCATGTTGAAAAAGATGTTTAACTCCAATGTCATATTCCCAAAAGACATATTCATGACCCCATTCCTTCAATTGATAATTGCGTTTGAAGTGGCAGGGAATGGGCGACCAAGAATGACGGGAATTTAAGTACTCATGTTATTGATGGGTTCGGTATCCAGGATAATAAAATCTATAGGGTAGTAGAATCTGTCAACCTGGACCAACACATCCTCAATTATCCCTCTTGGTACACGAACAGAGAGATCAACAAGTTGTAATGTGGTTAAGGTGGATCGTAATTCACCCCCTTCTAACTACTTGTACGCCGAGTAAGGAATTAAATTGATGCTCGCTCCTAAGTCAAGAAGTTTGTGCTCAATTCGATAGTTCCCGATTACACATGATATGGTTGGGCTACCAGGATCTTTGAATTTTTGCGGTACATCTTACTTTAGGATGGCACTCACTTTCTTGGTCAAGAGGATTTTCTTTTGAATATTTTGCTGTCTTTTGGTCGTGCACAAGTCTTTCAAGAATTTGGCATATGAAAGTATTTGTTTTACGGCATCAAGTAGAGGAATATTGACCTTCACTTGTTTCAACACCTCTAGAATATCCTGAGAGTTAGGGAAAGGTTTTGGTGCAACCAACCGTTGGAGAAATGGAGCAACCGGCTTCCCTTGAGGTTCTAGTTTTAATTCTGGTGGAGTATGGCTAAATCCATCATCTTTGTCCACTTCCAGGTCCTTAGGCTTTTCAGCCCTAACCAGAATGGTTTTGTTAATGATCTTCTCACTCCTAAGAGTGGTGATAGATTTAACTTGCTCCATCTGATTTGAAGAGCTTGGATCACTTATCTCATATTGCGGCTTGGGATTGGAGAGAAGTTGAGCAGGGAGCATCCCCTTTCCCCCAATCATTAAGTGTAACTCTATCCTTTGAATAGACGGCGCAAGCATTCCTAATGCTGATCTGATATCATGAAACGTTTGTGCCAAATTTTGATTAAGTAGCTCTTGTTCTCGAATATATTTTTGAATTGGATCCTCTTGAGGTTTCTCTTTATTTGGATTTTGATTGAAGAAACCTTAAGGGGTAGTAGTTTGTCCATTCCTCCAAATGAAGTTTGGATGATTTCTCTAACCAGGATTGTTTGTATTAGAGGTAGGTCCATTGAAAGGTCTTTGATAATTATTCACGGTATTGAATTGCTCATTCAACACCCCTCGAAAGGCAGGTATTGTTGGACAGTTTTCAGTTGTATGAATGTTGCAATCATAAATGCCGCAAACAGTTTCATTAACCTTATCCTTCTATAATTCTATGGCCTCGAAATTTCCTTATGAGATTAGTCACTTTAGAATTGATATCATCGTCCTCTTTCAAGAGATATATTCCACCCCTCTCCTTAGATTGAGTCGACCTAGACATGGTGCTTGATTTTGGGTATGTGTCCCATAATTGTGCATTTTCAGCAAGTCTATCCAAGTAGTCCCACACATCATCAACATTTTTATTCATAAATTCCCCATTGCACATCGTCTCAACCAATTGGCGTATGGAAGATATCAGACCATCATAGAAAAAGTGTGTAATGAACCACGTTTCAAAACTGTGTTATGGGCATGAACTGACAAGATCTTTGAACCTTTCCCAATATTGGAAGAATGTTTCATCCTCCTTTTGGGCGAAGTTCATGATTGATTTTCTAAGGGTGTTCGTTTTATGATGTGGAAAAATTTTCTTTATGAACTCCCTTTGCATATCATTCCATATGCCAATAGATCTAGGACATAGTGAATGCAACCATGTCTTAGCTTTCTCTTTCAAAGAAAAGGGAAAGAGTTTCAGCCTGACTGTGTCTTCAAATACATTTGAAAAATATAAGTGGTTATGATCTCATCAAACTGTTTCAGGTGTAAATATAGATTTTCTAACTTAAGCCCATGAAATTTAAGAATGAGTTGGATCACCCCTGGCTTGATATCCATGTGTCCCGTATTCTCAGGAAAAACTATGCATGAGGGCGTGCTCACCCCCGCCGGCTGTAAATAATCTCACAAAGTACGAGGCAAGGGTGCTTAATGCACCTCATCTTATCCTGGATGTCCTCCACCCTAGCTTGGGGTAGAAAAGGTTGGTATGCAGCCATTACTTCAATTAACTCCAGGGATCACGAGCAATGTCTAGTCCTACGATGGATAGTCAACCCCTCAACCAATCCTCCTTTAGTTAAGAGATGTCGAGTGTTGTCACGGATAGAGGTGGGCATGTTGGACCCGATCCGGTGGATCCAACCCGATCCAACCTGACTCGGTACCGTTTGATCAGGGTCGAATATTGCATATTAGACCCCAGCAATTGCCTAATTTTACGTACATGATAAGGATTAATGGAGTATATTACTTGTGTTTTTATTACAGGATGAAATCAGGAGTGTGTATTGAAAGATGATGTTAAAAACATGAATTTAGTGCTCCAAAGTCACCAGAGCACGGGATGGACTCCAGAGAACAAATGGTAAAGATTTTACACGCCTGGGATCGGAGGAAAGCAAGCCAAAGGGGCTCGAAAAGGGTCCAAAATGCAAGATCACATGGTTCCCGCCATCCGATCAGTTCGAAACTTCATACATGGGATGAGGGCCATAAATTAACCGTACATATTAAATTTCAACCGTTGAGGATCTCGGGAAGTGGTCTAACGGCCAGATCAGCCCCTTAATTCATTAAGTGGGGCCCGCTGGATATCTGGATATACATCAATCTTGGTTTTTGCGGGTCAAAGAATATGGGAAAAAGGATGGACGGTGCAGATTTCTCAAAAACATCACAGTGGACCCCGTATACGACGCATGCACACCATGAGTACACGGCTCAAGCCGTGCACCGGACGGCCGAGTCGGTCAGCGCGGGCGCTGACCTGCGCTCCAAAAACTTGATGTTTTATTTAAACCAACACGATTTAAATGATTTATAAACTCGCAAGTATACGAATCAGATGTAGATATGGTACGTATTACGAGATCGTTCCCACGAGGACTAATCGTCACAACTCAAATCTATGACTCTCCTTAACTAATCCAACAAATAATGAACTAAACTACTAAGCACAATTTTAAGAAAAAAAAAATAATTAAGAACAGGGAAGAAAATTCAATCAGAGAGAGAGCACTAGGACTTTCGAATCCACCCCTAATTATCCTAACCCTTGTTTTGTCTGTTGATTCACCTTGATCTAGATTGATACCACTTATACAGAGAAAGCACAATCTGTGTCCTTAAGCAATGTCATGAACAATACATCCCATGTCCTAATTTCCACAAATTTTGCTCAAGACCAAGAAAATACTGATTAGGTAACCTAATCTCCGTTCCGAACAGAACTAACGACCTAGATCAGCCCTGATCGAGTCTGTCCATCCAGATCCAATCATTTTTCGAGTTGGGTTAGGATAGTGGCATATCCGGACATAACCGATCCGAAAACCCGGACCGAAAGGGTCCGAACCGACCCGACCTGACCTGGGACTTAAATATCTCTCTAGTTTTACCGCCCACGTTTCTTTTTAAAAAACAAAAGTTTTACCGCCCGGTTTTCATTCAACGCCAAAAAACCCCCACCTGCTTTTCCTTGGTAAGATCTCTAGAGAGTGAATTCTTTTTTCTTATTTTTTGAGTTGGTAAAGGCAGAGAAGAAGAAGATAGAGATGCAGGGGAGGTATGCTGAGAAGGCATCAAACCAATGGTGTTCAAGCAAAGAGAGGAAAATGGCCTTACAGCAAGATGTATTGCTTTGTTTCTAAAAACAAATTTGAATTTGATTTTTTTCCTCATCCCTTCATTTTCTTTCTTATTGATACGTTTCTTGTTTGAATTTGCAGGTTGATAAGCTAAGGAAGAAGCTGTACTGCTTCAACTTGGCTGACAGCTGCACTGCTTCAACTTGCTCCGGATCAGTAATACATGTTGCCAAGTTCTTCAACAGATACTAGTTTTAATCATAGTCCCATGGTCCTAAACACCAGCAAGAGAGACAATGTTGGACAGGCTGAGATGCTTGACAGTGGAACTGCGCACTAATGATGTTATCATGCACAGCAACTATATTGGAGGAAGGAAACATTCTGTGGTGACTCAAGGAACATCTGCATTGTCTACTGATGTAACTAGAGCAAGTGGGGGGCAAATTCCTGGTAAAGGTCGTAAGGAAATTGAAGAAATTTGGTTGGCAGTGCTTGAGAAGATTCAGATAAATCCACTAAAGCAGTTTATGCATTAAGAAGGAAAGTTGGTTTCGGTCAGTTTTGGTGCAGCTCCAATTGCGCAGTTGATGTTCAACTCGCATGTGAATAAATCCAAGGCAGAGAAGTTCAGGGGATATATTTTATAAGCATTTGAATCTGTTCCTGATTCTCCAATAACTATTGAAATCAGATGTGAATCCAGGAAGGACACAAAAGCAGAAGTTCCACTCACCTTACCAGCTTCTGAGAATGGCACTACTCTGACTCTGATGAGTACCATTGACAGGGTAATGAAAACTAGTTCTGATAAACATATTAAAATACTTCCAAAAGATAGATCCGCCAGAGGGGTTGGTTCTATTCAAGGTAGACATTTGAATTCTGGACTCCCGTGAAACTGCAAAGAGTGAAATAGTTGAAATAGGAGCGGCTCTGCAGGAACATGAACGCAGTGAAAATGTGATTAACATTCCACAGCGTGAGGAAAAAGGTATGGAAAGTGCTTGGGTAGAAGAAGCAGCATCTTCCCATCAGCTTACCTTGGGTTCTCGAACAGAAGGAAAGTTGGAGAACAACCACAGAGACAAAGCTTGGTGAGAGGCAAAGTATCCCTTGCACATGTAATTCAGCAAGCAGATGGGTGTACACAACAAAGTGGATGGTCTAGACGCAAAGCAATTTCTATAGCAGAAAAACTTGAGCAAGAGAATTTGAGATTAGAACCCAGATCAAGAAGCTTGCTTTGCTGGAAAGCTTCTAGAATCCCTTGGGGGAAGCTCCCACATTTGAGATTCAAGACAAGGAGACCGCGTTCTCTGCTGAAGCTCGTCTCATGTGGAAGATGTCTTTCCGCCAAATCTTCAAGGTAATCTCTGTAGAATTATATTACATAAATCATATTTGTACAAGACTTGTCTGCTCCATTGCGGTTGTATTCTGTAATTCATGTTCATGCTGTTAACAAAGTTAGTTGTAAAAATCTGGTCAATTTTAATAATGGAAATTGGTGCCATGACCAGAATATATGGGAATGAGAAATGAAAGCTTGTGCTCTTTGTCATGGAAAAAAAAAAAAGGTTAAGGAAGAAGCTCAGACATGAGGAGAATGTACATAAAGCCTTGGAGAGGGCATTTACAAGACCTTTGGGAGCTCTGCCCCGTCTTCCTCCTTATCTTCCTCCATCTGTAAGTGTATCTTCCTTGTCTTTCTCTCCTTCCATTGAACAGAAACTAGCAATCCTGTTGTAAGCAAAAGTCCAATGCAGGAGAAAAAATGGCATTGATGATTACAGTATGTATGCTGAATGACGAACGGAGAATGGCATTTTAACAGAAATCATTATGGAAAAAACAATGGAGATAATACCATATCAGTCTATCTGCTACTGGATTAGGAAAATAACTCAATTGCCATTTTCTCATGAGCAGGACTTCCTGTTAGGAGTCCGGTTTTCTTTTGATGTAATTGGATCGGTGCCTGTTTTTCTCTTGCAGACGAAACCGATCCGACCTTTGCCCAATCCGATCCGACTCGGTTTTCATGACCGAGTCGGACTCGGATCGGCTCGGGACAGCAGGAGTTCGGGTCGGCCCGAGTCAGATGACCTGGACTCGATCCTGGATCGGTCCGAGTTCGAGTTGGCCCATGTAGATTCTGGACCGAGTCAAGTTGGACTCAATCCAATCCGACTCAGTCCAATGCCCAGCTCTAATCACGAACCCACTTGGGCATGAAACACCCATAGCCCTCAATCACAAATTCTAACCTAAACCTAAAGGAAAGAAAAGAATAGAAATCTACGAAACGAAAGAGAGGAGAGTTGGAAGGAAGTAACCAAATTCGAAGTTCCTAAGTTAGATCCTGCAAAATAAAACAAACCAAATTAGTTTCTAAAGATAGAAAGTCTAGAAATAGCAAGAAATCCTAAAATAGAAAGTAAATTAGTTTCTAAAAAGGAAAATTTTCCTAAAAGAAAATAGAAAATTTCTAAAACAAATTAGGAAAGTTCTAAACCTAAATTAGAAAGTAAGTTAGTTTCTAAAAACCTAGAAATAGAAAGTTTCTAAATATTAGAAAATAAGACCTAATCCTAAAATTAAAAAGGAAGAAAAATTAGAAAGAGATTACCATTTAGAGAGCCTATATCGGGATCCTACAAAACAGGAAAATTAGATTAGTTTCTACAAATCAAATAGAAAAACTCTAATCTTAACCTAATTGTAAATCTAGCTAATGCCATAAAAACGTAACCGTCAGTCCCCGGCAACGGCTCCAAAAACTTGTTCACACCCCAAGTATAGGGTTGTGATGTAGTAATAATCTTGGTAAGACTGAGGTCGAATCCACAGGGACTGAACCTTGTACATAATCTGAAAGTAACTCGAACTAGAACTAGGTGAAGATGTAATCTAAATCAGAAAAATATAAGAGAATAATGGTAAAATATTAAATTAAAACTTATGAAATTCAAATATGGGAAACTAGGGATTCCAAGGATCCACTTGTAGAGATCAGGGATATCTATGCTTGATTCAAGAACGCAATTGGAATCAGAATCCCATCTTCATCTAGTTGGAAGATATTCCATTAAAAACTGATTCTGAACTTCCTTTGATTTAGTTTTCAAGAGATAAGAGATATGAGAATTAGACTTGATTCCATCACAAAACTATGCCCATGAGACAAAGTAAACAACAGAATTTAACCAATCTGCATCCCAATCAGAGAGAGTTATGAACGTAGGGAAGGGTTCCATCATCCAACCATGTCCCTGAGACGATGGTGAACAACAGGGTTCATACAACCATAACCTCCATACATGCATGGGAAATACCAAAAGATATTGAAGATTCATTGTAATTTAAGTCACAACAAACTATTAAAAACTAAAGGCATTCATTATAATCAAACTAGAATCAAAATCGGTTCAGGTTAAACATGAATCAAAAGGCATAAAGAAAAGTCTCTCATCTCACTACAAGCTTCACCTCTTAGCCCTAGCTAAGAGGTTTAACTAGCCATAGCCATGGTTAGACAAAAATCTCTTAAAAAAATAACATGAACAGAATTAGAAAAAGGAAGAAAAAAAACTCAAACGACGGCCTCAATCTTCTTTCTCTTCTCTTGCTTCTTCCTCTGCACGTCCTCCTTCTCTGCTTTTCTCCTCCTTTTATAACAACAAGGAGAGCTCCATAGGTCGGCTATAGGCGTGCGGAACTGAACTTGCGTAACTCTGTTTTGCGCAGCGAAAAATGCAGAAGTTTCTTACGTTTGATCTGAGTTTGAGAGAACAGATTGTTCTACTCAAGCAATCTAACTTCTTGAACAGGGTTGTGACCTCCCTATGGAGACATTGGACGGTCCAGATCACTCAACTGACCATTATCGTGATCACAGAATGACCCACTGCGTCCGGTTTTCATAACTGCAGGGCCTGCGGAAACAGAGGCCGCTGACGTGTTCGGTGGGCCCCACAGTGATGTTTTCGAATAGATCCACCCCGTTCATTGGATTCCTTACGTGATTTCAGTCAGAAAGGAGTAATTTTGGTCAAGTTTTGGTGCGGTCCACTGTATCAATTCACATCGTCGTTCATCCTGAGTTTTCCAGCGATCCATGTGTATGTGCGAATGGGAAGAAAAGGAGACCCTGGCGAGGGTCTTAGTCACCCCTTAGATCTAATGGCCAGTCCGTATTGAGCATGGGGACCATGATGGTGGCCCATGGACGTTGTGCGTAAGTTTGAAATGGGTCGGGTCAAAGTCGGTTTGACCCGACTTTGTGTCCATTGCACGTGTGATGTGCACACGCACACCATGCAAAGTGACATTGATGTTTCGAGAAATCTGCTCCATCCATCTCTTTCTTCATTTAATTTAAGGGGTTAAGACCAAAATTGAAGCATATCCGGAGATCAGGTGGGCCCCAAATCGCTGATATGTGAGATGCTCTATCCGTTGGGCCACTTCCAGAGGGATCCAAGGACTGAATTTCAATGTGTATGGTTAATTTAGGGTCCTCAGGCCAGACATAAAGTTTCGAGCCAAATAGATGGTGGGAACCCTGTGATCTTGCATTCAGGACGATTTTCAGGCCTCTTGAACTTGATTTTCTCGAATCTTTGGAGTGTAAATTCTTCAATCTTGGTCCCCTGGGGTCCGTCCCTTACCTTGGTGATTTCTGAGCTTAAATCCATGCTTTTAGTACCCTTTTTCAGTCCAAGCTCTTAAATTCACCTTGCAACACAAACATGATTAAAATAGGGCGTTAAATAGTATCATGTTCTTAAATTTTGGTAATAACTGGGGTCTAATATGCAATATTTAACCCTCAACACTATCAAAATGCAACAAAATTACTACCACTAGTTTACCCCACAAGGGTATATCTGAAAACAGATTTTGTGACCATTCGGCCTCTTCACTTGCAGTTATAAGATCAATAAACTCGGACTCCATCGTGGACCAAGATATACAAGTTTGTTTTTTATACTTCCATAATATTGTGGCTCCTCCAAGAGTAAACACATAGCCACTTATGGACTTGGATTCCATTGAATATGATATCTAATTTGCATCACTATAACCCTCTAATATGGCTAGGTATACCTGATGCCATAGTTGCAAGTCTTTTTCAAGTACTTTAGTAATCTATTTACGACAGTCAATGATCTTCTCCAGGACTACCGATGTATCTACACAGCTTACCAATTGCATATGCAATATCATGTCTAATACAGTTCATTAGATATATTAAATGCCCAGTGATACTAGAGTACTCAAGTTGTGATACGCTATCACCTTCATTTTTACACAATTTTACATGAATCAAATGGAATGCTTGTAGGTATACAATCTAGAAGATTATATTTTCTTAGAATTTTATCTATGTGGTGTGATTGAGATAAAGTTATTCCGTTGGAATCTTTCACCATTTTAATTCTAAGAATCACGTCCGCCTCTCCCAAATCCTTTATGTTGAATTGTAAACTAAGAACTTAGTTTCATTCACCACATCAATGTCAGAACCAAAGAATAACATGTCATCCACATACAAACATATGATAATGCATGCATTTTTTTAATAGCTTATACATACATTTATCTGACTCATTAATTTGAAAATCGTTTGACAACAACACTTTGTCAAATTTCTCATGTCATTATTTTGGAGCTTGCTTGAGTCCATAAAGATATTTAATTAGTTTACATACCTTATTTTCATGACATTTTATCACAAACCCCTCGGGTTGCTCCGTGTAAATCTCTTCCTCTAATTCTCTATTCAAGAAGGTGATTTTCACATCCATTTGGTAGATTACAAGTTTGTGGATGGAGGTAATAGCTATCAATGCTCATATAGTTACAATCTTATTGACCGGTGAATTTGTGTCAAAAAAAAATCAATTCCTTACTTTTTCTTATACCCCCTTGCCACAAGCCTAATTTTAGATTTCTTAACAGACCCATCTGGTATAAGCTTAGTCTTAAAACCCCATTTACAACATATGGGTTTGCTACTCAAATGTGGGTCTACTAATTCTCAAGTGTTAATTTCACTATTAACAGCTTCCTTCTAAAAGGTTGTATTAGGAGAGTTTATAGCTTCAGCATATGAGGACGGATCATCCTATACAAGAAAAGTGTAAAAGTCAAGTCCGAAGTTACTCTCAACTCTGCCCCTCTTACTTCTTATAGGTTCCAATGGCTCTTCTATTGTATCATTCTCTACGTCAATCCTTACGGAGGAATTTGCTACTTCCACAGAAGACGTAGACTTAGATTTAGTTGAAGATATATTTTCAAATAATCGGCATATAAGGATTCAATGATATAATTGGCATCAATATGATTATAAGGCCTCAAAACCAAGAATGTATCAGCCTTGTTATTCTGCTCATAGCTTATAAATGCACAATTAAAAGTTTTATCCCCTAATTTAGTTTTCTTGGACAAAGATAACCCTATCTTAATTAAGCACCCCCACACTTTAAGATATCTTAGGTTTGGAGGTTTGTTCTTTCACAATTCATAAGAGGTTTTATCAAAATGCTTATAATGTACTCGATTTAGAATATGGCATGCAGTAAGGAGAGCTTCAAACCAGAACTAGAAAGCATAGCATTTATAATATTCATTAAAGTTCTATTTTTTACTTTCAGCTATTCCATTTTTGCTAAGGTGAATATAGTGCGGCTACCTCATGTATAATCTCTTTTGATTCATAGTCAAATGTGAAGATGTGAAAAAAGGTATTATCCACCTTGATCAGATATAAGAACCTTCACATTTTTTTCTAATTAATTTTTCACCACATTCACAAAGGCTATGAATCTATCTTTTGATTCATCTTTACTCTTGATCATATATACATTTACATATTTAGAGCAATCATCTATGAATGTTAGAAAGTATTTCTTTTCTCTACGAGTATTAATATTTTTATGGTCACATATGTCATTGTGAATCAAATTTAGGACTCAATTGTCCTTTTAACTCTAAAGAATGGTTTCCTAGAATGCTTAGATTGTACAGATATTTCACATTTATTTTAGTTTTTTCCTTTCCACTTTAGGAATAAGTCTCATACCAATCATGTTTTCAAGTAAACGATCATTCAAATGACTTAGTCTAGCATGTCATATATCAAAAGACTCAATCAAGTAGGCAGAAGAACTAGCACCATTATCATTCATAACACTCAGTTTAAACAATCCATTAGTTACATATTATTTTTCCAACAAAAGTATCATTCTTAGAGATAACACATTTCTCATATTCAAAGAACAACTTAAACACATTCTTATTAAGAGTACATATCACAAGACAATCTTCTCCTAAAGGTCTAGTACAAGCAGTACGTCTACCTTGGACGGATTTTCAATGAACATATCCCTCGTATTCTCTACATTCTCATAGGAGGAAAAGATACTCATTTGAGCCGCAAGCAATAAGTACTTCAGTGATGACCCCCACAAACTCCTTAGCAACATACACATGGTCTTTTTCCTTCTTATCGCCTTTGTGGAATCTACGTTCCTTAACAAAGTACCAATTTTTCCCACACACATAGCATCATTCATTCTTCTTATTGTTCTTGTCTTCTTTATTTCCTTTAGCCATGTGGATGATTTCTTTTATGGTCCAAACCTTCAATTTTCATGATCCTTTTGGTTATTCTTAATAAGGTGGGGCCTTAGTTAAGATTCTAAATCTAAAGAATATTTATCACGGTTTCTCACATCCTCTTTTATAAGTATGTGAAAGATGAGATCATCCAAACTCATGTCATTTCTCTTATGCTTTATAGAACTTTTTATACTCCTTTCAAGATGATGGAAGTTTTTCAATTATTACAGTATCCTGGAAAGCCTCATCAATCACCATACATTCAGACAAGATTTCATGAGCTATCTTTTATAAATCATGCACTTAATCTACTACAGACTTATCATAAGATATTTTAAAATTAATATAACAACTAACTGTTATTAAATCACAACAGATTCCTGGATCTATACTAGCATTAATTTAGAGTATCCAGGCGTCTAAATTGCATACCTTGATTGGCCATTGTCCTAACTATTGAGAGAGACCCTGGAGAGGATTGGTTGCATGTCGATCTTCCATCTCCTGTACACCCATGATTGTACGTTCTCTAATGGGGAGAAGAACAAGTGTGAAAACATGTTTGGAGTTGGAGACCGAATGCACTTTATATATGGAGTAACTATGGAAAAGAGTCAACCCATTATAGGACCCTTCCAATAGCCTACGTCTCCTCAATTCTTTCATTGGAAGAGAAGTCATCTACCAACATAACTCTATTGAGAGTTGTCTACTGTACTTCACACCCATAATAAACTGTGTACACCCAGTACTATGTGAGCCCCACCCTGATGGTTATGTGCCTGATCCAATCTGATCATTATATTGCCAGATAGAGACATA
Source organism: Magnolia changhungtana (assembly GCA_030180095.1). NCBI lineage: Eukaryota > Viridiplantae > Streptophyta > Magnoliopsida > Magnoliales > Magnoliaceae > Magnolia > Magnolia changhungtana. The sequence continues at coordinate 1,518,723 of JASAUF010000647.1, read as the reverse complement.
TGCCATGTGTGGCTCATAATTCCAACATTCTCCCACTTGGGACATTGATGGCATTCTTCAGTATGCAATGTAATATCTAGTATTTCCTTAATGAGCACGAAGTTTTACTAGATATTTAATAAATCATGTTAAGTACCCTAAATTTATCTGATCCGTTGAAACTACTAACACTGGACCATGGGAGTCATCACCTCATTTGTTAAGGCAGGACCAGGCGTAATCACATATGCCAACATTCCCAATGATATGGATACCAAAAACACGAGTGTGGAATATGAAAATCCCATACCAGGTGAAACCCACATACAGACTTCTAAGTGGTCCAATAATCTCTATCAAAAGATGTATCGTCCTCAATCATAACAAACCTTATCTGTTCATTTCACATGCTCAATGTGAATATAGATCCAAACTTAAATCATCAATTAAACCTTAATATTCTGGAATGTGTACGCCACCTTAATGTATGTACTTCCACTGACCTTGTGCACCATATAATGCAACTATCAGCTGGGGTTTACAAACACTTAAGGATTATAGATCCTCTTCCTTTTAAGGAACAATAATGTGAGCTTTTTGGTCCCTATCTTAATTTAAAGGACTACAATACCGCAACGTCTAATACTTGGCTTCTCTATAGCTATTAAAATTCTGCTCTAATGCATGATATTGTAAGTACTTGCATTGCACCCTATCGAGCTACAACAGTCATACCATGAAACAAAACCTGAAACTAGACCTCCCACTGATGAGGCATTCAGTGTAGACCAAACTTATTCATCTTATCAGTTCCACTTGACTAGTGCTATTGCAAGTGGGTTGAATATCTTTATCACCTTTCTTTATTCACTTAATTTATGGACCCTGTATTTCCATATTTTCTCCCATAACAAGGATTAGCAAGGTGTTTGTAAGGTCAAGAGTAGGCCCTTAAATTGTCACAACACTGAGACGACTCCCACTATTCCCTCACTAATCAAACGATTAAAGGGCAAATGTAATTTTGAGAGAGAATCTAATGTTGCCTATATCAGGATTCTCTGAAATTAGAGACAGATGTTTCCTACCATTTTTTAGGTCAAATTTTCTGATAGACTCCTATCTCAATGTCCTGGATGTCATTATAGCTACATCCTCCTCAAAGTGATAACACTACCTGTCCAGATTAGATACCTTTGTGCATATCACTTTTAGGGATCGAACCTATTTATGATCATCACTTTTATTCTTGTTTCTAAACAAAGTTGCTATCATTCACATCCACACTCCATGCATAATTAGAGTATCGAGGCCTTAATCTAACATTCGAATTTTAAAGAAAAACCAAATGAACTATTTTATTTCAAACCAATGTAAAAATAAATGCAAAGGTTTCAAAAATTTAAATGTAAAGTAATTTATGAGGCAAAATCAATTTTATTAGATTTTTAACTCTTTTAAAAAAACCTTTTTAATCCAACGTGATCTACCCCATTCAATATGGTGGGCCTGACCATGTAAATTTACATGGTTGTATTAGATGTGGACCAACTCATACCAGACCCAAAATTGAAGCATGACCTTATGGATACCCAATGGGTATCCAAACCCGTTTAGATATTGTTTTGATCCTTTAAACCAAGACTTGGACCCGAAAGGATCAGGACTCAGCAAGACCCGAGATGATCAACCTAAATACATGAACTGTAGGACCTACCCAAACCCGACCTATTGATGGCCCAAGATATTGGACGTTGCAGCTCTCCTTCACTTAAAGATAGGGTCTCTAAAGCGAACAAGTAATCGGATGACCTACCATTGATAGACCATTCATGAAAAATCTTCCCAATGGGATGATCCTAATCCATTGGCGGCCGGTAGATGGACGATTAAGAAATATAAAGGGAGGTGGCATGGAGAAATTGGTAAGTGGCCCGATCAAGGGTTTTGATGGCCCCCACTGGAGATGATCATTTGGGGTAAAATTTTATGGGCTGATCATGGCCCCACCATGATGTATGTGCTAAATCCACACCATTCATCCATCTTACTAGCCCCATTTATTGTATGGTCCTAAAAATCAGGCCGATTAGAAATTCATGTAGGCCATGCCACTTGGACAATGGAAATTGTACTCAAAATACTTAGATTTTTCTGGGGCCCACCTTGGTGATGAAAAGTATATCTGGGCCATTCATCCACTCCTTCAGACCATTTTAAGTCATGAGTAAAAGAATGAGGCAGATCCACACCTTAGGTGGCTACACTATAAGAAGCAATGGGAATAAAAATCCCTACTATTAAATCCTTTGAGTTCTATCATGATGTGTAACTGCCACCAAAGTTGGGTCAGTCGTTAGACCGTGGAGCCAACTCGTTACATGTATTTTATATCCAAGCCATCCATCATTTAGACCATCCATGTGTTATGAGCCTCACCTGACGTATGTACCTTATAGCCATGTCATTCATCTAGTGGGTGGTATCAACTATGATGTTGTTTGTTGTACAACTGTTCATGGGGTGGACCCTACCATGTCAATGGGACCCACAATTATACAAATAATAATAATAATAATAATGAAAGGGAATTGCATGCTTATCAATGAAAACTTCCCTAGACATAATATGATGCATGAGGAGCCCACTTAGGTGCATGTGTTGTATACCCACACTACTTATATTTTTCAGTCACTTGGGAAGTGGACCCACCTCCTGCCCATGGATATAAGATGAAGTAGAACTCAATTTTAGGTGGGCCACGCTGTAAGTAGAAACAGTGGTGACAACCATTGGAAATTCTTAGGCTTTAGTGTGCCCCTTAATTATGGAATGCTTCCTTGACCATGGATTCCACCTTCTAGTATGATGTAGATCCATGCCATTCATCAGTCTATTCTTATCATTTTAGGGTATAGTCCCATAAACTAATCAGATCCAAATCTCATTCCATGGGAGCAATATTGCTCACTTGTCCACCGTTAAATACTTTCTAGAGCTACAGTAATACTTGTGAGAAATCTATCCATCTATCCTTTTTAAACCGATCATGGGACACCTAACATACATGTTTTTATCAGCCATTCACCTATTTTGATTAGATCATTTTAGAGTGTGGGGCTGTCTATATATTTACTGCAATCTAAGTCATTTTCATGATACCCATTGTAATGGTTATTCCTCATTTAGACCGTTAGTTGGTAGGAATCATGTGGATCACTACACTATAGGAATTTGGATCTTGAGTGACCCACCTAGTAGTGTGGATTGGTGGAAGTTGTGTGGACCACCACATGTGAGTGCTTATTTTTTATAGCCCACCTAACTGTATGGAAATTGGGGCAATCGTGTGACTACTTATCTAAGTAGTTTTATGATTGTTGTGGCCCTTAACCATGCGACACCGAATATGAGCCATTAACTATGTGACGTGTGAAATGGTTATATTATAAGACTTATCATAATTGGTGTAGCCATGTATTCGTGGCCTATGGGCAAGGCCCATTGAAATATATTTCCGGCCCATATGATGAGGCTCATTGTGATGTATTTCCAGCCCATGTGATGTGGCCCATAGTGACGTGTATTAGGCCCAGGTATGTGGCCTACCCATGAAATAGATTTAAGGTCACTTGCAATGTATTCGAGGCCCATGAGCGAGGCCCAATGTGATGTATTTGAGACCCATGGGCATGACTCATTGAAATGTATTTTAGGCCCATGGGTTGTGGCTAATTGTGATATATTTGGGGCCCATATGTAGGGCCCACCTATTGTGTATTTGAAGCCCATGGGTCGTGAAGCCTGATGTGGTGTATTCATGGCCCATGTGTCAAGGCCCATTACGATGTGTAAGGCTCATATGATACAACCCAATGCTATGTATATGCGGCCCATGAGTGAGGCCCAATGCGATGAATGTGCGGCCCTTGTATCAGACCCAAAGCGATGTATATGAGGACCGATGTGATGTGTGATTTTGTCATGATGTATGTATTGATGTTTATGTGGGCCACTCCTTGGGAGCAATGTTGGTTAAATGTCCACATTGACGAGCAATGATGGTTAAATGTCCACATTGTGACCTTCCCTTAGGCCTTGTTAGGCCCATTCTCACCGATTCTGATCATCGATGCCGATTATGAGTATGTGACAGCATAACATCATGATACATGCCCATACGCATCATCTGTATGTTTGTTATGAGATGTGGTTGATCATTGCATATGTCATTGGGCAGATTGTTATGAGACTCCCTGATAGGCGGAGGTTATCTCATATGAGTACACGGTATGCGTAGGATTGATGCATGACTGGATTGTATGACTCATGCATCACGCATTTTGTGATATAACTATTGTACGCCCTAGCGATATCAGGGTTGTAGCCTCCACAGACATATCATGGATGGCCAGATGGGACACCGAAAATGTTTGGTTCTAGCATACAAGCACCATAGATGTCCCTGGGTAAAAATTCCTAAATCTCCGTGGCCAGGAGACGCCCCAACGTCGAGACCGAGTGGATACATGAGCGCCCAAGTGCCGAATACCAGGAGGCCACGTCTCCCACTATGTCGTGGTCGGTTAGGAGGGGGTGTGGCCTTACCCGCCCGAGGGTAGGGGGCATAGCTAGGCTGAGTTTGACCAGCTCGTGAATGGGTCCGCTATCGACGTGCCGGATAGGTATTGGCAGACTATTGGTCAGGCGGATAGTGAGGTTTCTTACGCTCATTTGACCGTGTCTTCTTGGGAGAGAGGGGCAAAGGCTGCATTTGGAGTGTACCAAATCCCGGTGATGATCCCAGAGATGAACCGTACTGATAGGTGGACTTATTGAGTAGGAATTGCATACTCATTCATTCATTCACTCACTATCCACTCGGGCTGGTGGTGCGTAATTATTTGTTACATGTACCTTCGCAACGGCCAGGATTTCAGTTGGGGCGTGCGACTAACCTGAGATCAGGAGTTTACCACATTGGGTCTGACTATCCAAATTTAGGTGTGGGACTGGTTTGGATAGAAGTCCCTTGTGATGGACCCCATAGCCTGCGATACTACATACTATCATCCCGAATTCACTCTAGCATAGTCATTCCATTCACACCGCATATTGTATTACATCCACGGCATATGGTATTTTGGGTTACTGTGTTTCTGTATTTAAATACGGCTAACAGTATTCGTGAACTCATCAGGAATTTTATATTGTATTGCATCCTCGATATCTGATATTTGGCTCTTTATGACTTCTCATTTGAATAGCTAATCTGTATTGCGTATTCTGATATTGTATGACTCATGGACTTGTCAGTATTTCCGCTTACTATAATATTGTATGATTCATGATCTTACCAGTATTTTCGATATTGTATGATAATGACATGACAATACGATGATGATGATGTGATTACGAGTGCATGTAATACGGTTATGGTTGTGGTACAGGAGAAATGAGAATATGACTTAGTGATGCTGGTAGCATTGACTCGAAGTATTACTATGATGCATATGTATTGGATTGGCATTGGCATTGATATCATACCTTACGTACTATATGCCTTTCACCATACATGATTTCTTCGTGGCATATCCATCTTGCTTGCATGTACGACACACTGCACACACATGTGTACTCACTATACTTTTTGCCTAAGCTTCCTATTTTCCATTTTTTTCAGGGCAGAAGTAGCTTGGAAGACAGCTTTCTCGATGCATTGTATCTATTTTTCGATTTGGTAATGTTGACGTCGTGTACCCTTGGAAAGTATTGTACTTGTAACCATCAAGATTTATAATGGAGAATGTTGCTTGGTATTTTTATCATGGATCTTCATGCTCAAGTATTATTATATGTATATACAATAAAAAAAAATTAGTCAAAAATCTTCCTTGTGGTGCGCCGAACTCGGGACTTAGTGTATGGAAGTCGAGTGCCGGATTCGGGGCATCACGGAAGCTGTCCGTCCCGGACTTGGGGCGTGACAGAAGGTAGTATCAAAGCATAAGATTTGGGATCACTTACAAGTAATGTCAATAACTTGAAAACATAGAAGAACTTAAACTAGGTCTCCCACCGTCGTTGATCGAGAACCTAGATGCTATTAGTACCTCTGATTTGTATGAATCTAGATACATAACTCTAAGATTCCCAGTTTAAGAACCTAGTCAAAACAGGATTCCCTAGTTGAGAACGTAGAGATTATACTTAGCACCCAGGCATAAGGGAGATAGCCACGAGCAATACCTTCACTTGTGGGATGGGTGATTGTATTGTATATGTATGATGATACGTATGTTGGCTTTCCATGTTATGAGTTTGATAATGTATTTGAAATTTCGAGGACGAAATTTTTTGTTAGGAGGGTAGATTGTAACACCCCATCCATTCCGTACCATTTTCGATGCATATGTATACAATGATTGATGCCCTTAGCTAGACCTGGATTGACCGTTCATAGTACACACCCGACTGACCGAAACCTCAAGACCTCGAAACCTATCTCATATTGACCGCCCCGTCGCTACGATCGCGTAGGTATCACCCGTACGTCTATACGATACTCCGTTAGTGAGATCCGCCGTGAAGAATCATTAGTGTATCATGTGCGTGAGGCGCTATGTACTTCATTCCACACATGTGTACAACACATGTCATACACACATGCACATGCCACACATGGGTGAGAGAAACTCTACCCATGTGTGTGATGTCACACACCCATACCTTCCATCTATCATGTCTCCCCAAAGTCAACACCTCTCTATTCCATACCTTAAGCATGACATCATTACACCATGCCATCCCATGCTCATTTAATCTACCATTAATTGCAAATAATGAATTAATTGTTATAATCCTAATCTAAGTTAACCAAGATCACATTAATTAAATCTAACCACATTTTTAACAATTTCTCTACATATATCCCTTCAACCCTTAGCATTTTACCATTTTTCTTACACATGGAGAGAGAGAGAGGAGTGATCTTGGTGGGCCATCAACTCCATCAATCACATCCCTTCCATCCATCTCAACCATTAATTCAATCTCTTCTATCCATATCAACCATTAATTCAATCTCTTCTATCCATCTCAACCATCCATCTAATTCATCAAGGTGAGTACACCCCCCTCTACTCTTGTGGTTTGTTTTCTTTGTTGATTATTTTTATGATTATTAGTGGTGATGATTTGATGTGATCAATGGTGTGGATATATGGGAGAATGATGTGTTTAATGGTGTGGATTCATGGGAAAATGGTGATGATAATGAGATAATGATGTGTTTAATGGTGTGGATTCATAGGAGAATGCATATAAGAAGAATTTAAAATATATATATAATAATAATAATAATAATATTTTTTTTTAGACTTTATGTGGGACCCATTGATTGTGGGCCCCACTAGAATTTTGTAGGCCATCCAAACCATCCCAAGTGAGGCCATTGTGCTGGCCAAACACACGTGCACACATACCAAATAAATAAATAAATAAATAAAGAGAGAGACGAAGGCTAGATGCAACGTCCAGACGCCCCTGCCCGCTTGAAAGAAAAAGAAGGGAAGAGGTGTGGGTCCACAACGGGCCCCACCCACGATGTATATATTTAATCCATGTCGTCCATCCTATTCCCTAATTCAATTTAGGCATTGAGCCAAAAGATTAAGCTAATCCAAATCTCTGATAGACCACACCATCAAAAGGATTACTTTAATAATGATAGACTGTAGGGCCCACTATGATGTTTCTGTGTGTTAAAATATTGAATATTTGGCTTGTTACATCTGTCCCAGGCCATAGAACCTAGCAAACGGACTGGATCATCCTATTATGGGCCCCATATGTAAATAAAAAATAATAAAATAATAAAATAATAAAATAAAATAAAAATAAAAAAACAACATTGACGTTGTTGTTGTTAGCGTCTGACGCTGCAGCAAGCAGCATCTGCTGCTGACGCTAAAGGAAAGTGGGCCCCACCTTGATGTAGGTCGAGCATCTACACCATGCATTTGATGGGTCCCCTTTAAAAATGGGTCAACCCCGAATTTCATCCGGACACGGAACTCAGGTGGTCCACACCATCAAAAGTCATGTGAATACATGCTAAAACATATAAAAGTACTTGCTGGGGCCCACCTGAAATTTGTATGCATCTGAAACTTGGACTAACCCCTCCACCAAGTGGGACACACACAATGGATGGACTGGATCTCTCAAGTGGCTCACCTTGATGAGATATATAAATACTAATAATAATATTATTATTATTAAAATAAAATAATGGGCATGAAGGTCCTCCTGGACGTCCACATTTGGGGTAAAATTTTGTGGGCTGATCATGGCCCCACCATGATGTATGTGCTAAATCCACACCATTCATCCATCTTACTAGCCCCATTTATTGTATGGTCCCAAAAATCAGGCCGATTAGAAATTCATGTAGGCCATGCCACTTGGACAGTGGAAATTGTACTCAAAATACTTAGATTTTTCTAGGGCCCACCTTGGTGATGAAAAGTATATCTGGGCCATTCATCCACTCCTTCAGATCATTTTAAGTCATGAGTAAAAGAATGAGGCAGATCCACACCTTAGGTGGACTACACTATAAGAAGCAATGGGAATAAAAATCCCTACTATTAAATCCTTTGAGTTCTATCATGATGTGTAACTGCCACCGTTAAATACTTTCTAGAGCTACAGTAATACTTGTGAGAAATCTATCCATCTATCCTTTTTAAACCGATCATGGGACACCTAACATACATGTTTTTATTAGCCATTCACCTATTTTGATTAGATCATTTTAGAGTGTGGGGCTGTCTATATATTTACTACAATCTAAGTCATTTTCATGATACCCATTGTAATGGTTATTCCTCATTTAGACCGTTAGTTGGTAGGAATCATGTGAATCACTACACTATAGGAATTTGGATCTTGAGTGACCCACCTAGTAGTGTGGATTGGTGGAAGTTGTGTGGACCACCACATGTGAGTGCTTATTTTTTATAGCCCACCTAACTGTATGGAAATTGGGGCAATCGTGTGACTACTTATCTAAGTAGTTTTATGATTGTTGTGGCCCTTAACCATGCGACACCGAATATGAGCCATTAACTATGTGACGTGTGAAGTGGTTATATTATAAGACTTATCATAATTGGTGTAGCCATGTATTCGTGGCCTATGGGCAAGGCCCATTGAAATATATTTCCGGCCCATATGATGAGGCTCATTGTGATGTATTTCCAGCCCATGTGATGTGGCCCATAGTGACGTGTATTAGGCCCAGGTATGTGGCCTACCCATGAAATAGATTTAAGGTCACTTGCAATGTATTCGAGGCCCATGAGCGAGGCCCAATGTGATGTATTTGAGACCCATGGGCATGACTCATTGAGATGTATTTTAAGCCCATGGGTTGTGGCTAATTGTGATGTATTTGAGGCCCATATGTAGGGCCCACCTATTGTGTATTTGAAGCCCATGGGTCGTGAAGCCTGATGTGGTGTATTCATGGCCCATGTGTCGAGGCCCATTGCGATGTGTAAGGCCCATATAATACGACCCAATGCGATGTATATGCGGCCCATGAGTGAGGCCCAATGCGATGAATGTGCGGCCCTTGTATGAGACCCAAAGCGATGTATATGATGATCGATGTGATGTGTGATTTCGCTATGATATATGTATTAATGTTTATGTGGGCCACTCCTTGGGAGCAATGTTGGTTAAATGTCCACATTGACGAGCAATGATGGTTAAATGTCCACATTGTGACCTTCCCTTAGGCCTTATTAGGCCCATTCTTACTGATTCTGATCATTGATGCCGATTATGAGTATGTGATAGCATAATATCATGATACATGCCCATACGCATCATCTGTATGTTTGTTATGAGATGTGGTTGATCATTGCATATGTCATTGGGCAGATTGTTATGAGACTCCCTGATAGGCGGAGGTTATCTCACATGAGTACACGGTATGCGTAGGATTGATGCATGACTGGATTGTATGACTCATGCATCACGCATTTTGTGATATGACTATTGTACGCCCTAGCGATATCAGGGTTGTAGCCTCCACAGACATATCATGGATGACCAGATGGGACACCGAAAATATTTAGTTCTAGCATATGGGCACCATAGATGTCCCTAGGTGAAAATCCATAAACCTCTGTGGCCAGGAGACGCCCCAACGTCGAGACCAAGTGGATACATGAGCGCCCGAGTGCCGAATACCAGGAGGCCGCGTCTCTCACTGTGTCGTGGTCAGTTGGGAGGGGGTGTGGCCTTACCCGCCCAAGGGTAGGGGGCATAGCTAGGCTGAGTTTGACCAGCTCGTGAATGGGTCCGCTATCGACGTGCCGGATAGGTATTGGCAGACTATTGGTCAGGCGGATAGTGAGGTTTCTTACGCTCACTTGAACTGTGCTGCTGGGGAGGGGCAGTGCCATTTGGAGTGTACGAAACTTCGGTGATGATCCCAGAGATGAACCGTACTGATAGGTGGACTTATTGAGTAGGAGTTGCATACTCATTCCTTCATTCACTCACTATCCACTCGGACTGGTGGTGTGTAATTATTTGTTATGTGTACCTTTACAACGGCCAGGATTTCAGTTGGGGCGCGCGACTAACCTGAGATCAGGAGTTTACCACATTGAGTCTGACTATCCAAATTTAGGTATGGGACTGGTTTGGATAGAAGTCCCTTGTGATGGACCCCTTAGCCTGCGATACTACGTACTATCATCCCGAATTCATTCTAGCATGGTCATTCCATTCACACCACATATTGCATTACATCCACGGCATATGGCATTTTGGGTTACTGTGTTTCTGTATTTAAATACGGCTGATGGTATTCGTGAACTCATCAGGAATTTTATATTGTATTGCATCCTCGATATCTGATATTTGGCTCTTTATGACTCCTCATTTGAATAGCTAATTTGTATTGTGTATTCTGATATTGTATGAGTCATGGACTTGTCAGTATTTCCGCTTACTATAATATTGTATGATTCATGATCTTACCAGTATTTTCGATATTGTATGATAATGGCATGACAATACGATGATGATGATGTGATTACGAGTGCATGTAATACGGTTATGGTTGTGGTACAGGAGAAATGAGAATATGACTTAGTGATGCTGGTAGCATTGACTCGAAGTATTACTATGATGCATATGTATTGCATTGGCATTGGCATTGACATTATACCTTACGTACTATATGCCTTTCACCATACATGATTTCTTCGTGGCATATCCATCTTGCTTGCATGTACGACACACTGCACACACGTGTGTACTCACTAGGCTTTTTGCCTAAGCTTCCTATTTTCCATTTTTTTCAGGGTAAGAGTAGCTTGGAAGACTTAGCTTTCTCGATGCATTGTATCTATTTTTCGATTTGGCAATGTTGACGTCGTGTACCCTTGGAAAGCATTGTACTTGTAACCATCAAGATTTATAGTGGAGAATGTTGCTTGGTATTTTGATTATGGATCTTCATGCTCAGTTATTATTATATGTATATACAATAAAAAAAAAATTAGTCAAAAATCTTCCTTGTGGTGCGCCGAACTCGGGACTTAGTGTATGGAAGTCAAGTGCTGGATTCAAGGCATCACGAAAGCTGTCTGTCCCCAGACTTGGGGCGTGACAGTGTTCACCATAAATTTTGGATAAGGCTCATTTTTGGGCGTGAGCCAAAGAAATTAATGGACGTGATGGATTTCTCACGAACATCTTGGTGGGCCCCACATAGCTTCCCACAAGGGTATTAGGGAACTCGCATCCCTAAAAAATGATCTAGCTTATCTTTGCATCTGTGAGATGTTGGGTGGAAGCATCATCAAGATGTGACCCAAACATGAATCAAACAAGCAATGAGAAAGTAAATTCGAGCAAGCACAGAGAACACAACGATTTACGTGAAAAAACCCTTGCGAAAAAAACCCATTGCACAAAGCGACAAACAATCCAATATGAAAATGAAATTACAAGATATGGAATCAACTTACATGTAAATCGTATAATAGAAAAACATAGATCCCCTTTCTCCAAACCCTAGCTCTCTCTATAACAACGTTCCTTAACTCTAATCCTACAATTACACCCATTTATATAACCTGAATCCATAATTAGAAACAAAACTATGGAATTACACAAAATTGTGCAAACTGTCAATATGACCTTCGATAGGATCGACTCCAGTTAAGGGTCATCCATCAAATTGACTACACTTTCGATTGAATTGAAAGTACCCAAAATCATCCAGAGAGTAAACTTGTATTTTTTATTTTCTAATCGAATCAAGAGCCTCTTCGATTGAATCGAGTAGGACCAAAATAGTTCAACGAATGATTGGGAAAAATCTAGAATTTCTCGATCGAATCGAACAAGGTGTCGATCTTATCAAAAATTCATGTTCAGTATAGATACCCGATTTAAACAATTTTCACTATGGCTTTAATCTCCATGTTCCATTGCTCCAAGTTGCTTCCTGCATCTCTAATCATCTTCATCATAGCTTTATCATCACATTTTGTATATACTCTATCTTCATAAAACATTTGTCAAGCCTAAATAAGTTGAGCAAAACCTGAACTTCTCTACAGGAAACACCTTCATAAGCAAGTTAACTAGATTTACACTGTTGTGGATCTTCTCAAGAGTAACACTACCTTCCTCAAGTACCTATCGGATAAAATGATGATAAATATCAATATGTTTATTACGGGAATGATATACCGAGTTCTTTGCCAAATTGATAGCACTCTCGTTGTCACGTGTACAAGCACAAGTTCATGTTGAAGCCCTAACTCATTCATCATTCCTTTCAACCAAACACCTTCTATGAATGCCTCTATAACTACCATATACTCACATTCGGTAGTGGAAAGACACAAACTGAAGCTTCAACACCCAACTAATCGCTCCACCCACTAACACGAACGAGTAACCGAAAGTTGACCTTCTATTGTCTATATTCTCAGCATAATTGGAATGTACATAGCTTACTAGTTTTTCCTTTGATTTTTCAAATATCAAGACGTACTCCTTCGTACCTCATATGTAATAAAGTAGTCATTTTACTGCCTCCCAGTGTTGCTTATCAAGGTTAGACATGTACCTTCTCACAACATCCACTGCATGTAAAATATCTGGTCTCGTACAGACCATGGCATCAAATAGCCAACTACGCTCCAGTAGGGCACACGAGACATATACTTTTTTCCTTAATATGATGTAGGACATTGTTCTGAAGAAAGTCGAAAGTGAGCAATGTGAGGAGTGCTAACAAGTTTTGCCTTGTCCATCCCAAGCTTGAGTGGGACATTCTCAAGATACTCCTCATAAGATAACCATAGCCTATTTCTTTTCTTGTCCCTATGTAAGTCGATACCAATAATCCTCTTTGCAACCCCCAGATCTTTCATTTCAAATGTCTTGGATAACTGAGCCTTCAATATGTTGATCTCAGACATGCTATGACTAACAATAAGCATATCATCAACATACAATACTACGATAATGAATTCTCCATCATTCAATTCTCTAAAGTAAACACAATGATCAAACTCACTTTTAGTAAACTGCTAGCTCGACATAACAGAATCAAACATTTTTTATCACTGCCTAGGCGATTGTTTCAGGTCGTACAATGACCTCCTCATCCTACAAACCTCATTCTCCAAGCCCTGTACCTCTAACTCTTCTGGTTGTTTCATGTAAATCTGCTCTTCCAATTCCCTATATAGGAAAGCAGTCTTAACATCCAACTGTTCCAGTTCAAGATTGTATTGGGCAACCAGTGCTAATACAAACCTGATATATACATGCTTGACCACATGTGCAAAAATCTTACTGAAGTCGATACCCTCCTTCTATGCATAACCCTTCACTATCAATCAGGCCTTGTACCTATCATGTTTCTTTCAATAAACTCACTTGCATCCGATCGCTTTATGCCTAACGGGAAGCTTCACTGGCTCCCATGTCGCATTCTTACACAAAGAGTACATCTCATCCCACATCGTTGTCATCCACTTTTATACATCTACATCATCAATAGCTTTTTGAAAAGTAAATGGGTCTCCGTAATCCTTAAAGAGAGCGAATGCAACATTTGAGTTATCTCTGTATCTCAACGGTAACCTGCGATCCTGCATTGGATTTCTAATGACAAGTGGCAGCTCTACTTATAACATCCTGGATTTCTCGATATCAAGTATTAAATATACTCAGGTAACAGTAGCAGTTTTTCCGATTCAGTAGGCGAAAACATTTATACATGTGTGAATTAAGATTCATCGAATATGAAAATTAGTATATGAAACTTTGATTTTAGAATCTCGATGCCATCAGAACTGTGTAAAATCCTTGTATACACAAATCTAGCCTTAAGAATTCAATTTGACACCCTTAGAAAGCCATTGATTTCCCATGATCACCCTGATCTTATATTAAACCCTACGATTTATAAATCGTAGGCGACGATCTAAAGAACCTAACACCGATTAACCCAAGTAACTGAATTAGAATGGAGATCCACCAAAAAACCTACTTAACCAATGGCTTAGATCTTGAATTTTCTAAGTTCAGGAGCCGAATTGACTAAATAACCCTTGCAACATAAGAACCATATGATCAAAATTAAATGCACTTAGACCATAAATAAATGCACCTCGTAATCTAAATCTTATGCTTGACGATGTACGCTACAAACCTATTACCCAGATTTATGAAATCTTATTCCCTAAATCACCTTAAATGTGATCGAAATGTCCAAAAGAATTTTAAACCGTTCATTGGTGGGCCATAATCACGAAACTAAAGAAATATGTTCTCCTTAGTGGGCTTGAACTTCCACAAGGATTACATGTCCAAGATCATACCCCAAATTGCGCAATTTAGATAAGGACCCAGGAGTGTGAGTTATGTGAGTCGACATAGTTTTATATATATATATATATATATATTATATATATATATATATATATATATATATATATATATATATATTTTGTATATATCATTTGGGTTAGGGTTAAAAATCATAAATTTAGAGGTTTTTCTTAGGGTTCCTAGAGGTTTCAACTGAAATTCATCGATTTGACGTCATTTCTTCCGTTTGATCGATGTCTAGTATAAGTGAAGGTAAGTTTATGCCATACACTTGATTTAGAAAATTAAAATCGGATTATGATTTTGTTTGAAATTCGTGTAGGACTTTAGGGTTCTCTTTGAATTTTAGATCCTAGACATTGTTAATACATGGAATCATATTTGTAGGTGAGGATTGTTCTTCTAAGCTAGCTTTTATCAGCTCTTGATGGTTTCAGTTGATGAATTTTGTGTCTTGATTGAAATTATATGTATTCAAATGTTGTAATTATTATGTGGTTATGATTCTTATGTTTTGCGTATTGTATTGATAACATGTTTCTTAGGTTGTATGAATTTGGTATTCATTTGGGCTCAATTTTATGGAAAAAAAAAATTATTCATTTGGCATGCCAAGTGTTTGGTTAAATGCCTAAGTGAGAAATTTGATGGAATATGATTAATACATGCCTATGAACATGATTAGCATATTATTAACTTACTTTATTTGAAATTAGTCTCCGGAAAACCACTAGAATTGTGGACCACCTACTTTAGGTTTGGCTACCACAGATTGGTTCGATCGATGGAGGTGGAACTAGGCCGACTGACTCTAGCCTGGGCTATTCAAGGGATACTTTGCACCCAATGTCAATCTAGTCTATGTTCCCTTGATCCATCAAATTAATCTAATCCAAAGATAATTATTATTCTGTGAACATTGACACACATCCAATCAAATCCAGTATACCACAATTACCATTAATATATAATCACTATTCATAGCCACTTTATAACTATGATATATCGAGCTACTCGTTATAGTTCATGGGCTAGGCATGGTGGTATGGGACATTATGTCTGTATTGTCTTTGACCTATGAAGGTAAAAGAGTCTGACAGTGAGTCTTAAGCACCGATGTAAGTAACGAGCTATCATCATTGATTGGGTGACAACCCAAAAATAGTATTGATTTGGAAATTAGGTGTTCGTGTTAGTGACCCTTTTGGTTGACAAGCAAATCTTTTCTAATCCATGAGTTGTGTTGTCTTGAGGTGTTCTTGTAAATCCTTGGCAATTCCGTTTTCATGTTAGATAATGTTCCTTGGTGACGAGTAATGTGGTTCATGTGTACTTAACTCATACTACAATTATGGTAATCTAGTTTCACTAATATTGTTGCTTGAAAACGGAATAATAAAGACTGAACAATCATGCATTCATATGCATAGGTACTTACGGGCATTTGAGTTTATAGTTTCTCAATGAGAACTAGTGGTGAACTCTACCCTAGCGTAGTGTGTGAGGGAAGAGGCCCACTTCATGGTAGGTGAGAGAACCCCACATTTATGTTGTCCGAACCATGCATTTATGCATTACATTCATGTATTAAACAAGTAGAATATGACCTGCTTGAAATGTAATATTTTATTACCTAAATTTGATTGTGTTGATATTATGTTTAACTTAGGGAATAGTAACATTGAGTTACTCACTCCGACCTAGGATGGTGTTTTAAAACACCAACCAGATCTCATGTATGTAGGTGTTACCAAGGTTGTTGTGATCAATGACTAAGAATGACTTGACAGTCCTCCACTTCAAAGCTATCATTGGAATCATATATAGAAATAGCACGTCGTGGAATTACTTTTAGACATTAACTTATTGAAGTTATTAATTATATTTAAATCATGGTATGGACACTAATGTAATTGTATTTTATCATTTAAATTTCATTTATTATGCATTGTTTCATCTAAATTTTAATAAGTGAGTTGAAGTTAATTAATTTAGTCAATAAATTGCATTCATGCATGCATTAATGATGCCTTAGAATTCGCGGATTGTAGATGTACTCGACCCATGGATTTTAGGGCATTACATCACTTGCTCCTATACCTTTTCCTATGGCTCAGCTTCTTAAAGAGTCTCACCCTCGTCTATTTCGACATCAATCGCCACTAATTTTTCTGTTTCCTTGCGTTCATCCTTACGGAAAAAGGAATTCATTGAACTTGACGTCCTGAGTCATTATGATTTTTCAGGTGACCCTAATCAAGCCTAAATATTAGATATTTATCTTCTTAATTGCATTAGTTTTTAATGAATTTAAGAGCTTAATCGATATATTAACATATTTTTTTACATGCAAGGTGATTTCAGAACCAATAATGAAAATGTATTAAAAATGAGAAATAAAATATCAAAAGAAGACACAATGGAGAATTGAAGATTTCAAGGCAATGAAGAAAGAATTAAAGTGCCAAAAGACTAAAGAAACCAAGCGAATAAAGATGAAAAATTAAAGATTCAAAGTAAAGTTGCAAATAGAATAAATTCATAAACTTTCGATCCCATCGATGGGATTTTGATGCCATCGAGTGAATTTCGATGGGAGTTTGGTCCCTTAAGCACAAATTGAGGAATTCTAGGATTTTCCAGAAAGGTTGTTGGACATGTTTCTACTTAATGCCATCGAAGGAGCTTCGATCCCATCGACGAACTTTCGAATTTTGAAAAATCATTGTTGGACAGTTTTTCTATTCCTACTCAATCCCTAGAGAAGATCTACGATGCCATCAACAAGGTGTTCGATGGAAACTCGATGCCATCAAGATGCCATCAACGATGTGTGTGGCTGTGTAATTTCTAGTTTATTTTTCTTTTTCTTTTGTTTAAAATGTTAGTCATCTTTGGCTAATATCTTAGTTAAGGCTAAGGGATGAACCTTTCGAATATTTAATTTATTTTCAATGAAAGTTTTAGGTTATTTATGTTAGATTATGATTGGATGTGATTAAATTCTTAGATTAGAGAATGAATCAATATGTAAAGTTGATTGATCTATTGTTGCCTCTGGGTACATTGGATGCTTTCAATTTCCTATGATGTGATTACCTAGATCTTCATGAGAGAGCAAAACTATCGTGATTCTAATATATGTTGGATGTCTATAATTGATATTATTACATTATCTTCCGATTAGAACGGATTAGAATCCAGTTATAGTGGAGTTATCAACTCAATAAGACGAATTAAGTTCAAATTCTATTGATTGGGGTTTTTGGACCCTTATTGTTTTTATTAATTCTTTTAAAAAACCTTATACTTTACTAGATTAAGAATCCAAATAAACCTGATTAATTCTAAGTGTGTTCTCACCAAAGTCATTGTGGATCAACCTTGATCTTATTGAGTTATTACTGCATCGCAACCCTACACTTGGGGTTGTCAACCTTTAGGTTCGATCAAGCCTGGTCATACAGCCTGTATCCCTCCACAGCATCACCATAGATAATAAAGCTACACTTCTTCGCCCTTTAGTCTAGCTTATCTCTCTTAATAAACAGCATATGAGAGTAAACGTGATAACCAAATACATGCAGCCCTAAATAGTCTACTTCCTTACCACTCCATACTTCTCTAAGAATCTTACAATCAATATCCGTAGACGGGGACTAATTCACCAATAGCGAGCCATGTTAACAGCCTCAACCTATAGGTTCTTACCCAACGTAATGTTACTCAACACACTTTAGGCCCTCTTTAAAAGAGCCCGATTCATATGTTCCACCACACCATTATGCTTTGATATGTGCCTGATTGTGTTGTGCCTCACAATCCCCTCATCCTTCCAAAACCGACTGAATTTCTTCGAAGTGAATTCTCCACCATTGTCCGTCCTCAGTACTTTCAATTGTCGCCCTAACTTTTTTTTAATCATAGCCTTTCAAGACTTGAAAGTGGAAAACATGTCAGATCTATTCTTCATAAAATAAATCCACACCTTTCTAGAAAAGTTGCCAATGAATGTTACGAAGAACGATAACCTTTCTTTAGAAACCACAGGCGACGGCCCCCACGAATTAAAGTGCACATGATCCAACAATCCCTTACTATTATGTTTCTCAGTTTTAAATGACAGTTTTGAGTGTTTACCATATATGCAATGCTCACAGACATTCAAATCAAAAAATTTAAAAGAATGGATTAAACCACGATCGAGGAGTACCTTCATACTATGCTTGCTTATGTGGCTTAAGCATGCATGCCACATACATGCTACATGGATTCCAGTACAGACGCTGCAGCTCTACCTGATACAACATTCATGATCAACATATAGAAATTGTCGTTCCTTTGTGCTTTCATAACGGTGAGTGATTCCTTTGAAACTTTCAAGATACCATCATGGCCAATGAACTTGCATCCTAGTGCATTCAGAGAACTAGATATTTCAGATTTTTCTTCAAATCTGGAATGTGCCTCACATCGGTAAAAGTACACACCACCCCATCAAATATTCTTATATGAACATATTTAATTCCAATCATCTTACAGGTATGATCATTGCCCATAAGAACCAGGCCACCATTATACTCACTATATGTGGTGAACCAACTCTAGTGATGAGTCATGTGGTATGAAGCCCCCATGTCCAAGATCAACTCCTAATATAAGTGACCAATTTTGGACACCAATAATACCTCGCGGCCATCCAAACCTTCATTGGATTCTGCTGAATTAGCCTCCTTTGTAAAATCATCTTAATTTTCATCCTTCTAGGTTTTAGGGGACCGACAATCCTTCTTCATATTCTGGTCTTCCCACAATTCCAACATTTCATTTTGCCCTTGCCCTTAGACTTAGATCTTGATCACAAATTTCCATTCTCCTGCTTAATTCTTCCCCTAGCAACTAATGTATCCATAGAGAAACTCTCACCAACGTTCTTCTTTCTCAACTGCTTCAAATGAAGGGCTAAGATAATAGTTTCAACATCAATGGTCTCTTTACCATGGCACGAAATATCTACAAGAATTCGATAGAATTATGGCTTGATCTTCATCATCTGTAACACCCTGGTTCTCATAACCCGAGGATTGCCGCTCCTCATTGAGAACCCGAGTATTACGTTATAAAATGGACTATCATACCACTAATAAATGATAATTCTCATGACACAAAGTGAGGTAACTGCTACATAAGCTAAGGATATTATGAGAAACAACAAGGGAGTTTAATACAAGTAAAGGAAAGAAAAATGAAATCTCACAGTGGGGAATTATTATTACAATTCAAGCAAAATAAAAAATCTAAAGTACAAAAGCAAGTAAATCGTAGAGCTCCAATGGCTCAACAACATTCACATAGAACTCTTCTTCGCCAAAGTCCACCTCATTCATCCTTGGAAACCCATCGTAGAGGTCTCCACCTGTCCTCATTCCTACATCTATTTGGTGCAACCGCACAATTCGGCAAATGAAAACTCAGTGAGAATTTCCCGCACGGATTCATACATATCATGTCATTCCAAAATAGTTTAAATCAACATATTCAAATTACAATGAGACTAATCATGAAATTATAAATGAATATATGGGTGTATGTGTATGTGCAATTGTTATTTGCCCCTTTTGTTGTCAAATTTTATGGTGCCAAAAACACAATCTATGTCTTGTGTAGCATGTTGACGTGTATGTTCAAGTCACTGCATCAATGCTGCAATCAAAGAACGGTGATCTACTTCAAGAAATTCTAGTTCAAGTTCTTTGGCTACTTCTGCAAGCTTTATAAGAGCTACATCAAATGGCATGGTCTTGTTCAAGTCTCAAGTACAATTCACGTCTCAAGTACAACTCATGATGAAGAAGAATTCAAGTACAAGCCTAAGAAGATCTCAAGTTCAAGCTACATCAGAGATCTCAAGCTTCACAATCTTCAAAGGTCAACCATCATTATAAGAAGTGAAGACTCAATGTTCATACTTCACGTTTAAGGTTTGCATGACCTTAGTTTGACTTAGGATAGGTCATTTTGAATACATAATTCATATAGAATATTTTTATAAGTGTTTGGTCTGTTCTAAGACCAGTCTTAAACTCTGTTCGACTAGTCCTAGAACTGGCTCGACCAGTCCAAGAAATTCCAAGACCAGTCCTAAGTTGTTACAAATTTCAGAATTTTTTGGTTGAGCTTCGACCAGTCCTGGAGTCTGCTCGACCGGTCGTAGGAATAGTGTCAACTCATTCATGACCAGTCCTGCAGCTACGACTCAAACTCCAGCAACCATTCCTGGTTTCTCATGACCAGTCGTGGGATGGTCACAACCAGTCGTAGAGGCCTCACGATCAGTCATGGACACCCTAAGACTAGTCGTAGAACAGTTTTTTTCCGATCGCATTAAAATTTTAAAATGCAATTTGACCTAGGACCAGTCGTGGTGGCCACATGACCAGTCATAGATGCGATTTCTGCTTTTATAAATTGAACACGAATTTTAGAGTTTTTTAAGAATTCATTCAAGTAAAATCAAGGCACCACTCTGAGATAAGTTTGTGTTATTTAAGCTACGTTGTGCATATTTAATATTCTCTTTTTAGCTTTATTTATTTGATTTTATTTCTGCATTCCAATCTGAATTAAAAAGAGGAACTGCTGTATTCCTTCTTCTTGGAATCAAAATCAAATAGAGCTAGCCCATTTGGTTTAATTTAAAATCAATTAGAACTTAAAACTATATTAAAGTGAGTATTGGACAATTGAACTTCTATATTCAAACTTCTACTCTGATTGGTTCTTCCGGGCTGCTTCAAAAAGGAGAAATCCAGGTATTTTACATTATTGTAATTTACATTCTTTTTGGTTTCTTTTGAGATTGAGCCAAAAAAATCTCATTATGTTGGTTATCTGAGGAGAGCCAGAAAACTCAGAAAGTAGGGTTTTTGAATTGTGTAAGCCCATTTGAAAGACACAATTGTGAAGGTTTTAGGTGAACCTGTGAAACCTATTTTCATAGTGAACGCTGATATCCCCTGTGTAAGGATATTAGGAGTGGAGTAGCATTCTGTGTGGCTGTTGTTTAACAGTTAGTGTACACACAGGCAAACCACTATAATTCTGTATTTTATGATTTGAATGTTTATTTAATTTATATCTTTTATCATTCAAAGCTGTGGAATGTATATGTGGATGTGAATGTTATAATCTTTTACATTTCAAGCATTGTGGGAATGTTATAATAGTTTAGAATTTCAATTCTTGCTATTTCCTTTATTCCTTTACAGTTAGTGTTTTAATTTTCTATTTGTTCTAATAAGGTTGTCCTTGCCATAAACCCTTGATTTTTATGGTAAAAGGTTGTCCTTAAAACAATTAGTATTTGAGATTGATTTCTATTCTATATTGTGGATTGTTATCTTTTCTTTTCTTGGCTATCTCATTATTTTATTCCGTTGTTAAAGTTTAAATTTGGCATAGTCCTATTCACCCCCCCTCTAGGACATATAACTAAGCCTTTTCAAGTGGTATCAAAGCCTAATTGCTCGTTTCTAATTCTTTATTCTTGGATTCATTTCCTGAGCTAACGATCTAAGCTACATATAATATGTCAAATTTTGATAGCCATTCAGTCACTAGGCCTCCACCATTTGATGGCTCCAACTATGCCTATTGGAAAGCCAGGATGAGGATTTTCCTAAAATCCATGGATGAAAGTGTGTAGCTTGCCACAGTGACTGAATGGACCCACCTACCACTGAAGTGACTGGTATCGATGGTTCAAAATTAATGAGAGCAACACCGTTTTTCTCATGGACCACACTTCAGAAAAGTGAGAGTAGTGCCAATGCAAAAGCACTAAATGCAATCACTTGCGCACTATCACCAGATGAGTTCAAAAGAATCATCTCTTGTGATAATGCAAAGCAAGCTTGGGATATTTTAGAAATGACACACAAGGGTACATCAATTGTCAAAAAATCTAAAGTCTAACTCCTCACAACCAAATTTGAAGAAATTCATATGGAGGAAAATGAAATGTTTATGGACTTTTATACAAGATTGAATGACATTGTAAACTCTATGTAGAGTCTTAGCGATAAAATCCCAGAAAGTAAAGTATGTGCAAAGATACTACGCTCACTTCCTGAACGGTTTAACTCTAAGGTAACCACGATCCAGGAACTTCGTGATACAGACAATATGAGGGTGGAAGAACTAGTTGGTTCTTTAGAAACCTATGAGTTAAATTTTAAAGCTCTTAAAGGTAAATCTATCGCTCTTAAATCTTCTAAATGTATTTCTCAAGAAAACTCTAATTTAGAAAATTCTGAAGACGATATGGCTCTTTTAGCGAAAAAGTTTTATAAGATTTTCAAAAGTAAAAAAGAGGGTTGATTTTCAAAAATTAAATGATAAGAAAAGATCTAAACCTAAATCTAAAACTTGGAAATTTTTGAAAGATAGTCAATGTTACAACTGCCAAGAATATGGGCATTTAGCGAACAAATGTTCTAAAAAGAAAAAATCTAAAAAGAAAGGAATGTTGGCTACTTGGGATGAATCTTCTGGCATCGAAGCTTCTTCTGAATCAGAAGATTCTGAAACTGAGTCGGGCAATGAAGTCAAAGCCCTTATGACTCTAGCCAAGTTCACTTTTTTAGATCATGATGATTCTACTAGTAAAGAAAATATGAATAGTGATAATGAAAATGAAGAAGATCTGCAAGATGCTTACAATGCCCTATACAAAGAAAGTTGTAAAATTGCTGTAAAACTAAAACTTCAAAAAGAAAAGTTTTTAAAACTCAAAGAAAATTTTGATTCACTTGTTTTAGAAAAATCCCATATTTCAAACTGTTTTGAAAAGACTAAATGCGATTTAGAATTCAAAACCTCCCTAATTGAAAATCTTAAATCTAAAAATAACAAACTTAAACTTGAAAACTCTTCACTTTTAAGTTTAAAGGATACATGGAGGTATGCCCAAGGAGATCCAAAGTTTGAAAAACTTTTATCCGGATCTAGGAAATGTGGTGACAGATCCGGGTTGGGCTATGATAAGAATATACCTTCTAAACAAAAGAATACTCCTCCTAAGTTTGTGAAAGGAGAAACCTCTAACTCAAAAGGGAAAAGTATTAATCAAAGTTTTTCTAAAAATGTTAAAACTTTTCAAAAACCTAATAGCACTTTTGTCAACTATAAAACTCAAAACCGAAACCCTTTAGCTGAGAAAATAGTAGATTTGCTTAAGGAGCTCTTAAAATCTAACTCAGTAGGTCATTCTTACAACAACAGACAGAAAAAGACCAACTATACTTCTAAACCCAAAACAGTTATGAAATGGGTTCCTAAGGTTACCTGCTTGGTTGCCCACATGGCTTTCAAAGCTACAAGCCATTCAAAGTGGTACTTAGACAATGGATGCTCAAGGCATATGACAGGCGACAAGGCATTATTCACCGATCTTAAAGATATGACTGATGGGTCAGTCACATTTAGTGATGGTAGCAACTGCAAGATTATTGGCCAAGGTACGATTCAACTGTATAACCTCCCCTTATTTAAGAATGTTTTATATGTTGAGGGGCTAAAACACAACCTGTTAAGCATATCTCAAATGTGCGATAACAATCATAGTGTGAAATTTTCTAATAAAGGTTGTGAAATCTTAAACAAAAAGGGTTCTGTAATATTAACTGGTCATAGGGCTTCTGAAAACTACTATATTGTAAGCGATGGTAACTCATCTAATTAATCATGCTACATAGTCCATACTGATGAAACAGAGTTATGGCATAAACGTCTTGGACATGTACACTACCGTAATTTATACAGATTGAGTAAGGGAGAACTAATAAGAGCTCTACCTAAATTACAAAAAGTAGACAAAATATGTGGTGAATGCCAGTATGGCAAGCAAACAAGGAGCTCTCACAAAAAGGTGAACTTCAATGCCACATCTAGACCACTCAAGCTTCTCCATATGGACCTTATAAGACCTACCAGGACGGAGAGTCGAGGTGGCAAAAAATACATACTGGTAATCGTGGATGATTTTACTAGATTCACTTGGGTAGCTTTTTTTAAGGGATAAATTAGAAACCCTTGATGAAGTAAAAAGGATTCTCAAAAGGATCCAAACTAAAAAAGGTTCTCAAATTTGTATGATCCGGACTGATCATGGATCTGAGTTTGAAAATAGTAGTTTTGAGAAATTCTGTAGCGATCAGGGAATATCACATGAATTCTCTACACCCAAAACACCACGACAAAATGGAATTGTGGAGAGAAAAAATAGAGTGCTTTAAGAAATGGGAAATGTAATGTTGAATAGTATGAAGCTCCCTAGAAATCTTTGGGCTGAAGCCGTGAATACTGCGTGCTATATTATTAACCGAGTTTATATATGTAAAACTAATAAAAAAAACTACTTATGAACTTTGGTTTGATAAGAAGCCTACTGTCAAATACTTTCAAGTTTTTGGTAGCAAGTGCTATATTTTGCGTGACCGTGAAAATTTAGGAAAGTTTGACATAAAAAGTGATGTGGGATCTTTTTAGGATAATCATTAAACAGTCGTGCATATCGTGTACTGAACAATAGGACCTGTGTCATTCAAGAGTCCATTAATGTTCTCATTGATGATCACTTGAATACACATGCCTCTAATTCAGGTAATGATGAAATTCTTTTTATTGACAAACCAGATACTTCATCAAGTCAAAATAATTCTAAATTAAGGACTGTCAAAGATCATCCAACCACTCAAATTCTTAGAAACCCTCTCACTGGTGTGCGCACTCATAGACAATTAGAGACATATGTAACTACGTGTGCTTTACATCCCAGATTGAACCGGCTAACGTAAAAGAAGCGCTTTCTGACGAAAATTGGATAGTTGTTATGTAGGAAGAACTAAACCAATTTGTGAGAAATGATGTTTGGTATCTTGTTCGTAGACCTAAAGATAAACACATTATAGGAATTAAGTAGATTTTTAAAAATAAGTCTGATGAACTTGGTAATATTATTCGAAACAAGGTAAGACTGGTTGTACAAGGATACACTCAAATAGAAGGGATTGATTACGATGAAACCTTTGCCCCAGTAGCTCGTCTTGAATCAATCAGACTATTCATATCCATTGCGTACTTTAGAAATTTTAAAATTTATCAAGTGGATGTAAAGAGCGCCTTCTTAAATGATGATCTACATGAAGAAGTTTATGTGGAACAACCAACGGATTTTGAAGACCCTAAGAACACTGATCATGTCTATCGCCTTAAAAAGGCTCTCTACGGCCATGGTACGAAAAATTGACTGAGTTTTTACTAAGTCATAATTTTCTAATGGGAAGTGTTGATAAGACTCTGTTTGTTAAGAAACATAACAATCATATCTTAATGGTACAAATTTATGTTGATAATATTATTTATGGATCTACCTGTACTAACATGACTGTTAAGTTTGCAGATTTAATGAAATCTAAGTTCGAAATGAGCATGGTTAGAGAATTGAATTGTTTCCTAGGGTTGCAAGTAAAACAACAACCTGATGGTATTTTTATTTCTCAAACCAAATATGCTTTGAACTTGATTAAAAAGTTCGGATTTGAGAATGATAAGAATTTTGATACTCCTATGAGTACAACCTTAAGACTCTCAAAAGACTCTATAGGTAAAAATGTAGATCCTAAACTATATCGTAGCATGATTGGTAGTTTACTTTATTTAACTGTGAGTAGACCTGATATTGCTTTAAGTGTTGGTATTTATACTAGATATCAGTCTAACCCTAAAGAATCACATCTAACTGCTGTTAAGTAAATTATGCGATATGTCGCAAGTTCTGCTAATTTGGGTCTCTGATATCCATATGATACTAGTGTTCAATTGGCTGGGTATTCAGATGCTGATTGGGCTGGTAATATCGACGATAGAAAGTCAATCAGTGGTGGTTGTTTCTATATCAAAAATTGTTTAGTTTCTTTGTTTAGTAAGAAGCAAAGTTCTATATCGCTCTCTACTGTTGAGGCTGAATACATCGCAGCTAGAAATGCATGTACTCAACTTGTTTGGATGAAACGTATGTTAAGCGATTATGGAATTGCACAGGAATCAATGATATTATATTGTGATAATTCCAGTGCTATAAACATTTCAAAAAATTCAATCCAGCATTCTCGTACCAAGCACATTGACATTAGGTATCATTATATTCGTGAATTAGTGGAAGAAAAGATAATCTCTTTAGATTACATTCCGACCGAGACTCAACTTGCCGACATTTTCACTAAACCACTTGACAAAAGCAGGTTTAATAAATTGAAATTTGATCTTGGTATGTGCAATTTAAATTGATTATTCATGCATATGTGTATCATAGTGTATATATATTTGATATTTTATTGGTTTAAATTTCAAATTTTAATGAAAAATGCATATTTTTGTCGGTACTCGACCAGTCGAGGAAGTACTCAACCAGTCGTGGTACGACTGGTCGAGAACGGTCCTCGACTAGTCGTGTAGCGCGCTGGACCTTTTTAATTTGGGAAAAAAACTCATCTTCCTCATTTCCTATTTTTTTCCTCCAACGGGCATAAGCACGACCGGTCGTACCCAACCGTTTGATTCATTAAGGTTAGTGCATTTTTTTAATCGATCTTATAGATTCAAGTTCTATTCTCCTCATTTTTGTCCTTGAAGTGCTTGATTTCAAGTTTTCTTGAGGTTTTCTTCTCCAAAATCTGATTTGGAAGAAACCCACTCTATCCTCTTTGCATCTTCTTGTTTCTTTAGTTTTCTTTAAGTAAATGGATGCTAGAGGGATAAAGAAAATTGTCCGTGGTCCATCATCCTCTAGATTTGCTCCTATCACTTGGCCTCATCTTCGATCACTCGAAGATGATCCCGCATATGTACGGGATTTGCGTATGCGCAATGTCATTGTTGAAAAAGTTGTTGATCTTAACCACATTGCTCCTTTTGGTATCTTTCCTCTTCTTCAATCTGTAGGTTGGGATAACATCCTACATTGGGGTGGGCCTGTATACCAATCTATTGCATAGGCTATGTGTGCATGTATCTCTGAATTTTCATCTGATAATTTAACTTTTAATATTGATATAAGAGAAGGTCCATTTACAGTAGACCGTCATCTGATTGTGGATCTAATGAAAATACCTGTTAATGATGAGGGCATTCCTATTCAGACTCTAATGGAAAAACCTTCAGAATCAGAAAAATGGATGTTAACCAGATATTTATGTAATATGGATGTTCAATGAACACAAAGGAAATGCGCTCCCTGCAAAGTACTTGTTACCTAAATACAAAGTTCTCCACAGAATTTTTGTTTCAAATCTGTATCCTCATTCTGGTAACAAAATAGAACTAACTTCCTTTATGGTTCGAGTTTTGCATTCTATTGTCACTGGTACTAAAGTCTGTCTGCCTTCTTTCATATGTCATTTCATTCAAATTCGTCTCCATCCAGGATACAGTGATATTCCATTATCTTATGACTGTGTTAGCTACTCACATGCTAGTTGCTATGTCGTCGGAGAGGCTCCTATTCATCATCTTTTGTTTAACAATACTAATTTAAATAAGATGAAATTGAAACTGACACCTGAACAAAGAGATGTGGGTGGTGGTGGTGCTAAAGCAGGAAATGAAGAAGAAGGCGGCGATCTTCCTCCAAATGATATAAATATGGATGATATTTTTTATGAAATTGAATCAGATTCTACAAATTATCCTGACTATGAGCTATCTGATTTTGATGTTCGTCTTCGTACTCTTGAGGAAAAGGTAGGGAACATGGATGTTGCCCAGGATTTGCAATTTAAGTATATGCGTAAGTATCTTAGGCATTTAAACAAGGGCCTTCATCAAATTAATCCTATCATACCTGCTCCTTCCTCAAGATCTGGTTAAGTATTTTACTCTTTGATCTATAATAACTTTTATACTACTTTTGTTGGTGTGTAGACTGATTAAGTGTTGATTTTATTTTAGTTTTTATGACTAAAGTTTGATTCGGCTGGTTAATGCTACGTGATCTTTGAATTTACTTACATATCTTGATTAGTTATTCCTTTCTTTACTCTTTCATTGGTCTTCCACTTCCATTTCTTTTTTCTTCCTTTGTCATATTGTGACAAAAAGGGGGAGAATATTTTCATGGATATATGGCTGAGATCATTATGGATTGTGGGGGAGTAGAGTAAGCATTATTTTTTATGACGGATTTATGTATGCCACTCAAGGAGAGTAAGTAATGAAAGGGGAGTAAGTAATGAAAGTATTTGTGAATGACAACTGGTGCATGATTCTTTAATCATGTTATAACTAACTAGTACATGATTCTTTGTGTTCATAATGATCATATTCTTGTTAAGTGTGTTTTGTCACAAATTTGACAAAGGGGGAGATTGTAAGTGCAATTGTTATTTGCCCCTTTTGTTGTCAAATTTTGTGGTGCCAAAAACACAATCTATGTCTTGTGTAGCATGTTGACGTGTATGTTCAAGTCACTGCATCAATGCTGCAATCAAAGAACGGTGATCTACTTCGAGAAATTCTAGTTCAAATTCTTTGGCTACTTCTGCAAGCTTCACAAGAGCTACATCAAATGGCATGGTCTTGTTCAAGTCTCAAGTACAATTCACGTCTCAAGTACAACTCATGATGAAGAAGAATTCAAGTACAAGCCTAAGAAGATCTCAAGTTCAAGCTACATCAGAGATCTCAAGCTTCAAAATCTTCAAAGGTCAACCATCATTATAAGAAGTGAAGACTCAATGTTCATACTTCACGTTTAAGGTTTACATTACCTTAGTTTGACCTTAGGATAGGTCATTTTAAATACATAATTCATATAGAATATTTTTATAAGTGTTTGGTCTATTCTAAGACCAGTCTTGAACTCTGTTCGACTAGTCCTAGAACTGGCTCGACCAGTCCAAGAAATTCTAAGACCAGTCTTAAGTTGTTGTAAATTTTCAGAATTTTTTAGTTGAGCTTCGACCAGTCCTGGAGTCTGCTCGACCGGTCGTAGGAACAGTGTCGACTCATTCACGACCAGTCCTGCAGCTACGACTCAAACTCCAGCAGCCATTCCTGGTTTCTCATGACCAGTCGTGGGATGGTCACGACCAGTCGTGGAGGCCTCACGATCAATCATAGGCACCCTAAGACTAGTCGTAGAACGGTTTTTTTCCGATCGCACTTAAAATTTTAAAATGCAATTCGACCTAGGACTAGTCGTGGTGGCCACATGACCAGTCATAGACGCGATTTTTACTTTTATAAATTGAACATGAATTTCAGAGTTTTTTAAGAATTCATTCAAGTAAAATCAAGGCATCACTCTGAGATATGTGTGTGTTATTTAAGTTATATTGTGCATATTTAATATTCTCTTTTTAGCTTTATTTATTTGATTTTGTTTCTGCATTCCAATCTGAATTGAAAAGAGGAACTGTTGTATTCCTTCTTCTTGGAATCAAAATCAAATAGAGCTAGCCCATTTGGTTTAATTTAAAATCAATTAGAACTTAGAACCATATCAAAGTGAGTATTGGACAATTGAACTTCTATATTCGAACTTCTACTCCGATTGGTTCTTCCGGGCTGCTTCAAAAAGGAGAAATCCAGGTATTTTACATTATTGTAATTTACATTCTTTTTGGTTTCTTTTGAGATTGAGCAAGAAAAATCTCATTATATTGGTTATCTGAGGAAAGCCAGAAAACTCAGAAAGTGGGGTTTTTGAATTGTGTAAGCCCATTTGAAAGACACAATTGTGAAGGTTTAGGTGAACCTGTGAAACTTATTTTCATAGTGAACGCTGATATCCCCTGTGTGAGGATATTAGGAGTGGAGTAACATTCTGTGTGGCTGTTGTTTAATAGTTGATGTACACACAGGAGAACCACTATAATTCTTTGTGTTTTATGATTTGAATGTTTATTTAATTTATATCTTTTATCATTCAAAGCTGTGGAATGTATATGTGGATGTGAATGCTGTAAGCTTTTACATTTCAAGATTGTGGGAATGTTGTAATAGTTTAGAATTTCAATTCTTGCTATTTCCTTTATTCTTTTACAGTTTGTGTTTTAATTTTCTATTTGTTCTAATAAGGTTGTCCTTGCCATAAACCCTTGGTTTTTATGGTGAAAGGTTATCCTTAGAACAATTATTATTTGAGATTGATTTACATTCTGTAATGTGGATTGTTATCTTTTCTTTTCTTGGCTATCTCATTATTTTATTCCGCTGTTAAAGTTTAAATTCGGCATAGTCCTATTCACCCCCCCCCCCCTCCCCCCAGGACATATAGTTAGGCCTTTTCAGTATGTATGTTCAAGTCATAGATCTAGGGATGCACATCCAGCTGTCAAAATAAAGGGTCGCACAAGGAGAACTAGTCACCCGGAAAAATACTCAATAGTATGCCCAAGGAGAACTAGTCGCCCGGAAAAGACCATGCAGACCACCCACGGTAGATCATCTACCTGAAAAATGTCATGTAAGTGAGCGTGTCCAAGGATGTCTAACCTCCTGGAAAAATACACAGGGTACACCCGAGGAGGTTCTAAAATTCCGGAAAAGCCTCATGTAAAGAAAGAGTGCCCAAAGTAACACAAATGTACATGCTTTGTGAGTTTAATTGAAGTGTTGGAACTTTCAGTAAATCAAACAGAGTGTAGCTTACATTGAGCACTCAGAAAAGCTCATATGTCATGCTCCATGATACACATGTACACTTCATAGGAATAACAAGAATGCTTTCATAAACGTGGTCAAAGCTCACGGTCTTTTAATAGGATATCAAACATTCAAGTATGAACACAACATAAATACATCTACCTTCTCTAGGTCCAATTGAAGGCCCACAAATATAACATATTAGAAGTGATTAAATTGTAAATGAGTTCATTCTACATTCATCATGAAAGATAGCATCCCACACATAATCTTGATTTGTAACCTAGAATGAGATGAAATATCAAAATTCTTGTCATTACTAGTAGGGCTATGACCCACATCAAACAATTATTAAAATAAAATAGAGAATGCAAGGCTAAATCCTAATCACATAAATATAGGACTTGACTAATAGAAAATGAAGTTTTAACTCATGTCCATCACTACAAAAATAGGAATAAAAGAAATAGATTACTATTTCCATTATTTTCAGATTTCGTGCACGTTACATTCAAACTAAAATGGGTCTAACATATATAAGAAGTAATGGGGCAGTTGTACTATTTATAAGATAGGTGGAAATGAGATTTCTTACCTCATATTATAACTAGTAGGAGTGTACATATGATCAAGCAATTTCAAATGTGGCATAAGGAGTATAATACAAATTTCTATAAATGAATTAGAGCAATAAGACTTAATCATTCATTCATGATTATCAATATCAATTAGAAGTTTAAATGAGTGAAATCAATAGTTGCACTATTCTAGATTTTTCTACTCTTTAAGCTCAAAACTACTTTGGAATTCAATGACATGAAAGAAGCAATGTGGGATATTCCTCACCTTTGGTGTGGGCACATTTCTCGCCAACGCTCAATTTTAAATTCAAGAAACCTTGGATC
This sequence comes from Magnolia changhungtana, assembly GCA_030180095.1. Classification (NCBI taxonomy): domain Eukaryota; kingdom Viridiplantae; phylum Streptophyta; class Magnoliopsida; order Magnoliales; family Magnoliaceae; genus Magnolia; species Magnolia changhungtana. The sequence goes on along the minus strand of JASAUF010000647.1, from coordinate 1,486,192 downwards.
TAATCCAACCCAAGCTGATTTTAATTCATTCCTCACAAAAGATCTATACCTGCCTGACTTCAACTTAGCTTGCTACGAACCAGCTAGTTGACTCAGTGAGTCGACTCGGTAGGCTAGGAGTCTCCTTCTTCTTCTCTCCACTCTTTCCTTTCTTCTTTCTTCTTTCTTCTTTCTTCTTTCTTCCTTCTGCTTTCTTCGTCTACTCTCACTCTCTTTTCTTTCTTTTGAAGACAAGTCCAGTAGCCCAACTCAAGCAGACATTACAGTGAACTCAATGACTCACTGAGTCATTGAACATGCGGTTAGAACTCAACTCGGTGTAGTGCTAACTGGTGAACTCGTCCTTTCTCTCTCTCTCTCTCTCTATTCCTTCTTTCCTTCTCTCTCTGCAAATCATCTCTGACACAACCTCTCATGAAGACTAATGCACCCAAACTCGACTCAGTAGCAGATTCGCAATAAAGACTCGGTCCCGACTCGGACCGAGTTAAGCTGGTGCGGCGATGGGCCAGTAGGTAGGAAGAGGATGACGTCCTTTCACACTCTCCGACTCTTTCTCCTTCCTTCTTCTACTTCCTGAGTCAGCTTGCAAGGATTTCAGCCTCAGACCAAACTCGGCAACAATGGTGCAGCTAGTGGGCGACCAGGCTCTCTCCCTCACTTCTTCTTCTCTTTTCTCCTTTGTTTCTCTCTAGACTCTCTCTCTCTCTCTCTCTCTCTCTCTCTCTCTCTCTCTCTCTCTCTGATGGAACGCCCGAATGGGCGGCTGAACTCGGTCGTGACTCAAATTGAGTCGACCGATCTTGGTGCGGCAATGGCGCCTATTCTCTCTCTCTTTCTCTCTTTCCATTTTCGGAAAGGAAGCCCTAAAGGGGCGCCTTTTATAAGGCTTGTTATTCGATTTATAGATCCTTCTATCCAACTAATCCCTGGATTAGTTACAAGTTAGAGCTTTAACTCACTAGCATTTTAAGATGATAATCCCGACTTTTGATTCCATGATTATAATCTTCCATCATGGATGCAATCCCAGGATTGAGGGCCATACACTAGATGTTTCAGATCAGTAAATGGTACTCGCTGCCCGATGATGGGTATCTCAGATTAACGGGGAAGATGATCATGCCGTTAATGGTGGATCATCAGATAATGGTTGATCTTACGATCCGTAACGTGTGGATGGGGTGGATTTGATCTATGATCATTGTGGGACCCACGCTTTAGATGGACAGCTAGGAGTATGAACGATATGTGAGGTTTTCTCATTTCAAACGGCATTTTCTCAGGCCGACAATTTCTCTCCCGAGATCTCCGCACGATAAGCGAAAGGGCTTCCTAATGCCCTAGTTTGGACATACCAGATGAATTAGGAAGCTTATGAACAGCCATGATCATGTCAGAAAAAGAATAACGGAGAGTCCTCCCGTGTTCTCTTGTTACGAAAACCCTAAAAAGAAATGAAGTGGTGGGATTTTTTCAGTTAGACGACTCATATTGTGAGAGCCCTCCCATATGCGGATTGCCAGCTTGGCAACTATGGGAGGTTTCCATTTTCAGAAATGAGCTGTGCGCATCACTCAACTCACGCTAAATCTCGTGTGCACACGGGTGCATAGCGACATGCATGAAAAATTAGGTTTTAGTCAGATTTTTCATGTGGACCTGATGGACAGTTCAAATCAAGGTTGCAGTCGGAGATGATGGGCCACAACGGCCACACATGGACGGACATCGTTTAAACTACATGATGGAGGGAAAAAGAAGAAGAAAATCTTCTCTTTTCCAGCATTCATCGGGTCAAACAAGGTTTGACCTGATTCTTGGTCTGGTGTGCTCAGGTGCACCACTGCTGGTGCACGCACTCAATGGGTGTGGGACCCACAGTGATGTTTAGTGTAATCCACTTCGTCCATTTACTTTGCAAGACCATGATATGGCAAGGGATTTAAAAATAAGGGAGATCCAAAGCTTAAGTGGGCCATACCAATCGATCTTTAGGTTTTAAATTGCAAATTTCTATCGATTCGATGGTTGGATCATCTCTTATCTTATCTCCTGGGTTCCTTAGTAAATTCTAGAGATTTCAATGGTTTTCTTTTATATTAATCATATAGTGTTTGATTAAGAGATGGATTCTTAATTTGAGTGTTTCGGTCCATTGAATGACAGATTGGATGAATTAGGTTATGATTTTTAAGGTCAGGGCTACCATAGCCTATGTTGAACATTCTCAATGGTTTCTGGGGTTGTCTAATTGCAACCAAAAAATTGATTTTTACAATCTGATGGTTCGATTAGGGAAATCAAGTGTTAGAGCAGTCGACCTAAAGTTTCTCTGAGGAGTCCTAGTGCATATGTACGGTCTACCTTAAGATTGAAGGGTGAGTTTAGTGATCTAGGAGGTGGTGTTGGTAGTGAATGGCTTGATTTGTCTCTAAAAGGGTTTAATGAATTAATAAAGATTTTTCTTCTCGGTCTGATTAGGCTAGAATGTAGGTGATCATTCCATTACTTTAGATTTGTGTTCATGCCAAGTTAGGTTCCATAGTAACACCCGAGTATGGAAATATACAGGGCGTTACATCATCAATCTTCATCTCCATGCTCATCAATTTAAAAGTACCTTATTGAAGTTGTTAATGTGTCCATTGATATCTGTCCCTTCCAATCCAAAATTAACTCATGATAGAAGTGACTAATTTTAGACACCGATAATACATCACAACCATCCAAACCTTCATTGAATTCCACTAAATTAGCCTCCCTTGTAGAATTATCTGAATTTTCATATGTTGAGTGCCAAATATTGCATATTTTCCCTTGTTTATACCTTGATTTTATGAACATGATAGCACTTAATCGATATATTTATGCATGTTTGCCTTGCGATGTGATTTCGAGAGCTTAAGGTGAAAAGGATGTTAAAAGCATAAAAAATTGATACTCAAGAATTACCAAGGCAAGGATGGATCTTTGGTGACCAATATTGAAGATTTCAAGAGTCTAAGATCCAAGAAAACCAAGTGAAGAAAGAAGAAAATTGAGTTTGCAAAGTGAAAAATTCAAAAGCTGCTAAATTTAATAGTTCAATGACATCGAAAACACTTCGATGTTGTTGAAGTAAGTGTTCGATGTCATCGAAGAAGGCTCGATCACAACGGAAATTTCAAGAAAAATCAAGTTTGGTTGCAGCACTATTGGGAGCAATTCTCGATTCCATCAAAGACCCATCGATGTCATCGAAGAGGCAATTCAATGACATCGATAATTTAAGAAAATTTGAGCTCAACTCGTTGCACGGTTTTGGACCATTTCGGATAACATCGTGGAGTTGTTCAATGACATCGAAGCCAGTTTGATGACATCAAAGGTCGGTTGATGCCATCGAAGATCGGTTGATGCCATCGAAGATCGATCGATGACATCGAAGGCTACATCGTGCGAAAATGCACACAGTTCAAATTCAACTAGGTTTCATACCTTCGATGCCATCGAAGCTGCACAGAGTGCGTAAAATTGAGGCGATTTTCAAAGTCGGTCGAACAAAGCCTATTTAAATGGATTCTTTGAAGCATTCTAAGCACAAATTAGTGTTGGTAGAGTAGAGTAAGGGGTGTAGTAACTTCCAAGAAATTCTTTCTTCTTCTCTAGTTAGTTTTTCATGTTTTTCTTTAAGAGTTTTAGCTTAATTATGTCTTTGGTTGGCTAATCTCTTAGCTAGAGCTAAGAGGTGAAGCCTGTAATTTATTTTAATATTTTCTTACTTTAATTCATGTTCATGATCTTCATGTTGGATATTTCATAGTTTATGGTTGAATTTAACAAGTGTTTTGATTATTACTTTGATCTATTGTCGACTTCGGGCAAGGTGGATACTTAGGAACTCTCTGAATACTTTCTTTTCTATTTATGATTGTTTGATCTGTAAAATTCTTTGATCTACCATTGACTACAGGCATGGTAGATACTTTAAACTCTCTACAGTCAATTCAACTAGACTGTTATATGTGAACTAATGCTATGAATGTTCAGAATCTATTTTAGAACTATGTTTGATGTTTTAACCGCTCTATCATCCAACTGGGTAGATGAGGACTTTGATTTCAGTTGAAGTATTGATTGAATCAAGTAATGATGCATTAAGATGATTACAAGTGGATCCTTGGCACTTTAGTATTTCTCTTATTAATAGTTCAATTCACAACAATATCATTCTTCAATTACAATTTTTAGTTTAGTTTCTAGTTCTAATTATTAATTAGTTCAGAAGATAACACATATTTAGTCTATGTGGGTACGACCTCTGTCTCACCGAGATTATTACTACACCGTGACCCTGCACTTGGGGTATAAGAAAACATCATCCTTCTGTGTTTTAGGGGACCAACAATCCTTCTTCATATGTCTGGTCTTCCCACAATTCCAGCACTTCATCCTACCATTGCTCTTAGACTTGAATCTCGATCACAAATTTCACTTCTCCCACTTAGTTCTTCCCCTAACAACCAATGTATTCATAGAGGAACCCCCGCCAACATTTTTGTTTCTCAACTACTTCGAATGAAGGGCTGATATTATAGTTTCAATGTCAATTATCTCTCTACCATGGCACAGAGTGTCTACGAGAATTCAATAGAATTACGGCTTAATATTCCTCATTGATCTTCACCTCTATGCTCATCAATTTACAAAGTACCTTATTGAAGTTGATAATGTATTCACTAATATTTATCCCTTTTGCCATCTTTAGATTGTATAACTACTTCTTCAAAAACAGACGATTGGAGAGCAATCTCGTCATGTAAAGAATCCAACTTCAGCCACAATCCTACAGTAGTCATCTCACTAATGACATTATAGAGGACCTCATTGGTCAAGCACAATTGAATTATGCTAATTACCTTTTAATCTAGTTCATTGTTGAGGGTCAAATATTGCATATTAAACCCCATTTATTACTTGGTTTTATGAACATGATAATGCTTAATGTTCTATTTTAATCATGTTATGTTGCAAAGTGAAGTCAAGAGCTTGGATTGAAAAGTATGTTAAAAGCATAGATTGAACATTCAAGAATCACCAAAGCTAGTAGACAAATCATCTAATCAGCTGATAATCACTTATTTGGGGCCCACTTGATCTAACCTAAACCCTGAATTCTAGATCATGAAGTTCTCACCATCCGATTGGCATAAAATTCTATAGCATGCCTAGGAATCATAAATTAGTTGTTCATGCTGAATTTCATCCCTGGGATTAGTGTATAAGTGACCCGATGGGCAAGACCAGACAATAACCATCGATATTGGGGCCACTTGACCTTGGATAAGCTTCAATCTTGGGATCAACCCCTTAAATTACATAGAGAAACGAATGGATGATGTGGATTTCCAAGAAATATCAAGATGGCCCCCACCTAGAGTCGTGTGCACATACAGCACACCCACGACTGCAGTGCACCGAACCAAGAATCAGGTCAAACTAGGTTTGACCCAATGAAACTCTCTCCCTTGCACAGAAACTGCAGACAATTGTCCGCTGGCCTGCGTTGGGCCACCCACCTCGCTTGTTTGGATGATCTGAACCATCCAATGTATGTGGGGGAGAAATTCGGTCAAAACCTCATCGTCCCCATGCATCCATGTGCGTACACGTGACCACAGTAACAAGGAATACCGTGTCATGTTGATTGGTGGTGTGGCCCACACAAAAGTCAAATCCATTCCAAATTTGGACCTGCAACCGAGAACCGACACAGAAACTCAAAGATGTGAATTAACCCTTCAAATGGGCAACAGGAGTGAACCCCACCAACCTCAGCAGGTGCGGAACATCCCCAGTGTAAAACGGACGGAGTCTGTTTGGGGAAGTTACGCACCACTAATCATGTCCGATTGAAGAATCCAGGCCATTCACATTGTCGGCCATCCAAAACCATCCATAGGCACGTCGCCATTATGAGAAGGAAGAATCCAGTGGGATTAGTAATTCTCGGTTTTCACGAGAAACTATCGCAACAACAGAAGTCCATCCGAATAAACCTCCTTGCAAGTCCACAAGTTGAACATTCTTGCACCCAAGAACGCAGCCATAGATTCTTCTGTGGGCCTCACTCAATGAACGTCTCAGATCCACCAAGAGGGATCAGAGGAGAGTAGATCAGACACCGCGCAGTGTTCTGTATCCACGATGTTATACGCTACGCAAACCAGGACTTCACAAGAAGTTTCCAGACCTTAGTTGCGTAAGGTTTACGCACGAAAGCCCTCAGGACTATAAAAGGCCTTCTAACCCACCAACGTAAAGGGGCAACAAGGGGAGAGAGAGGAAGCGAGGGGAGAGCTGAGAGGAGTACGCGAGAGTTTTCTTTCTTCCTTTCCTTAGTTACTTTTCTTTATGTTTTTTTTTCTCTAAGAGATTTTAGTTCAATCGTGTCTATGGTTGGCTAAACCTCTTAGCTAGGTCTAAGATATGAAGCTTGTAATGTGATGGGATGCTTTCTATTGCTTGATTTATGTTTATATTAAACCCTCTTTGATTGTAGTTTGGTTATAAGGAATACTTGAAGTTTTTAATGGTTTGTTGTGACTTGAATTACAATGAATCTATGATGGTTTTGAGTATGTCCATTTTTATTACTGAGATTGTGAATTCAGGAGATCCCGTTGTTCACCATCGTCCCTTAGACATGGTTGGATGATGGAATCCTCCCTAACTCTCACAATCCTCCCAGATTGGTAGTGGATTGGTAAATTCTTTTATTTGCTTTGTCTCATGGGCATGGTTTAGTGATGGAATCACTTCTAGTTCTCACACCTCTCATCCATTGAGAACTAGATCAAATGAAGTTCAGATTTGATTTTTAATGAATTATCTTCCAATTGGATAAGATGGAACTCTGAATCCAGTTGTGTTCGTGAATCAAGCATAGATCTCTCTGATCTCTACAAGTGGATCCTTGGAAACCCTAGTTTCCCACCTTTAAATTATAAGTTTTAGTTAAATAATTCACAATTACTCTCTTAAATTTTCCAGATTTATATTTTCATCTTCTTCTAGTTCTAGTTCTAGTTCTAGTTCTAGTTGCACTCAGAAAACACACAAGTTCAGTCCTTGTGGATTCGACCTCAATCTTACCGAGATTATTACTACATCGCGACCCTACACTTGGGGTTGTGAACATTCATCCCACTCTTCATTGCTCATAATATCAGGAAACTTCGCTTCCCCGAGGAGTATTTGCCGTAACCCTTGCTGAATCAAATGGGCTTTGATCTTCACCCTCCACAATTCAAAATTATTTTTACCTGTAAATTTCTTCGTCTTGAACTTAACATTCGTCTCATTCGATGTCATGTCTTCATATTCAATATGAAATGCCAACCTGATAACCCGATTGCTCTGATACCACTTGTTGGGCGCGAAAGCGTCACCTAAACATGAATCAAACATGCACATAGAAAGAAAATTCGAGCAAGCACAGAGAACACATCGATTTACGGGAAAAAACCACGGCACAAAGCAATAAGCAATCCATTATGAAAATAAAATTACAAGAGATGGAATCAACTTAAATGCAAACCCTAGATCCCCTTTCTCGAAACCCTAGCTCTCTCTAGAACAATGTTCATTAACCCTAATCATGCAATTACACCTGTTTATATAACCCGAATCCAGAATTACAAACAAAACCGCAAAATTATGTAAAATTGTGCAAATTGTCGATAGGACCTTCGATAAGATTGACTCCAATCGAGGGTCATTAATCAAATTGACCACGCCTTCGATCGAATCGAAAGTGCCCAGAATCGTCCAGAGAGCAAACTTGTATTTTTGGATTTTCTCGATCAAATTGAAAGCCTCTTTGATCGAATTAAGAGCCTTTTGATCGAATTGAATAGGAAGAAAATAGTCTAATGAACAATTTAGGAAAATCCAGAATTTCTCGATCGAATCAAACAAGGTGTCAATTCTATCGAAAATTCCTTTTCAACATAGATTAAAGGCACCTGATTTCAACATGAGATCCATCTTGTCCATCAAACAGGCCCACCATGTATCTGTCTTGGTCCAAAAGTCAAGTTGATCCACCCATTATGTGCGCCACACTTCTATGCCAAAATTGGACGGGGAAAATTTTGCTCAATAGTCCACAACCAACTGAAAGTATGGTTCACCTAATGAATGAAATGGTCTGGATTTGGGCCAGAGAACACTGGCAATGGAGCCCACCAACTGAATGATTTTGATCTCACACACGTGGCATGCATAAGAATATGTGGAGTGTGTAAGACCCGCATCCTAGTTCGTACCATTCCGTAGGCTTCCGCGGTCCTTTCGATCGAATTCTAACAATCCTCGACCCATATCTGACATTTACGCGCGATCCTAAGCCGAGTCCTGCATATCAAAGTCGGCTTAACCTGAATCTTATACCCTAACGACCGTGCCATCGCCGCAATTCCGACGCCGCGACTCGCACACCGAACCGATACCCGGGCCAGAAGATGTGGGCCCGATTCATTTCGAAGAAACGCCGCGCATTGCGAGTTTCGAGAGAATCTCTACAATATGTCCCATCAATCAATCAATCAATCAATCAAGTACACTCCATACCTCAAGTACCAACACGCATCCCTCCTTTTTCTTCAAGTCAACTCTCTCTCTCCCCTACCCATCCTTCTTTTACAAAAATTCAAACACACTCATATCTCTCCATCCCCTTTCCTTACAACACCCATCTCTTATCAATCTATCACCTCTCCCTCTCTTATTTCTCAAACTTATTTTCCAAGCCACAAATTCCAAACGTCCAACCCTTCCATGAGCAAGCCAAGTGTGGCCCACTTCTCTACCACCCAATTTCTCATCCCCACATCAAAACTCCATCATCCACCGTCAAACATTAAGCATAGGAGCTAAGGAGGCTAAGGGAGCAAGGAAGAGTGCAATAGGTGGGTGATCCACCGTGAATTTCATTTTAGGGCCTACTTATGATGGGACCCATTTCGATGTATATGTTGAAATCAAGAGGGGCCCATAGTGGCGAGGTCTCTCTCTCTCTCTCTCTCTCTCTCTCTCTCTCTCTCTCTCTCTCTCTCTCTCTCATTTTCTTTTGGTGATGTTGATGATGAGTGTGGCCCACCATGAAGTATATTTTATCCATGTCATTCACCTTCATGGGACCCACCTAACGGTTGTGTTGGATCTACACCATCCAGCCCGTTATCAGGCCTAGATGGAAGGAAAACACAAATATCATATCGATCCAAACAGGTGGGCCATGTCCATGCGGGACCCACCATGATGCTTGTGTTGAATCCATATCGTCCACTGTCCACATGGCTGGACGTGGCAAATGGGGTGTGGCTAACAGAATAGTGAGAACTGGTGCTAGAATGTACTAACTAGCTACTTTAAATAATAATTTTAAAAAAAAAAAAAAAAAAAAAAAAAAAGGAGAAAGAGAGAGAAACTATTATATATATATATATATATATATATATATATAATATTATATATTAATTATGTATGTGAGGTGGGCCATACGTGTGGGACCCACTATGAATGGTGCCTAAAATCAGCACCGTCCAGAGCATACAACGGTCTGGCCTGACGGTGGCTTTTTTTTTAGCTACTGTATGATATGTTATATTATTATATAAAATATTATATTTCATTATATGATATTATATTACATTATATAAGCAGTTGACGCTGCATCTGCTGTGGGACCCACCGTGATGTATGTATAAATCACGCCGTCCATCATCTGGCACGCCACATGCGCCCCACCAGGCATGTGCTATATCAAACCATCCATCCATTTTGAATCCCCACCGTCCATCTGACTTGACAGTGGGCCAGCAGCCAATATCAGTGCTGTTGCACGTGCAGCAGCAGCACTCTGAACAAATAAAACAGATTCACTTCTTTGGTGGACCACCTACGTGGACCCCACCCCCCTGATGTATTTGGATATCCATGCCATCCGTAGGTTTGGAGTAGGACCCCACCATGATGCATGTGATGTATCCCTACTGTCTATCCATTTGGCTAGCTTGTCTCAAGCTTGAGATGGAAAATGAGACCGATCCAGTTATCAAGTGGACCACACTGCAGAAAATAGTGGTATTGAACGTCTACCATTGAGATCGCATTTTGGGTTACAGAAGTTTTGAATTAATATGATATTTGTTTCTTCCCCCTGTCAAGGTCTTTGTGACCTTGGGAATAGACTGGACGAGAAAATAAACACTATGGTGAGCCTACTAGAAATTCAACCATGGAAACATTATCACCACTATTATTTGTGGTATGGTCCAGATGATCTTTTGATCTGATTCATTTTTTGGATAATGCTCTAAAATGATCTCTATAGATGGATGAATGGTGCAGCCCAAGTAGTGCGGCCCACTTGTTGTATTTGAGAGGCCCAATATGATGTATTTGGGGCTCATGAGTTGAGGCCCATTGTAATATATTTGGAGCCCAAGGGTTTAGGCACATTGTGATATATTTGGGGCCCATGGGTTAAGGCCCATTGTGATGTATTTGGAGCCCATGGGTAGAGGCCCATTGTGATATATTTAAGGCTCGTGGGATGTGGCCCTTTGTGATGTATATTAGGCCCGTGTCAGAGGCCCAATGTGATGTATATGTGGCCCATATAATGCGGCCCACCTGATGTATAAGAGGCCCATGGATGTGACTCATCGTGATGTGTATTAGGCCCTTGTGCGAGGCCATAGGCCCATTATATGTTTGACCTTATGTGGGCCACCCCTTGGGGGCAATGTTGGTTGAATGTCCACATTGATAGGCAATGATGGTTAAATGTCTACATTGTGACCTTCCCTTAGGCCCATTCTCATCGTTCTCTAGTGGGTTAACCCAAACGCTTGGGCCCCATTGATATTGCTTGATCTATCATCGGTCGTCCATCTATAGACCCCGCCTTGCGTCGAGGCCGAGTCAGATTGTCGAGGCCGAGTCCGATTGACGAGGCTGATTCCATTGGTCGAGGCCGATTCCGATTATCGATTCTGATCGTCGATTCTGATTGTCAAAGCCAAGTCTGATCGACGATGCCAATTCCGTATGTCGAGGCCGATTGTCAAGGCCTATTCCGATTGTCGAGGCTGAGTCCGATCGACGAGGCTGATTCCGTATGTCGAGGCCGATTGTCGAGGCCAATTCCGTTTGGTCGAGGCTGATTTTCGTTTGTTGAGGCCGATTCTGATTATTGAGGCCGATTCCGTTTGATGAGGCTGATTCCATTTGGCCGAGGCCAATTCCGATTATCTAGGCCGATTCTGTTTGTCGAGGTCGATCCTGATTATCGAGGTCGATTCCATTTGATGAGGCCGATTCCGTTTGGTTGAGGCCGATTCCGTTTGTCGAGGTCGATCCCGATTATCGAGGTCGATTCCGTTTGATGAGGCCGATTCCATGTGGTCGAGGCCGATTTCGATTATCGAGGCCGATTCCTTTTGGTTGGGCCGATTCCAATTGTTGAGGTCAATTCCGATTGTCAAGACCTAATGTAATGTATATAAGGCCCATGAGATGTGGCCCTTTGTGATATATATTAGACCCGTGTTAGAGGCCCATTGTAATGAATATGTGGCCCATGTGATGCAACTCACTTGATGTATATGAGGCCCAATGTGGCGTATTTATGGCCATCCATTGAGGCCCATCTTGACGTGATGCATAATGGACTCATGTGAGAGGCTCATTGCGATGTGTTTGGGGCCCATGGGTTGTAGCCTATTATGATGTATTCAGGGCCCATGGGACGTGGTTCATCCGATGTATATAGGCCCATATGATGTGTATTAAGCCCATGTGACGCAGCCCATTATGATTATATGAGGCTCATTATAGTGCATTTGAAAGCCAGGCTATGGAGCCCATTGTGATATATGTTAGGCCCATGTGAAAGGCCCATCGTGATGTGTATTAAGCTCTTGAGTGAGGTTCATAGTGTTGTATTTTTAGCCCTTGTGTGAGGTCATGGATCCACTATATGTTAGGCTCTATGTGGGCCATTCCTTGGGGGCAATGTTGGTTAAATGTCCACATTATCGAGATCAATTGTCGATGCTGGTTATTGATACCAATTATGAGTATATAACAGCATAAACATCATGATACATGCCCATACGCATCATCTGCATGTTTATTATGAGATGTGGTTGACCATTGCCTATATCATTGGGTAGGTTGTTATGAGACTCCCTGATAGGTGGAGGTTATCCCACACGAGTGCACGGTATGTGCAGAATTGATGCATGACTGGATTGTATGACTCATGCATCTCACATTGTGTGTTGTGATTACTGTACACCCTAGTGACATCAAGGCGGTAGCCTCCACAAGCATATCATGGATGGCTAGATGGGACACCGAAAATCTGTTACTAGCATCGAGCTGTCATAGATGGCCCTGGGTGAAAATCCCTAAACCCTCTTGGTACCAGAGGACGCCCCAACGTCGAGACCGAGTGGATACATGAGCGCATGAGGGTCATATACTAGTAGGCCACGTCTCTCACTGTGTCATGGTCGGTTGGGAGGGGTGTGACCTTACCCGCCTGAGTGAGGGGGCAATATTTAGGTTGAGTTTGACCAGCTTGAGGAATGGGTCCACTATCGACAAGTTGGGCCCGATATTGGCAGGTGGAGAGTGAGGTCTCTTCCACTTAGCCAGTTGTGTGCTCGAATAGGGGCGGCAAGCTAACGTAGAGTGTAATAGACTCCGGTGATGATCTCATAGAGGAACTGTACTGGTATGTGGACTTATTGAGCAGTAGTTGGATACTCATTCATTCATTCACTATACACTCGAGCTGGTGGTGCACAACTACTTGCTATGTGTACCTTCGCAATTGCCAGGATTTCGGTTGGGGCACGCGACTAACCTGGGATTAGAAGTTTACTACATTGAGTCTGACTATCCAAATTTAGGTATGGGACTGGTTTGAATAAAAGTCTCTTGTGGTGGACCCCATAGCCTACGATACTACGTACTATCATCCCGACTTCACACTCCAGCTTGGTCATTTCATTCGCATAGCATATTGCATTACATCCGCAGACACATGACATTTTGGGTTGTTATGTTTCTACACTTATATGGTCTAGACGGACTCAGTAGGATTTACATATTGCATTATACCCTCAACATCTGATATTTAGCTCTCTTGAACTCCTCATTTGCATAGCTAATCTGTAATTGCGTACTCTAATATTGTATGACTCATGAACTTGTCAGTATTTCTGCTTACTCTGATATCATATGATTCACGATCTTGTCGGTATTTTCGCTTATTCCGATATTTTATGGTTTATAACATTGTAATGCATACTTGGTACTTACCTTGTGCACACACTTTCACCACCCTCTAAGCTTTTTATAAGCTTATGCACGATAGATGTGTGCAGGTGGCGTTAAGTCGCAGCAGAGTTGAGCTTGGAGCATGCAGTGGACTTTTGGAGCTTTGATTTTTTGACTTATGTATTTCCTTTTAGCATTGTATACAAATGTTTATATTAGTGTATATGTGATGATGATGTTGCCTTTATGATATGGGTATACTTATGGTTATGCTTATTACGAGTTAAATGTACACTAAAAAATCCTCCTTATAGGATCCCAAGATCGGAATCTGACGCATGGACGCTAGGAGCCGAGAATGGGGTATACGGAGGTTGTCGGCACCGGATTCGGCGATCGGAATTCCTGTGAATCCGATTTCCGGATTTGGGGCGTGACAGGGTAAGTGGGTCTTCATGAATTAGTGTGTGACACAACATTATGCACAATTGAGGCCCATGCGGTTCAGGTACTTGGTCCTCCCGTGGTCCCAAAAAAATCTTCCAGATCAAAGGCTTACGACCCATTCGATCAGTGTCAGTGTTGGAAGAGCTCTATGACCCCACCATGATGTATGTATTTTATATCCAAGTTGTCCATCCATTTTGCAAGTTCAATTTAGGGCATGAGCCCAAAAATGAGGCTGATCCAAACCTCAAGTGGGTGGTGATTTAACGCCCACAATTAAAAGGGATCCTTGTTTAAAAAGCTCATTTTAGGGCATAGTCCCAAAAATTAAGCATATCCAAATTTTAGGTGGATCACACTACATGAAACAACGGTAATTGAATAACTATCATTAAAAACTTCTTAAGGGCCACTGGTATGTTTATTTTCCATCCAACCGATTGATAAGATCATATAAGACTTGGATGAAGCGACTGCACGAATGTCAGCTTGATCAAAAATCTGTAGCCCATGAAAGGTTTTTTATGGTCAATTACCATTGTTTCCTGGTGTGATTCACATGAGATTTAGGTCTATTTCATTTTTTGGATCATATTCTAAAATAAGCTATTAAAATGGATGGATAATATGGACGTAGGGTACATGCATAAAGGCATCCACTGGATTTGAAGCCGCGCCCCAATCGAAAACTTCCCAACTCATAACAATGTTTTTTGGCCATATAACCTGTATCAACATACTTGCATGAAGGGAAAACACAATTATCAACTTCATCCAAATCCTTTTTAATTCCTAAATTGTTTTTATTGATGGGCATTCAATCACCATTGTCTCATATAGTGTGGCTTACTTGAGATTTGGATTGACCTCATTTTCAGCCCATGTCTTAAAATAAGTTAGGAAAAAGGATGGACAAGGTAGATAAAACACAAATATTTATGGGGCCCATGGTGATGTATGTGTCTTATCCATATTGTCCATTTATTTTTACTGGCTCATTTTAGGGCACACTCAAGAATGAAGCATATCCAAAGCTAAAGTGGAATCATAGGAAACAATGTCGGTAGTAACACCTACTATTGAAACCTTTTAAGGGATATAGTGATGTTTATTTGTAATCCAACTTATTTATAAGGTTACACATGCATAAATTAAAGAAAAGCACAGGCATCAGCCCATCCAAAACTTTGTAGCCCTAGCAAAGTTTTTAATCGTGGGCTTTTAAGTTTTTTTTTTTTTTTTTTTTTTTAATGAGCTGGTAAAATCGATGGACAGCGTGGATAAGACATATACATCAGCAATCCATGTCTGGCACATATATTTTTGTACCTGGGGCTATGTGGGTCCACAGAGATGGCCCATAACAAATCAACTTTGTCCATCTATTTTGAAAGACCACGATGGCATAGGATTCCAAAAATCAGGCAGATAAAAAACTCATGTGGGCCATACCATGTGGAATAGTGGGGATTGAACGCGGGCGGTGACAGAAGTTGTGTATCATTCCTATTGTTTATCTGAGTGGTAATAATTTTATGAACAGTTTGGTGTTGTATTTTAAATCAAATTAGTGTTTCAAAATATCCGTTGGGACGGGCCGTGGCCGTGGCCATAAGTGAACACGTGCCCCACGGATTTGTCTTTTCACATAAGTCTAAAAGGTTACATTCTTCATATTTTGTTTTGACAAGTTATGCCTTTTTAAGCCAAGGGTTGCACCAATTGGCTTTAAACCCAATCGTCACAACTCACAATCCTTTTTGAAAGGGTGTCTCTACATTTTTAAGGCTATAAATAGACTTCTACATTTTGGTTTTAAGATGTATTAGAAAATCAGGTTCTCTTAAAAAATGTATTTAAGTATTTCTACTTCGGGTTAAGATTACAAGTGGTTCGAGCCCGTATACACTGAGTGCACCATTGGGACCGGGTCATAGTCGTTGTATCCTGGAGGTCGATTGCTCTGGAAACCTGTTGCACTTGGGACGCTGTCCAAGGGGAGCAAATTCGATTTCAAGCTGAGTGACTCACGTCACGCCTCGACTTCTACAAACTGATAAGTTTTCTATTTTTTTATTTTAATTTTAATTTTATTTTATCTAAATAGTTTTTCAAACTCCATATATCAACATTTGGATGACATAGAAACATCATGGTCAGCTTTAGAAAGATTTCAATGGTGCATGTTGTTATTGCCACTGTTTTGTTGGTGTGGCCCACCTGAGTTCTGCATCTCCCGTATTTTTAGAGTCCTGTCCCACTGGTCTTTCAAAACAGATGGACAAAGTAGATTTGTCACCAACATATCTATGGACCTCACACAGGTACAGAGATATAGCTATGCTGGGTCACAGGCAATCCGCTCCCCAAACTTACCCACAAATGCCATGCATGGCCCCTCTACGATCTCTTCATGGCATCCAATCCGAACCATCCACCACATGCGACCCCTCACTTTCTCATTGGCGCCCAGAAACAATGGATCCAAAACTCAAGTGGGCTACAGTAAGTAAAGCCATGCCTAGGACCTCTAAAATCACACGGTCTGAAACAAATAGGAAAGGAGATTGTACACTCATCCTAGTGGAAATGGATTGGCTACTTCCCCTGCCACTAGCCTGGTGGCTAGTGGTTAGTGCTCTGTGTGCCCTACTATGAAGTATGTCTTTTATCCATGCCGTTCATCCATTTTTATAGATCATTTTAGGGCTTGACCCCAAAAATGAGAGGGATATAAATCTCAGGTGGACCACACCACAGGAAAAAAAAAATAGTGATAGGATATTCACCATTAAACTACTCCTTAGGCCCACTGTATTGTTTATTTGACATACAATATATTGATTAGGGCATATAGACCTAGATGAAGGGAGAAAACAAAGATCAGCTTGATCCAAAACTTTTATGCCCCCAAAAAGTTTGTAATGGTCAACGTTCAATCAAAATTGTGTCTTGCAATGTGGCAAACTTGAGATTGTTATATACCTCATTTTTGGGCTCATATCATAAATTTATCTAGAAAAATAGATGGACTGCATGAATGAAACACATACATCATGGTGGGGCCCACATAACACCGACCACTAGCCATTGGCTACTGGCAGGGGGAGTAGCCCATCTGTTGGGTGCAGATTACGGATGGATTTGATGGAATATACAACACATGAACCCCACGCAGTCTATTAAGCTTTTAGGGCCAGTTTGGCCAGTGGTATTAAGTTGTATTAAATGGGATTACATTGTTAATCCCACCTCGAGATTAGGAATGACATGTTTGGAAGAAGTGTGGGATGAGATTAAAATTAATTTTATAAGCTTTGGAAAATGAGCCTTGTGTTGGAAAGTGTGAGATGAGATTTCCAAATGCCATGGATGATGAATTTTTTCTTTACCCAAGTGTAATTTGAAAGGAAATCCTGCGTTTGACTTTTAATTACATACATTCCAAACATATTATTGGAAAACATGGGACACACCCTATCCAGAAATAATACCTTACACATACATTTATTGTTACTTTTACATTTCCATCTTACTTAATCCCACTTAAATGCAGTTCACCAAACGGGTCCTTAATGGTGGGCCTCCCCATCCGAACTGAACCCTGTGGTGTGGTTCACTCGAGCTTTGGACCGGCCACATCTAATGTCACCATGGCGAAACATAGGGGCCCGCACATGACGAACGGATTGGATGTCATACAAACATTACCTTGGGATCCACATACAAAGCTTTGTAGTGGATCTGGCATCAGAAATGGATACAATACCATCCAGATAAATGACCAGCCTTTGGATGGTTATGATTTCCTGGATGAAAGAAGCCCCCATCCATCCGAAGTTGTTCTCATAAGACCGGTCCAGATCAACGGACCGTGGGCCCCACTTGTCATTCATCAGGACTCCTTCATTCCTACGCTGGAAAAACCCTTCTTCCTTGCAGCCGCACCATTGCTCTTCCAAAGTGCAACAATGGCTGCTTCTAGAAAATTCCCAAGCAATCACAGAACAAATCTCCTCCTCTTATTCTCCTCCCCTTCTTCTTCTTCCCCTTCTCTCCCAACCGTCCATCCTCAATCGTACCAATCTCGGTCCATCTCATCCACGTGTCATCTAGAAAGCGGCTGGATCGACAAGATCAAAGGCGTCTTCACCGGCCAAAAGCCAACTCCTTCCGAACCCCAACTCCCTTCTTCCCAGGCCTTCACTCTCCTTAGTAAGTGCTCCCACCACCCCGGCGCACGTTAGCCTAGCCATACTGCCTATATCTAACGTGCGCCAAAGCCTCTTTTCTTCGCCCCCCTTAAAAACCTCCTGCAATTTTCAAAATCACAGTCCTTATTTTCTTCACCTTTTTTTTTTCAGAAAAAAGCTATTTTAGATTTTATTTATTTATTTATTATTTTTGGGGTTTTGGGGGTTTTAGGATTTGCAGATGAGCTGAAAAATGCAAGGGCAGCTGGGTCTTTCAAGAAGTTCATCATAGGCCGTAGCAGCGAGGCGACATTCGCCGACGCATTCGAGAAGCAGGAATCAATAATTCGGTACCTCGGAGGCTTCGATCCCACCGGAGAGGTCATTATCTAGAGCCCCACCCATGAGACAGCCACTCGCAAGCCCCACCCAGATGCCAATGTGCACCCATATGGGCTTTTCATTGGGTGGGCCCCACTGTGTATGTGCCACGGCCATGGCCGTTTGGCAGGCGATACTCCTTTCGCAGAGAATGTGCAGCATCTGTCAATTATTTAAACTGCCCATTTGATTACCGAACCAGCCTATTCTCTGGCCACGGTGCATCTGAGGTGGGGTCCACTAGATGGACGAGCCAGATATTATGGGTGTTTGCCACATTCGCACATGGGGAGAGTAGAGTAGCCTGTTTGCATTTCACCCATCTTTAATTTTTTGTATAAAGAAACCATTAGGAAACATCATGTGTTTGTAAAAAAGTTTTTGAAGCCTTTGCATGTATTGATGTGATATTCATAAAAAAATGTATATTGATGTAATATTCATTAAAAAAAAATTGTATATTGATGAAGCCCAATTGGGCTGTGATTGGATCAGATTATTCTTCTTTCATCCTTGGCCCCCTCATGTGGTGCCCATTTATCAAAGTTGTAAAAGTACAGCTGATTTTATATATATATATATATATATATATATATATATATATATATATATATATATATATATATATATATATATATATATATATATATATAAATGATTTTAATAGTTTTTAGTAATCTCCACAATATGCACTAGAGTACAGGGCCATTATGTTTAGGCTTTTAAGATTAAAATCAAGGGTTGGGATTAGTTAATGGAAAAACGCTAGTGTACCCGTGCTTGGTACCTACTGGGGTTACTTTCTCTAATGTTGGGAAACAACTTAATGTGCATGAAATCCATGCTGTCCATCAGATACTGTTTGGCCTTGATCCCAAAAATCAGGCTGATTCAACAATCAAGTGGGCCACCCCAAAAAAATTTATATCTAAAAGTTATAAATTCATGTCAAATGGCCGCCTGAGTTTTGGAATACTGTGATTTTTGGGCAATTCTTTCGTCCTAATGAGCCACAATGGATTCGGTGGCATATAAACACCATAGTAGGCAATACACAAAACTAATGGTGGGTCTTCCATCCCAACTGTTTCATATGTTGTGGCCTACCTGAGTTTTGGATTATCATGATTTTTGGTTTCGATGGCTAATATGAGGCAGCATACTTTGATGGAAGGAGTCAATCTCATGAAAACTCCACCCATGTGGCTCTCGTTTTGCGGAAGTAACCCTAGTATGTACGTAGGCGAGTTACACTAGCATGGTTATGGTTCATTATGTAATATGGGAGCAGATTACCTTCCTTTCCTCCATACTGTGTATCAAACACATGGCACGTGTGTATGATGATCGGACCAGGCATCCTATAGGTTCAGCTGTTGATTGGTCCCTAACTAAAATTTTCATATCTGAACCATCTAATAAGAGGGGTAGGGGGGGATCTTAGTGAGGCATACGTTGGGTTTACCATTTTCGTATCAGATGAAGTTAAAAAATGGATTCATAAGAATATAAATTTTTTTAGTACATCCTCATTTCAAGTATAATCTGAATACTGAATGCTTGGCATCTTTTATTAGACATACGGTGCATAACTTGGGACACGGCTGTATTATGCAAATTCCATGAACTGCTAGATAAAGATTCCTTATTTAGCCAAAACAAAATTTTCATTGAGGTGAAATCATGAATAGTTTTCAAAAGTTCACATGATTTGTATAGAAATCAAGGGAATAGATTTGTTATCAATATCAGTATATGCCACTATCACATCAAGGTGTATTTTCATCTAACTGATCACAAGATACCTTGATTTCATCTACACTACAGTCTACATTTTCCAAACATCCAGTTTATGTGCTAGAATTAGGAACAAAACTGTAAATTCCAAAGGATTTTTAGTTGGATTCCGGCTATTGCAGAATATTTAGAGTTCCATAAGTTTTCTTTAAAGAATCAGGATTTCAAGTTGTTTTCTAAATCTCCTCAAACACCCTTGGCCTACCTTTTTCAACAATTTCTTTAGTACCCCAAAACTACATCATCAAAACCATCCAAGTATTCAGCTACCCATCTTACCTATGGTCTAGATGGATCCTCAGCCATGAGAAAAGACGATTCCCTGAACAGAAATTTGGTTAGAATTATGATGATAAAAGGAATGTTGGTTGATGATGCAAATGAAGGGAAGTAGATTGGCTCTCCAAAACGGCCCACTAAACTGCGGCAGCAAACCAGCTGGAAGAAGGCTCCTCAATTAGTTTGGATGCAAGCTATTTGCTGTTAGACGACATAGATTCTTCAAAAATGTATAAGGACAAATTGCGATGACTCAACTGTCTGCTACATTGGACTTTTTTTTAGCTGAAAAGCGTAGTTGAGTAGAACCCCCAGATGGGCTTGATCTTGAATTTGGATGGTTGGATCTACTAAATTTTTATTAGGACATTTAGATGAGCTTGATCTTGGCCTGATGCGCATTCTGACTGTTGGATCTTCAGTCAGCCAGCTTGTGAGATCATCCAGAATCCATATGATGATGGTGCGTGCCTTAATGCATCACCTAATGGCCTAAAAATAGCATGTGTAGATCCAAAGAATCAGCACCCAAAATCATTAGAAAATCAACAACTCGAACCTTTCATAATAGCAATTGTAAGTCCCATAAATTCAACCCCAAAACTAGCAACCAGTCCATAAATTCAACACATGGTGATGTAAGGAAAAATTTTTTAAGACAAACAACCATTTAACCCGCAATGCTAGATGGAGCAAAGTATTTGCTGGCTATAAAGCAACATAAGCAGGGATGGGCTTATAGAATGACTAGAATCGATACAATTAAGCGTTGGATTTTTTATTTTTTATTTTTGGTAAACAAGAAAAGAACTCGTTTATTAACAACCAACGGCAAAAGCCCAATAATACAAAGAACGAAAAACCAAAGCCTCAATGTAAGGAAAAGAAAAAAAAAAACCCACACACCAGGTCAGAGAAAGACACCCATACCTTGAGTTAGGGAAAGCCCACGTCCCGGGCTAGGGAATGACTCCTAAATGAAAGCAGGAGTTTCAACTAAATATACAAACTATGCATGAAACTCAATACAAGGAACATGTACAAGCTTAGCAACAACCTTCATGCGCAACAAGGAAATGGGAGAGAGAGTTTCGGTTCTGGAGTGCAGACTATTGGTAAATCTAGCTTCCAAATGCAACTTCTAGGGGGAGTCTGAAAGAGTCGAGATAATCTTCTTTATATCAGAGTTGGGCACTTCAACTTGAACACCTGAAATATTAATTTGAAGAAGTCTCGTCAAGCCATGAGAAATAGAAAATAGAAAGGAATTAGTTATGTGCTCTCCTCCAACCTCTGAAATAATACCCCAACATGCTTTAAGGAAGGGATGGGATAAATAAAGAATACCAATCCTAGAATTTGAAAACGGAGCACCTCAAAGTACTGACTTTTAAAATGATGAGAGGAAGAAACAACCACAGCATTTTTTTAATGCTATGAGTGATAGTATGGGGAATATCTCAATGAGCGGCAATAGTAGTAGGCATAACACTAACAACCCTCAAAAATAAAATACGCCTCCTAATATCCTCAATAATGAGCTTAAGCAGAATTTCCTTACCAACTCCTTATTTAGAGAAAATACAAAATTTTCTTTATCTCTAAATGTGTTACACAAGCGCAGGAAAACAAAGCTTGGCTATAATAAAGCAACCAAACTCAGATGGCACGTAATTAATAAGGAATGAAACAACATAAAAAATATTATTATGAGTTAGATTGCCAGATGGCACATAATTAATGAAGAATGAAACAACATAAAAAATATTATTATGAGTTAGATTGCCAACATCAAGCTTAATATGCAAACATTTCCAAATCCAACGAACATAATCATATTTAAAGAATAGATGCTTGTTAAGATAATACCAAAATGAGAGAACCCGTCTTTAGTTTTTAACCTCCCACAAGAGGCAAACTAAGCACAAAATGAATGCTTTAGGATATGACCTTTAAATCAAAGCAGGTCATGCCACAGGAAAGGAGGGGAAGGGCCCCGACAAGCAGTTGGGATGGATGCAAAAGAGGGCTTGCCAACAATATCGGGCTTCTACACAACCTCATCATCATAATGATAAAATCTTGATCTCTTTAATTTCATTTATAATCTGAGCAAGATCCCCCAAAGAAGCATGAGGAAGTTTCCAACTTACATTCTAAATGAGAGCACTAACTTTGGTATTTTCTCCAATGCCAACACTATAGACTACCCACCTACCAAACTAGTTAGCAAGGCTGCCATTATTTAACATGGGATCATATCAATGTTGGTAAAATCACTATTCCTAATGAGAAATTTAATATTTGCCAAGGCAAGAGGGAGGACTAAGAGAATACTTCTCTAAGTTCAAGAAGCATTTGAAGGGGTTTTTCCGGAACCAGATGGATCTATCTTGGATATATTTTCTTGGACCCAAGACTCCCACAAAGAATCTTCTAGAATCACTTTAATAAACATTCTTGACTAGAGAGCTTAGGAGAAATGATTCCAAGACCACCCTCTTCCTTGGTCTTACACACATCATCCCATCCCACAGAGTAGACTTTTGGAACTTCCCTATAGGATTTGCCTCATACGCTTTTCAATGAGGGATTGGCAACCTTTGGGTAGTCGAAAGGCATTACTCCCCAAAAAGTGCAAGCTAGAGATGGTGGATTTTATAAGACCAAGACGCCCTGCAAAAGAAAGGAGAGCCATCTTCCAACCTCCCAATCTCTTATTTAATTTATCAATTAGAGGCTAGCAGTCTCTCAAATGAAGTCTAACAGAAAAAAGGGGAAGACCTAAATATCTGATTGGAAGCCTACCCCTTTTGTAGAGGGAATAGAAGAAATAATTTCCTTGCAGTTGTAGGAGCTAGAAAATATGATTTTACTTTTATTTAAGTTGATGCGCAAACCCGAGTGGGAACTAAAATTATCAAGCAACCCTTTAAGATTCATGATAGTGATAGGATCAACATTAGAGAAAATCATTAAATGTTTTTAGTCACATCACCTTTGGAAAAGAGGATCTAATAAGCCCATTGCTATAGCATTTGGTAAGTAAAGCTAAGAACATTTCCATAACAATAGAGAAATGAAAAGGGGATAAAGAGTCTCATTGATGCAAACCTCTATTACTCTTAAAAAACCCATAAACTTCTCCATTAGCAATAACTGAGAAAGATAGTATAAGATGCAAACTTTGATCTACTCAATCCCTTAATTGGAAAAATTCAGAGCTTCGAGGGACTTAAAAGATTGGTGTTCTTTGTTTTCCCTTCCCTTTCTTCAAGCATGCTATGATAAGGAAATTTTGTCTAAGCTTATTGTTGAGGATATTAGGAGACGTATTTATTTTTGAGGGTTGGTAGTAGTGTTATACCCATTACTATGGCCGATCAGTGGGATATCCCTCATATTAAAAAACAAGTGATGTCATTGAATCTTCCTCTCATCATTCTAAAAGTTGGTACCTTTGCGGTGCTCCTTTTTCAATTTTTAGGATCGGTGTTCTTTGTTTTCCCCATCCATTCCTTAACGCATGTTGGGGTATTATTTGAGAGGCTAGAGGTGAGGACTAGCTAGTTTCTTTTTGTCTTCTATTTCTCTTGGCTCGATGAGACTTCTTAACTCCTTCAGACTCCTTGGAAGTTGCATTTGGAAGCTAGAACTACCAATAGTCTGCTTTCTAGAGCTCGAGCCTCTCTCATTTTCCCATCACGCAAAAAAGATATTGCTAAGCTCGCGCATATCTTTTATATTGGGTATTATGTGTAGTTTGTGTCTTTAGCTGATACTCTTATTTTCATATAGGAGTCCTTCTCTAGCCCAAGGTGTAGGCTTTCCCTAACTCTGGATGTAGATGTCTTTCCCTAACTCAAGGTGTGGGTTTTTTTTTTTCTTTTCTTTTTCATTTTCTTGTGTTAGGGTTTTGGCTTCTTCGTTCTTTGCATTACCGAGCTTCTGCCCTTGGTTGATAATAAGAGAGTTTTTTTCTTGTTTGGTTGTTGAGGAAGGGCCTTAGATAAAATTGATTGGTGAAAGAGGATTCGTAAAACCAACCACAAATAGTTTGGGCAAGGCTATGATGATGATGAAAATATAAGTCTAGACTTGATGCACCCCACCATGAGTCAATGTTACCAAAGTCTCTGGCTTTCTAAAATATTTTGCCATCTATCATGCGTTCCTTTTATATATATATATATATATATAATATATATATATATATATATATAAACGTTGATAATTTATGATGAATGAGAGCATATTGAGATGGTTCACTCATCTGCAACAAAGACCAAAATGGCTTCAATAAGGAGGGGACCAATAATTAGGGTCGAAGGACTTGAAAAGAGAATGAGAAAAGGACCTTAAAGGACTTGGATCATGGTGGTGAGAAGGGATATGAAGCAAGGTATTTCGTAACGGTAACGATGGCCATAACAGCCACCGCCGTTACCTTTACGATATGGGTTATAAGGACTATTACGCCTCCTGTAACGATTGTTATGGTCTCTTTTATTTGTATTGATAAAAACTCGAAAAACCTCTATTGGCTCCATAACGGACTATTATGAGGCCTTTACGACCTTTATTTGGGGGGGAGTTGTAATGGCCTGTTATGGGTTATTTTTTCCGTAACGGTTGTTATGGCCTTTACAACCCCGTAACATGTCATGGTGCCACTATTACCTTTATGTAACGGCCTTTACGGCACACCATGATATGAAGTCCTGTATACTACTAAGTAATGAGGATAGATCCTTAACAAGATTGATTGACAAAACAAGATTCGCAAGCTAGACCTTCATAAATTGGACAAGGCTATGATGATGACGACGACGTTGATGATGAAACTGATGAGGATTGAATAATTCATTAAATATTCATAGATGTTATCTGAGTTGTAATTATTCAATCACTAAAAGGAAAATTTGATTCTTTTTCTTGTTTCTTGAAAAAATCTCCAAAATTTTCCTAAATTGTGACTAATTGTGTTGGATGGGGGAATTTCGCCTCAAAATTCTCTATGATCTATATTTGCTTAGAGTTGGTTTTAGACTAGGTGATGAAATTGAAAGGCATTGTTTTTCTCTGGGGTTGTGTTTGAGGTTGAGTTTGGATGCTTAACAGAATTGATTGCAATAACTCAACTTAATAAAAGCAGAAAAGATCAAAGTTTCACTAGCCATTCTATTCATAACAAGGTACACAAAATCGATTACATAATAGTTGTAATTAGAGTTGTACACGAGTCAAACTTTGCACGGCTCGACTCAGCTCGGCCACTAGCTGACCCCAACTTGAACTCGGCTTGGCTCGGTCCTCAAGCCTGACTGGCCAGCTTGGCTCAGTTCGATCAGCAGCTCGGGCCAGTTCGAGCCGAGTTCAAGCCGAGTTCGAGCATCTGCGGCATTTTCTCAAACACATGGAGTGCACCTTCAATTTCTCACAGTATTAAAATAGCAACAGCAGTTTAAATGTATTTCATTAAACACCCAATAGGCAACATAAAAATCAAGATACAAGGGTATTTATTTCATATCCATACCTTCCTTGCCACCAGCCGACACTTCATTGAGTCATTTCATCGAACGCTTGGTGAGCAACATCGATAGCAAAATAACCAAGTCATTGAACTGGTTGATCCGAGTTCGATTCGAGTTGGGGTTCAATCCGAGTCGAGTCGATCTCGGGCAAGCTCGAACTCGGCTCGAAATTTTTTCGAGCTAAAAAAATCAGCTCGACTTGGCTCGAACTCAGTTTCGAACTGAGTCAAATTGAGCTTTTTCGAGTCAAGTCG
This sequence comes from Magnolia changhungtana, assembly GCA_030180095.1. Lineage (NCBI taxonomy): Eukaryota > Viridiplantae > Streptophyta > Magnoliopsida > Magnoliales > Magnoliaceae > Magnolia > Magnolia changhungtana. Next base: position 1,459,963 of record JASAUF010000647.1, on the reverse strand, counting down.
AGTGAGCTAACCGAGCTTACTCGGTTCGTGTGTAGCTCTACCTGTAATGGTGGGAACTATTACACATTATGGGACCTTTATAAAAAAATGGCCCATGACAGCTTCAAATTGGCCCTGTAACGGTCCATTATGAGGCTGATATAGGTTTTTTCAGAAAAAAAAAGGAAGACCACAATGGTTGTTACAGGAGCTGTAACGGTAACAATATTAAGTAGTGTTAAAGTCCCTTGATATACAATATGCCATCCTCTAAAGGCTCGAGCTTTTAGAGCAAGTGGTTGTTTGACATGGTATCAGAGCGGAAAGGTCATGTGTTTGAATCCCAGGAGCGGCAAATATGCTTCCGTAATATGTTCTCCCACAGGGGGCCATTGTTTAAGTTGTGAATGCCCCTCCACCCTTGCCTAGTATGTTCCCATGCGAAGTTCCACCCCACACGTGCGAGGGAATGTTAAGGTCCATTGATATGCCATCCTCTAAAGGCTCGAGCTTTTAGAGCAAGTGGTTGTTTGACAAATACCTTAGTTCATAATAAGGGCTAGCCTCTAAATTACTCTAATGATTGTTGCAAGTCCCACACAAAACACAAAATTGCACTTAAGGGTTTGGTTGTCATCATTAATTAAATTGTTGCAACATGCACTTTCATCATTCCTTTGATATCTCCTATTGGCCGATCAAAATACACACACACACACACACACACACACACACACTGAATTATTGCAATTCAATTCAATTGGGCATCACCCAAGGTTCCCTGGTGCCTGAAGATCTTTAAAAAGTACGTCTTTATGTAGTTTAAATTCAACTTTTCTATCATCAAAGAGATTCAAGCGTTTGCTTGTTTCTCTTTGTAGAGATGATCCTTGATTCAAACTCAAATCTTTTTTGATACTTGGTTGTTTATTGATAACGTGGTCCTGATCGAAAAGACCAATGACTAACCAAATATTAAATTGGAGATATAGAGGAAGACTCAAGGTTCAATATTAGGCGACCAAGAGAGAATTTGTGATATAACTTCAGGAGTATTCATGGATGCAAGAATTGATGGCGAGGAGATTCCTCAAAGTGATTTGTTTTGTTATCTTGGCTCTATCATTCAAAAGATCGAATGATTGAGGAGGATGTTTCCAGTTGAATTGGCACTAGGCCGCAATGTTGTCAAAATCCTACGAATTACGATTTGCGATTTTAGTCAAATCTTAAGCAAAACGATTTGAATCCCACCTTTGAATACCTTTTTATATGAATCCTACGATTTCATGATTTGAATCCTATGATTTACGGTTCAAATCCAGATTTATGATTTATTTGTACTTGTTCTCTTCTATTTTAAGCTTCACTTGGGTTTCATTTTATGTTTTTAAGTTGGTGGGGCTTTAAGAATCGTTTAGAAAAACTTTAGAAAAAAAAAAAAAGAAGAATTGTTTAGAAGAGGCAAATTATATTATTTTTATTCTTTACAAGAGATTAAATGATTTATTCTCTTAAACGTTAAATCGTAGAGTTCTTTAAAAAAAAAAAAAAAAAAAACATGATTTCTTACTTCTTAACTGGTCGAAGCACCAAATTGATGTATGAGTTATTTGGAATGTTTTTATGGATGGTTACAATCATGTTGACTTATATGTATTGTGGAATGATGGTTAGAAATCAAAATATCTTTTTTCGTGGGTCAACTGAATCAAATGCCGCTTTTCTAATGCGATTCTGCATTCAAGAAAGGTGACTAGAGCATAAATTATTAAAGGATCCTTGTATGTTTTTTAAGGAAAATTTCTTAAAAGACAAAAAAAAAAAAAAAAAAAAAAAGGAAAGATAAGAATCCTTTAACACTATCATGACATGGTATTACTTGGTGCATATTGATGGCAAAAGGATGATTGCTGAATTTTTTATTTCTAATTTATTTATATATTTCAAAATTTTAAGAAAATCATAAAAAAAAAATCTTATGATTTGCCATTCGATACAATTCAACCCTTATTGCGATTTACGATACGATAACGATTATGACAACATTGCTAGGCAAATGAAGTGAAGATGCACCCTGGGATGTTGTGCGACAATAGTTACCTTTCAAAAAAAAAGTTTTGTTACGATAATAATGCCAATGGATTAAGATTTTGAGCAAATTTTTTATAAAACAGTTTTCGACCAACTATGCTATATGGGCTATAGTGTTGAATAATTAAGTGGTAATATGAGCATACTACGAGCCTTACACAGATGAGGATGTTGAGATAGATGTGTAGGAAGACTAGGAAGTATAGATTCAAGAATTAGGTCAATCAAAGCAATTCAAAGTAACCCAAGATAGATGATGGAGAGTAATGCAGGGGCATTTTCACACCAGGCTCGAGCGGGGTAGCCTGTGGGATGCGGAGGCACACTCGGGGTGGGCAGCCTGTGTGAAGCGGTACCCATGTGATTTGGAGCCCACGAGTTTGGTTCGGCCGAGTTCCTAACCCGTGAGACGTGGGGCCTGGGCTATGAGATAAAGGGATTGATTCGTCATACTCTAACAGTTCGAGCTTTTAGAGCAAGTGGTTAATTATCTTGCATCAAAGTGGTATCAGAGTGGGAGGTCTCGTGTTCGAGACTCCTCACCGAGGGTGATTAATGCAGGGGCATTTTCACGTCGGGCTTGAGTGGGGTAGCCTGTGGGATGCAGGGGCACACTTGGGGTGGGCAGCCCGTGTAAGGCGGGTGGCTCATGTGAGGCAATACCCATGTAATTTGGGGCCCACAAGGGGGGTTCAGCCGAGGTTCTAAGCCATGAGATGTGGGGCTTGGGCTATGAGATAAAGTGATTGATTTGCCATACTCTAACAGTTCGAGCTTTTAGAGCAAGTGGTTAATTGTCCTGCATCAGAGAGACAATTGAGATGGTTTGGCCAGGTACCCAGGAAATTGGAGACAGCTCTCACAAGGGAATTAAGTAGTGTTGAAGGTCCCGAAAGGAGGGCAAGGAGAAGACCTATAAGGACTTTGATTGAGGTGATGATTGATGAGATAGGATGTGAAGGCTTTTTTCACTTATCTAAGATAGCCTTGGGAACTCCTGGCGAAACAGGATTCGTAAAATTCCAAATATCTAGGAGGCAAAGTTATCATGATGACGGCAACGATTATGGTGTTGGTGATACAAGACCCTAGATTTGGGTATTATTATAAGTTGATGTTCTATCCTTTTTCTTTCCTTTTAGTTTTTATGATCTTGAATCTTCATTCTTTTCATTTGTCTTCTACCTTCAAACTGCTGCTTGCGTCAATTATATCAGAAACTACCAGAGTCTCTGATAGTTTTATGTGTGTATATGATATACATTTGCATGTTACAACCAGTTTTGAAATATCACTAGCTCCAAGTTCAAACTCATTGATTGTAATCAAACTATTTAATATACTATTAGATAGCGTTTCATTGTAATAAACCTATGTAATAGTCTATTATATTGCACCTGTGGGATTTTTATGCTCTCACTGCCGGTCTCCAGCCTGGATAAAGAGGAGGGTTGTGTTAGGTTGGCAGCTGGCGTTAAACATATGCTATAACTTTCAACATGAATCGGAACAATATGACTAGCTCCAAGTTCAACTGATGTTGAAACTACAAGGTATGTTTTCATATTTAACTCATATATACAGGGTCTCTTATAGTTTTATGTGCGTATATAATATACATTTGCATGCTACAACCAGTTTTGAAAGACCACTAGCTCCAATTCAAACTCACTGATTGTAATCAAACTATTTAATAGACTATTAGATAGTATTTGATTGTAATCAACCTATGTAATAGTCTATTATATTGCACCTGTGGGATTTTTATGCTCTCACTGCTGGTCCCCAGCCTGGATAAAGAGGAGGGTTGTGTTAGGTTGGCAGCTGGCGTTAAACATATGCTATAGCTTTTCAACATGAATCCGAACAATATGACTAGCTCCCAAGTTCAACTGATGTTGAAACTGCAAGGTATTTTTTCATATTTAACTCATAAATTCATTTTCATAAGGCAGAATTGCATTGATTAGTCATCAATTAACTGAAAATAGAAGGACTACAATTCAGATTCCCAGATATAATGTCAGTTTATTAAGAAATATGCTGGTTAGTAATTGGTTTCAAATTTGTTGATCGTTTCTTGATTCATTTATTATTTGCAGAATCTGCAAAGCACCCAAAAACAAAGCGCTGCAAAACATTGTAATTGTACCATTGCTGAAGTTGAGAATGCACTGGCAAAGTTCACATGGGCCAAAGAAGCACAAAAGAAGATTGAGAAGTTAAAGGAAGAAGGGAAACCAATGCCGAAGAGCTTGGCCGAGGTAATCCTCCATCGCATCAGTTAATTTCTGCATCTGAATGAGAATGGAGCGTGTTAAAGCCCCTTGATATACACTGATATGACATCCTCTAATGGCTCGAGCTTTTAGAGCAAGTGTCCCTCCGCCCTTGCCCAATATATTCTCGTGTAGAGTTCCACCCCACATGTGCGGGGGAGTGTTAAAGTCCCTTGATAGGCCATCTTCTAGAGGCTTGAGCTTTTAGAGCAAGTGGTTGTTTGACATGGTATCAAAGCGGAAGGTCAAGTAGTTGTTTGACATGGTATCAAAGCGGAAGGTCAAATGTTTGAGTCCCGGGCGCAGCAAATATGCCTCCGTAATATATTCTCCCCCGGGGGGCCAGGAAAATCAAGTCTGGCATATCCTGGTCTGTTTATGGAGTGAGTGTCTCTCCACCCTGCACATGCGGGGGAGTGTTAAAGTCCCTTGATATACATTGATATGCCATCCTCTAATGGCTCGAGCTTTTAGAGCAATTGGTTGTCTGACAGAGTGCTTTATACCTAGATCTATTTTTACAATGAAGATGAAATTTCATTTTTGAAAGGAGGATGATCCTATGCAATTATTTGCACCTCATTATGGTTTGAATGAGTCGTAATGGACATGTAGAACATCCAAATCAACAATTTGAACCATCCAAACAATCCAGCTAGGCCCGGTCAGGTTGACCCATTGGCCAACCAGTCCAACCCACATAAGTTGGGTTGGGGTTGAATTTATCAGGTTTCAGGTAGGGCGTAGGTCAGAAACGTAGCCCATTTAACTAAACGTATTGGGCTTGGGTTGACCATGGCCCAACCCAACCCAACCCAACCCTACCCGACCTGCCCATACTTATATTATTTATAGAGAATTGATTACCTACAGACAAGGGTATCACAACTCGTGGTATCGTACCATCTTTCCTGCCAACATGCCACTTGTGCAGGAAATCAGTACCGTGAAAATAGTTTAGCCCACTTTGAAGGTCACCCTTCTTGAAAATCAGGTTGATCTGCCCACTAGGTGACAACACCTGTATCTTGAATTTGACTGCCGATTGGCCATTGACTCCAATGGTGTGGCCTACAGGATGGGCTGACTTGCCTGATTTTTGTGCCAGTTGATCTTCATGTTTGGAGCCTATTGTTTTCATAGTATTGATGTCCTACACAAGTGGCATGTTCGTAGGAAAGATGGAATGATGCCACAAGTTGCATCACTTGTGATGTAGGACCGATGCATGAACTCAAATATAGTGTGGAATCAATTAGCAAAATTAACTTAATAAAAAAACACAAAATTGCTATCATCATTAGAAATACCAAAATCCCAAGAGAAGATCATGCATAATTCTAGCCTAGGTTACCAAGTGTCATCCTACAAGACCATTAAATAAGGGGAACTAAGATCTAATGGATGTAGGGACATCCAAATAGCATAGGGTAAAGCCTATTTCAAAGGAGATGATCTAATACTACCTATGGTGAAATTAGGGTTTAGGGAAATTGGGGAAAACTTGGAATTAGGGTTAATGGGTAAATTGGGTAGAGGGGTTAAAGGATTGAGGTACTAGGATAAGGGAATTAAGGTTTTGGATTGAGAGAATATAAGGATTTGGGTTTAATTGAAGAATGTGAAGAACTAGATTTTGGTAATTTTGGGAAAATACAAAAATCTGGGATTTATAGGTTTAGGGTTAGGGTTTCGAAAAAAGAGAGTAGGGTTTTGATGCAAGGGTAGTGGAAAGCCAAAGGGACAATAGTGTGGCTGTAAGGCCAACCTGAATGGTTCACATGTGTGGTCGTGCGGTCACACGTGTGGGCTAGGTTTGTGAGGTTTTGGGTCCTTAGGGTTTGGCTAGTCTATAAATGTACAAGGGATAAGGATCGAAAGAATAGTGATGACTTGGATGGAGAAGATTAAAGAACAAGAAGAATAGCTGATGGTTGATGAAAGGATGAGAATGTTGATAAAGATTAGCTTCGCACCAATCTTCCTTCCAATCACATGGAAGTCATCTTCAAATCACATGAAGATGGGAGAAGGTAGCAAGAAGCTTTCTCTCTTCTTTTTTCTCAAAAAACCAAGTGAAGAGAGGTCATCCCCGCCCCCCCTCTCTTTTATAGCTTCAAGAACTTTCAAAATTACAATTTCAACCGTCTTATGGAATTTTTGACAAAAATGACCCTAGTCTAATGAAAAATCAACTAAAATCACTCATAAGGTGTCCAAATATAAAGTAATCATAAACTAAATCCTAGAAGATAATAATGTCCAAAATGATATAGACGATCTACAATCAATGGCCCGATCATGTGATCCATGCGATCCAACGGCCCGATTGTTACATCCCTCGAATCTAACGGTCCAAATCACTCCCTAAAGTAGCCCATGTGCATTTTCCTAGTGTGGGGTCTTTCAGATGCTCGCACATGCACATGAGGTCTTCAACATGATCATGGGTACTCGCCTAGACACAAAGAAATCAGTGCGGCCCACCTCCTCTGATATGTACGCAAAGGTGTACGTGAAGTGATGTCCTCGTCAACTCAGTATGTAGTTGATCAGTTCTCTATTTATATATAAAAAGTAGTATTCACTAACCACGCACTTGCTTTGGTGGTAAAGGTGCATGTAACTTCTCTAGTGCTTAAGTCATATATCCTCCCAATGCAATTCTTTTATAAATGGGTTGGGTCAAGCTAGACCGTGCTTGGGCTTATGAATCTAGTCATGGGTTGGGCCTAGTGGGGCGTAAAGAATGAACTGTGTTGTTTGGTGATTGGATCTTTTTCAATTTATCACTTACATATAATAATTCATTTTGCAAACCACTCTAGTGAGTAAGCTTTTGGCTTGATGGTCCATGAAGAGTAGGTTGGACCAAATGGATGGTCTAGATTGTGAATAACTCTCTTGTCCAATGCAACTAATTTGCATTATCGTTGGTAGATTGACGGATCACGATGGCAACCAAGAAGCAATAAACAAAAAACCACAATGTTTGATTATGTCCTGCGAGGGTTGGCAAAGAGTTTTCAATAAGAAAAAAAAAAACTTTTTATAGTGCAATTGAGAGCCATCTGTAAACAATAATTTAGAGGCTTCTCTAGGGCGATGATCCTGCAGAACAAGGTATTCCGTATCAATGACAATGGTCATAATGGTCACCATTGTTACCGATACGGGTATCGGTTGTAACAGCTGATATAGGGTGTAACAACCGTTATGACCTCCGTAATGATAGAAAAAAATTTACCCGAAAAATTCTGAAAAAAAAAATCTAGAAAATTTAAAATAATGTAAATATTCCAAATTTGTATTTATTTTTTATTATTTTTATTATTTTTTGAACATGTTTATGGTAGCATAACGGTCCATTCTTTAGTGAGAGTGTTGTATTGGGTTGTCTGGTGAATTTGTGAACATGGTTGTGTCTCTAATGTTTACACATCACTATCAAGCAATTAGAATTAGAAATCGGAAAAAAAATAAAATAAAATGCATATATACTACTTGTTCTTTTTTTTTTGAAAAAATTGCCATTGGAGCTTCTATTTGCCCAAATCGCTTCAATCTACTATTCTAATCCTAAAAACTATAGTAAGAGTGGTCCAAATTTGTCATAGAATGATATAGGAAAGTTTTTTAAATGAGATAAATGGAAAATTTGTATTTATATAGAACAAAGAAGTGGCCGTTTTCCGACCGTTATGGGGGTACCAGTTGTTATGCCCCGTAACGGCCAATACGGTCCCAAAAAACAAATTGTCCCATTTCACCCCCTATGTCGTGTAACAGTCATGACCATTACGGCATTACCTATAGGTATTGGCCTTTACGGCCGTATCGTAACAGATACGGAACACCTTGCTACAGAATTGGCTGGAAGTTCGGCACTGTGATTGAATGGTCTTAGGGCTATTGGTTTGGGATTTCAGGAATCAGCCTGCTGCTATTGCAGGAACAGGTACTAGGGTCATCCCTGCTGCTATTGAAGAATCGGCTACTCCTTTTGTGTTGTAGTTTTTTAACTACTGGGATATCTGTTTGAGGACCTTGCTATTGTAGTAGTTGCCTTACGTTAGGCTTGTAGGCTTTGGCTGCCTGCACTTTTACTATTATTTGTGCATTTGTTTCTAAACAAAGGATCATCACTCGTAAAAAAAAAAAAAAATTTGTAAATGAGGTTTCATATCCACTTATGCCGTCCTAAAACTGAAATATTTTGTATGACAAAAATAACCTTCAAAAGTTCAGCCTACGCCATTGCCACCAGTCCGTGCCCACATAACTGTTGGCTCCCTTGATCATCAAGCCAGGCATGTGCCCCCAGGCCCCACCAATTACAGCCAAGTGTACAGTACACCCAAAGATAAAGTAGAAGATAATACAAGACACCCGCATGCATGCAATTGTAATACAATGCAAGGTAATCATATAGGATCTTTCCCCTTTATGGTGCAACAACTTGAGTTGACAGGTTATTGCTATTACAAAAAAAAAAAAAAAAAAAACATTCGTATTTCAGAATGCAAAGTTTTGTCTCAACTGACTTTCAAAACAAGTTGGGGTGGGCCTGGGGTTGGCTTTGTCCTGGATTTTTGAACTGGTTTGGTCTGGCTGGGCTTTCAAATTTTTTTATTTTGCTTGACCTGGGCCCAGCCCTATCAACTGTTATCTTTAGAAGTAAATGTGAACTGGTTGGAATAAGTATGCTTTCCTTTGAAGATCTGAAGTGTTGTGAATACTTGAATCTTGACAAGGCAATAGGATTGAAGGGGCCTTTTGACTCCTGTTTATTTTTCGTAGGTGCAAAAGTTGATGGGGTCGACACCTTTGGATCTTGCACGGTCAAATTTGGCAAAGAGTGGGCAAATAAGTAGGAATGCACCCTGCCCATGTGGTTCCAAAAAGAAATATAAATGGTTTGTTGCTCTTACTTTCTCACTCTACTTCAAATTATAGTTTTTTTTTTTTTTTTTCCAAAATAAACACTTCAGCCTAATTTTACATGCATATTGTATGATGCTTTCATGTGCGAGAATGATAGAATGAGGTCATCTGAAACAGCCTAGGAGTATTTCTAATTAGTCATAAAATGATGGAAAGGGTTCAAGTCCATGGCTTAGTGGTAGATAGTGTGTTTCAACATTAAGGTCATGGGTTTGAGTCCATGTTACCTTTCGAGGAAAAAAAAAATGATGGAAAGCAGATTGACATGGTTCTGTCCATAATAAACTTTGAACTGTCAATAAATATCAAAAGATTGGCAGAAGTTTCTACTGGCATTATTGAGAGGGCTGCCAAAACCAACCTCTAACTGTTGTCCTATTTTACTGTATGGTGAGGTGGAGAGCTGGGACCCGAAACCCTATAGGTTCGAGCTAGTGTGGCTAGAGGTGGAGTGATTTTCCAATCTGATCAAGGAATGTTGTAGGTCTTTTGAAGTAGAGGCCTTTGTTGGCTTCAAATTTAGCCAAAAGCTAAGGGTTTTTTTTTTTTTTTTTTTAAATAAATATAACGGTTTCTTTTCATAAATGGCCAAGAATGTACAAAGAGATTTCAGGCGGGCCAACCCAACAAAAGACGATCGGTCCGCCTATCGTGAGAAAAGAACAAAAAGTAAGAGACAAAAGGGCTCGAGAAAGGATCAACTCTCTCTCAAATTCCCCAACCCGACCCTGTCCAAAAATAAGAGGCCCTTGGCAATGTTTGGGAGATCTGCTGGCGAAGTAAAGAAAGCCCTAGACTGACTACTGCTCCCCTTCCGAGCAAGGTGGTCAGCAACTGCATTAGCCTCCCTAGGGGTGTGGGAGATAGAAATCTCCATAGAGCCCATCAACGCTTGAATCCTGGTCCTCCAGTACTGCAAGGGCCAGGAGGGATCCTGGTTGGAGGAGATGGAGGATACAACTGATTTGGAGTCGCTCTTGACCTCCACCTTGGAGAAGCCTTACCCGGCGCAAAAAGATAGCCCCTCATAGATCGCTTGGATCTCAGCGTGAGTATTGGACCCAAAACCATAGCCAGAGGCGAAAGCAAAAATAAAAGAACCCTCGTTATCTCTACAAACACCTCCACCCCCAGCGGGGCCCGGATTCCCAAGGGTTGAACGACAAGATCCTGTCGTCGAAAAGGGTGTTGCTGGAAAGCCGGGAAAGTGAGCTAGGAGATCATCTGGTGAAGATTCAGACCTTGGATTTAAAGGTTGAAGAAATGGAGCTTTCAGGGGATGGAGAAAAAATTTTTTACGTTGAAGTTATTTTAAAACTACTCAAATCGGTTGAAGAGGGAAGAGATCAAATGGAGGCAAAGATCAAGGGCGACCTGGATTAAGGAGGGGTACAAAAATACAAAATTCTTCCACAGTGTTGCTAGCGCATAGGCCAGAAGCAATAAGGTCGGAAGTGTGGTGGTGGATGATGGAAGAGTCAATGTTTGAATTGTCGACGAGAAATCGATAATATCGGCGATATTATCGGTGTCGCTGAACCGGCGATACCGAAACCCCAAGTTTTCGTTTCTCTTCCAAATATCGACGAAATATCGGCGATATTTTCGATTTTATCGAAAAAATAGCTATCGTTCTCCTTATTATTGAAAAAAAATTGAAATAAATACAAAAAAATATATAAAAAAAGATCTCTTACCTTCTTTTTCTCCCGATCTACCCGCGGAAGTGGATTTCGGCTACATTTAGTAGGCAAATCGCTTTGATAGCTCTGAATTATCCGAGATAAGAAAACCCTTTTAAAAAACCCTTTTGTTTTCTTCAAAGAAAGAGATTTGAAAGAAAACTTGATTTCACCGAGATTTACTGGAGATTTCGGTTCGGATTTGAAAAAGAAAAGACAAATTTCTGGAAAGATTTTTTACTGTGGATGAGATTGATTGCGATTTTCCGGAGAAGAGGAGAGAATTTCGTAAAAACGAAATCTCTCTCGCGTCCGGGAGGGGATTAGCCACTGAGGGGTTGAGATATTTGCAGGTTGAGTCGCGAGACTACCTACTGAAGTGACGTCGGCAAGTTCCGTGGGCCCCACCATGATGTATGTTTTGCATCCACACCTTCCATCCATTTGGAGAGATCATTTTAGGACAACATCCAAAGAACGAGTTAAATCCAAAGCTCCAGTGGACCCCAACACAGAAAACAGTGGGACAGTGACACCCACCGTTAAAAACTTCTAGAGGCCACAAAAGTTTTAGATCAAGTGATATTTGTGTTTTCCTTATTTAATATCTTTTTTAACTTTTGAACAGTGGATTTCAAATAAACGTTATGATGGGCCTTAGGATAGTTTCAACGGTGGGAATTACTCTCCCATTGCTTTTTCTTTGGTGGGGTCCACAAAAGATTTTTATTTGATTCATTCTTTGGTTCATACCCTAAAATGATATCTAAAAATGGATGACGGTGTGGATATAACATATACATCATAATGGGGCCACATAACTTGGTGACGTCACTTCATTAGCCGAAGGCTACTCAACTTGTCGGTACCCACCTAATCCGTGACCTCTCTCACACCCTGATTATTGCTTGTATACATAAGCAAGTTCCGTGAGTCGATCTCGGTATTTGTTATATCAAAACCGTCCATCAATCATGAGCTCTTTTAAGGCTTGAGACGAAAAGTAAAACAGATCTAACTATCAAGTGGACCACACCGCAAAAAGTGGGGAGATTGAACGTCTACCATTGAAACCCTTTTTGAGGTCACAAGTTTTAGATCAATATGAAATTTGTTTTTATTCTTCAATTCAGGTCTTTGTGACCTTATGAACTGATTGGATGGAAAATAAACGTTATGGTGGGCCCTACAAATTTTTTAACGGTAAAAATCATTATCTCTGCTCCCATTTGTGGTGTGGTCCAAATGATCTTTGGACATGATTCATTTTTTGGATAATGCTCTAAAATGATCTCTAAAAATAGATGAACGATGTAGATATAATAAATACATCACTGTGCGGCCCATGTAACTTTGATCTCCTTTGAACCGTTCGTACAACTCGAGCTCAGCAACATCAGTGCACGTCTTTGCACTACGAACTGCAATAGCTATCTAGCTGGTGTGTGGTACACCAGCCAATCAGCTGCTAGTTTTAAGGTAATGGAACGCACTTTCAATTTAATGGTGGGATTTAATAGATGTTGTTCCCTTTGATGTGGTCCACTTGAGATTTGGAACTACCTCATTTTTTGGACCATGTACTAAAATAATATGCTAAAATGGATTAATGGAGTTGATTTCTCGCATATATCATGGTGGGCCCACGAACACTCCAAAGTAGCCACCTTTATATTCAATGCATCATAAAACACATGGGAGACGGTGGGTACCACAAAGTCCTTACACCACCTGGAAGACTTGATTTGGCTAGTGACCTTGCCACTATCAAGATGGCTAGTGGTTGGTGCTATGTGGGCCTAATACGATGTATTTATTTGATCCATCTTGTCCATTAATTTTTTCAGATCATTTTAGATCTTGATCCAAAACATCGAGCATATATAACTCTCGGTGGACCACACCACAAGAAATAGTAGCAATTGAATGTCCACTATTAAAAACCTCCCAAGGTTCAATGTAATGTTTATTTGACATCCAACATCGTTAATTAGGTTATACAAACTAGTTTGATACAAAATTTATGGCCCTTGAGAAGTTTTTAATGGTGTGCATTCAATCAACACTCGTCCTGTGATGTGGTTCACTTGAGATTTGGATCTATCTAATTTTTGAGCTTATACCATAAAATGATATGGAAAATTGAATGGATGCGTCAATATGTCAAACAAGTGCCATATCCAAGCCATCAATCACCAAGTACACCAATATATAGATTCCATGTCCCAAAAAAGGTGTACTTTTTTAGTTCATTAACTTTTACATGTCCTAATTATTATATGTTAATCTGCATTTATATTATATGAACTCATTTTGATTACAATTGGAGCGATTTCTTGTGGCGATATGCTTTTTTGGGTCCCATTAAATGAAAACTTATTATTTAATGTATTTTTTTTGTAATTTTTTATTCCTAAATATGCAAATATGTGTATTTAGGCATGCCTACGAAGTTTTACTTGAAAAAATTCCATCATTTTCCCATTATTCGTCATTTTTTTGCATTTCCGGTTATCGGCGATATTATCGGCGATAACGATAATATATCTTTATCTCTAGTCAGCGAAACTTGTAGCGATACCGACAACTCGAACACTGGGAAGAGTTAAAGGGGGAAGAGATCAAATGGAAGCAAAGATCGAGGGCGACCTGACTTAAGGAGGAGGACAAAAATACAAAATTCTTCCACAGTCTTTCTTGCACATAGGCCAAAAGCAATAAGGTTAGAAGCGTGGTGGTGGATGGTAGAAGAGGGGAAAAGATCAAATGAAGGCAAAGATCAAGGGCGACTTGGCTTAAGGAGGGGGACAAAAATACAAAATTCTTCCACAGTATTGTTAGCGCACGGACCAGAAGCAATAATGTTGGAAGCGTGGTGGTGGATGGTAGAAGAGTTAAGAGGGAAGAGATCAAATGGAGGCAAAGATCAAGGGCGACTTGGCTTAAGAAGAGAGACAAAAATACAAAATTCTTCTATAGTATTACTAGCGCACGGGCCAGAAGCAGCAAAGGTCGGAAGCATGGTGGTGGATGGCAAAAGAGTTGAAGAGAGAGCAGGTGCACAATAAGGTGGTTAACTACTATAGATCTCTTCTCACCGACAATGGGTGGGCGATACCCACTCTTGATTGGGTCCAACTCGACTCGGTCTAAAACTTTCAATGCACTGACCACAACTCAATCCGATCCGGGACCGAGTCCGGGTCCTCTGACTCGATTCGATCTGTTGCATTGCTGGCCTGACCCAAACCGAGTCCCACTCAGTCAGGGAAACCAAGTCGAATCGGGTTGGGTACGATTCGGATCGAATCTTCTGTTTAAAATTTTTTTTACAGTGTGGTCTACTTGATCTTTAGATCTGTCTTATTTCTCGGCTAAAGCCTTAAGACGAGCCCACCAAATGGATGGACGGTTTGGATATAACACATACCTCATGATGGGACCCACAGAACTTGCTGACATCAATACACCAGCGTGGTACACCTGCTAGTCCGCTTCACGTACAAAAGTTGAGAGGGGTTACGAGTTACCCTCCCATTAAAACATTCATAATCATTTTTTGGGCCCACCGAGGTGTGGTTCACAAATCCAGACCATCCATTATGTGTGTCCCACTTGGATGAGGGGTCATACCAAGTATCAGATGCATCCAATTTTTAGGTGGGCCCCTCCAAGTGCTTTTATATGTTTTAGGAATGTCTTCACATGATTTTCGATGGTATGTCCCACCTGAGTTCCGTATACGGCTGATTTTTGGGATATCCCATAATTTAAAGGGGACCCATCAAATGCACGGAATTGATGTTAGACACGCATCACAATGGGGCCCACACAGCTCGACCGCATAGAAACATTTCCCTGTTTTCTTTCTTTTCTTGTAGCAGTCTGGCAGAACTCGATGCTCGATGCACCTCGAGCCATGAGCTGAGGCGTGAGAGGATGGATTGGCTACTCCCCCTGCCACCAGCCAATGGCTGGTGGTCGGTGCTCTGTGGACCCCACCATGATGTATTTATTTCATCCATGCCAACCATCTATTTTTCTAGATCATTTTATGGTATTAAACCAAAAATGAGGTATATCCCAATCTCAAGTGGACAACATTACAGGAAACCGTGTTGAATGAACATTGTGTGGATCGGATCGGATCCCGTATCAAATCGGTCCGGATTAGCCACTGATCCAAACTCGACTCGATGTACGGTCGGATCTGAGTGGGCCTACTCGATCCGACCCGATCCTGGCCTTTAGTTCGGATTGAATCGGGTCGGATTCTGCCCAGCTCTACTCTTGATGACCTAGAGTTTGAGTGTCTTTCCGACATCAAAGTTGCTTCTCTTGAGTAACCCTTTTCGGAGAACAAAATTAAGGTGTTAGTAGACTCCATGGGGAGGGACAAGGCATCGGGACCTAACAGCTTCCCAATGGCTTTCTTCCAAGAATTTTGGGATGTGGTGAAGGGCAATATCCTGGATTTCATAGCGGAGTTTCATGAGAGGGGTCGATTGTCCAACTGAGTTTGGAGCTTCCATAATTGCCATTATTCCAAAAGTGTTAAGGGTGGAGGAAGTATTCCAGGTCGATCAACCTAATTGGGGGGCCATATAAGATCCTCGCAAAAATGTTAGTTTTCATATTCAGAGTAGTCTTAAACAACATTATTTTCAAGAACTAGGGCACGTTCAATGCAAGCAGGCAACTTCTAGATAGTGCGTTAATAGCCCACAAGTGCATCGACTCACCACAAGGAAGGTGCGAAAGGCATAGCGTGCAAACTGGATATAGAGAAGGCGTATGATCACGTCAATTGGAAGTTTTTGGACTACTTACTGGGATGGAAGGGATGCAGACTCGAAGTAGAGTAGTTGGATGAGAGAGTGTATCCGGTCGGCTAAATTTTTAGTCTTGGTCAACAGATCATCCAAACGTTTCTTCAAGGTCAGTATGTAGGCATCACTTGCAAATTCAAGGCAAACACCCCACCTTCCCATCTGTAGTTTGTTGACAACATGACGCTCTGTTGTGAAGCAATCGAAATTATGGTGGACAAGTTATATTATGTTTTGAGGCGGTCTCGAGTCTGAAGATAATATTACAAAAAGAGAGATGCTGGGGGTCGCTATGTTGGAGGAGGAAGTTAAGGGATGGTAGGGATTTTGGGATGTCGATCGGGGGCTTTCCCCTCTACCTATCTTGGGCTCCCCCTTTCCATAGGGAAGTAGGCAAAGCACTTGTGGGATGCAGTTGTGAAGAGATTTGAAAGGAAGCTTTCAAAGTGAAAAGTTAGTACCTTCCTTTGCATAGCCGAATCACCCTCATTAAAGCAACATTATTAAATCTCTCATTATATTTCATGTCCTTATTCAAATGCTCGAATACGGTTTTGGCTAGGATGGAAAAGCTGAAGCCTGACTTTTGTGTCATGGATCGAATGATAGGAAAAGATTCCATTTTTTGGGGTGGAAAGATGTGTATAGATTGTGGGGACACCTTGTGTCTTCAAAAAAAAAAAAAGATGTGTATAGATTGTATGAGGGAGGGGCAGGTATAAGGGACTTGGAAAAGACGAATTTGGCTCTCTGGGAAAAATGGCTTTAGTGATTTAGGACAGAGGAAGACTCCTTATGGTGCAGGATCAGAGCAAAAAATATGGGTGCCAAGGGGGTGGGACATCAAGGACTCATCTCTCTATGAAGCCTCATTGGTTTGGAAGGGGCTCTAGGCTAAAGCCAATGTTTAGCATGAGGATCGACTTCTCTATTGGTAATAGGAGAGTTCAATTTTGGGAAGATGTATGGATTGAGGAATCCTCTCTCCAACAAATGTTCCCTTGAGTAGCATGCCTCTATATAGAGCTAGGCAAAATCCGACCCGATCCGATCCGAACCGAAGGCTAGGATCGGATCGGATCAAGTAGGCCCACTCAGATCCGATCGTACATCGAGTCGAGTTTGGATCAGTGGCCAATCCGGACCGATCTGATCCGGGATCAGATCCGATCTGCACAATGTTCATTCAACACTGTTTCCTGTAATGTTGTACTTGAGATTGGGATATACCTCATTTTTTGTTTAATACCATAAGATGATCTAGAAAAATATATGGATGGCATGGATGAAATAAATATATTGTGGTGGGGTCCACAGAGCACCGACCACCAGCCATTGGCTGGTGGCAGGGGGAGTAACCAATCTGTCCTCTCAGGCCTCAGCTCATGGCTCGAGGTGCATCGAGCATCAAGCTCTGCTAGACTGCCACAAGAAAAGAAAGAAAACAGGGAAATGGTTCTATGCGGTCGAGCTCATGGGAACTTCCATGAGGTCGAGTTGTGTGGGCCCCACCGTGATGCGTGTCTAAGATCAACACTGTGCATTTAATGGGTCCCCTTTAAATTATGGGATATCCCAAAAATCAGCCGTATACGGAACTCAGGTGGGCCATACCATCTAAAATCATGTGAAGACATTCCTAAAACATATAAAAGCACTTGGTGGGGCCCACCTAAAAATTGGATGCATCTGAAACTTGGTATGACCCCTCATCCAAGTGGGACACACATAATGGATGGTCTGGATTTGTGAACCACACCTCAGTGGGCCCAAAAAATGATTATGAATGTTTTAATGGGAGGGTAACCCGTAACCCCTCTCAACTTTTGTACGTGAAGCGAACTGGCAGGTGTACCACGCTGGTGTATTGACGTCAACAAGTTCTGTGGGTCCCATCATGAGGTATGTGTTATATCTAAACCGTCCATCCATTTGGCGGGCTTGTCTTAAGGCTTTAGCTGAAAATAAGACAGATCTAAAGATCAAGTGGACCACACTGCAAAAAAAAAAAAAAAAAAAAAACAACAACAGAAGATTCGATCTGAACCGTACCCAACCTGATCCGACTCGGTTTCCTTGACCAAGTCGGACTCGGGTCAAGCTAGCAGTGCAACGGATCGGATCGAGTCAAAGGACCCGGATCGGATTGAGTTCGGGTCAGTGCATTGAAAATTTCGGACCGAGTCGAGTTGGACCCAATCCGGTCCGACTCGACTCGATGCCCACCTCTATCTCTATACAGGAAGGAACATCTTGGTATCCAGCTGCTACTCTTAGGAAATGTTGTGGTTTGGTCTCCACCATGCCGAAGGAACATGATGGATGAGGAAGTGGAGGAGCTTGTGAGGCTCCTTGATCGTCTCCACCTTTGTATGCCGTGAGAGAAGAAAGGAATAAAACTGTGAATTCTGATGTGATGGTCTATGAAAGATAATTGGGCAGCTGAATTCTCTTAAAGTCTGGTTTTGCATGACAAATCTCCCGGTTTCTCGTGGGTCTTTTCAGCGGTTTATGGCCTGAATACTCCATCTCTAAGGGGGCAGTTTTGGGCAGAGATGAACTTGGTTGGATCCAAATGGAGTTTTCTGTGGTGCGTGTATCAAAGGATACTTTAATGTTAGGAGATTTCCTTATGAAAAATCGACACAAGAGAATCATACTTGGAGCATGCAGGGTTTTTCGGATTGGATTTGTCGGAATGAGCTGGTTGATTTGCCAATGGGAGGGGTTAGATTTACATGGTCTAACGGCCAAACTAATCCAATTCAATCAAAACTTGATCGTTTCCTAGTATTGGCTGAATGGATTGTTCACTACCCTTTGTCTTCTCAAAGGTGCCTACCCAAACCCATATCCAATCACTGCCCAATAATGCTAGAAGTAGGGAGGGAAAGTTGGGGTCCAAGACCATTCAGGTTCAAACTGGCTTGGCTCGAAGTTCAAGGCTTCAATGGTGGGAATCCTTTCACATATCAGGTTAGCGGGTTTTGTTTTATTCCAAAAATCACATCTCCTCAAAGGTAAAATTGCTTGCTGGAAAGAGGTATTTTTCCGAAACAGGGAAGCAAAGATGGATAGTTTTTGGGAGGAAATTCAAGCCTTGGATCTAAAAGAGGAAGTTGGTGTTTTATATGATAGTAAAAGAAATCATAGGGATACCATCCGAAGATATTACAATAACTACTTGAAGGAAGAAGAATAAAATGGAAACAACGATCACGTGCCACATGGCTCAAGGAGGGGGGTAACAATGTCAAGTTTTTCCGTGGTTATACCAGCACTAGAGCTCGTGCGAACAGGATAGGGTGAGTAGTGGAGGAAGATGGGATCTGGATCGAAGGTAAGGAGCAAGTTTGTGGAGGTATTGTCTTATTACAAAATTTTGCTTTCAGATCCAAGGCTGCAAAGACCGAAGCTAAGATCAGTTCAAGTTCTCATCCTTGTCTAGTGGTGGGGCAAAATTTTTGGAAGAGGTAATTTCAAAGGAGGAGATTAAATCTGGTATTAAAGGTTTGGGTAGGAACTAGGCCCCAGGACTGGATGGCTTCCCATTAGCATTCTTCCAAAAATTTTGGGAAACCGTAAGGTCTCGTTTGGTGGCTTTTTGTTGCAAGTTCAACGTGAATGGAAAGCTTGCCTCGGAGATGAGTGCAACATTTTGTAGCACTTATTCCTAACAAGGAAGGGGCGGAATGCATCAAGGACTTTCGGCCTTTAATTCTTATTTCCTCTCCTTTCAAGATCGTAGCAATGATTCTGGCAACTAGATTCAGATCCATGTTGGGTCACTTGATATCTAAAGAGCAGGGGACTTTTGTTGAAGGTTATTTTGGAAAGCTCCCTTATTGCTGATGAAGTTATCAATTCGTGGCACAAGGAAAGTAGTAGGGGAGTTGTGTGCAAGCTAGATTTGGAGAAAGCCTATGATCATGTGGAATGGGCATTTTTAGACTACTTGTTGGATCGTATGGATTGTGGAGTAAAGTGGAGGAGTTGGATTAAGATATGTATGGGCTTACCATTGTGAATGGATGTAATCTATGTTGGAGAGATGAAGAAATATTGAATCATTTATTTATACATTGCCCTTTCTCAAGGGAGTTCTGGTACAGTGTGTTGGGGCACTTTGGAATCTGCTGGGTGTTCTCGGAGTCGATAGCTGGCCTGTTTGTCCAATGGCATGAGGGAGACTTAGTGGCAGTTTCAAAGAAGAGATGGAGAATGTTCCTCTTGGCTGGTCTGTGGCTATCTAGTTTGAAAGGAATAACATATGTTTCTGACATAAATGTGGTTCTTCCCGGAGTGCTTTCTTGAGAGCCCTTGCTAATGTAGTAGAATTTTATTTTATTTTTCCAGTTAGCTTGTTAGTACACACACTGTCAGTTCACACTTCACTATTAGCCACCCCCACTAGGGAATCGATACCAAGACCTCAGTGTTGAAACAAGGTATCTTTCACTCATGCTAATGTAGTAGATTGGGTCGGGCTGCAACCTTTGTAATCTTTTCCTCTCTTTTTTCTCTGTTGTTTGTCTATTTCATTTTTTCGGCTTGCCGTTTTCTAATAAAGTTGTCATCCTTACAATTTTTATTATTATTTTTTTTAAAGAAGTTAATGAGACCTGCAGGTACCCAACTAGAGCTGGGCATCGAGTCAAGTCGGACCGAGTTAGGGCTGACCCGACTCAATCCGGTTTTGAAATAGGCCTAACCCGAACTCGACCCGACTCGGTACCAAGTCCAGCATGCCTCACCCGATCCGAGTCCGGGTCTGGCCTGGACTAATCCGGACCAAGTCTGACCCAGTCACAAGTACCGAGTCGGGTCGAGTCGGCACCGAGTCAGGTCGGGTGCAACGGGTATCCACGTGCTGAAATCACAACTCAAAACCTAGATGTACTTGCCAGCATTGCAACCTCTCCATTAGCTACACGGCATCTCACATTTGAGTTTTTTTTAATATATATATATATATATATATATATATATATATATATATATATATATATATATATATATAATATATATATATATATGCATTTAGTACAAGTCGAGTTACTAGGTGACTCGAACTCGACTTGTTTTCAGTTCGGATCAACTCGGACGAGTCAGGTTTGTTGAGTCAAGTCATCCCGTGCCCAGCTCTATACCCAACCCTATTTTAATTGGTCATGGTCCAATTGTTTGGATCGGTTTAGAAATCATGTCAGTTCAGTTCCACAATTTTGGATCCAGTTTTTAAATGGGTATAGTCGGGGCCGGGTTAATTTTATTAGTAAAAATTATATATTTAATTAATCTAAGCAATGTGATGAGGTTTTCCAAGTCAAACACGTAAGACAGCCCCACACCACGCATGTGTCAAAGGGGCACATGTGTGAGTGATTTATTCCATCCTTTGGGTGGTCCCGACCATGTAAATGCCCTTATCTGACCCCGACCCAACTTGAAACCAAGGTCCAAAGACCTGATGTACCAATGGGTACTGGACCTGATCAGATCCAGGTCACGGTCCTCAACAACAAGACCCAGACCCAACAAGACTTGAACCTAATCAGGCCAAGTATGGATGGCCCAACCCATTAGCAACCTGAGTAGCCTGAGGAGCCAAGGAACACAACCCATGTAGAAGGACCTAACAGAAGAAAAAAAAAAGAAGACAACCTCCCCAACCTCCATGTCACATGCAACAACTAAAGAAGTCTCGCCCATCATGTCCTCCATCACAATCCTCAAGAAAGTTTCTGTGATGGGGAGACCAAACCAGCAAGCCTCCCAGGATCGTGAAACACTGGGAGATGGCCCTCTCTCTCAGCAGCAACATTAGCCAGTCTTGGAAAAGCCAAACGAAGAGGAGAGTCACCACACCAAGGATCCTCCCAAGATCAAGCATGAAATCCATTCCCAACATAAACACCATTTCCTTCTGGAAACAATTGATGATTCTTAAAATGGCTCTCCAAACCTCAGATGCCTATACATAGAGGAAGATTTAGTGAACCGGGATCCTACTTCCAACCCATATTTGTAGGCAGTAACTTCTTTCGAAACATTATCTTCCTCGACCCCAATGATGTGTGCATGCCTACTAATGAGGGTGATGAAATTATGTCTACATTTCGAACCTCTCCATCCTCTAAATCTTCTCTCTTCTGCTAAGAACACTGGGTGGGCATTGGAAGAGAGACATGAACGACAACAGCATGTTGGACATGGCCACTTTGATGGGTGTTGTCCTTCCTCCAAGCAACAAGTACCTGCCCTTCTAGCTTGAGAGTTTCCTCTCAATTCCCTCCATCACCTTGTCCCAGAAATGCTTATCCGGCTTCCCTATACACAGTAGAAGATCCAAATACAAAGATGGAAGGCTTCCAATACCAGTCTTTCGACTTGCTGGGTAGCCAACCTTTTTTTTTTTGTGTTTTTCTCATTTCCATTTAGCCATTTTTTATTTGACCTTTTTTTTTGTTGATTGAAACACAATTAACTGCATATATTTCACCATATGGTGTCTTGCTAATTATGGTTTGGTCATTGCAACAAACACTAGGTAAGCCTCACCATAAAATTAAAAAAATTAAAAAATAAAAGAGAAAGAAAGATGTTTGGCCAACATGATGATTGCACCAACCCATTACTGGTCCAGTGCACCTGCATAGTCGTGGGGGCTCACCTCATGGGTGCCTTGGATCTTGCACGCATGCCAATATGGCACATATAGCTGCACGTGTATGGATTGGGGTCCGCATATTTTGGCTTAGCAAAATTCTATGAAATCATGTAGTGCTTCCAGGGTTCCACAGAATAATACTCCAGATTTGGTTCACTAGGAAAATCGTAGGACAGCTTTAAAAAGAAGAAAAAAAAAAAAAAAAGGAAAAGAAGAAGAAGAAGAATCCTTGGAGTTAAAAAAGAAAGACCAGAACAGCTGCATGAACAGCTGAAATCATCTAGTGTGAAACAAGTTCTATTAGACTTCTCCTTTTTTCAAAGTTTCTTTTACAAGTCACTGATTCTCTTCTGGTATTTGGTCATGTAGGTGTTGTGGGAAGAATGAGGAAAAAAGAATCTAATCAAAGGCAGCAGTCTGATGCAAGGTTAACATGCTTGCAATGGAAAATCTTCTATCGTTGGAGGTGACAGATATGCAATGCTAACATGACCATATGGCAAACACCTGAAAGCCTCCTATGAGTTCTCTGCCTCTTAGATTATGCGGCTTTATATTGAAAGCTGAAACAGATTGTGCTTATTGTTCAGGTGAGGGGTTTCCCTTGTTGGATCTTTGCCAGATAGACGAAGTCAAATATGCTTTTGCTAACCAATAAATGGGGAAAAATAGAGAAGAAATCTTTGCTTCTCGGGATGCTTTTGTTCAAGCTCGAGTGTAGTAATCATCTTACATGCACACAAATGGAGGGTAATTCCAGTTGTATCCCTCAACACTCGTTTTTAAGGTTTTTGTACCCTCAAAATGTAGTGGTTAGTAAGAAAAGGACTGGTGCGATATTTGAGAACTGATCGCTTACAGGCATATCTTTCTTTACCATTTGAATGGTAGGCCTCATCATAAAGCTCACCTCACACAAATCAAGCCAGTGCACTCATCAGGTGGGCCACACTGTTGGAATCAATGGACAATTGACGGCTGACTCAACATGCAGATGTGGCCCGTCTAATGAGTGGAC
Organism: Magnolia changhungtana; assembly: GCA_030180095.1. Classification (NCBI taxonomy): domain Eukaryota; kingdom Viridiplantae; phylum Streptophyta; class Magnoliopsida; order Magnoliales; family Magnoliaceae; genus Magnolia; species Magnolia changhungtana. Next base: position 1,436,468 of record JASAUF010000647.1, on the reverse strand, counting down.
CATCCTGATCTTCATGATGAAGCATACCGTATGGATGTCCTACACAAGTAGCATGTTGGCAGGAAAGATAGGCCTGCATGACAAGTGGTCATGCCATCACCTCCTGTAGGTGATGGGCCTTTATGTTATTCTACATTAGTTATTAATATTTCTCAAGTTGTATTTTGCTTGTGCTTAAATCCTTACGTTGATATTGCATTATATTTAGCCGTCCCAGTAGGTGTTCTTTCCTGTGATCACTAGGTTTCCTATATATAATCTGCAATCAGAATGTATGATGATGTGAACCCTTCTTTTCTCATAAGGCTACACAAGCAAAAAATTGCAATGAACTGGGCAATCCAACCATGTACAAAAAATTATGCATATCACTTTTCCAGATTTTTTAATGATTTTTTACACCATTTTTAAATGGTTAAGGTTATCTGATCACTGTGAATTTTTGGTCTATAGGCCTTTTGTTGGCATCCCCTATGAATGAATAGTTTAGACCACCAAAACTGAAAAAAGAAAAAAAAAAAAAAAAAACCCACTGAGTATGAAAATTTATTGATCCTAGGCGAAATGGATCTCCTCTCCCCAAGGTTAGGATTGTTGATTTGCTGATTTTTGGTCCATGAGCCATTCATGGAAGTTCCCTATGAACGACGGTTTGGATCACCCTGCAAATATGGCAGGTGTATGGTACAGAAGTCGAGCTCTAATAAGATTAGAAAAGGTCTAGCAAACACATCTAGAAAGATCAATATTTAAAAAAAAAAAGAAAAGAAAAAGAAAAAAAGAGAAGTCCAAAATAAAAGAGGAAGTATCATTCATCCATTCCTGGTTATCGAAATTCCCCTACTTCGCCAAAATATCTAGTTCAGCATTTGCTTCCCTGTATGTGTGGTTGGCTCTCGAACTTATGGATCTGTTGGAGTTTGGAACTGTGATCACCCATCTTGAGTTCCAGTAGCAACTTGTTTAACAGCATTTTTATAGTTGGTTCAGACTCTCCCTCACTTCTTAGGGTCTAAATATGCAATTGTTCCCTTCCAACCAAACCTCAAATAGTAAAATGAAATACTGCCAACTAAAGTGTTTTAGAGTGACCTTTTTCAATACCTTAATGATTCTTTTTATTGTGGGTCGGGAGATTTTAGTTGAAATTCATTTGCAATGGAGGTTAAATTTTGGTAGCACCTGGGCAAGTGAAGAACAGGTATGGGTTGCTTTCAATCTGTAAGAAAATTTCAGTTTTAGGGTATTGGGGGCACTTACAGGCAGCTGAAGGGCAAGTGAAGGATAGGTGTGGGTTGCTTTTGATCCATAAGAAGAATTTCAGTTTTGGGTTTTGGGAGTTCTTCGAATGTCTGTCCAACCCAAAACCTTCATTGGGGTGTGGGGCTGGGAGTAGAACCACAAGAGCATGTATGCTGATTTGGCAATGGAGTCACTGGAAGTGGTGATTTTACATGATCAGAACTGAAATTTTTTGGACCTCGCTTGGATTCCATGATTTCCAATCTGTCATTAGTTAGGCTGATTTGTTTAGGTAGGGAGGTATAGGGATGAAGGTGTTGGTTATCTTATTTCAGCTTGTATTCATTACCATGCAATCATTCCATAATTAAGTTTTTTGACCGTTGCTAATGTTCCAGGGAAACCCATGTTGGTTGTCCTTTTTTAAACATTTCATGTGCGTGCAATGTCCAACACATCCAATAGGTCGGCCCTACCATGAGGATCACCTTGAGTAAAAAAAATCAGGCCCACGCAATCATCAGATGGACCACATTTGTATTTTGCTATTTATCAGTGGCTATACATTATTTTCATTGGAAAGAAGGATACCATATGCTAAGATAAGATGAGAGATGTTTTGACTAATGGCAGTATCCTTCGCAGCACACTTGCAAATTGCAAACTTGTGTATCATGCGGCTGCAATCTAGGCCCTTTGTTGTCCAGGTGAAAATGCAGGTTGCCAAATGATGAAGACAGGCAAGTCATCAAGTGCACCAATACGTGTTATCACATACGTGTGGCCCACCATGTTGAGCCAATCAGCCTTTCTTTTGGGCCAAGGTATGTTCAAGGTGGCTCTAACTGTTGATTGCTGAGGATCTAAAACAGTGCCAAACCATGGGTGCTCCAAAATCTCCTTGACTGAGTCATCCCAAACCCTTAAATGAGAGGCGTGCAAATAGCTGTTTACGAAAATGCAGGAACAGTTTGAATTCAACAGGAATAACAAAGGAATGCCTAGATCTTTCCATAGAAATTTGTGTCATCCTCCATCCATCTCCATCAGATCAATGGTGATGATCAATTGAATATGGTTGGTGTTTACTATCCAAATTTCACAAGAAAACCCAATAATCACAAGACTAATCACCACTGAATAGATCATCTATTTCTTAACAAAACATGACTGTCAACATGATTGCTGATTGAAAGATCAACTGTCAGTAGCCCAACAATCTTGACTTGCCTAAAGCTCTCCTCCCTTCACATGTTTATCAAAACTTCATCATCTTGAATGAATGGCCAGTGGAAGAGTAGGTACGTTGATCACAAACAGAAAAATACACATTCGGCAGGCATAGTCCTTCAAAATCCACACACACGTCCATCTTTCTTTCTTTTTTTCTTTTTTTCTTTGAAAGATAATTATATTATAAAAGAGAAGGCAAAAGCCAAACAGAAAACAGGAAAAACAGAAAAAGAACAGAAAAGATAAACCAGGGATAACTAAACTAAAAGGCGGCCAAGGAGCCGGGATAAAAATAAAAGAACCCAAACTCTAACAAACTGAAAGACTGTACACAATTCCCTTGGGAGGTCTCTCATCACATTGTTGAAGCAATGCTTGTTCCTCTCAAGCCAAATGACCCAGGAGGCTGCAAGGAGACAAGTCGCCCCCTCTTCTTTCTGAGCTACCCACCTTCGCCAACTTCCCAGGATCTGATGTGAAGACCTAGGAGATTTCTGCAGGATTCCACACCAGATGACAACAATGAAAGGACAGTGGAGAAGATGGGAGACAGACTCCGTGTCGTAAAGGCAAAGGCAGCAGGCATTCAGGAGAACTAATCCCCGTTTCTGAAGGTGGATTTGACTCCTTCCCACTAACAGACAAGGGGCCCCAAAAGACCCGTGCAGCTCAGGGGAAGGCTCCTAAGGGGAGATGAACTCATAGAAAGACTACACGGATAAGATACTACCTCTTCCCAGCTTCCATGAGGCTGAATTTGGGGAATCAGGGGTTAGCTCGAACTTCTACAAGCGAGAGAGAAGCAAGAGTAAGCTGCAATTTCGTCGTCCTTAAGGTCTCTTTGAAAGAGAAGAGTCCACACTCCCAACTCTAGAAAAGGAAAAACAATCAGAGACAAGAATGTTTGGGTTGGGGCAAAGACTAGCTAGAGTTGAGGAGTCGTCTTTGGGGAGACAGACCACACCAAGGTTCAGAACAAAATCTAACCCTTTTTCCATTCCTCACGGCGGAAGAAAGATTTGCAAAGACCAAGGCAGCTAGCTTATCCACTTCCTTCCAAAGGGCAGAAGTTTTATACAAAGAAGATTTCTTAATCCACTACCCACCCAACTCTACACCATACCTGGCTACAATAACCTTTTTTCCATAAGAAATCTTCCTCAGAAACAAAAATGCCAGTTCCACTTACCTAATAGAGATGAATTAACTCTATGTTATAACTTAATGCCTGCCACTCCCTCAGAGGACGGTTTGCAAACTTCATCCCACTCAAGGAGAGGAAATTTTAAAGAGGGAGAATCACCTTGCTACAAGAACCTCCTGAGTTTATCTATCTTTGGAAACATAGATTTAGGACAACGGAATAAAGACATGAAGTAAAGCAGCATGTTGGACAGGAAGGTTTTGATCATGGTAATTCTACCTCCCAGCAAAAGGAGATTACATTTTTAAGAGGATAATTTACATTCAAATCTTACCAGCACCCAATCCTAAAGGTGCACAGCAGGCTTCCTCACACATAACGGAAGCCTGAGGTAGGTAGATGGAAAAGATCCCACTCGGCATCCAAAAACTGCCACAGGGGCAATTAGTTCCTCATCCAAAGTGTGGATGATGCCGGAAGTTCGCTTTTAGCTTGGTTAATCTTGAAACCGGAAACAATCTCAAACCAGCAGATAGCTGTAACAAGGCATATTATCAATGGTTCGAAGGGTTCATAGAAGATGAGAGTGTCATCTGCAAACTGGAGATGGTTGATCCTAACAGGGAAGTTAAACTGTGAACCTTCTAAACAACCCAACTTCCTACCCCCTGATTAGCATCTAGTGAAAGCCTTTTATACAGTAATAAAGAGGAAACGAGAGAGAGGATTCCCTGTCTTAAACCAAGAGAGGCCTTAAAGAAACCAAAAGAAGACCCATTTATCAAGACTGAAAACTTGGTCGAAGAGACACAACACATGCTCCATCTTCTCCAAGTTTCCCTCAAACCCAACCGAGCTAACATGTAATTCAGGAATTTCCAACCAACACGATCATACGCTATCTCCAAAGCTAATTCGGAGAGAATGTCTTTCTTCTCGGCCCAATAATAAGAATCAATGCATTCATAAACAAACAGAGAACAATCCAAAATTTGTCCACCAAATACAAAGGCACTCTGTTAGGTGAAGATAACCTTAGGAAGAACCTGCCTAATCCTAGAGCTCAGGATTTTAGCTAAAATTTTGTAGCAACTACTGATCAAATTGATTGGTCTATAATCTTTAAGGCTATTGGCACCTTCCAGCTTAGGAACTAGGGCAATAAAAGAGCAGCCCATCTCCGATGGGATGTAACCAGAAAGGAAGAAATCCTGGATGAAAGCAACAACTTCCTGCTGAACCAAATACCAGAAATGCTGGAAGAAGGCTAACAGATATTTCTCAGGGCCAGGGGCCTTATCCCTAGCTAGATATAAAAACAGTAGCCCGAATTTCTTTCAGATAAGGTTTCTCTAGAGAAGCCGTCTTTAAAGGAAATACAAGTAAAAGAGAGATCATCAATGGTTGGCCTATTGAAGCCCTCATCCCAAAGGAGAGAGGAGTAAAATTTACCACAACAATAAAGGATATACCATTCTTTTCAAAAATAAGAATCCTATATGTATATACCTGTCCTGGCGCATTCACGCGTACCAATAAGATGCCACCATGTGTTGGCATTACATACTAAATAATGGATGAAATCCTACTTGCACACTAAGGATATCTTTTGCCCCATATCCTTTGGTGGCACATCACCTTCTAGAGTCGTACACACATTTGAAGATAAGACATTGCAACGAGTGATATGTGGCCCTAAAAAGAGTGGCACGTGTAATCAAAGCAACATGCTCGACAATCACACAATCCTGCCAAAATGAGAGATCTTAGAAACGATTGGCACTTTCACGATAATTATGAAGGTTCAAGAAGTAGATCCTTCTTAAAATGAAAGAAAATCGAAGAACACTGAGGAATCCGGGTCCAGTGAGATTCATCTCTGCAATCATGCTGGAAAGGAGATTTTAAAATGGTTTGATATTGTAACCCTTGTAAATTTCTTTTGTCAGGTTAAGAAGATCGGAAAATAGTTCAACACCATAATTGTCAAGGATCCTAAACAAATAGGAAACCCAACAAGGGTTTGCCACCTCCTGAGATATAAAAGCAAGTCACGTTGTAGAACGTTGGAGTTTAGGTTAAGCTCAGATCACAACTTTCGCTATAGTATCCTTGGGAGTGGTATAAATATCCACGACCTATTGTCGTCAAATCCCCGATTAACCGAGTCCTCACTTAGAAGATCATACCCCGATCATATCCTACTAACCCATCTGCTTCAATTGATTGTCTATACAGGTGATCGCAGATATTTATTTCTTTGCTTATTTTGTTAATATGCCGATTGTATTGCGTTTCAAATACAAATCAGTAAAATCTGCATCGTTAGCCCTGTTTAGTTTTAATAATTTCCATCATTGTTCTATTGAAAATACGAGGCCTGCAATCATCGTTGAAAGGAAAGTCCTCAACGCAAGGCAAAAAGTTCCCATTCATAAGAATAAACCCCCCACCCCTACTAAAATTTTCTGATCACCTACAACAATAGGTGGTTGGGAAGGTGGCCGATCTCACGTATCCGTTCTAACCTACAAAATTTTCTGATCACCTACAACAATAGCGGTTGTGATATCACAACGCTTGGGGTTGCAAAGGGTTCAATCGAACTCAAGTTAAGTACAACTCTAACACGCCTACAATATCCTAATCACACACGATTGACTAAATGCAGACCTTTGTTGGCACGCGTGGCCTCGTGTTTGATTGAATTGCAAACACCATCCACAAACAAGGAGGTGATGGAGTAAACAGTATTTAGTATCCACACACCCTCCCAGCTCTACCAAAGTCTAGCCTAGTTTTTGGTCGCAAGGCATTCGGGGCATGGGACCACTCGGAATGTTTCGTGCCCAACGTCAAATGACCCTATATGAGTGTGGCCGTAATGATAATTGGTGGCCTTCCAATGAAGGGTCCTGCTTATGGGAACAGGATGATTGGTAGAGAGTGGCAAGGAGCCATGCTGACCGTTCTCCATGCACTGATACCCAGAGCACGGCAGCTAAACCTGGCTGAAGATTCATCAACCTGACTACTTCATATTCCTTAGTCGAAGGATCTAATCCAGTCGAAGGATCTAATCCGAAACCACATTGAAGGTAAATGGTCATATGGGCAAACTCCAGTGGCCCACATTTGTCTCACACACAAGTTTTGAGTGTGTGAATAACCATCATCATCAATTCCAAATCTGATCCGGGTCCATTTTCGCATGATCAATGTGCAACTAGATAAAATGTGGACATGTATTAAGGAGTGCCAGAGCTTGCACATGCACCTGAATCTAGGGAGAGACTGTAAAGGAAGCCAAGCAAGTATGCCGCTATTTACATCATGGGGACCGGTTTTCGTTTAGGAGTCTTCCATGTTTCTTCTCCTCCACAGCTCTCTGCCTTTTGTATTTTAAGAGGCCAGAGTTAGTTACCATAAATATAAATAAGCAAGCAACGAAATCCAAATTACTTAAGAGCCCGTTTGGATGCCACTCTCATTATGGGCATTTTGAGTCCGAAACGCAGTTTTGATCCAAATGACAGTAATTATTCACATTTGGATGCACTTTGCAAACCCATCTCATATCCCCCTCCGACAATTAGGTGCTAAAATGACAACTCAGCAAAAACCAATTGGATTGTTTTTGCCAAATTCCCCTTCGTTGATACCTCCCTTTGAGGAAGTGTGTCCAAACAGGCCTCATGGGTGGCAATGAACAGCCAGCTGGTGGGTGTGCCCAATAGGGCCTGAGCCTGGCTCATAAAATTGGCCCAAGGCCAGGTCTGGTTTTGAAATAGTTAGGCTATTGATCGGATGGGTATTAACACTCAATCAGTGCAATTTCTAGAGGCAACCCATCAAATGTGCAATCCCGATCTACCGGTTTATGAATTAACTGGGGTTATTTACCTACAGCATTCTTTTATATTCTTTTTCATCAAATTCCTCTCTTTTCCTTTGCCATTATCTTTATGCCTCGTTTGAAAGTGTGCATTTAATATACATTGGCAATTACCATAGAATCCATGTGAATTGAAATTAGCTTATAATTGAAATCCAATGGAATCTATGTCAATGTGTTTGTCGGCATGTATTTGGAATGAATTGGTGATAGAGTGTGAGAGCAATGAATGTGCTTTGCAAATTGGTGGTGGTTGGAATCCATATGAAATGGAATTACATGATTTTATGTGATTTCAAAAAAATACTTCTGATGTATTTTCCGCGAATTAGATTCCAATTCACATCAAAGATACTCTTCCAAACACACCAATTACCACCGATTACACGCTGTTAAAAGGCAAACGACCCCATAAAGGAGTCGCTCAATACTCGAGCTGCTTGTGACACTTGATACACAGGGATTCATAACTTCTACAAGTGGCAGACATTAATTCAAATTACGCCGACTTAATTGTGAAACTCAGTCTCCTAGTCCCAAAATCAAATTGGTTGAACAATCCTAACCTCTGATTCACAAACATTTGTCTGTTGAAACAGGACTGCTGAATATTTCATTTTTAACCGTCCAATAAATGTTCACCAATCTGATAGTCAGATGATCAAATAAGTGTAATTTTTGGTACATGACAAATCTATACAGGGACCCATAATGTGGACAGTTTAATTTGAATTACTTATATACCACGCATGCAATTGTTGTTGTTGTTGTTGTTGTGTGTGTGTGTGAGAGAGAGAGAGAGAGAGAGAGAGAGAGCTTCCCTTCACAGCATGTGGCATAATTGACTTGCCGTATCCCAACTAAACCACCTGCTAATCATTATTAAGGATTATATGATCCACAGCCGATGATATGAATGGCATGCTCGGGTTTTTAGCTAGTACAAGTGAGCCCCATGGTTCAATGATCCAAACCATTGGTCTGCTTGGCCCCTTCATGGATGAACCAAGCTACGAATTTCTCCTCGGTAGGGCAATCCTGGCCTTTCAACTTATAACTTGCAAATAAACAGTTGGGATGAGACGCATCAACATCTGACACTCACCTGAAAATAGACCCAAGATCAGTGGCTAGGATCTTCAAATGTGCAGGATGGTCTATCCATGATGGGAAGCATCACTGCATCGGACCAACTATTTGGATCATTCAGCCCCACATCCCATTAGGACTGTGAAAAAATGAGCATACTCGTGTATCATCCGGTTGAAGACAATAGTTCCTCATCTTTTATAGATCGTTCTCCTCTCATATAAGCTCTGCCTCTTCCTGATCTCCGTCAGCGTCCTCAACTTCATTTTCTTCATCCTCATCTGGCGCATCTGGATCCAATCCCTGCACAAACACAAGTTCAGCAGTCACAAACAAATCCGAAAATAAATACTTACAACAACACTTCCTTGGGTCGGCAATAGAAAGGCTACGGCAGAAATGGAAAAAGATATCGGCAGTTTCTATAGCAAAATTTTGATTTTACCAAACAACGCCTAGACTTCTTTGAAGTTTGAAAACTACTTGGGGATGAAATGACCAAAATACCTTTCATCTATTTTTTATTTTTTTTCCCTAGAAAGTAGAGTTGAGCATTGCGCAACCCACATGGCATAAGATATCAAACCCTTCCAGCAGGTGCGCCCCAATGATTATCAGATGAACAAATATCAGGCTAATCCAATCATGTAGGCTACACCATAAAACATGTGCACCACTCAAAAACCTCCAAATTCATGTGTGGTCCACCTGATGATTGGATCAACCTGATTTTCTGTTCACTTGATCATCATGATGGGATGCACCTGCTGGACAGGTTGGATGTCATACAGACAATGTGGGCCCCACAAAACCCAACTACATTTTTCGGAAAAAGGATGGGGGCACTTCAGCCTCTTCACCCCACAATTTCAGCTGTTTTGACTTTAAAAAGTCAAAATGGCATCGTTTAGCAAAAATCAGAATTATTGAGGTATTTTGCATTAAAAATCCAATAATATTAATAAGGGGTCATTTGGCAACCTGATTTGGGGCGGATTTGCATTTCAAAATCCAAAAGATCCCAATCAAGGTGTTCCATAATGGCCGTAAAGGCCAATACGTATGGGTAAACAGCCATGATAGTTACACGATATGGGGGTGAAACAGGGCAGTTGGTTTTTTTGGGACTGTAACGACTGTTACCCCGTAACAATCGAAAAACAGCCACTTCTTTTATCTATGTAAATCCATTTTTCCACTTTCTCATTCCAAAAACTTTCATACATCATTCTACAGCAAATTTCGGCCACTCATACCATAGTTTTTGGGATTAAAATAGTAGATTGAAGGGCGAATAGAAGATTTGAGGTGTATTTTTTCAAACAATCGAAAAAAGTGGTATGCATGCATTTTCCCCCCGATTTCTAATTCTAATGCTTGATTATGATGTGTAAATATTAGCAAGGTGTGCCGTATCGGTATCGGTTGGCGTAACGGTGACCTCCAAAACCGATACGGATACGGGGCGTGAATAAAAACGTCATAACGTATATAATTTTATTTTTTTTGCCAAAAAATATGAAAAATATGGATTAAATCCGAATATTCTAAGCATTCCAAATATGCATTCATTTATAAATTGGAACATGTTTATGGTGGTGTAACGGTCCACTCTTTGGTGAGAAGTTGTATCGGACTGTCTAATGAATTTATGAACTAGATAACCTGAATTTGACTACAAAATTCATATATTTAATTTTCTAACTATCTACTATCAATGATAGATATATTAGAATGAATGTAATATGAAAATATCTTACATTTGGTGTTTGCAATTATTTTTGAGGAATTTCTCGAACATGCGTAAATAGAAAAAAATATAAAATGGCACCCCAAATCTATAAAATGCACATTAACATGTTCTACTATGATTAACACATCACATGGCATGATTAAAACAGCAAAACAATCATTAAAAAATGATTATTTGAATTAAAAAAAAAAGGCCATAATTAATGCGTAAATAGAAAAAAATATAAAAAAATTATAAAATGGCACCCAAAATCTGTAAAATGCATATTAACATGTTCTACTATGATTAACACATCACATGGCATGATTAAAACATCAAAACAATCATTAAAAAATAATTTTTTGAATTTTAAAAAAAAGGGCCATAATTAATGCGTAAATAAAAAAAAATATTAAAAAAATATAAAATGGCACCCCAAATCTGTAAAATGCACATTAACATGTACTACTATGATTAACACATCACATGGCATGATTAAAACATCAAAACAATCATTAAAAAATGATTTTTTGAATTTTAAAAAAAATGGCCATAATTAATGCGTAAATAGAAAAAAATATTAAAAAAATATAAAATGGCACTCCAAATCTGTAAAATGCACATTAACATGTTCTACTATGATTAACACATCACATGGTATGATTAAAACATCAAAATAATCATTAAAAAATGATTTTTTGAATTTTAAAAAAAAGGGCCATAATTAATGCGTAAATAGAAAAAAATATAAAAAAATTATAAAATGGCACCCCAAATCTGTAAAATGCACATTAACATGTTCTACTATGATTAACACATCACATGGCATGATTAAAACATCAAAACAATCATTAAAAAATGATTTTTTGAATTTTAAAAAAAAGGGCCATAATTAATGCGTAAATAGAAAAAAATATAAAAAAAATATAAAATGGCACCCCAAATCTGTAAAATGCACATTAACATGTTCTACTATGATTAACACATCACATGGTATGATTAAAACATCAAAACAATCATTAAAAAATGATTTTTTGAATTTAAAAAAAAAAGGGCTATAATTAATGCGTAAATAGAAAAAAATATAAAAAATATATAAAATGGCACCCCAAATCTGTAAAATGCACATTAACATGTTCTACTATGATTAACACATTACATGGCATGATTAAAATAGCAAAAAAATCATTAAAAAATGATTTTTCGAATTTTAAAAAATGGCCATATTTAATGCGTAAATAGAAAAAAATATAAAATATATATAAAATGGCATTTGTTGTATATCCATGTGGTCCATCCTTTTTGCCCACTTATTTCAGGGCATGGACCAAAAAATGAGGCTGATCCAAAGCTTGGGTGGATCACAAAATGAGCCTTAAGAAGATTTTAACGGCGGCATTCAATCCCAACCGTGGTCCAATTGAGATTTTGATCCCTTCATTTCAAGGATCATGCTTTAAAATGAACTTGAAAAAATGAATGGCATGGATTTACCATACATAAATCAAGGTGGGCCCCACCGCATGCAATAAAATAGCGAGTGTGCACCATGCAAAAGGCACCACAGATTATACAAAAAAAAAAAAAAAAAATGCAGCCACGCCATTCTGTTTCCGATTTTGCTGGAAAAAGAAAAGAAAAGAGAGGGAAATGAGAAGAAGAGAGGGACCGAACCGAGAGAGAGAGAGAGAGAGAGAGAGAGAGAGGTCGCTGCTTGGCCAAGAAGAAGGCCACAACAATCATCAAGAAGAATCGAAAGAACAGAAGCAGGGTTGCAGAAAGCTGAAGAAGAAGAAGAAGAAGAAGAAGAAGAAGAAGAATAAGAAGAAAGAGAAGAAGAAGAAGAAGGTAAATTTTTTTTTTTTTCAAGGCTCAGTAATACCATACATGGTCCGAACGGCCGTTATGGCCCGTAATTGGCCCAGTAACGCCGTTACGGTCACAAAATCCATAACGGCCGTTTCGACCAGTGTCGCGTAACGGTGTCAAATTACTATCAAGCATGTATCGGCCGATACGGCCGTATCGTAACGGATACGGCACACCTTGAATATTAGAGACAACCATGTTCATAAATTCACCAGACAACCCAAAACAACACTCATTAAAGAGTGGACCGCTACGCTACCATAAACATTTTCAAAAAAAAAAAAAAGATACATATTTGGAATATTTACATTATTCTAGATTTTCTGGATATTTATCCTGAATTTTTTAGCAAAAAAATTTGTTGAACCGTTACAAGGTCGTATCGGCCGTAACGACCGATACCCGTATCAGTAACCGTGGTAACTGTTACGGCCACCGTTACCGATATGGAATACCTTGATCCCAATTCTCATGTTTGATAGCCACTTTTTTGCCTGATTTGAAGGATTTTGAATCCTGATCTCAAGCCACTATCGTTTCCTTTCAAAAGGTTGGGTTGCAAATCCAAATCCACGGATTCCAAATCCAACCTAACGGTCAAATTTTTCAAACTATTCCCTCTAGCGTGGCCCGCCTGACTTTTGGAATGGCCTAATTTTGGGGTGTCCATGCATCTTGGGTCAGAAATATCTTCTGAATGTATTAGATGGTGTATAAAAAGGTGGGGCCCACAGGTAATCTGTAAGGTTTTCAATGGTGGGCGTCCCAACTGTTCCCTCTAGTATAGCCCAGTTGAGTAATTGGTCGGCCTTATTTTAGGGCAACCATGGAAAACATGAGAGGGTGCACATGATAAACAGATTGGATGTCATTTTCACATCACGGTGACCCCATAAAAAATTTTGGATTCCACAAATCCAGGTTGCCAAACACTAAAACACAATTTCTGAATTCCAAAGGATTGAGGTTGCCAAACACCACTGACAAGAATTTGGATTCTTATTCTCAAGCAAGCTGCCAAACAATCCCTTAGAATGAAAAGAATATGTGAGGGAAAGATTGTTGCTCATCATGCTTCCAGGTGTACACTGTCAAATGCGTAGCTCAATATCATTGACTCGACTTTGACTAGATGGAACAACTGAGTTTGAGTCCACTTACAGATTCAGTGTAACTGAGACTCCGATTCAACTCCATTTCTTGATAATATTTATTTAAGCATTTAAATGGGAAGTGATCACAACCAACTGGTCAGACAATAAGTTACCATACAAGCAGAGGATAAGTTCCAATAGATAGGGCCCAGCAGAAGAATCACCTAGTGCTATATCAGCCAGATCCACTCATTAGGTGGGCCACAACAAAGTAAACAAAAGGATAGCCACTTGTATAATAACAAAAAGCATGTGGCCCACTTGATGAGTGGATCAAACTAATTTTTGCACAAAATGATCCTCATGGTGAAGCAAACCTTTTGGATGGGTAGGACGTTGAAAATAATGACAGGATGGAAATTATCCACTGATTGGATGGTAGATTAGTGAACAAGTAGGTTGGATGTGAGCATCTCTCATAATTTATATTATACGAAATTGATTCAGTTGAAGACTCAAACAAGTCTTTGGGTCGACTCAATCTAGTCATCTGATGGGGATATCAGAGGACCTACTAGGGTGTACCAAAGATGAAGACGATCACCCACATCAGCGCAGGTTTCTTTGTAGATGAGAGACGAGTTCCAAATGGGGCCCGTCAAGCAATTTTGAAGACCCCGCATGCATTGGATGTGCATCAGGAAGACCCCACTTTGGGATGATGCATGTTGACTGCCTAGGAGACCATTTTAGTCATATGATTTTTATCTCGTGTCGATCCGACCATTGGATCTTGTCGATCAGGCCATCAAGCCTCTAAATCTTCCATATTTGGATCCCTTGGACTCTAATCTTGCTTCTTTTTTTTCATATTTTTTGTTATTTTTAGGATTTATTTGATGGTTGAGATTGATAATAAATGTTTTAGTTTTCTTATTTTGGATGATGGGCCATTTCACTTAAGTAGGTAGCATAGTTGTAATTATTCCGAATTTTTAATTATAAATGCACAAGAGGGGTGGGGGTCCAACCCTAGTGGTGTTATTGAGAAGAAAGAAAAAAGAGAAAAGCTCTCTTGTGTGAAGGAATTTTCCTCCGTGTGTTTTAAGGTTTGTGAGAAACCCTCCCTTCCAATTGAATTGTGGAATAGTAGGAAGCTTGTTTAGTGGTGGATTCCCCAAGGTACATCGTTCCTCTTTCTCTTCTTCAAAAGGTATTATTCTTCTTCTCTTATCTTCATCTTTCCCCTTCCATTACAACCTTCTAACCCATCAAAACTCCACTCAATCCTCCCTCTTTTTCTTCTCCTTTACCAAGACATGTGTGGGCCGCTGTTTGGGGTTTTCCCTCTTTGATTTTTCCTCCAAAACTCCCTAATCTCTAGATCCTTTGAATCCTTAAAAAAAATCTCATTCCTAAATCTCCACCCATGAATACAAAACCTAATGAAAATCTGACTTTTTGTGAAACTTTTCCCAAACCAGAGTTTTGATTGCATCTTTTTTATCCACATGGTTGTTGCACTACCCATGCTAAATTGGAAGCCCCTACTTCCAAGTGGGCCACTCTTGAATTATTTTATATTTTCAAACAGTATGTGATAACCTAAGAACTCCGTGTTATAAATCTGAATTTCTAAATCTCTTATGTGGATATGCTTGATTTTACAGGTTGATTGCAGAAATTAATGTGTAATTTCTCTCTCATCTTGCATCCTATGATAGTTTCCATCATCCTACATCACATTGGCTCTGCTCATTTGCAAGTTCCTTGGTCATTCTTAACTGAAGCTATGATGTTGGACATCGACAATTGACAATGCACACATCAAGCCGAATGAGGCTTTTGGGTTTCAAACAATAAACTACAATGAGTAATTGACCAAGGACATACCTTCATCTGCTTCTCCAAGCGGTCTAAACCTTTTTTGGCAGCTTCGTTTTGTGGGTTTAACCTGAAATGCAATACACAAAATGGCAAAATAATTTTTATCAGAGATTGTATTGCATTGAATCCAACCCCAAATAGGCATATGTAAAGAAGTATGCAAAAGTAGACAAACAATCATACAGATAACTGATAGCATGAGGGTGTCAATTGAAACTACAGTGCAAATTGTCTGTCTGCTTTAAGTGGGACGCCAACTACAGGCCTTGTAGATGAGTCCATTTTGTGCTCAAAGAAGTTTTCTTTTTCACTCAATAGAAAAGGAAACAGAAAAGAAAATCAAAGAATCTACTAGGCATACCTGAGTGCGGATTGGTAATGTGACAGGGCCTCTGACAGCATATTTGTTGCTGCCATTACTTGAGCCAACTTGATATGGAGAGAGTCATCTGCCCAATCTTTGAGATATCTCTCGAGGAGCGACACGGCATCTCCATTTCGGCCATCAACAACATGGAGCTCAGCCAAGGCTAAAGCAGCTCCAAGGTAACCGGGTTCTGTACGGAGGGCTGATTCATAGAACCTCCTCGCCTGTAACCAGGTTAAATTGACTAGCTTCAGAGCAAGGAAATCCACATAATATTTTAAGCTTTCTCCAAAACAATTACAAGAAAAACATAAAGAGGCTACTAAGCATCCGCATTGACAGACCCTTTGGATGGTGGAAAAAGACAAGAAAGGCAAAAGGAAAATGGATAATTTATCCCATGATGGGACGTTTCACCATATTTGAATAGCAAAGAAAATATCGGATTTCCAAAAAGCAAGCATACAAACACCATAGTCAAATTCTCAAGCACGAGATATGACCAAGCTGACCCTTGTGAGAACTTTATGAGATTTCCCCTTACCATCCAAACAAGACCCCCCCAAAAATGAAATCCATGGGAATCTGGGTTTCAATAGTACTCATGGAAATCTTGGGAAAACATTATTGGATAAACATTACAATTTTCTTTTCTTTTCTTTTCCCAGTATCCAAACAGGCCCTAACAGGAATATCTGCTCTTGGTAAACCATATCACTAACCACCGAGTTTACTTCAAAGCCTACCTTCTCTCTCCCACCAGAATTAATAGCATGCACATCACCGACTAATTTAAGAGCCTTTGCAGACAGAGGCATGGACTTCATTGCCTCTCGAGCAGCATACAAAGCCTCTTTGGTTTTAGAAAGTGCCAAATAAGAGCGAACTAGACCTGCAACCATCGCAAGGTCTCAATCATTGAATAGTTTACTGTGTAAAGAAACATGGGAAGGTTTTGAGTAGAGAGTTATTGGGTCCGGATTCGTCAGGACGTATAAAATGTCCTGATGATACCAATCCATAAAGGTGGACCCAGTGTTCATTCAGTGATCCAGAACATCAATCTAATAGGCCGCACCATCAGTTGAGGGGTGCCATTAAAATCTTCCAAACAAGAGGACCTAGCCATCCAATCATAGAACTTTTTTTGGACTATAAAATTTTTTCTCTTTACTGTCCATCTCTAGTCCACTGATCAAATGGTTGGGATTTTTTAATTTGGGAGATTCCTGTCAACTCATGTCTCAAGTAGACAGATTGTAGTGCAGTGGCCTCCCCATGACATTCCCGTACACTGGGTTAACATGGACCCCACATGTATGAGCTAGGCAAATCAGGACGGTAGACAACCTAATGCATAATGACCTGATGATTCCTCCAAAGTGGATTTAAGTGAATCAGATGTAATGTGTACTCGATAAATCTATCCAGAAAATCTAACTACTCTGTTATCATTGGCCCTTTGAAAACACACCTTGGTACGAGCGAAGATCAGGCCTTAATTCATGAGCTGCCCTGAACGCCGTCACAGCTGCATCTGGTCGGTTCATTGATAAATACAGGTTACCCTGAAAGAGTGAAAAAACCCAGTAGTCTATAAGATGCAAGGCAAATACAAAAATAAAATAAAATTTTGATACACGGACTAGAAGAAATTGCCTCATTATTTCAATTAAATGAATTGATCAATGTCCATCTACAAATAAGCTTACTTCAATACCTTCATTATATGACCTGATATATGCCTATCATCAATTCGAAGGCTCTGCTTGCAAGGGAAGTCACCTATCCAGTAAGTCATTTTTGAGATGAAAATAAAGAGGGTTGCTCAAATACATCCTAACGTATTGCAATAAATACATCAGGACTTTAGCCTTTGAATCTGAGCCATCTCCCAATGATCCAAACCATTTAATGACAATTCTCGCTCTATATGGTGGAAAGTCAACAAATAAAAGCTCTCAATTGGATTATTTGAACCATCTGACAATTTGGCTCTTTTGCTTTGAACATGAATGGTCACCATCACCTTTGTACAAGCAAAAGGTAGAAATATTCAATCTGAGGATTTTATTTATTTACCCCATCCAAGAGGTGGCCAATCAAATAAACGGTTTGGGTCATTGAAAGAAAAAAGAAGAAGAAGAAAATCCAACAGCCAGAGGATGTATCTGAGCAAACCTCGAAGAAAAAAAAATGTTTGGGGTACTTTTTAATTGAGAAAAGTAACCTTCTCCGCATAAGCCAAAGCCCGCCTTTCATCTTTCCTTTCCCATAATACAGATAAAGCTCCAAAGACTTCTGCCCTTGCAGGATCAATGCTCAGCAAATCATGCACCAACTTGTTTAGCTTCGAGTGGTCAGACTTCGCCTTTAGAAGCATTGCATACTCATCCATGTATGTAACAATGTATGGATCAATAGCACGAGCCTGTACAAGATCTTATACATCAAATATAGAATATATTAAAGGGATAGATTGTTAACTACGTCCACATAATTGCATAACCTATTGACATACCTTTTCAAAATTCATAATTGCTTCGTTGATTCTCCCGATAATGGCTTCAACCTTCATGAACAACATCCAGATTTTAAAAAAAAATAAAAAAATAAAAATCACTTCATATCCTTGTCCCAACTATTTAGGATCAGCTTTATGAATCATGTTTCACCAATTCATACTAGGTACTATCCTTGGTAGATGAAAAAGAATGATGGTGAAATATTTCCATCTAATTGAAATTACCCTAGTTGAAAGATTGCGATGAAGAACCTTATGACACATTTAGCATCAGGATCGTACGTGTAGACACGAAAGTATGAACATCGAACATCATTGTCTAATGCATTGTTCATGAGTGCTTATTTTAACACAAGTTTTTTCATGATTTGCTTATATGATCAGTTCAAGTTATTTTACCTCTTCCCTGTTTCAGTCATAAAGACATGCCAACATACTTGAAAAGGATTTTACGTTAAAGAGAATCAGCACCAGAATACAAGCCTACCGGTCTTCACATAATATCAGAGTGGATGCCAGTCGTTCATCCTCGATCATGGCCTTTCTTCATCTACAGCGTAGGTAAGTGACTCGGCGATATTCGCACAGACGGCCATCTATCCTACTCCCATATATATTTTAAGTTGAAGGGTAGATCATGCAGTAAATGTAGCTGCAGAGAATATGTTTCCCTACAACTAAGAAATGGATCATTTATTATGCTTCAATAGCAACAAGCTAAGGAGAGCAGGCTTTGCAAGCTTGAGATGTTCTGAAATACAAAAGGCTTTTATGGGGGGTACTCAAGCCATCTAGGCTTTGGAAGAGTGGACCATCACCATAATATGGAGCCAAGTTGTGAGATGTTCTGAAAAAGACAGTGGCGTTGTTTCTGTAGCGGCAGAAGAGAAGCCATCCTCAATGGATATACACCCCTAGAGGACTGGTGTCATCCTTTTTTATGTCCTGGACTTTCCCCATAGTGAGATTACTACGGTCTTCTACATGCATGCTAAGACTCCTTTCGACAATGAAAGTAATCACTAATCACAGCAGTCAACAGGCTGGCTTTGACATAGATATAAAAAATTATATAATAATAAAAATCTTTCATACAATGCCAAAATTTAAAGAATATGAAGCCATAATTGTGAAAGTACGTATATTTGAGGCAACTGACGACAGGATGAAAGAGGAGCATGCAGCAATTACATGTTTGAAAAAGGAACCCTTGTTCACAAGACAAATATCACTAACCTTAGCCATTTCCAATAATATGTGCGCATTACTTGGAAAGCGTTGTAGGAGTTCAGAGAAGAGATCCAGACCACCTGCATCATCCCTAACCAAATGTTTGTAAAGGACCATAAAACTTCTATTGTTATAGAAATAACTTACTAAGACAGTGCATATAATTCTACAACCAAGTGCATTAATAAATTAAAATTTTAAAATTTAAAATTTAAAATTAAAAAAAAAAAAAACCATGCCGTGGAACCGACATTTCAGAGTTAGGTCTTGAACATGAAGCAAACATCAACGGACATGAGTACAATTTTGTAACTTACACAAATGACAAGCCAATAAAACTGATGATGTGATTAATTAACACAAAATGCTTGCTTCTTATTTTTTTCCTTTCTTTTTTTTTATTTTTTTGAAAGATAGGTAAGATAGTTTCTATGTGTACAGACAAACAATTATCCAATGACCAAATATCAATTGACCTGAAAGTAATATGCAGTAACCAACATAGAGATGTTTGTGAATTCTTGCAACAACAAAATGAACTAGCAATGCAGTACAACTTGAATAAAAGACATCTGGTGATTGCAATGCTATCATTCTCATATCAATCAACGTATCTTTGAAAAAAAATTAATAAATCTTCACTAAACAATGTGAAGATAGACAACAACATTACCACAATTTATTCCATACCGAACACAAATCTTTTGAGGAATGTGAGAAAATCTTACAATTTTTTCAAGGAAAAGCCAAAAAACATTCTCTGATACCATATAGTTCAAGAAATATACAAAGTCTTTTACAATACCAAAATCATGAAGACTAGCAAAGTCAGTTTCCACAAAGCATCAGAAATGAAGACTTGCATAACTTCCTTTTTAACATCGTAAGATTCATCAGTTAATCATGTTTCGTCATTATCATCATCTAAGCGTTATCCCAACTAATCATGTTAGACTATTGTACAGGTTATTACAATCAAGCGCTATCTAGTAGTCTATTACATAGGCAGATTACAATCAACAAGTTAGTTAATCACCTATGGTTCTGAAATAAGCAGAATAATTTCTATGTTGTGAGCACTAAGTCAGTTTTTGGACATTACAACAAAGTATCTCTATTTTGTTTATGCATTCCTGAACTAAACTTTCAATATTTCACGGGGAAAAAAAAACAATAGCATTGAAAGCAAATTGGGATAGCTATCAAATGAACTAGGATTATATTGCAACTCTTGAGGGAAAGCAGCATTTGCTTTTGCAGAAACAAACATAATGATACAGCAACTGGTTCTCATGGACCGAAAGCTATCTGGATCAATTCCTGACATAGTAACTGAGGCATTTGGTATACCTTTGTAATCGTTTGAAGCAACAAAACACTGAGCCTCAACATACCGCTGCATACATGAGGAAAACCCAAAAAAGGCATCAACACCACCAAAATAGAAGAGGCATGTCAAACTACAAACTATTCAAAAGGGGAAGGAAAGACTCAAAAAATATTGACACATGTAGTGCATAATATCTTCTAGGGAGCCACTATTTACATCCAACTTGACTGATTTTCTTAAACCTATTTTCCATTTTGAAAATCAAAATACTGCACTTACCAATTCCCAAAATGGAAAATGGTTGGAAGCAAATCAATCAGGGTGGATGCAGATATCAATTTACTTTTCATATTAACCATAAACATAATGATGACAGCAAATCCATAAAGCAAACCACGCCCTACTGTACTGTGAAGCTCTTGAAGAACATAACCCGATCATAAAAGTTTCGAATTTCAGGCAATGGGTATCATTGGTACAAATTAAGTGTATCAATGAGATCGTGAGGGAAGGAGCACTAGGAGTCACCATGCTATGTGATACAAGGGAGGGCTACGAGTCACCTACATTTACTCAGAACCATGGGGACATCTCAAACTAGGAACACTGACCGTAATGTGCAGGTAATCCTCAGTCAATAGATCTGTATGGACCATCCTAGATGTCCCCACCTACATAATAAAGGCCTACTGAATTTGTAGACAGACTAGAAGCCTCCCTCCTGAATAACAAATATCCAGGTTGGTGTTACTGCTAGAGTTAGCAAACCAGGCCCACTTAGACATAGGCATACACATACAGCAATAAAAACATGTATAAAATAATTCCGCAGCACCTAAAACATGTATAAATTAATTCCCAACTTCCCCTGACACTCATTTACAGTGTAGTCTATTAATGATATAGAATTTGACAGATAATACACAAAAACAGATCTCATGAATAAGAAAGGTATATAAACATCATAATACAAATAAAGACGGCATGGATGGAAACATCTAAGTCTAACACTACATACTCCACCCTCCATTTAACACACTTCTGTGCTGTGTGATATAAGAAAATAGGGTCTGACTTAGAAGTAGGAACATCGTTTTGCAGCGATCAACATCATATCTAGTGTCTTGGGTCAGCATGACATGATGCAATAACTAAACTCGACTGAGATACTCAGCCCAAATACAAGAAGCAATAATTGGGAGAAAAACCTAGTTAGCCTGAATTGTCATTTAACAAGACTCAATAGATCCAAGAAAGCAAACATAAAGAAGCTATCCAAGTGGTGCATTTAGATATACTTGTGGCTTAAAAAACACTAATGCAACTCAAATAGTGAAAGAAGAGGGCTAGAATGAAAGATTGCTCTCAAACCCCAAAGCACATGGGAAACAGAAACATGAAAACCACTATATTCTTATATGTTCAAAGAAAACAATCGTAATTGCTCCAAGGCACATCTTGGTCCAAATGTATTCACAAAACTACAAAAGAAGGTCATGAGTAAGCCGAACATTTTTCTTGAACTTAGCTAAAAAATAAATTCATTGCTATCAATAATTTTAGTGATTTAAGGAAAAAAGACGGTATTACACCAAAGGCTTCCGATACATACAAGTCTAGCACCCCTTATTTTGCTACCATCTGGCCCCAAAAAGCCTTCCCTCAAAATATGAGAGAAGATCATATGACATGTGGAACAAATCTCACACTTCTTCGATCCTATCTGCAGACCTCCGAGGTTCACCGCCCCGATCCAATCTACACTACTTACACTCACAGTGGCACTAGTGTTCTATATTTGGTTTTCCCTTTCTAATTGAAGGTTTTCCCCAAGAGATGTAATTAAGGGTTAGTGCAGTGTTTGCAGTTTCGGTATCGATGCGTGTATTGCACCCTTGGGATTTGGAAACATATCAGTATCACATGTATCAGCTAATATATCACAGTGTGAGGGAAACACTAGAGAAGCATTGAGAAAATGATGGATTTTTATTTTTTTTTGAAAGATGAGCAAATGTTTTGTTTTTTTTAAAGGATGACGATTTATCAAATAAACAGCAAAGCCGAAAGAATACAGCTGAAAAAGGAAAACATCCGACAGCGCTAAGGCTAGCGCATGGCCCAAAAAAGCTACAACCCGACAGCCTGTGATCCTTGAACTTACGAGAGCTGCCCATTCTATCGCATGTGATTTAGCTCAAGAAACACTCCCCTTGGATAGCTTGATATATCCCAAAAGCATCTATTATCCCGTTCCTTCCAAATCACCCATAAGCCGGCAAGGAGGGAAATCATCCAAACCTCAATTCCAAAAGAGCCACAGCTGCCCGCATGCCACTGTGTAAAGAAAGCATCAACCGAGCTCAGCATGACACAAAACCCTGAAGAGTTTGAAGAAGCTAATCCATACTTCCCTAGCAAACGAGCACTGTAGGAAAAGGTGATTCACTAACTCCTCTTCATGCCAACACAAAGGACAAGCATTAACAATAACTAGACCCCTTTTCCTTGAGTTGTCAATGGTCAAAACTCAACACCCTATTCCAACCAAAGAGCCACGCAAACGCCGCCACCTTAGAGGGGGCTCCATAGGACCATAGGTGAAATGTAAGTGCTTTAGGACCTATGCCGGAGCCCCCCAACTGCATGGAAAAAGGAGATCTAACAGAAAATTTCCCTGAGTTTGCCTTCAACCGATGCAACGAGTCAACTTCATCCAAAAGAGATATACCCAATGTTTTAAATATCGACGATATCAGCCGATATATCTTGCATCCCACCTATGCATACAAAACACACAGGTAATGCCGATATATCCCACATGTTCGATACGGTGAGCATTTTCAATTTCTGATCCCTTTTTTTGTTGAAATTATGTTAACTCAGTGTCAAATGGTTACAAATCCATTGGTTCTTCATGTTTTGCATGTAAAATCATAGAGTTGGAGCTTTGATTTCGATATCCATTGGTTCTTCATCTTCTCCATATTTTTTTTGAAATTTTCCTTCATCTAGCTGTCAATTGAGACCAATTTCAAAGTATTTAGAAGTATTTGATGAAATGATCATCACATACACTAATTTCAAATTTTGAGTGTAGGTGGTCCAATTTGGGGAATTTTCAAAATTTTCCCAATTTCTCCCAAATTGTTTGCAATGTTGCACTCCAAACATGGAATCAAGCATGTATGAGGGCCGATTTACTGATTTGTTAAGTCCTTGTCAATTTTCAAAAATAAAAATAATTTTCCAATAAAAAATTATTAAAATATTTTTAAAAAAATCAAAATTTCCCTTCAATCAGCTGTCAATTGAGAATAATTTTGAAGTATTTAGAAGTGTTTGATGAAATGATCATCACACACTCTAAATATTATGCATTCAATTTGAATATAGTTGCATTAGTTCAGTTAGATAACGCATATCTTAGGACCTTATATAAAGGAAACCTATTATGTGCACTTCTTTTTTGAGATTTTATTATTTAAAAGTGTATTAAGGTCTTTTTTAACAATCCCTGAAGTTTCATTGAAAAATTCAACCATTTTTCCTATGTTTCCACATGTTTTCCAAAAAGTACGATAAATTACCCAATACAGATGATATATCCCGTGCGATAACCAATACGTATCTGTATTCCAAGAATGTGATACGTAACGCGATACCGATATTTCAAACACTGGATATACCTAACAAGAGATTTAAGAGAGCCACTAGTTCACCCATCCCCCACCCCATTAAGCACCTCATTTTTTAGAGATATGATGGATATCCATACTCCCAACCCCCTATACGATGGGACTTTCACCAGCCCTCTCTCTCCACCTCGAATTTTCTAGCAATAAGCTCCTTCCATAAGCCCCCTTCCTCCGCACCAAATCTCCAAATCCATTTACCCAAGAGAGCCTCATTCATGAGACTCAAACTCATAATTCCCACTCCCCCCTCCTCCTTCAACCTACACAAATCAACCCATTTCATCGAATGAAATTTCTTTTTTGCCTCCCCTCCCTGCCAAAGGAAATTCCTTCTAAGATTCTCTAACTTCTTTATCACCCCTTTTGGGCACTTGAAAAGAGACATAAATAACGAGAGATTCGAAAGCACTATTTTTTATAAGAATTATCCTGCCACCCAAACATAATGTTTTGCTCTTCCATATCAATAGTCCCTTTTCAAATCATTCAATAACCGGCTCCCATAGCTGCTTTTTCACCTTCCCTATACAAAGGAAGGCCCAAATACATAGTAGGGAATGACCCCTTCCTACACCCTAACATCCTCGCTAGAAGCCCCAACTCCTCACTGGCTAAGCCAATACCCAACACCTCTGACTTGTGAAGGTTAACTAATAATCCTGGTACCACTTCGAACCGTGTGATAGCCATTCAAAGGTTCTCCACTTGAGAAGGACGAGGTTCGCATAAAAGGATGAGGTTCTCTACGTGACAGCTATTTCCAAATGGCACATCGTCAAGATGAATCAATATTATTGGGGCCAAAGGCTAAGGGAAACTAGAAAATAACAACAAACAACAACAAAAAAGAAAGAAAAACAAACCCGAGAACCAACACCCCAAAGAGACCCAAATCTCTAGAAAAGACTGCATAAAAAGCCCCTGCCAGAACGAACTCAAGGAACCCATTCCCTGGTAAACAATAGAGCCCTATTACACCCTAAAAAATTATGGAATTTCTCAATGAAACTTCAGGAAATATTAAAAGACGCATGATTACAAACCTAGAACTCATAACATTACCAAGTTTCCTTTGTATAGGGTCTTAAACTATGCGTAGTGGTATGTCATGTCCTATAATGTACGCGTCCCCACAAATTAATAAAACCCTCCAAAGGGGGAATTTGTATGCAAACTTGTTAATCATTTGTGAATGATTCATTCCATCCCCAAGCAAACAAGCACATCCACAAAGCTCGAACCAACTCCTCTTAAGGTTGTCCCTCTAGATGCCCAAAAGCTCCTTGAGAACTATAACTAAAAGAATTTGATTTCAACTTCTCTCTACCACCTCACTTCCATCACATCTTTGTTCCTAAATGTTCTACACTACTATAAGTACATTCTTTGAAGTATACCTTAACACAGAGGTAAGAAAAGAAACCATAGGATCTCCTTCTTTAAAGCAAAAGTGAATCCTCCGAACTTCAAACAAACCTGCAATCATGTTAGGCATAGCCTTGGCCACCCCAAATAAACTGAGATCTCGACCAAACTGTTGTAGCGAAAGGATAATGGATGAAAAGGTGGTCAAAGATTAAGCATCTCTAAAACGGTGCATCATTTTGTGGCAATTCTATGCCCGTTGCTCAAATGGTTTATGATCAAAACTTTGTCAAGCCCACCACGTGATAGTAAACCAAAACTCAATACAGCACTGGAATAGACCACGCACTAGATGGAGTTCCCTTCCTACCACCACCTGCAAACTAACTAAAGAAATATTTAACCAAGGATACACCCACTAGATCCCAAATACAAATCCACTTTGCTCCTCTCCCTTGGGATAAAGACTCCCCTTAGAGGATTTTTAGGAGGCTCGAAAGATTTTTAATCCCCTCGCCTTATATTTCTCTTAAGAGAGTGACACCTCAGTAATTGATTGCCCCTTGTGGGCGTGGCACTACCAGAACATCACACCTTTAGCTATATTCACTCAATTAAGTTCTCAAAACAAGGAACTGAGAGGTCTATTGTTACCGAATATCTTCTAATAACGGATTTTAGAGCCGTCTCCAACTCTTAAACTTTTTAATATGAGTATCATACTCAAACCTCAAAATCCTACGAGTATTTAAAATCAATTATAATGAAAAGAATAACCATTTTGGTTCTCCCCAACATTTGGTTGGTGGGAAGAAAAAGGGTGTTGACCATAGATAATCTTCAAAAGAGAGCTTTAGTTCTCCCCAAAATCTATGTGTCATGCATTATTGAGGCCGAGATAATCGACCACCTCTTCAACCATTGATCCTTTAGTCTTTGGTGCGGGAGCACTTTCTTGCCCTATCCCGCATTTAGTGGGTGATGCCGTCTTTGTAAAAGACCTTATGTGGACCTAGCGGGGTGGCGGGGTTGGGAAGCAAGGCATGGCAATATGGTGTCTTATCCTCATGGTTGTCTGGTGGGTCATCTAGGGTGAAAGGAATAGTCGATGTTTCAGCAATAGGAGTGAATCCTTTAAGGACGTGGTGAGAAAGACTAAGTGGAGGATCTCAAGTGGAAGCAGTGAGTATTTGTAACCTTTGATCTTTTTTTGGTATGTAATTCGCTTGGGTTGTATTCTATCCTAGCTTAGCTTGTGCTTTGGTGGGCTTTTTCTAATAAAATTCCGTTACTCTTCAAAAAAAAAAAAAAAAACACCAATTCGTGGCAATTCTTACCCATTCCTCAAATGGTTGAATGTCAAAACTTTGTCAAGCCCTATTGCCCAATAGAAAACCAAAACTTTAGGTAGCACTAAAATAGACCACATGCTAGATGATGGGGTTCCTTTCCTACCACCACCTGCAAACTAACAAAAGAAAGATTGATGGAGACATCATGCACACGCCCCCTCTACGCACGTATTCGAGGAGGCAGGCCCCACTTTGGATTTGGATCAACGACGACATCTTTGGAGGGCCTCATAATTAGGGGGCTGCGTTATGGAGCATTAGAGTGGACCTGATCATCACATAGATTCTACCATCGGATCTCATGATTGTGGCCCGCTACTTTAGATGATCTAAGATTTTGAGTTTTGACTATTTTTGTTATTAAAAACATCATGAACGGCTTTGATTACTTAGATTAGTTATTTTATTTGCTTTAGCTTTGGTATTAGTGCGCGCACATGGTGCAAGGGTAATTTTGTCTTTTTTAGGTTTAGGGTTTTCTTATAAATGTAGCAATCCCATGTAAGTATTGTAATGATATTTTATAAATAAAAAATTCCTGCGTTTCTACCTCTCTCTCTTTGGGTTGAATAATCGAATTGGGTGCGAAGCCCTCCCTTCCTTGAAGGGCTAACTACCGTGGTGTGAAGCCACATCCGCTCCAAATCATCTCCACCTTCTTACGCACCACATTCATCACCCTCTACACCCTTCCACATTCAAATTCACTCACTTTCATATCCAAGTTTTCTCCTACAGCAGTGCACAAACAGATTTTCAAATTTTGGCCCATCTGAGGGGCTGAAACTTCGGCGGAGGACTATGCACACCTTGCGATGGATCGATGTGAAACTTGGTATGGAGGCAGCCCATCCCTGGCCAATCCCAGCCTAGAAATCGGTTTCCAACTTTGTGGGCCCCACACACGTGCGGACGACCTGTCACGCACGTGCGTCCAAGCCCATCTGATGTCCAGCGCGCATGGCTCATCACGGGTTCTCTTTTTCCTCTATTTCCTTCTCTTTTGACTTTAAAAAAAAAATAAAAAAATAAAAAAACCCTTAATTCAAATCCCTACCCCTAAAGAGTCCCAAATCCCAATTATCCCCAATTTTCAAACCCTAGATTTTCTCCCAAATTGAAACTTAGTGAATCTCTTGAGTTGAGAACAATCCTTTGCAAGAATGGATGATTCTTACACTCCTTTGGGCTTGGTTGGCTTATAATTTTATTTGATCCAGCCCTAAAGTTATATAGGCTTGGACCCCCATAGATTCCCCATTTTGAATGTTTAATAGTATGTAGGATGTAGAAGTTTGTGACTGTTTAAAATTGGTATAATCACAAGCTTGATTTCTGGCATTCCATATTTAATTTCATGTTCTGCATAAAAGATTCAACAAAGGATACACCGACCAGATCCCAAATACAAATCCACCTTGCCCCGCTCCCTCGAGATAAAGACTCCTTGGAGGATTTCTAGGAGGCTTGCAAGATTTTTAATGTCCTCGTCTTATATTGCTCCTAAGAGAGGAAAACCTCACTAATTGATCTCCCTTGTGCAAGCGACATTGCCTGACCATCACACCTTTAGCCATAGTAACCCGACAAAGGTCCTAAAACAAGGACTAAAGAGGTCCATTGTTACCAAATGTCCTCCAATAATGGATTTTAGAGTCATCTCCAACTCTTTAACCTTTTTAAACAAGTGTCAGACTCAAACCCTCGAAATCCAATGGGTATTGCCATCACACCTTTTCATCTCTCAAAAAAAAAAAAAGTAATTATCAAGTAAATTATTGCAGTTGTCAACCAAATTCTATTGAGAGAGTATCAAATCATTAGGAACACTTTGACATATTCTTAGAATAATACCACACATGCAGCAATGGTTACATCAACTTCCAAAGTAGTGTTGATAAGTAGATATGCTAGCAATGTCACATGTAACAAGTAGAAAAGCATTATTGATAATGCTAGGAAACATCACAAGTTTATGTGTAGACCGAAATGTTGAAATTCATCTTGTTCTTACCTGGAGCCAACGCCCGGTGTCCAAATGATCAGAGGGAGGTCTCCCACCTCTATTTGGTGTCTGAAAGTATCGATTAATGATGTCACTAAACCCCAAATTTTAAAAGGAGAAAAAACTACAATTAAACAAGATGCCAATGAAATATAATGATAGGTATATAGGATCAACCATTTCCAGTACTCAAAAGAAATCAGCTAATAATAATAAATAATCAAAACTCATTTCTCAAACACTAGAAAGAAATTCATACTCTGAAAATATCTCGATTGAAGAAGAATGAGTCTAGATTGGAGAAGCGCTGCCCACGAGCTAATCTCAAGCTTTAATAAGCTGGACATGAGATAGAGCATCTTCAAGCATGGATCTCACATGTGATATGTGGAGGCCCATGAATGGCAGACGGTAATCTCTCTTTTTTCTTACCTATATTAGAAATAGTTTGTTGGATTTGGTAGAGATATCTTAGACTCCTAGCCATCGGAGAGATTTTCACTCCTCTTTTAGTTTTCTTCTAGGTGAAGAAATCTATGTTAAATCCCTAAATACGTAATCAATGGATTTTTACAAAAGAGTTTATTATTTTTCTCTCACGTTTGAGTTTATCTCGTTTGGTTTCCAGCGCACATGCGGAATTCAATTTGATCGTTGTTGATAGGGTTGTCAACAATCCAGGCCTAGGGTTGTATAAGGCCTGGATTTTGAACTGTTTGGTTCAAGCCTATTCAAAATTGTGCATTTGCTAGGCCTAGACCCGGCCCGTTGACAGCCCTACCTGTGTCACAAACCTATTGTTTTCATTGGGTTGCGAGGATTGTCATGGAGTTCAATTTGATTCCTGTGGATAGGGTCTTCAACAATCTGGGCCTAGGGTTGTCTAAGGCCTGGATTTGGAACTGTTTGGTTCAAGCCTATTCAAAATTGTGCATTTTCTAGGCCTAGGCCTAGGCCCAAGCCCAAGACCGGCTCGTTGACAGCCCTATCTGCGTCACAGACCTATTGTTTTCATTGGGTTGTGAGGATTGTCATGCAGGGGCATTTTCACACCGGGCTCGAGTGAGGTAGCCTGTGGGATACGGGGACACACTCGAGGTGGGTGGCCCATGTGAGGCAGGTGGCTCATGTGAGGGGGGTGGCTCGTGTGAGGCGGTACCCATGTGAAGTGGGACCCACGAGAGGGGTTCGGCCAAGGTCCTAACCCATGCGATGTGGGGCCTGGGATATGAGATAAAGGGATTGATTCGTCGTGCTATATCAGTTCAAGCTTTTAAAGCAAATGGCTAATTGTCCTACATCAAAGTGGGGTATCAGAGCGGGGGTCTCGTGTTCGAGACTCCTCACCAAGGGTGATTAATGTAGGAGCATTTTCACACCGGGCTCGAGTGGGGTAGCCTGTGGGATGCAGGGACACACTCGAGGTGGGCGGCCTGTGTGAGGCGGTACCCATGTGAAGTGGGGACCATGAGGGGGGTTCGTCCGAGGTCCTAACCCATGCGATGTGGGGCCTGGGCTATGAGATAAGGGCGTGTTTGGATTCACAGTTTCAAGTATATAGTATCATATTAGTGGGGTTGATGGGACGTCCCTCGTTTGGAAACGAAGGGCGGGCAACGCATTCAACGCGCGCGAATACACCCAAAAACCACTTTGCATCATCGATGGGATTGTACTGCGCAACCGGCCGAACGTTCAGTCAAACATAAACAGGAAGAAAGCATTTTCTTCTTTCAGTGTGTTGTTGGTAATGCCCAATATGGCCGTCTTTTGACAAATCCACACCATCCATCATCTTCCTCTCGAGATTTAAACCATGAATGGTGAGCTTTGATCATCCGATGATGTGGCCCACTAAGACAATCAAGCTGAAACAACAGTCGAACGGTCTTCTTTTGATCATTGTAGCGATCATGAGGAAGTACATGGCCATGAAAGGTCAACATGTTTTTGATGGGTTTTTCTCCCTCTACCTGATGAACGGTTCAGATCCACCTTTCACTGCATGATGGTGGCCCACAACGAAAAGACGGAACCTCTGTTTCGCAACAGAGTCGACGTACATCAACTCTGTGAAGTTTGGTGGCCCACTTATTGAAGCTTCTTGGAAAATCCACTACGTCCATCCGGAAGGGAGTGCTTTTGGAGTGAAATCAGCGTGGCCCATGAGGGTGTTTACTCCGCCGTCCATTTCATGTTTAACAGTTGAGATTCTGCAACAGTTTGCATAGAAACGAAAGGACACCTAGGCAAGGGTAATGCCCACCCTCTGACGTGAATGAACGGCTCAGATCATTCAATGGAACAGTGAGTGGGCCCCACTACACGCATGTATATACATCGTGTGGCCATTATCCGATCGTTTCCAAACATTGATCTGACATGAATTTGTATACATGCTAGAGTAATACGTCCTATCCAAACATTGGTTAGTGGCACGTCTCCGCTGGATGTATTCTGAATATCGCCCAACGTATACATGAACAGTACCGGATACAATACAATACAACCAAAACGTGAATCCAAACACGCCCTAAAGGGATTGATTCGTCATGCTCTATCAGTTCAAGCTTTTAGAGCAAGAGGTTAATTGCCCTACATCAAGTTACTTGCCAATCTCACCTCCAAATCTATCCAAATACATGCAAGTCTCACATCGACACTTACAGATCATCGTGTTTCCCTTAGCAGCCACGTTCTTGAACTTGTCAACAGTTGATCCAGTTGAGGACTGCACCGGAAACCTCATCATGACACAGTCCCACAATGTATTACTAGTTGACAAAGGGTGACATTATTAATGGCAGGTATAAACACATGACCCATGCTATGAAAAAGCCACGACGCAGAATCCTCTTCAGATTTGACTATGGGCTATCTTAGAATTTATGATGAAATAAATAGGTTACTATATGGCATGTATAAGATTTAATGTTTGCTATAGATTAGGAAATAACGAGTAACTGAAGCATGCGGAATCTAGGTAATAGGGAAAGGTATCTTTTGAAGAAGAAAAAAAAAAACAGGGGGAAGGGGGGAGGGAAGGTACCTCACTCTTGGTGTATTAGGTTCTTAAAATTTGGTAGGATTCCGTGAAATAACGTGAACCAAACTACATATTGGCTCGCTTCAAACCAACTCGCAGTTTATCTTTTTCTGAAGCAAATTATGCAACATAGAACTAGATTGCAGTGCATTTAGCAATCATAACATGAGATCTTAGGAGAAAGAAAATATTAAGAACAACATACAAATCAGGTACATTAAAAGTGTTTAAATTTGCAAACCTGAGGAAACAAGGAAATAATATCTTTGGCAGAAACCCCTAATTCAGCCAAAGCTGTAATGGCCTCCAAAACATAAGGGCAATGCCTGCAGCAAGGAGTGAATGGTCTAAACACTGTTAGCAAGCTAACATGTGAAAAGAAACCCTTGCAACCAAAGGTGCACACTAAAAAAATGAAAGGGTCAAAACACTGTATGAAAGGAATGCATAGGTTTATATTTTTTTTTTTTTTTTTTTTTTTTTTAAAGGACCAATGAAACAGCAATTAAAGAATTCGCAATAACAGCATGCACTTTTTTTAATGGATAACAAAATTTTATTCACAAGCGAAATAAAATAATAACAATACGATAGAGCAGTCAAATGAACACAGACTGCAAAAGCACTACAAACAGCCAAACCTGGGCAGGCTGAGCAAAGACGCCACCCAAATGATAGAGACTGACCCCACCCCAACAAGACCATGCACATTAATAACAATGCACTTCTTACTTATCTATGGAACTGGAAAGCCATGCTGAATACAAAGTCAGAACTAGTGAACAAAGAAAATCATTGCAGAAAGCATGGTGCAGATAAAGAAAAATAAACGTCTAGACCTCAGCCATAGTCAAGTTCATCTCATGGAAGCATCGTTTCGAATATCACTCATCGGTACAGCCATATCACAAAAAGGTATCAGTCACCCCCGTTACGTGTTATGGAGTCGACCTGTTCTGTTAAAGGAAAAAAGAATGGCCATACATGGCTGTTACAGCAGACACGGGCCCACACTACCACAAAGGCCCGTTTTGAAATTTTTTGTTTCAGATTTTCTCACGTTTTCCACTTCTTTCTTCATTTTAATGTTAGACTAAATCAAAGGCCCTTTTTAAGGACCAAAACAAGGATTTGAGTGGGATTCGACAAATCAAAATGGAATGGACTGCTTGGGGAAATACCAGAAGAAGGGGCAAACCATCACTTCTTTTCTTCTTTTTTT
Organism: Magnolia changhungtana; assembly: GCA_030180095.1. Taxonomy (NCBI): domain Eukaryota; kingdom Viridiplantae; phylum Streptophyta; class Magnoliopsida; order Magnoliales; family Magnoliaceae; genus Magnolia; species Magnolia changhungtana. Next base: position 1,403,144 of record JASAUF010000647.1, on the reverse strand, counting down.
CATATTGTTTTTGTTGTATCTAAGTGTAATGGGCCCTAAATCATGCTTGATTTTTGTTCAATTAGGGCCTATTTGGTTGACTTTCAATAAGCCAAGCTGATAAACAGCATTCCTATCAAAGAATGATCCAATACACCTTTGAATACATGTTAAAAACACAACAACAACAAAGAAGAAAAATTACAGATTCTAATGTTTTACATTTTTTCCTATTTTCCCTTTTTTTTCAAGATTTTTTTGTGCTAAAAATTTTGGTCGATACACCCCACATGGTATCATTCTTGGGCCCTGCTGATATGGCCACCAATACCATTATTCAATACCTTGCATGTAACACACAGCAGTCCCTACAACAAAGGGATACATAAAAAACCATGGATATAAGATAAGGTGCTTGCAAATGGAAAAGACTTGTCTTGGAGTAAGAAGCAATTCAAGCATACATGTCCATGGATTTGGCAAAAAGAAGTGACTGATGATCTGAGCTTCTTTGGAACAAATAAGATGGCTGATAAGGTGAGAGCAGGCAGAAGGAACACAGAAAGATAGTCCCACCAAAAAGTGTAATGTACCGTAACAATACTCATCAAAATGTAACCACCCAGAACAACCGCTTGCAGTTACCAATTAGCAATGCCATGAGGTCTTGGTATCGAATCCCTAGTGGGGGTGGCTAACTGTGAAGTGTGAACTGAGAGTGAGTGTACTAACAAGCTATAAATTATTATTTATAAATTTAAAAATAAAAAAAAAATAAAAAAAAAAGCCACAACTCCGAGTAATTGGAAGGAAAACAATGTAGCCACATTTTGCATGTGGAAATTTATTACTCAGACAGATGCAAGTGATAATTTGGATATGGAAATGAGGTGTCCGACACAGATTTCATTGATATGAAAAGATCAGGTCCACTTACACCGTAGATCCCATGTAATGAGCAAATAGTCACCATTGCTCGACCAAAGGAATTGGTATGATGAACATATGAAAAAGAGTGGTACAATGAACATATGAATTAGAGTGGTATGATGAACGTGTCACTTGTAATATGGTTAACACGGTCAAAAGTTGGTCTGATAAAGTAAGATCCAAAATACTTATGATCTTGAAGCAATGTGACTTGAGAGAAGTCAAATGATCAGCATAAGCACAAATATTTTAATCACATGCATGGATGTAACACCCTAGATTTTTCCTAACTTGGCAATGGACGTCCTTGGACGTAGAACTGCTCTAGGACCTTATGCTGCCGAGATTGATTAGGGCGTAAGTTAAGTAAGTATTAATAGCTTGAATCACCTTCTATACAAACTACAAAGGCCCGAGTACCACCTCAGGCAGAAATCATACAGGACTAAATCCTTTAGAAATTAGGCGAGTATTAGCTAGTGCAAAACTAGTTTACTTGTGAAATTCGCACTAATCACTTTAAATATGAACTGCAAGACCCAAAACTTGCAGAATCATCGACGCTACATTACCCTATAGTCTAGGATCAATCTCATTACCCAGTTGCTCTCGGGAGCATCACGAAACTTCGTATCGGACCTGGACCGCAAGTCGAAAGTCCGATTACCGCGAAACTTAACGATTATGACCGCCTTACTGGGCTTGACAACCATCTAGGAAATCAAATCCAGATAGTACCCAGAAGCGCACAACTTAAACCCGGAGCGAAGTGTGTGAAAAACGTGAATATTTTTGGAAATAAAATCCAAACTTAAGTAAACTGAGACATGTCGCTTGCGGGCCAAATATAAGGATTCAGACCGTCAGAATCTGACCCAAATACACCCTCGGATCAGGAGAAATTTCCCACACATGTCAGTACACTTGTGGCCCTGATCGAGTACCGGTGACCGTTGAACTGAAACTGGTCCGCCACAGTCGATCTGTAAATCCGATCGGACCGAAAACTTAACTCGACCTAGATCCAATGCCAGGGAGCTTAAGTCCGACCGCACGCAGAAAAGGGCCTCCAGAAGTGCTCGTTGGATCGAAAAAACCCCCATTTGGCTATAACCTAAGTATACAATGACCACAGGGCCATTACAGTCGGGCCTACGGGCCTATATAAGGGCTTAAACCCTCTCTCTCTCATTCCATACGAATTTAGAAAACCTAGGAGAGAAAAGAGAGCAAAGAGAGAAGGAGAGAGAGAGAGAGAGAGAGAGAGAGTGAGAGAGAAAGTGGGAGAGAGTTCTTGGGATTCGATCCCATTGGTCCACGGGCTTAGCTACCGCTTCGGCATCGCTATTCAGACGATTCCAACTCCGTTCATAGGTAAGAAAACCAAACCCTAATCTATTTTAGGGTTTCCAATAGTGTAAGTGATGAAATAGCTGACCTGTTTCATGCTATAGGTGACCGTTGTGCTATAGACAAAGGCTTAGTGTTTAAACCGAGTTCGTTACGAGTCTACCGGCGAAAGGTGCGGACTATGAACGTATAGGTTATGGTTTTCAAGGCTTTCAATGTCGGTTAATGATTTATGACTAACGTGGGTGTCATTTCACATGCAAAATGTGATATTTGTTTCGCTTTTCAGTTATATATGAACTATGTTGAATATAGGGTAATCCATGTGTTTGTTGAAATAATCGTATAAGTATGGAATTTGGATTTGTGTTTGCCATGATTAATTGTAGTGTTCATGTGATAGTTGTATATGCGACAACTCCTTATGAAAGGATTTGCCCTAATATAGCTTAAAGTGGAGTTGTACCCTGTAGGTTGAAGTGTGTAGTCTAAGTGTTTGTGAAAATGTCTGAATGAATATGGAATTTGAATCTGTGCTTGCCATGATTATTAACTATAAATATATGTTGGTTGTGTATGTAGCAACTCCTTTGTAAAAAGGGCTTGCCAGGATATACGTTATAACTAGTCTAATACATTTATGCTGAAATGTGTAGCCTAAGTGTTTGATAAAATGCCTGAATGAGAAAATGCTCATTTAAATGCAAGTAATGAGGGTGTTGAGATAGGATTCTCAATTCCTTTAACTATAGCTATAGTTTCCTTTACGTAACCTATATCGCTACTACGTCCTTTACGGTTGAAATGCCTATGTACGCTAACATGTACCCTATATGTTTGTTGAAATGCTTATGTGAGATTTGTATTTGATTTCAGTTGTCACATGTTGTTTGGCTTACTATATGCGAATGCTACTATTTGAAATGTGATTGGGACTACACAATAGTCCAGGCAATCGGTAATGGTTTCCGATCGAGTGGTCGAATCGTTTCGCCACACGAGACACGTTCAGTGAATCCGAGTCGTACGATGATCGTTGACAGCGGTACCTTGTCGATTAATTCAGCGTACGCTCGTACCAGTCGAACTTGTCAAGCAACCCGATTGGCCCGATGTATATTCACCATATATAGACGCTACTGCTTGAATCTAAGGTACCAAACTCACCAGTGAAAAACCTGTTTAACCTTGGTACCTCGATCCGCTAAGACTCATGAGCCGGACATGGTGGTATAGGACACCGTGGTCGAGCTATCGGCCTACGCTGGGGCGACGAGCCTCCCCGTAGTGTCTAGTAAGCAATTCAAACTCGTGAGCCGAATACGGTGGTATGGGACACTGTATTCGAGCTGTCGGCCTACACTGATCAGGTGACGAGCCCTTTGTAGTGACCTCAAGTATGAAATAGGCTTACCCCGGTGCAGCCTGGCTGTGGTCCCCAGTCGGGTTGGCAACGAGCCTTCGAAAATAGACTGTCAGTTGGCAGGGCGTTGGTGGTAGCGACCTGAACTTGCCTATCGTATGAAATTTACTAGGACTGACGACCCTAGAATGGATCATTGTTTGGAAAATGATATAAGGGAGGTACCTTAGTTTCTCAATCCTGTTGTATGAAAAGGACTAATAAGAACTTGAAAATCACGTACATACACCTCATTACGTATGCGTTTGGCGTAGCAGATCAAGCACTGAGGAAGGGTTTCATGCCGCGATCGTGAGATGAAGTCGCTGAGGGAGAGTAGGCGAGGGCATGCATCATTATTCATACCATTCTTGCATTAATCAGAGTATTTAGGGATGTTTGATTGTACTGCTTTATCATTACTACTTGACTGAATTGATAACATGTTAACCTTTGCTTTATGGTTCCACTGAGTTGATCACTCACTCCCACGTTACGGGACAGTGTTACACACCAACCAGACTCTGTCTTAGTTGCAGGTGGAGGCAATGCCTACGAGGCGAAGCCGGGCTATGAGGATGACGAGGAGGCATTCTCGTTCATGCAGTTTTCAGGCGGGTTCATGTGAGCCGTGGCCTGATCGACGGGGACTTCTGGAATATTGACTAGATGCCCTTACACTTGTTATTTTGTCTTTTGAATCATACATGTATATTCATTTTTGATCCATTTTGGGAAGTATACATGTACATATTTAACCTGGTAACATGTTCACACTCTAGAGACTTACAACGTTTTATATACTTTATATATTTATCACAGTTCTTCCGCTTGCGTAATTTAACTGTCTCTGGAGTATGATATGTTGTTTTGGTGTAATCCCACCCATGTTTAATGCACTAACACGGACAACATTTAATCATCATTATCTATGTTGCATAAGTGATGCGTTGGAACTCGGGAGTGGAGCTTATGCTCGACCCCCGATTTTCAGGGCGTTACAATGGGAGAGGGTCAGCACGAGGGAGCGCATGTATGTTTGTGTGCAGAGTGCTATTTGTATGGTAAGCATTCAGGGCTGATGCAGAGCATGTTGGAAAATACATATCCCTCGGAAACAAGTTTTTCCAATAGGATATGATCAATACAGCAGAAGAAACTAAGAATTGAAATACTCAAAATTTACAAACTTAAAAATTTCAATTCAAACAATGCACTTGACTGACCTCAAACAATCTTTATAACAGGAAATAGCAGCACGATTATGCCTAGAAATCCGATAAAGTTTCCCCATCGTCAGATTCATATGCAAAGTTCTTACTTTGCTGGGTATTCCCTCCATCTGTAGAATGGAACAATATGAGCACACTTATTCCAGCAATGAAAGTAGAAGAAGAAAAGAAAGAAGAGATGAAACCACTAGAAACAGATGCATACTATTCATATTGGACTGATCCAGGTTATTTCTTCTTCTTTTTAACATACAAAGCATTTTTTTCTAATCTTCAAAGAAAGTGTACAAAGCATTTTCAAGTTGTTTCTTATGTTTGTGAGAAACTTGCTTGAGATGCTATAAATCTCTCTTTCATGAATCTCTAAACATTTTAGCAACAAAGAGCTATATTCAAAGAGAAAAAAAAAGTTCAAATGCTGCAAAGATCCACCAAAGATGTGGATAATAACAAGAGGAAGATAAGCAAGAGATATCCCTTCTTTGCAAACCTACATGCCAGTAGCTTCCCTAGGCAGAATACTACAGGGAGCTTGCAATATTGCCTCTCTATCAACATTGCTTTTCTATCAACATCAGTTACTTGTTAGCAAATTCACTGTGGTTCAGTCCAAGCAGGTCCACTAGCGGCCTAACCAGTTTGACCCACAACATGTATAAATATATGTAATGATATGAACTAGGCAACTCGATGCCTGTAGCATGGTTGGTAGCGTGCTTAATTTGCAAAAAGCTGGTTATGGGTTTGAATCCCACATGGATCAACTTAAATTTTATCCAAAGCAGTTGAAAACAGCCAGTCCAACCAAGCAAAATGCACAGCCTGAATGTGCGGACCAGTTGGACTGGACAGTTTGAATAGTTCCCTGCTCAAAACAGATTTCTAGGTATGCCAGTCCAAACTGGTTCAACCGTGTAGTACTTTTTTTTTAAGAGAGAGAGAGAGATATAGTCCACTTTAGGTTTTAAAACAGTGCTTTTATGCAACTTGAGTTACGGCTTTTTGCTAAGTCTTCTCATAAATTGTAAACAATTCATATGGCCTGTGTGACCCCATATTTTCTTCTCCCTCCTGTATTCCTGTTACACTGTATGCATGTGCCACTAATAAGAGTCGTGTTTTGAAAAGAATCCTCAGAAACTGAATTGTGGAGAAAATACAGCCAAACAAGGTTGAACTAGTTTTTGTATATATATTCATTTTTAGTGTTCAAAACATCACATTAATAAATTAAAAGAAGGTACCCAATCAGATCTACAGCCAAGGGTTAAGAGGGATAGAAGGGTATTAACGAGAAAGGTTAAGGTAAACCTCAGCAAGAGCAGCTCGGTTCTCATTTAGTGCACAATGGCAAAGAGTTATTTTGAATTTCACCTGATAGATTAAACAAGAAACGCGTACGTTATGGATGTATATAAAAGTTTAAAAGAGATAGAAATGTCAAAAGATGACTAACAAAGAGAACTATGGAGAGAAGAAGGATGAAGACTACCTCATTTTCATTAATTGCTGAAATGTTCAAAGAATTTGGAGAGGATGACCTGTTTGATGTGGATAACGAACTTCTAAAGGTTGTTTGCTTCGGGATAATCTTGCAATGCTGCAAGGCTTGCTTGAATGTATTCTGTCAGCAAACAGAAAATATCAATCAATATTAAACAGACAGTAGACAATTCTGACATTGTTAAATTGAAGGACCAGTAAAACACAAACATCAAACCAAACTACTAAAGGGATAACAGGTAAATTTATTATAAACACGATTGTGAATTCTGAGTTTGCTGAATGTTCCCAGAACATCAACTGCTGAGTACAACAGCATCCTACACTAACTATGATGTTTAAATTTCTCCCTAGACTTGAGTTGCTTGGATGCATAAGCAGAAGAAAAGCTCCTTGTGCCAACAACCCAGCAATTTCGGGTGATCAATTCCAATTGCCACCACAAGTCTGGTGAGAAAATTTAGACATCAGAATTCAGTGTAGGATGTCTTCACAATAAACAACTTAATCACTTTTCGCAAAAGTTACCAATGCTCGCCGAAATTCCTTATGCCCAAACAATGCATCACCAAGAAGCACCTGTAACAGATAATAATGCTTATCACAAAATGAAGGATGATGAGAAGGTAATGTGCAAACACAGAAGCACCAGTAACCAAAACATTTTTGGCTAACATTCGATGCATGTCTTATTACGTACAGTGAAATACACTCTTCTTTTATTAAATAGAAACATAATTTCCCTAATCAATGAGAAGAATCAAAAGCACGGGGAAGTACACGTTTGTTGAGTGGGCTATGTCAAAGACTGAGTTCGGGAGCATTCCAGGGTTATTTCCAAGTACGACCGTATTGCATTCTTGTTGAGTGCGCTAAGGGGAAATACACTCTTGTAGGATGTCTGGTTTTGGTGGTTATATCCATTTTACAAGTTTTTGGCATCTTGGCTTTTGGCCTTTCTATCTTTTCCTCTTCCTTTTTGTCATTTGGGGTGATGATGATAGGGTCACTCGATGTCAACAATTTTATATGCTAACTAGATCATTTATTAATAAAATTGGTTCCCCTGTCAAAAACTGTTTTATAAACGGGTATACAAATATAGAATTAAGCTAAGTATGATAAGAAATGGACTGGGTGTCAAAAACCTGCTTGCACTTAAAAGGACAATATAAAAAGTAGGCAATAAGAGATCAAAAATTTGGTAATTTCATATTATTGATGCCACTGATCTACCAACTGAACATCTTATAATGATAAACACCACCATCACTCCTACCCAAGATAATCCAAGAAGACACGATGTTCTTTAAAGGTTACTGTAAAATGCCCACCATAACAAGCATATAAGCCACATCCGAAAGTTATGTTTAGAAAGGAATACATGCTCTTGCATTCAACAAATTTGAAGTTTTGAACATGGAACTCCTCTAGAAAAGGACATCCACCAGTGGTTAATGACTCCTTAAATATTTCCATTGATTTGAAATTTCATAAGCACCTTTGATGGGGACATCACGCGCACGCACGCCGCCCCTACGCACGTACGTACGAAGGAGGGCCCCACCGTCGATCTGGCTCAATGACGACGTCCAAAGAGGGCCTCCTAATTAGAAGACGGAGTTTTGATTCAAAGAGTGGGCCCGATAGTCAAGAAAAGCCCATCATGGGATCTCATGATCGTGGCCAACTAGTCGGATTGATTTCATATTTTAAGTTTTGCTTATTGTTATTATTTAGAATATCATGAACGCTTTAGATTTCTTTGTTTGGTTTTTATTTTAGTTTACTTCATTGCCAAGTAATAGGTTACGCACATGGCGCGAGTTTAGGAGTATAGGGTTTTCCCTATAAATAGGCACCCCTTGTAGTTCTTTTGATTCATTGAATTTTAATAAAAATTTTCGCAAGTTTTTTTCTACTCTCTGAGTTTCTGAGTTGTGGAAAAATTAAGTGGGTGCGAAGCCCTCCCTTTTCGAAGGGCTAACAACTGTGGCGCGAAGCCACATCTATCCCTATCCGCCCCTGCCCTCTTCCATTCATATATCTCACCTTCTTCCATCCATATCTCTTCTCCTACAAGTATTCCATCTACAAATTCATCAATAGTTACAACCATTTTTCTCTCTACAGCAAATTTCCAGAATCTGGCCCTGCAGGAGGGTTGAAACTTCGGCGAAGCACCATGCATAAACCGTGCATCGGATCGAGCTGAGATTTGGGCATTTTGGAGTCCATCCCTGGCCGACCAGGGCCAACGTGGCCTTTTTCTGAATAGTGGGCCCCACACACATGCGGCCGTGATCACACGCATGTGTGTCTAGGCCATTGTTGCTGTCCACGCGCGGGAACTGTCTTCCGGTTCAGGTTTTCTTCTTATTTTAGCCTCTCATACCAGTTTTTCATAAACCCTAACCCTAGATTGCATTATCCTTAATTTATTTGCCCATTTTCTCACCCTAGGGTTCCTTGAATTGAAATTCGTGAATCCCTTGGATTAGGGACTGGTTATTGTGCATGTGTGGATGATTTCTATTTCCCTTTGAGCATCGTTTGGTCCATAATTTTACTGATCCAGTCCTAGCCTGTGTAGGCCTGGACCCGCACTGATTCCCCTAGCTTGAATGTTTGAACTTTCATGTGGGATATGGAATTTTTGAAGTTGTTTCTGAACTAATGTAATCTTAAGCCTGTATTCTTGCACATCATATTTGAATTTCATGTCCTGCATCAACCTTGTTCTCCAGGAATAATGGCATGCCAATGTAGACAACTAAAGAGAAATATATGTCCCAGGATATAAAACTTGCTTGGCAAAGGAATCCTAATTTATATCTCTAAACATTATTAGATCAAAGAACAGCATAAATGAATTTTTAAAATGTCATGACAACTCAATAAATGTGCGACGCATTTTGTGACCATGCATACATATCACAGGCCAACAAGGAAGGCTTTGGCTAATAGCCAACCACAGAATTATGTGCTTTTTGTAAAAAGTAGAAAGAATCATGGGCAACAATGTATAAGAAAAAGAAATAAGTTTGACTAATAGACATTTAAAGTGCAGCCTGCCATCAAAGACTACCTTAAATTAGAAATCAAGGAATAAAATATGTGATTAGCCTTGCAAACAGTTTCCTTCCAGGTACCATTGAAAGAACACCCTTCATGTGATATGTGTGACCAACAATATAGCCAGGCTGCACTGTTCATGTTTATGATGGAGCGTGTTTTGTCTGAAATAAGCCAACCCAATTAGTTGGGATAAGGATTAGATGATGATGATGGTGATGATGATGATGATGATGACGACCATGATATACTGTCCAAAATTGACCCCTAACATAGCTACTTTTCCTATTTGAGAATATTTTCATCGAGTCTTGGAAGCACAAGAAGCTCTAATCGACATTGAATTTTGTTAATATTTCTTTCTTCAGTTGTATCCAGTGTTCGAAATATCGGTATCGCACCATGTATCGCACCCTTGGGATACAGATACGTATCGGTTATCGCACGGGATATATCGTTTGTATCGCATAATTTATCGCACTTTTTGGGAAACATGGGGAAACATTGAGAAAATGGTTGAATTTTTTAATGAAACTTTGGGGATTGTTAAAAAAGCCCTTAATACACACTTTTAAATCATAAGATCTCAAAAAAAAAATGCACATAATAAATTTCCTTTGTATAAGGTCTTAAGCTATGCGTTGTTTAACTGAACTAATGCAACTATATTTAAATTGAATGCATGATATTTATAAATATATTCATTGAAAACACAATCAATTCATTAAAAAGCAAAATAAGAAGTAAAAATTGAAAAATATACATATCAATGATGGGATCTGTGGTTGTGGCCTAGACCCACATAGAGTTGCGTGGTGGCTCGTAATCATCGTCTCCATCTTGATGGGGCTGGGAATAGTACTGCTGCTCCACAAATTGACAATATTGTACCCAGGTCATAGTAGAGTGGTACCAGCTAAGATACTCCCTGACATAACGCTGATACTCATCCTCACCGAACTGAATCAATACGCCCATCCTTGGGTACTGTGTAATCGTCACAGTCTGTAATTGATATGGATCTGGGAAGGGCATATATGAAGCTCCCTGGTATCCATATTGTTGGTCATATCCATACTGCTGCTCATATCCCTGCCCATATGCAGAAGTGAACTCCTGACCATAGTTCAAAAATGATGTGCCGTAACTGCTGGAGTCACTCGCCGCATATCCACTAGGTCCACATCCATGCCCATATTGTGGCACAGAACTCGAGCTACTCTCTTGTGTTTGTGATCCGGATTCATGTTGTGGCCTGTAACTCGAGCTCCCCTCCCTCGTCCGTGATCCAAATCTAGAGCCACCTCGCCTGTCACGAACGCTCGTGTCCCTCATGCATTTTGCCAGCAGCTCCTCTTCAAAATCTGAAAGTTTTTGAGTCTTCTTTTTTTGCAGTAGCTTTTGACGCGTGTATGTCTTATTGTAAACAAGACGGGGTCGTGGTTCTCCTGGACGAGAACCATGGTCAGGGTCCTGCGTGGAATGATCGAAATTCTCCTCTCCAGTGAAAGGGCTAAGAGGCCTCTTATCCTGACTCCCACTCACGCCGCCATCATCCCCGTCGCCATCATCATCATCATCATCATCATCATCATCATCCTTACTGTCATCAGAGTCATCTTCACCCTTATCGCCGCCATCACCATCACCAGACCCATTCCCCGCATCATTGTCTGACTCAGTCTCGGTGTCAGATAATGTCTCCCCGCCACGTGTCCCGCGTGATAGTGACTGACGCGGGCTACCCACCGGACTCCTCGTCAATGGGTCGAATGCCTCATCAGGAGACCTCTGTTGCTCCACATGTTTGTCAACATCAATCCCTTGTGCCTCTGCTTCCGCCGCAACATGTGGCTCTGGTCGCCCATCCGAGGTATCCAAGTCATCTGACCTAACCCACTGGTAAACTGGATCATCATCCTCATCCCCAACATATGCATGCTGTCCAACCCTCGTCAGGTCCAGTGGGTCTTCCTGCGCTTTTCTTCTTCCTTCTGCGCGGAGCAGCCTCTCTCGTAACTTCATATTATAGTGACAATATACTAGCTTTTGAAGCTTTTCATATCCTATTCTATTACGTTTACTTGTGTGGATGAGGGAGAATGTACTCCAATTCCTTTCACAGGGTGACGAGGACACCGTTTGTGCAAGCACACGGACAGCCAGTCGCTGTAAAACCTCGCAGTCAGTTCCATACATGGACCACCATTCGCCTGCATATCATAAATTTCTTTCATTATTTTAGATATTCCAAAATAATATGAAATTTATGTTTATCGCATTAACTCACATGCCATCATGGTGTTCCTTGACATCACCGCAGGGTGGCACCCAAACGTTCCAACCGCGTCGCGGAATCTAACAATCTGTTGATGGCATATAACAGCCAGGATAAGTATGAAATGATTAAGATGAAAATATGGAGAATGTAAGTGCCGAACATATTTACCTCAGTACCAAAGGTGCCTTTCCCCGGACAATCGGGGAATAAGTGATCGTACACCTCATGTACAGCTCTCTTTAATGAATTATCTTCGTAGAGTTTTAATTGTAATGGTATTTGGGATTCAGGAAATACGCTGAAAATCAACATCTACACATCAGTACAACCGTCGCTTATTATTGCATATAGTAAAAAAAATAAAATTGTAAATTAAGTACTTACCAGCCTGATGTAACGGGTGAGAAAGCGTCTTTTCCCAGCGGTCGTCTATTATTGCATGCACCCACTTATAAGCGTTGGGAGCTTTAACCATGATGGCCTCTTTCATCAGCTGTATGGACAGATACAGCGACCCCATCGACGGATTTGTCTCATTGTCCACCATCCTCAACACTATATAAATGGGCTCTAGAATACCCAGCACGTTACGCATGCGATCCCAGAATTCATTTCTCAGCACCAGCTCCTCGATTCTCCAAGTTACTTTCGTCAACCTCTTTTTCCATTCTTCGTAATCATGAGATGCGAAAAGCTCCCGTAACCCCTGTCTGTGTTTGAGGAGGCTGCTTAAGGCGATATAATTTGTGGGGAATCGCGTCGCCCCGGGGCGCACTATATCCCCACCACATCTCTCACGCATCGCGGCTAATAACCAGGTGTGGTTGTATATGAAGTTTGTGATGAGCCGTGCATTAGTAATTACGGTCTTCACCGATGGCCTATCCCCGATTGCCTCCAACATGAGATCGATGCAATGGGCTGCGCAGGGGGTCCAATACATATGATAATTCGCCTGAATATCCTTCCCCGCCTTGACAAATGCACTCCCATTGTCTGTAACAAACTGCACAATGTTTCTCCTCCCAACATCTCGCATGACGTTATGCATTAGTTTGTAGATGTAGTCACCATCTTTAATTTTATTACTCGCATCTATAGACTTTAGGAACACCGCTCGTCCCCTGCAATAGACCATAAAATTTATAATCGACATCTTCGTCGGTCCGGTCCAACCGTCACACATGACAGTACAACCATACGTCTCCCATGACTGCCGATACGAATTAACGTATGCCTTCATTTCTGCATGTTCATCATCCAAGTATTTCCCCATGATCTGTGCGGGTGTGGGCGGCTGCACACCCTCAACCCCACGCTGCACTTCACTTATCATATTTTTGAAGTGCGGGCTTCATCATGGCATTTGCGGGATTTGATCGTATATAAAAATTTTGCTATAAATTTTCCAACTTTTTCCTCACATCCCCTCCACTAAACATTTCCTTTATTTTCTTTTGTGTTCCTCCCGCCTCTTTGTACATCCTCGGATCTGAAGGTAGATCCGCAGACCCGCGTGCTACTACTCCTGCCCATGCCCCATATTCCTCCCCGCCTACTACCCTCCCTTGATCCACCCCTAACATTCTCCCCTGCTCCACTACCCCCGCCATACTCCCCCACTACCCACTACCCCCTCCATACTCCCCCACCACGCTCATGGATAGACCCCTCAAATCTAGGCCTACTCGTGTCCCACCTCCTATCCTGATCTCTCTCCCACTGATCCCGATGGACTCTTGAATTGCGTGTCTATAATCGGGATCATCATCGCCATCGAGATCCACGACATCCTCCTCACCTACATATGATGGTCGCCCCAACTCCTCTCTAATCTCCCCTCGTCCCGAGCATGTCGTTCATTTTTTGTCTTTCACATTTTTTTCAATATGGCCATCATCTCTTCTCGCACATCCTGTGGGCACTTAGGGCAATCCACAACATTGCGATACCCTCCCGCTAAATGCTCCTTCAAGCGGGTTACCCCCCCACTCCTTGATACATGGCCACATAAATTACATATACTCCCGAATCGATTATCAGGAGTGGGCCGGCCATATTGCCACCCTTTATCTGGTTGTCTCCCTCCTCTGCCTCCTGACATTTTATCTGTAAAAGAATATTATATTGTGTATGTCCATCATGACATTTCATGAAAGCTTGTTCACCAAGTTTCCATATTATACAATGGGAATGTGTATAATAGAAAATTGCATGCTGGCATGCATGAGCATGAACAAGAATAATATTATATTTTTCAACTGAAAACTACTTCAAGAATCCATGTGCGGCCCACCTTAAGATTATTTTTTATATCCAGGCCAATCATCTGTCTTACTACCTGCTATTTTTCAAGTTATGGTCCATCTATGGTGGGCCTATGATTTGGATGGTGAGGATTGAATTAAATGCAGGCCAGGTGCAATAATAGTGTGCATGTATGTGGATCGTCCTACTCAGTCACTCAATATACATTTGGCCCAATAGATGATGGTACATGGTGTTACAAACCATTCATGTGGTGGGCTCCAGCTTGGATGGGAAATAGCCTGAAAAATCTCTCCCATTGATCATCCTGGCCATCTGATTTGATTGCCGTTAAATGTGGACCCTTGGATGCACTGTTTATGGGCTGAATAATAAATCTGCACCACTGTCTTTGGATCTTTTGATCCACATATGCTGATCTTGCACGTGTTCCATATTGACACGAGTGGTGGCATGAGGATGGGCAGGGCTCCCACCCGCGTGTGGAATTAGGAAACTTGAGGGAAAGATAGATGGGTCGTAGTGGCTGACTTGGTGGGTCAAGGACTCAATCAATGGTCAGTATTGGAACCTTCAAAATTTCCTTGGGTTTGCCTTTTGACTCAACCTAAAGAGGGGCATGAGGTTCATGACGTCCATAAGGTGGGCCCCACTTGAAGTCATGCCGGTCCAACCATCCGGTTTGCATAAGAAAAATTGGCCCTTTTTTTCATTACCGTCTTGATTTTTTATTTCAGTACTTACGAAAGATGGATAAATTGATGGACGGTTCGGATCTAATGCTGGTTTGCAACATGGGCATGTAGTAGAACATACATGGACTGCCTTATACACGCACGTGGCTTAGCAACGATCAGTCATACATGATGACACACATATACGATCCTCGACCTGAGGACATGAATTGCCTCCTGGGTTCCTTGTAAATAGAACTGGGACCATGGTTAAGTGATCGCGTCAGCCCATCCGATGGGCCCCACACACCATGTCACATGCCAAAAAAACATTCATATGGGAAGGCACTACCATCCAACCTTTTAGTCCTTTTGATCATAAATTTGGAGTGGACCCCACCACGTAAAAACAAATGGGAAGAGTAACTCCTACTGTTGAAACCTTCCTAAGGTCCACTATGATGATTATTTGAGATCCAACCTGTTCACAGGTTAATAAATACATGAAAGAAGGGAAAACACAAATTTTAATGGTGGGCGTCACTCTCTCCACATTTTTTTTGTGGTGGGGTCCATTTGAGTTTTAGATCTGACTCATTCTTTAGATCCTGCCCTAAATTGATATCTCCAAATGAATGGACGGTGCGGATATAACATATATTTAATGGCGGGTCCCACAGAAATTGGGGTGGTTGAGTAGCTAATTCTCGTCCCACGCTGAAACGGATTGGCTACTCCCCTGACACCAGCCGTGGCCCCACTATGATGTATGTGTTTCATCCATGCCGTCCACCTATTTAAACAGGTGATTTTACCATATAATTAAAAAAAAATGAGTTGTATCCCAATCTTAAGTGGACCACATTACAGGAAACAGTGTTGAATTAGCGTCGACCATTAAAATTCATTTTTGTGCCATAGAAGTTTTGGATCAAGCTGATTTTTGTTTTTTCCCTTCATCTGGGGTTGTATGACCTAATCAACCTAGTGGATGTGACCTAATCAACCTAGTGGATGTAAAATAAACAGTACAGTGGGCCTTAAAGAGGGTTTTAATGATGGATGTCCTATCACTATTATTTTCATGTGGTGTGGTCCAGCTGAGATTTATATGCCTCTCATTTTTGGGTTCAAGCTATAAAATGATATGTAAAAATGGATGAACGGAGAGGATGAAACATATACATTATGGTGGGGCCCACAGAGCACCGACTACCAGCGACGGGGTTGGTGTCAGGGATGGCACCGACCCATGCAAGCCAGCTATACGCTGGTAGTACGTGTCGTGCGAAGACGAGCGCGTACGCGCCTCGAGCTCCGATTGTACGAACGGCTCAAATGAGATCAAAGTTATATGGGCCCCACCATAACGTTAATTTTCCATCTAATCTATTAATCATGGTAAAAATATACCAATGAAGTGGAAAAACAAAATTCATTTTGTTACCGTTGCAAAATGGACCACACCACATGAAACGGTGTGAATTGAATGTTACCGTTGAAAAATTCTTGGGGCCCATAAAAGTCTTGGATCAACATTATATTTGTTTTTTCCTTCATCCATGTTTAACGTGGTCTAATGAACCGTTTGGATGAGAAATAAACCTGATATATGGGCCTAGTAATGTTTCAACGGTGGAAATAATTATTTCCACTGTTTCTTGTGGTATGGTCCACTTGAGCTCTGGATACGCTTCATATTTTTTATGAAGCCTTAAACTGATCTGGAAAAACGGATGGACGGTATGGATAAACCACAAACATTTACGGTGGGCCAATGAGTTTACTCAAAGAAGATAAGAGCGTACGAGTAACTCGACTCCCATCCGATTTCTCCTCCACAGTCAAAAGGCTCAAACCCTCGTCCGCATCCCTCTCCCTCTCTTTCGAAATGAAATAGGCCACGACAGTTATGGCAGCAAGATTTCTCGCCGGATTTCTCGCCGGAATCTCAAGATTTCCTATTTTGAAGAAAAAAAATAGAAGAAAATCGGCAAAAGGAGGGAAATCGAACTTACCTTCGTCAATCGATGGAATGGCCCACCTCCAAATCTCCAATCGCTATGGCCACAGGTGCTATACGATTTTTCTTCTTGTTTCTTCTCTTTCTTTCTCTTTTTTTTTTTTTTTGATTTTCTGATAAACATGCAGCCCCCTTTTATCGTCGCTGCGGGTTGTTGGCTACAGGGGACTCGTGAGTCCTCTGCAATGACCCCGTGACTCTGTCAAGCTGAGGATATCGTGAAGATATCGATGGTATCGCACGAAATGTGCGATATATTTCGTAATATCGGCCGATATATCGTGCGATAACTGAAATTGCGGAATTTTTTTGGCTTCCGGTCGAAATATTGGCGGTTTCATATCGCTGGGCTGCGATACCGATATTATCGGCCGATATTATCGATATTGCGAACACTGGTTGTATCTTCACATTTTCCATCCATAAATAATATCCTTTTGTATCATCTTAGACTCTAGACCTCATAGAGAGAATAATCTGCTATTCATCCTGACCACATCACGTATCTCGAGGGGATGCAGGTTGTGTTAGAAAAGTAGTGTACTTTTCCTTTTTCTTTTTTTCCTTTTTTTTTGGAACAGCAGAAAGTAGTGTACTGTTACTGTGCTATTTATTTTACTTGTTACAATGACAAGCCAGTCAAGGGGACATTTGTCACTTATGTTTATCAGTGTTTTAAGTATGGAATACCGTGTAGCATAGCCTCATTCCTCTAAAGTGTGAAGCTTAAGCTATATGCTACTTGTTGGTTTTTAATTAAGGTTGTGCTTGGTTGCACCAAATATCATGACATTTCATGATATTTGCACCAAATTAGTCTGATTAACAATGAAATTTAGTGACATTTGGTGCAACCAAACAGTGTAAAATAATATTAAAAAATAAGCAAAGATTAAGTATAAAGGTAATGAAAGAGCAACCTGACTGATTTAATATTATTATTTATATTATTTTACTGAAGTCATTGAAAAGATTAAGTAATTTTTACTAAAAATGAAAAATATAACAACTCACTAAAAACATTAATTGATTTTAATGTTTTACTGAAAAACAATTGGTAGTATAAGCTACATAGCGCGTACCATAGGCTACCTAGCATGTAGTGTATGCGAAATTAGCATTGAGCATAGGTTGCATGTGACTTGAGCCATTTTCGTAAGCTACGTGGAATTAAGGCTAAGCTACGTACATAGCATAAGCTACACACTACATAGCAAAGCTATTTAAAACACCGGCATTTAAGGTAATGTCAAAAACTCTATAATTCAGAATTCGTGTGAGCATCTGTATGTCAATATATGGAAGAAGAAGAAAAAAAAAAAAATTAAAAAAAAAAAAACAGATTTTGCTATATCTTGGGAACAGGTATTGAGACATTATACCACTGACAATTCAAGAAAGAAGCTGCTCCAAAGATAAGAAACTAAATTAAGGCAAGATTGCAAATGGCCAAATTCAAATGTTCTTGATAGAGACAAACACCAAGTACCAACGAAACGAACTGCTTGTAATCTTGTATAAATCAATTTCAAATGAGAATGTAAAACCTACTTGTAGAAAAGGAAAAAGGAAAAAAAAAAAAAGAAATATGAGTTCGATGCAAAGATGAGAATTAAGACATATGCATTGATTCTTCAAATATTTCAGAAGTCTTACCAAATTTTCAGCCTTAACATATGGACTGGTTTCGACATTTGTACCAGCTGAAGAAACAAGAAAGCAACCCTGTCAAAGGCCAACAAAAATCGTCAAACTTGAAATCAAGCAGAAGACGATTCCCACAAAGATCAATAAATAATTAAATGTATTTCCTGATCTGCAATATGGCTTAGTTTAATTTGAAACTAAAATTCATATACGGATACAAAAATTAAACTGAAAATTCTTCCTATGACTATTGGTTTCCAAAGGATATTGCAAAAGGAACAGTGAACTCCGAGTGCAATAGCATAGTTTACTGTTTGGAAACAACTAAAGTTAAAGAGGGCTCTTTCCTTTATCATGGAATATGACAAAGCCTGCAAATTCAAGTCAAAGAAAAAGAATCAATGGTGCAAACTTAGATATCCTAATACAAAAATATTATAGATTTGATTACATGGACTTTGTCTAGCCGTCTAGGTCAAGGGCATATCCATGAAGATTTATCTCTCATAAAGCTACCATTTTCCATGCCACCAAATGCAAATAGCACCATTTTGGCTTTGAACCCCACTAAACACTATTTAGTGTCAGATGCTGCCTCATATCCTGAAGGACTTTTCATGCTTCTAACTAAACAAACCATGGGAAAGAGATTTGAGAGGAATCGAGTCACTTGAATCTTTACTTGAAAAGGTGATAATAGCCTGAAGAAGTTGCAATACTGTCCAAATAAGCCAAACCATCAGCCAGTTAAATAAAATATGTTGCATCATGCCCTTGGCATCCATGTCAAATTAAATGAAGTTTCATCAGTGTGGGTCTAGTTCCATTCAAGATGGGATGGCTAAAGATCACTTTCAAACTGAAGAATTCTTCCCAGTAGCATTACATAAGCCTGTTAGCAATATCAAATGGGATTGAAATGGTAGTCCAGCCAGTACCTCAAAGACAATAGAAAAAATTTGCAAATTGTGGGCCCATTATTCAAGATTGGCTATGATGCAGGACATGAATTTAAATATGATATGCAAGATTTCAGGCTTAGATCACGTTAGTTCAGAAACAATTACACAAATTCCATATCCCACATGAAAGTCCAAACATTCAATTAAGGGGAATCTATGCGGGTCCAAGCCTACACATGCTAGGGTTGGATCAATAAAAATTATGAACCAAACGATATTCAAAGATAAGAAATAATCATCCACACATGCATAGAAATCAATCCCTAATCCAAGGGATTCACCAATTTCAAATCAAGGAACCCTAGGGTAAGAAAAAGGGCATATAACTTAGGGAAAACGTAATTTAGGGCTAGGTTTCATGAAAAAATGGCTATGAGAGGATAAAAGAGGATAAAAACCTGAGCCAAAAGATAATCCCGCACGTGGACAACAACAATGGCCCAGACGGACGTGCGTGTGATCCCGGCCGCACGTGTGTGGGGTCCACTATTTAGAAAAAGGCCACCTTGGCCCTGGTCGGCCAGGGATGGACTCCAAAACCCCCAAATCTCAGCTCGATCCAATGTACGGTTTGTGTGTGGTACTCCGCCGAAGTTTCAGCCCTCCTGTAGGGCCAGATTCTGAAATTCTGATGTGGAGAGGAGAATTGCTGCAATAGATGATTGATTCAAAGTGTAGATGATGGGGTGAGGTAAGAAGAATGGATGATAGAAGATAGGTAGTAGAGATGGCGATGGATGAAGGCGAATCGAGATAGATGTGGCTTCGCACCACGGTAGTTAACCCTTCGATGAAGGGAGGGCTTCGCACCCAATTAGGCTTCACAACTCAGAGAGTAGGAAAACGCAGAATTTTTATTAATCTTCAATCTCAAAAAAGCTACAAGGGGTGCCTATTTATAAGAAAACCCTATACCCCAAAAACTCGCACCATGTGCGCAACCTATTACTTGGCGATGAAGTAAACTAAAATAAAAATCAAACACAGAAATCTAAAGCGTTCACAATGTTCTAAATAATAACAATAAGTAAAACCTAAAAAATGAAATCAATCCGACGAGTGGGCCACGATCATGAGATCTCATGATGGGCTTTTCTTGACTATAGGGCCCACTTTTCTGAACCAAAACTTGTCTTCTAACTAGGAGGCCCTCCCTGGACGTCGTCATCGAGCCAGATCGATGATGGGATCCTCCTTCTGCGTACGTACGTGCGTAGGGGTAGTGGTGTGCATGCGCGTGTGCGCGAGATGTCCCCATCAATTCTCCTCGGCTGCGAAGATTTCGCCACTGGCGAAATAAAACTCCTGAACCGCTCCAGGACGTCAAATTCAAATCTCTGAAGATCCTCCGCAGTTAGCCTCGTGTTGTCTGAAGCTGGGCGTGACTTCCACTTGACCAAGTACTTCTGAAACCTACCGTCCGACGTTGAAACTATCTGATGGTCCAGGATATCCTCTATTTCCTCTCTGGGTGTGTGAAGGCTAGGTATGGGAGGGAGAGGCTGAGAAGAAATGTCAAGAATAATAGGTATGGGAGGTAGAGGCTGGGAAAATGGGTCGGGACGGGTAGGTATGGGATGTAGAGGCTGGGGAAATGGGTCGGGATGGGTAGGTACGGGATGTAGAGGTTGGAGAAATGAGCCTAGGAAGGGTAGGTATGAGAGGTAGAGGCGGGAAGAAAAGTTAGGAAGAGTGGGTATGGGAGGTAAAGGATGGAAAAATAGGTCAGGAAGGGGCCATGGTTCAAGGGATAGATATGGGGAATCATGATGGGTGGGCGAAGGGCAGGACAAAGTATCAATGGTCTCCTGAAAAGTAACTAGATCCTCCACATCGAATGTGAAACTAATTCTCATGGAAGGTGGAAGATCTATCTCATACGCATTGAGACCGTTTCGTTTTATAATTTTGAAGGGTCCAGCGCTACGCGCGTGTAACTTACGAACGGCCCTCGAGGGTACCGCTCGGGTCGATGCGGACCATCACGGAGTCCCCAATATTGAATCCTTTGAAACGTTTATGTTGATCTGCAGAAAATGTGTAATATTCATTACTAGTCATGATCTTCTGCCTGATTTCTTGATGCCATGAATGAATGTGATGCGCGAAAAACTCTGCAGACTTTGATAGCCTATGGGACTGACATAGGGACAAGATCAATAGGTTTCCTAGGTTTATAACCAGTAACGACTTCACGAGGACTTAGACATGTGGACCTATCGACAGAACTATTCAACGTAAACTCGGCTGTAGGTATTACGGTGTCCCATGTTCTGATATGCTCTATATCCCTCCTGGGGGGAGACTCATCTGGTAGATCATCAGGAAAGACATCACGAAACTCATCTACTACCAGAATGGCCTCAATGGGTAACTCTATAGAAGCCTCTGGAGCACTCTCTCTAGCCTCTGGGGCACTCTCTCTAGCCACAAGGCCGTACGTGTTGTGCCACTCAAAATAGTGGTTTTGATGCCCCTCTTGGGGTGGGTGCACGGTTGCATACCCGTGACTGATTCCTTGACTACCTCCATTCATTGGTCTATCCTCCTGGCCACCTGCCTGAGATTGGACATTTTCTTTAATGGTGGGGTTTGTCCTGAGGGAGGCCTCTACTTGGTTAAAGCGTTGATCTATGCTTTGTTCCATGCGCTTACCCCAAGACTCGATCTGCTGGGACAGCTTGTTTAATGACTCTAGCAGTTGTTCCATGTCTAGTGTAGGATGTCAACCAAAATTCAGCAATATAGTTGTCAAAATATAAGGTTTTTTTTTTTTTGTTTAAAAAAAAAAAAGAAACAACCTAGTTTCTAAAAACGAAAAAGGAAAGTTTTTTTTAAAACAAGTTAGGAAAGTTTTTTTTTTTAAAAAAAAAAAAAAAAAAACAACCTAGTTTCTAAAAACGAAAAAGGAAAGTTTCTAAGAAAAACAAATTAGGAAAGTTTCTATAAAAAAAAATAAAAAAATAAAAACAAATTAGGAAAGTTTTTAAAGAAAAGCAACCTAGTTTCTAAAAACGAAAAAGGAAAGTTTCTAAAAATAAAAAGTAAGTTAATTTCTAAAAAAGAAAAAGGAAAGTAAACTAGTTTCTAAAAAAGAAAAAGGAAAGGAAATTAGTTTCTAAAACAGATTAAGAAAGTTTCTAAAAAATTAGTTTCTAAAAAACAGAAAATGAAAGTTTCTAAACCTAAAAATAGAAAGCTAAGTTAATTTCTAAAATAATTCAAATAAGGGGATAACAAAAAATTTCAGCAGCTTATGTCAGGGTTTATGGAATTCTAAACAACCATATATGATGAGAATTGATGCGTAATGGACATAAACAACCAAACCCTAAACATGTAATGAATTCCCCTACAAGAACCCTAGGCTTTGATACCAAATTTGATGCAGGACATGAATTTAAATATGATATGCAAGATTTCAGGCTTAGATCACGTTAGTTTAGAAACAATTACACAAATTCCATATCCCACATGAAAGTCCAAACATTCAATTAAGGGGAATCTATGCGGGTCCAGGCCTACACATGCTAGGATTGGATCAATAAAAATTATGAACCAAACGATACTCAAAGATAAGAAATAATCATCCACACATGCATAGTAATCAATCCCTAATCCAAGGGATTCACCAATTTCAAATCAAGGAACCCTAGGGTAAGAAAAAGGGCATATAACTTAGGGAAAACGTAATTTAGGGCTAGGTTTCATGAAAAAATGGCTATGGGAGGATAAAAGATGATAAAAACCTGAGCCAAAAGACGATCCCGCACGTGGACAACAACAATGGCCCAGACGGACGTGCGTGTGATCCCGGCCGCACGTGTGTAGGGTCCACTATTTAGAAAAAGGCCACCTTGGCCCTGGTCGGCCAGGGATGGACTCCAAAACCCCCAAATCTTAGCTCTATCCGATGTACGGTTTGTGTGTGGTACTCCGCATCAAGTTTCAGCCCTCTCCCAGGGCCGTATTCTGAATTCGATGTGGAGAGGAGAATTGCTGCAATAGATGATTGATTCAAAGTGTAGATGATGGGGTGAGGTGAGAAGAATGGATGATAGAAGATAGGTAGTAGAGATGGCGATGGATGAAGGCGAATCGGGATAGATGTGGCTTCGCACCACGGTAGTTAACCCTTCGATGAAGGGAGGGCTTCGCACCCAATTAGGCTTCACAACTCAGAGAGTAGGAAAACGCAGAATTTTTATTAATCTTCAATCTCAAAAAAAGCTACAAGGGGTGCCTATTTATAAGAAAACCCTATACCCCAAAAACTCGCACCATGTGCGCAACCTATTACTTGGCGATGAAGTAAACTAAAATAAAAACCACACACAGAAATCTAAAGCGTTCACAATGTTCTAAATAATAACAATAAGTAAAACATAAAAAATGAAATCAATCCGACGAGTGTGCCACGATCATGAGATCTCATGATGGGCTTTTCTTGACTATAGGGCCCACTTTTCTGAACCAAAACTTGTCTTCTAACTAGGAGGCCCTCCCTGGACGTCGTCATCGAGCCAGATCGATGATGGGATCCTCCTTCTGCGTACGTACGTGCGTAGGGGTAGTGGTGTGCATGCGCGTGTGCGCGAGATGTCCCCATCAGGCTACCAAGAGATATGGCCTAAAGAGCATGTGAGTGGTTCTTGATGCAGGGGCATTTTCACATCGGGATCGAGTGGGGTAACCTATGAGATGCAGAGGCACACTCGGGGTGGCCGGCCTAGCAGGTGGCTCGTGTGAGGCGGGTGGCTCATGTGAGGCGGAACGGACCCACGTGATGTGGGGCCCATGAGGGGGGATTCGGCAGAGGACCAAACCCATGGGATGTGGGGCCTAGGCTATGAGATAAAGGAATTGATTCACCACGCTCTATCAGTTCGAGCTTTTAGAGCAAGTTGTTAGTTGTCCTGCATCAAAGTGGTATCAGAGTGGAAGGACTTGTGTTCAAAACTCATCACCGGGGGGTGATTAATGCACCCATGGGATGTAGGGCATGGGCTATGAGATAAGGGGATTGATTCACCATGCTCTATCAATTCGAGCTTTTAGAACAAGTGGTTAGTTGTCCTACATTAGTTCTACTCCTAACCTGACGGACAACGAGGAGGGGCATCAATGGGATATAAAAATCAAAGTTTTCATGTCTCGGGCCATGGAACACTCATCATCATCTTCTTCTTCATTCAAGCCTTATCTAGTCATCCCAACAAATAGGGATCAACTACACAAATCCTACTCCGCCATTCCACTCTATGGCGGACCATATCCTCAATTAATCATAAGTCCTCAAGTCTTTTCTTACTACTTCTACCCACATCCTTTTGGGCCTTCCCCTTGCACCTGTAAAGCCTTCAACTTAAACCAACTCACTCCTAATTGAGGTAATTCTTAGTCTCCATTGCACAAGGCCAAACCATTTAAGCATGCTTTCACTCATCTTATTACCTATTGCCTATTGATGCTACTCCCAAGTTCCCTCAAATACATTCATTTCTAATTATATCCTTCCTTGTCTCACTCACCTATCTCAACATCATCATTTCAGCTTCACTCATCCCATAAGCATGCCATTCCTTCTCTACCCAACATTCATCCCATAAAGCATGGCTGATCCTATCGCTATCCTATAAAATTTCCCCTTTGGTTTGAGCGGTACACGATGATTACGTCAAAGTCAAGAGGCAAATCTTCACTTATTTCACCTAGCTTGAATTTTATGAGCAACATCCTCCTCAATGTCTCCGCTTTCACAAATTATTGACCAAAGATATCGAAAATGGTCATTTTCAAGTAATTCTTGGTCAACAATCTTAACTAGTTCCTCATTTCCACTCTTTTTGTTGCTAAAGTTGCATTCCATATACTTTGTTTAGTCCAACTAATTTTTAAACATTTATATTGCAAGGTATCCCTCCATAGTTCTAGCTTTGTGTTTATGCCCTCCCTCATCATGTCAATCAAAACTATGTCATTTGCAAACAACATAGACCATGGGACCTATTCTTTTAAATGCCTCGTTAGCTCATCCAAAACTCGTTCATAACCAATGCAAAAAGATAAAGGCTCAATGCCGATCACGGTGTAAGACTACAATATTTGGGAACTCACTTTTCTCTCCACTAATTGTTCTCACATTGTTACTGCTCCATCATACATCCATAATCATATCAATATATCCTCTTGTGACTCTTTTCTTGCCCAACACCCACCAGATCAACTCTCTAGGGACCTTATCGTATGCTTTCTCTAAGTCTATACTCAATAGAGACCATGTGGATATCCTTCCTCCTCTCCCTATATTTCTCCATTAACTCTCTAAGTAGGAAAATAGCCTCAATAGCTGACCTTCCTACAGTAAATCCAACCGATTTCTGATACATTCGTCTCATGCCTTTAACCTTTGCTCGATCACTCTCTCCTAAAGCTTCATACTATTTGACTCATAACTTTAATCCCACATATAGTCAGTGAAGTTTTGTATATCTGATTTATTCTTATAAATAGACACCATGGTACTTTTCCTCCAATCTTCTGCCATGGTCTCCTACATCATTTGAATTTATAATTTCTTGTCTTGATGCTCTCATAGTGGTCGTCATTTAACAGGTTTTAGAAATATCTTCTCAACCTCTCATTGATCTCATCATCCTAAACCAATACCTTGGGCCATCATTCTTAATGCATTTAATGCGATCTAAGTCCCTACCCTTCCTCTTGGTCATTTTTGCAAGTTTGAAGCCATTTTTCTCACCTGCTTTTGTCCCCAATCTATTGTAAATATCATCATATGCCTTATGTTTAGTCCCACTTACTACTTTCATAGCATTCTTGTTTCTATATTGTTTTAAATTGCCTAGTTTTTAGTCCCTTGTCAGGCACTCAGGCTTTGATCCTTTTCCGCTAATAGTCTTTTCTATATTATCATCCCAACCACCAAGTTTCCTTATGAGTGACTTTTCCTTCTAGATACTCCTAAAACTTCCTTCACCACTTTCCTAATGCACCCAGCCATCTAATTCCATATAACATTGACTATTTCCCTGACAATCCACTTACCTTCTTCCATCAATATATCACTAAATATCATTGTTTTCTCTTCTTTTAAATTCCACCACCTCAGTTTTGGACACCTATTAACTTTATTTACTACATTTCTTCCATCTTTTAATTTAAACATCCATAATGATTAACTTATGTTGCATGGTCAAACTCTCCTAGTATAACCTTGCATTCTTGTAATTATCAAAAATATTCAAAGAAAGAGAAGCAGAAGAAGAAGAAGAATTTTATTCAAGTGGGAATTATCCAAAGACATTTCAACACTTCTAGAAGAGACACAGGGTCAAGATTCCAAAACAAGGTACTTCTATAATTGAATATTTCAATAGGACCACCAAAACTAGGCGAAATGTTGTACTATAGCCCTTGTTTAGTCACTCGGGTGCAAGAAATTCTCTCTCGTATATAGACGCGGCAATTATTGGCATGGAAAGCTCCCAGCCCCAAATTTTGACAACCACATAATAACAAAAATCAGGAACAAGAAGCTTGGCGAAAAATAAGAGAGCACAATGGATTGAAGAATCGGCGACTCAGACCAACTTGTTCAGTCCTGACTCCTGAGTCAGTCACGAACTGGCCAAGTTGGAGGGTGACCTGCGTCAGTCAGGCCGAGTTGGGCAAATTTTCAATGCTGAGACATGGTTGCAAACCGAATTGGACACGACCAAGTCCGAGTCGACTCGGACGAGTCATCAATCCATGGCGAGCATCCCCATATAGTAGTGTCAAAGACAGGTTCTGCAGCTGCAACCCCATGAGGACAGGAGTTACTGTCCTCCCACATCATAACCACAGCGTGTAACAAATATAGAGGTACTCTCAGCCATTCATTATGCGACAGACCATAGACCAAACATCACACTGATCAAACGATCCCAATAGTCTCAAATTTTCACTGAAAAGGCAAAAATGTAGCAAACGTTACATTATCTACGCGAAAGCTTTTTTATCAGAAGGTTAGGATCATCCTATCAAAGCAATTTTTTTTCAGAGACCGATCCCTGGGGGAGTCCAGGCGATAAACGGCGCAGATCATCAGACACATCTGCAGCGTGTCCGGATAATGGTAGGGTTCGCTAACAAAGAGAATGCATTTTAATGCAAGAGGGGAGTACTGTTCCATTCTCGCATACACGGAAACCAAATGACAATGAAAGGGCATTGTATTGATCTTGAGATTTATGCATGGAACGAAGTGAAAGAAGAGATGATATACCGGAAGTTTGGTGTAAATTAGATAGTGAGGTTGCTTACCAGCATCTGGGCAGAGTCGAAGAGGCCATGATCGAGAAGGGACGTGATCTGATCCTTTGGAACGTCCATTTGGCTGGGCCCTTTCGAGCTCTCTCTGTAAGAGAGTGCGGATTTTTTTGGCGGTCTGTGTAGAAGAGGGCAGCGTTGGAAAGGAAGTTTATAGTCCGCTATGGGAATGGTAAGGCAATTCGCGCGAGGAGAGGTGGGGAAAAGTGAATCGCACCGCACGTACAGCATATCGCACGTGTGAGAGATCTGAACCAAACGTTGAAATGTCCTGGACTCTATATTAGGCAAGATCACTCATCGTATGCATCATAAATGGTATGGGTAAAATGGACGGTTAGAATGAAAGTAACCAACGGTCTCTATTAACCTCAGAGGAGTGCCTCCTCCGATCAATGCGCATCCTTGATTTTTTCGATGGTGCGTGGAGGGTTACATGTTACAAGGGTAAGGATCTCTTACACGTGTGACAATAGGGCATGTGTTTCCCTATTTACCCCTTAAAACAGTTCAGGCGCGAAGGGCTTTAGCATCTGTTTCTGCCTGTATGATTTTGATTGAGTAATGTCGAAGCGATACGCACGCGTACGGATTGAAGAGGTGAATCGCTTTAGATGGGAAACGTAGTACACGTGTGTGGTATCCGTTACCTATTTCAAGTGGGGCCTGTGCTACATGCCTTGTTCCTGGGTCCCGGATGGTCCGCTCATCGGGTGGGCCACGTGAATGTTGAAAATGGTAGGCGGTGATTTTCTTTCTTTCTTTCTAGATAGTCTACCCTATGAGTGGATTGGCCCCATTAATGGGGCTTTACGGTTGGCCTCTCTTGATGATCAGATCAGAATTCTCACTCGTGTGCCAATGCTGAAGTTAGTACCGCAACGATTCCCTTCGGTCTCTCGTCGCGCGAATCTCTTTATAATTCCTTTGGTTGAGTTTGAAATTTAGATGGGCACGTGTTGCGTCACGTGACAGTGGTAGGGGAATTGTGCGAGTGTGCCTCGAGCTGTCGAGGGAACGAGATGGACGTGTGGGCCGGGGCGGCTACTTGACCCGCTAACAATTGTGATTGCCTGTTTGATTTTTCCACTCAATTGTAATTATCATGTAAATAGGTAATAATTATTTATTTAGGTAAGTCCCGCATCATTTTCCGTGCAGATGTGACAACTTATTTTTTTACCACTTAAATAGAAAATTTTATGAAATCAATGTGGGGCCCATCACCACTCATTTGTTATCTCAGCTGAGTTAAGAGCATGAGCAAAAAAATTGAGGCAAATCCAAAACTCCAGTGAACCACACTAGAGGAAATAGCGGGAATCGAATGCCTACCATTAGGGCCCTTAAAAGTTTTGGATCAGGCTATATCTATGTTTTCCCCTTGTCCATGTTTGTGTGACCCTATGAACGTGTTAGACGATTAAAAAAACCTCAATATGGGCTCGATGAAAGTAAATACTTTCAACGATGAATGAATTAAGGCCACTGTTTCCTTTCATGTGGGCTATTCGAGTATTGGATCTGCCTCATTTTTCGGCTCATGCCCTAAAGTGTTCAAATAAAGTAGATCGACAGTGTAGATATATCATATATATTATGGTGGGGTCCACAAATTTAAGTTAACACTTTTGTATCGATTTTTAGGGTGGAATTACTCTCACATTTTCAAACAAGGGAAAAAGTAATAATTACTTATTTACCATGATTTACATGTATTATGAAAAATCAAACAGACCTGTGTAAGCATCCAGTATGAACTAGGCGGAAGCGGATTGCGTACTAAGTAACTTAGTATGTTAATAGCCTGTTTGATTTTCGAATTACAGAGGTAATTTCAGGTAAATGGGTAATAATTATTTACCTTTGAGTTTCCGGTTGATTTTCCAAGGTGATTTGACCACCGCCTTTCGTTTATAGCACTCCTCACGTCACCCCATTAAAAAAAAAAGTTAAATTGTGGGGCCCACCTTGATGTTTTTGTATTATCCACACCGTCCATCCCTTTAGCCAACTCATTTTAGGGCATGAGCCAAAAAAAAAAATGTAGATCCAAAGATCAAGTGGACCACACTACTGGAAACAATGGGAATTGAACTCCTACCATTTTGAAAGCTTCTTGAAGACCCTGAAAGTTTTGGATCAAACTGATATTTTGGTTTCCACTTTATCCATGACTGTGTGACCTTATTAATGGGTTGGATGGCAAATAAACATCACTGTGGGCCCTAGGGAGAAAACAACTTTCAACCATTGACGTTTTAATGATCCCTGTTTCCTCAAGTGTGGTCCAATCGAGCTTTTTATTTTCCTCAGTTTTGGGCTCATGCCTTAAAATGTATTTTTTAAAAGGATAGATGGTGTGGATAACTCATATATATCTTGGTGGGCCCCACATATTTAAATCAGTAATAAAAACATTTGTATGGACCGATTTTCGAAACGTAATTCCTATCAACTTTCAAAAAGGTGTAGTAAGCAACAATCAGGTAATTCTGTGTATTTACCAGGGAAATCAAAAATCAAACACCCCTTAAGTGTACTGAGTAAATTTTGTGGGGTCCGCTATGATTTATGTATTTTATCCATCCCGTCCATCCATTTTAAAAGATAATTTTAGATCTTGAACCTAAAAATGAAGTATATCAAAACCTTAAGTGGACCACACCATAGGAAACCGTGTGAATTGAACATTTACCGTTGAAAATTTCTTGGGGGCGACAGAAGTTTTGGATCAAGATTGTATTTGTATTTTCCCTTCGTCCATGTCTGTGTGATCTTATGAACCAATTGGATGATAAATAAATATCACTGTGGGCCCTAGAAAGGTTTCAACAGTGGAAGTCATTATTCCAACTGTTTCCAATAGTATAGTTCACTTGATCTTTGGGTATGCTTAAATTTTGGTCTCAACCTCTAAATAAGATGGAAAAATGTATGGACTACGTGGATAGACCAGATACATTCACGGTGGGGCCAACAGAGTTTACTCAGTATGATAAGAGCATAATGAGTAATTCAGTACGCGATGCGATCCGATTTCGAACTAGGCATGCATATATGTCAATCTGACCATCCAAAATCATGGGTCCCACTTGGATGGATCGTGGATCATGGACATAAAACAAATGACCAAACCATCTGGCCGTTTTAATTTGGCCACCGTTCATTTTTTACCGTGGATTTCATGGGAATCATTGGATGAACTCGATCAATGCGTTTGTGAGTGTACGACTGGGGCATGTAATTTGGACGGAATGCACGGCTTGCATGTAGCCAATGCTGCAGTTTCATAATTCATAAGCCGATCCGACAAGATTAGTGGCTAGAACTTTGGGCAAGAGGTGGCAATGGCCCGGTGTCCATCCATTTTTACAGATCATTTTAAGGCTCGAAACTAAAACTGAGATCTAAGTCTCAGGTGGACCACACCACATAAAACAGCAGTGATTGAATATCCATGGTTAAAAACATCTTAAGCCCACGGTAATGTTTATCTGACATTCAACTTGTTTATTAGGTCATATAGATCAGGATGAAAGGAAAAAATAAATATCAGTTTGATCCAAAACTTTTGTAGCCTCAAGTTTTAAATGGTGAGCATTCAATAAAAGTTATTTCCGGTAGCTTTCCTTAGATTTGAATTTATTTTATTTTAGGGCTTGAAATATATACACGATAATGCTCACACACAACTAGTTGGACATTACATTTTTGTCCAACTAGCCATGCATTTAATGAAAATTTTCTTCTTAATTAATGTAAATGCTTTCATTGCCTACTAATTTCATTTTAGCATAGAAAAGTGGCCACGGCTTGGGTGGACCATCACGGTGTTAATGTAAAATCAACCTTAACCATCACGTATTTCACTCCATTTTAGAGTAAGTTTTCAAAATTTATCCCCGTCCCTAGTTCAAGAGGACCACACAATTGGAACCAGTGTACATGAAAAGGTTCACCCTCCCAACAGTTTCCCCTGGTGTGGCTCACATGAATGATATATAAACCTGATTTTGGGACCTAGGCTTACTTTTGGTATGACATTTAATGGTTGGAATATATTTCAAAGTTTCGTCATGATTGGCCCTGCAAAAATCAAGGGTGGATGTCTCTCTCCTGAATATTCTCATTGGTGTGGCCCATTTGAATCGCTGGTTAGCCTGATTTATTGACACTAGGCCTATTACTTGATTATACATCTAATGGTCGGAGTGGATCTTACATAAATATTAAGCATATCCATAAAATATTTTATTTTTTTTTAAAGAAGAAGAAAAGTGGAAGTCCATGAGACATGTGCTTCCAAAACACTAGTACACGTATTTTAAAGCCGGAAGTTAATGCCCACAAGTCATAATGCTTGCGGTTGCTGATTAGCTATTGAACCTTAAGTGATGTCACACGTTATGTGGGGCCCACCATGATGTATGTGTTGTATCCACACCGTTCATACATTTGGAGAGATCATTTTAAGGCACGAGTGAAAGAATGATGTAGATCCAAAGCTCAAGTAAACCCACCATAGAAAGCAGTGGGGAGAATGACACTCACCATTGACACATTCATAGGGCACACTATGGAGTTTATTTGATATCCAACCTGTTTATAAGTTAACACGGACATGGAATAAGGGAAAACACAAATATCAGCTTAATGGAAAACTTATGTGGCCTCAAGATGTTTTAAGGGTAGGCATTCGATCCCCACTGTTTTCTGTGGAGGGATCCATTTGAGCTTTGGATCTGCCTAGTTCTTTATCTCGTGTCATAAAGTAATATTTCCAAATGAATGGATGGTGTGGATGCAACACATTTGTCACAGTGGGGCCTACAGAACGTGACATCACTTCAGTAGTAGTGAGACTAGATAAGTTCAGTAGCTAATCAGCTAGCGTCAATGCCGACAGAGAAGGGAGACAGATTGACTACTCCCCTGCCAGCCAGTGGTCGGTGCTCTATGGGCCATACCATGATGTATGTATTTCATCCGTGCCATATGTCTATTTTTTTAAAGATTATTTTACGGTATAATACCAAAAATGAGGTATATCCCAATCTCAAGTGGACCACATTACAGGAAACAGTGATGAGAATTAACGTTGACCATTAAAAAAATTTGGGGGCCATAAAAGTTTTGGATCAAGATGATATTTATTTTTTCCCTTCATTTGGGTTTATATGAGCTAATCAACAGATTGGATGTCAAATAAACAATACAGTGGACCTTAGGAGGATTTAAATGGTGGATATCCAATGACTATTGTTTTCCTGTGGTGTGGTCCACCTGAGATTTATATCCCTCTCATTTTTGGCATAAATCCCTAAAATGATCGGTAAAAACGGATGAACGGAATGGATGAAACACATACATAATGGTGGGGCCCACAGAGCACCGACTCGTAGCTAAATGAGAGAGCATTAAATAATGAAAAAGATGTTAAATGAGGAGAGAGGAAAGAGGAGGCAGAATATTTACAAAGAAAATAATGGGGACACTAAAGAAGTTGTACACATATGATATATTTGGGTGATGCACCACATATCTTGCAAATGCGGTCCTTAATTGGATAGGATCTATTGTAAGCATATTTTTTTCAATCAATAATATAATATCATTTACAAGAAAAGTGAACTGTTAGAAATCTACTCCAACAGTCCAGATTCAAGTTACATGTGTGAATCTATTGGTAATGAAAATTTACTAAATTATAGTACATAAAATTTCATGAAAATGCTCAATTTATTTAATAAACGGGTTGGATCTATGACAAATAATTCTCAACATACTTATGTAAAACCCAGTGTTACATATCCTCACATGTGGTACACTACATGTGGATGAAAATTAATGCACAACTAGTTTGATCAATTTAAATGGTCCAACTAGTTGCGGATTTGAGTGCTAATTAATGCTAATAAATAATGGCCACGAGAAAGTTATTTTGAAGAGAAAAATAGTTGTCAGCTCGGGTGGGCCCACAATAGCATTAATGAGAAATCCACTCCAACCATTAGGTGAGTCACACCATGTTAGACTTAGATAAAGGAAATAAGCTTCATCCGTAGTTTAGGTGGACCACACAATTAAGAATAGTGTACAATGAAAGCTCACCCTCCAAATAGTTTCCCTTAGTGTAGCTCAGTTGAATCACATATAGGCTTGATTTTTAGGCGTCAAGACTAAATTTGTATGCGGTATCTAATGGTTGGAGTAGATTTCACATAATAATCATGGTGGGCCCTATAAAAATTAAGGGTGGACGTCCCTCTCCAGATTATTTCCTTTTGTATTATAGCTCACTTGAATAGCTCGTGGACCATCATGGGATTATACATGTAATGATCGGAGTGGATCATACATACATATCAATATATATCCCATAGAAAATCAAGGGTAAGAGTACATCCGGTATCGGTAAGTGTAGACACCCCACCCAAGCTAACGTCTTGAGAAGGTTAAGACTATCCAGGAACCATGGTCATGCCTTGGACCAAACCCTAATTCCAGCCTAAACAAAAAAACCATGACCCAAAAGTCCCTAAACCCTCAATTCATAACCTGAAACCGCAATCCAAACCGTCCAGCACACATACAGCCTCGCCTATACACTATACCCTGGCTAGAACCCCCTATCCGCACTGAAATCCACCACTTTGAGCAACAAAAATCCAAAAAGGAGACCATGGGACGAACCAGAGCACCACATGAAACCCGCAAGCGCAAGCTCGGTCCGAACAAGGCCCAAGCGGCAGTCTGACTACCGCGGGCAGCAGTCTAACTGTCGCTTGCGGTACTTCTGCATGCCGCTGCGGCCCTCGTGTGGACAGCTGTCCCAGCGTCCAAAAGTCAACTTTCCTTCAAATTACCCTCCCTACCTTCACTATTTACCAATTTACCAACCCCATAGCCAATGAGAGAATGCCATGTGACATCTCTCTCCTCTCCACCAACCACCACTTGCCACCTCAGCTTTTAACCCTCTCAAACCCATTATTTATTATTCAATCATTGGAGAAGACTATAAATAGCCTTATCCTCTTCTCATTTCAAACACACCCAACAACCAAGAGAGGGAGTGAGAGAGAGAGAGAGAGTAGGAGAGAAAGAGAGTGAGTAGGGAAGAGAGTGAGGAAAAGGGAAGGAGCTCCCAAGCCCCTCAAAATGTAGATTTTTCCGGCCACACCCCTAGCTCTCAACTCAACCTTTCCAACCCATAAGCCTAACCCAAATTGGTCATGGTCCACTTTATGTTTTAGCCTACTCGAGATCAAGCCAAAGGTCCATCATCCCACAAGCATTCATCATGATATCTACTCCCTTCTCAAACCCCCTGCTTCTCTAGATCTCTAGTTACCGTATGCTCTGTGACTTGCTGTACATCGGACCCTGTCACATCAGAAATTTCTAGTGACCTAGTCCACTTTTTCTTTGCCTTTTCACATAAGCATCATCACATCCGCCCTCTAAACACATTGTCGGATGTATGCTCTGTAGCTTGCCAAAATCTCGGATCTTGCCACATCAGAAATCTATATGTGACTAGTCCTGTCATGACCATAGTATCATCATCATCCCTTGAGATCATTTTACCACACTAAGTAGAGACCGTACATTTGTACGAGCAGAGAAGGTGCCTAACACCTTCCCTCTTTATAACTGAAGTCCCTTACTTGGAATCTTTGATCACAGACCAGGAGTCAATTTAAGGAGGAAGAGTCTTCATATTTCTCCAACCTTAACGTGTTCCGTGGTTCTAGCTAACCGCAGGATTCTAAGATTTTTCGGCAAGTGGCGACTCCAACAATAACAAATCAGCCCAATCCCATCCCAAATACATACATCAGCGTGGATGCCCAATTCCAGTGTCCACAGAATG
Source organism: Magnolia changhungtana (assembly GCA_030180095.1). Taxonomy (NCBI): domain Eukaryota; kingdom Viridiplantae; phylum Streptophyta; class Magnoliopsida; order Magnoliales; family Magnoliaceae; genus Magnolia; species Magnolia changhungtana. Next base: position 1,367,608 of record JASAUF010000647.1, on the reverse strand, counting down.
GCGACTCTGCTGGGGATTTATTTTGCTAGCTCGCACTAGTTGAGACCCGACTCGAAAACGTGTGGTATTCCAATCTCAAGGGACATCATCTTTGCATTTATACAAAAATAAAAAAAAATCTTCGGCCTGTTCTTCCTTAGGCAGAGAATCGAACCATGACCACTCGATCCCGTGCAGCCATGGCCTCTTAAGCTACCCATGAAGAAGAGCCAACTCCTCAACCAACTCTCGAAACATCCTCACCCACACCCACATCTACATCTGCATCACTACTAGCAGCTCAAACAGACCCACAAGTCAATACCACTATGCAAGAAATGGTCCAAAGCCTTCGAGCAATGCAAGGGTTACTATTTCTCCTAGTGTCAAATGTTACACTGAATGCATAGGCAACCCAGCCTAGTGTACAAAACAATTCACTCCCTCAGACACATTTTGCCTTCTCTCTCATTCCTCCAGTAAATCTTGTGCTCCCTCTCCCAGAAGAGTCAGCACACGATCAACAACAGCCAGCAATCGGGAGCAACCCTCCCACATATCTCTACTCAGCACATTACAAAAATTCGGTTACAATACATGGCAACCACAGACAAGAACTGGCGGATGCCCAAGAAGGGGGCCAGTTTCGAGTCCAACTCACTCCTCCTAACGGGAGTAGCATTTCGGAATTGGCAGATACCCCAGGCGGGAACCATTTTCGAACATCACACCCTCCTCCGAAAGGGAGTGGTGTTCAATTTTAACTACCTCCCGCCACCGGGAGTCCACCATCTTTCCAACCACCGCCCATTCTTAATCTATATGAAGAGGAAGCAGCACAAGCCCTACAGCAAGGGGCAAGATATTCGCAACAGAGCAAATCGAAAATCGAGGAATTACGAGAGCAATTGCAAATGGTGCAAAATCAGCTCCAGAGACAGCAAGGAATGGACTACCCATCCACCAAGTTTAGGGATCTCTGTCCCTTCCCAAATGCCCGGGTACCTCCAAACTTTGAGGTATTAAAATTCAAAAGGTACGACGGTAATGGGTGCCCCACAGCACATCTAAAAGTATTTTGTGAGGAACTCAACGCGATAGCAAGAAATGATAGAGCCTTGATACGGCTTTTCTAGAAATCCCCTAAGGGTGACGCTTTGGATTAGTACACCTCATTAAACAGCCATCAAATCAAAACCTGGGAGAAGCTTTCCCAGGCATTCATTGATAGGTTCTCATACAACCTGAATATGGCTCTGAGAAGATCTGACCTAGCTGCCTTGAGACAAAAAAGTGACGAATCCTTATCAGCTTACGTAGGACGATGGCGAGCCATGACAGCTCAAATAAGAAACCTCATCGATGATGAGGAGCAGATATCCATGATCGTACATTCAGCAAATCCGAGCATTTCAGGATATCTGATCTCATATCCATACGTTAACTTTTCTCAGCTCATCCGGGCCGGATAACAAGTCTAAGCCGGGATCAGGGCTGGAACCATTTCCCCATGGCCGCACCAGGCCCCCTCAATCAAAAGAAACAAAATCGAGGGGAAATCCGTTGGATATGGGAATGAAAACAACACTGTGCACCACAGAAGTTAACAACATTGTCGCTAATACTTAAGGCAATCAGTATGTTTCGCAACCAAAGCCACGACCAGACAAGCAATACCAGCCACAGTTAAATAAGCAGTACCAACCTCAGTAAGCCCAACAGGGATATCAGGCACAGCCATCTCAACAATAATAACAACGGCCTAGGGGAAATGCGTAAGGTCCATACAAATAGGCAATGTTAGGAAGGAAGTTTACTCCTTTAGCACAATCATACAACCAAGTGCTGACAATGCTCATGCAAAAAGTTGACACCACTCTAGCCTCGACTTCCACCTAATCCCTTACCACCTGGTTATAACGAAAATCAATATTGCAAATACCATCAGGCTCCTGGCCATCTAATGAACCGCTGCTTCGCCTTGAAACACGCGGTCCAAGATTTGATCGAAAGACAGAAAATCGCGATCACCCCACAGGCTAGCAATACGGCCCAAGCCAACATTCTCCAAAATCTCATGTCATCGCATCAAGCAGGACCCATCACATCTGACACCTCTACTGTCAACCACATTGAAGGAGGGCAACCCGCGTACTCCTGTCCACATCATTCTATACAAGTAATCATGCCCGACATAGCAAACTGGGCATGGGGATACCAACAGGCGCCATCGCTTGGGCCTCTTATATTCCTTGAAGCAACATCAGCCACTCAACCTCTTGTTTTTCTGGAAGCAGCACCCGTCACTCGACCTCCTGCAACACCATCAACACCTCCTCTTGTACTCCTTGAAGCAGCACCCAACAAGTCACACTTTCAGCATCTTGCCCTCAAAGGGGCACATTCAACTTCATCCCCGGTACATCTAAAAAGGTTAAATCCTAAACCCATTGTCCTCCTGATAGGCATCCTAGATCTAACCCCACTAACCGTGCAAGGGGCACCCCCGGTTCAAGCCCCAACATTCCTAATGCCTCACCAGCTGACACATGCCCAGAGGATCCTTTCCACACATCAAAAGGGGGAAGAAAACTCTGCTTCCAAAACCAGCTAGGACTTGGTAGCACCACAAGAAAAGTCATCGGATCCACCACAAAACATTTCAGCTATAACTCCCCATCCTCAAGAACCGCTGATATTCATGGAAGGAAGGACGGTTCCCTCCTACGACCCAAAAGCAGTCTGTTGAGGGTCAAATATTACATATTAGACCCCATTTATTATCTGGATTTACGAACTTATACTGTTTAATGGACCCATTTAATCATGTTTGTGTTGCAGAGTGTATTTGCGAACATGACTGAAAAGAGGGAGCTTGGACGGCAGCAAGTGAGAAATCTGTGGAGCAGACAGAGAGAGGTTTTGGAGTTAGTTAATTTTTATGTTTTTATTTTCTTTATGATTTATATGGAGATTAGCCTACCCATGTGTGGCTAGACCTCTTGGCTAGGGCCAGGAGGTGAAGCTTGTAGCGTGATGGGAGGCCTCTTTGCTTGTGCCTTTGTTTAAACTGATCTGATTTTGATTTAATTTTATTAAGGGAATGTTTTCAGTCTTTAATGGTCTGTTGTGACTGAAATTACAATGGGTCTGCAATGGCTTTGAGCATGTTCTTCTTCTTTTATGTTTATGACGTCGGAAGCCCTATTGTTCACCATAGTCTCCTGGCATGGTTGGATGTCGCATACCCTTCCTAACCTTCATACATTGATTGGTTGGTAATTAGTTTAATTCTGTTGTTTGCTTTGTCTCCTGGTCATGGTTTGGTGATGGAATCCATTCTAATTCATATACCCCTCATCTCTTGAAATTTATATCAATGGCAGTTCAGTTAATTTTCCTGATTTATAATACAGGCATAAGATCTCCCTGATCTCTACAAGTGGATCCTCTGAATCCCTAGTTTTCCTTCTCTGAATTTTCTCCTAAGTTTTAGATTAAATATTTCACAATTATTCCTCAAATTACAATCGATTTAGATTTCATCTCATTCTAGTTCTATTTCTACTTAGTTTCAGATAACGTACAGGTTTCAGTCCCTGTGGATTCGACCTCGGTCTTACCGAGTTATTACTACATCACAACCCTATACTTGGGGTTTGAACAAGTTTTTGGCCATGGTTCTTGATGACTTGCTACGATTTTCTGAAATTAATTAGTTTTAGAGTTAGTTTAAGATTAGGATTTTACTAATTTTAATTTTTAATTTTGTTTTCTATTTTCGATTCATAGAACTAACATATTTCTTATTCTGTAGGTTGTTAAGATAGAACTTCTAATTTGGTAAACTCTTTCTGATTTTCTAGATTCTCTAACTCTTTAAGATTTGATTTACTTTAGAAATTTCTTCTATTTAGAAACTAACTTATTTTGTTTTATTTTGCAGGTCTTTAGCTTAAGGACTCCAATTTGGTAATCTCCTTCTAACCCTCTTTTCTTTCTAGATTCATATTTTCTTTCTTAGAATTAGATTTAGAATTTGACTGAGGGCTGCGAGTGTTTCATGCCCAAGTGGGCCCGTGACGACACTCGACGTCTCTTGACTGAAGGAGGATTAGTTGAGGGGTTGATTTGTCCATCGCAGATTAGACACCGCTCGAATTCCCCCGAGTTAATTGAGGTTATGGCTGAAAATCAACCTCAAGCACTACCTCAACAGATAGATGAGGAAGTACATGATGAGAATGAGGTGCTTCAAGCACCCCGCCTCGTACCTTACGAGATTATTTACAACCGGCGGGGTGAGCACGCCCTCATGCATGATTTTTCCCGAAACACAGGACATATGGACATCAAGCCAGAGTTATCCAACTCCTTCCTAAATTCCATGGGCTTGAATCGAAAGTCCATACTTACATTTGAAAGAGTTCGATGAGATTATAGCCACCTTCTACTTTCCCAATGTATCCGAGGATACAATCAGTGAAACTCTTTCCTTTTTCCTTGAAAGAAAAGGCTAAGACGTGGTTACATTCATCACTTGCGTCCTAGATCCATTGGCACATGGAATGATTTGCAGAGGAATTCATAAAGAAAATTTTCCCACACCATAAAACGATTACCCTCGGAAAAGCAATCATGAATTTTGCCCAAAGGAAGATGAAACATTCTACCAATGTTGGGAAAGATTCAAGATCTTGTCGGTTCATGCCCACAACACGGTTTTGAAATGTGGCGCATTACAAATTTCTTCTATGATGGACCGACATCTTCCATGCGCCAACCGGTCGAGACAATGTGTAATGGAGAATTCATGAATAAAGAGGTCGACGAGGTATGGGATTACCTCGATAGACTTGCCGAGAATGCACAATCATGGGACCATTACCCAAAATCAAACACCACGCCTAGGCCAACTCAATCTAAGGAGAAAGGTGGAGTATATCTCCTGAAAGAAGAGGACGATGTAAATTTTAAAGTGACTAATCTCACTCGAAGAGTCGAGGCCATGGAAGGAAAGAAGGAGAAGGTTAATGAAATTGTTTTGCATGTGATTGCAACATTCACACAACCGAAAATTGTCCTACCATATCTCGCCTTCGAGGAGTGTTGAATGAGCAAGCCAATGCCGTAAATAACTATCAAAGACCTTTCAATGGATCTACCTCCAATACATACAATCCTGGTTGGAGAAATCATCCAAATTTTAGTTGGAGGAATGGACAAACTCATACCCCTCAAAGTTTCTTCAATCAAAATCCAAATCGTGGAAACCTCAAGAAGAACCTGGTTCAAAATCCCATACAAGAGCCGACTCGGGCGGTGCGTGGACTTACGACTTTATGCGAGAAAATAGATTCACGTATGACGGTTATAGAAAAGGGAATGCTTCCCTGCACAACCGCTCCCCAATCCTAAACCGCAATACGAGATAAATGATCCCACTCTTCTTAAATCAAATGGGACATGCTAAATCCATCACCACTCTTAGGAGTGGGAAGATCATTGATAAAACCCTTCCCTAAGTTAGGCCCGAAAAGCCTCAAGAACCGTAAGAGGACAATAATGATGGATCTCGTGATGTCCCACAAAATTTAGAACCGAACTTCTAGAGAAGCCGCTTGCTCCGTTCCCCAACGGTTGGTTGCACCAAAACGTCTTTCTAACTCTCGGATATTTTGGAGGTGTTGAAACAAGTGAAGGTCAATATTCCTCTACTTGATGTCGTAAAACGAGATTCCTTCATATGCAAAATTTCGAAAGACCTATGTACGACCAAAAGACGGCAAAACATTCAAAAAAGATCTTCTTGACCGAGAAAGTGAGTGCCATCCTGAAGCAAGACGTCTTGCGAAATTCAAGGATCCCGTGGCCCAACCATATCATGTGTAATCGGGAACCATCGAATTAATCACGCACTTCTTGACTTGGGAGCGAGCGTCAATCTGATCCCCTACTCGGATACAAACAAGTTAGGATTGGGTGAGTTAAAACCCACCCTAACCACACTACAACTTGCGGATCGAATCGTTCGTGTACCAAGAGGGATTATTGAGGATGTGTTAGTCCAAGTTGATAGATTTTACTACCCCGTAGATTTTATCATCCTGGACACCGAACCCATCAACAACATGAGCACTCGATTCCGTCATTCTTGGTCGCCCATTCCTTGCCACGTCAAATGCAATCATCAATTGTAGGAATGGTGTCATGACTATGTCTTTTGGAAATTTGACATTGGAGTCGAACATCTTTTTCAATAACTAGAAGAACGCAGAGGATGATGACAAAGTGTCCACGACATTAACATGATCGATACTTTCGTGGAAGATAGGACACCCCTTACCTTATCCTCTCGATCCTCTGAGAGACGTGCTTGGCCCACTCCCATGAGTTTGATGATGATAGGATTAGGGAGATGTGTGCCTTGCTGATACCGCACCTATTTGAAGTTAACCTGGAGGCCACAATTTGAAGAATTGCCACAACCGATGTAGTGCCTCTACCGCTAACCTCAAGGCACCGAAGCTTGACCTAAAACCTTTGCCCTCGATTTGAAATATGCCTATTTAGGTCAAGATGAGACATACCCGGTGGTGATCTCGCCCACACTGGAGACGAACAAGAGAGTATGCTCATATCTACTCTCATTGAACATAAAAGAGCCCTTGGATGGACGATAGCGGACCTCAAAGGAATCGATCCCTCGATTTGTACTCACCACATATATCTTGAGGAAAATGCAAGACCGTCTCGAACCACAACGTAGACTAAATCCAAACATGAAGGAAGTGGTTAAGGCCGAGGTTCTTAAACTATTGGATGTAGGTATCATATACCCTATATCCGATAGTCAATGGGTGAGTCCAACTCGTGTGGTTCCCAAGAAGTCCTGGAATCACCATCGTAGCCAATGCTTAATAATGAACTCGTACCAACCAGAGTCACTACTGGTTGGAGAATGTGCATTGACTACATAAAGTTGAATACCGTCACAAGGAAGGATCACTTTCCTCTGCCCTTCATCGATCAAATCTTGGAAAGGCTAGCCGGTCATTCCTATTACTGTTTCCTTGACGGGTATTCGGGCTACAATCAGATTGAAATCGCCCCTGAGGACCAGGAAAAGACCACATTTACATGTCCCTACGGCACCTTTGCTTACCGAAGGATGCCATTTGGACTATGTAATGCCCCTGCCACCTTTCAGCGATGTATGTTGAGTATCTTTTTTGATATGATGGGGCAATATCTAGAGGTCTTCATGGACGATTTCTCTGTCTATGGCTCATCTTTCAGCAAGTGCTTGGAAAGTCTTAAATGTGTGCTGAGAAGATGTGAAGAAAAGAACTTGGTACTTAATTGGGAGAAGTGCCATTTCATGGTTCATAAGGGGATTGTCCTTGGACATATCATCTCGTCCAAGGGAATTGAGGTAGACAAGGCAAAAATCGATCTTATCTCTAATCTACCTCCACCTAAGAACATCAGGGACGTGCGATCCTTCTTAGGACACGCAGGATTTTACAGGCGATTCATAAAGGACTTTAGTCTCCTCTCTCGTCCTTTATGCAATCTTCTTCGAAAGGATGTTCCATACGAGTGGACTGAGCAATGCCAGGAAGCTTTCACCAAGCTTAAAGGCATGTTAACCACTGCACCCATCATGCAGCCACCCGACTGGAGCCTTCCTTTTGAGCTTATGTGCGACGCCTCTGATTATGCTCTTGGAGCGGTTCTAGGCCAGAGAAAAGATAAGAGGCCCTACGTCATCCATTATGCGAGTAGGACTTTAAATCCTGCCCAAGTGAACTACTCGACTACGGAAAAAGAACTCTTAGCCGTAGTGTTCACCTTGGACAAATTTAGGTCCTACCTGATTGGATCCAAGATCATTATCTATACAGATCATGCGGCACTGAAGTATCTTCTTTCTAAGAATGATTCTAAGCCCCGCTTGATACGATGGATCCTTCAACTCCAAGAATTTGATTTGGAAATTAAAGATAAAAAGGGAGTAGAGAACGTAGTGGCCGATCACCTTTCTCGTCTTAATACCTCTGATTCCCTTGAGACGACCCATATCAATGACATGTTCCCTGATGAACAACTGTTCAGAGTCTCCCATTCACCTTGGTTCGCTGATATTGCTAATTATCTTGCTACATGTTCCATACCACACATTGGATGCAAGAAGATAAGAAGAAATTTTTCACTGAGGTGCGCAAATTCTTCTGGGATGATCCATACTTGTTTAAATATTGCCCAGACCAAATTTTGAGGAGATGTGTGCCAGATGACGAGCATCAGAGTGTCATCTCCTTTTGTCACTTACAGGCCTGTGGTGGTCACTTTTCTGTAAAAAAGACCACGGCCAAGATTCTGCAGTGTGGCTTCTATTGGCCCACTATGTTCGAGGACACTCATGAGTTTTCAAAGCTTGTGAGCGTTGTCGAAATGGGAGCATTGTCCCGTCGAAATATGATGCCCTTAAATCCCATTCTTATCATAGAGGCATTTGATTGCTGGGGCATTGATTTCATGGGACCATTCCCCCAATCTTTTGAGAATTTATATATTTTGCTTCTTTGTAGACTATGTCACTAAATGGGTCGAAGCGATTCAGTGTCGGAATAATGACCATCGCACGGTCATTAAATTCCTAAAAGAAAACATCCTTTCCCGATTTGGAACGCCTCGAGCCATTATTAGTGATGGGGGCTCACACTTTTGTAATAGGCCATTCGAGAGTTTAATGAAGAAATATGGTATCTCTCATAAGGTGAGCACCCCATACCACCCACGACAAGTGGGCAAGCCGAGATTTCTAATAGGGAGATCAAACACATTTTGGAGAAAACAGTTAACCCCGACTAGTAAGGATTGGTCAATTCGATTGACCGATGCCTTATGGGCGCACTGCATCGCTTTTAAAACTCCTATTGGAATGTCTCCCTTTAGACTCGTCTATGGGAAGGCTTGCCACTTGCCCGTGGAGTTGGAACATAGAGCTTCTTGGGCGATCAAAATCTAAATTTCAATCCGAACAACGCCGGCTCGCTACGCAAACTTCGATTGAATGAACTTGAAGAAATCGAACGACGCATACGAGAACTCGAGAATTTACAAGGACAGATGAAGGCGTTTCATGACCAACATATTCTACGAAAATCATTCACGCCAGCCGAAAGTCCTTTTGTATAATTCTCGATTACATCTCTTTCGGGTAAGCTTCGATCTCGTTGGACCGGCCCCTACATTGTTGTTACCGCATATCCTCATGGGGCCGTCGAGATAAGAGATCCCGACAACGGCAAGGAGTTTAAAGTAAATGGACATCGCTAAAGCCATTTGTCGAGAAATTTGATTCGAGGACATGTCCATGCCTCTGGATCGATCCTGTTTACCGGAGACGGATCTCCTAGTCGATGGAGGTATAGGTAGGTTTATCGCTTTCTTAGGACTAGGGTAGTTATTTTATTTGTCTGGCTAAAGACGTTAAACTTAGCGCTCCTGGGAGGCAACCCAGCTTTTCCATTTATTTCATTTTCCTAGATAGTTCAATATTTGTGGGTAACATTACTGCAAACCCTCACGAGACTACAACTCGTCCACTAGGGGCAACCTAGGGGTTTAAAGGCTTGTTGCATACGCTAAATGCAATCGAGAGCACCTGCGAAAGTGGTATAGGTAGGATTTTTTTTCTTGTTATTTTCGTGTTGCTTTTTCTCTTGTGCTCACCCGCTCTCATGTTGAGATCTCTTGGAAAGTCTCTCACGATTCATCATCCAGGTACTATCTTCCCATCACTTTATCTTTTACTTTCGTTGTCCCATGTACATTCCATGCTCCTATTTTTTACATTGAGGACAATGTAGATTTTAGGTTGGGGGTGGGAGATTAGGTAACCTAATCAGTATTTTTCTTGGTCTTGAGCAAAATTTGTGAAAATTTTTAAATTTTTTCTGGAAATTCTTGTGAATTTGAAGTGATTTTGACGACCATCTTGGATTTATAATGTTAAGATACGTATTGTTGGTAATTCATGACTTTTGGATTCGATTATCGTAGATTTCACAAGCTTAAGTTTGAATTGTTAATCCATGATTAGAAGTTGTAAACATTGATTGAGTCATGATTTCACATACCACATCTCACCTACACATTGAGATTTCAGTTTGATATTGAATGATTTACTTGGTAATCACTGAGCATGAAAGGAACCAGCTTAAAAGATTTGGCCATCAGGGTATAAAAAGAGAATTACACCATGGGTTTGCTCCCTGTAGGTGTGGATTCAGTTTTCCATGATTAACAGTTAGACAGAGCTGGGCGACTAGTTTCACCATAGGTCTGCTCCCTATAAGTGAAAATTTGATTCCCATCTTGATTTAAAAAAAAAATAAAAATAAAAAAAATAAAAAATGAAAGAATGATCTGTGAGGTAAGTTTCGGTTATCATGAATTCTCTTGTTGATTACCAACGAAATCCTGAAATAAAGAATTGAATCTCTTAATGATGGTAAGCCGAGATTTCACTATACACCCATGGAACTCAATGTTTAGAATTATTCTAGTTTATGGATTAATATTTGAACTTGATTATGAAATTCACCGTGCATGAGAGGCCAGGAGAAATTGATAATCAACATTCATGGATCTTAAGATTTCTCATATCTGGATTGTTTTTCAAAACATCACTCGGCTTCGTAAGAATTGTCTGGTAATTCTCAAATTAATTTTTCATATTTTGCTCGTGACTAGCAAAATGCTGGTTGGGGGTTGTGTTGAGGGTCAAATATTACATATTAGACCCCATTTATTGTCTGGATTTACGAACTTATACTGTTTAATGGACCCATTTAATCATGTTTGTGTTGCAGAGTGTATTTGCGAACATGACTGAAAAGAGGGAGCTTGACTACAAAGAAGTGAGAAATCAGTAGCGTATGACAGAGAGGTTTTGGAGTTAGTTAATTTTTATGTTTTTATTTTCTTTATGATTTATATGGAGATTAGCCTACCCATGTGTGGCTAGACCTCTTGGCTAGGGCCAGGAGGTGAAGCTTGTAGCGTGATGGGAGGCCTCTTTGCTTGTGCCTTTGTTTAAACTGATCTGATTTTGATTTAATTTTATTAAGGGAATGTTTTCAGTCTTTAATGGTCTGTTGTGACTGAAATTACAATGGGTCTGCAATGGCTTTGAGCATGTTCTTCTTCTTTTATGTTTATGACGTCAGGAAGCCCTGTTGTTCACCATAGTCTCCTGGGCATGGTTGGATGTCGGTACCCTTCCTAACCTTCATACATTGATTGGTTGGTAATTAGTTTAATTCTGTTGTTTGCTTTGTCTCCTGGTCATGGTTTGGTGATGGAATCCATTCTAATTCATATACCCCTCATCTCTTGAAATTTATATCAATGGCAGTTCAGTTAATTTTCCTGATTTATAATACAGGCATAAGATCTCCCTGATCTCTACAAGTGGATCCTCTGAATCCCTAGTTTTCCTTCTCTGAATTTTCTCCTAAGTTTTAGATTAAATATTTCACAATTATTCCTCAAATTACAATCGATTTAGATTTCATCTCATTCTAGTTCTATTTCTACTTAGTTTCAGATAACGTACAGGTTTCAGTCCCTGTGGATTCGACCTCGGTCTTACCGAGTTATTACTACATCACAACCCTATACTTGGGGTTTGAACACAGTCCCATGGCATTACCCAGAATGCGATGAAGTGGGTAACAACGGGAGGTATTTCAGGAGAGATAATCGGAATTCCAAAGAAACCCGAGGAACTTTGTCAGGAACCACTTGCAAGACCAATGCTGCTTATGACATAACAGCTCAACTCAAAACCATTCCTGCATAGATATCCATTTAGGAACTCTTATGCACATCAAGATCGCATCGAGAAATTTTTGTGAAAACATTAAATGATGCCTATATCTCTCCCGATGTACCTCCCGAAATGGTGGCAAGTATGATCGGACAGCTTCTTGCACCACGGGCTATCACCTTCTCTGATGATGAATTACCACCTGAAGGTCGTAAACATTGACGCTCACTAAACATAGTTGCCTGCCACATCTCGTGCTTATTGACAATGGATCCAGTCTCAATGTTTGCCCTTTGAGGACTGCTGAACGGTTAGGAATAGAACCGTCTGCTTTCAGGCCCAGTACCATGAGTGTTAGAGCCTTCGATAACTCCTGAAGGCAGGTCAAGGCAGAAATCGACCTTGAATTACAAATAGGACCGGACATGACCCTTGTCACATTTCAGGTCATTGACATTCCTACCTCATTTAACCTTCTGATGGGGCGACCATGGCTCCATACCGTTGGAGCCATCCCATCTACCCTTCATCAAAGGGTTAAATTCCCTTCGGGAAATCGAATCATTTCAGTGTTGGCCGAGCCAGAAACTATCTTACCGATGACGGTAAACATCCTAGAAACCGACATCCCAGTGATTAACATTCAGCATGCAGAAGGTGACATATCGTATCACAGCTTCGAATTTGAAAATATGAATGCAATCGCTAACCCACGCCATCTTGCTGCTGAATATGTCATTCCTCTTGCCGAACGACTAATCCTGAATTACCATACTGAGTTCCATGGCAAAGGTATGATGGTAAAACCAGCACCTGCCAGCATGCAGAGACAAGGACTAGGATATCGGCCGACGCCCGAGGATCAAATTGAAAGCCCTAAAAAGGGTCAACAGTTTAAGTGCACACCCATCAAGTTTATCAAGGCCAGGGCAATTTGTGAAGACATTATGATTTCTCTTGAGGACCAACTCCAGCAACTCAAACTCACAGAACATGCTAACTAGGAGTACATCTAGCCACCAATAAGGTGGGATAGAATCCTTAGGGCATCAAAAGCATATCTAAAGCCAAGGGCAGAACCCCCAGACCCGTCACATGAAGCTAGGGGCATGGAAACAGGTCCACCCACAAGGGACCCGAAACCAGGAGTGTCCCTTACAGGTGATACAGGCAAGAATGCGAAGGAACCTATCCCCGCTCACAGTCAGGGGGATACATCCCCACCGCCAGCTCAGCAACACAAGGGGCAGAGACAGCCCATTCACTGGATCGACAAGGGAAAATGGCCTCCCCTTGACTAGACAGACGTGAAGCTCCCATCACAAGAGGAGTCCGAGGAACCAGAAGAGCTCTAATTGCGAGGTGAAGAAATCGAATCAAATTCTGACTCCGAGCCCAGCCCAACAGACATCATGGTCATCAGGACAGATGACCCACAAGGACAGACGATCAGAATAATGGGTTCGGACGGGGGAAAGAACCACCATGGACAGTTGTCCCCCTAACGATCGAATCAACAGGCGAACCATTCAACGCCGGCCTAAAAAAAAGTTAATGTAAATAGTAGTTGGTATCCTGAACCAGGGCAAGAACAATCATAGTTCGCAACACTGTCCTGTTCAGGACACCTTGGCGACACAAAAAAAAAATCAGAAAATTTTCAAAGAACAAAAACATCACATATTCCCAAAAATATTAAAAAATCAAATATTCCTCGAAACCACAAAACATCAAAAAATCCTCAAAACATCAAAATAATAGAAAAACTTTTAAAAACTACTGTGCCAAAAACTTCACATGCATCGCAGGAGTTTGAACTTGACTCGTATGATTTTGATCTAAAGTTGGACTTCGAACTCATGGGTTTGGATGAAGCCCTTGATGAGGGAAATGATGATACTGCTCTCGAATTCGAGGATTCTCTCAAAAAATTCAAAACAAAGGCCAATGTTGTAGCCGAAGATTTTGAAATTGTGAACTTAGGGTCAGTAGAATTCCCCAGAGAGGTGCGCATCGGTAGATCACTCTCCCCAGAACATAAGCAGAGAATGATAGAGTTTCTGAAACTTAGGTTGTCTAACTTTGCTTTCTCTTATGAAGACATGCCCGGGCTAGATGAAGATCTGGTAGTGCACTATCTGCCAACAAAGCCTGACATGAAGCCTGTCAAACAAAAACTGCGGAGAATGAAGCCAGAATGGGCCCTAAAGGTCCGTGATGAAGTCATGAAGCAATACGACGCGGGGTTTCTGGTAGTCTATAACTACCCAGAATGGCTTGCAAACATCGTACCGGTTCCAAAGAAAGATGGGAAAGTCAAGATGTGTATCGACTTCAGGGACCTCAACAAAGTAAGCCCTAAAGACGACTTCCTTCTGCCAAGTATCGACACACTGATAGATAATTCTGTTGGACATAAGATCTTCTCTTTCATGGATGGCTTCTCGGGCTACAATCAGATCAAGATGGCCATCGAAGATCGAGAGAAGACTTCCTTCATCACACCATGGGGAACTTTCTGCTACCGGGTCATGCCCTTCGGGCTGAAGAACACAAGAGCTACATATCAGCGAGCCATAACTGCTTTGTTCCATGATATGATAAACAAGGAGATGAAAGTCTATGTGGGCGACATGATCGTCAAGTCTCGCACAATCGAAGGACATTTCGATGACCTCAAAAAGCTCTTCGACAGACTAGAAAAGTTCAAGCTTCGCCTCAACCCCCAAAAATGTGCCTTCGGTGCAACCTGGGGCAAGCTATTAGGCTTCATCGTCAATGAAGATGGTATCCGGGTGGATGAGGCCAAGACCAAGACAATCATCGAAATGCCACCACCCAAGACTGAAAAAAAAATTCGGAGCTTCCTCGGGCGGATCCAGTACATCAGCCGATTCATCGCACAACTCACACTCATCTGTGAGCCCATATTCAAGCTACTACGGAAGAGCTCGCCAAAGGAATGGAATGACGATTGTCAAGCAGCCTTCGATAAGATAAAAAAGTATCCGCTAAATCCTCTAGTGCTCATGCCACCTACTCCGGGTAGGCCATTGCTGCTTTATATCTCCGCCGCAGTAGAAGCAATCGGATGTGTTCTCGGCCAACATGACCACACAGGAAGAAAAGAGCAAGCGATCTACTATCTGAGCAGACGATTTACAAGTGACGAAGCCAAATACTCCAGCTTAGAAAAGACATGTCTCGCCCTAGTCTGGGAGACACAATGACTACGACGGTATATGATCGCTCACTCAGTCCTCTTACTCACTCACATGGACCCATTGAAATACTTATTCGAGAAACCAACACTAACCGGTAGGATCACAAAATGGCAACTATTGCTTTCAGAATTCGACATCACATATGTCACCCAGAAGTCAATCAAGGGGCAAGCATTGGCCGACCACTTAGCAGCCCACTCCCTGCCTAACTATCAACTACTGAAGACCTTCTTCCTTGACGAGGACATTCTACTGATTGAGGATGAAGAAGAAATGAAGGTAGGAGGGTGGACACTCTTCTTCGATGGAGCTGCAAACTCAAAAGGGAGTGGAATAGGCGTCATACTCTACTTTCCTGATGATGTCCCAATTCTCATATCC
Source organism: Magnolia changhungtana (assembly GCA_030180095.1). NCBI lineage: Eukaryota > Viridiplantae > Streptophyta > Magnoliopsida > Magnoliales > Magnoliaceae > Magnolia > Magnolia changhungtana. The sequence goes on along the minus strand of JASAUF010000647.1, from coordinate 1,352,182 downwards.
AGGCGATTGGCATTCCAATGTAGCAACAATGTAGTAGAGTATGAAGCATGTATCGCCGGTCTAAGAGAAACCATAATCCTCAACGTGAAGAAGCTACGAGTTTCCGGAGATTCGCAACTCATCATCAATCAAATAAATGACGATTGGAAGACCAAGGATGAAAAGTTGATCCCGTATCATGTCTATCAGGAGAATTTAATTGAAGAATTCAATAAGATGACATTCTCTTACATGCCCCGAGCTAGGAACCAATTCATGGATGCTTTGGCTACCCTCGCCTCGATGCTAGAGATCTCGAAAGGAGTTGCTGAATGGGAACTCACTGTCGAACTTCAGGAGGAACCCGCATTTTGCCCAACGCGGACATCAAGGAATATCTCGAACATCAGAAATATCCGGAAGGAGCAACACCAGTTGATCGACACACCATCCAACGGCTAGCAGCACAGTTCATGATCACTGGGGGCACTCTTTACAAGCGATCATTCAACCAAGTCCTTCTCCGCTGTGTGGACGAGACAGAAGCAACAAAGATCATGTCAGAAATACAAGAAGGACTATGCGGCTCACACATGAATGAACATATGATGGCAAAGAAGATCCTACGACTCGGCTATTATTGGCTTACGATGGAGACAGATTGCTGCAAACACGTCAGGAAATGTTTCAAGTGTTAGGAGTATGCGAACCAAATCCATGCCCCTGCTTCCCAACTCTACAACCTGACAGCACCATGGCCCTTCTCTGTATGGGGGCTGGACATCATCGGTAAGATAAGCCCAAAAGCTTCAAACGGTCATGAATACATCTTGGTAGCGGTAGACTACTTCACCAAATGGATAGAGGCAACATCCTACACTACCATCACAACATCCCATGTGGTCAAGTTTATGAAGAACAACATCATCAGCCGATATGGGGTCCCTCAGGCCATCATCACTAACAACGGAACCCCGTTTGTCAATAAAAGGATGGGCGAATCCCTCGACAAATTCTAAATTCAACGTCATCAGTCAAGCCCTTACCGTCCCCAAATGAATGGTGGGGTTGAAGTTGCAAACAAGACCATCATTCACATACTGGAGAAGATGATGAAGACATATCGTGATTGGTCAGAAATGCTTTCCTACGCACTCTGGTCCTATCAAATATCTGTACGGACTGCTACAGGCGCAACTCCATACGAACTAGTATACGGAATGGAAGCAGTGCTGCCAGTCGAAATTGAAATCCCATCACTGCGGATATTGCTGGAAAGAGAAGTCGAGGAAGGTGAGTGGCAATAAGCAAGGTATGATCAATTACATCTGGCAGATGAAAAGCGCATGCGAGCGCTAAGCCACTCCCAATGTTATTAACGAAGGATCGCTCGGCCCTACAATAAGAGGGTCTGAAAGAGGAGTTTCAAGGTCGGCGACATGGTTATGAAGCATATCTTACCATCGCACCTACCAGATCCTAGAGGAAAGTTTAAACCCTCATGGGAAGGACCGCTGATAATTCAAGAGGTGCTCCCAGGAGGCGCTCTCCGGCTCATTAGTCTGAAAGGAGAAGATCTTCACGAACCCATCAACGTTGATAATGTGAAAATCTATCACAGGTAACCATACCCATCTTTGTCAATGATTACAATCACGAAGTTGCAAAAGAAAGAAAGAGGAAGATCTTAAAAAGAAGATCCAAAAAAGAAAATAAGGTCATCCTATGTCCCCGAATAACCTTCCACACAACCCTGCCGAAAGCAGCTTACGACTGTACCCAAAGACAAAGACAGGCAGGTCACCAGTCAGCCGGCTGTGAAGGAACTCTCTCTACCTCCTCCATCACTCCTGGCACCTAAAAAAAAACATAATAATAATAAGAAAAAAAAAAGAAGAGGAAAAGACATGCCTAAGCAGGATGGACGAGTTGAAAACCCAAAAGGGCAGCTCGAGTAAAAACAACGGGCATGTAACGGACTTGGTGAAAACCTGGAAAGACGCCAAGGGTAAAAACAACATGGCTGTCAAGAGGCAGACAAGATTAAAAGCTCGGGACGTAGTGAAAATCTGAAAAGACGCTATGGGCAAAAATAACGGGAAAAGCCAAACATAGTGAAAACCCGAAAGGGCGCTATAGGCAAAAATGGCTAGAAAAAGAAAACAAAAAGTAAAAGTGCAGGTACAGAAGAAGCCGAGGCAGCCGAGGTCACAACGAGATGTAAGGAAGGATCAACTTCAGATTAGTACTCTATCAAACTCTGCTCGAATCCAGGGATGCGATCTCCGACGCCCTCTCCAGGAACCAAGACCCTAAGGCTACAATCCAGATTACTGCACACAATGTGGGCTGAGCTCAAGATTCTGATCCCAATCACCCAAAGCATAAATCCAAATGCAAGGCACATTGACAAATTTGGTACAAAACAAAAATATTTAAAATCCTTTTTTACAAATACACTGATTTTCTTTCCTTTTGTATAAAAAACAAAGTCCTTCATGCATACAAAATACGTAGTCGATCGAAAAAAGGGATCAAAGGTAAGCTCCTACCCGTCATACAACGATAATCTCTGCCTGAGCCTCTCTACCTCTATGCGCAGGTCGGAGACCTCATCCCTCTCTAGACGATGTGCTGCAAACATACTCTCGTCATATCGTCGTCCCACGGCAAGTCGACGAGCCATATCCTCACAAGTGTGGCAGAGGACAACAACCTCAGAAATCAGGTGACCATGGTGGCTAGTAAAAAAGATGGATTAATGAAAGGACGTTCCTCGAAAGCCTCAAATGAATCATCAACGCGTGAGGAGAATGAAGCAGCGTCGCCCACTATGTCCTGATCAACACCCTCATCCCCCAAATGCCAGCAAGGGACCTGACGATAAAGTGACTACTCCACCACCCATCGCTGGTATGGTATTGTCGTTATAGGAGGAGCCCAAGATTCAAAGTCCAGCGCTACCACATCCAAGGAGGCTTGCCAAGATATCCAGACCCGCCTATACAGAGCAGTCAAATCAGATGGAAGAGGGGCATGCCCAAATCCAAAAAAGGCAAAGTCTGGAACATCCTGCCAAAAGCCAAACTGTCGAAGGAAGCGTACAGGATGATAGGAGTAGTACCCCTGAAGCCCCAGCAGCAATAAAGGAGTACGAGCAGCACTACAAATCAACGGGGAGCGATGGAGCTACGGAGCCTCGCAACTGATCTCCCACCCTCTCAGCTGAGTGAGCATACAACGATATAGTGACTCAGTGGCCTCAGCACCGAGGGGAAGGTCATCAAGCAACAAGCGCAAGCACATCACCGCGACGGGAGTACAGCCATAAAAGCTAAGTGGTCATGAACAGATGCTCCCACAACCAAACCTGCAAGGAAATACGTTTTAAACTTAGGCTGCAAGTAGTAAAACCATGTCAAGCGGGGGAAAGGAAAAGAGCAGAGAATACCTGAAGGAATGTACAACAGCCCCGGAGGATGCGGGTCCGCCCCAATGAGCACTCAGTCAGCCCTAGAAAGAGCTCTGCTAGTACCACTGAAGTAATGCTCCTACGATGCAGAACACGACGAAATACGTCATGCAGAACCGCTAATGAGGACGGTCGCCATCCGGAGAAAAGCAACTCGGCTAGAATACAAAATATTAGGACATTCAGGCATTGGAGCCGGCGATCTGACCCAGGACCACCACAGGCAGTGGAGCAACGATCATACAGGATCTCAAGTGAAATCTCGCCAGCCCTGCCCTCTGCAATAGGAACAGCGGTAATAAATCCGAACTAGGAGATCAGATCAGTAGAACGAACTGGCTCGGACGCAGGAATGTAAGGCTCTCGGGTGAGAGGAAGACCAGACAGGCGAGAGAGCTCCTCTAGTGACGGTCCCAACTCCAGGTCATTGAAGGAAAATAGGTTCAGAGACGAAACCCAATCATACAACGCCGCACTTAGCAGCCGCCAGTCTAAGCGAACCTGATGGAAATGAAGAACCACTTTGAAGCCTAAGGAGCCCAACTCAAAGATCTCAGACTCGGTCAAGCTCTATATCCAAAAGTGCAGTCGCTCAGAGCAAGTGGCACATGGCTGCAATCGACAGGTTCGGACAGGCACGCCCTCAATAATCTGGACTCCCGGGTCAGCAGGAGAATCGTCAGTAATGGGCATCCCATCGTCCAGCAAGTCTATCTCATGATGGCGAAAGAAGCCAGTATCGCCCATCGCATCGTGCAAGGTGTCCTGGAAAGCTGCGACAGGCAAGCCCCAACCGCCAACAACTGTCACATCAGGAGCTGTCGAAAACATGCACGCCCTAAGAGCCGCGATACCCAAAGTGTCCAAATGTTGAATTGGCCTGTGCCCTGATCCCCGACAACAGCTATCTGTCCCAATGCTATCTCGAAATCTGAACCAAGATCTGACCCAATCCATCCATAGGAAGTCTATCACCTATTAGATTCAAGCCATCCAGATCACTAAGAAGGGGCCCGCCACCTACCAAAGCCTGATCCATCACATCTACACCGTCCATCAACACTATACCACCATCCAGACCACTTATAGCTATCGCCCCGCCAATCAGGCCATCCCTCACCATCATCCCACTATCCTCACCATCCAAACCATCTACCCTCATCATATCAGCCCCTAATAATCCTGGTGGCCCATCTGTTATGGACACATTAAAATCATCCAATCTCATCAGCCCATCCTCACAACCACCATTGTTGGAGGAGAAATTTAAGCCATAAATGACATTTATTGCTTCAAAAGAACCCATCAATCCACCCATAAATAGCCCTCCTCCATTTATGGGCCCACCTACCTCTCCACCAATCATAAACCCATCAACTCACCATGGCCTGCCATAGTAAAACTAAAAGAAACAAGAAGCCAAAGAAAGAAGAGGACAAAGAAAGAAGATAAAAAGAAGAAGAAGAGGATAAGGGGAAGAACAAAAGTGACGGACAAATGGATAGGGACAGAGAATAAACGAGGAAGAGAAAAAGGAATGAGTAGACAGGAAGGGTACTCGCTGGAAGAAAAAATGAACGGAAGCGGCACCCAGATTATCGCCTGTGGTACTCCAATCACCGCCTGCAGACCTGACATTTTTGCATCACTGCACCGCTGACGGGACAGAACGAAAGGGAAAAGGTCAGCAGGTGGCAGTTCGACTACCGCTCGTGGCAGTCTGACTGCCACCCAGACCCACTTTCGGGCGGATTTCAGGCAGGATCCGCTTCAGCAAACCAAGACCCAAGAACAAACATCCATGCGCTCAATTAGGATCGCAAAAAGTAATCAAAGGCAACAATCAAAGGGAAGCAATGTTGACCAACTGAGATTTTATATAAGCATGAGGATTCCACATCTAGGGATACAAGATTATATGATACAACGAACTAATCATCATCAGGAAGATAAGCATCAGTGTCCTTGTGATGAAAATAGGGTCCCAAGATCCCTCCTCCAGCAAAACGTGTGCCCCCACCAGGGGCATAGCCGGGCTGCAAGATCGGACCAATGCCAAACTGCTCACACTAGGGGCTATACTCTTTACTCGGATCAATGAAAGCGTTGGCGTCATAACCCTCCATGGCGGCAGCCAACTCTCTCTCAGGCACTGATCTCCAGTCGGATGGACCCGAAGGCAGACTAAGTGGCACCATGGGACTACCGGTTAACTGCCAGAAACGTCTCTCTCCCAGGTACCACTTCGTCACATGTGGGTCCTCTAAAATGTGACATCGTCGTGAGGCCTGAAAAGCCTCCTGAGTTCTTGGAGTAAGCGCTGCGTTCGACCGAAGATATGTCCTAGTGTGGAACTGTAGAAAGAGAATGGTTAAGGGGCAACAGGAAAGCAAGGAAAGCACCTGAGCAATACAGGGTAAACAAATCACTCACATCATTAGGAACAAGGGCATCAATATTTAACCTCCAGGCCAGATCGGAAAACAAGCGCGTACGGCTACGATTATCCTTGTACCACAGCATCATGCGAGTAAAAGGAGGCGAATGATCGATCAAGGTAGGGGCCAAGTGTGGAAAATGGTCGAAAAAGCAGGTCTGCACAAAATTATAATCAGAAAAAGGGCACACCAAACCATCCCTAACAAGAACAGGACATAAAGGAATTAAGGAAGTACCTCAATCACTGGATAAAAGCCCATCAGAGATCGGCTGACACAACTGCTGGCCTTGTCCAGCCCTTCGTACAAATGGGCCAAGAGAGCCGCATTCCAGTTGTACGGTACAGGGATAGTGATATCTGCCACGAGCAGTAACAGACGGGAACTCACCAGCTCAATCCTGTGGCAGAAAATCATCGCACCCATAATGTACAAAATCAGGACACGAGCCTTCACCACAGCCGCAGCCTCGGTCTCAGGGATGCGTCTGGCAAAGTTCGATGATAGCTAGAGAAGTTTGAATCGAGGACTTGTAAAGTCTACAGCATCTGACATAATCCCCAATAATCTCATCCAGTCATCCTCAATGGGCACCGGAAGGTCATCCTCGAAAGGTACGGACCCTTCATCGTACCAAAGGCCTAGCTGCATGTATATATCGTATGGGGTAATGCCCCACTCTCCAAAGGGCAGCTGAAACATATGGGTCTCAAGATGTCACCGCTCAGTCAAAGCAGATAAGAGAGACATGTTCGTCTGCTCAGACGAACTCAGAACAGATGAGTGAAGGGGGTGTGCTCCAAGACCTCAAAGAATAGCGGCTGCGGGTCATGGAACCAATCAGGCCAATGCGTCCTGACTCCTCATCCTGTCAAGACTACAGGCGCACCACCTTCTCGAGCCAGGTTAGACAGATGCCGGCCCTCTCTAGGCACATAAACGGGTCGGTTGACTGACGGGAAGAACTAGCCTCGTTTCTACCATGGCGAGGCATGCTGCACAGGCAAGGTACACAAGTAAGTACCCATCCAAGAACACAATGAAAAGCCCATGTCCAAGCCCATATTAAAGCCCACACAACCGCCCATGTCAAAAGCCCAAAAGCCCAGGTCCATTTCTTAAGGCCCATTTCCAAGGAGACCCATTCCAAAAGCTCGGGCCCATTCCCAAAGCCCAAGCCCATTCCTCAAGGCCCATTTCCAAGGAGACCCATTCTAAAAGCTTAGGCGCATTCCAAAGGCCCAGGCCCATTTCCAAAAGCCCATCTCAAAAGCCCACATCTAGGTTCATTTCAAGGGACCATTTTCAAGATCTGTTTCAAAAAGCCCAAAAGGCCAGGCCCATTTCTCGAAGCCCATTTCCAAGTAGACCCATTCCAAGAGCCATGTTGAGGACCACTTTTCAAAAAGCCCAGGCCCACTTTCAACGCCCATTTCAAAAGCTCATTGCAAAGGCCCACTTTCAACGCCCATTTTTAAAAAAAAAAGAAAAAAAAAGAGAACCCATTTCAAGGCCCCTTCTAAAAGACCCATGATAAGGCCCATTCCACAAATTTATTTTTTTTAAAGGGCCCTTGTTGTCTTGAGTTTGACGAACCTTCACCACAAGTGCATCTGGATGCATCAAGATCATGATGAGGGGCCCGCTTAAAAAATCTTACTCGTCCATCGATCTCAGGATGGTCCACCAGCAAAATCCATGGTATCCGTTCACCCATACGGACCCCACAACAACCGTCCAATGGTCCAGATCGTTCAAAAAATAATAATAATAATAATAACAAAAAAAATCACCCATGGTATCCGGACATGACAAGATCATGACCACTTGAAAAATCCCATCCATCCATTGTCCACAAGGTGACCAACCATCAAGCTCTACATCATCCACACATCGAAGTGGGCCCCAAATCACCCATTCAACATCCAGATCATCGTCCAAATTTCAAAAAAAAAATATAAAGAATGGGGCCCTTTCTCATCACACCCCACTCCACCAACAATAAAAAATGAAAAATACAACAAAAAAAAAGAAATATATATGTATGTAACAATAATCCAGCCAACTATTTGGCAAATAAGTCCAATGGTTCAGATCCAATCAAGACGATCCGACGGTCCTGATCACGGCTCTCTCCAAACTCAAGAGAAACCCAGCTCATCAAAAGCTCCTAAAATGAACGGCCCAACATGTTCAGCGAGAGTTCAATGGTCAAGATTACCTGAAATGGAAGGAAAGAAATAAAATAAAAAAAAACTTCTCAAAAAATAGCTCCAGGAACCACAATGGGTCCCTGGACGTCCCAAATGCAAGTTTCAAATGAGGAAGGTCACACCGAACGAACCAAAGGTAATGACGAACCAATGATCCAGTGATGATCGAGCGGCAATGATTGCTTACTACGAGAAATCAATCGCCGCCTGACCAAAAGTTTGCATAAGGCAGCGGGTTGTCCCCTATGGCGGTTGTGAACAACCAGTTTTTCCCTCTAACCACTAGATAATGCCCAAATTTTTTTTTCCAAAAACAACCCCAAACTTCCAAAAATTTTCAAAACAGTCCAAAATTTTCAAAAGTTACCAAAATAGACCCAAGTTCCAAAAGATACCAAAACAGCCCTAGATTTTCAAAAATTACCAAAATAACCCAAATTTTCAAAATAACAAAAAAAATCAGAAAATTCCAAAAAATCTCCAAAAATCCCAGAAATTCACAAAAAAAAAAGAAATTTTTTCTTTTTTGCAAAACTAACACAAAATAAGTATAGCCTCAAAAAGGTTTGTCTCTTCTAAATCATTAGCCCCATTAATTTATTAGTGGAGGCCATCTGACTTTGCTGCAAATGAAACCGGACGACGCCGCTTACCCACGAGATCGAACGGATACTTTCTAAAATCTAAAAATCTTTTCAAATAAAATCCCCAAGGAGTCTAACTCCAAAGGGAATAGATTTTCAAAACTAAAATTTTCTAAAATGCACGTGGCGCGCAGTACACTAAGGAATCTTCCATATTCTCCAGTTGTGGTTAGTGCAAACAACTAAATAAGAATCGATCTCTTCCAGTTTCCCTGGAGGATGATTGAATCCGTACATGATACATGTACGATTGGCCAGATCTCTATATCTAGACAGTCGTACGGATGCTAGTAAAAATGATTGGATCTACCTCTGGAAAGAATAATCAAACTTAAAGTGACAGCAATCCATTGTAACCAAAGTATCAGAATCAACAGACTTCACAGTAAAAGATTACCTGCACATACCCAGTCCAGGATGTTCAAAAAATTTGATCGAGTCCAAGTCGGCGTAGTGAGTTTCCCGTAAGGCTGCACCAATGCGCAGAGCAGCTAACCACTTTGACGATCAAATGGAACGAATACTCCTACGGTGATTACATAGCAAAGGAAACGATAGATAGAGCTGGACATTTCAGATCCAATCCGGTGGATCCGACCCGATTCGACCCAATTTGAACCGAACCGACGGGGTGGATCTGTGCAGATCAGGTAGCTCCATCTAGATCCGAATTCTTTTCAGCTCGGATTCAGATTAGGCCTAATCCGACCACATTCGATCCAAAATAATATAAAAAAAATATTTCAACAATCAATCTCTCACACCCAAATCATGTTCATTCAGAGCAGAATTTTTTTTAAAAAATACAAATCAAATATACAAAGAACCCAAACAGCTGCTGTAATGAAACGATACTCCCATCCATCAACATCAATAGCTGAGAGAGAAAGAGAGCATCGTACCTAGGGTTTCCTTTCTCCATTTTGGACAGAAAGCATAAGAAAAAAAGTCCCTAGAATGGAGGAGAGAGAGAGAGATTGAAAATGGAGGAGAGAGATTGAAAACGGAGGAGAGAGAGATTGAAAACGGAGGACAGAGATTGAAAACGGACGAGAGAGAGAGACGCTGGAAAGGAGAAGAGAGATTGAAAATGAAGCTTTTCTTACTTTATAGCTTTTTTCGTATAGTACTCCGGCTCCATATGACACTTGATACACAGCCACTCCAAGATTGCACAGTTGATATTTAATAACCCACATATGGACCATTCAGAACCTAGCCCAATTAGAAAACCGAGTCGTGCACGGATCGGATCAGACAATCCACCTTTCGGATCTGTTCGACTCGGGTAATCTAGACCCGGTAACGGATCGGTTCGGATTCGGGTCAGACCAAAGTTCTTTCAGATAGAATCGGGTTGGCCTGGATCCGATCCGAACAGGACCGATGCCCAGCTTTAACGACAGACCAAACAGTATGGGAATCCTCGTAAAGCCACAACAAATGCGCAAAGGCCCTTACTTTTCAGACTTACTCTCTGATGCTATCAATAATCTGACGTGAAAGGGTTGTGATTAGTGACCTGTAAAGCCGCAATGAATGCGCAGGGGACAATCACAACGTTTTTCTCAACCCTTGTGATGTGTGCAAGTCATCTTTCTCTAAACAGTCAACTGACAATGATACAATGACAGGCAACAGATTCGAGTCACTATCCTTTCTGACCAGAAAGGTGGGGTGTCCACTTGCTTTGGCCTTCGGTTGCTTGCAACCTCAACCAAAGAGGGCCATCTATAGACACCCCACCCAAGCTAATGTCTTAAGAAGGCTAAGACTATCTAGGAACCATGGTCATACCTTAGACCAAACCCTAATCCCAGCCTAAACCAAAAACCATGACCCAAAAGTCCCTAAACCACTAATCCATAACCTGAAACCGCAATCCAAACCGTTCAACACACATACAGCCTCGTCTATACCCTATACCCTGGCCAGAACCCCCTATCCGCACCGAAATCCACCACTTTGAGCCACAAAAATCCAAAAAGGAGACCATCGAACAAACCAGAGCACCACATGAAACCCGCACACGCGAACCCCGCCCGAACCAGGCCCAGGCGATAGTCTGACTACCGCCTGCGGTACTTTGGATACCGCTGCTCGCGGTCCGCTTGTGGACAGCTGTCCCAGCATCCAAAAGTCAAATTTCCTTCAAAATTACCCTCCCAACCTTCACTATTTACCAATTTACCAGCCCCATAAGCCAATGAGAGAATGTCATGTGGCATCTCTCTCCTCTCCACTAACCACCACTTGCCACCTCAGCTTTTAACCCTTTTAAACTCACTATTTACCATTCAATCATTGGAGAAGGCTATAAACTCTTCTCATTTCAAACACACCCAACAACCAAGAGAGGGAGTGAGAGAGAGAGAGAGAGTAGGAGAGAAAGAGAGTGAGTAGGGAAGAGAGTGAGGGAAAGGGAAGGAGCTCCCAAGCCCCTCAAAATACAGATTTTTCCAGCCACCCCCTAGCCCTCAACTCAACCCTTCCAACCCATAAGCCTAACCCAAATTGGTCATGGTCCACTTTATGTTTTATTCTACTCGAGATCAAGCCAAAGGTCCATCATCGCACAAGCATTCATCATGATATCTACTCCCTTCTCAAACCCCCTGCTTCTCTAGATCTCTAGTGAACGTATGCTCTGTGACTTGTCATACATCGGACCCTGTCACATCAGAAATTTCTAGTGACCTAGTTCACTTTTTCTTTGCCTTTTCACATAAGCATCATCACATCCGCCCTCTAGACACATTGTCGGATGTATGCTCTGTGGCCTACCGAAATCTCAGATCTTGTCACATCAGAAATTCACATGTGACTAGTCCCATCATGACCACAGTTTCATCATTATCCCTTGAGATCATTTTACTATACGAAGTAGAGACCGTACATTTGTACGGGCAGAGAGGGTGCCTAACACCTTCCTTCTTTATAACCGAGGTCTCTTACTTGGAATCTCTGATCACAGACCAAGAGTCAATTTAAGGAGGGAGAGTCTTCAGATTTCTCCAACCTTAACGTGTTTCGTGGTTCTAGCCGACCGCGGGATTATAAGATTTTTCGGCTAATGGCGAATCCAATAATAACAAATCAGCCCAATCCCATCCCAAATACATACATCAGCGTTGATGCCGAATTCCAGTGTCCACAGTAAGTTCATCCCTAAGCTCCCGTAAAAGTGATACATTTTCGAGATAAATAGCCTTTTAGTTTAATCGGTTGAGCTATAAGCTACTGTTTCTCATATATTAACTTTTAAAGTATTAAGTTCCTATAAAATCCAACCCTTCCAACAGTTTAACCACAACATGAGGATCATTCATTAGAATGATTGTTAGTATTTACCTATCAAGTGGTCCACACCATATAAAACAATAAGTATGCGTTAGTAAAAGATGACCATACAACTGGATATCAAAGAGTTATTAATAAAGGTGATTCTTATCATGTTCAACCTGTTAGAGGGTTTAGATGTCAAATAAACATGAAAGGTTGGAAGTTAATAGTGGTTGGACCTTGATATATAGTCCAAACTGTTGGACATGAAACTTTTAAAAAAAGTTTGTCACACGGGGACTCGGATTTGGCAGTGTACTTTAATACTGAAGTCGGCACTAGAGGTGCTCTGTGGGCCCATCATAATGCATGTATTTTATCCACGTGGTTCATCCATTTTTCCATATCATAGTGGGACATGATCTAAAAAATGAATCAAATTCAAACTCCAAGTGGACCACACCACATAAGAAATAGCATTGATTTAGCGCTCACCATTAAGAATTTTATAACGCCCACTACAATGTTTATTTTCCATTCAACGTGCTGATTTTGTCTCACAAACCTAGATGAAAGGAAACACAAACACTGGCTTGATTTTAGAGGATTAAAAAAAAGAAAAGAAAAGGATATGGCACGTACATCATGGTGATCCACTTATGCCTTAGATTTGCCTCGTTTGGGCTCATACCCTAAAATAATATAATAAAATGGATGGTTGGCTTGGATAAAATCCAAAGATCATGGTGGGCCCCATATAGCCCTCTCTAGGCCAAGAATGACTTATTCTTTTCCAAATGAATAAGGGAGAGAGCATTAAACAATGAAAATGAGTATTAAATGAAGAGACAGAGAAATGAGGAGGAGAAATGTTTATAAAGAAAATGGGATGACTAGAGAAGTTGTACACATGTGATATATTCGGACGATGCGACACATATCTTAAAAATCCAGTCCGTTAATTAGGTAGGATCCCTTACAAGCATGTGAATGACAAAATATTATTATTTTTTGTGATCAATAATATGATATCATGTACAAGAAAAGTGAGCTGTTAGAAATCTATTCCAACAGTGTAGATTTAACTTATATGTGTGGCTCTAGTGGTGATAAACATTTACTAATTTTTAGTACATAAATTTTTATGAGTGGGCCATATTTAATGAACAAGTTGGATCTATGACACATAATTCCCATTATACTTACATAAAACTCAATGTCACATATACTCACATGTGGTGCATTAAATGTGGATGAAAAAATGATTTTTTTTTAATATTTAATGTACAACTAGTTAGACCAGTTTGAATGGTCCAACTAGTCGTGTGTGAGCATCTCTCTATATATATATATACACTCTCTCTCTCTCTCTATATATATATACTCTCTCTCTCTCTCTATACACACACACACACACATGAGTAATGCTCACACAACTAGTTGGACATTACATTTTCGTCCAACTAGCTATGCATTTAATGAAGAAAAAATTTCTTAATTAATGTAAGCAAATGCTAATCCTTAGTTCATTTTTTTGCATGGAAAAGCGGCCATGGATTAGCTGGGCCTATCATGGTGTTAATGTAAAATCAACTCCAACCATCACGTATGTCACTCCATGTTAGATCAAGGTCTCAAAATTTATCCCCATCCGTAATTCAAGAGGACCACACGATTGGAATCAATGTACATGGAAAGATTCGCCCTCCAAATAGTTTCACTTGGTGTGGCTGACATGAATCATGTATGAACCTAATTTTTAGGACCTATGATTACTTTTGGTTTGACATCCAATGGTTGGAATAGATTTCACAGTTTCGTCATGATGGGCCCTGTAAAAATCAAAGGTGGATGTCTCTCTCTAAGCTATTCTCATTGGTGTGGCCCATCTGAATCACAGGTTAGCCTGATTTATTGGCACTAGGCTTATTACTTTATTATACATCTAATGGACTTAGAGGATTTCATATGTAGGTTAGACCCATAAAAAAATCAGGGGTGAGAGCCCATGTTATATCTGTTTCCAACACACTACTATTAGGCGTAATTTAAGGTGGTAGTTAATGTGCATAATGTTGGCAGTCACGGATTAGCTGTTGAAGTAATGTCACCACGTTCTGTGAGCCCCACCATGATGTATGTATTGTATCCACACCGTTCATCCATTTGGAGAGATCATTTTAAGGCATGAATCTGTAGACACCCCACCCAGGTTACTATCTTGAGAAAGCTAAGACAATCTAAGAACCATGATCATATCCTAAACTAAACCATAATCCCAGCTTAAACCCTAATCCGAACTGTAAACCAAAAAACCAGCCTAACTCTAACCCAAACCTCAACCTAAACCCTAACCCAACCTAACCCTAATCCCAGCACAGCCTAACCCTAGCCCAAACCTTTACCCATAATCAATCCATTTTTCGAGACACTTTAGGTCACGATCGAGCCAATTTCGAGCCATTTTCAAGCTAAATATCCAAAACAGACTTTGTTCCACTCTCAGGACCCCAAAAAGGGCCTACCGGCCAAAATTCAGGAGAAATTGTACCCGAGCGGTAATCTAATTACCGCTTACTCTCAAAAAATGTGCGCAGAGCCAGCTGGATGAGTTTCGAACCAAACCCAGCCCGGGCGATAATTCGATTGCCGCTCAAAAAATGGACAGTTGTCTCCTCCGAGCAACAACTCTCTCTCATCCCAAAGTCAACTTTCATATGGATTTACCCCTCCCCCAACCTACCTTATTTACCATTTTACCAACCCCCAAGAGTCAATGAGAGCACCCCACATAACATTCCTCTCTCCTCAGCCAATCTCAAGCTGTTATGTCAGCTTTTACCCTTCATAGGCCCAACAATTACCACATTACCATAAAAAAGGGCTATAAATAGCCCTCTCCTCTTCAAATTTTGCACAACAATTCTAAGGGAGAAAATTCTTCTCATTTCAAGGGAGAGAGGGAGACAGAGAGAGAGAGAGGAAGAGAGTGAGGGTGAGAAGGAGCTCCCGAGCCTCCAAGATATGATTTTTCAGCTACCTCTTAGCCTCCTCCCAACCATCTCAACCCTACAAGTCTAGCCCGGATTTATCATGATGTAATCCATGTCCTAGCCAACTCAAGATCAAGCCAAAGGTCATTTCATTTTGTTTACATACAAGCATTCATCATAACATCTCTTCCCTTCTCAACCCCCTTGCTTCTCTAAATCACTTGTGAACGTATGCTTTGTGACTTGTCGTACATCGTATCCTGTCACATCAGAAATTCCTAGCAATCTAGTCCGCTTTTCTTTACCTTTTTGCATAAGCATCATCACATCCTCCTTCTAGATACATCGTTGGACGTATGCTCTGTGGCTTACCGAAATATCGAATCTTGCCGCATCAGAAATCTATGTATGCCTAGTCCTACTTCGATTACATTATTCATCCCTTGAGATTTTCTTACCACACCAAGTAGAGACCATACATTTGTACGGGCAGAGAGGGTGCTGAATACCTTCCCTCTTTGTAACCGAGGTCCCTTAATCGGAATCCTGGATCGTAGACCATGAGTCAATTTAAGATAGGAGAATCTTCGAATTTCTCCAACCTTACAGATTCCACGGGTTCTAGCCAATTGCGGGATTTTAAGATTAAGTGGCCTGTGGCGACTACAAACTGACAAGCAAGGTTACATATCCCCCCACAACAAACACACATGACAAAGAACAAAAGCCAAGGTCGCCTAAGTGCGTGGGCGCCGATCTCCCAACTTTCACAGAATAATGACTCCACTGGGATATGCTAGAGCGCACTAGCTGAGACTCGACTCGAAAGGGTGTGGTATTCCAATCTCAAGGGACATTCATCATTGTATTCATATTTTAAAAAAAACATAACAGTCATAAGACAAGCTAACTAAAAACCATCAATCTTTGGCTTACACTTGTCTAGGCATCAATCCGAGCCATGACTACTCGATCCCGTGCAGCTATGGCTACCCATGAAGAAGAGCCGATAGCTCAGCCAACTCCTGAAACATCAGCATCAGCACTGGTATCGGCACCAGCACTGGCACCGACACCTCCGACAACTCTAACAGATTCGCCAGCTACTGCAGCCTTGAATGAGATAGCTCAAAATTTCAAGGCATTGCAGGAGCTACTAATTCTCCTAGTACCAGGCACCACACCGAGCATGCATGTAACACAACTTAATGTTCAAAACAGTACAATCCCACAAACTCCTTTTGCTTTCTCCCTCATTCCTCTAGCAAATCATGTTCTCCCTCTTCCTGAGGAATCAGTACAAGATCAACAGCAACAGACAAACAAGAGCAACCCTTCCACACACCTGCCAATACATTATCTAGCATAACTCCCTAGAAACGGGAACAACAATCAGACCACAACACAAGCCCCCCCTAAAGGGAGTTACAGACAAGAACTGGCGGATGCCCATAAAGGGGGCCGATTTTGAGTCCATCTCACTTCCCCTAATGGGAGTCACATTTTAGATTTGGCGGATACCCTGGGTAGGAGCGATTTCTGTACATCACACCCTCCCCTAAAAGGGAGTGGAGTTCAATTTCAAATACCTCCCGCCACTTGGAGTCCATATTCTTTCCAATAACCCCCATTCTCGGAAATCAAAGGGTTGAAGAAATTGACCCTTATGAGGAGTAAGCAGCCCAAACCCTACAGTAAGGGGTAAGATACCCTCAGCACAACATATCAGAAATTGAGGAGGTGCGGGAACATCTGTAAAGGGTACAAAATCAGCTGCAGAGGCAGCGAGGAGTGGATCACCCATCCACTAAATTCAGGGACTTATGTCCCTTTTCAGATGTTCGGGTGCCTCAAAACTTTGAGGTGCGGAAATTCAAAAGATACGACGGTAGCGGGTGCCCCACAACACATCTGAAAGTCTTTTGTGGGGAACTCAATGCAATAACAGGGAATGATGGGGCCTTGATACGGCTTTTCCAGAAATCCCTCAAGTGCGATGCCTTGGATTGATACACATCATTGGACAATCATCAGATTAGGACCTGGGAGAGACTCTCCCAGGCATTCATTGACAGATTCTCCTATAATCTGAACATGGCTCTGAGAAGAGCAGATTTAGTTACCTTGAGACAGAAGGCTAATGAATCATTATTGACATACGTGGGAAACGGCGGGCCATGGCCGCTCGAATGAGAAACCCCATCGACGACAAGGAACAAATATCCATGATCATCCATTCGGCAAACCCGAACATCTCTGGATATCTAATCTCATACCCATACGTAAACTTCTCCTAGCTCATCCGAGTTGGGGAACAAGTAGAAGCCAAGATAAGAGCCGGAACCATCTCCCCATGGCCGCATCAGGCCTCCTCAGTCAAGAAAAGTAAAGTTGAGGGGAAGCCCATCGGATATGGGAATGGAAATGGCACTGCTCCCTCGCAACGTACTATAGAAGTTAACAACATCATCGCCAACACTCAAGGTAACCAGTACGTTCCGCAACCGGAGCCACATCAAAACAGGTAGTACCAACTACAACAAACCTAATAGGGATATCACATACAACCGCATCAACAACAACAACAACAACAACAACTTATGAAAAATGCGTAAAGCCCGTATAAGCAGGCAAGCTGGGCAGGAAGTTCACCCCTTTAACATAAACATATAGTAAGATAATGACAATGTTGGGCAAAAGAAACTTCTGACACCACTTCAACCCTGACCTCCACCAAATCCCCTGCCCACAAGCTACAATGAGAACGAGTATTGCACATATCATCAGTCTCCTGGTGTAACACCCTGAAAATCGGGGGTCGAGCAGGAGCCCAACTCCCTAGTTCCAAAACATCACTTATGCAACATATAAGATGATGATTGAATATTGTCTGTATTAGTGCATTAAACATGAGTGGGGTTATACCAAATCAGCATATCATACTCCAGAGGTAATTAAGTTACGCTAGCGGAAGACTGTGATATGTATATAAACTGTATAAAAGTAATGGCAAGCCCTCAGAGTATGAATGTCACTAGGTTAAATAATTACAAGTATATTCCTAAAGTGGTAAAAAATGAATATACAGGTGTGTTCCAAATTTGTAAAATGACAAGTGTAATGGCATCTAGTCAGTATCCCTATAGCCCCGAAAATTAGGACACGGCTCACATGAACCCGCCTGATGACTGTATATAGGAGAACGCCTCCTCATCATCCTCGAAATATGGCTTCATCTCGTAGCCATCGCCATCACGTGCAACTAAGACAGAGTCTGGTTGGTGTTTAAAACACCGTCCCAGAACGTGGGAGTGAGTGATCAACTCAGTGGAGCTACAAAGTAAAGGTTAACATGTTATCAATTCTGTCACGCAGTAATGATAAAGCAATACAATCAAGCATTCCTAAGTACTCTGGTTTAATGCAAGGACGATATGTATTAATGATGAATGCCCTCACGTGCACTCCCTCTACGAACTTCATCTCACAGTCGTGACACGCAATCACTTCCTCAGTGCTCAACTCTAAAACCAAAGGCACATGCAATGTGGTGCGTGAACGTGATTACCAAGTTCTTATTAGACCTTTCCATACAGCAGGATTGGGAAGCTAATGTACCTCCCTTATATCATTTCTCAAATAACTATCCATTCTAGGGTTGTCAGTCCTAGTAAATCTCATACGGTGTTGTGGTTCTAGGTCACTATAAAGGTCTCGTCACCTGATCAGTATAGGCCTAGTTTATACTCTAGTTGCTACGGAAAGGCTCGTCGCCTCAATGCAGTCTCAGAGTATGCTCAAGGTCACTCCACCAACGCCCTACCAACTGCCAGTCTATTTTCGAAGGCTCCTCACCAACCCGACTGGGGACGACAGCCAGGCTGCACTAATGGAGGCCGACAACTCGAATACAGTGTCTCATATCATCGTATTCTGCTCACGAGCTTATGTTGCTCACTGGTTACTACAGGGAGGCTCGTCGCCCCAGCGTAGGCCGACAGCTCGACCACGGTATCCCATACCAGCATGTCCGGCTCATGAGTATTAGCGGATCGAGGTACCAAGGTTAACGGGGTTTCCAATGGTGAGTTTGGTACCTTAAGTTCAAGCAATAACGTCCATACATGGTGAACATACATCGGGTTAATCGGGTTACTTGACGAGCTCAACTGGTACGAGCACACATCGAGATGATCGACATGAAGTGCATAAGCACTTCGTGTGGCCTAACCACTGTCGACAACCAAAGTATGGCTCGGATTCATCAAACATGTCTTATGTAGCGAAACAACCTCAGCCACCAAATCAGTGTCTGTTACCGATTGCCTAGACTATACCATGGTCCCAACCACACTTACACATAACAAGGAGTCATATATGAATAGGCACCTCAGCATTAAACTAATCCTTTAAGTAATATCAACCATTTGAGCATTTCATGAAACATAACATAAACATGATTTCACACATGCATTTCATATGTAAAATGAACAATACAATGTAAGTTGCATGGAGGGATTTATACACAGTTAAGGTAGTTGAGAATCTTATCTCAACACCCATATAAAGTATAATTTACCAAATACTTACTCATACAGATATTTTTACAAATACTTAGACTACACACTTTGACATACATGACGTATGTCGACCACAACATGTATTAGGGTAACTTCTTTCACCAAGGAGTTGTCGCACACGCAACCACCATATATTCACGACGGATAAACATGGCAAGTATGAATACAAATTCCATACTCTTTCAGACATTTCTACAAACACTTAGGCTACACACTACAATATACATGATGTATATTAGCCATAACATGTATTAGGGCAAATCCTTTCGCCAAGGAGTTATCGCATATACAACGATCCTATATCCATGATGGATAATCATGTTAAACACGAATCCAAATTCTACATGCATTCAATTAATTTGACAAACACATGGAATGCACTATATTCAACGTAGTTCATATATATCTGTAAAGCAAATCAGGCATCTCATTTAGCATGTGAAATGGCACCCACTTCAGTTATAAATCATTAATCGGCATTGAAAACCTTGAAAACCATAACCTAAATGTTTATAGTCCGCACCTTTCGCAGATAAATAAGTATTGAACTCAGTTTGTATACTGAGTCTTTGTCTACGGCACAACGACAACCTATAACAGGGAATATGTTAGATATTCTACCATCTGTTCTATTTCAATCCCTAAAACGTGTTAGGGTTAGGATTTCTTACCTAAGAATGGAACCAGAATCGCCGGAATAGCGATACGGTAGTGGTGTTTCAATACGTAGAACGACAGGGAACGATCTCTGTAGCAAAACCCTAACTTCCCTCACACTTTCTCTCTTTTTCCTTCTCTTTCTTTTCTTTTCTCTCACCTGGGGTTAGAAATTCGTATATGAAGGGTGAGAGAGGGTTTAAGGTCCTTATATAGGCCCAGAACTGACCAGAATGGCCCAAGGGCCATGGTATACTTAGGTTATAGCCAAAACCCATCTATTTCAGCTCAACGGAACACTTCTGAAGGCCTCTTTCCTGCATGCGGTCAGACTTAAGCTCCCTGATATTGGATCTAGCTCAAGCTAAGTTTTCGGTCTGATCAAATTTACAGATCGACCGTGGCGGACCAGTTTCAGTTCAACGGTCCCCAGCACTCAATTAGGTCCACAAGTACACTTACGTGTGTATAAAATTTTTCCTGATCCGAGGGTGTAATTGGGTCAGATTCTGACGGTCTAAATTTGTAGATTTAGCCCGCAAGCGAATGGCCCAAATCACTTAAATCTGAGTTCAATTTCTAAAGATATTCGCGTTTCTTACACACTTCGCTCCGGGATCAAGTTGTGCATTTCTGGGTATCATTATGACTTGATTTCTGAGATGGTTGTTAAGCCCAGTAAGGCGGTCATAAGTGTTTGCTTGCAGTAATCGGACTTTCGACGCGTGGTCCAGATCCGATACGGAGTTTCGTGATGCTCCCGAGAGTAACTGGGTTTTGAGATTGATCCTAGATTATAGGGTAATGTAGTGTTAATTATTCTACAAGTTTTAGGTCTTACAGTTCGTATTTAAAATGGTTCAAGCTAATTTTACTGATTATTTAGTTTAGTACTTAACTAAATTATGCCCTAATTACGACAGAATAAGGTCCTAGGGTAGGAGAGGCTGATCTTTCCAAGTAACTTATTCATTTTATGAGATTCCATAAGGTTAATGGTCAAAAGCCCATTTTATTTATGTATTTACTATTTACAGTAAGTATTAGTTTAAGTATTGTTCTTCATCATTTAAACTTTAAGATTTGTGTCTAATGTGAAAGTACTTAGAAAAATCTGAAGAACAAGGTGGTGAAAGGTGAGATTTTGAAGGAAATGGGTTGAAGAGGGGATTTGGGACTTCGGGATTAAGTTCTGAGAAGTCAGTAAGGTGTTATGATCAACCCATTGCCCAAGGACGTCTATTTCCAAGTTGACAAAAATTCGGGATGTTACACCTGGCCATCTAACTGACCATTGTTTCACCTTGAAACACGCGGTCCAGGATTTGATCGAAAGCCAGAAGATTGCGATCACCCTACAAGCTAACACTATAGTCCAAGCCAACATCCTCCACAATCCCCTGCCGTCGCACTAAGTAGGGCCCAACACATCCGACACTTCTACCATCAACCACATTGAGGAAGGGCGTCCCATGTACTCCTTCCCACATCACTCCATACAAGCAATCATGCCCGAAACGGCAAATCGGACATGGGGATACCGACAGACGTCACCGCCTGGGCAACAGGTATTCCTCGAAGCAGCACCGGCAGTACAACCTCTCATTCTCTAAGGGGCACCACCAGCATCCAACAGACCAAATTCTCAGCCTCTCATTCTCCAAGGGGCACCACAAACATCCAACAGGTCAAACTCTCAGTCTCTCGTTCTTCAAGGGGCACATCCAGCACAATCTCCAGCATATCCAAACAGTTTAGGCTCTAAACCTCTCATTCTTTCAGTGGGCCTCCCCGATCTAGCCCCGCTAACCTTGCAAGGGGCACCTCCAGTCCAATCTCCAAGCTTCCTCTTACCTCACTAATTGGCACATGCCCGAAGGGTCTGCCCCTCACAAAATGTACACCAAAAGGAGGAGGAGAGTCCCATCATAAAAACCCACAATGATTCAGTCATACTTCAGGGGAAATCCTCGAGTCTACCAAAACAGTACCGGTAACAATTCCGCAGCCTCGAGATCCGGTATACCTAGAAGAGAGGACGGTTCCCTCCTACAACATAAAGGCAGTCCCATGACACTACCCGGAGTGCGCCGAAGTAGGCAACAATGGTAGGTACTTCAGGAGGGACAATCAGAATCCGAAAGAAACCTAGGGAACTTTGTTAGGAACGACCCACAAAGCTAATGCTGCCTACGATGTAGCAGCTCAGCTTAAATCCATTCCGGCACAAATTTCCATTTGGGAACCCTTATGCACGTCAAGATCGCATCGAGAAATCATCGTGAAAACTCTAAACGATGCACATATCTCTCCTGACGTACCACCTGAAATGGTAGCAAGCATGATTGGACAACTTCTTGCACCGCAAACCATCACATTCTCCGATGATGAGTTGCCACCCGAAGGCCGCAAACATGGGCGCTCACTCAATATAGCTATCTGTTACAGGGATTTCAAGGTCCTGCTCGTACTCATTAACAACGGATTAATCTTAAATGTTTGCCCCCCGAGGACTGCCAAACGTTTGGGAATTGAACTATCTTCTTTTAGACCTAGTACCATGAGTGTCAAAGCCTTCGATAACTCCCGAAGACAAGTGGAGGCAGAGATAAACATTAAGTTACAAATCAGACCAGATATGACACTTGTCACATTTTAGATCATTGACACCTCTGCCTCGTTTAACCTTCTGTTGGGGCGACCATGGCTCCATGTTGTTGGAGCCATCCCATCCACCCTCCATTAAAGGGTTAAATTCTCTTTAGAAAATCGAATCATTTCGGTACTGGCCGAACTGGAAATCATTCTACCGGTAGCGGTCAACATCCCAGAACCTGACATCCCAGTAATAGGCGTCCAGCACACAAGGGGTGACATACCATATCATAGTTTCGAGTTTTAAATTATGAACTCCATCACCAACCCATGCCCACTCGTCGCCGAATATGTCATCCCCCGGCTGAACGGCTAATTTTAAACTACCGTACCGAGTTCCATGAGAGAGGTATGGTAGTAAAGCAAGCTCGTGCCAACGAGCGAAGACAGGGACCAGGATATCAACCGATACCGGAAGATCAGACCGCAAGGCCTAGAAAGAGGCAACCGTTCAAGTGTATGCCCATCGAGTTTGTAAAATCCGGGACAGTTTTTGGTGACACGATAACCTCTCTCGGGGATCACATCCAGTGGCTCAAACTAGTAGAACACTCCAACCACAAGTCCATTTGGCCACTAATACGGTGGGACAAAATCCTCAGAGCTTCAGAAGCACACCCAACGACAGGCGCAAAACCCCCGGACCCATCAAACGAAGCTAGGGGTATGGAAGCAGGGCCACCCACGGAGCACTCAGGACCAGAGGTGCCCATTACAAGGCACACAGACAAGAGCGGGGAGGCACCCATCCCCACCAATAGTCAAGGGGAAACACCCCCGCCAATAGGTCAACAACGCAAGGGGCAAAGTAGCCCGCCCATTGGATCAAAAGAGGGAAGTAGTGTAACAGCTCACGCCTACACTGTATGATATTATCCGCTCTGGGCACAGCCCGCATGGTTTTGTTCTCAGGATTTTCCCCAAAAGGCTTCATACAGTATAGGGTGGTAACTCCACACATAATCACTACAACTTCAGATGACACTTCCGATGTGGGACAAAGTTTCACCTTCACTATGTGCACAATAGCCTGTCAGCCACACAGTAGCCTGCCAACCATCTTGGGGCCCGCTCACATGTGTGTCCGTCCACGTGTGCCCTCCCACATGTGGCCACAGTGACGGGGTGTCATAATATCCCCAACCGAGGGCAGAGTCATCCTCAGCTTTAATACCATTTGTAATAGCCCATGCCCACACTGTATGATATTGTCCGCTCTAGGCACAACCCGCATGGTTTTATTCTCGGAGTTTTCCCCAAAAAGCCTCATACAATATAGGGTGGCAACTTCACGTATAACCACCACAACTTTAAACGACACTTCTGATGTGGGATAAAGTTTCACCTTCACTATATGCACAGTAGCTTGTCAGCCACACAGTAGCTTGCCAGCCATCTTAGGGCCCCCCCATATGTGTGCCCGCCCACATGTGTCCACCAACATGTGGTCACAGTGACGGGGCGTCACAAGTGGCCTTCCCTTGACTGGACAGACATCAGGATCCCACCACAATGTAGACATGAGGAGCCTGAAGAGCTCCAACTTCTGAGTGAAGAGATTGGGTCAGATACAGACTTTGAACCCGGTCCAACGGACATCATGGTCATCGGGACGGATGACCCACAGTTACAAACGGAGTAGGACAACAGGATCGAAAGGGGGAAAGAACCGAGTTGGATAACCATCCCCCTAACGATCGAATCGACCAGTAAGCCATCCATGGATACCGATCTTTAAAAAAAACACCAATGTAAATCACAGTTGGCATCCCAGATCAAGACAGGATAAATCATGGTTTGCAATATCGTCCTGTTCGGGATCCCTTGGCAACACAAAAAAAATCATAAAACCTTCAAAACATAAAAACAACGGACATTCCAAAAACCAAAAAAAAACATCAAAAATTTCTTAAAATCACAAAACATCAGAAAATCTTCTAAAACTAAAAACAATAGAAAACTTCAATATGCCAAACATACCACACACAACACCAGAGTTCGTGGTCGACTCGTACGATTTTGATTTAGAGTTAGATTTCGAACTCATGGGTTTGGATGAAACCCAGGATGAGGGAAATGAAATGATGATACAACTCATGGCTGATTTCGGTGAATTTTGTCGATTGGCGAAACTGGGAATTATATACCTGTTTCTACGTTTTCTCACACCCTCCTACGTCGAAATACATCAGCGTACGTTGTGTGACCATAACCCAGGTCCAGCTTAATTCAAATCATGCTTTGATACCAACTTATAATGCCCTGAAAATCAGGGGTCGAGCATAAGCTCCACTCCCGAGTTCCAACGCATCACTTATGCAACATAGATAATGATGATTAAATGTTGTCCGTGTTAGTGCATTAAACATGAGTGAGATTATACCAAAACAGCATATCATACTCCAAAGAAACTTAAACTACGTAAGTAGAATAACTGTGATAGATATATAAAGTATATAAACTGTTGTAAGTCTCCAGAGTGTGAATATGTTACCATGTTAAATACATACATGTATACTTTCTAAAATGGACAAAAAATGAATATACATGTGTGATTTCAAAAGACAAAATAGCAAGTGTAAGGGCATCTAATCAACATCTCAGAAGTCCCCGTCGATCAGGCCACAGCCCACATGAACCCGCCTAAAAACTGCATGAAAGAGGATGCCTCCTTGTCATCCTCATAATCTGGCTCCGCCTCGTAGGCATCGCCTCCACATGCAACTAAGACAGGGTCTGGTTGGTGTGTACAACACCGTCCCGTAATGTGAGAGTGAGTGATCAACTCAGTGAAACCATAAAGCAAAGGTTAACATGTTATCAATTTAGTCAAGCAGTAATGATAAAACAATATAATTAAACATCCCTAAGTACTCTGATTAATGCAGGAATGGTATGTACAAATGATGCATGCCCTCGCCTGCACTCCCTCTGTGATCTTCATCTAACGGTCGCACATGTCAGTCACTTCCTCAGTGCTCTCTACTTAACGCCAAACGGCATATGCAGTGCGGTGCATGAGCGTGATTACCAAGTTCTTATTAGTCCTTTTCATACAACAGGATTGGAAAACTAAGGTACCTCCCTTATATCATTTCTCAAACAATGATCCATTCTAGGGTCGTCAGTCCTAGTAAATCTCATACGATGTTGCGGTTCTAGCTCACTGTAAAGGGCTCATCACCACGATGCAGTATAGGCCTAATTATACTCTAATTGCTACGGAAAGGTTCGTCGCCTCTACGCAGTCTTAAAGCATTCTCGAGGTCACTATAAAGGTCTCATCACCTTATCAGTATAGGCCGACAGCTCGAATACAGTGTCCCATACCACTGTATTTGGCTCACGAGGCTGTGTTGCTCACTAGACACTACGGGGAGGCTTGTCGCCCTAGCGTAGGCCGACAGTTCGACCACGGTGTCCCATACCACCATGCCCGGCTCATGAGTCTTAGCGGATCGAGGTACCGAGGTTAACGGGATTTCCATAGTGAGTTTGGTACCCCTAGGTTCAAGCAGTAGCGTCCAAACATGGTGAACATACATAAGGCCAATCGGGTTACTTGACGAGCTCGACTAGCATGAGCGCACGTCGAACTGATTGACATGAAGTGTGTGAGCACTCCGCATGGCCTAACCACTGTCAACAACCGAACTACGGCTCAGATTCGTCAGGCACGTCCCGTGTGGTGAAATAAGATCAGCCACCTATTCAAGATCTGTTACCGATTGCCTGGACTATATTGTAGTCCCAAACACATCCAATGCCAACAAGTATTTATATGAAATAGTCAAAGCGGTAATAAACACATAATTCCAATCCTACAACCATTTGAGCATGTTACAACATATACAGGAATTCACACATGCGCATTTCACAAGTAAAGCAGACAATATGGTATAGGTTACATGGACAGATTTATACAAATAGAGAAGGTAGTTGAGACTTTTATCTCAACACCCATATAAAGTACTTGATGTCAAGTACTTGTTCATTCAGACATTTTTACGAACACTTAGACTATACTTTTTAACATACACCGCGTATGTTGGTCATAACATGTATTGGGCAAATCCTTTCACCAAGGAGTTGTTACACATACAACTAGTATAAACACGCAGCAATTAATCATGACAAACACACTTTTAAATTCCATATGTATACGATCCTTTCTACACATACATGGAATACACTAAACTCGAGATAGTTCAATTATATCTAAAACGCGAAACAAATATCGCATTCGGCATGTGAAATAGCACCCACGTCAGTAATAAATCATTAACCGACATTGAAAGCCATGAAAACCATAACCTATACGTTTATAGTCCTCACCTTATGCCGGTAAACGCATAACGGATTCGTTTTAGACACTTAGTCTTTGTCAACAGCGGATTGACAACCTATAGCATGAATTAGGTTAACTATTTCATAACTTACACTATCTGAAACCCTAAAACAGATTAGGGTTAGGTTTTCTTACCCAAGTACGTTGTCGGAAATGCCGAATTTGTGATACAGATAGGGTGGCTAAGTGCGTAGAGCAACGGGATCAAATCCTAGGATGAATCTCCAACTCTCTCTCTCTCTCTCTCTCTTCCTCTATTTCCTTTCCTTTTCCTCTCCTCTCTTTCTTAGGGTTTAAAATTCGCATGGAATATGAGAGATAGGGTTTAAGGCCCTTATATAGGCCTAGAACTAATGGAAATGGCCCTAAGGCCATGGTATACTTAGGTTATATCTGAAGATCGGCTGTTCCGATCCAACGGAGCACTTCTGGAGCCCCCTTTTCTGCGTGCGGTCAGACTTAAGCTCCCTGATATTGGATCTAAGTTAGGCTAAGTTTTCAGTCTGATTGGGTTTACAGATCGACCGTAGTGGACCAGTTTCAGTTTAATGGTCACCGACACTCGATCAGGTCCACAAGTACACTGCCATGTATAGAAAATTTTCCCTGATCCGAGGGTATATTTGGGTCAGATTCTAACGGTCTGAATCCTTATCTTTGGCCCGCAAGTAACACGACTCAGTTTACTTAAATTCAGATTTTATTTCTAAAGATATTCATGTTTCTCACACACTTTGTTCCGGGCTCAAGTTATGCATTTCTGGACACATTCAGGACTTGATTTTCGAGATGATTGTCAAGCCCAGCAAGGCAGTCATAATCGTTTAGTTTCGTGGTAATCGGACTTCTGACGTGCGGTCCAGGTCCGATACGGAGTTTCGTAATGCTCCCAAGAGCAACTAGGTTTTGAGATTGATCCTAGATTATAGGGTAATGTAGCGTCGATGATTCTGCAAGTTTTGGGTCTTGCAGTTCGTATTTAAAGTGGTTCAAGTGAATTTCACAGCTAATCTAGTTTAGCACTTAGTTAATTTTGTCTAATTTCTAAAAGATTTGGTCCTGAGTGATTTCTACCTGAGGTGGTACTCTGGTCTTTGTATGGATTTTTTCGAGATGTTACAATCATCCTCAACATGAAGAGGTTGTGAGTCTTCAGAAACTCACAACTCATCATCAATCAGATAAATGGCGACTGGAGGACCAAGGATGAAAAGTTGATCCCTTATCACGTCTATCTGGAAAATCTAACCAAGGAATTTAAAGATATCACATTCTCCTACATGCCCTGAGCCATGAATCAATTTGCGAACGCACTGGCTACTGTCGCCTCAATGCTGGAGATCCCAAGGGGAATTGGTGAATGGGAACTCACCATCAAACTTCAGGAGGAACTCGCGTTCTGTCCGTAGATCGACGAAGCGGAAACCTCTTCAAATGATCAGTCGTGGTACATGACATCAAGGAAAATCTCGAACATCAAAAGTATCCAAAAGGAGCGGCATCAACCAATCTTCGCACTATCCAACAGCTAGCGGCCTAGTTCACGATCACCGGGGGCATCCTCTATAAGCGATCCTTCAATCAAGTCCTTCTCCGATGCATGGACGAAACGGAAGCTGCTCAAATCATGTCAGAAATCCACGAAGGACTATACGGCCCACACATGACTGGACATATGATGGTAAAGAAGATCCTACAACTCGACTATTATTGACTAACGATGGAGACGGATTGTTGCGAACACATCAGAAAGTACTTCAAGTGCCAGGAGCATGTGAACTAGATTCATGCGCCTGCTTCTGAGCTATATAATCTGACGACGTCATGGCCCTTCTCTATATGGGGACTTAACATCATCCGTAAAATCAACCCCAAAGCTTCAAATAGGCACAAATACATCCTGGTGGCAGTAAATTACTTAACCAAGTGGATAGAGGCAACATCCTACACCATCATTGCAACATCCCATGTGATAAAGTTCATGAAGAACAATATCATAAGCCAGTACGGGATTCCTCAGGTCATCATTACAGACAACGGAACCCCATTCGTCAATAAAAGGATGGGCAATTTCCTCGATAAATTCAAGATCAAACGTCATCGGTCAAGCCCTTACCATCCTCAAATGAATGATGGGGTCGAAGCTCCAAATAAGACTATTATCCACATACTGGAGAAAATGGTCAAAACGTATCGAGATTAGTCAGAAATGCTCCCATACGCACTCTGGGCTTATCAGACGTCTGTACGTTCTGCTACAAGCGCAACTCCATACGAACTTGCATACGAAATGGACGCAGTATTGCCAGTCAAAATTGAAATCCCATCACTTCGAGTATTGCTAGAAAGCGAATTCGAAGAAGGCGAGCGGCAACAAGCAAGATATGACCAACTGCACTTGGCAGACGAAAAGCACATGCTTGCGCTAAAGCCACTCGCAATGCAACCAAAGAAAGATCGCACAGGCCTACAATGAAAGGATCCGAAAGCGAAGCTTCAAAGTCAGCGACATGGTCATGATGCGTATTCTACCGCCGCATCTGCCAGATCCCAGAGGAAAGTTCAAACCCTCGTGGGACGGACCACTGCTCATTTGAGAGGTACTCCGAGAAGGCGCCCTTCGGCTCACCAGTCTAAGAGGAGAAGATCTTCCCGAGCCTATCAACGCCGATAATGTGAAAATCTATCACGGGTAACCACACCTAACTTTTTCAATGGTTACAATCGCTAAAGTTGAGACTAAAAAAAAAAAAAAAAAGAGAGAAAAACTCCCACCAAAAGAATGAAAAAAAAAAGAGAGAAAAAAAAATCCCACACAAAAAGAAAAAGAAAAAAAGGACAAAAAACTCAAAAAGAATTTAAAAGGAGAGAAGAAAATAAGGTCATCTTATATCTCCCAAAATAATCTGACCAACACAGAACAACTTGCGATTGTAATTAAAGACAAGGACAGGAAGGTAACCGGTCGGTCGACTATGAAGGAAGTTTCTTCGTCTCTCTCGACACTTCAAAAAAAAAAAGCATGCCTAAGCAAAAGGGGCGAGTTGAAAATCCAAAAGGGTGACTCGAGTAAAAACGACGGGCATGTAACGGACTTAGTGAAAACCTGAAAGGGCGCCAAGGGTAAAAAAAGCACAAGCTACCAAGGGGCAGATAAAAACAAAAACCCGGGATATAGTGAAAATCCGAAAGGACACTACGGGCAAAAATGATGGAAAAGTCAGTCGTAGCAAAAACCTGAAAAGGTGCTACGGGCAAGAATGACAAGCAATAAAAAAAAAGTGCAGGTATATGAGAAGCTGTGGCAACGAGCGAAATGAAGAAATGTAAGGAAATGACCGATCTTGGATCAGAATTCTGTTAGACTCTGCCCAAATCCAAGGGACACGATCCCAAATGCGTACTCTCAAGGAACCAAGATCTCTAGTACACAACCCAGACCACTGAATACAACGTGGGTTGAGCCCAACATTCTGATCCCAATCATCTAAAGCACAAATCCAAATATAAGCAAACACTGACAAATTTAGCACAAACAAAAATGTTCATTCCTTTAAAACATCCTTTTTACAAGTACATTGTTTTCCTTACTTTACAAGAACAAAAATAAAAACATACATGCATATACAGGATGAGCAGCCAACGAATTCAGGGATCACATGGTAAGCCTCTATCCTATCCCTCATATATCGTCAGCCTCTGCCCAAGTCTCTTTACCTCCATGCGCAGGTAGAAGACCTCGTCTCTCTCCAAGCGGCACGATGCGATCATGCTCTCACCATATCATCGCCCCACCTCTAGACGACGGGCCGTATCCTTGCAGGCAGGGCGAAACATCGAAAGCTCAGATATGAGATGACCATGTGGGGCTAACAAGAATGGCATATCAATAGAAAGGCTTAAAAGGCAACCAGAAAGGCGACATCGGGCAACTGAAGTTCCATATATACGGAAGATTTGTACAACTGATGATACATGATCATACGATATAACTAAACTAATCATCGCCAGGTATGTAATCATCTGTATCCTTCTGACGAAGTTGAAGCTCCAAAGGCCCACAAATTCAAAGCCCCAGAGGCCTACAAGTTCAAAGCCCACAAGGCCCACAGTCCAAAGCCCTAGAGGCCCACAAGTCAAAAGCCCACAAGGCCCACAGGTCCAAAAGCCCATTTCAAAGCCCACAAGGCACATAGTCCAAAAGCCCATTTCAAAGCCCACAAGGCACATAGTCCAAAAGCCTATTTCAAAGCCCACAGAGCCCATTGTCTAAAAGACCATTCAAAGGCCCATCTTAAGAATCCTAAAGCCTAAGCCCATTGTCCAGAAATCATGAATAATGTCCCATTAATTTGTTAGTGGAGGCCATCTGGCTATTCGATCTAAACGGTACAATAAAAACCGGACGACGACGCCCTCCCGTGAGATTAGACGGATATTCCAAAACCCTAAAAATATTTCAAATAAAAACCGGTAGCCCCACCAACTCATCAGTGGATGCAACGCGACTATTTACTTAATTTGCGCAAATAAAAACTGAACGACGATGCCCACCAGCGAGATCAAACGGATATTTTTCAAAAAATTTAAATAAAAATTCAAATAAAATCCCTAAGGAGTTTAGTTCCAAAGAGGATAGTTTTTAAATAAAAAATTTCAAAAAAATGCACGCGGTGCACAATACACTGAGGAATCTTCCATATTCTCCAGTTGCGGTCAGTGCAAACAGCAAAATAAGATTCGATCTTTTCCGGTCTCCCCGGAGGACGATCGAATCCGTATATGATACAAGTACGATTGGCCCGATCTCCAAATCTGGACAGTCGTACGAGATGAATGTAAGTAAAAATGATTTGATCTATTCTGAAAAGAATAATCAAACTCAAAGTGACGACAATTCATTGTAACGAAAGTATCAGAATCAGTAGACTACATTGCAAACGATTTGTAACGCCCCGTGCTTTGGAGTACTTGGGTGTTACCGTGTAATGTAACTTAGTATAAATACAAATCTAGCCTAAGCAAAAATCCACCTACATCCATTGTAAAGCCAACTGTTGAGATTGGTTGAATGGGCAAGGTGTCGAATATTAGAAATTTGACAATCCATGCAGTGTATCTCAATTAACATTTAAAGTTAGTTGGAATTAGGTACATGAATCATGACAGTTGATCCACCATGAGGACAACTCTGCCTAGAAGTAGGCCCTACAAATAATAATAATAAATAACAATAGTTCAATGTCTAATGATATAAAAACATGAAACGGATGGTCCTAAGAACCTACAGGGCGGGACCCGTAGCATGATTAAAAATGTGCACATATGTAAAGATAATAAATATAATAGTTAAGAAATAAATGGTAATAGTAATAAGTGGTAAAAATAATAAGAATAATGTTAGCATTAGTATATAGCTAGTAAAATATTGTAAGAGTCATACGAACGATCCGTCACGACCTTTTAACCATTGGTGCTCGGATTGAAGTTGATCCAACCATTGAATCAACGTAGTCAACACTTGAAGGATGTAGATGAACTTGTATGGCCCACCTAAAGCTTAGATCTTCCTGATTTTTGATGAGGGGCCCTGATTGGGCCTTTGAAGTGAATGGATGGACTGGATTTATAACAATCATCAGGATAGACCCCACCTTAGTGCACATGTACAGCTAGGGTAGTGTACCCGCTGTGCACTGGACGACATTGCTCGGTTAGACCAGGTCTAACTGAGATTTCTAAAGAAGGAAAATTCCTTCTTCTCTTTCTCGTTCCCGCCTGTAACAGCCTAAAAACGGACCGTTTCTGTTGGAGTGATCTGTGGCCCACCATGATCATCCTCTTGAATGATCTGAACCATCCATCGTGCTTAAGGCACGACCTCAAGCACAACCTAACACTCTCATTTTGTTGAAACCCACAAAAATGTGCACAGTTTTGGGCTGAAGTAAGCTGGTGCGTGGGTGGAATTGTGTTTCCTGCCCTCTTGAAATCGACCACCTGCAATCAATACAGGTCACTTAGAGTTGATCCGAGCCGTCCATCTTGTTGGTCTGATGGGCGTGAACAAAACATGGTGGGTCCCATGTACATTTGTACTCATTTGAGCATACAAGAACAAGCACAAGGAGGCTGTGCACAGCTGACGTTTCCAAAAAAGAGAAACTTCGGTTTTTCCCTCCCCTTCACACTGGCAATCCGCGTGAAATTCACTCCTGCCCCATCTTAGCCCTCCGTTCTCAGACGGATCCCAGCTATCCATTACTTCTCACGTGGGATAGGGTTTTCTGTGGAAAACTGATGCCAAAACCGCCTTGCTGCTGGCTGTTTTCCAGAAAACCGGGTAACAGGGTTAGATCTCAGCCCCTCTTTTGTATCCGACGGCTCTAAGAGAGTTCAGAGCTCGATTTAAGGGGCCCGAGCATTGGATAGCAGCGGGTCTCTCTCTCCCACTCCCTTGCCACAACTCAAAAATTGGCATTTTCTTCCCTCTCTCGAACCCACCAACTAAACTCTCTCTGAGCTTCGATTTCTCCATCCCAGAAGCTCCCTACCATTAATCTAAAGCCTTCACTAGAATCATATCTGAAGAAAACCCCTCCTTGTGCAATCCGCCATGATCGTCCGACCTTCTTCCAAGTTCAAACTGCACCAAACAGGGTTGACTCAGGGCGAGTCAGGGTGGCCAATGGCCCGGTTATGGAAGATACTGAGAGGTAAAAGGGTGAGGAAGAAAGGAAGTAAGAAAGAAGGAAAAAATGTAGTGGTGCGGTTATTGCACTTCACCCGACCAAGTTCAGGGCGAGCTGGCCGAGTTGGAAACATGGTCAAACCGACTTCAGCTCGGGTCTGGTTCATTCCAGGCCTCCTGAAAGACCGGGAAGAAAGGAGGCAAAGAAAAGGAAAGAAAGAGAGAAGGAAATGGAAAAAGGAAGAGAAGTAGAAGGAGATATAGATGGTAGCAGGGGTGGTGTGGCGGCAACCTTGCTGTACAAGCGAGTTCGAACTCGGTTCGGGCTTGTTCGAGTTCGTCAACTCGCTGAGCCATGCCCCGATGTGTTCGGAGTTAGTTTAGGAGTTCCGCAAGAAGGAGAAGGAGAAGAATAAGATAGGAAAAATGGAGAGAAGGGAGATCGTTGGGCTGACTCAGCGAAAACTGAGTTTGACTCAGTTGAGCCAGGGATGGGCCTGGTCCAGCAAGGAGAAAAGAAAATGGGGAAGAAAAGAGAAGAAGAAAAGAGATTTGGTCTTTTGTGGCTGCTGAGTTGACTCTGTTGAAACCGAGTCGAGCTGTGTTGACATAGGTGAGTCAACATTTTTTCCTCATTCTAGTTACGTTTTAATGTACTATTATCATTGTTGCCATTAGGATTATTAATATCAGCAAAGATTAGCCATTAGTAGACCATTATGTTAAACTGGCCATTATAAATAAATTATAATTATTAAATAGTAGTATCCTGTTTATTATTCTTAAATATTCATTTTGGATAGTCATTGGTGTCACCATAATCATTATTTTGCTACATTAGCTAATATTAATTGTAGCCCTAATGTTAACAATTATTTTCTAACTATTAAAATAACATTGTTACCATTTCCATTATTAATAGGATTGTTAGGATACATGACCATGACTAAATTTTCTATTCTAATGATAGTTATTATATACAAGAAATTAAGACGATACCATTATTAAATGCTAATGCATTGTCTTATCATAGATAGTATATCATTATCATCATAATGGTTACTAACTAATATCAACTATAACACTAATGCTAGTAAATATTTTATAACTATTAAATTAACATTATAAATAATTACACACCACTAGGGTTCAACCTTAAAGATCTAACCTAAACCTAAACTCTAGGATGAAAACCCTAATTCCACATTAAAACCTTAAGATAGATAACTCAAACCCTAGGCCATGATCTTAAACCTAGGTAGTACATAAAACTTGGAACTAACGGTACAAGTTCATGAATTATGTTAGGATTCAATTCTAAAGGCGTAAGCACTTTACGACACTGGTAGGTGATCCAACTATAAGGTGATGATTCTTCCCCTTGAGCTTTCCATTTTCCCATTAGCTTAAGTTATAGTATTTATTTAAATTTATAATTAATATCTTCATTCTATAATCACATATGTTAACTGTTGGAATTGAATTGCTATATTGCTTGCTTAATGTTCATCCTGTATATTTGTTCATGGACTATTTATGGATTGCTTATGAAACTTAAACTGGTACATTAGTGGGAAACCCCCACTTATAAATGTACACCCATACTTGGGATGTAACCCGACTGGTTGTGATTGTAATGGACCTTCGGCTTAGTGGTTATTAAATGGTGGTTTAAATTAACCATTGATGTGGGCCTACCATTCAAGGTTGTTGTGTCTAATAGTTTTCAAGGATGGTCTTTTATCGCATGGTTTTGATACTCACCCTATGTGGCCTATTTGGTATCGCCTTATGAGGCATTGTTTTGATATCTTCCTTATATGGGTTCGATGTTTTATACTGTGCAACCATGCGATGGTAAGCCTCATATACTTTAATATGATTGGCCACTAGTCGATGAGTTTCCATTAAACATCCTAAGATGGTAGTCTCATGGGCCGGGGATGGTGGTCTTAACACACTATGCCCGAGCCATCGGCCTACGCTGGGTCATGTGCTCCCCGTAGTGACTGTGTGCCTATTTAAATTGGCTGGTTGCAATTGGACTAATAACGGGTTAGCTAATCATGCATGCATAGCACAGATCAGCATCTATTACTGTCGTACGTGACATACGGATTCGCATAATTGGATGTTTTGCCCGGGGCACAAACCATCATCTATGGTTATGTATTTGCCCGTCTGGATGTTTTACCCGAAGCACAGACCATCTGAATGTTTTTCCCGGGTCGATGATTTTATGGACGACGAGCCCAATGTCCGTCTAGATGTTTTACCCATGACAATGATTGCAATGGTGATAAGCCCAATATCCATCTAGATGTTTTACCCGGGACAATGATTGTATGGGTGACGAGTCTAATGTCCGTCTAGATGTTTTTCCCAGGATAATGATTGCATTCATACATCCATGCATATAATAAGACTGCATTTACTCTATTTTGGTTGCCTTAATGTTTTATACTATTTCTTACCTAATGCGGTGGTATGTAATCTTGAGGGAAATTCACACTGAGTTGGCCACCCATCCATCAAATATGTAACCGTATAGGTAGCATAGGAGGCTCCAATAACATTCATGTTCATATTAATGAGGAGTAGGCTATGGTTGATAATGATGCATGATTATATTTATTAAGGGCTACTATAGGATTTCACAGCTCAAGACTGTTGCAATTTACTTTGTTTCACATGTAATGTTATTTCATTTTGTATTTGTAAGAATGGAGACATTGTTTTGTATAAGTCATTATGGGCACTCTCTTGTATACTCTAAATGTAATTGAAAATTTTCCTTATGTATATTTGTCCATTCTATGCTCATCTGCTTACTCTGATGAAAGAAATATACACATATATATATACACTTGAATTTGGTTCTCTATAAGTTAACACTCGAGTTTTTGTGAAATGAGTCGTATACTCGGGTCCTGAAAAGTCGAGGCGTTATACGATTACCCGTATATACCTAGTCTGGGATGTTAAAAAAGTTTAATCGAATCCAAGTTGGCATAATGAGTTCCCTGTAAGGCCGCATCGACGCGCAAGGTAGTTAACCACTTTGACGATTAAAAGGAACGAATGCTCCTAGGGTGATTACGTAGCAAAGGAAACGACAGATCAAACAGTACGAGAATCCTTGTAAAGGCGCATCGATGTGCAAAGGCCTTACTTTTCAGGCTTACCCTCCAATGTTATTAACAATCTGACATGAAAGGGTTGTGGTTGGTGACCCGTAATGCTGCATCAACACACAGGGATAATCACAATATTTTCCTCAACCCTCATAATATATGTGAGTCATTTCTTTTCTAAATAGTCGATTGATAATGATACAATGACAGGCAACATAGTCAAACCACTACATTTTCTAACCAGAAGGGTGGGGTGTCGACACATTTTGGTTCTCGTTTGCATGCAACCTCAGCCAAAGAGGGGCATTTGTAGACACCCCACCCAGACTAGTATCTTGAGAAAGCTAAGACAATTAGGGAACCATGATCATATCCTAAACCAAACCTTAATCCTAACTTAAACCCTAATCCAAACCATAAACAAAAAAACCAGCCTAACCCTAACCCAAACCTCAGCCTAAACCCTAATCCCAACACAGTTTTACCCTAACCCAAACCTTCACCCATAATCAATCCATTTTTCGAGCCACTTCAGGTCATGATCGAGCCAATATTGAGTCATTTTCGAGCCAAATATCCAAAACGAATTTTGTTCTGCTCTTAGGACCCAAAAAGGGGCCCACAGCCAAAATTCGGGAGAAACTTTCCCGAGCAGTAATCCGATTACCGCTTGCTCACAAAAAACATGCGTGAAGCCAGCTGAATGAGTTTCGGACCAAACCCAGCTCAGGTGGTAGTCAGACTACCGTGGGCGGTAGTCGGACTGCCGCTTCAAAACGGACAGTTGTCTCCTCCGAGCAACAACTGTCTCTCGTCCTAAAGTCAACTTTCATATGGATTTACCCTCCCCCCAGCCTACCTTATTTACCATTTTACCAACCTCCAAGAGCTAATGAGAGCACGCCACATGGCATTCCTCTCTCCTCAATAAATCCTAAGCTGCCATGTCAGCTTTTACCCTTCATAGGCCCAACAATTACCATATTACCATCAGAAAAGGCTATAAATAGCCCTCTCCGCTTCACATTTCACACAACAATTCCAAGGGAGAAAATTCTTCTCATTTTAAGGGAGAGAGGGAGAGAGAGAGGAAGAGAGTGAGGGTGAGGAGCTCCCAAGCCTCCAAGATCCAATTTTTTAGCTACCCCTTAACTTCCTCCCAATCATCTCAACCTTACAAGTTTAGCGCAGATTGATCATGTAGTCCATGTCCTAGCTAACTCAAGATCAAGCCAAAGATCGTTTTATTTTGTTTACATACAAGCATTCATCATAACATCTCTTCCCTTCTCAACTCCTCTTCTTCTCTAAATCGCTTGTGAACGTATGCTCTGTGGCTTGTTGTACATTGGATCCTATCACATCAGAAATTCCTAGCAATCTAGTGCATTTTTCTTTACCTTTTTGCATAAGCATAATCACATCCACCTTCTAGACACATCGTTGGACGTATGCTCTATGGCTTGTCGAAATCTCGGATCTTGCCGCATCCGAAATCCATGTGTGCCTAGTCCTACTTCAATTACATTATTCATCCCTTAAGATTTTCTTACCACACCAAGTAGAGACTATACATTTGTATGGGTAGAGAGGGTGTCTAACACTTTCCCTCTTTGTAACCGAGGTCCCTTACTCTGAATCCTGGATCGCAGACCAGGAGTCGATCTAAGGTAGGAAAATCTTAAGATTTCTCCAACCTTACATATTCCACGGGTTCTAGCCAATTGCGGGATTTTGAGATTAAGTGGCTAGTGGTGACTCCAAACTGATAAGCAAGGTTACATATCCCCCCACAACAAACACACACGACAATGAACAAAAGCCAAGGTTGCCTAAGAGCGTGGGCGTCAATCTCCCAGCATTCACAAAATCAAATAATGATGTAGATCCAAAGCTCAGGTGAACCCCCACCACAGGAAACAGTGAGAACAATGACAACAATGACGCCCACTGTTGAAACCTTTATATGGTGAATCTACTCCGATCATTGGATGTGTAATCATGTGCAGGGTACATACCCAAAAAATCAGGCTGATACGTGATTCAAGTGGGCCATATTAATAGAAACAGTTAGGAGAGATGTCCACCCTTAATTATTTACGAGGCTCACCGTGATGGGCATGTGAAATCCATTCCAACCATTGGATTCCACATCGAATTCTAGGCCTGATGACTAAAATGAAGGCTCGTAAATGATTCAAGTGAGGCCATACCAAGGGAAACAATTTTCAGGGTAAGCATTCTTTGTAGATTGTTTTTAATCGTGTGGTCTATCTGAACCATTGATGGGGCTGATTTAAGAGCCCTGGGTGTAGCATTGTGTAACTTAGCTAATGGCTGAGGTGGATTTTACATGAACACCTTGGTGGAGCCATCCCAAGCCAGTAACTCCTTTTCCTCTTTAAAGTATCTTTTACATGGGTATCATTCATTAACATTAATTAGCATTAATTCAGACAACTAGCTGGACGGTCCAACTAGTTGTGTGTGAGCATACACACACACACACACACACACACACACGGCAAGGCCCATGGAGCACTTACCACTAGCCACTTGCAAACTGACAACATCAGTAGCTAAATCCCCACCTCGGGAGCGGATTAGGTGAGTTGGTGTCCTTGGCCACCCTCACAGTTGGGTTCATCTTGATGTAGATATTTATATCGATGTTGTCCATCTATTTTTCTTAATTATTTTAGGGCACTATCCCAAAAACAACCAAATCCAATTATCGAGTGGGCCATATCATAGGAAACAGTGATGATTGGCCTCCTTATCATTAAAAACTTCTTAAGGTGCACCTTTATTTTCCATACAATCTATTAATAAGGTCACATAAGTCTAGATGAAGAGGAACAAAAAAAAAAACAAACAAACAAACATCAACTTTTGGAATAACGCCCTAATGGTTAGTCACCGCTATTTCCTGTGCTATGGTCCACCTGGTAATTGGATCTACTTTATTTTTGGAATAGTGCCCTAAAATGATATGCCAAACGGATGAAGCATGGATACATAATACATATATCAAGGTGGGACCTATGGTTTGGGATGCACCGTCTTAAGAGTCTAAGGTCTCATCTAATCAGCTCTTTGGTTTTAGGGTTGTAGCCGACTGACACTCCTCCACCACCACCTTCCCATTAAAATTTCAAAAGTTGTGGGCCCATCACGATGTATGTGATACATCAACTTTATCTATCTATTTTGGGAAGCCATTTAAGGGATGAGCCTGAATATGAGGCAGATCCAACTCTTAAGTAGACCACACCATAGGAAATGGAAGGGATTGAACGGCTACCCTTGATAACTTCTTGGGTGCCAAACATATTAGATGGCAAAAAAAGAAATATAGTAGGCTTATAATTTAGGTCTAAGTTACCTAATTAATAGATTGGATTATATAAAAATAAATATGGTGGGCCCTTTTTTTTATGGTAAGATTTAATTATCACTTTTTTACTCTTGTGGGATCCACCCAAGATTTGCATCTTTTTTTCTTTTCTTTTTTTGGGGCTCATGCCCTGAAATTACAATCCATAAATGATAAATGGCATGGATTCAACAAACACATCATTGTTGGGGCCCACAGTATAGTCCACTTTTAAAGTGGATTCAACCATCTTAACCATTATTTTATAATACACCCTGATCCATAGCTCAAGTGGTAGACTGAGTGAAAGACACCTCGTTTCAACACTGAGGTCTTGGTATCGATCCCTAGTGGGGGTGGGTAATAGTGAAGTGTGAACTGACAGTGGGGTGTACTAACAAGTTAACAGAAGGGGGAAAAACCATTATTTTATAATATAATAGGTGAAATTATATAACCACCATCAGTCAAACTCAAGCATGTTTTAGGAAAGAGTTTAAAAGCAACTTTAGTTTTTGAATTCAACCAAAACATACGTGTCTACGTGGTATTGTCTCTACAAAAAATTTAAGAGGAGCATCCAGTGTGGTGCTCTACCACTCTACAGGCTTTGGTGTACCTTGGTGTGAATGAAGCCTATTTATATTCCTAATCGATACATTATAATTGTCTAATTCCCTCCACTATCGATGGTCATCATCTTCGAGCAATCCCATACCATCCCAATGAGTGGATTAATAAATCTTTGACATTGAATATCCATTGAGTGGGGTTTAGAACAAATCGACAATGAAGAATTAAAGTTAATGATTGAAAAACTATATTAACCCATCGAAAACCATAAAAATGCTAGCCATCCTTAAAGCACGTGATGGACGATCCAAACCATGAGATTAGCCCACATATTAATGTCTCAATAAACTAAGTGGATCCTGTGTTGGATCGTGTGAACTTTGAGAACTAAGTTAGATCCACCCAGTCACACCCACTTTCAATGACCTCCAATGGCCTCATAGAGTTGGCTAAAGTAGTATTAATGAATATCTCTTCATCCATACATCCTCAAGGCAAAGGGATTTGACGGAGTTATTACAATCATGAATAATTTTTAGTCTAAGCATGATCAGCCTCTTAGACCATTTACTTGCAAGCGATCCTACCGTTGTAAGTTATAAATATTTTAATTTAGAGAACTATTCATGACGCACATTGACGTGGGGTAGAGCAAAGGCACATTGGCATCAACTAAACCTGATGGTGGAAATTGTTCATCCTAATACCAAGCAAGTCTCCTGACATAAGATGGGCAATTTGAATGATTCGGTATATTCAAGTACTCATATAGTCTCGAGCAGGGCACTGAGATCTATGGATCATGTATATCTTTAACCATAGGTTGATATGTACAATCTCAAAGTGTTTAAGAACGACAAACACATAATAATAAACATGTTCAACTTATATTTACTAAGCCAATGGATAATAGATCCATATAAAGTGGTTAGGGAATAACTGAATATTATTTTTCTATGACATTACCCAAGCAGTTGACAACATTTATGAATTGGAATACCCCGGCACTAGATTAATAGACCCTTCAATGAGGATTATTATCTTCTCAGTATATGGGGAACCTACTTTATTTTTGAATGCCTGTCGTTAAAAACTTCTTATGGGCTGTTGTAATGTTCATTTTCCATCCAGCCTATTGATTAGGTAATTATAAACATTGCCACGCATAAGCCCTTTTGCTCTCTTGTCATTTAACGCGACCTGTCATCAGGAAAGAAATGAGTGGTTATTCGCATGCTTATCACTTGTTTGGTGCGGTGCAATGTGTGTGTGGTTAGTTTAGCTTGACTTCGCTTCATTGGTTGTGTAGTACCTTGAAAATCCACCTGCGTTATAATGGGATTGCCGTGGCTGTGCACGCGGAAGCTTGGCAGAGCTAATGAATGAAGGCTACGACCTAGAGGGGAGGTGATTAGGATCAATTAAAATTATCATATTTTAATACCCACATTTGCTTGCTTAAGCTAATATGCAATTAATCCAAACAAGGTAATTAACTACAAGGCTTCAAAGACAATAGAGGGTTTAATCACATAAACTACAAATGATATGCCAATTAAGCAACATGTTTATAAACACGATAGTGTACATGTGTGTGTAGGTGCTAACTATCAACTCCTAGCATTACTCTAATCATGCATACAAATAATTAAACATTCAATTACATTAGTATAGTTAAACAAGTGCGCATATGACAATCCAAAACACAAGCATGTGTAGTAGTTCGGTTTTTCTACTCCACTTTCGGTGGATGCACTCAACCCATAAGTACTAGATTTCACTGTCAGAAGTTTTAAATTAAGTTAACCTCTAACTTTTACAATCATACACAAAGGAGGGCTCTTGCAAGAGACTTTATGTGTTTTTTTATAGGATCATCACAAACCTTGGTCATACATAAGAACCTACTGACATACACTCCCGTCAGAGGCTCCTGTAAGAGACTCTAGTTGATTTTTCGTAGGCTAACTAACAACTACAGTACTAGTCCAAGGACCTTTACATTTACTCCCTACAAAGGCTCCCATGAAGACTAACACATACACACCCGTGTCCGATGGCCTACATAATGACTTGAATTAGGCCCTACATAAGAGCTAATGTCCCATAAAATAACCTAAATTTAGGATCTATATAAGAGCCAAAGTCCTACACAATAACCTAGATTTAGGCCCTACCTAAGAGTGAATATCCTACACAAGAATCTATTCTAATTTGGGTCACAAACTCTTACAATCAATCCTACACGAGGAAAGAGAGTATACATAATCTCATACTTGACAACTTACTTATCGAATTGAGCCCCTTTTATAACGCCTTCTTGAGTAGCTTGATCGATGATCTTTCGTGCTTCAATAGACTCTTTTTTACTCCCCCAATCATAATACCAATGTTTTGTTAAGGGTCTAGCTCAAAGATCAAACACCTTCCATGTAATACTCATTTTAAGGTGACATAGGTGATGGGAGGTTGGTTGAATCTCCTACGGTTGATGTGAAGTTGAAATTCATAGGGATTCACCTAGATGAGTCTTCTAGATGATTTAGACAATTGTATACCTACAGAGGTTAAGTTTAATCTCTATAAAATGGAGGAGTTCAAACACACTTTCAAAGTGGAGATTGAAATCCTCATCAAGGTGTTAGTATTAAGGAATATGACTTAAAACTCTTTGGCTTAGAGGCATAGGATGATATATATGATTATAAACTTACATAAGCTTCTATTGCACAAAAATATATCCAAATGCCTATAAACCGAATGCCCTTTACAAGAAGTTCAAGTTTCAACGGCAAAAAAATTGACGGATGACAGGTTTGTCGATGCCATTAAAAGCTCCTTTATACCATCGAGGTGATCTTCGATGTCATCGAAAGGTACCTCAATGCCATCAAGAAAATCAAATAATATGATATATTTTTCACTAGACATATCTGAGTTACCTTTCGATGCCATCGAAAAAATAAGATAATATGATCATTTCTTGTTGGACATATCCGACTTCATGTTCGATGTCGTCAAGGACCCCTCCAGGTATGCTTGATTGGATCGAGCACCACTCGAAAACTATTACTTTGGGCGTATGTTTTCACAATAGTTTCATACATCTTATAGCCTTACTTATCATATTCCAATTACGTTATTAAAGCTAGGGGATGATCAACAAAGTTTGCCTATTAAGTCAGGATCATATAGAGGTTAAGTAGTTATTTTGGATCAAGGTTTAAGGTCACCAAGGCATCTCATTTACATGTTTTTTTACTTATTTATGTTATTGTCCTCTCGTGTTTTTTGTCTTTAACTTCCAAGGGCCCAACTGATTACATGACACATGGACTGACGTGATTGATAAATGAGATGCACAAATTAGTGCATTAACATATCTTTCAAAGGTAGTTGAAAATAGTACATTTGAATATTTTAGACTCGGCACTAGTATCAATATGACTTCATAATCTACGGTTGGCTATAACCCGTAGAATCACATAAGTGCGGAGAATCAAAATAATCTTTAACTAAAGTGATTCC
Source organism: Magnolia changhungtana (assembly GCA_030180095.1). Classification (NCBI taxonomy): domain Eukaryota; kingdom Viridiplantae; phylum Streptophyta; class Magnoliopsida; order Magnoliales; family Magnoliaceae; genus Magnolia; species Magnolia changhungtana. The sequence goes on along the minus strand of JASAUF010000647.1, from coordinate 1,307,619 downwards.
CACAATAGTCGACCCACAACCTATGAACAAGGGTCTTAATTATGGAAAATGAAGAGCTTGGGCACTCATTTCTGTTCGTGTAACGCACGGTCTCTATATTTATGGGATTGTGTGAATTTTTTATTTTTTTTTTGGGAATTCATAAAAACTTATAATATTGTCGAGCTAAGCCATGTTACGCTAGGCTTCGGCCTATGGAAGAAAAACAAAGAATAATGTAAAAGTAATGGGAAAATAGAGTGTATGTTAAGCCATACTGGGTAGAGTTACAAAATCCGGGTATGTGAAATAATAGAGACAATTGTAAAGGTAGTGGAATATGTATGTGTGTGTAGATGTTATAGGTATGTGCAGAGCAAGATATGGCCTGATTTGAGATGTGAGAAGGTAAATAATAAATCATACATCCTTCTTGGTTAAAATGAATGGCCACATGTCCCAAGTTCCGATCCGACTCATTGACTTTAATATTTTTCTTAGCTCTGAAACTTTGATTAACAGAGCAATTTAACATGGAGAAGTCCTAAAAAATGACATAGTCAGATGAACTCTAATGCGTTCAGTTTATAGACGAGTGGTACGTCGCAACTGAGTTAGCTTTAAGGGACCAATTGGATATATCTCTTACAACACTTCCACTCTTCAGACCCTTTCGTCCTCTGGACTCTTCTCCCCTTTACCGTGTTCATGGGGGTGGTTTATATAGACCCGAAAGCTCAACTGGTTGCAAATCCTGATAAATTAGAGTGAAAACGGATAGTGGGGCAAGGCTTGCCATTGGTCCAGCACACCATAACCCAAAAGCGGTCGACCAAGGGTCGATTTTGTGTAAAACCTGTCCTTAGTAGACCAGTTTGCCTTTTTTTTTTCTTTCTTTTTTGAATATGCTACGGCACTCTGTAGGTGCTCTCGGGACTGTACCCCCCTTAGCTTACCATAGGTGTGCTCCATTTGTGACTGATTTAATTCAATGGATTTCTCCAGGGTGTGCCTTTACGCTGTAAACATACTTTGATTGGGACTCAACTGAAGCCAGTGATTGGGATTTATTTTCACTTAGTGTATGGTGTCTACAGTCACACACCTATACGAAGGGAAAACATGAATATCTGATTGATCTTGTGGATGCTGGGATCCTAGGTTGGAATCGACTTGAGGCCACTTTTCCCATGTGTTGCCTTTTTCGAGGACTTTTTGCACTGTGGTTAATTGATTATATTTAACCAGAGTCACCACGATCCAATTTCTTCCTCTATACGATCGGCTAGACCTTATAGAAACATTATGGTAGAGATTTGAAGATTTCCTAACTTAAGATGACTATTCAATTTTGCAATCAGAAATTTTCAGCAAGAGACAGCAGTTATAAAGAGGGGAGGTGTCAGACACTCACTCTGCCCGTACAGATGTATGATCTCTACTTTACATGATCTGATTATTCTTGAGAGTGGGGATTCAATTCTCATATATGAATGTGTGCATTACTCGTAACAAAATGTGAGGTAATTGGCAAGTTTTCTGTTGGGCAAGATCCGATTAAATCGATAAGTATCAGAGCATACTTTCGAGCCAATTGGTGTAAAGTGTGTTGAATGATACGTTATGCAGATGCTATAGCTAAATGAAGCTTGATTGAAAACAATTGGCTGAACAGTAGTATTGCAGGGGATCGTATTAAGTGGCTTGGGTTGAACTTTGGTGGGGCTCAAAGGGCTTAGTGTTTGGGCTGGAGCTCTCTTCCTCACCCTTACTATCCTTGGTTGGGTGAATGGCTCATGGGGCTTAGGATGATTATGTATTGGTAAGTGATGATTTGAAAATGGTAAGAATTATTCCAAATGTGAATGAAATGAGGGTATTTATAGCCATCTAGACTGGTTTTCTTGTAATTCCTGCAAAACCCGAGGTTAAAATTGGCTTGGATGTCTGGGATTCGAGACTGACACATGGTAAAATTTCATGTATTGGTTTGAATGGCATGAAGTGTAATTTTGGTTCAAGAGTGGGACATCATAGTAATTTTAAAGTTTTGCACATGCATGAAATAAGCAAGTAAGATAGCTGCACATGAGTGGCCAACTGGCCAAAGTACGGCCAGTGCCACATGACGAGTAGCGCTAGCTCTATGGCCCTGTTTGGTTTTCCAATTACCCTAGTAGTTGGCGATAAAGAGGGCATTAATTACAATTTACATGTATTAGCAATGATTGGGTAAATTTCGATTAACTGCTATCCCACGATTGTTTTCCTGAAATGTAATAGTGTAATAGATAGTCTTTCTAAAATCCTCTGTTTGGGTGTGCGGTGTTACAGTCCTATCAAACCGATTTTAATGGTATGGTGTCCAGCACCTCAGCTCTACAAGGACTGCATACCACTGTTTGATTTCTTCAGTAGTAATAACTAGAGGTGCGTATTGTTTTGTGCCCCTCTCGCTAGACCGGTGGATCGCAGTCACCGTGACTTATGGGACCCACTATCTATGATATCATCTATCACAAAGTACGGACGGTGCTACTAGTCCACGTGGTGCCCATATGGATGTATGTATTTTTGTGCCCACACAGTATATAGTAATGTACATATAAAATTATCAAAATTTCCAAAAACTGAAACAAATCTTCTTGACCGATTATTGGTCAATCACCTAAGCCTGGATAAACGAAATAAACAAAGATCAGGTTCAAACCAATCTTCCCTGACCAATTATTGGATGAGATTTAAAACTTCCTACCGTGTGATCCACCTGATATTTGAAACTACCTCATATCAAAGACGAATCTGATCTGCAAAAATGCATGAACGTCCCAGTTACGAAATAGATATAGAGCTGTCAGTCCCAACAGATCGGACCAGTGCGAAATCTCATCTAATCCCATGAAGGACTCTAAAATACACCTTAAACATCTACCCACTTAAAACCCAATGGCAGGTAAGCTCAAAAAGCCACACTAGGGAGACCATTTGTAAACAGAAATGGAGAAGACACGGTCCTCCCTACAAACATACAGGCACATTTTCAACGTCCTAATTACAATATCCAAAACAGATACAATTTAAGCAGATTAATAAAAAAAACAGCAGGAATTTGATGTCCATATCAATCCGGGCAGTTCAATTAACGCCAATACATGATCTGAACGGTGATAATGAAAACCAGACAACCAACGATAAGCCTAATCAGTGCCGCAAATGACTTTGGTGTATCTTCCATAACTTCTTGTTGTTTCCCGTTGTAATCGGTGAATGGACGGAAACTGTATGGTGCTGGGGTAGTCGCCGGAGGCATCAGGTAATTGCTTGCGGAACCCAGTCCACTATTCGACATAGGATTGTCCTGTTCCTCCTCAATTTTCAGTACGGGTGCATTTCTTCACTTCAAAGACTCATAATACGCTGTCCACTCAAAGGAAGCCTCAGACGTTGATTTGTATCTCCGAAAGTGGGCCATTGAATAACCCTCGACATGCACCCGGCACTCTTCCCATGTATAGTAGGTTCCAGGTCGCCGTCCATTGAAAACAACATATATCTTCTTACCACCCATCTGCACATATAACGAAATTATGATAAACAACACTAAACAAATGGTTTTACTAACAGAACATATTAATATGAACAATCAAATTTTCTATCCAATTATAGAAGGAATTCTTCAATTATGTAAAGATGCTTCAATACCTGAAACACAGACTGAAACTGATTTTGAAATACCTGTGTACGTATCCTATTCGTTGTATACATATAACCATCATAGTCAACAACATCAAACATGTAATATTATGAGGGAGATTATAAAAAGGTTATGTAGGTTGACAGTCATTCTTCTGATTAAGCAGTAATCGAACATGAACATCCAGAAAAAAAAAAGAAGAAAAAACACATATCATCCAAAATTACCAACATATCAAGAGCTAGTAAACTTCACTAATAGCAGAAAACTAAAAAGTATTGTCCAAAAAATCAAATGGCTGACCAGCCATACCAAGCATAAACCCAACAAAAAAGACGAGGGATCTGTGATCTGTCAGAAGACTGATCTGGTGCAAGCAACATCAACACAAAGTCCAGCCTCCTATGCTCAAGAAGAGAAAGGAATGAGGCAGATTGTTATTCATCTTTTGATAGGATCCTTATTATGGGTAGGATCTTGTTACTTGTGAGGCCTTCAATCTACTCCAGTGCAGGTACAATCTGCTCCATACGTATGATATCCTTCCTTTTGTGTATAGTTATAGCTAGTGACTTGATAACTTCTGCTACGTCACTTATCCCTTTGCCAATGACGTCGCAAGGACGTTCCAATCTGGCTCTCTTCCTAGAATTGTTTGTGCTGCCTGTGTTCATGGAGTTGTTGCCATTGAAATTCGGACTACGATTTGCAACATGAGTACCGTCTTGACTTTGAAACGACCACTGCATGTCATGTCCACTGTCTCCCACATCGTCACTTAATAAAACGAGTGTATTGTCATTAAGATCAACCGACGCTGTCGGTGTAACATCGTCATCACGAGACTTTCTTGAACGCATCGTACTATGCATATTTCCTGTCGAAGCATGCAATCCAGTAGCTTGGTCATTTTCAAATAAGTACGTGAGGTCATCATACCTTCGCACCGGTTTCCCCCGAATATGTTGCGCATATGGATATGACCATTGAAAACGACATAGAAAAATATTGATTAGTAAACAACATTTGGGCAGATTTGAATAATAGTATTTAAATGAAATTATCAATCTCACCCATATGTAATCCTCCCAGACGTCATCTGGCGTGGTTATTAGCTTTTTGTCATCATTCCATCCAAACCCACTAGCATTCAGGGTGTCCTGAACCTCAAAATACAACCTCTTCAGTGTCCGGAGGCGATTACCAACATGCTTCTCCTGAACTGATATCCCTAGTGCACTCCTGACAGCATCCACGACCATTTTATAGGTCTCTTTTTAAAATTCGTTGGCACTCTTGCGACCATTTGCAACCACATCCATCAACGTATCAATTAGACAGTCATCCATTTCATCAGTCCAGCGCATTACACTACCAGATAAAACATTTTCATCAAGTGATTTTGATTTATATTTGCATGGTGTCCTTCGTGGTGTGTCACACTGGCCTTACTCAGATTGTTTCGTAGGTGTAGATTGGTTGTCCCGCCTATTCGGATCCATATCGTCGTCATTATTAACTTCAATACTCTACAAATAATACAATGAAATATTTAGTCTAACATGTACAACCAAAGCATGTAAGTCATGTGAATGCAATAATTTAACAAAGCTGAAATATAATATTAATACATAAGATGGTATATAGATCTGGGGGTAATGATCAACTTCTTACAAGCATCCCCTTAGCAAAATGGTTTCAAACACAGGCCTTGTAGGCAACGGAGTTCAATCATGTGATCATACTACCTACTACAAAATGACAAATTATAATTCAAATATCAAACGATACGACTCACAGGATGAGATTCATTCCACATCCTAGTTGCAAGATTGTCTCGATATGTCGCCCATTCATCCTTCTCACGTTGTGTCACATTAATATCGTATGGTGATAGATCTATACTCTCCGTTACATCTGTAGATGCGAGTTCATCTTCTACCAAACCATCTCCTCCAGATAAACGGATAAAGTTGTGTAAAACACAACATGCGATGACAATCTTCACCTGTGTTAGAAGGTTGTATGGTAGAGCTGATTTGAGGATTGAAAAGCGGGCTTTCAATACTCCAAAGATTCTCTCTATAACGTTTCGTAGTTGAGCATGCTGATAGTTAAATAGTTCATTCTTGTTGGAAGGATTGCAGCCCGTGCGGTATTCATTGAGGTGGTACCATACACCGCGGTAAGGAGCCATAAATCCAGGAGAATGAGCATAACCAGCATCAACTATGTAATACTTACCTACAATTAATTATAATGAAATATCAACCAAATTTTGTGACAAATCATAATATCAATTGGCTGTTAAACAGATATACACGAAGTACCCTCGGGGATAGTAAAGTGATCGATGGAATGTGTCAAAGCACTGTGTAAGACGTGTGCATTAGAGGCTGATCCCTCCCATCCGGCGAGGACATATACGAACTTCATGTCAAATGTACATGCACCCATTACGTTCTGAGAGAGTACCCCTTTCCTGTTACGGCATGTTGCACTTTCCAATGTCGGTACATAGGTAGGTACATGAGTCCCGTCAATTGCACCAATGTAATCCTAATTTTACCTTGAATATTCAGAAAAAGAAATATAGTATAAACTTATGACATGATTGAACATTTTATTATGTATTTACAATGGAACATACCTGAAAGTACTCGGTCCAATTGGGATTGGCTAGGATCTCAGCTGGTGTTTCTGCACCTGAGAGTTTCACTAACTCTGGATATAATCCGACAATAGCATCCATTACTTTACTAAAATATCAGCTCACTGTTTCTCTAGATCTTATAAACTGATGCTCGATGACACGGTTTCCAACATTATGTCCCACCGCGTGAAGGAACATGACAAGTTGTTCCTCCATAGATACATGTTTCCCATTTGGAAGGAAATTTCTATCCCTGAGAAATGAGAATAGGTTGAAGAATATGACCTTGTTCATTTTGAGTTGTGCTACACACATTGTCACCCGCTCTAATAATCCCCTTTATTACCTTCCTTCTTTCAAAGTCGCTGAATCGCAAGAGTGATTTAAATAATATATTATTACAATATTCCCCGATTGCAATTGTTGTAATTGCTATAGCAAGTGTAGTTGCAAAGGCAGCCATTTCCTCTTCCGTCCATCCATGTGCCTCCATATTTTGTTGTTTTCTTGTATAATACACCGAGTGAAACTGATTCGGCGGCATCAACCATACAATATTCATCATCAGTTTCATATATCTGGATTTAAAATTTCAAATGTTCTTCAAGATATACGAACTTTAATCTATGGAATAAAAGTTGAAATCCTATATCTACTGATTTGTCTCTATCAATTATTTATTTTTTACAAAATGAACAACCTATAGAGTCGATCAACATAGTAGATATGAAGTTGTTCGATGCACATCAGCTATTGCCTTTGGAGAAATCCTGTCTATAAGTACAAATATTTTCGCATCTGTGAAATATTTAACATGTATTAACATCTGGTATACCAATTACTGTTATGTATGTGATTAGAAAATGACCAAAGTATCTTTCACAACAAACCTACATAAGGATAAATGGGTTATCAAGTTAACCACAAATAATTAGGTGCATTTATATAACACCAACCCTGATAATTTGGACCTTCTTGATGGATAGACAACAGGTAAATGCCAGTGGTTAAACCGTTTCCATTGATCAACAACACATTCATAGTCAAAGAAGAAGAAGAAAAAGAATAAGAGGCATGTTCGACTGTTTACCTGTTTAATAGACATACGAATTTGAGCAGATTATTCCACCTGTAAATTATCATTTGAAGATTACTGGGAACCTCTGGACGTGAATGCAACTCAGGTGGGGCGTGCCTTGCATACACAGGTATAATCAGACGCATGTATGTGGTCATCAGGTGGGCAAAAAAAAAAAAAAAACAGAGCAACGTTCCACCGTCGGTACTTTGGTGGACCCAATGATAACCATATTCAGATAATTTTACAAATAATAGCTCTAAAGACTCACATCTGACCATGGGTCCCATATGCCTATTGGACTAGGACATAAGCAAGGAAAAGATCTATGTAAATCCGGGATTTGGACATTTAAGGATTGAGAACAATCCACACCCATTTGATCAATGGTGGATAGAAGAAAGCAGCACATTCATAGTCAAAGACGAAGAAGAAAAATAACAATAGGCATATTCGGCTGTTTAACTATTTAACAGACATAAGCATTTGAGAGGATTAATCCACCTGTAAATTATCAATAGCAGGTTACTAGGTAGCTATGTGTGTGAAGGCAACTCAGGTCGGCCGTGCCTTGCATACACATGTCTGATCAGACGAGTGTCTGTGGTCATCAGGTGGGCTACCAAAAAATAAAGCAACATTCCACCATCGGTTATATGGTGGACCCAATGATAACCATGTTCAGATGATTTAACAAATGATAGCTACACTTACACCTGACCATGGCTCCCGTAGGACTATTGGACTGGGAAATAAACAAGGAAAAGAGACATGCACAACCGGGATTTGGATATTCAAGGATTGAGAACAATCCGAACCCATCTGATCAAGGGTGGATATTTACCAACAGCAAATTCATAGTCAAAGAAAACGAAGAAGATCCACAAGAGGCCTGTTCGACTGTCAGAACGTCATCTGATGGCCCACACTTCTTTTCTACAATATCAATGTCAGACATGTGGGCCACATGTGCCCCTCCACATGCAGAACAGGACGATTCTTCTGTTTCCGGTAACCACATTTACTTATTCACTGTATACTTCCCTTGAATACAGGCAGATTTCTTACCTGTTCTGGAGTTGCCGTAGCTCATGGGGGAGATGTCACTCGCACACGGTAGAGAAAACCGCTGCATGAGAGAGGAAAACATTTTTCGTAAATGGTAAAGAAATCGTAAAGTCGAATACCCGATTTTCAGCCAAAGAAAGGCAGATGTTGTTTACCTGTTCTTGAGTTGCCGTACGTTATGGAGAATATGTCACTCCCAGACGGCAATGAGAACCGCTGATGGAGAGAGGAAACATGTATCGCAAAGGTAAACAAGACGAGAAATGGAATACACGATATTCCAACAACATGCAAGGCTGGTTAATTCATGTAGTATGTAATATCATGTCAGGCAAGAAAGATGCAGTAACATGCAAGCCGGGAACTTTGGAGCAACATACAAAACATGATAACCTAAAGAAGATGAATCGAAACGCGGTAGGGCTGAAAGTTGGGCGGGTTCAACTCGACTGACCCGTGATCGACCCGACATTGGGTTGGGCTTGGACAGGATATATCGGGTCCAATCTCAAGCTTGGGCTATACAAACAACAACCTGATAAAACTTGGGTTGGGCTCGGGTTGAGGTCTCGGGTTGCCCGACCCAACCTGAACCCGATCAATATATTAGTTACTTATAAATTATAATTGGGTGTGGATCGTTTGTGTCGAAGGCACACTAGTGATGTCGGGTCTCATTTGTCCACGTCATTTCCAAGGACTCAAGCTAACAAGATATGCTGGATTTCTCTCTCCCAAATAGATTGAGTGCTATGCTACATGACTTTTAAATGAGTAGTTGTCCTACATTTTAGCTTATTTTTTTTAAAGAAAAATGAAGTTCTTTATGATGAATAATCACATATATAATTAATAAAATTATAGATACAAAAAATAAGTCCTATATTGAAATATAATAAACTAATGTAATAACAAGAATATTAGCACGTATATACCCAATCAACCCGACCGAGCCCGCTTGGGTTGAGAATTCCCAACCCGAGATTGGGTTGGGTTGGGTTAGGGTTGAGGTATAGGAACCTTGGGTTAGGTTAGGGTTGGGCACCAACCCGACCCAACCCGCCTGACTTTTAGCCCTAAAATGCGGTGAATAACATGAACAACCCTGTATAAGTATCTGCAATCATATGGAGATGCTGCGGAATCTGCCGATGAGCGCCTAATAATAGAGAAGCTCTGAACCCCTGACGCGTCGAGCAGGGAAATAGAGAAGAGGAATGAGAAGAAAAAAAAATGAATAGAAAATAAATGAAGAGAAGAATCATCTCTGAACAGGTATACCCGTCATCGTCTACCTTAGATTGAATACGCTCACCGTGATTGGTTCGGTGCCTTGTTGAGGATGACACAAATGAAGGTTATTTCCTTTAAAACTCATTCCTCAGATGGTGTGAAGAACTAGCTGTGCTCCTGCGGACCATGGAACTGACGATGTCAGGTCGGATTACAGCGATATCCCATCTCTGTATTCCTGCAGAGAGATGTAATTTCGGGCAGCTACTTCACGCTGAATTACCGCCAATTCGAACGCTTTAGTAATGCGTCCGAATCTAGCTATATTCAAACGTGCGTCAAAAATAATAATCACTTCTTTACCCCCGGTTCACAGTAAGTTCGAAAACCAAATAGGCTCTCAGTGATGCTCATTGTCCACTTTTGCTCTAGTTTCGGAGGGATGCTCCTCGTATACATATTGACAATTTTGGTCATCCGAAATTGCTTTGTTGTCTCATCTTTCCTCCTATTGAGCTTTGTAATGAGTTTGGGTCAAAATGGGTCCATGGACTTGCTTTAATAAGGTAAGTTGACTGAGTAGGTAATGTGGACTAAATAAATTAGTTGACTCAAGGATTAACCCTACATGTTAGTTTTTTTTTTCTAAAAGTTTCGGTGAATGAAGAAATTTAGTATTGTGTTGGATTATTGGGACCTGGTTAACTGGATTTTAGAATTAGTTTTTAAGATTTTAAGATCTCTAGGATTTCTACTTGGGGTTCAAGTTTGAATTCAGGTTTATCATCAATCTTCATCAAGCCTATCAAGCTTATTGCCAAAGGTGGGTTGTTTACGGATCTAAACTCTTTGTGCCCATGAGAAGTTTTTAATGGTGTGCATTCGATCACCACTGTTACCTGTGATGTGGCCCCCGGATATTTGGATCTGCCTCATTGTGGGCTCATGCCCTAACATGAGCAGACAAAATGGATGGACGACGATAAAACACATACATTACTGCGAGGCCCACACAGATTGTTAGCCAGTGGGCATGTGGCATGCCCGCCGCGTACAACGGACTGTGTAGAGGATTCTAGTCCGACGGCGAGGCAGGCAACCCCATTTATCCCGCTGTCGGCCATAGCAGGGAGAGGGACGCGGATGGACGCGGATTGCGTCCTACCCTGTGGAGCCCACCGTGTTGTAAGTGTTTTATCCAAGCCGTTAATTGCTTTTATAAGATCATTTTAAGATAAGAAACAAACAATGAGCAAGGTGCAGGGCTTAAGTGGACCACAAAGTAAGGATTTAATTTCCACCATTAAAAACTTTTTGGGAGCTGGAGAAGTTTCGGATCAAGATAATATTTGTTTTTTCACTTCATCCACGTCTACATGACCTTATTAATAGGTTGGATGAAAAAAAAAAAAAAAAAAACATCACGGTGACCCTTAGAAAGGTTTCAACAGCGGGTGTCATTATCACTGCAGCTTCCTCCGGTGTGGTCCACTGGAGCTATGGATCTGCTTTAATTTTAAGTGAATACCTTAAAATGACCTGAGAAAAACGATTAACGGCATGGATAAAAAACTCACATCACGGTGGGCCCCACTGTCCGGGCAGGGCTCTGTGGGGCTTACTGTGATGTAAGTATTTTATCCACATCGATTAATCATTTTTATATGATCATTTTAAGTTGCAAACAAAAAATTGAGATATTTCCAGGGCTTAAGTGGACCACAAATAGGGATTGAACGGCCACCATTAAAAACTTCTTAGGAGCTGGAGAAGTGACAGATCAAACTGAAATTTATGTTTTCACTTCATCCAAGTCTGCATGACCTTATTAACAGGTTTGGTAGTAAAAAAACATCACGGTGGCCCTTAAAAAGGTTTCAATGGTGGGTGTCATTATCACTGCATCTTCCTTTGATGTGGTCCACTAGATCGGCATAACTGCTTAATTTTTTTCTAAACATAAAAATGATCATATAAAAACGGAATCGGATTGTGTACTGAGTAACTCAGTACTGTAAGGGCTACTGAGTTGAGGTGGCAGCGTTCCATTGGCCCTCATATGTGGGGCCGGCTTCGCTCCTCTAAACGGCAGAGCAAACGGCGTTAGCCCGTTTCTCTCTCCAGTTGCGTAGAGAGATTCTCTCCGTGTCTCTCCCGCCGTGCAAAAAAAAAAAAGAAAATAAGAAAAAAAAATCTCTCCAACCGTGCAGGAAAAAAGAAGAAGAAGAAGAAGAAGAAGTAGCAGAGAGAGAGAGAGAGCTTCGTCCGTCTCTCCTGTCGACTTTTTCGTCTCCCTCTCAAGTTCAACCTCCCTCTCTTTCTCGGATCGGCATCAACTCGTTTCTCTACACATGGTGATGTTGATTTAGGATTAGGAATTTTGCTCTTCTTTCTCTTCTCTCTTTACATGGTTATGTTGATTTAGGATTAGGGATTTTGCTCCCTTCGGTTGACAGTTTGATGACAGTTTGATGAGAGATTAGGATTAGGGATTTTGCTCCTTCTATTCCACCACCCACGAATCCGATTTTCTTCCCAACGATAACACCTTCCCCGCGCTTCTCAAGGCATGCTCTCGCCTTCTTGCCATTGAAGAAGGCAAGCAGATCCACGCCCATGTGGTCAAAACCGGATACGAATCTGAAATTCATGCCTGCAATACTCTCATCCATTTCTTTTTAATTTGTGGGATGCTGGATGAAGCACGCCTGATGTTTGATAAAATGCCCGAACGAGAGACCGTATCTTGGAATGCGATGATAACTGGGTATTTTCAAAATGGGTTCTCTGTGGAGGCTTTGAATTTATTTAGGGAGATGTAGGTTGGAGGTTTGAGTCCAGATGGGGTGACGATGGTTGGCGTCCTTTCGGCCTGCGCACATGCGGGTGCGCTCGAGCTGGGGAAGTGGGTCCATGCTTATGTTGAGAAGAATGGGCTAGATGGTAGGATTAGTGTCAAGACGGCTCTTGTGGATATGTACTCCAAATGCGGGTGTGTAGAGAGGGCACTAGAGGTGTTCGAGGAAATACCCAATAGGAATCTTGTGTGTTGGACTGCTATTATTAATGGATTGGCGGTTAATGGGTATGGAAGGAAGGCAGTCAAGTTCTTTGATCGGATGCTGCGAGCAAATGTCTGGCCAGATGCGATATCTATTATTAGTGTCCTCTCTGCTTGTAGTCACAATTGGCTATTGGAAGAAGGGCAGCAATTGTTTAGCGATCTCAGGAGACGATATGGGGTTACCCCTCAGATGGAGCATTATGGGTGCATGGTCGATCTTCTGGGTCGGTCTAGACATCTTGATGAGGCCTATGAACTAATCAAGAACATGCCATTCGTGCCTAATGCAATCATGTGGAGGACCTTGCTCGGGGCGTGCAAGGTTCATAAGAATGTGGAAATGGGCGAGAAGGTATTGAAGAAGATACTTGAACTGGAGCGCCACCATCATGGGAACTGTGCTCCTATCGAATATATACACAGCCGTAGGGAGATGGGAGGATGTCGCTGATGTGAGGAGGATGATGAAGAAGAAGAAGATTGCAAAGATACCAGGATGCAGTATGATCGAAGTAGACAATCGGATACACTCGTTTATTGTGGAAGACAAGTCACATTGGCATTCTGAGGAGATACATAGAATGCTAGGTCAGATGGCCCATAAGCTAAAATTGGCTGGCCATGTCCCGGACACCTCAAAAGTATTCATTGATGTGGACAAGGAGAATGCACTTGGGCATCACAGTGAGAAAGTGGCGATTGCATTCGGGCTTATCAAGACGGCACTTGGGAGCCCTTTACGCGTGGTGAAAAATCTTCATGTGTGTGATGATTGCCACTCTGCAATAAAGCTAGTCTCGAAGATCTATGAGTGAGAGATCATCGTAAGAGATTGAAATCGCTTCCATCACTTTAGGGAAGGATCCTGTTCCTGTGGTGATTACTAGTGATTGATAGAATTTAGTGAATCATTCAGAAACTAAATCGTTGGTTGGTACATAAATCACAATAACAAGGTGACTTCACCATCATTTCATGAGCAAGGTCTCTCTTCCTCACTCTTGTTAGCATAACATGTATCTGTGGCTCCTTTCAAATAGAGAACCTTTCTCTGTTACAAATACGGCTGTAAATAGGGTCATGGGAATCCATTCTACGGATAGATTGTTTGGATCATATGGTCTTGTATAGGCTATCTAAGTTATGCTGTCTTGTGTAAGTTCTTAGATAATGCTGTGTTGGACTGGCCATTATGTTTTCTGTTGGTGAAACATGTAGAATATGGAGTGAGAATAGACTATCACACATATGGCATGTGTGGAGAGCTTAAGATGGAGGGTGACCAAAGTAGCAGTTATGTTGTATCTGCGTGTTGGTATGTGGTGGATGTTTGGGATGCTTGATCATGGACGATCATACATGTGGCACATTTGGAACATGTGATGCATGTACATGTAAAATGTATTCTTCGTGTATTGAATTTGGAATAAGCTTTTCTCATCTTTATTCTACATTTTAAAGAGATGCTGGGGGGAATTTTTCCAGAGCGATTCATAGGCTTATTGCAACATGTGTACTCTCCCCACATTTAATTGTACCGAGGTAACGCGGGCAACATAAATCTCCAAGAGGCCCACTATGATGATGTGTTGGGGATATCCTCTCCATTCTTGCGACATTGAAGTGGGCTGATCTAAAACCCAAGTGGCCCCATGATAGGGAATAATGAGAATGGGGATGTGCACCATTGAAAACTGAAGTGGTCCACCTTGATGCTTATATGACATTCAACCTGTTCATTAGGTGAGTGAATTCTAGGGTGAAGCAAAAAAATCAAATATCAGCTCCATCCAAAACCTCAAGCGGTCCCATGAAGGTTTCATTGGTGTGCGCCATGACCCCACCATTTTAAAAGATGCAGGAAGTGATGTTACACGCATCATGTGGTCCTGACGGAGGTTTATGTTGCATGGCTACCTCATCCAATTAAATGTGGGGAGGGGCACTTGTTAGTGTAGCAGGGAGAATTGATGTGGTATTATTTCTTTATCTATTTTTCGGAGACAAACTGTCCTTACTTTTCATGAAAAAAAAAAAAAACTAGCTTATATTGATTATCTGATCACAACAGGTTAAGATTTGCTCAACCAATCTGATTTTTGGACCATGACACTTAGGTGCCATTTGGCAAATTAAAAATTAAGGTCTAAAAGTTAAATATTCAAATCAAACAACAGTTATGTATTCCTACCAAAAAATTGGAGAAAGGCTACGGATTTAACCCGTAGCTATAGAAGTCTAGCTACGGTTTTTGTCCGTAGAATGACCGTTGTCGTAGGTGCCGAGTCAACGGGTCTAAAAGCTATGGATACGGCAATAGCTACGATTCCTGTAGCCAAAAGTACCTACAGACATAGCTGCGGTTATCAAATTATCAGCTACTCCTACATTTAAAAAAAAAATAAAATTGTAATCATTCATTCAATTACCACATGCATAATCATTTATTCATTCAATTACAACCATTCATTCAATAATGAATGATTGTGATTGAATGAATGAATCACTAACTTAGGTTCAACTTGTGTTTTATCATTTAGAACTCATCCAAAATATATTAATTTTCAGAAGGAAAGCTACAGGCATTAGGGCATTTGGAAATGCCACCAAAGTTACCTTAGAAGTACTTTAGAGAAGCAACAAAGCAAACCTGAATTTGCTCTAAAACAAAGCCCAGGCCCTTGATTGTTGCAATGACAAAGGAGCTGTTTAATTTTTCACCTGCACAAGCTATCTCTGTCAACTCACTCAACAAATTCTGGTGGGCCTTTCTCATTTCATGCCATTCATCAAAAGCTCCAAGAACTGAAGAACAGCAGTAGCCAGAACCGACCTCCTACCCATGTGCGGAAATCCCAATTTCCGGATGTGGATGCAAAAGCCTATCTAGAAAATCCAGTAACAAAAGATGAAGAGGTGGAGTCTCTGGAATTAACAGTATCCCGTGCCATGAGCGGAAATCCATGCATCATGCCAACGACAACTCCTCCAGTCACTGGAATTAACAGTATCCTGTGCCATGTATCAGCTAGTCTCTGCAAATGGAGTCAAGCAGCCCCTTCATTTGGAGTACCTGCCAGGCCCATTCATGTATTACATGAATCTAATTAAATTAAATAATATATGTCAGCAACACATCAAGGATCATGACTTTGGGAAGCAATTATGAAATGACCTCAGACAATCATTAAAATAGAAATCATGCATGTTTGAATCAAATGCTCTAGCAAATCAATATAGTAATTATGGTATTAAGATACTCTCCTAGCTTCACTACTAGCAGAGAGAAACCACGTGTCATGAGAATATTTGAAGGAAATCAAAATCTAATATAAAATCACTGAGAGCATACATGATTTTCAAATGTTTCTAATACTAATCATATTGCCGAAATATGGTTTACCCAAACAATATGGTTTACCAAAACACAGATGATACACAGTGTATACTGACCACTTGACAAAAAAGGAAAAAAGGAAATAGAAGAAATTATATGCTCACTCTCGCCTCATGTAATCCGCAGAGTTATCGTTGAGCTTTGGCAGTTTTCTGTTGTCCTCATCCAAGATAGCAGCATGCTCGATAAAATAAGGTTCTATTTCCCCTCTAACTTCTTCCGGCATTTGGGACAATCTTCTAGTCCGTTTATTCATCATCACCCAAACACTGCATTGTTACCATCAAAACCAAAAAAAAAAACACAAAACACGACAAACTCCAATAAGCTACTGGCTATAAAACTGCAATTTGGATTTACGGAAACTATGGAGTTGAAATTTTATGAAATATCAAAAAAGCTTGGTGAATCCCAAAGAAGTCAGAATATTGTTGATTAGTGTCGCTTATTTGTTAATATAATCATTAGATTGATTTCAGACTGTGGCATAAAACATTTTGACTTGTAACTCTTATGGATCAGTCTGGACTCTGGACCCTGTGGTTTGATTCTAGTACAATTTTAGTTCATAAACAAGGCTGCGATTTGAAGTATTCTTAAACCACATTTCCAGTGGAAACCTTTTCACACCACCTGCAGTTGAGAAGGTGACTTTCTCGGATATAACGAAAATGGATTATGCATTGAGTGGGTTTTCTGGTTTCATACCAGCCTGAAATGAGGTTCTGGTTCATTTCTTCTTAAGGAGCAGAAATGAGCAGGCTATCTGTTCCATGCAATCTTTTGTGGAAACTACTCCCCTTTAGAACTGCTAGTCCAAGACACCCAAGTGAACCCTGAGATTACTCAAATACTATTCTGATAAGACATGCAACGTTTTCTTTTAGGAATTCCAGGTTGAAAGTCTCAATTGAATAATAATTCTGTTGTTGTTATAATAAAGTTGAGAGACCGAACTCGGTAATTGAGAGGCAATTACGAATCAGGAAAAAAAAAAAAAAACCTCAAGAACTGGAGGAAAGCTCTTTATGATTTTTTCTTCTCTTGACGCTGACGATTTCTGCTACATGCTTAACAATAATATGGCTTTTTTTTTTAATCTGTTTTATAATTTTCAAATAATTTCCATTGATTTACGTCATTTCTTCATGGTTAATACAGATCACATGTGCTTTCATCTGGAGAAGAGTAACAAAAATCTTTGTTTCTTCGGAATTACAGGTCTCTTTTGACCTTGTTGGTTGTTACATGAATTATCTTGTTTTATCCTACAATAGGTAATACTAGAGCTAGAGGCTTCCGACCCTAGTCTCGTGATTAGCTTTGTTGAGGAACCTGACTTCACTTGCGGCTCAAAATCTCATCAGCTTTGATACCATGAATATACTTCGAGCGAGTAAGGTAAGGTTACTCATGCAGATATTTAAAACCGACCTGAAAGTTGGTGTGTAGGTATGTGCAACCTGTGCTTTTTTCAGCTGACTTGATTATCTGACTGTAAATGTGGAATCCGCGGGTTTGTTCAATTTGAAAAGAAGGAAAAGCTGGGTTTTCCAAGGGAGGTTAGCAATGAGGCAAGTTATACAAAGATGAGCCATCCTCAACCAAACATTAAAGATTGAGTTGATATTCAAAGATTTTGGGCAGCAACATCTCCATGGTGCATTCCATTGGATGAAGGGTCACGCATACCACTTGTATTTATTTTTTTTGGAAAGATGATGATTACTTTATTAGAAGGCAAGAAGAGAACAACAGGGAGAATCAGCCCGCTCAGATAGCGGGAAGATTACTTGCCTAAGAAAAGCAAATTACAACCTTTTAGGAGATCAACATTACACACATACCACTTGCATGATTTTCAATAGAGGAAAACAGACTGTTGAGCACACTATTGACATCCTTCAAAACTATATATAGCGACATTTAAGCCAGTAAAAATAAAAAAATAAAATTAAAAAAAAAAAGCAACTGCAAAAGGCCAACTCATCTGAACTGATTGATGCAAAGACATTGAACCAGCTGCAATCAGCATGTTTGGGACACTTGCAAATTAATGATGAATGCATTAAAACCTAGAGATGGCCTAAGGATTCTTACAATTTGCTACATAAACTAAAGCAGAAGGTATGAAAGAGGAAGATGGTGTGACAATATTAATGATGAATATAGCAAAACATGGTCATTTAAAAAAACAACTAGAATCACAAAATAAAGCACAAGATCCCCTGTAAAAGCATAACTAAAAGAGGTAAGATACAATGCTTGACCCAAGAATAACTATACAGTTTGCTTGCATACAGCCCATGGATTAAAAATTGAAAACCCTAACTGGATTTTCAAAAAAAGTCCCCAATTAAATTTACGAATGCAAAATCCTAATTAGGGATTGAAATATATATATATATATATATACACACACACACACACACACACACGCACATTTGATTAGGAATGTTATCTCTAAAAAAAAAAAAAAAAAAAAAAACAAATAGGGAATCCCCTATCATGGATTAGGGATTGAAAATGATAATTAGAAATTTGAAGAATCTAGAGTTATGGATTAGGGATTTGAAAAATCCCCTAATATGAATTTTCAATTTCTAATATAAAAATGCTAATTAGGAATTATAAATTTGAAATATCTCAAGTTATGGATTAGGGATTTGAAAAATTCCCTATTGCCGATTTTCAATTTCAAACCCTAATCTCTAATCTCTCATCAAACTGTCAACCGAAGGGAGCAAAATCCCTAATCCTAAATCAACATCACCATGTAAAGAGAGAAGAGAAAGAAGAGTAAAATTCCTAATCCTAAATCAACATCATCATGTAGAGAAACGAGTTGATGCCGATTCGAGAAAGAGAGGGAGGTTGAACTCGAGAGGGAGACGGAGAGGTCGACAGGAGAGACCGACGAAGCTCTCTCTCTCTGCTACTTCTTCTTCTTCTTCTTCTTCTTTTTTCCTGCACAGTTGGAGAGATTATTTTTTTTCTTTGCACGGCGGGAGAGACGCGGAGAGAATCTCTCTACGCAACTGGAGAGAGAAACGGGCTAACGCTGTTTGCACTGCCGTTTGTATGAGCGAAGCCGGCCCCACATATGAGGGCCAATGGAATGCCGCCACCTCAACTCAGTAGCCCTACCGTACTGAGTTACTCAGTACACAATCCAATTGCTATAAAAATAATTAACAGTGTAGATAAAATACTTAGATCCCGGTGGTCCCCACAAAGCAATCCGTATCCGCAGGGAGAGTGCCAAACCGTTCAAATTAAGGACGCGGATTGCATCCGACCCCGTCCGGGCAGGGCTCTGTGGGGCCACTGTGATGTAAATTGTTCTATCCACGCCATTCATCGCTTTTATCATATAAGTTTACGGTACAATCTTAAAAATGAAGCAGGTCCACGGTTCCAGTGGACCACCACACCAAAGAGGCTGAAGTGGTAATGACACCCACCATTAAAACCTTTCTAAGGTCTACGTGATGTTTTTTTACCATCCAACTTATTCATAAGGTCATGTGGACGTGGATTATGTGAAAAAATAAATATTATCCTGATTTGAAACTTCTCCGGTTCCCAAGAAGTTTTTAATGGTGGAAGTTCAATCCCCACTTTGTGGTCCACTTAAGCCCTTTACCTGGTTTAGTTTTTGGTGAATACCTTAAAATGATCTGAGAAAAACGATTAACGGCGTGGATAAAATACTTACATCATGGTGGGCCCCACAGAGCCCTGCCTGGACGGATTACCGTCCGGGCGGGGTAGTACGCAATCCGCGTCGTCAAATTAGCTGCCCATCGCTGCATGTGGGTCCCATTCCGCAACAAGGCGAGCTTGGGTCGCGACGCATGCAAGATGAACCCATCTAGGGTTTCGGAAAGCAAGATGGCATCTCCTTCAACATCTAGGGTTTCTTCCAAACCAAAACCCAAACCATCCATTTCGGTTCGACTCGCATCTGCTATCTACCAGAAATCATGCCCGATCTGCCTCCGCAGCATCGAAGGTCGCAGAGCGGCTGTGATCAAGGTCTGTTTCCACGCTTATTGCATCGATTGCATCCGGAAATGGAGTTATCTGAAGAGGAATTGCCCTCTCTGCAATGCGGAATTCGATCGCTGGTTCTTTAACATCAGGTTTTCGACTGGCGATTTCGAAGAAGAGCGGTTGCCGGATCTGAAAGAGAGAAAGGAGGTGGTCGTAGAAGGCGGATTCAGACGCGGAAGGAGCGAAATCCATCACAGGTCAGAATTACAACAGTTTGATTTTTAATTTCTTTGTGTTGGTTTCAGATTCTCAGTAATTGGTCTGCAGAAAGAGTCGTTGATATTAGCACCAGCAAAATAAAAAAATTTTTAAAAAAAATCTCACTTTCCGGCCTTATTTCGATCTTTGAGAATGGCGCTGTGACCTTATAAGGGCCTGTTTGGATGCCTGTAACTTTTTTAAGTTGTAAGAAGGTTACATGTAAATTACTTACAGGTGAAAGAAAGTTACAGGTAATCTTGTTTGGATATAAGTTGTAACTTACTTACAGGTAACTTACTTTTTGTGTTTGGATAACTTGTAACTTTATTACAGGTAATAAGTTGCACATTCATGCTAAGTAGATCTTGAAATAGGGAATTGTTGAAAAATCAGATTGGATAAAATTATTCCATTTTATTAAGCCCATGTAAATGAATAGTTTGGTTGATTCTTAGGCTAAACAAATCAACAGATGGGCCAAAAAAGTGGGCTTACATTTTCGAAATGCTTGTAATGTAGGAAAAAAACTTGAAGTAAGATATCTAGGCAAAAATTTCCCACAGGAGTGACTCTTGTTGGCAAGGATGGGTTAAAAAGAAATCACAAGCATAGGAAGCTGCTTCTACCAAATTCTGCATTAGCAGTTAAAATCTCAAAGTGGGACATTATTAAAATGGACCAATATCAAGGGACTGTTTAAAACCAGATATCTTAACACTTCGATGGACCCTCAATTTCTCACCATTTGACAACAGGCAAGAATCTAGATGCAAATGGAACTTGGGACTGTTTGAAACTGGATATGTTAACAATGCAATGGGCACTCAATTTCAAAACACCTGAGGACGTGCAGGAATCTCAATGCAAATAGAAATTGGGAGTGTTAAAAAACCATATGTTAAAACAGATTTGGGACCTACTTGGGGACAAATTGCACTGACCAACAAGCCCCACTTATACAAAATGAACAATGGAATGGCATTGATATAAATTCTATACATTATGTCACCACTGTTTCATGTGGTGTGGTCCCACTATGATGTAAAACGGATTTGGGCCCCACTATGATGTATTTGTTTTATCCACCCCACAGACCATTGGACATTACCCACGCCTCTAGCCAAACTGCGTGACGGAAAAAATAAAAGAAAGAAAGAAAGAAAGAAAGAAAGGAAAGGAAAACCAAAAACAAAAAAGGAAAGAAAGAAAGGAAAGGAAAACAAAAAAAAAGGAAAGAAAGGGGTTTTCTAACCCTGCTGAAGCTGGATCGGAGAGGGAGAAGGAGTCTGAGAGAGGGAAACGGAGGCTGAGAGAGGGAGATGGAGACATTGGAGAGGGAAGCTGCGATTCTTTCAAAAAATTTTCATTTCAAAATTTCCAACCGTTACCCGTATCAACTTGAAAAATGACTCAAGTGCCTGTATCATTTTCGCCTCTCTCCTGTAAGAAAGTCACAGGTTGAGAGAAAGTTACCTGTGACTTTCCTCCCCAAACACTAACTGTAACAAAGTCACTTGTAACTTTGTTACATTTTAGAAAAGTTACAGGCATCCAAACAGGCCCTAATGGTCGGCTGGCATTACTGTTATGCAACGGTAACAGCCACTTTGGAATGGGAAAACCCATCATGGAAATTGGAAAATGTAATGGCCATGAGAAAACAGTGATTGCTTTTTTCCCTAAGAACTCCGGTTTATACATGCATGGAAAGGAGCTGTCATTGTGTCACTAATGCTGTAACTCATGTTGTTGAGAAAATAACCAGAATAACAATGTCTATTTCATAGGCTGTCATTCCATCAGTGGTTGTTTGGATGTGGGTAAAATCCCACTTATGCAGAGAATTCACAATGGAAGCCTTTAGGGGTCATTTGGATGCCCGTGAGTTCTGTAAGTGGGAAGTGACTCAGTCACAGGTAGGTGGTCTTTGATGGAGGAAATTCACCTGTAAGTCACTTACAGGCAAAACTAATAGGAAACTTCATGGGGTTGGTGGGAGAAGTCACTTCCTTCAAGTGACTTACCGTTGAAAGGCACAACTTAAAAACTTATAGGCATCCAAACGATCCCTTAGCGGTTGCTTGGCAGCTTATATTTTGGGCAGTTGTGGATTTGAAATCCAAACGCAAAGATTTTCTTTTGTTTGACCCCTGGATATCGAGTGGACTTTTTAAATCCATTAGGATCGAAAATCACTAGAAAGGCCTTTTTTCTAAAAAAATTCGTCTCTAAAAGGCGGAATGCAAAATCAGAGGATTTACAATCCTCTCCAACCATCATAATTGTTCTCTTCTCCTTTATGTGAAGTGGTTGCCAAACACAGGTACTGGATTCCTCAGGATTGAAAATCTAGGCTCTCAAACACAACTGATAGAATGAAAATCTCAGGGATTTTCTTACTACCTCCGGTCCTCCACCCACATTTTTTTGGGTCTTCCCCTTTTTCTTTTTAGAGCCTTCAACTCGAACCAACTCACTTCTAACCGGTGCAATTATTGGCCTCCGAAAATGTACCGTATTTCTCATGACTTGGGGGACAATGGCATTTGTTTATATGCATTTTTTCTAATTTATTATTATTTTCCATACTTGGATCTTGTAGGGGTGGTATTCTGGAAAAAAACAAACTCAAATTGGTGCGCAAATGCTTTCTTGGCTGTTTTGAGTTGTAACTGTTGAAAACTTGAAATGCAGTTGAGATTTTCTTAGTGATACAGAATTTGTTGGTTGTGCACTTTGATCAGGTTGCTAAGCAGATCTAGGGATCAACTTCATTCTGTTATCCAGCGTTCGAGGCCGTTACCTTGGCGCCGCTCATTTGGGCAGTCAAGATTCATGCCTTCTCATGAGGGACAAAGAAATCAAGCTGAACTGGTAGCAGAAAGAGTTCTTCAGTGGCGCGCTAGGTATCTCACTCATCGTACATCCATATATTATATCCTTAATGCGATACATTGCTAAGATTGTTATTATATTACCTTTAGGATTATTCCTTCTTCATAGAGGCTAACTAGGAACCGATCAAGATTTTA
Organism: Magnolia changhungtana; assembly: GCA_030180095.1. Lineage (NCBI taxonomy): Eukaryota > Viridiplantae > Streptophyta > Magnoliopsida > Magnoliales > Magnoliaceae > Magnolia > Magnolia changhungtana. The sequence continues at coordinate 1,284,164 of JASAUF010000647.1, read as the reverse complement.
CATTTGTTTATTTTTTGAATCAGTGAAACCTGAATCATATGTTGCAGAGAAAATTTAATTCGATGAGGCCATAGCTCCTCTTGTTTTTGTTTCAATTGGTTCTAACTAAACATGAATCTGTTGGGTTATGACTTTGGATAGTTTTGTTGCAGAAGACTGTCAAAATACTAAATTGTTTCTGTTCATTTGTTACAAGTTACAACTTACCACTACCAATGTTTTACTGCTGCTTCCAGAGGAGCGATAATCTGATATTATTCTCTTTATCAGAATTTTCAGTTTACATTTGAGATAACGAGTTTAGGGACAACAATTCATTTTCTATCGCCGTTGGTTTGATAGCTTGAGCAACTTTGTACCTGTAACATTTATTTCTATATTTTTGCAGTATATACAAGAGACGGTTACAAGCAATTCCTCTTCATTGTCCTTCTAGGGATAGCTTACATCAGGTACGTCAAGTATTGTTGATGTACTTTTATATATATATATATATATATATATATATATATATATATATATATATATATATATATGTTTTATAAGAGAGAACTAATTCAACCCACACCAGAGCTTATTCCTCTTTGAAAGGACATTCTTCCTTGCAATGGCTTGAGTTCACTTTGAGGATTGTTAAAGGTACTGTACACCTGCAAAAAGAACAAATTTCCTAGAGGAATGGTTATTTCAAAGTTATAATAGTGTGGATAGAACTTCGAATGTATCATCAATCCGCAGCTTATTATGGCACTAACCTTGCCCCATGGTTTTATATAGCTAACTGCTGTTTTAAGTTAGTCTTTCTAAACATTGGTCAACATTTCACTCCGGTGTCCCTCAACATGGTTTTTGATAACCACCTAGTTTGGTCATAACCTCATTCACTATTGGTAATTTGGTCATAACTTCTTCGATACTTGTTAGAATCATTTCATCCAACAAACTTGGGCATGTTGTTTCCATCAGATGTCGTTGGACCCTTGAAACAAGTCATCTTCACGTGTGACAAAAGTATGCTCCTCTCACGTTTATCGATTGTAGCATGTATGCTGTAGACCATAAAACCTAGTCACTATCATCCTCAGTTCCCTTTTAGTCAGTGAGCAATGTTTCTTCTTCCCTTGAAAAGTTATAATGGTCCGATGGAATTTCTTCCATCATTGTGTTAATAGAGTGCCAATTTATGGACTATGAGTGTTATCCTCCAGATCACCCTTACTCTTTCCCAACTCCGCCCCCGTGCCATGCTAAGAAGATGCCTTCAATGGATCCTGACATCACCTACAACACTCTAAATGTGTCAAAGAGTCTCATATGCCTCTCTAGCATAGGAGCAATGAGTAAATAGGTGATCAACTGACTCTGGGTTTTGCATGCACATCAAGCAGATATTAGGGATCACGATATTCGAATTTTATCAATTCTAAGCACCTTGTTTCTTACCACCAACCAATCAAAATTCCGCTACCTTAAGAGGGGCACTGTAGTGCCAAGCATAAGAAGTGTGACATTTGTGCTCATGACCCATGTATCAACTTGTAGAAAGAGCGGATAGAGAGTCAGCCTGATTTTTCCTTGTTTCACACCATCACATCCCTTCTCCCAAAGAAAGATGATGGCATTGAAGCTGCGCTAAGGGCGAAGTCATCCACTTCCCCATCCATCAAGTTCCTTTGACATGGAGGAGACCAAACTACTACTTCTCTAGAGAGTGAGAAGCATTGAGCAATGGGAACATTTGCTTTTGGAAATAACCTTGTTAACATCGAAAACTTATCTCGAAGCACCCTCTCTCTAATCCAAACATCCTCCCAAAAATGAATCCTCTTCTCCTAATGAGAAATTGATCCCCACCTTAAACTTGGATGCCAACCTAGTAAATGCCTTCCACAACATGGATACCCTATATAAGGATGAATCTTTTGTCTACCACCCCCTTTCCTTGACACCGTACCTTCTAGCCATCACTTCTCTCCATAAGCTACCCTTTTTTGCCAAATCTCCACAACCACTTGTCCAACAATAAAAAATTCATAAACTCCCAACCTCCCAATTCCTGCCCCCTTCTTCATATGGCTTGTACACCTCTTCTCACTTCAACAATTGGAAGTTTGTTTCTCTTTGCACCTTGTCACAAAAGTCTCGTCTTAATCTCCCTAACCTGTCTAAAATAGCCTCCGGGCACCAAAAAAGAGACAGAAGGTAAAGCAGCAAATTTGAAATCACTGCTTTTATTAATGTTAATTTGCTGCCTAAAGAAAGGTGCCAACTCTTCCACCTCCACTATTTCCTTTCTATGTTTTCAATTATCTTATCCCAAAGATGCTTTATGGGTTTGCTAATGCATAAAGGAAGGCTGAGATACAATGAAGGAAAAGACCCAATGCGACACCCGAACACCTCCACTAGCCTCACCATATTCTACTTGGATATGCGAACACCCAACATCTCAGTTCTTAGGATGTTTACCTTCAAGACCAACAACACTTCAAAATCTCTATCACTTTTTTTTTTCTCAACTTATCCACCTTATCTTTTCTGCATTGCAGAATAGGATGATTTTATCGGTGAATTGGAGATGAGAAATTTGAAACTTTCTTTTTCTCAATCCAGAAATGGCTAATAAGGCCCACAGATAGGCCTATATCCAACATCTTTTTAAGCGCTTCCGCTACTGCCACAAACAAGAAACGGAAAAGTAGATGTCTCTGCTAGAGACCTCTTAAAGCCTTGAAAAAACGTCCGGGAAACCCGTTGACCAACATGAAGAACTTGGTTGACTGAACACAGTCTCGAATCCATATCCTCCATCTCTGCCCGCAACCCAAGCGTCCCAATATCAAGAAAATCACAATCTACGTGGTCATGCGCTTTCATAATGTCAAGCTTGCAAGTATTACTCTTTTTCCCTTTTCCGTGGCACAAATCTATGCATTCGTGAGCAATTAATGCTCTATCCAAAATTTGTCATTTGGCAAAGAATGCACTTTAGATTTTAGATATGGCATTCACTAAAACCACTCAAAATTTGGATGCCAAGATTTTACATAAAATTTTGTAAGGGCCCTCAACAAGGCTAATAGGCCCAAAATCTCTTGAGCATTCAACACCTTTTTTGGGAATGATGCTAAGAAGTATGCTCCTAACACCAACGATAAACAAACTTTTTTAAGGAACTTGGCAATAAAGTTTACCAAAACACCCTTCAACTCCTATTACACTTGAAAGAAAGCCATAGGGAATCCATCCAGCCTTAGAGCCTTATCTCTACCTAAAGTTTCTACTGCCACCCTGACTTCCTTCTTGGCGATCGGCTTTTCCAGAGTTCGGCTTCACATTGGAAATTTAATTAAAAGGCAAATTATCAGGCCATGGCTGCACCCACTCTCACCAGTGAGAAGATTCTTGTAAAATTGAACTATGGTGTCACAAACCTGAGATTTTTCCTCTACCCTTATCCCATCCACCAAAATGCTCTGAATCTTATTAGTCCTGGCTGGGCACTGTCAATGCTGTGAAAAAAATTTCATGTACTTGTCACCTTCTTTTAATTGCGACATGTACTTGTCACCTTTTACTTGCGATGCTTCAAACCACATGCCCCTATTTAATCTCCTCTTCCTTAAGCAGTTCTTATATTCTGAGGAAAGCTCTTTTTATTTTTTTCCTTCAGAAAATACGAAATAACGATGCAAAAGAGCAAATACAGCGGCGCATAGAACCATGGATCCGGAGGGAATTACACGCCATCCTCGGGGACTCAGATCCATCAGTTATTGTTCATCTAGCTACAACATTGTGGATCTCAAGCCTTGAAGAAGAGCTCAAAGTGCCCTCAAAGACTGTTTACATGGAAGACAAATTTGTCCAACAGTTGAGGCCTTTCCTGCATGATCAGACGGATATGTTTTGGCACGAGCTCAGGTACTCATATATATCCAATCTCAAACTTTGTCACTGTGATGTGATAGCGTATATCAGAGTCTGTTTTATTTTCTCCATGTGTTTATATCACAATCACTTTGCCTCTTGCCAGACTACAATAGTGTTGCTATCAATCCTTCTTGCGTGAAACCAATCCAACTTGTTGCGGGTCTGGATTGAATTTCTCTACTGGAAAAAAAGTGTGTGAGGAGTTCCAGTAGTTGTGGCATGGGCTATTTGGATCTGAATGTGATTTTGTGGGCCTTCATCCAGACCCACAAAGTGACTTTTTTGGGTGCATTTGGATGTAACCCCAAATAATGATTTACCTGTCCAAAATAAATAAATAAAACAAATCATTTTGGGTGGATATATGGGCAAGGCCAGCAATCAACCTGTGTAAGTGAAGTTTCAGTTTCTCTGCCCTTCACCCAAAATTGTCATTCTCATCCCTTTACCTTCTGATCAAAGGAACCAAATGACACGGGCAGAAAAGAAGACAGCCTGCTCCTGCCTTTCAATAACTTCCAAACAGAACCGTAACTCTGTTATTTGTATCCTGTGATTGAGAATACAAACATTTTCTTTTCAGGTGTTTTGCAGAGAGCTCTTTTACCATGGCAGCATATGACTCTGTGGTTGATTATAAGCAGTTAGATTAAGTGCAAGGCACAAAAAATCAAACCAAGGGCCTGTTGATACCTTGGGCTATGGATGGTGCTGCTGGCGGACATTTGTGTTTGCTGATCCATCAAATCCTGTGTGAAGGAGTGGACTGTCTAGACATGGTGTTCTCTGTGGATTTCACCTTCCAAATCCAAACCCCGTGTTTGCAGGAGTCGGCTTGGATATCAGCATGGCAAATCTCGGAATTCAAGCTCTATCTACATACAATTCCATCTTCCTGTTGAAAAGGTATGCATCTGTTTTGGTAGACATGATGATGAACACCGAATAACTCATGCATCATCTTGCTTGAGATCCTGACCCCTTTGTGCTGATCACAGATACGTAGTTGGTTGCTCTGGTATCTGTGAGCGGCTAGCAAGATTCAATTAAGTCGCTTTCCTCTAATTTTGCATCCAAAGCAAGATTTCAAAGGCGAGGGAGTCTTTTCTTCTGATTGAGCTCTCATGGCTCTAGTCTTTAGGGGTGTCCTTTCCTACTGCTTGATCAAATCCATTTCAGCTCATGGAATGCCATCTACGATGATCCATGAGAGACATGGAAGCATACCCTCCACATGACTGGCATAGCTTGTAACCCTCTGCCCATGATTGATTTACTTCTGCAGTCTACAAAAGAGATGCAGTAGCAGCAGCAGGGCCGCTAGCGCACAATACAGTACAAGGATCTAACTGGCAGCATCATGTCTAATCAGTGTTTGGAAGCTATGTTTGGACAGGTTGATGCGTGGATATGATTACAAGTGCTCAATTTGATCAAAAGAGGAAATGAGAAAGTTAATGACATTTGTTAGCATTCATTATAGAGAGCGGATGGCTGACAATCCGTTCCTATGATACAAACCAACTTGTTATTTCATGAGAATTTTTGTTTTCACTTTTGCCTTTGGAAATAGTAGCTATTATCAAGAAGGGCTAAATGCTTTCTATATTAAGTTAGCCTACAACTGGCTGTAACTTGTACGTGATCAGTTCCCTTTGTAATAATAATAATAATAAAGTTCTCTTTTATAATAATGAGCAAGTAGTCTTAAAATTGCACTTACCAGCTCTGATCTGAAAGGTTGTTGCAATTTGGAGCCTGCGACCTTACTCTTGTCATTGCTGGGTAGAAAACAAACATGCGCTGTCTTTTGATTGACCAGGTAGTTCAAAAACTTGGTGACTTGAGTTGCGACCCTGCATGGTCCATGGTTTTAAAACTCAGTATTGTTGAGTCAAAATCTACTTGTGAAACTCGAAACCGAGTTCAACTCGGGTCAGACTTGGGATGACTTGTTGAGTCAGCTCGACCACTTGGGTTGGGTTGTTTGCTGTAAAAGACTTTACAGCCATCGGCTGCAATATGAAACCTGGCAAAATGGCATGTTTCGTGTGTTACGGGAAGTGGCTAGAATTTTAAAATCATTCTACGGCATTGCAGGAGTCTTCTCCACCATCTCCATCTTCGGAAGGTCTCTCTCCATTTGGGTTTCAGTAGGTAGGTGATGATGTTGGAGATTATTTTAGAGATGATGGGTTTCGTTGGAGGAGGTGAAATACAGAACAGGTGTTAGGACTTTCAAATGGTTCTATGAGAAAAGGGAGAGTTACTTGATATTTTCGGAGTATGATGCTCGGCAGGCACTCGCAACTTATAAGCAAACATAGCCTCAAATGGTGAAACCCACTATCACCAAGTCAGGGTCCCAAAATTAGATTTTGTTGAGGAATCTTGACCTCATAGTTTTGGACACCATTTTGAGCTCTACAATAAATGTCATCAAATATGATGGCTAGCATTGTTTTTATTCATAATACATCTAAGGGACCCATGATATGACAATTTAAGTTGAATTAATTATAAGTGCCTAATATTTTCTATGACAATCCATCAAAAAATCGAAGTTTTTCTCTTACACTAGACATTTAAATATCTTCTATCTCAAATATACATAATGGTAGTGGCAATGGGCATTTTTTTTTTCAGGTTTTCGAAAGAATGAAACAGACACTAAGAAAGCATTTGAGAGGAAAATCTTTATAAAAATTTTAAACCAAACGAATTGACAGGTTATTCAAATACATTTGAAGTCAAACAAACCTATTGGCTATTCAAATATATAAGTTTTTATTAGTAAAAAGTTTACAACAGCTATCATGTACTAAAATTTAACACAGTATAGTATGATCTCGAATTCGAGGGTATGAGATATATAATGTGTGATTCATAATTTTATTGCTTGTTATTCACATCCTGCGTCATATTCACATTCACATATAGATACACATTTGATTAAATTAATAAATTAATCTCTATTATTTCATAATCATAATTACAAAGCTCATGTCTAACTGATCAATCACTATTTTAAGTCAAATAGAACAGGCAACACACCACATGAAGCAGTGGAAATTGCACAACTGCCATTTAAAACTTATTGGGGCCCACCGAAGTTTCGAATTAAACTAATATTTGTCTTATCCCTTTATCCAGGTCCGTGTGAAACAGGTTGGATGGAAAATAAAAATCATGGCCGGCCTTAGAAAGGTTTCAACGGTGGGCATCACTGTCCTCATTGCTTTCTTTGGTGTGGTCCACTTGAGCTTTGGCTCTGCCTCATTTTTTAGCCCAAGCCCTAAAATGATCTCTCGAAATGGATGGACAGTGTGGATATAACATATACATCATGGCGGGCCCCACAGAACTTGGTGATGTCAACACACCACTGAGGTCGGTGGTGTGTGGCCCACCACGCAATTGGCTTGGGCTTTGTCTAAGGGGATGGTCTCCCAGACACAATCCAACGGACCCTTACGAGTTTGCTCGTGCCCGGCCCACGGACCTAACAACGCAGTCCAAGCATGCCCAGGGCCAAAAGCCAGCCCATTGACAGCCCTAGCTAAATGAATAGGCCTGTTGAATCAAGTAGGCCATGAATAAATGAAATGGACGGTTGTTATGTGGTCCCCCACTTTCTATGCATGGGCCAGTCACGCGGTCCGCGTTGTGGCTTCTGAGGTCAGACGAGGTTATTTACTACAGCTGATTGACTCGCATGAAGATTCACCACCATTTTGTTTGTCGGTCTCTCGGCCACCACTCACGTGCGTCGATCAAGACCGCTGAAATCGTGGGGCCGATTGTGGATGCAACAATGCGGAGCATGAGGATGCGATTAACGGGACGAACAAGAATAAATGGTCAACAAATATCTGTGGTTTTTTTTATCTGGGCTCCATCCACCGCCCAGATTAACGGACATGCATGCCAGGTGTACGGTGAACGAGTCACCACTATTTTAGAAATGGTGATGAACTATCACTAATGTCTCCACTAAAAACAACTCAACTTGCTGGGGAAGTCTCTTCGATCAGCCACGTCAGAGAAAAGGAACAAAGACAGATACTCTGGCAGAGTGTGATGGACCATACGCAGGCACTAAGAAATTGCAGGCGTGGCATACACGGAATTCAAATTAAACTGTCCAAATCATGGACCAACATTGTACTTTGGTGATTACCTGATTATCGGATTTGTGGAAATTTATTGAACGGTCAAAATGAAAACTATCCGACCAACAAGATCCACGGATCAAGGGTTGAGCTTCATCAAAAATATGATTTACGGAATGTGACTATCAAAAGCAGATTAAGAAATTTAGTTGGTTTGGTTCGAGTAATTAAAAGCGATGCATACAATTTCTGACTGCCAGCGTATCGAGTTTCATACTCTGGCAGTGTATTATATAACCCTGAGTGTAAAAAAAAAAGCGCCATCTCACCTCCATTTATAAACCATCCAAACCGCGCCAGAATGCGATGGTAAAAGCTCCCGAATCCAAACTCCCCAAACCGAAAACTCGTTCCTACAGCAGCAGCAGCAGCAGAAGCTTTGCCTGTTTGTCCTGCGCCCTTCAAACCCTCTGCGGGATGGCATCGCAATCCGATCCAAACACGTTTGGCGTTCGAATCGTGTCGATAGACTACTACATGTCTCATCCCATTCCCGATCTCGACATCAGTTACAGCAGCTTCCAAGGTATTTGCATTTGAATGTCTGTATACGGATGTGTTTGGATGCACTATCGAATTGGATCGCAATTTTAAGTCTAGTAAAGCGGAAATACTCAAATTGTAGTTTTCTTCCTCAGCAATCGTGTTGACGGTAAGGGCTCGGATTGCCTTATTAGGCTGATCCAGACTGAATGGGAGCACACCTCGTAAAACCATGTGGTGTGGTCCAAGAGAGTTCTGTAATGGCCCGATTTTTGGAGTGTCCATTCATCCTTGTGGGGAGCGTCTTGTGACTGGATTGGATGGCATATAAAAAACAAGGTGGGCCCCACACACACACAATCCGAAAGGTTTTTAATGGTGGGCGTACGCATGCCAATTGTTTCCTGTGGTGTGGTCCACCTTAGTTTTGGATTGGCCCAATTTTTGGTCACCAGGTAGAAGATGAGGGGGTTGCAAAGGATAGACAGAATAATGTCACGCACACATTACCGTGGGCCCCACGCATTGCATTGTAGGTTAATTTTAACCTACAAAGATTTGCAGTAGATCCAGTCCCTGGTTTTTTTTTTTTTTTTTGTTATTATTATTATTATTATTATTATTACTATTATTTTGTCATCTGGTCATGATTTTCAATGAAGGTTTGCAATTTGATTCACTTTTGCATCTAAACATGGCCTAAATATTTCCTCTAGTTCAGCTTTGGGGCAAGACTTCTATGATAGTTTAGCATGATTCAGAAATGTGGCGACTATTCAACCGCAAGCATGACATAGTTGTGTGTGGGGTCCTTACTCTTGCTTGGGTGGTAGACTCTCAGGAGTTTCAACACCCGGTCAAGGGTTCGAGTACCCATAGGTGGTGAAATTCCACTAGCGTGAGTGTGTGGGGTGTGTGTGTTTAAAAAAAAAAAGCATGACATAGTTGCAAGGCAATCCAAACCATCCAAGTCTCCCACCTAAAATGTGGTTGGAGCATAACCTAAAGGTTTATTATGAGAAGTTGATAGTAACCATTTGATTTTGTCCTTCAAATTTGGACCGCTCACACTGTTCTACTTTCAACCATCCATTTGATAGCCATGAATTGGATGGACGGGATTGTTTGATTAGTGTGATTTTGAGGTATGCCCCACTCACAATGTGCCCCAATTTGGGTAATCTGGATAGTTGTACATGAGGCCACATGTGAGGAGTCACCCTCATTTTCAAAATCGTGGTTAGCTATCATAGGAGTCTAGCCCTTAACTTTTTCACTGTACTCTCTCTCTCTCTCTCTCTCTCTCTCTCTCTCTCTCTCTCTCTCACTCACTCACTCAAACACACACACTATTGTGGATTTTGAAGGTGGGGACGTGGCAGAGGTTCCAGTTATTAGGATATATGGCTCAACTTTGTCTGGACAAAAGACCTGCTTGCACGTTCATCGAGTATGTATCAACAATCATGTCATTTTCTTTTTGGTGTTCAGAGGAAAGTAGAGGTTCAGGGACTTGTCTTAGTTCTTTAATGTATGTATTCTATTATTTGGAAAAAAAATTGATACCTTGGAGTCGTCACTCTTAAATGATGTTTTTTGTTATGAAAGGAAGATAATATTCCAAATTGATTTTGAATTGCATCATGCATTGCTTTATAATAGGAAGAGCTTTCTAGTTCATCTTGATGATAATGCTTGGCCTGGGAGTTTCTATGGAGTGCATGGATTTTCATTTTGTACTTGTTAGGCCCATTGGTTCAGTGATTGAAACCATTGATATGGGGGACACATGGATGTATATGCACCAAAAATCCCCTAGTTTGAAGATGTTGGTCATTGAGTCATTTGGATATGTTTGTTTGAATGTGGTCTTGTGCTGTATTTTGTCTTAACCATTTATTTACTAGCCACCAACTGAAGGGTTTCCATTTGGAAGATTTTTGTGCATGGGCCACCCAGAGTTGGTCCAATCATATCAAAGCTTTGGATTTTTGAATTGCGGATGCCCCTTCTATAAAGTGAAAACACCAAGTTTAGAATCTGACAACTTGCTCTAAAAGCTCAAACTGATAGAGCATGGCGAATTAATCCCTTTATCTCATAGTCCAGGCCCCAAATCCATGGGTTAGGTCCTCAGCCGAACCCTCCTCGTGGGCCCTAAATCTATGGTTCCGCCTCACATGAGCCATCTGCCTCACACAGGCTCCAAATCCATGGGTTCTGCGGGCCGCCCACCCCGAGTGTGCCCCCGCATCCTAGAGGCTACTCCACTCGAGCTCGGTGTGAAAATGCCCCTGCATTAAAATCTCTTGGGTTGAGTGTTATTTAATATCTGAGATGGCTCTACCTTATTGATCTAGGTATGTCGGTCTTAGTATTGTGTATTTGACTCTAGTTGAGGCAGCGGTCATCTCACCTGGCTCATATGTTTGAGGAATTTTCCTTCTGGGGTTGCTAATTGATGAATTAGGGTACATTCCTCAATGTTATTTGATGGATGGTTTGATGTTTTAACCATTGTACTTTGTTTGAGAACCGACTCGTGTTTGATTGGAATGTCGATATTTTGTTTGGTTCTTGGTGTTTCTTGGAAACTTGCAATATCTCTAAAGAAACCGTAGCTTTGACAATCTTGCAAAATTTGTGGTTGATTTGTGTAAATTCTATTTTGCATTGAGTTGGTTATAGCTCGGGTTGATATTTTTGTTTTAAATCTACTATTGAACGAGTTTATGTTTACCCTTCAATAACTATCTTTAACCTTTTCTTTATGAGGTATCATCAAAAAGATATAACACTTTTGGTCTTTGATTAACATAATTGGAATTTGCTTTTCTCGAATAGCTGGGGCCACAATTTATAATGTTTTCATTCTTTTTGATATAACAATTGTAATTTCGATTCAACGATAAAGTACATAGCTCACTATTTGCCATTCATTTTGTGTTTTACATCTTGGCAATTTGGGTTTAGTGGTTGAGAGACATGACCTGATTGCCAATGCTGGTCAAATGATTGAAAAATTAGTTTGTTGAGCTACAAAACTTTCTTGTAGTTCATGTATGACTCTTGAAGGTTGATTCTTTGTTTGGTGAATGAATGAATACAAAGTAGCATTATTCATTTCAATTATCTTTCTTTCGGTATGGTTTGATATTATGCGATTCTTAACTCCATTGTAAGCAATGTGCACCCAAATTTGCCTTGTCAAGAGGCTTTCATTGATCCGGGAAACAAAATACATTCCAGGTTGTGGTTTGGCACCTTGTTATTAAAAAATGGTTACGTAATGGTAATGATGGGATGCCATATGGGGCTGTACCAGCCCAATACGTGGCTAGTACATTTTCTTCCTTAGATTTTTTTGGGGACCATTATAGGGCCATAACAGCCAATGTATTCCATAATGGTGACGATAGCCGTAATGGTACCACCACCTTTGTCGTTATGATCAATGTTGTCAAAAGCAATCGCATAAGTGATTATGTGATCGCATAATCGCATAATGCCATCCATATGGCATATGCGACCATCACATATGCCATTTGGATGGTATGCGACTGCATATCGCATAAAGCGATTATACGATCTCATAATGGCATATGCGATCGCATTCTCTCCAACAGTCAGAAATCTAACCATTGGAGCATTATTTTTCCCCCCAGAAGTTTTGCCTATAAAAAGGCACTTCCCCCTCCTCCATTTGCAACGTGAACATCCTAAAACACTCTCTTGCTATCATACAATATTCTAAAGCCCTCATTCTCTCTCTAAGTCTTTTCTTTACTATTCAAAGTCGGGGACTCAAGAAGCAAGAAGTTAGAAGAATCAAGGATTCAATCACTCTATGCTATTCACTCTATATCTTTCTCTCTTATCTCTTCTATAATTCTATGAACTTATTATTCTAATTTTTAATCTCCATTCTAAGAATCTAATCTCTTATTATAAGTTTCTAACTTTTTAAATTTCTAATCTTTATTCTAAGTTTCTAACTTGTGTTTGTGTGATCGATTGTTCTTGATTTCTTTTTAGAATTATCATTTATCAAAGTTTCAAGAGTCAAGAGTCAAGACTCAAGAGTAAGACTCAACTCAAGAAGAGACTCAAGTCTCAACAATTTAAGGGTCCACTCAATAGTCAAGTCTCAACTCTCAAGTCGCAATCACACACTCAAGTCTCCCAACGAAGTCTTCTATTTTGTTTCATACTTTCATTGTAATTTGTAGACTTGTAGTTTCTTCTATGTACTTTGTGCTTTATAGTTTCTAGTTTCTAGATTCTAGACTTCTAGTTTATTTCAACTTTCAAGTTTGAAGTTTCTAGTTTATTTCAAGTTTAATTATTTCTAGTTTCTTGTTATTTGTAGTTTGTAGTTTCTAGGATTCAAAATTCAAGGCTCAAGAGTGTGATCATTTTCAACTTTGAAGAATCAAGAGTCAAGACTCACTTTCAAGACTTTCAAGATTCAACAACTTTCAACTTCCAACTTCCAAGGACTCGAGAGTCACAAGACTCTCTCTCTCTCTCTCACACACACACACAATTGTATTTGTAACTCCACAACCATACTAGTGACACTCTCCATCTTACTACTTAATAGTTAGCACTTGCCTATTAATTTAATACTTACTACTTAGACTAAAGGACTCTAGTCTAAATTCTAAATTTCTAATACACACTCATAGTCTCATACACATACTACAGTCAACTACTCTACCCTACTAGGCTATGCCTACTACATAGTGTCATCATGTCTTCTTCTTAATCTTCTACTTTGAATCCAAAGTCAAATGACCTGGGTTGGAAGTACGGGCACTATCGAAGTGCCGGTGAAAAGTCCCAAGTAGTGTGTGACCTATGCGGATTTGTAAGTTCCGGTGGTATTGGCCAGCATAAACAACGCCTTGTGCACGCATCGAGAGCAAATGCAAGAGCATGTCCCAATGTTACTCCGGAGATCCGTAGGGAAATCATGGAGTACATAGATAAGCATGCTCGGAAAAGACATGATACGACAGCTATATAAGAAGAATTTATGGAGAGAAGCTTATGATGATATCATTGTAGTAGATTTGGATGAATCTACACCACCTACATGCACATGGCGATTTAGATGAGCTGCCAAAATAGCTCATGGGCATGTGCCTATGGATATGTGGTGTAGACTGCATCCGGAAGACGTGCTTGACCAAAGGGGTAAGGGACTTGTCCAAACCACTTTAGAAAACTGGTATAAGAAGGGTAGAAAAACCACGATTTAGTACATTGCGAAGTGGTTGTACCAAGCTGGTGTAACTTTTAACATCATGAAAATGAAGAGTTTTAAAATTATGGTTGAAGCTATAGGTCAATTTGGACCTGGCTTGAAAACCCATTTCTATCATGAAGTGAGGGAGAGTTGCCTAAAAAAGGAGGTGGAGTTTACTGGAAGGTTTATCTTCGAATACAAAGAAAGTTGGAAAATATATGTTCGTTAATGGCCGATGGATGAACCGATGGATCCGGTCGGACATTGATAAACTTCCTTGTAAATTGTTCAACCGAGATAAGGTTTTTAAAGTCCATGGATGCATTGGCTCATTCCCACACGGCCGATTATTTATTTAAATTTTTAGAGTGTGATTGAAGAGGTGGGAGAGCAATATATTGTCCAAGTTATCATGGACAACACAACTAATTATGCAGCTGCCGGTCACCAACTTATGGAGAAGATGCGATGTTTATTTTGGACACCATGTGTGGCACATTTTGTCGATTTAATGTTAGAAGATATATCTAGGTTATATTTTAAAGTAATTGCTAGGGTTAAGAGAATCACAGTTTTAATTTGGAGCAATGGAGGTGTAGTGCTCCTTGTTGGAGGAGGTTTGCGAATTGTGACTTGTTTCTTGTAGAAACCAAGATTTAACATGCCTTGGTGTGTGACATGAAAGGTTGGAGTGCGACTGGTGCGCTACCAGCAAAAGATGGAGCGCAAGGACTTATCCAAATTTCAGACCCAACAACTGTCTAAGATTTATTATGCCTATCTAGGAAAATTCTAGATATCTTCTCAAGCTTATCTAGAGAGATAATATCTTTTCAAGCCTATCTAAAAGATATACAACCTACAAAGCCTCCGGAATCACATATCACAAGAATACCCTCTAAATTCTAATGCATGTAGGACCATATGCAATTATTAAAGGATGCATGTAGCTGGCTGATTGAAGATCAAGAGAAAGAAAATTCTCACTGGACTGGTGGTGCCCACCGATTGAATTGTATATTCCAAAAAAAAAAAAAAAAACTAGATTATATGTCCCACAGGTCATATTGAGTGATAATTTTAGCCCACATATATACTGCCTTTTGATTTGTGGCTCGTATACAAGCCGTACTGCAGTATACAGCCAAACAATAGTATACATGAGTAATATGAATGATTTATAAGAAAGTCTAGCTGGAATTGAAGTCTTTTCTGGTACATTATGCTCATATATGTCCAAACAGTGAGCCTTATACTCAACTGCACAACAGTTTGTCCCTACAGTTAACTGTTGGAATACATGGAGTTAAGAGTAGATTTTGACTCTTTTATTTGCTGTTTTTTAGTTTCTTTCCTAGAATGCTTCTTTATATGGAGATTCGGTAAATGCTATATAAAAGGTAGCCATATGTATGAGCTAGAAAATGGTTTATGATGTATTCAAATAGCTTATTTTGAGGTTTTCTGATATTGGTTGATTCTATCTACCAGCATGTGTTGCTCCTACCCCCTATAGCATGTATTGCCTCTTCCTATTTGCATGTTTTTGCATGTGATTACTAGTTTTAACTAGCAGACTGTTGGTCACTACTAACAGTTTGTTTATTTGGGTTACTAGCCAATCATGTGGTACAGTTGAAGGAATTCGAAGGTTCTAACTGGCACGTATTTGGTTTACATCTTGCAATTCAGATTCTTTCAACCTTGCTGCAATTCTTTTGACTGGTAAAGGAGAATTTATTAAACGGCAAATTGCCAAATTTCTAAGTACAACCTACAAGGGAGACATTACAACAAGAATGTGACCACTCTTGACATAGGTCATCAGACCTTCAATCCAAGAACTCTTTTAATAACCTTACCTCAAAAAAGAAACAAAAAAAAAAAAAAACAGAAAAAGAAAAAAAAGGAAAAAAAAGGAGAAAAAAAGAAGAAAGAAGAACAACCCTTTTGACTACCTCTTCCAATCCCTTAATTCGATCTTCCTGCACCACCCTCATATTGATGCAGGATACATGATTTAATGCTAGCATGCAACGTGGAGATTATGAAAGAGTCTATAAAGTAATTCAATTAAAAAAAGATGCTAACCTACCAATCAATTAAGAGTAAACAATAGGAAATAAAATCTGATTTAACCTAAATCACATGCCCGCATGCTAAGAAATCACATAAATCAATTACAAGTAGGACTGATGGAAGGATAAAACTTCCCTAGCGTAGGCACGTTCCACACCCAATGGACAAATTTGTAGGATTTATGATTAGGGTTAGGAAGGGGAAAATCTGAAATTAGGAAAATTAGGGTTCAAGGGAATTGGGGATTTTAGAATTATGGTTTTTAGAAATTGGGGAAAATAGGAAATTGAAGAGATGGGGTTTATAAGGTTGTAATGGAAGGGAAAAGAGGAAGACAAGAGAAGAAGAATAATACCTTTCGAAGAAGAAAGAGAAAGGATGTAGGACGAAGAATACCTTGGGGAATCCACCACCAAACAAGCTTCTACCCTTCCACAATTTAATTGGGAGGTTTTTTTTTTTTAATTTTTAATATTTTTAATTTTTTTAATTTTATTTTATACCTTAGAAAACAATAAGGAAAATTCCTTCACACAAGGGAGCTTCTCTTCTTTTTTGCTTCTCAAATCTCCACTAGGGTTGAAACTCCACCCCCCTGTGCTTTTATAATAAAAAATTTGGAATTAAAATCCAGCATAATTACAACTATGCCACTGACTTAAGTAAAGTGGTCCATCGTCTAAAAAAAGAAAACGAAAACAGATATTATCAATCTCAACTATCAAATAACTTCTAAAAATAACAAAAACCATAAAGAAAGCAAGATTAGAGTTCGAGGGGGTGGCCCGATGGCCTAATCAACAAGATCCAACGGTCGGATCGACACGAAATAGAAATCTTATAACTAAAATGATCTCCTAAGGAGTCCAATGCATCATCCCAAGGTGGGGTCTTCTTGATGCATGTCCAATGCATGTGTGGTCTTCAAAATGGCCCGGCGAGTCCCATCTAGAACTCGTCTCCCATCCACAAAGAAAGTTGTGGTGATGTGGGTGGTCGTCTCCATCTCTGATACATTCTAGTAGGTCCTTTAATGCCCCCATTACATATTACACAAAAATTACAAGAATACCTTCATGGTGCATATTTCCCCTTCGTGGTAGGGACAATAATTTTTTTCCCCCTAATTTGTGAGGTTCTCGAAAGTCAATGTCTAAATTGTTTATGATTATGGATATCCTGTCGTTTTCAAATGGAATACTTTTCCATCACTCTGTTCTGTCACTTGTGTTATATTCTATTTGATGTTATTGGAAAAAATTTCATTTATCTTATTGGCAACTCCTTTTTAGATTTATAGATTAATTTCTTGCCATTGGATCTTGTAGGCTTTGCCCTATTTATATGTGCCCTGTTCTGATGTCCTTCAAACTCCTCAGGAAGGTATTCTCTTAACTTAAATTTGATTGCATTCAGTGCCTGCTCTTAGTTTTGAGTTGATTCTTGGTTGATGTGGTTTTGTGGTTCTTGAGGCTGAAAGGATGCACTGGTGTGTAGAAACTTGTATTGAATAAACCTGTTTTGGTGAGATGCAAGCAAGAAACTAATAGTGTAAAATAAAGAGAGGAGAAGAAAAGGATTCATGTAGCTGACCCCAATTAGTTGGGATAAGGCTTACATGATGATAATGATGAAAGAGAGGAGATCCGACCCCAATTAGTTGAGATAAGGCTTACATGATGATGATGAAACGAAGAGAGACTCTTTGCAAACGAAGAGAGACAAGCATGAGCGAGCGCGGTGATGCAAACGACACCAACGTCGACGAGAATGACGTTGAAGCGGCGACGGGAGAGGGAAGATGGACCGGAAAAGGTAAATGCCTTCTAGGTGAAAGAAAAGAAGAAAGAAAAAAAAAACTCTGCAGATCCCAAAATAGCTCATGAGAAGGGAGGGACATCTGCTTCTAATTTGCAATCCGACTCGAATGTATGGAAGATCGTACCAAAGAAAAAATCTCAGAGGCACTTTCCTGGTACTCCACACCGAAACAGAGATGTATCTAGTTACCCAACTTTGTTCGTAAAAGGCTTCCCAGCTGGGTGGTTTCCCCTTAATTTTGAAAGGGTTTTCGGAAGGGCTAGCTCAGTCATGGATGTAGTTCTGCCAAGGAATAAGGGTCGAGGCTTCACCCTGGTTCGCATGAGTTCTGAGAGTGAACTTCGCAAGGCGATTCAACTCTTAAACGGGGTGAGCTTTGGAGGTGAGAAAATGAGAGTCCAGAGGGCGAGATTCAGTCTGGAGCGAAGAGTACGTAATGTAGCCCCGAAGATCTCTCATCCACATTCTCAGGCAACGACAAAGGCAAGTACATCATCAACGAGCGAGGCTCAATTTGGCTCTCTGTCCTTCAGAGATGTGCTTTCGAATAGACGCGCTAATCCTAATGTGGGTTCCACCCCCGGAACCGAAAAAAGGCAACTGGATAACGGGCATGAAGTTAAGACAAATGATTCCGATGACTCCATTAGCATTTATGTCGATCCTCAGGTTATTGCGAGAGCCAAAAAAGACCTCAGTAACTCGGTGGTTGCTATCACCAAGGATGGTGTCTCCATATCCCAAGTCATCCGGTGACTAGATGAGAGTTGCAGCATTCCTGTATCGTCTTACATGATCAAACCGTTAGGATTCAATGAGCTGTGGATCAAGCTGAAGTGTCTGCAATATCGACCTCTTAATCATGGCAGGTGTGTTATTTAAGGACGGTCCGATAGTTTCTATCCAGAGCTGGGAAGAATTCTCCCTGTTCGGTTACGAAGAGGTTTGGATGTTAATCTGGTCGGTTCCCTTGGAACTGTGGAACGAAGGTTTCTTCCTTGACATTGCCTCCCGTCTCGGTACCCTTATACAGGTGGACCCCAAATCTCTATCGGGCGAGGAGATGGGGGTTCTCAAGGTGATGGTCCATAGGAAGAAGGGGGCGCCAGTTCTGTCCTTCATTTAGATCAAGTCCGAGGATCGTTGTATCCCCCTCCCGGTCCAATGGAGCGTAAGGATATTCTGATTCCTAGATGGGGGGACCTCTGGAGATCCAGAGAAGAGGCAAAGGTTGTTTCAGACAGTGGAACTGATGGGGAAGTGGAAGGAGTACGACCCAAATGTGCCGCAGGAGTAAGTACCAGAGGGGTAGCAAGGATCGGTGCTTTGTTAACTTACCATACCATCGGGTAGCCAGCTGGCGTGAAGATCACACATTAGATTGCAATGTGGGGGGCATTGATGATCTCAGGCCTCCATGCTTCAGCGGTTCTCTGTCAGTAGCTACTGACAGAGACGGTGGCCCCATTAATGATCTTGCAACCTTATAGCCCGTAGCGACGACACATGGCTCTCTCGTAGCTTCGCCGCCGTCGCGTCCTAAAATTTTTGACTCCCGAGGCAAGAGTCATCATTCCTCCTGGACGGAGACGTATACATGTGTCTCTCTTACAGTCCCGCGGCCGTGCAAAGCACGTTTCCTCCCAGAAAGGACGGTGAAAGCGGACACGTGGCTCTCTCTCAAATCCACAGGCAACCCCCCTCATTATTACTCTCCAACTCATCCGCGGCCCGAGGACCTCGCCTTGCTGGAGACTCGACACGGGGGAAGCCTATCGGAAACAGCCGGCTCATTTCGATACGTGGATTTTCTTGCTCTAAACCT
The DNA here is from genome assembly GCA_030180095.1 of Magnolia changhungtana. Classification (NCBI taxonomy): domain Eukaryota; kingdom Viridiplantae; phylum Streptophyta; class Magnoliopsida; order Magnoliales; family Magnoliaceae; genus Magnolia; species Magnolia changhungtana. The sequence goes on along the minus strand of JASAUF010000647.1, from coordinate 1,264,600 downwards.
AAGGAATTCTACCCCTCTTCGTTTATTGGGTCCGGGTCAGGATCCGGCTCGGGTCCAGCATCGCGTTAAGTTTTTTACCGCCAATGAAAGCCTGCTACCTGTATCCCGCCCTATCCAGAAATGTACATAATTTCCTGATAACCTTTTCAACCTTCTCGGACAATCTCTGGCCTTAGACATCCAATCATCTCACCTTTCCTCTTCCGTGGGAGAAGATATGTCCAGAACAGATGACACCGATAGCAGACTCTCCGACAACCTATCCTTATCACCCCCTCCTACATCCCCTACCTACCCCGTTCGACAATCTCTTGACTGGACTGAGCTGGGTCCCATAACCCTTTTTCAGGATGATCCTTCCGCCGATGTAATAGTCGCTGAACCACTACAGATGTGCGTCGACTTCCCTCCTCAGCTAACGAGTACCGCTAACTCCAACCCGAGAGCAGACAAGAGCAGAGAAGAAATATTCAACAAAATTCAGAATAAGAAATGGATTAGAGATGCAGTGGGTCATGTCGGGAGATCCCTGGGACTGTCATTCGGAGACAGATCAGAAGATTATGTTGCGCTCTTCCAATTCATTGAAAACAGAGGAAGGCCGAATCCCCCTCAGCGCACTTCAACGATTTCCACCCCCAGATCTGCTAGCAAACGGGAGCTTCAGAGATGTCAACAAAGCTCAGGAGTGGTCTATGCCGCTAAGGCGCGTCATCAGTGCACGGGATCTCAGGGAAGGTCAGTGGCCCAATGAGAATCCTATCTTGGAATGTTAGAGGGTTAGGCTCCAAGCAAAAGAGGGGCCTTATAAAAAAATCCATAAGTAGGAGAGATCCGGATGTGTTGTGTCTGTAAGAAACCAATGTCCCAATCTTCAAAGATGCTATTCTGTCTTCCATCTGGTTCGCAAAGGATGCAAAATGGGTCACGCTCAATGCCTCGGGTAGCTCTGGTGGGATTCTTGTTGCTTGGAAATCGTCGAAATGGGAGTTGCTGGCTTCAATTATTGGGTCCTTTTCAGTTACAGTTATTCTCCAAGATAAGTCTTCTTCTTTTTCTTGTCTTATATCAGCGGTTTATGGCCCAAATGCGGACATTTCCAGATCAGAATTTTGGGAAGAACTCACAAATATCAGGCAGTCTTTTACAGGTGCGTGCTGTTTTGTTGGGGATTTCAATGTCGTCAGGTTTGCGGAAGAATACTCTCACAAAAGGAGAAAATCCCAAGCCATGGAAGCCTTCTCCAACTGGATTCAGTCTCATGAGCTGGTCGATCTGCCCCTCTCGGGAGCTAGATTCACTTGGACCAACGACCGTCGCTGCCCTATCCAATCCAGGCTCGACAGATTCCTCTTGTCTGTTGAATGGCTGGAGATGTTCCCGATGGCTTCCCAAATGGCCCTTCCTAGAACTACCTCGGACCATTGCCTGATTCTCCTGTCGATGGACAACCAGAGTTGGGGTCCTAAATCGTTTACATTCAACTCTTCATGGATTGCTATCCCTGGGTTTTCTCAATTGATTGAAAAGTGGTGGCCGTCTTTCCAAAATGAAGGTTTCGCAGGCCATAAATTGTTATGCAAGCTCAAATTACTGAGGGAGAAATTGAAGGATTGGAAAACTAATGTTCTCGCCAAGCGGGAATCGGAGCTAAACGGTCTTTTCGCTGAGCTAAACGGTCTTTTCGCTGAGCTCCAACGTATTGATTTGGAGGTGGAAGATTCATTGCTGCCTTCAGATTATCTGGGGAGGTGCATTCAGATAATTCAAAATATAGCTGCCAGGGCGTTGGAAGATGTGACTTCGTGGAAACTGAAATCTAGAGCCAAGCGGATGTCTGAAGGAGACAAGAACACCAAATATTTCCACAAAATAGCCAATATGAGGGCTCGGGCTAAGTCTATTCATTCAATCACTGTCAATGGCATCCAAACAGAGGAAAAATCAGAGATCATCGAGCTAGCCATCAACCACTTCAGTTCTCTCCTCTCTTCAGATGGGTGGAATAGACCGGGCCTCGATCGTATTCAATTCAAGTCCCTTGACGCCGATGAAGCTGACTCTTTGGAGTCTCCTTTTACTGAGGAAGAAATTAGGACTGCTGTGGATTCCCTTGGAAGGGATAAATCCCTTGGCCCTGATGGGTTTCCTATGGCGTTTTTTCAATCTTTTTGGGAAACCATAAAGTGGGACGTGATGGAATTCATGGCCGAATTTCATGAAAGAGGGAGACTCTCGAAAGGATTGGGAGTTTCTTTCATTGCTTTAATCCCAAAGATGGCAGGTGCTAACTCTTTTTCAGATTACAGACCCATCAGTCTTATTGGAGGCCCTTACAAAATCCTTGCCAAGGATCTCTCTTCCAGCTAGCCAGAGTAATGGGGAAGCTCATCTCTATTAACCAAAGTGCATTCATCAGAGGCAGACAGATTGTCAATTGTGCATTAATTGCCAACGAAGTGCTCCATTCCTGTCACATTTCCGGAGAGAAGGCTGTTTTCTGCAAGTTGGATATCGAAAAAGCTTATGATCATGTGGACTGGGGTTTCCTCCAGTATCTTATGGGCCGGATGGGATTTGGTTCTAAATGGAGAAAATGGATCGCAGCCTGCATTGGCTAAGCTCATTTTTCTATTCTTCTCAATGACACCCCTTTTGGTTTCTTCAAGAGCTCTAGGGGTCTTAGACAGGGTGACCCCCTATCACCCCTCCTTTTCCTTGTGATTGGGGAGGCTCTTTCTCAGATGTTGTCTAAAGGTCAGGCGGAAAATATCATTAGAGGCATTCTCATGCCTGGAGTGCCAACGCCCATAACCCACTTTCAGTTCGCCGATGATACTCTTATCATCTCTGAGGCTAATCAGATATATATTGATAATCTCAATACAACTCTTCAATGTTTTGAAGCCGTTTTAGGCATGAGAGTTAATATGGAGTAAACTTATCCGAAGAGGAGTCGGCTACTTACTCTATGTCATTGGGGTGTTCTTCGGGTTCTTTTCCCTCTTCCTTCGTTGGGCTTCCCCTTCTCATCGGCCTTCCTCCTAAATCGATATGGGACAGGATTCTGGACAAGATTCATAAGGCTCTCGTGAGGTGGAAATGCAGATACCTCTCGATAGCTGGTCATATGACGCTTATTAAGGCAGCCCTATCTAGTCTCCCTATATATCTGATGTCTATGTACAGATGCCCCTCGTCTGTAATTGCGGCCATTGATAAATTGAGACGTGATTTTCTCTGGTGCGGGACAGACAACTAAAGAAAGTTTCACTTGCTCCATTGGAACGAGGTTTGCAAACATTACAAAGAGGGAGGTTCGAACATAAAAAATTTGAAAATGATGAACCAAGCTTTGCTAGGAAAATGGATTTGGCGTTTGGGGATTGAAGGGGATTCGCTGTGGATTTCCATCATCAAAGGTAAGTATGGGCAATCTCCTCGTGGCTGGTGGACCAGCGATGCGTCTGTTTACAGAGCTTCTCCTCTACGGAAGGGGATCATTCGAATGAAGGAGAAAATGTTGAATCTCATCTCTTATAATCTCGGAAACAGCAAGTCAATTTGCTTTTGGGAAGACCGGTGGCTTGGAGATACTCCCCTTAAATCCAAGGTGTCCCGTATCGGTATCGGTTGGCGTAACGATGACCTCCAAAACTGATACGGATACGGGGGCGTAACGGCGATACGGGGGCGTAACGGCCCGTAACGGTGCAAAAAAATTTTTTTGCCAAAAAAATATGAAAAAATATGGATTAAATCCGGAATATTCTAAGCATTCCAAATATGCATTCATTTATAAATTGGAACATGGTTATGGTGGTGTAACGGTCCACTCTTTGGTGAGAAGTCATATTGGACTGTCTGATGAATTTATGAACCAGATAACCTAAATTTGACTACAAAATTCATATTTTTAATTTTCTAACTGTCTACCATCAATGATAGATATATTAGAATGAATGTAATATGAAAATATCTTACATTAGGTGTTTGCGATTATTTTTGAGGAATTTCTCGAACATACTGCAGGCACGTGATGTGATTCCCGTCTATAACCTGTCATCCTCAAGTCAAGAATATTAAAAAAAATAAATTAGTAGTGTCTGATATACTCCCCTGCAACTTGATTAAGGATTACTTGATTGGTTGTCAGGGGAGTTATTTTAAATACAAGTTCGACAGTGTCAAGTGTGTGCATGACTGCATGGCTTCTTGCAATAATACTGCTGTGAGCTGTCTGCTACAAATACTTGCCTTAATACAAATATATACTCACAATCACAAGTCACCACCAAAATGAAAATCTGCTTTTTTGTGGTTGCTCGACCTCCACATCATCGTCATCGTCACCATCGTTGGTCATCCAATAGGTGTAGGTGCTGCATATCCATAATATCCAAGGTGCGAAGGAAATACTAGATCAACGAAACCAGAGGATGACTGATCCGACTAGGCAACGACTCTGACCCCGAGTAAGGATATCCACCAGTGCCCGTCGAATAGCCATACCGGTGCCCATACTCGGCCGTTGAGAATCTTGAGATTGAGAGTGCGTCTGGCGCGATGAGTAACTTGGATTTGGATCTGGATATCTATAATCATATGGATATTGATCGGAGGGCTACTCCAACATGAATGTGATGGAACAGCTCAATATAACCATCATAATCATAATCCAATTGACCATAAGAATATCCATTATAATAACCAAGACCATGAGCTCATGATCCGGACTTCCGGACCCCGTGCACCACTAGATGTACCCTCATCCCATTGTCAGATCGTGACTCGGTACACTCGTAAGTCCGACCTCGTGTACCACGTCGTTGATGTTCATCGCCATCGCGATCTGTAGACGGCTGTATAGAGGGGTAAGCAACACCAGAAGTGCCAGCACCAGGGGCAGGGGGGTCGTCATCATCCGACACGGTCACGCTACCACTGCTCGTACTCTTTGTTGATCTTGAGCAGATCAGTACGTGGCATAAACGCCGCCCTCTTCTTCGGGTCCAACACATCCGCACGACTCTCTTGTTGCGCTTTGCGTATTTCAGGTCATCAATTTCAATTCTTCACTATCCTCTTCAATTTGCTTTTCCCTTGTTTCCAACCAAGGTAGAAGTGGGTCATCCTCATCATAAATATTGTCCAAGTTTATTGACAAGAGTCTCCGTCATCGGCAAAATTGTAATGCTCCTATGATGTCGTCGCATTCTTAGTTTTATATTGTAGTGCATGAAGACAAGTCTATCTAATGTTCTAGTCTAATCTATTCTATTCTTTGAATGAATGAGCGCAAAACAACTCCAATTCCTTTCGCAGCTAGAGGAAGATGTTGTTTGGCTCAAAACTTTTACTGCAATTTTTTGGAGAGCCTTCGTACTCTCTCCGAAATTAATCCACCATTCGGCCGGTTGCAACCTAGATACTGCATGCTGTGTAAGAGCATCTCCAAAGCTACCAAGGCGATTTCCAAATGTATCTAATTCATTCAACGCCTTTATTTGTAGATCTAAGTTAGGCTCTAATCTCTTTATCACATTTTTTAGCCCGACACGAACTTCATCATCCTCAATAAATGATTGGGCATATCTATACCTAGGATTTAGGTAGTAACCTGCTGCATGAAGATCGTGATGGAGTTGCTTTGTCCATCTCTTGTCAATCATCTTCCAATAAGTCTCCCAACTTCTACAATCACGTTGAATTGCAAGCTTTACCTTATCCATGGCATCATATAGGAAGCCCATGGTAGGTGCTTCATCGGTTTCAACAAGACGGAGTACCCTCATTAGTGGCTCCATCACCTTTAGGATTGCCTTAACCTTCTTCCAATATTTGTTGTCCCGTATGGTGTTAGCAATGTCGACCGGTGTCCTTGATGTCTTCTTCCCATGTTTTGTGTTGAGCCATTCTCGGGAAGCGAACATCTCATTCAACTCTCCCCTATGCTGGAATACTCTCTAATGCTATAAAGTTTGTTGCGAATCTAGTCGCCGCAGGCCTCAACAACTCTCGTCCTTTCGTGAACTTTCTCATTATTGCGACTACTTGATTATGGTTGTAAATAAACGTCGTCACTCCCCTTGCCCTTTCGACCATTTCCTTAACATTCTTCTTCTTCCCAATATCTTCCAATATAAGATCAATACAATGGGCAAAGACATGGTGACCAAAAAGATGTTTTCTCTTATCCATTAACATATGTCCTGCAAGCTTATATGTTGCTTCATTATCTGTCACACCGCACTATATTCTCTCTCCAATCTCGTCCACAACTTTATCCATTAGTTCATTAATATAAGTAGCATTTTTTGTTGCCTCTGACGCATCAATTGACTTATGGTATATAGTTCCTAAGTGGCAGTACACCATGAAGTTGATCATGCTGCGTCTGGTTGGGCCAGTCCAACCATCACACATAATCGTGCATCCTCTGGTTTGCCATACAGGTTTAAAGGTAGCCACGTATGCTTTCACATCCGCATACTCTGCATTTGTCCATTTTCCCCTAATTTCCTTAGCCGTGGGAGCTTTTATTCCTTCACCTCGCTTCGTCACATCAATTACCACCTGCCAATATGGAGAATTGGCCGCATTAGGAGGTATGTTAGCATGTATAAATAACTTTGCTGCTGCTCTACCTAATTTCTCAACGAAAGTTCTACTCCACATTTGTTTTTTTTTTTTTTTTTTAGTTGATTCTTTTCTAAACAGGATTGGATTAATAGAGGGTCTCCTAGGCTCATTTACTTCTTCATCTTCACATATAGGGGCATCACGTGAAGATGTCCGTCGTCGGCTCCCAAACATACGTCGTAACCCACCAAACCTACCCCCCAGACCCTCAGTCCCACCTACAGAAGCAGTTGCATTTCCAGGTTGCACTCTCACTCCCACTCCCACTGCCCCCCCTCTATCACGCACTGACCCATGCGTGCCAAACATACGGCGACGTTCTTCCTCTTCACGAGCTACACGCAAGCTCTCTCTCCTAGCTATAGTTAATTCCCGATCTGAATCTTCGTCAGAATCAATAATATCTTCATCACGAACGCCCATATATTCAGGACCAAACACCTCTTGTCGAGCTGCATCCAAAATATCATCTTTCTTCTTTTATACAAAGAAAGACGTTTACCCTTCGACTCATCCAGACTAGCTTGCATTAAAAGCATTATCTCTCTCAGTACTCTGGCACATGGCGCAACTTGACCTTTTCGATGTGCTAAATGTTGTTTGAGACGGGTAATTCCACCAGTCACATGTCTATCACAATAGTTGCACTTCATTTGGTGCTTAGTACCACCAACCCTCTCACAATGTTGCCATCCAATATCCTCACTTACTTGTTGTTGGCCAGACCCAGACATTTCTTTAAGTTTAGGTAGATGAGTGTATGTCTGTATGACCTATGTTAATAAAGATAATTTTATGTTCTAACTAAAATACTAAACCCTAAGAAGCTCCAAAACCTGTCCAATATAAGCAAATAAAAATATAAAGTCACTAATTCGAAAATACAAAAAAAAATATTAAATAGCACCCCAAATCTGTAAAATGCACATTAACATTTTCTACTATGATTAACATATGACATGGCATGATTAAAACAGCAAAATAACCATTAAAAATTGATTTTTCGAATTTAAAAAAAAGAGTCAAAATTCATGTGTAAATAGAAAAAAATATTAAAAAAATATTAAATGGCACCCAAAATCTGTAAGATGCACATTAATATGTTCTACTATGATTATCACATCATATGACATGATTAAAACAGCAAAACAACCATTAAAAATTAATTTTTCGAATTAAAAAAAAAAGGTAAAAATACATGTGTAAATAAAAAAAATAATAAAAAAATATTAAATGGCACCCCAAATCTGTAAAACGCACATTAATATGTTCTACTATGATTAACACATCATATGGCATGATTAAAACAGCAAAACAACCATTAAAAATTGATTTTTCGAATTAAAAAAAAAGGTTCAAAATTCATGCATAAATAGAAAAAAAATAATAAAAAATATTAAATGGCACCCTAAATCTGTAAAATGCACATTAATATGTTCTAATATGATTAACACATCATATGGCATGATTAAAACAGTAAAACAACCATTAAAAATTGATTTTTCGAATTTTTAAAAAAAGGGTAAAAATACATGTGTAAATAAAAAAAATAATAAAAAAATATTAAATGGCACCCCAAATCTGTAAAACGTACATTAATATGTTCTACTATGATTAACACATCATATGGCATGATTAAATAGCAAAACAACCATTAAAAATTGATTTTTCGAATTTAAAAAAAAAGGTTCAAAATTCATGCGTAAATAGAAAAAAATAATAAAAAATATTAAATGGCACCCCAAATCTGCAAAATGCACATTAATATGTTCTAATATGATTAACACATCATATGGCATGATTAAAACAGTAAAACAACCATTAAAAATTGATTTTTCGAATTTTAAAAAAAAGGGTAAAAATACATGCGTAAATAGAAAAAAATAATAAAAAAATATTAAATGGCACCCCAAATCTGTAAAACACACATTAATATGTTCTACTATGATTAACACATCATATGGCATGATTAAAACAGCAAAACAACCATTAAAAATTGATTTTTTGAATTTTTAAAAAAAGGGTAAAAATACATGCGTAAATAGAAAAAAATATTAAAAAAAATATTAAATGGCACCCCAAATCTGCAAAATGCACATTAATATGTTCTACTATGATTAACACATCATATGGCATGATTAAAACAGCAAAACATGTAACAAAAAGTATAAATACCTATTTTTAACTAATTCGAATTTCTGAAAAATGGCCCCCCAAGCTTCGATTCAACAAAAGCCACAATACAATGCGTTTTTATCACAAAACCCAACCAAGGTTGGTCGAAATTAGCGATGAGAGAAGGGGTGAGAAGTACTTTGAAGCAAGAAATTTGAAAAAACAAAAAAAAGAGCTTAAAATGGGAAAAAATGACCGCTTTTTCGACCGTTACGGTCACCCATTACGGGTCAACCGTTAGGGTCAACCGTTCGGCCGATCGGCCGTGCAAAAATCGATCGGCCGATACGACCAAATCGTATTGGCGATCGACCAGATCGTCATATCGGTTCGTGCCGTTACCGTTACGTATCGGCCGATACGTAACCGTTTTGGCACACCTTGCTTAAATCCCGCTACCCAAATATCTATCGTTTGACTCCAGTTAGGAATATTTTGGTGGTAGACTGTTTCTCTATTTCAAATGAAAAAGTGGTTTGGAACGTTACTTGCCTCAGAAACCTCAACGACTGGGAAATTTCACAGTATATTGATCTCCTTCATGAGATTTCTCACGTCATGCTAGACCCAGCTACTCTGGATAGTTTCTCTTGGCCTAGCGACAAATCCAGCTTTTTTCGGTCCGCTCTTTTTACTCTCATCTCACTTCCTCTGCTCCTCCTACTACCTTAGTTGCCCCTTTCATATGGAAATATGCGGCCCCGCCTAAATACATCTGTTTCGGCTGGCTCGTTGGTAAGAATAGAATTCTGACAATTGATAATATTAAGAAAAGGGGTATGAACATCATCAGCATCTGCCTCTGCTGTATGAAAGCAGAGGAAACGGTGGGCCATCTCTTGCTTCATTGCACGTTCATCGACCAGATTTGGTCGGAATTTCTGTCTCGGTTCAACATTTGCTGGTGTAACGCCATCTCGGCTCACTCACAATTGTTCTCTTGGCATGGGGTTAGAATGAGTAAAGCTAAAAGAAGCATTTGGAGGATGGTGTTCCTGGCAATTTGGTGGTCAATTTGGGAGGAGAGGAATAACAGATGCTTTAATGGCATATCGTCTTCGGTCAAAGATGTCTGGCTACGGGCTAAAAATCTAATTTTCGAATCGGCAGGCAATGTAAAAGGGTTGTCTCAGGAAAATCTTTTGTTCCTTGGTTGTTAGGTTCTCTGCTACCTCAGCAGGGTCCCTTCCTTGATTGTGTTTCTTTCTTATCCTTTTAATCTAATTCTCAGTTATCCGTAAAAAAAAAATGATGAAAGAGAGGAGGAGAAAAATAGAAGTGAGAGAGAATTCCTGTATTGCTTAATTAGAATACACGAGAGTGGTATCTATATACTAATCAAGTATATGTAGGAGATTTTCTAGAATATCTGGGGGTTTTCTAGAATCCTTCTAAATCTACAAAATTACAACCTCAAGACCATCTAGGAGATTTCTAGAATATCTAGACAAGATTATAATCGCAAGATTGTCTAGGAGATGGTGATGCAAGAGTGATCCTACTTTCACCATCTTATAGAGGGAGGAACAAGGTGTCCCGTATCGGTATCAGTTGGCGTAATGGTGCCCTCCGAAACCGATACGGATACGGGGGCGTAACGGCGATACGGGGGTGTAACGGCGATACGGGGGCGTAATGGCCCGTAACGGCGCAAAATTTTTTTTTTTGCCAAAAAAATATGGATTAAATCCGGAATATTCTAAGCATTCCAAATATGCATTCATTTATAAATTGGAACATGTTTATGGTGGTGTAACGGTCCACTCTTTGATGAGAAGTTGTATCGGACTGTCTGATTAATTTTTGAACCAGGTAACCTGAATTTGACTACAAAATTCATATATTTAATTTTCTAAATATTTAATTTATATACTTAACAACTTGATATCATTTCTCCCAATAGTTCTTTAAAAAAACAAAATTAAATTCAGGTAGATGGCGTTTCCAATTTGGGGCTAACTTGGAGGACCAATCTATGCTCCAAATCAGCCTCAAATTCATGCAATTTATTGCCATTATCCTACTTGTGAATTGGTGGACATTTATTGGATAGTGAATCATGAAAAAAAATCAAAAGGCCCTATTTTAAAAAATAGTCCACAAATTAACAATTAAAACTATTCAAACAATTTGATTTTGGCATTGTGAGTTAGCAATTGCAGTCTATAATTTAATTGCTAAATTTTAAGTTAATATATGTCTCGTGTACAATTTTTTAAGGCCCGAATTAGGCGGGACTTGGATTGTGAAGTGTAGCACACATGTCAAAGTTTTTTGGGCCCCACCCATGATGAATGTGTTATATCCACACCGTCCATCTATTTTGCCAAATAATTTTAGGGCATGAGCCCAAAATTGAGGTACATCCAAAGCTCAGGTGGATTGCACCATAAGAAACAATAATAATTAAACGTTCACCATTAAAAATTTATTGGGGGCTACAAAAGTTTTAGATCAAGCTGACATGTGTGTTTTCCCTTCATCCACGTCAGTGTGACCCAATTAATAGATTAGATTGAAAATAAACATTACAGTGGACCTTAAGAAATTTTTAATGGTGAGCATTCTATAACCACTATTTCCTATCGTGTGGTCCACCTGAGATTTGGATATTACTAATTTTTTGGATCCTGACCTAAAATGACAGGGCAAAATGGATGGACGACATGGATTAAAATATATATAACATGGTGGGGCCCACTGGGGTCTGATCGGATGGAAAATAAACGTTACGCTGGCCCTATGAATTGTTTAACAGTGAAAATCATTATCAACGCTGCTATTTTTGGTGTGGTCCAGATGATCTTTGGATATAATTAAATTTTTTGGCAGTGCTCTAAAATGATATCTGAAAATAGATGAACGGTGTAGATATAATAACTACATCACTGTGGAGCCCATATAACTTTGATCTCCTTCGAACCGTTCGTACAACTCGAAGCTCGAGGAGTGTCAGCGCTCGTCTTAGCGTGACACGTACCTACAGCAGCAGCTGGTGCGCGGTACACCTGCAAAAAAAAAAAAAAAGAGAGCGAGAGGGAAACCGAAAAGAAGAAAGAAAAGAAAAAAGAGGGAAAGAAGAGAGAAGAAAAAAGAGGGAAAGAGGGAAAGAAGAGAGAGAGAGAGAGAGAGAGAGAGAGAGAGAGAGAGAGAGAGAGAGAGAAGAAGAAGAAGAAGAAGAAGAAGAAGAAGAAGAAGAAGAGAAAGAAATTACCGAGATGAAGAAGAAAAGGAAGAAGAAGAAGAAGAAGAAGAAGAAGAAGAAGAAAAGAAAGGAAAAAGGTAAGAGTTTTTTTTTTTTTTTTTTTTTTTTTAAATTTTTAAAGTCAGTAATGAATGTTGTTACGGGTCTGTAAAACGTTATGGCTGTAACGAACCCCCATAACATTGTTACGGTCACAAATTATGGCCGTTTCGACCCCGTATCGCGTAACGGTGTCAACCGTTACCGTTACGTATCGGCCGATACGGCCGTAACGTAACGGATATGGGACACCTTGGGGAGGAAGGGGGCTTTGATCGACCTTCAAATTTGAGTTTTGCTAAAAAGAATGAAAAGAGGAAGAAGTAGAATGACTGGGAAGAAGAAAGAAAAGATAAAACTCTAGATCAGAGATGCTCTAATACCATGAAAGTTTAGATGAAACAAGAGGGAAAAGAGAGAAGTGGAAGAGAGAAGGGGTGTTTCCCATTATCACCCTCTCTTCTTTAATCCTTAATTAAACTAAAATCCTGATTACAATTGGAGTCTAAAAGAGATAAGCAAGATACAAAAAACAAAGATCAAAGACTAACACAAATTAGGAAACATAAAACCTAATCCTACTAAACTTAATCCTATATATAGTACACTGTAGGTGGATACAAATCGTTGTATACAATAGGTGCAGTGTACACCTTAGGTGTAGTATACAATAGGTGCAGTGTACACCTTAAGTGTACACAAATTTGTGTGCACTAACATTGGAAAGGTGCTCGACATATTTATGGATGATCGAGATCTAAAGTGTGAATTCATCTCATATGATGGATATTTATTCAAGGGTTTTCTCGCTTATTTATTCCTTAAGGATTGTTGTGGGAAAAGATCCTATCTGAGTTACATGGAGTATTGGGTGGACACTTTAGAAGATATAAAACATTAACTATGGTAGAAGAAAGACACTACTGTTATCATTTTCACTGTGACGTTGAATAGTTCGTAGTATGATGTTTCCAATGCCAAGTCTTCAAAGGTCATGTGCAAAACACTGCGCCTTTTTATGCGCTTTTTGTTTCAATCTCGTCATCGGTGGAAATTTCCATGGACTTCATTTTGGGTCTTTATAAGACTTAAAGAGGAGCATATTTGATTCTTGTTGTGGTGGACCGTCATTTAAAAGATTCTTACTTTATTCCATGCAAAAGGACAATTGACACTATACATATCTTCAATGTATTCTTTTCAGAGATTGTGTGATTTCACAGGATACCGAAAACGAGAACTTCAAACCGCAACTTGAAGTTTGTAGGGCACTTTTGGCACGTTTTATGGAGGCAGTTGGGGATTAAGCTTTAATTCTCTAATGCATATCATCCTCAAACAAACACCAAATCGAGGTAGTCAATAGGAGCTTGGGTAACCTTTTGAGGAGGATCATGGGTGACAACATATCTCGGTGGGAATGTGGGATTTGGTTTTCCCTCAAGTTGAGTTTGCTTAGAACAACCTCGTAAATCATACTGTGAGAAAAATCCCCATTCGAGATCATGAAGAGGGGAAGTCCACATCATGTTCTTGACTTAGCACAATTACTGGTACAATATCAAGTGAGAGTGAGTGAAGATTTGGACGCTTTCGCCAAGTACATCCAAGACTTGCAAGCTTAGGTGAAATTGAAGAGAGCAACATCGGATTCCGAGAAGCTGCGAATGAACATCGATGGGAGAGGATATATAAAAAAGGTGAGTTGCTTGGTTATGGTTTATCTCTGCCAATAAAGTTTTTTGAGGAAAACTTATAACAAGCTCAAGTATAAGAAGATTGGTCCATGTCGAGTCAAGAGGAACTTAAGTGACATTGCCTACGAGATCTAGTTGTCAGATGACTTAAATATCTCACCAACTTTCAATGTGGCAGATTTGTTCAAGGACCATGGCGAGTTGTCTGAATTGTCGATATGGATAAACAGCTCCCGAATAAAAGGAAGGAAGAAGTTGAACAAATGCTGCATATGAAGATTACTGACACTTGATGGGGCCAATACAAGTAGTCCTCGGTGAAATGAAAGAACAAAACCCGGGAACCGGGAGGGGTGAGATGTAGGCCCATGGCCCACTATAGGCCTTGGCATTTGCTGATTTAGGCTGTTTGTTGCAAGATTTAGGGGCTTAAATGTCAAAGATCAATTCTAAAATGTGTGGAAGATTGGGGGCCTAATGTGAAATACATGATTGAAGATTTTGGGGTATTTAATAGTTTCTTTCTTTGCTATTTTGGACCAAATCTTTGTTGATGGGATTGTTTTATATATATGTGTGTGTGTGTGTGTGTGTGTGTGTGTGTGTGTGTGAAGGATTGCTATTATCTTAAATAAATTATAGATTGATTTGAAATTAATTGAACTTGATTTGAAACCAATCTAATAGTTGAGGGATCTTCATGAAAGATTCACGGGGATTGTATTTAGGGTTTACATATAGGGGGAGTTTTGAGTTGTGAGTTTTCTCAAGTATTGTAAGAGAAGAAGTTTGAATATCAATAAAGTTATTTATCCCTCTCTACTTAAATATTCTTGCGAGTGTATACGTATTCATTTCTTTATGATTCGGGTGTCGAGATCTCATTGAATCGATAACTGGGTTGCACCAGTTCGTCAAAGTTTAGAGCCCTAGATAAAGATGCAACCATGAATAAATTACTAGGAAAAATACCAAATTATTTTTTGATTCCACAGAAGTAGTGGATTATCTCATTCTCATAAATGGTTCTTGGATGAAGGTAGTATCGTCCTCCAATGAAGGAACAACCTGACTTAAAATAGCATATTAAAAATTCAAACTAGAAGAAACCACCTTAGCTTGGAATGCATAAGAATGGAAGTCGAGGATCTCACTTCCACTGTTCCACATTATTTGCATGAATGATGGAATTGAGAAATGAAGCTGCGGCCTCATTTGGTAGTCTTGGCAAAATAACATCATAAAATTAGAGTGAATATGATAAGAATGCCACTAAAAGTACAAGCAAGTAAATAATCATGCAGCCTAAAGCTTCAAGTAAAAGCTCCCAAACCTTTATATAGCCAACTCCAAGTATTGATGAATCTTTGACAATACAATTGTGTCTTTAATGAGATGGCCTATAAAAGACAGATAAAATTATCATAGAAGATTGAAAGAGATTATATGCTCCCTGATGGTATTCATCTCTCAATAGAAGGGAAATTTTATGACGCACTACCTCCTTAAAAATCACATGGTCTTTTAGAAAAGCACGGTGTTGTTGGACTTGAGGAACATCAGGACAATCTATGAAACATGGAAATGGAAACCGAATGTTGCAATCACATCAAATAAAACCAAAAAGATTAAAAATTAAATAGTTGATATTAAATAATCATATTTATAAATATTTATCTCTAGGAGGAATCTAGAGTCCTAAGTTGATGGTATTACAATAATGCCATCATATATAAATCATCCCTTAACAACTGCAAAATTACAAGAACACCAAAATGAAAAATGGACAAATAAAATGCCATTTTCAGAAACTTCTCCAAAAAAAAAAAAAAAACACTTTAGTTTCTCGTACTGTATATAGCAGTTGTTTGCATATATTTAATTTGGATCTTGCTAGGGTTCATCATCTCAAGGTTGGCCACGATCTTATTCACTTTCTATTCTTGATGTCTTTCTTCTGCACATGTACAAGAAGTTTAAATTGCCTTTGTTTTATAATCCAGGTTATGCATACACACAACTCGTATCCCATGCTATGGAGAAGGCTTTGAAGGTATGCTTAGCTTCATCTTAGTTCTAATACGTGGTTTTATGATTTTGATTGAACATAAGTTTTCCAATGCTCATTTGCAAATTTGATGTAAACATTAGTTTTTTCTAATACTCTCACAGCTTAAAAGTTCTGCTGGATCTAAAAGACAGCATGTGCACGGTTGCAGCCTTGTTCGGGCAAGGAGATTTTATGGTTATTATTCCACAGAGGAGCTATTTGTAAAGATTTACCTGTATCCACATCCTTAGAGTTTTCTGGTTTAAATTCAGGTTACATTTTAATTCTAGGTTCCCTGGTACTTTTCACTGCACAAGTTTGCTAGGACTGGTGTCCTTATGATGGATAGAAAAGGCCTCGTGTTCTTATCTCATCTTATTGTTAAAATCTATTTACTTCCTTTTTACAGGTTTGCAGTTTTTTTTTTTCCTTAGATAATCTAGAAGAATTTTTATTAAGGGCCTGTTTGGATTGGTGGACTCCTCTTTTCTACCATGGAAAAGATATCGTTTTCCTTAGATGTGACGATTTCTGCCTTTTGTGAAAACAAAGCCACTGTGGAGATCGATTTCCATTTCCACATTTCCCCCCCAAAAAAGGCCATTTCCATTTCCTCAAGAAAGCCTAAGAAATGGACATTTTCACATATTTTGAGAGAGCTGTGACTTTTCTACCATTAAACTATCTACATTTCCATGTCAATATGAATGCTAAAACAAACCGGTTATTTAGGATTCTTTTCCACATATTTCTATCTCCAAAGAATTCCTCTGATGGGACGTTTTCTTTTCCAATCTACTTTTTGGATTCCACCACTCCAAGCAGGCCCTTGGTGAAAAGAAGGGGAAACAAAATACAAAAATGGGGCTCGATGAGAGGAGGTCCATACAATACAACAAGCATAGAGAGAGACGGAGAAAACTCCCCTAAACACTACAAACCCCCTGACTCCTATCCTCCATGATGAGGCCAGCTCTACAACTCCCAACCTGGCCTGCCTATCAGCTTCATCATTGGCCTCTATCAAGAATGACACAAGATGATGCTGACTCAAGTCCAATGCTTCCTCCACCGGATATGCTAACCTCCATGGGCATGCATCTGCTCTAGCCCAAGAAATAGCATTCTAAAATCACCTTCAATGATCGCTGGGAGAGAATTGATTGTAACAAGAGTCATGGACTCTAGTAGGGCCCAAAATTCTGCTAATGCAGCACCGCTGTTGTGACACACCACATCAACCCCGGAAAATCCAGGATTTCTTGCAGAAGAACCATCAAAATTTACCATGAAATGGCCAGACGGAGGAACTTTCCAGCACACACTAAATTGACACTGAATCATATACTTGCAGTTGGAAGCCAGCATCATTGGAGAAAATTCTCTAATTCTAGAATCAGCTTTTGCACACAATGCAATAAGACTGAAGATCTTAACTATACACCTGCCCAAGGAAACCTTCCAACTAAAAATTTTGCTATTTCTTCTAAGTAACCAAATTGACCATGGTGAAGTCTGCACAGCATCTTCCACGACAGACACCTGATGGAATGACAGAGAATGGTAATTCATGTTGAAACTCGAACAATTGGATCAACATATTGATGGTCATTGACATCATTGTCATCACTCATCATTGTGATTTTTTATCATCTGATTCTGTTTAAAATTAGTGGTGCACCAACTGATGGTCATATATGAGTTTACAACAATTAGGAGTGTATGTTTGTTGAGAAGTCTCCAAATTAGAACGTTTTTGTAATTTATGATAATGTTTACCAAATGCCACATACATTCTTTTCATTAATTGGGGACTTAATATGAACTTGTACCCAGTTGGCCAATTTATATATTCTCTATAGGTACACAAGTAATGTTCTTTCTGTTCAATATTCACTTTCTGACTATTATATTTGTCACATTGAAGGCTTAAAATGATCTTGCATGCAAAGTCCCAGTTCCTTAACTGGTTTATATAATTTCTAGTGGCTATACAAAGTGATGTTCTTGGCATTCAATGTTCACACTCACTAGCTCAAGAACATATTTATATTTTTTTGTTTTTCCTCTCAGATTAGTCAAGAACCTAATCTTGGAATGCCTTAACAGACATCAAAGATATTATCCCCATGAAGTTGCTCGTGCTGCTACTTTGCTTCTGGTACACAATCTTGAGCTAGCTATCGTTGTGTTCTTGGTCATTGTTTGGCACCTTGTGCAGCTTTGGTCCTGGGCTTTATTTCTATTTTGACAGTGTGCATCTTGATGCAACACTTGAAGAGCTAAAACCAAATCAAACCAATGTGAAACCTGTACCAATCATAATATCTAATCTTCTCCAAGAAGCTACCATATGTTTCTTGAATGATGACTAATTTAATTAGAACCAAAAGGGAAATAAAGAAACCACAAAGCGGGAGGCGACCCGCCATCTCTAATTTAGTCCAACTTCAGCAAAATCAAAGAAAACCGGAATCCAAAGGTAGCTTTGTGGATTCTCTCTCCACACAAACTATAAGGCATCAGACCAAATGTGTTTTTAGGGACTCACACCACTAGAATTGAAACTTATCGTAGGAATCAAGATTAACTAAATTAAATAAATTAAAAACTTCCTTTAATCTAGTTCATGCACATAGCTATGTATTCATATAGCCTTTACAAAATCCATATTTAATGCAACAAGGCTAGAGCAAAGCCCTATTGGTCCATACGGCCTTCCTATTTTATCTTGAATTACAAATAGAAACGAATTAAAAATAACAAGAAAAGAATCCAAATCTATTCTTAACTCTTTGTACATCAACAATTGGCCTTTGAATAGGCTGCATGGACCGTGCTGTTGGGTGTAATATCCTCCAATACTTCTAGAGAATTCAACTTCACTTATATCTCTTGATTAGAGCTGTACACGAGCAGAGTATGCTCGGTTACTCGCTCGACTCGACTCGGAATTACTCGACTTGACTCGATTCGTCATGAATTTGAGCTGAGTACGAGTAGTTTTTTAAGACTCGTTTTGATTTCGAGTAGAGTACGAGTTGGGCGGTACTCGACTTGATACTCGACTCGTGTACCCGTATATATAACCTGCCCAAAAAAAGAAAACCCTACTCGTTTAATCGTTTTCAAGCAGCCCACCGAAACCCCCTTTCCTTCTTCCATTCCAGCGCCCGTTCGAAACCCCCCCCCCTCTCTCTCTCTCTCTCCAGCGCCCGTCCCTCTTCTTCCCTCTCTCTCTTCAAGACTCGGACTCGAACTCGCCTCGAAAACTCGGACTCGACTTGACTCGATTTCTGCTCGTACTCGGCTCGTACTCGGACGAGTAGAGCATGAGCAGGGAATCCATGCTCGATGGCTGAGCAGAGCCGAGTACGAGTAGGACTCCGGCATTGTGAGCCGAGTACGAGTAGGGCGATACTTGGCTCGGCTCGACTCGTGTACAACTCTACTCTTGATATATCAACTAGTAGAGACTTTTTACACAACCTTATGGATTGGATGTCCTCTATGTTGTATAAAACTTTCATCATCATCATCACCATCATCATCTAAGCCTTATCCCAATTAATTGGGGTTGACTACATGAATCCTGTTTTGCCATTCCACTCCATCAAAGGCCAGACCTTCAGTTAGACTATAGTTCATCAAGGCTTCTCTTACTACCTCCATCCATGTCCTTTTGGGCTTTCCTCTTGCACCTTTAGAGCCTTCAACTTGTACCAACTCACTCCTAACTGTCTCGGTTCTTGGTCTCTGTTGCACATGACCAAATCATCCAAGTCTACATTCCCCCATCTTATTACCTATTGGTGCTACTCCTATGTTCCCTTGAATGCATTCATTTCTAATTATGTCCTTCCTCATCTTGCCACTCATCCATCGCAACATCCTCATTTCAGCATTGTTCATCTTATGAACATGTTGCCTTGCCCAACATTCTGTCTCATAAAGCATGGCTGGTCTTATTGCTATTCTATATAATTTCCCTTTCAGTTTGAATGGTACGTGACGATCAGAAAAAATTAAACTCTAGAATCACATCTCTATTTCTTCCACCTAGCTTGAATTCTATGGGCAACATTCTTTTCAATCTCTCGAGTCTTGTGAATATTGTCCCAAAGTATAGAAAGTGGTCATTTTGGGAAACTTCTTGGTCAACAGTCTCAACTATTTTATCGTTTTCACTCTTATTACTAAAATTGCACTCCATATACTTTGTTTTAGTCCGACTAATTTAAAATCCTTTAGGTTTTAAAGCATCCCTTCATAAATCTAGCTTTGTATTTATGCCCTCCCTCGTCTTGTCAATCAAAACCATGTCATCTACAAATAATATACGCCGTGGGATCACTTCATGCAAATGCCTTGTTAACCTGTCCATAACCAGTGTTCGAAATATCGGTATCGCGTTTCGTATCGTACCCTTGGAATATAGATATGTATCGGTTATCGCATGGGATATATCGGTTGTATTGCATAATGTATCGTTCTTGTTGGAAACATGGGGAAAAATTGGAACTTGGTCAAATTTTCAAATGAAATTTTAGTGATTGTTAAAAAAGACATCAATGCACACATACAAATCAAAACATTACTAAAAACAAGTGCACATAATAGGTTTTCTTTGTATGGGGTCCTAATCTATGCGTTGTCTAACTGAATTAATGCAAGTATATTCAAAGTCTATTCATATAATTTATAAATGTAAGAAGACATGTGGAAACACAAACAATACATTCAAAAGCAAAAGAAGAATCACTAGATTAGGTTACATACATGTTTGATTTTGATTTTTTTCAATTTTCCACAACTCGGTCATTCTCCTCCAAATCTCGAAATCGAAGCTCCCAATCCATGATTTTTCATGGAAAACATGAAAAATCATGGATTTGTAACAATTTGACACTGATTTAACATGATTTTCAGAAAAATTGATCGAAAATAATAATAAAATGCTCACCGGATCGAACATGTGGGATATATCCCACTACTTGTGCGTTTCATATCTCACAGGTGGGACACAAGATATACCGTGGGATATATCGGCCGATATTGTCAATATTTAAAACATTGGGATCGAGATCGCTATAGGTTTCGCTGGCTAGGGATACGGAAACAATATCGATATCACTGAGAATATAATATCGCTGATAACCGAAAATGTAGGAAAATGATGGAATCTTTTTGTGTAACTTTAGGAGATGCTAAAATACACGTATTTACATATTTAGGAATAAAATATTTGCAAAAAGAATGTATACATAGTAAATTTCCATTTAATTGGTGCCTAAAAGCATGTGCTGTCATAAGAAATTAGTCCAACCATCCCATCTATCAATCCGACTATCCAACTTTCCATCGATATTTCAAAAGATTGACAACACATGATATTTTGCCAAGAAATTGTTGACAACCAAAAAGGAAACGAAAGATTGTGGTCTCGATATTACCCATGTTGTGATAACAATAATATCACGATATTATCGTTAACAAATTGAATAGTGCATACAACCATGCGCCCATAAAAAAATTAAAATGAATTTCTTTTAAGAAATATATTTTTGGCGATATCGATGCATTGGTGATATTATTGAAATACTGCTAATGCATTGGCAATACAAGCGACACCTGGAATTTACACAATCGAAAATATTGGCAATACATGGCAATGCCAATATCAATACATTGGCAATATAAGCAACACCTGGAATTTATACAGTCGAAAATATTGGCGATAATTAGCAATACATTGCCAATGCCTGAAAATTTTAATACTACCAGTGTTATCGATATCACTACCAATGTTGTTGGTATCACCGAGCTGGAGATACGGATAACATCGGGGATATTTTGATAATATCAGGGATACTTTGAACAATATCCATAACCAATGCGAAAAGGTATGGGCTCAGTGCTGGCCCCTGGTGTAAACCTACTGTAATGGGGAACTCACTTGTCTCTCCACTAGCGTGGTCCTCACATTTTTTACCATTCTCTCATGCATATTCTTAACAATGCAATGTCCTCTTGAGACTCCTTTTTTTCCCAACACCCACCGGATTAACTCTCTAGGGACCCTATCGTATGCTTTCTCTAAGTGAATAAAGACCATGTGGAGATCCTTCCTCCTATTTCTCCATTAATTTTCTAAGTAGGAAAATAGCTTTAGTGGGAGGCCTCCTATGCATGATACCAAATTGATTTCTGATACATTCATCTCATGCCATAGCGCCCTTTGCTCAGTCACTCTCTCCCAAAGTTTCGCAGTATGGCTCATAAGTTTAATCGCATGATAGTTAGTTAAGAATAGGTTGGATGTTCAGTAAATAAAGAAATCACTGGTTTGGTGAAGGTATTATTCACAAAGTGTTTCTTATTCACAAAGTGTTTCTTATGTTGGAGTTCCTCCCCTTCTGATATCAGCAAAATTTTGTAGTTTTTCATCTTTTGGATTGTTAACATTGCCTGTAGTACGTAGCTTTCTTTTTTGAGACTCTGGGTTATTTTGCAGGGTGGTGCTGTGCTAAATAAAAGTTTCCAGCCTTATGAATCGCATTTCCCCTATCTTCTCCAGTTTTTGGTAATGAACTGTTTATGTTTTATGGTTAGTCGATACATTATTAAAATATGGTATAGTTGCATGCCTGCAGTACCACTTTGGTAAATCTGCTCAATCACAGGAATGGTTATGCCTTAATGATCACTCTCTTGTGGTAGTCATTCACCTTTTTTTTTTTTTTGGTTTTCTTTTTAGATAGTCTTTCATCTTATGGTTCATTTAATTGCCAACTTTGTCACTTTTAAGTTTTAACCAATCTAATATTGTTCGTAATGACATAGCACCTTTCCATTGAGCTATTCCTCATTTTCTGCATCCTTCACTTAGTTTATTTTTGATGTGGTTTACTAAAGTTTATTTTTGATGTGGTTTACTAAAAACGCTTTATCTGTCTACCATCTTCTTCTTTTGAATCCAAACATTTATTCTTTTCACAATGAAAATTTTCAGGTTGACTACAACTTGTATGGAATGGGCCTCATACATTTATCCAAGGTGAAGTTCCGTCATCCATTACCTGTTAACTTAAGCCCAAGAGCAGTCCGTCAATGTAGACATGGCACTGAGGAATTCCCAAGGGAATCTGGCAGCTTTCAGGTTGGTTTTTTTGAACAGAAAATTATTGGAATTAAGTATCTAGTATCTCTGTGATGCTTGTTATAGCATAGATATTCTCATAGTTGATTTATATCGTGATGTTGCTGCATCTTTTTCTTAGGCAGATTCAAATAGTGAGGCATGTCAAAATCCAGCTGTTTGGCTTTCTTCCACAATCTCAAGTGGTTGGATGTGGCCATCAGGTACTGGGCATGATTGTTCACCGGATCAGGGGATGCACCTGATCAGACGTCAAAGTACTTGTGAGCTTGAGGGAGATGCAAGTGTGGATGGTGTGTATTGGCTTAATGTGCTGCACAAGTTCCTGCATCCATTCTTCACAAGGTCATGCTGATGGGTTCTATCATGGTTTGACTTGCAGAAATTCTAAATCAGCAATGTAAAATGTATACATCCCTTTCTCAGACTAGATCAGAGGTGAAAATGGTTCAGTCACTTGTGCCAATTTGGGAGGTATTTTTTTTTGTTAATTTTCTTTTACTGCTCTATATGTTGTATGTGGGATTCTTTTTTACTTTTTTCCATCCCTTGGAGTTGATTTTACCTTCTTTATTCAGGAGGAGTATGAAAGGACGGGAATGCATGAGATGGTGAAATCTCCAGACTGCCGCAAGCCAACTCCAGAAAATGTATTGAGAACTTTCTCACATGGGCTTGAGTTTAAAACTGCACTCTTGGACTTATGCATGAAAGCACAAAACTCATTTTCTCAAGTTAGTCTATATGAGGAGGATGGGAAGTTTGTGAAATCTATAAGATCTTTAGCTGATTCGGGTGATTTACATGCACTCGAGGAGCATGTTAAATCCAGCAATTCTCATGGAGAATCCGTGAAGTGCCTGAAAGAAGAAAATAAAATTGGATCTGCATCAGAACGGGGATCATTGTCCAAAGAGGGTGATGATGCAAAACCTTCAGACCAGATGGATGGATTTGATGGATTATCACCAATTGTTGAGGATATGGTTACTCAAATTCCTGAAACCTCAAATCCAAAGGTAATGTATCATGCTTTTGTGCGACTATCTTGGTATGTAATGCTCGCATTTCTTGTGCACAACCAAAGTTACTCAGCTTGTGATTACTTGGGTGATACATATTGTCCATCATAAACTGATGCCCCCAGAAGTGACTTTTGGTTTCTCTTGCCTTTTATTTTAATTTTTTCACCATAACTTACAGTATACATATTTTCTCAATATCTGTATCTCAAGGACTTGTCTGAGTGGGGTCTATGTGAATCTGCTCCTGAGGCCCAGGTTCAAGGTAGCACTTCTTAGATGGTTCTACCTGTCTATTTGTTTGGACTAAACAAGGAACTATCTTCTTTTTATATTTAGTATATTTATTAAGTAATAAATGTATTACCATTTTTAGCACATAGTATTGTGCACAGACTGACACACATACCTTGTGTATCTACACACGTGCACACGCTTTTTCATTATCTTCTTTCCACATGCATCAGGTATATATATGGGGTGTTACCCTCTTCTCTTGAATGGAATATTTGATTTCTTTCTACAACCTAGCTGGCAACACATCTAGTAACCTATTTTTCCTCTGGATTTGATATTTGCTGGCATGGGCTGGGTCCAGTATCTACTGTAAGTCTGTAACCAAGATCCAAAGATGTTCATAGAAACAGACACCATATTGTAAGCCTTGTAATTTCTAAAGAGTTAATGTTGCAAGTCTTTTGTTTGATGGCAGGTGTTTCCAGCACCACTTTTCTATCTGCCTGAGTGTTATTCAGTTATTCTGAAGATTTTTCTTAAATAAAGTTAAGGATGTTATTGATTCATATCCTAGTATTATCTTTGTCCTCTGTCTTGGATCATATTCTTAATACGGTTGCTTGATATCATTGATGTTTTTTTTTTTTTTTAAAAATTTTTAATTTTATTTTTAGTTCACTCTCTCAGAGTGACCATTGACCTGCATTTGTGCAGGTTCTCATTCAACTTCTCTCATGGCATTACTATATTTCTTGGACCATCCTTACGCTATGGTTTTGCAGGTGGCCGATTGTGAGGCCCTTGGGATTCTAAGGTGGCTTGCCTCTTCTCAAGCTATGGAGGATTTAAGCACTGATGATGAGCTTATTCATGAGGCTATTTTGAGTCCTCTGTTGCCCATGACAACCATAGATAAAGTTCTGGAGAAAGCACATTTGGATTATGAGAGTGAATCCCAGAAAGAATGTCAAGACATTCTTGACTCGGTTGAGGTTGAGGAGCAGGCCCCACGTTCTGATTATCATGCGCATTCAGTTGGAGTTTCAACACAGAATACTATTCCTCAAGTAGATGGCTCATTTGATGATCCAATAACTACTGCTCAGATGGGTAATTCATCTGAAGTTGAGACGAAAAATGAGGTCGGTTGGTCTTCTCTGCATTCAGTACTGGAAGATACCGGTACAGGCCGTGGCAAACAAAGGAATAAACAGTTATGGGGCTCTCTGCCTTTCTCTATGAAGAAAAAGGTGCATGAAGATTCAGAGTCTTCTCTGAATTCTAACGAGACATGTTCTGATGAGGTGAGAAATGGCACTGATGCTAGTTCATCGGTTGGAAATGATGTGGACACAAGAAATGATGCTTCTATGATCAATTTAGAGGCTGAATTTTCTGGTTTAAAGGAAGGAAAGACACTAACTGGGTGTTCTGTAAGGGATTTAATGAGGAGAAAGCGCTGCTACCGGGTTGATCCATCTGAATATGGAAGCCATAAAATTAAGAAGATGGTTTCTGCAAAGGAACGAAATGAGGAGGCATGTTTTAGTCCAGTGCGTCATGCATCGCAGAATGTTGTACCACCTATCATGTCTGTTGAAACAACTCATGTTAAATCATTACTTACTGATCTTGCCGACCATGGAACGGCAGTTCAAGAGAGAAGCTCAGGTGCTGCAACTTGCAGATCAGGGGCTGCTTCTGAGGGTTCTAGACTTAAACCTGCTATTTATAACTTTCCCAGGTATGGAAAATTACCTTTCCCGTCCTGCACTGCTAGGTCATTCCAGGTTGATGCGTTTTCGAATGAGAATTTTGGTTTTAATGATAATTGGAGGGATAGAGAAAGCATTGGAACTGCTGCTGAATCAGAAGGCTTTGCCATCACGGGTCCATCCCGGTTGGTTGAGGAATCTGTGGAGGTACCAGAATGCTTCAACTCAGAGCTAGGCCCCACAAAATATTCAGGCTTTGGTGAATGCTGTGATGTTAAAGTGGAGTCATATTTGAGTTCCTCGAAACTTGTAAAGTCTGCTGTCTGCAGTCATGAACCTGAATTGTTACTTAATGGTGCAGTGTTGAAATACAGTGAGGACAGAGCTGTCGGTGAAGGATTTCACCAACTGCATACTGTTCCTCCGAGCTGTTTGATGAATGTTCCTGCTGAGAGTGTGAGCTTTGTTAAAGACAATTACATTGACAACAAAGAGAAAGAGGGTCATGTTGATACAGAGGGTGTTCCTGATATGCCTTCCGGGAAGCACACAGAACCAAATTATACATTTGATGTCAATGAACTGCAAATTGAGAACAATAAAAGCAGAGAAGCAGACATGAAAATCTTTTCATCTGGTTCCAAAAGGACATTGAGAACAGATGTCAGCACAGGAAAAAATCACATGGAATGTATTGAGATGACCTTTAGGAGGAAACCCCCCACAGCAGACTTGATAGATTGGAACTTTGGAGATGCTTCTCTGGCACCTTTTGTGGAAAATTGTGATTTTCTTGGCGATGTGGGCAATCGTGACATGATGTTGGCTGGCGACAACAATTTACAGTGTTGTATGTATTTGATTTCCTTATTTTCTTTCTTTCTGATTATCTTCTCTATCTGTGCGTATGAATATATAATTTTCTTGGTTTCATGTCCTTTTTTACTTCTATCAGGAAGACATAATGGTTTATATTTTTGTCCAGCTTGTAGAAGTGTTTGGTAGTACGGATTCATGTTTATTGATACTTTGACATTGCATGTAGCTGGGGATCAGATAAAGTATTTTGTGTGAGACAGTGAATATGCATGCATGCATGAAAATATAGACAGGGATTATATGCGTGCACGTGTGTTGGTGTGGGCGTGTCTGTGTTTGTGTGAAAAACTGAAAATGTAGGTAGTGACTATATGTGCACGCACGTTTGTGCATGCGTGTTTATGTCAAAATATAGACACTGAATATAGGCGTATGCATGTGTACGTGTGTAACTCATTGATTTTAATCAACTTGTTGATTGTAAGATGTCATAGACTATTATACAATGCTTGATTGTAATCAACCTGTGTAATAGCCTATTACATTGCGCCTTCGGGAATTTTTGTACTCTCATCGTTGGTCCCAAGCCAGATAAATGAGGGTTGTGTCAGGTTGGCAGCCGGTGTCAAACTTATGCCATAACTTCCCACGTGAATCTGAACAGAATGGCGGAAAAAGATTCATGCAATTGGGGCAAGGCTTAGATGATGATAATGACAGTGAATAAATATACGTATCGGCCCTTGCAGAGCTATTGCAGCCACAAAAAAACAGTAGTATAAAATTTTCTAATGCAATTTTGAGACATGAGTGGGCGTGTGACCCAGATACATGTCAATATGTGCAGTGCACATACATGGTTTTCCATTCCCCCATGCCTACTTATTGATCAAGTGTGCAATCGTATACTTTAGCTGTTTGCTCTATTGCATAATTGTGCAGCTGGTGCGTTATCACAATGGTCAAAGGTAGCTGCAATATCCCCAATAGAAGCTATTTGAATAGAAGCCTTGCATGGTTGATGCAAATAGCTTCTATTGGGGATATTGCAGCAACCTTTCATGTCAAGGGGCTGTGTCACGCCCCGAAATTCAGTTGCAAAAGTAGATCGACTCGGACTGCAATTCCAAGCCCGTGAGATATAAAAATTGTATATTAATTGTGTCTACACATCCCTTTCCATTCCAACATGCCAAGATTATCATTCCAACAAACCAACAATATTCTAAGCACAAAACAATCCACACAGATTCTTATTTCATCAATACTTGAATTCAACAACCGAATGTAAAAAGAAATGTATTTCGGTAATTTCATCTATCCTTACATCAACCTTGAATAAAAATGCACTAGCCTAAAACTTTAAAGAACTGATTAACTACATTTAAAGCAAAATCAACTCAATAATAGCATCCTGCATCTTTGAAATATTTCAGCCTGGTACCTGAAATATTTTAGAATATGATGAGCATAACAACTTGGCGGGATCACATCGTTCTCAACTTGGAATTTCCAAGTTCGTACAAAATACAAGCCCAATAATATAAACAGGAAAATCAACACAAGAAATAGATTACCAATCCCATAAATAATTAACATTCATAATTTCACAAAAGCATTGAATAAATTTGTAACGATTCTTCGTAATCTTTTAGGAGTAAACCAGGGTAGAGCATCCACGTGATTAATCTTTTAGGGAACGAGCCAAGGCAGAGAGCACCATGTGATAATCTTTTAGGAAACGACTTGAGGCAGAGTACCATGTGATAATCTTTTAGGGAATAGCCCAAGTCAGCACACACGGCGTGCTAATCTTTTAGGGAATCACCCAAGGCAGAGCACCCGTGTTTCAGTTTTAGCATCCATCCAAGTACAACATTTAAGGTAAATTCTCATTTTAGCAGTTCTAGTAGTCAGAGATTAAATATATCTACGAGTTCAACATAATAAAATACATGTGCACACATTCACATTCATTCCATAATAGTCTTCAAGATTAATGCCGAGATATCGGAATTTAAGCAGCATATTCATATGGATTGAAAACAAGGCATTCTACACATCACGTGGAAAAATAAAAGTATCTAAGCTTAATGTATCGTTTAAACGTGGAATTTACAAGTCGGAAAGATCACCCACTTGATGTAATGCGGTATGATCTAATGCTTTGACGACTTTTCGCGGATTAATACAGGATTTGATTTGAGCTCTCACTTGACTCGACTCGACTCGGTTGGTTTTATTAGGTGCATCCCGGTTGTGTTTGAGGGCTCTAGTTGATGGGGTTTTCTTCTATACGATCGAATGCAAGGCAATTCTTTTAAAATCTTTTAGGAATTTACTCCCCTGGCTCAATTTTTGAAGGAAACAACATACTGACTCAATGAGTCAACTCAGTGAGTCATGGCTCAAATGGATAAACGGTGCGCATGGTGTATTAGTGCAATGAAGCTATGTTGGATCTAACTGTTTGAAAGGTAACTCACCTTAAGAGTTTGTTACGGAAGGGCTTGAGTGGTGGTTCGAGATCAACCCAAACTCGGTGAATAATGGCGTGACTTGACGGAGAATCCGTGTCTGCTCGGTGGCTACACTTTACCGCTTCTTGAAGAAGTTTTCTTTCTCGATCTCTCTCTCAGGGATTCTTCTCTGCTATGATCTCTTTTTGGGGATTTCAGTAGGGATTCTTGATGTGAGTAGGTTTTTAAAAAGAAGTTCCGGAGTCGGGTTAGCATAAGGGAATGCGCCAGTGAGTTAGCGTGCAGACAATTTTATTTGATAGGTTTTGACTAGTTTCATGTTTTCACACGTCCGATTTGAATGTTTGGGATATCCATTGATAAGATGGGCCTCAAGTATGATATTATGAGATTAAAGATCTAGTCGTTAACAAAATTCTCCGGTACAGGTTTAAATGAAGAAGATGCGACCCTACACTGGTAATTTTGAAATGGATGTGATTTCCTTCGTTTTGAAGGCATTGAACAATCCAGATGTGTTGTAGATAGCTTGTGGCCCACCGATTTTAAAGGTTTAGATCCGATTTCTCGGTGGGTTCGAGGTTCAATGGTCTCGTCTATTGTAAGCTTGACTCAAATTTTCGGATGAAGGACGGATGTTCGGTGCATCCTCATTGGTTGGTCAACGAAGGAAGGTGTTGGAGAGTAGAGGGTTGTTGGATGGGGAGATTTGGAAGTGATTCGGACGTTGAGATCATGCGGAGGGAACTTCACACGGATTGCCAAGTGTGGCATTGCTGCAAGCGCAAAGAGTAGAAAGAGTCCTATTTTGGACGGGCTCTTAGTTTCCTAGGGGTGGATAGGTGGGGTTCGTCATGAGGTTCGATGAGAATTCACATTGTCTATCGGTTTCTACAGGTCGGGGTTGATTAGCGATCCAAAAGCGAGGCAAATATGAGGTTCATGTGGGCTGCACCCGGAGGTCTTGGGTAGGGGACATCTACCGTTGAGAGTTCCATTGACGTCTGGTTCCGATGAGCGATTCAAATCAAGTGGAGGGTCCCACCATGATGGACGATATACATCAGATTGTTTGAAGGGAAGGTTGTAGTGAGCCACTGATCAGGAAGGAAGGGAGGAGTCATGGCTTCGGGTCTTTGGTTTTGGTCAATGATGCAGTTAGCAACGATGACTACACTATTAGTTTTTATATATATATATATATATATATATATATATATATATATATATATATATATATAGGCAACAGGGTCTGTGGACCCCACTTGTGACCACTGAGGAAGCATCCAATCCGTCCATCTGACACTATGGCCAAATCTAGGACATGGGTTCGAAAACGAAGTATATCTAAAGCTCGAGTGGATGGTTTTAATTGGGTTGTCGTCTAGTTTATAGTGATGCAGGGGTCGATTATGAGTTCGGATGGTCAGATAGCTTAGTGGTACTGTAAGGAACATTTTAAATGGTTCAGATTGTTGATCATGTGTCCATTGACTCACATATAAGTGTGTGTGGGTGTTCACTTGTGTGCAAAATTTTTGGGCTATTACACCATGAGTTTGTAATGGCTATTATAAACTTATTGCATCTCCTTGGGGCTCCAAAAAAGCATGAAGCTCCCTTTGAGGCCATGGCATGACAACCATGCGCCTTTTTGGGCATGACATAGGCATGTTTAGCAATTGATTGCACTATTGATAATATTGGTCTATATATCGCTCAATATTATGATATTGCAAGTCAGCGATAAGAAACCCTGCCAGCTTATCTAAAATCTCTGATATCGCACTATGTATCACAATGTATCGCTTGATATAACGAAATATTCTCGGTATCGTGATATATTGCTCGACATTGTCATTGTTCC
Organism: Magnolia changhungtana; assembly: GCA_030180095.1. Taxonomy (NCBI): domain Eukaryota; kingdom Viridiplantae; phylum Streptophyta; class Magnoliopsida; order Magnoliales; family Magnoliaceae; genus Magnolia; species Magnolia changhungtana. The sequence goes on along the minus strand of JASAUF010000647.1, from coordinate 1,233,493 downwards.
CTTTTTATTTTTCTTATGTATTGATGATACTTGTCAATATTGACAGATACTGTCGATATTGTCAGGGAAACCGCAACCATCTTCAAAAAAACTGAAAAATACTCCATTTTTGGCCTTTTTAATTTTGAGATTTGAGAGTAGGTAGTCTGATTTGGGGGAAAAAGTAAAAAATTTCCCAATTTCTCCCTTTTTCCTTCATTCTTCCCTCTTCTAAACACCTCTAGGGTGGATTTCAGAATCTTTTGGGAGAAAAACATGGTTTTCAACCCAGAATTAAAATCAAAGTGGATTTGGGGCAAGTTTTGATTCGGTTAGTATTTTTACATTTTGATCCTCTTTTTTTGTTTAACTCATACCAAATTAGTGCCAAAAGGTTAGAAATGTTTAATTTTTCATGTTTTGTATGGAAAAACAATGATTTGAACATTTAATTTCGAGATTTGAGAGTAGGTAGTCTGATTTGGGGGAAAAATAAAAAATTTCCCAATTTCTCCCAAATTGGTTGCAATCCATGCACGAAATTAAACATGTATGATGCCTAATCTACTGATTCATATAGTTTTGGAGAATTTTCAGAAAAAATATTTTTAATTAAAAAAATAGTTAGAAAATAATAAAAAAAATATTTTTTTTGAAGTTTCACTTCTATCAATGGTCAATTGGGCCTAGTTTTAGAGTATGTAAGAGTATTTGATAAAATCATCATCACATACACTAATTTTGGTATTTGCGGTAGGTGGTCCAATTTGAGGGAAATTGGGGAAAATTCGAAATTTCTGCAATTTTTCCCAAATTAGTTGCAATCTTACTATCCAAACATGAAATCAAACATGTATGAGGCCTGATCTCCTGATTCATTTAATTTTGGATTTTTTCTTTTCAGATTTTTTTAATTGAATGTATTTTATCAATGGTCAATTGGTTGGATTTTTTATTTTTTCAGATTTTTTTAATTGAATGTACTACTTTTTTTTTTCCAAAATTTTATCAATGTTCAATTGAATGTATTTTTAAAGCATTTAAGGGTGGTTGATGATTTTTTTTTTTTTTTTTTGAAAATATAATTAATAATTTAATTTAAAAATAATTAATACATGTTAAAAATTATGGATGTAGTACAAAGCATTTGCTAACATAACGTTCTTTTGCATCAGTTCAGTTAGACTACGCTTGCCTTAGGACCCTATACAAAGGAAACCTATCATGTGCACTTATTTTTCGTGATGTTATGATTTAAAAGTGTGTATTAATGTCTTTTTAAACAATTTCTGAAGTTTCATTGAAAAATTCAACCAATTTACCAATGTTTCCCCATGTTTTCCAAAAAGTACGATACATTACCCGATACAAACGATATATCCCACGCGATAACCGATACGTATCCGTATCCCGAGGGTGTGATACGTGACACGATACCAATACTGTAAACACTGCTTGTAGCTTAAATGAAAAATTTGAAGATAGATATTTGCCTATGGTTTAGTCCATGCGGGGTTTCAATCAATATGGACTGGCCACAGTGGTGACTATCCTGCTGAAATGACATTTGGTTCTTGGTTTGTTTTGTTCATTATTGTAACTTGCTCTTTGTTCTCATGACACGTCTGTCTTATTGAAGCGTCTTATGCTAGTTTTAAGGTTCATTTGGTTATTTCTTTTTCTCAATGTGAAGTTCTTAACTATTGCTCAAGTAGTCGGGCAGAAGATTTTTCAAGAGGGCTAAGATGCATGTAAAAGAATGGTCAAAGGCTTTTTAGAGTTGTAGGGCTGTATTTTTTTTTTTTTTTTTTTCCTCTTCGGTCTTTTGTATTCTTTCAGGCTTTGGCCTCTTTTAATAAATTTGTTGCCCTTCAAAAAAATGTGAAGTTCTTAACTATTGCTCATTGCTGTTTTATTTTCATGTAGTATTTGATTGAATTTGGACTTCGTTTGGAACTGCCATATTAAAGTTGTTGGTTTGACTTCCCTTGTTGCTTCATGTAAATAAACGCAGGTTTCTGTAAATCATATATTCTCCATTTCCCCACAAATTTTTTCCTGCCAATGGAAAAATTCTGCTTGTCACATTCTATCATCACCTCTTTGAGGTTGTCTTGGTGCTGATACTTTCTTTCTCTATTATCTTTTCCAGTTAAAGGGAGATATTCAGATGATTTTCCTCCATTCTTTACAAACAACTGCCGAGAAGGGAAAGAATTTTGCCGTGAATCTTACAGAAGTAGAGAAATTCCAAATTTTCATGCAGAAAATGTGTTGGGCATTCCAACTCACTATCAAAATGATGGTTCTTTTTTATACTTACTAACTCCTGCATTTTCACCACCATCTTCAAATGTTGTTCGTCGATGGCTTTTGCAGCTGGAACATAACAATTCCACAGATATTTTGGCAGGTATGAACAGTATATGAGATGTCATTCCATTTGCCAGTCATTTACTACCATAATTTTATTTTTGAATAATATTAGGTACCTCAAGGGAGAACACCCATGAAGTGTTGATGGAGCCTTCTTCTCCAAAGTATGACAGTAGTTTAAGGCTCATAAATGAAGAGAATGCTTGTTTTAGTCCTGGAAGATCATCATCTGAGCTCCAAAAAATGCGTACAGTTTCTTCTTGTGATCCGATTAATCCAGAAGGCTCCAGGGGTGATGGTTATTACCGGAATCTGTCAGAATCTAAGTCTTTACCTAATGTGAGGCTTGATCTGTACCAATCAAGTCAAGATAACAATGGAAACCCTGAGACGAAAATTACTCCAAGTCATACTAATAGAGTGATAACTAAATCCAAAAGTAAAGGAAATCATGTGAAAGTGAAGAGCTGCTCCAAGAATTGGCAAGAGGTATCTCAGATTTCAGGGCCAGATACAAAATCAAAGCTTACCCCTCTTAGTCAAACCGGTTTCCGTGATCCTGCGAGTGTTGGTGCTGGTCAACAACTTACACTGCTAAGTATAGAGGTATGCGAACAACCTTGCTCATTTGTATAAATTTTTATTGCCATTGGTACCGAATAGGTTTGTTTTCTACACATTACTTGATGAAAACATGCATTGTGCGGGTGCACATGTGGGAGGACATTCAACATGTGTTGTGGCCTATGATCTAGACGATCCAGTGCTGGACACGCTTGTATGAAAGAGAAATGCCAAGTTATTCATTCTTGTGAGATGAAAGGGGCCTTCTATGTGGTCAAGACGATCCAATGCTAGACTCACTTGTATGGATGATAAATGCCAACTTATTCATTCCCGTGAGATGGAGCATTTTGAGCAAACACTTGGTACCCCAATGTCATGAGTTTATGGGATCTGGCAATTCATAGGTGAAACCCGCTCTTAACATGTGATGGCCCAAAAATCAAGCAAGTCCACTCATTATTTAGTTGCTGGATCTCATATGTGAGCGTGCCAGCACCATTATAATTCCTTTCCTTCAATAGTCCACAAGATCACCAGCAAGGATTTATTTATGCATACGAAGCAGGTACATTGTTAAGAGTCGAGGCAGTTATTATTATTATAATTATTTTTTAGAAGAAAGAGGCGTGAGGAAAGAGGAAAGGAGGTGTGCCACATAGGTAGCCCCATGCCTGAATTTTTTTAGCTTTTTTATATATAAATGTTAGATAGTAATCTTATCTGTTATCGTTGAATGACCATCTTGCCACCTATAAATGTGCTAAATTCAATAACTTCTAAAAATATTCAGTAGAGTAATTCATGTAATTGTGGAGCACATCTAAACTAGGAATACCCTCAACTCATCATTGTGCTGTCATGCCTTCCATGTTGACATGTTTACGATTTCCATGTAACTCAAATCCAATTGTGGGCAACAGGTTCTGGCAGAATCAAGAGCAGATCTCCGACCTGATCCTCGATTTGATGGCATCAACATTATAGCTCTCACAATGCAGGAGGATAGCAATCATGCTCTTGAAGTTTATGTGCTCTTGCGCGGTAACGACCAGGGATCATGTCAGAGGTTTGCTGGCTCTTTAATTTTTTAATTGAACTATGGATGTTGTACTGTGATTCGATTTTTCTAATTTGATTTATGCCTTTTAACTTACCCAAAAATCAAGATGGTCACTTATCTGCTTACTTTCATTTTTAATCCGTACACACTGTGGCATTGCATTCTTTGAAAGTCGAATTGCTTCACTTTTAGATTTTTGTTTTATATGCTATGTAACGAATAGGCTTTTACTGAAAGCATCTGTAATAGACTTTTGGTTATCAACTGACCACCTTGACACAAAGTACACACAAGTATACTTGGACTTTCTGATCCAGCCATGGATTTATTGGGCCTCACCGTTGATGGACTGTGTCCCGAAACTTACCTAGATCGAAAGAACCTTGCGACAAATCTTGGTACAGTTGCTGAATTCCTCTTCTCAACCTTCTATCTGCATTCTAGAAATTGAAAGGTAAGAGTGTCTTATTGAGGAGATTTTGGGGCATGGTCCATCCACGGTAGGGCCTAATAGGCCAATGTGATGGGGACATCACGCGTGCATGCACAAGCACGCCGCCCCCCCTACGCACGTACGCAAGGAGGAGGGCCCCACCATCGATCTGGATCGACAAGGACGTCCAAGGAGGGCCTCCTAGTTAGAAGACGGAGTTTTGGTTCGTTGGAGTGGGCCCGATAGTCAAGTAAAGCCCATCATGGGATCTCATGATTGTGGCCCACTAGTTTTTAGAATGTCATGGACGGTTTTGATTTTTTTGATTAGTTTTTATTTTTGTTTACTTCATCGCCAAGTAATAGGTTGCGCACATGACGCGAGTTTTGGGGTATAGGGTTTTCTTATAAATAGGCACCCCTTGTAGTTTTTTTTTTTTTTCATTGAAGTTGAATAAAAATTCTGCGTTTTTTCTACTCTTTTGAGTTCTTGAGTTGTGGAAATCCAATTGGGTGCGAAGCCCTCCCTTCATCGAAGGGCTAACTACCATGGTGCAAAGCCACATCTATCCCGATCCGCCCATATCTTCTACCATCCATACTCCTCACCTTCTACAACCATCCTCTCTTCGAATCCGTCTGCTTTTGTAGCCGTTCTTCTCCCTATAGCTGATTTCCAGAATCTGGCCCTGCAGGAGGACTGAAACTTCGGCGAACCACCATGCACAGACCGCGCATCTGATCGACACGAAACTCAGGGGTTTTGAAGCCCTCCCTTGGCCGACTAGAGCCAAGGAGGTGTTTTCCGCATTTGGGGTTCCCTCACACATGCGGCTAGGCTCCTTCGCACGTGCATCAGGCCTGGCCACTGTCCGTGCGCGTGGACTGTCGCCAGGTTCAGAATTTTTGCCTATTTTATCTCTCTCATACCTATTTTCCATAATCCTAATCTTAGATTGCATTATTTTCAATTCGTTTGGCCCTTTTCTAATCCTAGGGTTCTCTGAACTGAAACTGGTGAATCCCTTGGATTAGGGACTGATTGCTGTGCATGTGTGGATGAGTTTTACTTCCCTTTGAGTATTGCTTGACTTATAATTTCTATTGATCCAACCCTAACATGTGTGGGCCTGGACCCGCACAGATTCCCCTTGCTTGAATGTTTGAACTTTTGTGTGGGATGTGGAAATTTCATGTGAATGTTTCTGAATTAGTTTGATCTAAAGCCTGAGATCTCGCATATCATAGTTACTTTTCATGTCCTGCATCACAATGGTCAAGACCTTTGAACAGTCTGCACCTCTGGCCTCCACTAGCACACACTGAAAACCCCCAGTATTCTGTGCACACTCAGGTTCTTCCACAACATGCTCATCCTCTACATTTCCTATTGAGATGTCTCACTAAACAAACTCATCTATACCTCATCAACTAATCTCTGGAAAATTACTATGGTTAATGGGTACATGGGGGATTTTCTTATGTTAGCAGCCACAATTCTTATGGAGCTTCTTAGAACTTGGTCTGGAATGGGCAAGGGATTCATTTCTTCCTAATCCTCGTTGTTTGCACTTCTTTATATATGGCCCTGTCATTTGCAACATGGTAACTGTCTGTTTCAGGGACTTCTTGACAAGTTTAAACTCTCACAATATTTTTAAAACTGATGTTTAATTTTACTTGGAAGTAAAATTAAAGAAGAAAGATTAACATTCGGATAGATTGGAAGAAAAATAAACATGCTAGAAGTAAAGTAAGTTAAAGCTAAAATTACTAATTAAAAGTAAATTGAATTGCTGCCCTGGAAAATGCCATTGAAGTTCAGAAACATCTGAGTTGGTAATTATCATGTTTTGTAGAATTATTATATTATGAAGCTTTATCTTGAAAAGTGGTTAGGATTAATTTACCACCCATTTATTGGAATTTTGTCATATTTCTATGAGCCAAAGTATGGGATAAGTATTCGAAAACTAATGGTACATTGCGTCGTTCTCCACCAATTTTCTTCTTTTCAAATTGAAAAACCTTAGAACCACATCTATTCTTCTCCCTTGTCACTTATGTCCATCCTTCTGTTCTCACTGAGTTTTCTGGTTAATATTGATTGGAATCCTGACATTTCTGGTTGGATCCAGGAGGAGAAAGAACTAAAAAATATGCACATATCAGTGACAACTATAGATGTTAGAACAAACAAATCATCTCAGTTGGTCATCTCTTATGACATTTTTATGATATTATATTTTTACTAGTATTAAAAAGGAACATAATTCTTAGCATCATCACGAAAATGCATTATGTCATCAGGCCTTTTTTTTTTTTGGCTATACCTGACATCTCGTCTATCTTTACATCAGTAGCAACTTAAAAAGATAAAAACAATGTCAAAGCATGAACTTGGATTGTCATTTTGAGGAGGAAACCTACTGAAAGGGAAGTCCCACCTTTTATTCATGCTATTTGTTTGTTTCTATATTTCACTCTTGTCTTACGATTTACAAAGTATGTAGTTGAAGTTCATTTTGAACAATTCTAAAGATATGCCTTTCCAGTTTCGAAATTAAACTGGATATATATACTAGGAATATGACTTTAAGTTCACATAAAGGTACACCAACCATCAGCAATGCAGTTTGAACATCTAAAGATACACCAAACCTTAGCATTATTCCTTTATAGATTTTATCTGCGTCCGTTTTTCGTTATGCAATGCAGTTTGACACCATGATGTTCAGACTGTCATATCTTTGTGCCTGACATCTGTTTGTCACTATGGGTGTCCAAATATATTTGAGTCGTGTTGGATTTACTCTTCTCACAAGATTTAGTCTTTTAGTCTTTGGTTTGAAGTTTTAATCAAGTTATATGACTATTGGTGGTTTGATAATTATACATTTATAGCTCATTTAGTAACTTTTAATCTGTTTGTTGTGGATTTTAACTTTAATCTTTCGTGATCATGAATATTCGGTTTCCAAATTTTGTTAGGCCAGGGTTTAATTTCAGCATTTTTTTTAGTTTTAATTTTCTTCTTGATTATTTCACTGGAGAATTTCCTGCTTGACTTCGTAGTGGGGATTTCATTTATGGGATGTATCGATTCCTCAGGCTGTACAACGGCATTTAATTTGTTAGAAATAGTTTTTCCGATTTAACTCTTAATATCTGCCTCTTTATTCCAGAAACCTTGATGGTGTATCTGGCTGCAAGGTGGTAATTGCGTCTGAGGAAAAGCTCCTATTTGATCATTTTGTGAAGATTATTTGCTCACTTGATCCAGATATTTTGATGGGTTGGGAAATTCAGGGTGGTTCCCTTGGTTTTTTAGCCGAAAGGGCTGCACATCTTGGCATAGGTTTGCTAAAAAACATTTCTCGAACGCCTGCATTTGAGACCAAAGTTGCACCTAGTGATTTGGAAGATCGTGGCAAGGGAATTGCTGATAATCTACTGCCGGAAGCCATAATTGCTGATCCTATCATGCTCGAAGATTCAATAATTGAAGATGAATGGGGTCGTACTCATGCCAGTGGGGTCCATGTGGGTGGAAGGATTGTTCTCAATATTTGGCGACTTATGCGCTCTGAAATTAAGCTAAATATGTACACTGTTGAAGCAGTGGCTGAAGCAGTTCTGAGGCGAAAAATTCCGTCAATTCCCTGCAAAACATTGACTAAATGGTTTTGTAGTGGATCTGGTCGTGCAAGATTTCGATGTATTGAACATGCCATAGAGAGGGCGAAGCTAAATCTTGAGATAATGAATCAACTTGATATGGTATGCCAATAGGATCATTTATTGTCTTATTGTTTCATCCTTCTTTCTCTAACTTGCATTTAGGTCTCTTTTCTGTCATTCATGATTTTCTAATTTGTAATGGTCAAATGCGTACTTGAAATAGATATAGGTTTTGCAGTTTGATGCAATGCTGCAGCATGCAAGAGATGACGCATGATCTCACATAGAAGCCTCTGTGATTTTACTTTGTCATTGTAGTTAATTGTTTTGATTCGGACTTGTACTGAAGTATTGCTTCAGTGTTTGGTTTAATTCACTAGCATGCCATCATCAAGAGCAGTTCCCTGTTTGTTTCCACTGGGGTTTCCTTTTCATGGAATTATGTGCTTGTTCTTTTCATTGTAAAGGCAAGTTTCACCTCTTACGATCCTATGCTCTCATCCTACATGCCATCACCATCATGGACCTTTATTGAGAGTCAAGCATGCTGCCAAACTCTACAGTCTAAACATGCTCGAAGCAACCTATCAAGCATTTATCTTTGAGGGATTTGCCCATTACTACTCACCACTCCTGCTTAGTCATTGATGGTTGGTCAGGCACTGTCCATGTGGGTGGCCTCTCCTACTCCCTTCTTGCCTGTGTGTACACTGTGGCAAGACCAATTGAATGTGTTTTGATGATAAGAGACACAAATAATAGATGTTATGGTGCGGCATGGTGATGCCATGGAAGAGGGGGAGGAAATATGGACTCGAAGGCACTTTCAGTTATTTCAATGGACATTTTTGTCTTGCCACTCATTGGCAGATCACTTGTGCTTTGGTTTCACTGGAGATTCAAATGGTGCCAATATGAATCCTCATATTTTCTGTTCTGCTATATTGAGAACTTAGTTGTTTTTAGTCATTCTACCTAAACTATGTGGGTGTCTGTAATTTTTTTTCACTAGTGAATATATGTAATAGGTATGTATGCATGTGTGCATTTGTGGTGCGCATGTGCTGGTTCATGCCTAGGTGGTGGTGTCTTTGTGTCTCATCTGCTCTGTGTCTATGCCTCTATGTGCGTGTGTGCACATATGGATGTTTGTAAGTGCACTTGTCTGTATGTATGTATATGCGTGTGTGCATTTTCGTATGCGTCCACGTGCATGCGTGCTTGTGTGTGCACACTATGAAATTTTTTTTTCCCTCCTTTTTAAAACTCATTCTACTAAATTGAGACCTTAGTTTTCATAATCATTCTACCAACAAACATGGTGCTGTTTATTCCAATACAGGGAGTCACAGTTGACAGTACCTTGCATGTACTGGGTGTCAGATTTGCTCAATGACCCTCAATCGAGTGGTCGTAGTCGTGTCATAGTTTTGGTGAAGACGTCCGTTATTTGAAGGTCGCTTGAGACATGTGGAAGAGAGATAACCCGAGTATCAACAGCTTCCCGAATAGAATGGCAGTCCACCTCGATATGTTTGGTACGCTCGTGATAGACGGGATTAGTAGTGATCTGAATAGCACTCGTATTATCAGCATGAAGAGGAGTGGGAGTAGACTGAGGAAAACCTATTTCAGCAAGTAAGCCACGGAGCCACATAATCTCCGAGCAGGTTGCCGACATGGCACGGTAGTCGGACTCAGTCGAAGATTTAGAAACACGATCCTGTTTCTTACTCTTTCAAGAGATAAGTGAATCACCAAGAAACATACACCACCCAGTGACAGACCGATAAGTATCAGGACATCCTGCCCAGTCAGCATCACTAAAAGCCACAAGGCGAGGAGGAGTACTAGTAGAGAAGAACAAGCCACGGTGAGAGAAACTCCAGAGATATCGAATAGTTCGGCGGACCGCGGCAAGATGAAGGTGGCGAGGAGACTGCATAAATTGACTAACTTGCTAGACAACAAAGGAGATGTCAGTTCGTGTAATAGTAAGATAATTGAGACTACCAACTAACTGTCGAAACACCATGGGATCAGGAAGGAGATCCGCCTCACGTCTATACTTGACATTCACTTCCAAAGGGGTATCCATGGAAGAGGAGTTCTGTAAACCAAACAAGGAAATCAATTCCTTCGTGTATTTATGCTGATGCAGGAAAACCCCAGAGGAATTGGACTGAACTTCCAAACCGAGGAAATACCGAAGAGGACCAAGATCCTTCATATGGAATGAATCATGAAGATGCTGCTTGAGTTGATCAATGAGGGCAAAATCAGTCCCAGTGATGACAATGTCGTCGACATAAAATAGAAGAAGAACGATACTAACAGAAGTCGTACGAAGAAACAACGAAGAATCATATTGGCTTTGGATGAAAGAAAATCGAAGTAAGGTAGCCCGAAACTTATCAAACCGGGCCTGGAGAGCCTGTTTCAAACCATATAGAGAGCGCTTCAGCTTACACACATTCGACGTCGACGACGAGCAGAGGCCAGGAGGAGGTGTCATGTAAACATCTTCCTGTAAATCACCGTGAAGAAATGCGTTCTTCACATCCATCTGGCAAAGGGACCATCCCTGAGAGGCTGTAATGGCAATAATAGTACGCACAATTGTCATTTTAGTGATAGGAGCAAAGGTCTCCTCATAGTCAACCCCATACTCCTGGCTGTTATCAAGGGCAACCAAACGAGCTTTATAACGGTCCATAGACCCATCAGGCCGAACTTTCACAGAAAAAACACACTTACACCCAATTAGCTTGACATGAGAAGGATAAGGGACTATGTCCCAAGTCTGATTTTCTTGAAGAGCTTGAAGTTCTTCCTGCATAGCCTTTCTCCTACACTCATGTTTATCAGCTTGTGAGTAGGAATTAGGAATCGACACAGTTGATAAGGTAGCCGTGAAGTAGGTATGAGGGAAACCATACCTATTCGGTTGATGAGAAGTATGACCAGATCGTCGAAGAGGGTGCAAAACGGGATCAGGTGGCAGATCAGACTCAGGAAGGGGTAGAGTTGGTCGACGGCGTTCATACACAAAACTAAGCTTGAAGTGCTCAGGAGGGCACATCAAATCATCAAAGTGAGGAAGAACAGAAACTGCACGAGATGATGTAATAGAACTAAGAAAGAAATATTGATGCTCAAAGAAAACGACATTACGAGATATATGAAATTTATTGGAAGAAGCATCATAGCACACATCCTTTTTGAGATAAGTTATATCCCATAAAGACACATTTCACAGATTGTGCAGAGAGTTTGTGACGTTGATGCGGAGGTAGATGCACAAAACAGACACAGCCAAAAGTGTGTAAGTCAAGAAAGCTATGGTGCTGTTTATGCAGACGATAGAACGGAGAGTCGAAATTTAGCACTTTAGAAGGCAACCTATTAATCAAGTATACTGCTGTAGCTAAAGCTTCAACCCAAAATTTAGGAGGAATAGAAGATGCAAGTAACAACTAGCAACATCTAACAAATGATGATTTTTGCGCTCAGCCACGCCATTCTGTTGAGGCGTATAAGGACACGAGTGGTGAGAAACAATTCCTTTGTGACGAAGAAACTCAAGAAATTCATGAGACATATTCTCCACCAGAATCAGATCGTAAAGTCTTAATGCTAGTGGTAAATTGATTCTCAACATATGCTAGAAATGATTTGAAAACAACAAAGACTTCAGACTTATAGCGCAGAAAATATATCCAAGTATGCTGACTATGGCCATCTATGAATGTCACAAAATATTTATAATGAGCATGAGAAATGACAGGAGTAAAGCCCCATACATCACTATGAACAAGGTCAAAGCAATTCTTTGCCCTACTCCCGGAAGAAGGGAAGGGAAGAATCTTCCTTTTTCCGATTTTACACGTATAACAATCAAAAGACAAAGCATGAGGCAAAGAAGAGTTTTTTTTTCCCAATGAACCAGAATTCAACAAATGAGATAAAACAACATTGTTTGGATGGCCTAAACGTTTATGCCACACTTCACAATTATTGGAGACAGTAGTACAAGCCAAAGAAATGATACTAGGAATGGAAAAGTATAATGGAAACAGTCTCCCAACTTTAGGCCCCTTCGCTATTGTCCTCCCCGACACCGTATCCTACACATGACAACCATCATGAGAAAATTGAACATCGTAATTGTCATCCACTAATTGTCCAATCGAGATAAGACTCGTACAAAGCCCAGGTGATACAAAAATATTAGTAAGTGATGGTGCGATATCACCAACCCCAGTAATCGGTAAACAATGGCCATTAGCAACTTGAATATTAGAAGAACCAGTGTACTTACGAACATTGCTAAGCATATCAGGAGGACTGGTAATGTGATTGGAAGCAGCGGAGTCAACAAGCCAAGATTGAGAGGGTATAGTACGTATAGTACACATACCTTGCAGCCCTAAAGTGGAAAATGCCAATACAATCATTTGCTGCACCATTTCTGGTGTAAGGGCAGGTGTAGCAGCAGTGGAAGATGACACTGGAGCAAGATTTTGAGTGCTGGTTACCCCATCCGAAGTGTGGCCAGTAGCAGTAGCATGATAAGCATTTACGGGTCGGTTTTGAGGACGTGTTAGGCATTCTTTGATGATGTGCCCCTTCTGTTTACAGTAGTTGCAGAACTTTTTAGCACAATGGGCAGCAATATGCATGCCCATAATCTTTGCAACTGTAGCACTGAACTGTACGCATGTCTCGAACCCTCCCTTTGCCTTGAGCAGTGTATGCGACAGCATTCTCTTGCGGAAGTGAAGATTGAGTAAGAAGACGTTGTTCCTCTGAAGAAGTGCTCCAAAACACACGTCAAGAGATGGTGAAGGATCCTTGTGCATCAAGTTGGAGCGAATAGACTCGAATTCTAGCCCTAGTTTCATTAAAAACTGGTCTCTTTTGCTAACTTCATGTACTGCTTGAACAACAGAGAGGGACTCGGCCGACACGTCGACATACACGATGTAGGAAAACTTAGCCCAAAGATTTTGAAAACCACAGAAATATTCCTGAACAGAGAGTGTACCTTAGGAATAGGCAGCAAGATCAGTTTCCAACTGAAATCGCCGGGTAGAATGATCGTGATGATAGACCTTTTTCAAGTACTCCCACATCGATTTAGCCGTCTTGTGCGGCCTTAAATTGAGTATAAGTAGTGGATCAATAGACTCAAGAATCCAAGTCATCACGCGAGCATCTTTCACCTTCCATTGAACCAACGTCGTAGGATCGGTAGGTGCTGGATCACTCCCATCAATATGACCCCACAACTCCTTTCCCATGATAAACTGAAACTCCCAGGCAGCATACTTCTTCCCTGTAAACCGAGTTTGAAAGACTTCTGAGTTGGAGTTGTTAGCCATAACTAGAATCTCTCGAAATGCACCAAAAAAAACTGCAAACCAAAACCCGCACCCAAGAAACCAGAAAACCAGAGCCTAGAACCACGAAAATTGGACTAAAGACAAGGTTGCAGAGAGTGGCTCTGATACCATGTCAGGTTTGCTCAATGACCCTCAATCGAGTGGTCCTTTTCTTATATAGAAATCATTTTCCCTAATTACAGTATCCCCTAATTACAACATAATATTTCCTAATTACAGCAGCATCTATATCCCCTAATTACAACATACTATCTCCTAATTACAGCATCTATATCCCCTAATTACAGCATAATATCACCTAATTACAGCATCTATATCCCCTAATTATAGCAGCATCTATATCCCCTAATTACAGCATAATATCACCTAATTACAACATCTATATCCCTTAATTCAGGAAAGATATTTACAGATATGTTTCCTAAATAACTGTACCATTTATTTATGGTATGTTGTCTATCCTACTAACACTGGGTTCTTGGAGGACCTCCTGGATTGCGAATTTTGTCTTGAATCCATAAGCATGAGCTTATGCTATAGTAGCCTTTGATATGGGTCCTTACTCATGGCTCGGTGGTAGACTCACATGAGTTTCAACATGAGGTCATGGGTTTGAGTACCCATTGTGGTGAAATGCCACTGTGGTGTGAGTGTGTGGGGTGTGAGTGCGTGTCTAAAAGATTAAAAAATAGTCTTTGATATATATATATATATTGTTTTGTTTTTGCTCAACTATGAAAAACGCGTCTTTATTCTTTTGTTTTCTTTTACAGATAAATCGAACATCAGAGCTTGCTCGTGTTTTTGGAATTGACTTTTTTTCAGTCCTTTCTCGAGGTTCACAATATCGTGTTGAGTCTATGTTTTTGAGGCTGGCACATACACAAAATTATCTTGCCATTTCTCCTGGGAGACATCAGGTTTGCTGCTCAACTCTTTTTTAAGAAAATGATGCTCTTATTGCATCCCACTTCTTTTCTATTGCAATATTACTCGGATTAATTTGTTTTGCACTGGTCAATCAATTAGTAAGATGTTAAAATTATCAAAGAAAGACTAAGATGTTGTTCACAACTTTATTTTAGGCGTTAAAATGCTAATTATTCACCCTTAACACTCCCCCTCAAGCTTCCGTGCAGCTTACATGCAAATATACGCATTGCTTGCTGGAGAGATACATTCATATTGCAAGAAAGGTTTTTGGTCATCATTTTTCAACTTGTTCTTTCAATCTCACATTGTGGCTAGTCTCCTCAGTATTTATGTTGATGCCAATGAAGAGAGAAAAATTGACATTTTGGTTGAGAAAAATTGACATTTTGGTTATGTCATAATATATAGGGTTTTCCACCTGCAATGCACTTTCTTGAACAAAACAGTGTAGCCGTTTCACTATCAGCATCATGTCCTTCAAGTTCTGTTTCCATTGCAGAATTTCAAGCATCATATATCTTCCATAGAACTTTCTTTATCGTGATTATTTTGTGTTTTTCTAAAGTAAAACAATCATGTTCTCCATGACTAGTTTCCATCGCAGTTTCAACTGTTTTCTACCATTGCCCTTTTATCTGCTTGTAATCTTTTAACAATCATCAGTTTCTTACTGCTTGGTGAAATCAAGTTATTTCCATTTACCATGTCTCTGCTCTACTTAGATGCAAGCTATACATGCATGTGTGGGCATCCAGAATATCTGTCATTATATTGCCTGCTACTTGTCTATCTTTCTCAATCCGATATTCTCGCGTTCCTTTTAAGTTTGGTGCAGCAATGGATGTTGAGAAATATCAAAATTTTAGTCAATCTTTTCTTCGAACCAGGTAGCTTCACAACCCGCAATGGAGTGTCTTCCCCTTGTGATGGAGCCTGAATCTGGGTTTTATGCTGATCCAGTTGTTGTTTTGGATTTCCAATCTCTTTATCCATCAATGATAATTGCATACAACCTTTGCTTTTGCACTTGCCTTGGTAAAGTGGTGCCTTCGAAAGAAAATACGCTTGGTGTGAGCTCTTTTTCACCAGATCGACAGATTTTTAGTGATTTGAAAGATCAAATATTACTTACTCCGAACGGTGTTATGTATGTGCCTCCAAAGGTAATTCTTTTCTACCAGAATCCTTTCATTGGGTTGTATATTATATGTGCCATAACTATACCATTTGCTTCTGGACATTATTATTGGTAATGCTGCTGCTGCTAATCGATCAAAACAAAAACTTGTTGGTGCTTTGCTGATCAGATTCCTCTTATCTTTTGTTCATAATATAATCTCACTAGTTTTTGGTAATTAATACAAGCATTTAGTGGACAATAATAGCACTGTTCTTTGGGATGACATCGCTTTGGCTGTGAATACCTTGACTATTTGCCTTACAATGCTTTCTCATGGACGAAGGTGCATTTGAATTAGTGGTTTTTTGCTTTGCAATTAGGGTCCCTTTTCTCTTCTAATAAAATCTGTCATTCATAAAAAAAAAAGGATGAACACACATCGATGATTATTATCCTGTATTTTGGTGACTCCTAATTCTTTATTGTTCCAAATTCTGCAGGCTGCTGTATCAAAATGTTGAATGCTTGTATTCCAAAGGACTCTGCATTATACCAACCTCCTTTCGTCTTTTAAGTTGATTTGTGTTCCAAGTGGCTGCAAGTACTTGGCTAAATAAGTACTAATTTTATGGTGAAGTGCTTTGCAGAGAAGGGTGTCGCAGCAATATACGGGTTTATGGATAGGGATTGGACAGTTGGAGATAGGTTTGGTAGGGTAGAGGCTCTAGTCCATGGCATTCTTTTTGTATGATGGTCAATGGGTTTAAGAAATCGATTATTTTTCATTTTTGTGTGGAATTCAGGAATAGATGTCAGTCCCTAATCTGATGAGTTTCTTTTCCTTTCTCTTTTTCTGTTTTTGAAATGCCAGTCCCTAGTCTGATGTTGTCTCCTAGTCAGTGACTGTGTGGCCTCTTGGCACTCCTCTAGCAGATGATATAAGCTTTTAGAATCCCCATCCTCTCCAAGGAAATTTTTATCTTCAGCGCAGCCCTTTCTTGCTTTTGAGTATTCCATAGTTTTGATAATTTTCCACTGAGTGGATATTTTGGCTTCCAAATTCCATGGAACACGTCTTACATGCAACTACTCTATCAATTAGATAAACGATGTAACTCTAGGAGCATTGTACTTTAGGTCTGTACTGTGGATTGCATGTTTTTTCTTGGATTGAAAATTCGGGTTCACATTCTCCTTTTCTTCAAATTAGTAATTATTCTACCACATGTCTGTATATTGTAAGCAATTGTATGTGTCTTTTGACTAGTGCTGTAGGCACATTACTTGGCCTAATCTATTAATCAGTTGGCAATATTCCATTTTGTTTTTAGTATTCAAAATTTGCATCTTAGGGCTAATGCTACCTTCACAGTGTTTATGGTGATAGTGAACCATTGTGTTTATTTTTATCATACATTCTAGCATGCTCTTCTCATAGAAAGATTTGATGTATTCATATCTTCCATACGTGCTCAAGCTGGCAATCTTTAGATCTATTTCGAATCTGGATGTATAAAATCATCCATGCACAAGCTGGTATTATTTTCTGGAACTATGGATTTCTCACAATCCTATATGCCAGTTTAAATGTATTGATATTTTTTTTGCTGGTAATGCAGATCCGTAAAGGTGTGCTTCCCCGTTTGTTAGAGGAAATACTATCAACTAGAATCATGGTGAAGAAAGCAATGAAGAAGTTAGCGCCTTCGCAACGAGTTTTACATAGGGTAAAAGTCAATTGCTGATTTAACTAATAAACATGTAAAGCATTCTATAGATTTTTTTATGTGAGAGACGCATTCTTGTTTTTGCAAACAACGGGGCTACTAAGATACTAGTTATAGTTAGACACTTTCCAGGTCGACTTGCATACATCAACCATTAGTTTGCATTGCACTTTGTATTTTATTAATGAAGTTTACAAGGAATAGGATTGACCCTACAAGCCTTCCTCTTGTGGACTGTAAACAATAAAACATATATTTGACACTCTGTACAATATAAACCAGATTAGTTGCAAGTTTGTTATGAGATGGGGGTTCTCAATTTCACTCTAGCTTTCCAAGATTTTGGATTTTGGAGGTTGATTCTCACAGATTTATCACTCATCTACAAATGTATTGCTTTCCATCACTCATCTAGAAATGTATTGTTTTTCTTTGTATCCATGCACATAAAAAATTCTAAGCGGCAGTTAAAGATCAAGGAAATATTCAAATTTTCCCATTTTATCGCTTTAAGCTCTCCTGACCAATGTTTTAAATAGCTACGCTATGTAGCGTGTAGCTTACGCTACGTAGCGTAGCATAGCCTTAACGCTATGTAGCTCATGAAAATAGCTCAAGTCGCATGTAGCCTACAGTACATCATAATTTGCATACGCTACACGCTATGTCGACTACGCTACACACTATGTAGCTCACATGATGCTTTCAATGATTTGTTACATTTTTCCATTTCCAATAAAAATTAGTTAACCTTTTTAATGCTTTCAGTAAAATAATCTAAATAACAATATTAAATCAGTTTCATTGCTCTTTCTTTATCTTCATACTTAATCATTTCCCTTTCTTATTACTTTAGGTTGCATTTTATTGCACCTAATATCATGAAATTTTGTTAAATTTCATTATTAATCTGTCTAATCCGGTATAGAATATCATGACATTGGGGCAACTAGGCACCTTGATTAAAAATCCAGAAGTTGTGTGTAGCTTACGCCTCACGCTTCAAAGGGGTGAATGCTATGCTACACGCTATTCGCTATTTAAAACACTGCTCTTGACTGTACCCTATTTTTTGCCTATGCCATTTTAGATATTTTAGTATGTAATTATGGTCCGATTTACCCTTAAAAGAATTATTGTCTGATTCTCTAATGACCCCACCATGCAACTAGACTTCTTTGCTATATAATGCCAATAGCTTTGGACATTTTTGCCGTCATAACTAGTCTTTACAACATTACTTAAGAGAGGGTAAATTTGTCATAAAATATAGCTTCTTGGCAGGGAATGGTTGAGATTTTACCACCGAAGGGAACAACATAAATTGTACCCACTTCCTTTTCGTGTGGCCTACACCTACCTCTCCCCTTTGCTTGTAGTTTGAACAAAGTGTGAGTACATGTATGCTTTGTGGGGCCACTTTGATGATTGCGTGCATGATGTAGGACGAATTAATCCAACCTTAAATGAGCATGGTATATGAAAGGGGCAGATTTATGCAATCTTAAAAAACAAATAAAATATCAGCCTTATACATCATAAAACAAGAAAGAAATAAGGTTAATGTAGTATTGATCATCCATCACAAACATGAAGTATTGAATCTTAAAATCTGAGTTTAGTTGGATCCGGCGAAAGATAGAACTTTCGTTTTGCAATGGGTCCGTCTAACGATCCAAGTGAATTTTCTAATCCAGAAAAATAGGAATTTCCTAGATTGGGAAATCTGGAAAATTTAGAAAAGAATTGGTGGTTCTTCAAATTTAGATTTGGGTGATGGGTTTTATGTTGGAATGAAAATCTTTTGAGATCTAATGATTTAGATAAAAAGAAACAAGATTTGGCTTCTAGATGTAAACATTCTAGAAGAAAAGGAAGAGAATTGGGTTAAAGAAAAGAGTACCTTGAGAAAAGAGAGAAGAAGAAAGAATTAGAGGATGAGAAATCGTTTACCTGGGCCTCACGCCCTCTTCCAATCACTGGAAGTTGAAGACGAAATTATTAGAAGCAAAAAAGCTCACTTTTTCTTTTTCATAAACATGACATAACATGCTATAGGTTTAGGGCAACCCTTATAAATTCGTAATTACATGAAATTACCAAATACCCTTACTAGAAAAAGTTTCAAAAAAAAGAAATTCGCACAAAATTGTGCGCAAACTATCTCAAAACTTAAATAAATCAAATGTTCATAGACTAAATGCAAATTTAAGATGACCAATGGGCCCCGATGATAGTGCCGTGAAGGTGGCGTAATGAAGGTGAGCCGTGACGATCCAACGGTCCGATCACACCATCCTCGTGATCCAACGGTCCAAATGTCTCCTTTAAGCAACTTACACATGTCACGAACACGTGTAAGGTTTCCAACCTCTAGAGATCCGACCCGCATCCGTCATCTAACCACATTGACACGGGTAACGGACGCCTACTGCGTTGATATACTTTAAATGTTCTGGTGTCCGCATCAGTGCATCTACTCTGTGCATTTGTTATGTCAAATCATGTTACAATGTCAGCCCAAAATTTAGGCAGATTGGGGACGCAAATGGGGTTGCAACAAGGGAAATAGTAAGATGGGTCTCCCACCGTTCCCTTATCTCCGCTCTTTATAGCACGCACCTTTGCGTGGTCCCACTTTTCCCTTACCTCTCTCCTCTTCTCTCCCCTCCAAATTCTCTCCCCTCTCTCTTTCTATCCCCTCCACACGTGTTGCACGTGCCATACCCCTAGTTTATCTAAATGTGAACAACACATAAATGTGAATAACCATATACCCTTAGTGTTTGGTGCAGGTGGGTTTGCTAGTGCTATGAAAATAGCATGTGGGCTACCCTATCAGATGGATCCCCATTCTGACGCAGGGAAGGACGTGATGGGTTGATCACCGTCTTCCTCGATCAATAAATACCTTGAATCCACAAGAGAAAATCTCGAATCCACGAGAAGAAATAAAATTTCTAAAAAGTTTTAATTGATAGCTGATCATAAAAACGAGTTTAACACCTTTAAATAACCTTAAACAAACCCTAAAAATGTAATCAAAGAGTTCTAATCAAACTAGGAAATAAATCCAGTAAATCGTACAAATTTCCCGCATCCGTCAACTTGTTGATGATTGATCGAGTTGATAGGTCGAAACAACCCAAAAGTGTCCAGAGATTTAAACTGAAAATTATGTGATTTTTGACCGGTCAACAAGATCTGTCGAACTGGATTTTGACCTATCGACAAGATCTGTCGACCTGTCGAACTGCATTTCGACCTGTTGACAAGATCAGTCAACCTGCTTAAACTGGCAGAAATCAGCCACCTGCTTAAACTGGCAGAAATCAGCCAACAAGCAATCTGGAATTTCTGGTGGAATTTCGACCTGTCGACCACGTTCGGTCGTACTACGCTGAGTGTGGTCGATCCTTCTTGGCTTCTTTTCTTTGGTCCATCTTAGCCATGAACGAATCACGACCCGTTCTACATTAGTCCCTCCAATTCAAAAGAACTCATTCTCGAATGATTCTCCAGATTCGGTTCATGATATTCGTATAGGTCCGCTACGTTGAACGTGCGTGAGATCATCATTGATCTTACAGAGGATAGGCACTGGTCCAATATTCTTGTTCTTCAGCTTATTGTACGTCTCGGTCGGAAATATCTTTTTGCGTAGATGAATCATCACATCGTCGCCCACATTGAATACTTTCAGACACTGATGCATGTCAGCCCTTTCCTTATACTTGTCGTTAGATGCCTTTAATTGGGCCTGAACATCAGCGTGTATACTTATGATTTGGTCCGCCATATGTTCTGCGACGATGCTCATACCCGGTTGTTTGGGCAAAGGAACCAAATCGAGAGTATGTCGAGGTACTTGTCTGTACACAATTTCAAATGGGGACTTGCCGGTAGCATGTTATTGAATGTGAATTCTGCCTGAGCTAAGGCCAAGTCCCATTGTTTGGGTTCATCACCCGAAATGTATCGTATAAGGTTTCCAAGTGTACGGTTCACTACCTTGGTATGCCCATCAGTCTGCGGATGATATGCATTGCTAAACTGTAGGTTGGTGTCAAATTGTCGGCACAAAGTCCTCCAAAAATGATTAAGGAACTTAGTGTCACGATCAGAGGTGATGGATTTTAGGACTCCATGTAACCGAACTTCTCAAAAAAACTGATTTGCAACGCGTAGCGTCTAGAGTTTTCTTGCACAGTATGAAATGAGCCATCTTGGAAAATTTGTCGACCACAACGAAGATAGAATCCACTCCACGTTGGGTCCGTGGGAGACCTAACACAGTTCATAGCAAATCCTCCTAAGGGCCGTTGGTGATAGGCAATGGCGTGTATAGTCCAGTGTTTTGTGACCACCCCTTGGATGCCTGACATGTGCGACACCCCTGCATTGCTCTTTCAAAATTTCGTTTTAGCTGTGGCTAATAATAACGTTCTTCCAGGAGAGCTATTGTCTTGTCTCGCCCTAGATGACCGCTGAGGCCACCTCCATGTACCTCTTGGATGATACAGTTTCGCAATGAACTCCGGGGAATGCACAACTGATTTTCTTTAAAGAGAAATCCATCCTGAATGTGGAGGTCACTGGGCTGACCTTCCTGTCATCTAATTCACTCATCATTGAAGTCGTTGTCGTCGGCATATAGGTCTTTGAGGCATTCGAACTGACAACCTCATTGCTCATGGTGACTAACAAAGTTGCACTTCGGCTAAGTGCATTAGCCACTTTGTTCTGTTGCCCAGACTTGTGCTTTACCATAAATGTGAATTCTTGTAAGAATAAAATCCACCTAACTTTCACACGATTCACGTTAGCTTCACTATTAATGAATTTGAGAGCTTGATGGTCTGTATAAAGAATGAATTTCCATTGAATTAAGTAATGTTGCAGTGTCTGGACCACTGCGTACAATTCGAGCTCATACGTTGACCACTTTTTCCGTGCATCACTAAGCTTTTCACTGTAGAAGGCTACCGGTCTGCATTCTTGTGACAAAATTCCCACAATTGCAACATATGAAGCATCGCATTCAACCTTAAATAGTTTGTCGAAGCTGGGAAGTACGAGAACTGGAGTTGTGGACTATATGTGCTTGATTTCAGCAAAGCTCTTGTTAGCTTCGTCAATCCACTGAAATGGTCCCATCTTCATACAATCTGTAATCGGTGACACTATGGTGTTGAAATTCTTCACGAACCGACGATAAAATGTCGCAAACCCGTGAAAACTCTGTACTTCATGGATGTTTGTTGGAACCAAGCATTCCTTGATGGCTCTCACCTTTTCATCGTCCACTCGAATGCCCGTGGACATCACGGCAAAGCCCAAAAATACAGGCTATCGGTCAAAAAGCTGCAGTTTTTAGGATAGAGATACAACTTGTTTTTGGTGAGTACTTGAAGGACCTGTTGGAAGTGTTCCATATGGCTTGCTTTGTCCTGACTGTATATCAAAATGTTATGAAAGTAGACCATTACGAACCGCCCAATGAATGACTTTAGAACTTCGTTTATCAACCTCATGAATGTACTAGGCACATTCGAAAGACTGAAGGGCATGGCCAACCATTCATACAACCCTTGGTCTTAAAACGTGTCTTCCACTCATCACCTGGTCATATTCAGATTTGATAATAGTCGCTCCTTAAGTCCAATTTAGAAAATAATTTTGTATCCTTAAGCATGTCCAACATATCGTCCAGCCATAGTATGGGAAATCCGTACTTTAAGGTAATCTTGTTGATCGCGAGACTGTCGACACATATGCGCCAACTCCCATCTTTCTTAGGAGTTAATAAGGTCGGAACGGCGCATGGGCTCATGCTTTCTCGGATTAGACCCTTATGGATCAATTCCTCCACTTGTCTTTGCAAAATATCGCACTACATTGAACCCATCTAATAGTGAGGACGATGACCCTGGGACAAGGTTGATATGGTGCTGAATATCTCGCATGGGAGGCAATCCATCGGGAAGGTCGTCGGGCCAAGTTTCTATAAATTCAAGTAGCAATGTTTTTGTTTCTTGGGAATGTTAATGGGCTCAATTTCTTTCCCTTTTACAATTAATGCATAAACTTGTCCCGTCTCCTTGGATTCCTCTACGAAGTCCCGTACAGTTAGGAGAAAACGCTTCTCCACTTTAGAAGTTTCGGGTGGCTCCTCTGGGTCCATAGGGCCTAATATGGTTTTCCGACCATCCTTGATAAAGATGTACATATTATCTCGTCTTCTATGAGTGGTGTCACGATCGGATTGCCATAACCGACCGAGTAGAATGTGATAGGCCTCCATGTCAACAACGTCGCATACGACTTGGTCTTTATAATGTTTGCCAATTGAAAAAGAGAGTGCATTGTTCTGTTACCTTCGTCTTGCTGACTTTGTTAATTCGGCGGATCATATACAGGGAGGGATGCCTTTCTGTTTTCAGCTGCAATTTCTCCACCATGACCTTATAGATGATGTTCTCATTGCTCCCACTGTCGATGATCACATTGCAGACTTTTCAATGCACCGTACACCTTGTTCGGAAGATGTTGTGTCGCTGTGGGTGTACCTCATTCCTTGGTGCATACAATAGTGGCCTCACGACTAGTGACTCATCATGATCCTATGGAACCCAATATGCTTCGCCAGCTTTGCCATCTGTGGTGTGCTCCAACTCGTCATCTTCTGGTTTTTTTTTTTTTTTTTTTTTTTTTTTTTTTTTTTTGTGTTCTCAGTGCCACCATCGTTAATGGTGAGGTTTTCCACTTGTTGCTAGGGACAAGTGTTTAATAAGTGACCCGGTTGGCCACATTGATAGCAGTGGTCAGGATGTGGCCGACCATAGGGGTTCAGGATCTTGCTCGGATCGACATCAGTGGTTGTTGCCCTTTGGGGTCTTACTTGTCCGCTTCCTGGCTATCGGTTCGTTGGTGTAGGAGGTTGAGGTCGTTCTCCTATAGGTTATTTTTCCTTAGTCCGTGGAGCTCATTATGAATGACCTGTCGTGTTTACCCTAGTAGTAGGATATACTAGTGTGTTGGTGTGCTCGAGCTGTGCTTCCGCTCGGGTGGTCAGTTTGACTCGCTTCGTTCATTGTCCAAATGGGTTGCATCTGAACTCGATCTTGGATCGCAACACGCAATCCGCCGTTGAATCAGGTGACTTGCTGTGATTCCGTTTTGACCAAATCATTCCATGCCGCCAAACGGTAGAATTCTTCTGTGTAATTTCCCACCGGCTGACCACCCTGCCGACAATTTCGGTATTGTTGGAACAATACCTGATCATAGTCACTGGGGAGGAATCACACGTGTAGCAACTGCTTCATTTGCTGCCATGTGCAGATTGGTGCTTTCATTTGTTTTGTCTGTGCGAGTTGAAGTTGCTCCCACCAAGCTGAAGATCTGCCCTTCAACTTGTAAGCCACAAGCTTAACCTTCTTCTCTTTAGGAATTTTCATATAGTCAAAGAATCGCTTAACTTCAGAAAGCCAATCGAGGAAGTCCTCAATGTGAAGTTGGCTATTGAAGCTAGGAAGATCGACTTTCATCCTGAATTCTCAGCTCGCCCTATCTTCCTGATCACCACCTCATCTGGGATGTTTGAGGATCATGTCGTCGATCTCCTCGTCGCTAGACCCCACCTCCTTGGGAGTGATCCTGCGGTCCACTACCGGCATCGCCCTACGATTGGCGTGATTACGAATTTCAGCGCCTACCGACGGCAGATCGTCGCCATGAACACGGAACTGTCCTAAAGCCTTCGTCATGCGATCGATGGTAGCTTGCAGTCCTTGCATGACTTGTCGATTCTCTCGTTGCACCGCTTCGAAAGCCATCGCTATTAAAGGAAAATTCCTTATAGCACCGTCCATGAGAATGTCGTCCGACCCGTCGTTAGAAGCCATAGATCCGAGGAGAAAGTCTTGCTCTAATACCAACTGACGAAGGGAAGGACGCGATGAGGTCAATCACCGTCTTCCTCTATCGATAAATACCTTGAATCCATAAAGTGCTCTCGAATACACTAGAAGAAATAAAATTTCTAAGAAGTTTTAATTGATAGCTGATCATAAAAACAAGTTTAACACCTTTAAATAACCTTAAACAAACCTTAAAAACGCAATCAAAGAGTTATAATCAAACTAGGGGTGCACATGAAACCGGTAAACCGGACCGGAACCGACCAAACCGCACGGTTTGGTCCAGTTCTGAAGTGCACCAGTTCCGGTTCCGGTTCTTAAAATCAAAGAACCGATTAGTTCGGTTTGGTTCTTGGTTTAGGGTTATGTAGAACCGAACCGAACCGTGGAACCGAACTTGGAACTAAACTTGGAACTGGACCATCCCAAGCAATAAATATTTAAAAATAATAATTAAAAAACCTAATCTCTTGATTCTCTTCACGCCGCCCCTGCTGCTCCCATTCCATTCTCATCTCTCTCTCTCTCTCTCTCTCTCTCTCTATCTCTCTCGAGCTTGACGCTCCACACATGCAATTGGGTTGGATTATAAAATGGTCAGAACCATAGAACCAATATGGAACCGAACCAGTTTTTACGGTCCGGTTCGGTTCTAGGGTGCAAACAGTCCGGTTTCGGTTCCGATTTTCCTGGAACCATTAGGAATGGTTTGGTTCTGGTTTACCCCAGAACCGGACTGAACCGACCTGTGTGCACCCCTAAATCAAACTAGGAAATA
Organism: Magnolia changhungtana; assembly: GCA_030180095.1. Taxonomy (NCBI): domain Eukaryota; kingdom Viridiplantae; phylum Streptophyta; class Magnoliopsida; order Magnoliales; family Magnoliaceae; genus Magnolia; species Magnolia changhungtana. The sequence continues at coordinate 1,207,513 of JASAUF010000647.1, read as the reverse complement.
AATTCAGAAAATCACGCAAATTCCCCGCATTCGTCGACCTGTCATTGACTGATCGAGTCGACATGTTGAAACAACCAAAAAGTGTCCAGAGATTTAAACCGGAAATTTTGTGATTTTCGACATGTCGACAAGATTTGTTGACCTGTCTAAACTGGCAGAAATCAGCTAGCAAGCAATCTGGAATTTCTGGTGGAATTTCGACCTGTCGACCACAAAGGTCGACTGGTCAAACTATGCTGAGTGTGGTCGATCCTTCTTGGCTTCCTTTCTTTGGTCCATCTTAGCCATGGATGAATCTGCAACCCGTTCTACATCACATTCCCTATCCGTTTATGGGTCCTGAATCTCCTGATGCATGCGGACATGCATATTCTCTTGATGCCTCGTCCCACAACTGGAACCAAGCATTTTGTGATCTATGCTGATCTGACATGGTCTGCTGTGGTTGCGGTCTTCCAGAGTCGAATATCCTAGGTTTCAGTGGCCTATCAGTTAAGAAAAAAGCAACGGTTTGAAAGGACGGTGAGGAACTTCTAGTCTAGCATCATTTTGTGACATCCCCATCCGTAGTGAGGTTCATTAGATAAACAGTGTGGATAAACAAATCATGGACCTGCTTATTTGGTAAGGGCGCATCAGGAACCATTCACTCATGATGCATCATTATCCTTTAATTATGTTTAATTCGAGTTCGGTGGGCTCACCAATCAATACCTACACTTGACGGACTAATAAACCTGTGGGCATCAACATGACAAACAATAACACTCTTCCTTCTATACTATCTATTGTTTTGGCTTCCATAAATACTTGAATCACATGTTGAGTTGTTTTTGTATTTAATACCTATATTATAGGCATTACTTTGGCTTTCTTCATCTTCGATCCATTCTGAACTAATTTTACATTTTTACCTTTACCCAAGCAAAAGGATGATGTGCATCTCTGACGGACTGCAGATAATATATGACATCAGTAGTTTTGGACATTTTTTCCCCCACAATCAGTCTTAGGAACTTTGTCATTAAAGGGTAAAAGTCTTAAAAAAAATGCAGTTGCTTGACGAGGGACAGTTTAGGTTTTAATGCATAAGGCTACATGAATGACCTAGATCAAACCTGCTTCATTTAACTTCTTTTAGTGCATGTATCCCGCACCGATCTCTCTTCTTCTCTGCGTATAACCCGCACAAAGTGTCTAGACCATGCAGTAAAGGCTCTGTGGGGCGCACCCTGAGACTGTGATATCCACTCCATACATTTGTTCTGTCAGCTAATGTTAGGAAGTCATCCAAAAAATTAGGCAGATCAGGGGATTCGAGTGGGCCACAACAAGGGAAACAGTGAGAATGAGTCACCCACTGTTCCCTTCTTTCTTTATCTCTCTACGTAGCACACATGTTTAACACCTTCCCTCCTTGATTCACATGCGTTGCACGTGCCATACCCATAGTTAATTATTATTATTATTATTATTATTATTTTTTTTTTTACAGCTTTGTGCACGTTAGCATATTTTCGATGTCTGTCCTCAGGCTTCTCTCTTTTGCATAGCTATATCATTACTTAATGTAAATGATTTTTTTTTCCAGATATTTAATGCAAGGCAACTTGCTCTGAAGTTGATATCAAATGTTACTTATGGCTATACAGCCGCTGGATTTAGTGGCCGCATGCCTTGTGCTGAACTTGCAGACAGCATTGTCCAATGTGGCCGCAAAACGCTTGAAACAGCTATTTCTTTTGTAAATACTCATGAAAATTGGAATGCTAGAGTTATTTATGGTGATACAGACAGGTATATTTTTACACATTTATTGACATCTTTCAAGCTGTCTCTTGCACTTGTAATTTGAAACCTTGTTTACAATTTGAATAATTCCTTCTTTCCATGCAGCATGTTTGTCCTCCTTAAAGGACGCACCATGGAACAAGCATTCCTAATTGGGCAGGAGATTGCTTCTGCAATAACTGCAATGAATCCAAATCCGGTCATATTGAAAATGGAGAAGGTGTATTATCCATGTGTTCTCCTTACAAAGAAGCGCTATGTTGGGTATAGCTATGAGAGTCCTGACCAAAGCAAACCAACATTTGATGCCAAAGGTATTGAGACAGTACGCAGGGATACATGTGCAGCTGTTGCAAAAACGTTGGAGCAGTCACTAAGAATACTTTTCGAACATCAGAACGTTACCCTTGTAAGATTCTGTATTTTGATCATTTCATGTATCTTTTATTTGAAGATTTGCGAATTCAACTTACCATTAAAAAAGCTAATTCAGCATGTGTAGATCCTAGCCCCCCTCTACATACCGCCTTATGCACCAGTGTAGTACTCATTTTCAAGATCCCAGTCATCCATCAGGCGCCTCCTACCATTATATTCAATACCCAAGAATCAGTCCGGTCTTCTAGCTAGGTGAGCCCCAATTTTCCAAACAAGTGGGCAACTGCAAATACTCGGTCAAATTTTTCTCAAGGTTGGCGGAATTGATGAGCAAACCTGTGAGTCACCCGAGTCTATCCTATTTTTATACTACACCGAGTAAAAAAACAGTGTAGGTCTAGTGAGGCTATGAAATTGTCAGGACTCAAGTGAGTATTTTCATGACTCAGTGACCTGGAGTTAAAACTTGAAAGACACCCTGCTGAGTCATGCAGCATAATGTTGGTTTGCTCTCATTTTTTAGTAAGGGGTCTTGCCAAACGCCCAATGCTCAATGCTCATGGGCCATTGTGTCATTGGTTAGAAAGGGCATGTGATTCATTAAAGTTATGATATTAAAATTATTTATTAAGTATTAAAATATAATGTGTTTATTATTCTAAGATGATATCCAATCTTCTTTTAGCTAGGTTTCTATGTTTAATTTTCAAGTTTCACCCTCTTTCTCAATTTTCCAATTGGGGCTTGCAACTCCGATAATGACCATAGCCAGCTTGGACAAGCGCACGTGGAAATGAATGACTCTAAACGTGGCAATGGAGTGAGAAGTCCATATAATTATAGACCTGTTTTTAGATATGACCATGTGGCCCATTTGATGAACGCCCTGAATGTCCTACCTCTACTCTTTGTCACAAAATTGGCCTAAAATGGCATGGATGGAGGTAGTAAGAAAAGACTTGCAGACCTATGGTCTAATTGAAGGTTTGGTCCCTAATAGACTGGAGTGGCGGAATAGGATTCATGTAGCCGACCCTAATTAATTGGTTTAAGGGATGACGACGACGACTTTGTTACAAAAAAATGTATTTCTAAGTAAATTTCATATATAAATATCCATATGTGTGTATGAAATTACGCGGGGGTATTGTACTAATACCACAAAAGCTTAGAATAATAGCTAAGTCCTCGGGGGGGGCTTTAAGGCATTTTAAAATTATTTACCTGTTAAATCCAATTAAACCACAAGGTGAAATGGGTCCAACATCATAGACTATAAAAGATACAACTATATGTGCAAAGTAGTCTATGATGTGAGATAGAAATCTCGAGTGTGTGCGCACTAAACTAAACACCCAACATACAATCTATTCATGCATCCATATAACTAAAAAAATCAAATCACAACCATAAATAGAATGAAATCATCAATCGTAAACACAATGATATATAGTGGTTCGTGGTTCAGCTACTTGCCTACTTCACTCCTGAATGATGAACTCAACTCGAGTTTTCCGGATTTCACTATCTCACATGGTTTTCCATAGGGTCACCACTAACCTTTACAATCTTACACAAGGATCTACATACAAACTCGCCGGTGGCTCACATAGAGACTTACACGTTTACACCCGCCGGTGGCTCATACAGTGATGCAGGACATGAAATTCAAGTATGATGTCCAAGATTTTTAGGCTTTAGATCACACTAGTTCAAAAACAATTACACAAAATTCCACATTCCACACAAAAGTTCAAACACTCAATCAAGGGAAATCTTATGCGGATTCAGGTCTACACATGCTAGGGCTGGATCAATCAAAATTATAGACCAAACAAGAATCAAAGGAGGGTAAATTCATCCACATGCACAAAAATAATTTCCCAATCCAAGGGGTTCACAGATTTCAACTCAGAAAACCCTAAGGTTGAAGTAAGGGCATAAAATTGGGGATTGGAGTAATTTAGGGTTAGGTTTAGGGATTTGGGGTGAAAGAGGAGTAAAAGAGAGGAGAGAGACGAACCAGAGAAGTACCGCACGTGTGGACAGTAGTAATGGCCTAGACACACGTTCGTGTGATCCCGGCCAAATGTGTGTAGGGCCCACTATACAGAAAAAGGCCACCTTGGCCCTGGTCGGCCAGAGATGGACTCCAAAACCCCCAAATCTCAGCTCGATCTGATGCACGGTTTGTGCTCGGTGCTCCGCCGAAGTTTCAGCCCTCCTGTAGGGCCAGATTCTGGAAATCTGCTGTAGATGGAGAAACGCCTGCAAATATTGATGGATTTGCAGATGGAATGCTTATAGGAGGAGAAATATGAATGGAAGAAGGTGAAGGCGAATCGGGATAGGTGTGGCTTTGCACCATGGTAGTTAGCCTTTCGATGAAGGGAGGGCTTCGCACCTAATTGGATTTTTTCACAACTCGAGAGCTCAGAGGAGTAGAGAAACGCATAATTTTTATTAAACTTCAATGAATCAAAAGAAATACAACCAGTGCTTATTTATAGGGAAAACCCTATACCCCAAAACTCGCGCCATGTGCGCAACCTATTACTTGGCGATGAAGTAAACTAAAATAAAAACCAATCAAAGAAATCTAAAGTGTTCATGATATTCTAAATAATATAAATAAGCAAAACCTAAAGTATAAACTTAATCCGACTAGTGGGACACGATCATGAGATCCCGTGATGGGCTTTTCTTTATTATCGGGCCCACTCGTTTGGGTCAAAACTTCGTTTTCTAACTAGGAGGCCCTCCCTGGACGTCGTCATCGAGCTAGATCGACGGTGGGGCCCTCCTTCGTACATACGTGCGTAGGGGGGCAGTGTGCATGCACGTGTGCGCCTGATGTCCTCATCACACAGAGACTAACACGTACACACCCATCGGTAGAGACTTAATCAAGTTTGGATTACAAACTCTATACCCAATTCTACACAAGAATTGAGTATATAATGGACTCAAAACATAACTCTTACTAGTTGGATGAGCCCCGTTGATAGCGCATTTCTTGAAACGCTTCTTCACACTTAAATCGGCTTCTCTTCAGCTCCCCTGATCTTCGAAGTAGTTCTTTTTCAGGTCCAAGATCAACAACCTTGCAATTGATCTACCTATGAGGATGCTAAGGTAATTGGAGAGTGGGTTGGTTGAATCTCCTACAACTAATGAGATAGTTGGTTCTAATTGGGGATTCACCTACATGGGTATTCTAGAGGATGATAGAATATGGATTTACCTAATAAGATTAGTGTCTAACCTGTAGAGAATGTAAGAGAACATGTACATTTTCAAGGTGAGCTTGTAATGCTCATATAGAGTGCTAAATCACAAGGAAGATGACATGAACTCAATGAATTACAGCCTAAGTGAAGAATAAAAGCGTTGTATGCATAGTGGCTTCAAAACCATAAAAAACCCATCTAATTTGCCAAGGTCCAAATGATCACTTATATAAAAAAATTCTCCAATGGATCTATAACGGCTAACTGTCGATTCAATTGACAGGCCCGTTGATTTGATTGACAAGTCTGTAGATTCGATCGACTTAAATCAATGGGACTGTCAATTCAATCGATAGGTCACTGATTTAGCTGTTTTGGGCACTTTTGACTGAATTGACAAGATCTGTCAATCGAATCGAATTGATAAAGCTGTTGATTCAATTGACAGACCTCTGATTTATGCTGATTTTGGTTTCTAATCATTAGCAACTCTGAACCTGTTTAAGCCTAGTTGAACTTGTTCATATTTAGGTCTAAGGTTTCGGTCTTTCGGATGATGAATTAATTGTTTTCCTATTAAAGCGAATCATCTAGATGTAGGTTGTTTTGGAACTAAAGGGGTTTAGGGCTAGGTTCACCAAGGCATCCCAATTTACATGTGTTTTCATGCCTTGATGTTACAAGTCTTCAAGTCTTCGGATGTCTATCTTCCAATGGGCCTCAATCGACTCAAGACACACAGACATAAGTTATTGACAAATTGAGGTACTTACAATCTCCCCCTTTGTCAATTACATGACAAAATCTAAACCAGACCTTGTCATGGTGAATACCATTGACAAACCAAAACAACTCAAAAATTACATGTCAATGATTACATAGCTTTACAACATAAATACGTGGACATGACATGTACACACATTGCTAAATGCTCCCCCTAAGTCCATCAAATCCTTGAACCAAAAAGAACCTACAAAACAAAATTCAACATGTCTTGGTGGGATCTCTTGATCTCACCCTTTTTGTTAGCAATTGACAAAGAGCCAATCTCATGGATATACCAATGGGCACAAATATGTAAAGCTCTATAAATCATAAATATACCAATAAGCACACATCGACAGTGAAATGTAACAAGGGTGCATATATAAATTAGAATCTCAAAGTCAAATAAGAGTCTTCTTACAAGAAACAAGAGTGACTAAGAGTTTAATGGAGCATATGACCAAGATAGTTCAACAAAATATAAAATGAGAATGAAACAACTAAGAGCAAAACTATCCAAAATGATTATGAAGCTATAATCCTCAGGCATACCTATTAAGAACACAGATTAACAAGGATCACCTATCCTTCTTTACAACTCATTAAGGTGTGGATTTCCTAGGACCCAGATTGTTTTTGGGAGAGAGATCTTCTTTCTTAGATTTATCTCTCTTAGGTGAGTTCTTATTTGGAGATCCATTTTTGGTAGGTGATTTTCTTATTTGTTTCTTACTCTTATGGTCATTGCCCCAACTAATCATTTTTCTTGTTTTTTCATTTAGAACGGCAGTTTGCTTGACCAACTCCCTCATGTGATTATTCATTCTTGGAGGGGTGGGGAACTTCTTTTCGGGTGATCTTTTAGGAGGACTCCTCTCTTGGTGTGCCATTTTCTCAGTCACGATATAGTTACTTGTTCGGTTTCGGACTAAGGTGGATTGCAGGTTGTTAGAGATTAGGCATTCAAATTTCATGTGGCATACATCTCCACAAGAGTGACATACAAGAGAAGCTCTAGATCTACTTCCAGAAGCAGACGAGTCCCTTTTGATCACCGAGGCAGTAGTGGTTGTTATATGAGTGTTCATATTATGTCCAAGACCTTTCTTGTCCCCTGAAGGTTTACCCAATCCTAAAGGTTTTCCTAATTGGTCTTCTCTTTGAGCAAAGTTTACCTTAGCATCAGAAAAATAAGATTAAAGTTAGTTAACTTTTACTTTTAGGTCTTGATTTTCATATTTAACTATCCCAATTTCAAATTCAAGACTTGTGCACTTCCCTAAAGTCTCATTAAGACCAGACTTGAGATTTTTCTTTGTTTGAATTAGTGAGAGATTTTCAAATTTAACTTTTTCTAGTTGGTCAGCCAATTGAATCTTTTCAGCCTTTACCAGACTTAACTTTTTAATGATTTTCAAACTTTTAGTGAAAAACAGGTTATATTCTTCTTGCAACTTGACATCTCCTTCATCTTCATCGGAGGATGTCTCATCTTCTTCTTTCGAGGTGTTATGGACAGAGTCTTTTCCCATGTCTCTAGTCACAGGAAGAGTAGTAGTAGTGAAGGCCATCAGAATTCGTAAAGATTCGAGGTCTTCATCACTATGGAAACTTCAGAGTTTGACTCAAAATCCTCAGACTCATCCCATGTTGTTGCCATAGCTATTCCTTTAGATTTAGTTTTACTAGGGCATTCGGAGGCAACGTGACCATAACCCTTGTAGTTGTAACATTGGGTCTCTCAATTTTTTAAAAGATTTACCTATGTGCTTGGGGTCAACTGATTTACCCTTTTTGTCACAACTTTTTCCTCTATTATTTTTGAAGAACCTCATGAATTCTTTAGTGATTGAGGTCATTTCTTCATCTTCATTATCATTATCACTATCATCTTCAGATTCATTTTTCTTGTGTGTATGTGAAGATTTTAGGATAATGAGTTTCCTCTTATTAGAGGGGGTCTTAAAGCGTAGTTCATATGTTTGTAGGGAACCTATGAGTTCTTCTACTTTCATACTATCTATGTCCCTACACCCTTCTATGGAGGTTATTTTGGAGGTAAATCTCTCCAGTAGAGACCTAAGGATTTTCCTACAAATACGGGCCTCGACTACTTGTTCTCCTAAACCTCACATGGAGTTGCAAATATCATTCAATTTAGTATAAAACTTCATAAATGTTTCATGCTCTTCCATCTTAATATTTTCAAATTGTGTGGTTAAGAATTGAAGCTTTGAGCGTTTAACTGTGCTTGTTCCCTCGTAGGTGGTTTCTAAAATGTCCTATGCTTGCTTGCTAGTTTCACATGTACATATTTATTTAAATTCATCTTAGGAAACCACACAGTACATCGCATTGAGAGCTTTGGCATCATAGCCATATCTAGCTCTCTCAATATCACTCCATTTAGATTTATCTCTGGGAGTGGTGATGGTGATATCGTCTATTACAACTTGTTCCACCAGCATATGCCATCCTTGGTTTATGATCTCCTAAACCATATGGTCAAGGGATCTAAAAAATATCCTCATTCTAGCCTTCCAATAGGCATAGTTAGACCCATCAAAATACGGTGGTCATGAGATGGAGCTTCCCTCATTGTTAGATATCATTCTAAGCACCTACGGATCACACTCTAGACGGTTAAGTCCTTGAAGATGAACCTTGCTCTGATACCAATTGAAATTGCGTGGGGGCATTGTACTAATACCGTGGAAGCTTACAATTATGGCCAAGTCCCGGGGGATGAATAGGACATTTTACCAGTTAAATCTAATTAAGCCACAATGTGAAAAGAGTCCAAGATCATATACTATAAAAGATACAACTATATGTGCAAAGTAGTTTATAATGTGAGATAGAAATATCAATTGTGTGTACACTAAACTATACAACTTTTCGGATTTCACTATCTCACATGGTTTTCTATAGGTTCACCGCTAACCTTTACAATCCTACACAAGGATCCATGTACACATCCGCCGGTGACTCACATAGAGATTTACACGTTTATACCTGTCGGTGGCTCACTCAGAGACTAACACGTACACACCCGTTGGTGGCTCACACAAAGACTTAATTGAGTTTGGATTACAAACTCTACCCAAATCTACATAAGAATTGAGTATACAATGAACTCAAAACATAACTCTTACTAGTTAGATGAGCCCCGTTGATAGGACATTTCTTGAGATGCTTCTTCATACTTGAATCGACTTCTCTTTAGCTCCCCCAATCTTGCAATGGATCTTCTTCAGCTCCAAGATTAACAAACTTGCAATTGATCTACTTATGAGGATGCCAATGTAATTGGAGAGTAGGTTGGTCGAATCTCCTATAAATAATGGGATAGTTGGTTCCAATTGGGGATTCACCTACATGGGCATTCTAGAGGATGATAGACAATGGATTTATTTGTAGGATTAGTGTCTAACGTCTAGAGAATGCAAGATAACATGTACATCTTCAAGGTGAGCATGGAATGCTCATATAGAGTGATAAATCACAAGGAAGAGGACATGAACTCATTGGATTAGAGCCTAAGTGAAGAATAAAAGAGTTGTATGCGTAAAGGCTTCAAAATCATAAAAACCTCATCTAATTTGTCAAGGTTTGAATGATCATTTATATAGAAAAAGGCTCCAATGGATCTATAATGGCTAATTGTCGATTCGATCGGTAGGTTTGTAGATTCGATCGACTTGAATTGATAGGCTTGTAGATTCGATTGACAGGTTTGTAGATTCAATCGACAGGTCTGTAGATTCGATCGACTCGAATCATTGGGACTGTCGATTTGATTGATAGGTCATTGATTTGGTTGTTGGACACTTTCAATTGAATCGAAAGGATTTGTCGATCGAATCTACTTGAATCGATAAAGCAGTCGATTCAATCAACAGACCTTTGATTTTTGGTTTCTAATCATTAGTAGCTCTGAACCTCTTTAAGCCTAGCTGAACTTGTTCATATTTAGGTCCAAGGCTTGGGATGATGAATCAATCGTTTTCCTATTAAAGTGAATCATGTAGAAGTAGGTTGTTTTAGAACTAAAGGGGTTTAGGGCTAGGTTCACCAATGCACCTCAATTTACCTGTGTCTTCACGCCTTGATGCTGCAAGTCTTCAGATGTTTTTATCTTCTAATGGGGCTCAACCGACTCAAGACACACAGACACATGTTATTGACAAACCAAGGCACTTATGGTGTATACATATGCATGTTATGATCATAAAATAACCTTATTGGGCAACATGACTTATCAGAGCCACTGCATTGATCCACCTAAATCAAAGTTTATAGGTGGACTGAGTCGAGCCCGGGTCCTGAGTTTGCCAACCTTGTTTTTTTTTTTTTTGCCATCCATTTATTTCTCACACTAGCGCATCACATGAGTTGAATGGGCTGATGATTGGGTTAATGCATCTACTCAGTGGGACACGTGACCAACATACCAAACATTTTGAACATGCCAACTTCACACATGGGGCAGTGTGTACACCGGTGGGGTTTGGGATAATATTTCATATGGAATGAGTAAACCTCCCCGCATTTGATATTGTCCATGTACTTTTCAGTTTATGGATTGGATAGATTTTTCTTTCAAATTCAATTCTCATACTCAAGTGGTTAAGAAGCTGGACTAACATGACTTGGAATTTCTTATATAAAGGTCAAAGAGTATTTGCATCGTCAGTGGACACGGATCCTCTGTGGCAAGGCGTCTCTTCAGGACTTCGTGTTTGCAAAAGAGGTTCGCTTGGGTACATATAGGTCATCTTCACTACCGCCAGCAGCACTTGTTGCCACTAAAGCAATGAGATCTGATCCAAGGGCGGAACCACGCTATGGGGAGCGCATACCATATCTTGTAATACATGGAGAACCTGGGGCCCGGCTTATTGACATGGTCGTAGATCCTTTGGATCTTTTGGACATCAATTCTCCTTATAGATTAAACGATCTATATTACATCAACAAACAGATAATCCCCGCATTGCAACGGGTATTCAGGCTTCTGGGTGCCGACTTGAACCAGTGGTTTTCGGAAATGCCACGCCCGGTTAGACCGACTTTAGCCAAACGCCACCATCACACATCGAGTGCAGGATCTGCATGTGAGTTTGATGATGATAATAAGCACATGATTTCAAGGAAAGCACCAGCAAACAAGACTCGAATAGATTACTATTATCTCTCAAAGCACTGTACCCTTTGCGGGGAGTTGGTCCAAGGATCGAACTATTTATGTGACAAGTGCTCTAAGAGGGAACCTGTTGTGGCGATGGCTGTGATTGGTAGAACTTCAAAATTGGAGAGGGACATCCAGCACCTATGTGCGGTAAGCTTTGTGATTTCTTTTATCTGTGGAACTTTTCTATGCTCCCTCACACCTCTACATGTGGATCACATGTTATGTGAAATCAGAGATGAGCATCAGGTTAGCCCCATCATTGCGATGATCTGTCCAAAAAGTCAGACTGGCCATCTCATCATGTGGACCACACATGCATGGATAAAATGGATGGTTAGCTAAGCATTACAGACTAATCCAAGTTGAAGTTTGACTTAGACTTCAAATCTGCTGGTGGACCGGCCTGATTTTTGTGCTAGGTCATTGACATGGTGGGGCCACCTGATGTATGGCTTGGATGTCCCACACTGTATCCTTGATCAAACTTCTTTGGTAGTGTAATGATCTGCTAGGCAGCTATTTTAATGTTACAGAAATGCATGAAGTTTTCTCATGCTTTTGGAGGTTGCGGTGTACTATATGGTATCTGAAAATAATATCACATGGAGAAATGATCAGAAATTAGTTGATCACACTGGTTTTGGTTTTGAGTCGCATCACGATCATCTGATCAAAGGTCTGAGACCGTGATTTGGCTCACATCAAAATACAGTAAGGTTGACTCTGCAATAAATCTTTGGACTTTCAAACTCATAAAACATTTCCATATCATATCAGATATGCAGGCATTGCGGTGGAGGTGATTGGATTGTAGAAAGTGGGGTGAAATGCACATCACTCGCATGCTCGGTATTCTATGAGAGACGGAAAGTCCAAAAGGAATTGCAATCTCTTTCTGCCGTCACCACAGAGGCTGGATTTTACCCAAGGTGCATGGCAGAGTGGTTCTGATGGTACGCCTACTTTTAGCTTGTGTTCCACGTGAATCTAAATGTGCACGTAGCCTCTTTGTTTGTAATATTGTCTGGGCCTTACACTGCCAAGGATTTCAACCTTGGATGTTGATGGGTCACATGTATAATTACTGTATAATCTCTGTATATGTGTTATGTATCATTAAGGATGATTTTTTTCCAAGGCAAGAGTTGGATAAATCAGGCATGATGAAGAGCCATGCATGGTAGTAAACAGCGCATAAATTTGTTTCTTTTGAAGGCCACTGATCATATGATTGTCTATAGGTGTTATTTTTGAAACACAATCCATCTATTCTAGGGACCACTGGATGGATGGATCTGATTGATACATCGCCGTGCCTTGTATAATATTGATAGATGGGTCTACCATATTTTGGATCTTTTGGCTCCACGGTACCATTTCCCAGTAATGAGGTGTTTAGCAAAGCATCTGTTTCTTTTTTTTGGCTCGGGCGCTCAAGATCTCACTAGTTTATAGTTTGTGTTCTACATGAACTATTAGCAAAATACGGTTGACATTTAATCAGTAGTTGGCTTGTATGACTAAGATTGTATAATGCACAAAGGTGGAGATTTTGTAGAAGAGGCAGCTATGAGAAGGAACTTGAACAGTAATAGTTCATGGATTGTATGGGAAGCCTTATGGATGTTATGTTTAAGGTGATATTTGGTGCAACCAATAATCAAATTGGTTTGCAAGAAAATCCACCTTCGGGATATAACAAGCTGAGATTCTCGATCCCAAGAAAAACTAGAGTTTTTGGAGAGAGATGGAAGGCTTAGGAGCATTGGGTATTGGTGAATGAAAATGCTATAAGAGTTGGGGAGACGAAATGCTTTGCAAGACGTGGGAGTCACTTGATACTTTAATGAGGTTATATTCCAACATTCTGAAATTGTATACATTACATCAACTAAACCAAGTTGCAAGAAAGAGATTAGATATATGTTATTTTCCAAACATTCCTATAAGCATTTGATCGTTGGATTTGGATCATTGACTATTTTCATTTGGCCATCCATTAAGTATTCACTAATTTTGTAATTTTCCAATTACGAAATAAAGTTTATAAAAATTTCTGTCTGATATCTGTATGAATTAAGCTGATGATTTGTAGTACATAGTGCATGTTTATCAACCATATTGACTCTGCTAGAATATCACAAAAGCAAGAGAACTTTAGACGGTTGGCATACACCCTGTCTTCTTTGCAAGAAGCACTCCCATAGCTTTTAAAAAGTAATATTATTTGCACCTTATAATTCATGATTCCTATCTTGTCTTACCCAACAATGATTTAGATGGGATATGGTTCTTGAAGTTAAAATGACAAAGGTGCCCTTGTTTATTCTCTCAAAAGTAGTAGAGTTGGGGTGTGCATCTTTTTCATGGCTTGGATTCTAAAAACACACCAGGTGGGGTCCAAACTAGACTCTGCTCATTGGATAATTAGTAAAAATCTCTCAAAGCTTCAGCTCTTTTTTGGATGGAAGCCAAATTCATGAATTGGTAAAACTTTAATAGTTAAATTCAAGAATTTGTAATTATGCATTTGGTTCATCTTTTATTGATAAGTTGGTTAATTACCCAAAGTAGAAATAGGACATAAATAGTGAACTTTGACAATTTAAAAAGAGATGCTTTGGTGCTCTCAGAGCATCATAAGTTATAGTGCTCCTGTATTTTTTATTTATTTATTTTTTTTAAAAAAATTTAAACACCCACGCACGCCGTAGTGGGATTTCACCACCTAGAACCCAAACCTCGTGTCGAAACTCCTCAGAGTCTACCACTGAGGCAAGGACTCGAACCCAATGCTCCTAGTTGTATTTAGTTGCATTGGAGCATTTGGGACGGTCCAATCCATTTATCTAACTATTCATTAGAGAAGCATAGGGTATAGTGCTCCAAGGTGTATTTTGTTGCATTGGAGCACTTGGACTGTCCGATCCATTGTTCTAACTGTCCATTAGGTCCAACGAACATATGTGGTCTACCATGCTAGAACAACACCAAGCTGACAAATATTAACTATTCAATCAATGGTCAATAATTTAAACGGTCAAGATCATTTGCATAAAATAGGTCCAATCAACAATTTGATCCAACAATTTGTTAGAGAATTGCTTATGATTTTAAAGAATCTCTTTTATTAGGCAATGGTAGCCATCCCATCCATGGCGTGAAAGAGGATGGCCATAGATAAAAAAATTTCGAAATCAAGGATGGATTGGATCATCCGATCAATTCACTTTTTGGGCATGCTTGAGAAGTATGTCTGAACTTAATGGGCAGTTTAGATCGATTTATTGGACTGTCTACCTGATCTTGGGCAACTAGCAGCACTATTGAGAGTAGAGCTGTACGGGAGTTGAACTGAGTTGAGTTTGGCATGGCTTGGCTCGGCTAACAGCCAACCCCAACTCGGCTCAGATTGGTCCTCAAGTCTAGTTGGCCAGCTTGGCTCGGTTTGGTCAGCAGCTCGGGTCAGCTTAAGCCTGTGCGTTATTTTCTCAAACATATAGAATGCATCTTCAATCTCCCATAAATTGCAAAACAATAATAGTACTTTGCAAGCATTTTATCAAGTGCAACGTAAAGATCAAGATATGATGGCAATTCTACGATGTAAAGCTTTTTTTCTTTTCTTTTTTCTTTAATGGTGATTTGTTTCTTCAATCTTCCTTCGAATGCCCATTTCGATAATACCCTGATATGATAGTGGTCCAAGAAAAAACACTTCATTGAGTCATTTCCTCAAACACTCGATGAGTTGCATCAATATCAAAATAACTGAGAATCCGAGCTGATTCGATTCGAGTTGATTCGAGTTGGGGTTCGAGCCGAATCGAGTTGAGCTCGAGCAAGCTTGAACTCGACTCGAAATTTTTTCGAGCTCCAAAAACTAGTTCGACTCGGTCCAAATCCAATTTCGAGCCAAGGCGAGTCAAGCTGTTCCGAGTCAAGTCGAGCAAGCTGACCAAGCTAACTCAACTTGTGTACAGCTCTAATTGAGAGCATTGGAGCATTTCTCATTTATAAAGTTCAAATTTCTCTAATTCACGAAGTTGAGAAATGAAAAGCTTCATAAAATTAATAATGAGAATAGTTTCCAACCTTCAAACCATCTATTTTATAACTAGTCTGAACTTATGCCTGAGAAGTATATCCTGAGCTTAAATGGTCAGTTTAGATTTTGATTGGATTGTCTAATTGAACTTACCTTAAATGGTTAGTTTAAATCTTGATTGGATTGTCTAATTGAACTTAAGCACCTAGGAGCCCTATTGAGAGCATCGGAGCATTTCTCATTTTAAAAAGTTCAAAATTTCCAATTCACAAAGTTGAGAAATCTAAGGCTCCCTAAAGTCAACCATGAGAATGATTTCCAAGCTTCCACAAAACATCTATTTTATAACTAGTTTGAACTTATGCCTGAGAAGTATGTCCTGAACTTAATGGCCAAGGCATAACTTTAAAAGTTCTAAGATAATCTTTGCGTGCAAGATGCAAAGGATGCTCTTCTTGGATCTTGGGGGCTCTTGATTGAACAAGAGTTATTTGGTGATTGTTTTTTTTTTTTTTTTTTTTCAGTCACAAAAGATTAAAAAGGAAAAATGGTTTATATGAGAGGTATGGAATTGGTATTGCACGCAATTGCATGTATTGGATGGTGAGAGTTATCACCAGAGAGACTTGGTGAACTATGAGATGACCAATACACATCCTTTGTTCTCTTAGGAATGTTGGGGACCGCAGAAGCACATATAGATGAATCAAGTGGAGTAATTCAATCACACCAAGCAAGCACAACGCAAACACATCGAATGTAACGTGTAAAAATCCTTGCGGGGAAAAAAAACCACGGCACAAAGTGATATAAAGCACTATGAAAGCAAAAAATTACAAGAGATAGAGAGAATACCCAATTTGAACAAGCCTTGAATCTCCCTTACAAGTCATTGAAATCCTATGAACGAATTAGAAAGCCTTAGATACCTCCAAATCTCGATTACACCCAAATATATAGCCTTCAGAAGATTCACAATTGAAATAGGAAACAAATCCCACAAATTCGTGACTTTGCGAAAATCTGCGCGAAATCGTTCGATGACATTGAACACACTTCGATGACATCGAAACTTAACCGTTGATGATATCGAAGCCCCTTCAATGACATCAAACTAATACCAAAATGTTCTAGCATCCAAACATAAAAATCCGAATTTACTGGTTTGCATCGAACCGTCTTCAATGACATCAATCTTGATCTTTGATGTCATCAAACCTTCCTCGATGTCATTGAAAAAAATACCTAATATGTCAAGCAACTAACTGAAGGAAATATGGAAAATCTTGATGGCATCGAGCTGACTTTAATGACATCGAAGCTTGCTCGATGACATCGAACTTGTCATCGACAAACTATTGAATTACATATTTAAGACATCTATCAATAATCTCCACCATGTCTTTAATCGTCGTCCTTCAAATTAAGCTTCTTTTCCTCTTTTTCTAATCTTGCCTTGCATCATAGCTCCATAATCGCTTCTCGTACACACTATGTCCTTCTTTTACGGTTTCTCCAGCACAAAGAAGTTGCACAGAACTTGAATTTCTCTGTAGAAACCACATTCGTGAGCATGTTTGCCGGATTCATGCTCGTGTGAATCTTCTCCAGAGCCACACCTCCTTCCTCAAGCACATGTCGGATAAAATGGTGACGAACATCAATGTATTTAGTACGAGAGTGATAAACAAAATTCTTGGCTATATTGATAGCGCTTTCACTGTCACAATTAACCAGCATAGCCTCCTGCTGAAGCCCCAACTGATTTATCATGCTTCTCAATCAAACACATTCCTTAAATGTCTCTGTCACTGCCATATACTCTTCTTTGGTTGTGGAAAGAGCCACTATAGCCTAAAGCTTTGACATCCAACTGATTGTTCCACCCACTAGTACAAACGGGTAACCTGAAGTTGACTTTTTGGAATCCACACTGCCCACGTAATCTGAGTCCACATACCAAATTAACTTGACTCATGTCTTCTCAAAAGTTAAGACATAGTCTTTCGAACATCGACTGTATCGAAGTAGCCATTTCACCGCTTCCCAGTGTTGTTTGTCAGGGTTTAACATATATTTACTCACAATATCAACTGCTTGTGAAATATTCAGTCTTGTACAAATCATGACATACATTAAATTGCCTACAACATTTGAATAAGGCATATGAGACATATCCTGCTTTTCTTCATTTGATTTAGTACATTGTTATAAGGAAAGCTTGAAGTGAGTCGTGTGGGGAATGCTAACCGGCTTTGCTTTATCCATCCTATACTCGATCAACACCTTCTAAAGGTATTCTGCCTGTGATAACCAAAGCCTACTCATCTTCCCGTCTCTATGAATATCTATGCCGAGAATACTCTTTGCAACCCACATATCTTTCATCTCAAATGTCATTGATAAATGAGTCTTTAGTATATCGATTTCAGATATGTTATGATTGACGATCAACATGTCATTAACATACAATACTAGGATGATGAACTTGCCATCACTCAACATATTCTAATAGACATAATGATCATATTCACTCCTAGTAAATTTCTGATTCAATATGAAAGAATCAAACTTTTTATACCACTATATAAGCAACTGTTTCAAGCTATTCAACGATCTCATTAACCTGCAAATCTTGTTATTTGCTCATTTAACTTCGTAGCATTCTGATTGCTTCATGTATATCTGCTCCTCCAATTCTCCGTGCAGAAATACAATCTTCACGTCCATCTATTTCAACTCGAGATCATATTGGACAACCAATGTCAACATGAAACTAAATACTCAACGTGTTAAAAATAAAATGAAATATCATGGGAACTACACAATCTATATATTCTTAGAAACACCAGCGCTTCATTTTCACACGGAGGAATGATCATTTATAATCCAATGTATGGTAGAGTTGCCTTTCTACTTGCACACCTGGTGAGCATTCCGCATGTATATGTCATCTGAGCCATTGAAAAGGTTGGCCCCCTTTTCAAAATCACTTCACGCAAAAATCAGGCTGATCTGTCCACCATTTGGGGCACAACATAGAAAACAATGGATGGCCAATGTGTGGACAAACTGATGAGTGGATCGGTCTGATCTTTTGCCTCAATGATCTTCAAGGTGGGATGGCATTTTCGATGGGTCAGATGTCAAGTACACGTGATGAAACAGCCGTATGTGGGAGATGGAAGCTTTTCTAACCATCCGTTGAAATGTATTTGATTGCAGCCCTTTGAGATTTATATGCTTTCCACTTTTGTCCACGACGTGATTTGTGGATAAAAGATGCAAAGGAATGCATAATCTATTATTCGTCATCATCTGAGGTATTGGATTGCCCATGGCCCAAAGGATGGTTTTGATTGAACAGTACATATCTGCCTGATGGACTTTTGACCGTTGAATGTAAACTGTTTCTTAAATAGGTTGTACCCACCAGGTGGACGGTCGAGATCAAAGGAGTTATGGCGCACACATGATAAGACGACAGACCATTTTTTGACCATTGATTTCATTACTAGGTGGGGTCTACCATCCTGGACCCACATGCAATAGCGGATTTGGCATCGTGTGGGGGTGGCTAACGGACGCGGATTGGCTACTCCCCCTGACACCAGCCCCGGAGCTGGTGGTCGGTGCTCCGTGGGCCCCACCATGATGTACGTGTTTCATTCATTCCGTTCATCCATTTTTAAAGATCATTTTAGGCTTGATACAAAAAATGGGAGGGACATAAATCTCCAGTGGATCACACCACAGAAAAAAAAATAGTGAGTGGATATCCATCATTTAAATCCTCCTAAGGCCCGATGTACTGTTTATTTGACATCCAATCCATTGATTAGGTTATAAAAACCCAGATGAAGGGATAAAACAAATATCAACTTGATCCAATACTTTTATGCCCCCCAAAAAGTTTTTAATGGTCGAAGTTCATTAAACACTGTTTCCTGTAATGTGGTCCACTTGAGACTGGGATATACCTCATTTTTGGTATCAATCCCTAAAATGATCTTTAAAAATGAATGAATGGAATGGATGAAACACATACATCATGGTGGGCCCACAGAGCACCGACCACCAGCTCCGGGGCTGGTGTCAGGGGGAGTAGCCAATCCGCGTCCGTGGCTAACAGTTGTGTGAACTGACAGTGGGTGCACTAAGGGAAACGGATTGGCTACTCCCCCGACACCAGCCAATGGCTGGTGGTCGGTGCTCCGTGGGCCCCACCATGATGTATGTGTTTCATCCATGCCGTCCATCTATTTAAACAGATAATTTTACAGTACAATAACAAAAAATGAGTTATATCCCAATCTTAAGTGGACCACATTACAGGAAACAGTGTTGAATGAGCGTTGACCATTAAAAAACATTTTGGGGCCATAGAAGTTTTGGATCAAGATGATTTTTGTTTTTCCCCTTCATCTGGGGCTGTATGACCTAATCAACCTATTGGATGTCAAATAAACAGTACAGTGGGCCTTAGGAGGATTTTAATGATGTTTGTCTAATCACTATTGTTTTCATGTGGTGTGGTGCAGATGAGATTTATATACCTCTAATTTTTGGGCTCGAGCGATAAAATGATCTGTAAAAATGGATGAACAGAAAGGATGAAACACATACATCATGGTGGGGCCCACAGAGCACCGACCATCAGCCACGGGGCTGGTGTCAGGGCGAGTAGCCAATCCGTTCCCCTACTAAGAAGCTAGCAAAAAAAAAAAATGTTGGAATTGTAGAGGAAAACTCGCAGTCTGAAAAGTTTGCATGCATTGATTGCCACTGTTGCTCGAAAGATTTCATTGGCTACAGATCCTCATGACGCGGATTTCTTGAGAAATGCGAAGTTCCTTCGCTGGAAACCTAGGTGAGGCCACGGTGATGTTTGTGAGAAATCCACCCCATCCATCCGTTTTTTGAGATGGTTTTAGGGTATAGCGCCAAAAATTAGTCGGATCCAATACTCAAGTGGGCCGAAAACTTGAGGATTGAATGTACACAGTTGAAATATTCGTGGGGCCATAGAAGTTTTGAATCAGGATATTATTTAGTTTTTCAGTTCATCTCGTTAGGAATGATGTTATGAACGGTATGGATAGCATGTAAACATCACTGTCGACCCTAGGGAGGTTTCAACGGTAAGAATTTTCCTACCCACCTTTTCTTTTAGTGTGGCCCACTTTACTATTTGTAACCTTCTCAATTTTGGTCTCTATACCTAAAATCATCTCACAAAACGGATGGACGGGATAGATTTCTCACAAAATCACGGTGGGTCCCACCTAGGTTTCCAGAAACTTCCTTTGGCAGGAAAACCGCGTCCAGATCCCCGTTGCCCATGAGTAGAATGAAGTGGCCCACCATTCTTTAGCATGGACTACCAACGTTTTTTTTTGTTTTTCTTAATTTATTAATGGGAGCTATATCAAGTGGTCACTCCACGACAGGGACAAACATTGGAAAAAGTTCCAAACGGGTGAAGTGGGCCCCATTTGATCCCACCACTTAGAAAGTAAGATCAAGTGAGGCCAACTTCCTATCTATAAGTCCAAGTATAACAAGACTCGCCCATGGTTTCACACGTGTTCCAAGTAGGACCATTTTCCTTATTTTCTGCGGATTTCGATTGCGTAGTGTAGAGCAGGACAGGACACGGATGATGGTACTGTGGACACGTGGCAACCTCTGTGGGCCTATCACGAGGTATGTGAATTATCCACACCGTCCATCCATTTTTCTAGATAATTTTAGATAATGACCCAAAATATGAGGCAGATCCAAAGTTCATATGGGCTACGCCACAGGAAACAGTGAGGTTGAAAACGTCTTAGGGCCACAGAAATTTTGGATCAAGCCGATATTTGTTCTTTACTCGTGTAACCTTATCGGATGAAAAATAAACAACATGTGGCCATATGAAGATTTTAATGGCGGCCGTCAGTATCCTTACTACTTCTGTCATGTGGTCCATTTAAACTTTGGATCTGCTTCATTTTTGGGCTCATGCCCTAAAATAATTCGGCAAAATGAATGAATGACATAGATAAAACACATACATCATAATGGGGCCCACATAATTTTACCAATATCCATGATAAGACTAACTCAACCAAATGGATAGAAAATTTCATCACTTCATCTTAGAATGCAAAACATACACAAAAGAAAGAAATCATTATAATTCACATTCAAAACGCCCACATATATAACTTTCAAAAGAAACATTTCTTCCCACTGTAACAGTAACTAATGGTAACTTAAACCATAACTTAAGGCTCCATATATAACTTTAATATATATCTGGTATCTAAATTGTCAAAGATATGTATAAAAAAGTATTTAATCTTGTATACATGTACATAACTTATTCTTTAATAGGGTATTAGATCAGAATTTGTAATTTACTAGAGGCAGAGCCAAATAACTCTTGCTTCTTTAAGGAGCGTTATCAAACGGCTCCTGCTTCCATCCGGCCTGAGGTGAAGAGACATCACCTCATTAGTAGAGCCCACCAGCTGACCGCCTATGAACACAGCTGGTAGAGGTGACCTACGACCTAGTAGCCTGACCAATGCTTCCTCTATTTCTTTTCCTCTGGGTTCCTGGTCGAGCTCATAAACAGTTGCATTAGCTCCAAACTCACAGAAGAGTCTCTTGATGGAATGACACATGCAACATGAGCTGTTGCTGAAGATCACCAACCCGTTCTGGCCTGCCAATCTCATTACCTGGTCCATCCTAGCAATGAAGAGAGAAAGATTGGAAATTTGATTGAAGGAAAACTAAAAAGGCTTTTAGCTGAGATGAAAATTAGGTTCGTGAGGAGACATATTTATACATGCTCGTAGGGATGGTGGATGTCATTATCTAATGGAAGAAAACAGAAGGAGAATGTCAGTAGATATTTTGGTTCATGCCCAGAATACGCCTTATCAGTTTTTGTGACAGGGACAGGGGCTAGGGCTTCAGTTTGGAAAAAGAAAGAGAGAAAAAAAAAGTAGGGTATCACGGTGGGTTCCTGATTTGAGTGGAGAGTGGATTAGGTGCGGCCCCAGCCTCACTCAAGACAGGGCAGCCTTACCGTGGGCCAACCTTGATGTATTTATTCTATATCCACGCTGTCCATCCGTTGTTCCATCTCATTTTAGAGCATGAGCCTAAAAATGAAGCAGATCCAATTCTCAAGTAGACCATACCATAAGAAAAGGTGGTGATTGATCTTTACTAGGCCACATAAGTTTTGAATAAAGCTTTTTTTTTTTTTTTTTTTTTTTTTTTTTTTTTTTTTTGTCTCACTGTAGGTGGAAAGCCTTGCGTGTGAACAAATTACAAGCTTGAGTAAGGACGGGACATTTTATAGAGAAAATCCCTAGATGAATGCTTCCCATAGTATTATTTTAATATATAAACCTAGGTAGATGAAATAGCTGTCCATGCTCATTTGCCACCTTTTAACTCAAGAGTTGTGTGCAACATCAATGCTTACTGTCACGCCCCACAAAATTTTCGGTCGTCGAATCCGGTGCTGACAGCTTCCGTAGTGCCCCATTTTCGGCTCCCAGCTCCTATGCGCCAGGTTCCGATTCTAGGATCCTAAAAGGAGGATTTTCAGGGTGATTTTTTTTTTCTATTATTATTAAAGGAGCATAACCACAAGTGTACCCAAGTTACAAAACATCATCACCATATATCCACCAATATAATCTTTGAGTACAGTTATGAAAAGAAAATACATGATATAACAAAACTCCAAAAGATTAGGCACATGCTCCTGCCTCAACGCTGCTACGGTCTAACATAACCTGCACGTAACGAACGTGCATAAACTTACTACGAAGCTTAGAGTGTGTATGCGTGTGTGCGTAATGCATGTGCCAAGCATACAAATATTAGAGTAAGTGGAAAGATGGAGGCTAAATTGGCAAGTCCATAAATACCATCAACCCTATTTAGGTTATGCGATGCAAAGACATACTAGGCCAAATGTCATATGCTGAGGATGCAACGTAGTATGCAAATCTTGACAAGTCCATAAATACCATCAACCTTATCCAGGCTATGCGATGCAAAGACATAGTAAGCCAAATGTCATACGCTGAAGATGCAATGCAATATGCAAATCCTGATAAGTCCATAAATATCATCAGCCATATCCAGGCTATGTGATGTAAAAGGAATGACAAAGTTGCTGTGTGTAGTCGGGATGATAGTACATGGTATCGTAAGCTGTGAGGTTCATTACAAGGAACTTCTATCCAAGCCAGTCCCATACCTGATTTGGATAGCTAGACTCAATGTGGTAAACTCCTGATCTCAAGTTAGTCGCGTACCTAATTGAAATCATGCTATTGCGAAGGTGCACATAATGATTTAGTTGCGCACCACTAGCCTAAGTGGATAGTGAATGAATGAGTTAAATGTTGAACATGTAACTCTTACTTAGTAAGTCCACATTTTAGTACAGTTATCATCACAAGAATCATCACCGGGGTTTAGTACACTCTACACTGGTTGCTGCCCCGTCGCGTGCATGACCAAGTGAGTGGAAGAGACCTCACTATCCGCCTTGCTGGTGGTATGCCAATGCCCACTCGGCTCGTCGATAGCGGACTCATTTACGAGCTGGTCAGACTCAACCACCTAGCTTACAGCCCCCTACCCTCAGGTGGATAAGGTCACATCCCTTTTCAACCGACCACGACACAATGAGAGACGCAACCTACTGGTACGGTACTCGGGCGCTCATGTTATCCACTCGGTCTTGACGTTGAAGCATCCTGTTGGCCCATAGGTTTTAGGGACTTTCACCCAAAGACATCCTTAGCACCCCAATGCTAGAACAAATATTTCCGGTGTCCAATCCGACCATCCATGATATGCCTGTGGAGATCACAACCCTGATGTCGCTAGGGTGTAATGTAATTGCATCATACAATGCGTGAATGCATGAATCCATCATCTGAGTCATGCAACCATGTCATGCAATCCATACATACATGCAAGATGACCCCATCTCTTATGGGTTTCCTGAAAGTGTCCCAAGCTTGTAAAGTCATCAATGCGGCCTTGCCACGCATAGGCAAGCCAAAAATCATGAATTAGCCATCATCCAAGTCATGCACACATAATATGAATGAGATATGATAACATACGATTATAACCATTATGCATGAGGTGTGTAATACCATATCAAGTAGAAAGTAAGGCTAAATCAATATAAAGCAATGTTAACTCGAATGTAAAAGCAATGCTGCATCTAACATAAAATAGTGTCGCATTAATATAAAGAAAGCACCATGTCGACATAAAAGAAGTGTTATAACAAACAACGCATAAATCACTAAGGTAATATTACATAAATTATCATGGAAGTGTTGTACTAACACATATGTAAAATATTGCACCACATGATATTGAAAATTCATCATTCAAAACAAGTGGAACCTACTTGAAAACTAAGTTTATCGAGACCCATAAGGCTATACTTAAGTGGTTTTTCAAGTTAATGGGCCCATTCGGTAAGTCCCCACCTAAGCGGCCAAAACATACAACTATTGACATCCAAACGGGATAATAAATTATAGGATCCACAAAAAATCATAGTAGGCCCGAAATGGTCATCAAAGTGAGCCCTACAATTATCCCTAAGCAAGGCCTAAGAGGGCAGCTCGCAACCAACCAAACACAAGCCTACAATGGGCTCAATACATGCAATGTGTGGAACCTAAACGGTAGTTCAATGGTGGAAACATGACATAAACCATAGGGTTGGCTCATGGTACAACCACTACATATAAATACAGGCAGGCCTAATGGACAACCGCAACATGAAAAACAAGGCAACCCATGGTGTGGTTCATTAAAGAGGATCCACAATTAAGTTGGATTGCAAATAAAATCACCACGGGCTCTACAAATCTAACATGGATATGACTAGGTGGGATCCACTCAAATATACCCCTAATGGGCCCCGCATGCTCCTACATAGGTGTGCCTATAATCGAAAGGCCCACTCATAGCGAGCCATGTGGGCACATAAAGAGTCCAAGATGGGTGCCAGTCATAGCCTCTAATTATAACCAAAACATGTTCATAATAGCCTAGAAAGGCGTAACATGTGGGGTTCACCGACAATCATGGTGGGTCCCCTAAGTATATTAGCCCAAAGACATATGCTACGTTCAATCGTCACCCCACAACATGCATACAAATGATGCATATGGGCATATATCTGGGTATGATGTCATTATACTAAGCATGTTCTTAGTGTGTCCTATCAGGACAAGTACATTAGCATGTTATCAGACATATCAGACAATAATCAGCCTTAATCGGCACATCATATACAGAGAGTGGGAACTGAACGACATGCCCCACTAGAAATATAGAAGTCTATGTGGTATGGCCCACGTTAGACTAACATCAGCTCCTCATGTAGCCTGCAAGGCATGAATATAATATATATATATATATATATAAATAACAAGGTGGGGTCCACTGGGAGTGACCCGGATGGACACCCACATATACAATACGTGTGTCACTAGGCTACCAATCCATTCGGGCACATGGCCCACTAATGATGTCTCGAAATAATTAGATTATCAATGACATCACTATAATTACTTTAGTAGAATGATTTGCACCATCTGATCATTGCTAACGTAAATCGACGGTTACAGATCATTGGTTAGTTATTAGGATGTGATCCTATGCTCATAGCCCATCTGAGTCTTTGGATTTCATTAGTTCAGGCAAGGTATATGATTAAATGGATTTAATAAAACCATAGTTTCAACATTCACACACTAACTAATTTATGGATTTGAATCAAGATGCCAAACATAACCGAAGACCTAAGGGATCTCGATCCTAGGGATTCCAATGTCCAAGGGATCCCAAAATTAGGGATTTCCAAGTCTAAGGGATCCCAAAAATAAGAAATCCCAAGTCCAAGAGGTTTCTACCCGTACATTACCCTATGGTGCGACCCACCTGAGATCTAGATCAACCTGAGTTTTGGGCCTATATACTAATGTAACATCCCAGATTTTTGCCAACCTGGGATTAGACGTCCTTAGGCAATGGGTCGATCTTAACACCTTATGAACCTATCAGAACTCAATCCCAAAGTTTACAACCGCATTTGAACCCATTTCCCTCACAAATCCCACCCTTCACCACCTTGATCTTTCAATTTTTCCTAAGTACTTTCACCCTAGACACTATCTTAAACTAGCTAAGTAGTATAACTTGGATCACTCTATATACAAACTACAAAGGACTAAGTACCACCTCAGACAGAAATCTTATAGGACTAAATCCTTTAGAAATGAGACAAAGTTAACTAAGTGCTAAACTAGATTAGCTACGAAATCTACTTGAATCACTTTAAATACGATCTGCAAGAACCAAAACTTGTAGAATCAGTGACGCTAGGTTATCCTAAAATCTAGGATCAATCTCATTACCCAGTTGCTCTCGGGAGCACGTTGAAACTCTGTATCAGATCTAGATCGCACGTCAGAAGTCCGATTAACACGAAGTTAAGGACTTAGGACTGCCTCGCTGGGCTTGACAACCATCTCGGAAATCAAATCCAGACGGTGTCCCACGGTTGTTCGCTTGAGTCCGGAGCATGAGAGGGTGAGAACACTTATTTTCTTTACAAAATAAATATCTCAAATAGTAATCTGAGACTTGTTGCTCGCGGGTCAGTATTAAGCAACCTGAGCATCAGAATCTGACCCAAATACACCCTCGGTTCAGGAAAAATTTCATAAACATATCCTTGTACTCGGAATCTCCGATCGGGTTTCACTGACTGTTGAACTGAAACTGGTCCGCCATTTGCGATCTGGAATCCCGACTGAAACGAAAACTTAGCCATACTTAGATCCAGTGTTAGTGAGCTTAAGTCCGACCGCACATAGAAAAGGGGCCGCCAGAAGTCCTCCGTTGAGCTGAAATTGGGTCGCTTTGGTTATAACCTAAGTATACCATAACCTGAAGTCTATTTTGGAGAGTTTTTAGGCTATATAAGGACCTTAGAATCCTCTCTCTCACAGCCATACGAATTTGAGAGAAAACCTTAGAGAGGGAAGAGAGAAAAGAGAGACAAAGTGAGAGAGATGTGGGAGAGTCTTCCTGCCCTTCTTCCCTGCTGCCATCCATGCTCCACCACTCCATTCTCATCGCTTTTTCGGCGATTCCAGCCCCGTTTCTAAGTAAGAAACCCTAACCCTAATCTGATTTGGGGTGTTGATAGTTGTAGGTTATGAAATAGCTAACCTATTTCATTCTATAGGTTGCCAAACTGCCGAATACAGAAGCTTCGCAAACCTACCTGATTTGTTACGATTCTACGATAAGAGGTGCGGACTTTAGGTGTATAGGTTATAGTTTTCAATGCTTTCAATGTTAGATAATGATAGATTCATGATCTGCATGCAATTGCACATGTACAAAGTGCTTTCTATTTTCTGTTTCGATTAAAGACGTAGAATATGGAATTTTACATATTCTAGGTATTCGTAGAAAATACCGTATACGTATAAATTTTAGAAATGTGTTTGTCATGATTATTTGTTGTATGAATATAATATATATGGATAAAATACTTAGTTGGCGAAAGGACTCGCCATAATACATGATTTGCTAATATACACTATGTATGTAGAAATAGTGTATTCTAGAAAGTACCGTATACGTATAAATTTTGGAGATGTGTTTGCCATGATTAGTTGTTGTATGAATATATTATATATGTGTAAAATACTTGCTTGGCGAAAGGACTCGCCCTAATACATGTTTTGCTAATATACACTATGTATGTTGTAATAGTGTATTCTAAGTGTTTGTGAAAATGCTTGTGAGAATAAGTGTATGGATGATAGTGTCTTAGGTAGGTGTTGAGATGGGATTCTCAACTACCTTAGAGACGTGTATGATTTCCTCCATGTTGGTTGTTTACTTTAACCGCTTACTTATGAAATATGAGTGTTTGTATTCTTGTTTATACAGTGCTTTATAACATGCTTTATGACATGCTTGTGAACTTGTTTGAATTACTTTGTTTAATATGCTTTACTCCACATGCTATGAATACGATTGATTGAGTTTGGGACTATGTTTATAGTCTAGACAATCGGTACCAGACTTGAGTTCGTGGTTGAGATTCTTTTCGCCACGTAAGATGTGTTTGACGAACCCGAGTCGTACTTCAGTTGGCGACAGTGGTTAGGCCACGCGAAGTGCTTATGCACTTCATGTCATTCAGTTGATTGTGCGCTCGAGCTAGTCAGGCTCGTTAAGTAACCCGATATGTCTAATGTATGTTCACTATGTTTGGTCGCTACTGCTTGAACCTAGGGTACCAAACTTACCAGTGGAATCCCGGTAACCATGGTACCTCAATCCGCTAAGACTCATGAGCCGGGTATGGTGGTATGGGACACCGTGGTCAAGCTGTCGGCCTACGCTGGGGCCACGTACCTCCCCGTAGTGACCAGTGAGCAACCAGACTCGTGAGCCGATTATGGTGGTATGAGACACTATATTCGAACTGTTAGCTTACACTACTTGATGGGTGATGGGGGAGTGGTGCAACGATTCTGTGTAACAGCCCT
Organism: Magnolia changhungtana; assembly: GCA_030180095.1. Lineage (NCBI taxonomy): Eukaryota > Viridiplantae > Streptophyta > Magnoliopsida > Magnoliales > Magnoliaceae > Magnolia > Magnolia changhungtana. The sequence continues at coordinate 1,178,476 of JASAUF010000647.1, read as the reverse complement.
GACAGCCCTGACCGTACCCGGTGTAGTGACCTCGAGCATACTTTAAATCTGCGGTGAGGCGATGAGCCTTCCCGTAGTAACAGGGTATAAACTAGGCCTGTATTGATAAGGTGATGGGGGAGTGGTGTAACGATTCCGTGTAATGTACACGACAAATTTCTTGCAAGCGACCTAGAAACACACCATTATATGAGATTGTCTACGACTGACGACCTTAGAATGGATCATTGTTTGAGAATGATATAAGGAAGGTACCTTAGTTTTCCAATACTGCTGTTTGAAATTAACTAATAACAACTCGGTAATCATGCTCATCATACATTGCATGTGCCTGGAAGATGTGGAGCACTGAGGAATGCAAGTATGTCGCGAACAAAGAGGGTGTCGCACGATGGAGTATGTCGGTAAGGGCATACATCATGACTGCATTCATACTTGCATTAATAAGAGTAGTTAGGAGTGTTTGATTATACTACTTTATCATTACTACTTGACTGAGTCGATAACATGTTAACCTATGCTTTATTGTTCCACTGAGTTAGCTACTCACTCCCATGTTACGGGACGGTGCTTGCAATACCAACCAGATTGTCTTAGCTGCAGGTGATGGCGATGCTTATGAAGCAGAACCGGACTACTATTATGATGTTGAGGAGGAGTTTTCCTACATGTAACTCTCTGACAGGTCTATGAAGACCTGGACTTGCATTGACGGGGTTATGGTATTTGGGATAGAAGACATTACACTTCCACAACTTGGTATTATTTGAAATTGTACTTGTAATTCTTTAACCTGGTAACCTTATCACACTTTGGAGACTCACCACAGTTTATATATTTTATCTATCTATCACAGTCTTTCGCTTGCAATTTCATTGTCTCTGGATTATGATATGCTGTTTTGGCTTAATCTCACTCATGTTCATTACACTAATACAGACAACATTCAATCATCATTCATTTTGTTGCATAAGTGATGCGTTGGAACTCGGGAGTTGAGTTTATGCTCGACCCCCAATTTTCAGGGCATTACAAGATGGTATCAGAGTATGATTTGGATTAAACCGGACCTGGGTTATGGTCACACGATGCACTCTAACGCACTCTGACTTAGGAGGGAGCGACGGAACGTAGAAACTGACTTAGGATTTTCCAATTTCGCCGAACGACAAAATTGACCGCTGAGATTGGGCCCGTACACACCCATGATCACGCGAAACGATCCCAAATCATTTTTAGGTCGTCTATTGATGAGTCTAGATCACAATCCACCTCATCCCAACTGTTAAAAATTGGTAGAATACGGGATAAACGTGATGAGGATAACTACTCCGAATCCTGGGAGCTTCTCTGGACTCCTCACAGAGACTTCTTGAATCTACGAGAAAAGAAAGCAGAAAATAGAAATAAATTCTAATAAATTCAAAATTGATTAATGAATGACTAAAAATAAAAGAAAACAAGTTCACAACCCTTTAAATAGGGATACCAAGTAATGGGAAAGAAATCAGAAACAAACTACAACTAAAACTCCTAGAATTCGCGACTTACTATAAGGTCGTGATGTCTACTAGTGCGCAAGGTTTTCGGCCAAAAATAGTAAGTATCCTATTTGGCTTCACCAAACCGTTCTCTTAATTATTCTAAGCTCTTTTCGTGTTGGGCACAACTCCTAAAGCCCAACGGATGAAGAGTAATCAAACTAAAACTACTATTTATAGTAAGGATGAAATTGAAACAGGGAAACGACCATCGATCCAAGGTTTTTCACAATTCCGGGCTACGCAACCCAGCATAGCAGGATTGGTTGACTTCATTAGCTCGTTCTACCCCAAAATCATATATTTTTGGCTAGGTTGCAAGATTCGGCCCTATGCGGCTCGGGGCCTATCCACACCATTCCGGAGGGCCCCGATCTTTTTAGGGCCTAGGGACAGGAGGATGTCTCCAATAAACCCCGATGCACCTCGCCGATTTTGGGTTGGTCATTTCCAATTTTCCAAACCCCTACTTCCTTCACAAACCTCCCCTCCAAGCCATTTTTCTCTCTACACTTGCTATTTTCTCTTCACAATCACTACTCCAATCATCCCCTTTCTCATTTTCGACCATAACTCATCCTTTCCCATCGTCCACAGCAGTTCCTACCTCCCTACTCTCTTTATTTTCTCTCATTTGAGCTCCTCCACCCCCATTTGAAGCTCAAAATCGTGCAAGCCCTCTAACCCATCCATTTTCTTCACTTTTCCTTCTTTACTCCTTGTCAGTTGGGCCTCTACAACCCCTGTTGAGACCCAAATCTGTGGAGACCTAAAGATCCCAGCCATTTCCTCCCTTTCCTTCACTTTTCCATGGCTCTATTTGAGGACGTTTAGGGCTGTTCGGCTGACTATGTTAAATGAGATTAGGTGGATGGAATTGTAAAAGTAATAATAAATGCATGTGTAGGGTATGCTCCCTAGATTGGGTGTGTCCCATGTTTTCCCATGCCATGTTTGGAATGTATGCAATGAAAAGTATATCCCAAGTTTTCCTATTACACTTAGAAATTCCTCATCTTGGGATTTGGAACTCCCATCTCACACTTTCCAACACAAGACTCATTTTCAAAAGCCTATAAAATTAATCCCCTCCCACCCTCCTACCAAACATGCCACTCCAAATCCTGAAGTGGGATTAGCAATACAGTCCCATTTAATACGACTTAAGACCACTAGCCAAATAGTGTTGAAGTGATAAAGTCCCTTGATATACATTAACCCACCACACTCTGACAGTTTAAGCTTTTAGAGTAAATGGTTGTTTGACAATAGGCCCTTGGAGTTTTGTACCTAGAACGATGCTCGTAGATTTCGACAGACCTGACCGTATAGGAAATCCAACAAACTAATAATGTGAACCGTAGGAACCTCTTAGCTGGTATGAGCATTTGTGAAGTACTCAAGGGTAGTTAAATTTAAGTCCGTACAACTCAATTCCAATTAGGCAACTTTGACCCTAAGTGATAAAACCCTTCCTTGAATTAGAAATGATGTGAAATTATCTAGTGTATGAGCATAGACTTTGGACTACACCTATGGATTTCCGCTACTCCTAAATTAAGACAAGACTACCGGTTACATTAGAGAATGCCAGAGACCGATAGATGTAGCTAGGTCAAATCAATGCACCTCTTTGATCTAGGTGGCGCAGCGGAAGCGTGGTGGACCCTTACCCCACTGGTCCAGGATCGAAACCGTGCTCGTTGAATACGAATATTTTAGAAGCCTTAGCAAGTTCTACTAGGAGAAACCGTTTTAGGATGATCTAGTAAGATTTCATTCACCTTTTCCTTGGACATAGATAATAACGAGAACTCTCTTAGACTAAGACCTAAAGGGCAACCTTAGAAATGGACAATTTGAACCTTTCAATGATGGACGTTCCCTACGTTTTTAGAGTGATCGGACTACGGAGTTATTGAAATATACAACTGCGAAACATTCGTGGCTTGACCCAATTCTTAATCTTGGGCGATTACCAACGGACTCACTGCTTGACCGAGCAGAAGATCAGGATCTACTAGGACTAGGAAGGGACATGATGAGCCTTCTACCCTGGTCAGGTAGATGATCGATGTATCGGGATCAAGCCCACTATAACCGTCTCTCCGTGTTGGTCAAACAATGAAAACAGCTATCTTACTCTAACTTGTTGGGATTTGTCGTCAAGACTCCAAATAGGTAAAGAAATAAATTGTAGCAAACCATTAAGGTATGAGAAATGGATAAAGAAATAAGTTTTAAGGGGAGTAGACTAAAATGAACCAGGCTAGAATATACCCTACCACGCGTAGAAACTTGAAATCAATAAGTCTTAGGCAAATGAAATAAAAGAATCTTACTTATTACCCTTGGCAATTTCGGGGACGAAATTTTGTTTTAAGGGGGGTAGATTGTAACATCCCGGATTTTTGCCAACTTAGGATTAGACATCCTTAGGCAATGGGTCGATCCTAACACCTTATGAACCTGTCAGAACTCAATCGCAAAGTCTACAACCGCATTTGAACCCATTTCCTTCACAAATCCCACCCTTCACCACCTTGATCTTTCAATTTTTTCTAAGTACTTTCACCCTAGACACTATCTTAAACTAGCTAAGTAGTATAACTTGGATCACTCTATATACAAACTACAAAGGACTAAGTACCACCTCAGACAGAAATCTTATAGGACTAAATCCTTTAGAAATGAGACAAAGTTAACTAAGTGCTAAACTAGATTAGCTACGAAATCCACTTGAATCACTTTAAATATGATCTGCAAGACCAAAAACTTGTAGAATCATTGACGCTAGGTTACCCTAAAATCTAGGATCAATCTCATTACCCAGTTGCTCTCGGGAGCACGTTGAAACTCTGTATCAGATCTAGATCGCACGTCAGAAGTCGATTAACACGAAGTTAAGGACTTAGGACTGCCTCGCTGGGCTTGACAACCATCTCGGAAATCAAATCCAGACGGTGTCCAACGGCTGTTCGCTTGAGTCCGGAGCGTGAGAGGGTGAGAACACTTGTTTTCTTTACAAAATAAATATCTCAAATAGTAATCTGAGACTTATCGCTTGCGGGTCAGTATTAAGCAACCTAACCGTCAGAATCTGACCCAAATACACCCTCGGTTCAGGAAAAGTTTCATAAACATATCCTTGTACTCGGAATCTCCGATCGGGTTTCACTGATTGTTAAACTGAAACTGGTCTGCCATTTGCGATCTGAAATCCCGACTGAAACGAAAACTTAGCCATACCTAGATCCAGTGTCAGTGAGCTTAAGTCCGTTCGCACATAGAAAAGGGGCCGCCAGAAGTCCTTCGTTGAGCTGAAACTGGGTCGCTTTGGTTATAACCTAAGTATACCTTGACCTGAAGTCTATTTTGGAGAATTTTTAGGTTATATAAGGACCTTAGAATCCTCTCTCTCACAGCCATATGAATTTGAGAGACTAGAGAGGGAAGAGAGAAAAGAGAGAGAAAGTGAGAGAGATGTGGGAGAGTCTTCCTGCCCTTCTTCCCTGCTACCATCCATGCTCCACCACTCCATTCTCATCGCTTTTCCAGCGATTCCAGTCCCGTTTCTAGATAAAAAACCCTAACCCTAATCTGATTTGGGGTGTTGATAGTTGTAGGTTATGAAATAGCTAACCTATTTTATTCTATAGGTTGCCAAACTGCCGAATACGGAAGCTTCGCAAACCTACCTGATTTGTTACGATTCTACGATAAGAGGTGCGAACTTTAGGTGTATAGGTTATGGTTTTCAACGCTTTCAATGTTAGATAATGATAGATTCATGATCTGCATGCAATTGCACATGTACAAAGTGCATTCTATTTTCTGTTTCGATTAAAGACGTAGAATATGGAATTTTACATATTCTAGGTATTCGTAGAAAATACCGTATACGTATAAATTTTGAAAATATGTTTGTCATGATTATTTGTTGTATAAATATAATATATACGGATAAAATACTTAGTTGGCGAAAGGACTAGCCATAATACATGATTTGCTAATATACACTATGTAGAAATAGTGTATTCTAGAAAGTACCATATACGTATAAATTTTGGAGATGTGTTTGCCATGATTAGTTACTGTATGAATATATTATATATGTGTAAAATACTTGCTTGGCGAAAGGACTCGCCCTAATACATGTTTTGCTAATATACACTATGTATGTTGTAATAGTGTATTCTAAGTGTTTGTGAAAATGCTTGTGAGAGTAAGTGTATGGATGATAGTGTCTTAGGTAGGTGTTGAGATGGGATTCTCAACTACCTTAGAGACGTGTATGATTTCCTCCATGTTGGTTGTTTACTTTAACCGCTTATGAAATATGTGTGTTTGTATTCTTGTTTATATAGTGCTTTATAACATGCTTTATGACATGCTTGCGAACTTATTTGAATTACTTTGTTTAATATGCTTTACTCCACATGTTATGAATACGGATTGATTGAGTTTAGGACTATGTTTATAGTCCAGACAATCGGTACCAGACTTGAGTTCGTGGTTGAGATTCTTTTTGCCACGTAAGATGTGTTTGACGAACCCGAGTCGTACTTCAGTTGGCGACAGTGGTTAGGCCAAGCGAAGTGCTTATGCACTTCATGTCATTCAGTTGATTGTGTGCTCGAGCTAGTCAGGCTCGTCAAGTAACCCGATATGTCTAATGTATGTTCACTATGTTTGGTCGCTACTGCTTGAATATAGGGTACCAAACTTACCAGTGGAATCCCGGTAACCATGGTACCTCGATCTACTAAGACTCATGAGCCGGGCATGGTGGTATGGGACACCGTGGTTGAGCTGTCGGCCTACGCTGGGGCTACGTGCCTCCCCGTAGTGACTAGTGAGCAACCAGACTCGTGAGCCGATTATGGTGGTATGAGACACTATATTCGAGCTGTCGGCCTACACTAGTTGATGGGTGATGGGGGAGTGGTGCAATGATTCCATGTAACAGCCCTGACAGCCCTAACCGTACCCGGTGTAGTGACCTCGAGCATATTTTAAATATGCGGTGAGGCGATGAGCCTTCCCATAGTAACATGGTATAAACTAGGCCTGTATTGATAAGGTGATGGGGGAGTGGTGTAACAATTCCGTGTAACAGCCCTGACAACCTTTGCAGCGACCTAGAAACACACCATCATATGAGATTGTCTAGGACTGACGACCCTAGAATGGATCATTGTTGGGAATGATATAAGGAAGGTACCTTAGTTTCCCAATACTGCTGTTTGAAATGGACTAATAACAACTCGGTAATCATGCTCATCATGCATTGCATGTGCCTGGAAGATGTGGAACACTGAGGAATGCAAGCATGTCGCGAATGAAGAGGGTATCGCACGAGGGAGTATGTTAGTGAGGGCATACATCATGACTGCATTCATACTTACATTAATAAGAGTAGTTAGGAGTGTTTGATTATACTGCTTTATCATTACTGCTTGACTGAGTCGATAACATTTAACCTATACTTTATTGTTCCACTGAGTTAGCTACTCACTCCCACGTTACGGGACAATGCTTGCAACACCAACCAGATTGTCTTAGCTGCAGGTGATGGCGATGCTTATGAAGTAGAGCCGGACTACTATTATGATGTTGAGGAGGAGTTCTCCTACATGTAACTCTCTGACATATCTATGAAGATCTGGACTTGCATTGACAGGGCTATGATATTTGGGATATAAGACATTACACTTCCACAACTTGGTATTATTTGAAATTGTACTTGTAATTCTTTAACCTGGTAACCTTATCACACTCTGGAGACTCACCATAGTTTATAATTTTATCTATCTATCACAGTCTTCTGCTTGCAATTTAACTGTCTCTGGAGTATGATATGCTGTTTTGGCTTAATCTCACTCATGTTCATTACACTAATACAGACAACATTCAATCATCATTCATTTTGTTTCATAAGTGATGCGTTGGAACTCGGGAGTTGAGTTCATGCTCGACCCCCGATTTTCAGGGCGTTACGCCTAACATGATCTGACAAGATGGATGAACGGAGTGGATGTGATACATACATCATGTAGGGTCCCACGTGTAGGGGCAGCCTAAGGAGATTTCGGTCCTCACGTCACTGGGTAAAACCGCCTAGTAACACATCTTTTTACTTGTTTCTTTATTTTTTAAATACACTATCAGTGTGGATCCCACATGGATCTTCTACTCCATTCACTACGTAGTCCATCTTGAGTGGGTCAAATGGGCTCTAATTTGGGTTGATTTGAACGAATAGGGACTCCACATTGGGCCTTGGAAGATTTCAACAATAATGGTTCGTTTCCCTCATTGCGGCCCACTTGAGACCCGAATCTATCTCATCTTTCAGCCCATGGCCTAAAATGATCTCGAAAAGTCGGTGGACGGTGTGGATTCAATATAAAATCAGAACAGGGTCCCACTTGTGAGACCCAAAATTGGCCAGCATTATGCATTCATATATATTTTTATATTATTATTATATTCGTTGTATGTTTTGCATACACTATTAAGGTGGGCCTCAAGTGGATACAACGTCTTAGCCAACTCGAGTGGAGTCCAATAGACTCTAGTTTGGGCTATTTGGATGATCAAGGACTCCTAAGTGGGTAGTAGAGTTTTTCAACAGATGGTCATTAATCCCCTTAGTACGGCCTATTCGAGATTCAGATTTGCCTCAAATTTTGGCACATGGCCTAAAATTATATGGAGAATATGGTAGATGATGTAGATAAATACATACGTCATGGTGGGGTCCACATGTGGGGACAACCCAATGAGGCTTCCGCCCTCACTAGCAGCAATAACGCCTAGTGACATCCTTTTTTGTTTCTTTTTCTTTCTTCCTTTATTTTGTTTATTTTGTTTTCCTACTATGTGGGGTCCACTAGAGGATAATCCATTTCCTCCATTATATCAGCCAGATCTTTATGGACCAAAGGAGTCCGATGATGGATAGGTCCATCACCTACAAACATAACAGTCGGCCTTAGAAAGTTCCAATAGTGGGACTTTGTTTCCCTCGGCGCGGTCCACTTGGAACTCAGATTTGTCTCATTTTTCGTCTCATAGCCTAAATGACATGGAGAAGGTGGTGAACGACATGGATTAAACAATTCATTAATGTGGGGTCCATAGTTGGGATGCCCTCACCCCACGTACACCTGGCTGACGTGAGGGGGTGCTCTTACTCTCACTGTCAGTTGTGGTGTGGTCCACCTGATGGTTGGATCGGCTAGAGTTTTAGGCTCTATGGCTAAAATTAGCAAGCAAATGGATGGATGGTGTGGATCTAAGAAATATATCAATATGGGTCCCACGAGTGAAAACTCACTCCAAACCTCCTATGCAAAGTAAGAAATGACGGTAGATAACTCAACTCCTTATTATTTGTGACATGGCCCTCCTGGGATTCAGATTAGCTTCATTTTTTAGATCAACGCCTAAAATGAGAAGGGAAATCGTATGGACGAGGTGGATATATATATATATATATATATATATATATATATATATATATATATATATATATATATATATATATATATATATAGGCATGCACACACATCATGATGGGGCCCACTAGAGAAGCCCACATGGTGGCTTTGGAAGGTAAATGGTACCAGACGTGTCTTTGGACATTGTTGTGTCCAGCGAAGATAGTGCCACTACCCCTCTCCCTTCCTTTTGTTTTAAGGGTGAGGTAGGGCCCACCTAGGAAATCCACTCCATCCATTTGAATGTCCAACTCATGGTGGGGCCAAGAAGCTTTGGATCACATCCATTTTTGGTGTATTTTCACCATCCCAGTGTGCTTACACAATCATTTTAAATAGAAAATAAATATCACAGTGGGCCACATAAGGTGCTCCACGCTATACTAGCATGTGGGACACGCTCTCCAATAGTGTGGCCCACTTGTGGGTCCCACAATACCATGAGAATAAGAAAAGAAATGGAAAGGAAGGGAAATAGATTCGGCCATTAGGGTGGTCCCCCGCCACTATGGGGTCCACCACATACTCAATACATGATCAAGGTGGGTCCCACCCTTATGGGGCCACCAAAATAGAGAAATCACAAAGAATGAGTTTGACCCTCTCATGCACTAACCTCGAAGAATGGACGGTTGGATCGGTGATCGGATGGCCTACCAAGCTCCTCTTCACCCCTAATCTCCTCTAATCACTCTTTTCTCTATTCTCTTACTCTCACTCTCTTGATCTTTCCTAATACTCTCACAAGTTCTCTCTCTCTCTCTCTCTCTCTCTCTCTCTTTTTCTCTCTTAATCTCTCCCTAATCTTTCTATCTTTTCTCTCTCTCTCTCTCTTAATTTCTCCATAATCTTTTTAATATTTTTCTCTCTCTTAATCCCTGTTTACACTTGCTAGAAAATAGTAGAAATGAGAGGGAGTTAGGGAGTTTTTATGGTAGAGATTTTAGGATAGGGAGAGAATAAGGGGAAGATGGAGGGGTAAAATGAGGAGAAAAAGAATAAAAGAATGATGACTATCATATGTAAGGGTATGGGTTGCATGAGAATGGTATGAGTTTTTTTGACTAATGGGGAGAGAGTGACATGAGTGATGAATGACTTGATTGATGGATGAATTGATAGATTGATGGATTGATTGATTTGACAACATGAGAATTTGTGCAAGTGGGGCCCACATGTATTGCGTGACCCACCTTGGATTGTGCCAAAATTGTAACTTCTAATCTAGGGGTTAAAATGGAGCGTGCCACGTGGCGTTGAAATCGTAATTCCCGCGCATCGTTAGGGTACAAGTCTTGGGTTATTGCGATATAAAAATTGGGTGACGATCAAAACTCATAGATTCAGTCTGATGGAAACATGCAGGTATCGAAAATGAAACATATGGAGGGTTAATTAGGGTATGGGTCTTACACCTACAATATAGAAGTATAAGGTGTTGGGTTTTTTTTTTCAAAATAAGAAGAAAAAGATTTTAATTTATAAAATTGTTTTTTTGGAAAAGGGTTGTGCTTTTGGTGATTATTGGTGACCATTCATTTGTGAATGGTGATGCCTCTTAGTAAAGAGAGAATCATTTGAATTTGAAATAGAGGGATGCCATTGTGAAAAAGATACCACCATTGTTAAAAAGATACCATGGAAGAAGATGTCTTTTCATGAAAAGGGTTTTAAAGTATCTCTTGTAATTCTATATAAATCCATCTTTGGGTCAATCCGAAATCACAATTCCAACAATCTCCTCTCCATCTTCTTCTTCTTCTCCAATTTTTATTTTGGATGGTTTTCAAAAAGTTACAGTTTTCAGGCGCTAAACCGCAAACATTTTTCAGGCAGTAAATTCTAAACAATTTTTAGGGGGTAAATTGTAAAAACACAGAAGTCAGAGGTGTACGCTGTAAAAGTGTGTTCGGAGTTTTTTAGTTTTACAAGCTGAAACCCACATTTCTCCAGTCTTGGAGAAGAGGCTTATTGTATCCTGGAGGCGAATTTGTTGTAACCCTCTTACAAATTGGTTTAATCATCAATAGGGTGCGAATATCGCCTTGAAGATAGCGACATCGTAATGCACCTTAAGCCTATATTTAAGTGATTCATTTTCTATTTTTCCGCCTCAATCATAACAATTTTAAGGTGATATTATAGCCTCTTCTATGGGTCATCATGACTTTGTTTGAATTACACCGTTGTAACTCCTCGAAATTCAATGGCCGAGTAGGAACTCGACTCTCGGATTCCCGAGTGCCACGTGTACCCTAACAGGCATCATATGCATGTAAATGTGGGTATCATGAAATAAAGGAGGATTAAATCAAACATAAGCCAACTAATTATTAGAGATTTAAGTATAAACCATTCGTAAATCCAAGTGCTACTAATAAAGTCATAAACCAACGTAAACCCCATAATCTAAATAAATAAAATATCCATTAGGGACCTAGTCCTATCCTCTCATCACTTCTTGGAAAGGGTTGGGCCCTGGCCCAGACTCGAGATCATCCATTGAGCTAGTAGAGTCTGCCAAACGTCTGGAAATACCCCCGCTCCTCGTCATGTCCACACCGACATCTTCCAACGCGTCTCGTTCCAAGGTTCTTGCATCTATACTAGATTCTGGTTGGTGTTTCAGAACACCGTCCCATAGTGGGAGTGAGTAGTTAACTCAGTGGTATCATTAGCAATAAATTACACAAATAATCATGCATAGAATAAATTTAGTAAACAACATACATCATAAATTCCTAAATACTCTTGTTAATGTAATGCATGGTTTGTGAAATAATGGATGCCTCTCACCACCAATACTTCCTTGAGCGACAACATCTAACGATCGCAATGACCAACACTCCCTTAGTGTGACCTCGACTGCTAAATTGCCAAGAAAAGTAATGCAATATTATGAACATGTTAGCCGAGTTGATTAATTATGTTCATTCATCCATCAGGTTGGGAAAACTAGAATACCCTTAGCAGAAATATTGCCCTAACTTGATCGCGCGGCTCAAGGCCGTGGTCGTATGGCTCTCGCGGTCCTTAGTTGTCATGGGTTCATCAATCCCATAGCTCTAGGCTCATACGAAATCAATTAGGACTTTCAGGTCCTGTTCGCGGTCACTATGGTGAGGTCGTCACCCCAGCGTAGGCCTACAGCATGGGCACAGTGTCCGTCCTCGGCTCACGAGTCTTGATGCTCATTGGTCACTACGAGGAGGCTCGTCACCCCAGCGTAGGCCGATAGCACAGGCACAACATCCCACACCACCGTCCCTGGTTCATGAGCCTTGTGAGCTGAATCTTATAATTAATAGTGGGTGCAGAGGTCTTGGGGTATCTCGTACAAAGGCGTGCAATCATGGTTAACATATAAGGATGGCTGATTGTGAGCTGATATGCCCCCATTAGTCGCACCATAAACCAAATGGCTTGAGAAAGGTGTCTCGTGTAGTCCAATTACAACCGTCAATTCACAACTTAACTGATCGGGCCAGATTTGCCCGTGGGCTGAACCAACAGAAGGGTTTCCTAAAATAATTACGGTTAATCGGCCAATCCATGAAAGGAGAAATTCATAAACAGGTAGTATAAGTTTAACACTTCCAGAATAACTCTACTAATGCAGAATGAAGTTTAACATTCTAAGTACGTGGATGACAACACAATAATTTCCACGAAATGAGAGAGTAATGTTCACATATTCCAATGATTTCTACCAAAGGGGCGGCCATGTACCTAGGCGTGTCAATACGAATTCACATATGCCAACATAAAACAGGAAATTCACAATACATCAGAAACTTAGCGCAATTAATTCAGAGATTCAGTAATTCAACTACAATGCACTACTCCTATGCCTAGCATGTTTCACATACAACCGAAATCAACCGGCAAATTCAGCATTTATTCGATAAACTAAGTACATACACCCTAATTCAACATGCATCATAGCATTTCATACATTTGGAGATGTTTGGACCTAAACCCCTTTTTCATTTGGAGAAAACACTAAATTTCACAAATTAACTCAACTAATTCAATTTCAGCAACATGCAGGGAAGTTTCATCAAATACGTTTACTAAAAACCACGCTAGGCACGAAGATTGGCCATCTAAGGGTAATGGTCCACACCTATAGTTGACCGGAAGCCTTCGCAAACGTCTTAACGTTGTCAGGTCCGCAAACTCGACGTGCCGGGGTCCTGCGTTGTAAGAAAGCGGCGGTAAGATACATGCATGTGGCTGCTCGCTAAGAAAGAGTGAATTGGAGTCTGATTCTCACCTTAGATCGGGCGTAGCTCGGTTCTACAGTGGTCAGGTTGAAATTCTTGACAATATAGGGACGTGGGCGCGGGGAATTTCAATCCCCAAGCACCACCTTCACTCCTTCCCTCTCACTCCTCTCTCTCTCTCTCTCGAATTTCAGTTGCTAGAATTTTTAGCAAATGGGAGAGGGTTGGCATTAAATACCCTGGATTTATATCCCTAGGCCCTAAATTTCTTAATATGCCACCAATGGCCCTGTGGGGTCCATTTTTAACTATTGGGGCCACCCTGATGGGCCCCTGGCCCATCTAATTCATGGATCAGGTGACCTATGGCCTGATGAAGGGCTGGGTGAAATTTGATGGCAAACGGACGCGGGGTTTTGCCGCAGTGGTCTGATTTGTGATCAACAGTTACCGACTTTCGATCAACGGTCAGATTTTATGGGCAAGGGTAGGAAAATGTTCCTAGCCTTTGGTGTAAATTTAGAAGAGATCCGACGGTTGAAATGCCTAGATTTTCTAACTCAAGGAATAGGACCAATTATTCAAATTTTCAGATCTTCCTTCTTTAGGCCTAACGACTCACGTTTTCTAAGTGCCACTAGATGACACGATTCGTCCATTTCTGGGCAGCACTTGAGCCTGATGTCCGTGATGGGCCACAAGCCCAGTAAGACCCATGGCCTACCAGAATTTCAGAATTTTTTGGTTTTTCTTCCGGCGGTACACGGCTTATACAGACAGTCACCAAGTGTAATTCGGCCGTCTGGCTCTATAACCCGTGTTCGGCCTGAACTCAATTTGATCTAATCACATTAGTGGCTTAATCAGGATTAATTTACTGGTAATAAGGCCACACGTGCGATCGAATTGTACGGTTCTACGTCAGTTCGCACGTGAGCACCTCAGGACACTGTTCTAGTTTTGGGCCTAGTGTTACAACTGTTCGAGGGCTAAAATTTTCTTCGATAACAATCGAGGGTCCATCTGTTCCTCACATCACTTAAGTTGGATTACGTGCTCACTCAAGATCTTCCTTCACCACTATATGACAATGATACATTAGAACAAATTCAAAAATTGGGAGTGTAACGACTATCTATGCAAATGTTATATCTTTAACGCTCTTTTTGACTAGTTATACGCTATTTACTGTCAAAAGAAGATTGCTAAGGATTTGCGGCAGGCGCTGCTCACCAAATACATATCAGAGGACAAAGGTAGGAAAAAATTCCTTGTAAGTCAGTGTTTAGAATTCAAAATGTTGGATGAAAAACCTGTTCTTGATCAAGTACATAAGTTACAAGTCATCATCCAACATATTATTGCCGATGACACTAATCTCGACGAATCCTTTCAAGTATCCACCATTATTACTAAACTTCCACCTAAATAGAAAGATATTATAAAATCATTGAAATAGAAAAAAGAGAAAATGTCCTTAGAGGACCTCCCAATGTTTCTTCGAATAGAAGAAGAATATAAGCTCTGTGACAAAAAGGAAGAACAACAGGATGCCCTAAGTAATGCTAATGTAGTTGAGAATAGTTTGAATCAGGAATCAGAGAAGCCACGTTTTAAGAAATATGATAGGCTCAAACCTAATAACCAATGGTTTAAAAAGAACACATCCACGAAGTGTCCATGCTTCTTTTACAAAATCCCTGGTCACTTTAAGAAAGAATGTTGAAAATATAAAAAGAAAATGCAAGAAAAGAAATGACAAGTCAATATAACGCAAGACATGAATATGGTAGCTGTCGTCTCTGAAGATAATATGGTAATGATGATGTTAAATGGTAGGTAGATTCTGGCGCAACCAGACATGTTTGTAGAAATTACAAGATGTTCAATTCCTATGAAATAGTGGGGGATAATCAAGAACTATATATGAGGAATGCCTCCACATCCAAGGTTGTAGGAAATGGAAGGTATATCTTAATCTAACATCCAAAAAAGTCCTTACTCTGAACGATGTGCTACATGTATTGGATATTATTAGGAATCTTATATCAACTAGTTTACTGACTAAGTTTGGATTCAGACTCTTATTTGAATACGATAAATTTATTGTGTCTAAAAATGGGGTATATGTAGGGAAGGGTTATTTATCCAATGGAATATTCAAGTTGAACCTTATAAATGAAAATTCTTCTTCCATTTATATGCTTGATTCACATGATGTTTGGCATGCTAGATTATGATATATTAATTATCGTAGTACGAATAATATGTCTAATCTAAATCTAATTCCTAAGTATACAAAACCTAATGACAAATGTAGTATTTATATATAATCCAAAATAACTAGAAAACCGTTTCTAAAGGTGAAAAGAGAATCATAACTCCTAGACCTAGTTCATAGTCACATATGTGAAATGAGCGATTTAATAACAAGCAAGGGGGAAGAGGTACTTGATAATCTTTATAGATGATTTCTCCCATTATCCCTAGTATACCTATTGAAGAATAAAGATGAGATACTACAAATATTTATGATATATAAGGCAGAAGTTGAGAACCAGTTAGACCGAAAGATTAAAATTCTAAGGTTGGACAGGGGAGGAGAATATCTATCCTTAGAATTCTCGGAGTTTTGCAAAACTCATGGTATTTACCAAATTACAGCTCCGTATTCACCCCCCAAAAAAATGGGATAGAAGAACGAAAAAACAGGTCTCTCATAGACTTTGTAAACTCTATGCTAAAAATGCAGGTTTAAGTTCAAGATTTTGGGGAGAAGCCCTATTGACTGCCTGACATATCTTTAATAGGATACCTCACTCTAAGATTCATAAGACTCCATATGAACTATGGAAGAATATGATTCCTAACATCTTATACTTCAAGATATGAGGTTGTAGAGCCTTAGTTTAGCTTACTGAGCCTAAAAAACTCAAAATAAGGTTGAGATCTCTTGAGTGTATGTTCATAGGATATGCACAAAATAGTAAGGCTTATAGGTTTCTAGTTGTAGAATCAAATCATGCGATCTCAGTAAACACCATAATAGAATCTAAAGATGCTGAGTTTTATGAAAACTCATTCTCTTCTATAACTAGAAAAGAGATAATATTTCAAGATCCTAATACAAGCAGTATTTCTCAGATACCTGATCAAGATATCAACAGTCTCGATAAAGAGGACATAGAACCTAAAAGGACCAAGAAGATCAGAACAGGTACATCTTTTGGACTCGACTTCTACTTTCTGCTAATAGAAGGAGATAAAAATAACATAACATAGGAAATAATGTTGATATATAACATAGAAAATGATCCGGTAACAATAGACAATGCCCTTAGATCTCAGGATGCTTCTTTTTGGAAGGAAGCTATAAACGATGAGATGAATTCTATATTACAAAATGGGATATGAAAACTTGTTGATCTGTCCTTGGGATCAAAACCAATAAGCTGTAAATGAATTTTTAAAAGAAAACTAAGATCAAATGGAACCGTGTAAAGGTTTAAGGCCAGATTAGTGGCTAGAGGATTTACACAAAAAGAAGGTATTGATTTTTTCAATATCCATGCTCCAGTAGCAAGGATATTAACTATCTGAGTTTTAGTTGTTCTAGCAGGAAAATAAAGTGTGTAAATTGATCAACTATATGGACTTAAACAGGCACCTAAGAAATGACATAAAAAATTTGATAAAGTATTCACCTCTTATGGCTTTAAGATTAATGAATTTCATAAATGTGTTGTAACACCTCGGTCACCGAAACCTGAGTACACTACTTGGTTTCCAATAACCCGAGTGTAACCTTTAAAGATACCCAGTTTCAAATACAATTTTTTTTTTCCTTTATCAGAGTTAACAATTTTAGCAGAATAAAAATAATTCAAGTATAAGAGGGAGTCCAAATATACATAACTAAATATTCAAATGGCTACCCAAGAACTTATACAAACCAATGTCTTAGTAATAATGATACATGACAATACAACTTAATTTCAAATGAAATCAGGAATAGAGAGTCGTAATATCATCTGGCTCCTATTCCACATAAATACCAGCATGCGCGTCGTCTACGTTTTCTACACACTGATTACGGTTTGATAGCTTCAATGACTATCCAGTGAGGTATAACCCCCAAGATTTATCATATCATCAAGATAATTAAGCATAGTTATAAGAGACGATGTATAACAGATATTACACAATGATTATCATAGAAATCAGATAAGGTTCATCAGATGCACATTCATTAAATAAATTACATCAGATAATCTTGTTTAAATGCATGGATGCATGCACATGCTCACAGACTTGGGGATGCACATCTAGCTAATAAAAAGTCACCCAAGGAGAACTAGTCACCCGAAAAAGTACTCAAAGGAACGCCCAAGGAGAACCAGCCACCCGAAAAAGACTGATATATAGATCGCTCAAGGAGGACTAGTCACCAGGAAACACTACCAAAAAATAGGGCAACGCCGACAGTTAAAAACCGTCGGTAATGACCTTTCCTGACAGATTTTAGCTGTCGCAAGGTCCGTCGGTAAAGGGTGCGTCGGCGTTGCTCATCGACGGATAAAAACTGTCGGCGTTGTCGACGACTAAAATCTGTCGGCGTCGTCGGTGGCTAAAACTCGTCGGAGTCGTCGGCGGCTAAAACCCGTCGGCTTTGTCAACAGTTAAAATCTGTCGACGTTTTCGGCCACTAAAATCCATCGGCGATGTCGGCTACTAAAATCCGTCGACATAGCCGACTGCTAAAATCTGTTGGCGTTTCCGACAGCTAACATCCGTCGGTGATTTTCATTAATTAAAAAAAATATTATTAAAAATTAAGAATTTGACCTGTGGAGGTTTTCTGGAGGTTTCTTGTTTTGTTGTTGTAAGGAATAATAACACAATAGTAACACAAGCACCATGAAAATTCTAGAAAGAAATAGAAATCAAAGAAATGAGAGTAAGGTTAAGGTTTAGGTTTAGGTTTAGGAAATCGGGTTCGGGTTTAGGTTTGGATTTTCAAGTTTACGTTTAGGTTTAGATTAGGGAGTTGAGATTAGGATTAGGTGTAGGTTTAAGTTTAGGGATTTAAGAATACATTTAGGTTTTAGGATTAGGTTTAGGTTATAGGTTAGGTTTAGGTAAGGTTAGGTTATAGGTTATAAGTTTAGGTTATACGTTATAGGTTATAGGTTTTGGTTTAGGTTAAGGTTATAGGTTTAGGTTTAGGTTAAGGCTTAGGTTTATGTTATAGGTTTAGGTTAAGGTTTAGGTTTAGGTTATAGGTTATAGCTTTAGGGGAATGGAGAATAGGTTAAGGTTTAGGTTTAGGAAATCGGGTTCGGGTTCGGGTTTGGGTTTAGGTTTAGGTTTTCAAGTTTAGGTTTAGGTTTAGGTTAGGGAGTTGAGATTAGGATTAGGTGTAGGTTTAGGTTTAGGGATTTGAGATTACATTTAGGTTTTAGGTTGTAGGTTTAGGTTATAGGTTTAGGTTTAGGTTAATGTTAGGTTATAGGTTATAAGTTTAGGTTATAGGTTATAGGTTATGGGTTATAGGTTAAGGTTTAGGTTATAGGTTTTGGTTTAGGTTAAGGTTATAGGTTTAGGTTTAGGTTTAGGTTTAGGTTAAGGTTTAGGTTAAGGTTAGAGGTTATAAGTTATTGGTTATAACTTTAGGGAATGGAGAATAGGTTAAGGTTTTAGTTTAGAAATCAAGTTCCTGGGTCGGGATCGGGTTTAGGTTTGGGTTTTCAAGTTTAGGTTTAGGATTAGGTTAGGGAGTTGAAATTAGGATTTGGTGTAGGTTTGGGTTTAGGGATTTGAGAATACATTTAAGTTTTAGGATTAGGTTTAGGTTTTAGGTTATAGGTTTAGGTTAAGGTTAGGTTATAGGTTATAAGTTTAGGTTATAAGTTATAGGTTATAGGTTAAGGTTAGGTCATAGGTTTTGGTTTAGGTTAAGGTTTTAGGTTTAGGTTTAGGTTTAGGTTAGGGTTTAGGTTTAGGTTATAGGTTATAGGTTATAGGTTATAGCTTTAGGAATTGAGAATGGGTTAAGGTTTAGGTTTAGGAAATCGGGTTCGGGTTCGGGTTTAGGTTTGGGTTTTCAAGTTTAGGTTTAGGTTTAGCTTAGGAGTTGAGATTAGGATTAGGTGTAGGTTTAGGTTTAGGGATTTAAGAATACATTTAGGTTTTAGGTTTAGGTTTAGGTTATAGTTATAGGTTATAACTTTAGGGAATTGAGAATAGGTTAAGGTTTAGGTTTAGGAAATCGGGTTCGGGTTCGGGATCGGGTTTAGGTTTGGGTTTTCAAGTTTAGGTTTAGGTTTAGGTTAGGGAGTTGAGATTAGGATTAGGTGTAGGTTTAGGTTTAGGAATTTGAGAATACATTTAGGTTTTAGGTTTAGGTTTAGGTTTAGGAAATTGGGTTTGGGTTCGGGATCGGGTTTAGGTTTGGGTTTTCAAGTTTAAGTCTAGGTTTAGCTTAGGGAGTTGAGATTAGGATTAGGTGTAGGTTTAGGTTTAGGGATTTGAGAATACATTTAGGTTTTAGGATTAGGATTAGGTGTAGGTTTAGGTTTAGGATTTGAGAATACATTTAGGTTTTAGGTTTAGTTTAGGTTATAGGTTATAGGTTATAGCTTTAGGGAATTGAGAATAGGTTAAGGTTTAGGTTTAGAAAATCGGGTTCGGGTTCTAATCGGGTTTATGTTTGGGTTTTCAAGTTTAGGTTTAGGTTTAGGTTAGGGAGTTGAGATTAGGATTAGGTGTAGGTTTAGGTTTAGGGATTTGAGATTACATTTAGGTTTTAGGTTTAGGTTTAGTTATAGGTTTAGGTTTAGGAAATCGGGTTTGGGTTCTGGGATCGAGTTTAGGTTTGGGTTTTCAAGTTTAGGTTTAGGTTTAGGTTAGGGAGTTGAGATTAGGATTAGGTGTAGGTTTAGGTTTAGGGATTTGAGAATACATTTAGGTTTTAGGTTTAGGTTTAGGTTATAGGTTATAGGTTATAACTTTAGGGAATTGAGAATAGGTTAAGGTTTAGGTTTAAGAAATTAGGTTCGTGTTCGGATCGGGTTTAGGTTTGGGTTTTCAAGTTTAGGTTTAGGTTTAGGTTAGGGAGTTGAGATTAGGATTAGGTGTAGGTTTAGGTTTAGGGATTTGAGAATACATTTAGGTTTTAAGTTTAAGTTTAGGTTTTAGGTTTAGGTTTAGGTTATAGGTTTAGGTTTAGGTTAAGGGTGTGGTCCCTGCAAATACAGATATAAACACGGCCTGTCCAAATGGCCAGGCCATTCCAATGCTGTCCATAGGAAATGGACAGCTTCATCATGGTCATAACAGTGGTTCCCACCTTCCAAGGACCCCGGCTCAACATCCGGATAGCTCCGAGTCTGCTCCATCAATTTCGAGCAAATACGTAAACACTGCCTGTCCAAATGACCAGGCCACTCCAATACTGTCCATAGGAAATAGACAACTTCATCATAGTCATAACAACAGTTCCCACCTTTCAGAGACCCCCGCTCAACATCCAGATAGCTCCGACGCACATCCGGATACATAAATGGGTACAGTTTCAAAGAACATTATTAGCAATGTTTTAAATGCAAACCTCCCTTAGAAGGTCCTTCAGTTGATCCTCATGAAAGTCCTGATTTGTAAGAACCTTAACGGTAACATCCTGCATTCCATCATTAAATAAATAAGAAGATGCATCACCTTTACTTTCAAGTCAAATAAAAATGTGAAACGTCATTTTCAAACCAAATTACACTCTATTTTCAAATCTCACGCGGCTACTTCATTCCCCCCACTCTCTCCCTCGATTTCCCCACTCTCACCTCTCCGTCTCTCTCTTGAAGCCAAAAAGAAGAAGAAAAAAAAATCTTCGAAATGTTTTTTCAATCCATCTTCCATTTTCTTCTTAACAAGAAAATCCATATTTACTAATATTCCCATTTTTCTATTTTTCAAAAGAATGAGTTTGGACTCCGAAAGCGTCGGCTCCAACACTCGTACTTTCAGCCTAAACCCTAACCAAGGACTCCAAAATTACCAAACTGCCACTGTGTGGGAACCCCCCAAATCTAGGAAAATTTAATGACTTGCAGTCAACTATTGCACAATATATGAACCTCAGCGGCATCACAAAGGTATACATAGTATTGCATGTTAAAATTATCTTCCAAGAATAGAAAAACATAATAGTCCACAAAGCACTACATCAGTACATTATTCTTGCCTATAAACCAAGAAAGCCTATATATAGCATCTGCCGAGCGAGTGAGTTTGCCTTGCACTTTAAACTTTCACTAAGATCATAGAGTATCAACATATGTTATATGTAAGTGTTTATGAAATTGGATAACAGAAGAAGATATAAGAGGAAGCTCAATTCCAATATATAAATTTGGTAAATTGCACCTGGAACAAGAAAATATCAAGATTCAATCAGTAAAGAGACCACACTCTCAAGAGATAAGAAAATTGCACCTCATTCTTCTGTTTGTAAAGCTCCATTTGTTGTAGATAATCTCCCCTCTACTTCTTGGCAATCTGAAATATATAAGAAACAAAAATTAAGAGTGTTTGTAGACTTGTAGAGGCAGAGAAGAAAATGTCCAAAAAGCAAAAGGTGTTACCTGATACTGAGCTATAACCTTTTCCTGGAATCTACATACATATGAAGCAAGTTCTTATCTACAGCAAATTGTCACTACAAGAAATCTCGGCATCAGCGGCGCAATATCACTGGCGGCCCCAATAAAACGCCAGTGTAGATGTAGAATGAGCGGCATTTTCACGTGGCCGCCAGTGTACAGATAAGCCACCGCCGCTGGAATAAATTAAAAAAAAGCTTTTCCCCTCCCGGATAGCATCCCCAAATTGCGCCCGCCATTTTTCTCTCCAAAACCCTTTTTTTCCCTCTCCCAAATTGCCCCATCCCCAAATCGCACGCGCGCCAATATTTCTCTTGTAAAACCCTTCTTCCCTCTTCTCTCCCAAATCTGCCCCGACTCTCCCTCCCTCCCCCCTCCTCTCTCTCTCTCTGCAAGTCCACGACACGATGGAGTCATTTAAGCCAGACGGGAAAGACTCTGAAACTGGCGGCAGCAGCTTTAGGATGATCTCCTCTCCCTTAAGGACACGGGTCAGTAGATCCAGGACCGGTTTGAAAATTGATGGCTCCACTAGCACCCCCTCATCTCCTCCCTCCAATCCGTCACCCCAACCTCGTCTCCTCCCTCAATCTCTCCCTCCAGCTCATCTCTTCCTTTAACGACCGATCCTTCACTCCAAACACTAACCCTAACCCTAATCTTATAAATGCCTTTGAAAATCGACCTTTCACCCCTTGCCGCGATCTAAAACTCCAGTCCCTTGCTGCCAAACTCTCATCCGATCTGCCTTAGCAACCCCGCTGATCTAACAGTGATAAGAAGCCATTGGATGATGATGGAGATGCAGATCTGCTGTCTGTCGTCCGATCCATGGTCAATGTCTGCCTCTTTTGAGATGCAAGTTAAGAATCCCAGACACCATTATTGAATGGTGGGAGATATGTCCAGCCGACTCCCACTGCATCCTATGCTAACACAATGTTTTACCTATTTTATCAGAACCCTTTATTGAAAGGAAAGAAATGGAAACAAATGCATCTGGTAGTAGCTAGCGGTGTACTCTAATTAATCTGTTAGAATTGAATGGCAGAGTAAGATTTGTGTAGCTGACCCCAATTAGTTGGGATAAGGCTTAGATGATGATATATTACAATGTTCTGTTATTATTATTATTTTTCTATGAAATTTCTGTTATTGAAATGAAAAATGCTTACAGTTTCTTTGATTTTATTAGAATTTCTATCCATGTTTTGTGTTGCTTGAGTCAAGCCAATGTTCAACTCGATCAATTTATATCCATATATCGATTTATATCAAGTTGAACATCGACTTCCAGTTTTTTTTTTATAAAGAATTTATATCCATGTTTTATGTTCAGTAATCTGCGAGCTGATAGCTATGTTGACTATGGTACAGTTAGCAAGTGTAAAGTTTTGTGTAACGAGGACACTTATTCTTCCCTACGTTGTGTCTGATACCAGTGGTGCATGGACACTAGTTTCAGGGTACGTGTTGACTCATCTATTAGGAAAAGAATATTTCAATTATTTATTATATTGGCTGTTTGTTTTATGGACTGCAAAATTTTTGTTTGATATGAATTGCAAGTGGGTTGTGCCACCTGTGTGGGGTTCATAATGTGTAGCATTTGAACTTTGGGTGTCTTCAATCTGTCATGGGTA
This sequence comes from Magnolia changhungtana, assembly GCA_030180095.1. Taxonomy (NCBI): domain Eukaryota; kingdom Viridiplantae; phylum Streptophyta; class Magnoliopsida; order Magnoliales; family Magnoliaceae; genus Magnolia; species Magnolia changhungtana. The sequence continues at coordinate 1,154,904 of JASAUF010000647.1, read as the reverse complement.
ATTTGTAATATTTTCTAGACATTTTAAATGTAAGCCTCTTTTCATGGAGATGAAGGATGATAAGATAAAAAAGTATTTCATGGTCAGGTGTGTATACAAATGTTTTATTAGGGTGTGTTTGGTAGTTTGACATTTGGTGTATTTGAAAGGATTTCAGTTTGAAGGTGCATTTGGCAGTTGGAATTTGGTGTATTTGGATTTTAATCTAATCTAAACCCCCCTTTTGGAGGGTTTTTGAAAATGCAGTCTTGAGGTGAGTCTCTTTTTGCTATGTGCTCTGTTCCAATCCTGGACTGCCATTGCCTTCTGCAACTCCTTTCTACAAGTGTCAAATGTGTTATTGATTCTGGCGGCATTAGCATTAGCCTAATGATAGCATTAACATTAGTGTGGCTCTCTATTTATGTGGTGGAATTGATTATGCCAAAAGCTTGGTGGGTGTGCATGTGTTGATCTCCTATTTTACCTGTGTGAATTTTAGGTGCATTGCTGTTGTAATTAATCTCGTGTTGCTGTGAATGCAAATGGGGATTCCGATTCAAACTTCATCAAAATCAAGCCCATGGAGAAAGGTACATTTTGGAGCTGTACATGTACCCTAACAATTTTAGGCTTACAGTTTTTATGATCATTGCTAGTTATACATGGGGCAGTTTTATTGTTGTTTTATATGTTGAACTATGTTCAGCTTGCATGAACTCTCCACATGCACCCATACACAGTTGTGGGACACCATGATACAAATCAAAGATCTATTTGATTGCTATTGTACCTTTTCTCTTGATGTATCTACCTACGGACTGAAATTTCAACACTGATGTGTTGTTCGTGATGGGAATTGGAAGAGTTTGCTTGGACCCTGCATGAATTCTAGTAAGTCAATCTTTCTTTTAGACCTTTCTTAGGCATTAGACCTATCTGCTAGTCGGATTTTAATTAACTCGAAGAGATCATTGTTTCCCTAGATAATATCCAAGATTATTGTCTTTCTTGGAAGGTTAGAAGCCATATCACTGCCTTTGGGTATGGCTACAAAGCAAGGTTGAACTCATGGTACCCACTTCCTATGATCTGTACTAATGCTCTAGGCTAGCCTAGTTATTTGTTAGTTTTTAACTAAAGAAGCATGAAAATATATTTAAAAAAAAAAGGAAAAAAAGAAGCAATTTGCAGATTGTGAAATAATATCCTAAACCCAACAATATTTTCAATTTGTGGGAAGTTAGAGTAAATTAGGAAGGATTAGTTTTTACCCCAACATGAGTGTGCGTGTGTTGTAACTAACTGCCATTGTTTGGGTATAGACTAATTTTGATTGCAATAATTAAGTTGCAACATGATATTTTAGCTAGCACACTTCATTTCAGATTTACCAAATAATGTTTGCACCTTTTTCATCAATTTACCAAATAACAATTAGTGTAACCACTTCATGTCTGCATGTGTCTCATTTTACATTTGGCTGATTTAGAAGTTTGACAAATTAGAGATTATTATTTTGTTTATTTATTTGCTGTTTCATTTTGTATTTCTTGACCAAGTCACCTCTAATATGTATGAACAATTCCTACAGGGTGTTGAAAGTGTCACTTCATTTTTATTTTTTATGAAAATATATTATCTCAAATACACAAATTTGTCCTTTTAAAAAAAAGTCGAAATTAGGAATCTGTGTGAAATTGGGTTGGCACGTTAGGGGGCCAGCTTCTAATTGAATTCCCATGATCTGCCTTCAATCCAACAAAGGGGTAGCCTTGATGCATTCAGATTCTAATTGTCAAACATCGTTTATTGATTTTTTTTTTTTTTAAGGAAGAGTAGGACTTAAGCTGAAATTTGTGTAGGCTGCATTTAAATCACTTGTTGGTGTGGGTTATCAAACATTGCAGAGTTTACTTTTGGTCTTACAATAAACTACATTCAGTGAAAGTCTTGTGGGAACTGGATATTATATACATACTCATATATTTTTATTGAGGATGCAGTCTTTGCATTTTTTTTTTCCCTTTTTCTCTTCTTCTTCTTCTTCTTTTTGTTTGTTTTTTTCCCTCTTTATAGGGTTTTTGCTCCTTTTGGCAGTTTTTCTGCCCTTTAATAAAGTTGCTTATCTTTCACAAAAAAAAAAATGATTTCTTCTGGCTATCCATCTAGTAAGCTCCACTGTTTTTTTTTTTTTTTTTTTTTTTTTTTTTTTTTTTTGTAATGTATTTTCCGCAACAAGTTGCATTATTGATTAATTTCCATATGGCACTTGCATAATTCATCTTCTCTTTGGAGAATCCGCTTCAACTATTCGTATTAAATAAAGAATACAAGACTACAGAGAAATTGGATTACCAAATTTGTCAGTAGTGGGTTGAGAATTATAGATCGATTTTCTTTCATGGCCCTTAGATTTAAGAGTTGAGTCATTTGTACAATCCAGTTAGTGGTTTGGTTTTCCATCTTTATATGAGGTTTACTCCCCAAAGGAAGTGCCCAAATCTATGTTGTTCCCGAGCTATCTCAAATTGAGGTTTATTTATTTATTTATTTATTTAAACAAATGCATGTGTTCCTTAGGACATATAGATAGTTCTTCATGTCTGATTCACTTCAAAATGGTTTTTGAAGCCAGGAACATTCTATGCTTTACCCCAAAGTCCTCAACTATTTAAGCAAATGCTGATGGTTTCTTCAATTGACAAATATTATCAAATAGCAAGGTATCTTTTCTGTTACTAGTTCTTTGAACTAATTCTGCAATACCAAGGGTTTATGTGTATTTATGCATATATACATAAATAGAAAAGCGAACACACATTTAGATTTTTCAAATGAGCTCATGGACATTCGGATATTTTCTTTCTTTACTTATTTTTTGAGAAGTAATGGACATGTTGATATTAAATTCCTTTTACACGATTGAGATCCTTGAGCAAGGTATTCTGTAACGGTAATGGTGGTCGTAATAGCTGTTAAACCCTTTACAGTCTCTCTCTTTTTTATTGAAAAAAAAACCTGGATTAGTCAGTGAGTGGTGCATGCTTTTCAGACAATCATGCCATATGGGATATCTACAAGTTAGTAATATCCCTTTCTTAACTAATGTGGGGATGCAAATGCCTAGATTATTGATCTTTACTAATCTTAGATGCTTTAGTTTCTAGTTCAGGCTCTTTCTTGAGTAGAATGTACTCTCCTTTTCATATTTTCATTAGCAAGAATCTCAGTTACAACACAGATTTCTTTCAGCCTTGAAAACTTAACATATTGAGTGCATGTGGTGTGGCATACATAAGTGCATTGACATCTATTGTTAAATGGTGAATGCATTGGCTTGGATTAGCTCTTCCTTGCAGAGCTGATGACCTAAAGAAACCCTGCCTTTTGTTTGATAGATGACATTTCCTGTATGAGTAGAAACTGGAAACAATCTCTACTGCCACAGATCCAACCTGATTTATTTTTTCTTTCTTTTTGGCACAGATAATCATCTCATTATCAGTTTTATATTGAAGCTCGTATTTTTATCCCTTGTTTCATTTATTTTTATGACTTGTGTAATTTCACTTTCTTTGTTTGCAGATCTTCGAGATGATAAGTAGTTCTTTGTTGATCATCCTGGTGCAGTTCCCATCACTACAACTCAGGTAGGATGTTTCTCGGGTACCATTTACACTATCATTTCTTTGTTGATCATCCTGGTGCAGTTCCCATCACTACATCCGTCGCTCAACTGTTCATTTCTGATCTCCGAATTTTAACGACATCCTTTGTTTTTTCTTTTTCCCCTCTCTGGAATGCAGGGGAAGGTATGTAAAGCAATCATCTATTTGGAGATTGATGCAAACAAGCACCATTTACATTTTCATCTAGGTTGGTTGATCCGTAATTACCCTAGTTTTCTAGGCCTTTTTTATTTTCAATTTTGATTTAGGATGTTTGATTGGTTCGGATCGGTGTAGGTTGCAGATTTTTTTTGACTGGCAGAGTGTGATAAAGCTGAGTGTCATGTTGAAGAAGACGTACAACAGATCTTTCAATGCGATGCAGAGCGACATTGGCCTCAAGTGAGTTTTTCCTTTCTGTCTTTTTTTATTTTTGGTTTTCGGTTTTTGATTTTTGATTTTTGATTTTTAATTTTTGGGTCTTATTGACTGCGTTTGGTTGCACTAAAATCATGATATTTTATAACTAATCATGATATTTAGATAAAGCAAACTTAGCCTTCATCCTTTTGTATAATGCATGAATATGTTGAATTTGCATTTTAATATAGGAGAGCAAGAACAAAAATGTAAGTTGGAGAAACCAAACTTAGTCTCCTGTGTTTTTGAAAGTAGACTGGGACAAATGGGTCGATGAAGATGAAGAGCAAGAACACAAATGTAAGTTGTCCACCCCTTTTTCATCTTGAACACTTACCTTTTTATGTATTTTTTTGTATGCCAGGTTTCCTCTTGAACGTGAATCATTTGTAGTTTTTTGAAGCTATGTTGTTTTCAAACATGTATAGATACCTGATGAATTGACCACCGACGGTTTGTGAAGACGTTCAGAGGTAATCTGCATCTGCAACCCATGTAGTATCATGAGCAGTGGCACCATTGTGCATAGTATAGGCTTATAAAAAAAATAGAATCCTAGAAGAAATTAGTACTAACAGGAGATCTAGCAGCACATATAATGTACATAGGTCTGGAAGTATGCATAGTGCACACAATTCTAATATTATAGCAGTGCAAAATCACATCTTTGTATTCATGTGAGTATTGCAGATGTGTGGCAGGAAATGGATGTATTTATATTGCTAGGAAAAGAAAAAAAATAAAAGACACATTAGGCAGGTTGATTTTCCTGACTTTTTGGCCCCCCTTCCTTTTAAAGAAGAAAAGAGTCTTGAAAGCTACAGATGGATTGGGATGAAGAAAGTCACGCCTCCAAAATTGAAAAGAAGAAGAAGAAGAATCTAGAATGATTGAAGCCATTACTGCTACCCTGGTTATGATGTTGAACATCCCATGTCCAACTAGTTGGGTAGATGAGAAAACTATGCAACTAGTTGCATGTGGCATGCTCCATGGTGTGTATAATATCCAATCCATCCTGGAGGGTCACTCCATCATCAAAACAGATACTATGATTTCAGGAAAACAACTTGCTAGAAGACAATAGGAAAACAACTTGAGAAAGACTTAAGCAAGAAATTGCAAGAATAGTTTACGGAAATGAAATTGGTAGTTGAGAAGCTGAATTTAGAATTTAGAATTTGAAAAAAATAATAATAATCTGGAAGCTGAATCTTTTAGCAACATGTTGTCAATTGCAGGACACAAACTTGCCAGTGTACTTGCACCATGAAGAAAGATTGCTAGTTGGATTGAATCTAGTTGTTTATATTGTGAGTTTCTTAGAAATCAGGAACTATGTCCTTGTACATGCAGCAACACTTATAGGAGATCCACTGTTCCTCTCTTGCAATTGTGCAGTAGATGGCTGTATCTCAAAAGATGATACCCATCAGATGGTTGGTTGACTTCTTTTTAGCCACCCACATGGAATCCTCTAACATCATATATCTTCCCAAGTCAAACTTTTTTCCTGTTTCCCTAGAAAACTTTAACGAACTTTTTAAAGAGATTTACGAATCGAGCCTTTTTTTCCTGCTATATGTAGGTAGCCATAGTAGGTAGCCATACCTGATGCAAGCATTCTGACGAATGATGTGAATGGTCATCATGTCATGTTGTATTACTTCAAAAACTTTAAGGAATATACTAAGGTAATTTCTAATGAAGTTTATCTAAATTATAACTATTTCTTTGGTAGAATTTTTTGATATCTGCCAATAGTATTTCTTGGCCTTGAGTAATAGGTGTTCCATATTTGCATTACTTGATATCTTTTAATCTTGTTACCAAATAGAGGGTTGTCACACAAGTTTTGTATATCTCTTACAATCCAACACAGGCCTGGATAGAAGGTGTGCAATATCCAAGCTTTCCATCAGGTGGTTCCCCACTTCTTCATGCCACGGTCTAAAAATCAGGCAAGTCCACTCCATGTAAGGATCACCAAAAGCAAGGGCCCCACACCCTTGGCTTTTTATTATTCTTACCAATCTTCATTGCTTCAATATAACAAAGGGTTTTCATAATGTTTGACTTGTATTATGTATTTATCTTTGGTTGTAAGATGCTTATTCAAAGTGGAAGTAACTATATAGAGTGTAGGCTCAGGGGTCCACAATGCTTACATGGATGCATGATCAAAGTCGCTCATCGTACAAGCCACTATATGGCTTTCCTTGTGTCAATTTAGGTCCATCCATATTGAGTTGCATGCTGGTTAATGCTTCTGTAAAAAGGCTCATATTGAGTTGCATGCTATGATGCTTATGATGCAGTTTTATCCTTGAAGAAAAAGGGAAGAAAACTATGTCCACGTATTTATATATAAAAAAATTTCATAGCTGTTCTCCTCCATCCGCTAGTTACAGGTATTTATTGGTTCTTTTTATTTTATATCAAATTTGTTTTTTTGGTTTTTTTATTTTGTTTTGTAAACTTTTGTCTTTACATTGGTAACTGAAGGTGGAGCATATGGGGTGAAGCATTGGTAATAAAGGGGGGCTTTGCTGCTTCATATGAGGATGGATATGGACTTCATTCGGTATGGTTGTTTTTGCAGGAAATATTTAGGACTGAAATTTTAATTTTAGATAGTGTAACTCAGATTATGAGTGTACATATTATTTTATTACTTGACCTCTATGCATGGCAGGGTGGTGCTGACAAAGGTTCTCTATATGGCATGAGTTCTGGTTCTTGGGGTGCATTTGAGAAGTCTCGCCTCGGGCGTCGCTGAAGTCCGTTGATTTTTTATTTTTCCTTCTGCTTTTCCTTGTGTTAAATTTTCTGTCCATTATGTAACCTTTCATTCTCACGCCCCCTGTAAATGAGGCTGGTTGTAAATGATTTACAGGTTGTGTTTGGATGCTAATTTAAGCATGTAAAGATCTTTTGATTTAAAAGATTCAGCCTAGTGGAAGTTTTAATTATTTCTATTATTTTTTCTTTTACACTGTAAATGATTTAACGGCGTTTTAAACAGATTTTAGCGGCGTTTGTTGCAAAATTTACCTACATTAATCCTATCTACACGGCGTTTTGTACAGTTCTTGCGGCGCTTCATACCGTTTTTAGCGGCGCTTTTATAGTTTTTACCGGCAGTCAGCAGAGTCGCCGGTGCCGGTAAATAATAATAAGCGCCGCTAAAGGCCAAGTTTAGGGGCGGCCGCCAAAAACGCTGGTAAAAATTAATGAACACCGGTAAATGATACGGCGATGCCCCCCTTTTGCGGCAGCCGCCCGACCGCCAGTAATTCTTATACCGGCGATTTTTTGGACTTTTAGGGGCGATTTTGGCCACCTGTAATGCGTATTTTTCTTGTAGTGTGTAGACTGGCAATGATCAAATTATAGACTGGCAATGATCAAATTGTAATTACATTCCCAATATTTATGATGCATAAACATTTGTAAACATCAAATTGTAGATGAAATGATGCAGCAACTAAAGATATACATATGTAGCACGAGGAAGTCCACTGATCAAATAACTGCGATTGTTCAACAGAGTAGATTTCTGATCTGTTAAACATTAACATTGGGATCCACCAGACGAATGATCTGTATCATCATCATCAACGCAAATATTATCCTTCTAATCTGGATGTTTCTGGCCATCAAGTTCATGGATGAAAAACTCAGCTCGTGAACAAACTGGGACCCATATGCCCTTTTCGGCATTTTCTATCAAGAAAGCAACATAAACAATAATTTTTTTTTAAAAAAAGTAATAATAATATAAACACTCCCTGCAAGAGACAAGTCTCTTTGGTTTTCTCTTTTTCTACTCTTTTGTTTGGTTGTCTGTGCATGTGTGGTAAAAATTCCTACATTTTATTGCCCCTTGTAAACTCTACTGGTTTGGATTTTTAATCAAGTCAGTCAGGAATCTTGGATTTATCTACCTCAGTTTACTTGATAAAAAGAGCATTTATTTACTCATATTGCTAAATTGTGGAACCTACAGTTGCTAAGTTATAGTCCAAAAATCACATTGGTTGAACAATCCTAACCTCTGATTGGTGGACACTGGACACTTGTTTCGTAAAGCTTTGTTCACTCCATCCATGGTTCACCTTTAATTTAAAAAGTTGTACAATGAAAGTCAGCATGGTGAATTTGTGAAATCAGGATAGAGCTCAGTCATTGCATCTCGTACATTTGCTTCAAACTCATGGGTTGAAGCATCTCTAACAATGTCTTCAGCTTCGGGGGCTACATTGGGTTCATTTTAAATAACTTGGTCTAAGTTATTACAACCGAGGTCTTCAACAACTGCATTCATAATGTTATTTATGTCTGCCATACTATCATACTGGTGAGAAGTGTGTTCAGTACACTTGGGTGATTCAGGCTCACCGTGCATGTTCCACACCCTATATGTTGGAATAAATTCATATTTAATCAGATCTATCACCACATCATCGATTGTGCAGGGTAAACGTAAACATCTACATCTGGTACATGGACAATGAATGGTTTCTCTACCAGGAAGATGTTCTTTTACGAACTTCACAAAGCTCATCATACCATCTATAAATTGTGGGTCCGGGTAATGTAGAGTAATCCACTCCCTAGAGTTCATTGGATACCACCTGTAGGTAGGCACACGTTTATACATATAATTCATCATCCAACTAACTATTGACAACATTTATAAAAATAAAAGATATCCAACCAACTTTATGTAATAACTTGTAACTTAACCTACTGGGAACCGTCATGCACCGTAATATCTTACGGCAGAGCGGGTTCTGAGGAGTTACAAGTTGAATTAATATAAACAAATATAAATGAAGAAATATAAATATAAATTAAGCAAGATTGTAAGTAGGCACATGTTTATACACCTAATTTATCATCCAACTAACTATTGACAACATTTATAAAAATAAAAGATATCTAACTTTATGTAACAACTTGCAACTTAACCTACTGGGAACCGTCATGCACCGTAATATCTTACGGCAGAGTGGGTTCTGAGGAGTTACAAGTTGAATTAATACAAATTATATATACTTGATGAAGCAAGTTCTTATTTGTAGCAAGAGAAGTAAACTTCTAACAAATACGATTATATTCTTGAAACAAAACAAGCACCATCTTTCAATTCAAGCTATATCAAAACATCACAGATATATGGTTGATTTGATTAAAGAGGCATTTAGCATTCTATGGAAGCATTTAATGCACCACATAATCCATTGTGTTGTCAGAATGCATCATTAATATTTGAAATAAGTTGACCACTTTGCTAAAAAGAAAAGAATTAGGGATGATTTCTTTTTATGAGCTAAAGGAAATACAATCATGGAATAAATACTAGTCATAAGGGCATTGAGTAAAAGAATACATATTTATTTTATCTTCTCAAGTTGGAAAAGAAGTTTGTACTCTCCCTATCTTTTTATACATATCAATAAACTGCGGATCATACTTGCTTCATTGTTAAACCACTAGGTGGCATAAATACTAATTGTAATTGTATTATGATGGAACATCAAGGAAGATATGGGTTATAGTGAAACACAATCAATTATTTCAAACGAGGGGGGGGGGGGGGGGGGGGATCCATTTTAAACCACTAGGTAGCATAAATACTAATTGTATATTATGATGGAACATCAAGGAAGAAATGGGTTATAGTGAAACATCATTTTTCATTTTGTAGCTAACAAAAAAACATATTTATCTCAAAAATATCATACACAGTCTAACATATTTGTACTTCATGTGCAAGAGCTTCACCTAAATGACCCAAGTCTTGTTGTTGTGTATGTAGCTTGCCTAAGCAATCCAGCCGACAACCCTTGGAAAAAAAAACCCACTACATCTTACACACCTCAAAATAAGAGGCCTCAAACAAAAATAGGATGTAATACTCTCGGGGGAAGGGTTCTCTCCCTTAGCATGGATTTCTTGAATGAACATGTTTTTCGGCAACATAAATGTACATGATTGAAATAGGATTTGATGCCAAAAAGTCCCTCCATGATTCAAGAACCATGCATTTAAATGAGGTCCATCGATATTTTTCCATTTTACCATCCTACCCAGTGAGAAAGTTTGGATGAATAAGTGCAATGACACACATAAAGGAAATGTGTACAATTACGTTACGTATGGACTAGAGAGTGTAATGCACCTACTGGACATTTAATAAGATAAAACAATCAACATAAGAACTATAAAACATTGATCAAGGAATTGTATCACCCATACATGTGCTTCATGAATCCTTATAAAATTCCCACTAGCCCTTGCCTCTGCTAATTTCCCCTTCCAGACCTTATTAAGACCTTTGTATTCATACCTTCTATCTTGGAAAGTGAAATTACAAAGCATAGTAAATACCATTTAATTTGGATGAAGTATCCAGACATACCATGTCAAGCCATCAACATGCCTACTAGTGAATTGAAATACTAGAAAGCAACAAGCTAGAATTTGACTAGTTGGTATTTTCTCAAACTTCTATCTTGGAAGCATAACAATGCAGCTAATATATGTGAAAGCAATGTTTGAGAATGCACTAGTTGATAGAACAAAACCACAGACTTGGTTTGAAGTTTGAACAAACCCTTGATTATTCAAAATAGGCCCACTTGATGGACTTGGGCACTTTTCATATGATTGACAACTTACTCATCCATTTAGCAAAACCAAGCATGGAAAACGAATGACTATTCATGGAATCAAGTTTAGGCCGTTTCACACCTTTCACATTTCATGAAAGCCTAGAATTTCTCATTACCTAACATTGCATATTCCTCTGTTAGAAGCAAAAATTACTATTGGTAATAGTGAGCTTTCAAGGGCACGATTAAGGTATGAAAAGCATTCCATATCGAACATGTGATTGAGGCTTCTCATCAGGCGGCCTTACCACGTAATGCCCCAGCTCAAAAATCAGGCAAGTCTAGCTATCATCAGGTGGTCCACATGCATACCTTGATTGTTGACCATTTACCATATTTGGTGGGTGTCAATATCAACTCCATTATTGTATTCTACCTTCTATCCATCAATTCAATTAAAGGAAGTGGTCCAGTGCCCTTATTAAATCAAGGCAGTTGAATCCATTGATCCAAACTATTCATTAGGTCCAGCGCACATCTTATGGGTTACCATGCAAAATTCATACTGATATGACAAATATAACCATTTCATCAAATAGCCTTTAGTATAGATGGTCAAGATCATTCACACAAATTAGGTCTACTAACCAATTTGATCCATCTACTTGTTAGGACCCATCATGGAATGCTTATAATTTTGAAGAATTGCTTTGGTTAGATAATTGTAATCATCCTATCCATGGCTTGGAAAATGGATGGCTGCAAAAATAATGCCAAATAAATAATAGATCTGGTCTTTTGATCAGTGTGATTTTTTTGCATAATAGCCTATGGTATTTGTTTTTTTACATAATGGACCATTCAAATCGATCGATTGGACTCTATTGGTAGCATTATAACTTTGAAAACCCTCAGAGTATTTCTCTACCATAATAATTCTAACATATCTTATTCTTTATTTAAAAAAAAAAAAAAAAACACAGAGAGAGATGTTCCTAATCTCTTTGGATTAGATTAGTTGAGTAATCCTAATCTCTGATTCATGGACACTTGTTTATGGAAACAGGACCATTGGTTTTTTTTTTTTTTTTTTTTTTTCCCTTGTTCTTTTCGTTTTTAACCATCCAATAGATGTCCACAAATCCACTAGTTACATGATAAAATAATCTTTAATTTTTGTTCATGATATATCTACACTGGCTACCATAATTTGGACGGTTTAATTTGACTACTTGTATGTCATGTTTGCAATTTCTTTGTAATGTCTAAGTTCCTGTGTATCATCCATCACACTCTACAAGAGTATCAAAGTTTTTCTCTTTGGATTTTTATGGTGCATTTGCTCCTCATCTCCACTGCATTTTAATACATGTGTGGTGTAGCAACAGTGTCAGATGGCATCTATCAATAAGCTCGAGTGGGGTAGTCTATTTTTGTAATTGTACATTTTTTCCCCACTGAAATAGAGTATGACATTTACAACTTACAGCACTCAGTAACTTTTCCATCTCTAGGCTTTATAAGAAGCATTTCATTAAAAAAGAAAGTGGCAGTCATTTCCAGCAACATTCCACGTGCTTGCGAGAAGACACTGCTAATGAAACTGGAACTCGTATTTTCATCTAGAGATATACTATGATACTCTGGCAGATTGTTATGGATGATACGCAGGCAGTTTAAATTACTACAAAATTAACTACATGGCATAAAATCCAATTGAAACTCTGCATCTGTAGTGGATGGATTGCCGGGGCAAGTTCTTCTTCATCTTGAACATACGAAAGCAGGACTGACAGGGAATGGGAAAAGAGATGCTTACGTTGCTCGATGGAAGGCTGAAGACGCTACCAATGGAAGATGACCTACTTAATGGAAGGTCGAAGACGCTGCTCGATGGAAGACGCCGCTGCTAACGGACGGATGAAGACGCGCTCGAACTCCCGCTCGATGAAAATGGGAAGAAAGGAAACGGCGCTCAACATTTTAGCATTCCTCTTCTAAATCACATAATCATTTCAAATCCAAAATAGTGTTAGTTTATCGTTGTTTATAACAAACAACTTAATAGCAACCATACATGCAAGAGGGACCATTTTCTGGATATTTAAGATGTATTGATAAAATAATTATAAATTTAAACATATATAACTAGAGGAATTATTTGAATGGTCTGGATAACTCTATATGATTTCCACTAATTTCATAAACGAGTCACCACCATTTTACATTATGTACAAAAATCGTAGTTTTTTTAAAGGAGAAAAAATGGTAAAAATAGCTTTGAAAATGGGAGGGCTCTATGGGCCCCACCATGATGGATATGTTTCAGCCATGCCGTCTATCCATTTCTAAACATCATTTTGGCATAGATCATTGGAATATAACCCTATAAAAGTCTCAGGTGGACCACAAAAGAAGAATATGATGGACAGTTGGACGTCCACCCTTCAAATGATGGGTAACGCCAACGGATTTTTGGGTTTCGACAACGGATTTTAGCTGTCGGCGATACTGATGGATTTTAGCCGTAGCTAAAGGTACCCCACGTCTGTCAGCTTTGCCCAGTTTTTTGGTAGTGAAAAGTACACAAAGGTACGGCCAATGAGAACTAACCACACGGAAAAGACCATAATAATATATAGATCGCCCAAGGAGGACTAGTCACCTGGAAAAGTATTTAAAGGTACGGCCAAGGAGAATTAATCACCCTTGAAAAGACCATATGCCATGAAAATATATGATTAGCCCAACCCTTATTATTCAAATTTCAAACGATCATTTTAGGGAAGCTCAAAGGTCACTATGGGGGGTTTGTCACCCGGCATAGGCCGATAGCTCAGGCATAGTGTCCTATTCCACCATCCTTGGCTCATGAGACTAACAAATATGATATTTAAAGGTAACCTATTTAACTAGTGGCCAGTACAAATTAAATAAGTGGAACTTATGACCATGAGGTTGTACAAAAATCATCCATAAAAGTCACTTAGGGCAATTATTCCATCAAGGCCACAAAGGGCAAACATACAATCAAGCCATATATGACAACTCGCTGATCGAAGCCACATAGAGCAAATAGTTCATTCGAGGATACGGTGAAAGGGATTGACCCTAAAAACCACAAGGGCACAACAATTCATTAAATGGTAAGTCCACAACAACTTCAATTTAATTTATTAGATAGAACGACCACTAGCTAGAGGACCTCCCTGAACACCATCATATCATTACAAGTAGTAAAACGAGACACATACAATATCAATAGTACTCACACATGCAAAATGTACATTTAAAATCAAAACAGGGATATTTGTGATCTATAACATGTCTAATCATGGAATTTAATTCGGTCATCAAATATTTATAAAGAATCACTCAATTAGAACTAAAATTTATCATCATTTCTATATGATATGGTATCAAGAAATCAATAAGATAAATGAATGAATATAATTAAACAATGCTAACTATCATGATGTAGAAAGGCTTGAAGGGTGATCCTCGCCTATAAAGTAAGTGATCGCGCAAGAATGCTCCAATGCACGAATCCAACTTGGATGGTTTAGATCTAAGTTCCGCACACCATCTACGGTTAAGATCTAACCTCAGACTTGATCTCCAACCTACGTTTAAGGTTAGTCATTTTAGGAATTCTAAAATGTAAGTTGTGCAACGGATGAAAATGAGCAGTAGAGGTTATAATTGATGATGATAATAACACTACTTAGTATAACTATCAATTATGCCCTATGTGGAATATAAATTTATAACCTCAATTATAATAGTAATAAGATAATATTAATTGCTATTTTTAAATGATTTTAATAGTGAAAGTAATTAATGATAAAAATATGATTTGTGAAGAGAATGAAAACAGCTCACTTGCGTTGACTCGGTTGAGCCAACTCGACTCACCATTCTTCCTAGTTTCTCTCCTCTTTTCCTCTTTCTCCTTCTTCTTTAATCATTTCTCTTTCTTATTCCCTGCTTCCTCATGCAAGCTCAGCACCCTCTAGATCGGTGCAAACACATCAGACCCAACCTGTGACTCGGGCGAGTCGAGTCAACAACTCACGTCCTCCTCTTTCTCCTCCTTTCTTCTCCTTCTCTTTTCTTTTACTCTTTCCTTCTCTTTTTCCTTTACTCTCTTTCTTTCTCTCTCTCCCTGCTGGGACTCTAGCTAGACCCAGGCTAGGCCCACGCCCAACTCGACCTAGTTGGGGCAGCGACCTGATAGCGAGTCGGTGGATTTGGTTCGAGTCAAGACAAAGCAGCACATCGCCTCTCTCTCTCTCTCTATCTCTCTCTCTTCTCTATCTTCTGATCTTCTTTCTCTCTTTCATCTCTTTCTTCCTTCTACTTCACTCTTTCTCTTGCTCTGTTAGGGAGACTAGAAGCAATGCTGGACTCAATTACTGTGAGTCGAATTTACTTGACTCGGCAACAACCTTGACCACGCTTCTCCTCTCTCTTTCACATTTTCTTCTCATCCTTTCTCTCCTTCTTTTCTTCTTCTTTTGCTTCTTCCCTTCTTCCTTTCTTTCTACTAGGAGGACCTGAGGCATGGAACTTGGCTCAGACTCGGAAAGACTCATGACTCGATCTGAGTCGACAGATGTGGAAGGGAGAAACGGTGCACCTGACCTCTCTTTCTGGCTTTCCTTTTTTGGAAAGGGTTGCCCTAAAAGGCAGCCTTTTATAGGCTCCCTAAACTTATTCTTGAAGGTTCGGCCGCAACTAATCACTGGATTAGTTACAACCAAAGGCGTTTAGCGATATTTCGTGGTGATATTTGGAGTATCAGTTCTAATCCTAGTCTGTATGACTGAATTATAAGGCTACCAATGATTCGTAGAGGATGTGGCCTACCGAATGGACGTCTTGGATCTGATTTGGGGCCCACATGATATGGTGGGTTCTTTCCATTGAATGGAGGAGATGACTCCTCTAATCATGGTGAATCCAGAATATCGGTGAATCCAGTGATACGAAACGTTTGGTCGGTGTGGATTCGTTCATTGGTCATTGTGGGGCCTGCGTTTTGGATGACCAGATGGGTACCATGGTGGTACGCGAGATTTTCTTGCGTCGTATGCTTATTTTCTCGGGCCAACGAGTTCTCACGAGATCTCCTTATCCTATCCGAACAAGTTTCTAATGCCCTAGTTTGAACATCTGAGATTCGTCGAAGAGGCTTCTAGAAGCCGACTAATGGTCAAGATTGTGCCAGCAAACAGAAACCGAAAGGTTCCTTGTGGCGCTCTCCTTGGGTAAGCAAACCTAATATGTGGGATTCTAGACGACTGAGATCGATCCTAACAAATGGCTAGGATCACTCGAGGATGATTCACTTGGAATGCCAAGTTGGCAGCGAAAAGTAGTTTTTCCATTTTTAGGATGATCTCACCGCATAGGGCTTTCTATGTCTGGATTTGTGTTCATGGATGGCACAACTTCCTGAGAAATATCCTAGATTTTAGTTAGGCCCATTGACTGAATCAGATGGACGGTTCGGATTAGAGCAACGACTCGTGATGGTGGGCCACGACCGAACCTAAACGGCTCGTTCGTTCAAACTGCGAGTGGCGGGAAACGAAAGAAAAAAGATAGGAAAATCCTCTTTTCTAGATTTTCATCAGGTCAACACAGTTTGACCATGTTAACAGGTCTGGTGCACTGTGAGTGCACGCACATCTCATACACACGCAGATGCAGTGGGGCCCATATGGATGTCTTTGACAAATCCAGACCGTCAGTTCATTTTGCAAGACCTTATTAGGGTAGAGTATTGAAGATGAGGCAGATCCATAATTCAGATGGGCCATTTTATTTTATTTTTATGATTTAACTGACAATTTCCATCGATCTGATGATCGGATCATTGTAAAATTGAACGTTAATGGTCAAAATGGTCCCAAGGGCCCCTTAGTTGGAAATTAATGGTTGGATTACTGATAAGATAGTCTAATATGTATTTATAATTTTAAATATTTTTGTTACAATATTCTTAATAACGTTATTATTATTATTATTATTAAATTTATTATTATTATATTTTTAATCATTGAATATTTGTATTGAAATGTGATAGTTCTATTTTTAGGAGTTGTATTATAGGTTTTTTAAAACTAATTTATCTATTTATTTATTTATTACACTTAGTTTATTTTATTTCAGATTAACAGTTGGATGTGACGATACAAATAACCTACGTTATTGACCTTCATTAGCTAAGTCCTAACCTACCACTTAATTTCTATTTGATCATTTAGATTTTCTCTTATTCAAGGATAACAATCTAGTGACCTTAAAGTTCATTATTTGTGTAGCTCACAAGACTTTGTAACTACTGAGATGAAGATCTACAGTGGATCTCCCAAATTAATGATCAGATGGCGTAATCTTTAGATGAAGATTACTCTTAATGGTCAATTTAGGCTATAATGAAGGTAAATGTTCAAATAGGCTAGGTTTGTATTTATACTAAGTCAAGTTAAAAGGTAACACCTGAGTACTAGAAAGTACGGGGTGTTACATGTGTATATTCAAAATTCTTTGATAATAAATGAGTAATTATATGTCTTTACGTAGATGATATGTTAACCTTTGGTATATGTTTAGAAGTTATAAATAACACTAAATGATTCTTATCATCTAGTTTTGACATAAAGGATATGGGCGAAGCTAATGTGATTTTAGGTATCAAGTTATTAAGAAAAAATGATGGTATAACCTTATCTCAATCACATTATATTGAAAAGATACTTAAAAATTTGATCACTATGATAAGAACCCAGTTTTTACTCCTTCTAATATTAAGTTAATTAAAAATGAAGGCCGTAGTGTATCTCAGTTAGAGTATTCCAAGGTGATTGACAGTCTTATGTATGCTCTGATTTCTACTCGACCTGATATTGCTTTTGCAGTAGGTAAATTGAGTAGGATGACAAGTAATCCAAGTTTAGATCATTTGAATACTATCTCTAGAGTACTCAGATACTTAAGAAAAATAATTAACTATAATTTACACTTTTCTGGTTACCCTAGTGTGCTTGAAGGGTATAGTGATGCAAGTTGGGTCATTAATTCTAATGAATCCAAGTCTACTAGTGGATGAATTTTTACACTTAGAGGAGTTGCCATTTCTCGGGGATCGAAGAAGCAAAATTGTATATCTCACTCTACCATGGAATCTGAATTCATAACTTTGGCGACTAGTAGTAAAGAGGCAGAATAGTTAAGAAACCTGTTATTAGAAATACCATTATTGGTAAGGTCTTTACTGAAAGTGCCCTGGTTTGTCAATTAGCGTGAGAGTTGAGTCGGTAAGACTAGTGAGCCCCATATGAAGATCATACAAGCATCTGCCTCAATTGGATGTGTACTTTGAACTCATCAAAGGTAAACTTAGCCTCACATCCCATGTCCCAGAACACCCAGGTATATAAATCCTTAAAAATCTTAGAACAACATAGGAATATAAGTATGAAAACTGATTTTGCAAACAGGAAAATTCTCTAAGTTTTTAGCTTTCTTCAATGTATCGAGCTTACATCGATGACATCAAACACTTGTTTTCGATGATATCGATACAGCCTTGATGACATCGAATTGAGGTCTTTTATGTCCAGCAACCAACATAATATTTGGACAATATTCTCGATGAATTGACCGCCCTCGATGATATCGGAATTTAAATTCCGATGACATTGAGTAAGGTTCGATGTCATCGAATATAGGCTAGTCTGTGTCTAACAAGCTTCAAAGGTAAATCAAGAAGTTCATCGATAACTCGATATGAGCCTCGATGACATCGGAATTCAAATCCTGATGACAATGAGGGAGATTTGATGTCATCGAATTTGGACAAGTCATGTCCAGCAAACTTGATAGGAATATCATCTGGATATATTCGAGGAATCGAGATACCCTCGTTGACATCGAAATTCAAATCTCGATCATATCAAAACTAGGTTGATGACATCGATTTTGGACAAAGGAATGTCCAGTAAACTCTCAAGGAAAATCTTCTGAAAAGATCGATGTATCGAACTAGGTTTCAATGTCATTGCCATTTGAAATCCGATGACATCGAAGTAGGCTCGATGACATCGATGCCAGCCTATTCATGTCCAGCAAGCTCCTTTGAATACATTATCGAGGAATCGAACCTTGGTTCAATTACATTAGAGTTCAAATCCCGATGCCATCGAAGTAGGTTCGATATCATCGAGCTTTTGTCAAAAAGTTCCAACTATGTTTTTCAGTTGAGTTCGTATCATTGAATTGTCATTCGACGTCATCGAAAGTATATGTTCGATGACATCGAACTCAGTCAAAAACTGATTATTTTATTACCGTTGGAACTTTTTGCCTATATATAGTGAGCTTGTTCTTAGTTGCCCATTGAGAAAAAATAGAGAGAGCTTTGAGAGAGTAATTGCATATCACCTACCCCACGCTCATTTTCTCATGGAAGTTCATTCTTCAATCCACCACTCATCATTGATATTCAATAGAGTGGATTGAGGAATGAACTTCCCCATTCAAGGATCATCCAGCTATTATCTTAATGGAAAATCATTGAGCTGGGATACCTTGAATGCTTGAATGCTTGGAATCACTCATTTTCTAAAATAGGAAAACATTTATTAGAGTAGGATTCCAACATAACCTTGACCCAACCCGTTGCCTTTACTAGAACATTATCAAGTGTTGTGGATCAAGGGAGCCGAAGAATCTTCATCATCAAGGAGGAGACTTCATCAACATGCTTAACGGGGCTCATCTACCTATCTGTAAGTCATTAGAGTCTAGAGACCCTGTTGATCATTCCTTATGTAGCATTGGGTCACAGGTATATCTCACCCCTTATAAGTCCTCATAGGAGACCTTTGATGGAAGAGTACGTTTGGGTGCTGTGTGTTGACCCTTGCTCTTGTGTAGGGCATAAACTTAGGTCCTTTGTGTAGGTCCTTGGCCTGTGTGGCCTAAACTTAGGTTCCTTGTGTAGATCCTTGGCCTGTGTGGCCTAAAATGGAGGTTCCTTATGTCGATCCTTTGCTCTTGTGTAGGGCATAAAACTTAGGTGCTTCGTGTTAACCTTTGCTCTTGTTAGGGCATAAACTTGTATCTTGTGTAAGTACGTCTTAGGTACCTTGTGTAGGTCCTAGAGTCAACCTTGTATAGGTTGTAACGGTTTGAGGTGAACCTGATTTGAAACCTCTGTTAGTAAAATCCAATACACTCATGGGATGAGTGCGTCCGCCGGGAGTGGAGTAGGCACATAGCCGAACCACTTGTGATTGGATCCTCTACTTGGCTTAGAAGCCATTAGAGTTAAATTGGGGATATCTTGATAGTTGCATATTAAATCAAGATTAAGGTAATAAGATTTAAAATAAAGCATAAAATTTTATAAAGTCCTATTAACCCCCGTCTAGGACACCTTGAGCTATTTCCTCTTCAACTAAAGCAGTCCTCACCACAATTTCATTTACCACCGGTATCTATCTATTGTATAGTGAAGTGACACTATAAAAGGCATACAACAAGACTTATAATAGAAAATCTAGACATATCAGTCTAAGGCATAATTTTGTGCGTCAACTACTTAGTGACGGTGTTATAACAATACAGTATGTACAATCTATACAGAATCTAGCGGACCCATTCACTAAGGGACTGACAAGCGATGTTGTCAGTAGAACATCAAGAGGAATGAGACTTAAGCCAATTTCACAGACACCGGATGAGGGAAACCCTACCTAAGTTAAATAGGGTCAATGGGCAAAGTACGTTACACGAAGTGTCTGAAGTAGCATTGTATGTTTTCTATCTGTCTCATTCCTGGATGTATGTATAGTGCTGCATATCTATAATGATAAAAAAAAGGATGAGATGCTGCTCTTAATGAGTCCTTCCAAAGGTGCTATAACTCTGTAAGTGTTATAATGTATAAAACATACTCTTGTTTGTCAAATTTTGATGAGACAAAATAACTTATGATATAGTTCACCTTAAGTGAATCAAGATGGAAAGTTCACCTTCAAGTGTAAGCTTAAGTATAAGTCATGAAGTTGGAAAGTACACGTTTAAGTACAAGTCATGAACTTGGAAAGTTCAAGCTGAAATGAGTTCAAGTTCTACTACACTTAGAGTAGAAGATCAAGCTCCACCTTTGACTACACTTCAAGTATAAGATCAATTATGCTTTATTGAAGATTCAAGAAGAAGAACAAGCGTTAAACTTCAATGTCCAGTCTTCTCAGGTATAATAGACCCTAGAAAGACCTTAGACTTAGGTGCCTTTAAAAGATAAACTTATATGGGTTTTTATACTTTGGTTAGGCTTAAGTTCGACTAGTCTAGACCTTAGTTCGACTAGTCGATGCTGTGCCTCGACCAGTCTAAGATAATCTTCGACCAGTCCAAGTTTGAAATACAAAAATGCATATTTCTGGTGGTTTTTCAACTAGTCGATCAGACTGCTCGACCAGTCGTAGAGGGACCTTTGACCAGTCAAGGGTTGCTCGACTCGAAGTCCAGCAACTAAATTTTGGTACCCTCGACCAATCAAGCAGGGTCCTCAACCAGTTTAGCAGGGCCTTCGACCAGTCAAAGAATAGTTTTATCCGATCGTGGCCAAAATTTGAAATTTTGTTAGATCTTAGACGAGTCGAAGGAGACCGTAGATGAGTCGAAGCAACAACATTTCTAACTATAAATAGATGCCTTCTCTCATTCCAAAATTACTCATTCAAGTTAAGAAAAGGTTTCACTAAGAGAGAGAGAGAGAGAGAGAGAGAGAGAGAGAGAGAGAGAGAGAGAGAGAGAGAAGTTCCCACTATCTTTAAGCTATTGCATGGTATTTTAATATTTTATTTATATAGATTTTTGTTTTAATTTCTTGATATCTTTTCATGAATCTTATTCTTTTAAGAGAGTAATAGTTCTTCTTTGAGATCTTGAGAAATTCAAACAAGTAACCTTTAGTTTGAATTAATTTAAAATCAATCTAGAACCTAGAACCCTTGTTTGTGTTACTAGACATTGAAAATTCTACTTCAAGCGAAGTCGTTCTACATGCTACATAAAAAACGTCTTCAAAAAGAAGATAATTACAATTCTATTATTTATATTTTTGTTTCTTTAAGATAGCCAGAAAATCTCATGTGTTGGTTTTGACTGAGATAATTTGAAAATCTCAGTGTGGGGTTTTTGTTTGTGGTAGCCATTTTAAAATCACAACTGTATAAGGTTTTAAGGTGAACTTGTGAAAAGCTTAATTTTAGTGAACGCCGATATCACGTGGGTTGTGATTATTAAGAGTGGAGTAGGTGTGGCTATTTGAGAACAGTTGGTGTATACATCGAACCACTATAACTCCTGGTATTGTGGTGAATGTTTAATTTTTGTATCTATGGTGAATTGTTGTAACTTTATTTCTGAACTAGTGAATGATTGTAATAGATAGATTTATTATCTCCTGCTTAGTTTGAAGTCTTGATCCTTACAAACATTCATGAAATCAAGTTGTTCTACAAACATTCGTGAAATCAAGTTGTCCTACCTTAAACTTTATTTTTGGTGTAAGATTGTCCTATGAACTAAGTTTGAATCAAATTTTCAATACTAGTGCTATTGAGATTTGTGATTTATTCTGATTTATTTATTATTTCAGTACTTTAAGTTTTCATTTCGCATAGTCCTATTCACACCCCCTCCTAGGACGGTTTAGCTCGCCTTTTTCAAGTGGTATCGGAGTTAAGTTGCTCATATTTTTGGATTTAGTTTCTTGAGTTTAAAGATCTAGAGCTTTCATTATGTCAAATTTTGATAGCTTATTTATTACCAGGCCACCACCCTTTGATGACTTTAACTATGTATACTGGAAAGGCAGAATGAAGATTTCTCTAAAATCCTTATATGAAAGCGTGTGGCAAGCCACTATGATGAAATGGAAATCACCTATGTCTGAAGTTCTAGGCAGTGATGGAACTAAATCTTTGAAAGAAACTCCATTCTATTTATGGACTACACCTCAAAAAAGTGAAAGCAATGCAAATGCTAAGGCTTTAAATGCCATTACTTGTGCTTTATCACCTGATAAATTTAAAAGAATCATTTCATGTGATACAACTAAATAAGCCTCGGATATTCTTGAAATGACACATGAAGGAATTACTATAGTCAAGAAATCTAAAGTTCAAATCCTCACTACAAAGTTTAAGGAAATTCGTATGGAAGAAAATGAAACTTTCATAGACTTCTATACGAAATTAAATGATATAGTAAATTCCATATGGCGTTTAGGAGATGGAATCCCAAAAAGCAAGGTCTGTGCTAAAATACTGTGATCAAATTTAATTCCAAAGTAACTGATATTCAGGAATTAAGAGACATTAATCTAATGAAGGTTGAAGAGTTAATTGGTTCTCTCCAAATGTATGAGTTAAAATTTAAAGCTCCTAAAGGTAAGTCCATTGCTCTTGAATCATCTAAATTTGTTTCAAAAGATAACTATGTTAATTCTGATATTGAAGATATAAAAGATGATATGACTTTACTTGCTAAGAAATTTTACAGAATTTTAAAAAACAAGAAAAGATCTGATTTTTAAAAATCATTTGATAAAAGAAAAGGAAAATCTAAATCCTGAAAATTTGTAAAATATAATCAATGTTTCAACTGCCATGAATACTGACATTTGACGAATAAATGTCCTAAAAGGGATAGATCAAAAAGAAAGGTCATGATAGCTACTTGGGATGAATCATTCGACTCTGAAAGTTTTTCTGAGTTAGATGAATCAGTACAAGAAAATTCGAATGAAGTAAAAGCCTTGATGACTATAGCCAGAGTCACCTCCTCAGATAGCTGTAACTTATCTGATTATGATAATCTCTGGAGTGACCTTGAAAATGAGAATGAAGATGATCTTCAAGACGCCTACAATGCCTTATACAGGGAAAGTTGCAAAATTGCTGTCAAACTGAAAATTAAAAGGGAAAAATAACTTAAACTAAAAGAAGAACTTGAAAACAATATTTTGAAAAAAATCTCATCTTTCTAATTGTTTTAAAAAAATAAAACTTAATTTAAATTTCAAAACCTCTGAGTTAGAAAAACTTAGAATTGAAAATGAGAATCTAAAACTCAAAGTTTCTTCTTTTTTGAGTTCTAAGGATACTTGGAGATATGCCCATGGAGACCCTGAGTTGGAAAAGTTACTACCGCATCTAGAAAATGTGGTGATAAATTGGGTTTGGGCTATATGAAATATAGTTCACTGAAAAATAAAAATGCATCTCCTATATTTGTAAAAGGAGAATCCTCAAACTCTAAAAGTAAGAACTTGAGAAATTTTGGTCAAAATGATTTTGAAAATCCAAAACCTTTTCAAGTTTCTAAGATTAATTCTAATATTATTAGCTATAGAAATCAAAGATTTAATAAACCCCCTTTGGCTGAAAAAATAGTGGACTTACTCAAAGAGCTTCTTAAATTTAACTCAAATGGAATCGGAGTTAATAGACACTGGAATAATTCCAACTCCCAAAAATGGAGAAAATCTAATGAAATTCCTAAACTTAGAACCATATTGAAATGGGTTCTAAAGGTTACATGTCTTGTTGCCCACACAGCCTTCAAAGCCACTAACCATTCAAAATGGTACCTGGACAGTGAATGTTCAAGACATATGACAGGTGACAAAGAAATATTCACCAACTTCAGAGAAGTAAACGATGGTTTAGTTACTTTTGGTGATGGAAGCAATTACAGAATTATAGGCTAAGGTATTGTTCAACTCTCTAATCTCCCTCCCTTTGAGAAGGTTCTGTATGTTGAAGGTCTAAAACATAACCTCCTAAGTATATCTCAAATCTACAATAACAAACATAGCGTGAAATTTACAAATCATGGATGTGAGATATCAAATGAGAAGGGAAGTGTGATATTAAATGGTTATAGAACTTTTGAAAATTGCTATATTATTAATGACTTATGCTCTTTTAATTTCTCATGTTACATGGTTCAAACAGATGAAATAGAACTATGACATAAATGTCTTGGAGATGTCAACTTTAGAGATCGTTATAGCTTTAGCAAGAGAGATCAGATTCATGGCCTACCCAATTAAAAAAAGGTAGAAAAGATTTGTGGCGTATGTAAGATTGGCAAGCAAATAAGGATTAGTCACAAAAAAGTGAACTCCTTAGCCACATCCAAACCCCTTAAACTACTCCATATGGACTTGGTGGGACCAACGAGAACAAAGAGTAGAGGTGAAAAGAAGTACATTCTCGTTGTTGTAGATGATTTTACCAGATGTACTTAGGTAGCCTTCTTAAGAGAAAAATTTGAAACTCTTGATGAAGTTAGAAGAATTCTAAAATGAATTCAGACTAAAAAAATAAGTACATGTGATTAAGATCAGAAGTGATCATGGTACTGAGTTTGAAAATAGTAGTTTTAAAAAGTATTGTATAGACCATGGTATATCACATGATTTCTCAGCTCTTAAAATACCTCAATAGAATGAGGTTGTTGAAAGAAAGAATAGAGTGTTACAAGAAATGGCCAATGTAATGCTAAATAACATGAATTTACCGAAAAACTTATGGGCTGAAACTGTTAATATTGCTTGCTACATTATAAATCGTGTGTATGTTAGAAAAGTAAAAGATAAAATAGCTTATGAGCTATGGTTTAATAAGAAGCCAACTGTTAAATACTTTTGAACTTTTGGAAGTAAATGTTACATTTTACATAACCGAAATTTTTTGGGTAAGTTTGAAGTAAAGAGTGATGAGAGAATATTCCTAGGTTATGCTCTGAATAGTCAAGCATACTGTGTTCTTCATAAAAGAACATGAGTGATTCAGGAATCAATTAACGTTGTAATTGACAATCACTTGATCACACCCATACCAAGTCAAGATGATGATGAAGTCAAATTTATCGACAAACCTGACTCTTCATCTAAATTAGATAATTCTGAATTAAGATCAGTCAAAGACCATCCAACTGATCAGATATTAGGTAACCCTCGTACAGGTGTTCAGACAAGAAAATAGTTAGAGAATATCTGTAATTACATCTGCTTCACTTCCTAAATTGAACTGGCAAATGTAAATAAAGCACTTTTCGATGAAAACTGGATTTTGGCTATACAAGAAGAGTTAAATTAATTTGTTAAAAATGATATTTGGTATTTGGTTCTCAGACCTTCTAATAAACATATAATCGGAATCAAATGGATTTTCAAGAACAAATTTGATGAAATGGGAAATATCATTAGAAACAAGGCTAGACTGGTTGTACAAGGTTATACTCAAATAAAAGGAATTGACTATGATAAAACCTTTGTACCAGTTGTATGCCTTGAATTCATTAGATTATTTATTTCAATTGCTTCATATAAAAAATTCAAGATATATCAAATGGATGTTAAAAGTGCGTTTCTAAATGGTGATTTACATGAAGAGGTATATGTTGAACAACCTAAGGGTTTTAAGGACCCTAAACTCTCAGATCATGTATATTGTCTTAAAAAGGCACTTTTTGGATTAAAACAAGCTCCCAAGGCATGATATGAAAAGTTTAAAAATTTTTTGTTTAGTCACAACTTTATCATCGGAAGCATTGATAAAACTTTATTTGTCAAAAAATATAATGAACATATATTGATTGTACAAATCTACGTTGATGATATTATTTATGGATCTACAAGTACTAACTTGTCTATTGAGTTTGCAAATTTGATGAAATTCAAGTTTGAAATGAGTATGGTTAGAGAATTGAATTACTTTCTTGGTTTATAAGTAAAACAACAGGAAGATGGTATTTTCATTTCTCAAACCAAATATGCTTTAAATTTGTTAAAAAAATTTAGATTCGACAACGGTAAAAAGTTTGATACTCTTATGAGTACAACTCTCAAACTCTCTAAGAATGAAACTGGTAAAAGTATAAACTCTTGCTTATATCAAAGCATGATTAGTAGTCTTTTATACTTAATTGCTAGTAGACCAGATATTGTTTTTAGCATTGGAATTTGTGCTAGATATCAGTCTGATCCTAAGGAATCTCATCTAATTGCTGTTAAACACATAATCAGATATGTCACAAGTTCTGTTAATTTTGGTCTATGGTATCCGCATGATATAAATGTACAACTTGCTGATATACCGATGCTGACTGAGAAGGAAACATTGATGATAGAAAATCTACCAATGGTGGATGTTTCTATGTGGGAAATTCTTTAGTCTCCTAGCTCAGCAAGAAACAAAATTCAATATCACTATCTACAGCTGAAGCTGAATACATCGCGGCTGGTAATGCTAGTACCCAACTAATATGGATGAAAAGAATGTTAGTTGATTACGAGATTGTGCAAGATATTATGATATTATACTGTGATAACTCTAGCGCTATTAATATTTCAAAAAATCCCATTCAACATTCTCGTACGAAACATATCGACATTCGATATCATTACATTCTAGAATTAGTTGAGGATAAGAGCATTTCATTAGAATATATTCAGACGGAAAAGTAGCTTGCAGACATTATGACCAAACAACTTGACAAGAATAAATTTTCTAAATTAAAACATGATATTAGTCTGTGTATTTTTAATTAATTAAATCATGTTGTTCATCCATTTTTAGTATTTATATGTTTATAAGTTTTAAAAATAAATGCAAAACATATAAATTTAAAAATTTTTAAAAAATATATTTAGAATTTTCTTGCTGCACGACCGATCGAGCATGTCCTCGACCAGTCGAGCTTCGACGGGTTGAGCACGTACTCGATCGGTCGAAGTGCGTGGGTGGGCCTTCTTAAAAGAGGGGAAATCACTTTTTCTTTTTCATTTTATTTATCTTCCTTGACTAGCCTTTGCTCAACTCGTCAAACCCATCTCCATAGAGTAATTGTAAGTATATTTTTGATTTTCTTCTAGATTTGAGTTCCTTATTGCTAGTTATTCTTCATTTTGTGATTGATTTGGGTTTCGCATCCTTTCCATAGAGGGTTTTTGGGCAAAAATCTGAGGGGGAGACATTGAGGGGGAGTAAATTTTGCTGATTCAAACATGGAAATCAAGCTGACAATATGAATGTTGTTATGATAAGTGTTTTATCATGAATTTGACAAAGGGGGAGATTGCAAGTGCTATAATGTATAAAGCACACTCTTATTTGTCAAATTTTGATGAGACAAAATAACTTATGATATAGTTCACCTTCAAGTGAATCAAGATGTAAAGTTCACCTTCAAGTGCAAGCTTAAGTACAAGTCATGAAGTTGGAAAGTGTAAGCTTAAGTACAAGTCATGAAGTTGAAAAGTTCAAGCTGAAATGAGTTCAAGTTCTACTACACTTATAGTAGAAGATCAAGCTCCACCTTCGACTACACTTCAAGTATAAGTTCAACTATGCTTTATTAAAGATTCAAGAAGAGGAATAAACTTTATACTTCAATGTCCAGTCTTCTCAAGTATAATAGACCCTAGAAAGACCTTAGACCTTTCAAAAGATAAACTCATATGGATTTTTATACTTTAGTTAGACTTAAGTTTGACTAGTCTAGACCTTGGTTCGACTAGTCTAAGCTGTGCCTCGACCAGTCTAAGATAATCTTCGACCGGTCCAAGTTTGAAATACAAAAATGCATATTTCTGGTGGTTTATCGACCAGTCGAGCAGACTGCTCGACCAGTCGAGGGTTGCTTGACTCGAAGTCTAGCAACTAAATTTTGGCACTCTCGACCAGTAGAAGCCCATGCTCAACTAGTCGGGCAGGGCCCTTGACTAGTAGAGCAGGACCTTCGACCAGTCGAAGAATAGTTTTATCCGATCACCGTAAAAATTTGAAATTTTATTACATCTTAGACAAGTTGAATGAGACTTGTAACGCCCCGAATTTCGAGGGTCGAACAGATCTCAACTCCCAAGATCTGTCGCATCACTTATGTAACATAAATAATGATGATTGAATGTTGTCCGTATTAGTACATTAAACATGAATGAGATTACACTAAATCAGCATATCATACTCCAGAGACAATTAGATTATACAAGCGAAAGACTGTGATAGAAATATAAAGCATATAAGTGGTTGTAAGTCCCCAGAGTATGAACATGTCATTAGGTTAAATAATTACATGTATAGTTCCAAAATTTACAAAACGATACAATGTGATGACATCTAATCTGTATTCCTGTAACCCCGACAATGTAACTCCAGGTCTACATAGACCTGCCAAAGAGTTGCATGAAGGAGAACTCCTCATCCTCATCATAAAAGTCAGGTTCCATCTCGTAGGCCTCGCCATCACCTATAGCTACAACAGAGTCTGGTTGGTGTTTTAAAATATCGTCCCAGAGTGTGAGTGAGTGATCAACTCGGTGAAGCTATAAGGCAAAGGTTAACATGTTATCAATTCAGTCAAGCAGTAATGATAAAGCAGTACAACAATCATGCCCTCGCCTGCACTCCCTCAGCGACATCATCTTACGGTCACGCATGGTAAACTTCCACTGTACTCTTCCTCGCCAAAGGCACATGTAATGCGGTGCATGAACGTGTTAGCCAAGTAATTTATTAGGCTTATTCATACAGCAGATTCGGGAAGCTAAGGTACCTCCCTTTATATCATTTACCCAAACAATGATCCATCTAGGGTCGTCAAACCTAGTTAATAGCATACGATAGGCACGATAGGCAAGTTATAGGGCAACATCACCCCTGATTGAAAAGAAGTGGATAGGCAAGTTCAGGTCGCTACAAAGAGGCTCGTCACCTCACGTAGGCCTAGTTTATACTCGAGGTCACTACGGAAAGGCTCGTCACCTTAGCGTAGGCTGACAGCTCGAATACAGTGTCTCATACCACCGTATTCGCCTTATGAGTTTGGGTTTCTCAATAGACACTACGGGGAGGCTTGTCACCCTAACGTAGGCCAACAGCTCGACCACAGTGTTTCATAACACCATGCCTGGCTCATGAGTCTTAGCAGATCGTGGTACTAAGGTTAAACGGGCTTTTCATTAGTAAGTGGTACCTTAGATTCAAGCAATAGCGTCCATACATAGTAAACATACATTAGGCCAATCAGGTTACTTGACAAGATCGACAGGTACGAGTGCACGTTAAATAAATCGACATGGAGTGCATACGCACTCCTCGTAGCCTAACCACTGTCGATAATCACCATATGACTCAGATTTATCGAACGTATCTGTGTGGCGAAACTAGTTCAGCCACTGATCGTAAACCGTTACCGATTGCCTGGACTATGTATTAGTCCCAATCATACTCAAATACAATAGGCATTCATATGTGATAGTCAAAACAGCATGTGACAACCAATTCAAATATAAATCTCATTTGAGTATTTTAACAAACACATAGTGCACATGTTATCATACATAGGCATTTTATCAATAAATCACGTAGTAACGAGATAGGTTACATGAAGGAAACTGTAACTATAGATACGGAAATTGAGAATCCTTCCTCAACGTCCTTATTAAATACATTTCAACAAGCAAATGCTCATTCAGACATTTTATCAAACACGTAGATTGCACATATCAACATACATATAATAAATTAGTTATAACATATAATATAGCAAACCCTTTCACAAAGGAATTGTCACACATACAATAATCATGTATTCTCAATAAAAAATCATGGTAAGAATAAATCATAATTCCATATTCATTCAAACATTTCAATAAACACATGGAATGCATTATATTCAACATAGTTCATATATATGTATAATACACGAAAAATATTGCATCTAAGTACATGTGACCGCAATCAAGTCAGTCATAAATCATTAATTGACATTGAAGGCCTTGAAAACCATAACCTAAACGTTTATAATCTACACCTTTCGTCGGTTTACTCGTTACGAACTCGGTTTATACACTACGTCTCCGTCTACAGCACAACGACTACCTAAATCATGAAATAGGTTAGCTATTCCACCGACTTCTCTATTTAGATTCCTAAAATAGATTAGGGTTAGGATTTCTTACCCAAAAATGGATTTGGATTCGACGGTGTAGTGACACGGGAGAGATGATTCGGCACATGGAGTGGTGGGAGTGAATTCCAGCAACAAACTACAGATCTCTCACACTTCTCCTCACTCTTTCCTCCTCTTTTCTCTCTTCTCTCTCCTAGGGTTAGAGAATTTGTATGGAATGAGAGAGGGAATAGGGCATTATATAGGCCCAGAAGTGGTGTCGATGGCCCTAGGGCTACGATATACTTAGGATATAGCCAAAAGGCATCTGTTTTTGGCCAACGACGCTCATCTGGAGGTATATTACCTGCATACGGTCCGGATAAAGTTCCCTGACAATGGATCTATGTCAGGTTAAGATTTTAATCCGATCGGATTTGTGGATCGACCGTGGAGGACCAGTTTTAGTTCAATGACTATCGTCACTCGATCAGGGCCACAAGTACATTGATATGTGTAGGAAAAATTTTCTGATCCAAGGGTGTAGTTAGGTCAGAATCTGACGGTCCAAAACATTAAATTTAGCCTGCAAGTGAACGGCTCAAATCACTTAAGTTTGAGTTCATTTTCTAAAGATATTCGTGTTTCTCACACACTTCATTACGGGCTTAAGTTGTGCATTTCTGGATACTATTTGGACTCGATTCCGGCGATGGTTGTCAAGTCTAGTAAGGTGGTCATAACCTTATAGTTTCGTGGTCATCAAACTTTTGACGATCAGTTCAGGTCTAATACGGAGTTTCAATGTGCTCCCGAGAACAACTGAGTTTTGAGATTGCTCTTAGGTCTTAAGGTAATGTTGAGTCGATGATTCTAATAGTTTTGGGTCTTGCAGTTCGTATAGAAAGTAGTTCGAGATAATTCCACTGATTATTTAGTGTAGCACTTAATTAATTTTTGTCTAATTTCTAAAAGATTCGGTCCTTAGTGATTTCTGCCAGAGGTGGTACTCGGGTCTTTGTACGTATTTTTCTGAGACATTACAAGACCATAGATGAGTCGAAGTAACAACATTTTTAATTATAAATAGAGGCCTTCTTTCATTCCGAAATTACTCATTCAAGCTAAGAAAAGCCTTCACCAAGAGAGATAGAAGTCCCCACTATCTTTAAGGTGTTGCATGATATTTTAATATTTTGTTTATATAGCTTTTTGTTTTAATTCCTTGATCTCTTTTCATGAATCTTATTCTTTTAAGAGAACAATAGCTCTTCTTTGAGATCTTGAAGAATTCAAACAAGTAGCTTTTGATTTGAATTAATTTTAAATTAATCTAGAACTTAGAACCCTTGTTTGTGTTACTGGACATTGAAAATTCTACTTCAAGTGAAGCGGTTCTACAGGCTACATAAAAAACATCTTCAAAGAGAAGATAAGTATAATTCTATTATTTGTATTTTGGTTTCTTTGAGATAGCAAGAAAATCTCATGTGTTGGTTTTGACTGAGATAGCCAGAAAATTTTAGTGTGGGGTTTTTGTTTGTAATAACCCTTTTAAAATCACAACTAGATAAGGTTTTAAGGTGAACCTGTGAAAACCCTGATTTTAGTAAACACCAATATCATGTGGGTTGTGATTGTTAGGAGTGGAGTAGGGGTGACTATTTGAGAATAGTTGGTGTACACACCGAACCACTATAACTCCTGGTGTTGTGGTGAATATTTAATTTTTGTATCTGTAGTGAATGGTTGTACCTTTATTTCTACTTTGGTGAATGATTGTAATAGATAGGTTTATTATCTCCAGTGCAATTTGTCCTACACTGGAAAAGGGTTGTGGCTTTTAGTGATTGTTGGTGACCATTCATTTGTGAATGGTGATGCTTCATGGTGGGAGCATCATTTGAATTTGAAATGGAGGGATGCCATTGTTGAGAAGACACCATGGAAAAAGATGTGTTTTCATGAAAAGGGTTTTAAAACATCTCTCGTGATTCTATATAAACCCATTTTTGGGTCAATCCAAAATCACAATTCCAACAATCTCATCTCCATCTTCTCCTTCTTCTCCATTTTTTTAAATTTTTTTTATTTTGGATGGTTTTTGAAAAGTTACAGTTTTCAGGTGCTAAACTGCAAACAAATTTTCAGGCAGTAAATTGCAAACAATTTTCAGGGGGTAAATTGTAATACTATAGAAGTCAGGGGTGTACGCTGTAAAAGTATGTTCGGGGTGCGGTTTTTCAGTTTTGCAAGTCGAAACCTACATTTCTCCGGTCTTGGAGAAGAGGCTTATTATATCCTGTAGGTGGATTTGCTGTAACCCTCTTGTAAATTAGTTTAATCACTAGTAGAGTGCAAATATTGCCTTAAAGATAGCGACACGCCTTAAGCCTATCTTTAAGTGATTCATTTTTTATTTTTCCGCCTCAATCATAACAGATGGCCACATCTATATGGGCCTCTTCCGGATCCTCGAGTAATATATCCACACCGTCCAAGTCCACCATTTTTACACGTACCGCACATGGTCTAATTTAAGAGGGGTCAATAACATTCTTCTATTTGTATAACATGTCACACTTTAATTATGATGGATCATATATATGTAGTATATACGTTATGAAGTAAATTTTTACTAGATATTTATAATGGAATTATGAGATGTATGGTCATGTATAATTAAGTTTAAAACTAATGATATGAAACTATGACAATCATTACCGTTGGGGGTTTTAATGGAAATGCAATGGAATTTAAGTTTTAAAAATTATATTTTTCATTAAACCAGGACAAATCCCTGTTCATGATGAAGCCATGTCTAAAAAAATGTAAAGCCATTCCACCATAAAACATATCTTTGCGTGGAAAAGCTAGCCTATTTTTCCGTTATTGATCTCCCAACAGAAGGATCCTATCCTCAATCTCTGGTAAAGGAGAGTGGGGAACCTCATGTGAAGGAGAATAAAGAACCTTATTAGGTGCCATTGGTTGACTTGAGCCATCCATAAAGTAGAACCCATGCCTAAGATATGCACAGTGTAAAGGGAGGTGGGGCATCCCACACTCCTTTAATCTTTAGCTCATAATGTATGAGCGTTCAAAGGGGCTTAGACATCTAGTTCTCTCTCTCTCTCTCTCTCTCTCTCTCTCTCTCTCTCTCTCTCTCTCTCTCTCTCTCTCTCTCTCTCTCTCTCTCTCTCTCTCTCTCTCTCTCTATCCGAATGGGATATTGTAGACACCCCACCCAAAATAGGGTATCCACACACATGAGTTTTGGACCTAAACCCTAACTCAAAATTCGAACCTCTATGTAAATCAAATTTGGAACCCAAACCTTAGTCTAAGCCTAAACCTAGAACACAAACCTTAGCCCAAAACTTGGAATCCAAACCCTAACCTAAATCATGAACCAAAACCTCAGTTTAAACCTAAACTCAAAATCGAAACTCCAAAATCCATAACCCTAAAATCATATATAAGGTTGTATAAGTCCACATAGGTTGTTGCAGGGAAGGACGTGATGAGGTCGATAACCATCTTCCTCAATTGATAAACACCTTGAATCCACAAGAGAAAATTCTCAAATCCATGAGAGAAATTAAAAAGTTTCTAAGAAATTTTATTGATAGCTTCATTGATACTGAAAA
Source organism: Magnolia changhungtana (assembly GCA_030180095.1). Lineage (NCBI taxonomy): Eukaryota > Viridiplantae > Streptophyta > Magnoliopsida > Magnoliales > Magnoliaceae > Magnolia > Magnolia changhungtana. The sequence continues at coordinate 1,120,572 of JASAUF010000647.1, read as the reverse complement.
AATAAGTTTAACATCCTTAATTAATAACCTTAAACAAACCCTAAAGCGAGTCCAAATCAAATAAGGAAACAAATTATGAGAATTGTGCAAATTTCTGCAATCCATCGACTTGTCATCGACAGGTCAAGTCGATCGGTCAAACGGGCTAAAAACGTCCTGAGATTAAAACTAAAAATTGTGTAAATTTCGACCTGTCGAACAGGGCCTTTGACCTATCGACCAGATCTGTTGACCTATCAAAACTGGCAGAATTTTTCCAACAACCAATCTGAAATTTCTGGTGGAATTTTGACTTGTTGACTAGGTCGGTCGACTGGTTAAACTATGCTAAATTTTGTCAATTTCTCCTTGGCTTCTTTCAGTCCATGTGTGTTAGGAATAGGCTTGATCCACGTCTTACATCATAGGTCCACATAAAACCAACCTAACCCAATCCAAAGTGACCCAGGGGCTTATCCATACCTCCCAAACCCCAAAATAAGCTTAAACCGAACTTTGTACACATGCAAAAGATTAGATTTCCATTAGAATATTTTCTCCAATAAGAAGCTACCATATGGCCTCCAATGATGTAAGAATGTTGAAGAGACCTTGAGATTTGAGTTGGGCACGACAGTGGAAATCTAGTTTTCATTGCCACATGTCAAACCCAAATCTTGATGTTCCTATCATGATGATAGTCGAGAGAGGTCTTAGGTTTCGATCTAGCCACTAGACATCCGTCAGAAATCAAAATTTCATCGAAGCCTCTATAAAAGGAGACCCCCTCCCATTTCAAAGACAATTGTTGGAATTACTAGGAGAGCTATGGGAAGAGAGGAAGAAAAGTAAAGAAAGAGAGAGAAAGAGAGGGATCATAGAGAGTAAGGAAAGAGAAGAAAGAGAAACTACTTAATTCACTAGCTAGTTGTACACCCAGCTAGCTTGAATTACACTGGTAGTCTAAAATAAGCAGAGTATGGTTGGGATCAAGGATCCCCAACCAAATGTTTATTAGAAAATTGTTAGGGTTGTTCATTCCTATCTAACATCTCTAATGTGTATAGTCACCCTGGGTGACTCATATGACAGACTTCACATACGTACTCTTAAAATTATATATTTATTGACACAAGACGAAAGAACATTCAGTTTTAATCTTAAGTTTAATGGTCATATAGCCATGTCAAAGCTTAAATGTGATCTCTGACATCATCACCTTTAAGAAACTCAATAGGAAGAACATTATTAACTAGTCCCAAAAACTTGAAGTAATACTTACTCTTGAATGAGTACCATATATCATTCATGAGCCTTCACCGCCTGAACCAACCTTGCCTTTGATGATGAGACTTCTTACACTTGTTGTTCAACACTTGTCCATTCATCAACTTGATGTTAAAAATGCTATTCCATGATTTTCTTCGTGAAATTGTTTATATAGAACAAACACAATTTTGTTAATTCTTTTATTCGTAATAATGTTTGCCACCTAAAAATGGCTATATGTGGTATTAAATAGGCTATTTGAGCTTGATTTGATTGTGTCCTTTTCTTCTCCATGTTGGCTTACTTTATAGTAATACATATCATTTTCTATATATTCTTCATCATTCTCAAGGAACCATCCTTTTATTACATGATGTCAATTATATCATCATTACCAGTGATAATCCTTCTTAAAAAAAAAAAAAAAAAAAAATCTCATTTGATCATCAATTTATTATTCGAATTTGATATGAAAGATTTAAGCCCTCTTCACTATTTTCTTGGTATTGAAGTTACTTCCTTTAACGATGGTCTTTCCCATCAAGGTCCAAGTATGCCATTGATCTCATGTATAAAGCAAATATGTTGGATTCTAAGTTCATTACCACTCCCTTGGCCTTTAAGAAAAACTTACATATCTCCAGTACTCCTGCAATTGATGATACTTTTTATAAAAGAATTTTTAGAGCTTTACAATATTTAACCATGACATGTCTTAATTTTTCATATGCTGTCAACCTTGTTTATCAATATATGAATGCACCTGCCTTCATTCACTATAAACTAGGTAAGAGGATTCTCAAATATTTATCTTAAGGGTGCGTTACATTATGGGATTTAAATTGCCTCTTAATCTTTTCTTAGCCTATATAGGTTCTCATATGCTAATTGAGCAGGTTCTCATATGCTAATTGAGCAGGATATGCTGTCATGCCCCAAACCCGGAAATCAGACTCACAAAAAAACCCGATTGCCGAATCCGGTGCCGACAGCCTCTGTAGTACCCCATTCTCGGCTCTTAGCGCCAATTCACCAGATTCTAATCCTGGGATCCTACAAGGAGGATTTTCCAATATACATTTGTCCCATAAGAAGCTTAACCACAAGTTTACCCAAATCACAAGAGCAACATCATTATCACATATCTACTAATATAAACATTTGAATACAATGCTGAAAGAGAAATACATATATCAGAAATCAAAGTTCCAGAAGTCAGTTGCACGCTCCAAGCTCAATGTTGCTGCAACCTAATACCACCTGCACGCATATATCGTGCATATGCTTATAGAAAGCTTAGAGGGTGGTGTAAGTGTGTGCACAAGATAAGTGCCAAGTAAGCAATACAATGCCATAATCATACAATATCGAAAATACTGGTAGGATCATGAATCATACGATATCAGAGTAAATGAAAATACTGACAAGTCCATTAGTCAATCAATGTCAGAATACGTAATACAGATCAGCTATGCAAATGAGAAGCCATAAAGAGTCAAATATCAGATGCAATGCAATATACAATTCCTGATGAGTTCACGAATACCGTCAGCTGTATCTAGGCCATATAAATGCAGAAACATAGTAATCCAAAATGTCATATGCCACGGGTGTAATGCAATATGCGGTGCGAATGGAGTGACCATGCTGGAGTGTGAAGTCAGGATGATAGTACGTAGTATCACAGGCTATGGGGTCCATCACAATGGTCTTCTATCCAAACCAGTCCCATACCTAAATTTGGATAGTCAGACTCAATGTGATAAACTCCTGATCTCAGGTTAGTCACACACCCCAATCGAAATCCTGGCCATTGCGAAGGCACGTAAGAAATAGTTGCGTACCATCAGCCCAAGTGGATAGTGAATGAATGAATGAATATGCAACTCCTGCCCAATAAGTCCACATATCAGTATTGTTAATCTTTAGGAGCATCACCGGAGTCTATTACACTCTACGCTAGCTTGCAACCCCTATCCGAGTGCACAATTAGGTAAGTGGAAGAGACCTCACTATCCGCCTGCCAATATAGGGCCCGGCTCATCGATAGCGGACCCATTGCTTAAGCTGGTCAGACTTAACCTAGATACTACCCCCTCACCCAAGCAGGTAAGGTCACACCCCCTCCCAACCGACCACGACACAGTGGGAGACGCGGCCTACTGGTATAAAGCCCTCATGCGCTCATATACATCCACTCGGTCTCAATGTCGGGGTGTCTCCTAGCCAAAGAAGTTTAGAGATTTTCACCCAGGGACATCTGTGATACCCGTATGCTAGAACCAAACATTTCTGGTATCCCATCTAGCCATCCACGATATGCCTGTGGAGGTTACGACCCTGATATCACTAGGGCGTACAGTAGTCATATCACAAAATGCATGATGCATGAGTCATACATAAATCTTATGTATGCCGTGCTCTTATGTGAGATAACCTCCACCTATCAGGGAGTCTCATAACAACTTGCCCAATGACATATGCAATGGTCAACCACATCTCATAACAAACATGTAGATGATGCGTATGGACATGTATCATGATGTTATGCTGTCATATACTCATAATTGGTATCAATAACCGGCACTGATAATCGGCTTCGACAATCGGAATCGGCCGAACAAAGCCTAAGGGAAGGTCACAATGTGGACATTAAACCATCATTGCCTAACAATGTGGCCATTTAACCAACATTGCTCCTAAGGAGTGACCCATACAGGGATTCATACACAACTTAACGGGTCATACATACATCACACTGGGCCTCAACCATGGGCCTTGAATACATCACAATGGGCCTTAGCAAATGGGTCGAAAATACATTACAATGGGCCTTAGCAAATGGGCCGGAAATATATCACAATGGGTCATGTCCCATGGGCCTCAAATATATCATAATGGGCCTCTACCCATGAGCTCCAAATACATCATAATGGGCCTCAACCCAGGGGCCCTAATACATCACAATGGGCCTCAACCCATGGGCCCCAAATACATTACATCAGGCTAATACATATCACATGGGCCGCATCACATGAGACTAACATATATGATAATGGGCCACGTCCCATGGGCCTCAAATATATCACAATGGGCCTCTACCCATGAGCTCCAAATACATCACAATGGGCCTCAACCCACGGGCCCTAATACATCACAATGAGCCTCAACCAATGGGCCCTAAAAACATTACATCGGGCCTCATCAAATGGGCCCCAAATACATTAAATGGGTCGTATCAACAGGCCGAATCAAATGGGCTAATTCAAATGGGCCGAATCAAATAGGCTTCATATATATCAATCGGGCCTACCCTTATGTATTTTTAAGATCCGACCTATTCATAAGTTAACATAGAGGTAGATGAAGTAAGAGCAAAAACATCAACTTGATCGAAACTACCGTGGCCCTTGAGAAGTTTTAATGGTGGATGTCACTGTCCACTACTTTAAATGGTGGGGTCCACTTGAACTTTAGATTTGACTTATTTTTAGTCTCAACCTACAAGATAAGCTTGCCAAAGGATTAGACGGTTTGGGTGTAACAATGCATCATGGTGGGTCCCATAGGGATAGACGGCATAGATAAAGTACATACCTCATGGTGGGGGTCCACACTATTGGAAGGAGTGGATATAATACGTACATCAGTGGGTCCCACATGGGGCCCACCATAATGTTTATTTTCCACCCAATCTGTTGGTAAGGTCACGCAGACCTGACTGAAGAGGAAAACAAATTTCATAATAATCCAAACTTTTGTGAAACCTAAAGGGTTTCAATGGCAGATGTTCAATCCTCCACTATTCCCTGTGATGTGGGCCACCTGAGCACCACAAATGGCTGATCATTGGAGTGGGGCTCACAGCGAAAAGGGGCCCACCAAATGCACGGTGTGATGTTCAACACACATCATAGTGGGGCCCACGGCTGGGACCCCTGCCCGTCTATCCATAGTGAGGAGCGTAACAGGATGCTACTGCGCGTCCTCTGGCGTCAGCGGCAGCGCCTGTTGCCTCTTGTATATACATATTTTTTTTAAAAAAGGGTTTTTCTAAGCTTTTTCCTATGTGGGGACCGCATCAGGAGAATTTGACCCAGCCATTAGATTCTATGGCCCAAGACAGGCTAAATGAGCCCAATATTCAAGGTATTTTGGTATATAGAAACATCAGGGTAGATTTCAATGGTAGAAAACACTGTTTTCTATGCTATGGCCCACCAGATAATCAGATTAGCTTCATTTTTCGGCTCAATGCCTAAAATGAGTAGGGGAATGGTATGGATGGCGTGGATTAGTCCCATACATCCAGGTGGGGCCTGAATGAGCGGCCCACCCCAAAAGCTTAAAACCAAGCATATTTATTTATTTTTATTTTTTTTCTTTGTACGCCCACTGTGTGTTCACACTTTACTGAACACATCCAGCGTCCAGGGATGCTGGACAGACTGTGCAAATATATGAAATTAAGGTGGGTCCCACATAGACGTGGCCCACTTGATTTAGATAAATCTGATATTTGTGTTTTCTCATCACTACCAGGTAGGGCCCACATGGCTTGGACGGATGGGTCCAACACGTCCATCAAGTGGGTCCCACGAAGGTGGACGACTTGGATAAAATATACACATCATGGGGCCATGAACAAGGGAAAAAGAGAGAGAGAGAGAGAGATAAAGATCGAGTGATGGAGGGACCCCAGCACTATGGGCCCTCCCTTCCATGATTTACAACATATATCAAGTGGGTCCCATTACATATGGGCCCACCGATCAAAATCAACGGTGAAGATCCTTTCTCCACCGAAATACAAGGTCTAGATGACCTTATCCATGCCAGGAAAATAAACATCATGATGGGGTCCATGGAGAATGACCCTATCATGGAATGATCATGAGGATCAAGGTGTGCCATCGGCCACACCTAGGGTCCAAAGTAAGATCCATAACATCAATCGGTAGGCCTCACTTGGCCCATCATCAAAAATGAAATCTAGGCTTATAGAAACACCCACCTTTGATCTTCTTGGACTCCTTCCACCGATGCGCTATAGAGGTCCAAGGGGTGTGATTTAACGGTCGAGATCGGCTTTGAAGGGTTGGATTGAGTGGTAGGGAGGTGGGCCACACATGGCTTTCTCCTCTCCCTTGGACATGGGTTGCTCTCATGTAGCTTGGGAGAAAAAAATGAGAGAGAGAGAGAGATGAGAGAAAGAGAGGTGATGTAAGTGATGGAGTGATGGGGAGAGGGATGGTGAAGTGATGTAAGGGTTGACTTTGGGGTAGCTTGTATAAGAGAAAGGGTGGTTGCTTCTACTTGACATGTGAAGTGATGAATGTGTACTTGATTGAGGTGATTAATAAGACATATTGTAGAGATTCTCTTAGAATTAATGTTATTGATGGGTTCTGTATCTAGGACGATAAAATTTACTAGATATTAGAATCTTTCAACCTGGACCAACACATCCTCAATTACCCCTCTCGGTACACGAACTGAGCGATCGGCAAGTTGTAATATGGTTGGGGTGGGTTTTAATTTACCCAAACCTAACTGTATGTACACCGAGTAGGGAATCAGATTTACACTCGCTCCTAAGTCAAGAAGTGCATGCTCAATTTGATAGTTCCCGATTACACATGATATGGTTGGGCTACCAGGATCTTTGAATTTCTATGGCACATCTTGTTTTAGGATGACACTCACTTTCTCAGTCAAGAAGGTTTTCTTTTGAATATTTTGCCGTCTTTTGGTCGTACATAAGTCTTTCAGAAATTTGGCATATGAAGGTATTTGTTTTACGGCACCAAGTAGAGGAATATTGACCTTCACTTATTTCAACACCTCTAGAATATCCTGAGAGTTAAAGAGAGGTTTTGGTGCAACCAACCATTAGGGAAATAGAGCAACTGGCTTGTCTTAAAGTTCCGGTTCTAATTCTTGTGGAACAATGCTAGGTCTATCATTATTATCCTCTTCCAAGTCCTTAGGTTTTTCAGCCCTAACCGGAATAGTTTTGTCAATAGTCTTCCCACTCCTAAGTGTAGTGATAGATTTAACTTGCTCCATCTAATCTGAAGAGCTTAGATCACTTATCTCATATTGCGGTTTGGGATTGGGGAGAGGTTGAGTAGGAAGCATTCTCTTTCCTCCAATCATTATGTGTGACTCTGTCCTTTGAATGGATGATGTAATTAATCCTATTGCTGATTTGATATCTTGGTTGAATAACTCTTGGTCTTGAATGTGTTTAGAACCGAATCCTCTTGAGGTTTCCCTTGATTTGGAATTTGATTGAAGAAACCTTGAGGGGTAGCAGTTTGTCCATTCCTTAAACTGAAGTTTGGATGATTTCTCCAACTAGGATTGTACGTATTAGAAGTGGGTCCATTGAAAGGTCTTTAGTAATTATTTACGGCATTGGATTGCTCAGTCAGTACCTCTTGAAAGGTAGATATAGTTGGATAATTTTTAGTTATGTGACTGTTACAGCCACAAATACTGCAAACAACTTCCTTACCCTTATCATTCCTTGATTCTATGGCCACGAATTTCTTTATGAGATTAACCACTTTAACATTGATATCATCATCCTCTTTCAGCAGGTATACTCTGCCCCTTTCCTTTGATTGAGTGAGCTTAGAAGTGGTACTCAATTTTGGGTATGTGTCCCATGATTGTGCATTTTTAGCAAGTCAATCCAAGTAATCCCACACATCATTGACATTTTTATTTATAAATTCTCCATTGCATATCGTCTCAACCAATTGGTGCATGGAAGATGTTAGTCTATCATAGAAAAAGTGTGCAATGTGCCACATTTCAAAACCATATTGTGGGCATGAACTGAAAAGATCCTTGAACCTTTACCAACATTGGAAGAATGTTTCATCCTCCATTTGGGCGAAGTTCATGATTGATTTTCTAAGGGTGTTCGTTTTGTGATATGAAAAAAATTTCTTTATGAACTCCCTTGTCATGTTATTCCATGTGCCAATAAATCGGGGACGTAGTGAATGTAACCGCGCCTTAGCTTTCTCTTTCAAAGAAAGGGAAAGAGTTTCAGCTTGACCGTGTCCTTAGACACGTTAGGAAAGTATAAAGTGGCTATGATTTCATCAAACTCTTTCAAGTGTAGATACGGATTTTCATATTCAAGCCCATGAAATTTTGGAAGGAGTTAGATCACCCCTGGCTTAATATTCATGTGTCCCGTATTTTTTGGAAAAATCATGCATGAGGGCATGCTCACGCCCACCTGTTGTAAATAATCTCGTAAAGTATGAGGCGGGGGTGCTTGATGTACCTCATTCTCATCCTGAATGTCCTCCACCCTAGGTTGAGGTAGAAGAGGTTAGTTTGCAGCCATCACTTCAATTAACTCTGGGGATCTCAAGTGGTGTCTAGTCTTGCGATGGATAGTCAACCCCCTCAACCAATCCTCCTTCAGTCAAGAGACATCGGGTATTTTCACTGACCCACTTGGGCATGAAACACTCATAACCCTCAATTCAGATTCTAAACCTAAACCTAAGAGAAAGAAAGGAAATAAAAATCTAGAAAGAAAGAGAAAAGGGTTGGAAAGAAGTTATCAAATTCGAAGTTCCTAAGTTAAAAACCAAATCAGAAAGCTTATATCAGGGTCCTACAAAACAGGAAGGTTAGGTTAGTTTCTAAAAAAAAATCAAACAGAAAAATTTAGACCTAAAAATAAAAATTAGAAAAATCCTAATCTTAACCTAATTCTAAAACTAGTTAATTTCAGATAAACGTAACTGTCAGTCCCTGGCAACGGCGCCAAAAACTTGTTCACACCCCAAGTATAAGGTTGTGATATAGTAATAATCTCGGTAAGACCGAGGTCGAATCCACAGGGACTGAACCTTGTACGTATTTTGAAAAGAACCAGAACTAGAACTAGAATAAGATGAAATCTAAATCAGGGAGAATCTGAGGAAATAATGGTGAAATATTAATCTAAAACTTATAGAATTCAAAGGTAGGAAACTAGGGTGCCAAGGATCCACTTGTAGAGATCAGGGAGATCTATGTATGATTTATAAACACAACTGGATTCAGAGTCTGGCCCTCCCACCAATTGAATGAAAATGGCATTGAAACTACCCCCAGAACGACCGGGTTGTAGTATCTTCATCTAGTTGGAAGATATATCACTAAAAACTGAATCTAAACTTCCTTTGATCTAGTTTTCAAGAGGTAAGAACGATGTAAATTAGAATGGATTCCATCACAAAACCATGCCCATAAGACAAAGTAAATAATAGAGTTAAGCCAATCCACAACCAATTTGAGAGATGTATGAATGTTAGGAAGGATTCCATCATCCAACCATGTCCAAGGTGCAATGGTGACCACAGGACTTCCTAACTTCATAATCATAATAATGAAAAGGAAATACTCAAAGTCATCGTAGATCTATTGTAATTTAAGTCACAACAAACCATCAAAAACTAAAAGCATTCCTTATAATTAAACTAGAATCAAAATTCGTTCATAATAATGAATCAAAGCAGTAGAAATCACCCCATCATGCAACAAGCTTCACCTCTTAGCCCTAGCTAAGAGGTTTAGCCTGACATAGTAATGGTCATGCTAAAAACTCTTACAAACATAAGGGAGGAAGGAAAGAAACCAAAGAAGAAGAAGAAGGATGAAGAATGAAGAAGCTAACTACGATCCACGCGTTCTTTCTCTCTGCTTCACGTCCAAGCTCCCAGATGATGCCTCTCCATGTCCCTGGCTCTCTCTCTTTTATAGGCAGCATGAGGCTAGGTCGGCTGGTGAACCGACTTCCTTTCGCAACAAGGAATTTCACAGCGAAACAGAGAGGAGTTGCGAACGACCTTCATTAGAGGACTCTTGATCAGATTTCTCTGATCCGACTTCATGGTGGGGTTCGAAACTGGCCTAGGCATCTTCTGAATGGTTCGGATCACAGATCCGATTGTTCCCATGATCACACAATGGCCCACTTTGGCCATCAGCGTTTGAACGCTGCTTGCTGCATAAAACTCACCCAGGGTTGTGCTAATTGTTCGGTGGGTCTTACAGTGTTTTTGATGAAATCCACCTCGTTCATTGGATTCCTAACAAAAAACCAGTCAGGAGGGGATGATTTTGGTAGGTTCTTTCATAGCCCACTAAATCAACTTAAGCTTCCGTTGATCCTATGTTTGGTGGTGGAAATCGCGTGATCGCGTGCATGGGCCAAAAAGGAAAGCTAGGCGAGGGTCTTAGCCCCTATAGACGCAATGGACGGTCCCGATCATTGATCCGGGCAATGAGTGGGGCCCACTAGCCAAAACCGTGTACGTCCGCTGGTTCCAGCACAAGAAGGCTCAGGTCAAGGCAGTCAAAGCTGCATTGACGTTGTGTGGCATGGGCGCATGTACTCCATGTACACGTGTTATACATGTAGGGTCCACTGTGATGTACATGTAAGATCTACTCCGTCCATTTGTTGTGCCACCCCATTTAATGGGTTGAGACCAAAATCGAAGCATATCTAGATATCAGGTGGGCCCCAAATTAGAGATTTGTGGGCTGATCTGTCCATTGGACCACTTTTATAAGGATCCAATGGCTAAAATTTGACGTGTACAGTTAATTTATGGTTCTCAGGCCATATATAAAGTTTCGAACCGAACGGATGGTGGAAACCCTGTGATCTTGCATTCTGGATGATTTTCAGGCCCGTTTAATATGAGTAACGTAATTTTCTCAGATCTTTGGTGTGTAAATTCTTCGTTCAGTCCCGTGGGGTCCGTCCCTTGCCTTGGTGACTTCAGAGCGTTAAATCCATGCTTTTAGTACACTTTTTCAGTCTAGGCTCCTAAATATACATTGCATCACAAACACGATTAAAATAGGCCGCTAAAAAGTGTCATGTTCGTAAAATCAGGTAATAACTGGGGTCTAATATGCAATATTTGACCCTCAACATGAACCACCTTAAACATATCAGCCAGATTCAAGCTTGTGTGAATCTTCTCTAAAGTCATGCTTCATTCCTTAAGCACCTGTCGGATAAAATAGTGATGCACATCAATATGTTTAATTAGTACATAAGTGATAAATATATATTTTTTGCCAAATTGATCACACTTTCACTGTCACAATTAATCGCCACAGGCTCCTGCTGAAGCCTCAACTAATTTATCATTCCTCTCAACCAAATATCTTCATTGAACACTCCTGTCACCATCATATACTCAGCTTCGGTTGTAGAAAGAGCCACCACAGACTGAAGCTTCGATATCCAACTGATCACTCTATTCGCTAGCACAAACAAGTAACCAGAAGTTGACTTTTTATTGTCCACACTGCCCACGTAATCAAAATCCACATATCTTACTAGCTTGGCCCCCAACTTTTTAAAAGATAAGGCGTAGTCCTGCGTACCTCAAATGTATCAAAGTAAGCATTTCACTGCCTCCTAATGTTGCTTGACGGGGTTAGACATGTATCTACTAACAACACCCACCATATGTGAAATATCTAGTCTTGTACAGACCATGACATATATCAAGCTTCCAATCGCACTCGAATAAGGCACACGAGACATGTCCTGCTTTTCTTCATTTGTTTTAGGACATTGTTCAGAAAATAGCTTAAAATGAGCTACGTGGAGAACACTGATCAGCTTTTTCTTATCCATCCCATACTTCATTAATACCTTGTCAAGGTATTCTACCCAAGATAATCATAGCCTACTCCTTTTCCTGTCTCTGTGTATGCTAATGCCGAGAACTCTCTTTGCAACCTTCAAGTCTTTCATCTCGAATGTCCTTGATAACTGAGTCTTCTCAAACATGTTACGACTGACGATAAGGATGTCATTAACATACAATACCAAGATAATGAACTTCCCATCATTCATGTTTTGTAATAAATACAATGATCATACTCACTTTTGGTAAACCTCTGACTGACCATGAAAGAATTAAATTTCTTATATCACTGCCTAGGTGACTATTTTAGGCCATAATACGACCTCTTCAACCTGTAAACCTTATTCTCCGACCTTTGTATTTTGAAACCTTCTAGTTGCTTCACGTAAATATGCTCTTGCAATTCCCCATGCAGGTAGGCAGTCTTCACATCCATTTATTTTAGCTCGAGATCGTATTGGGCAACCAACGCCAACACGAATCTGATAGATGCTTGCTTCACCATAAGTGCAAATATCTCAGTAAAGTTCACATATTCTCTCTGAGCATATCCATTTTCCACCAACCTTGCCTTGTACCTATCATGTTTCTTCTTGAAGATCCACTTAAACTCGATCACTTTACGACCGATGGAAAGCTCCACCAGCTCCCACGTCTCATTTTTGTATAAGGAGTCTATCTCATCATTCATCGCTATTTTTCACTTTTTGGCATCTAGCTCATCAAGTGCCTCATGAAAAGTAAATAGATCTCCCTCATCCATTATGAGGGTAAATGCGATATTTGAGTCATCCCTATATCTCACCGCTAACCTGCGATCCCACGACGAATTCCTTGTCACAAGTGGCTGTTCTACCTGCTCTTGTACCTCTGTTTGTGTCTCAGTATCAGATCAGTCTGTGTCTCATCTCTGTCTAATTGAACATCCATAACCAATTTTTCTGCTTCCTTGTGCTCATCCTTACAGAACAATGATCCCCCATCGAATTTGATGTCACAGTTAAGGATGTTTTCCGTGTGACCCGATCATATATCCTATACCCCTTCACACCATTTCCATAGCCAACAAAGATGTACTTTTTAGCCCTTTGGTCCAACTTGTCTCTCTCGACTAATGGTACATGAGAGTAAACATTGCAACCAAATACACGCAGTCCTGAGTAGTTTACATGCTACCACTATACACTTTCTGTAAAATTTTACATTCAATGGCCGTAAAAGGAGATCAATTCACCAAGTAACAAGCCGTATTAATGATCTCAGTGTATAATTCCATGCCTAATGCAACATTACTGATCATGCATCCGACCATCTCCAAGAGAGTCCGATTCATCTGCTCAGCCACACCATTCTGCTCTAGTGTGTGGAGCACTATGGTATGCCTCATGATCTTTTTATCTTTGCAATACCAATTGAACTCCCTATAAGTGAATTCCCCACTGTTATCTGTCTTCAACACTTTCATCTTTCGCCCTGATTGTTTTTTCCACTATCGTCTTCCACTACTTGAAGTAGGTAAAAACATCGGATTTATTTTTTATAAAATAAACCCACACTTTTTTAGAATAGGTGTCAATGAACATGACAAACCATGACAACTCTTCACTAGAAACCACGGACGACAACCCTTATACATCAGAATGCACATAATTAAGAACCTCATTACAAACATGTTTCTCAGACTTAAAAGACAACCTTTATTGTTTACCATATATACAATACTCGTATATACTAAAATCAATGCTTTTAAAAATCAGAATAAAACAACGGTTAGAAAGTACTTTTATACCCCACTCGCTCATGTGGCCCAAGCGTGCATGCTATATACGTGCGGACGTGGAATCTCTTACCGATGCAGTAGTTCCACCAAATGAAGTACTCCCGATCAACTTGTAAAGGTTTCCATTCATTTGTCCCTTCATGACTATGAGTGCTGTTGAGGGTCAAATATTGCATATTAAACCCCATTTATTACTTAGTTTTATGAACATGATAATGCTCAATGAAGCCAAGAATGGATCTAATGAAACTAAGAATGAAGAACACACATACTAAAGATCGAAGAAAACCAAGTCTAGAATGAATAAAATCAGAGTTTTGAAGTGAAATTTAGAGATCCTCGACTAGTTTTGGCTCTGGCTCGACTAGTCCTGCGTACACCTCGACCAGTTGAGCAGCCTCGCTCGAAATCTAGCAACTAAAATCGCTAAAATTAGGTCATCCTCGACCAGTCTAAGGAAACCCTCGACCAGTTGAAGGTGACCCTCGACCAGTCGAGGGTTGTCCTCGACCAGTCCTGGTTTCACGGCCAACACATAAAGTGCAGAAATTTGAAGCGGTTTCTAAAAATTTCCAACTCAGCGCGAAAGTCTAAGGTCTAAAACTATAAATAGGGGTCCCTAGGGCATCCCTAGGCATCTTCTAAGGTTTGAGGAGTGGAGCAAAAGGGTGGAGCCGCCGTCCGGGAGTTCTTCTTCTTTTTCCTTAGTTGGGTTTTTTTGTTTTGTTTAAGAGTTTTTAGTTCAATCATATCTATAGTTGGTCAAACCTCTTAGTTAGGGCTAAGAGGTGAAGCTTGTAGCGTGATTGAGATGTTTATTTTATTTTGATTAATGTTTTGTTGAACTCTCTTGGATTCTAATTTGATTATGAAGGAATATTTTTAATTTTTAATGGTTTATTGTGACTCAAATTACAGTAGCTCTACGATAGCTTGAGATATCTTTTTTTCTTGAATTGAGATTATGAAATTAGGAAATCTTGTTGTTCACCATCGTGCCATGGGCATGGTAGGGTGATGGAATCCTCTCTAACTTTCACAATTCTCTTATGATTGGTTGTGGGTTTGGTAAATTACTGTTGTTTGGCTTGTCTCCCGGGCATGGTTAGGTGACGGAATCACTTCCAAAACCTCACCGCTCTCATCCATTGATGATTAGATCCATGAGAAGTTCAGAGATCTGACAAATCTCTTCTTACCAACTGGATAAGATAGGACTCCGATTCCAGTTGTGTCCTTGAATCATGCACGGTAGCTTTCCAATTGCTACAAGTGGATCCTTAGCACCCTAGTTACTACCTTTAATTTCATTAGTTTTAATTACTTTTATCACGATTACTCTCTCAAATATTCCAAATTTAGGTTTCCATCTTCTTCTAGTTCTACTTTTAGTTACTTTTAGTTACTTTTAGAAGACACACAAGCTCAGTCCCTATGGATTGGACCTCGGTCTCACCGAGATTATTACTACATCGCAGTCCTACACTTGGGGTTGTGAACAAGTGCCCTCTTTAAAACATTAAGGACACGATCGAACCTAGTGAACTTGCACCCTAGTTCCTCAAGTGCACCTAGAGATATCAGTTTCTTCCTCAAATTAGGAATGTGTCTCATTTCGGTCAATATATGCTCCATGCCATTAAAAATCTTCATTTACACCAATCCAACACCTACTACTGTACCTGTATTATCATTGCCCACAAACACTTGGCCACCATCGTACTCACTGTAACTAGTGAAGTAACTCTGATGAGGGATCATATGATACGAAGCCCCCATATCCAAAATCTATTCTTCATCGAAATACCCGAATTTTGATGCGGTCAGCACGTCACTACCACTCGCTTCCTCACTCGATTCTGCATTGTCGACTTCGCTGGAAGAACCCTCTGTTTCTCCTTCTTGGGATTATGACAATCCTTCTTCATGTGCCCTGACATGCCACAATTCCAGCAGTTCAATTCACTTTTTCCCTTGCCCTTGGATTTGGACCTCGATCGCGAATATCTACTATCTCACTCAAAATTTTGACTCATCGTAACTAATGCATTTGTAGAAGCACCCATGCCACTTTTTGTCTTTCTTATCATCTTTGAATGAAGGGCTAAGATTGTTAGAGTAATAAAGTCCCTTGATATACATTGATACACCACACTCTGACAGCTTAAGCTTTTGGAGTGAATGGTTGTTTGACATGGTATCAGAGCGGAAGGTCCTATGTTTGAATCTCGAGAGCAGCAAATATGCCTCGCTAATATTTTATTCTCCCATAGGGGGTCAGGAAAAATTAGGTCCTACCCAGGGACCAGGAAATCAAGCCCGGCCTATTTATGGTGTGAGTGTCCCTCCACCCTTCTTAGTATGTTCCCGTGCGGAGTTCCCAACCCGCATGTGCGGGGGGTGTTAGAGTAATAAAGTCCCTTGATATACATTGATACACCACACTCTGACAGCTTAAGCTTTTGGAGTGAATGGTTGTTTGACAGAGATAACAGTCTCAACACTAATGGTCGTTCTACCGGTGCACAAAGAGTCCTTGAATGACTCATACGATGCTGGGAGAGAATTCAGTAGAATGCATGCCTGATCTTAATCTTTCTTTGTTTCCTCTACATCTAACAGTTTACAAATCAACTTGTTGAAGTTACTAATTTGGGCCTCAATGTTAGTCCCCTTCACCTTCTTCAGATTGAACAACTATACCTTCAAGTACAAACGATTCTCAAGAGATTTTTTTTTTTTTACATAGATATTATCTAATTTCGCGCATATACTTGTTGTAGTTTTCTTGCTCATAACATTATAGAGGACCTTATCCATTAAGCATAATTAGATATAAGTTCTCGCTTTCTTATTCATCTTGTTCCATTCATCTTCTGTCATAGATTCTGGTCGCTTTTCAAGGAAAACATCATTTAACCTTGCTGAATTAGGATACCGTTCATCTTAACTTTCCATAGTTCAAAATTATTTTTACCAGAATAATTTTCTACATCAAACTTTGGGTTAGATGCTATTGATACCTTGATTTCAAATTTGATCTGCTTCCCAATGTTAGATCTGATACCACTTGTTGGAAACCACAGAAACAACCAGCGACGAATTACTTAAAGTACTCACAATCGCACAACCAAGTTCAAACAAGAACAAACTGAATTTTATGTGGAAAAACTCTTTCAGAAAAAAAAAAAAACCACAACTAAAGCGACAATTAATGCACTATGTCAGTAGAAATTATAAGAGATAGTGTTCCTGATTTGAACAAGCCTCGTATCCACTTCACAAGCCCTAGCTATTCCCTTAAAACCCTTAAGAACGAATTAGAAAGACCTCATATACTCCCAAATCCCGATTACACCCTACATATAAAGTATCACAATCAGAATAGGAAACAAATCCCGCACTTATGTAATTCTGCGCGCATATTCGTTGGGACTTCGATGGCATCGACCACCCATTGAAGATTTGTTAATGGCATCGAACTTACTTTGATGACATTGAGTAGCAACACTAAAAAAGTTCCAGCAACCAACATGAATTTTCTTGATGGGATCGAACACTTGTTGATGGCATCAACACCTACTCGATGGCATTTTCTATGGGACTTCGATGGCATCGATAAACCCTGTTATTCACAGATTTAAGATATCAGCAACAATTTATCAACAAAATTGAGTAGAAGGTGAAACTATTTAACATAGAAGATTAATTTATACGAGGATTATTTGAAAAGAAAGGTTTTGAGGGGCAAAGAACATTGTTAAACTATTTGTATACATTACTGTTTGCACAAATATAAATTTTAATTAAGAATTTTTAATTTTAACCTTCTTTATATACATATATGTACACATATAGTACATATATATACAAACCGTATTAAACTTGAACTTTTTGATGGGGTTTTTTCCCGCCTCTTCGCAGGTGCTCGATCGGTCGTAGGTTCGATAAAGTCCAAATGATTCGTCTGTTTTTTCTGTAGCTGTGGGACTGGTCGTAGGAGAGCTACGACCCGGTCGTATCTATATAGACTATATTACGTATATTATATATTTGATCCTTTCCATGGCCCATATGCGGATAGTTTCCCAAAACTATAAAAGGGGTTGCCTATTTTTCTAGGCATCATAAAATAGCAAGAGGGTTTCCTAAAGCTTTGCAAGGGATTTATTTAGGGCTATCAAATGATAGAAAGAGAGAGAGGAAGCTATATATATAGGTTCTCTACTTTGCAATCTACATCTCGGCCGCTAACGTAATCGGTTAGATCTCTCCGTTTTCTCTATTTCTCTTATTGTTTATCCACTCCTGCGTGAGTGAAGAAGATTGTAACGTTCTACTTCATAGTGGATTGTTGATCTAAACTTTTGAGGGTTTTCCACGTAAAAATCTCTTGTGTGGTGTGTGATTGTTGCTTTGATTTATTTCATTGCTTTATCCATAATTCTGGTTTGTTCTGGAGGGCTAGATCCTAAGGTTTTGTGCAAGGCCCCCAACACTTTTCATGGCACTGCCAAAATTTTGCCATATTTTCTACCATTGATACTGAATTAAACTTGAACATAATCCTTACCATATTTTTGAGGTTTTGCTAAGTATGGTGGCACTGTATCCAAATATCTAAGCCATTTATATGACATCGCTTATCATGCTAGAAAGACAAAAAAAATAAAAACTTTCAATTGGATTATTTCATCCTTTGTTAATTTGGTTCTTGCTTTGGTAATGAACTGTCTCCATAACTATTTTATAATCAATGGGTTGTAATATTCAAACCGAATGTATTTTTTGGCATCCTCATCAAAGAGAGCCTATCAAATAAACGGTTTCTATCTTGAAAAAGCCTCAAATTACAAATACAGGTCCGACGTTGGGCTTCGAGCATAATCCATACGTGAGAATCCCGCAAGTGATATAATGCAGCTATCTACACGCCGCCATGCGCCAGTGTAGCAAATGGCTGCAGGATCTAAGCGGGAGCGGATTAGGTGAGACCCCTGATCTACGTAGGAGGGTGCGACCCCTGACTATGGGGCTCACAGTGATTTATGTGCCTTAAATCCACACCGTCCAACCATTTTCAAAGCTCATTTTAAGGCACGATCCAAAAAATTAAGCATGCCCAAATCTTAAATGGACTACACCCCAAGAAACAGTCGTGATTGAATCCTACCATTAAAAACTTAATAGAGTCCACCTGTTGATAAGGTCACAAGGACATTTGAAGAGACCACACAAATATCATCTTGATCCAAAGCGTTTGTGAAGTTTTTAATGGTCAATTACTACTGTTTCGTGTATTTTGATACATCTAAGATTTGGATCTGCTTAATTTTTTGGATGATGCCCTAAAATAAGTTTTCAATAAAGATGGATGGCGTGGATGTAATCACATACATCAAGGTGGGCCCCACAGTTAGGTGTCCCACCCACCTTTGTGGATCCTGGGATCCACCGAAACCACGCCTGATCTAAGTCCGTTGGTTGGGTCTGACAATTCTGATGATCTAGCTTAAATATCAAGTTGGCTAACTCATCATGTAGGCCACCATGTTAGAACAGCAAGACGGCTTTCAAAAACTTGGCGTTCTGGGATTGGACATATCCACAATGGCTCCACCTGATGGACAGTTGGATACTACACCCGAATGCCGTTCTGGTACATGGAATGGCCCGTATATTACAATATGGGGTCAGGCCTGCTCAACATTTTTGGTGGCCTTAGGCAAGTCATAAACATGAGGCTTTTTAGTTTAAAAAATAAAAAATTAATAAATTCAAAATTAAACCATACAAATTAATAAACTTTTGTATTCAAGCTTATCTTATAAATCAGTTTCGATAGATAAAATTACTAAACCGTTCATAAGGTGAATCCTAGATGGATGAAATGAAAACATAAATATCAGCTTATCCAAAATATCTGCCGCCTGTAGAAAAGTTTGTAACGGTGAGCATTCAATATCCACTTTTTTTATGTGTTGTAGTCCACTTGAGCTTTGGTTCTGCTTCATGTTTTTTTTTAATAATCTAAAATGAGATGAAGAAACAGATCAACGGAATAGATATAACACATACAATAATGTGGACCCCACAAAGCTCAGGGCTACAGGAATCCCTAAAGTGGTCCATTCTAAATTGTATAGTACTCTAGCAGTGTTATGGTTAATAAATAGGCATTCCTAGATTGTTAATATAGCATATTTTGACTCCATCCAAACCATCTAAATTAGGTGATCCATTCTAAATAGCTAAATTACAAAAAATCCATTGATTTTACTATTCTATCTTCCAATTAGTGGGAAATTGTATGTTGAATTCAAATAATTTGTTTAGTGTACAAGAATCAACCAATTAGGAGATCCAACCATTGTGTATTTTTGTTTTTGGTTTTCATGAACCATCTAAACCGGACCCACTTTTATATCTTTTTAATTTAATTTAAAAATATTCAAAGGTTGCAATTTCTCAATGCATGTGTATAGATTATTAGATGCTGTCAGAGTATTAAAAGCCTGTTCCTATGATATAGGGCCTTCATAAATAGGGGGCTTAGGCGATTGCCTTACCTGCCTACCCCTTAGAGCCGCCCCTGATGGGGCTGGAGCCTCACCCACTATCCTTCTCAACCCAACACAAATGAAATAGAAGCTTGAAGTCATCTCCACTAGCACATGTACACGCAGTGCCCAATGGGACATCTAAGCCGCTAATCAGGTCAGCCCCACCATGTAGATGATCTGGCCCAAAAGCCAAGACGGTCAACTCGTTGAGTTGGCCACACGCATGAAAACAATAAATATTTAATAAAAGTTGGCAATAAGTCCACATTCAACGTAAATATTTGATTCAGATGATCAATCAACGAGCCTGATCTTCTTACCAGGTCATCTACATGATGGCCCAGTTGCTGCATGACATTATGCGGAAGCGGATTACCTACAGCGTACTAAGTAAACTCTGTGCAGTTAACCATGATTTATGTATTTTATCCACTCTGCACATTCATTTTGTCAGAAATATTAGGGCTTGAGCCCAAAAGAGGCACATCCAAAGCTCAGATCGACCACACCACATGAAACCGTGTGAATTGAACATTTATGGTTAAAAAATTCTACAGAAGTTTTGGATCAAACTTATACTTGTGTTTTCCCTTTATTCATGTTTTTTTATTATATTACGAACAGGTTGGATGACAAATAAACATCACTGTGGGGGCCTAGAAAGGTTTCAACGGTGGAAATCATTATTTCCACTGTTTCCTGTGGTATGATCCATTTGAGCTTTGGATATGCTTCAATTTTAGGATCAACCCCTTAAATGATATGGAAAAATGAATGGACGGTATGGATAAATCACATACATTAACAGTGGGCCCAACTGAGTTTACTCAGTACGATAAGAGCATACGGGGTAACTCAGTAAGCGATCCGGCATCGTGCGGCCACCGGTGGAATTTCACCACCTATGGATACTCGAACGCTTGACTGGTGGTTGAAACTCTGGATAGTCTACTACCCGGGCAAGCGTAAGGATCCGCCACGCATAGGTCCTCGAGTAGCCAATTCGTTTCCTTACTGTGGAGGGATCATAGCTCTGAAAAGTAACTAACCGGATGATCCTAACCATCCGATAGGAGGACATCTCCCTGTGCAATGCTGGCCGTCACGTTCTTTTTTATTCTTCGGTGTTGTTTGCGGCTCACTAATCAAACAGTTAGGGGGCGTTTGGCGCATGGTATTGGGAAGGATCAGGTGGGATGGGATTAAAAAAAACGTAATTATTACATATGGCGGGTATTTATAAGCAGTGCACTCTCGACAGGTCACGTCTGCTGAACGTTCTGGATCTCATCAATCAATGAACAGTGTACAGTTTTGGATCAAGGCCAGAAAAGACTTTTCCTTAGAAAATTCCAATTCGCTTGATGGCCACGCAGCTATCAGAAAAAGAAAAAGAAAAAACAAACACGGTTGAAGAATTATCGCAAGATCTACGCAATCTAAATATTCTTTAGAATCACGAGCGCTTGACTTTTTTTTTTTTTAGTTTTTCCAAAAAAGGGAGCCCAACTGTAAGGGCATCCTGATTCACATACACTGCCATTCTATCTTGCACACGTGGTGAGCGTCCCACATGTATATATCATCTGAGCCATTGAAAAGGTTGGGGCCCCTCGAAGATCATGTCACCCATAAAATCAGGCTGATCTGTCCATCATTTGGGCTTAAAAAAAAACCAATTGATAGCCACCGTGCAGACCAGCTGATGAGTGGATCGGTCTGATCTTTTGCATTGAATGATCTTCACGGTGGGGTGACGTTTTCAACGGTTTAGATTTCTAGTACACGTCATACAACAGCTGTATGTGGGAGGTGTGAGCGTTTTTAACCATCCATTGAGGTGTATTTGATCTTAGCCCTTTGAGATTTATATGCTTAACACTTTTGTCCACAACGTGATTTGTGGATAAAAAAGATGCAAAGGAATGCATCGTCTGCTATTCTCCATCATATGAAATATTGGATTGCATATGGCCCAAAGGATGGTTCTGATTGGACAGTAAACATCTGCCTGATTGATTTTTGACCGTCGAATGGAAACTCTTCATTCAGTATGTTGGACCCACCCAGTGGACGGTCAAGATCAAAGGAGTTATGACCCACACGTGCGTATCGATCTTACATCATACGATGATGTTTAGGAATTGTATCAGATAAGCGAGAAGGTGACGGACAATTTTTTACCATTGATCTAATTGCTACGTGGGGTCTACCGCGCTGCACCCACATGCAATAGTGGATTTCGCATCATGTTATGATGTTGGAATTGTATAGGAGAAGTTACGGTGAGAAAAACCTGCAAACAATATTGCTTGCCATTGTTGCTATACCATTGTTAGCCGTCAACATTCGGTGATCAGGTCATTCATCAGGCTCCATTATAGGTGGGCCACATGGAATAGATTCCATTGGCTAGAGATCCTCATTGAGGATAAGTAGGCCGCCATTATTTAGTATGGTCTACAAATGTTTTTGTTTTTAATCATTGGGAGTTTTGTCAAGTGGACCATCAACCGGGGACACACATAAACATAGAGCGAAATATTGTTCCCAACTGGTGAAGTCGACCCCATTTGATCCCACCACCTAAAAACTAAGATTGAATGGGACCAACTTCTTATTTATTGTTGAGAATTTGGTAATATCAAATTACAAATTTATAATTATTGTAAAATATAAGGAAATAGGAAACTGAAAAATATATAATATTAAGGATATATAAGTTGAAGCACATGTAATCATGTTGTCCTTAAAACATTATTTGTCCATTCTCAAAATAATTGAGACCGCTGACAGGCTGTAGGCAAATCGCTTTTAGGATACGACGAGCTTGTGTGTAGTTCCGCGTTCAACAAGCACAAAGGAATCATTATTGAAACTCTGTAAACACAACTTTGCTAGCATATGAAATCTAAAAGAAAAAAAAAAATCTCAATTGAAAAAAGAGATAAAAAATGAAATTTAACTTTGATGGATTAGACCACTACATTAGTCTGGTTCCTGTGGACCTGTTGGTCCTGGCAGTCTCAGGTTCGTATTGAACCTGATAGCTTGAGCAGAGAACAAGTTGAGCTTGTTGGTTTAGATGAGAGAATGAATTAGTTTGCTTGAGATGATGGAATGAAGCACCCAAGCTCGGTTTATATAGGCAAGGGTGGCCGGGCGTTTTGGTCGGGGGTCATTATTACAATGTATTGTTTTTTACTATTGGTGAGAAACTAGCCGTTATTTGGTAGTTTTTGACCGTTTTGCATGTGGGAGATCAGCTGTATGCTAGATGTTTAGACATAGTGGCTAGCTGTTTATGACTGTTGAGCTAGCCACATGCAGCAATTTATGCATGATCTGGTTTATTACTGCATGAGCAGTTATACCAGACCTCTTAAACGGCTAGTTTAGCTCCTATATAAGTTAGAGAGGTCTCTCTCAGACCTTTTACCTATAACACTCTGAACCCAACCACCTAACCATCTCTCTTAATCATTGTCGAACATAGATTCACACATGCCTCCTACCAGTTCGCGTAAGGTCACGAGGTAGCAACCCATCTGTGACACGATGTGCATGTATGAAGTGCGCCACTAACGCATTTATAACCATACTGCCTCACATGCACACACTCTCACACCGAGCCTAAGTCGGAGTATGAGTTCGTGACTAGGACCGTGACCGTGACCGTGACCGTGCCCTTGCTAGAGCCCAAGCCTGAGCCTATGTGTGCACGTGTTCGCATTAAAACACGCAAGTCTCGATACTCCTATGTCTCACCAAGAAAATATTAAGGTACTCAACACCTTACTTGTTAAGATAATTTTTTCTTCTCTCCTATCCGATATGAGACTACTCCCAAAGTTAAAAACAAAAGTCTTTTCGTAAACACTTATATATATTATTTAAAATATTTTTAACTACAACATTTTTCATAATAATCTCCACTTGGTTGAAAATTTATTTTTAAAGAAAAGACATTTATCAAGCTAAAAACAACTTATATGCATAAAATAAAAAAATCTTTCGATTTAAATATTTCCTCAGTATAAGTATCTCAAAGTTTTATTAGAATTTCTAATATCCGCAATTTTGAACCAGTTATTCCTAGATGACAAATTCGGAGATATTACACACATATTCACTTTGTGTTATTTAAGTTCCCACAAATCTTGTTCAACACATTTAATGGCCATGTGCTTATCCTGTTTCATGAATGATCTCGAGAGAAACTCTAATTCTCAACCTCTACGTTCACATAGGTGAAATCCTTTCAGTGTCTTTGTTACTATTAAGATACTTGTCTTTTAAAACTGGATTTCATTAAGAGCTTTAAGACTCAACCCTCTATCTGTAACGCCCAACACAACTTATTCTGGATGAAGTTATATATAATTTTAGTGTTGACACATTATATCAGTAACTTGTTTTTATCCATTGAATCCGAATTTAGAATTTTATTTTTAAATTTTGGATAGGTTTCCATTACTGGTGAAACTTTGGTTGAAGAGTTTCAACCCCATCCCTCTAAATGTTGTCCTTACTACCTCTCTCGTTAGATATTTAGTAAAATGATTATCCAAGTTATTACTTAATTTCACATAGAAAATTGCAATGATTCCATCTTGAATTAATTGTCTCACATAGTCGTGTCATAGACTTATATGTCTAGACTTTCCATTATAAGTACTATTGTAGGCTCTAACTAATGTGGCTTCACTATCAACCTCTTTACCTATCGTAACCAGAGGTATAAATTCAGACTTTATAGTTGAGTGAGTTATATATGTAGGTTTATTTAACTTAATACTTAAATCAAATGAGATTTTTACCTCTTTTATTTTTAGATGGTTAAACTTATTAAGTATTTTCTCAATGTAATGAGACTGACACAACACATTACCCCTACTATGTTTCTTAACTTTAATACCTAAGATATTATCCACTTTTAAAGATTGTTCATTTTAAATACGAAAGATAGAAACTTCTTTGTTCTAATTACACCTTTCGTTTTATTATTTATTATTAACATGTCATTAACATACAAAAAAATAATAGTTATACAGTTACCACTAACTTTAGAATATATGCTTTTGTTAGCTACATTATGCATGAAACCATGAGATAATATTTTTGAATCAAACTTTTCCTACCACCGAGATTTAATCATGAGATTTAATCAGTTTACAAGCTTTCTTCTCATTTTTTGGTAGAACAAAACTTTTGGGTTGTTCCATGTATACCTCCTCATTGAGGTCACCATTTAGGAAAGCTGTCTTTACATCCATTTGATGGATGTGAAGATGATGTATGGATGTTATTGCAAATAAAATTCTAATGGATATTATTCTAGCTACTGGAGAATATACGTCAAAATAATCTATTCATTCTTTTTACCTGAACTCATTAGCTATTAATCTAGCTTTAAAGGTTTGGATAGTCCATTCGGTGTAATATTTCTTCCTAAATACCCGCTTACATCTCATGGGTTTAGAACTTAGATGTAAATCCACTAGGGGTGTACATGGAACCGGTTGAACCAGTAAATCAGACTGGAACTGACCAAACCATACAGTTTGGTCTGGTTTTAAAGTGCACTGGTTCCGGTTCCAAAATTCGAAGAACCGATTAGTTCGGTTCGATTCTCGTTTTAGGGGTATGTAGAACCGAACTGAATCGTGAACGATCCATATAACCGAACCGTGGATCCAAACTGTGGAACTGAACCTAGAACCGAACCAGGAACCAGACCATATATTTCAAAAAATAAAAAGAACCTTAAGTATTCATTCCAT
Organism: Magnolia changhungtana; assembly: GCA_030180095.1. NCBI lineage: Eukaryota > Viridiplantae > Streptophyta > Magnoliopsida > Magnoliales > Magnoliaceae > Magnolia > Magnolia changhungtana. The sequence goes on along the minus strand of JASAUF010000647.1, from coordinate 1,094,507 downwards.
TAAGTCTTAACACTGACCATGCTGCGGCTACCCCCATCAATTCTTCTCTTTCTCTCTCTCTCACCCACCAGATAGCCACCTTCCACCCACCATCTGCCCACCGGCCACCGCCCGACGCTCCTCTCTCTCGCTTGCTGCCTGTGTCTGGTTCTCTCTCTCTCTCTCTCTCTCTCTCTCTCTCTCTCTCTTTCTCTCTCTATCTCGCTGGTTCTCTCTTTGGATTATAAAAATCATAGAACCGTAGAACTAATCTGAAACTAATATGGTTTTAACGGTCTAGTTCTGGTTCAGTTCTAGGGTGCTAACGATCCAGTTCCAGTTCCAATTTTCCTAGAACCGTTAGGAATGGTTCGGTTCCGGTTTCACCCTAGAATTGGACTGAACTGACCTGTGTGCACCCCTAAAATCTACCATTTCCCATGTTTGATTTGACACTATCGATTCTATCTCATTGTCGATGAATTCCTTCCAAAAAGCTGAGTCTCTAGAAGATATAACGTCACTAAAAGTTTTGGGATCATCTTCTATAGTCATTATTATGGTATCTTCCTAATAAAATTTCTTTATCACCTTTTACAAGATGAAAGGGATACACCGAGAGTCTATTTTTTTAGAGTTAAGACTCTTCTCTAGCTCCGCTTGTAGCTTCAACCTCTTGTGAAGTGTTACTCACTTGTTCACTTATAGGAGTTTAGATTTCATTATCCTTTGGCTCCAAGGATAGTGAGTTTTCAAATAACTCATTGTCTCTAGATTGTATGATAGTGTTAGACTCTAAGTCTAGGAGACTTTAGGCTTTGCTATTTTGTGCATACCCTATAAAAGGCGCACTTGATAGCTTTGAGTCCTAACTTGGTTATTTTGGGATCAAGTATCCTGCAATATGTGAGACACACCTACACTTTAAGATACCTTATGTTAGGTTTTCCACCCTTCCATACCTCATATGGTGAAGTTTTACTTTTCTTAGATAAAATCCTATTTGGGATGTGGCACATTGCAAACACTTCACCCCATAGACTTAGTGTCAACTTTGCTTATATTTGATCATCTCTATTAAGGTCTTGTTCTTTCTTTCTGTTACACTGTTTTGTTGTGGTGTGTATGGTGCAGTGCACTGGTGTACTAAGCCGTGTTCTTCACAGAAGTTAAAGAATTCACTTGAGAAGTATTTTCCTCCTTTGTCACTATGGAGATTTTTTCTTATTTAATTAATTTTCTACTTCTAATTTATATACTTTGAACATACTTAGTACTTCATCTTTGTTGGGTTTTAAGGAATCATTTTTCTCGAGATTCTTGTTTTAGGTCTTTCTACTGTTTATACCTTGGACAAAGAATTCTTATTTTTTAGCTTTCTTATCACGGTTGTGAGATTCTTCCTCAAGTCTCAAATATTTCTAGATTTATTCTAGCATGTCGTCATCATTCTTATGCAACAACTTCTTCTTGTACTCTTTCCACATTGGGGGTAATTTTGTGTTAATAACCTTGACATAGAATGAATCAGGGAGATCAATTTTAAGGGCATTAATTTTGTTAACAATTAGATGCAATTCTTGGATTTATGGCAGCAATAGTTTATTATCTACCATGTTAAATTTCAAGTATGACTATTAAGAACTTGTTGGTACCTTTTTATTCGGCCTCGTATTTGAATTCTATGGCGGTCTAAATTTCTTTTGCAGATGTAGTTTGCATGTACAAATCGTACAACAGGTCAAACAACGCGTTCAGAATGTGTCCACGACATAACAGTTCATCTTCAGCTCATTTGTTGTGCGCAAAAACTTGTTCAGGTGTGTACTCGTCAGTTGCCTCAGGCAGAGGCTAAACATTAGGATCCAAGATGTAGTAAATCTTTAATTCCGTCAAACTTTATCTTGTCTTGCCACGTTGTAGAGTTAGTTCCATCGAACCGATCGAGATGAATCAAATCCTAGTTCATCAGTTTAATAGAGGATACCCCTTCGGTTTCCATTACAATAACGCTTTAAAAATGTTGAGAATTTGATAATTTATAATTACTATAAAATATAAGGAAATATGAAACTGAAAAATATAATATTAAGGACATACTAAAGCATGTGTAATCATGTTGTCCTTAAAGTGTTATTTACCTTTTCTCAAAATAATTGAGACTACTGACAAGTTGCAAGAAAATCACTTCCGGGATATGACGAGCCTGTGTATGGTTCTATGTTCAGTAAGCACGAAGGAACCATTAGTGAAACTCTATAAACGCAACTTTGTCGGGAAGTTTAACTTTGCTGGATTAGACACTACACTGGTTTGGTTCTTGTGGACCCGTTGGTCCTAGCAGTCTTAGGTTGGTATTGAATCTGATGGCTTAATCAGAGAACATGTGGAGCTTGCTGGTTCATATGAGAGATGAATTGGTTTGCTTAAGATCATGAAATGATCCAACCCAGCTCGATTTATATAGGTAAGGGTGACTAGATGTTTTGCTCTAGGGTCATTATTATAATCTATTATAATGGACTGTTTACAACTATTGGTGAGAAATTAGCCGTTATTTGATAGTTTCTGACTATTTTGTATGTGAGAGACCAATTGCATGCTGGCCATTTAGACACAGTGACTAGCCGTTTATGATTGTTGGGCTAGTCACATGCATCAATTTCTATATAGTTTGGTTTATTACTTTATGAGCAGTTATATCAGGTCTCTTAATTAAATAGCTAGTTTAGCTCCTATATAAGACAGTGATGTCTCTCTTAGATCTGTTACCCGTAATACTTCGAACCCAGCCATATAACCCATCTCTCTTAGCCACTGTCACACCACGACTCTCACTTGCCTTATGTCGGTTTGTGTAAGGTTGCGAGGGAACGACCCATCTGTGACATGATGGGCATGTGCGAAATGCGCCACTAGCTCCTCTATAACCATACTACTTCATATGCACATGCCCTTGCACCGAGCCCGTGTCCTTGCGTGTGTGTTCCAATGCGAACAATGCTTCACACTAGAACATGCAAGTCTTGGTACTCCTTTGCCTCACCAAACAAATATTAAGGTACTCAACACCTTACTTGATGATTTTTTCTTCTCCTATCTGTTATGGGAATATTTCCAAAGGTAAAAACCAACTCTTTTCACAAACACTTACATATATTATTTAAAATATTTTTTAACCAAAACATTTTCCCTAACATCTATAAATCCAAAGGAAATAAGACTTGCCTGTGTTTTCATATGTGTGTTCTAGGTAGGACTATTATCCTTGTATTCTTGGTTTTCCTTTATCTCCTTGAGGACGCTTATATGATTAACTCAACCAAATAGAAAGGAAATTTCACTGCATCAGCTTAGAATGCAAAAACATACACAAAGAAAGACAGAAAATATTATATTTCACATTGAAAACACCCCCTTAACATTCCAAGGAAACATTTCCCTTCACCAGAACCCTCAACTTAAGACTCCATATATAACTTTAATACATAACTAAGATCTAAAACGTAATAATTAGTCATATCCTGTGTGTGTAACTTATTATTATTTTTAATATGATATTAGTGCAGGATTTGTATTGCACTACAGTGTGGCGACTCCTCCTCGTTTGAGAAGCATTATCAGATGGCTCCTGCTTCCCTGAGTGGGGTCACGCTCGAGCTGAAGAGACATCACCTCGTTGGTGGAGCCCACCAACTGACCGCCTATGAACACAGCCGGTAGAGGTGGCGTACGACCTAGAAGCCTGACCAACGCCTTCTCCATTTCTTTTCCACTGGGGTCTTGGTCGAGCTCATAAACAGTTGCATGGGCCCCAAACTCAGAGAAGAGCCTCTTGATAGAGTGGCACATGCAACACGAGCTGTTGCTGAAGATCACCAACTTGTTCTGGCCCGCCAATCTCATCACCTGCTCCATCCTAGCAATGGAGAGAGAGAGAGAGCTTGAAATTTTGATTGAAAGAAAGCTAAAAACGCTTTGGTTGTGATGAAAATAAGGTCGTGAGGAGACTTATTTATACGTGCTCGTGGGATAGTGGATGGCATTTTCTAATGGAAGAAAGCGTGAGAATGCGCAGATATTTTGGCTCATGCCCAAAATACCCCTGTCATTTCTTGACAGCAACTGGGGCTGTCGCGTCAATCGCTAAAAGTAAAAATAAAAAAAAGGCGGCTCTCTCAGGGAACGGATTGGCTACTCCCCTGTTGGTCGGTGCTCTGTGGGCCCACCATGATGTATATGTTTCATCCATGCCGTTCATCAATTTTTAAAGATCATTTTATATTTTGATTTTAAAAATGAGAGGGATATAAATCTCAGGTGGACCACACCACAAGAAAAAATAGTGATTGGATATCCACCATTAAAATCCTCCTAAGGCCCACTGTACTGTTTATTTGACGTCCAATTTATGCAGGCCTAGATGAAGGAAAAAAACAAAGTTCAGCTTGATCCAAAACTTTTATGGCCTCCAAAATTTAATGGTCGACATTCATTCAACACTGTTTCCTGTAATGTGTTTGATTTGAGATTGGGATATATCTTATTTTTGGTCTCATAACATAAAATGATCTAAAAAAATATATGGACGGCATGGATGAAACACATACATCATGGTGGGGTCCACAGAGCACCGACCATCAGCCATTGGCCGGTGGCGGGGGGAGTAGCCAATCCGTTTCCGTTTCAACGGTGGGGCTCGTGATTTGAGTACGCTTCCGTCCGGATTGACCCACAATGATACCAAGTGTACGGAATATGGGTGCATGGGCATGATCCAACATACTCTATCGTTCAAATCGTACGTCTGTATATTGATCCAGACCGCATGATTGGTGGCCATCTCTTGGATGAATGGTAATCGGAAGTTTACACCATCGTGTGGGCCCCATTTTGAACTGCATTATCCATCATACTAGCCCAGTGTAGATGCTGGGTATTTATTATTATTGGCCCACCTTTGATCTGGACCATACCCATTATTTGGGTCCACATTAAATATTGGTCATCCATCAATATGGGGCCACCTTTGATGTGGACCATCTATATGTGAGCCACACCTGACATGGACATTCCATCATGTGGGCCTCCTTTGACATGGAGAGAGAGAGAGGCTTATTAAGGTAAGTGGCTTTTAAGTTGATCCTTACCGGACTAGTTTAAGGGCATTTTGAATATCACCTGATAAGTTGCTTTTTAACTCACGTTAAGTAATTAAGGTATGTTTTTCACTTAAGTGAGTTTAGTAAACATTATTTTAAAAGTAACTCATATGCTAAAAGCTACTTATCTAATGTTTTTTTAAAAAAAAGCTTTCGGACTTGCTATTTCTCTACTTATCTCTCTCATGGTCCATGTTAAAGGAGGGTCTCTCTCATGGTCTATGTCAACGGAGCCTCAATGATGGATGGTCCACATCAAAAGTGAAACTCATACACAATGGACTACGATCCACATTAAAGGTGGGCACCACTAGATGAATGACTTTATATTAATGTGGAATCATATAATAGATGGTCCACATCAAAGGTTGGCTCGTAATGATAAATAACTTACATCCAAAGTGTTAGCAGGATGGATGATCCACTTCAAAGGTGGAGCCTACCAATGGATGGTCACATCAAAGGTGGGCTCCACATGATGAGTAATAAACATTGAAGTTGGGCCCTACCTGATGATGGCTCAAATTGAGGTGGCCCCACATGATGGACGATATACATTAAAAGTCTGCCCCTAATGATGAATGATCCACATTCAAGGTGAGCCCCACATGATGGGCAACGTACATCAAAAGTGGGGCCCACATGATGGACAATTCACATCAAAGGCGGGCTCCAAACAATGGGTAATTAATAATGGTGGGTCCCACATGATAAATGGCCAACATTAAAGGTGAGCCCTACCTAATGAACGATGTACATTAAAGGTCAGTCCCTAATGATGAATGACCTGCATCCAAGGTGAGCCTCGTGTGATGGACAACACATATCATGATGGGGTTTTTTCCCCGTCTTCGACCGGTCGTGGGAGGTGCTCGACCGGTCGTAGGTTCGAGCCCCGCACACGACTGTCCAACAGTTCGTGGTGCTGCATCAAGGGCCTGTCGTGGGAGAGCTACGACCGGTCGTAGGTGGTCTACGACCGGTCGTAGGGAGCCAGGACTAGTCGTAGGTTACGCATTGTTCCGCGATTTTGCGCGAAACCGCTGATTTGAGTCCTTTCATGCAACCGGGATGCGGAAAGGAGTTTCCCAAAACTATAAAAGGGGTTGCCTAGGATTTTTCTAGGTATCACAAAATAGAAGGGGTTTCCTAAAGCTTTGCAAGGGATTTGCTTCAAGGGTTTAGGGCTATCAAAGGTGAGAGAGAGGAGAAAGAGAGAGAGGAAGCTTATAGAAGGGAGGTTCTGCTCGTGGAGGTTCTCTACATTGCAATCTACATCTCGGCCGCTTCTATGTCCTCGTAATCGGTTAGATCTCTCCGTTTTCTCTATTTCTCTTATTGTTTATCCACTCTGCGTGAGTGAAGAAGGTTGTAAACGTTCTACTTCATAGTGGATTGTTGATCCGGGACGAGGTCCCGTGGTTTTACCTCTTTGAGGGTTTTCCACGTAAAAATCTCTTGTGTGGTGTGTGATTGATGCTTTGATTTATTTCATTGCTTTATCCATAATTCTGGTTTGTTCTCGGAGGGCTAGATCCTAAGGTTTTGTGCAAGGCCCCAACAAAGTGGTATCAAAGCTAAGTTCATTGAACGTAGGATCGGTTTGAATTATGGAAGGTGGCTCAAGGATGATCGGCCTCAATGGTTCTAACTGGACCATATGGAAGGCTAAGATGGAGGACTTGCTTTATCAAAGGACCTATACTCTCCAATCTCGGGCATATCGAAAATCCAAGGATATGACCGATGATGATTGGAAGAAGATGGACCGAAAGGCGGTAGGGTTTATCGGACAATGGTTGGATGATTCCGTGTTTCACCATGTGTCTACTAAACCTCACCAGCAAGCCTATGGCTAAAATTACAAGGGTATGAGAGGAAGGCCCGATAAGGCGACTTGTAAATCTCAAGTTCAAGGATGGTGGTTCTGTGGCCGAGCACATGAATGAGGTCGTGAATATAGTGAACCAACTCACCTCTATGAAGATGGTCCTGGATGATGAATTGCGGGCTTTACTATTGCTTAGTTCATTGCGACGTTGGGAGACATTGGTGGTGTCTCTAAGTAACTCCGCGCCGACGGAAAGATATCCATGGAACAGTAACCGCTTGTCTCTTCAATGAGGAGACAAGGAGGAAGTCTCGAGGGTCTACACAAAGAAGAGGCTCTTGTGACACAGAGAACGGGGAGAGGAAAGAACAGGGAAGGGCGGGAAGGCCCGAGATAAATCAAGAGGCAAGTCGGTTAACGAAAAGAGGTTGAATCTTTGGAATTGTGGCAAGAAGGGCCACTACAAGCATGATGTCGTGGTAAGAAAAACGACAAGAAAGGAAAAGGGAGGAAGAAGAATCGATTCCACTGCAGTCGCTTCCGGATGGCGACATGGTAGTTATTCTTTCTACGGATCACGAATGTCTCACGGCCACGAGTCGTGGCACTTATGATAGACTCGGGAGCTTTTTTTCATGCGACTCACACACAGGACTCCTTCACAAGCTACAAGTCGTGTGACTATGGGACCGTGAAGATGGGAAATTCCCGCGTATCAAAGATCGTTGGAGTCGGTGATATTTGTGTGAAGACCGATGTGGGTCGCACATTGGTTCTCGTGGATGTGAGGCATATCCCGGACCTTCGCCTCAACTTGATGTCGACGGGAAGGCCGGATGATGATGGCTATGAAAGCCGGTTTTTCGGTGGGCGATGGAAGCTCATCAAGGGTTCGTTGATCGTGGCTAGAGGAAAGAAGTGTTGCACCTTAATGTGCAAGGGTGGATTGAACACGCGGAAGGTTCGGCTATTGACATGTGGCACAAAGCGCCTAGGCCACATGAGTGAAAAAGGGCTTCACTACTAGCGAGGAAGCGCTCCTTCCCGTACGTGGGTATGCCTCTCAAAACCCGTCTTGATTGTTTATCGTGGAAACAAAGACAGAGTTTCATTTATTAAAACTGCTTCTCATGTTAATAAAGTGCATGCATTAGATTTGGTTTATTCTGATGTTTGTGGTCCTATGAGGACAAAAATCTTGGGTGGGGCATTGTATTTTGTCACTTTTATAGATGATGCATCTAGGAGGGTTTGGGTTTATGCTTTGAAATTCAAGGACGAGGTCTTTGGTGTGTTTAAATTGTTTCATGCTATGGTCGAGAGAGAGACAGGTAGACCGTTGAAGTACATCCGTACTGACAATGGTGGTGAATACATTGGCGACTTTCACGAGTACTGCAAGTCCCAGGGTATACGGCATGAACAGACGGTTCCCAAGACCCCCAAAGATAATGGTGTAGGCGAGCGAATGAATCGCACCATTGTTGAGAGAATCGATGCATGTTATCCCATGCGAAGTTGCCCAAGACGTTCGGGAGAAGCAATGCGCAAGGTTTATTTGATAAACGTGTCTCCATCACCCCGTTGAATGGAGAAGTACCTGAGAGGTGTGGACTGGACAGATCCATCGTACTCATCTCGTGGTGTTTGGATGCAGGACATCCGTTCACGTACCAAAGGACGAGAGGTCCAAGCTCGATATGAAGATCGTGCAAAGTGTGTGTTCTTAGGGTACGGTGATGAAAAATTCGGTTACAGTTATGGGATCCGACCGAGAAGAAGCTCGTCGGGAGCAGAGATGTGGTTTTCTTTGAAGATCAGTGTATCGAAGACATTGGTAAGCCAGAGAAGAACCAGCCTAGTTCAGGTGAGCTAGAGGACATGGATTCGATTACTCCTCCCGTGGTGCCTGATGACGAGGGAGTACAAAGAAGGTGCGAGGGACGAGGGAGTTCCTTCGGAAGATGGACCAGGGGAGCAAATTTGATCCACCACTGTGAGCCACGGTGTGAGGAGGTCATCTAGGGACAGACAGTACGGTAGTCAAGAGGTACTCACCGCACGAGTACATTATGCTAACGATGGGGAGAGCCGAAGATTATTCTCGAGGCCCTAGCCGACGAGCATAAGGAGGAGTGGTTGAAAGCTATGCAAGAGGAGATGGAATCCTTGCATAAGAACCACACCTATGATATGGTGAAACTGCCTAAGGGCAAGAAAGCGCTAAGCAACAAGTGGGTGTTCAGAAAGAAGATTGAGCAGAAGAATTCACAGATGAGGTTCAAGGCTAGACTTGTGGTCAAAGGGTTTGGTCAGAGGAAAGGTATAGACTTCGAGGAGATATTCTCACCAGTGGTGAAGATGACATCCATACGGTGTTGCTTGGGTTGGCGGCTAGCATGGATCCGGGAGATAGAGCAGCTTAGATGTTAAAACCGCTTTCTCCATGGTGACTGGAAGAAGAGATCTACATGCACCAACCAGAGGGTTCAAGTCAAGGGCAAGGAGCATATGGTGTGTAGGGCCGAGGAAGAGCTTGTATGGGTAAACAAGCTCCACGGCAAGAATGGTACAAGAAGTTCGATCTCGTTCATGTTACAAAGATGGGTATGATAGAGCGGAGTCGGACCACCGTGTGTTCACGCGTAAGTTCTCGGATGGTGATTTCTTAGTTCTGTATTATACGTTGATGACATGCTCATCATGGGAAAAGACATCAAGAAGATTGTGGTGAAACAGAGTTGGGCAAGTCTTTTGCGATGAAAGACTTGGGCCCAGCTAGACAGATCCTAGGAATGGAGATAACCCGTGACAGAGTCGACAGAAGCTTTGGGCATGTCACAAGAGCGGTATATTGAGAAAGTCCTAGAGCAGTTCAATATGAATGCAAGCCGGTCGGTCTCCATTAGATGGTCACTTCAGATTGAGCGACAGTGCGGTGTCCCAAGACGAAGGCGAGAGGTGGAAGAGATGCGAGAAAATACCCTACGCGTCACCGTAGGAAGTTTGATGTATGCTATGGTGTGTACACGCCCGGACATAGCATATGCGGTTGGTGTTGTCATTGCCAATCCCGGCAAAGAGCATTGGGCGGCGGTAAAATGGATACTACGGTATCTAAGAGGCTCATCCAGTTGAGCCTATGCTATGGTGACGGAAACCCGTGTTGAGGGCTACACGGATGCGGATATGGCGGTGACATAGATTCCAGGAAGTCTACATCGGGGTTCATGTTCACGTTTGCGGGAGCGGTTTCTTGGCGAGCAAGCTACGAAGGTCGTAGTTGTCGACGACGAGGCCGAATACATTGCGATCACGAAGCATGTAAAGAGATGCTTTGGATGAAGAGGTTCCTACAGAACTTAGCCTAAAGCAGAGGAGCACGTGGTCTATCATGATAGTCGAGTGCTATACACTTGAGCAAGAATCCAAGTCGGATTCCAAGTCGAAGCACATAGAGATTCGGTATCACTGGATCGTGGATACTTTGGAACAAAAAGTGTTACGAACTTGAGAAGGTCCACACGGACGATAATGGGTCGACATGATGACCAAGGCTTTGCTCGAGGGCAAGTTTGAGGTTTGTAGAAACTGGCTGGCTTGAAGAAGGTGGATCCCTCCCGGTCAAAAAGGGGAGATTTGATGGGGTTTTTTCCCCGTCTTCGACCGGTCGTGGGAGGTGCTCGACCGGTCGTAGGTTCGAGCCCTGGCACGACTCGAAGTCCAGCGAGTTCGTGTTGTTTTTCTTGTGTAGCTAGGACTGGTCGTGGGAGAGCTACGACCAGTCGTAGGTGGTCTACGACCGGTCGTAGGAGAGCCGTGACTAGTCGTAGGTTACGCAGATTGTTCCGCGATTTTGCTTGAAACTAATTTGAGTCCTTTCGCAACCAGGGATGCGGAAAGGAGTTTCCCAAAACTATAAAAGGGGTTGCCTAGGATTTTTCTAGGTATCACAAAATAAAAGAGGGTTTCCTAAAGCTTTGCAGGGATTTGCTAAAGGGTTTAGGGCTATCAAAGGTGAGAGAGAGGGAGAAAGAGAGAGAGGAAGCTTATAGAAGGGAGGTTCTCGCTCGTGGAGGTTCTCTACATTGCAATCTACATCTCGCCGCTTCTATGTCCTCGTAATCGGTTAGATCTCTCCGTTTTCTCTATTTCTCTTATTGTTTATCCACTCCTGCGTGAGTGAAGAAGGTTGTAAACGTTCTACTTCATAGTGGATTGTTGATCTGGACGAGGTCCCGTGGTTTTTACCTCTTTGAGGGTTTTCCACGTAAAAATCTCTTGTGTGGTGTGTGATTGATGCTTTGATTTATTTCATTGCTTTATCCATAATTCTGGTTTGTTCTGGAGGGCTAGATCCTAAGGTTTTGTGCAAGGCCCCCAACATATCAAAGGTGGTGCCCACACAATGAACAATCCATGTCCAATGTTGGCCCGAATGATGAACAATGGATGTGAGGGGGCTAAATAGACTTGAGAAATAGTCACTTATAATATTGGAAACCAAACATGTTTTTCTATTTTTTATTTATTTATTTATAATAAGTATGTTGTTTATCGAATATACTTATATGTTGATTAAGTAGAAAACTACTTTGAGTTTGTAGTGTATCTAATAACCCTTAAGTGAAAAAAATAACTTAATGACTTGATATAAAAAGTAATTTATTTGGTGGTATCTAAATAGGCCCTTATTTTTATTTTATTACTCCTTTTTTTTTTTTTTTTTTCGAAAATGTCGTATATTCATTGAATAGCTTAACAAAGGATGAACATGAGAGCTTCAGATGAGCCTTACAAAAAAAAAAACCTATGAGCTAGAGTCGGGGACCAACGTTATATAGATAATAATCTTTAGATGACTCCTTTCATTGTAGTGTATTTTAATAAAAGAATTTTTCTTTTGCTGCCCGCCATTTCAACTATGGACAAAAAACATCCTATTATTAAATGGATTGCATAGTGCACCACCTTGAGGTTTCGTGGGCTTTGTTAAATTTGATGAGATCATTTTAGGGCATGAGCACAAAAAATGGGAGCGCATGACCTCAGGCACAAAGATATCTTTGTGCTTAGGGCTGTATGGGGCCAGCGGATCCAAAACTCAAGTAAGACATACCACATGAAACAGTGGGGATTAAATGTTTGAAGGTAACATAAGTTTTGGATCATGATGATATTTGAGTGGTAATAACTCTATGAACTATTTCAATGGCATATCAACATCATGGCCAGCTCCAGGAAGGTTTCAACAATTGATGCTCTCGTTCCCACTGTTTTGTGTGGTATGGCTCACCCAAGGTTTGGATCCATATGGTTTTTAGGTTTCCATCCCATTATAATGTTTTAAAACAAATTGATGTAGAGCAGGTGGAGGACACTTTCATGTCCAACATGGATCAAAGAAGGCCCGATTAGAGGCAGAAGTTATGAAGACCATTAGAATATTAAAATAGGCATATTTCACAAACTGGAATGAGATACTCGATGTATCATATATGATTTTGGGGTAGGAGGAGCTACTTTAGCCAACTAACCCGGCTGTGCCAGGTTGCCATGCCGAATTTGCAAGATTCCATCATATCGATGGTCGAATTCCATGTTTATTTCTGTTTTTACTATTTTAAATAATTTTTGGTTTGATTGTAACTCTTCATCTGTTGGGCTTTAGGAGTTGTGTCCAACATGAAAAATGTTTATAAAAATTAGAAGAATAACGTGGTTAAGTCGCATAGGACACTTACTATAAATAGAAAATTTACTATTTATAGTAAGTTACGAATTTAAGGAAGTTATAGTTTAATTCCTAAATTTCTTCCAAGTCTTGGTATCCCTATTTAAAGGGTTGTAAATTCGTTTATCAATCATTAATAAATTTATTTTGACTTTTTATAATTATTTCTAGTTTCTATTTTTCCTCGTAGATTCGAGAAGTCTCTGTGAGGAGTCCAAAGGAGCTTCGTGGATTCGAAGTAGTTATCCTTGAGGGAGACGGTGATCGACCTCATCATGATCATCCCTACATCACAAATGGATGGAGTGGATTTGTCACAAACATCTCCGTGAGTTCCACACAGCCTCAGGCATGGAGATATCTCTGTGCTTGGTCACATGCAATCCACTCTCCAAAAAAATGAGGCAAATCCAAAGCTCAAGTGGACCACATCACCGAAAGAAGTGGGTTCAATAATGCTCATTGTTGAAACCAATTCCTAGGGTCTACTGTGATGTTTGTTTGCCATCCAACTTGTTAATAAGGTCACGAAGACCTGAATGAAGGGAAAAACAAATATCAGCTTGATCCAAACTTCAGTGGCCTCAAGAAGTTTTCAATCGCAAGCATTCAATCCCTGCTTTCTATTGTGTGGTCCACTTGAGCTTTGGAACTGACTCAGTTTTTAGCTCATGCCTTAAAATAATCTTGCCAAATGGATAGACAGTTTGGATTTAGCACATACATCATAGTGGGGTTTGGAAAACTTGGTGACATCAACACAGCACACTTATGTAATCCGCTTCCTTTTAAAACTATTTAAAAAAAAACCTGCTTATAGTTTTCACCTATAAACGTTACACTACTTGCTGTAGCTTACTCATTAGAATGTGTATTTCTATTTTGGTATAGATGGAACTACCCTCACTTTACTGCACTTGGTAATGACCCCACTTTCGTTGGATTCATGGGCATACCACCGTTAGCCCCAACAGTATGTGGGGCCAACCTTGTTGTTTGTGAGGGTTGATGGTGCTGCTGGTATGGAGGGTTTCTTGGTCAGAGTCGGATTTCAGGGGGCGAATTGTTTTTCGTTTTTTCCTTTATTTGTGTTTTGCTTGTCCCGAGGTATATGATAGGTGGGTCCCCGCCTTTTTATAGATCCTACGTACCCGAAGCTGAGGATTGTTTCTCTGATTAAAAAAAAAATAATAAGATAAAAAAGAAGAAGAAGAAAGAGAGACAAGAAGAGTTTCCATGGTTTTCTTTTTGCTTTTTCATCTGGGGAATCTTTGCATATGGGCTTATATGATAGGCTGGATCCAAGTCTTTGGGTGGGGCCATACTGAATGTCTTATGTTAATGTTTGTAAATAAATTTATTTATTTTTAAAGATAAAAATAAAATCTACTTCTTAAAAAAATAAAAATAAAAAAAACCCTTATTGTTTGTGAGAAATCCATATTGTACATCTGTTTTTCTAGCTTATTTGAGGGTACAGGTCTGAAAAAAGGCAGATCCAAAGCTCAAAGTGGGGCCACTAAGGCCATAATATTGTTCAACGGTGGGCGTTTAATCTCACTATATCTTATTGTTTGGCCCAATGGAGCTTGGTACTGGCCTATTTTTGGTCCTATGCCATAAAATGAGCTGACAAAACAGATGAGATGAACAGGATAATTTTCCATAAACATCTTATGGCCCATAAATGTTTCAACCATGGGCATTTAATCCCCACGGTTTCATGTTCATTTGGCCCACTTAAGCTCGCTGAACAACCTTATTTTTGGCTCCATGACCTCACAAGAAGTGGCAAAAATGATAGATGCAGTGAATTTGTCACAAACATTAGGGTGAGTTGTGCCCATATTCAAGCAACCGTCGCTCTGACTTGAGATGTTGATTGTCGTGGTAACCTAACTCTGACCATACATGGGGTCCACTTTTTTGTTTGTGAGAAATTCATCTGGTTCATTTGTTTTTCGAGCTCATTTTAAGATATGACCTAAAAATGAGACACATCAAGAGCTCAAAGGTTTTTCGACGATGGGTTACATTCTATTATTTCATGTTGTGTGTCTCACTAAAGCTTGTTATTGGCCTCATTTTTTGGTGCATGCAATAAAATGAGCCGGAAAAATAGATGAATGAGTTGGATTTATAAAAAAAAAATATCATGTGGCTCCACAAATGTTTCACCTGCGAGTGTTTAATTCCACTGGTTTATGTTCATTTGGCCCACTTGAGCTTTTTATCAGCTTTATTTTTTAGCCCATGCCCTAAAATGAGGTAAAAAAATAGATGAACGGAGTAGATCTGTCAAGAACATCGTGGTGGCCCCACCTACGGTTGAGCAACCCTCGCCATCTGGATTTGTCCACCAAAACTCTGGTCAGCACGTCCACTAAACCTATGCCAACATAACTCCGGCCGTACATGGTGCCCACCTTGATGTTTGTAAGAAGAATCTAATTCCTCAGCAGCGGGAAAAGGAGAATTTCCATTGCTTGCATTTTCACTGGGCCATGTAACATCATTGCACTGTTGGAATCATATCATCCGTGATGACATGCTCAATGTGAAAATGCAGGAGAAAGAGAATTCCCGACTTCGTAGCAACAGAGGATCTGGACTCTTGTAAGAAATATACCCTGTCCATTTGCCTTTCCATGTGCCTAAAACTGAAGTTGATTGAAGCTCAAAATGGCTCTCTAATAGTGGTGTATACACTCCACTTCGGGCAGATAAGTTTGACTGAATAGAAACTCTAATCCATATCTCATTAATTATATATATCCTTAATCCTAAGCCAAATAGCATACTAGAATCATCCCTCAGTCTCAGAATCATACACTATAATCCATATCCATCTACAATCAAGTGTCTATCCTACTAAGGAGAGTGAGAGTGATGAAGAGAGTATAGCTTAGGTTCATCCCTAACACTAACCTTTTGAGGCTTCAATTCAATCAATTCGGATGTGATTCTTGCCACACTACCATTTACCCAATTGTTTTCAACCAAACTTCATATAGTTATAGCATTTATATACATGATTCATCTCATCATTCAACACACTTTGCATTAAATTAGCTTAGAAGTATACTTGGAGGCTTGCGGATTAAATCGGATCTTGCCTAATAGAAAACATATCAATTATTTCACATTTTTTCACAAGCATCATAAACATTTATGTACAAGAACTGAATCCTAATCTGCAAAAACAACTAAATCTTGTGATGTAAATACCGTATAGCTGTAGGGAAACTTCAACGGTAGACATCTTTGTCCCAATTATTTCCCATTGTGGGTTCTACTTGAGATATGGATCTGCTTCATCTTTGGGCTCGTGGCCTAAAATGATCTTGATAAATAGGTAGACGGTGTGTATTAAACATATGCATCAAAGTGAGTCCCACTCAGTTGCAGCCCTCTAGAGGGCTGTCCGCCTTTGACGAACGGCTCCAGGAAGGTTTTCAACTGTGGGCATCAATCCCCACTGTTTGCCATGGTGCAGCCCACCTAAGATCAGGATCCACCTCCACTTTGGGCCCTGGCTATAAAATGAGGTTGAAATAAATGTACGGCGTGGATGAGACACATACATCATGGTGGGTACCACACTCAAAAAGTTTGTTAGCAACATAATCATTTTAATCACCTTTCTCCTTTTAACTCCTTATGGATCATCACTACAAATTAATGCGTAAAGAAAAAGAACCAGGCTTTGAGCATTTGGAACATACGCACCATGAAATGGGATCCCCCATGTGCATAAAAACATCTAGGGGAGTAATACTCTACTCGCCGCATGGAAGCTGAAAAGTGTGAGTTACATCCCTCTAATGTTCACAAAGGGCAGTAATCATCATCTCGTTGGAGGAAGGAACCGAATGGTTAACAACCCCGGGAAAGTGGAGTTCTCCATCACGGGCCCCTCTGACGTAGAGCGGGTCACGGACATTTTCATGTCCAAGATGGATCAGAGAAGGCCCGATCGGAGGCAGAAGTCATCAAGACCATTAGAACCTAAAAACATGTACACGTCACGAACCAGAATGAGTTACTCGACGTATTATATATGATTTTGGGTAGGACGAGCTACTTTAGCCAACCAACCAGCCAATGCCGGGTTACCCATGCTGAATTTGCACGATTCCAAAATATCGATGGTCGAATTCCATGTTTATTTTCATTTTTACTATTTTTAGTAAGTTTTGGTTTGATGGTAACTCTTCATCCGTTGAGCTTTAGGAGTTGTGTCCAACATGAAAAGTGTTTAGAAAAATTAGGAGAATAATGTGGTTAAGCCACATAGGATAGTTACTATAAATAGTAAATTAAATTACGAATTTTAGGGAGTTTTAGTTGTAGTTTATTTTTGAAACTTCTTACAAGGCTTGGTATGCCTATTTAAAGGGTTGTAGACTCGTTTATTTCATCTATCAATCATCAACGAATTTATTTATAGTTTCTATCTTTCTTCGTGGATTCGAGTAGTCTCCGTGAAAAGTCCAGAGAAACTCTGTGGATTCAAAGTAGTTATCCTTGGGAGAAGACAGCGATTGAATTCATCACATTCATCCTTGTGTAACCCTCAGCCCTTGATGCCGTCATGGGCACACCAGGAGCCACCCTAGAAGACAAGTGATCATCACTTCGAGGAATGAAGGCTGGATCAACCATAGGCTCAGCTGAGGAACTAGCATGGCTACTAGTTCTCCTCAACATTATCTACATAGGAGCAAGAGCAAGGTAAGCGTTTCACCCTGTCTCTTTAAACATTTGAGTGACTCAGCATATCTAAGTAGACCATGGAAAGGGATCCACATGGTTGAAAACCTCAAAATCAAATGCACCACATGCACTAGGAAACTCATCCCATGCCCCCACAAAGAGGTGAAAGAGGAATTCCATCCTTATGCAAGCCAATTCTCATGAATGCATATGGACAAGTACAAAAAGAGGTGGACCAATAAAATGAGACTATGAAGCGATCAATAGAACACTCTAGGGCTAATCAAGGCTTGATTAGGCAAAGGTTACCAATTCCCTTTGCACATATACACATGGGTTCCTGGAAAGATAAGGACCAAGTCTCTTATGTGGGCTAGAATGATAGTTTGTAGCCCACCCAAATCTAAGGAAAATGCACATTTTCATGTGAATTAGAAGGGACCTCTATGGCTCATCCAAATGCAAAAGATAATCAAGAGAAATTTGAATGTGTTCCTACATGAACCAAAAAAGGGCAGCCTATGGCCCATTCATTTAAGAGACTTGTTACTTGAGCCCTAGGGCCACTTGGATCCAAAATATGAAAGGGATTTGAATACCTTGGTCCGAATGAGCTCAAAAGAGAGCTTGGGCCTACTGAAACTCCAAAAGATCACAAAAGGTTACCAGTTTATTCCTTTGCCCATTTGGGCCTACGAAGATATGTCAAGGCCCATGAGAATGCCAAAATGAATAAGCCCCTTTTATAAATACTTGTGGACTTACAAAGACAACTTAAGATCCACATAGGCATTAAGAAACTAAGTCTCCATGTTACCATTCATGTGGGCTCCAAAATGCAAATTGAGGCCCATTCAAATAAAACAAGAAGTCAAGGAAACTGCCCAAACCACTTTTGGTGGTTCATTCAAAAATTCAATTCCAAGGCATGTCTACTTGTCCACTTCTACATGGACCCAAGAAATCGCAAGCCCATTTGAAATTCAAAGCAACAAAGCAAGGCATGGGCCTCTCCCTCTTGGCCATATGGACTCATGAGAATCCTTGGCCCACCATGTGGAAATTTGGGAAACAAAAATCTGATGTGGGCCCTTCTACCTTCATTGGGCCCACCCATATTTTTTTAAAAAAGAAAGGAAATAAAAAGACAAAGAAAGAGAGGAACCAAAGCAAATATTGGGCCCACCCAAGTACACATGGGGCCCAAATGGTCACTTTGGAACCATTAATTACATGACAAACCAACTCCCAAATAAATTTTTTTTTTTTTCTTCCCATGTAAGCTTAATGTGCATGGAGGGAATGGCATTTTTTACGTGGAGTGGGAGGAAGAGAGTAGAAAAATAAATGAAGACATGAAATCTTGAAAGCACAAATTCCATGCACCACCTCGAGCCTAATAAACACTTAAAGTTCACTCCACACTTAGCCCCATCTAGTCACTTGAAGAGCACCTAGAACAGGAGAGAGGAAGAGGTGTAAGAGGGACGAAAGAAGAGGTAAGGAATGAAAGAAGGAAAGAAAATGGAGGATAAAATCTTACATTTGCACTTACCTCATATTATGAGGGTACTACCCTGGCTATCCACACATCCAATGGACATTAACACAACCAAAAGAGAAGTGGGAGAAGAATAGAAGAGGGTGAACTAAGAGAGTGGGAGAAAGGAAGGGAGAGGCTTGTGAAGGGAAAGCACGCGAGAATGCCCCCCATGGGCTGGATTATATAGAAATGGGTAAGACACCCTATTATCCAAAAAAACCAGCTGCAAAGGCAACCCCCAGGCGCTGCCAGTCACTTTAGGAGTGATGGGATTGAGCCTAGCTCTCTCCCCTTGAGAAGAGAGAGGCTTTGGGAATGTCACTTGCAAGAAAATCTTGCGCAGATTCTAGATTCAGGTGATGGAAGAGGAGAGAGAATAAATTCAAAAGTGGGAGGGAAAATCAAAACAAAATGGAATTCTCATGAGAATTTGGATAGATTTGGGGAGAAATTGAAGATGCAATTATTGGTGAAAAGAGAATTTCAAAATTATATTAAAAAATATTTCAATAAAAATCGGCATCGATCGTGACCATCGATTCGCGATCCGATGGACCGGATTTTTTAAAAATTTTCAAAAAAATTATTTGAATAAAAACTAGCATCGATTGCGACCATCGATTCACGATCTGATGGATCCGATCATCTTTCAAAAATTATTTAAAAAAAAAAAAAAAACCAACATCAATTGTGACCATTGATTCACGATCTGATGGATCAGATCATCATTAAAAAAATTATAATAGAATATTTAGGGCTAAAAGTCGGATGGGTTCAACTTGACCAACTTGACATTAAGTTGGGCTTGGGCAGGATGTATCGGGTATGGTCTCGAGCTTGGGTTATCTAAATACCAACTTGATAAAACTTGGGTCGGGCTTGGGTTGCCCGACCTAGCCCGAATCCGATCGACGTATAAGTTACATGCAAATTATAATTGAGTGTTGATCGTCTGCGTTGAAGGCATAAGAAATTCCAATGCCGTCGGGTCTCATTGGTCCACGCCATTTTCGATGACTCGAGCTAACATGATATGCTGAATTTTCTCTCCCAGATTGATTTGATGCTACACAATACGTACAACTTTTAAATGAGTAGTTGTCCTATATTTTAGCTTGCTTGTTTAGAAAAAATGAAGTTATTTACGAAAAATAACTACATATATAATTAATAAAATCATATGTACAAAATAAGAAGTGCATTGAAATATAATATAATAATGTAACAATGAAAATATTAGCATGTATCCACCTGACCAACCCGATCGAGCCCGCTTGGGTTGGGCTTGGGTTGAGAATTTCTAACTCGACTGAGCCCACTTGGGTTGGGCTTAGGTTGAGAATTTCCAACCCAAGGTTAGGTTGTGTTGGGTTAGGGTTGAGGTGCAGGAACCTTGGGGTTAGGCTAGGGTTGAGTACCAACCCACCCGACTTTCACCCTTAAGAATATTTTAATAAAATTCGGCACAGTCGTGATAGTCGATACACGATCCGATGCACCAGATCATCTTTCAAAAAATTTTAAAAAATATTTCAACAAAAGTAGGCATTGATCACGACTGTTGATTCATGATCCGATGGACCATATCATCTTTCAAAAATTTCCAAAATATATTTCAATAAAACTGGCGCCAGTCTCAACCATTCAAATGCAGTTTGAAGGGGTCATACCCACCTAAAACTATTTCAAAGTATAGCCAGTTGTGGCCTAGGTTCTTCTAAAAACATCCTTAGTGGAATCCTGAACCTTGACTATCCCCAAAAAATCTGACCAACAATGGGACGATGGATCCCTTTAATCACAGATTGAGATCTTGGCCTAAGTCATTGGCTAGATTTGCCATACTCTTAATAAGAATGGACCAAATTACTGACAACGGTCCATATCATCTTAAAAATATTCCCCAGCAGAGTCATGGGTTTTTTGACCCGTCGTCGACCGGTCGTGAGCCCTACTCGACCGATCGAAGGCTAGTCTCGACCAGTCGTAGGAGTCGAGCCGTGGCACAACTCAAAGTCTAGCGACTTGGGCTATTTTTCTCCGGGGTGCTCAATTAGTCGTAGGAGGTGCTCGATCGGTCGTGGGTGGCTCTCGACCGGTCGAAGGTTCATCATGACCAGTCGTAGTTACGTAGATTCGTTCAACGATTTTGCCCGGATTTCGTGTCGTAAGTCCTTTCGCAACTGGGATGTGGAAAGGAGTTTCCTAAAACTTTAAATAGGAGGTAACTAGGGCTTTCTAGGTATGACAGGAGGGTTTCCTAAAGCTTTACAAGGGATTTACTAAAGGGTTTAGGGCTATCAAAGGTGAGAGAGAGAGGAAAAGAGAGAGAGGAAGCTTATAGAAGGGAGATTATGATCTTGGAGGTTATCTACTGTGCAATCTATATCTTAGCGCTTCTATATCCTCGTAATCGATGAGATCTCTCCGTTTTTCTTTATTTCTCTCATTGTTTATCCACTCTTGCATGAGTGAAGAAGTTTGTAACTTTCTACTTCATAGTGGATTGTTGATCTAGACGAGGTCCCGTGATTTTTACCTCTTTGAGGTTTTTCCACGTAAAAATCTCTTGTGTGGTGTGTGGTTTATGCTTCGAGTTATTTCATTGCTTTATTATCCATAATTTTGGTTTGTTTCGAGAGGCTAGATCCTAAGGTTTTGTGCAAGGTCCCTAACACAGAGCACTAACCACTAGAAAGTGCCCCAATTCTTAACAAGTTTAATTACACCATGAGATAGAGTGCTGATCCTCTACCTCTCGGAGGCAGGAACTCCCTACCTCCAGCGTTTTCATTGGTTAACGTCATTGCAAGTGCCACCTCATCAATTTTTAAAATATAGTAGAAAAAGTACATTTAGTAAAAACTATAATGGAGAGGTTAAACGGAAGCGGTTTGCCTGCTGAGTACGGTAAGGGTAATGAATAAAGTCTGTGGAGCCCACTGTCATTGTCATTCGTGCATTGTATCAACTCCATCCATCTCTTTTATCATCTAATTTTAGGGTTTTACAACAAAAATTAATCATATCCAAAGATCAAGTAGACCACACCACCTGAAACGATGTGAATTGAATTCTACGGTTGAAAAGTTTTTGGGGCCCATAGAAGTTTTATATCAAGATGATATTTGTTTTTTCCATTCATCCATGTCTTTGTGATCTTATGAACAGTTTGGATGAAAAATAAAAATCATTGGGAGCTTAGAAACACTTCAATGGTGAAAATCAATATTTCCATTGTTTCATTTGGTATGGTCTACTTCAGCTTTTGATATACTTCAGTTTTGGGCTCAACTCCTAAAATGATCTGAAAATACGGATGGGCGGTGTGGATAAACCACATGAATTCACAATGGTCCCAATAGAGTTTACTCAGTACGATAAGACTTGGTATGCAATCGGATTTCACGTTTTAGATGCGGATTTCCTGCCAAAGCCTTTTGCAGTAAGATCCTGTGCAAGGATTCCAGATGGGCCCACTGCGACGTTTGTGATAAATTCAACCCGTTCATCCATTTTTAGATATCATTTTAGGACATCATACCAAAACTAATGAATATACAAAACTCAAATGGGCCACACGAGAGGAAACAGTGTGGATTTAGTGTTCACCATTGAAATATTTATATGGCCACAAAAGTTTTGCATCGATCTAGTATTTTGGTGTTTTCACTTCATCCTAGTAAAAATGACCTTATAAATAGTTTGGATGGCATATAAACATCAAGAGGCCCAGGAAGGTTTCAACGGTAAGAATTTCTTTCTCCACGGTTTCATCTTGTATGGCCCAGTTGAGTTTTTTATCATCCTAGTTTTTGGTTACATGTCTTAAAATGAGCTCGAAAAATGGATGAATGGTTTGGAATTCTTATAAACATCACGGTGGACCCCACCATACATCCCAGCGTTGGAACTTCATGCAAAAGGCTTTCCCCAGTGAATCCGCGTCCACGGTTTCCATTGAAAATGTATTGGCTACTCCCCTGCCACTTGTGTTATGTGGGCCCACCATGATGTATGTGTTTCATCCATGCCGTCCATCTATTTTTCTAGATCATTTTATGGTCTGAGACCAAAAATGAGGTATAACCCAATCTCAAGTGGACCACATTACATGAAATAGTGTTGAATGAATGTTGTACATTAAAAACTTTTTAGGGACCATAAAAGTTTTGGATCAAGTTGATCTTTGATTTTTCCCTTCACCTGAGTCTTTATGACCAAACCAACAGATTGGATGTCAAATAAACAGTACAGTGGGCCTTAGGAGGACTTTAATGATGGATATCCAATCACCATTGTTTTCCCGTGGTGTGGTCCATATGAGATTTATATCCCTCTCATTTTTGGGATCAACCCCTAAAATGATATGTAAAAATAGATTAACAGAATGGATGAAACACATACATCATGGTGGGGAAGTGATGTCACCCATTTATATGGGTCCCACTATGATGTATGTTTTGTATCCACACCGTCTATCCATTTGGAGAGATCATTTTAGGGCATGAACCAAAGAATGAATCAGATCCAAAACTCGACTGGACCCCACCACAGAAAACAGTGGAGAGAGTCACGGCCACCATTTATTACGACTAAATCCAATCCAAACCTTGTCACTTTGTCTACTGAACCCCGTCACTTTGAACTGCAATCCCGTCACTTTGTCTACTGAACCCCGTCACTTTGTACTGCAATCTCGTCACTTTGTCTAGTAAACCACGTCACTTTGTATTGCAACCCCATCACTTTGTCTACTGAACTTCGTCACTTTGTACTACAACATCATCACTTTGTCTATTGTACCCCGTCACTTTATGCTGTAACCTCATCACTTTCTCTACTCTACCCCGTCACTTTGTGCTGCAATCTCGTCAATTTTTCTGGTGACCCCTTCACTTTGTACTGTACCTCGTCACTTTGTCTACTGAACCCCGTTACTTTGTACTGCAACTTCGTCACTTTGTACTGCAACCTTGTCACTTTGTCTACTGAACCCCGTTACTTTGTACTGCAACCTTGTCACTTTGTCTACTGTACCCCGTCACTTTGTACTGTAACCTCGTCACTTTGTCTATTAAACCCCGTCACTTTGTCTAGTGAATCTTGTCACTTTGTACTGCAACCCCGTCACTGTCTAGTGAACCTCATCACTTTGTACTGCAATATCGTCACTTTGTCTACTGTACCCAGTCACTTTATGCTGCAACCTCATCACTTTGTCTATTGTACCCCGTCCCTTTGTCTAGTAACCATACTTAACGCCATCACTTTGTCCAGTAACCCTATTTAACCCTATCACTTTGTCTAGTAAAACCCCATCACAAAGTAATGGGGTACTTCACAAAGTGACGAGGTAAAGTAGACAAAGTGACGAGGTTGCAACACAAAGTGACTGGGTACAGTGGACAAAGTGACGATGTTGCAGTACAAAGTGATGGGGTTCAGTAGACAAAGTGATGGGGTTGCAGTATAAAGTGATGGGGCTCACTAGACAGTGACGGGGTTACAGTACAAAGTGACAGGGTTCATTAGACAAAGTGACGGGGTTCAGTAGACAAAGTGACGAGGTTGCAGTACAAAGTGACAGGGTTCGCTAGACAAAGTAACGAGATTGCAGCACAAAGTGACGGGGTACAGTAGACAAAGTGACGAGGTTGTAGCATAAAGTGATGGGGTACATTAGACAAGGCGACGATGTTACAGTACAAAGTGACGGGGTTCACTAGACAAAGTGATGAGGTTTACTAGACAAAGTGATGGGATTGCAGTACAAAGTGACAGGGTTCACTAGACAAAGTGACGAGGTTGCAGTACAAAGTGACGAGGTTCAGTAGACAAATTGACGGGGTACAGTAGACAAACTGATGAGGTTGCAGTACAAAGTGACGCGGTTCAGTAGACAAAGTGACGAGGTTGCAGTACAAAGTGACGGGGTTCACTAGAAAAGTAACGAGATTACAGCACAAAGTGACGGGGTACAGTAGACAAAGTGACGAGGTTATAGCATAAAGTGACGGGGTATATTAGACAAAGTGATGATGTTGCAGTACAAAGTGACGGAGTTTAGTAGACAGTGACGAGATTGCAACACAAAGTGATGGGGTACAGTAGACAAAGTGATGAGGTTGTAGCATAAAGTGACAGGGTACAATAGACAAAGTGACGATGTTGTAGTATAAAGTGATGGAGTTCACTAGACAAAGTGACGGGGTTGCAGTACAAAGTGACGAGGTTTACTAGACATAGTGACGAGGTTGCAGTACAAAGTGACGGGGTTGCAGTTCAAAGTGACGGGGTTCAGTAGACAAAGTGACGAAGTTTGGATTGGATTCAGTCGTAATAAATGGTGGGCGTGACTCTCTCCACTGTTTTATGTGGTGGGGTCCAGTCGAGTTTTGGATCTGATTCATTATTTGGCTCATGCCCTAAAATGATCTCTCCAAATGGATGGACGGTGTGGATACAAAACATACATCATAGTGGGACCCATATAAATGGGTGACATCACTTCCCCACCATGATGTATGTGTTTCATCCATTCCGTTAATCTATTTTTACATATAATTTTATGGGTTGATCGCAAAAATGAGAGGGATATAAATCTCATATGGACCACACCACAGGAAAACAATGGTGATTGGATATCCATCATTAAAGTCCTCCTAGGGCCCACCGTACTGTTTATTTGACATTCAATCTGTTGGTTTAGTCATAAAGACCCAGGTGAAGGGAAAAATCAAATATCAGCTTGATCCAAAACTTTTATGGTCCCCAAAAAGTTTTTAATGGTCAATGTTCATTCAACACTGTTTCATTTAATGTGGTCCACTTGAGATTGGGTTATACCTCATTTTTGGTCTCAGACCAAAAAATGATCTAGAAAAATAGATGGACGGCATGGATGAAACACATACATCAAGATGGGCCCACATAACACCAAGTGGCAGGGGAGAAGTCAATATGTTTCCAATGGAAACTGTGGACGCGGATTCACTGGTGAGCGTTTTGCATGAAGTTCCAGCGATGGATGTATGGTGGGGTCCACCGTGATGTTTATAAGAATTCCAATCCATTCATCCATTTTTAGAGCTCATTTTAAGACATGTAACCAAAAATTAGGATTATAAAAAACTCAATTGGGCCATACAAGATGAAACAGTGGATAAAGAAATTCTTACCGTTGAAACCTTCCTGGGCCTCTTGATGTTAATATGCCATCCAAACTGTTTATAAGGTCATTTTTACTAGGATGAAGTGAAAACACCAAAATATTAAACCGATGCAAAACTTTTGTGGCCATATAAATATTTCAACGGTGGACACTAAATCCCCACTGTTTCCTCTTGTGTGGCCCATTTGAGTTTTGTATATTCATTAGTTTTGGTATGATGTCCTAAAATGATATCTAAAAATGGATGAACGGGTTGAATTTATCACAAACGTTGCAATGGGCCCATCTAGAATCCTTGTGTAGGATCTTACTGCAAAAGGCTTTGGCAGGAAATCCGTGTCTAAAATGTGAAATCGAATTGCGTACCGAGTCTTATCGTACTGAGTAAACTCTATTGGGCCCATTGTAAATTCACGTGGTTTATCCACGCCGTCCATCCGTATTTTAAATCATTTTAGGAGTTGAGCCCAAAACTGAAGTATATCAAAAGCTCAAGTAGACCATGCCAAAGGAAACAGTGGAAGTATTGATTTTCACCATTGAAGTGTTTCTAAGCCCCCAATGATTTTTATTTTTCATCCAAACTGTTCATAAGATCACAAAGACATGGATGAATGGAAAAAAAAATCATCTTGATATAAAACTTCCATGGGCCCCAAAAACTTTTCAACAGTAGAATTCAATTCACATTATTCCAGGTGGTGTGGTCCACTTGATCTTTGGATATGATTAATTTTTGTTGTAAAACCTTAAAATTAGATGATAAAAGAGATGGATGGAGTTGATACAATGCACGAATGAGAATAACGGTGGGCTCCACAGACTTTACCCATATTCAGCGCGCAAACCGCTTCCGTTTAATATCTCCGTTATAGTTTTTATTAAATGTAGTTTTTCTAATATATTTAAAAAGTTGATGAGGTGGCACTTGCAGTGACGTTGATCAATGAAAACGCTGGAGGCAGGGAGTTCATGCCTCCGGGAGGCAGAGGATCCGCACTCCCATGAGATAATAGAACCGACCAATCATCTTTGACAAGTCAGAATCTTGATCACAACCATTAATAAGATGTTCACAGATAATAAACAGGTTAGATCGCCTAAGAAAAACTCTCCCTAATGGATCATAATCATAAATGCGACCATAAAAAAATAGTAAAGCAATAATCCCCAGTGCAGTCTAACTAGATCATGACCATCAAAGCACCAAAGTAATTAATTTCGCATCTCCCTTGTAGAGACGATCTCGATCATGGCTGTCAGATTGCGAGATGATAAAGTGGGTCCTTTTACCAAATCTTAAAGATGATACTTCCAATAAAGATTGGCCCCAATCGTGGCCTCCTGGTTACGGAAATATGGATATGCCCCTTGCATGTTTTCAATAAAATCCAACTCATGAAACCCACAAACATCCCTAGTGGAGGTGATTGAGCGAGTTGAACTTATTTACCAAAATCATTTGCAATAAAACTCCTATGGAGTATCACTCCCCATGATGGGGTGACTTTAAAAAAAAAAAAAAAAAAAACTTCGAAAAATAGCGTTAGGCTTCCGAGATACTAATTAAGAGATCTTCCATATCTCTGGGTGTGAGCAAGTGCAAAATCAAATAATATCAAATGTATATTTACCCAAAGACTATCATATCTGAATGCACACCAAAGTGTGATTAGTCTGGACTTCAGTGATAGAACAATTGTGCTAAAGGCTAATGCAAATATTGACGATAAGCCAAAACTTAGTCAGAATAAATTATTTAAATAGTAAAAAAGATAAATTGTAACCCAAGTATTGAAATCAGCATATTGTGTGAAAAAGGTCACATGCACATACTTAGTCTTGGATACTTACGGAACTTGATCAAATCCAAGTCGACATAATGAGTTTCCCATAAGGCTACAGAAAGCACAGGACAACTAACCACTTTGATGATCAAATAAAAATAAGTACTCTTGGGGTGATTTAGGAAGCAATGGACATTTTATCTCTAGACAATATCCTCGTAAGTCCACGAAAAGTGCATGGGCTCTACTGTATTGAGTTCTTCCAATGTTAATATCGAGCGAGAGTGAAAGGATTGCAATTATAGCTGTGCAAAACAGATCTGATCCGGTGGATTCAACCCGATCAGACCCGATCTGAACCAAACTAATGGTCAGGATCAGTGCGGATCGGGTAGCCCCATCCAGATCAGAAATCTTTTCTGGTTGAGTTCAGATTGGCCCTGATCCGACCTGATCCGATCTGTAATCTGATCCGATTGGATCCGATTCGGATCGGATATAAGTAATATGAATTTACATTTTTACCCTTACCTCTCTCTCTCTCTCTCTCTATCTATATATATATATATATATATATATTACTTTCTACCTATTTGTTTTTACCCTACCCTACCCGCACTCGAAGAACACTCACCGCGCCTGAACCCTAAATCCCCAAATCCTCCCTTCTCTACTTGAAAATCTCGAACTCGTCTTGATCCCGATCTCTAATTGCTTATTTTTATTATACCCTACCCTACCCATTTGAAAGGTAGCCTTGCTGTTTTCTCCATTTTGGCTCGGTTGAGAAGACGTAGATTCCCGGCCTATGCAAGGTGAGATGAATCCAAGACATGTGCTGAACTTTGGGTGCAGGGAATTTAATTACCTCTTCAGTTTCTGGTTTTGTGGCGATTTTAGTTTTTCAATTTTCTTTTCCTTTTAGGAAGGTAGGGATGCTAATGAATGGGGAGGCGGTGGTGTCAACCGTGAAGGAGAGGCTCCGATATGGTCTTTTTCTCGACACTTTTGCCGGTACATTTGTTTCTGTGGATGGGTGTATTACGGCTTTGGGAGGACATAATAGGCAAGTTGCTATTCTTCCTCTTCTTCATGTTTTTACATTTTTTATGTTTGTTGTTTACGCATGGTAGTCTTAGTTGTGAGATTTTGCATTGGAGGCCCATGGTCTGGTGATCCAGATGCTCATTTTGACCTACAGGTGTTCATATTGGCCCACTACTGATCCGAACCGTGCCCAATCCGATCCGACTTGGTTTTCCTGACCGAGTCGGATTCGGTCCTAGATCGGATCGAGTTCGGGTCAGGTTATTGAGATTTCAGATTGGATTGAGTTGGACTTGATCCGATCCGATCCGATCCGGACCGATGCCCAACTATAGTTACAATTGGTAACCCTTAATGCCGTAAAAAGTGCAGGGAAAGTTGCAATGTTCTCCACAAAACCTTGTGATATATTCGAGTTACCTACTTTTGAACAATCAATTGATACATATACAAAGACAGGCAATGAATCTAGACCACGTTCAAATTTGATTAAGGAAGATGGGGTGTCCACTTGCTTTGGCATTCGATTACGTAATCTTTACCAAAGAGGGACATTTGTAGACACATCATCTTAGGCCGATAAGTTGATCATGTAGGATGGAAACCCTAAGCCTAATCTAAACCCTAAACATAATCCTAACCCAAATCCCAAACCCAGTTAACCTAGTCAATCAAAACTAACTAAATCCTAACCCTAGAACTAAAAAAATCTGAAAGCATAACCTTAGGAAGAACCTATTCAACCCACCTATTTGACTCACCGGGTCAACCCACTGAGTTGACCGACCAAGTCAACTCACCTTGTCAAACCAAGCCCCAAATCCACTCTAAACCAAAAGCCCATATGGCCAAGCCCATTCGAAGTCCAGAGCAAATAAGCAATGCAATCTCTCTGAAAGTAGAGCCCTCACTCGTGTAAGGGAGCCCACCTGTAAAAGTAGGAGATCCCGTGTGGCACTGGTGGCTCCCTGGGAACCGCTAGCCATGTGGCAAGTCTCCTGCCTTAGCAAGAGCCCTAAACATGTGACACTGTGAACTGGCTCCGATGCCCACCTCCCTTCCAAAATTACAACCCATGCCATCTAATCCATCTCATGAGATCTTGTCATCACATGGCAATCTCAAATCTAGGCCATCAAACTCTTTTGTAACCCTAGACTTTACAAAAATTATAGAAAAACTTACCTTGGGAGCTATAAAAAGCCCCCTCCCCTTCTTATTTTCATCATCCAGTAATCTTAAGAAGGATCTAGTAGAACAAAAAAATCTCCCTTTGATCCTCACCCATTCAGAAATCCCTTAATCATCCCTTAACCCCCTTAGCTTAGCCATTCCATCCCTCCACACCAAGGAAAGGAGAAAGCCATAGGAAAGAGTTCAGCCCAGGTCAAGCATAGCTTGGCACAATCTGTAGCCTCCTAATTAAGCCAACAAGACCCTAATCCTATCTACTTAACTTAATCCTTGTGACACAACCATCCATCCAACCATCTAACTTTTAATCAGCTTCATTTAATCTCAACATCAGTATTGTACAATATCTTTTACCTTCTCAACCCTCCTGCTTATCTCATTCATAACATTTCATACATAGCCTTCTCACCCAGTCAACTTGAGTGTATGCTCTTAGGCTTGCCGAGTTCCTCAGATCCTGCCCATCAAATACTTGGGTTGACTAGTTATTCTGCTCGACAAGTGAATCATGGTAGATTTATCTTGCTCAAGGCACTACTTGGCAGCAATGGTATATTAAATATGGCATTCTACACACACTACATACATCCGTGTAGGTACTAACCCAATTAATCATCAGGAGTTTAAGAGATTTTGTGAAGCAGAGTGGGTACCTAACACCTTTCTTCTCTTTAACCGTGGTTCCATACTTAGAATCTTTAATTGCATATCAAAGAGTCATCTTAGGAAAGGGAAGCATTGAATTCTCTGTCCTAATATTTCTACAAGGTCTAGCCGACTATAGAATCGGATTAATTGGCTAGTGGTGACTCCAATCAAACAAAACCTCTTTACAATCACAGATACAAACATTTCATACTCATCGTCAGTATAAGCATGATCCACCATCCCGAGATCAAGCATCCACAGTCACACGACAGGAAATAGTTAGTATCAAACACCCACCATTAAGACATTCATTGGGGCCACAGAAGTTCTGGATCAGGTTACTATTATGTTATTTTCAGTCCATCCTTGTGCAAATGACTTTGTAAACCATTTGAATGGCCTTATGAGTTTGGATGACATATAAACATCAAGAAAAATTCTTAGAAGGTTTCAATGATAGGTATTTCCCACTCCACTTTTTCCCCACTGGCCCACTCGAGTTTTGAATTTGCCTCAAAGTTCGGCACACTGCCTAAAATGATCAGACAAAACTGGTGGATGAAGTTAATTTGTCATAAACATTACGATAGTGGCCCCACCAAGCTTCAGGAGTTGCATGGAAAGAGATCATGTCCAGATTACATTCCTCTTCTCAACTAGCTAAGCAAAGGAAAGGGCTTCCCATTAAGGTAAAGCCCGAGCGCAGCATTGGCCAGCAAGCTAAGTGAAGGAGTAGAGGGGTAAAGGCAAGCAACAATGGAGGATTAACAAGATGATGGGGCTACCATAATATTTTTGAGAAATTCGCTTTGTCCACCAATTTATAATAACATTTTAAGGCATGGGCCCGAAAAATGAGGTAGATGCAAAACTCAAGTGGGCCACAAAGCAGGAAACAATTTGTATTGAACGCCCACCAATGACACACTTGCCAATGCCACAAGAGTTCTGGATCAGGCTATTAATTTAGTATTTTCAGCTCATCCTAGTGGGAATGACCAAATGAGAAATTTGAATGACCTTACAAATAGTTTGGATGACATATAAACATTACAGCGGATCAGGAAAGGTTAACATTAGACATTTCTCTCCCACTTTCTCATTCCCCATTGACCACTTGACCTTTGGATATGCAATTTTTTTTTTCGGGCCCACCACCTAAATGGTAAGGTGAAACTGGGAAGGATATTTTTGTTAGGAAAATTGTCCGTACTTGCCTCGAAGTTTGGGTCAATTACCTCGATCGCCATGACACTCCATATATTCCCTAAATGGCCTTCTGACAGTTTTTGGAGATTATTTGGACGAAAATGTCCGTGACCTTTGTTCAGTAGTTGTAGGGTTTTCTAGGGAATAAGAAGTTGCGTAGTATTTAATGCCAACAAAGTGATGTGTACGAACCCTTTTTGTGCATGGGCAAGGACTAAACTCGTGGGGCCCATATCGATGTATGTGTATAATCCATGTTGTCCATCCTTTTTACCGTGTCATTTTAGGGCTAGGGTCTAAATATCAGCCTGATCTAGAGCTCGTGTGGGTCACATAATAGAAAATAATGGTGATAATGAAACCCGCTGTTGAAACTTTCTAGGCTCACCCTGATGTTTGTTAGAAGTGGACATTGTCCAAGTCAGGACTTTTTGGGCCCACGTCGAGTTGGCCGATAAGATGGACGGAACAGATCTCCCCATTGTTAGCCTCAAGCTATTGTACCAATGGTTATCCTTTCATTTGATAGTAAAGGAAGTGAGAAAACTACGACCCATGACAACCATGACCTATATAACATGAGAACTATGACCCTTACTACATTACAATCACGACGCTTACCATGTTACAACCACAACCTAGGTATGGGTCGTGGTTGCCATGTTATATGGGTCGTGGTTTTTATGAAGAAAGGGTCGTGGTTGTCATGAGGTAGGAGTGTGGTTGGCCCGTTTGTCTTTCTTTCCCAGTGTAAGTTGCGCGCGAGAGAAGAAATCGGATTGAGTACTCGGTTGGGCCCACCTTAAATGTATGTGGTCTATCCACGCCATCCATCCATTTTTTCATCTAATTTAAGGGGTTGAGCCCAAAATTGAAGCATATCCAAAGATCAATTGGAGCATACCACGACCTAATCTGTAGCCTTCGATCCATTTACACTACCAAAAATGGATCGTGGTTGTCATGGGTCGAGGTCGTCATGTTAAATGGGTTATGGTTGTTATGTTATATAGGTTGTAGTTATCATGGGTCATGGTTGTCATGTTATATAAGTTGTGGTTGTCATGTTATATGGGTCGTGGTTGTTATGTGGTAAGGGTCGTAGTTGTCATGGGTTGTTGTTGTCATGTTATATGGGTCGTGATTGTCATGTTAAATGGGTCGTAGTTATCATATTATATGGGTCGTGGTTTCATGTGATATGGGTCGCCCATCCTTTTTGTCGTATCATTTTAGGGGTATGGCCCAAATATCAGCCTGATCCGGTGCTCGTGTGGGCCACAAAATAGAAAATAATGGTGACTATAGAAACTTTCCAGGCTCACAGTGATGCTTGTTAGAAGTGGATACTGCCCAAATCATGACTTTTTGGGCCCACCGTGAGCTAGCCGACAAGGTAGATGGATCAGATCACCTCATTGTGGGCTTTAAGCTATGGTACCAATGGTTTGGTAGAAAAGGAAGTGAAGAAGTTGAAAACCACGAACCATGCAACATGGCAACCATGACCCATATAACATGGCAACTACGACCCATGCAAACCACGACCCAAATGGGCTCACATTGATGTATGTGAATAATCCATGCCGCCCATCCTTTTTGTTGTGTCATTTTAGGGGTAGGGTCAAATATCAACCACGACCTTTTGTGGATTAAAACCATGATCTATTGTGCATGTGAACCATGACCCTTCGAATGGATCGTGGTTATCATGTAACAAGGGTCGAGGTTGTCATATTATATGGGTCATGGTTGTGAAGTTATATAGGTCGTGATTGTCATGGGTCATAGTTGTCAAGTTATATGGGTCATGGTTGTGGGTCGTAGTTGTCATGTTATATGGGTCATGATTGTCATGTTTTATGGGTCGTGGTTGTCATTCGGGTCATGGTTGTCACAGGGTCATAGTTATCATGTTATATGGGTCGTGGTTGTCATGTTATGTGGGTCGTGGTTGATATAGGTCGTGGTTGTCATGCCCCAAAAGGTTTTCAATTTCACTGCTTTCTATGGTGTGGTCCACATGAGCCTTTGATATGCCTCATTTTTCAGCTCATTCCTTAAAATGATCTTTCTAAATGAATGGACGACATGGATAAAATATATACATCACAATGGGCCCAATAAGACCATTTATCTCTACATATATTGGAATGCATAAGTTGAGTAACGTGACTTACTAAAATAGTCTTCTCGAGGTCTTGGGAATCTGGATTCATCGAAGACTCCTACAGCTACATGTAAGTTGAGTAACTTCTAATCCGCGTTGGAAGCGAAATGGATTGGCTGGGCCATAATATGATTTATGTTTTCTATCTATATCGTCCATCCATTTGGAAAGATCATATTAGGGTATGATCCAAAAAATGAATCAGATCCAAAGTTTGAGAGGACCACACCATAGAAAGCAGTGAAATTGAAAACCTACTATTGAACACCTTTTGGGGCATGACAACCACGACCTATATCAGCCACGACCCACATAACATGACAACCACAACCCATATAACATGATAACTACGACCCCGTGACAACCACGACCCGGATGACAACCACGACCCATAAAACATGACAACCATGACCCATATAACATGACAACTACGACCCACAACCATGACACATATAACTTGACAACTACGACCCATGACAATCACGACCCATCAACCACGACTGAAGTGATGTCACCAAGTTCTGTGGGCCACACTATGATTTATGTTTTGTATCTACATCGTCCATCCATTTGGAAAGATCATATTAGGGTATGATCCAAAAAATGGATCAGGTCTAAAGTTCGAGAGGACCACACCACAAAAAAACAGCGGGGAGATTGACGCCCACCGTTAAAAGGTTCTAAGGGCCACCTTTTAATTTTTTTCTTTTGTGACGAATGAGATCCAAGCCACTTATCTATATACAAAGGATTACAATGGTGATTTGCATCCTTTAAGGGTAAAGTATCAGTAACCTTTACTGTGAGGATAGTTTCAATGGTGGGAATCACTCTCCCCATTGTTTTCTATGGTGGAGTCCACTACAGCTCATTCTTTGGCTATTGTAATAGAATGATATCTCAAAACGGATGGACGTTGTGGATACAACACATACGACATAGTGGCCCCACAGAACTTGGTGACGTCACTTCGGTAGCCGACTCTGCTACTCAACCCGTCAGTATCTAATCCACGTCCCCGAACGTGGATTTTCTGCAAAAGCCTTTAGCAAGAAGTTCCTGCGTTGGGATTGTAGGTGGGGCCACTGTGATGTTTGTCAAGAATCCACTCCGTTCATCCATTTTTTGAGATCATTTTAGAACATGAGATCAAAAGTGAGCAGGATCCAAGTCTTAAGTGGGCCGTATTAAAGGAAAAGGTGGTTAGGTAAATTCCTACCGTTGAAACCTCCTTGGGTTCAACAGTAATGTTTACATGACATCCATACTGTTAATAACGTCACTCATACTGGGATGAAGTGAAAAAACAAATATTAGCATGATTCAAAACTTCTGTGGCCCCACGAATATTCAAAACTTTTTCGGCCCACTTAAGCATTGCATATGGTTCATTTTTAACCTCATGTACTAAAATGAACTCACAAAATGGACGGATCGTGAGGATTTCGCACAAACATCGTAGTGGTCCCACATGGGTTCCAGCGTAGGAACTTAATGCGAAAGGCTTTCGTAGTGGAAGGAAATCCGCATCCGCGTCCCCGTGTCCCGATGGAAGCGGATTGGCTGGTGTACTTCACACGTTATATATCTGCTATATTGTGTCCTATCGGCAGGGATGTATGGGGCCCACTATGATGTAGAGGATTTATCCACTTCCTCCATCTATATTTACAGATAATTTTAGGCTATGAACCCAAAAATGAGGTGGAACCAAGACATTAAGTGGACAACAAAGTGGGGATTGAACGTCCACCATTAAAAATTCTTGGGAGTTGTAGAAGTTTTTGATCAAGCTTATATTTGTGTTTTCACTTCATCCAGGTATACATGACTTTATGAACAGGTTCGCTCGTCTTCATGGATTCGATAAAAGAGATGAACGACGTGGATAAAACCATTACACCACGGTGATCCCCACAAATCCATACTCGAGGGTATGCTCGTCCTCGCACGACACGTACCTACAATAGCTATGCAGCTGGTGTGGAGTGCACCAGCCAATCCGCTTCCGTCTGGGATGGACGTGGATTGCGTCCTTCCCCCACCTGACTCTAGCTCGGAAGGGTAGTTCTGTGGGTCGGCCTACTCTGATGTATCTGTTTATCCAAGCCGTCCATCTTTTTTCTCAAATTATTTGTGTTTTTCCTTCATCTTGGTTTGTGTGACCTAATCAACAGATTGGATGTTAAATAAACAGTACAGTGGGCCTTATGAGGATTTTAATGGTTGATATCCAACCAATATTATTTTCCTATGGCGTGGTCAACCTTAGATTTATATCCCTCTCATTTTTTGTATAGAGCCATAAAAGGATAAGGCTGAATGTATGAACGGAATGGATGATATGATGTGGCCCAAGTAGCACTGACCACCAGTCACGGTGATGGTGGCAAGGTTGATTAGCGAGTCTGGATACTCAACCTGTCAATCCGCACAGGTTGAGTAGCGAACTCAACCATTAGCAATCCGCGCTCATTTTTCTTTCCCAACGTAAGTTGCGCTAGAGAAAGGAGTCCAGATTCCCAAGACCTCACATTACTCGACTTACGCATCCCAATATATGTAGAGATGAATCGTCTTATTGGGCCCACCGTGATGTATATATTTTATCCATGCCATCAACTCATATTGAAAGATCATTTTAAGGAATGAGCCAAAAAATGAGGCATATCAAAGGCTCATGTGGACCACACCATAGAAAGCAGTGAAATTGAAAACCTACCATTGAAAACCTTTTGGGGCATAAATTTTTTTGGATGCAACTCATTTTTTGGCCAAGGATGTTAAATTAAATTCTAAATCCAATGGACAGATTAGATTCAACACATGAATCACGACAGGACCCACGATCCATATAACATGACAACATCGACCCTTATTATGTTACAACCACGAACCATGCACACGTCAACGTAACCATGACTCGTATCAACCACGACCCTTGTAACATGATAACTATGGCCCATATAACATTACAACCACGACTCGTATCAACCACGACCCATATAAGATGACAACCACGACCCATATAACATGAGAACCACGACCCATATAACATGATAACTACGACCCATGACAGCCACGACCCATATAACATGATAATCACGACCCATATAACACGACCTATACTGCATTACCACCACGACCTGAGAATTTAACCATATATTGGGACCCACATTGATGTATGTGTATAATCCATGACGTCCATCCTTCTTGTCGTGTCATTTTAGGGCTAGGGCCCAAATATCAGCCTGATCCAGTGCTTGTGTGGGCTACATAATAGAAAATAATGGTGACAGTGCACCCACTCTTGAAACTTTCCAGGCTCACTGTGATGTTTGTTATAAGTAGACATTGCCTAAGTCAGAACTTTTTGGGCCCATGACGAGTTGACCGACAAGGTGGATAGATCAGATCACCCCATTGTGAGCCTTAGGCTATGATATAAATGGCTATCCTTTGATTTGGTAGTAAAGGAAGTGAACATGTAACAACCGCGACCCATATCACATGAGAACCATGACCCATATAACATGATAACTACGACCCATGACAACCATGACCCATTTAACATGACAATCACGACCCATATAACATGACAATCCATGACGTCCATTCATTTTGAAAGATCATTTTAAGGAATGAGCCAAAAAATGAGGCATATCAAAGGCTCATATGGGCCACACCATAGAAAGCGGCGAAATTGAAAAACCTACTATTGAAAACTTTTTGGGGGCGTGACAATCACGACCTATATCAACTACGACCCACATAACATGACAACCACGACCCATATAACATGATAACTACGACGACCTGTGACAACCACAACCCGGATGACAACCACGACCCATAAGACATGACAACCACGACTCATATAACATGACAATTATGACCTACAACCATGACCCATATAACTTGACAACTACGACCCATGACAATTACGACCCATATAAATGACAACCATGGCCCATATAACTTCACAACCATGACCTATATAATATGACAACCTCGACCTTTGCTACATGACAACCACGGTCTATTTGAAGGGTCGTGGTTCACATGCACAATGGATCGTGGTTTTCATTCACAAAGGGTCATGATTGATATTTGACCATTCCCGTAAAATGACACAACAAAGAGGATGGGCGGCATGGATTATTCACATACATTAACGTGGGCCCATTTGAGTCGTGGTTTGCATGGGTCATAGTTGCCATGTTATATGGGTCGTGGTTGTCATGTTGTATGGTTCGTAGTTTGCAACGTGTTCACTTCCTATATAGGTCGAAGTCTTTATTTTGATTGGCCTTGATAAGAACCATCTAGTGGGGCCTACATTGATGTATGAGAATAATCCATGTGGGCTAGGGCCAACAATGGGGAGATTTGTTCCGTCCACTTTGTCGGCCAGCTCGACGTGGTCCCAAAAAGTCCTAACTTAAGCAATGTCCACTTCTAACAAACATCATGGTGAGCCTGAAAAGTTTCAACAATGGGTTCCATTGTCACAATTATTTTCTATTATGTGACCCACACGAGCTCTGGATCAGGCTGAAATTTGGGCCCTAGTCTTAAAATGACATGGTAAAAAGGATGGACGGCATGAATTATACACATATATCAATATGAGCTCCATGAGTTTAGTCTTTGCCCACGCGCAAAAAGGGTTCCGTACACACCACTTTATTGGCATTAAATACGATGAAACTTCTTAGTCCATAGAAAACCATGCAACTACTGAACCAAGGTCAAGGGTATTTTCATCCAAAACCATTTTCAGAAGCTCTCAGAAAGCCTTTTAGAGAATATATGGAGTGTCGTAGCAACCAAGGTAATTTGCTCCAACTTCAATGTGAGTACGGTCAATTTCCCTTTTTGTTAATATAAAAATTCACTGGTCAAACCGCATGGAAGACTCATAGCAGGTGTTTTTTTGGACTAACAGGGAAAAAAAGGCCAATAGTTGTATAACAATAGTTTAAAAGCAAGTAGGGAAAAACCCCCTAAAACACGTGAAAATACACGGTTGACGAATTAACCACAATCTAAATATATTCTTAGAAACACTAGCACTCGATTTTTCACATGGAGGAATGAATGATCACATACACCCCCAGCTATGGTGAAGATGCCTTTCTACCTTGTGAGCATCCCACACGTATGAGTCATCTGAACCATATTGAAAAGGTTGAGGCCCTTTCAAGCTCACCAAAAAATCAGCCTCATCTGTCCATCATTTGGGGGCACAATATAGAAAATAATGTATGGCCAATGTGTGGACCACCTGATGAGTGGATCTGTCTAATATTTTTCGCTCAATAATCTTCAAGGTGGGACGATATTTTCAATGGGTCAGATGTCAAGTACACGTGATAAAACAGTGCCGTATGTTGGAGGTGAATGCTTTTGTAACCATCGATTGAGGTGTCTTATCGTATCCCTATGAGATTTATATGCTTTCCACTTTTGTCGGCAATGATCTGTGGATTAAAAAAAAAAAGATGCAAAGGAATGCATCATATGCTATTCGTCAACATATGATGTATTGGATTGCCCATGGCCCAAAGGATGGTGATGATTGGACAGTAAAGACTTTTGACCGTTGAATCTAAACTGTTACTTCAGTAGGTTGGACCCACCAAGTGGATGGTCTAGATCAAAGAAGTTATGACACACGCGAGTTTACATCTTGCATCACTGATGTAGAGTGGGTTGTGGATAAATTCATGGCCAAGATGGACCAAAAAAGGCCCAATCGGATACAGAGGTGATCCGGACCGTCAAAACTTAAAACGGATGTATCTCGCAAATTGAAATAAGTTATCGGACATACCATATATGATTTTAGGGTAGGACGAGCTACTTTAGCCACCCAACCCCGCTATGCTGGGTTGCCCACACCAAATTTGTAAGATTCCATCAAATCGACGGTCAAAATCCCTATTTATTTTCAATTTTACTATTTTTATTAAGTTTTAGTTTGACTATAACTCTTCTTAAGTTGGGCTTTAGGAGTTGTGTCCAACACTAAAAGTTGTTAGAAAAATTAGGGGAACGTTATGGTACAGCCAAATAGGACACTTATTATTTTTGGCTGAAAACCATGCGCTCTAGTAGAAATCGCGACTGTCTATAAATAGTAAGTAAGTTTACTATTTATAGTAAGTTGTGATTTCAGCGAGTTTTAGTTGTAGTTGAATTCCGAAACTTCTCCCTAGGGTTTATAGCTTTATTTAAAGAGTTGTAAATGCATTTTCATCATTAATAAAGTTATTTCAAAATTTTCAAAATTAATTTCTAATTTTTCTTTGTGGATTTGAGGCATCTATGTGATGAGTACAGAGAAGCTTCGTGGATTCAGAAAAGTTATCTTTGAGTAAGACAGTGCTTGACCTCTGCACGTCCTTTCCTTTGTCAATCGTATGGTGATGTTTAGTGACGCAGGGGAGGACGTGAAATCGAGCACCATCTTCCTCAAAAGGATAAG
The DNA here is from genome assembly GCA_030180095.1 of Magnolia changhungtana. Classification (NCBI taxonomy): domain Eukaryota; kingdom Viridiplantae; phylum Streptophyta; class Magnoliopsida; order Magnoliales; family Magnoliaceae; genus Magnolia; species Magnolia changhungtana. The sequence continues at coordinate 1,053,823 of JASAUF010000647.1, read as the reverse complement.
TATTCCGAATCCACGAAACTTCTCTAGACTCCTCACAGAGACTTCTCGAATCCACAAGAAAAGAAAACATAAAATAGAAATAAATTCTAATAAATTCGAAATTGATTAATGAATGCATAAAAACGAGTTCACAACCCTTTAAATAGGGGTACCAAGCAATGGGAAAGAAAGCAGAATCAAACTACAACTAAAACTCCTAGAAATCGTGACTTACTATAAATAGTAAACTTACTATTTATAGACGGTTGTGATGTCTACTAGTGCGCAAGGTTTTCGGCCAAAAATAGTAAGTGTCCGATTTGGCTTCACCAAACCGTTCTCCTAATTATTCTAAGCTCTTTTCATGTTGGGTACAACTCCTAAAGCCCGACGGATGAAGAGTTATAATCAAACTAAAACTTACTATTTATAGTAAAAATGAAATTAAAATAGGGAAATGATTGTCGATCCAGGGTTTTTCTCAATTCCGGGCGTCGCAACCCGGCAGAGCGGGGTTGGTTGGCTAAAGTAGCTCGTTCTACCCCAAAATCATATATTTTACGTCAGGTAACTCATTCCGGATTGTGAGATACGCCTATTTAAGGTCTGATGGTCTGGATCACTTCTGTCGCCGACCGGGCCTTTTCTGATCCATCTTGACCATGAAACTGTCCGCGACCCGCTCTACATCATTTAGGAATTGTATCAGATAAGACTCAAGGCGACAAACCATTTTTTTACCATTGATTTCATTGCTAGGTGGGTCTAACATGCTGGACCCACATGCAACTGGATTTCTGCAGTAAGAAAGACCTGCAGCATTGCTTGTCATTGTTGCTCTACCATTGTTGGCTTTCAATCTGTGGTGATCCAGGTCATTCATCAATCCCTATTATAGGTGGGCCACATTGAAAAGATTCCATTGGCTACAGATATTCATTGCCCATAAGTGGGCCACCAGTCTTTAGCATAGACTGTGAACATTTTTTTCTTTTTCTTTTTAATCAACAGGAGCTTTGTCAAGTGGTCAATCCATAGCGCGACACACACAAACACAGAGCAAAAAGTTCCCAACTGGTGAAGTGGGCCCATTTGGTCCCACGGGAACCACTTCCTATCTACAAATCCAAAAGGAATAAGTCTCTCCCATGGTTTCATATGTGTGTCCCAAGTAGGACCATTTTCCATGTATTCTTCTCACCTTAGAATGCAAAAACATACATATAAAAGAAACATAGGAAATATTATATTTCACATTCAAACACCCACTTAACTTTCCAAAGAAGCATTTCTCCTCATCAACGTATTACTCATCAACACATTACCCTCTTTGCCAAAACCCTAACTAATGGTATTTTAAACCATTAACTTAAGACTCCATATATAACTTAACTAAGACATAAAACGTTCGTAAGTAGCCATGTCCTCGAGAAATGAACTAGAAACTCAATTCTATATATGTGTGTGACTAATTCTTTTTTATAATGACATTGCAGAATTTGTGTTGCATTACAGCCAAATGGCTCTTGCTTCTTTGAGGAGCATTATCAGATGGCTCTTGCTTGCTCGAGTGGGGTCGGCCTTGAGGTGAAGTGACATCACCTCGTTTGAAGAGCCTACCAGCTTACCGCCTATGAACACAGCTGGTAGAGGTGAGCCACGACCTAGTAGCCTGACCAATGCCTTCTCAATTTCTTTTCCCCTGGACTCCTGGTCCAGCTCATAAACAGTTGCATGGGCACCAAGCTCACTGAAGAGCCTCTTGATGGAGTGGCACATGCAACATGAGCTGTTGCTGTAGATCACCAACGCGTTCTGGCCAGCCAATCCCATCACCTGGTCCATCCTAGCAATGGGGTAGAGAGAGAGAGGGGGGTTGGAAACTTGATTGAAAGAAAGCTAAGAAGGCTTTGGTTACGATGCATATGAGGGTGTGAGGATACTTATTTATACATGCTCGCAGGGGTGGTGGAGGGAATTTTCGAAAAGAAGAAAATAAAAGGAAAATGTTCCTTAATATTTTGTCTCAGGCCTAAAATACCCCATTATCATTTTTTGACAGGGACAGGCCGGGACTTCAGTTGGGAAAAAAGAAAAGAAAAAGAAAAGAGGACCTCAGAATGTGTAGTCTAGCACACATAACCGACCTGGTGTGTGATCCCTATCATGATATGTGTGTGTTAATTATCCACCCCGCTCATCTATTAATTCTCTGGCTCATTCTAGGGCATGATTCCAAAAACGAGTCAGATCCAAATCTCAGGTGGACCACATCATGGGAAACAATGGTGATTGAATGTTCAACCCAAAAAAATCTTGGGGACTACAAAACTTTGGATCAGGATGATATTTGTGTTTTCCTTTCATTTACGTCTGAGTGATCCCTGTTGGTAGGATGGAAAATAAACATTACAGTAAACCCTAGGAAGATTTCAATGTTAGGTGTAATTATCCTCACCTTCACGTGGTGTGGTCTACTTGAGCTTGGAATTTACTTATTTGTGTCCATGTCCCAAAAGGAGCCGAAAAAAATGAATAGGTGGCGTGGATATTAAACACATCCTCAACTTGGGCCCCACAACGCCCGATAATCAACACACCACGGCTACCGGTGGTGTTGGCATGCAACACCACCTAATGTGTCTACCGTCATATAAATACTCCCAAATTTACAGTTTCTTCGTACAATGAGAACAAGAATATTTTACCACTTTATTCACACGTACGTAGATCCTTCTCCATTTACACTCAATAAGGAATAAGTTTTCCATATCTTAGCTTATATCATGTAGGTAGAACCTCTAGCCTAAAAATCAGGACGTTTCATGTGGGCCACAGTATACAAAACAAATGAATGGCTAGAAACAATTTTTTCAGTCTGCCGTATGTTTTTACACTGTAGCCCACCCACCAACTGAAACGATCATATTTTTACACCATAAGGGTGTATGACCAACCTGATGGAAAGCTTGGATCGACAAGTACGACATGTGGGATTCCTTGCCTGAGTGAGTATGGGCAAGGCTCCACATGCAGGTGGGCACATAAGCTTTAAAACCTCATAGGAGTCAGCTTAAAAGCAACGAAAGTAGAATGATTGCATATAATCTAAGGACAAAGATAGCTCCCCACCATCTAACATCCAATCTCTCTCGATCAAGAAATCTCACGTGCGCATGTGTTTTGGACATAAGGCATCTAAAATTTTAAGCATGTGCGTGTAAACTATACATGAAGGTATGTCAAAGGGCTGGGCAAGCATCACATAAAGACGCATACATGCAGTCGGATGCTGACAACGACATGAACAGAAGGCACGTGTACAATTTGGGATAATCAACCGTTCCTGTAGTTTGGCCGGCACGTGGCATTTTGGAATCGTTTAAGTTAAAAATCAATGATATGAGGAGAGTCAAAACAGTGAAAATGACCGAACCTATAGCCATCTAAAGTGTTGGATAACCCGCTCGAGGACATGCACACTTTACTTGGGTTTTCCAGTTTACACTAGTAGGCCCTCAGTGATCCAGACCATTGGTTTTCTGGGTACTGTTGTCACTGGACACCCCCATTTAAAATGTCCAACATCAAAAGATTATAGAAGCTAATATCATACACTTATTTAGTTGCATGTAGACAATTGTTATCAAGGTTAGGATCTTCCGGTCGCGGAGATTTTTTGGGTGTTTCCATACACATTATAAGGTTTAGGGATTGGAGAATAGGTTTAGGTTATAGGTTTAGGTTTAGGAATTCGGGTTCAGGTTCGGGTTATATGTTTGGGTTAAGGTGTAGGTTTAAGTTAAGTGAATTAAGTTTAGGTTATAGGTTTAGATTTCACCATCTTCTTTAATAAGATCATCATCATCTTCTTCAATAAAACCCGGAGGGACCTTTGAAAAAATTTTGCCATCGACTTCCATTTTCGCTGTAAATTAAGTAAAAAGATTCATGCTTGTGAGTGATGCTACGAATGTCGAAATCAAACTCACACGCAGAGCTTGCACCGCCGCTCACTCTAGAATGAGTACATTTTAAAGAGAGAGAGAATGAAAGAGAGAGAAATGGTGGCGATGTGACTTTTGGCCCTCTCGAGGAAGAGAAAGTAGTGTGGTGATTTGATTTGCCCGACAAGTAGTGAGATTTCAGTCGACGCCGGTTTCGTGTTAAAAGCCTTTCCAAGAAGTTCATGCGTAAGCATGCTGAGAGGGGCCTAACTCGATGTTTGAGAAAAATCCACCCTGTCCAATCGTTTTTGGAGCTCATTTTAGGACATACTACCAAAACTGAGATGTATCTAACACTCGGATGAGCCACACGAGAGGAAGCAATTGAGAATAGGTCAAGGTTTAGGTTTAGGAAATTAGGTTCGGGATTGGGTTTAGGTTTGGCTTTTCAAGTTTAGGTTTAGGTTAAGGAGTTGAGATTAGGATTAGGTGTAGGTTTAGGTTTAGGGATTTGAGAATACATTTAGATTTTAGGTTTAGGTTTAGGTTTTAGGTTTAGGTTAAGGTTATAGGTTTAGGTAATAGGTTTAGGTTTAGGTTTAGGTTTAAGTTATAGGTTATAGCTTTAGGGAATTGAGAATAGGTTAAGGTTTAAGTTTAGGAAATTGGGTTCGGGTTCTGGATTGGGTTTAGGTTAAGGTTTAGGTTTTAGGTTGTAGGTTATAGGTTAAGGTTTAGGTTTAGGTTTAGGTTATAGTTTTAGGTTAAGGTTATAGGTTTAGGTTTGGGTTTAGGTTATAGGTTATAGGTTTAGGGATTTGAGAATAGGTTTAGGTTTAGGAATTCGGGTTCGGGTTCGGGTTATATGTTTGGGTTAAGGTGTAGGTTTTAGTTAAGTAAATTAAGTTTAGGTTATATGTTTAGGTTTTACCATGTTCTTCAATAAGATCGTCATCATCTTCTTCAATAAAACCCGGAGGGACTTTTGGAAAAATTTCACCATCGACTTCCATTTTTACTGTAAATCCCGTAATAAGATTCATGCTTGCGAGTGACGCTACGAAGGTCGAAATCAAACTCACACGCAAAGCTTGGATCGCCGCTCACTCTAGAATGAATACATTTTAAAGAGAAAGAGAGAGAAATGACAGCGAGGTGACTTTTGACCCTCTCGAGGAAGAGAAATTAGTGCGGTGATTTGATTTGCCCGATGAGTAGTGAGATTTCAGTCGATGCCCGTTTCCTGCTAAAAGCCTTTCCAAGAAATTCATGCATAAGCATGCTGGGTGGGGCCTAACTCTATGTTTGAGAAAAATCCATTCGTCCATACGTTTTTGGAGCTCATTTTAGAACGTACGAACAAAACTGAGATGTATCTAACACTCAAATGAGCCACACGAGAGGAAACAATTGAGAATAGGTTAAGGTTTAGGTTTAGGAAATCGGGTTTGGGTTCGGGATCGGGTTTAGGTTTTAGGTTATAGGTTTAGGTTTAGGTTATAGGTTTAAGTTAAGGTTATAGGTTTGGGTTTAGATTTTCAAGTTTAAGTTTAGGTTTAGGTTAGGAAGTTGAGATTAGGATTAGGTGTAGGTTTAGGTTATAGGTTAAGGTTTAGGGAATTGAGAATAGGTTAAGGTACGAGTTTAGGAAATCGGGTTCGGGTTCGGGTTTAGGTTTGGGTTTTCAAGTTTAGGTTTAGGTTAAGGAGTTGAGATTAGGATTAGGTGTAGGTTTAGGTTTAGGGATTTGAGAATATATTTAGGCTTTAAGTTTAAGTTTAGGTTTTAGGTTTAGGTTTAGGTTTAGGTTATAGGTTAAGGTTTAGGGAATTCGGGTTCATGTTCGGGTTCGGGTTCGGGTTATATGTTTGGGTTAAGGTGTGGGTTTAAGTTAAGTGAATTAAGTTTATGTTATAGGTTTAGGTTTAGGTTTATGTTATAGGTTTAAGTTTAGGCTAAGGGTTTAGGGATTTAGATTCGGGTTTGGGATCGGGTTTAAGTTTGGATTTTCAAGTTTAGGTTTAGGTTTAAGTTAGGGAGTTGAGATTAGGATTAGGTGTAGGTTTAGGTTTAGGGTTATACTAGGGTCCCAGGAAGGAATCAATGGTTGGGGGCACTGTTCCCACCATGATGTTTAGTTTTAGGTATTAGTTTTAGATGTAGGTGTAGGTTTAGGTTTAGGGTTATACTAGGGTCTGCTCCAACAATTTCGAGCTAATACATAAATACCTGTCCATAGAAAATGAACAACTTCATCATCGTCATAACAGCGGTTCCTACCTTCCAGGGACCCCCGCTCAATATCCGGATAGCTCCGACGCACATCTAGGTCTGCTCAATCAATTTCGAGCAAATACATAAACACAGCCTGTTCAAAAGGCTAGGCCACTCCAATGTTGTCCATAGGAAATGGACAGCTTCATCATGGTCATAACAGTGGTTCCCACCTTCCAGGGACCCCCGCTAGGTTGGCAATCAACAGACATAGTTGAATTTGCACCAGAGGTGGTTAACCCTAGCCTAACCAAGTCATTGACACCCTATAAGTAAAGGAGATTGAGGATTGGAGTGTAGGTTAGACAGATAAAATTGGAAAGCATCCATACAAAAGTGATAGTTCTCATTTCATAGGTAGAACTTCAAGCAATAATTTGGGCTTTTCTTATCCATGTTATATTTTCAAGAACTCATCCTTTTGACAAACGATTACCTACAACAATGTTAAAATAGAGCCAAGTCATTGTGAAATAAGCATAAATGCTTCAACTTAACCTCACTAGCATCATTTACAAATTACAACTCAAATCACTGTATAAGAAACTCAAAACAAATGCTTTGGGGCCTGATTTACCTTTATTATAGGCCTCTGCCTTAAAATGAGCCGGTAAAATGGATCACTGAGATGAATAAAACACATACATCATGTGGGGGCCACGATGCTTTGACACGTGCTTGGGTCATGAGACAAACTGCATTGGAGGGATTGTTTGAGAGCGTGGATTGGAACCCCTTGGATTTGAAACCCTCTTATTGTGCTTGGCACCCTACATTTGGAATTCCATGTAATCCAACACTAGCTATGCATAATATATTCGAAGGAGTTTGAATTTAATTACGAAATCAAACTTAATATCTCTAATTAGTATATTTATGTAATGTTCGACAGAATGGTTATAAAAGCCGATTGAAATATATACTTTGCTTGAAATTCAATATGATCGTAACCATCCATAAAAGCATTCCAAATTTTACTGTAACAAGAAAACATTTTATAGTCTATCTTACAAAAATTTAACTAAGATAGATTCTATAGAATCATGAAAAGAAACTTAAAATCAAGAACCAAATTAGATGCGGTGGAAATATACACATGAGTGCACACTTGCCCATGAAAAGAAACACATATACATATAGAGGTGGGCATCAAGCCGAGTTGAGTCGAGGTGGGCCAAGCTCAGCTTGGCTTGTCCATGGGGTACTCAAGTTCGAGCTCGAGCTCGAGCTCGGCCTCGAGCTCAACATTGAAGCTTGGCTTGTTTGCCAAAGTTGTCGAGTCGAGTTCAAGTCGAGCTAGTGGCTCCAGTCGAGTCGAGTTTACCTCGAGTCGAGCTCGAGCTTGTTTATATCATCATATGTTATATTATTAAAATTTTGGCTAAAAAATACAAATTAAATGTTTCATATGCTAATGCCACATTACTAACTACTAAGACATAAATGAAAAACCTCTATATACTATCAATATCATACCACAAAACCATATTTTGTCCTCAATAATCAACATCAATATCAATTCCAAAGAGTTAAAATATATCAAAAATTATAAAACCGCTCATGAAATTTTTAAAAGTTTTTCGTCCTTCAAGCATTCTGACCCATGTTTTTAATTTCATTGTCCTCTTCATACTCTTTAGCATCGAAACTACTACCGCCCCAAATTGGATGCAACCAATCTTACGTACATATCAGTGCTTCAACTGTATTCAAGGCGAGCGAGCTTCGATACTTGCTAACTACCCTACTGCCAGTGCTAAAAGCTGATTCTGATGCCACGGTCGAAATTGGAATTGATAAAATGTCTCGTGCCATAAACGAAAATCTTGGGTATTCACGAGCTCGAGACTTCCACCATTGCAAAACATCGAAATCATTATCTTTTAGCCTTATGACCGGCTCCTTTAGATACTTCTCCACTTCGGATTCAATTTTTTGCGTATCTGTTTCTTCTTCGCCTAAGAAAGACATAAAGTCACGAAGTCGCTCACCCTCAGCATCAGTAGAAGAACTACCCGTAGTTTGAGAAGTACAGATTGCACTTGATGTTTCGGATGAATTATCAACATATGAAGCAAATAACTCTTCAATCGCAGCATTAATAATGGCCATCTCCGCTGAAACTCTTTCGGAACTGGAATAAAGTGATCTGAAAACATATCTAACCATTGCTATCTTGTATCGTGGATCCAGGACAACTGCAATGGCCATTAACAAGTGACATTCAACCCAATACTTATCAAATTTCAACTGCATTCCTATAGCCATCGCTTTTAAAAATTTCGACCCATCACCAGCACACTTTTTTAGTGCTTTCATAATGAAAATAATTTCAGGAAAAAATTGATTTGCTGTGGGATACAGATTTCCTGAAAAAATCTTCGTGCAGTCATAAAAAACTTTGAGAAATCGATGAACATCTTCAGCTTTTTTCCAGTCTTCATCACTTGGTACGTATGTGTACATTTTATCGCGCACCGCAAGTTCAGGGAATGCAACTTTAAATTTTAAAGCTGTATCCAACATTTCATAAGTGGAATTCCAGCGAGTGCAGACATCTAACTTCAACTGCTGTTTAGATTTCAAATCCAAACGTTGGATTATATCATTCCACGTACTCAGTCTTGAAGGTGACCCCCTTATGTATTTAACGCTATCTCGTATATTTGCAATCGTTGAATCAATTGCTTTCAGCCATTCTTGCACAATCAAGTTGAGTATGTGAGCACAACATCTAACTTGGAATATTTTACCTTCAAAGAATAAATTTCCGGCAGCTTTGAACTGAGTATGTAAAAAAGAAACCAAAGTATCATTGGATGAGGCATTATCTAAAGTAATTGAAGAAATTTTCTTTTCAATGCTCTACTCAACAAGACAATTGTAAATGCAATCGGACATGACTACACCGGTATATGGAGGAGGAACGTGGCAGAAATTTAAAATCCTCTTTTGTAGTTTCCAATCTGCATCAACAAAGTGTGCGGTCAATGACATATATCCCTTTATCTGATTCGAGGCCGTCCACATATCCGAAGTCAAACTTAATTTGGATACGGATGTCAGGAGAGCTTTCAAGTTAGCTTTCTCAACAGTATACATCTTCATACACTCTCTTTTCACAGTACTACGAGAGGCCTTCTCACATCTGGGATTTAGAAATTTACAAAATTCCATGAAAACCTTGCTTTTTACCATGCTAAATGGCTTCTCATTGACTATCACTAATCTCGCAAATCACTCATTCAGTTTATTTGCATCATACTTATATGTTGAAAGTGCAGCTTTAGAGTCGCCATCTTGAAACTTGATCAATGAAAGCGATTCTTCAAACTCCACCCTTCAATATTCTTGGTCTCTTCACACATTTATCAAGATGCCTCTGATAGTGAGTTGTAGAAGAACCAGAATGCTTGCCATAAAGAGTTTTACAATACTTGCATCTAATCTTGACTGAACCATCTGGTTGCGTAATCTCATCAAAAGATTCCCATATCGCCGATCTTTTTTTTCCTTTTACAATAACCGAAGTCGTTTCAACTTTGTTATCTAATTTTTCTTCATCTACCACGGCTAAAGGAGAATTGATTGACGCACCAGGGCCAGAAGTACTTGGATTTTCTTCAGTAGTCATCTAAAAATCAAAAGATAACAAGGGTAGGGTAAGATAAGGGTTTTTATAGGTTGAAGGAATCAGTCAATAACATTTATTCGTATATATAAATATATAATACAAACAATATCGGGCCTCTCCATAAACTGCAAGAAGCAAGTGTCTAAAATAGTCTCCTAATAAATAAATCCACCGGGATACATACATATACATAACTATAAATTGTTCATAATTGTTTCAATTTTTGTTTCCTAATTGTTTCTAAATATCTTATTCCTACTTGTCTCTATCTAGAGTTGTTTTCATTACTACAGGTTTCCTATTCCTTAACAAATGCTAGAGCCTGGAGTCCAACACCCTTGTGGTATAATGGTTCATTGACCTTTTATTCGTGCTTTTGCACCAGATTGTTATTTACTATTGTTATTCATGCACACTACATGTGTCATACATGCATGCCAACTCTCACCGTCAAAATGGTGGGCCCAAATTGAAACAAATAGACAAAATCAAGATAAAAGCATTGATACTCTGGTATGATGTGATAGATGATACACACCTACTTTGATTTTTTATTTTTATTTTTTAATCTACTAATATGAAAGTTGTATTTTCAGACTATGGAGGAAATCTATAAATTATACAAATTCTAGGTATATCTATAAAATGTTTTAAGTTAACTACAAGATATGCACATCTATAAGATATTCTTCCTTTTCTATATGATACTAATATAGCTTATGCTAGTCTACTCTCTGGCAAATTATTATGAGAAAAATATTATATTTATTTAATTATTTGATTATCACATTGGTAGAGATATATTGGTCCAATGCTCTTATTTCAACAAATAGGTATCTCATTTCAACAAATAGGTATTCATCAATAGAGGCTGGAATTGTCCCATGTTTCTTTTACACTATTTTTTCTATGAAAATGTTTAAGGTCAGTGGTGTAATAGAAAAAGTCATCTCTCAATATCTTAACCGTTAAAATCCTCTTTTGAAGAGGTTTCTTAAAAATGATTTTTGCAAAGGAAAAACTAAAAAAGGAAAATGATATGAACCCTTTTTTCAAACAAACACATCAGAGGAATTTTTTATGCCATGTACCCATAATTCAGACGGTTTAATTTGAACCAATTTTATGCCATGTATGCAAGTCTCAAGAGCGTATCATCTATGATACTTTGCCAGAGTATCAAAAGGTGTTTCTCGGTGAGCGATCCAGGCATATTAATACAATGGTAGGTTGTGGAGCCCAAGCACTGTGGCCCCCACCATGATGTATGTGTTTCATCCATGCCGTCCACCCATTCTTTCAAATCATTCTATGATATGAGCCAAAAAATGAGTTCGATCCAAATCTCAAGTGGACCGCATAGTGTTGATTGAACGCCCACCATTAAAAAACTTTTGGGAGCCACAAAAGTTTTGGATCAAGCTAATAAATATTTTTTCCCTTCGTCCAAGTCTTTATTACCTAATCAACGGATTAGATGTCAAATAACCATTACAGTTGGCTCCAGGAGATTTTTAATGGTATAATTCAATCACTACTGTTTTCCCACGGTGTGGTCCACCTGAGATTTATATCTACCTCAATTTTGTGATCAAGCCCTGAATTTATATTTCAAAATGGATGGACGGCATAGATAAAACACATACATCATGATGGCCCCACATAGCACCAACCACTGGGGCACACGAAATCCATTGCTCCAGCCTCTAGCGAAGATTTCAAGGAGGAGCTTTATGCCATGCCTGATATGACGTTAACACAACACCCTTTTTGACTTATTTTAAACGGATTGGCTACTCATGGTCAGTGGGCCATCATGATGGATGTGTTTCATCCATTCCGTCCATCTATTTTTCTAGATCAATTTATGGTAACACAAAAAAAAAATGAGATATATCCCTGTCTCAAGTGGACCACATTACACGAAATAGTGTTGAATGAACTTCGACCATTAAAAACCTTTTCAGGGTCATAAAAGTATTGGATCAAGTTGATCTTTGTTTTTTCCATTCATCTGGGTCTTTATGACCTAATCAACAGATTGGATGTCAAATAAACAGTACAGTGGGCCTTAGGAGGATTTAAATGATGGATATCCAATCACTGCTGTTTTCCTGTGGTGTGGTCCACTTGAGATTTATATCCCTCTAATTTTTAGAGTAAAGACCTAAAATGATATTTTAAAATGGATGAACGGAATGGATGAAACGTATACATCATGGTGGAGCCCACAAATCACCGAACACCAGCTCTGGGGCTCGTGTCAGGGGGAGTAGCCCATCGTATCCCTTTTCTAGTATTCTCCTACAAACACTGCATCCCTATTCTATTCTGCAGCCCTATTCTGCATCCCTATTATCTGGGGAGTACCCAATTCATTCCATCCTTTCCACCTCCAACCTCCTGCATCCTACAGGCATATACATGAGAGATCTAATCCGTCCACTCATCGGGTGGGGCATCAGGCAGGGCATCACGGAACCCGATTCGAGATCCAAGCCACGCATCAGGTGGACACAATTCTCCAACGGAATCAAGAAAGATGAAAAAAATAAGAAGAAGAAGAAGAACTCACCTTGATGATGTTGGTCGGGCAGGCGTGCGGCGATCAGGGGCAGCGGGTTGGGTGGGGTGGGGACCGTGGGGTAGAGATAGAGAAAAGGAAGAAAATTAGAAATGGGAGAAAGGGAAAGGGAGGGAGCCGTGCGGGTGGGGTGGGGACGTGGGGTAAGGATGTTGGGTAGGGTTTTTAGTTTTTACGATTATATATATATAATATTTAAAAATATATAAAAGAGTAAAAACCTATATCTAACGAGTCGAGGCGAGCTCGAGTTCGAGTTTCGAGGCGAGTCGAGTTCGAGTCGAGTCGAGTCAAGTTAAAAGGGCCCATGGTCGAACTCGGCTCGTACTCAACTCGAGCTACAATATTTCAGCTTGACTCGCCCCAACTCAGCCATTCAAGCCGAGTCAATCTGAGCTGACTCCGAGTCGAGCGAGTTATTCGAGCTAGCTTGACTCGTGAACAGCTCTATATACATACAAAAGAAAATTAACATCCACCTCAATGGTTTTACTGTCCACCTAGACCACCCATGCCAGAATGCCATTTGTATACAACATTAGGTCCATCCAAAAGGTGGGATCCACCATGACAAACACCTGGCACAAAAATCAGGCCAGTCCACTCATTTCGTATAGGGTGGATTACATGATGAGCGTCTTGATTTTTGGCCCAAATGATACTAATGGTGTGGCCCATCTTTTGAGTGTCAGGGAGCAATTCACCATTAAACTTTTGCCAAACAATCCAAAGATGTAGAAGTCAAGTGTTTCACCATTCATCCATAACATGGTATACTACAATAAACCCCACAAACTTTGACACAACACAAGTACCAAACTTGAAATTGTGGGCCAGTGTGGAACATTTTAGTGGCGTCTAAGGTGGTACCCAGCATGAAAAAGGCCATATAGAAAATCAGGATGATCCACTCAGCCGTTAGACCACCCTCGTACAAAAAGAGAGAATGATTTTGATTAAGTATCCAACAGTCCAAATGCAACTTGTATGCATACACAACATGATGAGTGAACTAAGGTGATTTTTTTGTATATGATCATTTTCACAATGGGAGCCAACATATGCACTGCTCACTGCTCAAATGCTCACTTAGGATGGTATGCATGCTCTATTCCTTCAGCCTGATTTTTTGGGTGAGAACATCTTGATAGCTGTACCAACTGGATGGATGGCTTTGATATTGCATTATCTGCCATGGTGGCACATGTGATGCCATTAGAAGGTGTAGGCCTTGTACATGGGCTTAACAAACCTCTAACAGACCTTATTTCATCATACATGAGATTGGATTTCGAAAATCTAAAGATGAATGTCTGCTAGAATATATCCATGTTCCCACACATGCCAAAGAACAGCCACCAGCAAGAGGCACCACTTAAATCTCAACTTGCCTTCCACTACCAAAAAAAGGGGCAAAGGATATAGACTGCATCATCTTTTTGTTACGGATATAAACCGTAGCTATTCTTACTACAGTTTTAATCTGTCGCTAAAGAGTTGCCACACCATTAATAATTAACGGTGGTGTAAGGGGCTCTATAGGACCTACAAAAATATATGTATTCTATCTAAGCCATCTATCTATTTTGAAATATTATTTTAGGACATGAAACCAAAAATCAGCTAGATTGAAGGCTCGAGTGAACCACACATAGGAAACATGAAGATTAAATCACATGTGCTTCCTATGGTGTGGTCCACTTGCGCCTTCAATCTACTTTAATTTTGGGATAAAGAACTACAAATATTTATGAAAATTAATGGATGAACCAAATACATCATGGTGGGCCCCACGGAGCCCCTGACAAGACCGTCCATGGTCCGTCTTACCCCATCCACCCCCAAAAATGGGCGCGCGCTCAAAATCGAGCCGTAGCAAAAAACATCTCCTCTATTTCTCTCTTCGTTCCCTAACTCTATCTCTGCTCTATCTCTCTCATCTTCCTCACTCCCTCTCTCTCTCTCTCTCTCACTACAAGAAAAGCCACTTTTACCGACGAAAATTTTCGTTGCTAAAAGCCTTTTTTTCGTAGGCAAAGACTTTTACCAAGAAAAATTTTTGTCGGTAAATTTGTCGCTAAAGAGCAAGGGAATTTTTTTTACCAATGAAAAAAAAATGTCGTCGCCAAAAGTAAGACTTTTGCCAACAAATTTTTTTCGTTTGTAAAACCTTTTACCTACTAATTTTTTTTTATAGCTAAAAGTATTGAGAAAACTTTTTACCTACGAATATATTTGTAGGTAAAAGTATTTACAAACCTTTTTACCCACGAATTTTTTCATAGCTAAAAGTATTGAGAAAACTTTTTACCTACAAATATTTTCATAGGTAAAACTATTTACAAAACTTATAGTATTTACAAGACTTTTACCTATGAATATTTTCATAGATAAAAATACTTACAAAACTAAAATATTTACAAAACTTTTACCTACGAATATTTTCGTAGGTAAAAATTATTACAAGACTTTTACCTACGAATAGTTTCGTAGATAAAAATATTTACAAAACTTTTACAAAATCCATCACCGTCTCTCTCTCTCTCTCTCTCTCTCTCTCTCTCTCTCTCTGTTCCCCAATCTGTCTCTCCCTCTCCATCTCGTGCTCCATCTTCCTCCCCATCTCCCTATCTTGTGCTCCATCTCCCTCTCCCTCTCTTGTTCTCCATTCTCCCTCTCCCTATCTCATGCTCCATCTCTCTCCATCTCTTACTCCATCTCCCTCTCCGTCTCGTGCTACCTCTCCCTCTCGGCGCATCATCTCCATTACCACCATCATTGTCTCCAAATCTGGTGCAGCCAGCAGCTTCGCCCTTCAAATCCTTTTAGTAATGGAAGCTCATTTTTTAATGTTTCAGAATATTACAACAAGAACATTATTTAGTAGCTGAATCTAATATTATGCTTGTAATTGTTGCTCCTCATCATTGCAGGTTCTTATATACAGAGATTGGACGTCTTCAGAACATTCACAATAGCCGTAGATGTAGTGGAAATGAACAATTGCAAGTTGATGATTCTACAAGCTCGTTTTTCTCTCATGGACAGATTTTCCTGACCAAGGAAAATGCAAAATGAGTCCTGGCTGGAAATTTCATCTATATATCACACAGATGCCATGTAACTCTTACCATTTTTTTCTTTAAATTATTATTGTGGTGGTCTTGTTAAATATATGAAGTTTTCAATTGTTTTCACCACTCATGTCAGGGAGATTTTACTATTGCTTCTTATTAAAGTTGCTTATTTGTTGATATTGTTCTATACTGAAATTGGATGATATTTTATGCCAAATTGACTGAATGATCATGAAATACCATTGCATTTTGTGATATTTAGTGGAACCAAATGCACCCTAAAATAAATTTGGTAAGGTGTCCAATTGTTAATCGTGCCTAAATTCCAGTAGGGGTCGACCCAAAACTCTGATAAGTGGTCATAGACCAGTTCCAGGCCCAATAAATGCCTAAAAATCAGGTGATTAATTCCCCATCTCAGATAGACCCAGGCATTGTTAAGGGTGAGTTTGGTTGCATCAAATTTCATGAAATTTCACCCAAAGCACTTGTCATTATCACCACTAAAATTTCATGTTAATTCAGCTGGGCAATCTGGAGACATTGGATGGTCATGACTGGCAAGGTCTAGTGGACTATGCATGGAGCCATGATGTTGTGTCGGACAAAACTCACCAATCATAAGTAATGGCAGATGTGTATGTGATACTATGGTGGATGTTTCGTCATGCTTAAGTAATGGCAGAAAAGCACCATGAGATTTAACCCATGAAGTGTCTGGTGATGGAATCCTATTTTTTAGTATGTGTTCTATTTGAACTTTTATGATGATTTGAGTTGGTTTTTTTTTTTTTTTTTTTTTTTTTTTTTTTTGCGGAATTGTGATTTATGTGGGTCCACTACCCACTTTCAAAGTTTTCTCTCTTTTTGTTGGTCTTTTCTTTCTTCCTTGAAGATATTGGTCATAGCCTTTGTGTTTGGTTGTGCTTCGGTTAGCTCACCCCTAAACTGGAATGGATCCGTTGCCTAGTTCTGAAGAATCAAGTTTAAGGTAAGTATACAAGGTTTGGCATCTTGTATTAAAAATAAAAATAACTTAATCTATGGTTTGCATAAAGTGAATCTCGTCTGTAAGACCCGTGTCCTAGTTTGTACTGTTCCGACGAATCCCGCGATCCTTTCCGTCGAAGTCCGGCAATCCACGACTGATAATTGACGTTGCGATCGATCGTAAGTCACATCCTTTAGATTCGAGTCGGTTTAATCCGAGACCTGTATCATTGCGACCGCACCGTCGCCGCGGTTCCAACGCCGCGACTCACGCATCGATCCGATACCCTGGCAGGAAGATGTGAGCCGACGTTTATTTCGAAGAAACGCCGCGCTTTTACAATCCCGAGAGAATCTCTACAATACGTCAAATCAATCCCATCAATCAAATCAATCCCATCAATCAATCAATCACATCAATCAATCAATGTCAAGTACACATCACCTTTCTCCACAAGTAAAGCAACCCATGCTTTTTCTCACCAAAGTCAAACCACCTCTCACTTCACCCATCCCTCACCTCACATCACTCACCCATCACACCCATCACCTCTCCTTATCTCCCTCTCTCTCCCTCCCTCTTTTCTCTACACTATTTTCCAAGCAAGGAAAAACCCCACGTTGGGAGCTCTCCCATGAGAGAAGACAAGCAAAAGTGAGGCCCACCTTTCCCTTCCCAAAACCTCTCATCCTAGCCATCCATTTCCCATCTCCACCGTCAAAGAGGAGCACAAGAAGGTTGGCGTTCCAACGGACCGAAGAAGATCGAAGGTGGGTGCTTTGATAGGATAGATTTTTATGTTTTTATGATGGGCCAAGTGAGGCCTACCGATCAATTATGGATCTCACTTGGGACCCTATGATGTGGCCAATGGCCCACTTTGATTACCTTTCTATGTATGATGGAATGCAAGGGAGGACCCATAGTGTCGGGGTCCCTCCATCACACGTGTGTCCCATTATTTTTCTCTCCCTCTCTCTTTACATTTTTCTTTCCTTATGATGATATAGTTGTGTGGCCCACTTGGATGGACCCCACAAAGGAGCATGCATTGGAATCCAAACCATCTAAAGGTGGGGCCCACTTTACATATATATTGTAACCACACCACATCCCCATGTGGTGGCCCACCTAGGAAGGGCCCACCTCAAAGGCGTTGCACGCCCAAACAATAAAAAAAAAAAAAAAGGTTCAGGGACCGACTCTCTGGACGTGAAAAGTAAAAGAAAACAAATATTAGCCTTTGTGAAGGCATTGGAAGTGGGCCATCTGTATAGGATCCACCTTGATGTTTGCATCCAATCCAAGCCGTCCATTATATTCTTCATATCGTTTGAGGCGTTGAGCAGAAAAATTAGCCTGATCGGTTAATCAGACGGGCCATGCCGTAGAAAATCGTGTCTCATACCGTTCAAAGCTATTTGGGCCCACCTTTCTATTTCTACATGCCAAGAAATGTTGGATATCGGACTTATTTGATTCCTTTCGAGCCGTAGAACGTAATGGGCGGAGAGGATTTATCTAAAGCGGGCCCCACACCTGAAAAACCTCAGGATTACAGGTTTAAAAAAAAAAAAAGAAGCGTTGCGCTTCTTCTTCTGCTGCCGCTGACACAGGAAAGGACGCCAGCGTCCCGCGCGTACGGGCGGCCAAGAGGCAGGGACCCACGGCCCCTGCCATGGGCCCCACCATGATGTTTATGTCGTATCCGCACCGTCCATGAGGTGGACCACCCTCTGAGGTGGGTCCTCTCCAAAGATCAGCTCGATCCAACGTTCAGGTGGCCCACACCACAAGAAACAGCGGTGATTGCACTCTACCATTGGAACCTTCCTGGGCCCACTGAAGTTTTGAATCAATCCGAAATTTATTTTTCCTCTTTATTTCCAGGTCCGTGTGACCTCATGAACGGTTCGGATGGAGTGTAAACATTACAGTGGGCCCCACGTGGAGCCCACAGTGGTGCATGTGCTTTATTCCCACCGTCCAGGCGGACGGTGGGAGCCTACCCCGATGCATGTGTTGTAACCCACCGTCCAATGGACGGTGGGGCCCCTTGTGAGTGTGTGCGTGCATGTGTGAGTGTGCACGTGTGTGTGCATGTGTATACGTGTGTATATAGATATATATATATATATATTTATATATATATTATATATAAATTATATGTTATATTATTTATATTATAAGGGATGGTGGGCCTTCATGTGGGCCCCACCATGATACTTGTGTTGCATCTAAACAGTCCACCATTTGGCAAGCTTGTATTAAGGCTTGGGGCCAAAAATAAGATAGATCTATTTATCATGTGGACCACACTATACAGTGACGATTGAACGTCCACCATTAGACCCTTGGGCCACCAAGTTCTTGGTGACTCTATGAACAGATTGTATGAGAAATAAATGTTATAGTGGGCCCTAGGGATTTTAATAGTGGAATTCATTATCACCACTTATATTGGTGTGGCCCATTGATGTGGCCCACCTTAATGTATATAAGGCCCATGTTATAAGGCCCATTGTGATGTATTCAAAGGCCCATGGGACATGGCCCATTGCAATGTACATAAGGCCCCTTTAATGTGACCCACTTGATTTATAAAAGGCCCATATGATGCGGCCCATTTAATGAATATAAGACCCATGGGTCGAGGCCCAACAGGGAGTCCTTAGGGTCCATTACAATGAGTGATTCCTCCATAGTGTGTATAATAATGTTTGATGACAGGTCATGCCTTGAGAGCAATGTTGGTTTGACGTCCACATTGTAAGAATAATGTTGGTTAAATGTCCGCATTATAACTCGCCTTAGGGCCCATTAGTAAGCCCATACTTGTTGATAGTCCACTACTTTATAACATGCTTAGTATAGCTCCATAATTCATACCCATACGCATCATTTGTATGCCTGATATGAGGAATGTTTGATCATAGCATAAGCCGTTGGACTGAGACATTTACGGACTCCTTATGAGACGGAGTGCCCCACATGATCGCGTGGTACGCGTGAGATTCTTTGCATGATTGTACGGTGTGAATCATGCATCTCGCATATGTGTGACTTGATCACGCACGCCCTAGCGACATCGTGTCGTGGCTCCACAGCACATCGTGGATGGCCGTATCGGACCTGGGAAATACTTTGTTCTAGCACTGTGGACACTTAGGATGTCCTTGGGTGAAAGTCCCGAGAACCTTTTTGGTACCGGAGGTGCTCCAACGTCTAGGCCGAGTGGATACACGAGCGCCCGAGTGCCGAATACCGATGAGTCGCGTCTCCCACCGTGTCGTGGTCGGTTGGAAAGGGGTGTGGCCTTATCCGCCCGAGTGAGGGGCTATAAGCTAGGGCCGAGTTTGACCACCTGCAAATGTGTCCGCTATCGACGAGCCGGGTAGGTATTGGCGGACTACGGTCGTCGGCGGATAGTGTGGTCTCTTTCACTTGCTTGACTGTGCAGCTAGGGAGGAGGCATCAGTGTGAGGTGTATTAGACCCGGTGATATCCAGAGAGGAACTGTACTGATATGTGTACTTGATGAGTACTAGCACGCTTACTTTGCATCTCGCATATGACATTTGGCTACATAGGCCTCGCATCGCATGGCCTTGGTATGGCCGATAGCATTCATACCTTGCATTGCATAGCTTTAGTACCGCTGATAGTATTCATGGACTTACCGCATACTTCCGCATTACTCTGATATTGTACACTTGGCGTTTGCCTTGTACACATACTTACACCACCCTCTAAGCTTTTGTAAGCTTATGCACGACATGCGTGCGTGTGTAGCGTTGACAAGAAGCCAGCCACGAAGGCGGAGCACGTACCAGACTATTTTGGAGCTTTTTGATCACCCTGTACTTCCCTTTCTGCATTGTACTTAAAAGTTTTTGATATAGTGGATATGTGGTGATGTTGTTTTGTGACTTGGTTATGCTTTTGGTTATGCTCCATTACATTACAAAAAAATTTCATACTGAAAAATCCTCCTTGTAGGATCCCAGGATCGGAATCTGGCGTATGGGCGTTGGAAGCCGAGAATGGGATACTACGGAGGCTGTCAGCGCCGGATTCGGCGATCGGGAATTTTGTGAGCCCGGTTTTTGAGTTTGGGGCGTGACATCGTCATTGCGGAGTCTCTTTTGATAGTGTTTATTTACTGTGTGAAATCAATTCTAGGACTTATCTAGGTGTAAGGAAACATTGTCAACCCTTAAAGCCATGCAGGGGCAAGGAGCATATCCACAACTAGAGCTGGACATAGCTCACCTTGAAAAGGAAATTGAGTTATATTCATTGGAGAAGCTGTGTTATGAAGCTCAAATGATGGTATGGTAAATGAGAAGGCTTCATCTCCTTTTCAAATAGGTATTCTCTCTCTATATATTTGATCACTTTAATGTTAATGCATTAATCTGTTTATCTTACTCGGAAAGTGGTTGTGAACTTTATTGGATTGAACATGAAACTATGTGGATTGAACGCCTAGCAATGACAAAAGTTTTGTATCATGATATTCCAATGGTTTATTTGAGTGATAATAATTCTATAAATGGTTTGGATGTCATATAAACATTATGGTCAACTCCAAAAAGGCTTCAACGGTGTACGTGGCTGTTCCCACTATTTTGTTAGTATAGCCACCTGAGTTTTGAATCTGCCTGATTTTTAGAATCTTGTCCCACCGTTGTCTTTCAAAATAGTTGAATAGAGTGGATGTGGACCCCACAGAGATATCTCTATTCCTAGGGGCACATGCAATCCTACACATACATCAAGGTGGGCCCCATGGTTAGGGACTTACCAACTAAGTTGCTACCCTGACTTACCTTTGAAGAATGTATTGATTCAGTAACTTTGAAGAATGTAATATTCTTGAAAACAAACTGTCGGGTTTTCTTTCATTGTTGATTTTTGTAATTGGGTTAAAGATTTTCATTGTCTTTTTCTTTATTATTATTTTTTTTGCTACAAATGTGCATCCAAAATTAGTATTCCTCATGTTTAAAATCACTTTATTAGATGATGAATTACGAGATCCTTGACTGAGGGTGTGCACAAGATACTTAGATTTTGAGGAGACTGCAGTAGTTTGGTATTTGTTATCTATAATATTGATGTTGGACAGCGATGGTCCTATAGTGTAACGCCCTGAAAATCGGGGGTCGAGTAACAACTTAACTCCCGGTTCCAAAACATCACTTATGCAACATATATGCTTATGATTCAATGTTGTCTGTGTTAATGCATTAATCATGAGTGAGATTATACCAAAACAGTTATTCATACTCCAGATCAGGTTGTAAAATGCAAGCGGAAGACTGAAAGATATAAATAAACATATACAAGTCAAAAGATCACGATCGGTCTCCAGAGTATGAATATAACACTGGTTCACTGTGTAGATGAAATATTACATATAATATTACAAAAGTCAAAAGTCTCAAAAATAGTTCAACTGTAATAAAACCCTGTAGCCCCGTCAATCCGGATAGCCTAAGCGAAGCCATTAGAGAACTGCATGTAAGAGTACTCGTCCTGATCGTCGTAATAATCAGGCTCCGCCTCAAGGGTCACGCCATCATCTAAAATCAAGACAGAGTCTGGTTGGTGTTTAAAACACTGTCCCATATCATGGGAGTGAGTGATCAACTCAATGGAACAATAAAGCATAGGTTAGCATGTTATCAATTCAGTCAAGCAGTAATGATAAAGCAGTAAATCACACATCCCTAAGTACTCTTGTTAATGCAAGAATGGTGTGAATGTATGATACATGCCCTCGCCTACACTCCCTCAGCGACTTCATCTCACGTTCACGCATGACAACACTGTCTCAGTGCTTGACTTGCTATACCTGAACGCACGCGTAATGCAGTGCATACATATGATTACCAAGTTCTTATTAGTCCTTTTCATACAGCAGGATTAGAAAACTAGGGTAGCTCCCTTATTTCATTTCCCAAACAATGATCTATTCTAGGGTCGTCAGTCTTAGTAAATCTCATATAATGTTGCGGTTCTATGTCGCTGCAAAAGGCTCGTCACCAAATTAGTGCAGGCCTAGTCTATACTCTAGATGCTACAGAAAGGTTGTCGCCTCCACGTAGACTCAGAGTATGCTCGAGGTCACTACAAAGGGCTCGTCACCAATCATTGTAGGCCGACAGCTCGAATACAATGTCCCATACCACCATATTCAGCTCACGAGTCTAGGTTGCTCATTGGTCACTACGGGGAGGCTCGTCGCCCCAGCGTAGGCTAACAACTCGACCACGGTGTCCCATACCACAATGTCCGGCTCATGAGTCTTCATAAGTTTCACTGGTGAGTTTGGTACCTTAGGTTCAAGCAGTAGCGTCCATACATGGTGAACATACAAGGGCACATCGGGTTACTTGATGGGCTCAACTAATATGAGCGCACATTGCATCGATCGACATGAAGTGCATAAGCACTTCGTGTGGCCTAACCACTGCCGACGACCAACACACAACTCGGGTTTGTCAAACACGTCCTACGTGGCGAATGAATCTCAACCACGACTTCAAGCCTGTTACCGATTGCCTGGACTATAACATAGCCCCAATCACATTTAATCCTTAATCATAAAGCATATATAGGAGTCTAAGCAGAGTTAACAAAGTAATTCAAACATGTTAACAAGCATGTTATAAAGCACAATATAAACAGGAAATACGAACACATACATTTCATAAGTTAGCGATTAACTTAAACAACTTGCATGAAGGAAATCATACACATCTCTGAGGTAATTGAGAATCCTATCTCAACACCCACCTAAAGTACCATCATCTAAATACCTACGCATATAAGCATTTTCACAAACACTTAATTAGATACACTTATTAACATACATAATGCATGTTGACTAAAACATGTATTAGGGCAATTCCTTTCGCCGAGTAGTTATTACACGTATACCTAGCATATGTACACAGTAATTAATTATAGCAAACATACTTTCATATTTTATACGTATACAGTATTTTCTACAAATATACAGAATACACTAAATGCCATAATTTGCATACGTAACTGAATCGCAAAATGAACATCGCATTTTGCATGTGAAATAACACCCAGATCATGAATCTATCATTATCCGATATTGAAAGCATTGAAAACCATAACCTAAGCATCTATAGTCCGCACCTTATGCCGTAGAAACGAGTAACGGACTCAGTTTAATCACCAAGTCTTTATCAACGGTAGAACACAACCTATGGCATGAAATAGGTTAGCTATTTCATCACTTACACTAGTCGACTCTCTAGAACTGATTAGGGTTAGGATTTCTTACCCGAAAACGGAATCAGAATCGCCAGAAAAGCGATACAGTAGTGATGGATAGGCACGGAGAATAGCAGGGATCGATTCCCAAGAATGATTCCAACTTCACTCTCACTTTCTCTCACTTTACTCACTTCTCTCTCCTAAGGTTTTCTCAAATTCGTATGGAGTGAATGAGAGAGGGTTTAAGGTCCTTATATAGGCTTAAAACTGATGAAAATGGCCCCAAGGCCAAGGTATACTTAAGTTATAGCCAAAGGACATCTGTTTCAGCTCAACGGAGCATTTTCGGAGCTCTCCCTTGAGCTAAAGGTCAGACTTAAGCTCACAGACTATGGATCTAGGTCGAGTTAAGTTTTCATTTCAGTCGGATTTTCAGATCACACGTGACGGACCAGTTTCAGTTCAACGGTCACCGGAACTCGATCAGGGTTACAAGTACACGGACATGTGTATGAAATTTCTCCTAATCTGAAGGTGTATTTGGTTCAGATTTCAACGGTCTGATTGCTTATATCAGGCCTGCAAGCGACAGGTCTCAGATTACTTAAATTAGATTTAATTTCTAAAGAAATCCACATTTTCTCACACACTTCACTCTGGGCTCAAGCAAATAGCCCCGGGACACAATTTGGGTTTGATTTCTGAGATGGTTGTCAAGCCCAGCAAGGCGGTCCTAAATATATAACTTCGTAGTAATCGGACTTTCGACGTGCGGTCCAGATCCGATACGGAGTTTCAATGTGCTCCCGAGAGTAACTGGGTGATGAGATTGATCCTAGATTTTTAGGGTAACCTAACATCAATGATTTTATAAGTTTTGGGTCTTACAGATCGTATTTAAAGTGCTTCAAGTGGATTTCACAGCTAATCTAGATTAGCACTTAGTTAACTTTGTCTAATTCCTAAAAGATTTGATCCTGAGTGATTTCTGCCTGAGGTGGTACTCGGGTCTTTGTACACAATTTTTCGAGACGTTACAATCTACCCCCCTTAAAGAAAAATTTCATCCTCAAAATTAGTACCTTTTCGTACTCCTCGAGAATATGAGGGTAGTTCTTTCTGACCTCGGCTTCAGTTTCCTAAGTAGCCTCTTCCTCTGTCTGATGTGTCCACAGTACCTTCACAAGTGGGATAACGTTGCTACGCAACACCTACTCCTTCCTATCTAGGATACGCGTCGAATGAAGTACATACGTAGCGTCCTTGCTCAACTGTACCTGCTCCCATTTGATGATATGAGAAGGATCAGGAACGTACTTCTTTAGCATGGAAAAATGAAATACGTTATGTACACCCGCAAGTGGAGTGGGCAAAGCCAAGCGGTTTGCCACCACACCCACTCGGTCAAGTATTTGGAATAGGCCAATGAACCATGGTGTAAGTTTTCCCTTCTTGCCAAATCGAAGGACTCCCTTCATGGAGAAAACTCAGAGGAATACATGGTCTCCAACCTCAAAAACAAGCGGTCGCCGCCTCGTATCGGCATAGCTCTTTTATCTGCTCTGCTCTATAAGAAATCGACGCCTGATAATATCGATCTTCTCTGAGGTCGCCTGTATTAACTCTGGGCCAATCAAACTGCATTTTCCAACCTCTGCCCAGCAATGCGATGCTCGGTAAGGGCGCCCATACAAGGCCTCATAAGGAGCCATACCAATACTCGCCTAAAAACTGTTATTGTAGGCGAACTCTACATACAGGAGACAGTCATCCCAACTATCCTTGAAGTCCAAAATACAGGCATGCAGCATATCCTCCAAAATTTGATTCACCTGATCCGTCTGCCCATCAGTCTGTAGGTGGAACGAGGTACTGAACTACAACTTCACACCCATCGCTTCCTGGATACGGGTCCAGAAAATAGATGTGAATCGCGTGTCTCTGTCTGACACAATCTCCAAGGGAAATCCATGCAGACGCATTATCTCCTTAATGTACAACCTAACAAACTCGTCTGCAGAGTTCGAAACTCTGATCAGAAGGAAATGAGCCGACTTTGTCAACCAGTCGACGATCACCCAGATGGAATCATGTCCCTTCCTTGTCTTCGGTAGCCCCGATATGAAATCCATAGAGATGAAGTTCCACTTCTATTCAACTATGGACATGGGCTGAAGTAGTCCAGGAGGTTGGCGATGTTCAGCCTTGACCTGCTGGCAGGTGAGACAACGGGACACAAATTCTGCTATGTGGACCTTTATATTGTCCCACCAATACAATCGCTTCATGTCCTGATACATCTTCGTGCTACCAGGATGCATCGCAAGCTTCGATCTGTGGGCAGCCTCGAGAATCTCCTGTCTCAAGTCATAGATGTCTGGGACGCATCGGCGGCCACAGTATCGTGGGCCCCCATCTGTGCCAACTCTCCACTCGGAGTCCTCGTCATTACTAGCTTGCTCTCGAAGATCAGACAGTCACGCATCGCCCTTCTGGGCCTCGATAATCCTGTCATCCATAAGTGACCACACCCGAATGTGCGCGACACTCACGAATGGCTCCTCCACGGTGAGTTTCTACTCGAAGTCCTGCACGAACTCCACCATGTGTCATTCCTCAACCATCAGTGGAGCCGTAAATACTATCGCCTTCTTGCGGCTTAATGCGTCTGCCACAAGGTTAGCATTGCCAGGATGGTAGGAAATCTCAAACTTGAAGTCCTTCAAGGTCTCCATCCATCGTCGCTACCTCATATTCAAGTCCTGCTGAGTGAATATATAGCGAAGACTCTTGTGGTTGCAAAAAAGCTCGAACTCCTCTCCGTAGAGGTAATGTCTCCATAGCTTCAGTGCAAATATAACCGCTGCTAACTCGAGGTCGTGCGTAGGGTAATTCTCTTCGTGTTTCCTCAACTGTCTCGAAGCATATGTGATCATCTTGTCCTTCTGCATAAGGACACATCCCAAACCAACTCGAGACACGTTAGTGTAAATCTATACTTGAACTCTTGCTTTGGCAATACTAGCACAGGGGCGGACATCAGTCTGTCCTTCAGCTCCTGAAAAGCTACTTCCGCCTTCTTATTCCAGGCGAACTTCAAATCCTTCCATGTCAACTGAGACATGGTCTAGCTGTCTTCGAGAAGTCCCGAATGAATTGTCGGTAGTAGCCTGCCAGACTAAGAAAACTCCTCACCTCAGTAATCAAACCAGGCTGCTTCCAGTCCTGAACCACGGCTACCTTAGCAAGGTCCTCAACTATCCCTTCCTTGGACACCATATATCCCAGGAACTTGACTTCCTCTTTTCAAAAATCGCACTTCTTGTACTGTGCAAATAACTGATTCTTCTTCAGCGTATCTAAGACGGCTTGTAGGTGTTCCTTGTGCTCTTCCCGACTCGTAGAGTATATCAGGATGTCATCGATAAACATAATGACAAATCGGTATAGAAATGGCCAAAATACCTGATTCATCAAATCCATGAACACGGCTGGTGCGTTTGTAAGACCGAATGACATCACAAGGAACTCGTAATGCCCAAAACTGTCCTGAAGGCCATCTTCTGCACGTCCTCTTCCCTGACGCGCAACTGATGATACCCTGACTGTAGATCAATCTTCGAGAAGTAGCATGCCCCTTTCAACTGATCAAATAGATAGTCTATCCTGGGCAAAGGATACTTGTTCTTCACGGTCAATTGATTCAACCTACATTAATCAATACATAATCGTATGGAACCATCTTTCTTCTTGACAAATAACACAGGTGCTCCCCAAGAAGACACACTGGGTTGTATGAAGCACTTCTCTACGAGTTCGTCAATCTGTTTACTCAGTTCCTCCATCTCATATGGAGTCATCCGATACATAGGTAATGAAATGGGGGTCGCACCGGGTACAAGATCAATAGTAAAATCGATCTTGCGCCAAGGAGGTAATCTAGGGATCATCCTGAACACATCTGAAAATTTTCGAACTACTGGCATGTTTCCTAACGTCGGTCCATCAACATGCTCAAGTATAGCGGCGTAACATCCAAAACGACATGGCCAACTAACCTGTACTGAAAAAGTAAAGACCCTACCATTAGGTTCGATGGCTGTCACGACCCAATTATCGCAATCAATCTTTGCCTTCATCTCGGTGATCCAGTCCATACCGAGAATAATGTCGTAGTGCTATAGTAGAGCGATAATGAGGTCAACGAATACTGTCCTGCTACCCAAATCTACTGAGCAACCCTCACACATCCGTGTGACATCCAAAAAAGTTCCAATAGCAGTAGAGAGTCTCACTCCTTTCATGAGAGTAGTATGCAAAGCTAGACGCTTAACTGCCGCACATGAAATGATGGAGGTAGTGGATCCATTATCCACCAATAAGAAGACAGGAGTACCTTGAACAAGTATAGTGACCTCGAAGGCCATAGGTGCTATCTCTGGCTCTTCTGCTATAAGCGCATGAACACGTGCCTGCTGAGGTCGATTGGGCTAAGGCACTATAGGTCACTGAGGCGTCCTGAATCGAGGTGCAGGGGGCTAAAAGGATGGATGTGCAGGGATACTACGCAGGGGTGGTGCTAAAATGGCTTGGGGACAAGTGCGGTCGATCTTCTGTGGCGGTGAGAATCCACTGTCTCTCATACGCGTGAAACAGCTCTCCGCTGGGTGGCCTGACCTCTCACAGTAGATACAAGTCACGCCCGGTTGCCGCATCAGAACTGGTGGCGCTAATATCCTGGGAGGAGAGTCTGTGCGAGGCCTCTTACCGAGGAATGACCTGCTCAGCATATCTGGTCGAGGCCTAGTAACCATAGTCCCATGAGAATGTGTCAACCAGTTCCAGTCCTACTCTGCTCGCATAGACATGTGTACTAGCTCAGCGTAGGAGGGTATGCTAATACAACACATTTTTGAGCGAATATCAGGGCGCAAGCCCTCAGAAAAGCGTCGTATCCGCATCTGTGCGTCGGCAAGGATTGTAGGAATATAGCGGCCCAACTCCGTGAACCGTTGCTCATATTCTGTCACTGTCATGTCTCCCTGCCTGAGGCGCAAAAACTCATTCTCCTTGTACCGGTACGTCTGGGGATAGTACTTCTCGTGAAAGTGGAACTCAAAATCTGCCCAGGTCCATATATAGCCAACCGCAACAGTTCGCAATACACTATCCCACCACAGGCTAGCCTCCTTTTCAAACAGAAAGGTGGCCAACTCGACCTGCTCTTGCTCGGTACAATGTAGCATCCTTAGCATCTTGGAGATGCGGTCGAGCCAATATTTGGCCTCCTTGGGCTGTGAGAACCCGTAAAGGTAGGAGGCCTTAAGCGCTGGAATCGCTGGAGTAGACCACACGTACCCAGATTCTCTGTAGCGTATGTAACAGGTGCAAGGGGAGGCACACCCTCATCCTGATCAAAAGGCCCAACTGTCTCAGCAGGATGTACAAATGGTGAAGGTGGAGTAGCACTTCCACCCGGAGCTAGGGCCCCTGCAATAGTAGCTAAGAGCTGTTGGTGCTACTACTGCATTATCATGATCAACTGCTCCAACCTATCAGTAGATGGGGCAGGCTCAAGCACATGTTGCGCAGAAGATGACGCACGGTTCTGCTCACGAACCGGTGGTGTGTACGGTGGCGGTCCAACTGCAGGACCAATAGATGGCTGAGACTCAGGTATCGTCTCATGAATAGGGCCCAATCCTAGGTCCGTATGACCATCCCTCTGGGAGGTGCCTAATCCATCGTATCAGTAAGTGCGAGGCGTGCCGTGCTCTGCGTGACCTTTCGTGGCATGCCCTATATGACATAGGGTGCAACCCAGGTTAGATTCAGCATACACACAAACTTAATATGCAGCATTCATAAATAAATTAGAGCAACTTCATGCGTTTCATTTACCAAAATTTGTCATAATACATGGAATACAGAGTTACATGAATCATGACAATAGATGCATGCGAGCTAATACAACCCAAGCTTCAAACACTGAAAACATTCTACTAAATACTACACTACTAGGCCCATCAACCTGAACACAACATAACCTAAAGCAGTAACCAAAACAAGCTGCAAAACAACGCCATAGATGACTAGACATTCGAATTTGGCGAAGGAGGAGGGGCACCCTTATCCTGTAAACAGCATAGGATAGTCTTCAAGGTGCGAGTCACCTTCTTGAACTTATGTTTTACAAGGCCCCAAAGATCCATAATATCCTGTCATAGGACCACCTGACCCTGTCGTAGGGCAGCATGATCCTCCTCAAGTCGAGCTATACCAGTATCCCTAGTAGCCCGATCAGTGTCCTGCTCTGGTGGCGTAAGAGGGGAGCTCTCCTCCATATCTTGGGCCTCCTCTTCTTACTCACTCTCTTCCTCTTCTATTTCAGCTCCGCCTTCATCCTCACTCTGTTCCTCTTCACTCTCTGTCTCGTCCTCACTTTCCTCAAGTCAGGCTTGTCATTGTCATGGCCCGATTTCCATCGGGTTGAGAGTGGTTTCATTGATGAAGTGTTGCGACATTGAAAGTTCTGCACCAAGACTGTAGCCGAACTCGCGTGAAATCTTGTATATAAGTCGGCCGAAGGGGAGCGAATCAGTCCTTCTAGTTGTGCATGTGGTCAGAATGATCTCTCGCAGAACATACGTGGGCATGTACAACTTCTCACCCATCCCCGCTTGGTACAGAAAGTCTACCATCAAGCGCGTACACTCACTGCGATTGCTCCACCTGGGGTAGACGTTGAACGTGAAAATGTGATGAAGTAGACGAAAGTCATCCTTCATGTTTGACGCTAGGAGACTATTATTCGGCTACCACTGAACCAGTTGACCACAAAGGAAACGCGTACGGTGATCCCTTTCACATGTGATCTTCAAATTCGTCTCGCTCGCGTAGACTTGGCCAAGCGGTATTCCTATAAGTCGAGCTATCAGGCCAGCGTCAATTGTGGCCTCCCGACCTTTCCCAAGGGAATCTTAAACTGCAAGGGATCCAGCGTCAGCTCTTGAATATGGGCATAGAATGCACGGACAGTGCCCACATTTGCACGATATGTTTCCTCAAACACAGGGCCCCAACCAGCCTCATTCAGGTGCTCCAACAACAGATACTCTCCAAAGAGTCGCCCGTCCACCTGAGCTTCAAAAAGGACCCTACGGCCCACATATCTTCCATGGGACAACTCCACCAGTAGAGTTAGTGGGAGAGGAGCCTGGGGATCGAGGTCCCGCTTAGTACGCACCTCACAGTCAATGCCTGTGCTTGCGGTGGTGTCTCGCGGTCTTCTCAAACGAGTCGGGCGACTAGGCCCAGCTTCATCCGTGGCACCCTTTCTCTTTCCCATGAGAGAAAGAATGGTGAAAATGGAGAAAATAATCGTAATGAACTCGAATAGGGCCATGGAGAAAGTGGAGAAAAGGGAAAAAAGGGATGGAGTCATTAGGTTTCCATGGGTTTGAGCCTCCAAGGGGTGCGTAAAGGCTTAAATGAAAGGGAATAATGAGGGAAAATGAAGAAAGAGGGTGGGTAGTTGGGGTACACAAATTTCAGCCTCAAATGGGGGATTCAAGAGCTCAAATCAGAGAGAAAGGAGAGAGTAGGCAGCAATGGGGATGAGTTTACAGCAAGGTAGTGGGTGTGGTGCACGAAAACGAGAGAGGAAGAGGTTGGAGGGGTAATTTTGTACAAAATCAGAAGTTTGGGAGAAAGGAAAGCTTGGGAGGGTGATTTGTGAAGGGAATGAGGGTTTGAAAGGGTTTTAATCAAAACCCCATGCATGAGGAGGCCACACTAGTCCACACATGCGATCGGCCCGACCGGCTGAGCCCGTTAGCCGGCGAGACCTCGCCGAACCGGCGAGCCCCTCGCCGACCTCTGGAGGTTTTGGCAAGGGCTCACCCCTTGGGCGAGGTCCTCCCCTCCCCCTTGGTCCATAAACATGTGGGGCCCACCTTGGGTCCCACCGAATTGCTCGTTTTAGCCCCCCGACTCCGATTCGAGTCATTTCGGATAGTTTCTGATGTATACTCTCATTTACTGACTGTTGACGGCTGGGATGGGGTAATTTGTGGTCTAGACCAGTCGTTTGACGGTCTAGGAGTGATCCGAGGTCGCCTCATGCGATCATGGATGCGTACGAACTCAAACAAAATGGTCGATTTCGGTGAACTTCACCATTTGGTGAAACGGGGACACCTAGGACTGTTTCTACATTTCTTCGCACCCACCTAAGTTGAATTTGCGTCACCATATGTTGTGTGTCCATAACCCAGGTCCAGTTTATTCCAAATCATGCTCTGATACCAACTTGTAACGCCTTGAAAATCGAGGGTCGAGTAACAACTCAACTCCCAAGTTCCAAAACATCACTTATACAACATATATGCTTATGATTCAATGTTGTCTGTGTTAGTGCATTAATCATGAGTGGGATTATACCAAAACAGTAATTCATACTCCAGATCAGGTTGTAAAATATAAGCGAAAGACTGAAAGATATAAATAAACGTATACAAGTCAAAAGATCACGATCGGTCTCCAGAGTATGAATATAACACTAGGTCACTATGTAGATGAAATATTACATATAATATTACAAAAGTCAAAAGTCTAAAAAATGGTTCAACTGTAATAAAACCCTGTAGCCCCGTCAATCCGGATAGCCTAAGCGAAGCCATCAGAGAACTGCATGTAAGAGTACTCATCCTGTTCGTCGTAATAATCAGGCTCCGCCTCAAGGGTCACGCCATCATCTGAAATCAAGACAGAGTCTGGTTGGTGTTTAAAACACTGTCCCATATCGTGGGAGTGAGTGATCAACTTAGTGGAACAATAAAGCATAGGTTAGCATGTTATCAATTCAGTTAAGCAGTAATGATAAAGCAGTAAATCACACATCCCTAAGTACTTTTATTAATGCAAGAATGGTGTGAATGTATGATGCATGCCCTCGCTTACGCTCCCTCAGCGACTTCATCTCACGTTCGCGCATGACAACACTGCCTCAGTGCTTAACCTGCTACACCTGAACGCATGCGTAATACAGTGCATGCATGTGATTACCAAGTTCTTATTAGTCTTTTTCATACAGCAGGATTGGGAAACTAAGGTACCTCCCTTATTTCATTTTCCAAACAATGATCTATTTTAGGGTCGTCAGTCCTAGTAAATCTCATACGATGTTACAGTTTTAGGTCGCTGCAAAGGACTCGTCACCAAATCAGTGCAGGCCTAGTTTATACTTTAGATGCTACAGAAAGGTTGCCACCTCCACGTAGACTCAAAGTATGCTCGAGGTCACTACAAAGGGCTCGTCACCAATCAGTGTAGGCCGACAGCTTGAATACGGTGTCCCATACCACCGTATTCGGCTCACGAGTCTGGGTTGCTCACTGGCCACTAAGGGAGGCTTCTCACCCCAGTGTGGCCAACAGCTCGACTACGGTGTCCCATACCACCCTGTCCGGCTCATGAGTCTTAGCGGATCGAGGTACCAAGGTTAAACAGGATTTTACTGGTGAGTTTGGTACCTTAGGTTTAGGCAGTAGTGTCCATACATGGTGAACATATAAGGGAACATCGGGTTAGTTGACGAGCTCGACTAATACAAGTGCACATTGCATCGATCAACATGAAGTGCATAAGCACTTCGTGTGGCCTAACCACTACCGACGACCAACACACGACTTGGATTTGTCAAACACGTCCTATGTGGTGAATGAATTTCAACCACAACTTCAAGCCTATTACCGATTGCCTAGACTATAACATAGCCCCAATCACATTCAATCCTTAACCAGAAAGCATGTATAGTAGTCTAAGCAGAGTTAACAAAGTAATTCAAACATGTTAACAAGCATGTTATAAAGCACAATATAAACAGGAAATACGAACACATATATTTCATAAGTAAGCGATTAACTTAAATAACTTGCATGAAGGAAATCATACACATCTCTAAGGTAATTGAGAATCCTACCTCAACACTCACCTAAAGTACCATCATCTAAATACCTACTCATACAAGCATTTTCACAAACACTTAGAATACACTTATTAATATACATAATGCATATTGACTAAAACATGTATTAGGGTGAATCCTTTCACCGAGTAGTTATTACACGTATACCTATACACAGTAAGTAATCATGACAAACATACTTTCATATTTTATACGTATACGATATTTTCTACAAATATACAGAATACACTAAACGCCATAATTTGCATAGGTAACTGAATCATAAAACGAACATCACATTTTGCATGTGAAATAACACCCAGATCATGAATCTATCATTATCCGACATTGAAATCATTGAAAACCATAACCTAAGCATCTACAGTCCGCACCTTATGCCGTAGAAATGAGTAACGGACTCAGTTTAATCACCAAGTCTTTATCAATGGTAGAATGTCAACCTATGACATGAAATAGGTTAGCTATTTCATCACTTACACTAGTTGACTCTCTAGAACTGATTAGGGTTAGGATTTCTTACCCAAAACGGAATCAGAATCGCCAAAAAAGCGATACAGTAGTGATGGATAGGCACGGAGAATAGCAGGGATCAATTCCAAGGAATGATTCCAACTTCACTCTCACTTTCTCTCACTTTACTCACTTCTCTCTCCTAAGGTTTTCTCAAATTCGTATGGAGTGAATGAGAGAGGGTTTAAGGTCCTTATATAGGCCTAAAACTGATGAAAATGGCCCCAAGGCCAAGGTATACTTAAGTTATAGCCAAAGGGCATCTGTTTCAGCTCAACGGAGCATTTTCGGAGCCCCCCTTAAGCCAAAGGTCGGACTTAAGCTCACAAACTATGGATCTAGGTCGAGTTAAGTTTTCATTCCAATCGGATTTCCAGATCACATGTGGCGGACCAGTTTCAGTTCAACGATCACCGGAACTCGATCAGGGTTACAAGTACACGAACATGTGTATGAAATTCCCCTGATCCGAGGGTGTATTTGGGTCAAATTCTGACGGTCTGATTTCTTATATCAGGTCCGCAAGCGACAAGTCTTAGATTACTTAAATTAGATTTAATTTCTAAAGAAATCTACGTTTTCTCACACACTTCACTCTGGGCTCAGGCGAATAGCCATGGGACACAATCTGGGTTTGATTTCTGAGATGGTTGTCAAACCCAGCAAGGCGGTCCTAAATATATAACTTTGTAGTAATCGGACTTTCGACGTGCGGTCCAGATCCGATACAGAGTTTCAATGTGCTCCCGAGAGCAACTGGGTGATGAGATTGATCCTAGATTTTTAAGGTAACCTAGCATAAATGATTCTACAAGTTTTGAGTCTTACAGATCGTATTTAAAGTGCTTCAAGTGGATTTCATAGCTAATCTAGATTAGCACTTAACAACTTTGTCTAATTCCTAAAGGATTTGATCCTGAGTGATTTCTGCCTGAGGTGGTACTCGGGTCTTTGTACGCAATTTTCCGAGACGTTACATACAGTCTATATAAGTTATTGATGTTCTTAGATATGAGAAGATAAATTGCTTCATTACATTTTTTGTGCAGGAAATTGCTTCACATTTGGGCTTTCCTGATGGTTCTGTAAGCCACTATGGTATGGATGTTGATGTTAATAGTGTGTTATTAATGGCTGACATTGTTCTTTATGGTTCCTTTCAAGAGGAACAAGGTTTTCCTCCATTGCTAATTAGAGCAATGTCCTTTGAAGTACCTATCATTTCTCCTAATTTGGCTATCATAAAAAGATATGTGAATTTAGTGCCATTTAAACTCATTTTTGTTTCCTTGACATTTACGTGATTGAAGTTCGCAATTTTTTTATTTATATTTATTTAAAAACCCATCTTAATACAGGTTGTTAACGAAGTCCATGGTTTAATTTTTCAAGCATGTGAACCTGACACATTGACTAGAGCTTTCTCAATTTTAGTATCGAACATGAAGCTATCTTAATTTTGTCATGTACTTGCTTCCTCTGGAAAGTTACTTGCTAGGAACATACTAGCATTAGAGTGCATAACAGGCTATGCAAAGCTTCTAGAAAATGTTCTTCAGTTTCCATCAGATTCCATGCTCCCCGGGTCCATTTCTCAGCTTCAAAAATACAATTGGGAATGGAATTTGTTCAGGAAAAAATCATATGAGAGAGGCACGAGCCAACAATGAAGCCAGAACTGAACTTGAAGTCGTTTGAGAAAAGCTAGGGAGCGAGAAGCTACCCTTGTTCAAGTACTTGAAGATTTGAGGTAGACTCTTAGTAGAACAAAACAACAAGTATTTATTTGATCCTGATTCTTGGTCTGTAATTTCACTAAGTAACAAAAAATGATTCATTTGTTGTTTGCTGTTGTAGGCAGTTTTTAGAGAGGACATGGTTCGAAGAGACATTGATGATCTTCAAAGATTGGGTGGTATGCAACAACAAAAAGTTTAAAATTGTAGTAATTGCCTGTTTTTTGCTGATCTTATATATCTTTTTTTTTTTCTTTTTTTTTTTTCTAGTAAAAGTCTCCATTATAGCATTTGTAGAGTAATGCCTTGTAACTCATCTTATGAATGCATTCATTAAAAAAAAATATCTATTTTAAGAATGTATATGACTTCCTTTTCTTTTCAATTCTTTTTATTTTCCTGCTTTAGAATATCGACTACTGTCCTTTTCTCATGATTTGGATGAGAACTTGTTTGGTATTTTGGCTCATGATTTGGATTTTTGCAGGGATGGTGTGAGTAAAGGCCAATTCAGTCAAGTTTTTCTTTATGAATTAGATGCAATTAGGAAGGTGATTTTCCATACTTGGGTCCGAGTTGCATTGTCCTTCTATAACATTTAAAAAATAATAATAATAATAATAAATAGTCATATGAAAACTTTGTAATGGTGCCATTTCTATGTTCAATATTCCACCTTACATGCCTGTGTTTCATTGGAGGAAGGATATGTTCCACCTGTGACATTTGTGGTAGTTCAAAAGAGACCACACATGGCTTTTCCCTGCAGGGACCGTAATTCAACTGACAGGAGTGGTAACATGTTACCAGATATGTCAAGATGTCATTATTATTATTATTATTATTATTATTATTATTATTATTCTTGATATGGTTCCCACGCCCTTTTTTTGTTATATTGGCATAAATTGTTGTTTTGGTTAAGAACTGTTGTCGATACGGAAGATATGCCACCCAATTGAGTTTGATTTTTATCTCTACAGCCATGCTGGTATTCAAGTAACTGCTGGTTCGAATGGTAGCACGATGGTTCTTGTTGGCCATGATGAATGGTTGTCTTATGTTGTTATTTTATTGTCTTGTGTGTATTTTTCAGGGAACAAGCCGTCCCACCCACTATCATGTTCCATGGGATGAGAACAAGTTCACAGCATATGCATTGCAAAAGCTAACGAACAATCTCTGCTACACGTAATTATCAGCCAACGTAGAGATAGATATCATCCAAACTTAAAAACTGTTGGCAAAATTTGAAGAAATACTTTAAGTTGGATCTTTTGCCATTTTAATACCCTGAGGATCTACCATTAGACTTCAAACCTTCACCCAGGATGGGTGGAGTGTGCCGAACTATGAAGAATAATTCTACAAGTAGTTGATGATGGACAAAGGGCAATAATATTCTCTATGAGCTATATCATGTGCAGCATACCGTACAACATTAGAGAGTATACTATATCTGATTTCAAATGATGTGCATATATTAGTTTTCTTGTAAAAATTTGGAGCATGCCTTACTAGATGTCAATTTTGACTTGCAACATATCTTTTGGTTGTGATGAACATCCATTATTTGTTTTGTAGCAGCAGAAGATTTCTTTGGCTTCTGGATGTTCGCATCCTTGTGTGCTTCAACACCTTTTTATTTTTTTTGGGTTAGCTTGTTAGTACACACCCACTATCAGTACAGGCACTGTTAGCCACCCCCACTAGGGATCGATACCAAGACCTCAAGTGTTGAAACGAGGTATCTCCACTCAGTCTACCAGTTGAGCTATGGATCAAAGTGTTGTGTGCTTCAACACCTGATTTTTAACATGGGCTGGACAAATAGGAGATGCCTAACCAATCAAAGCTAATCGTGTCAACTGTTACAAGCCCAATTATACCAAACCTTGGTTTTTCGATTGGGTTTCCTTAAGTGCATTTGTAGTTTGTTTTGAAAACTTTAAATAGACGGATAACTTTTTTTTATTGGTATTGTGCTTTTATGAATGAATTACATTGAATGATTGTATTTGATTGATTGAATGAATGATTATGCACAGGTTATGAATAGATTAAAATGGATGATTTAGCCTCAGTTGTTGTGAATGGAGGTTAAAAATTGAATTTAGCCTTAGTTGATGCCAACAAAGGACAAATTCATATTTACCCTCAATTATCCAAATTGAGACTACAACTCCTGTGGCTAAAGGCTTTAGCCTCGGTTCTTGAGAATTGAGGCTAAAAATAGATTTAGCTTCTGATGTAGGCAACCGAGGCTAAAATTTGGATTTAGTCTCGGTTGGAAACAAATCTCATTGTCTAAGATTGCATAGAATGCATCAAATTCTCAATCGAATGTGATTGAAAAAATGAATGTTTAATCCAAATGGCATTACTACCCATTATCAACAAAATGGGCTTGAACTACACCCATTGAGCTTTTTGAATGACTAATAATGCCATCTGGACTGAAAAAGAGTTCCTTGTCCCAATTCCAAAGGCAAATGGATGAAAATTTTTAGAATCTATGCAAGAGCATCTCCAGCATTTAAATGAAATTTGGCAACTGGTCCAGAATCAATAACACATAGGGTCAGTTCCTTTTTACCTTCTATTCCTTCATGAAATGATCTCTTAAATCCTTTCTATATATTCGTTATGATCCCATGAATATGATGATCTATTTTAGGATGAAAAGATTCGTTCGGAGTTGGTAAAAGTGTCCGCCATTCATGAGGAGCTGTTGCTGCCGGAATTGGATGTTGCAAAAGAACAACTTAAGAACCTGTAGAAACATCAAGAAGAGCTGGAAATGAAATCAAAAAAGGATATTATTCTTGTCAAAGAAGTTAAACATGCTAGATTGGAAAGTTTTAGGAGAGGCTTGAGCAAAGTGAAGTATTGTTTATTTAGAAATGTGAATGTAAGATGCATTGTATGATTTGATTGCTATTTGTAATAAATGCATCGTTTTTTTTTTTACCTGATTGCATTCTATGTATTGTTCCTATCAGCATTAAGCTTAGATGAGTTATCAATCACAGCAGGTTCTTGCAATGGAAACAGGCATCATTAT
Source organism: Magnolia changhungtana (assembly GCA_030180095.1). NCBI lineage: Eukaryota > Viridiplantae > Streptophyta > Magnoliopsida > Magnoliales > Magnoliaceae > Magnolia > Magnolia changhungtana. Next base: position 1,014,779 of record JASAUF010000647.1, on the reverse strand, counting down.
TATAAAATTTTTTAAAATAGCTACAAATTTTGGCCGTAACTATTGTTTTGAAAACCGTAGCTATTGCTAACTACAGCATATTGCTATGGATTTTATTCCACTTTTAGCTACTGATATTATCTGTAGCCGTAGGTACATTTTACTATAGAGAGTATAACTACTGCTTTTTTCCGTAGCTAGTGATATCTACTGTTACGGATCTAATCTGTAGCTATAGGTATATTTCGTTACAGAAAGTATAGCTACGGCCTTTATCCATAGCTAGTGATATCTATTGCTACGGATTTAATTTGTAGGTGTAGTTACATTTCGCTACAAAAATTATAGCTACAGCTTTTGTTCGTAGCTATTAATATCTATTGCGATGGATATAATCCGTAGCAATTGATTTTTTGACCTTTAGCTACCCCACCAATAGCGACGGACATGCTACAGACTAGATCCGTAGCAAAAGTCTTAAGCTACAGTTTTTGGCCGTAGCCTTTGCCCGTTTTTCTTATAGTGTTCCATCTTTTTGCAAATCAGGATGGAAAATGCCATCGATTGAAGCCGGCATCACCCAGGGAGTGCTGAAGGAGTAGAGCATGCTGCCCCAAATTTCCCCAAGCAGGAAACACTTCTAAGTACCATATGATTGCAACCAGATCATGATAAGAACACCTCCCATTCTGAATCGAGGGGGTTCCAAATCCATGCTCACAAACAGTCCCTTAGGGTCAATTGGCACCGTGGATTCTAATCACGGGGGTTTCGAATCTAAGGGGTTTCCAATCATGGGGGTTCCGAATCCAGGGGGTTTCCAATCATAGGGCTCACTGCCAAACATGCAGTGGAATTGGCACGGGACCAATTGCAATTCCATCCCACCTAATCCCACTGCCCAAACACGTCCTAAATCCCCAAATCCCTAAATCGATATTGAGAGAGAGAGAGAGAGATACCTCACTGTCGTGAATGACCTTCAACAGAGCTTCATAGAGAGAGAGAGAGAGAGGGCGTGCGTGGGTAGGGCGTTTGACAACAGACCGCAAGAGAGATCAGAGAGAGACAGAGAGAGAGGAGGGAGAGGATGCGAGAGAGACAGAGAGAGGACAGGGTGGAGAGATCAGAGAGAGGAAGAGAGAGTTAGAGAGCGAGAGGAGGGAGAGGGTGCGAGATAGGGGGAGAGAGAGAGAGAGAGAGAGAGAGAGAGAGAGAGAGAGAGAGAGAGAGACTGTCGCAGTCTCTCTCACGGGCGGGCTTACATACAGGTTGAGTAGCGTGTTAGCTACTGAAGTGACATCACCAAGTTGTGTGGGCCCCACTGTGATGTATGTGTTGTATCCACACCGTCCATCCATTTTGAGATATTATTTTAGGGCATGAGCCATAGAATGAGGCAGATAAAAAGATGTAGTGGACCTCACCACAGAAAACAGTGGGGAGAGTGATTCCCACCGTTGAAACTATCTTAAGGCCCACTATAATTTTTATTTGAAATCCAACTTGTTCAAAAGTTAAAAAAGACATGAAATAAGGTAAAACACAAATATCAACTTGATCTAAAACTTTCGTGGCCCTTGAACGGTTTTTAATGGTGGGTGTCACTATCCCCACTGTTTTCTATGTTGGGGTCCACTGAAGCTTTGGATTTATCTTGGATATTGCCCTAAAATGATCTCTCCAAATGGATGGAAGGTGTGGATATAAAACATACATCATGGTGGGGCCTAAAATTGAGAGGTATATAAATATCAGGTGGACCACACCACATGAAAACAATAGTGATTGGATATCCATCATTAAAATCCTATGTAAGGCCCACTATACTCTTTATTTGGCATCCAATCTATTTATTAGGCCATACAGGCTTAGATGAAGGGGAAAAACAAAAATCATCTCAATTCAAAACTTTTATGGCCCATAGAATGTTTTAAATGGTTGACGGTCATTCAACACTATTTCTTGTAATGTGGTCCATTTCAAATTGGGATATGCCTCATTTTTGGTCTCATGCCATAAGATGATCTTTAAAAATTAATGGACGGCATGGATTAAACACACATCATGGTGGGGCCCTCACAGTACCAACCACCAACCATTGGATGGTGTAGGGGGAGGAGCCAATTTGTTCCCCTTATTTGTAGTGTGGTCCATTTAATCTTTGGATATGATTCATTTTTTGGATAATTTTATAAAATGATCTCGAAAAATGGATGAACGGTGTGGGTTGATCCCAAATTTTCGGTAAATCCAAAACTCAAGTAGACCATGCCACACAAAACAGTGTGGAATAATGATTTCCACCGTTGATACCTTCCTTGGGCCCACAGTAATGTTTATTTGTCACCAACATGTTCATAATATCAAAAAAAAATATGAATGAAGGGAAAACATAAACATCAGCCTAATTGTGGGCCACACCACATAATATAATGGAGGAGTTTCCTTAAAACATTCGTAATCATATATTGGGCCTGCCTAAATGTGATTCACATATCCAACCCACTCATTATGTGTGTCCCACTTGGATGAGGGGGTCAGACCAATTTTCAACTGCATCCAAAAATCATGTGGGCCCCACCAAGTGCTTTTATATTTTTTAAGATGTCTTCAATTAGTTTTAGATGGTATGGCTCACTTGAGTTTCATATACAGATGATTTTTGAGATATCTCATAACCTAAAGGGGACACATCAAATCCACGGTGTTGATGTTCGACACATATCATAATGGGGCCCACAAAACTTACATCAAGTCTTAGGTTCTCACGAGGTCAATAAGTTAGGTCACAATTTTGACCAGAATATTTGGCCCATTTTACATGTCTGGTACATTCACTCTATTTTACTGATCATTACCCTCAAATTGACTAGTTACTCGCCCCGATCATGCTACATATGAGAGAGATATTGGGCAAATAAGATTAATCAACAATTTGAATGAATTTTGATTTAAACATCTGAAGTTATTTACTCTTCAATCTGGACTGATCAGATTGTCCAAAAACAATAAAAGGTTGTTCATAACCTCAAAAATATATGAATGAATAGAAAACACAAACATCAGCTTGATCCAAAACTTCTATGGCCTCCAAGAAATTTTAAATGGTAGAGGTTCAATCACACTATTTCCTGTGGTGTGGTTCACTTGAGCTTTGGATATGCTTCCTTTTTGTTCTTTAGACCTCAAATTATCTTTTAACATGGATGAATGGAGTGGATAAAATAAATAAATAACAGTAGACCCCACAGAGTTTACTCTGGTAAGGGTAACGAGTAACTCACCTAAATGTAGTGGAGAAGGGATTTCCTGAAAACATTCATGATCATATATTGGGCCTCCCTAAATGTGATTCACATATCCAACCCACTCATTATGTGTGTCCCACTTGGACGAGGGGTCAGACCAAGTTTCAACTGCATTCAAAACTCATGTGGGCCCCACCAAGAGCATTTATATTTTTTAGGATGTCTTCACATAGTTTTAGATGGTATGACCCACTTGAGTTTCGTATACAGATGATTTTTGAGATATCTCATAACCTAAAGGGGAAACGTTAAATCCGTGGTGTTGATGTTCGACACACATCATGATGAGGTCCACAAAACTTTAATCAATTCTTAGGTTCTCACGAGGTCAGTAAGTTGGGTCACAATTTTGACTAGAAAATTTGGCCCATTTTACATGTCTGGTCCATTCACTCTATTTTACTGATCAATACTCTCAATTTGACTACTTAATTGCCTCAATCAGGCTACGTATGAGAAAGATATTGGGCATACAAGGTTGATCAACAATTTCAGTGAAATTTGAATTAAACATCTGAATTTATTTACTCTTCAATCTAAACTAATTAGATTGTCCAAAAACAATTAAAGGTTCAATTAGTGGATGTGCCTAATAATTTAGTAATTTTATTTTTCACGGATAAATTTCAATTTCTATTTAAAAATAACATTTTTTTTTCAAAATGTATTTTTTTACGCTTTTAACAAAATATTATTTTTATTATAAAATATTTCAAAAAAAATTAAAAAATACAAATTCGGAATTTTTATTTTCAAAATCTTAAAATTTTTAAACTTTTCAATATTCTTTTCCATCTGATATTACAAATCATTTAAATATTATCTTTTAATTATATATATTAAAAAATTTGCACTCATATGATATAAAAACTATATATACACACACACACACACACACACACAAACTAAATATATATAAATAATGTTTTTGTTCGTCGGTAAAAAACATTATCGACGGTTTTCATCCGTCGGAAAATTATTTCCGACGGCTTTGGATCATCGGTAAAACTCTTACCGCGAAACTTTTCAAGGCAGCGGGAAATTATTTGTAAGTTACAAATTCTATCATTATTCCCGATGAACGTTTTTGTCAGTAAAACATAAGTTATAGCGACAAAATTGTTTTCGTCGGGAAAAACATTATTCCCGACGGTTTTAGTTCATTGGTAAAACTCTTACCGCGATAGTTTTCAAGGCAGGGGGAAATTTTTCAAAAAAAATATAACATTTTTACCAATAAAACTTTTCTTCGGTAAAGACATTATTCCCGACGGTTTTAGTTCGTCGGTAAAACTCATCGCGAAAATTTGGGAACTTAAAAATTTAACATTTTTACCAAAGAAAATCTTCGTCGATAAAAGCTTTTTGGTGCTTTTTAGCGATGAAAGGTTTCATCGGTAAAAATCAGAGTGAAATTTTATCTAAAAAATATAACATTTTAACGACAAAAATTTTCGTCAATAAAGACATTATTCCCGACGGTTTTAGTTTGTTGGTAAAACTTGGTGAGATTTATGAACTTGAAATTAACATTTTTACTGACGATAATATTCGTTGGTAAAAGTTTTTGGGTGATTTTTAGTGACTGAATCTTTTCGTCGGTAAAACTTAGAGCGAAATTTTTTTTAACTGAAATATATAACATTTTTACCGACGAAACTTTTCATTGGTAAAGATATTATTTCCGACGGTTTTAGTTCGTCGGTAAAACTCGGTGAAATTTTTTTATGAACTAAGATTTTTACCGACGAAATGTTCGTCGGTAAAGACATTATTCCCGACAGTTTTAGTTCATCGGTAAAACTCGGTGAAAATTTATGTTTACTTTTACTGACGAAAATTTTCGATAGTAAAACCATTATTCCCAATGGTTTTAGTTCGTCGGTAAAACTCAAGATGAAAATTTCTAAGTTAAAAATATAACACTTTTATAGACGGAAATTTTCGTTGGTAAAAGTGGATTTATTCTTTTTACCGACGAAAATTTTCATCGATAAAAGTCTTACCGCGAAATTTTCAAAATAGCGTGAAAATTTTCTATCTTAAAAATTAAAATACGTCTTTTCGTCGGTAAAAATATTATTACCGACGAAAAAAATGTCATCGGTGAAAGTGCAGTTTTACTGACGTCGGTAGAAACGTACTTTTACCAACGAAATTTTTTTCATCGGTAAAAGCATTGTTTCTTGTAGTGTTGGGCCCACAACGCCCAACAATCAACACACCACAGCTGGTGGTGGTGTGGGCAACACCATCTAATCAACGCTGTAATGTGTCTACTGTTGTGTATTTAAAATATAAAAACACCCAAATTTATAGTTTCTTCTTACAACGAGAACAAAGAGTATTTTACCACTTTATTCAAACCTACGTGGATCCTTCTCCAACTACACGCGGTAAGGAACAATTGTTCCATATCTTAGTTTATATCATGTAGGTAGAACCTCTGGCCTAAAAATCAGGTCGTTTCATGTGGGCCATAATATACAAAACAAATGAATGGCTAGAAACAATTGTTTCAATCTACCGTATGTTTTTTACACTGTGGCCCACCCACGAACTGAAACGATCGTATTTTTACGCCATAAGGCTTAGAGAGTGTGACCAACCTGATGGAAAGCTTAGATCCTGGACAAATATGCCATGTGGGATTCCTTGCCTAAGTGCGTATGGGCAAGGCTCCACACGCAGTTGGGCACAGAAGCTTTAAAACTTTATAGGAGTCAGCTTAAAAGAAACGAAATTAAAGTAGAATGATTGCATATAATCAAAGGGCAAACATAGTTCCCCACCATATAATATCCAATCTCTCTGGATAAAGAAATTTCACGTGCGCACGTGTTTTAGACATAAGGCATCCAAAATTTTAACCACGTGCGTGTAAACAATACATGAAGGGATGTCAAAGGGCTGGGCAAGCATCACATGAAGACGCATGCACGGAGTCGGACGCTGACGACGACGTCAACAGAAGACACGTGTACAATTTGGGAGAATCAACAGTGCATGTCTTTTGGAGATTTACTGGGTGTTTCCATACGCATTATAGTGCAGAAAACCAATGGTTTGGTTTACTGAACCATGGTTCCACTTTTATAAACTGAGAACAATGAATCCTCGTGTGTAGGATTGCTTATGTGCAGGTCACTGTATAAATGTTATATGCGTTACCAACCCAATACAATGTTGTACCCTATCTCCGGCTGTTCTGAAAAAGTCATTAGTAGGGTGACACGTAGCAAAGTATGATCAATAGGTGTAACACCCCATACTTTCAGTTATTGGGTGTTACTAACCATCGATACTCGGATTAGGATCAATCTAACTGTTGGATGGATAAAGATCCACAATTAAACAAAAATCTAGTAGTGTGGCCCACCTGAATTTTTGATATGCCTCATCTCTGCCCGGATGCCGTATTTAGACCCATAAAACCTAATGGTCGGTGTGGATCTTACAAATCTTTGTCATGGACACCCATAAGCAGTGGGTGTATATCCATAGGACACTGGAACCGGTTTGACCCGACCTTTCCTAGAGCTAGGCAGAATCCAATTTGATCCAATCCAAACCGATCCGATCCAAAATGAAGGTTGGGATCGGGTCGGATCGAGATGGCCCATTCAAATCTGACCATACATTGGATTGAGTTCGGATCAGTGGTTAATCCGGACTGATTCGATCCGATTCAGACCGATCTGATCCAATCCGCTGAGGTTATATATGAGAATTAAAGGGATGGGGTTATCCATTTCCCAAGCAAGGTAAGTGACGTGAGGGAAGTGGGTGGCACATTGATGAGGCATGCGTTGGGCAGGTAGGCAGCCAGCCGCCGTCAAACCTAAATTGGATTACGAGTTACCCAGGACACTCTTATCGTACTCAGTAAACTCAGTTGGGCCCACCCTAAATATATGTAGTTTATCCACACCATCCATCCGTTTTTCCATCTCATTTAAAGGGTTGAGCCCAAAGTTGAAGCATATCCAAATCTCAAGTGGATCATACCACAAGAAACAGTGGGAATAATGATTTCCACCATTGAAACCTTTCTAGGCCCCACAGTGATGTCTATTTGTCATCCAACATGTTAATAAGATCAAAAAGACATGTATAAAGGGAAAAAAACAAATATAAGCTTAATCCAAATATTCTATGACCCTTGAGAATTTTTCAACAGTATAAGTTCGATTCACACTATTTCATGTGGTGTGGTCTGTAACGCCCCGAACTTTTCAATACTCGAGTATTGAAAGTTCTCGGGAGTTACCTGAAATTTTACTTATATGTGCATGTGTACGATACCAATTCAAAATCCTAGCCTTACATCCTCGCCCTAACACAAACCTAACCGTTAGGAATGACCCTCATTCATAGATTAAGCCATCTAACCGTTGATTTCCAGGAAGGACCATCCATCGCATGATTTGATGAAGTACCTTTCCACGAAGGGCACGACGAACAACTCCCTATCCGTAGTGATTTAGATATACATTCATTCATAAGAATTTCTTAGAAACGTGCCCATAACCATGTGGATCCATTGGATTTCCCAAAACTCATAGATCAGCAATAATTATGGAAATGCCATTGACCTGTACCCCTGAATTCCAATTCACATAGTTCTCATGATCCGTTTTATGTGAAATCTTATACCAGGCCTAATTATCATAAATTAACTGTACACATCAAGTTTAAGCCCTTAGATCATAGTAAATTAACTACTTGACCTCTACATCTGTTCGTGTACTTATCAGATCAAAATTCTGATATGTTCATCATGTTCGTCATCTATGAATATGCTTAACCCACCATCAAAACTATGATCCGAGAAACTCACACGTGAATAAGACACTTTAATCTGACTATACATATGCTCTACCCCTAATTACTCCAGAAACCCACTTTATGTCCATCCACTTACGGAACTGACCGTACATCCACCTATATACAATGTCAGAATGGTAATCATCAAGCTTCCTTATTTTTAGTGAGTCATCTGACTATCCGTCATGTTTGGATCCGACAAACGGGCCACACGAACATCATGGTAAACCGATCATCACGAAGATCTCAGGGTCTAGGTCCAAACCACCCGACAACTTATCAATCAGAGGTGTACAAATGTTATTTTAAATTTTAAAGTGTGTTAACCATTAAAGGAGCATCTTGGTCATCCTTAATGGATCAGGGCCCAAATTTAACCTATTGAGAGGGAGAGAAAAATAATGATCACATGTCAAATTTCACCCCATTTGGACGATAAAGTCGTGAGTTACGGAGGGCAGAAGTTTAGATAAAAGAAAGGGTAAATTCATAAATAAGATGATGCATGGCACTGTGCGGAGGAGAATTTCAATTGAGTTTAATGGTGAATGTTCATGAGATTCGGTTGAACCCTGTGGAACAACTGATCAACCGAACCAATTCATTTTTGACGTTGTGTCCTAAAATGGCATAACAAACCGGATAGACGGAATGGATCCTCAAAATAAACATGTATGTAGGCCCCACATGATACACAGTCAATCACGTAACTTTTGTTACGTGGATTCAAGAATCTTTAGCCGTTGAGAAGCGTCTAACTACCACATGTATCGTGGCCTACTAAAGACTTGGATCTACTCCATCTCTTGACCCATGGCATAACACGATCTTCTCATCCTAATGAAGGGAATGGATTTTCCTAAGCGACATCACAAGTGGACCCAACCGATCCCACAAACCGAACCGAAGTCGGATTTCCAAGACACGCTGTAACAGCGTCCGAAGAAAGCACGATAGCAGGGATCTCCCACTGGAACTCTGACTTCAGCTCCTTGTGCAAGATCCAAACCATCCAAACTCTACTGGAAGGAGTTCCGATCCCCAGGCCACTCGACAACAGATCCAGACCATCCAGAGGGTCGATAGGGATTGGAAAGTTGGGCAGCAAGAAATTCTATCAGAAATAGAGCCATCCTTCCAGAGTGAACGTGTGACGTTAGATGTTGCCCCAACTCAATTCTGACCATCAAAACGTCCATCTGATGGCCTCCATCAAAGAAAATCCCTACAAAGAGTCAATCAAATCAAAGGTTATAACAAAATTGTGATTACAAAATCACTGCATTGCGGATTCATGCCCTGTGCGAAAACAGAGTAAGTGTTACGCCTTCCTTCCTGCTGCATAAAAAAGTTTACGCAGGAAGGGCCTAGAAGGTCCCCATCCCTATAAGTAAGCTCCTAATCAATGTCTAGAGGAGAAAGAACGGGAACAAGAGAGACACTTCAGTTAAACGATAGCAGAGAGAGGCTCCGTCCGCTGGTACTACAACCGTCTAGCAAAGAAAGAAAGAAAAGAAAAGAAGAAGAAAAGAAAAGAGAAGAAAAAAAAGGAAAGAAAGGAAAGGAAAAGAAAAGAGAAAGAAAGAGAAAGAGGAGGAAGAAAGAAAAGAGGGAAAGAGAGAGCTTGTTTGGCAAAGTGTACCATGACGAGTCAAACCGAGTTAACTCGGCTGAGACTCACTAAGTGGCTACCCCAAACGGGTTCGGGTACGAGTCAAAGTTTCCTATCCATGCAACACCGTATGATAAGTTTTCCCAGTTAATAGATCAAATATGCTAACTTAGATAAAGATGATGGACAATACCCTAATTTAATCCTTAACTAGATAAACCGTGTAACCTGTCGATGAAGCCGAAGTCCACGACATGTGTACAAGTTCTTAGTTAACAGATGAAGATGATTCAACTTTAAAAAGGTGAGGGTTTTATCCTTTAGGCTTACCTTAATTCAATTTGATCTTTACCTTCTATCTATTAATGCTTTCATGTATATGATTTTGGCCTTTCATGCCTTTACCTGCTCTTGCCTCTTTCCTGCTTTTGAGGATGAGGATTATCCTGCTTTCTATCTGGATTCTTGTGATTTATCTGGCCTTTTCATGCCTTTGATGTTATGATTATCATATCTTTCATGATTAATTACATGTTTTTCTGGGAATTATCCTATCAATTGATTTATTTAATATCATTACAACTATTGGCCCTTTTGGGATTATGACATTATGTAAAATATAAGTGAATTTCTCTGAATTTATGTGAGGCTACGAATACCAGTCTTGCCCTGCCTTATCCATTATTGAGTTGGCTCTGCCACTCGTTTTTATATTTAAGTTGGTTATGCCACTCGTCTCTTTATTTGAGTTGGCTCTGCCACTCTTCTTTTTTAGTTGACCATTGTCACTCTCCTCTTGTTATGTTAGCCATTGCCACTTTTGCTGAGTTGACCATTGTCACTCTTCTCTTTAGTATATTGGCCTTTTGTCGTCTATCTTTAAAGGCATGGGCATGTGTTTTTTTATTCCAGAACCTCCATGATTCAGTTTATATTCTTCATGATTCAGCTATATTCTCTATAAGTGCAAGTGATGTGTTATGAGGTATCACAACTAGTGAATCGATTATCTTATCATGAACGTAATGCGTTACAGGTAGCGGCCCTCTTGGTCGGCACGTAATTCCATGGGTTGGTTGGTGTGGTACACAATCGATGTATGTAAATCGGCATACGTGTTACATCAACTTTTTGAGATTGGATGTCGCAATTAGTCGCTCCATGAACACATCGTGTTACGTAAATCCCCCAACCACGTGTTGTATTGCCTTGAGATATTCGCATAAATCCATGCTAGCGTTGGCCATGCCGGCAAATATCAGTAGTTATGGGATGCGGGTCGAGGCGGGTTTTCTATGAATTATATTCCACATTGTAACGATCACTATGTATGATGAGCCGCACTTACTATGTTAGGCATGCATCTCATGTAGATTGTTTACGCATTATGATATCCTCGTATTAGTGGACTACGGGACATATCAGAACATTCTTCATTACCTATTATGAATCTCCTGAATTATTGTTAATCTTAAAGGATGACCTTTACTATGAGTAGGGCATTGACCCTCTCCCAACCGTACAGTTGATGCCGGTGACGTACAGAGTGAAGACTTAGAGAACTACTTCCCTATAGAAGATTACGCTGAAAGAATGTGAAGATAAATTATTTACTTAGTTTTTATACTTTCGTTATGAACTCTGATGTTGTAATAAACTTCTCATTATGAGGCCTTGATTATTCCTTTTACTCTAATGATATATAATTAATACAGTTAATTTCCCTCTTGTGAATGTTACCTTCATGAATGTATCTGGATGTGATTAAATAAATGAAAAAAATAAGAATAAAAATAGGGTGCAATTTCAGAGCATCCAGTTTATTCATTATTAACACCCGGTTTCCTCGGGCACGAGTACAAACTCTGGCCGTGAAAATTTAGGTTGTTACATGGTCCATTTGAGCTTTAGATATATTTAATTTTTGGTCACATGCCAAAAACTTATATGATAAAATGGATGGATGGAGTAGATAAAATACATAGATAATGGTGAACCCCAAAGAGTTTACTCAGTATGCTTACACAGTAGGCAATCTACTTCCCTTGAAACCTGGATCATGCAAACGTGACTTGTATAGTTGTACTCCACTTCTCTCTCCTCTGCCCTTATCCAGTCGCTCCCTAACAAGTAGGTCTTCTATCCCGCCCATTTTATGAGAAGATTTTTCATATTTTATTTTATTTTTTAAATTAATAATTTAAAAAAAAAAATAGAAAACTCGATCCGGACCGTACCTAACCCGATCCGACTTGGTTTCCTTGACCAAGTCGGGCTCAGTTCGGGTCAGGCCAGCAGTGCATCGGATCGGATCGAGTCGGCCGACCCAGATCGAGTTCGGATCCGTTATTTAAAAATTCGGATCAAGTCGAGTTGGACCCAATCCGGTCCGAGTGGACTCAATGCCCAACCTTTCTCCTGAATCCCTTTCTTTCGTTTCTTTTCCTGCTAGCGAGAGATTTAAACAGACTATGTCTATTTTTGTTGATTCGTAGCTTACCATGACTACCTGAATGGATGATCTGAACCGTTCATGGTGTGCGGACATTGATTCCAATCAAACCTGAGCAAGTTACACACATTGATACTGGTGAAGTGGGCCCATTTGAACCCACCACGTATAAAGTAAGATCAAGTGGAACCAACTTCCTATCTACAAATCCAAAGGGAATAAGACTCGCCCATGGTTTCATATGTGTGTCCTAAGTTGATGTAGAGCGGGTCATAGATAGTTTCATGGCCAAGATGGATCAGAAAAGGCCTGATTGGAAGCGGAAGTGATCCGGATCGTCCACACCTTAAAACGGACATATCTTGCAAACCAGAATGATTTATTTGTTGTGCAATATATGATTTTGGGGTAGTACGAGCTACTTTAGCCATCCATCCCCGCTAAGCCAGGTTAAGCATGCCAAATTTGCAAAATACCATCAAATCAACGATCAAATTCCTTTTTTAATTTTGCTTTTATTATTTATAGTAAGTTTTAGTTTGAGTATAACCCTTCATCCATTGGGATTCAGGAGTTGCACCCAACATGAAAAGTGCTTATGATAATTAGGAGAATAGCATGGTGAATCTAAATAAGACACTTACTATTTTTGGCCAAAAACTAAGCACACTAGTAGGAATAATGACCGTCTATAAATAGTAAGTTTACTATTTATAGTAAGTCGTGATTTTTAGGAGTTTTAGTTGTAGTTTAATTCCAAAACTTCTCTAATGGCTTAGTATCCCTATTTAAAGGGTTGTAAACTTGTTTATCTCAATTATCAATCAATTTATGAATTTTTTAGAATTTATTTCTATTTTTCTTTTCCTCGTGAACTCGAGAAGTGTCTGTGAGAGTCTAGAGAAACTCCATGGATTTGGAGTAGTTATCCTTGAGGAAGACAGTGATCGACCTCATCACGTTCAACCCTAAGTCACAAGTAGGACCATTTTCCATCTATTCTTCTCAGCTTAGAATACAAAAACATACTTATAAAAGAAAGATAGGAAATATTATATTTCACATTCCAACATTCACTTAACTTTCCAAAGAAACATTTCTCCTCATCAACAGACTATGCTCTTTGCCAAAACCCTAACCAATGATATTTTAAACCATCAATTTAAGACTCACATAAAATGTTTGTAAGGAGTCATGTCCTCAAGAAATGTACGAGAAATTCTATAATCTTTGTGTGAGTGAATTTTCTTTTTTATGGTATGAGAGCGGAATTTGTTTTGCACCAGAGTCAGATGGCTCTTGCATCTTTGAGGAGCATTATGAGATGGCTCTTGCTTGCTCGAGAGGGGTCATCCTTGAGGTGAAGAGACATCACCTCGTTGGAAGAGCCTACTAGCTTACCGCCTATGAACACAGCCCGTAGAGGTGAGCTGCGACCTAGTAGCCTAACCAACGCCTTCTCGGTTTCTTTTCCCCTAGAGCATAAACAGTTGCATGGGCACCAACACTACCAAAAAATCGAGCAAAGGCTATGGAATGTGAAGGCTTTTGGCTACAGATTAAATCCGCAGCAACTTTGCTATGGATCTAAACTGTAGCCAAAAGCCTAATTGATCCGTAGCTAAAGCCTTCCTCCTCATCCCTGTTGCTGGTGCTTAAGGGGTTCCATGGAGCTCAGTGAAATATATATGTTTGATCTAAGCCGTCTATAAATTCAAATATATAATTTCAGTGAATTAGGCCAAAAATTTTGTAGATTAAAGGTATAAGTGGACCACACAATAAGAAATCATAAAAATTAAATTTCTATTATTAATTTGTTGTGTGGTTTTCTTACAACTCTGATCTGACTCATTTTTTGCAACAGCCCTTAAAATAATATTTTAAAATTATTGGACGGAGTGGATAAATAACATACATCATGGTAGGCCCCACGGTCTTAAAACCCACGTTCCTGATGGGCTCTCCGTCACACGCCCCACCCCCAAATAAAAAATCCAATCCCCATTTCTCCCGCCCGCACCTCCCAAAACCCCATTTCCATTTCCACCTCACCCTTTCTCTCTCTCTCTCTCTCTCTCTCTCTCTCTCTCTCTCTCTCTCTCTCTCTCTCTCTCTCTCTCTCTCTCTCTCTCGGCCTCTCCCTCGCCATCTCTCGATCTCCCGCTCTCCCTCACCCTCTCCTCGTCTCTCGGCCGCATTCCCCTCTCTTTGTTTCCCAACCCCTCTCTCTCTCTCTCTCTCTCTCTCTCTCTCTCTCTCTCTCTCTCTCTCTAGCATTTTCAAAACCCACTTTCACCGAGATCAGTCGAGGGTTTTCGCTGGGAAGGTCTCAACTGGTTTGAAGGTTAGTCTCTCTCTCTCTCTCTCTCTCTCTCTCTCTCTCTCTCTCTCTCTCTCTCTCTCTCTTTGAAAATCAATTGAGGGTTTTCGGTGACTCGGTTACCATGCTATTGATGTTGCTCACAAAGTGTGGCTGCTGGCAAGGAAAGTATGTACATGAAATAAATACTCTTTTTTTTCTTAGTTTTTATGTTGCATAGAAGGTGTTTGATAAAATATCTGTAATGTAAAACCATTGCTTTTATTTTACTTATAGTGGGATTTTGAAGTTGTAGTCCAGGTGTTTGTAAAAATGCCTCAATGGCGAACTCGACTTGATCTTGGCTCAAACTCAGCCCGAGTTGCTGACCAAAACAAGCCGAGACGAGCTCGAGCTGAGGTCAGCTAGTGGCTGAGCCGCCAGCTTGACTCGGTTCAACTCGATGTGCACCCTTACTGATACATGGTATATTGATTTTGATAAAATGATTTTTTTTTTCAAACATGAACATTAGATTTTTAAACAACATTGTAAGAAAAATCAAAAAAGAAAAACATGCAAACAACATTTTCAAATAAATTATTTGTAGAAACTGATTTCCAGCCACAGAATTTTTTATTTTTATTTTTGTTCTCATATAATTATTTGTACACTACCATCTATTTAGTTTATAATTTTTTATCAACTAGAGGAGTGAAACAGACTGAATTTATAGCTAGAAAATCCAACGGTCCAACTAACCTGATGGAAATCTGAAATCTTGCATGTGTGCCGCAATGGCACGTGTGATCACATTTGGACTAACAACACTCCACATCCCAGAGATCTCATCAAACTTCAACTTTTCATATCTTGGGCCACCTTGCCAATGAAAGATGCCCCAACATATCTCCCATCAGTTGATTCTAGTGGGCCCAGTTAACTTGACCAATCGGTTGTAAGATCATCTAATAGGCAGATAACTCAATGATGGCCCATCTAATAATGAGGTCTACAAGATGAATAGCTTAGATCACTGAAATGTAGTACGGAGTCAAACCATTGTTACGAAGAACAAAACCGTACCATTTTTTCTGCAAGGTTTGCTAGCTCTACCAGGATACACCCACTCCACACGTACGTTTAGCTCGTGTGTGAACATGACAGGCCCATGTGGAACGTCTGGGCAGAACATAAGGTGGTGCCAATGGTGAAGATGAACATACATAAAAATCAGTGTGGTACACTCATCAAGTGGGGTAACCTTGTAAAAGAATGGACAGTTTAGAAGAACTCAGACGTGGTTTGACTAGTGACGCTGCCATCAGCCAGGTGGCTAGTGGTCGGTGCTATGTGGACCCCACCATGATGTATGTGTTTTATAGGGCAAGCTCGAACTCATTTTTGAGTTGGCAAGAATAAAATAAATTAGAAAATGTTGTGAGATTTATATTCAACACATTCAGTAGTCATGAATCTCACACCAAATTGTTGCAGCACAATTGGCACATCTTTGGATTTTGCATGTCCTAATATCATGTTGATTCTGACATTTAAAATGTTCAGAGTTATAGATATCGCAATTCCTACTGATTCCCTGTATCCTTAACTGTAAACTAATATATTAATTTTCAGGCAAAAATTTTGTTGTTGGTGGTGGTGCCCTTATCTAGGAAGCATAGGATTTTATTTTTATTTTTTATTTTGAGTTTATACAGATTTCTGAGGGAATGTTGTTCATTATTTTTATAAAATACTATCTATATGATTTATTCTTTTACAATGGTCGGACCAGCACCATTTCCTATCGAAGTGAAGTTATAGAGTCGAAATACAAAGAACTGGCATGCAGACATTCCGAGAGTGTGCCCACCTAGTAAAAATATCACAATCATATCTTAATATTATGAAAGGAACATAACATAAATGCTAATTTTCTCAATGTTTCCTTATTCTAAAACACTATAATGGTTGAGATTAATAATGTCTTAGACTCTTAATAATATTTGATTGCATATAATAGTATAGAAAATTAGAAAATTTTAGGTTGGTTAAGGTGGTATTTTGCTAGTTTTTATATTTCTTGACTAATTAAGTAATTTCTCCAATTTTCTTGTGAAATTAAAACTGATTTTTAAACTTTTACAGGTAATTTTCTCAAAAAAAAAAAAACCTTATGTATTGACCAAATAAAATTTAATCATTTTCCAAGAAACATAAAAACATGGGAATGAATGCTGAACAATGAACAAGCCCTAACGTCTAGTTGCATACCAATAAGGGTGACGAGGTCCTGAGTATCAAGGCCTTTATCAGCGAACTTCTTCTTTTGAACGTCAATGGAGTCTGTGAAAGCTGGTAGACTTGCTATGTTTGAGGCTAATGAGACTAACCCATCTCTATGCCTGGTCGACACGGGCCAACTTGGGCCATTGGTCTGCAAGTGATAGGCCAGAAGCATGCTTCATATTAATAGTCCTTATATCATCTTATGTAAGAATAAGTACAAGGATTTAGACTTAAAGAAATAAGCATATTTAGTGTGAATACTTGTATATGCAAGTTGGGCCCATGGTTTACTGATGCAGCCCTTGATTTAGTGGACCACATTTTGTATGGAACACTTGCATATTTTTAAAAAATCCCCAAGATTGGATGATCCAAACCATCCAATCTTTAGCCTCTTTCTAGTTGAATGTGTACTGTTGTTGTATTTGTTTTCTTAACCATCTTAAAACTGAAAGTATCTTTCTTCTGAAACTTTTTATGAAATATCTCATTGTAGTGGTTTCACAGAAACCACATTAGATAGAGCAAAATGTTAGCAACATTATTAATTTGTTGTAAAAATATAATGATTGAAAACTTCTTAATACATTGTATTTAGTAGATAATATTTGTATGGGTTCAATCATCTGATAACACTTCTCGAATCAACTTTTGAGGAAGATGGTGCATGAGGCTAATTTCGAACTTTAATTTTCGATAAGGTGCAGGTTGAAAATGGACCCCTTGTTTAATCGAGATCTGGCTGTAATGAATAGAGAGTGGATGACACTAAGTTTCCCAGACCTATGTTTTCTTTCTAGAATCAGAAGTTTTTCAAAGTTTGCATAAGAAAACCTTCCTGGTAGAGAATCCATTCCTTGTCCATGCACCACTTGCAGATGTGCACGTTTTCCAGTTTCTTATGATGATATGGAAATAGATCTAATGAAAAATAGATTCGACCCCAGCTATAAGGTTTGGAACATGCATGGGGAGCATGTATCACCTAAGTGTACTGTACGTGAATCAAGTTCCCAACAATACCATAGTGTCCCGAACTTAAACGAGGTTCACAACGTGATCGTTCAAGAACTTAGTGGTAATAACCTAGATGAAGTTGTACAGGATGAGCCCAATGTGACCCCTATAGTTGAAGGCATCTTTGGAGAAAATGAAACTAATGAGTTTGAAGCAAATCTGCGAGACGCAATGACTGAGCTATACCCTGGGGCCCAAGATTTCACCATGCTGACTTTCATTATACAGCTTTTCAAATTAAAGGTGAATCATAGATGGAGTGAAAAAAGCTTTACAGAGCTCCTTCAACTACTAAAGAAGGTGTTACCTTACGGTAACAAGGCCCCAACTAATACCTACCAAGCGAAGAAGATCATTACAAAGTTGGGTCTTAATTATGTGAAAATCCATGGTTGTTCAAATGACTGCATCTTATACTGGAGAGAGAACGAGATGAAAACCATTTATCCAAATTGTAAAACTTCTAGGTACAAGACTAAAATGGATTTTGAGAAAAAACAATCTCGAATACCTAGGAAGGTATTAAGGTATTTTTCATTAACACCAAGGCTACAAAGAATGTTCAGTGTGCAATGGTTAGCGAAAGAAATGTCTTGGCACTCAACCAGGAAATTTCAACATGGAAAGATGGAACATCCAGCCGATTCTATTGCATGGAAGAACCTTGATGACAAGTATGCAGATTTTTCAGTTGAGCCTCGCAATGTTCGATTGGGTTTGGCTACAGATGGGTTTAACCCATTCGTCACTTTCAGTATGTCGTATAGTTCATGGCCCGTTATGTGTGTGACGTACAACCTTCCACCAAAGCTTTACATGAAACCTCAGTTTACTATGTTGACTTTGCTCATTGAGGGACCGCGATAACTGGGAAAGGATATTGATGTTTATTTATAGTCATTGATTGATGAACTGCAAAAGTTATGGCGAGAAGGGGTCACGACGTTTGATGCATACCATGAAAAAAAATTCAACATGCATGCCGTTCTGCTTTGGACAATCCATGACTTTCCAGCATATGGTAACGTTTCTGGTTGTAGGACAAAGGGTAAGTATGGTTGTCCCGTATGTGGTCCTAACACAAATTCTCTGCGACTCCAATATGGAAAGAAACATGTTTATATGGGCCACAGACGATGGTTGCCAATGTCAGAACAGGTTAGGAAGGACACAAGTACTGGCACGTTCAACAAGAAGGTGGAGATACGACGTCAACCGATCCATCTGGATGGGACTGAGGTCAAAAGACAAACCGCGAACTTGAATATGCAGTGGGGGAAGACTGGGAAGAGTAATATAAGGGGTATTGATGGAGGTCGACAAGATCTAACAGATAATGTTGAATCACCGTGGTTCTTCAAATGGTCTATATTATTTGATCTGGAGTATTGGAAAGATATTCCCATGCGTCGCAACCTTGATGTCATGCATATTGAGAAAAATATATGTGAAATCCTAGTTGCCTTAATGTTGAACACGCCTGACAAAACTAAGGATGATGTTAATGCACGCAAGGACCTGAAACAATTGGAAATTAAGAAGCGTCTATGGCTGAAAAAGAACAATGGCAAGGTGATTTAGAAACAAGGTCCTTTCTGTCTAAGAAAAGAAGAGAAAAAACTTTTCATCCAGACTTTGCATGAGCTGCGTGTTCCTATCAGTTTTAGTGCGAATTGGAGGACCATTGTAAAGGAAGATTGCATGGATTTAAAGAGAATGAAATCTCATTCTTATCATGTGTTGATGCAACATCTGCTCCCAGTTCTCATCCAGTATGTATTCAGAGATAGGAAGGTCATTCGTCCTATAATTACAAGCTTTTGCACATTTTTTAATGCCTTGTGCTTGACAACCGTAGACCTTTAAACACTCCTTACTCTCGAAAGGGGCATGGCTAGAACGCTATGTCAGCTTGAAACTATATGCTCGCCATCGATATTTGTCATTATGATGCATTTGTCGATCCATTTGGCTTACGAGACTCACATATGTGGTCCTGTATACTATCGATGGATGTATCCATTCGAAAGGTACGCTGTGAGCTTACTAAGAATAAATCGGCTTAACATCTACATTTGCATGTATATATAATGTATTATTAACTTTGTCAAGTTCATGAAGACATTCAAGGCCTATGTCTGTAACAAGACACGACCTGAGGGTTGTATTGCAGAGCAGTACATCTAAGAGGAGATGGTTATATTCTGCAACCAATATAAAGGAAAACAGAAAACATGCCTATTGGAAAAGCTGGAAAAACGGTTTAACAGAGTCATTCCAGGACTACGCAAGTTGGAAGATATCGTTGATGATGACCCTAATGATGACGATGTTGGTCTAAAACCTATAACTTAAACCCGAACCCATTCTCAAATCCAAAAACCTAAACCTTAACCAAAACCTATAACCTAAACCAAAACCAAAACCTATAACCTAAACACGAACCCATTCTCAAATCCCAAAAAACCTATAACCTAAACCTAAACCTTAACCGAAACCAAAACCAAAACCTATAACCTAAACCCGAACCCATTCTCAAATCTCAAAACCTATAACCTAAACCAAAACCAAAACCTATAACCTAAACCGAACTCATTCTCAAATCCAAAAACCTAAACCTAAACCAAAACCAAAACCTATAACCTAAACCCGAACCCATTCTCAATTCCCAAAACCTATAACCTAAACCTTAACAACCTAAACCTAAACCTAAACCAAAACCTATAACCTAAGCCAAAACTAAAACCTATAACCTAAACCCAAACCCATTATCAAATCTCAAAACCTATAACCTAAACCAAAACTAAAACCTATAACCTAAACCAGAACCCATTCTCAAATCTAAAAACCTAAACCAAAACATATAGCCTAAACCCGAACCCATTCTCAATTCCCAAAACCTATAACCTAAACCTTAACCTAAACTAAACCAAAACCTATAACCTAAACCAAAACCAAAACCTATAACCTAAACCCGAACCCATTCTCAATTCCCAAAACCTATAACCTAAACCAAAACCAAAACCTATAACCTAAACCAAAACCCATTCTCAAATCCAAAACCTAAACCTAAACCAAAACCTATAACCTAAACCCGAACCCATTCTCAATTCCCAAAACCTATAACCTAAACCTTAACCTAAACCTAAACCAAAACCTATAACCTAAACCCGAACCCATTCTCAAATCCAAAACCTAAACCAAAACCTATTACCTATAACCTAGACTCAAATTCCTAAAACCTTAACCTATAACCTTATCTAAACCTATACTTATAACCTAAAACTATTCCCAAATCCCAAAACATATAACCTAAACCTAACCTTTCCCTAAACTTATAACCTAAACTCAATTCCTGAGCTAAACCTACACCTAATCCTAATCTCAACTCTCTAACATAAACCTAAACCTAAACTTGAAAACAAAAACTTAAACCTAATCCCGAACATGAACACGATTCCTAAACCTAAACCATAACCCATTCTCAAATCCAAAACCTATAACCTAAACCTTAACCTAAACCAAAACCAAAACCTATAACCTAAACCAAAACCAAAACCTATAACCTAAACCCGAACCGATTCTCAAATCTAAAACCCTAAACCTTAACCAAAACCTATAACCTAAACCAAAACCAAAACCTATAACTTAAACTCGAACCCATTCTCAAAACCAAAAACCTAAACCTTAACGAAACCAAAACCTATAACCTAAACCCAAACCCATTCTCAAATCCAAAAACCCATAACCTTAACCATAACCTATAACCTAAACCTTAACCAAAACTAAAACCTATAACCTAAACCCGAACCCATTCTCAAATCCCAAAAAACCTATAACCTAAACCTAAACCTTAACCAAAACCAAAACCAAAACCTATAACCTAAACCCAAACCCATTCTCAATTCCCAAAACCTATAACCTAAACCAAAACCAAAACCTATAACCTAAACCAGAACCCGTTCTCAAATCCAAAAACCTAAACCAAAACCAAAACCAAAACCTATAACCTAAACCCGAACCCATTCTCAATTCCTAAAACCTATAACCTAAACCTTAACCAAAACCTATAACCAAAACCAAAACCAAAACTTATAACCTAAACCCGAACTCATTCTCAAATCCCAAAACCTATAACCTAAACCAAAACCAAAACCTATAACCTAAACCAGAACCCATTCTCAAATCCAAAACCTAAACCTAAACCAAAACCAAAACCTATAACCTAAACCCGAACCCATTCTCAATTCCCAAAACCACCTAAACCAAAACCAAAACCTATAACCTAAACCAAAACCTATAACCTAAACCCGAAACCATTCTCAAATCCCAAAACCTATAAGCTAAACCAAAACCAAAACCTATAACCTCAACTAGAATCCATTCTCAAATCCAAAAACCTAAACCTAAACCAAAGCCAAAACCTATAACCTAAACCCGAACCCATTCTCAATTCTCAATTCCCAAAACCTATAACCTAAACCTTAACCTAAACCTAAACCAAAACCGATAACCTAAACCAAAACCAAAACCTATAACCTAAACCCGAACCCATTCTCAAATCCAAAAAGCTAAACCAAAACCTATAACCTAAACCAAAACCTATAAACTAAACTCAAATCCCTAAACCTTAACCTATAACCTAAACTAAACCTATACTTATAACCTAAAACTATTCCCAAATCCCAAAACGTATAACCTAAACCTAACCTTTCCCTAAACCTATAACCTAAACTCAATTCCCTAGAGTTAAACCTACACCTTATCCTAATCTCAACTTCCTAACCTAAACCTAAACCTAAACTTACTTAAACCCAATCCCGAACATGAACCCGATTTTCTAAACCTAAACCATAACCCATTCTCAAATCCAAAAACCTATAACCTAAACCTAAACCAAAACCATAACCTATAACCTAAACCGGAACCCATTCTCAAATCCCAAAGCCTATAACTTAAACTAAAACCAAAACCTATAACCTAAACCCGAACCCATTCTCAAATCCAAAACCTATAACCTAAACCTAAACCAAAACCTATAACCTAAACCAAAAATATAACCTAAACCCGAACCCATTCTTAAATCCCAAAACCTATAATATAAACCAAAACCTATAACCTAAACCAAAACATATAACCTAAACCCGAACCCATTCTCAAATCCCAAAACCTATAACCTAAACCAAAGCCAAAACCTATAACCTAAACCCGAACACATTCTCAAATCTAAAAACCTAAACCCTAACAAAAACCTATAACCTAAACCAAAACCATAACCTATAACCTAAACCCGAACCCATCTCAAATCCGAAAAACCTATAACCTTAACCTAAACCTATAACCTAAACCCGAACCCATTCTCAAATCCCAATACCTATAACCTAAACCAAAACCAAAACCTATAACCTAAACCCGAACCCATTCTCAAATCCCAAAACCTATAACCTAAACCAAAACCTATAACCTAAACCCGAACCCATTCTCAAATCTCAAAACCTATAACCTAAACCAAAACCAAAACCTATAACCTCTACCCGAACCCATTCTCAAATCCAAAAACCTAAACCTTAACCAAAACCTATAACCTAAACTCGAACCAATTCTCAAATCTAAAAACCTAAATGTTAACCAAAACCTATAACCAAAACCAAAACTTATAACTTAAACCCGAACCCATTCTCAAATTCAAAAACCTAAACCTTAACCAAAACATATAACCTTAACCAAAACCAAAACCTATTACCTAAACCCGAACCCATTCTCAAATCCAAAAGCCGAAACAGTAACAAAACCTATAACCTAAATCAAAACCAAAACATATAACCTAAACTCGAACCCATTCTCAAATCCAAAAACCTAAACCTAAACCAAAACCAAAACCTATAACCTAAACCCGAACCCATTCTCAATTCCCAAAACCACCTAAACCAAAACCAAAACCTATAACCTAAACCAAAACCAAAACCTATAACCTAAACCAAAACCAAAACCTATAACCTAATCTCGAACCCATTCTCAAATCCCAAAAAACCTATAACCTAAACCAAAACCAAATCTATAACCTAAACCCGAATCTATTCTCAAATCCCAAAACCTATAACCTAAACCAAAACCAAAACCAAATCTATAACCTAAACCCGAATCTATTCTCAAATCCCAAAACCTATAACCTAAACCAAAACCAAAACCTATAACCTAAACCGAACCCATTCTCAAATCCAAAACCTAAACCTAAACCAAAACCAAAACCTATAACCTAAACCCGAACTCATTCTCAATTCCCAAAACACCGTAACCTAAACCTAAATCTTAACCTAAACCTAAATCAAAACCTATAACCTAAACCAAAACCAAAACCTATAACCTAAACCCGAACCCATTCTCAAATCCCAAAACCTATAACTTATAACCAAAACCAAAACCAAAACCTATAACCTAAACCCAAACCTATTCTCAAATCCAAAAACCTAAACCTTAACCAAAACCTATAACCTAAACCAAAACCTATAACCTAAACCCGAACCCATTCTCAAATCCAAAAACCTAAACCTTAACCAAAACCTCTAAACCTTCACCAAAACCTATAACCTAAACCAAAACCAAAACCTTAACCTAATCCAGAACTCATTCTCAAATCCCAAAAAAACCTATAACTTAAACTTAAACTTCAACCGAAACCTTAACCAAAACCTATAACCTAAACCCGAATCCATTCTCAAATCCCAAAACCTATAACCTAAACCAAAACCAAAACCTATAACCTAAACCAGAACCCATTCTCAAATCCAAAAACCTAAACCTAAACCAAAACCAAAACCTATAACCTAAATCCGAACCCATTCTCAAATCCCAAAACCTATAACCTTAATCGAAACCAAAACATATAACCTCTACTCGAACCCATTCTCAAATCTAAAAACCTAAACTTTAACCAAAACCTATAACTCTGAACCAATTCTCAAATCCAAAACCTAAACGTTAACCAAAATGTATAACCAAAACCAAAACCTATAACCTAAACCCGAATCCATTCTCAAATCCAAAACCTAAACCTTAACCAAAACCTATAACCTAAACCAAAACCAAAACATTAACCTAAACCCAAACCCATTCTCAAATCCAAAAACCTAAACCGTAACCAAAACCTATAATCTAAACCAAAACCAAAACCTATAACCTAAACCCGAACCCATTCTCAAATCCAAAAACCTAAATCTTAACCAAAACCTATAACCTAAACCTTAACCAAAACCTATAACCTAAACCAAAACCAAAACCTATAACCTAATCTGAACCCATTCTCAAATCCCAAAAACGTATAACCTAAACCTTAACCAAAACCTATAACCTAAACCAAAACCAAAATCTATAACCTAAACCCGAATCTATTCTCAAATCCCAAAACCTATAACCTAAACCAAAACCAAAACCTATAACCTAAACCAGAACCCATTCTCAAATCCAAAAACCTAAACCTAAACCAAAACCAAAACCTATAACCTAAACCCGAACTCATTCTCAATTCCCAAAACACCGTAACCTAAACCTAAATCTTAACCTAAACCTAAATCAAAACCTATAACCTAAACCAAAACCAAAACCTATAACCTAAACCCGAACCCATTCTCAAATCCCAAAACCTATAACTTATAACCTAAACTAAAACCAAAACCTATAACCTAAACCCAAACCTATTCTCAAATCCAAAACCTAAACCTTAACCAAAACCTATAACCTAAACCAAAACCTATAACCTAAACCCGAACCCATTCTCAAATCCCAAAACCTGTAACCTAAACCCAAACTCATTCTCAAATCCCAAAACCTATAACCTAAACCAAAACCTATAACCTAAACCCGAACCCATTCTCAAATCCCAAAACCTGTAACCTAAACCCAAACTCATTCTCAAATCCCAAAACCTATAACCTAAACCTATAATCATATGGTGAGACCATTTCTTTTGTGTCAATTTCATTCCTCTTTAAGTTTTTTTTTTTAATTCATTAAGAAAAAAATTGTTATACATGATGCACTTCTTTCACTTTGTCTTTCTTTTCTCCAATGAGTATTCTAATTTATGAGTGACATGACTATTTGTAAGATGATGGAATATACGAAGCTGTTGAAATTTCATGGTGAAGACGAGCACATTTCTCTAATGAAGCCAAAGATTTGTATTTTCAGTATTATTGTAATTGTAATTGTAATTAATTGAATGAAGGATTGTAATTGATTGTAATTGAATGAATGAATGATTGTACAGGTGGTAATTGAATGAACAAATGATTATATAAAATTTTTTAACGTACAAAATAACTACGGATATTGATAATAACCACTAATCTGACAGGTGTAGCTGTTTGAAGTTTTCGCTACAGATATATTGCTACAAATTATAACTGTAGCTGTTGGAACATATAGCTACGGGTTAAATCCGTAGCCATAGGTTCCAGACCTATTGTTACCGCACCTATGACTACGGTCATGCTACGGACTAAAACCATAGCCATAGGTATATGGCTACAGATTTGGTCCGTAGCCTTTGCCTGTTTTCTGATAGTTATTGCTACGGATCATATCCGTAGCTGTTGGAACCTATAGCTATGGATTAAATCCGTAGGCATAGGTTTCAAACCTATTGTTACGGGACCTACAACTACGGTCGAGCTACGGACTAGATCCATAGCCATAGACCTATGGCTGCGGATTTTATCCGTAGCCTTTGCCCATTTTTCTGGTAGTGGCAAGCTCACTGAATAGCCTCTTTATGGAGCGGCACATGCAACATGAGCTGTTGCTGAAGATAACCAACACGTTCTGGCCCGCCGATCTCATCACCTGGTCCATCCTAGCAATGGGGTAGCGAGAGAGGGGTTGGAAACTTGATTGAAAGAGAGCTAAGAAGGCTTTTGTTATGATGAATATGAGGTTGTGAGGATACTTATTTATACATGCTCGTGGGGTGGTGGATGGAATTTTTAATGGATAAAAATAGAAGGAGAATGTTTCTTAATATTTTGTCTCATGCCCAAAATACCCAATTATCATTTTTATATAGGAAAGGCTGGGGCTTATGGGAAAAAAAAAAAAAAAGGACTCGGGATTGTGTGGTCTACACACACCACCTACGTGGTGTGTGAGCCCTATCATGATGTGTGTGTCTATCCACCCCGTTCATCCACTTCTCTAGCTTATTCTAGGGCATGATCCCAAAAATGATGCAGATCCAAATCTCAGGTGGACCACATCATGGGAAACAATGGTAATTGAACGCTCACCCCTAAAAACTTCTCAGGGACCACAAAAGTTCGAATCAGGATGATATTTGTGTGTTCGCTTTGTTTAGTTCTAGGTGATCTCATCAATAGGTAGGATGGCAAATAAATATTACAATAAGCCCTAGAAAGATTTCAACACTGGGTGTCATTATCCACCCTGCTTCACGTGGTGTGGTCTACTTGAGCTTCAAATTTACTTATTTTTGTGTTCATGTCCCAAAAGGAGCTGAAAAACTGACTGGGTGGCGTGGATATTAAATACATGGATCAATTTGGGCCCCACAACACCCAACAATCAACACACCACAGTTGGAGAAAGGCCGGGGGAGACTTTAGTGCGGTGGTGGATTTGCTCTCCACGGAGGGCCCTCCCCCCTCTTGGATTATCCATTACTGGAAATTAAAGTTCGATCGCATTAGGACATTCCACCACCCTCACCTTGAAGCATATCCCGAGAGAGGCCAACAAAGTGGCCGACATTTTGGCTCATATGGGCAGAGCCTGTCAGTCAAATAGGATCTTCACAACTCCAGCGGATCTGCCTCTCCTATCTAGAGGAGAGATGGTTATGGATCGGACTGGCCTTGGCTCGGTTTGGGAATCCTAAGGATCCCTTCCCTCGTTTTTCTGTTTTTTTCTTTCCTTTCTTTTAGTCCAATTTTCTGTCCCCGGAAAAATTGTTACGATAGGCGGACTCCTCCCCTTTTTGTTTAGGTGGTCCAGCCCGAAAGTGTATTAATTAAGCTTTCTGGCCTACCTTCTTTAATGAAACACATTTGCTCATTTTCCTTTAAATTTTTATTTTTTTAAAAAAAGCTGCTGGTCCACCTAATCCACGTTCTATTGTGTCTACTGTTGTGTATTTAAAATATAATACCCCCAACCTTACAGTTTCTTCTTACAGCGAGAAGAAGAGTATTTTGCCACTTTATTCACACGTATGTGTGGATCCTTCTCCATCTACACACAATAAGGGACAAGTGTTCCAGATCTTAGTTTATATCATGTAGGTAGAACCTCTGGCCTATAATCAGGACGTTTCATGTGGGCCACAGTATACAAAATAAATGAATGGCTAGAAACAATTGTTTCAGCCTGCCGTGTGTTTTTTACAGTGGCCCACCCGGCAACTGAAACGATCTTATTTTTACAGTATAAGGCATAGAGAGTGTGACCAACCTGATGGAAAGCTTGGATCTTGGACAAAAATAATGCCATGTTGGATTTCCTTGCCTGAGTGAGCATTGGGCTCCACACACGGGTGGGACCAGAAGCTTTAAAACTTTACAGGATTCAGCTTAAAAGCATCGTAAGTGGAATGATTTTATATCATCTACGGACAAAGATAGTTCCCACCATCTAATATCCAATCTCTATGTATAAAGAAATCTCGCGTGCGCACATGTTTTGGACATAAGGCATCCAAAATTTTAACCATGTGCATGTAAACTATACATGAAGGGATGTCAAAGAGCTGCGCAAGCATCACATGAAGACGCATGCATGCAGTCGGACGCTGACGACGGCATGAACAGAAGACGTGCACAATTTGCGAGAATCAACGGTGCGTTTCGTTTGGCATTTTGGAATCGTTCGTGTACAAAACCATTGATGTGAGGAGAGTAAAACAGTGAAAATGACTGAAGAACATTGGAATTCAAGTAAAAAATCATTGATGTGAGGAGAGTAAAACAGTGAAAATGACTGAAGAACATTGGAATTCATGTAAAAAACCAAAATATGGAATTTTCCAGGTGCATGGGCGTATCAAGGTGATACTCTGCCTTGGAGCAAATCTGAAGCAAGTACTGTCAAATGGTTTTGGGTTTGAATAGTCTCCTTGTCAGAGTTCCTTCCTTTATATATAGATTAAAAGGCTGAAAATCAGTCATTACATCTGTGCAAAAATAAACTCCTATCAATTACAGGCATATCTACAATATTCTTTTCTATACATAGCTAGACTAAATAAGGTAGAATATATGCTGCCTTAATAGACTAGACCAGCACATATCCAACTGTTATATCTGCTAACATCCCCCCTCAAATTGATGTTGGGCGATCAAGAAGCATCAATTTGTCAATTAGGAACTGATGGCGATGACGAGAGAGAGCCTTGGTGAAGACATCAGCGGTTTGGTGCTCAGTGGAAATGTGTGGAAGAGTAATCTCATGGCGAGTAAGGGCTTCACGAATGGAATGACAATCCACTTCAATATGTTTGGTGTGCTCATGAAAAATGGGATTGGGAGCAATCTAAATAGCACTGGTATTATTAGCATGAAGAGGAGTAAGAGTAAGCTGCGGAACACTAAGTTCGCCAAACAACCCTCGAAGCTATACAATTTCAGAACAGGCGGACGACATAGCCTGATATTTAGACTTTGTGGATGACTTCGAGACACAATCCTACTTCTTACTCTTCCAAGAAATAAGATCATCGCCAAGAAACATACACTAACCCATAACCGAACAATGAGTATCCACACAACCAGCCCAGTCGGCATCACTAAAACCTTTCAACTGTAAAGAATTCCCTGAAGGAAAGAACAAACCGCGACCAGATATCCCTTTGAGATATCGAAGAAGATGACAAACAACGGCCAAATGTGTCTGGCAAGGAGCCTGCATAATCTGACTGACCTGCTGAACAACAAATGAGATATCAGGTCGAGTAATGGTCAAATAATTCAAACTGCCCACCAGTTGCCGATACATCGAGGGATCAGATAAGGAATCATTATTTGTCTGACGCAGCTTTAAATTGACCTCCATAAGTGTAAGAACCCAATTACTGTCTTTGAAGACCGGCTAAGGAAAGAAGTTCTTGGGTATACTTATGTTGATGTAAGAGTAGGCCATTTGGACAATGTTAGACCTTAAGACTAAGAAAATACCGCGGTGGACCAAGATCTTTCATATGAAATGAAGATTTGAGTTGCTGCTGGAGCTGCTCAATTAATTGGAGATCAGATCCGGTAATCACAATATCATCTACGTACACAAGAAGTATAACGATCCCAATAGCAGTCTTACGGATGAAAAGAGAGGAGTCATACTGACTCTGAGTAAAAGTGAAATCCAGTAGAGTAGTTCGAAACTTCTCAAACCCGGCCCGCGGTGCCTGCTTCAAGCCATACAGAGACCACTTCAAGCGACAAACCTCAGTAGAAGAGGGAGGAAACAAGCCAGGAGGAAGAGACAAAGATTTCTTCCTTTAGATTACCATGTAAAAATGCATTCTTCACATCTATCTGGCGAAGCGACCATCCTTTCGAAACAATAATGGCCATAACAGTGCGGATAGTTGGCCACGGGAGCAAATGTTTCCTCATAATCAAGCCCATACTCCTACTAATTCCCGAGTGCTACCAGACGATCTTTATGTCTCTTGATAGAGCCATCAGCACGCAACTTGACGGTGTATATCCATTTGCACCCAATAAGCTTAACTCCAGTAGGACAAGGGACGATATCCCAAATGTGATTGTCCTGAAGAACCTGAAGTTTGGCCTGCATAGCTTGGCACCAACACTCTTGAGTTGAAGCCTGAGAATAAGACTTAGGCACAAAAGTAGTATCAAGAGTAGCCTAAAGAGCGGAAGAAGAAAACCCATACCAATTCGGAGGTCGAGGAACCCGAGTAGACCAACGAGGCTCATGCAAGATAAGATCAGGTGACGGTTCAGAGGAAGGAAGAGGCAATGGGCGACGTTGCTGATACACAATACCTGCCTCAAAACGAGTAGGAGTACTAGACACATCATCAAAAGGAGGAAGAAACAAGATTAGTACGAGACGAAAAGAAATATTGATTTTCAAAGAAAATCACATTTCGAGAAATATGAATCTTGTTAGCATCCGCATCATAACACACAAATCCCTTATGAGAGTTACTATAGCCAAGAAAAGCACACTGAACAGCTTGAGCAGTAAGCTTGTGACGTTCAATGGGAGGTAAGTGAACAAAACAGACGCAACTAAAAACATGCTGAGAATTATAGTCAGGAGGAACACCAAACAAACGAGAATATGGAGAATCAACATGCAAGGTAGGAGAAGGCAGACGATTAATCAAATATACAGCCATAGATAATGCTTCTCCTAAAATCTAGGAGGGACAAAAGATTCAAGCATCAAGGTATGAACAACATCTAGAAGATGTCTATTCTTACACTCGGCGACTCCATTCTGTTGAGGGGTGTAAGGACACAAACGCTAAGAGAGAATACCCTTCTGTTGCGGGAAAGATTGAAAATCATGAGACATATATTCTCCCCGGAATCCAAGCGTAAAGTCTTAATACAGGTAGAAAGTTGTGTTTCTACATAGGCAAAAGTTTAAAAGGTTGAAAACACATCAGCTTTAGAACGAAGAAAATAGACCCAAGTGAAATGACTGTAATCGTCAATAAATGTCACAAAATACCTATATTGAGCATGAGAAAGAACAGGACTCATACCACAAACATTAGAATGAATAATCTTAAAACATGTAGAAGCACAACTACCCTGTAAAGGAAATGGTAAAGTTTTGCTTTTTCCAAGTTTACAAGGTGCACAATCAAAAGACAAGGAAGAAAACTCATTTGTATTGCTCAAATAACCATGTTTCATAAGATGTGTGAAAATTACAGAGTTGGGATGTCCCAATTTCTTATGCCAAAGATGGCTATTATTAGCAATAGCTGAACAACCAACAGAAATTGAATGAAGAACGGAAAACGACTGAAGAGGAAAAAGACGTCCCACTTTAGGCCCCTTCGCTATCTCTTGTCCCGACGCTTGATCCCGCACACGACTACCAGTACGATCAAAATAAAAAGAATAATTTTCTTCTACTAATTGTCCAACAGAAATGAGATTGACAGATAAATCAGGAGACACGAAAACATTAGTAAAGGAAGGGCCCAGGTTTCCAACCGCAGTAATAGGAAGAGTATTGTCATCAGCGATCTGAATATGTTGCTCACCATCATACTTACGGACAGTATGTAAAGCTGCCGGACTACCAGTCATGTGATTTGAAGCCGCAGAGTCAATTAACCAAGGAGAAGTAAGTAGATGTTTCTTACCTTGGAGACCAAGAACAGAAAGAGCGAAAACAATCATCTATTGAACCTGCTAAGGAGTAATGGCGGAAGAAGAACCCGAAACAGCGGACTAAGCGAAAGATGCAGGCACAAAGGTAGACTGAACAGCAGTATGAAAGGTAGGAGTGGATCGATTCTGAGGGCGTACATGACAGTCCTTAATGATATGACCTTCCTTCTTACGATAATTGCAGAACTTCTTGCTGCAATATTTTGCAATGTGCCCAACTTCCATGTAACTGTAACACTGCGGCGTAGATCTGGATCGTCCTTTGCCTTGAGTAGCGTAGGCCATATTAACCATCTCAATACCACTAGCATCTTGAGCAATGCCAAGCTGTGAGGCAAGACACTATTCTTCACACAAGAGTTCCCCCAAGCAGACATACAAAGATGGTACAGGTGTGCGATTGATTAACCCAACTCGTGCACTTTCAAACTTGGGACGGAGCTTCATAAAAAATTGATCCCTCTGGCTCTCAGAATGAATCTCTTATAGTGCCGGTAAAGCATCTTTAGGAACCTTAGAATGCACCAACCCAGAATAATCACTCCACAAATTAATAAAAGTGGAATAAAATTGTTCAATTGAGAGATTCCCCTAGTGATAGTTTCCGATGTCTAATTCCAATTGAAACTTTTGGGTAGAATTATCTTAATAATAAATCCGCTGAAGGTAATCCCACATCTCCTTAACAATAGTAAACCCACGAAGATTGTTGACCATATGGGGTTCAACAGAACTGAGGAGCCGAGAAGCAATTTTGGCATCCTTGCCTTCCCATGAACTAAGTTCCTTGAGATCAGTTGGAGTCGTAGAAGACCCATCCAAATGACCCCATAACTCCTCACAAACATCCTGAACTAGAATTCCCAACTGGCGTAGCTCTTGCCATTAAAGTAAACAATAGAATTTTCGCCTGACATAGTAACCACAAGGAAAATTTTGAATGACCAGAAAAATCACAATAGTCACAGGAACAGTATGATCGAGCAAGACTTCCCAACAATCCAAGACAAGGACCTGTTCAGAAATTCAGAAAAAGGTTCTAATAGCCCCACACCAGAATCCCGACAGCCCAAACCACCCAAAAAAATCTAAAAAAATAAAAATAAAAATCTCAGGAAAGCTAAGAGACTGCTGATAGAACCTATGAAGAGGTTTCCGATAGTCTTGATGCTGAGAAGAAGAAACCCCACCAAGAAACCAACAATTCAGCCAAGCTGAGAGAAAAACACGAAAAAAAAAAAAATAACTTGGGGCTTTGATACCATGTCAAATGGTTTTAGGTTTGAATACTCTCCTTGTCAGAGTTCTTTCCTTTATATAGAAATTACAATGCTGAAAATCAGCCATTACATCTATACAAAAATAAACTCCTATCAATTATAGGCATATCTACAATATTCATTTCTATACATAGCTAGACTAAATAAGGTAGAATATATGCTACCTTAATAGACTAGTCCAGCACATATCCAACTGTTATATCTACTAACAAGTACTGAAGCTTCAAGTGGTAGATAAATTCTACCCTATTCATGCAGAAATGGAACCACTAGTGGGCAACCAAATGTCCCCCAACCCCCCCCCCCCCCCCCCCCTACCCAAGCTCTAACAATGGCTCGGAAGGCAAAGAAAGTATGAAAGATTGGACACCCAGATCCATAGTTCAACTAGCAGACTGAGTGGAGATACCTCGTTTCAACCCTTGAGGTCTTGGTATTGATCCCTAGCAGGGTTGGCTAACATGGAGTGTGTGTACTAACATGGGTGTGTACTAACAAGCTAACCTTTTATAAAAAAAAAAAAAAAAAAAGTACGAAAGATTGGGTGGAAAGGAAGTTCCATAACAACTGCTTGGGCACAATTTGCAACCTGGTAGATGTTTGTCATATGGAAAACAATTCTATGAGTATTATAGAGAACACCTAACTCTGCCTACCAAATGTTGGTGGTTTCTTTACTTCGGAAATTTAGCCTCGCCCACCAGATGACCGACAAAATTCCTTAGAAGATTTCAACGCGGATGTCGTGACATGTAATGCTCGTCACACCTATTCGCCTTAATCCAAAAGCCAGATCAGGTTAATGTAGGACTAACACTAGGTTTAGTCAGTCACACAGGTCAACAGCCAGCTCAGGAACTTGTGGGCCAAAGTCCAGTTACCATGTTACGATCGCCCAATCTACTAAACCAGTCTGTTCTGGTGACCCAGAACCAGGCTTGTCTCACTGTGGGTGAACAATTAAGGGTCGAAGCAGTCTTAGCCATCCCTGTAAATAGCATCCCCTCCCACCTTGTGCAGCCTTCTCTGCATACAGAGACTACGGAAATCAACATAGATTCATGGAAACGTACGAAATATTCAGGGAACTCAGCAAAAGGATCAAGATCAGTGGGTAATTCCCTACTAAACTAGGTGATGGAAAGGCAGGATCCAGGTGATTCCAATAGTTTACATCTCCTCTATAAGCCCTGAATATCTTCTGAAAACATCTCACCAATGCCCGATCCATACCAAACTGTTTTCCTAGACGAACCAATTAATTGCAGGATGCCAGTCAACAGGTATCCTGAGGCTTCAAAGTCACCTTTCCAGCCACCATCCTAGATCAAGCTTTTGGACTATAAGGCTGAATTAAAAGTCGATCTGTCTCCTTTCTTCTCCTCGGCCATCATATCTGAGGGTCAAAAGGATACCAATTTGGTAGCTAACCTCAACGAAGCTACACTCAAGGAACAGATAACACAAGGGGAAGGTCAGAGTTCTCTAGCCCCTGCCGAGTTGGAAGGTTTCTCTACACAAAGGCTGGGTTCCACTAGCAATGAGGTAGTCAAACAGAATCAGAGAACGCCCAAATATTCCAATTCACTAAATCAGGACACACCCCATAAGTCAAATGAGAAGATAATGTGAAGAAGGAGCAAGATTCACTACACGAGAGGAGACTGGAATTCTAGGCTTCGAAGACTAAAGCATAGGGCCTTGAACACTGGATGTGTTACAAATGGATAAGATCCTCGTGTGGAATGCCTGAGGTATAGGTAATCAAAGGACCGTTAGGACAACTAAAAGGCTTATCAGGGATCACAATCGCTGAATTGTGGCCATTCTCGAGCCGATGCTTAGAGACAAGAAAAGAGTGGGGTAGGCCTTTCCCTGGGTTTCCATTCGTCCTGCTCCAATGGAGAGGAGAGAGGGAAAATCCGGATGTTCTCTAAGAACCTAATCTCCTTCTCTGTTTTAAACAAAACTAACCAATCCCTCTCTATTGCAATATCTTTTCAGAATAACCAGTCCACTATATCTCTCACATTTGTCTATGCCAGCTGTGCTAGGATCCACAGAAGAGCCCTTTGGGATAGTCTCACCTCATGTCCACGTCAATTCAGGGTCCTTAGGCTGCGTGTGGTGATTTCAATACTATAGTCGAAGCTTCAAAAAGAAGAAGTCGCAGAGAGCTAGACAATGCAAGTGCTACGGAATTCTCTGATGCAATAAACACCGCGGAACTGATTGATTCTGAATACTCAGGGAATCACTTCACTTGGAGTAACAATCAAGTGGGGGCTACTCACGTCTGGGCGAGACTAGACAGGGTGCTCATAAATATAGCCTAGTCATCATTTTTCCCTTGTTTCCAGGTTGTTCATCTCCCTCAAGTAAGTTCCCACCACGCTCCGCTCCTTTTGTCGTTCCCCCCTCTCTTCAGTAGTGGGCCAAAACCATCCAGATTCCAGCGAATGTAGACCCATCATGATTCATTTCATCAGGTGGTTAACTCGGCTTGGGACAAGGTTGAATCCTTCTACCCTATATACAATGTGCTTGCAAAGCTAAAACAGGTTAAACTGACACTTAAGGCCTGGAATAAAGAGACCTTCGGCAACATTTTTCAACAAGTGAGGCAGGCCGCGTGTGTGCTTGAGGATTTAGAGCTTCAAATGCAAAATTCAACAGCCAACGTAGAGCTGCACAACATGCTTCAAAGGGAGTTCATCTCGGCATCCACCAATCTTCACCAGTTAGAGCTCATACAAGAGGTTTACTAGAAGCAAAAATCCAAAATTAACTGGCTGGCTGAGGGCAATAGAAACACCCATTTTTTTCCACGCAATAGCTACAGAAAAGTAAAGAAAGACCGTGATCCACAGTATAGTGCTTGATTTAGGGCAGACAATTGAGGACCCAACAGAAATCTCAGTGGCAGTAGTGGCCCATTTCGAGAAGCAATTCAATGTAGAAAACTACACGCCATGCCCAGAAATTTTAGAGGTGATCCCGCAGCTGGTTATGCAGGAGCAGAACAATTTGCTCATTGCCCATCCTTCCCTTTTGAAAGTGCTTAGAACTATCCAAACCATCCCCATTAATGGAGCTCCTGGTCCAGATGGTTTCTCTGGTAGCTTCTTCTCGACCTACTGGGATATGGTGAGCCAAGACCTTCATAAGGTCCTGCTATTTTTCTTCCAAGGGGACAATCTTCCGAGGGTCATTACGACCTCTTTGATCAGCCTCATTCCAAAATTATGATCACCAAAGAAAGTCTCTGACTTCCACCCTATTAGCCTTTACAACTGCTTCTACAAGATCATATCAAAAATTATAGCTTCCAGGCTAAGTCAGGTGCTTCCTTCGCTGATCTCACAGGAGCAAGGGGCATTCATCCAGGGTCGTTCAATCTCAAAAAACATAGCGTTATCCCATGAGCTGTTTAGGGAGCTTAATAGGAAGGTTCGTGGAAAAAATATTGTGTTAAAGCTGGATATGGAGAAGGCCTATGATATGGTGGATTGGGGTTTCCTCAAACAGGTGTTGATGTGATTCGGGTTCGGCTCATCTTGGGTGGACATGGTGGAGAAACGTTAGGTCAATTGTTGGTTCTCTATCCTCGTTAACGGAATTTCGACTGGTTTTTTCAAGTCGACCAAAGGGCTTCATCAGGGGGATCCACTCTCCCCTAATCTATCTATTCTCACCACAGATGTGTTGAGTAGAGGTCTTAAATCCTTGGTGGATCAGGGTCGTTGCCTCCCTTTCAAGCTCAAGAGAGGGTGCCCGTTAGTATCTCACCTCCTGTACGCGGATGATACCCTCCTCTTCCTCAACGGGGGTATATTGTGGCTTCAAGCTATCAAGGAATTTTTGGATTCCTACCAAGTGACCTCAAGAAAAAGGATAAACCTCCATAAAAGATCCTTATTCTGCGTTGACAAGCTCCTAGCCCCAAGGGTCAAAGCCATTAAGAGATCTCTCGGCATTGCAAAGTCGCCAGCCCCTCTATCCTATCTTGGGGTACCTATGACAATGAGCAGGCTGAAAGTCAGTGCATTTCAACCTCTTATTGATAGAATTGATAGCCGCATCAGGGGGTGGTAGGCAAGGTGCCTCTCACAGGTGGGTAGAGTTGTTCTGGTTAAGCATGTGTTAGGGAGCATCCCAGTCCACTCATTGGCAACAACCCATCTGCCGATCTAGGTCTTCAAGTCCCTGGAATGTCGCATTGTTAACTTCTTTTGGGGTTGGACTGACGGCAACAGGAAGATGCATTGGAGAAGCTGGAATCTGATTGTGTTACCTAAAGATGAAGGGGGTCTTGGTATCCGAAAATTTTCAGATGTTATGAAGGCCTTTCTGCCTGAAAATGGTTTGGGTGATAAAATTCAAGGAGATGGGCAGTCTGTGGAGTAGTTTTATGTCAGTAGAATACGACCATGAGTTGTGCCTTGTATGTCTTCCTCACCTTTCCAGTTTCACATCCCCCTTATGGAAGAGAATCAGGCAATGTTTCCCTGTGGTGGAGTCCCAGGTTCAAGTGGAAGCTTGGAGCGAGCTAGTATAATCTTTGGTGTGAAAATTAGACTGGGCTGGGCCCCATTCAGCACCTAGTTTCTGTGCCTATCCCTGCAGTATTACTGCCAATGAAGGTATCTCACTTTCTGGATGCCAATGATCCACGTCCGCCATTTGCAGTCTTCAATATCCTCCCGTAAGAAGTGGTAGATTTTATTTTTCAAGTGGGATTTTTCATATCCGAGGGCCCAGACACCCCTTTCTAGCCCTTAACCCCCTCCGGTGTTTTCTCCGTCAAATCTGTATGGGATATTTTTAGATCAACCTGACCGCGGAAAGGATGGGCAAGGTGAGTCCGGCATGCCAATTTATTCCCTAGAATTTCACTGTTTGTGTGGAAAGTTTTGCAAGGCACGGTTCCAGTTGATGGTGTCGTCCAAGCTAGAGGTGTCCACTTGGCATCCAAGTGTGTTTGCTGTGGGGAGGCTACAAACCAGTCCCCCTCGGTGGAATCTCTACACCACTTATTCCTTGAGAGCAACCTGGTGCAAGAGGTATGGGCCCATTTCATAGCTATGTTCAGGATCACCATTATGCCAGCCCTGTCTATGGAGGCTCATCTATTGCAGTGGTGGAGTGCCCCCATGCCAGGAATGAGGTACATCTCAGTCCAAAAGCTGGCCCCCTGCTTGATCATTTGGGAGTTATGGAAGGCCAGAAACGTTGTTGTCTTTGATGGAAAGCTTGTTTTAGCGCCCACCCTGTTCGCTCGGGTCAGATGGTGGATGGCTTATATCAACAACCCCAATTCAGTTCCCTCTGCTCCTGCTTCAACCAGGACTATGTTACAGCCTTTGGTGATGTTTTCGGCTAGGATTTCAGCAAGGTTAGATACTCCTTCTGAGCAGCTCTCGGTGGTTAAACAGTTGAAGCCAATCCCGGATTGGGTTAAGATCAACGTTGACAGTTCATCTAGAGGCAACCCAAGGAACTCAGGTGGCGATGGTGTCTGCAAAGGTGATAAAGGCGAGTTCCTCTTTACCTTCTCGGTAGGATATGGGGAAGGCTCAAACACCATCGCTGAGTTTCGTGCTATCCACGATGGGCTCTCCCATTGTCTTCTCACAGGTCGCTCTAAAGTGATTGTTGAATCGAACTCTCAATTGGTCGTGGATGTATTGAATGGAAACTTGCATCCAAGCTGGAAATGGGCCTACTGGCTTCACAGGATCGAGAGATTGAAGTGCATGGGGCAAGTGCGTTTTGTTCTTATCTTAAGGGAAGGTAACACTCTAGCAGATGCAATGGCCTGCTTGGGCAGTGGTAGCCAGACATCCTCTTGGTTTTCTCAGTTTTCTGCTCTCCCTCCTTCGGTTAGAGGGCTTCTCTTCCATGACAAGGTGGGTCTAGGGTTGATTAAGGAGCACTAGGCAGTTTTCTTCTCTTCTTCCTAGTTTTCTTTCTCGGTGTAAGTCATAATAGGTGAACCCAGGTGTTTATTTTTTGTGCTCCTAGTTAGCCCGAATGTACATTTGATGATAGATATGAAATGATACTAGGGCCCTTCTTTGCCCGTTTTCTCAAAGAAAAAAAAAAAAAAAAACCATTGATGTGAGGAGAGTAATACAGTGAAAATGACTAAAGAACCTTGGAACCTATGACCCTTTAATGTCTAGGGTACTGTTGTTAATGGACACCCCCATTTAAAATCTCCAACATCAGAAGGTCATAAAAGCCAATCTCAGAGATGATTGTTGTCAAGGTTAGGATCTTCTTGTCTTGGAGATTTTATGGGTGTATCCATCCACATTATAGTGCAGAAAACCAATGGTTTGGATTACTGAACCATGGCTTTACTTTTATAAACTTAAAACACGAACACACAATGTACCCTCGTGTGTAGGATTATTAATGTGCATGTGTAGGATTGTTAATGTGCAGGTCACTTTATAAATGTTATTAGTTGTATAAATGTTGTACCTTATATATTTGGCCGCTATGGGAAAAACCAATAGGAGGGTGATACATGGTATTCTTTGAAAAATAGGAGGCGTAACATCCAATACTTTTTGTTATTGGATGTTACATAAATCTAGTTGTTGGATGGATAAAGATCTACAAATAAATAAAAATATAGTAGTGTTACCCACGTAAGTTTTTTTATTTACCTTATTTATGACCAGAAGTTGAATGTAATATGGCATATTTCTTCCTCATTGTGCATTGGTGTTATAAACATAGATGTATTTAATTGATCTAATTATGCATATTTTGCTATGTGAGGTGATTTGGAGAAATAAGATGAAAAGAATGATTAAAGAGAAAATTTAATGCTAAAAAAAAAAAAAAAAAGACCAAAGAAAGATTTGAAGATTTAGAGATTATTAATTAATCATCAAATGTACATTCGAGCCTAGTTAACCCGGGTGTTTACATGCCAAATTGTTCACACCCCAAGTATAGGGTTGTGATGTAGTAATAATCTCGGTAAGACCGAGGTCGAATCCACAGGGACTGAACCTTGTACGTAATCTGAAAGTAACTAGAACTAGAAGAAGATGAAATCTAAATCAAGTAAATATGAGGGAATAATGGTGAAATATTAATCTAAAACTTGTAAATTCAAAGGTAGGAAACTATGGTGCGAAGGATCCACTTGTAGAGATCAGGGAGATCTACACTTGATTCATGAACTCAACTGGACTTCGAGTCCCATCTTCATCCAGTTGGAAGATAATCCATTAAAACACAAATATGAACTTCCTTTGATCCAGTTTTCAAGAGATGAGAGATATGAGAATTAGAGTTGATTCCATCACAAAACCATGCCTATGAGACAAAGCAAACAACAGAACTTAAGCAATCCACATCTAATCTAAGGAATTTATGAACATTAGGAAGGGTCATCATCCAACCATGCCCATGAGATGATGGTGAACAACAGTACTCCCATGTTCACAATCCCTATAATGAACAGAACATGCTCAGAGCCATCGCAGATCCATTATAATTTAAGTCATAATAAACCATTAAAGACTAAAAACGTTCCATATAATCAAACTATAATCAAAGAGGGTTCATAAATATAAATTAAAACCGTTAAAAACTCCCCATTATGCTACAAGCTTCACCTCTTAGCCCTACCTAAGAGGTTTAGCCAAGCATAATCATGATATAGCTATACTCTCTTAAGCAAACTAAAAAAAATAACTTAAAAGGGAAGGAAGAAAAAGAAAGAAAAAAAAAAAACTCTACACGCCGGTCGATCTCCACGTCAAAAGTTTAAATGCCTCCACGGCTGCCCTCTTGGATCCATTCCACGTCCCTATCTCTCTCCTTTTATAGCCAAGACTAGGTCGGCTAGGAGTGGAGTCGGTTGCTGTGGTGTTACGTAACAACAGACACATGGGCAGCGAAAGCGCAAAATGTCTTACGTTTGGAGCAGATTTGCGGTGGCGCGGAATCAACCCATTCGTCGATTCTGGCCTCTTGGCTAGGGTTGTGGCCACCCTCTAGACACATTGAACAGTCCGGATTAGTCATCCGATCAGTGCCATGGTCACACAATGGGCCACAAAGGCTGGAAGCGTCGGACGTGCGTAAAGCCTACGCAGGGGCTTCGCTGAGGTGTTCGATGGGCCCTATAATGGTGTTTCCAGCGAAATCCACCCTGTTCATTAGATTCCTAGTGAAAAACTAATTGGAAAGGAGTAATTTTGGTCAAGTTTTGGTGCGGTCTACTGTATCAAATCAACTCACCATTCATCCTGCGTTTTCTGGCGATCCACGTGTGTACGTACGCATTGACCAAAAGGAAAGTATGGCCAGGGTCATGGCCAACCTACGGAGCAGACAGACTGTTCTGATCTAACGTATGGCCCACAACACTCATCCAGCCGGATGCAGTGCGTCCACTGGAGTGTTTTGCGAAAGAAGTCGAGTCATCCCGACTTTGACCGGGCTGACCGTTCGGTGTACGGTAGGAGTGCACTACAATGTGCACTTGCACGATCCCAGGTGGGGTCCACTACGATGTATATAAGAAATCGGCTCCATTCATTCGTTTCTCCATCTCATTTGAGGGGTTGAGACCAAAATTGAAGCATATCTATATATCAGGTGGGCCCCAGATCGATCATTTAAGGCTGATCTATCCGTTGGGCTCCTTTCACAAGGATCTAATGGTTGAAATTTGACGTGTATAGTTAATTTATGGTTCTCAGGCCAGACATAAAGTTTCGAGCCGAACGGATGGTGAGAACCCTGTGATCTTGCATTCTAGACGATTTTCAAGCCTCTTTAATGTGAATGACTTGATTTCTCGGATCTCTAGCGTGTAAATTCTTCGATCTCGGTCCCTTGGGGACCGTCCCTTACCTTGGTGATTTATGAGCGTTAAATTTATGCTTTTAGTACCCTTTTTCACTCCAAGCTCTTAAATTCACCTTGTAACAAAAACATGATTAAAATAGGACGTTAAGCAATATCTAATATGCAATATTTGACCTTTAAAACAAATATTCAAGAAAATCATGTGTAAAAGAGAGAAAATACTATAAAATCACAAAGTATATTAATAGAAATAAAAAACTGTTTGGTCCCACCTGAGGTTGGTTCGATCTGACCGAAAGTGCATAGAACAGTTCGCCGATAAATTGTGATTTTTAAAGTTAATTCAGCTTAACACTTAAATCCGACTGAATCCATGTTCGGGCCACTGCATGAGAATTTGACGAGACCTAAGGGAGACAGTGACTTCAGAAAGATTTTGATGAAATTCAGTTGTAACCGAATGACTCATTCAGGAACCTATAACCCTTATAATATGACAACCTCGACCCTTACTACATTACAACCACAACCTCAACAAATCACATAACAACCACGACCCATATAACATGACAACCTCGACCCATGACAACCTTGACCCTTACCACATTACAACCACGACCCATATAACATGACAACTGCGACCCATACCCATCTAAATGACAACCATGACCCATATAACATGACAACCACGACCTCGACCCTTACTACATTACAACCACAACCTCGACCTTATAACATAACAACCTCGAACCTTACCATATTACAACCACAACCTCGACCCTTATAACATACAACCACAACCTTAACCCATATAACATGATGTACTCGACCT
This sequence comes from Magnolia changhungtana, assembly GCA_030180095.1. Classification (NCBI taxonomy): domain Eukaryota; kingdom Viridiplantae; phylum Streptophyta; class Magnoliopsida; order Magnoliales; family Magnoliaceae; genus Magnolia; species Magnolia changhungtana. The sequence continues at coordinate 971,653 of JASAUF010000647.1, read as the reverse complement.
ATATAACATGACAACCTCGGCCTCAAACTCAACCCTTATAACATGACAACCTTGACCCTTACCATATTACAACCATGTTAACTACGGATTTAATCCATAGCTTTTGATTCATTTTTGGTAGTGTAAGCAGTGAACAAATGACAACCTCAACCCTTAACACATGACAACCTCAACCTCATGTGTTAAGAGTCGAGGTTGTGAGGGTTGGTTATCATGTGTTAAGGGTCGGGGTTGTCATGTATTAAGTGTCATGATTGTCATATGTTCATCACTTCCTTTACTACCAAATAAAAGGCTAGTCATCGGTACCATAGCCTAAGGCCCACAATGGGTGATCTGTTCCGTCCACCTTGTCAGCTATCTCATTGTGGTGCTGAGAAGTCCTGACTTGGGTAGTGTCCACTTCCAACAAACATCACAATGAGCCTGAAAAGTTTCAACAGTGGGTGACATTGTCACCATACGTTTCTATTGTGTAGCCCGCACGAGCTCTGGATCAGGCTGATATTTGGGCCCTAGCCCTAAAATGACACGGCAAAAAGGTGGGCGGCGTGGATTATACACATACATCAATGTGGGCCCCACGAGTTGGGCCTTGCCCATGCCTAAAAAGGCTTCCATCCATGTCACTTTCTCAACATTAAATACAATGTAACTTCTTATTCACTAACACCTAGATCCATAGCTCAACTGGCAGACTGAGTGGAGATACCTCGTTTCAACACTTGAGGTCTTGGTATCGATCCCTAATGGGGGTGGCTAACATGGAGTGTGTACTGACATGGGTGTGTACTAACAAGCTAACCTAAAAAAAAATTATTCACTTAAAAAAACGTACGATTACTGAACCAAGCACAAAGACATTTTGGTATGAAAAAATTTTCAAAGCTCGTCAGAAGGCCACCCTCGAAATATTTGGAAGGTGGAACCTCTTTCGAGAATTTAACCATATAACGATGCCAATACGCTCAAAATCCCTATTTCTCCCTCATTATGCATTGATTTTATAAACATCGATGTTTTTAATTGATCTAATTACATATGTTTTATTATGTGTTGAAGGTCAAATATTGCATATTATCCCCCACCTATTTCTTGGTTTTACAAACATAATATGGCTTAATGGTATATTTTACATGTGTTTGTGTTGTAAGGTGAATTTAAGAGCTTGGAATGAAAATAATACTAAAAGCATGGATTTAGTGCTCAAAAGTAACCAAAGCAAAGAATGGATCTTCAGAGATCAAGATTGAAAATTTCAAGACCCTAAGATCCAAGAAAACTAAGTGGAGAAGGAAGGAAGTTGAAAGAACAAGTGCATAAATCACAAAGACTCTGTCGTCGAGAACCGTTCGACGACATCGAACACTGGTTGATGACATCGAATTTATGAGGAAAATCGAATTGGTTGCTAAACATATTGGGTGTTTTTCTCAATTAATCAAAGACATGTTCAATGACTCGAAGGAAGGTGCTCGATGACATCGAAGACTCTCGATGACATCAAATTTATTAAAAAGATTGAAACAACTCGTTGGACTATTTTGAACACATTTTCAATGACTCGAAGACCTATTCGATGGATCGAAGCTTCGCTCGATGACATCAAAGGGCGGTTCGATGACATAGAGACTTACGCAACGCGAAAGAAGAAAAGGCACAACTTTCGGATTCAAACCCCTTCGATGACATCGAAGGTGTTATGCTGTCTACGTAAATTTGATCCGTTTTTACAATTTTGTAGAACTTTGCCTATAAATAGGGGTTTCTAGGTACTTTCTAGGATATCTAGGGTTTGTAGGAGCAAAGCAAAAGGGCGAAGCCACTTCCCAAGAATTCTTCTTCCCTTTTTCTTAGTTTTTCATGCTTTCTTATAGGGTTTTTAATACAATCATGTCTATGGTTGGCTAGATCCCTTAGCTAGGGTTAAGGGGTGAAGCTTGTAGCATGGTTGGGGTGTTTTTCTTATTTGATTCATGTTATTGTTGAACTCCTTTGATTCTAGTTCGATATTTAAGGAATACTTTTATTTTTTAATTGTTTGTTGTGACTTAAATTACAATAGATCTGCAATAGCTTGAAGTATCTTCTTTTTCTGTTTGGAGTTTGTGAAAATAGAAATCCTGTTGTTCTCCATCGTCCCTTAGGCATGGACGAGTGATGGAATCCCTTCTATTTTTCACAATTCTCCCATATTAGTTGTCGGATCGGTATATCCTGTTGTCTACCATTGTCTCCTGAGCATGGTTAGGTGATGGAATCACTTCCAATCTTCACAACTTTCATCCGTTGAGAATTAGGTCAATGGAAGTTCATATATGAGTTTATTGAATATCTTCCAATTTGATAGGATATGACTCTAATTCCAATTGAGTATCTAAGGAAACATCCTAATAGCTACAAGTGGATTCCTAGAATCCCTAGTCTCCCACCTTTGAATTTCTTAAGTTTTTTTTAATTAAATCTCTCACAATTACTCTTTACACTTCCAGATTTAGGTTAAATCTTCTCCTAGTTTTTATTCTAATTAATTTCAGAATAGACACAAGATTAGTCCTCGTGGATTCGACCTCGATCTCACCAAGATTATTACTAAATCACGACCTGCACTTGGGGTTATGAATAATATGCGAGATTATTTGGAGAGCTAAGATGAAAAGAACGATTAAAGAGAAAATTTAATGCCCAAAGAATGACCAAAGAAAGATTTGAAGATTTGGAGGTTATTAATTAAGAATTTACATGCCAAATATTCAAGAAAACCAAGTGTAAAAAGAGAGAATGTTGGAAAAATCACAAAGTATATCAATAGAAATAACAAACTGTTCGGTCTCACCTGAGGTTGGTTCGATCCGACCGAAAGTGTACAAAACATTTTGCTGATAAATTAAGATTTTTAAAGTTAATTCGACTTAACACTTAGGTCCAACTAAATCCATGTTCAAGCCAGCGCATGAGAGTTCGGTGCGACCTAAGGAAGACAAAGACTTTTGAAAGATTTTGATGAAATTCGGCCACAACTAAGTGACCCATATTTAGTGCGACCAAAGTGATCAATGTTCGGTGTGACCAAAGGCTATTGTCGGTGCGACTGAAGTGTAACATAAATGCATAAAATTGAAGTTAGTTCCAAGTCGGTGCAAGTTTTTCATATTTAAAGGGGTGATTTGACCCATCTTATATATGAATTAGGGTAGATGAGAGAGAGCAAGGAGTTGCGGGGCTTTCTATGGAGTCCTCATTCTTCTCCAATCCTTCGATTTGTTTTTATGTATTTATTTGAGTTTAGTTCAATCATGTCTATGGTTGGCTAAATCTCTTACACTACACTAAAAATACTAATTAGGAACAGCTAATTTTTTATTTAGAAATGGCTTTAGGCCATTCCTAATGTGCACGGTTTTAAACCGTTCTTGCATGTAGAACGGAACGAGATTACAGGGCTCTATGGGGCCCAGTATGATGTAAGGGTTTCATTCATGCCATTCATCCCTTTTCTCATATCATTTTAAAGCATGATATAAAAAGCCCCCTCCCCCTCTTATTTTCATCATCCAGTAATCTCAAGAAGGATCTAGTAGAATAAATAAATAAATAAATAACTTCCTTTGATCCTCACCCATTCAGAAAATATCCCTTAAGTCCCTTAGCCTAGCCATTCCATCCCTCCACCAAGGAGATGAGAAAGCTATATGAGAGAGTTCAGCCCAGGTCAAGCATAGCTTGGCCCAATCTGTAGCCTCCTGAGCTAACATGATGTTAATCCTATCTGCTTAACTTAATCCTTGTGACACAACCGTCCATCCAACCATCTAACTTTTAATCAGCTTTATTTAATCTCAACATTAACATTGCGCAACATCTTTTCCCTTCTCAACCCCCTTCCTCATCTAATATATAACATTTCATACATAGCCTTCTCCCCCAATCAACTTGAGTGTATGCTCTTAGGCTTGCCGAGTTCCTCGGATCCTGCCCATAAAATACTCGGGTCAACAAGTTAATTAGGGTAGATTTTATCTGGATCAAGACACTTCTTAGTAGTGTTAGTACATTAAATACGACATTCTACACACATTACATACAGAATGTGTAGGTACTAACCTAATCACCAAGATTTTGAGAGATTTTGTGAAGTAGAGACCATACGTTTGAACGAGCAGAGTGGGTGCCTAACACCTCTCTCTATAACCCTAGTTCCTTACTCAAAATCTTCAACCGCAAATCAAAAAGTCGTCTTAGGGCAAGGAATCATTGAAATCTCTATACTAATGTTTCTATAGAGTCTAGCCAACTATGCAATCAAATTAATTGGCTAATGACCACTCCAGTCAAACAAAACATCTTTACAATCACAACCACAAACATTTCAAACTCATCGTCAATGTAAGCACGACTCGCCATCCAGCATCCACGGTCACATGATAGGAAATAGAAGTATCAAATGCCCACCATAGAGACATTCGTTGGGGCCACATAAGTTCTGGATCAAGATACTATTTTGGTGTTTTCAGTCCATCCTTGTGCAAATGACTTTGTGAACCATTTAAATGGCCTTATGAATGGTTTGGATGACATATAAACATCATGATGAACTTTTAGAAGGTTTCAACTGTAGCCATTTCCCTATCCACTTTTTCCCTCGGGTGGGCCACTGGAATTTTGAATTCGCCTAAAAGTTCGGCATTCGGCCTAAAATGATCTGACAAAATCTGGACGAAGTGGATTTGTCATCAACATTAAAATAGTGGCCCCACCTAGCTTCAGGAGTTGCATGGAAAGAGATCATGTCCAAAATAGCATTCCCCTTCTCAGCTAGCTAAGCAAAGCAAAGGGAAGCAAAGGGCTTTCCATTAAGGTGAAGTTGGAGCCCAGCATTGGCAAGCAAGCAAAGCTAAGGGCTTCCCATTAAGGTGAAGCTTGAGCCCAGCATTGGCAAGCAAGCAAAGCTAAGGGCTTGCGTGGAGGTGAAACCTGAGAGTAGACGGATAACGGCGCGAGCAACAACGGAGGATTAACAAAATGATGGGACCTACAATCATATTTTTGAGAAATCCGTTCTATCCACCAGTTTTATCAGAACATTTTAAGGCATGGCTCAAAAAATGAGACAGATCCAAATTAAAGTGGGCCACAAAGCAGGAAACAAATTGTATTAAACGCCCACCATTGGTACACTTGTCAATGCCTCAGGAGTTCTTGATCAGGCTATTAATTTAGTGTTTTCAGTCCATCATAGTGGGAATGACCAAATGATCATTTTTTATTTTTATTCCTAGAGAAGATAATCTATCATTGCATTTAAGTAAGCAATGTACAGGTAAAAGACTTCCAGAACTGCCCACCTGGAAATAAAAAAATAAACCCGGCGGAGCGCAGGAAATACCAAGTACTCTAAAAAAAAAACCTGCGAGAAAAGTAGGCTATCTAACTCTCTATGGGCAATTTGAATGACTTGCAAACAGTTTAGATGGCATTTAACATCACAGTACAGTGGACCAGGAAAATTTCAACAGAAGACATTTCCCTCCTACTTTCTCATTCCCAATTGACCGTTGGGTATGATTTTTTTTTTTCCTGGGCCCACCACTTAAATGGTCAGGTGAACTGGGAAGGATATTGTAATCAAAATAAAAATTCACATACTCATGGCAAGTGTTTTTTTGGACTAATAGTGAAAAAAGGGCATAGTTTCATAAAAATAGTTTAAAAGTAGAGAAAAGCCCCCTAAAACACATGAAAATACAGGGTTGACGAATTAACCACAATCTAAATATTCTTAAAAACACTAGCGATTGATTTTTCACATGGAGGAATGATCACACACACCCCCATGTATGGTGAAGATGCCTTTCTACCTTGCACACCTGCTGAGCTTCCCACACGTGTAAGTCATCTGAGCCATTGAAAAGGTTGAGGCCCGTTCAAGATCACTTCACCCAAAAATCAGGCTGTTCTGTCCATCACTTGGGGCACAATGTAGAAAACATTGGATGGCTAATGTGTGGACCACCTGATGAGTGGATCGGTCTGATATTTTGCTCTCAATTATCTTCAAGGTGGGATGATATTTTCGATGGGTCAGATGTCAAGTACACGTGATAAGACAGTGCTGTATGTGGGAGGTGAAAGCTTTTGTTACCATCGATTGAGGTGTATTTTATCGTAGCTCTCTGAGATATTTATTTGCTTTCCACTTTTGTCAGCAATATGATTTGCGGATTAAAAAAAAGATGCAAAGGAATGCATCATATGTTATTCGTCAGCATATGATGTATTGGATTCCCCATGGCCCAAAGGATGGTGATGATTGGACAGTAAACATCTGCCTGATGGACTTTTGACCGTTGAATGTATACTATTCCATCAGTAGGTTGGACCCACCATGTAGATGGTCTAGATCAAAGGAGTTATGACACACGTGAGTGTAGATCTTGCATCATATGATGATGTTTAGGAATTGTAACAGATAAGCCTCAAGGCAACAGACCATTTTTGACCATTGATTTCATCGCTAGGTGGATCTACCAGCTGGACCCAGATGCAACTGGATTTCCCAACGTGGAATTGTATGGGAAAAGCCGCAATGAGAAAAACCTGCAGCATTGCTCGCCATTGTAGCTATACCATTGTTAGCCCTCAACCTTTGGTGATCCAAGTCATTCATCGATCAGTCCCTATTATAGGTGGGCCACATTGAAAAGATTCCATTGACTACTCTGAACTCTTTTTTTTTTTTTTTTTCTTTAAAAAAAATAAAATCAATAGGAGCTTTGTCAAGTGGTCGATCCATAGCTGGACACGCACAAACACATAGCAAAAAGTTCCCAACTGGTGAAGTGGGCCATTTGATCCCACCACATATAAAGTAAGATCAAGTGGGACCAACATCCTATCTACAAATCCAAAGGGAATAAGACGCGCCCATGGTTTCATATGTGTGTCCCAAGTTGATGTAGAGTGGGTTGCGGACAGTTTCATGGGTAAGATTGATCAAAAAAGGCCCGATCCGAAGCGGAAGTGATCCGGACCGTCTAGACCTTAAAACGGACGTATCTCGCAAATCGGAATGAGCTATTCAACGTGTCATATATGATTTTGGGGTAAGATGAGCTACTTTAGCCACGCATCCCCGCTATGTCGAGTTTCGCATGCCGAATTTGTGAAATACCGTCAGATCGACGATCGAATTCCTGTTTTAATTTCATTTTTACTATTTATAGTAAGTTTTAGTTTGAGTATAACTACTCATGGGTTGGGCTTTACCAGTTGCACCCAACATGAAAAGTGCTTATAATAATTAGGAGAATAGCACGGTGAAGCCAAATAGAACACTTACTATTTTTGGCCGAAAACCATACGCACTAGTAGGAATAACCACCCTCTATAAATAGTAAGTTTACCATTTATAGTAAGTCACAATTTTTGGGAGTTTTAGTTGTAGTTTAATTCTACTATTTCTCTCATAGCTTAGTATCCCTATTTAAAGGGTTATAAACTCGTTTATCTTAACTATCAATCAATTAACGAGTTTTCTAGAATTTATTTCTATTTTTCTTTTTTCTCGTGGATTCAAGAAGCCTCCATGAGGAGTCCAAATAAACTCTATGGATTCGGAGTAGTTATCCTCGAGGAAGACGATGATTGACCTCATCACATTCAACCCTACGTCACAAGTATGACCATTTTCCATGTATTCTTCTCAACTTAGAATGCAAAAACAAACATATAAAAGAAAGATGTGAAATATTATATTTCACATTCAAACACCCACATAACTTTCCAAAGAAACATTTCTCCCCATCAACAGACTACGCACTTTGCCAAAACCCTAACTAATGATATTTTAAACCATCGATTTAAGTCTCCATATATAGCTTTAATACATAACTAAGACATAAAACGTTCATAAGAGTCATGTCAAGAAATGCAGGAGAAACTCTATCTTATATGTATGTGTGACTGATTCTTTTTTGAATATCATAGAAGAATTAGAGTTGCACTAGAGCCAGATGGCTCTTGCTTCTTTGAGGAGCATTATCAGATGGCTCTTGCTTGCGCGAGTGGGGTCAGCCTTGAGGTGAAGAGACATCACCTCGTTGGAAGAGCCTACCAGCTTACCGCCTATGAACACAGCCGGTAGAGGTGAGCTACGACCTAGTAGCCTGATCAACGCCTTCTCGGTTTCTTTTCCCCTGGAGTCCTGGTCGAGCTCATAAACAGTTGCATGGGCACCAAGCTCACCGAAGAGCCTTTTGATGGAGTGGCACATGCAACATGAGCTGTTGCTGAAGATCACCAACGCGTTCTGGCCAGCCAATCCCATCACTTGATCCATCCTAGCAATGGGTAGAGAGAGAGAATATTGAAAAATTAGTGGTTTTTAACAAATAATAAAAACAAAATTCGAATTTTCAAAATTTCGGGATTTTCCCGCCAAAACGTATTTTGAATTTTTTGAATTAAAAAGTGCGGTGTGTGTGCTTTGTCCCACATCGGAAATGTAAAAGAAACTTTTGTGGTTTATATGAGATGTTGTGAAAGGTATTCTTACTTGGAGCTTTTTGGAGGAGATAAAACTTAGGTTGCGTGTTCCAGTGCGAAGCACTGGAACACACGCACGCGCGCGCGCGCGCGCTCGGGCTCGGGCACGGGCACGGGCGAGGGCGTGGGCAGTGTGGCTGTAGTGGCGCTAGATGGCGCACTTCGCACGTCCGCATCGTGTCGCAGAGGGGTCGCTCCTTCGCGACCTTACGCGAACCGGTGCGATCGCGGTGCGATGGGTCCAGTGCAATGGGTCTGGTCAGAGCCTTAGGGCAGTGCGGATCTGAAATGAGCCTGGGTTTTTATAGGTGACTGAGAACGGTCGGATCTTGAATCCGAAACGTCCAGCCGTTTCTACAAACGGCTCTCTGCCTTGAAAGCCAAACGGTCCGAAAACGGACGGGCCAGGATGATCTAACGGTCAGATCTTCTGATCTAATGACCAGAAACGTCTGGAATTAATGGACAACGGCCAGAAACGTTTTTCAAACGTTCTGGACCATTGATATCACACAGCAACGGGTCTAAAACCTAAGGCCTATATAAACTGGACCATTCCAGTCCGATTTCATCATCTCAACATACCATCTCTCCCATCAGATAAAAATACAGTCCATAGCTCCTAAAGAACACTGTGATCATCTCGACCGTCTAAATCTGTCAGAAGAAATCTATTGCGTTAAATTGTTCCATAGTGGACCTATCGTGATTGCTGCACGCTGGATCCAGATAAGGCTTGTCTTATCCTGGAAGCAATTCGTCTGTAACCCATCAGCAGTGATAAGGGGACGAATCACGCTTTAAGGACAGCGTATTTTATACGTGATTCAGCCTAGTGAAATTGCTATTTTTTCTATTATTATTTTTTTTATTTTCGGTGTATCCAACCAGATTTTGTAACAATCTTAAAGCGTGATTCCATGGACACCGAAAGTGTTGCATCAGTCAAACTGATGAACCAGGATCTGATCCGATTGGACCGATTCGATGGTTCAAATTTCACTAGATGGCAGGATAAACTGAAATTCCTGCTGACCGCTCTGAAGATCTTCTACATCCTGGACCCGACTCTCCAGCCTCTGCCTGAAGCAAAGGAAACAGACACTCCAGAACAAGTGGCTGCTAGGATCAAACGCCAGGAAGATGAACTGTTGTGTCGTGGCCACATCCTTAATGCTCTCTCTGATCGACTGTACGATTTGTACACGGGGACCACATCAGCGAAAGAAATATGGAGCGCACTGGAATACAAATACAAGGCTGAAGAGGAAGGTACTCAGAAGTTTCTAATTGCCAGGTATTTTGACTTCACGATGGTAGACAATCTACCGCTGCTTGCCCAAATTCAAGAATTGCAGCTTATTGTAAATAAAATAAAAGCCATAAAAATCGATCTTCCTGAATCCTTTCAAGTCGGAGCTATAATCGCAAAATTGCCTCCGAGATGGAAAGACTACAGAAGAAGCTACTGCATAAATCAAGAGTTTACCTGTAGAACAAATCCAGAAGCATCTTCGTATAGAAGAAGAATCTCGTAACCGAGACAAAAAGGATGACGCTAATGGTGCATCCTCATCCAAGGTTAACGCAGTAGAACGGCCATTTCAAAATAATTCCTATGAGAAAGCAGATTCCCTTAAACCTAACAAAGATCAAGGGAAATTCAAGAAAACCCAAAAGAAGAAAAACGGCAAACCTAAGGGAGCTTGCTATGTCTGCGGCAAGACCGGGCATTTCGCCCGAGTCTGTAGGGACCGAAAAAAGCCTAAGAAAGAGGCTAATGCAGTAGACGATGAAATCGTAGCAATGGTCACAGAAGTGAACCTAGTTCAAGAGAAAATTCCTGGTTGGTGGTATGATACAGAGCCACAATTCATGTATGCAACGATCGATCTTCTTTCAAAACCTATGAAGACGAGACCAATGGTCAAGAGGTTCAAATGGGAAATGAAGGACGATCGAAAGTTGCAGGCAAAGGAACCGTGGAATTAATCTTTACCTCTGGAAAAAAGGTAATTCTGACCAACGTACTGCATGTCCCAGACATAAGGAGGAATCTTGTCTCAGGGGATCTCTTAAGCAAACCTGGGATTAGGGTTGTGTTTGAATCAGGCAAGTTAATCTTGTCCAAGAATGGGAGACTTTGTGGGTAAGGGATATGCTTGTAATGGGATGATCAAATTATCTTTGAATGAAAAGAATTCTTCTGCTTACGTGGTTGAGTCCGTAACGCTATGGCATGGTAGACTAGCCCATATTGGCTACTGTACTTTAAAACTCATGGCTAAGAACGGCTTAATATCATATAACGATAGTGACAAAGATAAATGTGAAGTATGCATAAGGTCTAAAATAATCAAGAAACCATTCCCTAGCGTTGAGAGATCGTCTCAAATTTTAGACCTAGTGCATACTGACATATGTGAACTAAATGGCGTTCTTACCCGTGGAGGTAAAAGGTACTTTATAACATTTATAGATGATTGTTCAAGATATGTGTATGTATATCTGTTAAAATCGAAAGATGAAGCATTTAATGCATTCAAGATCTATAAATCTGAAGTAGAAAATCAATTAGATAAAAATGTTAAAATCCTTCGTAGTGATCGAGGTGGAGAATATTTCTCTAATGAATTTTCTAACTATTGTGAAGAACACGGCATAATTCATCAGTGCACAGCCCCTTATACACCACAACAAAATGGTGTAGCGGAAAGAAAAAATAGGACCTTAGTAGAAATGGTCAACTCAATGCTAATACAAGCACAGTTACCATTAAACCTATGGGGAGAAGCACTGTTAGCACGCGTGTCATGTTTTAAACAATTCCATCTAAGAAAACCAAGACCTCTCCATATGAAATATGGAAAGGAAGAAAACCAAACATAGGGTATCTTAGAGTGTGGGGTGTCTTGCATATTGCGAGAACTCCGAACCCAAAAGAACTAAGTTAGGACCAAGAGCTATCAAGTGCGTCCTTGTAGGATATGCACAACATAGTAAGGCCTATAGACTTCTAGACTTAGACACCAATGTAATTATAGAGTCTAGAGATGTAGAGTTCTTTGAGAATTCTGTATTCATAGAGGAAAAGAATGCTGAGATTCAATCTCCTAATAGAATAATAAAAGAAACACTAATAGAAGAGACAGCTCCTAGTGAACCTCGTAGGAGTCAAAGAGCGAGAGTAGAAAAGAGTCTTGATCCTGATCAAATAGACTCTCAACGACTCTCCTTTCATCTAGTAGAGGGTGATAGAGAGAAGGTGATTAGGAAAATACCTATGGTTTTAACTATAGAAGATGAACCTAAAACCTTTAGTGAAGCTATGTCTTCAAGAGACTCCGCTTTTTGGAAAGAAGCTATTAATGATGAAATGGATTCCATAATATCTAACCAAACATGGGAATTGGTAAATCTACCCCCAGGTTCCAAACCAATAGGTTGTAAGTGGGTATTTAAGAAGAAATATCACACTGATGGTACAATTCAAACCTTTAAGGCAAGATTAGTTGCTAAAGGTTTCCGACAGAAAGAAGGAATCGATTATTTTGACACTTACTCTCCAAAGAGCTTTCGAATAACATCGATTAGGATCTTATTCGCTCTAAAGATCCATACATCATCTTCATATCCATCAAATGGACGTGAAGACAGCATTCCTGAATGGTGATCTCGATGAGGAGGTTTACATGGAACAACCAGAAGGGTTTGTTCTACCAGGAAATGAAAGAAAAGTATGTAGACTAGTTAAGTCTTTGTATGGGTTAAAGCAAGCACCAAAACAATGGCATGATAAATTTGATTCTAAAGTTCTCTTTATGGTTTTGAACATAATATTTGATAAATGCATATATTCAAAAGTATGTAATGATTATATAGTAATCATATGCTTGTATGTAGATGATATGTTAATAATCGTAATAAAATGGAAGGTGTAATCAAACCAAAAAGTTTCTTTCTTCGCTTTTCAAAATGAAGGATCTTGACAAGTGGATACCATATTAGGTATCAAAGTTAAAAAACATAGTGGGGGTTTCGCATTATGCCAGTCTCATTATATTGAGAAAATAATAAACAAGTTTAATCACTTGAATATTAAAGAGGCAAAGACCCCGTTTGATCCAAGTATTAAGTTAAAAGAAAACAGTGGAAGAGCAGTTGCACAACTAGAGTATGCTAGTGCTATAGGCAGTCTTATGTATGCAATGCAATGCACAAGACCAGATATAGCATACGCTGTGAGTAAACTAAGCAGGTTTACAAGTAATCCTAGTGTTGAACACTGGAAAGCAATAAGTAGAGTTCTAGGTTATCTTAAAGAAACCAAAGAACTAGGGTTATTTTACTCAGAATTTCCAGCAGTATTGGAAGGATATACCGATGCAAGTTGGATATCGAGTGCAGGGGACAATAAGTCCACTACAGGGTGGATATTCACCCTAGGAGGTGCTGCACCGTATCTTGGGGATCCAAGAAACAAACATGCATAACGCACTCAACTATGGAATCTGAGTTCATAGCTTTAGGCTTCTACAGAAAAGAGGTTTGAGTGGTTAAGGGATCTTCTTTTAGAAATCCCTTTCTATGCGAAGCCTATACCTACTGTTTCACTTCATTGTGATAGTGAAGCCACTAGCGAGAGCCTATAGCGGTATTTATAATGGAAAGTCCAGACACATAAGTTTGAGACATGACTATGTAAGGCAATTGATTCAAGATGGAATCATTGCGATCTCATATGTAAAGTCAAGTAATAACTTGGCTGATCCTTTTACTAAACCTCTAACGAGAGAGGTAGTAAGGACAACATCTAGAGGGATGGGGTTGAAACTCTTTACTCAAAGTTTCACCAGTGAAAGAAACCCAACCCTAATTTAGAAAATCTCTAAATATTGGGTTTAATGGGTAACAACAATTTACTGATTAGTGAAAAGTTTCAGCACTAAATAAGATAATAACCTCATCCGAATGATAGTCTGGCCGTTACAAGAGAGGGATGAGTATTAAACTCTTAATGAAGTCCATCAAACAGACAAGTGTTTTAACTAAACACTTTGGAAGGATTTCACCTATGTGAACGTAGAAGTGGTGCCGCTTCTCATGAGACTTAGAGTTATCTCGGGATCGTTCATGAAACAGGATAAGCACATGGCCATTAAAAGTGCTAAGCAAGATTATAAAGGAACACTTAACGCAGAGCTATTATGTATGTAGCATTTTCGGTTATATCATATAGGAATAATCGGTTCAATCTTTACTGACAACCAGAATTTCAAATAACTTTAAGATGCTTACACTAAGGAAAGATTCAAATCGCAAGATATCTTTCTTTATGCATAATAATCATTATTATTCTCGACAGAGTTTTCATTATTTTAAAAAACCAGTGGGGGATTATTGAAAAATTAGTGGTTTTTAACAAATAATAAAAACAAAATTGAATTTTCAAAATTTCGGGATTTTCCCGCCAAAACGTATTTTGAATTTTTTTGAATTAAAAGTGCGGTGTGTGTGCTTTGTCCCACATCGGAAATGTAAAAGAAACTTTTGTGGTTTATATGAGATGTTGTGAAAGGTATTCTTACTTGGAGCTTTTTGGAGGAGATAAAACTTAGGTTGCGTGTTCCAGTGCGAAGCACTGGAACACACGCACGCGCGCGCGCGCTCGGGCTCGGGCTCGGGCACGGGCACGGGCACGGGCACGGGCGTGGGCGAGGGCGTGGGCAGTGAGGCAGTGTGGCTGTAGTGGCGCTAGATGGCGCACTTTGCACTTCGCACGTCCGCATCGTGTCGCAGAGGGGTCGCTCCTTCGCGACCTTACGCGAACCGGCGCGAGACGGTGCGATGGGTCCAGTGCGATGGGTCTGGTCAGAGCCTTAGGGCAGTGCGGATCTGAAATGAGCCTGGGTTTTTATAGGTGACTGAGAACGGTCGGATCTTGAATCCGAAACGTCCAGCCGTTTCTACAAACGGCTCTCTGCCTTGAAAGCCAAACGGTCCGAAAACGGACGGGCCAGGATGATCTAACGGTCAGATCTTCTGATCTAATGACCAGAAACGTCTGGAATTAATGGACAACGGCCAGAAACGTTTTTCAAACGTTCTGGACCATTGATATCACACAGCAACGGGTCTAAAACCTAAGGCCTATATAAACTCGACCATTCCAGTCCGATTTCATCATCTCAACATACCATCTCTCCCATCAGATAAAAATACAGTCCATAGCTTCTAAAGAACACTGTGATCATCTCGACCGTCTAAATCTGTCAGAAGAAATCTATTGCGTTAAATTGTTCCATAGTGGACCTATCGTGATTGCTGCACGCTGGATCCAGATAAGGCTTGTCTTATCCTGGAAGCAATTCGTCTGTAACCCATCAGCAGTGATAAGGGGACGAATCACGCTTTAAGGACAGCGTATTTTATACGTGATTCAGCCTAGTGAAATTGCTATTTTTTCTATTATTATTTTTTTTATTTTCGGTGTATCCAACCAGATTTTGTAACAGAGAAGGGTTGGAAATTTGATTGAAAGAAAGCTAAGAAGGCTTTGGTTATGATGAATATGAAGCTGTGAGGATACTTATTTATACATGCTCTGGGGGTGGAGGACGGAATTTTCTAATGGAAGAAAATAGAAGGAGAATGATCCTTGATATTTTGCCTCATGCCCAAAATACCCCATTATCATTTTTTGACAGGGACAGGCTGGGGCTTCAGGTGGGTAAAAAAAATAATAAAAAAAAGAGGACTCGGATTACGTAGTCTAGCACACAGCACTGGCGTGGTGTGAGTCCTATCATGATGTATGTTTATCCACCCTGTTCATCCATTTCTCTGGCTCATTCTAAGCATGATCCCAAAAATGAGGCAGATCCAAGTTTCAGGTGGACCACATCAAGGGAAACAATGGTAATTGACTGCTCACGCCTAAAAATTTCTCAGGGACCACAAAAGTTTGAATCGGGATGATATCAATTTGTGTGTACCCTTGTTTAGGTCTAGATAATCTCATTAATATGTAGGATAGCAAATAAACATTCCAGTGAGCACTGGGTATCATTATCCCCACTGCTTCATGTGGTGTGGTATACTTGAGCTTGGGATTTACTTATTTTTTTGATCACGTCCTGAAAGGAGCTTAAAAAATGGATGGGTGGCGTGGATATTAAATACATGGATCAACTTGGGCCCTACAAGCCCAACAATCAGTACACCACAGCTACTGGTGGTGTTGGCAACACCAACTAATCCACGTTCTAATGTGTCTACTGTTGTGCACTTAAAATATAAATACACCCAAAATTACCAGATATTAAGAACATTACAGTTTCTTCTTACAATGAGTACAAGAGTATTTTACCATTTTATTCACACGGATGTGGATCCTTCTCCATCTACACGCGACAATGAACGAGTGTTCTGTATCTTAGTTTATATCATGTAGGTAGAACCTCTGGCCTAAACATCAGGACGTTTCATGTGGGCCACAGTATACAAAACAAATGAATGGCTAGAAACAATTGTTTTGGCCTTTAGTGTGTTTTTTACACAGTGGCCCACCCGGCAACTGAAATAATCTTATTTTCAAGCTTTAAGGCCTAGAGAGAATAACCAACTTGATGGAAAACTTGGATTCCTTGCATGAGTGAGTATTGGGCTCCACAAGCGGGTGGGACCACAAGCTTTAAAACTGTACAGTAAGTCAGCTTAAAAGCAACGTAAGTAGAATGATTTTATATAATCTACGGATAAAGATAGTTCCCCACCGTCTAATATCCAATCTCTCCGAATAAAGAAATCTCACGTGTGCACGTGTTTTGGACATATGGCATCTAAAATTCTAACCATGTGCGTGTAAACTATACGTGAAGGGATGTCAAAGGGTTGGGCAGCATCACATGCAGACGCATGCATGCAGTCCGAAGCTGACGACGACATCAACCGAAGACACGTGTACAATTTGAGAGAATCAAACGGTGCATGTCGTTTGGCGGGCACGTGGCATTTTGGAATCGTTTTAAGTAAAAAATCAATGATGCGAGGAGAGTCAAAACAGTGAAAATGGCTGAAAAACCTTAGAACGAGAAATTTACCACTGTACGACTCATTTACCCGTTGAAGCCCACCCCTTTTTACCTGAACAGAATAAGCCCCATGTGTACGGACGCCTTGCCAAAGGTTGAAAATGCCCCTACCTTTACCTGACCGAGAAATAGAAATGACCATCAAGTAAAAGGAATTGACCATGAAATGCGAGAAAATGACCATGAAGTAAAGGGAATTGGCCGTGAATCAACACGGAATCGCTGGGAATGACCATGAAATGCATGGAAATGACAGTAAAGTGAAGCGAATTAACCATGAAATGCGTGGAAATGACCATGAAGTGAAGTGAATTGACCGTAAAGTGCAAGGAATTGACCGTGAAGTGCGTGGAAATGACCATGAATCAACGCGGAATCGCCGGGAATGACCGTAAAATGCATGGAAATGACCGTGAAGTGAAGCGAATTGACCGTGAAATACGTGGAAATGACCATGAAGTGAAGGGAATTGACCGATGCGTGGAAATGACCGTGAATCAAAATGGAATCATCGGGATTGACCATGAAATGCATGGAATTGATCACGAAGTAAATGAAATGTATGAAATTGTCCGCTAAGTAAATGAAATGGATTTTCGACCATCGACCTGATGGAATCTTGGAAAATAACTAGGTTAGTTGGTTAAAGCAGCTTCTCCTACCCCAAAATCATATAGGGTACATCAAGTAACTAATTTTAGTTTAGAAGATATTCTTGTTAAATGAATAAAGAAATAAATGAAAATTGGAAAGAAAAAAAGGAGAGAAAAAAGAATTTTATATGCTTATATATACATATTTATATAAATATGTGTTAGAGAAAATTATAAGTAGAATAAAGTTCTCCATGTAAATAAATTCAAAAAAAAAAAAATTACAGATTGTTATCACGGTAGTCTGTTTATGGCTACGGTTATAATCCGTAGCCATAGGCCCGCCAGATGGGCATGCCCTCGCTAGATCGGCGTGGCCCCGCCGGACAGGGCTACAACTGGCATGGGGGCTGCTAGTTTGGCGAGCCCACCCCCGCATAGTCTTCTATGAATATGGATGAGGGTATCTATGGCTACGGTTATAATCCATAACGATAGATTTGACCGTAGCTTTTGACATTACTATTCTACTTGGAACGTCTATCGTTGAAACCCTTTAAGGGGTCACAGAAGTTTTGGATCATTATGAAATTTGTTTTTCCTGTTCATTCAGGTTTTTGTGACCTTATGAATAGATTGGATGAAAAATAAATGTTATGGTGGGCCCTACAAAAGTTTCAATGATGAAAATCAATTTTCTGCTGCTCTTTGTGGTGTGGTCCAGTTGATCTTTGGATATGATTTTTTTTTTTTTTATAATGCTCCAAAACGATCTCCAAATATGGATGAACGTTGTGGATATAATAAATACATGACTGTGGGGCCATGTAACTTTGATTTCTTTTGAACCGTTCGTATAACTCGGAGTTTGAGGAGCGTCAGCGCTCGTCTTCGAGCATCAGCCAATACGCTTGAAGGAAAAGGCAGGGGCATTTTCGACCTTTGGGAAGGCTACAGCTGGGGCTTATTCTGGTAAGGTAAAATGAGGTGGGCTTCAATGGGTAAATGGGCCATAAATGGGTCGTACAGTGGTAAATTTCTCACCTTAGAACCTATAGCCCTTTAATGTGTAGGATAACCCGCTCTCGAGGACATGCACCCTGTACTTGGGTTTTCTAGTTTACACTAGTGGGCCCGTGGTTCAGTGATCCAAACCATTGGTTTGCTGGGTACTGCTATCACTGGACACCCCATTTAAAATCTTCGACATCAAAAGATCATAGAAGCTAATATCATACACTTATTTAGTTACGCGTAGACAAATGTTATCAAGGTTAGGATCCTCCGGTCTTGGAGATTTGCTGGGTGTTTCCATACACATTATGGTGCATAAAACTAATGGTTTGGATTACTGAACCATGGGTCTACTTTTATATACTGAGAATAATGTATCATCGTGTGTATAAGATTGCTAATGTGTGGGTTGTTATATAAATGTTACTATACGTGAACTCCAGATCTTGGTGTACCCTATTTCTGACCATTATGAAAAAGTCATTAGTAGAGTGACACGTGACAAAGTACGAACAATAGGTGTGACACCCCATACTTTCACCTATTGGGTACTGTTACTAACTATCAATATTCTGATTGATATCAATCTAACCGTTAGATGGATAAAGATCCACAATTTCAAAAAATCTAGTAGTGTGGCCCACCTGAATTTTCGATATGCCTCATCTCTAGCTAGATATCCTATTTAGACCCATAGAACCTAATGGTCGGTGTGGATCTTACAAGTCTTGTGTCATGGACACCCATTTTAGGAGTAGTGCATGAAACATTGGATGTATATCCATTCGGCACTGGAACCGGTTTGACCAGACCTTTCTCCAAAAGGAGAATCCCTTCAATTCGTTTCTTTTCCCTCTTTAAAAAGACCCTCTATTTTTGTTGATTCATGGCCCACCATGACTATATGACTAGATGATCCGAACCGTTCATAGTGTGCAGACGTTTTTTTTTTTTTTTTTTTTTTTTAACAGGGAGCACACCCCAAAAATTTTGATTAAAAGAACAGAGGATGTACAACAAGACATTCAGGTGGGCTCTACAAAAAACTACGAGCCACACCTATCATATATTCTAAAGCCACTGAGACACAAAGAAAGCTCCAGACTGGCCTAAACTACCCAGCAGAAGAGACAAAATTCCTGCTCCTCCACTGGCCCGGGATCAAACAGGTGAACCTAAAAAAGATCTTTCAAAAGGATGGCATGGAAAAAAAAATAAGATCAGGAAGGCTTCAAGGAGCCCCTAACATGACGATCCGACTCTGGCTTGGACATGAGATAGAACCAATTCAACGATGACTGCTATCCTTAGAAAACTCACTTGCTCTCTTGAAACAGACCGCACCTTTTTAACCAATGCCCACAATATACCTAGCATGCAAGGAGGGACAGGGAGAGATCCCATGTATCTATAATACTTCCTACTTCCCAACTTTAAGTGCCTTGGATCAACCACTCCCACATTTCTCTCCATATCAAGAGCATCTGCAATAGATCAAATATGCTCCAACAACTCCCTTCGAAGCATTACAACAAACACCCCGAAGCACGCTGAACCATATCCGGGACCCCTACCGCAAATAGAAGCTCACCCACCTGAGCGCCAAGAGCCCAGACCCGTTCTATCCAGGGTAATCTACCCTCTGATGCGCCGAGGTAGGGAGGAGACATTGGAGAAGAGACTGTAGGACTGCTGCTTGCTGTCAAGCTTTGCTAGACTATCCACTGGGCCATTGGCTTCACGCGGAATATGGAGCAACGAAAACGACCCTTGGCCCAATAGGGCTCTGATTCTGATCAACCAATACGTCCATTTCCAGGAAGGGGAGGAGCGATTTTGCAGACACTGAACAGCCCAGCAGGAATCAGATTCCACAACAACATTATTCAGACCAAATTCCTGACAGCGCTTGAGGCCGTCGTGAATGGCCCGAAGCTCTGCAATGCTGTTAGAAGCTACCCCATACCCATGAGAGAAAGCGAACAGCATATGGCCCGTGGAATCCCGGCATATACCGCCACCTCCTGCCTGGCCAGGATTAGCGAGGGAGGAACCGTCCACATTAAGTTTTACGAAACCCCTAATCGGCCTGATCCATTTCACAAACGTCAACTTACTGGATGGCCGAGGAGAATGGCGAGCGATGTCATTTGCATGGGCAGCCTGAGGCGTGGGAAGGATAGAATCTGCAAACTGGGGGAGCATAACAGAGAGCCACCACTTCGATTTGTAGACAATGGCCGAAGGGGAGAGGGGTCTACCATCATACCTAGCGTCATTCCTTGCTTTCCAAATTTCCCACACAATGAAAAGCGGGGCCAAACGAATGGGGAGGGAGGAAGCCTTTCGAGGCAGGGGCCGATTCCACCACCAAAGGAGCCGTTGATGGATGGAAAGGTGGTGATAAAGGGGGAAGCCGAAGGTGTTAGCAATACCATTCCACACCCGGGAAGCCAATTCGCCATGAAGGAAGAGATGAGAGGGGGACTCCACCTGCGGGCCGAGGGGATGAGCGGGCGAGCAACAAACACATTTGGAGACCAGGGGAATTCCCTTGCACTGTAAGAGGGAGTCGGTAGGAAGGGCATTATGCAGCAACCTCCAAATGAATATGGAGATTTTGGGGGGGACTGATGGGTGCCACACCACATTAAACCAGGAAACGAGAGATTCCCTCTGCCGCAGAAGATTCTAGGCGGACTTGACTGAGAAGAAACCCGACGGCTCAAGGGGCCATATAGTTCTGTCTTCATGATCCGAGGTGCAATAACCTCCAAGGGTGATGAATTGCATTAGCCAATTCGGGATAGGCACGGGTATACTTTGCTTAAGACCTCCGTGGTCAAAAAAATCTCTGACCAGGGCGTCCCTAAAGCAGGCCAGAATGTTAATAGAAGGATGATCTAGTAACGGGCCAAGGCCAGTCTAATTAGAATGCCACATGCTGTAGTTTCCCTGACCAATAATAATCTGAGCGTGATGAGAAAGGATGGGGAAAAGCGGAGAAATCGCTTTCCAGATAGGGGAGGCAAAGCGAGGGGCAGCAGATTGTAAGGCAGGCCTGTCTTGCTGATACTTCGAGCGCATAAAACTGCCCCACAGAGTGTCATGGCTGCCCTGCATTATAGCCCACGCTAACTTCATGTGGAGTGATCTCATGATCTCACTGGTTCTTCTAATGCCAAGGCTGCCTTCATCTAACGGGGTGGTAATTGCGTTCCAATTACGCCAATGGCATTTAGGCTTACCATTGGAGAAACCCCAAAAAAAATTAGAGAACAGTCTATCCACCGACTTAAGCACCTGCTTGGGGACCGAAGTGGCTGCAAGAGTATGAATAATAATGTCGCTAAGGACGTGCTTGATCAGCGTTAGTCGACCAGCCTGGGAAAGAATTCTTGCACGTCAACCACTAACCTTGGCTGCTAACTTACCTAGAAAAGGCGAAAAGAAGGAGCATCTAGACTTGCCCTTGATGATAGGGACACCCAAGTAGGAAGGGGTGCTAGCGGCTTTTCCGATACCAAGGATGTTTTCAATCAGGCGGACTCTAGTCATCGATAGCTTAGAGGAGCAGAAGAACACACTTTTCCGACGGTTGATTCATTGGCCAGTGATGTCTTGGAACTCAAACAAAAACGACGAAATCGCTTGAATCGATCTTTTGGAGCCGTTAATAAACAGAACTGTATCGTCAGCATACAGCAAATGAGAAACCTGAGAACAACCCTGCCTCAGCTTATACGGAGCGCAATGGCCGCTAGTAATGAGATAGGCAATCCCCCTGCTAAGAACCTTCGCTGCAAGGATAAACAGGGAGGGGGATAACGGATCCCCTTGCCGCAGGCCTCTGGAAGAAGGAAAGAACCCGCAAGCTACGCTATTAACTAAGACTGAGAACCAGTTATCTTTCCAACAAGCTTCCAGGAGATGAATCCATCTCACATCGAAGCCGAAACGCCATAGTGTGCAGACGTTGATTTCCATCAAATCTTAGTAAGTTACACACGTTCATATTGTCAAATGTCTGTGCAATTTCTCTGACTTGGTAAAGGCTTAATGAAGATGGAATGTGCATGAGAAACGACAACGAAGATATGATGGAAGGTGATTAGAGATAGTGGTGCTAAAGAAGCAACAAAGCATGAAAATCGAAGACGTGGTGGAGATTATTGTCTAATGTCTTAAATCTATTTATAACAGGATTTGTCGATGACATCGACAAACCACTTGATTCCATCAAGTAGATGTCAATGACATTGACAAATGTTTGATCCCATCAAGAAAATTCAAAATTTTTCAATTTGATTGCTGGACACTTTTAGAGCTGCTACTCGAAGGCATCGAAGGTGGCTTCGATGTCATCCACTAGTCCTCGATGGTTGTCGATGCCATCGAAGGCGCTCGCAGAACTATGTAAGTAAGCAATTTTTTTCCTATACCAGTTGTGGTAGTATATATATCGGGTGTAATTGGGATTAGGGTAAGGTTAAGGTTCTCTAAAACATTCCTAAGGATTCAAGAGCACAACTAGGGATTTCAATGAGGTTTTTGGGGTTTGGATAGGGAAGTACTGAATTCATCTCTTGTAATATCGATTTCATAATAGATTGCTTATTGCTTTGTGTCGCGATTTTTTTCCGTAAGAGTTTTACATGAAAATTTTGTGTGTTCTCTGTGCATTTCCTTTCGTTTAATTTTATCTTGATAGTTTTAATTCGATTTTGCTTCCACACAACCCCAAACATCATGGCAAGTGGTTTTTTACAAGGCCAAACAATTCTATTGAAATAATTTAGATATAAAAAGGTTTGCAAACCAATGTATTGAAAAAAAATTCAAAAAAATAAATAATATAATAATAAAATAAAAGAAGAAGAAGAAGAAGAAGAAAAGAGAGAAAACACACTCTCAATGAATTATCGCAAGAACTACACAATCTAAATATTTTGCAGTCACATGTATGGAAAATTTTTTTATTTTTTTTTTAATATGAAAATACACCGTTGAAGAATTATCCAAGCACCACACAATCTAAATATTCTTAGAAATACTAGGCATGATTTTCACATGGAAGAATGATCCCATGCATCCCAATGTATGGTAAAGTTGCCTTTCTACCTTGCACACAGGGTGAACGTCACACACATATATGTCCTCTGATCCATTGAAATGGTCGGGACGCCTTCAAGATTACTTCACAAAGAAATCAGGTTGATATGTCCATTTGGGGCACGATATATATAGAAAACAATGGATGGATAATGTGTGAACCACCTGATGAGTGGATCGATTTAGATCTTTAGCGCTCCATGATCTTCAAATGGGGACGACATTTTCAACGGGTCAGGTGTCAGGTATACGTGATACAACAGCTATGTGGGAGGTGGAAGCTTTTTTAACCATCCATTGAGGTGTGTTTGATGGCAGCTCTCTTAGATTCATATGCTTTCCACTTTTGTCTGCAACATGATTTATGGATTAAAAAAAGATGCCAAGGAATGCATAATCTCTTATTGGTCATCATATGATTTAATTTTATTTTTTTTTATAAGCAAACTTAAACTTTCATTAGATATCGCAAATATTTACATTCGGGCTTCCTCAGGAGAAAAAGGACATGGGGAACGCCTATCATAACCGACAGTGAAAATAAAAGAACAGCAAAACCGGAAATACCCAAAGAAAAGGAAGCTCAACCCTCTAAGACTCCCTGAACGCCTATCATATGGTTTAATTGGATTGCCCAATAGTGGATTTAGCATCATGTGTTGGAATTGTATGGGAAAAGCAGCAGTCAGAAAAACCTGCAAGCATTGCTTGCCATTGTTGCCCTACCATTGTTAGCCCTCAACATGTGATGATCCAGGTCATTCATCAGGCCCTATTATATATAGGTGGGTCACAGTGAAAAGATTCCATTAGGTAAAGATCTTCACTGTCCACAAGTGGACCACCATTCTTTAGAATGGACTGTGAATTAGCGGGACACGCAAACACAGAGCAAAAAGTTCCCAGCTGATGAAGTGGCTCCCATTTGATCCCAGCACCTAAAAAGTAAGATCAAGTAGGATCAACTTCCTATCTATAAATCCAAAGAGTATAAGACTGGTTTCATATGTGTGCTCTAAGTAGAGTCATTTTCCATGTATTCTTCTTTATTTTCCTTCTTCTCTTGTAGAACCATTATAAGACTAACCCCACCAAAGGGATAGAAAATTTCATCAGCTTAGAATGCAAAAACATACACATAAAAACAAGATAGAAGATATTATATTTCACATTCAAAACAACCACTTAACTTTCAAACAAACGTTTCTCTTCATCAATACACCACGCTCTTCGCTAAAACCCTAACAAATGGTATTTTAAATTACCATTAACTTAAGACTCTATATATATAACTTTAATACATAACTAAGACTTAAAACGTTCATAAGGAGTCATGTCCTCAAGAAATGGGGGAGAAACTCTATCTTATATGTATGTGTGAGTACTGATTCTTTTTTGCAATTTCATAGCAGAATTTGAGTTGCACTAGAGCCAGACGGCTCTTGCTTCTTTGAGGAGCATTATCAGGTGGCTCTTGCTTGCTCGAGTGGGGTCGGCCTTGAGGTGAAGAGACATCACCTCGTTGGAAGAACCTACCAGCTTACCGCCAATGAACACAGCTGGAAGAGGTGAGCTACGACCTAGTAGCCTGACCAATGCCTTCTCTGTTTCTTTTCCCCTGGAGTCCTGGTCCAGCTCATAAACAGTTGCATGGGCACCAAGCTCACCGAAGAGCCTTTTGATGGAGTGGCACATGCAACATGAGCTGTTGCTGAAGATCACCAATGCGTTCTGGCCCGCCAATCCCATCACCCGATCCATCCTAGCAATGAGAGAGAGAGAGAGAGAGAGAGAGAGAGAGAGAGAGGTTGGAAACTTGATTGAAAGAAAGATAAGAAGGCTTTGGTTCTGATGAATATGAGGCTGTGAGTATGCTTATTTATACATGCTCGTAGGGGTGGTGGACGGAATTTTCGAATGGAAGAAAATAAGAGAAAAATGTTCCTTAATATTTTGTCTCATGCCCAAAATACCCCATTATCATTTTTTGACAGGGACAAGCCGGGGTTTTCAGGTGAAAAGAGAGAGAGAGAGAGAGAGAGAGAGAGAGAGAGAGAGAGAGAGAGAGAGAGAGAGAGAGAGAGAGAGAGAGAGAGAGAGAGAGAGAGAGAGAGAGAGAGAGAGAGAGAGAGAGAGAGAGAGACTGATTGTATAGTCTAGCACACAGCACCTACATGGTCTAGGAACCCTATCAATTTTTGTGCGTTTATCCACTCCGATCATCCATTTTTACAGCTCATTCTAGGGTATGACCCCAAAAATGAGGCAGATCCAAATCTCAGGTGGACCACATCATGGGAAACAATGGTGACTGAATGCTCACCCTTCATTTCCCTTCATTTAGGTGTGGTTGATCTCATAAACATATAGGATGGCAAATAAACATTGTAGTAAGCCCTAGAAAGATTTCAATACAGTGTTATCCCCCTTGCTTCATGGGATGTGGTTACTTGAGCTTGGAAGTTACTTATTTTTGTGGTCATGTCCCTAAAAGAGTTGAAAGAAGGAATGGGTGGCCTGGATATTAAATACATGGATCATGATCTTGGGTCCCACAACGCCCAACAATCAAAACACCACAGCTGCTGGTAACACCACCTAATCCACCTTCTAATGTGTCTACTGTTGTGCATTTAAAATATAAATACTGCCAATTTCACAGTTTCTTCTCACAACGAGAACAAGAATATTTTACCACTTTATTCACACCTATGTGAAACCTTCTCCATCTACACGCAATAAGGCACAAGTGTTCCATCTTAGTTTATATCATGCAGGTAGACTTTCTGGCCTGAAAATAAGGACGTTTCATATCTCGTGTGTGCCACAATGTACAAAACGAATGGATAGCTAGAAACACTTGTTTCAGCCTACCTTGTGTTTTGTAAACCGTGGCCGACCCAACGAATGAAACCATCTCATTTTTAGGCTATAAGAGTTAAAGAGTATGATCCAGCTGATGGAAAGCTTGGATCTTGAACAAGTATCCCACGTGCGTTGGATTCATTGCCTGAATGAGTATGGATAGGCCTCCACACGCGCATGCCGAAAAGCTTTAATTTTATATGATGAGCCGTCAGCTTAAAAGCAACATAAGAAGAATTATTTCATATTATCTGCGGACAATATCGTTCTCCACCATCTAATATCAAATCCCCCACCATCTAATATCCAATACCTTCGTATAAAGAAATGTCACGTGCGCACGTGTTTTGGACATAAGGCATCCAAAATTTCGAGCCATGTGCGTGTAAACTATACATGAAGGGACGTCAAAGTGCTGAGCAAGCATCATGTAGACGTATCCGTACTGTATACAGTTGGACGCTGACAACGACATGAATAGTTGGGAGAATCAACGGTGCAGTTCGATTGACGGACACGTGGCATTTTTGGAATCGATCAAGAAAAAGACCATCGATCAGAGGACAATAAAATTGTAAAAATAATGAAAATGGCTGAGGAACCTGGTTATGTTGACGTTACCTTGTTGTGTGGGCTCCGCCATGATGTATATTTTATATCCATACCGTCCATTCATTTTTCTAGATCATCTTAGGGTATGTGTCCAAAAAATGAAGCACATCTAAGGCTCAAGTAGAACAGACAACAAAAACCAGTGAGGACATTGATGTCCACCGTTGAAACCTTCTTAGGGCACCATGTTGTTTATTTTCCATTCAACCTGTTCATGAGGTCACACAGACCTGGGTGAGGGAAAAACATATATATCAGCTTTATCTAAAACTTCCATACCTCTAGTGAGTTTTCAATGCTAGGCATTCAATCCCCACCACTTTTGTGGTGTTATCTACTTCATTTTTAGCTCATGTAGTAAAATGATCTCAAAAAATAGATGAACAGTGTAGATATATAACATACATTATGGTGGGACCCATAGAACTTAGTGACGTAGACACACCATTGAGATGGGTGGTGTGCACACTACGCAATTCGCTTCCACGCTATCGAGTTTTCTAGTTTGCACCAGTGGGCCCACAGTTAAGTGATCCAGGCCATTGGTCTGCTGGGTACTGCTGTCAATGGAGACCCACCAATTTAAAATCTCCAACATCAGAAGATCATAGAAGACAATTTGAATGTAGACAATTGTTGCCAAGGTCGGGATCTTCCGGTCCCGGAGATTTTCTAGGTGTATCAATCTGTGCAGAAAACCAATGGTTTGGATTATTGAACCATCGGTCAACCTTTATAAACTGAGAAGATGAGCACAACACAATATATCCTCGGGTGTAGGATTCCGAACGTGCAGGTCGCTGTATAAATGTCATATGCCGTTACCTACTCGAGGCATACGTGGCAAACACAACGTGGACGGACCATATGACAAAAGGAAAAGGAATTGGACGGTCATAGATGTGCAATAAGTGGACACAGATTGGCTACTCCCCCAGCCCAGCTAATGGCTAGTGGTCGGTTCTCTGTGGTTACTCCCCCAACATGATGTATGTGTCTCATCCATGCCGTCCATCCATTTTTTTTTTCAATAATTTTATGGCATGAATCCAAAATTGAGGTAGATCAAAATCTCAGGTGGACCACACCAAGGGAAAACAGTAATGATTGAATCATCTACCATTAAAAACCTCCTAGGCCCACTGTAATGTTTATTTGACATCCAACCAATATATTAGGTCATACAGACCCGGATGCAGGCAAAAAACAATTATCAGCTTGATCTAAAACTTTTGTAGCACACAGAAATTTTAATAGTGAGAGTTCAATCAACACGTGTGGCCCACTTGAGATTTTTATCTAACTCAGTTTTGGGTTTATGCTATAAAATTATTTGGAAAAATGGATGAACGGCATGGATGAGATACATACATCATGTCTAGCTCCCAAAAGTAACGTTTACAGCAGCCGTCCACATTCGACCAGCATGACTAAAGAACGCACACTCCAGCTGGGAACGGGCGGGAGCTTTGAGTACCCACCATGATATCTTGGTTTTATCCACACCGTTCATCTATTATTTCGTGGAATTTTACTGGAGCTGAGTAAAATTTAGGTAGATCCAAGGCTCAAGTAGACCACACCATAGGAAGAAGCGTGATAATGATTCTCACCGTTGAAATATTCCTAAGACCCACCGTGATGTTTATTTTCCATCCAACCTATTCATAAAGGTACATAGACCTGGATGAAGAGAAAATACAGATATTGTCTCGATCCCAAAACTTCTGTGGCCTCCAAGAAGTTTTCCACGATAAAAGTTTAATCCCAGTAGTGTGGTCCACCTGTTTCTGGTACATTTCTCAGTTTGATCTTATATCTTGAAATGCCACGTAAAAAGGATGAACGGTGTGGATAAAATCTAAATATCATGGTGGGCACTCAAAGCTCCAGCCCGTTCCCAACCGGAGACCGGAGGGGCTAAGACGCGATCCGTGTTCAACTTAAAATACCTGTAAGGTTGGAGTGGTCCAAATAATGGAAGCGGATTAGCTGGTGTACCACACACCACCGATGTGGCTGATTTGTTGACGTCACCAAGATGTGTGGGTCTCATCATGAGGTATGAGTTATATCCAAACCGTCCATCCACTGGGTGAGCTTTTCGTAATGTTTGAGCAGAAAACTAAAACAGATTTTTAAAAAAAATAAAATAAAATCAAGTGGACCACGCTGTAAAAAGCGGTGGATGAATGAACGCCTGCCATTAAAACCATTTTGGGGTCACATAAATTTTAAATCAATATGTATTTGATTTTTTTTTTATCCAGGTCTGTGTGATCTTATGAATAGATTGGATGGAAATTAAACATTACAATAGGCCCTATGAATGTCTTGAAAATCATTAACCCATTTCTATTTGTGTAGCTCAGTTGAGCTTTGAAAATTACTCATGTTTTTGGATCAAGGTCTAATATGATCTAGCCAAATGGTTGAACAGTGCAAATATGATAAATACTTCATTGCAGGGCTATGTAACTTTGATCTCCTTTGAGCCGTTCGTACAACTTGGAGCACGAGAAGTATCAACGGTTGTCTTAGCACGATACGTACCCACATCAGCTAGGTTGATGGTGTGTGGTACACCATTGGCCGGTGTACCACGCATCAGCTATATAGCTGGTGTAGATAGGTATTGTTATATACGTGTCGTGCAAAGCCGAGCGCAAATAGTCCTCAAGCTCTGGGTTGTACCAACTGTTCGAGATCAAAGTTACATGGCCCTACCATGATGTATTTATTATATCCACACCGTTCACCCATTTTTAAAGATCATTCTAGAGCATTAGATAAAAAAACGAATTATTTCCAACGTTCAAATGGACCACACCAAAATAGCAGCAAGGATAATGGTTTTCACGGTTAAAAAATTTATAAGGCCTACCATGACGTTTATTTTCCATCCAATCTATTAATAAGGTTACAAATACATGGATGAAGAGGAAAAATAAATTTCATATTGATCTGAAACTTCTGTGACCCAAAAAGGTTTCAATGGTAGACGTCCAATTCCCCACTGCTTATGGCAGTGTGGTCCACTTTATCTTTAGATCCGTTTTATTTTTCAGTTCAAGCCTTAAGACAAGCTAGCAAAATGGATGAACAGTTTGGATATAACACATACCTCATGATGGGACACACGGAACTTGCTGACATCAATGCACCAGCTACATTGCTTGTGTGTTGTACACCAGCCCATCCGCATCCAATAATGTAACTTTTAGCCTATTGCCCGTGGCCCACAGAATCAACAGTCCTAATCACCGTACATGTTTGCCGCGTGTAACTTGAAAGGGACCTCCATGTGGTGACTAGCATAAACATGTTACCCGTCCTCGCCACACGTAGCACACATGTATACAGTAATCCAAACCGTTCAAACCGCAAGCCCCACTGTTGATGGATAATTGCCTAAAAATCAGACAGATCAGAGATTCTTAGCCATCGGATTTTTCCCATCAAGTCTGAACTATGTGGATTTTATTTTTAATCATCCATTCGATAGCCACACAAACTGAACGGTTAGGATTGTCCGAACAGTGATTTTTAGCTATACTACATCCCCGATAGCAGATGGAATAAAGCTTATACAACTATCTGATCATTTTATCTCAACCATCCATTTGACCAAACACCAATCGGATGCCTGTGATTAATTATCCGATCCCTGTGACTTTTAGGCTATGCTCCATCCACAAGTGGGTGAATGATCTGAACGGTTGGATCGCATCCGACTGCGACTAGCACCGTCCTAGCTAGGAAGATGACTGGAAATCTGCTTTTTAGATGGTAATCTGATTCCAGAAAATCTTTTTTGAAAAAGAAAAATGAAAATTGAAATGGACCGTACGTCATGATGGGAGAGGTAAAGACAAAGTGGCGTGAGCCACTCATTTGTGCAGTACACGTGAGTGGCTCACCTAAACTTGGGATGCTAGGATCCGACCTTGCTTTCCTCTTTATCTATATCTATCCTTAAAGTTGACATTCCTCTTCCACCCATCTATGCGTCCTTCTCCTTATCTCTCTATCTATGTATGTATATATCCACTATTAACGTACGTACGTACGTATGTACGTATGTATTGTTCATGCAAGTACACATTTAGCATGTTTTCCATGGTTTGCCATGTGTGGTATGCGCATGTGGCCTGATGAATGCTGTGACACATGACAACTATATGCATGTGGATCGATGTTTGTTGTGATGCCTAATTGCCTCCAATCAAGGGTTAGGGGGATGGCAATTGACCCTTAACCTGACTCACTAAAAAATGCATCACTGGAATCCCATGTAATCCTTGACGTAATATGTTACCTGCGTGAGTCATCAATGCAAAGGAATCTTCAATTGTGAGCCCCACACTTGATCTTTATTTTTATTTGAGTCGAACATAAATATTACATCCATGTTGGTTTGAATCAGGTATAATTATTACATTGGGATTGTATTCATTGTCATTTATTCACAAGATATTTTCATAACATTCTCATATTCAGATAAGAGAGATAAAAGCATACATAGTGGTAAGGCTTTTGTTATTATTCAGATTCCTATATTACACTCTACATTCAGCTTTATTCAGATAAGAGTCATCAATGCAAGGGAATCTTCAATTGTGACACCCACACTTGATCTTTATTTATATTTGAGCCGAGCATAAATATTGCATCCATGTTGGTTTGAATCAAGTATAAATATTACATTGGGATTGTATTCATTGTCATTTATTCACAAGATATTTTCATAACATTGTCATATTCAGATAAGAGAGATAAAAGCATACAGAGTGGTAAGGCTTTTGTTATTATTTAGATTCCTATATTACACTCTACATTCAGCTTTATTAGTCGTCGAAGACATCAGAAGACTTAAAGATGTGAATCATTGAAGGCATAGAGACACAGGTATATTAAGGTGTCTTAGCATTCCTATCCTAGACATTTCTTATATAAGTCCAAAACATTAGTCTTTATTGATCCACATTAATAGAAAAACACTTGTTTAGATTAGTCCAAGCCTTAGGAATTAAATTGAACAATTTTAGTAAGGTATATAGAAGTTTAGCAGATTTGTCAATCGAGCCGACGAGACCAAAATATGTCTAGATTTGAATTGCTCTTGCCCAGTCTCCTATCGATTGAACTGACAGCCTATAGATCTAATCAATATGTAGCCATTTTTTATCCATTGCATCACTCCTCTATATATCATTTCTCTTAGGGCATTTACAAGTTGATTGCCCTTTAATAGACCAAGAGTTTTGTTGTTTTCCTCTCTTAATCTCTTTTTTTACACTCTAAATCTCTTGAGATCATGTCACATCTCACATGATTTATCACTTTAAAAGAGCATTCCAAGCTCAACTTAATGATGTGTTTAATCCCTTGCATTTAATAGTGCTTAGATTTTGATTCTATAAGAAAATTATGTCTAAAAGCCTAAGATGCTTATTTAGATTAATCCACGCTTTCTATGTATTTTGTCAAAATTCATTTTAAGACATTCACCTAAAAATAAGCCAAATCCAAATCCCAAGTAAGCTACACCACTTGAAATAATGTTGATCGACTACCAATAATAAAAACTTCTCGAAGGGCACAAAAGTTTTGGATCAAATTGACCCTTTATTTAGGCCCGTGTGACCTTATCAACATATTGGATAGCAGATAAATACACAAAAACATCAAGGTGCACCCTAAGAAAGCTTTTAATGGTAGGTGTTCAATCACCACGTACGGTTTCCTACAATATGGTCCACCTGAGGTTTGAATCTTCATCATTTCTTGGATAATGCCTTAAAATGATCCAAAAAAACAGATGGACAACAGTGTGGATACAGAATCAATACATAAAGGTGGGTCCCACTGTAATGGTCCCACTGTCCTGGGGGAGGCCGGGGTCTCACCTAAGTGAGCAGTTTCATCAATGCCAAAACACCTAACTAACACAGCCAATGTTATGCCTAACTGTGAAAATGGCAGACGGTTGTTGTAAATAGTTTAAAAGGCCAGAGGTTTTGGGTCCACTGACAGTGGCCATATTAAAATAACCCTTTATTAAAATACTGTGATGGGGAAGGATTCGTCCAGGGATTTTCTGTGTAAAAGGTCACTCAAGCTTGTATCTTTTATGCACACGGCTCCACACCATCAGTAAGATTAAAAAATAAGAGTCTAGATTTCAACACATGCATACGAAGCCTATTACTTGTTACCTACCAAATGAACGGTCTAAACTAGATCAACGTATTCTCAGGATTAGAAAGATTAATCCAACACCATTGATTCCATAGCTTTTGATAAGCCAAGTAAGGCTGGCCCACAGATAGTTTAATTACAAGCACATGGTTAAAATTTTAGATGCGTCATGTCGGAAACACATGCGCATGTGACATTTCTTTATCTAGTGGTACTGGATATTAGATTGTGGGAAATGATCTTGTCCGTAGATTATATACTTAAGATCAGTGTATAAGTCACCTACCGTTCATCTGATACATGTACATGTTAAAATACAGTGGGCCAGATCTTGAAAGGGCTCAAAGTCTAGAAAATCTAGCCAATAGAGATTATAAAAAATGCCGTTAACTTTTCAACGGTCATTAGAAGTTGTTGGCACAAATTCATAAAAGAAAATCGTAGGGCTACCGTTCATCCAAAAGGTGGCCACCAAATCAGACGGTCTGGATCAAGGTGTAGGTGTACGGATTGAATGGTAGAGTATGTTGGATCATCCTGATGCACCCATATTCCGTACACATGGTTTAAGTGGAGTCAATCCGGACCGAGGACTACTCAAATCACGGGCCCCACCGTTGATACCCTGCTTCTTTTTTTTTTCGGAAACGGATTGCCTACTCCTCCTGCCACCAGCCAATGGCTGGCGTTCGGTGCTCCGTGTGCCCTAAAATGATATACTTTTCATCCATGCCCTCGTATATTTTTAGGGGTCATACATTAAAAATTTTGATTGAACGTCGTACATTAAAAACATTTTAGGAGTCATAAAAGTTTTGGATCAAGCTGATCTTTGTTTTTTCCTTCATCGGTGTCTGTATCACCTAATTAAAAGATTGAATTTCAAATAAACAGTACAGTGAGCCTTAGGAGATTTTTAATGGTGGATATCCAATCACTATTGTTCTCCTGTGGTGTGGTCCACCTGAGATTTACATACCTCTAATTTTTGGTATGTTGAAATAAAATGTCTTTGATAATAGATGAAAGGCATGGATGACACACATACATCGTGGTGGACCGACAGAGCACCGGCAACCAGCCACCGGGCCGGTGGGCAGGGGGAGCGGCCAATCCGTTTTCGCTTTTTTTTTTTTTTTTTCTCTCTCTCTTCCACTTGACGCCGCAGGCCCTGTCACTGTCAAGAAATGATAAAAAGTATCTTCGGGCATGAGCCAAAATATCTAATTTCATTCTCCCGTCTTATTCCATTATCCCGTCTTATTCCATTAGAAAATGGCATCCACCACCACCCACAAGCATGTATAAATAAGTCTCCTCATCACCTCATTTTCATCATAACCAAAGCCTTCTTAGCTTTCTTTCAATCACATACACATATCCTCTCTCTCTCTCTCTCTCTCTCTCTCTCTCTCTCCATTGCTCGGATGGAGCAAGTGATGAGATTGGCAAGCCAGAATGGGTTGGTGATCTTCAGCAACAGCTCATGTTGCATGTGCCACTCCATCAAGAGGCTCTTCTCTGAGTTTGGGGCCTATGCAACCGTTTATGAGCTGGACCAGGACCCCAGAGGAAAAGAAATAGAGAAGGCGTTGGTCAGGCTTCTAGGTCGCAGGTCACCTATACCGGCTGTGTTTATAGGTGGTCAGCTGGTGGGCTCTACCAACGAAGTGATGTCTCTACAGCTCGAGCGTGACCCCACTCAGGGAAGCAGGAGCCATCTGGTAATGCTCCTCAAAAGAGCAGGAGTCATCTCGCTGTAGTGCAAACAGAGACCATATATAGAGTTTCTCGTACATGTTGAGGGTTTTGGTGAAGAGAAATGTTTCCTTAGAATGTTAGGGGCTGTTTTGAATCTAAAATATAATATTTTCTGTCTTTCTTTGTGTATGTTTTTGCATTCTAAGCTGAAGTGATGATCTACCCATTTGGTAAAATCTTATAATGGTCCTCAAGGAGATAGAAGGAAAATCAAGAAGAATACAAGGAAAATGGTCCTACTTGAAACACCTATATACGAAACCATGGGCGAGTTTTATTCTCTTTGGATTTATAGATGTGAATTACTTGGTCCCACTTGATCTTACTTAGAGGTGGGCACAGGACGACTTGATCCGGCTAACTTGACTCATGATTCGACTCGACTTGAACCGAATGGGTGAGTCAGTCCAAACCGAGTAAGCTTCGCCCAATCCGAACTCAAACCGAGTCGAGTTCGAGTTACCCAGTAACTCGACCCGAAACTCGATCCGGTTAGACTCAATCCAAAACCCAACTCAACCCGACTCTCTAACCCTACCCCGAACCGATCCCAACCCCTCTCTCTCTCTCTCTCTCTCTCTCTCTCTCTCTCTCTCTCTCTCTCTCTCTCTCTCTCTCCCTCTCATCCTCCTCCTCCTCTCTCTCTCCTCTCCACTCTCTCCCTCCCTCCCTCCCTCCCTCATCCTCCTCCCCCCTCTTCCAAGCCCCAAGAACCACCCACCACCATCACCCTCCTCCTCTCTCTCCTCTCCACTCCCTCCCTCCCTCATCTCTCGATCCAACTCAGTGCCAACTCGACCCGACTCGGTACTTCTGACCGGATCGGACTCGGTCCAAATCAGTCTAGGATAGACTGAATTCGGATTGAGTCAAGCATACTGGACTCGGTATCGAGTCAAATTGAGTTCGGGTCAGGCCTATTTCAAAACCGAATCGAGTCGAGTCAACCCTAACTCGGTCCAACTCGACTCGATGCCCAGCTCTAATCTTACTTTTTAGGTGGTGGGATGGAATGGGGCCTACTTCATATGAATTAAACATGCATACTGGACTATGAATTAAACATGCATACCGAGTCGAGTCAACCCTAACTTGATCCTACTTCATATGAATTAAACATGCATACTGGACTCGGTATCGAGTCGAATCAAGTTCGGGTCAGGCCTATTTCAAAACCAGATCGAGTCGAGTCAACCCTAACTCGGTCCGACTCGACTCGATGCCCAGCTCTAATATTACTTTTTAGGTGGTGGGATGGAATGGGGCCTACTTCATATGAATTAAACATGCATATGAAACCATAGATGGACCACTGGATGAAGTGTTAACAACTATTTGCCATTGTCACCGAATCTGCCTATTGATGATTAGTAGAATATTTGCGGCAATTTCAAATTTAGGATTAATTTTGAATTTTGTAATTATCTAAAATGATTGTTGTAAATAACTTTCTATATATATAGAAGGATCCCTGAGATCCAATCATCCGATTCAAAGCCCAAATTGATGATTTTAGTAGGTATTGTTGGTTGTTTCCACTTCAGTTTAAGTCACAAGCTTTTAATGTATTTACGTCCTTCAAAGCTTTTAGCGAGAATATGCTTGATAAGACTATTAAATATCTCCAAACTGATGAAGGGTACAAATATATTAGCGCTTTCAATCTTTCTTAATGGCACATGGTATTTCTTATAGGATTTCCTACCCTCACACTCCTGAACATAATGGGCTGGCGGAACGTAAGCACTGTCATATTATTAAAACTGGCCGACCCTTACTGGCTCATTCCTGCATTCCACGTTTATTTTGAGACGATGCTTTTGAGACTATGGCATTCCTTATTAATCGATTGCCCACCTGAATTCTTGATAATATCTCTCCTTATGAGTGACTGTTTATCTTTGGGTGTGCATGTTTTCTGTGCCTTTGTCCTTATCAATCGACTAAGCTTGCATTTTGGACTATACCATGTATCTTTCTTGGATATAATTAAGAAAAACTACAAGGGCTATAAATGTTGTGATTCAGTTTCAAAAAATGTTTACATGTCTCAACATATAATTTTTTATGAACATCATTACCCGTTCTCTATTTTGAATGAGGCTGCTTCACTTGCAAAAGAATCTAATTTTCTTGTGGACTTTGGTTCTCCAAGTCACATCAATCTTGGGGATGTTGTCACTCGCCCTTGCTTCCACACAAATTGTTGGGAGCCACCATTGCCTAATACTCTTACATCACCGACTCTTTCTCCACATCTTATTTTTTCTGACTCATTTAATATCTCTGCCTCACCACCTTTCCCTTCTCCACCTTGTGCCTCCTCCTATCCCACCATCCCTTCCTCCTATCCACACTCATCGAATGCACACTAGGGCAAAGGATGACATATTTAAACCTAAGGCATTTGCTGTTGGGGATTTGTGCTACGGAATCACACAGATCTAGATCTAAGATAGTAATTCAATAGTAACAAGCAATTAGAGAAGAACACAAAGTTTTTACGTGGAAAACCCTTGTGGGAAAAAACCACAGCACAAAGTGTCAGAAATCTACTATGAAAAGAAATTACAAGAGAGAGGACTTACCCGATTCAAACAACCTCGAATCTCACCCTTGCTACATCCTTTGATAACCCTAGAACCCCTTTAAAAAGCTTTGAAATTATTTTTCATCCTTTTAGAAAAGCCCTAGGGACACCTATTTATAGTTTAGGCAACTTCTCTTTCGTACCCTTGCGAAAGGCGACTTAAATTTCCGCAGTCCGCATCGGATTTGGAAACGAATCTGCGAAACTATGACTAGTCGAGCCGAGGCTACAACTGGTCGTGGGACCCCCTCGACCAGTCGAGACATCCTCATGACTAGTCGAGCAGCCCGGACACCAAAAGGTGAGCTTACTAGACTTTGAATCGAGCGAGCCATGACCGGTCGTGTAAACCCCTACGATCGGTCGAGCAATCTCTACGACCGGTCGAAGGTGGTGAAGACTTTTCTGACAACAATCTCCACCAAGTCTTCAACATTCAACCATGTAGCTCCTTGATCTCTTCTTTTATCTCTTCATCGCATCATAGCTTTAATCAATGCTTCTCGTGCACACTTCGTCCTTCTTTTACGCCATCGCCAAGCCTAGAGAAGTTGCACAGAACTTGAACTTCTCTATAGGAACGACCTTAGTGAGCATGTCTGTTGGATTCACA
This sequence comes from Magnolia changhungtana, assembly GCA_030180095.1. Taxonomy (NCBI): domain Eukaryota; kingdom Viridiplantae; phylum Streptophyta; class Magnoliopsida; order Magnoliales; family Magnoliaceae; genus Magnolia; species Magnolia changhungtana. The sequence continues at coordinate 933,655 of JASAUF010000647.1, read as the reverse complement.
CTGGTGTGAATCTTTTCCAGTATAACGCCTCCTTCCTCAAGCACTTGTCAGATAAAGTGGTGACTAACATAGACGTGTTTAGTACGTAAGTGATAAACAGAATTTTTAACCAAATTGATAGCGCTCTCGCTATCACAGTTAACCAGCACGACCTCCTACTAAAGTCCCAACTGATTTATCATCCCCCTGAGCCAAACACCTTCTTTAAATGCTTCCGTCACTGTCATATATTTTGCTTCGGTCGTGGAAAGAGCCACCACTGACGAAAGCTTTGACATCCAACTAATTACTCCACCCACTAGTACAAACGAATATCTTGAAGTAGACTTCCTGAAATCTATACTGCCTGCGTAGTCAGAATCCACATACCATACCAACTTTGTCCTTGTTTTCTCAAATTTTAAGATGTAGTCTTTCGTACCTCGAATGTATCGAAGTAGCCATTTCAACGCTTCCCAATGTTGCTTACCGGAGTTTGATATGTATCTACTCACAACACTAACTGCCTGTGAAATATCTGGTCTTGTACAGACCATGACATACATTAAACTGCTAACCGCATTTGAATAAGGCACATGAGACATAACCTAATTTTCCTCATTGAAATTAAGACATTGTTCTGAGGAAAGTTTGAAGTGGGCCGCGTGGGGAACCCTCACCGGCTTTTCCTAATCCATCCCATACTTGATCAATACCTTTTCAAGGTATTCTTCCTGTGATAGCCAAATCCTGCTCCTCTTCCTGTCTCTATGAATATCTATGCAAAGAACCCTCTTTGCAACCCCCAGATCTTTCATCTCGAATGTCCCTGATAATTGAGTCTTTTGTATGTTGATTTCAAACATATTCATTAACATACAGTACTAGGATGATGGATTTTTCATCACTCAGTATCTTGTAATAGACATGGTGATCGTATTCAATCCGAGTAAATTTCTGACTCACCATAAAATAATCAATTTTTTTATACCACTGCCTAAGCGACTGTTTCAGGCCGTACAACGACCTCATTAACCTGCAAGCCTTTTTCTCTGCCCCATTAACTTCTTAGCCCTCTGGTTGCTTCATGTAGATCTACTCTTCCAATTCCCCGTGTAGGAATACAGTCTTCACATCCATCTGTTTCAGTTCGAGATCGTATTGGGCAATCAGCGCCAACACGAATTTGATAGATACCTACTTTACCACCGGCCCGAATATCTCTGTGAAGTCGATCCCTTCTCTCTGAGCATAACCCTTCACTACCAACCTTGCTTTATATCTATCTTATTTCCTTTTGAATAACCACTTGCATCCGATCGCTTTTTAGCCCACAGGAAACTTCACCAGCTCTCTTATGTGATTTTTGTGCAACAAGTTCATCTCATCGTCCATAGCTGCCTTCAACTTTTCTGCATCAGGCTCATCAAGAGTCTCCTAATTAGTAGACGAATCCCCCTCATTTGTAATGAGGGTATATGCAATATTAGAGTCGTCCCTATATCTCGCCGGTAACCTATGATCACGGGGTGGGTTCCTTATCACAGGTGGCTGCTCTACTTGATCCTATACCTCTGTCTTCTCATCTGTTTCTGCCTGAGTATCATCTGTGTCAATCTGGATATCTACGGTCACCCTTTTTGGTTCCTCTTACTCCCCTTAATCACTCTTAAGAAATAAGGAGCTTTTATCGAATCTGACGTCCCAGCTAGTGATGACTTTGCGTGTGACCTTATCGAATAACCTGTAACCTTTTACACCAATGTCATAGACAACAAAGATATACTTTTTGGCTCTATGGTCAAACTTATTTCTCTCAACTGACGGTACATGAGAGTAAGCCTCACAACCAAATATGCGTAGAACTGAGTAGTCGATTTTCTGACCACTCCATGCTTCCTCTGGAATTTTACATTCAATTGTCGTTGAAGGAAATCGGTTCACCAAATAACAAGTCGTGTTAACGGCCTCTGTCCATAGTTCCTTGCCCAACGCAGTGTTACTTAACATGCATCTGGCCCTCTCCAGGAGAGTCCGATTCATTCACTCAGCCACACTATTTTGGTCGGGCGTGTGGCGCACTGTATTATGCCTGATGATCTTTTCATCCTTGCAATACTCATTAAACTCAGTGGAAGTAAATTCTTCACCATTGTCAGTCCTTAAAACCTTTATTTTTCGCTCTGACTGTTTTTCCACCATTGCCTTCCATTGTTTGAATATGGTAAAAACTTCAAATTTACGTTTCATGAAGTAAACCCAAAGTTTCCTAGAGTAGTCGTCAATGAATGAAACAAACCATGACGACCCCCTAATGAAAACTTCTAGCGATGGCCCCCATACGTCAGAGGGCACATAATCAAGCACTCTCTTACAAACATGTTTTTCAAATTTAAAAGACAGTCTAGATTGTTTACCATATATACAATGCTCGCATATATCTAAATTAGAATTTTTAAACACTGGATCAAACATCGATCAAAAAGTACCTTCATGCCTCGCTCGCTCATGTGGCCCAGACGAGCATGCCACATATGTAGAGACGTAGAGTCTGCAATAGTTGTTGTCGCTCCACCTGCCGAAGTGCTCCCAATCAACCTGTAAAGGTTTTCATGCCTTTGCACTCTCATAACCACGAGTGTCCCTTTTGAAACTTTAAAGACACCATCAATACAGGTGAACTTACACCCTATAGTCTCGAGTGCACCGAGAGAAATCAGACTTTTCTTCATATCAAGAACGTGTCTAACATCAGTCAAGGTACGCTCAATCCCATCAAACATCTTGATTCTAACCGTATCAATAGCCACAACATTACAGGCATTGTTATTGCCCATAAAAACCTGTCCACCATCGCATTTCTTTTAACTGGTAAACCAACTTCGATGAGGAGTCATGTGATAAGATGCTCATGTGTCAAGTATCTATTCATCTTTATGATTGTCGTGCAAGTGACCAATTATGGAAACAGATAGAACATCACCACCACTTGATTCTTCATCAAATGTGACCACATTGGCCTCCTTAGAAGAAGCCGCTGAATTTTCTTTCTTCGTTTTAAGATTTCTACAATCCTTCTTCATGTGTCTAGATAACCCATAGTTCCAACACTTTAATTTTCCTTTGCCCTTGCCCTTGGATTTGGATCTAGGCCTTGAGAATCATGTACCTCGCTTAGAATCTCTGCCCCTCCTAATCAGTACATCGGAAGATGCCCCCATGTGGTTATTTAACTTTCTCATAGGCTTCTCTTGAAGGGTTGAGATAACGGTGTCAACACTTAGGGTTTTATTTGCAGTACACATCGTGTTCCTGAAAGACTCATATAATGCAGGAAGAGAATTTAACAATATACATGTCTGTTCCTCATCTTTGACCACTTCCTCCATATCCAGCAATTTGCACATCAATTTATTAAAGTTGCTGATATGAGCTTCCAGATCTCCACCATCTGCCATCTTGAATGTATAACACTGTAGCTTCAAGTGTAGGCGATTTTTAAAGGACTTCTTTGCATATATATTCTTTAACTTCGCCCACAAACTAACCGTAGTGTTTTTCCCTCAAAACATTATAGAGAACCTCATCCGTGAGACATAAACGGATAGAGGATAAAACATTACTATTAAGGTTTTCCCATTCATCATCTTTCATGGTAAATTTTCTCTCCTTAAGAGCCTTAATCTCACCTCGCTTGGTTAATAGAATAATCATCTTAATCTTCCATAACTCAAAATTATTTTAGTCTGAGTACTTCTCAATATCAAACTTGTCGTTTCTCATTATTACTAATCCTGCAAATTTAAATCTGTGCCCCAACGATCGCTCTGATACCACTTGCTGGAGATTTGTTCTGCGGAATCACACAAATCTAGATCTAGGATAGCAATTCAATAGTAACAAGCAATCATAAAAGACACACAAAGTTTTTATGTGGAAAACCCTTGTGGGAAAAAACCACGGCACAAAGCAATAGATTCCATTATGAAAAGAAATTACAAGAGAGGACTTACCCGATTCGAACAACCTCAAATCTTACCCTTACTACACCCTTTGATAACCCTAGAACCCCTTTAGAAAGCTTTAGAATTATTTTCCATCCTTTTAAAAAAGCCCTAGGGACACCTATTTATAATTTAGGTAACTTCCCTTACGCACCCTTGCGAAAGGTGACTCAAATTTCCGCAGTTCGCATCGGATTCGGAAATGAATCTGCGAAATTACGACTGGTCAAGCCGAGGCCACGACTGGTCATAGGACCCCCTTGACCAGTCGAGACATCCTCACAACCGGTCGAGCGGCCCAGACACCAAAAGGTGAGCTCGCTGGACTTTGAGTCGAGCAAGCCACGATCGGTCATGTGGACCCCTACGACTGGTCGAGCAATCCCTACAACCGGTCAAAGGCGGTAAAAACTTTTCTGACAACATTTGCTTCTATGATATACCCACTTCCCATGGCTCTTCATGTTAATCCTATTATTTCTGAGCCTACTTGTTATACCCAGGCCATTAAGTCCCTTGATTGGTGTATAGTCGTTGAATTTGACGCCTTATAGAAGCAAGGTACCTGGACACTAGTTCCGCATTCTAGACAGAATTTAGTGGGTTGTAAATGGGTTTACAAAATTATGTGAAAATCTAATGGCTCCATTGAGCGCTATAAAGAATGAGTTATTGCTAAAGGTTTTCATCAACAGCAAGTGATTGACTACCGTGAGACATTTAGTCTTGTTGTCAACCTAGCATATGACAATTTGACTAGTTCTATCTATCACCCTACACTATATATGGGTGGTCTCTTTGCCTGCCTAATGTCCAAAATGTCTTTTTGCGTGAGCTACCTGCTGAGGAGGTATATATGACTCAGCCTCAATGATTTGTGGATCCATCCCATTTTGGTCATGTGTGCAAATTGCACAAAGTACTTTATAGTTTAAAACTGGCCCCCCTTGTTTGGTATCTTCGGCTTACTAACTATTTCATTGGGCTCGGCTTTGTGGGATCTACAACATATACATTTTTATTTGTTCCCCACACGTTTGCTGAATTAACTTTCATACTCATCTACGTAGATAATATTATTATTACCGGCAACCAATCCACTGCCATGAGCCCTCTTTTAACTGATCTATGTCGTCTCTTTGCGATGAAGGTTTTAGGTGATCTACATTATTTTTTTGGTGTTGACGTTCATAGCATTGCCTCTTATATGTATTTATCACAGATAAAGTATGTCTTAAATCTTTTACATAGCATAAAAATGCATGACACAAAGCCTTTACGTTCTCCTATCATCTTCAGCTCTAAACTTTCAAAGTGTGATGGTGATCCTTTGTTAGATCCTCATGAGCGTAGCGCAATATTATGGGTACTCTTCGGTATGTCACCTTTACAAGAACGGATATTGCCCTTGCTATCAACCAGGTTTTTTAATTTATGCATGCTTCCTTAATCTACACATTGGCTGGCAATCAAATGTATTCTTTAGTTTTTTAAAGGCACAAGCCTTCATTTTTTACAAAGTCATCTTTATCTGACTACTTACTCTGATGTTGATTGGGCTGGTGATCTTGATGATTGTCGTTCTAAATCGGGCTATGCAATTTTTTTTAGTGAGAATTAAGTTTTTGTTGCGTCCTAAGAAACAACCCATTATTTCTCGCTGGAGCACTGAATTGGAATATTGCTCCCTGACGCTCATTGCCACCAAGTTGTCTTGGATTCACATGCATGGTTCTACGTGAATTAACTATTTTCTTGAAAGATCCTACACTCTTATATTGTGATGATATTAGTGTTATTTCTCTGGCCTCCAATCCCGTTTATCATGCTTTTACAAAACATTTGATTATCATTATGTCGGAGAAAATATTGCTTACGGTGATATTCAAATCAGATTTGTTGGTACGATTGATCAAGTGACTTACATTTTCGTCAAAGGATTGAGCATTGCTCGGTTTTGTCTCTTACAAGACAAGCTTCACATTGTTGCTCCTCCGTCTTGCTTAAGGGGGTATTTTAACAAACCTAACAACTATTTGCCACGTTAATTTAACGAATCTGCCTCTAGATGATTAGTAGTGTAATTGCAGCGATTTCAAATTTAAGATTAATTTTGAATTTTCTAATTATCTAAGGGTTCGATTGGGAGCCAGTAAATGGAGGTAAATGGGAAATAGAATTGGAGGTAGATGAATTGGGAGTAAATGACTTAAGTTATGTTTGGATGAGGGTAAATGAAATGCATTGAAGTTTAAAATATTATATTTGGATGGGATGGAGTAAATGAGAGTAATTAGACTGCATTTGAATCTTTTCAATATATTCACAGGAGCGCATGTAATATTTTAAATAAGCTTTAATATCCTAAATAAATGTATGTATATGATATTTCAAAGAACAATTATAATAAGCCCATTGGACTATATACTTTAATAAAAAAATGAGGAAATTCCAAGCCTTAGGTGGGCCACAAACGTAAGAATTACCAATAAGTGATTTGTCAATGTTTTTTAACCATCCATTTGGATGGACAATGTTTAGACGGTTTGGATCATTCTGCTAATGTGAATGTAGTCATATAGATTATAAGTGGCTTGTTTTAGAGTATCATCAACATGAGACGTGTACGGTTGACATGTGTATAGAGACACATTTTTTTACACGTGCCACTCTCCAAGGGAGCCCAAAAAAAGCATTTACCTCCATTCACTCTCAAATCTTTCTAGAGGGAGGATTTCATTTGCAGCATCATGTAACCCTAATTCATTTCATTTACCTCCACTTACTTCCATCCAAACACATCAAAAAAGCCATTTACTTTCATGTACCTCCTTTTAGTCTCAAACCCTCTCATTATTCTCATCCAAATACCCTAAATTGATGATTGTAAATCACTTTCTATATTTAGAGAAAGATCCGCGAGATCTAGTCATCTGATTGAAAGCATAAATTTTATTTTATTATTATTTTTTTTTTTTTTAGTGAAGGATCCTTACCACTTCGCTCATTTTTCAAGTTCTAGCTTTTGTCAAATCACTTGATTTTATTATTATTATTTTTTTTAAGGGAATGAAAGTTTCATTTCATTAAAAAGAGGATGTACAACCTTCCCCTTAAAAGGCATCATTCGGTCCCCCAACTACAAAAAATAAATAAATAAATAAATAAAATAATAATAAATTGAGGGGACCTATCTTAAGGAAAACACCAATATACAAGGAGACTAAAAGCAACAAAAAGGAGCCTGCACCCAGAGGAAACTAAGAATCGTATCTGAGTGTCCCTAATCCAACTTTGTCCAGAAAGATAAGACCCTGGACCTGAGGCAGGAGCGAAGGTAAGTGGAGGAACAACGAAACTGACTGATTTCGGCTCCCTTCCCTAGCCAACCCATCAGCTGGACCATTGCCTTCCCTAAGCACGTGCGAAAAGGAAAAATTGCCTCGTTGTTTTAAGCAGTTAATTCTAGTTACAAAGCACCAATTGATTTTATTTTTTTTTTTAAATGTTCACAGTCCATGTTAAAGAATGGTGGCCCATTTGTGAGCAATAAAGGATCAGCGGAATTTTTTCAGCGTGGCCCACCTATAATTGGGTCTAATGAATGGCCTGGATCACCACATGATGAGGCGTAGCAATGGTAGAGCAACAATGGCCAGCAATGCTTGCAATATTTTTCTGACAGCGACTTTTCGAACATCATAACATGATCTGAAATCCACTACTGCATGCGGGTCGAGCGTGGTAGGCCCAACCTATCAATGAAATCAATTGTCAAAAACGGTCTGTAGCATTGCTGCTTATCTGATACAATTCCTAAACATCATCGTAAGATGCAAGATCCACTTGGACGTGTGCGTTTGATCTAAACCATCCACATGGTGGGTCCAACCTACTGGAAGGAACAGTTTGCATTCAACGGTCAAAAGTCCATCAGGCAGATGCATAATGTCCAATCAGAACCAGGGCCATGGGCAGACGAATACATCATAAGATGACGAATGACAGATGATGCATTCCTTTGCATCTTTTTATCCACAAATCACGTTGTGGACGAATGTATTAAGCATATAAATCTCGTTAAGCGGATTGCCTATGACCCCCGGCACACATAGAGACTCCTGTGTCTGGGGCTGTCTGGGGCCTACAGAGATGTCCGTAACAAATCCACTCCGTCCATCTGTTTCTAAAGATCACAATAGGATAGGATTCTAAAAATCAGGAAGATCCAAAACTCATATGGGCCCTACCACACGAAGTAGTGGAGATTGAACGCGTGGGAGTGACGGGAGTTTTGTATCAGGATGATATTTGTTCCTACAGTTTATCTGAGTGGTGATAACCATATGAACGGTTTCGATGCAATATAAACATTAGCTCAAGGAAGGTTTCAATGGTGCACGTTTTTTATCCCATTATTTCATTGATGTGGCACACATGAGTTTTGGATCTGCCTGATTTCTGGAATCGGGTCCTATTGTGGCCTTTCAAAACAGATGGACAGAATGGATTTTCCACAGACATCTATGTGGGCTCCACGTAGCCCCGGGCATAGGTATATCTTTGCACTCGGGGTCACAGGCAATCCGCTTCAAAACAGATAGACAGAATGGATTTTCTACCTCCCGCGTACAGCTGTTGTATCGTGTGTACTTGACATCTGACCCATCAAACATATCATCCCACCTTCAAGAATATTCAGTATAAAAGATCAGATCACTTCATTCATCAGGTCGTCCACACTTTGTATATCCATTGTTTTCTAAGTTGTGCAAAAATGATGGACAGATCAGCATATTATTGCATGAAGTGATCCTCAAAGGACCCCGACCTTTTCAATGGCTCAGATGATGTATACGTGTGGCACCCTTATCAGGCGTACAAGGTGGAAAGACAACTTTACCATACATTGGGTTGTATGTGCTCATTCCTCCATGTGAAAATCAAGCGCTAGTGTTGCTGAGAATACTTAGATTGTGTGGTTCTTTTGATAATTCTTCAGTAGTACTGTGTTATCATTTTTTTTTATTCGTTGAGTATTCATCAAGCGAATTGGAATTTTCTAAGGAAAGTCTTTTCTGTCCTTGATCCAAAACCGTACACATGTCATTCATTGATGAGATCCAGGACGTTCATCAGAAGTGACCTGCCGAGGAGACCAGGCGCAGTACTGCTTATAAATTGCAACCATTGGAAGATCCTAACCGTTTGATAGAGCTGGCATCGAGTCGAGTCGAGCCGGACCGAGTTAGGACTGACCGAATCGATTGACTTTGAAATAGGCTTGACCGGAACTCAACTCGACTCTGTAGTGAGTCCGGCATACCTGAACCAATCCAAATCCGGGTCTTATCTTAGACGAGCTCGGTTCTCGTTCGGTCCAAAGATGATCTCTTCGTTGAGAGAATTACCAACAATATTGTCTTTCCAGCTCTCCAAACATCATCCATCGTCGCTCTTAGGAAATTCATCATATGGTTAGTTATGCTCGCCATGTGGTTATTACAAGAAAGTAGGCCTTTAGCCTCGGTTTTAAAATATGAGGTTAAATGTGCTTTTTAGCCTCAGTTGTAAAGAAATTAAGGTTAAAAATTCATTTTTTATCTCAATTGGTAAAAAACTGAGGCCAAAAGTCTACCTTTTTACCTTGGTTGGTGAGCAACCGAAGTTAAAAATCTGTCATTTTGCCTTGGTTAGTAAGAAACTGAGCCCAAAAGTCTACCCATTTCCTCTATTGATGAGCAACTAAGATTAAAAGTCTGCCATTTTGTCTCGGTTGGTGAGAAACCGAGACAAAAAATCTACCCTTTTGCCTCGATTGATAAGCAACTGATGTAAAAAGTCTGCCCTTTTGCCTTGGTTGGTGAGCAACCGAGGCTAAAAATCTGCACTTTTGCCTCGGTTGGTGAGAAATTGAGGTCAAAAGTTTGTCCTTTTGTCTCGATTGGTGAGCAATTGAAGCTAAAAGTCTATTATTTTGTCTCAGTTAGTGAAAAACTAAGGCAAAAGTCTACCCTTTTATCTCGGTTGGTGAGAAACTGAGATCAAAAATCTACCATTTTGCCTCGATTAGCGAGCAACTGAGGCTAAAAGTCTGACTTGCCAGGTCTCCTTAAGGGTGGAAATGAGCTGGGCCACCTAATGAGTTACTAGACAAGATGGTCATATGTCCAAAATTAGAACTTATAGTACAGGTTTGGATTTTTGACTTGTACAAGTGGGGTCCATTGCTTTGCGATCAATTGTGTTGATTTGATGGGACCCACCATAGATTAGCCATACCAACATTTCCAATGAATGGACTCCATATTGTGCCAATGTGCCAGGTCAGCACATGTGGTGGCGCGTGTGCCTTATCATTATTGTACACGCGTGTGGGCTTGGCAAAGCCCTAATACGCTGAGTTACTTAAGGGCGTATTTGATTTTCCAAACATCTAGTAAATACAGATGATGGACGCAGTGGATTTCAAGTAGGTGGGCCTCACAGGGTTAAAGGCAAGTCGCGTCCGTCACTGAAGTATTCTGTTCAAAGCCTGCATTGTGTACAACGCGATGCGTACAGAAGACGTACTCCTCGTATATAAATACGGTCCACCCTCTCCGCCTTTTTCTCCATGGCTGCTGCTAATTCCATTGGAAAAAACCAGCGACCTGAGATCTATATTTCTTCAGGTCTATGCTCGCCTGAAATTCGAGCTACTTCAAGATCCGGCCTTCGATTGGACTGAAGATTCTCGCCAATGGATCGATCGAGTAAGAAAAATCCGATCATTCCGTCGTCTTCTCCTTTGATTCCTTTCCAGATTTGCATTTCTTTCTCATGTATTTCATCTTGTCAGAATCTGGTCTCTAATTATAATAGATCCGTCGCTGTTTTCATCATTGCTTTGATTTGATCCCTTTCGGTGTCTTTTAGTAGAGAAGATTGCAATCTCGATGTTAATCTTGATTTTTTTTTTCTTTAATTACTTTGATTGAGATGCTACTACTGCATTTTGTTCTGGTAATTGGAATGAGGAAGTATGGGGTAATGGCAGATCAAAATGGCATCTTTGGTTTGGTTACCTCGGTTTAATCTTTCGTTGATCCGGACCGTTCAATTGGTGGGGTTTTTCATGTACGGATGATGCCCTCAATAAAAACTTCCCATCACAGAAACTCTGTGATAGCAGACAGAGGATTTTTCTAGTTGGGTGTGGACTGTTGGATTAGTTATCAATTTGCAGGCTACCAATCAGACGTTTAAGATTGTTCTGTGGATGAGGTCTTTTTGGGCATGGCCCATCCACAATGGGTACAGTTGCTGAGTTGAAGAACAGGTTTTGGCTAGGAAAGATGATTTGTAGATTTCATCTTTAGGGGTCGTTTGGCTGCATGGGAAAGGCGATTTGTAGAATTCATCTTTAGGGTTCGTTTGGCTGCATGGGACAGACGATTTGTAGAATTCATCTTCATAAATTAGGTTGTTTCTTGTGATTCATGGAAATGCCTGGAATCACTCCCTGGAAAGGCCCTCCGGCAAGAATTCATAATATTGCTGTTGATGGCTTGCTAGAAGACTTTAACTTCTTTTTTTTTTTTTTTTTTTTTCCGGAAAGATTTTGTGGTGGGTTTTGAACTCTTCACAAAACCTATGAAGATTCCCTTTATTTGGATAAATGGGTTCCCAACTTTCCAATGAAAAACTTTGATACGCGGGTGAGTATGATGGCTGATATCATGGTGGTCACCTATTTAGATAGATAAGAAACCAAATATAAGTTCATGGTCTGTCTTGTGGATTGGCCAATGTAATGCATCATGTGTAAGAGTGGACCTTGTAAGCATGTGATCAAGGATATCATTTTGCATGAATGGAGATTTATCAAAGAGGAGATGCAAATGTTTCTTTAGGAAAGCAGCTCAATATTATGTCTTTCAGTTAAGTATAAGAAAATCTTCTACCTGAAGGATGATCTTTTTGTTAGGAGTTTTAAAACATAGTGGGATGGAAGTTTTTAAAAATACATATTTAAATTTAATTAACCTAAGATCACTATTTAGTTTTAAAACATAGTGGGATGGAAGTTTTGGATGGTGGGTGTTCAATTAGCACTGATTTCATATGGTGTGGTCCACTTGAGCTTTTGATATGGTCTACTTTGTTTGATGACTTTTTTCTTTTTTCTTTTTTAAATTCTTCTTGGTGTGTTCTATTTTTGAAATTTTAGATCTTAACGGTTCTGCTACTGAGCATTGTCTGGAGACTTCATTTTTGAAGATTGGTTGAGGAGATTCTTTGATCTTTTTGTCTTTTGAAAAGTCTGCGAGTTTTTCATTCACTTGGCCTAGTCAAACTTGGAAAATTGAAAGACTGTTTCTGGTTGAGTGCAAGAGTTTGAGACTTTGCCTGGACATGGCTTCATACTGCCAGACACATCTGACTTTGGTTATGAATGGGTTTAAAACTACTAAGAGCAAATTCCTGATGTTATCTTGAATTTTCTATAAAATTCCGTTAAACCAACAATGTTCTCAGTTGATTTGAATAGCTAGCTTAATCGGGCATTTGTCAAGTATTATAAGTAGTGAGACTGGGTGCGTCAGGGTGCTGTACATGTCCCATTGCACCAGGACCATATAACCCTTTTAATTTTAAAAGGAACACCATATTTGCACTTTACCTATTCTGTAAGCGTGATGGTTTAATGTACTTTAACACTTTTTTTTTTTTTGGGTTAGCTTGTTAGTACACACCCATGTCAGTACACACACTCCATGTTAGCTGAACCTGAATGATTTGGTTGACCGCTGCCTGTGAACTTGTTTCTACACACTCAATTCATCTTCACATTGGAAGGTTCTTATTATCTTAAAACTTGATGCTGAACCTCCTTTCTTCTCATTACATATAGGTTTGGCAAACTTTACCTGACTAGGCTTTTAAAAATCATCTAGTTATAGAACTAATACATCTAGCTGTTTATGAAGGATAACTCCAAGACTCCCCAATTTGTTATTGCAAGGTTTTTTCCCCCCTAGTTGTCTGTGCTAAACTGATGGTTATTTAGGAGAAACTTCATAAGTAGATCAAATTCATAAACCTAGATCACCCTGCATCTCCATGGTTTCTGTGCAATCTGAATTTATGTCCAGTTCTTTGAATGTTTGTACTGATACAAAATATGTTTCTGTGCATCTCCATGGTTTTTGAGAGATTATTAATTGTGGTATTTTCCTATGCACCCAATATGTGCTGTACACTATAGGGTTTATCTTAGTAAAAGTTAAAACAGTTTATAAGGTAGCCTGAAACTTTCACTCTTGAAAACAGAGTGAAATGCTTATGTCTAATAAAAACTCCTTGTAAGATAATAAAGTGTTCTTGTGTTTCAAGTTTTGCTTGATATTCAGGGCATTTTACATGGATTTTGTATCACGAGCATGCATTAGTGGTTTCAGCTGCATAGTTTGTGGGCTCATACGTGTTGGAAATTACAGAACACAAGCAAGTTTGAGTATTCTAGTAACAAAAAATAATATAATAAAACTATGAAGGTACAAAAAATGGTGTGTGCAGACAAGAAGCTGTTTCAGCAATCTGAAATGTGAGTCTGTTGGGCTTGGTCTGTTACAGTTTTCAATTTCCCTTTGTTGGTATGGTTGGTAGGATTGAGTCCATGATATTTTGACCCTTGAATAGATGCCAATGCAAACCTTCGTGGGTATTGTAGCTTTGAACCCATGACCTCAATGTTGGTAGTCCAAACAGTAGGAGCACAATGCTTGACCCAATTACCTTCAATATATTACAGCAACTGCATTTGGACGCTTCCATTATTTTCTTATTGGGCTCATGTATCCGTGAAGTGAATTGGCAGGCCGCTCTTGAGGATGCCCATGTTCTGGTTGGTGATGACATCAAGTGGGTTCTTAGGCCTTGCCATCAGCTTCACTTCAATGTGGTTTCTTCATCAGACGGGTGCTACTACATACAGGTAAACTAAAGGCCCCAAGTCATTTCATACTACTAGACACATAAAACCGATGTCATGGCTGTAAAGTCAGTCCATATAAAGCTAACTCTAAACTGAATCCAAACTAATGTTTATTTTCTTTTAGAAAAGGAAAATTACTGCTTCGAGCATCATAATAACTTGATAACATGACTGCTTAGGCTTCCAGCTTCCTATGCGACATCTCATCTTTACAATGCAGACCCTAAATCATGGGGTTATGATATGCAGCTATTACCAATTCCTTTTTTATGTTATTCACCCATCCAATGATCTTCAATTACTACAATGGTTCTGAAGCCAGGATGGCCATCAAGCTCCAAAGCTACAACTGCAACAACTCCCAGTAACATAATGCCAGTCTAATTATCGAAACATAAATTTTATTCCTTCACTGCCAATCTATATCATAACAGGTAAACCATGTTAGGAGTCCTAGCTCATGGCCGATATTGTTGAACTTTCAGGGATGTGCTAGGTATACTGTGCACCCACATTTGAAACCAGCCCTCTAGGAAGCGGAGTCTTCAACAGTTCGAGCAGTGGGGCCTATGGTTTAATGATCTTGTCATCAGTTTGTTTGGGCCACAATATGTATGGGCAGTCACCTGAGCTGGAGGGTTATGAATTTACTTTCTTCATTTTATCTTTGTTCACAGATAACTCATTGAAGTGCCAAGACATTTAGATTTTGTGGTCAATCCATGATTTCATGGCCATATAAAATGAGAATGGTACGTAATTATCCATCCAAGCTCAAAATTAATTGATTCGCGTTAGTATGATTTATTTCTGATTCTATGTGGAAGTTCCTGACCACAACTTCGTGTTTTTCGGCTTTTCCCAAGCTTTTGCTTTCTTTTTTATTTAACCATTTGTTTGTAGCCGTCAATCAAAAGATTAGGAACTTCTAGTGTATAAGCTTACTCAACCCACACTGAGATCCATCAAATTAATAGTCTGGATTACCACATACACTGCTTGTATGGAACTGACCTAAGACGGTTTTCACACCCCAATGCATCATGGCCCATTACTTTTGTTCTATTTCTGAGTTGTTTTAGCATATATAGTAGCACATCATTTTTGGATTTTAGTTTGTTTATATATATGTGTGTGTGTGTGTGTGTGTGTTCTTGGATTCATAGGAAAAGCTACTTGGTGTGCGTGAGGTGATTGGACATAATGTAGAGAATGGTTATGAAGAAAATTTATTTTCCTTTTATGTTTTCTCTGTTGGCTTCTTCATGGATAAATGATGTAAGATATTTGGATGATGTTTTCAAATGAGAGCATGAGGATGTGTGTATTTTTTTTTAAAATTCAAATGAGTGTTTAGTTGATCTAGCAGGGAGGTACAAAATTTTGTTGATCTAGACGGGAGTGAGTGTACATCTCATGCATTATCAGATAAGAACTGAGTGAAATCTGTAGTAAAGTACTTCGTTGATGTATTGTAACAGGATATGTTGGGAGTCAAGCTGCCAGATCAGGTCCTTTTCAATAACCCAAAATGTTTGCATCTTTTCCTTTGAATATAGGCAGTTTGCTTAACCACTAAATATATAAGGGCTTTGAATAATCCAGAGGTTAGAATATTCCAACACTACCCACATTCAAAATTAGACCATCACATAAACAGTTTTGATCAATGAAAGGTGTCCCAGATCCGAAGGATTAAAAGCCCCAACTTATCAAACGTGTGTGTGATGCAGGACATTCAACCACTTGCTCTAAAAGCTCAAACTGTTAGAGTATGGCGAATTAATCCTTTTATCTCATAGCGCAGGCCCCACATCTCATGGGTTAGGACCTTGGCCGAACCCCCTTCGCGGGCCCCAAATTACATGGGCCGCCCACCCCGAGTGTGTCCTCGCATCCCACGGGCTACCCCACTCGAGCCTGGTGTGAAATGCGCATTAATCACCCGTGGTAAGGAGTCTCGAACACGAGACTTCCCCTGTGGGCCCCAAATCGCATGGGTCACCCACCCCGAGTGTGCCCCTGCATCAAACAAGCGACCCCACTCGAGCTCAGTGTGAAAATGCCCCTGCATTAATCACCCCCGGTAAGGAATCTCGAACACAAGACCTCCCGCTCTGATACCAATTTGATGCAGGACAATTAACAACTTGCTCTAAAAGCTCGAACTGTTAGAGTATGACGAATTAATTCTTTTATCTCATAGCCCAGGCCCCACATCTCATGGGTTTTAAGATCTCGGCCGAACCCCCTTCGTGGGCGCCAAATCACATGGGCCGCCCACCCCAAGTGTGTCCCCGCATCCCACAGGCAACCCACTCGAGCCCGGTGTGAAATGCGTATTAATCACCCCTGGTGAGAAGTCTCGAACACGAGACCTCCTCCGTAGGCCGCACCCACCCCGAGTGTGCCCCTGCATCCCATAAGCGACCCCACTCGAGCCCAGTGTGAAAATGCCCCTGCATTAGTGTGTTCTTGAAGAATTAGTATTCAACCTTGGCGGTACACCAAACAAATATATTCCTTTATTGGATGAATTGCTATAAAATTCCCTTTAAGATGGCATTTTATTGTTTGAACACTTCTGATTTTGCTGAAGCAATGGCAGTTTCTTATCATATCGTACCCAATAGATTTTGATGTATGGTTGCATGTATCTTCTTTCATATACTGCATATGGTGTCATTTGTTGTGATATTGTTGGCTTAGAGAAACTAAGCATTGGGATGGTTCCTCCATGTGGGTGCTTTGCATATGACCTTTTCTATGTGTCGATGTTTACTTGCCTTGAAATTGCCCCTCCATGACCTTTTTTATGAATTCCTAGGTGAGAATTTGGGTAGAAATATTGTTTCTTCTGCCAAAGACTTGGTTACGAATCCTTTCTTAAAAAGCTAGGCAGTTCATATGAACTTAGAATCTTTGTTTTTATGAAAGAATTTTTATCTTCTTTTTAGTTGAAGTCATCAGCCTGATCTTTTTAATTGGTTTGATTATCAGAATCCTCTCAAATGGAGTTCAAAATAGCAACATATTAAGGTATGTCCCTTTCTTAGTTTTTGTCATGTCATAGTTTAAGTATATGAACTGTAATTTGTAATGAATTCCTGCCTGTCGAGTTTTCTGTTTGATAGAGTGAAGAATAAGAGTGTGGATTTCATTTTCCGTTCTTCTTTATACTTGGAAGTTGTGTTTAATATTGCTCAAGTCATTAGGGTATAACCCATGTATTGAGGATTTCATGTTTCCATGCTCGGGCCGCCAACCAAAAACAGAGTTCTCAACCTATGGCTGGTCATGATGTGGGCTTTTGTGTTATTTGGATGGCAAAGAACCATCAATTCCACAAAACAATTGTTAACATTTTTTGTAGTTGTTGTTGTTCTTGTTGTTATCGGGGCATGTTGATGAATAGTTTTGATTGTTTTTTTCATTTTTGATGGTTAAATTCTTCATCACATACCATTAATATCATAATGTTAAGTTAGGAAAATGACTAGAAATTCTCTTCTTCTTTTTTTTTCTTTTTTTTTTTTTTTGTTGTCTTTGCTAAAATTTTGTCTGACATGTTTTTAATTGTTGTGTTTCAAATGGTTGCAGGGGAAAGGAAGTGCGTTTTGTGCTGGTGGTGATGTTCTAAATATGGCACATTTCGTAATCACCAGTAGATGTCTCTTTTCTAGCCTGTGACAAATCCTTTAATGATAAGATATAATACATTGCAATAGATTTTTTTTTTTGTGATATTAAGTCAATGTACCGAACGTTTTATAAAACTTAGTTTTGGATCTTTGTTTGATGATTTTTACTCAATTGCTATGGACTATCATTTTTTGGAGAATTGAGCATTGTTAATGACAATTGTAATGCTTGGTTTTTTAATTAATCAAATCATGGGAGCTAATGATTCAGGATGTTTGTCAGGCAAGTACACAGTGAAAGAAACACGGCTAAATCTATCTTTAGTATCAGTTTTGCCTCAATTACCTAAATTGAGACTACGACTCCCGTTGTTAAAGGCTTTAGCCTCGGTTGTTGAGAACCGAGGTTAAAAATAGATTTAGCTTCAATTGGAGGCAACTGAGGCTAAAATTTGGATTTGGTCTCAGTTGGAAATAATGGAGGCTAAATTTTGATTTAGCCTCATTTCGAGAAAACTGAAGCTAAAAAGGTTCTTTTAGCCTCACTTGAAAAACTGAGGCTATAAAAGTCATTTTAGCCTCAGTTGTTAAAACTGAGGCTAAAGCCTTTAGCCACGGGGGTTTCAACCTCGGTTTGGATAACTGAGACAAAACTGAGGCTAAAGGCTTTAGCCTCAGTTTTTAACCTTTTTAGCCACTGTTTTGAACCGATGCTAAAGCCTCCTTTTCTTGTAGTGGGAAGACCATTGATCCCCCCCCTCGGGAGCTCGTTGTGCACGAGCCTAGGAAGTAGGAGCCTAAACTAGTCTAGAAGCGCAGGAACCAAATTTTAGATTAAGAGTATCCCGGTCTTTTCAAAAATTTAAGACTAGCCCAGATTTGTTGTTCGCTGATGAGGGCGGGAGCAGGAAAGACGGCACTCAACACGAGATTCGAAAAAGATATGATGGCTGCTTGAGATACGAGGGAGCATGCATTAATTGTCAAGGCATCATTCAAACCCTAGGCGAACCACAAATAAACAATTGTTGCCTAAGTCATCATTTCTTTACTCGAGCTAACCCCATGTCGTCCGTAAACAGTGGTTCAGTCTGTTTGAGAAATGCATCGATCGAGGCTGGAGCCTTTGCACAGTAGGCCTATTATATGTCACCGATCTGATCCCAGATTTCTTTAATTTCTACCCCACAGAGGACCCTATTTTCAGCCATAATTTTCGAGGGCTTCCCCCAATATTACCTCCTTTTGTCCAACGTATGGCGCAAATTAGACTCGGCAAGCTCAGTGGCTTCTGGAGTTTGCATCGGAGTGATCACGCTCCCCTTAGGTCGAGCCTTTATTAGGCACGATTCAGGGTGTGAATGTATTGGGCGGGATTTTTTATTCGTTGCCTCTAACTCTTCTTATTGATCAACGAGGGATGCATGTTGCCTTTCTAGCAGCCTCATGATATGGTTAACATTGCCGATTAAGGCTTTTACCCATTTCTTGAGGGAGATGAGTCGGTTACCCCAGTTCTGGGATCTTTGCGCCATTACTTGCGATGGTAACTGGGAACGGTGGGCCAATTGTGAGGCCTGAGCGTCCTCAGATAGGTCCCTATGAGCAGACTTGGCCATAGCCGGTGCTTTTCCCTTCTTTTTAGCCGTTGAAGGAGAGGAGAAAATAGTGATTTTGTGCTAGAGTTGATGGGAACTTAGCTTTGCTATCATTCTCAGAGACGACATTAATCTATTATTGTCAGAATTTGGATGGACAAATATAGTCAGCTACATCTGTTGAATATACCTGCACAAACAATATGTAGAGGACAACAGGTGTGCCGATCACGGTTGTGGACCCTCTGATGCCTAATTCAGGGAGGCGGACATGATGTTGAAAGAAGACTTTGACTTGAACTAGGGTTCTTTTTCCTTATCTCCCTTCAATTGGAGTAATGTCGAGGTCACGTATCTTGTGGGATTTCTTAAGATACGGGATTTCTTAAAATACGCTAGGAAATCTTATCTGGATATGGATCTCCCTCAGAATTCACTGCCAAGATCGCCTTTGTCAGCACGATCTCTGGATATCTGCGAATATTGCATGATCTTT
Source organism: Magnolia changhungtana (assembly GCA_030180095.1). Lineage (NCBI taxonomy): Eukaryota > Viridiplantae > Streptophyta > Magnoliopsida > Magnoliales > Magnoliaceae > Magnolia > Magnolia changhungtana. The sequence goes on along the minus strand of JASAUF010000647.1, from coordinate 913,958 downwards.
TCTAATAAAACATGCATATTTACGTTCTCTTCATCCATGAACAAACATGCATATACATTAATCGTCGTTATTAGAAAATTTTCATTTCTACTATATTTTATTAATAGATTGCAGTAATTCAATTTTTAAGTTACCTCAAAAGTTCTTTTTAATAAAACATATTTTATTGGAAAAAATAAGATGTGATTGTAAAGACCTCACTAAAAAATGAGATTAAAACTACTCTTTGACTTCAGTCAAATTTCAACAAAACATATTTATATGACTCAATACCCATTCGAATGATCATGTAAGTTATGCAGGATACATCTCAGGCAAGACGAGGAGTAGTTGACAGAACGGATCAACATATCTGCAAGCCAACCAATCCGATTCTAACCAAATCACTAGGATCCTCTAAGAACTCAAAGCATGCCCATTTTGACAACTTCACCTCTGACTAGCCCGAAGAGCCTTAAAAGCCTAGATTAGCCGGCTAGCGAAGGTCCTCTGCAAGACCAGAAGATGATCAATAGATCGAATTGATCAGGATCATGTCGGCCAATCATCTGATGTGTCTACAAGTAATGAGTTAATCGAGACACATTTTCTAAATTCCAACAGTACCAAAAATCCACATAAATCAAGCCGAAAGAGTCCTTGGTACATCTTAAAGATGATCACTGGATCTGATCGACCGAACACTAACCAAGCAAAGTGCGAAGTGAGGTTGCACACCTTAATCTCCGTAAGCCTTAAAGACTATTATACACGTCTGTTGCTGTGTAGGAAAAAGGGAAGAAAGGCACCGATAGTGGCACAGGAAATGATATATAGCTTTTTCTAAAAAGAATACCTGCAGGTACATTTAAGGACCATAGTAGTGAATCATTGAAGGGTATTATCTGAAAGCTTAGAGAGGAAGAAGGTGTTGACACCGGTCTATGCTGGTTGGAGTCTTGAGTCAAGCAAATCTGAAGCCGCTCAGTGGTAGACAGTGTGAAAGATACCTCGTTTGAGGTCTTGGTATCAATTCCCTAGTGGGGGTGGCTAACAGTAAGTGTGAACTGACAGTGGGTGTACTGACAAGCTTTAAAAAAAAAAAAAAAAAAAAAAAAAAAAAACAAATCTGAAGTCCAGGCACTACCGTCCAGGTGCAGCAACACATGCCGGAGTCTGTTATAACGTCCACCGGGTTCAAAAGAGGCTTGATTGTTGTCACTCTGCCCAATCAAAAAGTATAAATGACTAAAATATTAGATGCTAGAAGTCAAAGAGTACAGTCCAAATTGAGACATCCGACCATCTCTTTTTATCGAAAAAAGATGTTTGGTTTTTCATTTTCCTTTTTACATCTCAAATCAATTCATATTCCATTCACTATGTTTCAAATGAATCTGCAACAATCATACATGCATACACCATTTCTAAGTATCTCTGTCCCTTAATTTTTTTTTCTTTTATTGTTTTACTCTATTTTACCTACCTGGGTCTCAATTAGAGTTGTACATGAACCAAGCTAGCTCAGTTAGCTCGCTTGACTCGACTCAAAAAAACCCAATTCGACTCAGTTCGAAGATGAGTTCGAGTTGAGTCGAGCTGATTTTTTGAGCTCAAAAATGAGTTCGAGTCGAGTTCGAGCTGGCCCCAACTTGACTCGACTCGGATTGAACCCAACTCGAATCGAACTTAGATCGAACCAAATCGGTGACTCGGTTACTTTGATATTGATGTTGCTCAACAAGTGTTTGATGAAATGGCTCAACGAAGTGTGGCCGTTGGCAAGGAAGGTATGTATATCAAACAAATATCCTTTTTTTTTACTTGATTTTTATGTTGTTTGGGAGGTGTTTGATAAAATACCTAAAAAACCTTTGCTGATATTTTACATATATGCAGTGGGTTTTTGAATGTGCAGTCCAGGTGTTTGTAGAAATGCTGCACAAGCGAACTTGGCTCAAACTGGGCCGAGCTGTTGACCAAACCGAACCGAGCCGAGCCGAGTTCGATCTGAGGTCAACTAGTAGTCGAGCCGAGTCGAGCTGAGGCTAGCTAGTGGCCGAGCCGAGTCGAGTTGAGGCCAGCTCGACTTAGTTCGACTCGATGTACACCCCTAGTCCCAATACCTTGTGAAATATGATGTAATGCAGTAGCATTAAAGGTTTGTTGAATTTCAAAAATATCATAAAAATTGCATGAAGTGGAGATCATGCGTTGCACAGTTGAAAAAGGTTGGGTAACCCTTCTTTTTCTGCAGCTGAAGCTCTTATCTATAATCTATGGTGAAAATCAACCATAGGTGTCAAGATTAATTCTACAATTTCTAGCCAACCGAAAATTGAAAAGTTTATTTGACTAGACGGGATTTCAGTCTAAACACACACAAAACTTAAGTCAAGATGTGATTTTCAAACATTTCATCAATTATATAAGTTATTCTTTTTCTTTTTTCATATAAAGTTTAAGGTGGAGGTCTGCTAACTAGGCATGCAAGCATTGTGAAGAAGTACTAAATGCGTGTGTATTGTTTCCCATGAGGACCTGTCGAGACGCAGGTTACGCAGGTTTATTAAAATGATATAAGGTAAGGATTCGCATAGAGGCTTTCTTTATAAAAACTCCACTCCTCAACTACAACTTGTAATTTTTTAATGCATAAGGCTTCCCACCAGCAGCGAGATAAAAATAACGGTCTAGATTCCAATTGATTCCGTAGCTTTTGATGAGCCATGTGAGGCTGGCCAAAACTTTGATATCCACGCACATGGTTGAAATTTTGGATGCCTTATGTTGGAAACACATGCGCACGTGACATTTCTTTATCCAATGGCATTGGATATTAGATTGTGGGGAATGATCTTGTCTGTAGATTATGTAATTATGATCAGTATATAAACCACCTACTGTCCATCTGATACATGAGAATGTCAATTTGTACATTTCAAAATACAGTGGACCAGATATTGGAAGGGCTCAAAGTCTAGAAAATCCAGCCACTAGAGATTACCAAAAATGCCGTTGATAACGTATTTTTAAATGGTCGTCAGAAGTCATTGGCCCGCATTCGTAAAAGAAAATCATCAGGCTATTGTGACCTTTCTCGATTGGTCTAAACTTTAGGTTACTACTCATCGAAAAGATGGCCCACCAATCACACGGTCTGGATCAATGTACAGGTGTACGAATTGATTGGTAGAGTACGTTGGATCATGCGCACATATTCCGTACACTTGTTTCAGTGTGCGTCAATCCGGACCGTGGAATACTCAAATCACAGGCCCCACCGTTTATACACCGCTACTTTTTTTTAGTGCAATCCTCTGTTTCGAGGAGACTTCCTGTATCCTGAAATTTCATTGGATCAGCGCATTGGTGTTGACTTCCGGTGCCCATTTAACGAGCGGACCCGACTGACCTGTGACCGACCCGACATTGGGTTGGGCTCGGGTAGGATATTTTGGGTCCGATCTTAAGCTTGGGCTATACAAACACCAACCCGATAAAACTTAGGTTGGGCTCGGGTTGAGGTCTCGGGTTGCCCGACCCAACCCAACCCGAACCCGGTCAATATATAAGTTACTTATAAATTATAATTGAGTGTGAATCGTTTGTGTCGCAGGCACACTAGTGATGTCGAGTCTCATTTGTCCACGTCATTTCCAAGGACTCAAGCTAACAAGATATGCTAGATTTCTCTCTCTCAAATGGACTTCATGCTATGCTACATGACTTTTAAAGGAATAGTTGTCTTATATTTTAGCTTGTTTTTTTAAAGAAAAAAAATGAAGTTCTTTATAATGAATAATCACATATATAATAAATAAATTTATAGATACAAAAAATAATTCCTATATTGAAATATAATACACTAATGTAATAACGAAAATATTAGCACGTATATACCTGACCAACCCGATCAACCCCACGAAGCCCCGCTTGGGTTAGGCTTGGGTTGAGAATTCCCAACCCGATATTGGGTTGGGTTGGGTTAGGGTTGAGGTATAGGAACCTCGGGTTGGGTTAGGGTTGAGGACCAACCCAACCCAACGCGACCCGCCCGACTTTCAGCCCTATTAGGTGAGACCCAGGCCTCACCCAAGATGCTACTGCCCTTACTATGTGGCCACGTTGATGTGTGTATTCCTATCCACTCCTTCCATCTAGTTTTTTAGATAATATTAGGGCACTATCCCAAAACTGAAGAAGATCCAATCATCAAGTGGACCATACTCTAGGAAACAGTTGTGATTAAACATCCTACCATTAAAAACTTCTTCCAATCTGATTATAACGTAACGTAATCCTGGAAGAAGGGAAAAAACAAATCTTAGCTTGATCTAAATCTTTCGTGGTTCATTAATGGTCAATCAACACTGTTTCCTAGAGTATGGTGCACCCGATGGATCTTCTTTATTTTTAGGATCACGCTCTAAAATGATCTGATAAAGAGGATGGATGGAGTGGATGCAAAATACACACATCAAGGTGGGCCCCACAATATGGGCCACACTGTCTTGGGTGAAGATGGGTCTCACCTAATCCGTTTCCCTTTTTAACCATTTCCCTACCTTCCCTCGTGTCCCATGCCAGCAAATGGGATGGTAGCTAGGTCTGGTGGGACCCACCATGATGTTCATTTAAAATCAACCTGACAACCAAGTTCTTAACCCCATGTTAGGTGAAGGGCTCAAAAATCAATAACATTTATGACTAAGGTAGATTACATATGGGTTTAATTTTTTGGCCGCTGCCCTACATGGTTGTGTGTAATTTAACCATTGTATTGAATTTTACGTAAATATTATGGTGGGCCTCAGTAAAAAATCATAGGTGGACGTCTCTCTCTCAACTACTTCCTTTAGTATGGCTCACCATAATCACATACCCGATTTTTTGTCCCTAGCCTAATATGGAACTCAAAATCTAATGGTGGTAGTGAATCTTACATAAACATCATGATGAGCCCTATCAAAATCAAAACTGGCGTCCCATAACAGCAACATTTTTCAACATGGATACTTGTCCTGCAGTTTTAAAGAGGACGCGGATTACATACCAGTAACTTAAAGTGTATGGAGAAAAATCTGTTAGGCCCACCTGTAGACATCCCACCTCAGGTCGATAAGCAAATCAAGTTGGATGGAGTCCACCTTAAGCCTAACCCTCAAAACCAAATTTAATCCAAGACACTAACTTGAACCCATCAACTAACCTCAATCAATGGTATAAAACCCTGAGCCTAAACCAAACCTAAACTAGCCTAATCCTAGGAACCTAAACCCTTATAGTTTAAACCCTAGAAACCTAGTCAACTCACCCAGCCGACTCACCGAGTCAACTCACGTGGTCAACTCTTCCAGTCAGCCCACCCATCCAGTCAAGCCCAAGGTAAAAAAATGGGCCCAAGGCCAAACTCTAAGGCCCACAGAATAATCAGGAAGGCGACAATAGGACACCTAGGGAGCAGGAGTTCCCACACGTGTGGAGGAGACCACCTACCAAGGAAACCCGGGAAAATGACTTTTCTTGATGGTCAAAACCACCAATAAAATGCCAAAAAACTGCTGGCTAAACTTTTCTCAGCAGCCAGGCGGCCTCAGTTAAGGATTTACTAGTGGCCAGCAGTTTTCCAGTGTTTTTTCCGGCACTTCCACCCATTCATTTTTTACCAATTGACATCATCACTTAAGTCTTTGCATAAGTTTTAAACTCAAGCTTGGAGTGCATCACACATTAAAAATAGAAAATCACATAAGGAACAAAGAATAAAATTTAAAAATAAATAAATAAATAAATAAAAAATTGTCACTATGACATCCCAAAACGACCGCTCATAACCGTCCAATTCTGAGAAATTTTTAGCCCAAAACCATGACTCCGAGTTGTCAAATATAACTCTTAGCACAGACTGACAGGTTCAAACAGGCGAATTTTCTCTCCGCCGAGATTCTCATTCAACGGTTCTTTTATACCAATGAAAATAATCAAACAATTTTGAGCCGTCGAATTTCATTACCACCATTTTCGACGGTCTCATCTGCCGATTTACCTAAATTTTGACTTTTTCATGTTGTGAAGAACATCATTCAACTATTCACATACATTATTGTTTGTACAAATAAATTTTTAATTATTTTTATTAAAAAGATTAATTTTAATCATATTTATATATAATATAACTTCTCTTTTTTTTTTTCTAGGCAAAGCATATTAGGAATATTGAAAATATTAATCTTTCCTAACATTTCCAATTCCTAATACCATAATAAACTTGCACTTTTCATTATTCGAATTTTTGGCATTGCCAATTTTTTACCATATTTTCTACTATTGAGAATGAATTAAACTTAAAACATTTTCTTTACCATATTTTTGTGGTTTGAAGTTTTCTAATCATGGTAGCGTGTTTATTAAGTGACTTGTACATGCATGTGATCTTAGCAAATTAGTTCCATTTATATGACAAGTCTCACTTTTCATGTTGGAAAGATAAAAATTAAAAAATTAAAAACTCTTAATTGGGTTATTTCATCCTTGTTGCTTTTCTACTTAGATAATGAACTGTCACCATAATCATTGTGCCGCAGGGAAGGGCCTAAAAGAATGACAAGCATATCACCGTCTTCCTCGAAGTGGGCAAAACCTTGACTTCACAAGATAAAAAAGAAAAAAATCAAAATTGTATTGAGATATGATCCCAAGTCTTTTTTAATTATATCACTTATAAAGAAAAAGAAAAAACCTAAATTGTTGAGAAGTTTTCCGAAATAGTAAAACTCTTAATTACACAAAATATCAAAATTCTTCCAAAGTCTAATTTGTAAGATATAATAATGCGGAATTGTCAAAGGACCTCACTGTGCATTGGATATGGAGATCTAAAGGAATAGATGGCTTACCTTGCTGTGATGTCATCACCGTGAAAACGGAACGCTGAGCTCTTCCTTTCCTCACACCCTTTAGAGAAGATACGATGGGCTCGAGCTTCTGTCGGTGGTGTTGGATTGGGGACCCAACCTAATTTTAAAGTTACAGAGGGCAGAGGAGTTTGAAACCCATCAAAACTCCTCTCCCGATGGCTCCACATGAATTTGATAATCCTAATTCCTCTAAACACTGTGTGTATCACGGTTGTAGCACTCCACCCCTTACATGAATTTTTGAATGTACCACAACTTAGTGGGGCCCACCGGTAAACCCGAACACATTATCCAACCCTTAGGACAATCCAAACTGTTGATCAATAAGGCCCATCTTATAGAATTCTTACATAATTTGCCAAAATAAAAAGTCTCGATACACCTTGTCCAAATATTCTTGGCTTTATTACAAGCAACTTCTAAAAAGATAGAAATTCCTAAATTAAAAAAATAAATATTCAAAATACAAATTTTTTAAAATAATATTATTTTTTTTCAAAAATTGTAATTTTGAATAAAATTGTGCATTTTCTCACAAACAGGACAAGCTCAACCCATTAAAAAGGTTAGTTAAACTTGGATGGCTCGCTGCATAAAAATCGATAGGTTGTGAATTTTGTAACGATGTCCAGATCAAAAGTTACAGCTAATAATTTACAATCCAAACATCGAATCGTAGTTTCTCCCACTTTGAAATGAATTTTGAAAAATAATATTATTTTTTTCATAAATTGTAATTTTGAATAAAATTTTACATTTTCTCACAAACCGGACAAACTCAACCCATTAAAAAGGTTAGTTAACCGTGGATGGCTCACTACATAAAAATCGATAGGTCGTGAATTTTGTGACGACGTCCAGATCAAAAGTTACGGCTAATTTACAATCCAAACATCGAATGGTAGTTTCTCCTGCTTCGGAATGAATTTTGAAAAATAATATTATATTTTTTCGAAATTTGTAATTTTGAATAAAATTGTGCATTTTCTCACAAACCGGACAAACTCAACCCATTAAAAAGGTCAGTTAACCTTGGATGGCTCGCTACATAAAAATCGATAGGTTTGAATTTTGTGACGATGTCCGGATCAAATTTTACAATCCAAACATCGAACGGTAGTTTCTCCCACTTCGGAATGAATTTCTTTAAACCTGATATGCTTGGGACCAATTACATCATGCCCTGTGTAGGAATGAGCCCATATCCATCGAACTACCTACACTTTTATTCAAGCTTTTTTTGATCTAGCTGTGTTAAGAATATATCTATCGAACTACCTGCACTTTCATTCAAGCTTCTTTTTTCTTTTTTTTCTCTCTTTTTTTTCCAAAAGGAGGGCTTTGCCCCCGAATCTTTAGTAAATATGAAACAGATGATGTACGACCTACAGTTTCCAGTGGGCGCCACAAAATCAGGCCTCACCTATCATATAAGCTAAGCTTCTTTTTTTTTGGTAAAACTTTGAGTTCATTGAACAAAAGAGAGGATATACAGCTCTACCAACAAGACATCAAACCTTCGGACTCCCCCTAGAAAAAGCGAAGAAAGAGCCTATCATATGGTAAGAAACTACCGCCTGAATCTCCTTCTGACCGCCCCTAATCCCACACTGTCAAGGAAAAGCTGGCCCCTCACCACTTGAGGGAGGTTAGCTTGGGTGGAGATCAAGTCACAACCTTGATTCTCACTACCCCACTTGGTCATCCCATCCACCGGCTCATTACCTTCTCTACAAATATGAATAAAATTTACATTGCAAGTTCTACTAATCTTTCGGATTTTATCGATCCAATACTTCCATTTCTAGCCCGGGAGAGAGCTGCCCAACAAAAGCTGAACCACCAAAAGCGAGTCGGACTCAACTATGATGTCCTTTAGGCCCTGATGGATGCAATGAATAAGGCCATCATGAACTGCTCAAAACTCGGCCCGTGTATTCGAGGCAAGGCCGTAACCTGTGTAGAACCCAAAACGAAATTCTCCCTTGTCACCCCTACAGACACCCCCGCCTCTAGCCACTCCCGGGTTCCCTCTAGACAACCCATCAACATTGAGTTTCACCCAACCCAACGAGGGCTTTCTCCAATGCACCACCTTAGAAATCTCCTCCTAAGGCTGCCCTGCAATCCCCAAACATCCCAAAGCCCCTCCATGGTTGTGCGCTCGGGAGGGATGTGCGCCCCCACCTAAGAACAATGGCCCGCAGCCAACCAGACTAATCATATAAGCTAAGCTGAAGAAATAAAAAATGAGAAAGAATTGAGCCTGAAAACAGGGCATGCAACCCTCCAAGGAGCCAATCCAGACTCCTCATTTTCACTCTACCACCTCACCTGCAAGGGCAGGATCACCTATACAAACCTGGCAACCTATACCGTTACTGGCCAACCAGCTCATTCAGCCAAATTCCCTCTGCCGCTGCAATCTCAAACGACTGAAGCGGGGAGGGGGATGTAAGTCGTCCGTTGGATGTGTCTAACAATTAAGATGATCTATCTCAAACATCAAGTTGGTTAACTCATCATGTGGGTCACGATGTTAGAACAGCAAGATGGCTTTAAAAACTTGGTATTCTGGGATTGGACAAATACACAATGGGGCCCACCTAACGGACAGTTGGATTGGATACTGCACCTAGTTGCCATCGTGGAACATGTAATGAAATAGAAGCTTGAAGCCACCTCCACAACACATATATACATGCAGTGCCCGATGGGACATCTACGCCACTAATCAGGTCAGCCCCATCACGTAAATGTAGCCCCAAAACCAAGACAGTCAATTCATTAGGTTGGCCACACGCATGAAAACAATGCATGGTTAACAAAAGTTGGCAATGAGTCTACATTTAAAGGTAAATGTTAGATCCAGATGATCAATCAACGAGCCTGGTCTTCTTCTCAGGTCATCTACATGGTGGGCCCCATTTTCTGCATGTCATTGTGCGGCCAAGCATAGGTCCTTGATTCAAAACTTAAGACTGGGCATGCTTGGAGTACACTCAGACCATTCCCTAGGAGAGCCTTATTGTGGAGGGATTATATAAATCTAAAAACCTAACTAACCAAATAATCTTACCATATGGTACTTCTTCCTGTGCAATGTGGGTCGTCACTTACCCTATTGTTTGTAGGTCACCGATCAAATAGTGAGGAACTTTCGATCCATGTAATTTACGAGCAATGCACCTGATGTAGAGTGGGTCACAGACACTTTCATGGCAAAGATGGACCAAAGAAGGCCTGATCGTAGATGAAAACGATCTGAACCATCTTGACCTTAAATCGGCCGTATCTCACAAACCATTATGAGTTTTTTGACATATTATTTATGATTTTAGGGTAGGAGAACCTCAAGATTCCATCAATATTGATGAGGAAAAGTTCCATTTAGTTTCAGTTTTACTATAAATAGTTAATTTTAGTTGGAGTATAACTTTTGATCATTTGAATTAATGTAAAAGACCATAAAGTCTAATAGGAATAAAGGTAGTTTATAAATAGGCAGTTTTTTTTTTTTCAACAAGCACCCTGTATATTTCAACTCAAAAGGCTGTACTTATTGATTTGGGAGGGGCCCCAGCAGGCCCCTCCTATTGTAAGCAGAAAACCAGAACAAAAAGCATGAGAAGACGAGAGGGCTAGGCTCGACAAATGTTACCCAGCCCGGTTTTGTCTAAGAATATCAGACCGCGAATTCTAGCCGGGAGAGCAGAAATGTTGTGGAAAAAGAGGTTCTCCCTGCCTCGCTCCCCATGCGAGCTAACTCATCTGCCGGGGAGTTAGCTTCTCTTGGGCAATGGGAGAAGCGGACAAGGAAGGATTGGGAGAGGGCCTCTATCCTCTTACGCCAATACCACATAGACCAGGAAAGGGAAGCGTCGGAGCTGAGGCCAGAGACTACGGATAAGGAGTCGCTAGCCAGCACCACCTGCATGAATTCTTGATCTGCGCAGAGGTTTAGACCATCCAGAATAGCTTGAATTTCAGCCCAAATATTGGAACCGAAACCGTATAAGTAGGCAAACGCAAAGAGTGTGCCCCCCCCCCCCCCAAGAGGAGCCTGGGTTGCCTCTCGCTGAACCATCCACATTTAATTTAATCCAACCTACCTGTGACCTAGCCCATTTGACCACTCAAGGGTTGTTAGGCTGACAGGGGCGATTGGGCCTGGCCCAGACAAGGAGCTAGGGGTAGCAGAGGGCAATGGCTGGAGGTGAGATGGGCAGGGAGCAGTGGGTTTATCAAGTCAACCCAACACCGAATATTCACCAGAATGTTGTAAATAAGAGCGTTGAAACTGTTAAAGCGGGCCTCGTTCCTGGCCCTCCAAAGCTCCCAGAAGATAATGGCTGGAAGCAAGCCCACAATGGGCCTGATTTTGTGAAAGCTGAAGCCACCGACCACCAGAGAGACGCCATTCCAGCTGTCGACATAAGGGCAGCCCTGCTCATGCCCACTACCCTACTGAAATGCGACCAAACTACATTGGCATTGGTCCCCTTCATAAATAGATGGTGTATGGTTTCCATATGCGGAGTCAACGGAGCGGGGCAGCAGTTGCGTTTAGATGCAATAGAGATTCCCTTTAACTGCACTCTATCATCGACTAGGAGGGCCTGATGGATAATTTTTCAGGCCAGCAAGGAAAGCTTGGGGGCAATTTGTTGTGCCAAACCCATCTTGACCAGGCCTTCTTTTTCGCCTAATGACGGAGGATGTCGGACGTTAGGCTGACAGAAAATTCCTCGAAAGGGGAAGGCATCCAAATGCATTTGTCAACTGTTGGGGATGTACAAATACCTTCGTCGTAAATGTGGTCGAAAACAAACTGGGTAAGCAGATTATGCAGGGGGTGATGTTTTCCCAGCCAGTCGGGCCTATCAGTTGATTAACTGAGACCTGCTGTAGGGACGCTGGGATCTGGTTGGTCACCCAATCCCGGGGAGGGTCCAAACCAGACCAGTTTATCTCCTAAAAGTTGCAGTTACCCCAATCCAGCGACCATCTGGATTGAGGTGATAACTTGTGAATGTGTTTTCAGAGCGAAGATGTGACACCCCGTCACTATGGTCACATGTGGGCGGGCACACGCGGGTGGGCACACATGTGGGTGGGCCCCAAGATGGCTGGCAAGCTACTGTGTGGCTGGCAAGCTACTGTGCTGGTAGGCTATTGTACACACAATGAAGGTGAAACTTTGTCCCACATCGGAAGTGTCATCTGAAGTTGTGGCGGTTAAATGTGGAGTTGTCACCCTATACTGTATGAGGCCTTTTGGGGAAAACACAAGAACAAAATCGTGCGGGCCGTGCCCAGAGCGGACAATATCATATAGTGTGGGCGTGAGCTGTTATAGGAGAGGCCAAAGAACTGGCAGGGCCCGAGCCTTATCTGTTCACGTCAGACATATACTTCACTCTCATAAACTTGGCCCAACAGCTAGCTTCTCCACGATAATGGATTGACCAAGCCATCTTGAGGCAAAATGCATTCATAACAGCAGAAAGTGTTTTGATCCCTAGGCCTCCCTCTGCTTTCGGAAGCGCAATCGCTTGCCAGCTACGCCAGTAGAATTTTTCCTATTGCCCTCCCAGCCCCACAAGAAGTTAGCAAAAGATCTCTGCAGGTCATGCAAGATGCTAGCAAGGACGTCAGCAACAGAAAGCGTGTGGATGGGCATCCCAGCTAGGACATAGTTTAAGAGCGTTAGTTTCCCAGCCTGCAAGAGAATTCTAGCTTTCTAGCAAGCAATTTTGTTGACAGCTTTATCTAAGAGTGGCAGAAAGTAGGTTCACCTAAGCCTGCCATTGAAGATGAGGAGGCCCAGGTAGGTGAAGGGGGACGCACCTTTGCTGAAGCCAATAATAGATGTAGCTAATCTCTGCCGCGTATCTGGTTGGGAAGAGGCCGTAATGAAGAAGCTCTTTAGCATGTTTACACGCTGGCCTGATGCCTTTTCATAGGCCTTGATGAAGGCAACAATACTTCTAAGGGAGGAGTTGCTGCAATTGGCAAACAAGATTGTATCATCAACGAACAGGAGGTACGAGACGACCGTGCAGTTCCTGCGCATTTTGTAGGGCTGGCACTGACCATTGGCAACCAGGTGCGCAAAGCCCTTGTTGAGGACTTCAGCCGCCAATATAAATAGCCTAGGAGAGATAGGGTCTCCCTGGCGGAGCCCTCTAGAGGATTTGAAGAAGCCCATAGCCGTTGACTAGGACTGAAAACCAACAGTTTGACCAGCAATTCTGCAACAACTGGATCCAATTTTTATCAAAACCAAACTTCAGAAGGACTTTAAACAGGAAGTCTCAACTGAGTCTATCATAGGCCTTCTCCATGTCCAGCTTAAGCATAATGTTACCTCCCCAAGCTTTTCTGTTGATGTCCCTGAAAATTTCCTGGGCCAGCACGCAATTTTCAGCAATGGATCTACTTTGACGAACTCTCCCTGTTCCGAAGAGATGATTTTCGGAAGAATGCAGCTTAACCTGTCAGCGAGGATTTTTTAGAAGACCTTATAGATGCAATTGCAAAAGCTGATAGGCCTAAAATCAGAGAATTTTGTAGGGGAGGCAGCTTTCGTGATGACGCAAAGAAGAGTGGCAGAGTTGCTCTTGGCAAGGGCCCTCCTTTGAAAAATGAAGAGACAACCCGTAGGATATCTTGGCGCACAATCTCCCAGCTAGCAAGACTGGAAGAAAGCCCCCGAGAAGCCATCAGGGCCAGGGGCCCCGTCCGCTGGGAGGGCCATGACAGCTTCATGGACCTCAAAGGAATGGGCAGTTAGCAGCGCCCAATTGTCCTGAGGGGATACAGTGGGGCTAATGCAGTCCAGGAACGAGTTAGAAATGACATTGGGTTCAACTCGCAGCAGATCTTTAAAGAAAGCCACTGCCTCATGCTTGATCACACTTATATCCTCTGTGGTCGACCCACACTCTAGCCTTAACTCCTGAATTTTGGCTTTTCGAGCTCTCCCTACAGCCATGGCATGGAAAATTTTGGTGTTTTTGTCTCCCTCTAACAACCAATGGACTCTGGATTTTTGCCTCCAGAAGATCTCCTCAGAAAGTTCCAACTGAGAGACTTTGGCCTTGGCAGAGTGGAGGGCCTGCTGCAAACTAGGGTCCGAGGAATCCTGGCAAGCTAGCTCAGCCGCTGTCAGGGCATCCACGGTCTGTTGCATATTGTGGAAAATATTCCTGAAAATATCCCAGTTCCAGCTTTTCTGGGCAATTTTGACTCTCCTCATCTTGCTGAGAAGGGAATACATCGGGTCCCCAATAGAGTCTAACCCCCACGCGTTCTTAACCAGCTGATGGAAGGAATCGTGTTTGGTCCACATCCGCTGAAATTTGAATGGCTTGGGGGCAGATGGGCGAGCCGCTGGAAAGGAGAGTAATAGAGAAGCATGATCTAAATTGAGCCTAGGAAGGTGTCGAACTATGAAGGTGGGGAAAGCTTGAAACTAGCGAGTGTTACAGTACGCCTTATCTAGCTTGGCCCACACCCGAGCCTACCCCGATTGATTGTTCGACCAAGTAAATTTCGAGCCCTGGAAAAGGGCATCGATGAGACCCGCTTTATTCAGCCCTTCTGCGAATTCGGAAGCATTCCGCGAATCATAGGGTTCCCCTCCTTTCGGATGCGGAAAGGATGGCGTTGAAATCACCACACACGATCCAGGGGATGGAGCAGTTGTCACCGAGCTGGGCCATCTCCTCCCACAGGAATCTCCACGAGATCCTAGAGCATTTGGCATACACAATGGAAGCTAGAACGAAGGACTGGGAACCTTGAAACCCAACGACAATAGATAGCAGCTGATTGGAAGCAGAAATGACATCAATGGATATGTGAGGAGCATCCAGAATCCAGACCTTTCCCTCTTGGGCCACATTGGAGAATGAAGAGTGGAATCCCAGCATAAGTAGTTTACTATCTATAGTTAAGTCACATTTTTAGTGTTTGAGTTGGAGTCTAAGTCTAAAATTTCATTCTAAGTTTGAGTTCCATATTCAAAAACTTGTAATTTTGATTTTTATGATCAATTAAGTTATTTCAAATTTATTAAGAATTATTTCTGATTTTATCTCTCATGGATTCCAGAAAGCTATGTAAGGAGTCTAAAGAGCTCTGTGAATTTGGAGTAATTATACCCCGAGGAAGACAGTGATCCACGTCATCAGTCCCTCCCTGCGCCAGCACCCCATTGTTGGCAGGTCACATCTGATGAACGTTTCGGAACTCATCAAAAAAATGAGAGTGTAGGGTTTTGGATCAAGGAAAGAAAAAGACGCCCTCGGAAAATTCCAATCCACTTGAGATGACTACTCAACATATAAAATGAAAATGAATTATCACAAGAACAACACAATCTAAATATTCTTAGAAACTAGAGCTTGATTTTCACGTGGCGGAATGATCACATACACACTAATGTATGGAAAAGTCGCCTTTTCCATATTGCACGCCTGGTGAGCATGCAACATTTATTCGTAATCTGAGCCATTGAAAAGGTTGGAGCCATGTGAAGATCAATTCACCCAAAAATCAGGATGATCTTCCCATCATTTGGGGCACAACATTGAAAACAATGGATATCAAATGATGTGGACGACCTGATTAGTGGATTGGTCTAATCTTTTGTGATCAATTATCTTCAAGGTGGGACGGCATTTTCGATGGGTCAGATGTCAAGTACACGTAATACAGCAGCTGTATGTGGGTGGTGGATGCATTTTTAACCATCCATTGAGGTGTATTTGATCACAGCCCTTTTAGATTAATATGCTTCACGCTTTTATCCACAACGAGTTTGTGGATTAAAAAAAAAAAAAAAAAAGATGCAAAGGAATGCATCATCTGTTATTCATCATAATATGATGTATTGGATTGTCCATGGCCCAATGGATGGTTCTGATCGTGGACAGCAAAGATGGGCCCGATGGACTTTTGACAGTTGAATTTAAACTGTACTCCTTCAGCAGGTTGGACCCACCATGTGGACGGTCTAGATCAAAGTAGTTATGACACATGCAATAGTAGTGGACGGTCTGGATCAAAGTAGTTAGGAATAAGCCGCAAGAAGACAGACCATTTTTTTACCATTGATTTCATTTCCACGCTGGAAACGCTGGAACCACATGCAATAGTGGACCCATTGTTGTTCTACCATTATTAGCCGTCAACTTGTGGTGATCATCCATGTCATTCATCAGGCTCTATTATAGGTGGGCCACATGGAAAATATTCCACTTGCTACAGATCCTCATTGATCATAGGTGGGCCGCCATTCTTTAGCATGGTCTACGAACGTTTTGTCTTTCTTTGTTCTTTTTCTTTTTATTTCTTTCTTTTTAAAATCAATGGGAGCTTTGTCAAGTGGCCCATCTATGGCGAGATACACAACACAGAGCAAAAAGTTCCCAAGTGGCGAAGTGGGCCCCATTTGATCCCACCACCTAGAAAGTAAGACAAGTGGGACCAACTTCCTATCTATATATACATCCAAAGAGAATGAGACTCGCCCATCATTTCACGTGTTCCAAGTAGCACCATTTTCCATATAATCTTCTTGGTTTTCCTTAATCTCCTTTGGGAACATCATAAGACTAAACCTAACAAATGGATAGAAAATTTCATTATTTCAGCTTAGAATGCAAAAACATATACAAAGATAAATAGAAAACATTATATTTCACATTCAAAACACCCTCTTTAACTTTCAAAAGAAACATTTCTCTTGGCCAAAACCCTAACTAATGGTAATTTAAACCTCAACTTAAGACTCCATTTATAACTTTAATACATAACTAAGACCTAAAGCATCCATAAGTAGTTATTTCCTCAAGAAATATACAAGAAACTCTTATCTTATATATGCATATGACTTGCTCTTTTACATTATATTAAAGCAGAAATTGTATTGCATTACAGCCAAATAGCTTTTGCTTCTTTGAGGAGCGTTATCAGACGGCTCCTACTTCCATCAGGCTTGAGGTGAAGAGACATCACCTCATTGGTAGAGCCCACCGTCTTACCACCAATGAACACAGCTGGTAGAGGTGACTTACGACCTAGAAGCCTGACCAACGCCTTCTCCATTTCTATTCCTTTAGGTTCTTGGTCGAGCTCATAAACAGCTGCATGGGCACCGAGCTCACAAAAGAGCCTCTTGATAGAGTGGCACATGCAACATGAGCTGTTGCTGAAGATCACCAACGCGTTCTGGCCCGCCAATGTCATCACCTGGTCCATCCTAACAATGGAGAGAGAGAGAGAGAGAGAGAGAGAGAGAGAGAGATTGGAAATTTGATTGAAAGAAAGCTAAGAAGGCTTTGGTTGTGATGAATATGAGGTTGTTGTGAGGAGAGTTATTTATAGATGCTGGAGGGGATGGTGGATGGCATCTTCTAACGGAAGAAAATGGAAAGAGAAAAAAAGGGGAATCAACGGTGGGGATTGACTCACACTGAAACCATGTGTACGGAATATGTGGGTGCATCAGCATGATCCAACATACTCTATCATTCAATCCGTACATCTGTACATTGATCCAGACCGTGTGATTGGTGGGCCATCTTTTGGATGAGTAGCAACCTAATGTTTACACCGATTACAGTAGGTTGATGGTTCTCTTTTATGAATGCGGGCCAACGACTTCTGACGACCGTTGAAAAGTACTTTATCAACGCCATTTTTGGCAATCTCTAGTGGTTGGGATTTTTTAGACTTCGAGCCCTTTCAAGATCTGACCCTCTGTATTTTGACATGTACAAATTGACAAGCTCATGTATCAGATGGACCTTAGGTGGCTTACATACTGATCTTGGGTATATAATCTACGGACAAGATCATTCCCCACAATCCAATATCCAATGCCGTAGGAATTTTTTAAAAAGAAAAAAGGTCACGTGCGCATGTGTTTCTAATATAAGGCATCCAAAAATTTCAACCACGTGCGTATCAATACGTGAAGGATGTCAAAGTTATGGAAAAGACTTTTCATTGGAAAATTCCAATTCACTTTATGACTATAGTGCTGCTTTACATTAGAATTATGGACTGAAAAACACCAGCTTGTAAGATATTTAAAATAAATCACTTGTGATTTTCAAATACCATGAAAAAACTGCTCATTGACAGGCCACGATGGAAAAGTGCCGTCAAGCATAGAAAAGTTGGATTTACCCTTCAGGACCCATTTTCACGGTTTTACCTAGAGCTGGGCATCGAGTTAGAGCTGGACATCGAGCTGAGTCAGACGGAGTTAGGGCTGACCCAAACTCAACCTGACTCGGTATCGAGTCCAGCATGACTGACCCGATCCGAGTCCGGATTTGGCTTAGACTAATTCAGACCGAGTCCGACCCAGTCACAAATACTGAGTCGGGTCGAGTCAGCACCGAGTTGGATCAAATGCAGCGTATATTCATGGGCTGAAATCACAACTTAAAACCTCTCCATCAGCAATTCACTTGCCAGAATTGCAACCTCTCCATCAGCAACACGGCATCTAAGATCCAAAACGTTGGATCTGAGTTTTTTAAATATATATGTACGAGTCAAGTTTCAAATCGAGTTGAGTCAATACCGAGTTGAATTTCGGATAGAGCTGATTCGAGTTACTCTGGGTGACTCAAACTCAACTCGGCTTGAGTTCAGATTGGACAAAGTCAACTCAATTCGGATCGACTCATCCACTCGGTTCAGATTGAGTCAGATCTAAATAAGTTAGACAAGTCGAGTCATCCCCTGCCCATCTCTAGTTTTACCTCATTTCCAAGATGAGCGTACCAAGTTTTGATTGGGCTCACTTTAATGTATGTGCGTGTGATTGACACTGTCTGTTCATTTTTCCAGCTCGTTTTAGGCCATGAGCTCAAAAATGAGTTTGATCTGAATCGCAGGTGGACTGCACCATAGGAAACAGTGGTGGTTGAACGCCTGCCAATGAAAACTTATTAGGGTGAGCCGATATTTGTGTTCTCTAGTCATCCAAGTCTACTTGAGAAAAAAGTTACATTGCATGTAAACATTAAGGTGGGTTCTAAAAAAGTTTCAATGGTAGGCATCATTGTCTTCACTACTTCTGATAATGTAGTCGACCTGAGCATTGGATCTACCTTGTTTTTGGGCCATTGCCATAAAATAATTTGGAAAATGTCGGATGGAAATAAAACATGCATCATGGTGGAGCCCAGAGAGCTTTACCACATATACATAGTACCAATGTCAGTACCATGTTCTGTACCAAGTACTCAGAGTCCCAGTGAGACGTGGCACTAAGGCATCAATGGTTATCATGAAATCTCGATGGAGCCCACTTTTGGATGCCTGTCGCAAAGTGGAACCATCCACCATTTTTTCATCCCATTTTAAGGAGTGGGTCCAAAATTCAAGCCGTTTAATTGTTGAAATTTAGTGGTATTTTGAAAAAATTCAAAATTTTAAAATTTTGGGATTTTGCTGTTAAAACGTTTTTCGGAAAATTTCAAATCCAAAAAGTGTGGTGTGTGTTTTGTCCCACATCGGAAATAGTTGAAATTCTTTTGTGGTTTATATGTGGACTTGTGAAGAGTATTCTTACTTGGTGTTTTGGATGTGGAGATGCTCGGATTGCGTGGGTTGGAACACACCCATGTGCTGGAACACGCGCGCGCGCACTGGCATGGGCGAGGGCGTGGGCAGTGTGGCTGTAGTGGCACTAGTTGGCGTACTTTAAACATCTCTACTGTCTGAATCTGCCAGAATAGATCTACTGCGTTCAAACTGTTCCATAGTGGACCCATCGTGATTGCTACACGCTGGATCCAGATAAGGCTTGTTTTATCCTGGAAGCAACTCACCTATAACCCATCAGCAATTGATAAGGGGGTGAATCACGCTTTAAGGACAGTGTAATTTTTACATGATTCAGCCTAGTGAAGAATTTTTTCACATTTTATTTTTATTTTCGGTGTATCCACAAAGCAATTTTCTAACAATCTTAAAGCGTGATTTATGGACACCGAAAGTATTGCATCAGTCAAACTGACGAACCAAGATCTGATCCGATTAGACCGATTCGATGGTTCAAATTTCACTAGATGGCAGGACAAGCTGAAATTCCTGCTGACAGATCTGAAGATCTTCTACATCCTCGACCCGACTCTCCAGCCTCTACATGAAGCGAAGGACACTAACACTCCTGAACAAGTTGTTGCTAGGATCAAGTGACAAGAAGATAAACAGTTGTGTCGTGGCCACATTCTCAATGCTCTCTCTGATCGGTTGTACGATTTGTTTACGGGGACCACATCAGCTAAATAAATTTAGAGTGCGCTGAAATACAAATACAAGGCTGAAGAGGAAGGTACACGAAAATTTCTAATTGCCAGGTATTTCGACTTCAAGATGGTAGAAAATCTACCACTACTTGCCCAAATCAAAGAACTACAACTTATAGTTAACAAAATCAAAGCAATAAAAATTGATCTTCCTGAATCCTTTCAAGTCGGAGCTATAATTGTAAAATTGCCTCCGATCTGGAAAGACTACAGGAAGAAACTACTGCATAAATCCAAAAGCATCTTCGTATTGAAGAAGAATCCCGTAACCGAGACAAAAAGGATGACACTAATGGTGCATCCTCATCCAAGGTAAACGCAGTAGAAAGGTCATCCCAAAATAATACCTATGAGAAAGCTAATTCCCTTAAACCTAACAAATATCAAGGAAAATTCAGAAAAAACCCAAAAGAAGAAAAATGGCAAACCTAAGGAAGCTTGCTATGTCTGTGGCAAGATCGGGCATTTCGCCCGAGTCTGTAGGGACCGAAAAAAGCCTAAGAAAGGGGCTAATGCAGTAAACGATGACATCGTAGCCATGGTCATAGAAGTGAACTTAATTCAAGAGAAAATTTCCGGTTGGTGGTATGATACAAGTGTCACAGTCCATGTATGCAACAATCGATCTGCCTTCAAAACCTATGAAGACGAGACCAATGGTCAAGAAGTTCAAATGAAAAATGAATGATGATCGAAAGTTGCAGGCAATGGAACTGTAGAAATACTCTTTACCTATGGAAAGAAGGTAATCCTAACCAACGTACTGCATGTCCCAGACATAAGGAGAAATCTTGTCTCAGGAGATCTCTTAAGCAAACCTGGGATTAGGGTTGTGTTTGAATTAGGCAAGCTGATCTTATCTAAGAATGGAAACTTTGTGGGTAAGGGTTATGCTTGTAATGGGATAATCAAATTTTCTTTAAATGAAAAGAATTCTTCTGCTTACATGATTGAGTCTGTAACGTTATGGCATGGTAGACTAGCCCATATTGGCTATAGTACCATAAAACTCATGGCTAAAAACGGTCTAATATCATACAATAATGGTGACAAAGATAAATATGAAGTATGTATATGGTCTAAAATAATCAAGAAATCATTCCCTAGCGCTGAAAGATCATCTCAAATATTAGACTTAGTGCATACTGACATATGTGAACTAAATGGTGTTCTTATCCGAGGAGGTAAAAGGTACTTTATGACGTTTGTAGATGATTGTTCAAGATATGTATATATATATATATATATATATATATATATATTAAAATCAAAAGATGAAGCATTTAATGCATTCAAGATCTATAAATCTGAAGTAGAAAATTAATTAGTTAAAAATATTAAAATACTTCGTAGTTATCGAAGAGGCGAATATTTCTCTAATGAATTTTCTACCTATTGTGAAGAACACGACATAATACATCAATACACAGTACCTTATACACCACAACAGAATGGTATAGTAGAGAGAAAAAATAGGACATTAGTAGAAATGGTCAACTCAATGCTAATACAAGCACAGTTGCCATTAAACCTATGGGGAGAAGCACTGTTAGCTGCATCTCATGTTTTAAATAGAATTTCATCTAAAAAATCAAGACCTCTCCATACGAAATATAGAAAGGAAGAAAACCAAATATAGGGTATCTTAGAGAACTAAATTAAGACCAAGAGCTATCAAGTGCGTCCTTATAGGATATCACAACATAGTAAGGCTTATAGACTTCTAGACTTAGACTCCAATGTAATCATAGAATCTAAAGATGTAGAGTTCTTTGAGAATTCTATATTCATAGAGAAAAAGAATACTGAGATTTAATCTTCTAATGAAACTATAAAAGAAACACAAATAGAATAAAAAACTCCAAGTGAACCTCGTAGGAGTCAAAGAGCAAAATTAGAGAATAGTCTTGATTATAATCATATAGACTCTCAATGACTCTCTTTTCGTCTAGTTGAGGGTGATAGAGAGAAGGTCATTAGGAAAATACATATGGTTTTAACTATAGAAGATAAACCTAAAACTTTTAATGAAGCTATGACTTCAAGAGACTCCGCTTTTGAAAAGAGACCATTAATGATGAAACGAATTCCATTATATCTAATCAAACATGGGAGTTGGTAGACCTACCTCCAAGTTCTAAACCAATAGATTAAAGTGGGTATTTAAGAAAAAAAATATCATACTAATGGTACAATTCAAACCTTTAAGGTAAGTTAGTTGTTAAGGGTTTCGACAGAAAGAATGAATCGATTATTTTGGCACTTATTCACTAGTAGCTAGAAAAACATCGATTAGAATCTTCTTCGCTCTAGCATCCATACATCATCTTCATATCCATCAAATGAACGTGAAGACAGCATTCTTGAATGGTGATCTCGATAAGGAGGTATACATGGAGCAACCAGAAGGGTTTGTTCTACCAGGCAATGAAAGAAAAGTATGTAAACTTGTTAAGTCTTTGTATAGATTAAAGCAAGCACTAAAACAGTGGCATGATAAATTTGATTCTAAAGTTCTGTCTTATGGTTTTGAACATAATATTGCTAATAAATACATATATTCAAAAGTGTGTAATGATTGTGTTGTAATTATATGCTTGTATATAGATGATATGTTAATAATCAGTAATAAAATGGAAGGTGTAACTAAAACCAAGAAGTTTCTCTCTTCAGTTTTCAAAATGAATGATCTTAGACAAGTGGATACTATATTAAGTATCAAAGTTAAAAAATATAGTGGGGGTTTTTCATTATGTCAGTCTCATTATATTGAGAAAATTCTAAACAAGTTTAATCACTTGAAAATCAAAAAGACAAAAATCGTATTTGATCCAAGTATCAAGTTAAAAGAAAACAATGGAAGAGCAGTTGCACAACTAGAGTATGCTAGTGTTATAGGCAGTCTTATGTATGCAATGCAATGCACAATACCGGATATAGCATATGCTGTGAGTAAACTAAGTAGGTTTACGAGTAATTCAAGTGTTGAACACTGAAAAGCAATAAGTAGAGTTCTAGGTTATCTTAAAGAAACCAAAGAACTAGGGCTATTTTACTCAGAATTTCCAGCAGTGTTGGAAAGATATACCAATACAAGTTAGATATCGAGTGTAGGGGACAAGTTCACTACAGGGTGGATATCCACCCTAGGAGGTGCAGCTATATCTTGGGGATCCAAGAAACAAACTTGCATAATGCACTCAATTATGGAATCTAAGTTCATAGCTTTGTCTGTTAAAAGCAAAGAGGCTGAGTGCTTAAGGGATCTTCTATTAGAAATCTCATTCTATGCGAAGCCTATACCGGCTGTTTCACTTCATTGTGATAGTGAAGCTACTTTAGCGAGATCCTATAGCGGTACCTATAATGAGAAGTCCAAACACAAAAGTTTGAGACATGACTACATAAGGTAATTAATTCAAGATGGAATCATTGCGATCTCATATGTGAAGTCGAGTACTAACTTGGCTAATCCTTTTACTAAACATCTGACGAGATAGGTAGTAAGGACAACATTTAGAGGGATGGGGTTGAAACTTTTTACTCAAAGTTTCACCAGTGAAAGAAACCCAACCTAAAATTAGAAAATCTCTAAAGATTAGGTTTAATGGATAACAACAATTCACTCATAAGTGAAAGGTTTCAGCACTAAAAAATTGAAATAACCTCATCCAGGGTGAAAGTGTTGGCCATTATAAAAGAGGGATGAGTATTAAACTCGTAATGAAGTCCAATCAAATAGGATAAATGTTTTAACGGAAACACTGAAAAAATTTCACCTGTGTGAACGTAGAAGTGGTTTCACTTCTCATGAGAGTTTGAGTTATCTCGGGATCGTTCATGAAACAGGATAAGCACATGGCCATTAAAAGTACTAAGTGAGATTATGTAGGAATAACTGGTTTAATGTTGCGGCAACCAAAAATTTTGAAATAACTTTAAAATGCTTACACTAAGGAAATATTCAAATCGCAAGATATCTTTCCTTATGCATAATAACTATTATTATTCTGGCAAAGTTTTTTCATTGTTTTAAAAAAACCAGTGGGGGATTGTTGAAATTTAGTGATTTTTTGAAAATTTTCAAATTTTCAAAATTTTGAGATTTTGCCGTCAAAACGCTTTTCCAAAAATTTCAAATTCAAAAAGTGCGGTGTGTGCTTTCTCCCACATCGGAAATGATTAAAATTCTTTTGTGGTTTATATGTGGACTTATGAAGAGTATTCTTACTTGGTGTTTTGGATGTGGAGCGCACGCTCGCGCTTGGGCTCGAGCTCGGGCACAGGCACGGGTGTGGGCGTGGGCAAGGGCGAAGGCGTGGGCAGTGTGGCTGTAGTGGCGCTAATCGGCCCACTTTGCACTGACCTTATGCGAACTGTCACAAGACGGTGCGATAGGTCTGGTTAGTGCATGTGTGCGGTGGGGTCTGAAATGGTCTGGGTTTTATAGGAGACTGAGAACGGTCGGATCGTAAATTCGAAACGTTCAGCAGTTTCTGAAAATGGCTCTCTGTCTTGAAAGTCATACAGTCTGAAAACGAACCGATCATGATGATCCAACGGTCAGATCCTTTGATCCGACGACCAAAAACGGCTCGAGTTAATGACCAACGATCAGAAATGTTTTCCAAACATTCTGAACCATTGATAGCCCCTAGCAACGGTCTACTACCCGATGCCTATATAAACCAGACCATTCCAATCCGATTTTCATCATCTCAACACACCATCTCTCCAATCAGATCAGATACAATCCAAATCTCCATTATAGAATACTGTGAACATTTCTACTGTCTGAGTCTGCCATAATAGATCTGCTGCATTCAAACTGTTCTATAGTGGACCCATCATGATTGCTGCACACTGGATCCAGATAAGGCTTGTCTTATCCTAGAAGCAATTCGCATGTAACCCATCAACAGTTGATAAGGGGGCGAATCACGCTTTAAGGACAGTGTAATTTTTATGTGATTCAGCCTAGTGAAGAAATTTTTCACATTTTATTTTTATTTTTAGTGTGTCCACAAAACAATTTTCTAACACCAATGCACAAGTAGGTCCATGATAGAAAAAGGTAGTCGGTAGCTTACTATGTTTAAACTATCAATGGTTCATTTTTTATTTTATGTCATCCAAATCATGGAAATGGTATTTCTAATGAGCTAAATGTAACCATCGGATTTTACCCCTCGCCAAAATTTTTATGGGCCCATGACGGTTTGAATGGCCATTATTCGATATACACTATTACCCGCAGTGTGGCCCACCTGAGCTTCGGATCTTGACCAATTTTGGGAACAAGCCCTAAATTCATATGAGGGAAATGGTAGATGGCTCAGATTTTTCTAAAACAACATGGCAGTCCCTTGATCAACACAACCATCTTCCAATGAAATTTGGAGGGAGAGAAGTGACAGGCCCTGGTAGTCATCAAATCTTGATGGGGCCACTTTCATTATGCTTCTGAAAAATTTGACTCATCCAAAGCCATCTAATTTTATGGTGTGGACCCAAAATCAAGGTTAATCCAATGCACAGGTAGGTTCTATAATAGATAAATGTGGGACACGATGGCCTTTTAATTAATAGTCCAATATTTGTTAGTTTGTGGTCCACTTTGGCACTTGATCTGTCTCATCTTTCATCCACCCAGTGAAATCACATGGCCAAACTCGTAAAGAGGGTATGGATTTCTTTCAAACATCTTGGTAGGCCCCACAATCACAGATGTGACATGAGGTGTCTATTGTTATCATCAGGGGTATACATCGAGTCGAACTGAGTCGGGCTAGCCTCAGCTCGACTCGGCTCGGCCACTAGCTAACCTCAGCTTGAACTCAGCTCGACTCAGTCCTCGAGCCTGACTGGCCAGCTCGACTCAGTTCGGTCAGCAACTCAGGCCAGTTCGAGCTAAGTTTGAGCTAAGATTGAGCTGAGTTCGAGCCAAGATTGAGCCAAGTTCGCATGTCCATCATTTTCATAAACACCTGGATTGCACCTTCAAAATCTCACTATATTTAAGACAACAACAATGGTTTTATAGGTATTTTATCAAACACCTTCTAAGCAACATAAAAATCAAGAAAAAAAAGAGGGGGGGAGGAATTGGTTTCAGATACATATCTCCCTTGCCACTAGCCACGTTGCCTTGGGTCGTTTCTGTTGAGGGTCAAATATTGCATACTAGACCCCAAGTATTGCCTGGATTTACGAGCAGGATATCGTTTAACGCCCTACTTTAATTATGTTTTTAATGCAAGGTGTATTTAGGAGATTGGACTGGAAAAGGGTGCTAGAAGCATGAATTTATCACTCAGAACTCACCACACCAGGACACGGACCCCAGGGAACCAAGAATGATGAATTTATATGCCCGGGATCAGAGAAAATCAAGCCGTCCACGTTACAGAGGCCACACAGTCATCCAGAATGCAAGATCAAGAGGTTTCCACCATCCGTTCAGCTCCGAATTTCATACATGGCCTGAGGACCATAAATGAACCGTACACATCAAATTCCAGCTCCTGGATCCCTATGGAAGTGTTTCAAACAACATATCAGCCCATAAACCGTTAATTCTAGGCCCACATACTATCTGGATATGCTTCAAAATTGTCCTTGACGGCTTAAATAATATGAGAAAAAGGGTGGACGGTACAGATTTCTGATAAGCATCATAGTGAGCCCTGCATATGGTGCATGTACATCATGTACATGGTATACACGCCGAGCACCACGCCACCTCCCAATTTCAAACAGCGCCCGCCCGAGTCTTCTCCTTCATAAACGGAAATTGCCGTTTTTGCTTCCAGCGTTCGCACGGAGGATTGTCGGTGAGCATTGTGGGCCATCATTGTGGTCCAGACGATAAATCTGGACCGTCCATTAGATTCCCACGGTCCATCTAAGCAATGCCTAGGTGAAGAAATTTCAAAAGACACCGAATATCAGTTTTTGATCATTCAAACGGAAGATAGACGGTGGAACTGTTTGAATGGATGGGCCGCAGAAAACTCGAGAAAAAATACCCTTTCCCAACTAAAATTTCGAGTAAAACGCAATGGATGGTGTGGATTTGTCATCCGATGCTGATTATGGACCCCACAAAGCACCAGCGCACGCTCTGTTACGCACGTCCGCGACTGTCCGGAAATTCGGTGGTTTTGGCCCATTGTCTGCCATCAGATGGATCATCTAGACCGTCCATCGTGTAGGGCGTTCAAAAATATCTGAGGAGACGTTGACCTTTTTAAGAAAACAAACGGCATGCTATCATCTTGGTTGCTGAGAAGCCACGCACACACCTGCGTAAACAGCTGTGTAAAAGAATCCATCCGTATTCTCCCCGACACCAGCCGACCGACCTTCCTTGGCTACAAAAAGGGAGGGAGAGAGAGAGAGGGAGAGGGAGACAGGGAGAGATTGAGAGATTTATTTTCTTTGTTTTTGGAGATTTTTGTCCATCCATGTCGGGCTAAACCTCTTAGCCAGGGCTAAGAGGTGAAGCTTGTAGCGTAATGGGGGATTTCTACTACCGGATTCATGACTGAATTGATGTTGATCTTGGTTTGATTTTAAGGAATACGGTTAGTTTTTAATGATTTGTTGTGACTGACATTACAATAGATCTGCAATGGCTTGAGTATTTCCTTTCTCCTTCTTGTGATTATGAATCCAGGACGCCCTGTTGTTCACCATCGCCCTTTGGACATGGTGGAATGACAGAACTCTTCCTAACATTTATACATCACACTGATTGGTTGTGGATTGGTTTAGCTCTGTTGTTTGCTTTGTCTCATGGACATGGTTTTGTGATGGAATCCATTCTAATTTACACCTGTCTCATCTTTTGAAAACTTGATCAAAGGAAGTTCAGATTGTTCTTTAAGCGATATATCTTCCAACTGAATGAAGATGGGACTCGAAGTCCAGTTGAGTTCGTGAATCAAGCGTAGATCTCCCTGATCTCTACAAGTGGATCCTCTGAATCCCTAGTTTCCCTTCTCTGAATTCCTTCAATTTTATATTACTGTTTTCACCATTATTCCTTCAAACTACACTTGTTTTAGATTTCATCTTAGCCTAGTTCTAGATCTGTTTATTTTCAGGATACGTACAGGTTTCAGTCCCTGAGGATTCGACCTCGGTCTTACCGAGTTTTTACTACATCACAACCCTATACTTGGGGAGTGAACAAGTTTTTGGCGCCGTTGCCGGGGATTTGACGGTTACGTTTTTCTGAATTTAACTAGTTTTAGGAGTAATTTCATATTAGGGTTTTTCTAATTTCTAGGATTTCTTGTTTAGAATTTTCTAGCTCCAAGTTTCCTTTTAATTATAGAAATAATTTTAGTAACTTTCTATTTTTGGATTTTGTTATTTCCTTTTTAGAAACTAACCTAATTTTCTTGTTTTGTAGGATTCTGAGATAGGTTTCTAAATCAGTAATTTCTTTCTTAACTTCATCCTTGCTATTTCTAGATTAGGATTTTTCTTTTTTTTAGCAAGTTTCTATTTCTAACTCTTTTAGAATCTAACTTTGTTTCCTATTTTATTTTTAGAAATTTTCTTATTGTAGTCTTCCTTTTTAGAAACTAACATTACTTTCTATTTTAGGACTAGGATTTCTAATTTAGAACTTTCTAACTTTAGGTTTATAACTTTCCTAATTATTTTTTAGAATTTTTTTTTTTTTTTTTTTTTTTTTTTTTTTTATATTTTATTTTAGAAACTAGGTTAGTTATTTCCCTTTTAGAGACCCTTTCTAATTTTAGAAACTAACTCATCTTTCTTTTATTTTAATTTTAGAAACTTTCTTTTTTAGGAATTAGTTTATTTTTAGAAATTTTTTTTAATTTTTAGGTTTAGATTTTCTATTTTAGAAACTTTCAAATTTTAGGGAACTTTACTTTTTAGAAACTAACTTAGCTTCTAGGTTTAGGGAATTTTCCTTTATAGAAACTAATTTTCTATTTTAATTGTAGGAACTTTCTAATTTTAGACTTTCTATTTTAGAAGTTAATCTCTTTTGTTTTCTTTTGCAGGATCTTAACATAGGAACTTCTCAATTGGTACCTTCCTTCTAACTTCTCTTCCTCTTACTTTTCATACTACTGTAGGATCTTTTCTTATATTTTTCTTAGGATTAGCTTCAGAGTGAGGGTTTCACCATGTATATGCACGAGTGGGAACGTCAATATGCTGAGATAGCTTTTGAGCATGCGAAACAGTACGAAGGGATGTATAATAACGATGATAGACATCCACCTATGTCTCAAAATTTTCTTGAAACAATCATCGAGAACCAACCTGAGCATAACACTCCATCGGTTAAGAAGTCCTTACGCGATCATATACGGGAGAACAATTCCACCCCACGGACAGTACGCGAGTGTTGGGGTTATCATAACTATGGGAGTAGGAATCATTATCACCCATCTGAGAAAAAGAAAACAATGCGTGATTATATTATGAGTGATAATAAGTATTACCAACCATCAGATTCTCCCACCTATGATCCATATGACTATAACCAGTGGAAACATCAATGTCGGGAAGCTGAACCAGTTATATATCATAGTGATAATTCTCCTGGGTATTCCTCTACTTTTGAAACCCAATCAGAAACAATCCAAGAGGACTCACTTCAGAAGCTCATGAAAGCACAAGAGCAGTTCAATCAACTGTTCATACAATCATGCGAATTGCTCAAATCCTCAATTCCAATAATTCAATCACATCTTATGGAGAAGGAAGAGGCTAGGTTACCCCAGCTTCATCCCAATCTAGAAGCACAATGCGAAGAAAATGATCATAACTCGCTTGTGGCAGAAACTGAAATTACGAATGAGGAATTGGATTCCATTAGTGAGCAGATGGTTCAATTTCCCGATGAGTTGATCTCGATGACTGTCCAAAGGAATGATCAAGAGACGTGGGTGTCTTTCAAATATAATGATAGTGACACATTTCACTCACATGACACACATGATTACATTGATGAGGTAGAGGTTAGTTTATTCGAACCTCAACCCAATCTAAGAATAGAATGTGAAGGATGTGATCCCATCCCAAGTGCACACTGCACAGAACTGGACGATCATGAGTACTGGGATTCAATCGCAAGTGTGGCCCCTGCCAATGATCAAGAGGTTCAGGAACTTGTCAACCATAAGGAACAACTCCACTTGTCTGATATGACTGATTTAAATGTGGAGGATGAACCACTTTCAACTAACTCTTCTGACCTTTGTGATGCATGTTTGGACCACTCCTCTGAATTGAATGATGATATGATTCAGGAGATGGACGATTTACTTGACATGACTCTGGAATTTGAAACTACCCAGTTGAGGCTACAATCTGAGCTATACACTTTAGACGATTCAATGCCTCCACTGAGAAGCTTCAATGACCAGAGTCTTCATAACAATGCTTCCCCTATTGATCTCCAACTTGTCTGTGCAGGGCAAGAGAAAGAGAGCATGCGTTCATCTGCTTCTAGAGACGATAGAATCCCTAAGAAAATCATCACAGACTTCGATGCAGGAGACGAGTCACTCTCAGCTGAATTTCCCAATTCTTTGGACGATTGCGTGGCACACTTTTCAGATTCGAATGATCCTATGATTAAAGAAATAGTGGATGCCTTGCAAGAGACTATTTCGGTAGTTGTTACTAACCGAGAGCACCCTTACTCTGAAGCCCCTTCTTCCCCAGACCCTGAATGTTTACCATTAAAGGAAGAGGAACTAAAACTTGAACT
Source organism: Magnolia changhungtana (assembly GCA_030180095.1). Lineage (NCBI taxonomy): Eukaryota > Viridiplantae > Streptophyta > Magnoliopsida > Magnoliales > Magnoliaceae > Magnolia > Magnolia changhungtana. The sequence goes on along the minus strand of JASAUF010000647.1, from coordinate 882,954 downwards.
GAAGTCTGGAACTTCGAAATGCATTGAGACTACATTACTTCCTGAAAATTTTCCTAAATTTTATCTACCTGTAGTCTCTGATTCACCATGGGATACTAACTTTGAGATTTTTTCTGACACAGGTGAATCATATATACTTTGGGTACCTCAGGCAAATCACCGACAAATTTTTTCTAAGGTACATAAGTCTCTTCAGCCATTCATTCTCCAGGGCATCAAAGCCTATTGCAAAAAGGGCTTTTGGATGATCCTGTTGAGGAACCTACTGAGGAATTTATCTAGATATTGGTCAGAAGAGGAACCTTGCGGCATGATCGAGTAGTTTTTCCTTGCTTTCATAGGACAAGGGTAGTTTATTTTATGTTGTTTTAGGATAGATGGTAAACTTAGCGCTCCTGGGAGGCAACCCAGCTTTTGATTCCATGATTAGTTAATTCAATGTTTGTGGGTAACATTGCTGCAAACCCTCACGAGACTACAACTCGTCCACTAGGGGCAACCTAGGGGTTTAAAGGCTTGTTGCATACGCTAAATGCAATCGAGAGCACCTGCGAAAGTGGTATAGGTAGGAGTTTATGTTTGTTATTTGTGTTTTATTTGTGTTGGTTTCTCTCTTACGCTGACTTACTCTCTCGTTGATATTTTTGAAAAAGTATCTTGATTCGTTATCCAGGTACTATCTTCCCATCCCTTTTCTTTTACTTTTGTTGCTTCATATGCATTGCATGCTTCTATCTTGTACATTGAGGACAATGCAGATTTTAGGTTGGGGGTGGGAGATTGAGTCTCCTAATCAGTGTTTTCTTGGCCTTGAGCAAAAATTGTGAAAATTTTTTGTGAATTCGAGGTGATTTTGACGGATATTCAAGATGCGTGATGTTGGTAATTTATGACTCTTGATTCAGCATTTGTTAGATTTCACAGTTAAGTTTGAATTATTAATCCATGATTAGAAGTTGTAAACATTGATTGAGTCATGATTTCACATGTCACATCTCGCTTACACATTAAGGTTTCAGTTAATATTGAAGGATTAACTTGATAATCATTAAGCATGGAAGGAACCAGCCTGAAAAATTGCCCATCATGATCAATTGAAGAAAAAGAAAATACAAATGCCTTTGGAAAGGGGTGGGCGAATAATCTTCACCATAGGTTTGCTCCCTATAGGTGTAGATTTAATTCCCTATGAATGATATGAGAAAAGGGTCGAGTGTACGGTCTTCACTATAGGTTTGCTCCCTATAGGTAAGGATTTGATTCCCCTCCTTGGAGTAGCTTTTGATGAAAAAATTAAAAACTGGAATAAGGAAAAACGATCTGTAAGGCAAGTTCTAGTTTACGTTTTGGGTTGTCCTAAATGCTCATTCAATCATCAATGTACCTTGAAAATTGACAATTGGATCTCTTAATGATCGACAAGCCGAGATTACACTATACACCCATGGAACTCAATGTTGGAATTTTTCTAATTGATGGATGAATACTTTGAACTTGATTATGAAGTTTACCGTGTGCTTGAGTCTAGGAGAGAATAATGCCCAACATTCATGAATTTTAGATTTCTCGTATCTGAATCGTTTTTCAAGATTTCACTCGGTTGCATAGAAATTGCCCTGTAATTCTCAACTTATTTTTTTCGCATATTTTGCTCGGGACTAGCAAAATGCTGGTTGGGGGTTGTGTTGAGGGTCAAATATTGCATACTAGACCCCAAGTATTGCCTGGATTTACGAGCAGGATATCGTTTAACGCCCTACTTTAATTATGTTTTTAATGCAAGGTGTATTTAGGAGATTGGACTGGAAAAGGGTGCTAGAAGCATGAATTTATCACTCAGAACTCACCACACCAGGACACGGACCCCAGGGAACCAAGAATGATGAATTTATATGCCCGGGATCAGAGAAAATCAAGCCGTCCACGTTACAGAGGCCACACAGTCATCCAGAATGCAAGATCAAGAGGTTTCCACCATCCGTTCAGCTCCGAATTTCATACATGGCCTGAGGACCATAAATGAACCGTACACATCAAATTCCAGCTCCTGGATCCCTATGGAAGTGTTTCAAACAACATATCAGCCCATAAACCGTTAATTCTAGGCCCACATACTATCTGGATATGCTTCAAAATTGTCCTTGACGGCTTAAATAATATGAGAAAAAGGGTGGACGGTACAGATTTCTGATAAGCATCATAGTGAGCCCTGCATATGGTGCATGTACATCATGTACATGGTATACACGCCGAGCACCACGCCACCTCCCAATTTCAAACAGCGCCCGCCCGAGTCTTCTCCTTCATAAACGGAAATTGCCGTTTTTGCTTCCAGCGTTCGCACGGAGGATTGTCGGTGAGCATTGTGGGCCATCATTGTGGTCCAGACGATAAATCTGGACCGTCCATTAGATTCCCACGGTCCATCTAAGCAATGCCTAGGTGAAGAAATTTCAAAAGACACCGAATATCAGTTTTTGATCATTCAAACGGAAGATAGACGGTGGAACTGTTTGAATGGATGGGCCACAGAAAACTCGAGAAAAAATACCCTTTCCCAACTAAAATTTCGAGTAAAACGCAATGGATGGTGTGGATTTGTCATCCGATGCTGATTATGGACCCCACAAAGCACCAGCGCACGCTCTGTTACGCACGTCCGCGACTGTCCGGGAAATTCGGGTGGTTTTGGCCCATTGTCTGCCATCAGATGGATCATCTAGACCGTCCATCGTGTAGGGCGTTCAAAAATATCTGAGGAGACGTTGACCTTTTTAAGAAAACAAACGGCATGCTATCATCTTGGTTGCTGAGAAGCCACGCACACACCTGCGTAAACAGCTGTGTAAAAGAATCCATCCGTATTCTCCCCGACACCAGCCGACCGACCTTCCTTGGCTACAAAAAGGGAGGGAGAGAGAGAGAGGGAGAGGGAGACAGGGAGAGATTGAGAGATTTATTTTCTTTGTTTTTGGAGATTTTTGTCCATCCATGTCGGGCTAAACCTCTTAGCCAGGGCTAAGAGGTGAAGCTTGTAGCGTAATGGGGGATTTCTACGGCCTGGATTCATGACTGAATTGATGTTGATCTTGGTTTGATTTTAAGGAATACGGTTAGTTTTTAATGATTTGTTGTGACTGACATTACAATAGATCTGCAATGGCTTGAGTATTTCCTTTCTCCTTCTTGTGATTATGAATCCAGGACGCCCTGTTGTTCACCATCGCCCTTTGGACATGGTGGAATGACAGAACTCTTCCTAACATTTATACATCACACTGATTGGTTGTGGATTGGTTTAGCTCTGTTGTTTGCTTTGTCTCATGGACATGGTTTTGTGATGGAATCCATTCTAATTTACACCTGTCTCATCTTTTGAAAACTTGATCAAAGGAAGTTCAGATTGTTCTTTAAGCGATATATCTTCCAACTGGATGAAGATGGGACTCGAAGTCCAGTTGAGTTCGTGAATCAAGCGTAGATCTCCCTGATCTCTACAAGTGGATCCTCTGAATCCCTAGTTTCCCTTCTCTGAATTCCTTCAATTTTATATTACTGTTTTCACCATTATTCCTTCAAACTACACTTGTTTTAGATTTCATCTTAGCCTAGTTCTAGATCTGTTTATTTTCAGGATACGTACAGGTTTCAGTCCCTGAGGATTCGACCTCGGTCTTACCGAGTTTTTACTACATCACAACCCTATACTTGGGGAGTGAACAGTTTCATCAAACACTTGGTGAGCAACATCAATATCGAAGTAACCCAGTCACCGAACTGGTTCGATCCGAGTTCGATTCAAGATAGGTTCGATTCGAGTCGAGTCAAGTTGGGGCCAACTCGAACTCGGCTCGAACTCATTTTCGAGCTCAAAAAATCAGCTTAATTCAACTTGAACTCAGCTTTGAACCAGTCCAACCGAGCTTTTTCGAGTCGAGTCGAGCTCCGCTCGTGTACATAAGTTATCATGATCGATAGAATCTCAACGGGGCCCACTTTCATGATGCTTACCGTAAATCCAAACCATCCACCATTTTCTCCCTCTCATTTTAGGGTGTGGGCCCAACATCTAGAAAATTCAGGACGCAGATTAGATACTGACAGGTTGAGTAGCGAGATTCGCTACTGAAGTGACGTCACCAAGTTCTGTGGACACCACTATGATGTATGTGTTGTATCCACAACGTCTATTCATTTGGATATATTATTTCAAGGCATGACTCAGAGAACGAGGCAAATCCAAAGCTTTAGTGGACCCCACCAAAGAAAACAGCAAGAAGATTGATGACCTTACTAAGGCCCATCATGATGTTTTTTCAAAATCCAACTTGTTCAAAAGTTAACAAAGACATTAAAGAAGGGAAAACACAAATATTAGCTTGATATAAAACTTTTATGGACATTTGAAGTTTTTAACGGTGGTGTCACTCTCCCCACAGTTTTCTCTGGTGGGGTCCACTGGAGCTTTGGATGTGACTCATTCTTTGGATCTTACCCTAAAATGATCTCTCCATATGGATGGACGGCTTGGATACAAAACATACATCATGGTAGGCCCACAGAACTTGGTGACGTCACTTCAGTAGCAGTCTCGCTACTCAACTTGTCAGTAGCCAATCCGCGACGGAAAATCCAATGCACAGATGGGTCCCACGACTGGAAAAAGTGGTTCGGTGGCATATACCACCATTGAAACTATTAATAATTCAGTTTTTTTATATATATTTGTAAGCCATCCAAACTATTAAAATGGCGTTCTCAATTGTACAAAAGGTCATTCCTAGTGGGCTTTAACGTAACAACCAGTTGTTACATCTGATTTAAAATTTCTTTGGCCCCACAATGGTTTGAAGGGCCTGTGTTCAATATGCATTTTACTTGTCAGGTGGCCCACCTGAGCTTTAGATTTGGATTATTTTGGGCCCAACTCCTAGAATCATATGAGGAAAATGGTGGACAGCTTGGATTTCACAAAGAACGCAGTGGACCCCACGATCACAGGGACCATCTCCCAACATGCAAATACATGCGTTCATAACTAAGTAAAAAAAAAAAAGGTTTTAACGAAAGGGGGTTTCACCTTTTAGAAAATAAAAGATTCTTAATTAAATCATTTGTAATTGAGAAAGGTATACGAAACCTGGGGTCTAGATTAGAGCTAGGCATGTCTAACCCAATCTGGTGGATCCGACCAGGTCTTGATTAGAGCTAGACATGTCTAACCTGATCCAGTGGATCCGACCAGATCAGACCCGATTCGACCAATTCTGAACCGAACCGACGGCCTGGATCGGTGCGAATCAAGTAAGGACATTTAATCTAACAGTTTTTCGGATCGAGATCGGGTCGTAATTAATCCGGACTGATCCAATCCAAAAACCTGATCCGAATGGATCCGGACCGTTCTGATCTGACTCGATCCGGAGTGATTCTTATCAATACTTCTACTTTTTTCTGTGGTATGGTCCACTTGAGCTTTGGATATGCATCAATTTTGGGTTTAACCACTAAAATGATCTAAAAAAATGAATGGACAGCGTGGATAAACCACATGCATTCACAGTAGGCCCCAATAGAGTTTACTTAGTATGTTGATAAGAGCCCACTGTTACACACTCAGACGTGGATTTCCTACGAAAGCCTTTCGCAGGAAGTTCCTGTGCTAGGAACCCAAGTGGGGCCCACTGTGATGTTTTGGAGAAATCATCTCCATCCATCCATTTTTTTATTTCATTTTAGGACATGATGCCAAAAATGAACCGTATCCAATGCTTAAGTGGGCCGTAATAAAGGAAAAGATGGTTAGGGAAATTCCTACCATTGAAACCTCCCAAGGTTCGACAATGATGTTTATATGTCATCCATACCGTTAATAACATCATTCCTACTAGGATGAACTGAAAACATAAATCACTACAGGAAATTTCACTTTTACTGACGATAAAATTCGTTGTTATTTCATATTTTTTTCGTTGGTAATGATTATTACCAATGAAATATGTCATCGGAAAGATTGTCGCGATAAGACAGTGGCTAAAGGCTTTTACCGACGAAATACTATTTCATCGGCAATAGTAAAACAATTACCAACGAAAAAAATCATCGGCAAAACATGCTACTTTTGGTAGGTAAAAATAATATATTTCATCGGTAAACACAGCTTATACCGACGAAATATTTCATCGGTAAAACCGACTTTTACCTACGAAATATTTCATAGGTAAAAACTGTGGATTAAACTTTTGCCTACGAAATATTTCGTAAGTAAAAACTACCTACAAAATATTTCGTAGGTAAAAAATGTGGATTAAACTTTTACCTATGAAATATTTCGTAAGTAAAAACTGTGGATTAAACTTTTACGTATGAACTATTTCGTAGGTAAAAACTGGGGATTAAACTTTTACTTACGAAATATTTCGTCAGTACAAACTATGGATTAAACTTTTTCCTACAAAATATGTCATCGGTATAAACTTTTACCTACGAAATATTTCGTCGGTATAAACTATTTGTATTAATTTCTAGCTATGAAATGTTTTGTCGATATAAGTTTAAATTTTTGTAATAATTGTTAGCCATGAAATATTTCGTCGGTATAATTTCAACCTACTATTGCCAATGAAATAGTTTGTCGGTATAAATCTTTGTATTCATTTTTACCTATGAAATATTTTGTCGGTAATAGTCTCTTTTTTAAAAAAATTCAAGAAAAAATTCCTGATATACACCTGTTACAATATATTTTCATATTCACATCCACATCCATCCAAACACAAACTACATCCATCCAAACATGAACCACATCCATACATACACAAACAATCTTATCCACATCACATTCATCCACACACAAATACATATAAGTTTAACATTTATATATAAAATAAATCATAAATAAAATTTAAAAAATTACAAAGATAAAGGCGAAGGTGGTGGGGCATCGGTGGCTAAGTGTGCAGCGAGAGCCTGAAACTTCTCCTACATCCGTCGCTCATGCTCCACCCGCATCTCCTCGATCCTCCTCTCATCGCCTCTCCTCCTCTTCCCTACGCCTTTGCTCCTGCTCTCTCTGTCTCTCCAGCTGTTCTTTGATCTCATCGACGATGACCCGTAGCTGTTGAACCTCTCGCTGTCTGCGATATCAGCTCAGCGTAGAGCGCTCTCTCTAGGGACAAATTGGCTGGAGGTAGCTCTAGCGGGTGCCATGAGTTTGGCACCATGGCGAAGCCCACGTAGATATCCAGAATGGGTGCCAAGCACCTTGTTCAAGATATTTAACTCACTCCGCTGACTACCATCTGTAGTGGGCTGACCCCGTATGGTGTCTATCGCTGCATGTAATGAAAACATATGAATTTTCATAACGAATGACATTATTATAATTCAATGCAATTAAATTTTACAATGTAAGAATTTTTACCCGATTCTTGCTGACTCTAAGATGAACCCAAGATCCCGTCACCTACCGACAGTGAGTCCCTCTGTAAAGGTCTACTGGTCCAAGCTCCTGGCCGGTGACGGAATCTCGCTACGCGATTGAAAGGACAATAGAGTTAATATAAATGACTTATCAACTTAATAATCACTAGAAATTTCTTACTATGTCATAACGATGTCGTACAAATGACTTTGAACCAGCTACATGGTTCACTTCTAACTTTTCCCTATTTGCAGAATTTATTATGCTCCTCTTGTGAATACATTATTCATAATACATTGTTATTCATTATTAATATAATCGTTACCTTAAGATATCATAAATATGTAAATATTACCTGAAAAGCCTCAAATAAAATTCTCTCGCAGAGTATCCGCCAGTCGTCTGTAGTCACCTGCGGCGGTGCGAACAGTATGGCCTCCTTATGGGTCCTGCAGCGCTTGTACCACTCATGTAACTCCCCAAAGTATTCCTTGAACTACTCCCTGACCATGTCATTGACAGCATAGAAAATGTAGGGAACACTCAGATATAGGACAAATTTATCCTGCAGTTTCATAAATAATAAATTATAGCAATAAACTTATTAAGAAAATAACTTAACCGTAAATGAACTTTCGCAAAAGAAAATTTAATTTACTAAAATTTACCTGAAGGCGCTGACGGATGAGCTGCCGCACATCATTTGTCATGTCTGCCCAATGGGGGTGGTGGAGGGGATCAGAGATCGGCATATGACACCGACCTCCGACATAAACAATCTGGCATTGTCCCCAATAGGTCTAAGGCAATTATGTGAAAACTCTATCGTCACCCTACCCTCACGCATAAGTCGCTCTAAAACTATCCCACGAGTGGGCCCACGTCCTCGTCAGCTGCTCGACGATGCTGTCGCAAAAAAAATATATAAGTCTAAACATAAACAGAAGTCACTAAAAGAAATATATGTCTACACTTACATGCAGTGCCCAGTGTATGCTCAACCATGGGCTCATACACCTGTGATGCAGCATGTGACGTCGATGTTGTCTTCTCTGCATCACGGGTGAAAGGGGTAAATCTAGTGCTCGAACGACGTGATCTCCCACCTAGTGCCATGACTAAATATGTGCAAAGTACGAACTTATAAATTTAAACAATGTCAGTACAAGTATATAAACATCAATATAATAAACACATTAAACTTTACAGTGCAAGTGGAATTTACTAAAATATTATACAAGTAGTATTTATGGTAGAATGAATTTGTGCTTATGCTTAGAGAGATTATTAAAATATGATTAGACCATTACACTATAATGCAAGCAGAATATAATAAAAATGTAAACATTATAGTAAAATTTAAAAATTCCATTACACATTGTCTTTCTATATTAAATACAAATATTTCATTATAATATGAAACAACATTGAATCAACTATCTGAAGTACTCCCTGCATAAGTTATCGTATGCTGCAGAAATATATGTCAAGCTATGTGAAGCACTTGACATTGTTACAGCCAACATGTTAATCACAATAGGAGAAATCTGGTCTCTCGGGACTCCATTCAGATGTGCAAGTGATAAAACCACATCTTCCATATGAAGTTTCCCGCGGTTATATTCCTCCATCAGGTCCAGAATTTGTTTGAAATTGTATAATCTTTCATATGAGTCATCGTTGATATATTCCTTCCTACACTCATCGACTAGACCGGGTATTTCTTTGGCCCTACCAGAAGAAGATAGGGCCAGAAAATCCATCCGCAACAACTAATGAAGTATGCTGCGTGCTTCCGCTATGCTCTGGTTTGAGGAGGACATTATCAGAAATTGACTCAACTGCAAATGTGGATTATAAACAAGTTAATTAAATGAATAAATCATTACTTGTAAAACATGTATACATGTAATAATGAAATTATTCGAATTAAAAAATGACATATAAATCATGTGTACATTTAATAATCGTCGTCTGTATCACTGTCGCTTAGGAGTACTATTTCTTCTTCACCATCACTATCGCTGATCAATATTTCTTCTTCATCATCTACAACGTCGTCATGATCAATGAAACTGCTATCATCTTCAACAATGTCATGTATTATTAGGGCATCAACATGATCAGGTGGCACATCATCTTTGTCCAATTGCACCACATCAATATCAACATTTAGATCAGTCCATCTATCCCCAAATGGCATGTCTTTTTGATATGCTTTTTCAACCCTAAACGTTTCATTTCCTCCGTCCTGAATATCTTCAACGTTTGGTTCGAGAATGTCAAATACGTTCCTAGGCTTTATTTTCTGCACCACGTGCCAAGAACCACCTAACTTGGTGTCAGCAAGGTAAAATACTTGTTCGGCTTGGCTGGCGAGGACAAATGGATCATCCTTAAACCACTTCCGAGATAAATTTATGCTCATAAAGTAGTCATCAGTTTATATTCTCAACTTCTTATTTCCAATGTCCCACCAATGACATTTAAATAAGTACACCCACTTTCTCATATAATAACTCAGCTCAATAATATCCGTCAAAACACCATAAAAGTCAATTTCTACCTCCTCATGCATTCCTTTCGTAACCACTCCACTATTTTGTGTGGTCCTATACTTCTCACGCTCTTCGATGTGGAACTAAATCCCGTTTACAATACAAGCTGTATACCTAGATACACGTCTATCAGGGCCACATGCCAGTGAGTAGAGTGCATTAAATGCATCCACAAAGTTGCTAGCGCGTAACTTCTTCATCTATTATCACGTATAGAATATAATTGTTTAGGAATTTTCTTTAGTTTAAATATTATCCAATACAACAAAATTTTAAGTGTGGTGAGATACAAGGTGAAATCTTACATGTTTTGCGAACCATTTTGGAAATTGATCCTGATGCATTCAATCATAATTTGTAGGGTATTGGGACTTCATCTCCTCGATGTGTTCGCTACACATAATTGGCACGCATCAGTAAGAAACATTAAGATCATCACATGTAGAGATACAATTATCGAGGGATTTGACTTACTCTAAGTATGACTCTATTTCTTCACAATTGTGCAACACATACCACCGTGCCTTTGCTTGATCCCGAAGGTCCATATCCTAAAACATCGGGGATCCTAAAGGACAAACATTATGTGTGAATACAAATATGAGTCCATGTTCATTCTCCTGCCGTTGGTATTCCGATCTCCTCGGTTAAATCTAGTCTCTATGTCTAGAGATACATGGAGCAAAATGTCAGGCACTCATTATCAATGTACACCTCAGTAATAGATCCCTCTGAACGTGCCTTATTCCTCATAAATCGTTTTAGTGTGTGAAGGTATCTGTATACAAAACCACTATGTTATACATATGAAAACATGAATATATATAGTTTATGAAATGAATAAAAATTTTAAGTTTTACCACCTTTCGATCAGATACATCTAATGATATTGTACTGGGCCTGTAAGCTTCGCCTCGTACGATAAGTATGTATCATGACATCAAAACATGCAGGTGAAAATATTCTTTCAAGTTTGCAAAGAATTACGACAATGTCCATCTCCAGTCGTTTAATAACCTCTACATTCAACGATTTCAAACACAAATCCTTAAAGAATATCCCCAACCCAATCAGCGCCGCACTGATATCCTTGCTCAGGAATCCATAAATCACAACTGGTAGTAGACGTTGCAGAAGGACATGATAATCATGACTTTTCATTCCTGTTACCTTATAGTCTGTAATGTTTATACGCCGAGATATATTTGACGATACCCATAAGGAAACTTCACCGATCTCAACCATTCACATAAACGCTTTTTCTTTAGCTTTGTCAATATGTAGCAGGCTATTGGTATAATATATAAATTTTTATGTGGTTGCAAGTGCAACTCTTTCCTTAAACCTATTGCTTGTAGATCTAATCGAGCCTTGAAACTATCTTTTGTTTTCTTCTCTATATTCATCAATATTCCAAAGACATTGTCACATATATTCTTCTCTATATGCATGACATCTAAGTTGTGTTGTAATTTCAGATCACTCCAATAGGATAACTCAAAAAAAATGCTCTTCTTCCTCCAGTTATACTCCAATATTGTACATTTCCTCTTCTTCAAGTGTGGTGCCTTACCAAATCTAACTTCTCCAATGTTACTCAGTTGTTGTATCACATATTCTTTAGATAGTTCTTTTGGTAGTGGCCTATGATCTTATTTTCCATCAAAGATCATCGTCTTCCTGCGTCAACTATGATCGCTTGGAAGGAAGCGATGATGGCCCATATAACACATTTTTTACCATGTTTCAATGACAATGAACAAGTCGCAATACTACATGTAGGACAAGCCAACTTTCCCTTCGTGCTCCACCCAGACATATTCCCATACCCGGGGAAGCCATTTATTGTCCACAAGACCGCTTCATGCAATCGAAATGTTTGTCCTGCAAATGTGTCATACATCTGTACACTTTAACTCCACAACTCGTTTAACTCATCTACTAACGGTCGCAAATACACATCAATATCATTCCCGGGTGACCTGGGTCTAGGAATAAGCAGTGACATCATGAAAAATGACTCCTTCATACACAACTAAGGAGGTAAATTATAGGGCATAAGTACCACTGGCCACATACTGTACGAATTACTCATATTACCAAATAAATTAAAACCATCACTTGCAAGATCTAGTCAAACATTTCGAGAATCCTCTGCAAACTAGTCATATTGCTTGTCAAAATTTTGCTAGCCTTCAAAGTCTGCAAGGTGCCTCAGTGTACTATCATCATAAACGCATTTTTCCTTATGCCACCTCATATCTTCAGCCATCTTGTGAGACGTAAATAATCTTTACAATTTGAATTTCAATGGGAAGTATCTTAACACCTTTTGTAGGATTTTCTTACGCTTGGCTTCGTCATACTTCCACCTAGACTCTCCACATTCTTGACACTCTTTAACATTTTCATGCTCTTTCCAATACAATACACAATCATTTATACATGCATGTATGGGGATGAAACCAAGGCCCAAGTCTTGCATCAAGGATTTTGCCTCGTAATGAGACTTAGGCAATGTCTCACCGTCCGGTAATGCTTCTTTCAACAAGTCAAGCAACATATCGAACGATTTGTTACTCCAACGATTTATTGTCTTCAAATGAAGTAACCTTGTAAGAAAATTCAACTTGCAGAAGTTCTTACACTACGGATAAAGTGAACGTTGCACATCCCTCAACAACCTACTAAACTTTTCTGATTCGACATCACCCATAGGAGAAATATCTTCGCTACTGCATGTCGCTGCAAAATCAGTATCCGCAATTATTCCCCTGAACACATCCCCAATGATATCTTGCATTTCATCAACGTCTTCATCCTCATCATCCGGCACAATTAGGTCAGCAAGGACTTTAGTGGCCTCAACTCTTTGGTGGAACTCTTCACGATGATGGATCCACCAAGTGTAACACTGGTCAATCCCAACTATGAACAAATCGTCTTCTACTTTGTCTAAAGTCTTATGAACCATGTTCTTGCGTTTTCAATATGGACACCTAATCTTATTGCCTAAATCTACCCGATTTTGCGTAAATCCCATGAACTCTTGAACCCCTTGTTTATACTCTGGGCCAAACCTGTTCTTAGCTTGCATCCAACTCTTATCCATCTCTACAATGAAAAGATTAGAGTCAATTTACGGACATAGGTTTAAGATTAGGTTAGGGTTATAGGCTTAGGATTAGGTGTGGGTTTAGGTTTAGAGATTTGAGAATAGGTTTAAGTTATAGGTATAAGTTATAGGTTTAGGTTTAGGTTATAGGTTTAGGTTTAGGTTTAGGTGTAGGTTATAGGTTATAGGTTTAGAATTAGATATAGGTTTAGGTTAAGTGAATTAAGTTTAAGTTATAGGTTTAGGTTTAAGTGATAGGTTTAGGTTTAGGTGTAGGTTTAGGTTTAGGGATTTGAGAATAGGTTTAGGTTTAGGTATAGGAATTCGTGTTCGGTATCATGTTTAGGTTTAGGTTTCAAGTTTAGGTTTAGGTTTAGGTTTAGGTTTAGGTTTAGGTTTAGGTTATAGGTTTAGGTTTAGGTTAAGGTTAAGGTTATAGGTTATAGGTTTAGGTTTAGGTTTAGGTTAAAGGTTATAGGTTATAGGTTTAGGTTTAAGTTTAGGTTATAGGTTTAGGTTATAGGTTATAGGTTTAGGTTTTGGTTTTGGTTTAGGTTATAGGTTTAGGTTTAGGTTTAGGTTATAAGTTGTAGGTTATAGGTTATAGGTTATAGGTTTAGGTTTAGGTTATATAGGTTATAGGTTAGGTTTAGGTTATAGGTTTATGTTTAAGTTATAGGTTATAGGTTTAGGTTTAGGTTTAGGTTTAAGGACAACCTATTCACAAGATCACACAGACAGTGATGAAGAGAAAATAAATAAATATCAATGGTTTCCACCTTCCAGGGACCCCCGCTCAACATCCAGATAGCTCCGACGCACATTAGAGTCTGCTCCATCAATTTCGAGCTAATACATAAACACGTGTCTGTCTAAATGGTCAGGTCACTCATATTTTTTTCTATAGGAAATGGATAGCTGCATCATGGTCATAACAGCGGTTCCCACCTTCCATGGACCCCTGCTCAAATAAATCTTAAGTGGGAATACTTTCATATTCTCATTTAAACATCCACACCGAAAATTCGACAACATCTCCCCATGTCTTTTTAAATAAGTTGATCCTATGTTACATTTTGATGCCAAATATCTAAAGTAATGTAAAGATATTTGGCATTGGATACGGAACGAAAGAAACGTATCCAGAGAGAAACAAGGAGATGGACCGCAGATCAGGCATGAACATTTAAATAGATTATATGAAAACATACTATCCATCTAACCTTGAACTGTCCAAAATGGAACAATTTGAGCTATTTCTATGCCACCAAAAACACACAATATATATGTATGGCCACATAAAAATCCTCAAATGGGTAACTAATTATCTAACTTACAAATCACAATCACAAGTCACAACTATAAACTAACAAGTCACAATATTAATTTAAGAAAAAAATGTAATACATATTAAGCATCACTAAGTGAAAGTATAATAGTTTCTTGAAATAATGAGAAAAGATCAAATACAACTCTCACAATCTGCAAAGTATAATAGTTTCTTGAAATCTCAAAACAAAGTGAAAGCATCACTAAGTTGTACCGCTACAGGGATCCAGTGTGTATTTCATTGAGAATGATAAGAATAAATGGCTCTACATATTGCATATATTTGCGAGATCCATCTCGAGCTTTCCATCAAGCGGCCACATTTTCTACATGCGATGGCTTACCATTTTTCTTCTTAGGTGAGGATATTGTACCAAACAAATGGATAGCTAAAGAAAGTTGTTTTATCCGTCCGTTTGTAGAGTACATGGCCCACCTGAGAAGTTAAAAGGGCTTAATTTTATAACAGAAGATCTAAGGGGATTTGTAAAATGCATGGAAAAAACAGTCTCTTGGGAAGCCTTATTTTTAGGATACCGTGGGAAAGGAAAGGGTGTTTTCCATGTTTGGTTTTTTTTATTTATGAGAATATAAATTCAAATACTTGACTATTTGTTTTGATATCATGTCAAACAATCAATTTCTTTAAAAGTTGAGTCGTTAAAAAATAGTGTATCAATGTATATTAAGGGACTTTAACACTCTAATATGTGGGTGGAGCAACTGAAGATGGATAGAGGTACATGCATCACATTGGCACATGTGTTGTTTTGCATATGTAGGTGCAAAGGATGCAAATTGCCAGTAACCTATAGTTTAAGGGACCCCCTTAATCCCAATGTGACCCAAAGAAAAGGCACTATGCATCCTTATTAGATGTCGGCTAGTAGTGAAAAACAAGGGCTCCCTATGTGAAATGATGGTGTTTTTCAGATCACTTTAGGGCTGCATTTAATACAAGTAGGTGATGCTATAATGGCATTGTACAAATCATGTCATCTAAATTAAATATCACCCAATGAAAAGGCATCACGCATCCATATTAGATGTGGGTTGGTAGTGAAAAGCAAGACTCCCTAATGTGAAATAATATGATGGTACCATTTTTACTATGGGATGCACATTTAATGTAAGCATGTGATGTTGTAATGGCATTGTTCAAATCATGTCACATGCAGAGTTCATAAGGATTAAATGGCACGTTGGTGCACATGACACTTTAATGATAGCGACAATCACACTTGTTGTCCTGTTCAACCTTTTAAATTGAGGAATCAGATTGGCTAGTGTACCACACACTAGTGATATAGCTAGTGTGGGTACATGTTGTGCGAATACGAGCGTTGATGCTCATTAAGCTCTGAGTTGTACCAACAATTCAAAGGAGATCAAAGTCTAAGAACTAGCCAAATCAAATAATCTAGTGTATTGCAGGTCTACAAGGCAATTGAGTTGACTCGGCCGAGTTCCAAGCTGAGCTAGTGAATTTTGGAACTAAATAAGGGGTTGTTTGGCACCATGGATTTGGGGGGATTTAAGAGGTTTCAAATCCCTAGGTTGTTTGGCACCATAAAGTAACTGAGGGTTTCAAACTCCCTCAACTAGGGGTTTGAAATCCACTATGAAAGCTTGGGTTACATCTAAAAACCTTCTAAGAGTTGCATGTGTAACATGTGTGTCGTTAGACTATTAATCTATTAGACACATGGCCCACTAATGATATCTCAAAATAATTAGATTATCGATTGCATCACTATAATTACTTTAATACAATGATCAGCGACGTCCAAACATTGTTCATGTAAATCAACAGTTAAAAATCATTAATTAGTCACTCGGACATGATCTTGTGCTTGTGGCCCATTTGAGACTTGAAATTTCATCGTTTTCAAGCAAAGTATATATTTCAGCAGGCTTATCACAAGCATTGTAACAAACATTACATATGTTTGCTAATTAGAGATATTAAAGTTGATTTAGTAATTAAATTCAAACCCCTATAAATATTTTAATGATGTATTTATTATATCCACATTGTTTATCCATTTTTTCGAGATATAAATCTCAGGTAGACCACACTACTAGAAAACAGTAGTAATTGAATGTTGAGATTGAGAGAGATTGAGAGAGAGAGAGAAATACCTCAACCGAGCTTCAGAGAGAGAGAGAGAGAGAGAGAGAGAGAGAGAGGGCGTGCGTGGGTCCGAATTCAGCAACAAGAGCGTGGGTGGAGAGAGAGAGAGAGAGAGAGAGAGAGAGAGAGAGAGAGTGATTGAGAGAGATGGATGGGCGCTAGAGTTTTCTCGGGTTAAAACATAACCTTATTGCCGACAAACATTTTCGTCGGTAATACTTGTCACCATTCTTCGGTAAAAGTCTGTAAAAATATTTGGACCCACCCGTGCTATACTAGCCTCATCCACTCCGTACATATGCTTTTAAATATACTTATTAGCTACAACAAAAATAAAAATTACAAATCAACATCTATGATCAAACACACAAAATGAAATTATATGTCTACCGTTCATTTTGTCCACCTTTACCGACGAAAAAAATCATCGGTAAAAATCTCCTATATCGACGATATTGTATATCGTCGGTAAAAATAGCCTCTCGGCGGGAAAACATTTAGTATGGGCGGGAATCTTATTCCGATGAAACATTATTTTGTCGGTAAAAGTCATTTTTACCGACGAAATAAATTTCGTCAGTAATAAGTTTAGTAGGTCCGAGCATGACTCTGTGGGCCCACCGTGATGTAACTGTTTTATCCACTCCATTCATCACTTTTCTCAGATCATTTTAAGGTATGCTCCTAAAAATGAAGCAGGTTCACAGCTCTTGTGGACCACACCAAAGGAAGCTGGAGTGATAATGACACCCACCACTGAAACCTTTCCAAGGGACACCGTGATGTTTTTTTTACCATCCAACCTATTCATAATGTCATGTAGACGTGGATGAAGTGAAAACACAAATATCAGCTTGATCTGAAACTTCTCCAACTCCCAAGAAGTTTTTATGGTGGACGTTCAATCCCCACTTTGTACTCCAATACTTAAGCCTTGGACTTGTCTCATTCATAATCATATATTGGGCCCGCCTAGATGTGATTCACATATCTAGCCCATTCATTATGTGTGTCCCAGTTGGATGAGGGGTCAGACCAAGTTTCAGCCACATCCAAAACTCATGTGGGCCCCACCAAGTGCTTTTATATTTTTTAGGATGTCTTCACATAGTTTTAGATGGTATGGCCCACCTGAGTTTTGTATACGGATGAGTTTTGAGATATCTCATAACCTAAAGGGGACACATCAAATGCACGGTGTTGATGTTTGACACACATTATGATGAGCCCCACAAAACTTACTAACATTAATTCTTAGGTTCTCAGGGGGTCAATAAGTTAGGTCACAATTTTGACCAGAATATTTGGCCCATTTTACATGTCTGGTCCATTCAATCTATTTTACTGATCATTACCCTCAATTTGACTAGTTACTCGCCCCGATCATGCTACATATGAGAAAGATATCGGGCATACAAGATTGATCAACAATTTGAGTGAATTTTGATTTAAACATCTGAAGTTATTTACTCTTCAATCTGGACTGATCAGATTGTCCAAAAACAGTTAATGGTTGTTCATAATATCAAAAAGATATGAATGAAGAGAAAACACAAACATTAGCTTGATCCAAAACTTCTATGTCTAAGAAATTTTCAATGGTGGAGGTTCAATCACACTATTTCCTATGGTGTGGTCCACTCGAGCTTTGGATATGCTTCCTTTTTGTTCCTTAGACCTCAAATTATCTGTTAACATGGATGAACAGAGTGGATAAAATAAATAAATAACGGTGGACCCCACAGAATTTACTCAGTATGCTAAGGGTAATGAGTAACTCACCTAAATGTAGTGGAGATGGGTTTCCTTAAAACATTCATAATCATATATTGTGCTTGCCTAGATGTGATTCACATATCCAACCCACTCATTATCTGTGTCCCACTTGGATGAGGGGTTAGACCAAGTTTTAGCCGCATCCAAAACTCATGTGGGCCCCACCAAGTGCTTTTATTTTTTTTAGGATGTCTTCACATAGTTTTAGATGGTATGGCCCACCTGAGTTTTGTATATAAATGAGATATCTCATAACCTAAAGGGGACACATCAAATGCACGGTGTTGATGTTCGACATACATCATGATGGGGCCAACAAAACTTACTAACATCAATTTTTAGGTTCTCACGAGGTCACTAAATTGGGTCACAATTTTGACCAAAATATTTGGCCCATTTTACATGTGATCTGGTCCATTCACTCTATTTTACTTATCAATACCCTCAATTTGACTAGTTACTCACCCTGATCAGGCTACATATGAGAAAGATATTAGGCATACAAGATTGATCAACAATTTCAGTGAAAATTGATTTAAACATTTGAAGTTATTTACTCTTCAATTTGGACTGATTAGAATTGTCAAAAAATGGTTAAAGGTTCAATTAATAGATGTGCCTAATAATTTACTTAAAAATGTTTTTTTTTTTTAGAGATAAATCTCAATTTCCATTTGAAAATCACGTTTTTTTTCAAAATGTATATTTTTTTACTCTTAGCTTTTCTTTCAAAACTTTTAACAAAATATCATATTTATTATCAAATATTTTTTTAAAAAATATACAAATTCTAAATTTTTTTGTAAAAATTTTGTCAAATTTTATTTTTTCAATTTTTGCTGAAGATTTATGTATTTCGTCGGTAAAAAATCCTTTACCGACAATTGTTTTCGTCGGTAATAGTTTATCAAATTTTTTTTATCA
Organism: Magnolia changhungtana; assembly: GCA_030180095.1. Classification (NCBI taxonomy): domain Eukaryota; kingdom Viridiplantae; phylum Streptophyta; class Magnoliopsida; order Magnoliales; family Magnoliaceae; genus Magnolia; species Magnolia changhungtana. The sequence goes on along the minus strand of JASAUF010000647.1, from coordinate 863,695 downwards.
AAAATTTTCAAAATACCTATCTTTGCCAACAATATATGTATTTCATAGGTAAAAAATCCTTTACCGACGATTGTTTTCATCCATAAAAAGTTCATTTACCGACGATATTCTATAACGTCAGGAAAATTGCCTCTTTTTATCAAAAAATTCAAAATGCCGATCTTTACCGACGATATATGTATTTCGTTGGTAAAATATCCTTTATCGACGATTGTTTTCGTCGATAAAAAGTTCATTTACCGACTATATTGTATAACGTCAGGAAAATTGCCTCTCCGATCTTTTGCCGACGAACTATTTGGTTCGTCGGGAAAAATTGCATTTACCAACGAATTAATCGTCGGTAAAAGATTTTTCACCGACGATAATTAATTTCGTAGGTAAAAGTTTCCAAGTCGTCGTTGTAAATGGTGGCAGGAACATATTCGGTTGTGGCGGGAACCTTTTGCCGATGAAATCATATTTCGTCGAGGAAAGTCATGTTTACCGACGAAATTGATTTCGTCGGCAATAACTTCATCGGTGAAAAGCCTATTTCTTGTAGTGAATATTAGGATGATTGAAAACTTTTGTGGCCCCACGAATATTTCAACTGTAGATTTTCAATTATCACGTTTTCAATCCACTTGAGCATTAGATACAATTCATTTTTGGCATGATGTCCTAAAATGAACACACAAACTGATGGACGGGGAGGATTTCTCATAAACATCACAGTGGGTCCCACCTGGTTTCCCACTGTAGGCTTTCGCAGGAAATCCGCGTCCTACACACACAATGCAATTTCTTGCACGGCACGTCAACACAGCTGGTTTGTAGATACTTGTCGTGCAAAGACGAGCGAAGACCGCCTCGAGCTCCGAGTTGTACAAACGGCTCAAATGAGATCAAAATTACATGGACCCCACAATGATGTATTTATTATATCCATACTGTTTATCTATTTTTATGATTATTTTAGAGCATTTGAAAAAAAAAATGAATCATATCTAAAGCTCAAATGGACCACACCGAAAATAGCAGCGAGGATAATGATTTTCACCGTTAAAAAATTCGATTCGAATCGTACCCAACCCGATCCGATTCGGTTTCCCTAACCGAGTCGGACTCGGTTTAGGTCAAGCCAACCATGCATCGAATCGGTTCGATTCAGATGTCTCGGACTCGCTCTCGGATCGGATCAAGTTCGGGTCAGCCCATGTAGATTTCGGGCCAAATCGAGTTGGACCCAATCCGATCCGACTCGGTCCGATGCCCAGCTCTAGTCTTGATGTCTAATAGGGCAAGACTTAGCCAGTTTACTTTAGATATTTTAAAAGCTGGCTTTTTTCTTCTTCTTCCTTTTTTTGGTAGATAGACCTAAAAGCAGCCGGTTTTATGAAGAAAAAAAAATCCCCAAAAAATGAAAACACACAGTTGAAGAATTATGGGATTTTGACTGTACTAACATTGAGGTACGATAAAAATCTCTAAATGAAGGGAAAGTTTCAAATATTTCTAGGGTAGTCATTTGATGGGTTTTTGAAAAAAAATGGACCAAATTGCCCCTATCCTTGGAACTTGGTATCTGTACGAGGCTTCTTTTTCTTCTTTCTTTACAGCTTTCCTGAGGCTTCTTTTTACTTTTCAAAAATATTTTCCAATGACCCACCACCACTCCTTTCGACTTTTTTTTTAAACGTACGTTCACCGCTATCAACTTCTCCAGCATATGGGTAAGCCATTGATACGTGAAAAGAGAGATGGTCGTGGTTGTTGTCGTGAAGAGAAGTGATTGTCAAAAGCGATTTGAGGTAGGTAAGGATGGTTGTGATTATCATGTGGAAGACAATGACTAAGATAAAATTTGAATTTTGTAATGCATTACCTTAGAAGATAATGAACATATATCATTTTTTAAGGGTTGAGGTTGTGTGTTAAAGGTTTGGATCATGGTTGTCATATATTAAGGGTCTGGGTCGTGGTTGTCATGTGTTAAGAGTCGATGTTGTCATGTGTTAAGGGTTTGGTCATATTCATCATGTTTTAAGGGTCGAGGTTGTCAAGGTATGGGTCATGGTTGTCATGTGAATGGTCAACATTGTCATATACTAACGGTCGAAGTTGTTATATTATAAGAGTTGAGGTCATTGTTGTAATGTATTAAGGGTCAAATTTGTCATGTTATAGGGTTAAGTTCATTGTTGTAATGTGTTAAGGGTTAAGGTTGTTAGGTCGAAGTAGAAGTTGTAATGTAGTAAGGGCCAAGTTTATCATGTTATAAAGGTTGAAATTGTGGTTGTAATATAGTGAGGGTTGAGGTTATAATGTTATAAGAGGCGAGGTCATTTTAAGAGTCGAGGTTATTATTTTATAAGGGTCGAGGTAAGGGTTGAGTTATGGATGTAATGTGATAAGGATCAAGGATCATGTGTTATGGGTTATGGGTCATGCTGTAGATTATGTGTTGAATAAACTCCGTCCACTTGATTTAGAATTTAATTTAATGTCATGGGTCAAAAAATGATTTACATCTAAAAATTTTATACCGCTCAAAAGGTTTTCAATGGTAAATTTTTAATCTCACTACTTTCTATTATGTGGTCCACATGAGCCTTTGATATGCCTCATTTTTAGGCCCATGCCCTGGAATGATCTTTCAAAATTGACGGACGACGTGGATAAAATATATACGTAATAGTGGGTCCCATGGGACCATTCATCACTCACCTTACATTGATGCGGAATTCGAAAGAAAAACTTTTTTGTAAGCACTTTCTACCACTGTAAGTTATGTTGGGCCCATTGTAATGTTTGTGGGAAATCCACTCCATCCATTAATTTTGGAAGATCATGTCTAGACATGAGACGAAAAAATAAAAGGATAGATTTGACACTCAGGTGGACCACACGACCTTTTCTATTGTGTACGTTATCTATTGTTTTTTATTGTGTGGCCCATTTGAGCTTTGTACCTACCTGATTTTTGTGTACATGGCATAAAATGAGGTGAAAAAACATGTGAACGGCGTGGATTTCTCACAAACACCATAGTGGGCCCACAGTGTTTACCGCATCGAATCCCTCCCACCACTGTCACACGGTGGCTCAAAGCTCAACGCAGAAGGCAGCAAGGGTAATTTCGTCCCAACATTTCTATAAAAGGTGTCATGACCATGTACCACATTTGTTTAATCCTTCGAATATATATTTGGGGCATTTGGGAATATCACAGTGCTTTTGTGATCAAAATCCCAAGAATTATCACAAGTACACGGTCTAAATATTCTTACAAACACTAGAGGAGGAATGATCACATACACCCCCATGTATGGTAATTAAGTTGCCTTTCTACTTTGCACACCTGGTGACCATCCACAGGTACATGTCATCTGAGCCATTGAAAAGCTTGGAGCCCTTTGAAGATCACTTCACCCAAAAATCAAGCTGATCTGTCCATCACTTGGGTACAACAAAGAAAAGAATGGATGGCCAACATGTGGACCACATGAAGAGTGGATCGATCTGATCTTTTGTGCTCAATGATCTTCAAGGTGGGACGACATTTTTGATGGATCAGATGTCAAGTACACATGATACAACAGCTGTATGTGGGAGCTGGAAGCTTTTTTAACCATCCATTGAGGTGTATTTGATCTCAGCCGTTAGAGATTTATATGCTTAGCACTTTTGTCCACAGCGTATTAAAAAAATATGGAAGTGGATGCATCATCTGTTATTCGTCATGATCAAACGATGTACATATTGGATTATCCATGGCCCAAAGGATGGTTCTAATTGGACAGTATCCTGAGGGAATTTTGACTGTTGAATTTAAACCGTTTCTTCAATAGGTTTGACCCATCAGGTGGACGGTCTAGATCAAAAGAGGAGGCACAGTGCACATGTACGGATGGATCTTGCATAATATATTGGTGTTTAGGAATTGTATCAGATAAGCCTCAAATCGACAAACCATTTTTTACCATTGATTCATTGCTGGGTGGGGTCTACCACCCTGGACCCACATGCAATAGTGGATTTCGCATCATGTTATGATGTTGGAATTGTATAGGGAAAAAGCACGGTAAGAAAAAATTGCAAGCTTGCAAGAATTGCTTGCCATTGATCATGCTCTACCATTTTTAACCCTCAGACATGTGGTGATCCATATCACTCATTACACCCTCTTAGAGATGGGACATGTTCCAGGTCATTCATCAGACCCTCTTAGAGATGGGCCACATGGAAATTAAAGATTTCATTGGCTACAGCCTCATTGACCATAAGTGGGCCACCATTCTTTAGTATGGTCTACTGACATATTTTTTTTAATCAATAAGAGCATTGTCAAGTGATCCATCCAAGGCGAGACAGACAAACACGGAGCAAAAAGTTCCCAACTGGTGAAGTGGGCCCCATTTGATCGCACCACCATGAAAATAAGATCAAGTGGGACCGGGTCCTTACTCATGCCTTAGTGGTAGACTCACAAGAGTTTCAATACGAGGTCATAGGTTGAGTACCCATTGTGGTGAAATCCTCTATGGTGTGAGTGCATGGGTGTGTGTGAATGCGCGTCTGCTATAATAATAAAAAATAAAAATAAAATTTAAAAAAAAATAATTTAAAAAAATAATTTAAAAAAAAAATAAAAACTAGTGGTACCAACTTGAATAAGACGCGCCCATCAATACACTAGACTCTCAGCAAAAACCCTAACTTATGATAATTTATGATAAAGGACTTCAAGTCCGCCACACTCTTTTATCAACTTAAACCATCAACATAAGGCTCCATATATATATATATATATATATATATATATATATATATATATATATATATATATATATATATATATATATAAATATATATAACTACTATGCGACTCGAGCATAAAGCGGTCGTACGTGAGGTCGAGCTGTATCTTAAATGTGGGCCCCACCGTGATGCCTTTTGAAGATCCACATAATTTCCACCAGATGCAAAAGCCCAGGGTGGGGAGCCACAAACGGCTTCCAAAATCAGTCACCACGTAACCAGTGGGCCATACCATCGGAAAATATAAGTATACACACAAAAACATATGTAAAAGCACTTGGTGGGAGCCCATGCACCTGAGTTGTGGATACCACCTAAAACTTAGTCTAAAATTACATCCAAGTGGGACACACATGATGGATGGTGTTGATCATCAAAACACGTCTCGAAAGGTGGTGGATGACATTTTCAAAAATGATTTTGAATGTTTCAATGGTGCACAGCCCCTCTCAACTTTTGTGTGACATGGTGCTGGGCCCAATCAAATATTCACCATTGACAACATGATTTTCAGCCGTGTTAAAAAAGGACGGATCCCCTCTGGAATATGCATCTGACTGAAGGGATAGATTTTCGAACTACAAAGTTTTAGATCACGGTGGGTTCCTTCATCTCGACCTCAACAGACGTTACCGGCAAATACGCTCACAGTCGGCCTTAGCGCATGGTACCTTTTTCACCACCTTTTTTGTGGTGTGATCCATATATATATATATATATATATATATATATATATATATATATATAACTTTAACATTCCTTTATGAACTTAAACCATGAACTTAAGGCTCCATATATAACTTTAATTAACCAAGATGTAAAATGTTGAAAGTAGTCTTTTTCTCAAGAAATGTGTAAGAAACTATCTTAAATGTATGTGTGTGCGCGTGAGAATTACTCTTTTATATAGTATGAGAGCATAATTTAAATTACATTATAGCCAAACAGCTCCTGCTTCTTTCAGGAGCGTTATCAAACGGCTTCTTCTTCCGTCAGGCTTGAGGTGAAGAGACATCACCTCATTTGTAGAGCCCACCAGTTGACCGCCTATGAACACAGCCGGTAGAGGTGAGTTACGGCCTAGTAGCCTCACCAACACCTTCTCCATTTCATTTCCCCTGGAGTCCTGGTCCAGCTCATAAACAGTTGCATGGGCTGCAAGCTCACAGAAGAGCCTTTTGATGGAGTGGCACATGCAACATGAGCTGTTGCTGAAGATCACCAACGCGTTCTGGCCTGCCAATGTCATCACCTGGTCCATCACAGAGAGAGAGAGAGAGAGAGAGAGAGAGAGAGAGAGAGAGAGAGAGAGAGAGAGAGAGAGAGAGATCATTCCCCAGAGAGAGAGAGATGAGAAGAGAAAATTTCAGTGCTTTGGTTGATGAAGTGATGTCAAAGGGCTGAGGTTGTTGAGGAGACTTATTTATACATGCATGCTCGAGGGGATGGAGGGGATGGTGGATGACATTTTCTAATGGAAAGAAAATAGATAGAGAACGTTCCTATATGTTTTGGCTCATGCCCAAAAATATACCCTTTACCAACGTGGGTGTTGTGTGACAATGGACAAGCTCTATGGGCCCAATCATGACGTATATATTTTATCCATGCCGTCCATCAATTTTTTCAGCTCATTTTAAGGCTTGAGATCAAAAAATAGACAGATCCATTTCTCAGGTGGACCACACTATAAGAAACAGTGTTGATTGAATGGATATCCATTAAAAACTTCTTGGGCCCTACAAAAGTTTTAGATGAAGCTGATATTTGTGTTTTTCCTTCATCCATGTCTATGTGACCTCAACAGGTTAGATGGCAAATAAACGTCACAGTCGGCCTTAGGAAGTTTTTAATGGTGGGCATTCAATCACCACCTTTTTTTGTGGTGTGATCCACCTCAACTCAAAATTTTGGCTCATGTACTAAAATGAGATGAGAAAATGGATGAGTGGCGTGGATATAATATTTCATCATGGTTGGGCCACAGAAGTTTTCCAGTAGCACAGGCACGGGAGACCGGACTAGGTTAGATACGTGCCTCACCCAAGAAGCTGCTGCCCTTACCTTGGGCACACCTTAGTGCATTTATTATATATCCACGCCGTTCATCTGTTTTTCCAGATAATTTTAGGTCATTATACCAAAAATGAAGCAGATCCGATTATAAGGCGGATCATACTATAAGAAAAAGTGATGATTGACCATTAATGGCCCACAAAGGTATATAGAACCTTCCCGATCTACACGCAATAAGGCACACCTATTCCCTGTCCTAGCTTTATATCATGTAGATATACCTTCTGGCTTAAAAATCAGGACGTTTCATATCTCATGTGTGCCACGGTGTACAAAAACAAATGGACGGCTAGAAACAATTGTTTCAGCCTACTATGTGTTTTATGCACCGTGGCCCACCTGACAAATGAAACAATCTTATATTTTAGGCCATAAGATCAAAATAGTGTGTCCACCGAATGAAAAGATTAGATCTTGGACCACTGTCCCATGTTGGATTCCTTGCCTGATTATGGGCAGGGCTCCACACGCGTGTGGGCCTAGAACTCAGAAGCTTTAAATTTTTATGATAGTCGCCTAAACGAAACGTAGGAAGAATGATTTCTTGGGTAAACTACGCAATGTATAAACTATATATATCTACCGTTCAATCCGTAGACCTCCACATTGATCCAGACCGTGAGATTAATGGTCCATTTTTTGAATTTTCTAGACTGTGATCTCTTTCAATATCTGACCCACAATTTTTTACAATTACAAATGACAGCCACATGTATCAGATGGACGGTCGTGATTTATACACTGATCTTGGGTATATAACCTACGGACAAGATCATTCCCCACAATCTAATATAAATAAATGTCACGTGCGCTTAAGGTATCCAAAATTTCAACCATGTGCGTGTTAGCTATAGATGAAGTGATGTCAAAGGGCTGAGCAACCATCATCACATGTTGACGCATGCATACAGTGGAGCTGACGATTGCATGAACAGAAGACACGTGTACAATTTGAGAGAATCAACGGTGCATGTCTATTGGTGGACACGTGGCATTTTGGAATCGTTCATGTAAAAGGCCATCGACGAGAAGACTGGTAAAATGTAAAAAAGAATGAGAGTGGCCGAGGAACCTTAGAACGTAGTCGTCCAATGGGGTACATGAGCTCGGTCCTGAACCCGTGGAGGACATGGATATATACTTGGGTTTTCTAGTTTGCACCAGTGGGCCCACGGTTTAGCGTTCGCGGCGGCCACATATCTAACCTAAGGAAGTAACTTCAAAACCAATTAAATATACGAATAGAAAAACAAAAATCAAATACTCACAAAGAAATATGTACATTTTAGGTGGAAAACTCTAATAGAAAAAATCACGGTAGCAAGTGACAAATAATCCACTATATAATCAAAAAGTTATAATAGATGAAATAATTTATAAAGAAAAAAATTCCTAACTTTTTCTTTGCAAACCTTAGAAATTGTATAAGTTCTTTCTAGAATACATGAATTAACCTTAGTTTCATATTACAAAGGCTTATATAGTCTTTCATATAAAATTAGAAACAAAACCCGCACTTTTTAAAATTTCTGCCTTATGTTTGGTAGACCTCACTTAACTTTGGTGGGGTGCATTTGACAAGTGTCAAATTCAAATTATGGGTAAAATCATCCACAAGAATTCTCGGTCCCTAAATTTTTTAGATTTTTCAACCTCGGTCGGGTGGCCCACATTACAGAGGTGTAAACGGACTATCCTTACAAGAGTTCACCCATCATAATCGAACTCTCACTGACAAATAACATAAAGGTCACTTAAGTGATATTACAATCTCCATCGTAAAAAAAATTAATTTTGGAAATCCAAAATAGTGAAAATCCAGGATGTTACAATCTCAAAACTTCAATATAGCTTTACCATTGCTTCAACCCAAAGAAATCAAGCAAAACCTAAACTTCTATGCAAGAACCACTTTTGTAAGCATGTCAGTCAGATTTTCGTTGGTGTGAATCTTCTTAAGAGTAATACTATCTTCCTCTAACATCTGTCAGATAAAATAATGATAAATATCAACGTATTTAGTCTGAGAATGGTATATCGAGTTCTTTGCCAAATTGATCGCGCTTTCGCTGTCATAATGCATAGGCACGGCTTCCTGCTGAAGCCCCAACTCATTCATTATACATCTCGACCAAACCACTTCCTCGAATGTTTATGTCACCGGCCGCCATATACTCAGCTTCAGTTGTGGAAAGAGCGAGCACAGACCGAAGCTTCGACATCCAATTGATCGCTCCACCCACTAACACAAACGAGTAACCGAAAGTCAACCTTTTATTGTCTACATTACGAGTATAATCGACATCCACATAACTTACTAGTTTCTCCTCAGATTTACCGAATGACAACACGTAGTTAATCGTACCACATATATAACGAAGTAGCCATTTCATTGCCTCTCATTGTTGCTTGTCGTGATTTGACATCATGTATATATCTACTCACAACACCTACTACATGTGAAATATTCAGTCTAGTATAAACCATGGTATGCATAAGACTGCTAACCATACTCGAATAGGGCATACGAGACATATATTGATTATCTTCATCAGACATAAGACATTATTTTAAAAAAGGTCGAAAGTAAGCAACGTGGGATGTACTAATCAATTTAACCTTATCAAGTTTGAACTTAACCAAGACCTTTTTAAAATACTCCTGAGATAACCATATCATGTTCCTTTCCTTGTCCATGTGTACATCAATGCCAAAAATCCTTTTTTCAGCCCCCAGATCTTTCATCCCGAATGCCCTGGATAACTGAGCCTTTAATGTGTTGATTTCAGACATGTTATGATTAACAATAATCATTTCATCAACATACAATACCAGTATAATTAATTCCTCATTACTCAGTAATCTAAAATAGACATGATGATTGAATTTGCTTCTAATAAACTATTGACTCATCATGAAAAATTTGAACTTTTTATATCACTATTTATGTGGTTATTTTAGGTCATACAACAACATTTTCAACCTATAAACTTTATTCTCTGCTCCATATACCTCAAACCATTCATGTTGCTTCATGTAAATTTACTCTTCTAATTACTCGTATAGAAAAGTTGCCTTCACATCAAACTGTTCTAATTTCATATTGTATTGGATAACCAATGCCAATACGAATTTAAGACATACCTGCTTCACAATTGGCGTGAATATCTTACCAAAGTTAATATCTTCTTTTTTAGCATATCCCTTCATAACCAATCTCGCCTTGTACCTATCCAATTTCTTTCAAAAAATCTACTTGCATCCAATCTCTTTCCTTCCAAAGGGACGCTCCACCAACTCCTACGTTTCGTTCTTGTACAAAGAATCCATCTCACCATGCATTGGCATCATCCACTCATCACCATCTGCATCATCTAATGCCTCTTGTAAGGTAGATGGATCCCCACATCTGTAATGGGAGCAAATGCAACATTAAAATCATCTTTGTACGTATATCAACGATACTCTACGATTTCTCAATGAATTTCTCCTAACAGGTGGTGCCACCACCTCTTTCTGTACCTCTTCCTACGACTCGGCTTCTTCAAATATTTTACCTTTGTCTATTTCAAATCAATAACTGATTTTTCAGTTTCCTTATGCTCATCCTTCTAATACAAGGAACTATCATCGAATTTGACATCACAGCTAAATATGATTTTCTGAAACCCAGTCATACAGCTTGTACCCTTTCAATCCATCACCATATCCGATAAAGGTACTTTTTTTAACCCTTTGGTCTAACTTATCTCTCTCAACAGACAGTACATAAGAATAAGCATCGCAACCAAAAATCCATAGCCCCGAGTAGTCAACTTCCTAACCACTCGATACAACTTTCAGAATTTTACAATTAATCAGCACGGATGGGGAATAATTAGCTAAATAGCAAGTCATGTTAATGACCTCAACCCATAACTCCTTACCTAACACAGCATTACCTAGCATATTTCAGGCTCTTTCCAATGGAGTATGATTCATACGCGCGCCCCACCACACCATTCTGCTCTTTTATATACCTTACATTGTTATGCCTCATAATCCTCTCATTCTTACAAAACAGATTAAATTCCTTCAAAGTAAACTCTTTGTTGTTATTGGTCCTCAAAACTTTTAATTGTCGTCTTGACTGTTTTTCAACCATAACCTTTCACGACTTGAAAATGGCAAATACATCGGATTTATTCTTCATTAAATAAGCTCATAACTTTCTAGTAAAGTCATTAATGAATATTACAAAGAATAATGACCTTCTTCCAAAAGCAACGAGCGACGGTCCCACACATCAGAATGCACATAGTCAAGTTGTCATTTACTTGTATGCTTTCCAGTTTCAAATAACAATCTTGATTATTTACCATATATGCAATGCTCACTACATTTAAATCAAAAAAAAATTAAGCATGAATTAAATCACGATTGAGTAGTACCTTCATACCGCGCTCGCTTATGCGGCCTAGGCGTGCATGCATGCCACACATATGCAAACGTAGATTCTGCTACAGACGCTATAGCTCCACCCAATATAGTGCTTTCGATCAACCTGTAACGGTTTTCACTTCGTTGTGCCTTCATAATAGTGAGTGTCCATCTAGAAACTTTCATGACGCCTTCACACCGGCGAATTTGCACCCCGGGTGTCTCAAGAGCTCCCAGAGATATCAAATTTTTCTTTAAGTCCGGAATATGCCTCGCATTTATCAGAGTAAGCTCTACTCCAAACATTCTAATTCACACCGAACTAGTTCCAATCATCTTATAGGTATGATCGGTACCCATAAGAACCAAGCCACCATCATACTTGTTGTATATGGTGAACCAAATCTGATGAGGACACATGTAAAATGATTGCCCCGTATTTAGAATCTACTCATTATACAAGTGTCCAACCTTAAACACAGACAATACATCACAACCACACGTTCCTTCACTAAATTTCACTGAATTAGCCTCCTTTGACGAATTATCCAAATTCTCATCTTTCTAACTAGGTTTTGGGACTTATGCAGTCCTTCTTCATATGTCATATACTATCACAATTCTAGCACTTCAATTTTCTTTTGTCTTTTAACTTTGACCTCAATCATGAATTACCATTTTCTCATTCAAACAATTTTTCCCTTTTAACTAGTACCCCCACATAAGTACATTCTCCACTAGTATTCCCTCTTTACTACTTTGACTAAAGTATATAGATGATAATATCGAAGTTCAAAGTATCCCTACCATGATACAAAGTATCCATCAAATTTCTTCTATGCTACTTCACTAAAAGCATAAATAACCATGTCTCTCTCTCTCTCAAGATGCCAACCTAGTTGAACCCCGCCATTCTTGTAGTGGAATGGAATATAGATGGCTCCTCTTTCTCTCTCTCAAAATGCCAACCCAGTTAAAGCTGCCATTCTTGTGGTGGAATGGAATATAGATGGCTGCTCTCTCTCTCAAAATGCCAATCCAGTTCAAGCCTGCCATTCGTGGGGTGGACTGGCAAATAAATCCATGTCTCGCCACCTTACATGCACCCCAGGTGCGTCTTTCCATGGCTTCACATGCAACGTTACCGTTCAGGCTCTAGGATCGTTTGTATTGTTCAGTTCGAGCTGAATATGAGATGTCTTAAATCTCTCCTTTAAAAATGCCAAAAAGATTCAAGCCTGCAATCCTTTGGACTGGCAAATGAAATCCAGTCCCGCCATACTTATAAATTGGGGTCCCACTATTCTAAGATTATTTCAAGACTTCAAAGCTCAAAGGGTGTAGCAGGGTGATTCGAGGTTGTTCGAATCAGGGTAAGTCTTTTCTCTTTGTAATTGATACTTTCATAGTGGTGATCTATCGCTTTGTGCCGTGGTTTTTTTCCCACAAGGGTTTTCCACGTTAAATCTGTTCTCTTTCTTGTGTGTGTGCTTGGTGCCATTGGATTGTTATCTTAGATCTAGATCTGTGTGATTCTGCAGGCCAAAAATCCCAACATGTATGTGTGCATGTCAGCATTCAAATGCAAGCAAGCATGTATGTTGTATACTTGTGTATGCATGGTATCTACTCCATCGATGCATTTTATGCATATATGTAGCTTAGTTTGTTGAGTTCGTTCTGCTTGTGTCGCGAATCAGCCAGCATGTTTCACTTCGTTTGGGGCCAACATCTAGATGGTCCGATGATCAGAGCCGTCCGTGTTATAGGTGCTATGATAGACAGGTTACAATAAGAAAATTTATGCTAATAATCCTAACCATCGATGGGAAGAAAGATTTTTAACGTTTCATGCATATTCGACTGTATGAATCAGTGGTTAGGATCATCCAGCATTCAGCATGATTTTACACCATCAAGGCCCATTCGGAGTAGCGTGCAGAATATAGATGGCTCTTTTGTTTTTTTTTGTCCGGAGACCGCTGCATGTGGGCCCCACGGGGTAACTCATAGTTGTGATCCTGTGTATGTGGCATAGGAAACTTGAACTCTGGTATGTTTTTCTTTCCACGAGCTGTTAAGAGTACTTATACAGCTAGCTCAATAGCTCCATGTAAATCGAATGTCCCATATATTGCGTACGTGTAACTCGTATGATGAACGTCTTAGATCTTACACACGTGTGCCATAGTGGAATCTATGATGGTAGGGTTCCAAATAGTAGTATTCCGTGGCAAGACTTATGGTGAATATTAAGAGAGACTGAAATCAAGAAAATTGGAAATATAAGCTTTATAAAAAAATTTAAAAAAAAATTATTTTCTTTGCAAGCAAAAATATACAACTACAAAATGAGATGAATGGCTTGAATGCCTCTCAACAAAACCATCCAACCCTCGCTAAGATCCACTCCACGGACCTCCCTTTCCTCCACATGAAGAACGGCCCATCTCCAAATCCCGAACTTCATTACTGCCACCTGAACAGTTGCGCTGCATTCGCTATTTGATAATGATCCCACCCCACATGCTAAAAGATATGCTAGGTCGGTATACTTTCTTCTCTCTCTGTCTCATCAATGAGTGTAGATATATGAAGATGGCATTTTTTTTCTTTTCTGCTCAATCTGTATCTCATTTTTCTAGCATATAGTTTTGTTAGATAAAAGATCTGAAGGTGATCCATCCTTTCTTCTCTCTCTACTATGGTTCATGCATTCTTCCTTCCATTTCATGTGGAATGGGACCCATACCTGGGAAATGATTTATGTTGGACTCTAATATTAGTTTTGCACCATTAAAAGATGGTGGTGACTCTTTAAACATATATATGGCATAGCTGTACAAAAATTCAGACAGTAAAATTTTATGGGCCAACTGAAAATTGCACTAAGAAGATAATATTAACCATCCAATTTTCACTTATTTTCAGCACTTGTACAATTCAGATAGTTTGGCAAATTCAGATTTTCACAGAAAACATGGGTCTTTCTTTTCAGCTGCCCTCCATTCCCTTAGTGCTGAAGGATGATTGCTGAAAGTGGTGGTGCATTCTTTTCACTTTTGACGAAAATATCCTTAAAATCATTTCAAATTTAGAATTCAGTACTTAAATTTTTCAGAGCTTGCTCCTAGAATAAATGCAGTGCAAGGCTAGTAAATATCATTTAACATGAAAGAACCCATGTTTAAAGCCAATGTGATTGACGATGTGCAGTAGGGGCCCACCCACACAACAAAGGCTATTGTGATCACACATGCGCAGGGCGGTTCATCCCAATCGTGTGCCTGGTTTTATTTTCAGATATCTCTAACCATATTATTGCCCTTTAAAATATGAAAAGCCAATATAGAAACAGATGGTCATGGTGCATGTTTGGGTCTGTTTTCAGTATCAGATGGGCCCCACCGAAACCAACTTGCAACAGGAACGGAAAACAAGGAAAATGATATGTAATAGTGAAAATGAAATCCAACTTACAGCTTTACCATTTTCCAGCACCACCCCAAATGCCAAGCACAAGGGTACAGCTGAAGGTGGTGCAAACCAATTCCCATTCAGCAATACATCCAAAGAGGTCCTTAAAAAGGCTATGGCTACTGGCAAATCACAATTCTGTATATTAGCAATCTGGAAATTCCGAGTATAAAAACAAGGTGAAAAACGCCCACTTGGAACCTAATAAAATCCCAAACTTTTTGAATTTTAAATGCAAAAGGATTTGAATCCATAAAGGTTGGCTGTTTGGTTTCTGCAAAACATCCTGGCTGGAAGCATCAGCATATAAATGGCCAATTTTCCCAATAGATGTCCATCTCCTGTTCAAAGTGAAATGTATAGAGCTGATCCCACCCCTCATGCAGTGAAGCCCATCTAATCTCACAAAATGCTGGATGCTGTATGTGACCCTGGGATAAACAACTCTGGGGGCGATGCCTTGTTTAAAATTGCGGCCCACAGATTGGACAGTCCAGATCCATTGCAGTTTGTAGGGCTGACACTATGTACTAATGATACCATACACAATTTATTTAAATTTAAAAAAAAAAAAAAAACAAAAAAAAAAAAAAAAAAAAAACAAAACAAAACAAAACAAAACAAAAAATGAAACCTGAGGACAAATGGCTAAATGGAAAGACAGATTTTAATCATTATTGACCAAGTTAACTCTTATCAGTCCTGGCATATTAATAAGACAATCCAATGCTTAGTACAACTTAAATTAGAAACAGCTGAAGAGCTCAGATTAGAACCAGGTAGTTTGATCTGAGGACCAAATCCAATGTACAGGCTATTTGGGCCAACTCAATAACTTGACTCTCCGACTTGACAATGGATAAGAACAACATTAGGGTAACCCTGATTTAGAGGGTTTTTTACTGGGGCAGGATGAATTTCTAGAAGCAGTATTGTGTAATATGACCAGCTTCTATTTTTACTAGTAATAAGAAAATTGTATTAATGACCAGGCAAAGACTGAAAATAGAGCAAGCCTTTCATATTTTAGGCAGTTTCCTTCTGCCTTTTATCATGCGTCTTGCGCAATTTGCCCATGAATTGCTGGGAATGTTCTGACCAGTCAATGCCTCGTCTTCACCTCCTTCAATTGCTGCAATGGACCTTCAAATCATTACACAGGTCTGCTCCAAATCATTCACATATGTTCCTACTCAGATAAAAAATAATAATAATAACTTTCAGCAGCACCTTCAAATCAAAAGATTTAGAGATTCAGGCCCAGACAGCTATCCATTCCTAAGGAGTTCAGCTGTTGAAATCCATGACAAAGAAACAAGAGTGGTGTTTGGATGCATTACCCAATTGAATTGTAGTAAATAGCTCAATGGAAAGAAGCAGCCCAAATCATATACCTATGTTGCCATTCATAGCGAGGAAGTAGTCCTCAAACTTGCAGCTTTTTTTTTTTCTTTTTAAACGTGTTCCCCCTCAAATTGCAGTTACATTCCTTTCAGTTCCAACTTGAAAGTAAGATAACATCAAATTGGAGCCATGGTTTTAGGACTCATCTGAGTCAGGTGTAACTCAGACTTGGTGGGAGCCAATCCGGTTCGACGCCACGGTCACCCTTGAGTCTGGACAATTCAGCCCCAACTCGAGCCAGTCGCAAATCGACACAAGGCCAAACGAGTGGATCCAAATCACCAAGTCTTTTAACCATGATTGGAGTCCAATTCCTCGATATGAATGGTATGGTAGTTGCAATATGATCATTTCAAGCATCATTCCAAAAAAAATATGATCATTTTCAGTTCATTGAGCCAATGATTGCAATTCAAGCAGGTGGTGCATCCAAACACAGACTAGCTCCCATTCAAAGAATCAATAATACACTAGCAGAGCAACCAAAAAGAAAAAGGAAACAGAATTATTACTAACCATCAAATGCTCGCTGTGGTGTTTCATTCCCCTCTGATAAATTGATTATTTCAATGAACATGTATGGATTATAGGGTCCCCAGTCTCAATGAAAGTAGAGTTTGCTGAGTGAGGATTCTGCACAAATGGGCCTCATGGTTCAGCTATCTAGGCCATTGATCTGATCTTCCCGACAACACATTTGGGGTCCCAAAATAACAAATCCCCAGATCAGATGATTCTAACTCTTCAATCTTTGGCCTATTTTCCACTGAAGGTGGATGTTGCTATATCTTTCTCTTAAAGTCTATTTGTGGGTACTCAACATCCTCTAATCTGGAGATTTGGGGGGATCACTCATTCACAGTGGGCCCACATGGTCCATGAAAAAACAGTCTAGATCAATGTTGAAAAAAAAAAGGAAAGAAATTATTCGGAGTTTACTCAGTTACCAGCAATTATAACTGCAACAAATATTCTTGTGCTACTCCCACTGAGGCCATTTGATGGATCCTGATCCCTTTTTCATGTTCGCAGGGCCAAATTTCTCGGCAGCATTGCTCCACACCATCTCAATCTGAGGGAAGCAATGAAAACTATCAACACCATACTCGAAATTGTCAGCAGAGCTGTGCAGGTAATGCAAGTCAACCTTACAAACAAGGGGTTCAAGTTGGACGCAAGTCTATAAGAACTTGAAAAGCATCTGTGGACATGAAAGAGAGATTTTGAAAAGCATCTGTGGACATGAAAGAGAGATTTTATGGGCTACTTATCAGCTGCTGCTTGTTAAAGATTACGCCTGGAAAAATAGGACTTAATGAATTGAAGCCTGAAGACATTATAAACATGAGGAAAAAGATGTTGAGCTTTTATTCAGCCCAACAAACTTTCATAGTATCCTTTTCTTGTTGTGGTTCATTGTCCTATATTGAATGGCTTAGATAAACGAAAGGCAAAAGGTGATCCCGCCTATGCACTCTATAAACATACCTCACCCACAATCACTGTGTCACCTTCCTTGACTCCAAGTTTAATGAGAGATTTGTTCACACCACATGCGTCTAAAACATGCTGGAACCTTCTTAGAGATTCTGTATACCTACACCAAATATACAATTGCATGAGGACGCTGAACGCACACCAAGCTGCATAGAAAAGAACAAAAATACTATAACCTGACCATAGTCTAAATTCCATATAGTACCAAGTGTATCACTGGAGAAGGATTATAATGATTTACATCAATCAAAATACAATACAACTAGACATTTGTTCCACTAAAATGCAATGTGATGTCTTCCACTTATTTGAATGCTATTTAGAATATGATTTGTTCTTCATATAGTTGTCAAAATCCCATGGTTAGTGATTTAACTCGAATCTTAGGCAAAAACTATTTGAGCCCCACTTTGAAACCTTTTTTGGGTGAATGACTCTCGACTTATGATTCAAATTATGCTGGTTTTCTTTCTTTTTTAAAAAATTTATTGGCTTCTATTTTACATTTTTAAATTGGTGGATGCTTTAAGAATCTTTTAGAAAGGATCAACCGCTTTAGTTTATCCTTTAAAAGAGATCGAATGGTGGATCTTCTCCCCAGCTTTAAACTGTGGAGCTTTTTTTCAATATTTTCTGACCTGTTAACTAGTCGAAACACCAAACTTGCTTATGAGTTATCTGGAATGTTTTGATGGACAGTTGCGATCAGGTTGACCACTAATTATTGTGGTAATGGTGGTTAGAATTTGATTTCAACTTAAATACCTATACTTAACTGTCATTTGTCACATACCTTCAATTCAAATTGTGCTTTTTGTTGTGTGATGTTGAGCTCAAAGAATAATTTAATTCTTCACATAATAATGAAAAACTTATTAAAAGATTTTTTTTTTCTTTTTTTGAAAACCTCATTAGGAACTTGCTCAACATCGACTTTAAAACATGACCACGTTTATGCTTTGAGGGGAACATTATTTTGAAGTCCATTAAGTTGGTGGCAATACTTTGTGTTTACATTAAAATATTAATCATATATGTTGACATGCAATTTTGCCATCACTTGTAACAGAGCCCAAACGCATCATATGGAGCCTTAGCGCCTATTTAGATCAGCTCCAGATGCTTTGCACCAAAAATCACCCTTTGCACTTATCCTACAAGAGGACCCTTCAACGAATCCTCTGCACCAGGTGCAAAGCTCCCAAAGCAAGTCCGCTAAGGCACAGGCGTCAATGCCTGAGTGTCGAGCGCTTAAACTCTTCTACAATAGGCATCATTCTACCTAGTTCCTGAGATTATATGAATTGAGCTCCTTTCATCCAATGGCAAAATGATGTGTCCATAACCGGGTAACAAACTTTTGGAGGAAAATCAAGCCCTCGGGAACTATAAATACCTCTTAGCGCATCATTTGCAAAATCTTTGACAATTCGAGTTCTTCTGCTTCTCAGGACTTTAGACATTGGTGTTCATCTCCCAGTTGAGATGAGCCTCACTTATGAGAACATTCGAGCACCAATCAAAGTATACCAGAGAAGGATGAGAGCTCCCATTTCTTTATAGTTAGGTGATACATACATGGGGCCCTGTGCGCCCAATTCGAGTGCCTAGCCCGTTGAAGATCCCACATGCATGATTATGCATCTTTGAAGGCCCCACTCTAGGAAAATGCATGTGGGCCACTTAGTAGGCCCATTCCAACCATTGGATCATCGTCATTGGACATCTTAATCGTGGGCCATGAAATAGTTTAATTTATTTAGTTGTTTTTATGTTTGTTATTTTTTTGTTTAATTTATATTTTTGTTGAGTTTAAGGAGTTAGGAACAAAATTTATTTTATTAAGCGTCTTTATATGAAACTTTTTATCTGAGAGTGTCTTTTTTGTAAAAAGTCTTTTTTGAGACTATATAAGGCTTGGACATCCACACCCTAGCCCATTATTGCATATGAAATTTATAAAATAAAATAAAATAAAATAATCTCTTTCTCTTTGCTTTGTAATTAAGTAAAACCTCATGTGATTAGAGCAATTTGGTGTGATGCCATGGAGTGATTCTAAGCTATCATTCTCTTTCATTCTCTTCCATCAAATGGTATTTCTTCTCTTCTCTCTTTCATTCTAGTTTTCTTCTCTTCTTTCCCCATCAACAAACACTCTCCATAATTATCCTTGTTCTTCTTTCTCCCAACCCATAACCCGCAACCTAACCCTAAATCCCTTAAACCTTCACCCTAAAAACCCCACATCTAAACCCTTTAAAACCCTAATCCTAATTTCTCCAAAATCCCCTGATTGCACAAAAACCCCAGTTTTTCCCAAATCCCAAAACCGTAGTTCTTAAACCCTTTAACGAACCAAGAAATTCCCTTTAGAATTAGATCAATTCCTAAGCTAGATGGAAGTCCTACCTTCCATAGGTCATATCAAATAATGTTTTATAAGACCTAACTAACAAGTTGTGATTTAGTCTTGAATTTGAGCATAGTTAAATATTTGAATTCACTAAGCTTATGATTGACTAGCATTATTTTGTGCTTTAAATAGTTCTGGTTAATTCCTTGATGATCTCATTGCCTCATTCTAGGCAAGGCCATCCGTCCTGCATCACTCACTAATCTGAACACTCTCATTCCCACTAGGAAGGTGTTGCACCAAGCGTAGACCTCCCAAGGGAAGCCTCATTGCTAGGCACTAGACTTCCTCAGTGTTTTAAATATCAACGATATCGGCCGATATATCCCACGATATATCTTGTATCCTACCTGTGCGATATGAAACGCACAAGTAGTGGGATATATCCCACTTGTTCAATCCAGTGAGCACTTTCGATTTTCGATCCTTTGTTTTCCTGTAAATCATGTTAAATAAATGTCAAATTGTTACAAATCTATTATTTTTCATGTTTTGCATGTAAAGTCATGGATTAAGAGCTTCAATTTCAAGATTTGGAAATGGGCCGAGTTGCGAAAAATCGAAAGAAAAAAAAAATTCAAAATTTCCTTATTTCTCGTAAATCGGTTGCAATTTGTGTCCAAACATGTATGCAACCTGATCTAGTGATTCTTCTTTCGCTTTTGAATGTATTGCTTGTATTTCCACAAGTCTGTTTACATTTATAAATTATATGAATAGACTTTGAATATACTTGCATCAATTCAGTTAGACTGCGCATAGATTAGGACCCCGTACAAAGAAAACCTATTACGTACACTTGTTTTTTGTAATGTTTTGATTTTTCAGTGTATTGATGTCTTTTTTACCAATCACTGAAGTTTCATTGAAAAATTCTACCAATTTCCCAATGTTTCCCCATGTTTCCAACAATAGCGATACATTATGTGATACAACCGACATATCCCATGCGAAAACCAATACATATCCGTATCCCAAGGGTACGATACGTAACGCGATACCGATATTTCGAACACTGGACTTCCCTAAGGACAAGGCTCTGCGACCAAGTGCGAACCTATTATAGCATTTATGCCTAGCACAGAGCACCACTCCTTCAGCCATTGTTCAAGAACAATAGGCATTATGATCCAAGATCAATCTCTCTTCAACTCGACTCCCTGCACCAGATGCAAACCCTTAAGCGCCAGGTGCTAAATACTCTATCACCAAGTGGTAGGCGCTAATAGATAGTCTGACGCATTCTCTAGATCATCTCTAGCATGCGAGATCCCAAGCAATGCTAAAATGATCATGCTTGTGGACGCAACAAGGCTTCATGGCTGTATGAAGTTGATGCCTCCCAAGATACATGATATGCATCATTTGCTAGTATTCCAACAGCCACGTGGCTATACAAGATGCCTATATACCGAAGCTATTGCTCATAGCTCAGCTTGATCAATGATTTTTGGACACTAAAGATGAAGGGCCATAGATTAGGAGTTTGTGCATCATTTGAATTACTCTAGGGAATTTGACCGTACTGACCTCAAAGTTTGGTCAAATTACCTTGGGAGGTACTACGTTCCAGATATCCCAAGAGTGGCCTTCTAACAACTTTTGAATATTGATTCAGAAAAAAATACTCCTATCCTTGGTTCAGAAGTCGTACGGTCTTAGAGTGAATAAGAAGTTACCTTCTTATTGCAACCCCGAGAAAGTGACGGATTGGCTACTCCCCTTGCCACCGGCCGATGGCTGGTGCTCGGCGCTCTGTGGGCCCCACCATGATGTATGTGTTTCATCCATGCCGTCCATATATTTTTCCAGATCATTTTATGGTATGAGACCAAAAATGAGGTATATCCCAATATCAAGTCAACCACATTACAAGAAACAACGTTGAATGAGCGTGGACCATTAAAAACTTTTTGGGGGCCATAAAAGTTTTGGATCAAGCTAATTTTTTTTTCCCTTCATCTGTGTCTATATGACCTAATCAACAGATTGGACGTCAAAAAAACAGTACAGTGGGCCTTAGGAGGATTTTAATGGTGGATATCCAATCACTATTGTTTTTATCTGATGGTCCACATGACAACCACGATCCATACAACATGACAACCATAACCCACACAACATGACAACTACGACCCATGCAATCCACGACCCAAATGGGCCGCAGTTATATGGATCGCAGTTGTCATGTTATATGGGTCTTAGTTGTCCTGTTATATGGGTCTCAGTTGTATGGGTCGCAGTTGTCATGTTATATGGGTCACAGTTGTCCTGTTATATGGTTCACAGTTGTCCTGTTATATGGTTCACAGTTGTATGGGTCGCAGTTATCCTATTATATGGGTCGCAATTGTCATGTTATATGGGTCGAGTTGTCCTGTTATATGGGTCGCAGTTGTATGGATTGCAGTTTTCATGTTATATGGGTCGCAGTTGTCCTATTATATGGGTCCCGGCTGTATGGATCGTAGTTGTCCTGTTATATGGGTCGTAGTTATCCTGTTATATGGGTCGTGGTTGTCATGGGTCGTGGTTATCATGTTATATTGGTCGTGGTTATCATGTTATATGGGTCGTGGTTGTACTGTGACGTGTGCAATTCATAAGGGTTGAGGTTGTCATGTGACG
The DNA here is from genome assembly GCA_030180095.1 of Magnolia changhungtana. Lineage (NCBI taxonomy): Eukaryota > Viridiplantae > Streptophyta > Magnoliopsida > Magnoliales > Magnoliaceae > Magnolia > Magnolia changhungtana. The sequence continues at coordinate 840,975 of JASAUF010000647.1, read as the reverse complement.
TGGACCCCACCTTGATGTATATGTTTAATCCACGCCGTCCACCTTCTCCATATTATTTCATGCTATGAGCCAAAAAATGAGGCAGATCCGAGTCCCAAGTGAACCGCACCGAGGGAAACAAAATCCCACTAGTGGGCCTTGACTCCTATTATTTAAAAATAAACAAGTTAATGATTACATCAACCTAACAACCACAAACCTTAGTACATTACAACCACGACCCTTACTCATAGACAACCACGATCCATTCAAAGGATAGTGGTTCACATTCACTATGGATCGTTGTTGTCAACCACAACCCTTTGTGGATGAAAACCACGATCCATAATGCATGTGAACCACAACCCTTCAAATGGATCGTGGTTGTCATGTAGCAAGGGTTGAGGTTGTCATGTTATATGGATTGTGGTTGTCATGGGTCGTAGTTGTCATGTTATATGGGTCGTGGTTGTCATGTTATATGGGTCGTGGTTGTCACCCAGGTCGTGGTCATCATGGGTCGTAGTTGTCATATTATATGGGTCGTGGTTGTCATGTTATATGGGTCGTGGTTGTAATGTTATATGAGTCGTAGTTATCATGTTATAGGGGTCGAGGTGGTTACATGTGACGTGTGCAGTTCGTGGTTGTAACGTAGTAAGGGTCGACATTGTCATGTTATAAGGATCATGGGTCCTGTCGTGATTTATGTGTCGAATCCAATCCGTACATTGGATTTAGAATTTAATTTAACGTCATGGGCCAAAAAATGAGTTACATCCAAAAAATTTATGCCCTGAAAGGTTTTCAATGGTAGGTTTTTTATTTCACTGCTTCTATGGTGTGGTCCAATGAGCCTTTGATATGCCTCATTTTTTAGCTCATTCCTTAAAATGATCTTTCAAAATGAATGGACGGCAAGGATTAAATATATACATCACAGTGAGCCCAATAAGACCATTCATCTCTACATATATTGGGATGGGTAAGTCAAGTAACGTGACTTACTAAAATAACCTTCCCGAGGTCTTAGGAATTTGGACTCCTCTAGCTACCTGACTGTGGGGTAACGTGACTGTATTGGACTGGACGCGAATTAGCTACAGACAGGTTGATTTCGCTACTGAAGTGACGTCACCAAGTTATGTGGGACCCACCATGATGTATGTGTTGCATCCACACCGTCCATCCATTTGGTGATATAAATTTACGGTATGAACCAAATAACGAGTCAGATCCAAAGCTCGAGTGGACCTCACAACAGAAAACAATGGAGAGAGTGTCGTCCACCATTAAAAATTTCTAAGGGCCACAAAAGTTTTCGATCAATCTGAAATTTGTGTTTTACCTTCTTTCATGTCTGTCTTAACTTATGAACACGTTGGATCTCAAATAAACATCATAGTAGACCTTAGGAAGGTTTCGACGGTGGGCGTCACTCTTCCCATTGTTTTCTGTGGTGGGGTCCACTACAAATTTGGATCTGACTCGTTATCTCGTGCCCTAAAATGATATCTCCAAATGGATGGATGGTGTGGATACAACACATACATCATGGTGGGTCCCACAGAAATTGGTGACGTCACTTCAGCAGTGAGTCTCACTACTCAACCTGTCCCTATCTAATCCGTGTCGGACGCGGAACCGGATTGGCTGGTGTAACACACACCAACTATATAGTTGTTGTAGGTACGTGTCGTGTGAGGACTCACTGTTGTAGGTACGTGTCGTGCGAGGACGAGCACTGACGCTCCTCGAGCTCCGAGTTGTACGAACGGTTCAAAGTAGATCAAAGTTACATGGCCCCACAGCGATGTATTTATTATATCTACACCGTTCATCTATTTTTAAAGATCATTTTAGACCATTATCCAAAAAATGAATAATATCCAAAGATCATCTGGACCACACCACAAATAGCAGCAAAGATAATGATTTTCACCATTAAACAATTCATAAGTCCCACCATAACGTTTATTTTCCATCCAATCTGTTCATAAGGTCACAAAGACCTGAATGAAGAGGAAAAACAAATTTCATATTGATCCAAAACTTCTGTGACCCAAAAAAGGGTTTCAATGGTAGACGTTCAATCTCCCACTGCTTTTTGCAGTGTGGTCCACTTGATAGTTAGATCTGTCTTATTTTCTTATCAAGCCTTAAGACGAGCTCGCCAAATGGATGGACGGTTTGGATATAACATATACCTCATGACCAAACCCACAGAACTTGTTGACGTTACAACAGCTATATAGTTGGTGTGAGGTACACCAACCAATCCGCTTCCTCTGATCCGCGTCCATATCCGGGACGGAAACGGATTGGCTACTCCCCCTGCTACCAGCCTCGTGGTTGGTGGTCGATGCTCTGTGGGCCCCACTATGATGTATGTGTTTCTTCCATTTCGTTCATCCATTTTTGCAGATTATTTTAGAGTTTTATACCAAAAATGAGAGGGATATAAATCTCAAGTGGACCACACCACAGGAAAACAATGGTGATTGGATATCCACCATTAAAATCCTCCTAAGGCCCACTGTACTGTTTATTTGACATCCAATCTGTTGATTAGGTCATAAAGGACCAGATGAAAGGAAAAACCAAAGATCAGCTTGATCCAAAACTTTTATGGCCCCAAAAGGTTTTTAATGGTCCACGCTTATTCAACATCGTTTCCTGTAATGTGGTCCAGTTGAGATTGGGATATACCTCATTTTTGGTCTTATAACATAAAATTATCTGGAAAAATAAATGGACAACATAGATGAAACACTTACATCATGGTGGGGCCCACAGAGCACCGACCACCAACCATTGGCTAGTGACAACCACGACCCATATAACATGATAACCATGACCCGTGACAACCACGACCTATATCAATCACGACCCACATAACATGACAACATATAACATGACAACCACGACCCATATAACATGACAACCTCGACCCATATAATTTGGGCAGTGTCCACTTCTAACAAACATCCCATATAACATGATAACCACAACCCATATAACCTATGACCCATAACCTCGACCCATATAATTTGGGCCAAGTGTCAACCACTTCTATACAAACATCATAACATGGGCCCATGGATTATACACATACATCAATGTCACAAGCGGCATGGATTATACACATACATCAATGTGGGCCCATTTGGGTCATCAATGTGGGCCCATTTGGGTCGTGGTTTGTATGGGTCGTAGTTGCCATGTTATATGGGTCGTAGTTGCCATGTTGCATAGATCGTGGTTTGCAACGTGTTCACTTCCTTTTCTACCAAACTATTGGTACCATAGCTTAAGGCACACAATGGGGTCATCCAATCCATCCACCTTGTTGGCCAGCTTGTCGTGGGCCCAAAAAGTCCTGACTTGGGCAATGTTCACTTCTAACAAACATCAACGTGAGCCTAGAAAGTTTCGACAGTCAACATTATTTTCTATTTTGTGGCCTACACGAGCGCTGGATTAGGCTGATATTTGACCTTACCCCTAAAATGACACAACAAAAAGGATGGAAGGCATGGATTATACACATACATCAAAGTGGGCCCATATGGGTCGTGGTTTGCATGGGTCGTAGTTGTCGTATTATATAGATCGTGGTTGTCATGTTGCATGGATCGTGGTTTCACGTGTTCACTTCCTTTTATACCAAACCATTGGTACCATAGCTTAATGCCCCACAATGGGGTGATCTGATCCATCCACCCTGTCAGCCAGCTCGCCGTGGGCCCAAAAAGTCCTGACTTGGGCAGTATCCACTTTTAACAAGCATCACAGTGAGTCTGGAAAGTTTCCACAGTCATCATTATTTTCTATTTTCTGGCCCACACGAGCACCGGATCAGGCTGATATTTGGGCCCTACCCCTAAAATGACACGACAAAAAGGATGGGTGGCATTATACATTATTTTGGGTCTTTTTCTGCGTAGTTGTCATGTTATACGGCATCGGGTTGTCATGTTGCATGGATCGTGATATCCACGTGTTCACCTCTCTAAAACCATGACATAGCTTAAGGCCCAAAATCCATCCACCTTGGATGGGTGTCCCGACATGGATTATACACTTCTATAAACATCAATGAGCCTAGAAAGTTTCAATAGTCACATTATTTTTTATTATGTGGGCCACATGAGCACTAGATCGAGCTAATATTTGGGCCCTAGCCCTAAAATGACATGGCAAGAAGGATGGGCGGCATGGATGAAACACATACATGGTAGTGGGGCCCACAGACCACCGAGCACCAGCCACTGACTGGTGGCGAGTGGCCAATCCGTCACTTTCTCGGGTGTTGAAAAAGAAGGTAACTTCTTATTCACTCCAGGACCGTACGACTTCTGAACCAAGGACGGGCATTTTCGTCCGAAACAATGTCCAAAAGTTGTCAAAAGGCCACTCTTAGGATATCTGGAACGTAGTACCTCCCGAGGTAATTTGACCAAACTTCGAGGTCAGTACAGTCAAATTCTCATTACTCTATTCTGTGCCATGGAACAGATTAGTTCTCTTTGGTTTTTAACTTTTAATCAATGATTTTCCCTAAGGAATGTAATTAAGGGCCTGCCATACGACAACCTGGAATGTATTTTGTTTCCCATATCAATAAAAGCCTCATGACAGGACATAGTTAGGCACATATCACTACGTTGATTTAATAATATCAAACCTTATTACAAATAGACAATTCTTGATAACAATATAATATAACTATAAGAGACTTTAAATTGATGGTTTGGCACAATTATACAATTGTTTGTTTTTTGCGTCCTTAAGAGTTTCGAGTTTTTGGAAAAATCTTTTTAAATTTCTAATCTCATTCTCTTGATAAGGTACTCAATAATTGGCAGTCAAGTTTTCAACTTAAATTTCAGATAATGACTATTGAAATCTTTGAAGTAATCACATGACCACATTTAGCTTGTCTTTTATTAAAATGATGCAAAAAATGCTTAACGTATTCTATAAATTAAGATGTGGAATTATACAATAATGAATGTTTAATTGTTTGATCATATCAGATTTTCATATTTTTTAATATTATTTCATAGTTCTTTTTCTATATTATGCATAAAAAATGATAAGAGTCCTCATCATCATTATCATCTAAGCCTTATCCCAATTAATTTGGGTCGACTAAATGAATGTTTTTCCGCCATTCCACTCTATCAAGGACCAAACCCTCAGTTGGACCATAGGTCATCAAGTCTTTTCTCATTACCTTCATCCACATCCTTTTGAGCCTTCCCCTTGTCCTTTTAGAGCCTTCAACATGTACCAACTCATCTTTCTAACTTGCGCGATTCTTGGTCTTCATTGCACACAACCAAACCATCTAAGTCTACTTTCCCTCATCTTATTATGTAGTGGTATTACTCTTAAGTTCCCTCGAATTCATTCATTTCTAATTCTATCCTTCCTCATCTTGCCACTTATCCATCTTAACATCCTCATTTCAGCTACAATCATCCTATGAACATGTTGTTCTTGAACTGCTCAATATTCAGTCCCACAAAGCATGGCTGGTTTTATAACTACCCTATGAAATTTCCCTTCCAGTTTGAGTGGTACAAGATCACATAAAACTCAGAGGCATATCTCCATTTATTACACTCATCTTGAATTCCATAGGCAACATCCTTTTCAATCTCTCCAGTATCATGAATTATTGACCCAAAGTATCGAAAGTGGTCACTTTGGGATCTTCTTAGTAAGCAATCTTAAATAATTCCTCATTTTTACTCCTATGCTTACTAAAATTGCACCCCCTACACTCTTTTTTAGTCTAACTAATTTTTAAATCCTTTCGATTCTAAAGCAACCCTCTATAAATCTAGCTTTATGTTTATGCCTTTCCTCATTTTGTCAATCAAAACTATGTCATCTACAAACAACATGCACCATGGGACCTCTTCTTGCAAATGCCTCATTAATTCATCTATAAGCAATGCAAAAAGGTACAGGCACAATGTCGATCCCTGGTGTAAGCCTACAATAATTAGGAACTCACTTGTCTCACACTAGTGGTCCTGACATTTGTTACTGTGCTAGTTCACCATTATTTTAAATATGGTGGTGATTGGCCCTTCACTAGGGGAGGTAGTGGACAAGGCTAGGGTTGGGCCAAGATTGGCCCTGGCCCTAGCCCAGCACAAGCCCTAATGGGCTAAAGAGGCCTTGGCCCTCACCCTCGCCCTAGAGGCCCAGGCCAAGGCCGGCCCTAAAAGATAAGTTACATGTATGCCACATGTACAATTGGTGACTATATGTTTGTGAATTGTGATGCTCTTCCAGGGAATCAAAATTTTTCCATGGTACACTTGTGTCAAATAAAATCATTCATCAACCAAGCATATGCACTACTGAATTATCCACCATATTCATGGACTTAAATATGTGCATCATACATTGTTCACCATCTCAAGTAGGGTTCACAATTTGGTAGTTAATAAGTGCCTACGTATTATCCATCACACTCTACTAGAGTCTAGAGTATCGAAGTTCTTCGTATTACTATATACGCAACCCTTGGGTCAGGTGTAGTGGCCCGAGCCCTTCCAGGCTAGGTCACCCAGGCTAGGCCTGGCAGCCTGGCCCATTGCCACCCCTAATCTGTGTACAATAAGCATACTGATAATACATTGTATCATTCACACTAATTTTGTGGATAAATGCATGATGTTATATTATATTCACAATGAATTCTCATGTAATTTGTACTATAGCAGATGTTCTACCAAGGCAGGTGAGCTTGAGGGAGACCAAGTCTCATTATAGGCTAGGTTCATAATCGTATCCAGTCAAATTCAGTGACTCCTATGTGGCTCAGTTCATTTAAAGCAATAGATAAGATGCACAATACCCTAACATGTCATCTGTTGTATCGCATTTTCCAATCTTTGGGCAGTCCTGTATGAACAATAGCCCATGCGCATTGGACTGTCTGAATTTCAATGAAAAGCAGATCTAGTGACGTCAAATATTGGCAACTGTGCTTTAGTTCACATCTTCAAGTCAAAAATCAAATCCATCATGATGAACTAATAATCATAGATAAGAACAATGCATCAGTATCATAGCTTTGTCCCAGCTATTTCAGGCAAGCTTTGTGAATTGTGTTTCACAAAATTCAAAACAGGATTCATTTCTCATGGTAGCTTGGCGTTTTATAATTGGCTACCCACCCGACATCAACTCTCCTCCATTACCGAAGCAGAATTTTGCTAATGGGTCCTTATCTGTGGCATATTCTCTTTGGTCAAGCTCCCAGCATGGGAAAGATAGTTAACTATCATAACTATCGCAAATATAATTATCAATGAAGCAATTTTCTGCACTTAATCTGTTGCAGCCACGCATGATGATAATAAGATGATTAAGAACCATGGGAGAAACTAGAGATAAGAAAATGGGGACCAAAAAAGGGGGGGAAATGGCCACCAGAAGAGAAGGATGAGATTGTTGAGAAAATGAGGTTTGCTATGCCCACACGTGTGTGCAACATGTACATGCCATACATGTGACAACACCGCACGATAGGTCCAAAATCCAATCCATCCTTCAGAACAGCACCACTAAATCAGTGCCCTAGCCCAAGAATTAGATTGATCCACCAGTCAGGTGGGCCACAGCTTGCAAAACAAATCTACGGCTCTGAAAAAATTGGCTGTAAGTTTTCTAACCTATTCACCTATATCCAATATTGGGGCTGACACGCTGTTTGGACAGATTTTATTTTTGAGAAGGTCAGACCTCGATGGATGGATTAGATCTCGCACCTATGTGACAAGCTGGCACGTGTAGTGCAAACACGAGCTTTATTGCACATGCATGTGCTGACTCAGAAAAGCTCCGATAAAGTTACAAGAAATTGAGTACTCACTGCCAATTTGTCATTTGAACAAAGCGTTGTATCCCGGCTCCAACTACATGCCACGTATTAGAGCTGCTATCATGAGAGATTTCAAAGTCACTCATGGAAGCACTTCGCTGCTTCTGTATCGTCTCCGCAACATGATTCAGATTCACTGGATCTGTCCAACCTGCAATGGGTAAGGCTTGTCAAAGATATCATGGGTATCAGTCTATCAGAAAACCAATAATATGAATATCATATGGAACATAGAGATGTAACAATTCTGCAACATATGATGGTATAAAGATGAAAAACACACTAAGCAGCCCTGGATTGTTCAATGTTTTCTACAAACGTGCATGACCATAACTAGCTGGTCGTCTTTGACAGGTGGAAGAATATACTAACAAGGATTATCCAGAGAAGAAGATATTTTCATTAATAAATCATCAAGGTCCATGAGCACACATCGCCCACAATTTTAAGACAAAAACTCAAAGCTCCTATATGAGTCGAATGGACCATTGAAACAATTTCCCAAGATCGACATCACATGTTTTATGAAGGAGGGAAAGGAAACCAGAATGTTAGAAAACAAATTTCAGCATCTGTGTAGAAACCTAATTGTTAAAGACAAATATGTTGCATTGATGCTTATTTGAAGTTGATAGAATTTCAGTGATATCACCTTGACCAATCAGTTCTACATCAAAGAGATTGAAAATGAGTTTTTTCTTTTCTTTTTTCTTTTTCTTTTTCTTTTTTTTTTTTAATAAATGTGTTGTTAATAAGAGTTTTGTGCGTGTGTGTGTGTGTGGTTAAAATGGCAGCTGAATGTTTCTAAACTGAACTGCAACTTAAAAAGAAGAGACAGAAGACTTCAGACACAAACTAGAAAAAGAAGAAAAAAAATCTAAACCTGCAGGTTCCTCCTTCACTTCCATTTTTTTTCGAAGAAGTTCATAGGCAGCACAAATCACATCATGAGTTCCCTGCCTGGTCATTGCACTCATACAAAATGGATGGATACCACGATCCTGTAAATATTCCTCAAATGAAGCCCATTTCTCAGATGCCTCTGGAAGATCCATTTTGTTATATGCAACTATGAAAGGTTTTTCTGTCATCTCTGGGCTAAATAATTCCAGCTCCAGACGAACTGCATCAAACTCATATTCTGGTTGCTGCCCTGAGCCATCAACAACATGAACCTAAGCCTCCAAAAGAAAGAAGAGTTCCATTAGTTCAGCTACCACAAACCATCTCGCTAAACATATACTTAGTTATATACATAAACATAAAAGAAACGTTATCATAGGAAGAAAATGAAAACACTAAACATCTTTAAATATTCATTGTCTGAGAACACGTATAAAAGAGGCAACACACAAAGAGGTGGATAGGACTAAAGGGATCAGAATCCTCTACAGCACCTGTTTTGCGCAGGGTGTAAAACACCCAGGGGTCAATTGGCACTGTGGATTTGGGGGAATTTGAGGGTATTCCGAGTCCATCGGTCGTTTGGCAGGGTGGATTAGAGGGTCTTCTGAATCTGGGTGATTTCAAATCCTCACTTTTGGTAAGTTTTGCAATCCCTCCCTTTGCTTGGATTACCAATCTTGTCCTTTTTTTTGCTCATTTTTTATGGCGGAAGAGTCACATGCGTAGCATATGTGTCACCAGGCTACTAATCTATTACAAATGAGGCCCATTGATGATATCCCAAAAAAATCAGACTATCAACTGCATCACTAAAATTACATCAATAGAATGATCTGAGCAGTCCAAACATTGGCCATGTAAATCAACAGTTAAAAAACGTTGGTCGTTTGCTCGGTTGTGATCTTATGCTTGTTGCCCATCCAAGGCTTGGAATTTCATCATTTTTTGCCAAAATATATATTTCAATGGGCTTATTACAATCACTGTGTCAAACATCGCATATTTACACTAATTAGGGATATTAAAGTTGATTTAGTAATTAAATTCAAACTCTTGTAAATATACTACATAATTTAAGCGCATGCCTATTTTTGGATTCTGAATCCAGGGTGCCAAACACAACCGGAGAATTCCGAATCCAGGGGATTTCCAATCCAAGTATGAGGATCTGGACAAACTAAATGGCAATCAAGGGTATCAAGAAAATTGGAAGTTGGAAATGCTTAATCCAAATCCACGGTGCCAAACGAGGCCCCAAGCTCTATGGGGACCACCAGTTGTATATGTGAGATCCACTCTGTCCATCATGTTCTGTCTTGGATCCTAGGTCCTTGAGTTAAAAATCAGTCAGATCCATAACTCAAGTGGGTCACACCAAGAGGGAACAATGGGGATGGGATGCCAACCATAGGTTTAGGTATGGGGTCACTGTTGTATCATTCATCAAACACATTTATCAGTTGTAAATCAACAGGATAAAGTGAAGACACAAACTTCAGCCTGATCCAAAAATCAGGCGGACCACACCACATGAGCCTAAAGGTTTTAGTAGCAGTTTTGCATAGTTCCCATTGTTGTAATCCATAGGAGTATTTTATGAGGATGATCTCCTTCATGTGCAGTTAAAAAAGGATTTGCACCTGATGGAGAGAGTGGATTTACATATACAGCTTGGTGGGCTCTAGAGAGCTCAAGTGTTCGATGCAGCTGCGTAAAACAGGTGTTGTAGACGATTCCTGTCCAGACTAAAGCATAAATATGCCATGGATTTAGGACAAAAGTACTAAATACCCGTTGTCAACAGGATACCACATACAGGATATAGCTGGATACAGTTTTAGACATATCCTATTGTTTTTTAATGATTTAGCATATAAGATAAGCATACCAAATGGATACATAATTATCTACGTACTATTCCATGTAGGTGATACAAAAGTGCAAGGACTAATGCATAAAGATCTAGTCCCTGTCATTGCCCTAAATACCCTTTCTTTTTTTTAACATTGATGATTGTATTACAAAAAGGCTAAAGCCACAAATTTACCAGTATAAAAACAAAAAGATTTGCAACTCCTGCCAGCACTCCAGAAAATGAGGAATGATTTTGATGCTAGTGCCCACTCAATCACATGAGATTTTGCCCTATGGCGCTAAACGCCCATTGAACAAGATACAAAATTAGATGCAAATACAGAATATGGCTGGAAACAGATTTACCTTTATCTTGTTGTTTTTGTATGATTTAGCATGTACCGGAAGCATACAAAATAGATTCCAGATAGGTGTTACATAATAGACGTATTACATGGATAAATTAAATGCAATATAAAATAGTAAAGAGTTGAATGATGTATTTCCAGTTCCCTGCGTCCCTAATCCATTAGGTGTTACATTACAGAGGTATTCCAAAGTTACATTACTTATAATATAAAGTACAAAAGAGATGAATGGTGTGTTTTGTGTTCCCTCCCTTCCTACCAAAAAAAAGGGGATTTCCATATTCACATCAGCATATCATAGGCTCGAGCTTGTTGGCAAGTTATCATCTCAAAAGGAATAGCATTAATGAATACACTCATTACCAGGCAGGTTGCTCAAAACTGTTCTCCCTGGACCGATTTTTTTTTTTTTTGGAAAGGTAACAGTATCAGGGATTGAACCCTGGATCACTCACACACTACACTGTTGCTACCAGCTCATCTAACGAGTGGGAGACTCCGTGAACTGATATGTTGTGTGGAAAATTGGAAGATAACTGAACTAGGAGGAGCAAAACCCAAAAGGCAACACAATACACAAACTTTTTTTCGAAGAATTATATAAACCCAATATTAACATGAAAAGAAAAAACCTCCTCAGGTAGGGCTGCTTGAATCACCCATGATAACGCTTCAGTGATTGCTAAAAGAATACAAACCATGCATTCAATATCTTGATTAAGGGATCCTACATAAGGAATTTGTCATAACACACAGCATAAAACAATTCAACATTGGGAACTGATATGCCGTGTCACCGTTTAACAAAATAAAGTAAGTACATTTAAAGCTTTGATAGCAAATTAACTGGCACTTCAATGTGAGATAGTCTATACCAGGACAGAACATCTTTCAGTGTGACGTAGAAATTCATGGCCTAAACCAAAACCTCGGTGAGCACCTTCAAGCAAACCTGGAAGATCTGCTACAACCATTGTAGCATCATAGTCGAATGAAACTACACCTAAATTTGGTAGTAAAGTTGTGAAGGGATAATTTGCTATTGTGGGCTGAGCTGCACTTATAGCACTGAGAAGGGTGCTCTTTCCGGCATTTGGAGCACCAACTATCCCAACATCTGCAACCAGCTTTAGCTCCAAATCCAACCACCTGACCAATCGAAACTGTAGATAAGGAACATAATGTTTTGATTCATCGATTTATGTCAACAAGTTTGAAGAATGAGGATAATGACAAATAAAAATTGTAGATATAAGCATTTTCAGCGCCAATAGAGTCTCATTGGCCACAAGATTGCTCAGTTGCTTCTTATTAAAGTTTGTACTTTCATGCGCTCCACTGTCACTGATCAGCATGTCGCGTGTTTTTTTTTTTCTTCTTCTTCACAAGAAATCCCACAAAAACACTCAAAAAGATGTTTCCATTCTAAACAGAAATTCCTTTGTTAGCAACTTGCAGGATTGCTTCAGCAAAACCCAAAAACAATCAGCAACACACTGATCATCCCAGTGGGGGCCACAAAAGCCATTTAAGAATATTGTTGAAAATACAAGAAATGCCTGTTACTTGTCAGTAAACAAGTGCCAAACTTATCTCAGTAACTGCAATCGAACAAAGATATGCAGACAGGTACATGCTTCTACCTACCCATGCTAGTTATAACAAATATCCTGCATTTTACAGCCTTTCTTTCTTTTCTTCCTTTCTTTTTCCTTTTTTTTTTTTTCAAATGGTTTGCACTTTCATAATAGCAAACATAATAAAAATTGATTAAATACACAAAATATGACTCTGGAAGGAGTGGCTTCAGGACAGAGCTTCAGGATTCAATTGTGCCCAGACATCAGGCTTTGGTTCCATAACCACTCACAAAGGTGTTGACTTTTATCTCACAACAGGCTTATTCAAGGTATTCAAAACGGTTACATTACAGGATCAATTTAGGTTTTTTTTTTTCAAATAAAAAATAAAAAATAAGATTGCAACAGCCATTACAACCCTTATTGTGACAGTAATGGCGATGGCTGTAACAGCCACCATTGCCATTATTGGATACCTTTTTTCGAAAGGTACCATTATTGAAAACCTTGGGCTTATTTTCTTTCAAATATGGGATTTGGGGACTTTGAAGCCCACAACTTCTCCTGAACAATGAAGTCATTGAAGTCTATAATATCGGTGAAACGTGTAACAAATGGCACCTTTGAGTTAAGAGTCTTCCATGACTCTTATAACCTATAATTATTTGGAACCCAGGAAACAAATAACCTCGACATCATCCTCCAACGCCTTCGGCATGATCACCTTTGTAGCCAAGGGAAGCACCAAAATATTCTGCGTCGTTTCCCAAAACAAGAAGCATGTTGGAATAATACCCACACCTGCAATTTGGCCTCAAAGTCTCTCACATATCAGTACCCACTCTCACATCTAATGGGCCCTCTAAAATTTCTTTAGAGATGCCTTACGTGGCCAACTCACCAAAATTGACATGATCAGCCCAAGGCTTAACACATCTCTTCCCACAAAAAAAAAAAAAAAAAAAAAAAGAAAAAGAAGAAGAAGAAGAAGAAGAAGAAGAAGAAGAAGAAGCATGGTTCAGTGACAAATAGATGACAACACAAACTTACAATTATAGGAAATGCTAAGTGGGCTCACCTCACATGTATAGTGCACACACCTTACACATGGAAATGAGAAATATAAATGCAAAACCAGAGCCACTTATTGGTCATCCCACTGTGTAGATGCCATGTCTCAAAAATCAGGCTGACTGATCGTAAGGTGGACCACACATGTACATATAATTTGGACCATTAGCTAATAAGACGAGGAAGGGTAGAATTAGAAATGAATGCATTCAAGGGAACTTTAGAAGTGGCACCAATAAGTAATAAGATGAGGAAAAGTAGACTTAGATGGTTCAACCATGTGCAATGGAGACCAAGAACCATGCCGGTTAGAAGAAGTGAGTTGGTACAAACAAGTTGAAGGTTCTAGATGGGCAAGGGGAAGGCCCAAAAGGGTGTGGATGGAGGTAGCAAGAAAAGACCGGATGACCTATGGTTTAACTAAAGGTATGGCCCCTGATAGAGTGGAATGGCGGACAAGATTCATGTAGCCAACCCCAAGTAATTGGGATACAGGCATACAGATGATGATGATGATTGGTCAATATCTCTATACTGTTTATTTGTTTTGCACATGTGTGGTCCCCCTGATGATGTCAGCCTGATTGTTTAGACATGGAATCTGCCTGGCAGGAATCAGATACAGAGCTCCTATCTCACACACATGTTCCTCATTTCAAAATGTGAAGTGAGGCACTTCCAAAGTGACCTCGAGAAGTTACTCAGCATTCCTCATGCGTATACAAGGGACAAGCCTGATAGTAGTGCACTTCCGGTTAGCATTTGCACCAAGGTATTCCAAAACAGTCACGTAATGGCTGTTAACCGTTACGCATCACGAGGTCATAATGGCCGTAACAGAAAATTTTACCTGCGACAGCCCATAACAGCCTGTTACGAGGCCAAACTAGGTTTTTCAAGAGAGAGAGAGAGAGAAAAAAAAAACCTTCATGGCCCGTATCGTAACAGTAATAGTGGTGGCCTTTACGACCACCGTTATCGTTATGGAATGCCTTGATTTGCACGTATTGTCCCCAGCCCAGTAAAGGAGGAGAACCGATCCCCTGTAGCTGCCTGCATGCCATCCCATCTTTCCTGCCAACATGGCACTTGTGTAGGACATCTGTATCATGCAAACAATAGAACCCATCCTAAAGATCACCTGGCACAAAAATCATACTGATCTGCTCATCGGCGGGCCAAAAGGCCCACACCATAGGAAGCAATGGACAACCAACAGTCTGAGTCAACACACAGGTGTGGCCCCAACTAATAAGCAGATCAAGCTGATTTTCGAGAAGTGTGATCTTCATGACCAGGCCTTTCATTTGCATGTTATAAATGTCCTACACAAGTGGGATATTGATAGGAAGGCATAAGAAGTTACAATGAAGGCAGATGTAGGCTGTAGGTGCTCAGCTCTTGAGGAAAGCCGGTGTCAAGTAGGCAGTGTGTCATCGAACTTTTACCAAGATACCTTAGACTGAATCTCGTTCCCAAATAGCTAGGACAAGGCTATGAAGATGATGACAATAACACAAGCACCAAGTATATCTAAAAATAAGCAAGTGAATTCCAAGCTGACCATGTTCATTTTTGTGGCTAGTCCAAAGCCAAGCCCCATTGCACACCAGCCAATAAACCAGCCACAAGGCACACACTACATGGGCTCCCAGAACAGTTCTATAACACTCAAAAACCAGCTGCGGAGCTGTTTTTTACTGATCTTCTACGTATTATCCTTGGTACACTATACGATACCTGAAGACGGTGCTATTTAAAAATCATCAACAAGTTGTACCTGTTGATGATTTTCAGTCTAGGAGATTCTGCAACACTTTCAAACTGAGGTTACCTGGATCATGTATTCCTCCAGTACATGGTATGCGAATAGGCATGTGGTATGCTACTTCCTCTAATTTGTGGTATTCTAGGGGTAGGGTCGCTCTAGTACAGACACTAGTTACATGCAGCCTAGTTTATTATGTATGAAATGATTAATATCGTTAGTAGAGATAACACATTTCATTAATATCAAATGATGCATAATATGATATACATGCATGATGTTGCCTAAATCAAAGTAGAATCTCTAGGTTCTGAAGATAGATTTACATTACAACTTCATATACACTAGGAGTATAGAACAACCATAATCTCAAACAAGTAAGAGATCCAAATCGCAAATGAACCATAATCTGGATTGCAGGATTAGGAACAGAAAACCTAGGGAGGTTGGTGATTTAGGTTACATTGTTTGAAACAGTAAAAATGCATAAACCAATCAAGAGGAATCTACAATTGCTGACTCATATTATCAAGACACCATCCTGTACTGTTGGGGCCCACCATTCAGCAATCCGGCCCAGACCAGTTATATAGTTCACCCACCATGGATGGGGATGCTGCACGGAACTCCCCTGGCAGGAAATACTGGTCATACAACAATTGGCCTGCAAATGGACTGTTGAAAAGAAAACATAGCCAAGATGCATCTGTAAGAGGAAGAAGCCAACTAATCAATAACCCAATATTTCTCAATGGTTTATAATCAGTCAGGCGACAAGTAACATTTGGTAAATGGTATCAGGCCAAAAAACCCTCGATTGGTGCACTTTCGCAACAGATCCAGGACACCACTCAGTGGACCTAATGGATGGACAATAGCCCAAAATTCAAGCTGCTTGGATGTTCATAATCATTCGACACAATCACCAATCATTGGATGATCAAGAAAAGTTTAGAGCAGCAGTACAGGAAAAAAAATATATATGGATTAAATGGTTGGAAAGAGCCAATTGCCGCAAATTTTTACAAGTAGCCCATCCAAGAGGTGTCCTAACAGTTAGTCTGTGAAGATTGATCAAAACATGCACTGATCTCACAAATTGTAGCACTGATACCATTTAAATGGTTCCTGTATGCAAACTCTAACCCATCTATGGTGGCCCCACATTCGATCAATCTAGACCACTAAAAGTTGGGAACTGCCTGTGGCCTTGTACCGGAAACAATTCCAGAAAATCACCATTGGTGCAGCTTGAGCATCATTACCTAGCAAATCATCGATCATGACACTTCTTAGGGGCCGTTTAGATGCATGTAAAATCCTTAAGCTGTAGAAGGATTACAAGTAATCATATTGCACGAGCTGTTTGGATACTGCATTTGCCTGTAAAGGCTTTACAGGTTGTAAACACAATACAACTTTTAGCTGTAATTAGAGCTGGGCATCAAGTCAAGTCCGACCGAGTTAGGGCTGACCTAACTCAATCCGGTTTTGAAATAGACCTGACCCGAACTCGACCCAACTCGGTACCAAGTCCAACATGCTTGACCCGATCTGAATCCAGGTCTGGCCTGTACTAATCTGGACCAAGTCCGACCCGGTCACAAGTACCGAGTTGGCACCAAATCAGGTCGGATGCAACAGCACACACGTGCGTGCTCGCGCCCACGGGTCGAGTTAGTACCGAGTTGGATTTCTGGTCGAGTCGAGTCGAGTTACTGGGTGACCCGAACTCAACTCAATTTGAGTTCGGATTGGACGAAGTCTACTTGGTTCGGATTGACTCACCCACTCGGTTAGGATCGAGTCAAGTTTAAACAAGTCGGACGAGTCAAGTTTGCCGAGCCATGCCCAGCTCTAGCTGCAATCCATGTTTCATACTACAAGTAGTCTTTACAGCTAAAAGGGCATTATACATGGTAGAACACAATAATTAATGGTGCATCCACTTGTCCATCATGTGCTTCCCTTTATGCCCTTCTATGGCCCCAAAAAACAGCTTGATTGATCATCAAATGGACCACACGAGAGGGAAGGACGAGACGTCCACCATTAAAAACTTTCAGATTTCATTGGGGCCCCCTCTGATGGGTGGAAGACATCCAATCCATCCAGTGTGTGCGTGCTCTAATGCTCTCGCAGGACCCCCAAACAAAAGAAAGCAAAAAAAAAAAAAAATCAAGTTTAAAATTTATTTTAAAAAAAAAAAAAAATCAAGTCCTTTTTATGTGATTCGCAAATTTTGGCATGATTTACCACCCCAACCTCTATGTGGTGTGAATACCTACTTTTTACATTGTAAACATTTTTACAAGTTAGACAAACACAGAATCTGTTTACCTGTAAAGAGCTTGCCGCTTAAAAGCCAAACAGAATATCATGGAAACAATTTACACTTGAAACTCTTTTCAAGTGTAAAGTGTTTACAACTTGAGGGCCTGTTTGGATGCCTGTAACTTTTTTAAAATGTAACAAAGTTACAGGTGACTTTGTTACAGTTGGTGTTTGGAGGAGGAAAGTCACAGGTAACTTTCTCTCAACCTGTGACTTTCTTACAGGAGAAAGAGGCGAAAATCTTACAGGCACTTGAGTCGTTTTTCAAGTTACCTATATCTTTGATACAGGTAACGGTTGAAATGTTTTAAATGAAAATCGTTGGGAAGAATCGCACATGCATTGAAAAAGCGTCCCTCTCTCAAGTCTCCTTCTCCCTCTCTCAGTCGACTTCTCCCTCTCCCATCAAGCTTCCGCAAGGTAGGAAACCCCTTTTCTCTCTTTTTCCTTTCTTTCCTTTTTCCTTTTCCTTTTTTTTTTTTTTTTTTTTTTTGCTTCTGCGTTGACGGACGCAACTTGGTGAGGTGGCATGGATAATGGCTAATGATCTGTGGGGCCCACCATATTGTATTTGTTTTATCCATGTCGTCCTTCCATTCTTTTGGATCGTTTTAGGGCTTGATTCCAAAAACGAGGGATATCTAAATCTCAGGTGGACCACACCACCGAAAACAATAATGATTGAAAGTCCACCATTAAAAAACTACTAGGGCCCACTGTGATGTTTGTTTCACATCCAAGCTGTTGATTAGGTCATAAAGACCTGGATGAAGGGAACAAAACAAATATCAGTTTGATCGAAAACATTGGTGGCCCACCAAAAGTTTTTTATGGTGGGTTTTCAATCAACATTGTTTCCAGTGATGTGGTCCACCTGAAATTTTGATGTACCTTATTTTTGGGCTGATGACTTAAAATGATATGGAATAATGGATAAATGGTGTGGATGAAACAAATACATCATAGTGGGCCCACATAACACGTCACATAGCCTTCATGGCTTACTCATAGTGATAACATCATTTAAAAAATTTGCAAATCAAGTCACTGCTGGTTTATGTTTATACTTGTTTTATTTGGCTAGTTTCCTTTGTTAATGAAATCGTTACCCTTGGCTAGTTTCCTTTGTTAATGAAATCGTTACCCTGAGCTTTGCTAATCCCACACATGCAGCCATACATGCCAACCTGTCATGTATGGGAGAACCAGGCCGTGCATCAAGCGGGCGCCCTTGTGTAGATGTATTGGCCCAAACATAGGCCATTTTGCTCGGCAGATGGATTGTTTCAGTGGTCCAAGTTCAGTGTACAAGTTGGCCTTCTGATAACTGGACCATTCAAATTTTATGAGCTAGTCATCGAACATAGTGGACCCATCTGATGGTCAGCTAGGATGTCAAACACACATGTAGCTCAAGTTTTTTGCCCACATTACTAGCATTTTGAAAACATGGGCCCACTTCTATGGCCCACCTGTTGATTAGTTTAGCCTAAGAATCAGCCAAACTATTCATTTACGTGGGCTTAATAAAATAGAATAATTTTATCCCATCTTTTTTATGTGTCAATCTGATTTTTCAATGATTCCCTATTTCAACTCTATCTAGTGTGAATATACCTGTAACAAAGTTACAGGTTATCCAAACACAAAAACAAAGTTACCTGTAAGTAAGTTACAACTTACATCCAAACAGGATTACCTGTAACTTACTTACACCTGAAAGTAAGTTACATGTAACTTTCTTACAACTTAAAAAAGTTACAGGCATCCAAACAGGCCCTGAAACTTTACAAGGCATCCAAACTTCAGAGAGATATAGAGAAAAAGCACTCACATTTCTGCCCCTTCTTCTCCTTTCTCTGCAATCTTCGGCACCTTATTTGTCCCTGACTTGAATGAAGCATTCCCCCTCCCGCCCCTCCCGCCGGGCAGCAGCATAGCCCGCTGCCCGGGCCATAGCAACTCCATCAGCACCTCCCCTTCTTCCTCTCCTTTCCTCGACTCCCTAATCACCGTCCCCGGCGCCACCTTAACAACCACATCCTCACCCTTCGCTCCAGCCTGCTTCCGCCCCTGCCCATGGCTCCCCCGGCCCGCTCTAAAATGTATGTTCTTCCGGAATGGAAGCAACGAATTCATCGATCCTTCGACCTCAACATACACATTCCCGCCCCGCCCTCCATCCCCGCCCGAGGGGCCGCCAAACGGCACGTACTTCTCGCGGCGGAACGCCACAACGCCATTCCCTCCATCCCCGGCCTTGACGTAGATCTTCGCACGATCGAAGCACCGCATCACTGCCGGGACCCCCTTCTCCTTCTCCTCTCTTTCTTCTTCATCTTCCTCCGCAAAATCTCCACCTTCGAAAATGTTTTCTGATTCTTCATACTCAAATCCCAACCCTTCCTCGTCATCGTCGTAATCATCGGCATGAGAATCCGAAATAGATTGGCTTTGATCTGAGATTTTTGTGGGGGCCTGCGGTGCTGACGTGGAGGATTCTGAGAGCTTGATCTCGATGGAAGGGAGATCGAACGGTAGGAGGGAGTCGTCTTTCGGTGGGAGGCGGGTGTACGTTGTGGCTTCATTGCCGATGGAAGTTTGGATTTTGAGATTAGGGTTTGTGTCTCTCGAGGGGTATTTTCGTGAATTTCTGTTTTTTGGGCGGGCATTGGCGGAAAATGGGCGGAGGTGGGAGAAGCATGGGGTTGCTACAGACGCCATTTTTCGCGATGGAGGGAATGAGGAGAACCCGGAAAAATGGAGGGAAGGATTGGGAGTCGGATATTTTTGATAGGATAAGAAGGGAATGACGTGGTAGGATAGCGTTTTGCCACGTGGAAATAAGTAGAGGGAGAGATCTACTTGATGGGCCCAGCAGTGGATGGGCCATCTCAAGGGATTGTTCTTAAGATGCATGCTCGCGAGAAGGATGCAGTTGTTCACATCGTATGGAATGAAAGCACGAGATTGGATGGCTCAGATTTCAATCCGGGTGATTTTGGTGTATGATCCATCCTAGACAATTTAGGCTAACGGTCTGGATAACTGAACAATTCAATACAGTTGTGCTGAGAACAGATGGGGCCCACTGTGGAATGATATCCCCGTAAGTTTATTGGAATTTCAGCACCTAACGCCACAACGGACGCGGACTGGTGTTTGAGTAGTGTACTGAGTAAACTCTGTGGGGCCCACCGTGATGCATGTGTCTTATCCATGCCGTCCATCATTTTTTCAGCTAATTTTAGGGCATGGTACCAAAATTGAAACATGTCTAAAACTCAAGCAGACCACACCACCGGAAACAGTGGAAATTGAATGCTTACTATCCAAAACTTCTTCTACCAAGTTGAAATTTGTGTTTTTCTTACTCCATGACTCAATGGCCTTAGGGCGTGTTTGGGAGCGTCGATTTGAAATCCTCTAGTTGGGTTTGGCACCCTAGATTGAGAATAAACTATAATAATAATAAAAAACATGTTATTCATAGTATATTTGCAGTGGTTTGAATTTAATTACTAAATCAACTTTAATATATCTAATTAATAAACTTATATAATTTTTGACACAATAATTGTAATAAGCCCGTTGAAATATATACTTTGCCAAAAAATGATGAAATTCCAAGTCTCGAATGGGCCACAAGCATAAGATCATGTCCAAGTGACTAACCAATGATATTTAACCGTTGATTTATATGGACAATGTTTGAACGGTGCTAATCATCGTATTAAAGTAATTTTATAGTGATGTAATTGATAATCTAATTATTTTAAGATATCTTTAGTAGGCCATGTGTCCAATATATTAATAGTCCAGTGATACACACGTTACACATGCAACTATGAGAAGTGATACACACGTTACACATGCAACTATGAGAATGATTTTAAATATAATCCAATGTCTTACCTTGGATTTCAAACCCCTCCCCTCAAATCCTCCCAAATCCATGTGCCAAACGCCCCCTTAGACATCACTCATTGGTTTTTTGCTCTCTCTCTCTCTCTTTTTCGTTTTTTTTTTTTTTGTAGTTTGTCAATACACCCCACTATCAATACACACTCCATTGTTAGCCACCCCTACTAGAGAATTAATACCAAGACTTCAATGTTGAAACAAGGTATCTTTACTCAGTGTACCGCTTGAGCTATGGATTAGAAGAAGGTTTCAATAATGGACATCATTATCCATATTGTTTATTTAGGTGTGGTCCACTTAAGCTTTGAGTATGCTTCAATTATAGGCTCATGATAAAATGGATAGAGTAGATAAAACATATATACTACGGTCAACCTTATAGAGTTTACTCAATACATTATAGCTGATTAAGTTAGTATGCAATTTGTGTCCTACCACCACAAGTGGCTTGCCAAGTAGACTTTGACTAGTGAGAAATATTGAACATGGCCATATCAGGCTGCTGATATTGGTGACCTATATATTTTGAGTCAAGTAAGGACTCTAATTTAAGGTTTGATGGTAAGACACACCTAAAGACTTGTTTGGATTAAGTTATTGTAATGTAATTACTCATAATTACTAGCTTAGCCGTACAATATTGTGTACGGAGGGAACTTGAATTATGCCTCAAAAAATATAATATAACTGTTTGAAATCAACCGCAGATTGCATGATTAAATGTGTGGATCCCTTTGTGATATATGTGTTTTATCCAGATTGTCCACTAAAATGGTAATGTAATATCCTGGATTTTCATTGTTTTAGATTTATAAAAACCCTTGAATTTATATATATATATTAACTTATATTATCACTTACTAACCATTAACACCCAATATTATTTTATACACCATTAACACTCAATGTTACAAGTTCGATTAATCAACCGTATGAAGCCAACAAATCCGCTCGATCACTTAAACACTGAGTTTAGCCACATGATTTGCTCACACAGAGCCTAAATCTAGCCAACCTATCATTAATTGGTCAAGACAATTACAACTAAATAAAGACCTACTAAAATCTGAGATAACTAGTGGTCAGATCTTAATTAACAAACCAAACTAACCCCGTATCCTTCTAACCTAAGAACCGACGATTTATAGTGATTATAATCGAATCGTTGTTTTCGCTAATTGCGAATAAGCCACATTATGAACTTAGTTAAACCCTTATGATTATATACGAGAAATCTCGATACCCAATTCATTTCAGAAATGCCTTGATTATCTACACAAGCTCTAGACCGCTCGTTAGTGGCTCACTAAACCCAAAACTATAGAATAATGTTCATATCACTAGGCTTGACGCCCATCGAGGTTGGTAAACCAAGATAGTAACCACAATTACTCAACTTGGGCCAGAATTTAAGGGTCCGTTTGGACGGGTGGATTGGAAGGGATTGAATGGTATTAGGGTGGATGGCATGGATTTCAAGGCAATGATGGTGTTGTCAGTGGATTGTCTTAAGATCCATGAGATTGCTATATCCTGGGATTGCTATATCGAATCTGTTTGGCACACCCGGCCAATCCCGGGATTAAACCTTCTCATCCCTTCCAATCCCTCGAACCAAACACGTCCCATGCAAATTAAAACGGATTATGGTGGATTGGATGGGATTTAAAGGTAATGATGGTGTTGTCATCGATTAAGATCCATGGGATGGGATCAATCACCCACCGTTTGGTACCACAATTTCGAGATTTAACTTCCAATCCCTTTCAATACCATCCAATTTCCAATCCAAAACAAATAAACGCGTTGAATCCCCTAGGTTGAAATTTGGAACTGAAGTTAAACTAATCACTTTGTTCTTTCACAAAATTGTGACTTTCAGACCATCGATTCATGGTCAAAGCTGGGGTACCGACTAAAGATATTTCTCCAAACATATTCGTATAACCGCCGCCCCGATCGACTATCGATGACCATTGAACAGACTTCTAATCATATCTGTCGATCGACGCATCCAAATGGCAGACCGATCATATTCATACGTAGATCATCATTAGGGCAAACTATCATATAGTGTATATCAATATATATACCTCATAGTAGGCCCTAATAGTTAGAAAAACCATCTCATAGGGCTAGTATAGTAAAAACTCAGCCCTTAGGGCCATTTACACCAAATCTGGCACTATATAAGGGCTTCATTTGGGCACCTGTATTTTCCAAATGAGAGAAAAAGAGAAAGAGAAAGAGAAAGAAGAAAAGAAGAAGAGTGAGAGTAGGAGTTGGAGGTTTTCGTGCTTCCTTTCATCGGTCTCCTCCAACCAAGGCTCTGGCCTCTATCATTTTCCTCCACCGAATCTACCCTACTTGCGATTAGGAAGTAAGAAACAAATTCTACTTTTCAACTAGGTTTTTCTATGATGAATTGCATGAATCTCACATAGTTTTTGGTATGTGTATAGGAATTTTTTATTTTTCCCAAATCCATAACCCCAAGTGCTCAAAATCAAAGATTTCTTCTTAAAGATGCAGACCATTATCTCTAAGTTATCATTTATCAACCATTAAGGGTCTCGGTTAATGACTAGATGCTTGTAGATGAATTTATATGTGCTAATATATAAATGTTTTGATTTATTTATAATATATATTATTTGTTGGATATGGATGCTCACATGTTTGATGAAATACTTGAATGGTGAAATGTATTGCTTTTTCGATGGTCATGTGCTTGATTTAATAATTATGTAATTGCATTACTTTATGCATGCTCACATGTTTAATTTAATGCCTTAATGAACATAGTATCCTACGTATGTTTACATGTTCGATGAAATGCCTAAGTGGTTGTGTAGTAGAACCTATGTTATAATTGTGTGATGTAATGTTTAGTCCATATTGATACTTAGGATTGCTATGATGTTGGGTCAATTGGCTAACCGCCTAAACTAAAAGGGTGGCCCAAGTTAAGGCGGCCACCCTAGGCTTATTCGATCAATCTAGGTTGAACACGGATGACCGACAGTAGCTGGACTATACGGGATGCAATGCCGGTTGCGTCGTGGTTCTCTCAGGTCAATCAAATTAGTCCACTACCTGACTGATCATATATGTTCACGATGTATGACACGACTAAATAGAATCTATGATACCCCATTCCCAATGGACGTGTCCATTCATAACCGTTAGTGCGATATGATCTCATTAAGACTCATGAGCCGGGCATGGTGGTATGAAACACCGTGTCCGAGTTATTAGCTTACGTCAGGGTGATGAGCCTCTCCGTAGTGACCAGTGAGCAACTAAGACTTATGAGCCGGACATGGTGGTATGTGACACCGTGTCCGAGCTATCGGCATATTATGAGGTGATGAGTCTCCCCATAGTGACCAGTGAGCATTGATGGAAGTGATAAATCATTATTTGAATGGTCCCTTTCAAATTACCCGGCCGATGGTTCCGTTCCAAAGTACCGTTCGAACGACTCATGCATGGATGGAATTGGGTGACGAACCATTTCCTTCATGTGTTTTGGTTTTATGTGACAAGCTCGCACTTCGGAACCGAGTGATCATACCCGGTATTGGGTAACGACTCACACTAGGTTGATCCTCATATATTTAGATATCATACTGTACATTTGGAATTATTGATTTTTTATATAAACGGGTGATTGTAAATTTGGATCAAGGGGACACTGGTAAGGAGCCACTACGTGCAGCAACGAGCCACGTAATTTGAATAAAGACTTGTGATATAACGTCGGTACCCTAGCTTCGTCAATATGCTGAATGAATTAAATTTAATAATTACTTGGATAACATAATCATTCATCGCATCGCATTAGTTTAGAATCTGGCGAAATAAGTGTTAAAGTCGCATGTTGAGGAAATATTGTCATTTGTAAACCAGGTGGTCGGAGTCGCTTGTTGAGGGAGTGTCGAATGGTGAGAATATGCATCATGTCATATCTTCATATGTGCATTTAACAAGAGTATTTATGAAATGTTTGATTTTTTGTTTTATCATTACCTGCACTGATTGAGTTGATAACATATGTAACTTATAACTAATGGAACCACCGAGTTAGCTACTCACTCCCACTTGGGACGGTGTTTTAAAACACCAGCCAGACATATCATTAATGCAGGTACTAGTGAGACCTCAGATAGGTAGGGTTATATCGGGTTATGCCAACGCCATTATGTTTTGGAAGATTGGGTGTAAACTGAAAGCTTTACACTTTAACCATACTGGGTATGTATTTCGTGGCTTGTATAATCCTCGTTTTAAGCGATCACCACCATTGAAATTGTATTTTTTATTGTTAGCTCTACTATTTTGAATCTTTCGCTATCTTTATCGCGGTTTGAATCCGCTAAGTGAATTGCGTTACTTTGATTATCCGTGCGCTGAATGAACGAAAATCCAAATGAGATCACATGTGCATTCTCATTGGGTTAACACCTGGGAACTCGGGATCGGGGTCTTTGTATTCGGGTGCCGATTTTCGGGGCGTTGCAGATAACATATAAGAAAGATAGTATGCTTAGTTGGAATCATCCATGGCGTAGATTATGTTGTAGACTTCAGGCCATGTAGGGTTCATAATTAAAGTTGTTCATGCCATGGTACTATTTGATAAACTGAAAAATAAGCTTATAAAATTAAGTGTTTAAAACTTAAAATGTTAAATTGTAATTTTAAAATAATTTTAAAAATATTTTAATCAAAAGGAAAAAGAATTTTTAATGCACTGCTACTTTGAGCATTCAGCATAAGTTAAGGGAGGAGAGTTGGAATAAAAAAGAAATAAAAAAAAATAAAGAAATAAAAAGTCTACATATACAGTGAACATAATTTAAGCACTAAATAACTTGAACTTGCCAAAATCTAAATTATATAAATTTGTTGAAAATATCATAATTAAGTAATAAATGTTAAAAATAAATTTTATAAAATGCACCTTAGCTATGTATGACACATCACAAAGGGTTTTATAAAGTCTACTCAGTGTGTTATAAATGAGTTACTCAATATTCAATCTATGTCTACTTCGATCTAGCCATGACCGTTGGACCCACCTTAATTTATGTCAATCCATCAAATTTGCTAGCTCATTTTAGGGCATGGGACAAAAGATAAACCATATCCCAATCTCAAAGTAGACCGCACCACATGAAATGATGGTGATTAACCATTAAAAACTTTTCGAGAGCCATAAAAGTTCTGGATTAAGCTGGAATTTGTGTTTTCTCTTCATCCAGGCCAATGTAACATTATTAATAGGTTGTATGGCAAATTAAAATTATAATAAGCCTTAAGAATTTTTACATTATGGCCATTTTATCACCAATGTTTCCAATGGTGTGGTCGACATAAGATTTATAAGTGTTTCATTTTGTGCTCATGCCCTGCAATGAGCTTGCAAAATAGATGGACCAGTGGATATGCAACAAATAAATTTAAGGTGCGCCTCTGGTCATAGCTTGACTGAACTCATGTGTGTTTTTAACATGCACCACAGTAGTTATTTGAACCCATGACTTTTATGTTTAAACTCGGTTATTCGAACCGATGACCTCTATGTTGAAACTCTTGTGAGTCTACCACTAACGCTTGAGTGTAGACTTAGATAAATCGAAGTAGGTATTTGATTGCTTGCCTCAAAGTGCAGAGGTTCGTAAGTAATATCCTGTGAATACAGGGTCGATCTCCACGGGGAGATGATTTATGAGAATGAGAAAATTAAATGCAAAACTAACTAAGTAATGGAAACTAAACAGATACAACGATTTTGAAAGTTTTGAAGGTATGACTTTTAAATGAAATTCGATTAAATTAAAAACAACACCCAAGCTTTAAAGTTTCACACATAAGTTAATTATCAATAAATTATGATAACTTTGATAACACAATTAGGATCCGAATACTATGGTCGGCCTAATCAGAAAATAAGACAGTTTAGATATTTTTAATAAATGATAATAAAGATTAGAGAATCATGGGTTAACATCATTAATATATATTCTCAAGCGCCAGTGATTTTAAGCATCCATATCCATAACATAATGAATCAAATAAATGTAGCAGGTTGAAAACATCTCCCATCTAAAAAATCTAATGATGCAGGTTAAGCATAACCATCAACATGGATCTCGCATGATCGAAACATATGGATCTCAAACGAGGATAAAAAACCTAACCCTAGATACTTGATAACCTGCATACACAATTCATCTCATCATTAAAAACAATCAATCATCATAATTTATAAAATCATTAAACCAATGTGTTTCCTTTCTAATTTGAGCTAGAGAGAGCTAGAAAAACATAATTACATTACAAAATAGAAAAGTAACAAGAAAGCAATAAAATAAATTAATAAAGATCTAAATAGAACTTATAAAGATCTAAAAACCCTAATTCTTGCCCTTGAATGATTTCTAAAAATCCTAATTCTTGCCGTTGAATGCTCTCTAAAAACCCAAGATATCCTTAAAAAAAATCATAGGTACACATTAAAAGTTTGTAAGAAACCTCTATTTATAGCCTAGCTCGATTACTTTCACAAAACAAATTCTATTTTCACAATCTGCGTAGAAACCGTGTTACACTATGCGCGATTTCGGTGGCACCAAAATTGGATTTTATCGCATATGAAATTGTCTGTGCAGAGTACTTAGATGATACCAAAATTGGCTTAGCTGGCTTTGGTGGCGCCGAATTAAGCTTAGGTGACACTAAAATAAGTTGTTTTCTTACTAGACTATTTTGTGCAATTTCGGTGGCACCGAAGTTGGCGTAGGTGGCACCGAAATGTCCTGTTTTTCTGTTGTTTAACTTGTGCTTTTGCCAATTTTTTCTCCATCCTTTATACTTGGTTTCCTTGGATCTTTTGTATGAGAATTCTCCATTTTTGGTTTCCTAAGATCTCTCATTTGCCTTGGTGATTCTCGAGCACTAAATTTATGCTTTTAGCATTCTTTTCAATCCAAGCTCTCAGATTCACCTAACAACACAAGCATGCATAAAACATAAAATTAAATAGTATCATGTTCATAAAGCCAATATATAAATGGGGGAAAATATGTAATATTCGAGTCTCAACAGTGTTGCCCCAACCTGACCCAATCCATTGTTTATTCTCACATTCACGTATAAGATCCAAATCGGACACGGATTTCCTATCAAAGTTACTGTGCAAGGATTCCAAGTGGGCCCCATTGTGATGTTTGTGAGAAATCCAATCCGTCCATCTGTTTTTCGATCTCATTTTAGGATATGTGAGAAAAAATAAGGTGGATCCAAAACTCAAATGGACCACGAGAGATGAAAAAGTAGAGATTTAGTTTTCATCGTTGAAATATTTATATGGCCACAAAAGTTTTGTATCGGTCTAAGTTTTCGGTATTTTCACTTCATCTGGTAAAAATGACCTTATAAACGGTTTGGATGGCATATAAACATCAAGGCGAAGCCTACGAAGGTTTCAACAGTTGGAATTCCTTTCCCCACTATTTCATCTTGTATGACACGATTGAGCTTTGGATCCTCCTAATTTTTATCACATGTTATAAAATAAGCTCAAAAAATGGATAAATGGGTTGGATTTCTCATAAACATCACGGTGGACCCCACCTTGCCTCCTAGCCCAGGAACTTCCTACCAGAGCCTTTCACGGGAAATCCACGTCCATCTAAATTGGACGGGAATTGAGTACTGAGTAAACTCTGTGGGGTCCACCATGATTTACATATTTTATCCACTCCGTCCATCCATTTTAATAGGTAATTTAAGGGCTCTATGCCAAAAACGAAGTATATCTAAATCTCAAATGGATCTCACCATTGGAAACAGTGTGAACTTCTACGGTCGTAAATTTCTCGAGGCCACGGAAGTTTTGGATCAATCTGTTATTTCTGTTTTCCCTTAATCCATGTGTGTAATCTTATGAACTGGTTGGATGACAAATAAACATCACTGTGGGCCCTACCAAGGTTTCAACAGAAGTCATTATTCCCACTGTTTCCTGTGGTGTGGTCCACTTGAGTTTCGGGCATGCTTTAATTTTCGTTTCAACCGAAAAATGGATGGACGGCGTGGATAACCCCACACATTCACAGTAGGCCCAACTGAGTTTACTCAGTACGATAAAAGCGTACTGAGTAACTCAGTACGCAATCCGACTTCATCCAAATCGTTCACTGCGTAGGACCACTCTGGAGACCAATCAGAAAAAGATGAAGTGATCGGATAGCTTAATCGATGGATTGAGGAAAATGACGGACGGTTAAAAAAAACTCAATGCTGACTTTTTTAAGCAGTAATTTTCTTCAATCCCAGCCGTTTCGATTTAAATCCAACGTTTGAATATGGTCACGGAAATGGCAGGGTCCTGACCAGAGTAAGGAACACACGTGTAAGGTGCAGGAGCATAGCAGACATAACCCTAGCCAACTTTCCATTTAAGGCACTTGCTTGCTAATTCAGCACGTGATGATATGTCCGCACATTCCAACGTGGGATAGGCGTGGAACATCAGATGCGTCCGTCTGGTGGACCCCACCACGTCGATACATCAATTAAAAAAAAAAAAAAAAAAAAATCAAATCAACACACTCATCAATGGGGAAACACCGTACGTGGTTTCACTGAAGTGGGCCACATCCAGGAATTACAGAAATAACAAAAATCCGACCTGCCGGATTCGAACCAGCGACCTAAGGATAACCTGCTTGTTTGTTACCAACTACAGTCCTCCGCTCTACCAACTGAGCTAAGGTCGGTTGCACACTGAAACTTACAATATTATATATAAGTAGGATATACAATTGCACTTCAGATTGAACCCACTACTTAAATTTCCTGGTGGGGTCCACCTCTTGAACGGTTATGATACTCTGCAATGAATGCTGTCATTAGTGGTATTAGGAATTCACTTTAAAGCAGTCCAACTATCAATAAAAGCTCCAATGCCTAATGCTTTTAAAGCAGTACTCTCATTTGAGGATAGTAATGGGCCGGGCCTAGATCTAAGCTTATCATGGGTCAGAATAGTAGGCTCAAGCCCGATCTGGCCTACTAATCAATGAAATCCCTATTTTGCCTTGATTATTTCTAATTTATCCATCTATTATCAAGTGGACCACACATGCACAAAAAATAAATATTTAAGAGGAATGAAACTAATGGTACCCATTTAAGATAGATAGATGGTTATTTAAGGATTCAAAATGACATATTTGTAGGATATGATGCATATAAAGTCCCTTGGGTTGGGCTAAAATCACTATAGCCTAAGCCCTACTTGGAAATTGATTGGACCATGAATGTGAGGCAGGGTCAAGCTCATCGGAACCCTTAATCTTAGTTACATTGGGACGCTTGGACATTTCAAGCCATTGATTTAGACTGTTCATCAGATTACCATATAAATATCACATCAATTTAACAAATATTAATTATTTGATCAATGCCCTTTACTATGGATGGTCAAGATTATCTACATAAAATGTCCAATTAACAATTTCATCCATCTATTTGTTAGGTCCCACCATTGATTGCTTATGATTCTAAAGAACGTCTTTTGTTACACAGTCGTAGTCATCCCATGGAAAAAGGATGGCTACAGAAAATAAAGCCAAATAATGGATGGATTAGATAACCGATCAATGCAATTTTTGAATGGTAGTCCATAAAATGTATTTTAGACGTAATAGACGGTTCAGATCGATTGATTGTGCTGTCCAAGTAAATAGATGCAACTAGGTGCACTATAACTGATAATGCTCTGAGAGCACTGGAGCATTTCTACCTATTACTTACTAGGCCGGACTTCTTCGTGTAAAAGTAGTATTCGGATGCCTAGGATTGCTACAATACAACCTTAAGTATTGCTTCTTCTTATGTAGTGGCTTCTGATATGAGGTCATATTTCAACCATCCAAACTGTTTATATGCTTGCCTTTATGATGGATGGGGTACCCAAAAGATATTCAAAGTGGAGCATTTGTCAATGGCCCACGTTACAACGGTTAAAGGGAACGGTTCATGTTCAGTGAAAAGAGCTAAATGATAGAAGATTTGAGACATTAACAATAATTTGTACCTTGGTTAGTCATTGATTCTGACAACGGAGCTTCATCGTAGAAGATAGTGATGCATGGATCTTTCACTCTTTATCACCACTGATCGACGGAGCTTTCAAGTTTTCTAGAAACGGTGAGAGAAAAGAAGTGGAGTCCGGTCTGTCACGAACTCTCCACGGCAACCTTCTCTTACACAACCCTCTGAGACAGAAAGCTCGTTGTAAGATAAAACTCTTGTAAAAGAATCGATATGGTACTCTAAAATTTATCGAGGTTCTATACACGACCCACTTCTCTGGGCCCCACTTAATGGATGACCTAATGATCCAAATTGTCCAATACATTTTTTGATGGGTCAATGCCATGTGTGGCCCACCGATTTTAACATTTTCCTAATTTTTTGAATGTTAAAATTTTTTCACCATCAAAGAAACATTTTGAGGAAAGAAAAATACCTACAAGTTAGTCACTTACGTACAATATATAGATTTATATCTCCCTCGCATATGTGATGTTAAAAGGTGAATTGGGATGTTTACTCGTCCATGTGGTTGGGTAACAACACATGGTATCTGTCTTAGATGATACTTTAAATACTAAAATGAACACTCATGATTAACAGTCCAACCAATATAAAAGTAGGCCTTAATTTATTTTATAGTTTGAGCTTTCACATTAACAATTGAGAAGCCGTTTCCAATGATATTTCTAAGAGTAAGGGTGGGTGGATTTTATTGCTCGAGCTTTCACAATAGCAATTGAGAAGCCATTATCTCTTGCCTGGAGGCCGTAGCCTCAATGCTCTTAAGACCAGACAAAATTAGGAGTGATTTCTTATGGTTTGGAGTGGAAGACAACGAAAAGTTTAAATTGATGGCTTGGAGCGATGTTTGTAAAGCATATAAGGATAGAGGTGCGAGCATCAAATATCTAAAATCCATGAATGAAGCCCTCCTTGGCAAATGACTTTGGCAATTCAGGGAGGAAGACGCTACCCTTTAGAAAGAAGTCATCAAAGGAAAAATACAGATGCTCAGATGGAAAACAAGGAACGTGCGAGTTATCCAATTATAGAGCTTCTACAATTTAGAAATGAGCCTCCTCCTTCAAAAGTATTTTCCATAGAAGGTGTGGACTTTTCCTTGGATGATGGGGAAAATTCGATTTTGGGATGATATTTGGATCCACCCTTCTCCCTTGAAGGAAGACTTCACCGAAATATACCGCTTGGCTCCGAACCCAACCACGAAGATTGCTAGTTGTTTCTCTTTTATTAGAGACTTGGTGTAACGCCCTAGATTTCATAGCTCGAGTTTAGTACTCTTAATCTAAAAGTGTTAGCTTGGGGAAAATACACATGGTTATATTTTGTGTATTCAATATCATTCACATTCATATATTATATGGCATGCATCAAACACATGTAAAATTGACTGAAATTTAAGAATTCATTTTCGATCATCACAACAATTCAAAAAAGTCTTCCCAGCTGGGGACTTATTATAAACTAAATTATTTATGAATTGGTCCTACTAAAATATAATACAACTAGCTATTGATTGAGCTCGAAAAGCTCCGCCTCCTCCACAAGCTCCTCGCTCAAATCTTTAGGCAAATCATTGTGCGCTTCTAGTCCTCCATCAATTGTTGGTGTATACATGAATACACATAGAAAGAGTGAGTGGTTATTTTAGTGAAAACAATTCCTCCAAAAATTTAGACATTAATCATCATAGTCTAATATAGTTTTCAAAATAAACGAAGTAAATATAATGATCATATCACAGTGCGAATATTGATTAATGCATATCAGCGTGGGGATACACATCTAGCTAACAATATGAGTAAAATTTATGATGTAAAAGAACTACCATATGATGACCCGACATCATTAAGGGCATACATCGACATCACCTGGTAAGTTCATACAATGATTTGGCATCACAAGGAATATACATAAGCATCATGACCTAACATCCCAAGTGATATACATCGGCATCCAAAAAGTGCTTTGAATGCATGGTTAGTCATGCCTTTATTAATCGGGTTTACACAACACAAATTATAGAAACTCATTTATACTTAGTGGCTCTTCAACTCATTAAAGCATGATTAATTATTTACCTTTATAAATACAATCCAATATGGGTATCAATAAAAGGGCAAACCCACAATGTAAGTGAATGAGCAGACAATTATCCAAAATCAAAAGGAAAGTATCATGACCCAGTATCACTAAGGACATACATCGACATTATGATATGGCATCCCAAGTAGCATATATTAATGTCATTCGGTGAGTTCAAACGTGCCATGAGAGCATAAAATATGTCACCAAAGCGACGTTAAATCATAAACCATCATAATAATAAGTCCAAAACAAATGGGCCGACTAAGCTTTAAGGTATAATCCAAAGAAATATTGTCATAACCATTCAACACATAGCCTTTTTAACATATAAATTCCATACACAACTTCTACATAGGTCATGTCTTAAATCAAGTTCTTAATGTGGTGAATCAAAACCACATCCAAAGGTACATTTGTCAACACATAACCCATATCAACTCCCTTCTCAACATAAATTATTTGTAATTCCCATCATCTAACAATTAATACTTGTAAAAGGTTACTAATACAATAATTTGAATGAAGGCAAACTCGAAATCTATACTTGAATGAAATTAATAATACTAGAGCTTGCACATCATGTAGATTTTACCAATTGAAAGTTCTAATAAAATAATATTAAATATACTATAATTTATACACAAGCAGATTATACAAATTAAGATATCCAATCACATGATCTTAAGCATACTAGAATTTGTACACATGTTAATTATGTTGGGGGCCTTGCACAAAACCTTAGGATCTAGCCTCCCAAAACAAACTAGAATTATGGAATAATAAAGCAATGAAATAAATCAAAGCATAAACCACACGACACCAGGGAATTTTACGTGGAAAACCCTCAAAGAGGTAAAAACCACGGGACTTCGTCCAGATTAACAATCCACTATAAAGTAGAACATTACAACCTTCTTCACTCACGCAAGAGTAGATAAACAATAAGAGAAACAAAGAAAATGGAGAGATCTAACCGATCACGAGGACGTAGAAGCGCTGAGACGTGGACTGTGAAGTAGATCACCTCTATGTCTCTCTCTTCCTCTCTCTCTCTCTCTCTCTCTCTCTTTCTCTCCCTCTCTCACCTTTGATAGCCCTAAGCCCTCCTAGAAAACCTTAGAATACCCTGGAATACACCCAAATCCCGCATACACCCATTTATATAAGAATAGAAAGAGATATAATCCAAATAGGAAACAAAATCTGTAGAATCTGCGTTTCCGTAGTCGCATCTGTGTAACTCTTCAATGATATCGAAGGTCTCTCGATGACAACCTTCGATATCATCGACGATCCTTCAATGATATCGAAACAGGACCAAAACTGTCCAGCGACTAGGGGTGAAAATTCTGACAATTATCGATGTCATTGAAAGTCTCTCGATTACAGTCTTCGATATCATCTAAAGTCCATCGATAATATCGAAACAGGACAAAAACTGTCCAGTGACCAGCAGTGAAAAATCTGACAACTATCGATGATATCGAAATTGGTTCGATTTCATCGAAACCAACAATGAGGAGAAAAATCTCCATCAAATCTCTCCCTTTTCGACTCAAGAGGAATCCATCTTCTTCAAGCCAGCCCAATTTTTACAAATCTCAAACTTGCCCTTGAGAAAAGCCTTGGTTATCATGTCTGACCCATTATCATCCATGTGGACCTTCTCAAGCTGTAACACCTTCTGTTCCAAAGTATCCCTGATCTAGTGATATCGAATCTCTATGTGCTTCGACTTGGAGTGCTGACTTGGATTCTTGCTCAAGTGTATAGCACTTTCGCTATCGCAATAGATTACGTAACACTCCTGCTTTAGGCTAAGTTCCTGTAGAAACCTCTTCATCCAAAGTATCTCTTTACATGCCTCTTTAACCGCAATGTACTCGGCCTCTGTCGTCGCCAATGCTACGACCTTCTGTAGCTTGCTTTGTTAGGAGACCGCTTCCCTTGCAAACGTGAACATGAACCTCAATGTAGACTTCCTGAAGTCTATATCACCTATCATATCTGCATCTGTGTAGCCCTCTAACACAGGTTTTCTATCACCATAGCATAGGCTCAACCTGAATGAGCCTTTTAGATACCGCAGTATCCACTTTACCGCTGCCCAATGCTCTTTGTCAGGATTGGCAAGATACCGGCTAACAACACCACCGCATATGTTATATCTGGGCGTGTATACACCATAACATACATCAAACTTCCTACAGCTGACGCGTAAGGTATCTTTTGCATCTCTTCCACTTTCGCCTTCATCTTGGGACACTGCCTGTCGCTCAATCTGAAGTGACTATCCAGTGAAGTACTGACCGGCTTCACTACATTCATATTGAACCGCTCTAGGACTTTCTCAATATATCGCTCTTGTGACAACCAAAGCTTCCTACTGCTTTTGTCACGGGTTATCTTCATTCCTAGGATTTGTTTAGTCAAGCCCAAGTCTTTCATCGCAAATGACTTACCCAACTCCTATTTCACCCTGTCGATCTTCTTGATGTCTTTTCCCATGATGAGCATGTCATTAACGTATAACAACAGAACTAAGAAATCACCATCTGAGAACTTGTGCGTGAACACACAGTGGTTCGACTCCGTTCTGTCATACCCATGTTTCAACATAAACGAGTCGAACTTCTTGTACCATTGCCGCGGAGCTTGTTTTAGCCCATACAAGCTCTTCCTCAGCCTACATATCATATGTTCTTTGCCCTTGACTTCGAACCCCTCACCATGAAGGAAGACAGTTTTAACATCTAACTGCTCTATCTCCAGATCCATGCTAGCCGCCAACCCAAGCAACACCCGTATGGATGTCATCTTCACCACTGGTGAGAATATCTCCTCGAAGTCTATGCCTTTCTTCTGATTAAACCCTTTCATTACAAGTCTGGCCTTGAACCTCGTCTGTGAATTCTTCTGCTCAACCTTCTTTCTAAACACCCACTTGTTGCTCAAAGCTTTCTTGCCCTTAGGTAGTTTCACCATGTCATAGGTGTGGTTCTTTTGCAAGGATTTCATCTCCTCTTGCATAGCTTTCAACGACTCCCCTTTATGCTCGTCGGCTAGGGCTTTAGAATTATCTTCTGTCTCTCCCCCATCGGTCAGCATAATGTACTCGTGCAGCGAGTACCTCCTGGACGATTGTTTGTCCCTAGATGACTTCCTCACCTGTGGCTTAACAGGTGGATCAAGTGAGGGCTACTCCCCAGGTATCTTCAGTATTTCTCGCACCTTCATTGTACCCCCGGTCCGTCGTGCACCATGGGAGGAATAACCGGATCCATGTCTTCTAGCTCACCTGAACTAAGCTGATTTTTCTCTGGCTTACCAATGTCTTTTATATACTGATCTTCAAAGAAAACCACATCTCTGCTCTTGACGAGCTTCTTCTCGGTCAGATCCCACAATCTGTAACCACCTTTTCATCACCATATCCCAAGAACACACACTGCTTGATCTTCATATCGAGCTTGGACCTCTTGTCTTTTGGTACGTGAACGAATACCCTGCATCCAAATACCCTGAGATGACTGTACGATGGATTATGTCCAGTCCATACTTTCTCAGGTACTTCTCCATTCAACGGGGCTGATGAAGACCTGTTTATTAAATACACTGCTGTGTGCATTGCTTCTCCCTAGAATGTCTTGGGCAACTTCGCATGGGATAATATGCATCTGATTCTCTGTACAATGGTACGATTCATTCGCTCAGATACACCATTATAGTGGGGGGTCTTGGGAACTGTCTGTTCATGCCGTATACCCAGGGACTTACAATACTCATGAAAGTCACCAATATATTCACCACTATTGTCAGTGAGGATGCACTTCAATGATCTACCCATCTCTCTCTCGACCATAGCATAAAACAATTTTCACACACCAAAGACCTCATCCTTGGATTTCAAAGCGTAAACCCAAACCCTCCTAGATACATCATCTATAAAAGTGA
Organism: Magnolia changhungtana; assembly: GCA_030180095.1. Classification (NCBI taxonomy): domain Eukaryota; kingdom Viridiplantae; phylum Streptophyta; class Magnoliopsida; order Magnoliales; family Magnoliaceae; genus Magnolia; species Magnolia changhungtana. The sequence continues at coordinate 803,106 of JASAUF010000647.1, read as the reverse complement.
CAAAATATAATGCCCCACCCAAGGTTTTTGTCCTCATAGGACCACAAACATTAGAATAAACCAAATCTAATTCATGCACTTTATTAACATGAGAAGCAAATTTAACGAATGAAACTCTATGTTGTTTTTCTGATAAACAATCAATACAGGTTTTGAGAGGTGTACCTGTCACGTCTGGAAGGAGTCGCTTCTTTGCTAGTACTTGGAGCCCTTTTTCACTCATGTGGCCTAGACGCCCGTGCCATATGTCAATAGTTGAATCTTTCGCTGCGTTCAACCCACCCTTGCATACACTGACACTTACCTTATAAAGGGTGCAACACTTCTTTCCTCTGGCTGCGATCAACGAACCCTTGATGAGCTTCCATCGCCCACCAGTAAACCGGCTTTTATAGCCATCATCATCCAACCATCCCATCGACATCAAGTTGAGGCGAAGGTCTGAGATATGCCTCACATCCCTGAGAACCAATGTACAGCCTACATCGGTCTTCACACAAATATCAGACTCCTATGATCTTCGATACGCCAGAATTTTTCATTTTCACGGTCCCATAGTCACCTGACTTGTAGTGTGAAGAAGTTCCTACGTGGAGTCGCATAAAACGAGGCTCCCGAGTCTATCACCCAGTTGGTGTCCTGACTCGTAGTTGTGAGACATATATCATGATCTGCTGAAGGAATAACTACAACGTCGTCATCTGAAGCGACCGCAGTGAAATTTGATTCATCTTCCTTCTCCTTTCCCTTTTCTTTCTTGTCGTTCTTCTTACCACGACATTCATGCTTGTAGTGGCTCTTCTTACCACAACTCCAGCAATCAACATCCTTTCTGTTACTCGACTTACCTCTTGATTTATCTCGGGCCTTCCCGCCCTTCCTGTTCTTTCCTCTCCCCCGTTCCTGTGTCAAAAGGGCCTCTTGCTGAGTAGACCCCTGAGACTTCCTCCTTGTCTCCTTATTGAAGAGACAACTGGTTACCTATTTCATGGATATCTTTCCATCTGGCGCGGAGTTACTTAGAGACACCACCAATGTCTCCCAACTGTCAGGCAATGAACTAAGCAATAACAAAGCCTGCAATTCATCAGCGAGGACCATCTTCATAACGGAGAGCTGGTTCACTATATTACTGACCTCATTCATGTGCCCGGCCACAAAACCATCATCTTTGAACATGAGATTCATAAGTCACCTTATCAGAAAAATCTTATTACCGGCCATTTTTCTCTCATACAACCCCTCCAATTTCAGCCATAGGCTAGTGGCTGACGTCTCTGTAGACACATGGTAGAACATAGAATCATCCAGCATTGTCTAATAAACCCCATCACCTTTCGGTCCATCTTCTTCCAATCATCATCAGACATATCCTTGGATTTTGCTGATATGCCTAAAATTGGAGAATATAGGTCCTTGCAATCAAGCAAGTCCTCTATCTTAGCCTTTCATATGTTCCAGTTAGAACCATTGAGGCCGATTATCCTTGATGAGCCACCTTCCATAATTCAAAAATGATCCTACCCGTTTAATGAACTTAGCTTTGATACCACTTTGTTGGGGGCCTTACACAAAACCTTAGGATCTAGGCTCCCGAAACAAACTAGAATTATGGAATAATAAAGCAATGAAATAAATCAAAGCATAAACCACACGACACTAGAGAATTTTACATAGAAAACTCTCAAAGAGGTAAAAACCACGGGACCTCGTCCAAATCAATAATCCACTATGAAGTAGAATGTTACAACCTTCTTCACTCATGCAGGAGTGGATAAACAATAAGAGAAACAAAGAAAACAGAGAGATCTCATCGATCACCTCTACGAGCAGAATCTCCCTTCCACACGCTTCCTCTCTCTCTCTCTCTTTCTCTTTCTCTCTCTCACCGTTGATAGCCCTAAGCCCTCCTAGAAAACATTTAGGAAACCTTAGAATACCCTGGAATACACCCCAATCCCACATACACCCCTTTATATAAGAATAAAAAGAGGTAGAATCGAAATAAGGAAACAAATTCCGCAGAATCTGCGTTTTCGCAATCGCATCTGCGTAACTCTTCGATGATAGCGAAGGTCTCTTGATGACGGCCTTCGATATCATCGACGGTCCTTCGATGATATCGAAACAGGACCAAAATGTCCAGCGACCAGGGGTGAAAATTTTGACAATTATCGATGTCATCGAAGGTCTCTCGATTACAGCCTTCGATACCATCTAAGTCCATCGATGATATTGAAACATGACAAAAACTATCCAGCGACCAGCAGTGAAAAATCTAACAATTATCGATGATATCGAAACTGGTTCGATTTCATTGAAACCAGCAATGAGGAGAAAAATCCCCATCAAATTATATTAATCAAGATATATAATCACATGACGTTAAGCATAGAGTTTGTACACATGTAGATTATACTAATGGAAAGATCTAATCATATGTAATTAGAATTTCAACTAAAAGTATTAATCTCCACACAACTATAACTAAACTAAGGAATCTAGTGGAAAGTTTGAATGGAATCCTTATATCTTGAATTGGATTTGAAAAGGGTGACTCAGATCACCATAACATTGTGAAAATCTGATCTGGATGCAACTCGATTGTAGTAAATCTAGTTGTGGAGCTTGAGAATCCTAATCCCCTCACTCAATAATATTGAAACTGAAAAATCCTTTAATTGAAGTTGAATTCTAACCTCCAAGCCATATGAATAACTCACCTTGCCCAACCGATTCAACTCAACTCAAGATGGCCGCAAATCGAATCAAGGTAGATCTAGAGGTGAGGTTTGGAGAATTCAAATTCTTTACATCTTAAATGAGATTTAAGAAAATTAATTAACTTCAAATGGCATTGATTTATAATTTTAAAACTATAAAGTTCTACTCACCTAGTTGCTTAACTTGATTTGACTCAACTCAGCTCTAACCTAAGCTTCTCTCAAACTCGTGAAAGGCACAACCCACCTAGTATGACTCTCCAATGTTGTTGCATCAAATCAGATCTAGATCAGGTCCCTTTCGACATTAGACTTAATGGACTTTACCCAGGTAACCCGACGATGGCTTGATATACCCGATCAAACTTGGTTTTGAACCCGAGATCAACCGACGTGTTGAAATGCCACCTTTGATGTAGCTGGAAACAAACTTAACTCCACACTCCAACTGTTGGACTGAGGTGACTGAAATCAACTCAACCTCGACCCTCAACTTGCTGTAAAACAACCGAGTCAATTCAACGGCAACCCGACAGTTGCAAAAATCTCATTCATGTCTCTCTCTTTCTCCTTTCTTCCTTCATTTTCCTTCCTCATTTCTTCCTTCCCCTCTTATAAAATGTCCAGAACATATCTAGACCCAACCAAACCCTGAGTTCTGTTTGACTAAGTGAGTCAAACCACTTCGAACACCCTTAAACTGACCCGACAACAATTCAGTGAAGGTCGAATCGAACTCCAGCTTCGACTTCTTCCTCCATTCTTGACCATAAAAGCTCCTGGACAATGAGACTAGGGACTCAACTGATCAACTTTAACTTACATTTTTTGTGAACCCACAGTGGGTGTACTAACAAGCTAACTGAAAAAAAAAAAAAAAAAAAAAACTCACCACCGACCCGATCTCAATTTTCTCTCTCTTTATCATTCATCTGTTTTTGATCGAAAGAGTTTGTTTGAAATGGAAATTGGCTATATATAGAGCTTTGGCCCCCTTCCAAGGGCTTCAAAACTAATCGTGCGATTAGTTACTGAAATATGCTCTAATTCATGTACAAATCTAGTTCCTCTTACCATAATATTTGCTGATCACACCATAATATGTTGTATGAACTCTAAGGAAACATTATTCATGAATTTCTAGTTAGATGCCTGCAAGTGAACGTTTTTTTTTCTCTCTTTAAATCAAAGATTGAGCCTTATATGTGATTGTGTAATTTCACTTTGAGACAAGGAAGATGACTCACTTATTAATGGAAGCTTGAGATCGATGTTATATTTATTCGATTGACTTCTTGTGGGCGATCCAGATGAGTCCAGAGAAATTCGTGGGACCTGTTCTTCTGAAATCCATGATAAAAAATCCTATAGGTATTGAAATTTTCTCTCTCGCACGTTCTTACGCACATGCTATACGAAAATTGTTCCTTTGGTTGTAACAACAGACCTGTTAGACACTCTAAGATCCCTTTCTCTCAATTCGAAAGACGATTGGAGACCCCATGAATGGTCCGGATCGATCTTAGTTATGCTCCTCTAACAACCCGTAATTAATAAACTAAATCTTCCAAAAACAGAGATTCATTGATATTTGTAGTGATCCATGTGGGATTGAATTGGATGGCCACGATTACAGTAACAAACGACTGGTATATAAGAAAAAACTCCATCCTGGATTGCCAACAATCCAAGTCGAAAACATGAAATCAGAAGTTTCTACTTTTGAAACATATTTCACGTACCAACTGAATTTTCAATCTTGGTCTATTGCGGTCATAGATCACAATCACACAATGTGGGGTCCACTGTGATGTACGATTTGATTATCACATTCAAAGAACAGTTCAAATTGTCATCACAGATGATGATCAGCCCCATATAAACTCTCACTCCTAACCTCCGTTTAAACCGACACTGAAGAAAAAAGAGACAATGAGTCTCCTTCTTTCTTTCATCTTTGGTTTGACCGAGTGATATATATTTTTAATTATTTTTAATTTTATGGGACCCATTTTATATACCTTTGGGGCAATCTAAGCTATCCATCATGTCAGTTAGACTTTCCCAAGCCATGGGCCCAAGAATGGGGTGGATCTGATGCCTAAGTGGGCCACACAATGTGGAGTCTTGTGTTTAATAGATGATTTGAGAAATCTAGCGTTCGAATCGTTTCTAGTTTGCTTCAGAATTGTTTATCAATGGTCCTACGCATCTTACTAATTATTTAAATGGAATTAAATAGTTGGATCCATCGAAATGCTGGGGATTCGATGGATGATGGATTTTATGATTTATGTCTCAAAACTAACAATGTGGGTTTAATTTATCCAACAAAGTATCATACGAAGTTTTATTGTGATTGGAACTCCATAAACAAACTTTCAAGTGCATAACAAAATGATCAAATGTAGGTTATTGGTGTTCAGGCACACATATACATATCAGTTTAAATTTCTTAGTAACACCTCAGGATTTTTAATACTTGTGTATTGAAAATTTTGGGGTGTTACACTCGGTGGTCTGAGAGCCTCCATGCAGAAGGTGCCTTTGAGATGATGAGGTGGCTGAGTTTACAGCACTCTTGAAAAAAAATTCATCTGTCTCCCATCTATCTAAGAGACTGATAAGATGATGTGGATGGCTCACAAGTCTGGATCCTTCTCCGTTGGCTCCTTTTATTCTCTATAAGTGTTGAGGGCCATGAGAATGCCTTGGGACAAACAAATTTCCTATGGAGCTACAACATGCCTCCTAAGTTTGTTGACTTTGGATGGTTGGTTGGAAGGAATAAAATCCTAACAACTGACAACCTTTAAAAAAGATTAATGATCCTCCCCAACATCTGCCTCATTTGCATGTGCGACAAGGAGACCATCAATCATCGCTACATCCACAGCCCTTTCATGAGCTCTATTTGGGCAGCTATCTTAAAACGTTTTCAGATTCTTTGATCCTTCCCTAAGACAGTGGACGATCGTATTCGAGCCTAGCACGGTGCCTCCGCTGGGAAGACAGAGAAAATTCTATGGAGGATGTATCTCTCAGTTGTCTGGGAAAATAGACTTAAAATGATTCTCAAACAACTTTAAGTCTATTTACCGAACCTCCCAAATAGCAAGGTTTCTAGTGACTGAATGACCTTCCGGTCTTCCATGCCTTAAGGGATGTATTATTTTTTCTTGGTATGTAGCCAAGTCATTGCCACCTTCTAATTTTTTTTTTGCTCTTTTTTCATTTTATTTTTAATAAAAGTGTATTATATTTCAAAAAAAAAGAAAAAAGAGTAAAGGTGGGAAAAATGTGTACATGACTTTACTCTGGCGACTAAACTCGTATAAATAAAAAACGATTTAAAATATATTAACAAAAGCTGGAATAGCTCAGTTGGCTAGAGCGTGTGTCCCTTAACCACAAGGTCGAAGGTTCAAACCCTTCTTCTAGCGTTTTTGTTTTTCCTTTGTTTTCAACAAAAACTAATAATTATATATTTTCTTCTGCATTTCAAATCATAACAAAGGTCCCATGGTCTAGTGGTCAGGACATTGGACTCTGAATCCAGTAACCCGAGTTCAAATCTCGGTGGGACCTTTTTTCCTTTTTATTTTTCCAACCTTTGGTTTTTAGCAGCTACAAATATCACATCAAGATGGCCCACACGCATTTAAATAAACCATAAAGGTCCCATGGTCTAGTGGTTAGGACATTGGACTCTGAATCCAGTAACCCGAGTTCAAATCTCGGTGGGACCTTATATATTTTTATTTTTATTTATTTATTTTCATTCTTTGCCTTTTCGCCGCTAGAAATGACAATGCTAAGGTGGGCCATAGGCGTATGTGGAACTTGGACCGGGTAGGTACTTTGGTCTCCTGCCTGATGAACGGTTTGGATCTTGCACACGCATGGTAACTGGTCTCCGATCAGTGATTTCAGGTTTTGATTGTGGACCACTTGGGTAGGCACTTTGATCGCCTGCTTGATAAACGGTTTGGATCTTGCACACGTGTGCCACCCTGGCCTTAGACTCTTAATTCTGCAATTCGAGTTCAGATTTGGGTGGTGGACCCCTCGAGTAGGCATTTCTGATCACTTGCCTGATAGGCGGCACTTCTGATCCATTGATTGTTTTTTATCAGATTTTTGGACCCCACGTGGAGGCACTTCCGATTACCTGTCTGATGAGCGGTGTGGATCTTGCACATTTGAGCTACACTGGCCTTAGATTCCAGCAATAGTCGAAGTTTAGATTAGTGATGGGCCTCTAGCATTTTGCACAATGAACATAATTCAAAAAATGGACGGTGATCTAATCACATAGGTCACGGAATTCGGTGCTCCGGATGTTGATCTGATGCGTCCATTTTCAAATGAAATGGGCCCAAAATATGGTATTTTGATGTTCTGATGTTGGGTCGGAGACACGTGGCAGGTGTTTTGCAAATGGGTCTACCCTGGTTTGTATGTTTTGTCTCAAAAGTACCTCTCTTGGGGCCACTAAAGTGACGGTGGAAAATGAAAATAATCAACGGTCAGATATGCAGTGGGATAAACTGTATAAAAAGTATTGGACAGGATCGTTTGATGGTTTTATTTTAAAACGCCGATCATCTGTCCTGATGCCAGCTCTGTGGGGCTACCACGATGTATGAGTTTTATCCACGCCGTCCATCCATTTTATTAGATCATTTTAGGATATCAGCTCAAAAGTGAGTAAGATCCAAGGCTCAAGTGGACCACACCACAGGAAGCAGCAGATCGTGTGTAAGAAAATAATGTTTTTCGTGAAGTTATACTATTCTTTATTTGTTAAGTTTTTCTCTGTGAAAAATGGTACGAAATATTATTTTTTATTTTTATCTTTGTTGAAAAATAAATAAATATATTTTCTCACTTCTAATTCTAAAGGGGCGTTTGAATAATAATAATAACTTGCTTAATATAAGTTATTTATTTTACAATTAGTTTATCTTATCTTTTACTTATTAAGAAGATAAGCTTATTTGACAAACAACATATTTATCATCTTCTTCTTTCTTTCGTCTCTCCTGAGACTTTCTTTAGCAATTTACGAAAAATAAAAAAGTTTTTTAAAATTAATTTAATTAATTACGTATTTTAAATTAAAAAAATATTTATAACTAATTATGAACGAAACTTACTCATCTGAAATAAGCCACTTATTTATTACCGAGTGGAAAAGATAATTTATTTGATAGTATTCAAAATAGGTCGGAAATGCATTTTCCTACTATGGAAGAAAAGTAGATTTCTCACGGATTAAAGTGCAAATGTAGGGCTATCCATGTTGTCTCACATATGACATATGTGCCAATGTAATAAATGAGATATTGTCCATCTCAGGCCATGTTGCACACGTGCCAATACGCCACATGTATTGCCATCCATCTTCTCTTGTACCCCCACACGTGTAAAAAATCTCACATGTACTAATATGTCACATGTGTCGCCATTCACCTTCTCTTGTACTTTACTCATGCTATTCTTCCACATGTACCACCATTTATTTTACTTGTGTCCAATATGTGCAAAGCACCTCATATGCGCTAATGGCCCACAGGTGCCATTTTCCATATTCGATTCTCAAATATGCCATGCGCCGATGGTGTTAATGTGCACAAGTGTTGTCATTTAACTTTAGTGTCCACTTATCAAATGTGCTAATGCTTGTCTTGTGCCACATGTGCTACCATACAACTTTCAATTACCTCACATGTACTACACATGACATAATTCAGCTTCAAGTGCTCACATGTGCCGTGTATGCCATATGTGCTACTGTTCATCTCTAAGCATCTCACATGTGCCACATATGTTAATTTGACACATGCTACTGACTACTAAAAACAAAAAATTTAAATTTTTTTTTTTTTTATTGGTCAAACAATAAACTTGAAAAGAAATCCTAAATTTTTATAAAAATATTGTTGAATAGCAAACAAGGAAAACAAATTTTCTGTTCCCACAATTTCCTAGAAACAAGGTTTTCCAAGAAATACTAATTTCTTTCTTGTGTTTTTGGTTTCTACTTATTCAGCCGATATGTAGAAAAACATGTTTGGTAACCAACATCATAAGCAATTATTCTTCAAGTTTGTTTGGTCCCCCTCACATTCACCATCCACTGTATGAGGCTGTAGACACCCCACTTAGGCTAGCATCTTGAGAAGGCAAAGATAATCCGGAAATCCTGATCATACCCTAAACTTAAATCCTGATCCTAAACTTAAACCCTGATCCTAAACCTAAACCCTAACCCTAAACCCAAACCCTGATCCTAAACCTAAAACCCTAACCATGGCCTAAACCTTAATATAAACCCTAACCACTACCCAAGCCTGTTCCCTAGAAAGCATCTAATCATTTTGAGCCCAAACCCCGAAAATAGACTTTAGACCGAGCCAAAACATCGAATCAAGCCCACCGGACAAAGGCCAGAGAAAACCCTGTCCGGGCAATAGTTTGACTACCGCCAACGGTAATTAGTGCCGCTCTAGATTCGACAGGTGTCTCTTTTGAGCACACAACTGTCCCTCATTCCAAAGTCAACTTTAATATGGAATTACCCATGAAGTTCACCTATTTACCCTTTTACCTAACCCCAAGATCTTATAAGAGCATGTCACATGACATTTCTTTCTCCTTAACTGATCTTAAGCTGTTATGTCAGCTTTTACCCTTCGTAAATCCAACAATTACCAAAATGCCATCACAAAAGGCTAAAAATAGCCATCACCTCTCCTCATTTCACACAACAATTGTCCCATTCCAAAATTCTCAAGTAAGAGAGGGAGAGAGAAAGGAAGAGAGTGAGGGTGAGAAGGAGCTTCAAGCCTTCAAGATCTGGTTTGTTAGCCACCTCTTAGCCTCCTCTAAGCCATCTCAACTCTATAGTCTAACTCGGATTAGACATGGTGCATCCCATGTTCTAGTCATCTCAAGAGCAAGCCAAAGATCAAGTCATTTCATAAAGCATTCATCATATCATTACTTCCCTTTTCAACCTCGTTGCTCTTCTAGATTATTATTGAATGTATGCTCTGTGACTTGCCGAACATTCGGATCCTGCCACATCAGAAACTCATGATAACCTAGTTCCTCTTTTTTGCTATATTAACATCATAACAATAGCATCATTACATCTGCTTTTCTAGACATTCCTAAGACGTGTGCTCTGTGGCTTGCCGGAATTCCGGATCTTGCTACATCAAAAATTTAGGTTTGCCTAGTCCAAACTCGATCATATCATCCCTTGAGATTTATTTACTACACAGAGTAGAGACCGTACATTTGTACGGGCAGAGATGATGCCTAATACCTTCCCTTTTTGTAACCGAGGTCTTTTACTCGGAATCCCGGATCGCGAACTAAGAGTCAACTTAAAGCAAGAGAGTCTTTTGATTCTCTAGCTTTAGACATTCTGCCAGTTCTAGCCGACTGCGAGATTTGGATTAATTGGCTAGTGGCGACTCCGAACATAGATAAATCAGGTCACTCCCCCCACAAATAAATGATTTTCAAGAACAAAACATCTTCCCACAAAAACGCCAAAAAAGAAGAAAAGCGTGGGCGTCGATTTTCCAGCGTCCACATAGGCCAACCTTTGATGTGGACCATTCATTGTATGAGGCCTACCTTGGATGTGGGCTATTCATCATTATGGTCTGACCTTTAATGTGCACCATTCATTATATAGGACCCACCTTCGATGTTGGTCATCCATCAAGTTGAGCCCGCCATCAATGTTATTGTCCATCATGTAGGGCCCACCTTCAATATCCATTGCCCATCATGTGGAGCCCACCTTTGATGTGGACAAACCATCATGCAGGCCCTAACTTTGATGTGGGTTGTCCATCATGTAGGGACCTGCCTTGGATATATGCCACTCATCATTAGGGCCAACCTTTGATGTGGATCGTCCATCGTGTGGGGCCCACCATTATTAATCGTCCATCATGTGGAGCCCACCTTTGATGTGGACTATCCATCATGTGGGCCTCACCTTCAATGTGGGTTGCCCATTATGCAAGGCTCACCGTGGATGTGGGTCATTCATCATTAGGGATCGACCTTTAACGTGGACCATCTGTCATGCGGGCCACTTTAATATGGGTCATCCATCATGTGGGGCCCAACTTCAATGTTCACTACCCCATCATATGGATCCCACTTTTGATGCGGACCGTCCATAATATAGGCCCTACCTTTGAAGTGGGTCATCCATTATACCATCTTGCTTTGGATATGGGTTATTTGTTATTATGGGCCGATGTTACACCTTGAAATTCGGCACCCGAGTTCTCGGGTGTAAACATAGTAAAAATGCATGTGAGCGAGTTCCCATGTGCCTGCGCAGTTCAGTTGTTGTTCACCCATGATTAATAATCAAAGTCGCTTTAAATCAACGGTATCAAAAGTTAAGCAAGGAGAATTAAACCCAAAAATATATAGCTAATATTCAAAATGTATAACTCCAAAAGTGGTGTTCATCCAGATGAGGATTACAAAGGCTACAATATGCATTCAACAAAACTAAATCATATAGAGTTCACTTAGCCAGAGGCTTTAATATATACATATCCAAAATAAATAAAATGTAAAGTTTTTTATTTTTTCACTTAACATTCCTAAAACATCATGACGATGGTTCATGCTGGTCTAAGCCTACCTCTCTGAGATCTCGGTGGTACCTGCATTAACAATATCATCTAGTTGGTATTTTAAAACATTGTCCCAAGTGGGAGTGAGTAGCTACTTCAGTGATACCATTTTATAAGTAACACATGTTATCAACAAATCAAGCGTAGATAATGATAACATAACAAAACAATCAGTTTCCTAAACTAATTGATCAGATGCATGCATATCATGATATGCGAATGCATGTTCCAAGAGTAATCAAAGGGTCACTCGGACATTACACTGGTCTTTAACAGTTAGGCAGACACAATGCTCTGGCCTTTAATAGTCGTCCAAGCATCCGATTACGCCCATGCAACAAAGAGATTCAAACAGTGCTATAGCCTTTAACAATCAACCAGACACACCACAAGAGTCATTTAAATAGTTCTCTGGAATTTAATAGTAAGCCAGACGCACAATGAGGGCCTTTTGAACAGTACGCTTCCCTTTAACAGTCATCTAGGCACGCTCCAATATTTCAACAAATGTATGCCATGATATACATGTTAAGTCAAGTGTTTATTAGTCCATATTTGAACAACACGTTGGCGAAGATAGGATACAGCCATCATATCATGAGTCTCTATCCGGACTACTTGACTCGTTATGACACGAAGTGACTTCTCACTAGTATCCCTTGATCCAATTTAGGGTTCGTCACCCAATGGTCCAACTTATATAATCAAACAACATTAAGGGATATGTTTGCAACAGTTTTACAATGAGATGAATTTGTTTCTCAGTTCAATGGAAGTATTCCAGAAGATAAATTACTCTTTTGATCGAAAGGCGGCAACTGATTCGATGTCGCAGAAAAGGAAGATTAAGTAAGGTAGCCTGGCCATTTCAAACTAACATCAAAATCCCCTACCGTTAGGTGACGTTCTATAATTTTAATTTTAATCTCGAGATTTTTTTTTATAGAAAACTCAAGGATTTAAGCTCAATAATTAATATCAGAAATTAGATTTTCGTTGCTATACTAAACTCAAATTCCGAGGCGTTCTTCATCTACCGAAATTGGATCTCCATTGGTCTCCCAATTTTGGCCTTATGTTGAGGATTTTTGAGCTAATTGGAATATGATTTATATGCTCTTATAATCAACTTCAACTGTGTTGGGGGACCGTAGAAGCACATAAAGATGAATCAAGTAGAGTAATCCAATAGCATAAAGTAAGCACAACGTAAACACTTCGAATTTAACATGGAAAATCCCTTGTGGGAAAAAACCACATAACAAAGTGATAGAAAGCAATATGATAGTAGAAATTACAAGAGATAGAGAGAATACCCGATTCGAACAAGCCTCAAATCTCCATTTACAAGCTCTTGAAACCCTAGGAACGAATTAAAAAGCTCCTTAGATACCTCTCAATCCCGATTACACCTAAATATATAGCCTCTAGGAAAATCCCAATCAAAATCAGAAACAAATCTTACAAATTCGTAAATATGCACGGAATCGTTCGATGTCATTGAAGCCACTTCGATGACATCAAAAAAGTACCAAAACGTTCCCGTGACCAACCATGAAAATTTAGATATTCCCAATGACATTAACTAGGCCTTCGATAACATCGAACCGTCTTCGATGGCATCGTAAAGGGCACCAAAATGTCCAACAACCAAATCGATTTATTCTGAAAAATCTCGATAGCATCGAGCCGACTTTGATGACATCGAAGCCTGCTCGATAACATCGAACATGTCATCGACAAACTGTTGAATTACATATTTAAGACGTCTATCAATAAACGGCTGGTTTTGATCCAACAAGGTAGATTATGCTATCTTGGGTGGGGTCTTTACAGATTGGATGGCTAGGATCTTGAATTCCAAAAATAATTTTAAAACAAAGGTCAAATCCTAGCGAGAAAGAGTGGTGATGTAAACACCGTCATTAAAGCCTTCCTAAGCTATGCCCTAGATGTTTATATGCCATCCAAACCATTCATAAGATTAGCTTGATTCAAAACTTCTACGAGCCCTTGAAGGTTTTAATGGCCAGCATTAAATCTTCATTATTTCCTGTGGTGTGCCCCACTTTAGTAGGCACATATCGAACAGGCAGGATTGTTTAATACAAATTATTTTCAAAATATAAACCATCCATTCCATGCCTTAATATGGATGGACCTGATTTTCACATCAACTTGTCACATGCCCTATGGAGAGATGGCTCTACCATGTTACCCCTCTTCGAGCTCCACCCTATCATCTCCCCCACCAAATAAGTAAGGGTGTCAATGAGTCGGGTTAGTGACGCATGGATGCATGTGATGAGGTCTATCACCGTTTTCCTCGAGGATAACTACTTTGAATCCACGAAGCTTCTCTGGACTCCTCATAGAGATTTATCGAATCCACGAGAAAAAAGTAAGGAAAAAATAAAATAAATTTTATAAAAATTTGATTGATTAATGAAATGAACAAGTCAACAACTCTTTAAATAGGGATACAAGCCTTGGAAGAAGTTTCAGAATTAAACTACAACTAAAACTCCTTAAAATTCATAACTTACTATAAATAATAAATTGTGTCCTATGCGGCTTAACCAAGTTATTCTCCTAAATTTTCTAAATACTTTTCATGTTTGACACAACTCCTAAAGCCCAACGGATGAAGAGTTACAATCAAACCAAAACTTACTAAAAATAGTAAAAATGAAATTAAACAAGGAATTCGACCGTCAATATGATGGAATCTCGCAAATTCGGCATGGCAAACCCGTCATCGCCGGGTTACTTGGCTAAAGTAGCTTGTCCTACTCCAAAATCATATATGGTACGTCGAGTAACTTATTCCAGTTTGTTACATATGCCAATTTTAAGGTTCTGATGGTCTCGATGACTTTTGTCTCCGATCGTGACTTCTTTGATCCATCTTGGACATTAAAGTGTCCGTGACCCGCTCTACATCAGTTAGGGCCGAGCCAAGCTTTGTCTAAGCTTAGCCCGCAATGTTTGACTTAGGCCTAAGCTCGACTCAGGCTCGTGATGAGCCAAAATAGTCTAAGCCTCGCTCTTTTGCTGGGCTCAAGTTCGAGTATAGCCTGAGCCCAAATTAGACAGAGAAGCTTTGTTTTATGCCGCTTAAGAAGAATGAAGTAGAAATGCTCTAAATTATAAAAGCCTTTAAATTTCAATTGAAATGAAAGCCTCGATTTCTAAAAAGTTTTAAGTTCTTGCCGAATTCTATGGTTGAAATCAACTCCAAGAACTTGAATTCCAGCAAAAGCTCTATGAAAGAGAGAGAGAGAGAGAGAGAGAGAGAGAGAGAGAGATTCATATTAAAAAATTAGCCTTGCAAACTCCAACTGGGGAGGATGGGCTGAACTTGGGATCTTGTTCGGTCCAAGCTTGGCCCGCTTGAGTAATGAACTTAGATTTTAAGCTTGAACCTAGCCCTCGGGCCCCATGTTTGATCTAAAAGCCCAATGACTACCTGCCCGTTGACCATCCTATAAATAGATGAGTTGAATTGAGTCGAGCTTGGCCCAACTCTGCTCAACATGGCTAACAGACTATGCTAGCTTGAATTCGGCTCGGCTCAGCTCGTCTCGATCAGTATCTCGGACTAGCATGAGCTAAGTTTAAGCCAAGCTTAAGCTTGATTTTTTGAGTCAGCCCGAGTTTGAGTTTAGGAGGTTATTTTATTTTATTTTTTATTTTTTGAACATACACACACACCCCACACACTCACGCTAGTGGAATTTCACCACTTATGGGTACTCGAACCCTTGACCAGGAGTTGAAACTCCCACGAGTCTATCACATAGCCCGAGTTTGAGCCTAGGAGTTGAGCTCGAGTTTATGTTTTAAAGTTTTTAATATATATAATATATATTATAATATAAATAATAAATAATATATATTATAATATAAATAATATATAATACATAATATGTAATTTATTTAAATATATAAACATATACAAAACGTTTATTAAGGTGAACTTGATCCAATTAGAATCGAGTCAAGTTTCCAGCCAAGTTGAGTTGAGCTTGGTGTAGCTTAGACTTGGCTTGAATTTTTTTCGAGCTGAAAAATTCAGCTCTGTATGGCTGGACCAATTTTGGGTCGAGCCGAACCGAGTCAAGCTTTTTCGAGTTGAGCCAAACGAATTAACCGAGCTAACTCGGTTTGTGTACAAATGAGCGAGCCTTAATCGAGATAAAGCTTTGATACTCTGCTAGATTGTGACTGATAGTACACGGGCACTTACAAATTACTTAGAAATTGCACACGCAGGATACAATTAAATCAAATTAAACCGTTCAAATCATGGTTCTGGTTTAGATGTACAATGATCTAAAATTATACTTACTTTATCATCTTACTATCGATTGGTGTACATTTATTGGACGATTAAAAATGAGAAAATCCAACGGTCCTATTTCCACAAACAAGTGTCCACAAATCAAAAGTTACCATCCTTCAACCAATCTGATCCTAGGTAAGTTGCTCAGTGACAGTGGATTCGACAACTTAGTCGGTTTGATTTGAGTTAATATACGCCATGTATACAATTTCTGAGTGCCTGCGTATCAAGCGACACACTCAGCCAGAGTATCATATAACTCCTTGCCTCAATTTCAATTTTAAAACCTCGTCTTCCAATCCCTCGATGGAAAACCTCACTTCCGGCCAATCTCATCGGAAAACCACCTAGGGAAGATCCCAACCGTCCGATCCTGTCGGAATCCCACAGAAAAGCATCAAGAGCTCATCACTTCTCCTTTCCTTCTGATAGGAGCAGATGTTCTTCGTCCGATCGTCTTCGTTGGAGCGAAAGCAAAAGCTCCGGAACCCGTCGCCACGTCAGCGGGAAGCGGCCGCTGACGTAGAAGAGGAGAGTTCGAATAATTTCTAGGGTTTATAGGTATGCATTTCGCGCTTCGATTTCCATATCTTTAAGGGGAGTTATTTGATACTCCGGCTGCAGGTGACTCTTGATACGCAGGCACTTAGAAATGGAAAACATGGGAGTATATTAACCCAAAATCAACCGTCTAAATTGTTGTTGAACAATCTAAACCTTTGGTTCGTCGGCACTTGTTTTCTGAAATTAGACCACTGGATATTTTTTCATTTCTAATCATCTAATAAATGTCCATCAATATAATATTTCATATCGAAATAAGAGTACTTTTTGGTTCGCAATACGTCTAACCGCGTGCCCATAATTTAGAATCTAGTTTGAATTATTTGTAAGCCATGTAGGGTGCATTTGGATGCCCGTACATTTTTTAAATTGTATTTATAGGTAAGTTCGTTGCTAGATAACCTATAAGTTAGTTACAGATAAAAAGTTGTATATTCAAATGAATTAGAGCTTGGAGTAGAGAATCATTTAAAAATTAGATTGACACAATAAATCTTGGATAAAAGTATGCTGTTTTGTTGAGCCTATTTAGATGAATAGTTGAGCCGATTCTTTGGCTAAATTAATCATTAGGTGAGCCATAAAAGTGAGCCCATGTATTCAAAATACCTGTAATGTAGAATAAAACTTAAGGTAAGCAAAATGGAACTAAAAATTCTGTTTGTCTTTCTAATTTGTTGGAGTTGATTTCTCTTATGAGCTATTTGATCACTGCTAGCATTATGCACATATGAACCTTTTGAGAATGGGCCATAACTGTTTACATGCACACATTTCAGAATGTGCTATCATGATAGCATCATTTCTCATCTGACAAATATGAACCATTTGATTAGTGGCCATTAATACGGGAGTTAAGATCATTTTCACGAAAGTAGGTCTAATCGACATATGATCTATCCATTTGTAAAAAAGAAAAAGAAAAAGAAAAAGAAAAAAAAGTTACATGTCAAATAAATTTGGAAAATTCGCAACCAAGAAAAACAGAAACACTTCTAAAAAAATAACTTTAGATCACAATGGAGGGCTAAAAATTGGTCCGATATGTTTCGAACATTGTGGGCCATATGATGAGTGGACCGTCATGTTTTTTTGGGCCCAAGCCTTAAAATCAGCTGCCAAAACTGATGGACGGCATGGATTGAGAATACATAAGATGACAGTGGGATCCACATCATGGCCTCACCAAATCGGGCCACCCTGTTTTCAATGAATTGCTGATTTTCTGTGATAGCTAGGTGGTGCCCACTGATGTTTGTGAGAAATCCATCTTGTCCATCCGTTTTGGCAGATCATGTCCACATGGGAAAAAATTAGGCAAATCCAAAACTCAAGTGGGCCACATGACAAGAAATAGATTTTGATGATTGATGAATGTCCACGGTTGAAACATTTGTGGGACCACAAAAGTATTGGATTAGGTTAATATTTATGTGTTTTCAGTTCATCCTAGTATGAATGACCTTATGAACGGTATCGATGACATTTTAATATCATGGTGGATCTTAGGGAGGTTTCAACAGTAGGCTTTTCCCTATCTACTTTTTCCTGTTGTGCAGCCCACTTCAGTTTTGGATTACCTCATTTTTGGGCCCATGTCCTAACGGACGATTGCAGAGAGAGAGAGAGAGAGAGATGGTCGCCTTCCTACCAGGTTGGTGGTTCTTCATCAATCGTGTCCTTCTTGCCAGGTTGACGGTTCTTCATCAATCGTGTCCTTCCTGCCAGTTGCATTTCTCCCAAGCATTTTCAGATTAAAAAAAAAAACCCCATCCATTAGCCCATTTCAAAGTTACAGGTAACTTGAAAGTTAGCCTCATTGCCTGTAAGATTTTTACGACTTTCTCTTCTAAGAAAGTTACAGGTTGAGAGAAAGTTACAAGTAACTTTCCTCTCCAAAACACCACCTATAACAAAGTTACCTATAACTTTCTTACACTTTACACAAGTTACTGGCATCCAAATGGCCCTGTAAGCAATTTTTGAGTAATTTCTAACTGCTTGCGTATCATCCATCACACTTTACCGGAGTATCAAAGTGTTTCTCATCTTTTAAGGTCTATTTCTTTTATTTATATTCTTGTGTTTTAATTTCTGTTGATGACTGAAAATTGAGTGATGCTAATGTGATTTGCTATTGAATTAGTAAAAATAAGAATAGCGATTTTATTGAAAAGCAAGGTTTTAAGACTCAGCAACTTCTTCAAGTCAACTTGGGACATATTTTAGGGGTAGCTAAATGGGTGTGGGTGTGGGTTCAGGTATTAATTTAAGCCCGATAATAATCGGGCCGTATGTGGGTATACCATTGCACATACCCAAGCTTGCTAGAACCTGATTATACTATATGTTATATATTTATATATACCTAATATTATATTCATACCAAATACTCCAATTAATTTAAAATCAACAATTTGTTAATTAGTAATAATGATCAGCACTTTTATAATTTGCAAAACTATATAAAACAGAGAGGGACAATCCCGTTGTTGTGTCGGAGGATATGCCCTATTCTACAACACTTTACATGTGGGGTCCACGTGGTGTGCAGCATGTATCCGATCCAACTTGTCAACTTGCATGTGCATCCCAGTATGTACACCAGTGAACTTGTGCAACTAAGTTGCCCATCATGAAGAAATGTTGTTTTTGAGTTTTCTCGTAAAAATGGCATTTTTTTTTTTTTTTTTTTGGGTTAGCTTGTTAGTACACACCCATGTTAGTACACACACTCCATGTTAGCCACCCCCACTAGGGATCGATACCAAGACCTCAAGTGTTGAAACGAGGTATCTCCACTTAGTCTGCTAGTTGAGCTATGGATCTGGGTGTAAAAAAATAGCATGTTACCACACACACACATAGTGCTTTTGAAGAAAATTTGTAATTTTTTAAATTTCTGCTATAAAATTTAATATTTGGAGTTAATGATTTTTTTTTTTTTGACATTTTCATAAATGGGTACCCAACATCCTAATGGGTGCCTAACACCTGATAGGTATGGGTGCCCACATGGGTATGCGTATGGATGCAGTACCCATTAATAGGTATGGGTATAGGTACCCTTATATTCAACCCATACCCAGGTCATTGCCACCCCTATATTTCTTTGCTTCTAGGGGTAGCCAGCCTAATGAGCATGTTGGTCTGATTTTTCATATAAGTTTTTTTCTAAAATCCCAATTCGTTTTTGTACATAAGCATCCTAACCAAAGAGTGGCCCAAGCTGATTGTCCAATCACCTTTGTGGTAAGGCCCACCTTATGTAGTGTTGGATGTCCTATGGGGCCTACACATGTGTTGCTGGCGAACCTCCTATATTTATGCTTGGGTTAGACCCTCGAGATAGTTCATCACCACTTTAGAAAGTGTTGCAAGTGCTCCATTGTGCACATGGCATTGTTCTATGACACTCGAGACTCTCCAAATCACTGGCCTCATGTATGGAGCATTACCCACAATACTATACTGAGTACATGGCAGTAACCATCTTGTTTTGCCTTTGAAAATTGAACCACTTACTATTGTCAAGCTTTTGAATAATGGCATCGGTGGGCATATTAACTGTGCCAAAAAAAGGTATGATATAGGAGGTATTGGACTATAGTGAACAATGCGACCCATTTGAGTCGAAATTTCATTTTTGCACAAAAAATATTGGGAAATAGGAAAAAATGTAAAACACAAGAATCTATCATTTTGTGTTTTTAACATGTATTCAATAGTTTATCGGACCATTCTTTGGTAAGAATGCAGCTTGTTAGCATGACTTACTGAAAGTTACCAAAAAGGCCTTAATTGTTAAATCAAGCATGATTTGGTGGATTAGAGCCCATTGCATATAGATGCAATAAAATGATGATGAAAAATGGAAGAAGTAGATGATTTAACCTTTCTTATGATATTTCCCAAAAATGGTCAATTCCACTTCAGTTTGTCAAATCATACTCAAATCTGGTGTTTTGATTCTCAAGAATAGGCATAGATCTAGTATAAAATTAGTTTATAAGCTTCCTATATGGACAAATAAAGAAAGAAATGGAAAAACGAAAGATTTATCATACCTTTTTATTTTCAGACACTTGTGGATCGGAGCTATTTGGTCTTCCTTTTCAAGGGGATTTTCGCCTCGTTTAGAGATAGAATTTGATTGACCATCCCTTCCTCAGTCTCTTCCACAATCTTTTCCACCTTGAAAACCGCCTCTTCCAATAACAGATGCTCTATTTGTGATGCGTGCTCAATAGTTTTAGTTATTTTGTTATTCATTCTGTGCTCTTGCAAGCATAAAGAACCCATCAATCTGTCAAGTATGGTTGATAGATCATCCTTTTCTTTGCTTACAATAACAACATAATCAAATCGCGTTTCACCATTCACACTTAATTGATTCGCTACAGCCAGAACGCAAGAAAAACAATCTAAGAAGACTTCACATAAAGGGATTCAAAAGCACCTCTTAAGGTTTGCAACCTTACACTCTTGGCGTTTGGGTCGCCTTTTTAAGAGCTTTGCAAAATATCCCATGCTTCTTTTGCCAATTTCGATTGTGATATACGGTAAAAAATGGATTCATCTACTGACTAATAGATTAAAACAAGGGTTCACCTATCCTTCCTTTTGTGCATGTGGTAGTGCGTCAAACTTCATGGATTGGTCACTTCGTTGTAATTGTCTTCAATTAAGCCTCATAAGTCTTGGGTAGTGTTTTAAATAGCGGTAGCGTGTTACATAGCATTCAACCCTCTGTAACGTGTAGCGTAAATAGCGTAGCGCGTAGTGTAAGCTACATGATATTTTTATTTTAAAAAAATTTAAATATAGAAAAAATATGATAAATAGTAAGAAAAAAATAAAAAATATAAAAATGCTGAAAAGATGATTCACTTTTTCAAGTATAAGCATATTCAAGTAAGTTATTAATTATCATTTATCAAAAGCCAATCCACATATAAAGTCATAAGTCAAATTAAATAATTATCACATCAACAACTTTCTAAGCAAACCACTCTAATTTTTTTTTGAATCAAACCAATTTAATTAATAATGTCCAATTGAAACCACAAGTTACAACTCACAAGTATGAAAAGAAATAAAAATCCCATAGGTTAAGAATATTAAGTACAATATAGATGTCATCTATACAAAGAGGGGTTTTCGAAAATCCTCTTTTAAAACTCCTTTTCTTTTAAGTTTAATTTTAAAGGTTTTTTAGTGTGTGAGTTTCACACCAACTTTAACAAAAGATCACTACCATTTTAGGTGAAAGTAAACAAAGAAAGGTTTGATTTTCACTTTACATTTATTTTAAATTTTATTTTTTATTTTTTATTTTTATAATATGAGTTTTACACTATTTTTAACAAACAAAACTAAAAAAAATAAAAATAAATGTTCTTAGCATTCTTAAAAGATATAAAAAAAAATAAAAAATATACTGTAGCGTACGCTACAAACAGCTACAAACACTATACGCTACGTAACTGTAGGATTTATGTTACGTAGCGCTACGCTACGTGTGCTATTTGAAACATTGGTCTTGGGATTTAAAAAACACAATCATCTAAATGCTCCAATGATTATAATTTTTCCCACTAAACCAAAAGAGTTGAGGTTGGAGTGTATTATTTGAGGCCATAACTCAACCCAAGTAAACACTATTTAAATCAAAACTACCACTTTTGCGAACAAGAAACATTTAGTATATGCACCAAGAATGCCATGTTCACGTGCAAAAACTTCAATGGACACTTTCTTACAACTTAGCGTTGATACGACTAGTGGGATTGGAGAAATTAGAAATCCCAACAACAGGACCTTGTATCTCAAATGAGTGTCAATCGGGACAACATATATTTAGCCATAATTAGGTCATCTAATTATGGCATGATTGTGTCAATCGGGACAATATATTTAGCCATAATTAGGTCATCTATTTATGACATGATTGTATATATCTTGTACAGTTATTAATTGTATATATCTTGTACAATTATTGTTTTCTTGTTTGTTAGCCTAGATTGATGTTAATGGCTGCAATTCAGCCTTGTAATTAGCCTAGAGTTTCTATATAAACAGAGGAACCTCACAATAAGGAAATTCAATTCAAAATATTTACATGGTATCAGAGCTTTCTATTACCTGTTCTGAGATTTCTGGGTTGGGTTGGGACTAATCTGTTGGTCTCGTTGGCTGTCGATACCTTCAAAGGAAGGTGTAGACAATTTTGGTGGGTTATAAACTGCTGTTCAGCAGTTTTTGTTGAGTGTAGGAAGTTTCTTTCTGGCTGGAAACTCTCATTTTGTGGTGATTAGTGGCTGTCGGCGTGTCCAGTTCTTGCTGGAAACTCTCATTCTGGTCTCCTTTTGTTTTAGGCTTGCTGGTTGTAGGCTTGTTTTTGGACTAGGGGTGAGATGGATTTAGTATTATCTGTCTTTATTACTGCGTTCCGGGCACCATGTCTACTGGCAACTCGGATTCTTTTGGTGTGCGCTTCCCAAGCAGAATAATTCTTACCTGTGATCCAGCTCCTACTGAACTTTCTAAATTGTCTCAGTGGAAAGTGAAAGATGCTAGAGTCATGACATGGATTTTAGGATCTGTTGATCCTCTGATTGTCCTAAATCTGAGGCCGTACAAGATTGCAAGAGATATGTGGGAGTATTTAAAGAAGATTTACAATTAGGACCACATAGCTAGACGCTTTCAATTGGAATATGAGATCGCCAATTACACGGCGATCTCTCCGTACAAGATTATTTTTTTGGGTTTCAGAACTTGTGGGGTGAATTTGCTGACATTATTTATGCTAAGATACCAGCTGCATCTCTCGCTGCTGTTCAGGAGGTTCATGAACAGAGCAAGAGAGATTAGTTTCTAATGAAGTTACGGTTCGAATTTGAGGCAACTCGCTCCAATTTGATGAATTGTGATCCTCCTCCCTCTTTGGATGTGTGCTTTGGGGAATTACTTTGTGAAGAGCAGCGTCTTGCAACACAGGCTACTTTTCAGCAAACCGCATGACCTCTAATGACGTCACTTATGCAACTCATGGGAAAGGCAAGGGTAGGGATATGCGGAAGGTCCAATGCTTCAGCTGCAAGGAATATGGGCATAT
Source organism: Magnolia changhungtana (assembly GCA_030180095.1). Taxonomy (NCBI): domain Eukaryota; kingdom Viridiplantae; phylum Streptophyta; class Magnoliopsida; order Magnoliales; family Magnoliaceae; genus Magnolia; species Magnolia changhungtana. Next base: position 779,673 of record JASAUF010000647.1, on the reverse strand, counting down.
TGTTGCTCACTGTGCCAAGAAATCTTGCAATTATTGTAAGAAGCCAGGACAATTATCAAAGACTGTCCGACTCGTCTCCAGAATCGCCAAACTAATGCCTATTAAGCTGCGGTGGGTACTTCTGCTTCCGCTAATTCCTCTACAACTGGTGATCCCTTTGTTCTTACTCCTGAAACAATTCAGCAGATGATTATTTCATCCTTTTCAGCCTTAGGGCTTCAAGGTAATAGTACATTACCATCTTTACCTTGGCTTGTTGATTCTGCTGCGTCTAATCATATGACTATTTCCTCCAACACTCTTACCAATGTTCGGAATTATCATGGCTCATCGTACATTCAGATTGCTGATGGTAGTCAGTTACGTATTCATGTTGTTGGGGATATTAATTCATTAGTTAAAGAAGTTTTTGTATCTCCTGAGCTTTCTACTAGTCTCATTTCCGTCGGACAATTGGTTGATAACAACTGTGATGTTGGGTTTTCTCATGATGGTTGTATTGTACAGGATCAGGTGTCGGGGAAGATACTCGCAAAGGGGCCTAAAATTGGACGATTGTTTCCTCTACATTTTTCCATTCTTTCTTGCATTTCTTTGGCTTGTACTACTGTAAACAATAAGGGTGAAGTATGGCACAAATGTTTGGGTCATCCTAACTCTATTGTTCTATCTCATTTAGTAAACTCTGGTTTGTTGGGTAATAAAGATCAATTTTCCTCTCATCTCTCTTTTGATTGCTCAACATGTAAATTAGGTAAGAGTAAGTCTCCTTCCTTTCCTGCTCATGGTAGTTGTGCTGAAACCTGTTTTGATTTGATTCATAGTGATGTGTGGGGTATTACTCCTGTTAGATCTCATGCAAATTATAAATATTTTGTTACGTTCATTAATGATTATAGTAGGTATACCTAGATTTATTTTCTTCGTTATAAATTTGAGGTATTTTCTGTGTTTCAACAATTTGTGGCTTATATTGAAACTCAATTCTCTTCAGGCATTAAAGTGTTAAGGTCCGATTCGGGTGGTGAATATATGTCTCATAAATTTCATGCCTTTCTCAAGCAGAAAGGAATTGTTTCTGAGCCTTCTTGTCCTTATACACCTCAACAGAATGGTGTTGCTGAACGTAAGAATCGGAGGTTGTTCGAACGTTATTGCTTGAATCTTCAGTTCCTTCTAAATTTTGGGTGGAAGCCTTATCCACAACAGTTTATTTAATTAATAGATTGCCTTCAAGTGTCTTGCATTTTGAAACTCCCTATTATCGTCTTCATCATCAGCATCCCAAGTATCTTGATATGCATACCTTTGGTTGTGTTTGTTTTATTCATTTGCCATCACATGAACGACACAAACTTTCTGCCCAATCTGTTAAATGCGCTTTTATGGGTTATAGTAATTCACACAAAGGTTATGTTTGCTATGATCCATGCTCTACCAGATTTCGTATTTCTCGTCATGTTGTTTTCTTTGAAAATCAGTATTTCTTTTCTACTCATGTTGCATCATTGCCTAAGATCAATGCTCTTCCTCATTTTGATGACTTGACTCCTAGTCCTGGATTTGTGTATGAACGCCGATGGCCGACTTTGCCCTTTCCTGAGCCTGACTCGACATCTGAGACTGTTCAGACTGTTCCTTCTGCGGCTGATCCGGGTTTTGACATTGTTCCTCGCCGGTCTACTAGAGTCTCTCGTCCTCCTGATCGGTATGACTTTTCTCATACATCTTTGCATGCTACTTTGTCCTCTATTTCAATTCCATCATGTTATTCCAAGGCTGTTAAGCATGAATGTTGGTGTGAGGCGATGACTGAAAAACTTCGGGACGATCACACATGGGATGTTGTTCCTTGTCCGGCGAATGTTAAAGCAATTGGTTGTAAATGGGTTTATTCGATTAAGCTGCATTCTGATGGTACTCTGGATCGCTATAAAGCCCGGTTGGTTGCACTTGGTAATAGACAGGAATATAGGGTGAACTATAAGGAGACCTTTGCTCCAGTCGCCAAGATGACTACGGTACGGATGATTATTTCTATTGCAGCGTCCCAAGGCTGGTTATTTCATCAAATGGACGTTAAAAATGCATTTCTTCATGGTGATCTCAAAGAGGAAATTTACATGGCCCTGCCGCCTGGCTTGACCTCCACCTCTTCTTCTGATGTATGTAAATTGAAGCGATCTCTGTATGGGTTGAAACAGGCTCCCCGGGCATGATTTGATAAGTTTCGGTCTACCTTGCTTCAGTTTTCCTTTGAGCAGAGTTAATATGACTCCTCTCTGTTTCTTCATAAGACCTCTGCTGGTATTGTTCTTCTTCTTGTTTACGTTGATGATATTGTTATCATTGGGACGAATTCAGACTTGATCACTCGTCTACATCAGCATCTTCAGGCCTCGTTTCATATGAAGGATCTTGGTCCTCTTACATACTTCTTGGGGTTGGAAGTTCACACGGATCGTTTTGGTATCATTCTGAATCAACATAAGTACACACAGGATTTGATTACTTTAGCTGGTCTTCAGGATACTTCTTCTGTGGATACTCTAAAAGTAAACACGAAGTATCGTCATGAGGAAGGTGATCTCCTGTCTGATCCTACTCTGTTTCGACAGCTGGTAGGCAGTTTGAACTATTTGACTATTACTCGGTCTAATATTTTCTTCGCTGTCCAACAGGTTAGCCAGTTCATGCAGACTCCATGCCATTTACATTTGGCTGCCGTTCGTCGTATCATCCGATACCTTTGAGGGTCCCCTAGCCATGGGTTGTTCTTCCCAACTGGCTCTCCTCTTAGCCTTGTTGCATATAGTGATGCGAATTGGGCCGGATGTCCTGATACTCACGGTCTGTCACAGGCTGGTGCATGTTTCTTGGTAATTCCTTGATCTCCTGGAAGAGTAAGAAACAACCTCGTGTTTCTAAATCTTCTATTGAATCCGAATACCGTGCCATGTCTACTGCTTGTTTTGAGATTGTCTGGCTTCGTGGGCTTTTGGCTGAGCTTGGTTTTTCCCAGTTTGATCCTACACCTCTCCATGCTGATAATACTAGTGCCATTCAGATTGCTGCTAATCCTGTTTTCCATGAATGAACGAAGCACATTGAGGTGGACTGTTATTCTATTCGGGAAGCCTTGGACACTCGTATCATTTCTCTTCTTCATGTTTCCACTGGCCTTCAAATAGCTGACGTGTTTACCAAAGCCATGACACGACAGCGCCATCAGTTCCTTGTGGGAAAATTGATGCTTCTTGATCGACCAACATCAATTTGAGGGGGGATGTCAATCGGGACAACATATATTTAGCCATAATTAGGTCATCTAATTATGGCATGATTGTGTCAATCGGGACAGCATATTTAGCCATAATTAGGTAATCTATTTATGGCATGATTGTATATATCTTGTACAGTTATTATTTCCTTGTTTGTTAGCCTAGATTGATGTTAATGGCTTCAATTCAGCCTCATAATTAGCCTAGAGTTTCTATATAAACAGAGGAACCTCACAATGAGGAAATTCAATTCAAAATATTTACAATGAGCAAAGGGTCCAAATCTTATGACACACTTCAAACATTAGGATTTGTTTGGCACCATGGATATGGATTTAACTTAAGAATCCAAATCGAGGACTTTCATTCTATCAGTTGTGTTTGGTAGCCTAGATTTTTTGTCCTATGGAATCTAGAAACTATTATTGACAGTGTAGATTTTCAACCTAGATCTTTAAAAAGGCTACTTCATAGGGAGGTGAGATATGACTGTTGGATAGGATTGAAAATCCTTGGTTTTTGCAACCCACCTTTTAGGGAAGATTTTTTTTTTTTTTTTAAATTATTGAAGGCCCCTTTTGAGGGTTTTTAATCATAAGTGGATTTGAAATTCACCAAAATCCAGGCAACCAAACACGACTTGGATTCAAATCCTAACTGCCCAAAATCCATCCTGCCAAACAACCCCTTATTTGTAAACCTTCTAACTAGGTGGCTGCTGCCACTTCTGCTTCCTAGATTGTCTATACTTGCTAACATTTCAAAACTTAGATTTTATTACCGCCGTGCTTCATTCTTTGTGCAACTGCACTTGAAACATGCATTCACAATAGGATTTGGAAGTCCTCACAAAAATTATAACAGAATTCTATTGAAGGCAGAACTGTTATCTTTCTATCATTTAAACACAATCAATCACAATATTTATACACACTGATATATGATCAAGAAACGGAGTGGCGCATCCGCTTCTGAAACAGCAAACGGGTGTCTGAATTAGCCTTGGAGATGATGGATTTGGTGTCTTTCGACCGAAACAGAGCATTGAGCTTGCTTAGCTTCCTAGTGAAAGATCTGAGTAACTTGTTTGCCGGAGTTGATCGGACAAGCTCTTGTTTCATAGAGACATGGTCCTTCTCTAAGTCAGTCAGCCGCATTCTCATCCTCGCGACTTCGAGCTTCAGTTCTCTGTTTTCTCTTCTTACCGATGCGTAATTGTCTCTCGGGGAGATGGCCCCACTGCCTGCCCCACTGCCCGAACGTTGAGGATACTGACCGTTGGCTGATCCAAAGAAGAATGGAGCGTGGCCTCCGTTCATGGCATTTCGGAGCCTGATCTGCTCCAAGTACAGTACTTGGACCGCCATTTGCACCGGTAGCCGTTCGTTCTGAGCTGCATGGCTACAGGCTTCTTGGGTTAGCTTTTGGCAATCGATGGTTTTGCAGAGGCGGTGGCGTTCAGAGTCCTTGATATTGGGATGTACCTGTAATAGGAATTCAGTGAAGATCTGTGTCGAACACAAGCATGAATAATTTTACTTTTTAAGTTGTTATTTGAATGAGCAGGGAGAAATGGATGCTACCTTGAGGAAAATATCAACTGCCCTATACAAGCCATCATTCACAACTCGAGCATGGTCGGGGAGTAATTCTGCTAGTGCGATGAACTTGGATGTCAGCAAGTTCGAGTCCAGTGCAATCTCTGCAAGATAAGTGTCGAACAGCTTCGACACCTTGAGAATTAAGCTTTGCTTGGGAGATCTTGGGCTGTCATACTCATAGCCCATGTCAGTCTCATCTCGAAAGCAATTCCCATCATCTTCTTCCTCATCCAAGTTCAAGAAAATGGAGAAGATCCTCAATATTGAATCTGTGTCGTATAATGGGTGGTTGCTGCTGTTTGGGTTTGCTGGAATGAGAATGTCTTCGAGAATTGCCTGGTCTAATCGCAGCCCGATCCGTCTCTCTAGATCTGCTCTACAAGCAGCGGAAGCAGATGACACTGTCGCGGTTTTAAGTAGGCCTGAAAGAAATGCCATCGGCACCGGACTTTTCCTCGACTGGGTCGGTAGTAATCCAACTATCGCTTCGACGGTCACCCTTTGTTTCTTCTGCAATTCAATATCTATCAAGCTTCCTTCTACTGATTGGATATCTCGAACACCAAGGCCTTGGAGGGAATTATGCGCATAATTAATCAAGATCTTGCTGATCGTGTCCTGTTTTAGACCCTTGGATTTCACCACAGACAGGACTCTTTGGAAAAAGTCTAGATTAAGGACTGTCAGGCTCTTGCCCCACCAATCCGCTGGTGTTTCTGATTCTGCATTCGTCGGCTTAACAGGTAAGTTATGCTCAAGCTTGGATAAGCCGGATGAGAGCTGCTCCTTACAGGCATTCGATGCGATTGCATTTATGAGTCTGCTGATTAGGCTGATTTCTTCGGCGACTGGTAGAAGAGCTTCGCAGCGGTGGAGAACGGCAACTGAATTCAAGATGTTCGAGATCACCATCTCTTTTAGATAGATTTCAGTGCGCGTCTCCAAGTTCTTCTCGGCGAATTCCTCTGTCATTTGAAGATGGTGAGCTGCACATCGCAGCATGGCGACATTTGATAGAGTGATCTCGATGTTTAGGCCGTAGCAGAACTTCGCAGCCAGCTCGAAGGCTTCTGGCCCACCAGGGACGGCCGTGAGAGCTATTCGGGATACTTTTGAATCCTTTGATTCGGTCAGCATTTTTCTGATCTTCCCGCTTCGAGAAACCAAAGGGAACTACAGAAGAACCATGCCTTTTGTTAAAGAGGGAAAAAAAGATCAATTGAAATTCTTTTTTCCGGATGTTGTGAAGAATGTGTTTGGTTGCACCAACTATCACAAAATTTCGTGACATTTCATGATTAATCAGTTAGTGCAACCAAACACACCTTGAATGAGATGTTTTCATTTGAAAGAGACATGCTAAAGAGATTTGTCTGAAGAGGATCCGATGCGCACATGTGCGATCAATGTCTGATCCATTCATCAAGTGGGGCCCATTGCAGACATGCCCCACCCCCAAAAACTGGCTGGCTGACTTCTCTCGAGGAGGCTGCATGTGTACATTGAATATAAACCATTGGTTTTTTCTCCTAACAAATCCATTTCATTCGTACATATGTGACAGCGGTGCTGATTAGCGTGCACGCCTGACTCCTTTTGGCTGGGGAAATGTTAATGGTGGGCCCCAACTGATGAATGACCAGGATCTTGCTCATGTGGGCCACATTGTCACCCATGTTAATATATCTTCTTCACATGAATCTCCTTTACATTTTATTTCCATTTTTACAATGGCCTCACCAATTTGAAGTGATACCCCCACAGCAAGCTGTTTTCTTGTCAAAGCTAACAGATCTAAGTTCTTTTTGTATTCTAAGCATGGTTTTAAGACTTGGACGACTCTGATGTGACTTGTCTGAGTCGACTCAGACTCAGTTGGACCTGATCTGGTTTGATACCATGAGTCACTGCCTCAATCACCGCTGGCTCAGGCAAGTTATTACTCGACTCAGAGCCGGAGTCAGGTCAAGTCGCCTAGTATTCTAACCATGATTCTAAAAACAAGTGAAGCACTTTTCATTGCTGACAATTAGAAAATTGTGATTTCTAGAAATTTCCTAGGAAACCCATGAAAGATATTCAATAAGGAAAACAGAATGACAGGATTCAACACTGCATTTCTCGCATCATAATCAACTAGGGGCTGATGATAATCTCACCTTGTGGAGTGAAAAGTTCATAGCTCCCACTTCGACAGTAAGATCGCTGGAAACATCCGAAAGCGGCCTGCAAGAATGAAAATTGCTCAGAATCAGAAACCCAATAATTTCAGAACAGTGACAGAACTGAATCTTCAGCCTACATGTTTATGAAATGTGGAAAAACCAGACAGCTTCGAATTCTATTTCTGAAACTCCTCCATGTCGGAAAACGCAAGCTCTAAACGTGTGATCGGGTTCAATTCTATCATTTTGAAATTGCACTCCTGTATCAGGCAATTCGAAATCGATGATTTGGATTGGTCATGGGTCATAATTATAAGAAAATAATTGGAAACAATCGGTGTCGGGAAGGGAAGTGCAGAAGAGATAAGGTTAGAATTATTAATGGTAGTGGAATGGGAAGTGAAAAAATCTATTGAAAATGGCATTTTCTTCACTAGAAAACTGATGAGAGAAGGAAAAGGACAGATTGCCATTTGGATTTTCTAGTCATTGCTTGTTTCATCTCTGCATTATTCCGGAGCTTGTCAATTCAAGCAACTGCTTGCAAGCAAAGGTTTAAAATTTTGAGGTTTTCAGATGATCAGATGACGCAAGGGGTGTTTCAGAATGGAAAAATCACAACGGTAAATAACTGAAAAACAGTGCTATGAGCTATGGCATGGCACTGTTAATGGTTAGATTGCATTATGAGGCTGGATTCACCTCAAATTCTTATTTTAACCCACAACAAAATGTGTGGGGTCCACTGTGATGTGTACGTGACATCCAAGCCGTCCATCTACTTGGCACCCAAAGATCTAGCTGATTCAAAAATCATGTGGGCCGGATCATGTAATATCATGACAAAAGCCTCTAAATCATGTGGTTAGTATGCCCCAGATTAGCTTTAGAACGGCCGTTCTGGATTTTGGGGGACGCGGATTTCCTGCGAAAGGCTTTGGGAGGAAGTTACTGCGCAAGGATGCTGGTTGGGGTCCACCAATATGTTTGTGAGAAATCCACGCCGTCCATCAGTTTTACGAGCTCAGTTTAGGACTGCCTACCAAAAGTTAGGTGAATCGAAAAGTCAAGTGGGCCACACGAGAGGAAACAGTGGAGATTAAGTGAGCGTCGTTGAAACATTCTTATTACCATAAAAGTTTTGTATCAGGCAAATTTTTTGGGTTTTCACTTCATCCCAGTGGGAATGACCTTATAAACGGTTTGGATGGCATATAAACATCAAGTTGGAGCTTAGGAAGCTTTCAATGGTAGGCATTTCTTTCCCCAATTTTTCCTCTCTTGTGACCCACTTTAGTTTTGGATCCACCTCATTTTTTGTTTCATAAACTAAAATGAGCTCAAAAAACGGATGGACGGAGTGGATTTTTCAAAAACATCTCTGTGGACCCCACCCAGCATCCTTGGCAGGAACTTCCTGCGAAAGCCGCGAAAATCGCGTCCTGGGGCATCCACTTATGCTGCTGGGGAGCATCTTATGCCAGGAACCTCACTATTGGTTGGCACTGGTCAAAGCTTTATGGGCCCCACCATGATGTATGTGTTTTATCCATGCCATCCATCTATATTTTTGGATCATTTTAGGGTATGAGCCAAAAAATAAGGTAGATCCAAATCTCAAATGGGCCACACTATAAAAAACAATGGGGATTGAATGCCCACCGTTGAAAACCGCTTGTGGGCCACGAAAGTTTTGGATCAAGCTGATTTTTGTTTTTTTCCTTCATCAAGGTTTATGTGACTTTATGAACAGGTTGGATGGAAAAAAAACATCTCAGTAGACTCCTAGGAAGGTTTCAATGGTGGAGGTGTGGTCCACGTGAGCTTTGGATCTGCCTCATTTTTTGGATAACGCCCTAAAATGAGATTAAAAAAAAAAAGAAGGAATGGACGGCATGGATATAACAAATAATCATGGTGGGGCCCACATAGCTTTTCCATTGCCGACCAGTACCGAGCTCGGTACTGGAGGGGTCACTACCAAATCCGAGGCCATATGCCAAATGCGGTGGGCCACACAGGCAATCAGTAAGGTTTTTAATGGTGGGAGTGATTTTTCATCCCCAAGGAGAAGATAAGAGGGCCCACATGATGAATGATTTGGATACCATCCACACATCATGACACGTGGTTGGTTAAGCTTAACCAACACAGATTCGTACTGCATCCGGTCTCTTCCATTTATTATTTTAACTATGATGTCCAGCACCCGGACCGGTCACACCATGTCTGAGTCTGACCAATTGAAAACTAGCTCGACGTCTGGTCCAGGTTAGATTGGCATTTCCATCCCCTCTGTTTCCGGTGGTGTGGTCCATTTGAGTCCCGGATCTACCTCATTTTTAGGCTCATGTCCGAACATGCGCTGGAAAAACTGATGGATGGATTGGATTTGACATGGGAATCAGTTGGGCCCCACAGATTTTGGAGGAAATTCTTCTACTTTTTATAATTTACTCTTCCTGTTTTTTTATTTCCTCGTACGTTGTAACATCGCTGTCCTGCCCATACATGTCCCTGAATCAACCAACACGGACCATCCGTTTGACTTGAAATCGCTTGGACTTATTCTAACTACAGTGGGCCAGGTGGACCGGGCCTCAACTAGGCCCACTTGTCTGGATTTAGGCTGATCCATATCCAACCGTTGTAATTACCCCTCAGGTGGTGGGACCCACCTTGGGTTGATCAAATCCAGGTCGTGAAGGCTGATCTGATCTGGCCCAAAATAAAGGGAATGATCTAAGCCCAAATCCAGCCATCTGGTTGCAAAGATGCCCGTTTGAGGCTCATTGATTTTTCACTCGGACTGACTCGTTTTTATGACTCAGACGAGTCAGGTGAGACTCGTCTGACTCACCCCTATAGTGATTTGTGATGCTGAACCAGATTGGACTGAGTCTGAGTCGACTCGGCCTGGTCATCAATCCATGGTTAGGCTGAGACCATCTTGGGATGGACTATACGAAGCAGGGATGGACATGATGAGGTCGATCACCATCTTCCTTAAGGGGTGGTTTGGCACCGTGGATTGGAGGGGATTTGAGGGGGTTTCAAATCCCTTAATTGTTTGGCAGTATGAACTAACTAGGGATTCAAATCCAGGGGGTTTCCAATCCCTTCTTTGAGGGGTTTGTAATCGCATCGGTGAGAGCTTGGATTACACTTAAAATCATTTCAATAGTTGTAAGTGTAACATGTTTGTCACTATACACTATCATTCTATTGGGCACATGGCCCACTAGTGATGATCAGCACCGTCCAAACATTGTCCATGTAAATCAATGATTAAAAATTGTTGGTTAGTCAATCAGACATGATCTTGGGCTTGTGGCGCATCTAAGACTTGAAATTTCATCATTTTCGAGCAAAGCATATATTTCAGCGGGCTTATCACAACCATTGCGTCGAAAATTACATATCTCACTAATTAGAGATATTAAAGTTGATTTATTAATTAAATTCAAACCCTCTAAATATACCATGGACAAGTACTATTGGATTAAAGTTGTTTCACACTCCAGGGTGCCAAACACATTGGGAGGATTGCAAATCCAGCAAGTTTCTAATAATGAGGTTTCGAATCCACGCTCCCAAGCATGAATCTATTAAGCTTCTCTAAACTCCTCACGGGGACTTCTCAAATTGAAATAATATTCTAAAAAATTCATAAATTGATTGATGAATGAATAAACAACTTTATACCCCTTTAAATAGGGATATTGAGCCATGGGAGAATTTTCGGATTTAAACTATAACCAAAACTCCTAGAAATCATGACTTACTACAAATAATAAACTTACTATTTATAGATGGTCGTGATTCGTACTAGTGTGCATGGTTTTCCGCCAAAAATAATAAGTGTCCTATTTGGCTTTACCACCCTATTCTCATAATTATTCTAAGGGCCTGTTTGGCACGGTATTAGGAGGGATGGGATCAGCAATATCCTGGAATAGGCATGACGAGCCAAATAGATCCGGTGATCTTGTCCCGGGATATGAGCAATCCCATGGATCTTAAGACAATGCACTGACATCACCATCATTACCTTAAAATTGATCCTATCCCTTGGTTGGATGGATTGGAAGGTAAAATCCCGGGATATGCACGGCATGCCAAACAGACCCAGTGAACTTGTCCTGGGATATAAGCAATCCCATGGATCTTAAGACAATCCACTGACACCATCATCATTACCTTAAAATTGATCCCATCCCTCCTAATACCATGGGATCTGCCCAACCAAACAGGCCCTAAGCACTTTTCATGTTGGGCGCAACTCAAGCCCCGCTGATGAAGAGTTATAACCTAACTAAAACTTACTATAAATAATAAAAACCGAAATAAAACAGTAATTCGACTTGGCCACCTAAAGAAATGGGTTTGGGCAGGATGGACCCACTAGCTACTTATGTGGCCCACAGCAGGCGATAGCTTGGGTGGGATCAGCCAACTTGTCTGACCCTCATAGGCCAAGAAAGCCCTGTTCGATCTCAATTTCCTATTGGCCAAAAACTCAAGCGGCGATCCAACGCGTCGATCTTGAGTATTGTCATAGGCCCAACTAAAGTGGGCCTTCGATCAGAGATGGCCTACCCAGTTAAGGTCTAAGTTCATAGCCCATTAATATGTGGCTCACCAAAATCAAGCCCACTTTGGTCAGGGCTTGGACCCCACCAGGAATTATAGTAAGCCAGAAATTGTCTCCAACACGTGTATGTAGTGGTGCACGTGGAAAAATCCAACACGTGCAAATGTAGTAGGTTTTGTGCAAGATCCAAGTCAGTTCAGCAGTGGACTACACACCGGGTGGGGTCAGGTTGGGTGCTGGGTCAGGATGGGAACGTGCTCGGCTCAAACCACTATTTTGATTTGAGCTCGACTTTTTTTTTTTTTGGTTAGCTTGTTAGTACACCCTACTGGCAGTTCACACTTCACTGTTAGCCACCCACGGATTGATACCAAGACCTCAATGTTGAAACCAGGTATCTTTCACTTAGTCTACCACCTGAGCTATGGATGAGGGTGTGACTCGAGCTCGACTTGAAAACTTTAGTAAACAAGTCAAGCTCTAATGTTAAGCTCCATAATAGATTCGAGCTCGAGCTCAAGCTTGAGTAATACACGAACGAGTCAAGCCAAGCTTGGTCTACCTTAACTCAGCTGCTCGATGTACAACCCTAATTCCAATGGCATGTTGCTTGATAGGGCTGAATCCTAATCAAAAGTCCAATTCATATATGAGATTTTTACCCGACATATCAACTTGGAAAATCTGATTGGGATACATGTTCTTACCTAATTATCCAACTTTAAGCAAATCGGGCCCGCTTACTCGATTGCTAGATGATATTTTCTTAATTTACTCAATTTATAATATTTTAACTAAAATATTAAATATTAATATTCTAGATAATAAATTCTAAGGTGTAGCCATGTTCGACATGGATGATGTGGATGATTTAGTTAAAGTCTGTACATTTTTATCATATGCTTTAGGATTTATAGCTTGATATTAATTAATTATGTTAAGAAAATAAATATTTTTATAATTTCATAAGTATTTATTTATAAAATAAATATCATTAGAAAATTTTGTTATTTTTATTAGACAATTGAATTATTATATAAGCTTTTTAATTAGATATTAGTTGATGGTTTGAGATATTTGGTTGGAAAATTATTCAATTTTATCAAAACTCTTTGGATAATATCCGTATCGGACCTATATCCAACTTCTTGTAATAATATAATAATATTTGATATTAAAGTATGTTGATATTTTTTTAAATTATATTAGATTAATAAGGCCTATGGACTCATGATCCGGATAAATAATTGTATGGTTCTTAACATATTGGATCTAGTGACTAAATAGCCATCCGTCATCGTGGGTTTGTTATGAAATACGCCTTTAACAAATATATAATGATAAAAAAATCTTATTTAAACTGATTTCAATGAATTTTCCTCATTCAATTTTTTTTTTCTTTCATAAATTCAAAAAATATTTTCATCTATAAGCAAAATTATTGGGATTTTCATAAATAAAATATTAAAATATTCAATGGTTGTGAATAATTGCAATCATATTAAAATATTCAATGGTCCCAATTACAAAGATTAATGGATGAGAGTGGCCCACCTATAGATCGAACATGATTCAAAGAATAACATGATTGGATATCATGGTCGTCCAATCTGGGTGATATTTGAGCCATTTGCAATCCATGGTGGAAACCCATATCCAATCACCTAAAACAGGGGCTGATAGCCAATCCTAACCGTAGGACATCCCAGCCATGCGAAAGGTGGGCCTGACCATAGTCTAAAATCTCGTTATCTTCAACTTCTCGGCCAGGAATTTCTCATGAGTTTTTTTAGATTTTGCATTTTTCTCATAATATTATCATAAAAATCTCACTGAAAATAAACTATTTTAAAATAATTATCATAAATTACTAAATAATTTTAAAAAATTGAATATAAATTTATAAACAGAATTATTTTGATTTCTAATAAAATAAAATAAAACCTACTGAGATTTTAAAAACTTCACTATATTATTGCAATAAAATCGTTTCATCAAAATTAGGAGATAATAACATGAGATTTTCAAAATCTCGGCAATATTTCTCACAATGGCTCAACATGGAGATCACCGGGCGCGAAAATCAGTGCCGTCCAATTATCAGTCTGATACATTGTCGAATTCAATGGATGTGGCCCACCTGCTGTTTAGATCAGCATGAATTTAGTGGGTTTTGATCTTCGTAGTGGGAGACGAATTTTGAACGGCTCCGATGTTGTACACATGGTAGTTTGTTACACTTTGGTTGGAAATTTAAAAATAAAAACCAAAATAGAGAGAGGAGATGAGAAAAACGGTACCATTCGGTGGTGTGCCGGGTGCTTGAACTTGGCCGAAACGATCTCTTCCCTGATATGCTTGGCTTCAACTCATTAATCGTCACAACCCCCATCTCTCTCTCTCTCTCTCTCTCGTACACCTACGCCATTTTCATGGAACTTGTACACGACCCATCTCAAGGAATGGCTGATTAGCTGTGTTTACATACATGAAATCATGTGGGTCCCACTGAAGTGGCCCCTTTTGCAAAGCTGGCGTGCATGCGTTTTTTTTGAGCTGAAAGGTTAATTGAACTAAGGCCGGATTCACTAAAAAGCTATGTATTTTAAGCTTAACCTACAACGCCAATCTTTGGGGCCCACATGATGTGTGTATAAGATCAGTTCATCCATCATGCGTTCCCCCTCATGTTCTCCTTGAGGTCCAAAAATCCGGCTGACCCAAAACTCAGGTGGGCCACGCCATGTAAAATCATCTCCAAATCCTATAAAATCAAGTGTTGTGGCCCACATAAGTTCTAGAACGACCCCTTTCTCCTTTTCTCCATTCATCCTCGTGGCTGAAATCTTATGAACGGATTGGATTTCTTATGTAAAACACAGCAAGACACACACACAATCTGGAATGTTTAACGGTTGCCATCACCATCTCCACCGCTCCCTTTGGTGTGGCCCAACAGAATTTTGGATAGGCCTGATTTACATAACCTGGATGTTCACACATGATGGACGGATTGGATTTCATGCACACATCACCGTGGGCCCCACACATTATGTTGTAGGTTAAGCTTAACCTACAAAGCTTTGTAGTTGATCTGGTCTAGGATTAAAGGGATGTTTATATGTGTCTTTTCTTTAATCTAAATCTAAAGAATCCTAATCTACGGCGGAGAAAGCAGCCCCCTTTTTCTCTTTTCGGTGAAAGATGGTGTATTTTAATCGGATTCGGGTCGCAGGAATCCTGACCATTGCAGTGCTTTTTGGGGTGTAATCATGCCTACTGAAAGCCACTCAATAGAAAAAATGTGTTACAACTTTATATGTTGTGTGTAAAGGTTACTCTAGGGAACTATATGGTGGGGCCCACTTTGGTGTATCGTTGCCCAACCTGTCATTTCACCCATTGGATTTGGATCTTTGACCGTTTTACAACCGTTGATTTGATGGCTACCAATTGGACGGTTAGGATGGTGCAGTCTGTCTGATTTTTAATATCCTGGATCCACCATAAATGTGGGATACTTAAAGTCTAATCTGGAACGTCCAAATTGTGAAATCTGATGTGGGTGATGGGCTGTCTCTAAAATCACATCAATCAAATAAATATAACCATCTGATCAATTGACATAGGATGGACAGTTGAAACTTAAGAAATATGTTACTGATCTAGATTCAACGGCTAGAATTACAAGGCAAGGACAATCCAATCAATATATGATGACTTGAGTTATATCCAGTGCACTAGGGCTCACCACTTGAATTGTATGGATTGGCATACATGCCTGCCACGTGTATGGCAGATGTGTGCATGAGTATGATAAGGTCGAGCCTGAAGATCCAGAGCATGATTGAGCCACATCTAAAAGAGTATACGTGGCAGGAAGATGTATCATGTTTAAAAAATCAGACTAATTAGACAATCCTGTCCATCAGATTTCCTCCAATTTTCCTTGATAAATTTCAGCCATTAACTACTTTCATCTCACATCGTCAGTTTGAAGGTCATCTGAAGGCCACGTTTCAGATGGACAGGATGATTGGATATTTGTATATTTAAATGTTATATTCCGAAAAAAAAGGGGAAACTAGATGGACGGCTCCGATCGACACATGTCCTTGTAATATAGCCAGCTCTACCATATTCCAGTTCTACCGTCTCTACCGTATCATCTACCTCGTATCTGAGCGTGAGATATGATCAGGTACTTCCCCAGCACCCCAACCTTACCGTACATCACCTTTTAAAAAAATGTATAGTACATCCAGGCCATGCAAACAAAGTGCAAATCATCATGAATATCACTAAACGTGAAAAGAAGGCTGTCCAAGTATCATATCCATCACAAAAACAAAATGAGCGATCAAATGACAATATTACTCAATATGCAGTTTCAGCCACACATCATGAATGGGTCATTCTAATTTTCATAATGCTTGAGATTCATGATGGGGCCCACGACTGGAACGGATCTGATTTATCAAGCGTGCAGTACATCAGTGGGAATGAATGTGTAGTACGGTAAGCTTATGGTACTTAAGCAGTATCTGATCATGGCTTGTGATTGTTTTTAAATGAATTGCAATGATCTGCCGTTGGTCCTCTCTAAGGTGGGCAGGTGATCTGGTGATAGGACCGGCTGTTTTCTGCAGATGTATTATACGATACTTGCCCTCAAATATTTGGACAGTGGACATAGATCTAGCAATTCGGGCCCCATGATTCGGTAATCCAAGCCATTCATTTTTTTGGTCGTCCTACAATGGATGCACCATGTGTCCAAAAATCCTTAATAAAGGAATCATAACATTTTTATTTGGAGGCCAAAGATAGACGGTTAAGAATAGGAATACAACAACGGTTCACATTCAACTGAAAAAGGTTATGATATCGGTAACTGAGATCTTCAAATTTGGACGAATTTTGAGATGTGATCCATCAACCTTGGGCCTCAGTAGATCAATGGTCTGGATTACTGAACCATGGTCCCCAGTTGTCAGAACTGAAAACGAGTGTATACTACGCAATGGACACTGGAGAGGCTATTTTTGCCTATGTTGCTTGAAAGCGCATTAGTAAAATGTTAACCAGCGAAGGGACAACCATGCGCACGGCGATGTACCAGAATATGGTACATTCATCTGTTTACAGTACATGAAGGGAAGTCTGACGTACCAATCAGATCCATCCATATATATCTGGCCTCATTTTGGATGGACCATATCTAAAAAATCACATCCATTAGACAATCCTATCCATATAATCCATGGAAATCAATCCGACGGCCAAAAATGAAGAAAGTAAGTCATCATATATTCGACGGGATTAAGGGATGGAAAAGATTGCCTAATTGAAATATAAACCATCCATGTTAGGCATGAATAGATGGATGGATCAGACTGATAGATCAGCCTGCCACGTGTACTATGGAGAAGTGACTGTACCATATTCGAGCTTCATGCCTATCCATCGTACATCTCCGTTGAATCATTAGGGACACGGAAAGTTAGTGGTTGTAATGATAGTGTACAGAGAACATGTGAGTCTCCTACTATAGTAACCATATTCGATAAGCCAACACACTAACCAGTCATTTACCATGTGGACCCCATCTGACACATCTAAACCATGAATAAGGTGGATCCCACCGTCTAGATTTCCTGATAAAAAAAATCTAGGCCGTTCAATTATCAGGTCGGCAATGATAATACATTAGGAACGGACGGTTCCCAAATAATTTTTGGAGGGTGGTACGGTGTTAGTAATGTGTGCAAGTGCAGCATAAATTGCAAGTGGGCTAGCCTGATTTGACGGCCAGGATATCTACACAATGTGTCCCACGTAAGGGGTGGTTTGGATGGACTAAGGACGTGTTATATTATATATATGGCGGTCCATGGTCTGGGTTCAGCAAGACCTGTTACGGGCAAAAGGAAATAGGCTCTGCTTTTGTGTAAGATATGGGCTGTTCATTAGCCATGGCTCATGATGCATGATATTCAAAATAGACCAGGCATGGCTGGGATGATGGGCTCTTGGGTGTAGCCCATGTCTGGTCTATTATGGGCTAGGGCTGGACCCTGCTTTTGTGAAAGATATGGGTTGTCCATTAACCAAGCCCCATGATGCATGGTATATGAAATTGGCCAGGTGGGCCAAACCAATGGGCACTACTATGGCATAACCTGTGTCAATCTAGTTAATAAGTGGGCTTAAATTTTTAGGCCTAGGTAGAAAGTTTGTGTGCGGAGATGCTAGTTGGGCCCAAAGTGATGTTTGTCGTGTTAATACATAAGTCCTATTGTGAGGAAAACTGAACTGGTTCATCACATGGAAAGGACAACTAAGAGAGAAGTGCCTCTAAACTAAGGCAATCGAAGAGTTAAGACAGCTTCCTGAGTCGACCTATTGGAGGATAGGGCCTAGAGACAAAACAAGCAATTCTCCTGACGTAAAGATGAGCCCTCGAGCTGAGTTGTTTGAGGATAGAGCTCGGTGGAGGAAGAATTATCTCACTAGGAATATATGCAACGCAAGCAAAGGATCCGCAAGGCAAGGAGCCCAATCCTTGAGCTCCCTGACATCTTGAGTTGATCTGGATGACTACTGTCAGAGATGCAGCGTGGGAAATTCGAAAGAATCTTATCCCAAATTCAAAGAAGAAAGATTCGGCTTGACCTTAGCCAAAGATCACACCAATCAAGGTGGGCTGGATGACATTTTCGGGAGTAGTTTCTCATTTAAATAAGGACTCTCCAACGTATCCTATTAAGACACGACAGTTTTAGAACCATCCAAAAACCCTATAAATACAATTACCTTAAACGAGATGAAGTAAGCTAAAAACTAAAACTCTAGCTTTTGATTTAAGTTTACCCACCTAACTTAGGCATCAGGGAGTCCACAACTGTCACCAGCACATTTTATTGTCCACATTTTTCTTATTCCTTGTAGGTCCATCGATGGGCATACCTTCACGATCAATTGTATCAATTGTATCTGTTGGCCCAAAATCCTGCGACAACAAGTCTAAAAATGAAGCAAATCAAAACTCAAGTGGGCCACATGACAGGAAAAAGTGTATTGGGAAATGTCTACCATTGAAACCTCCATTTTACTTTTACCCACACACACCACAATGGGTAGGGGAACGCCTATAGTTGAAACCTCCCGAAATCCATTGTGATGTTTATAAGCCATCTAAACTATTTATAAGGTCATTCGCACTAGGATGAGAACACATATAATCCTCACAGTTTCCTATCATGTGGCCCACTTGAGTTTCGTATTTTTATTCATTTTTGGACTCACATCCTAACATGATCTAGAAATGCGACGGTTAAGGGGTGGATTTCTTACAAACACCACGGTGGGGCCCACCTAGCTTATGCCACCCTATTACACAGGCAATCCATGTCCTAATATCGAATCCAAGCCCGACCAAAAGCTGGCCAGGCCCAAAAGCCTAGTGGGCCAGCCTGGGCTATTGATAGCCCTAAATTGTTTAGTTGAAAATTAAATGAATTTTGTTATGATTAAAGGCATTTTACTGTGGTTTTTTAGTGGCACTTTTGAGGGGGATATGATTAGGGTAGTGATACCCCACCTACGAATCAATGGCCACCATTCATTGAATCGTGGTCCCTCAATTAAGGGCTTTTTAAAAGATAATAACATTAGATGTTGTTTAGGGAAAATGGTATGATAGAGATGGGTCTATACTATTATAATACAACCTCCCTTCCACCGTACATGTGGCTGGAGGGATGATGGATCCACCGTCCACCTACTGGAAATTGCATCAGATGGCCCATGTTTCAAATGCAACAACGAATGGACAATCCCAGCCATTAATTTCCAGCACTTTGCCTCGTTCAATGTCAACCTCTAAATATCTTTTTGACCGTCCATTTGAAAGCTGTGTGATTGGATGACTAGGGTCATTCGGATTTTGTGAGTTTTGAGCTGTGGACCATTTACGTGGGACCCACTAAGTGGATGGTCTCTCCCTCATGTGTATGGTGGAAGAAGACGCCACCATAACAATGTCCATACGTCTCTACCATAACATGGCACAAATTTCAATGCGAACCTCCATCACGATATATGTTTTGACCAATTGTCGGATACATCAGGACTTCAATTGCATGCTCATGCGGCCCACTCCATATTCACGACCCATGGTTAGGTAATCTGATCCTTTGATCTGGTGGGCCCCACTATGGATTGGGGTATGCTCCAAAAAATTTTCAGATCGAGTTATTCAAACCCTTGATTTTGGCAACAGTCTACTAAGAGACGGTTAAGGAGAAAAAATAAAGAACTGGGCGACAGGCTAGAATAAAGGCCAAAAATTGGATGGCTGGGGACTTCTGATCTGCACAAAATTCTGTGGGATTACCGATCCATGGTATGTCTCCTAAGATCCATGGTATTGATCATCCAACGGCCCACATGAGCTAAATGAGTGCCTCTGGACAGTGTTCGGGCATTGATCATGCATCAGAACAAAGACAATGCCTGGTATTGAGTCCGGGTACATTTTTTAGTATAGACCCGACGTACTATCCGAATAAACCTTAATTATCAAACTAAATTACTGATTGTTGAGACGAACCCAAAGAGACAAAAATACTTCAGCATTTTTCTTTCAGTTGCTTTACCCTAATAAGTAGGATTATTTTCGTCAAAAAACTAAGTTCCGTATTCTAAAAATTTAAATCAAAATTTTTTTTTAGATCATGGAAGTTTTGGATCAAGCTGATATTTGTGTTTTCCCTTTATCATGATCCATGTGACCTTATGAACAAGTTGGACGGTAATTAGCCATCATGGTGGGCCCTAAGAAGGTTTCTTCTGTGGGCGTTATTATTGTGGCAGTGAGGTTCAATTGAGCCTTGGATGTTGATATATATATATATATATATATATAGGAAAAGGTACCATGCGCTCTAGCTGATTTTAACACGCCATGAGGTCGAGCTGTGTGGGCCCCACCGTGATGTGTTTCGAACATCTATCCCATCAGTCAGATGAAACATTCCATCGCGGGCCTAGGTCTCAAAAATCAAGTCAATCGGTGACTTGTGTGGGCCACACCACATACATAAGTGGAGAGGGGCCGTGCACCATTAAAACATTCATAACCATTTTTGAGGGCCCACCAAGATGTGGTTTGCAAATCCAGCCCATCCATTATGTGTGTCCCACTTGAATGAGGGTTCAGACCAAGTTTCAAGGGCATGCAAAACTCAGGTGGGCCCCACTAAGTGCTTTTATATGTTTTAACTGTGTCTTCACATAATTTTAGATGGTATGGCCCCCCTGAGTTCCGTATATGGCTGATTTTTGGAATATCCTATAATTTAAAGGGTACCCATCAAATGCACGGTGGTGATGGTCGAAACGCATCACAGTGGGGCCCACACAACTTGACTTCACGGAGCCTTGTTGTGAGCTCGAGCGCATAGTGTGTGTGTGTATATATATATATATATATATATATATATATATATATATATATATATATATATAACACTGCCTTAACTTACAAGGGGATCAAGATATAATCTTATTAAGATTGACACAATCTACTCAATTAGATCATGTAAGCCTATGTATGATAACAAATTGTTCCGATAAACCATGTAATAATCATGTAGACAATAAATACTTTATCATTTATGATGTGTAAATTAAGCTACACTTTTTGTGAGACTAATTATTTATGAGCAATGCATCAATTTTAATATAGTCAATGTATAAGTAAGTTAGTTTTGTAGGTGAGTTTTGTATCCTTATTACTCTACACTGGAAAGATTATGAGACATTGGTGTATTCTTAAAGTCGTGTGCGTACACACACACATTGATTTTACATAACCCAAGTGCTTGATGGTTTCAAAGCCCTTGTATGATAATGCTGTGCACAAAACTTCGTGTTTTAGCAGATGATAGGACAGAAAAAAGGGTAACAGATACGTTCTTTGGAGGGAGTCTCAAGATTCATTTTCAGATCCATATGCAAATTATCCACCCATGGATATACTTTCATCAGTTTACAAATGTAAAATCTGTTCAATCTGAAAAGTAGGTAAAATTCATTCTCTTTTCTCTCTTCTTCTGTAGCTGAGAAGTGACATTTCTAATGAACTTTTCTTAGTCTTCATGTAATGATAAAAAAAAGAATAAAAGAATAAAAGAATAAAAGAATAAAATTTATGGTTACACATTTAAAGTGATTTTATTCCTTTAAAAAATGGCATATCTTAAAATACTTCCATTCTGAGCTTCTCCATTCCAACCAAAAATATATTTGTAGGGGATTGAACATTATGAAAGAGTATGACTTGGTATGGTGGATGTCCACATCGAATGGTGTTTAGATGCGGTAGTCATTCATCTGTTTGGATGTGGCTGTCCTAAAAACATTGGACATTATACGGTCAAGGGAGAGGTTGGAAGGCCATTGTCAAGGCAACTTTAGTGAATGCTCTCTACTCCACATCCTCATGCAGTCCAAATTAAAAAGAGGTCTCAAGTCCAACCAGTTCCATCACGGGATAAGGTCTACCCATAAGAAAACTTTTAAGCTACAAAGTGCATGGGACATCGAACCCGTTGGAAAGATTGGCCCCACCATGAGTAATATTTTATGCAAAAATCAACCCTAGTCACTCATCAAGTGGACACAATTGTATTTCGCTATTCATTGATGACTATAGAATGTTTTCTATGGTGTGGTTCACTTGATAAGTGGATTGGGCTGATTTTTTCACCACATGATCCTTATTTTGGACCTAACTCATAGGAGGATTGGATGTCATGAGCACTTAATAGGTTGAAAATTATCCATTAGGTGGGCCATAACTAAGGGTGTACATAGAGTCCAACCGAGTCGAGCTGGCCTCAGCTCGACTTGGCTCGGCCACTAGTTGACCTTAGCTCGAACTCGGCTCGGCTCAGCTCAGCTCAGCTCGGTTCTCGAGCCTGGCTGGCCAGCTCAGCTCGGTATGGTCAGCAGCTTGGGCTAGCTTGGGCCGAGATCGAGCCAAGTTCGTCATTGAAGCATTTTCACAAACACTTATTCTACACCCTTAAAATCTCACTGTATTTGAGATAACAGCAATGGTTTTACAGGTATTTTATCAAACACCTTCTAAGCAACATAAAAATCAAGAAAAGAAGGGTGTTGGTTTCATATACATACATTCCTTGCCACCAGCCACACTTCTTTGAGTAATTTCATCAAACACTTGGTGAGCAACATCAATATCAAAGTAACCGAGTCACTGAATTGGTTCGATTCGAGCTGGGTTCGATTCGAGTTGAGTCAAGCTGGGGTCAGCTCGAACTCATTTTCGAGCTCAAAAAATCAGCTCGACTCGGCTCGAACTCAGCTTCGAACTGAGTTGAATCGAGCTTTTTCGAGTCGAGTCGAGTGAGCTAACCGAGCTAGCTCGGTTCTTGTACACCCCTAGCCATAACTATGGTCCAACCGGTTTACTTAGACCACCTCAGTTATAAAGGGTTAAAAATTGATTTTGGTGTATAGTAGTGGTCATCATGAAAACCAACATGTATGGGCTGATATGGACCAATATAAACATGATCGTCATTTTGAAAAATGAGGCCCATGTCTAGATGATCTGATGTAGAGCGGGTCGCAAACACTTTCATGGCAAAAATGGACTAGAGAAGGCCTAATCGGAGACTGAAATGATTCAGACCATCAAAACCTTAAAAATAGTCGTATCTCACAAACAGGAACAAGTTTATTGACATATCGTATATGATTTTTGGGTAGGAGAAGTTACTTTAGCCAACTAACCCTGCTACGTCAGGTTGCCCATGCCGGAATTGCAAGATTCCATTAGATTGATGGTCAAAAGTCCATTTTACTTTCGTTTTTACTATTATTTTAGCTGATATATAACCGTATAACTTGTGATACTTTGAGTTGTAGGAGTCGTGCCAACATGAAAAGGGCTTAGAAAAATTAGGAGAACAACATGGTTAGGCTAAATTGGACACTTACTATTTTTGGCTGAAAGCCATGAAGTCTAGTATGAATGGATGGAGACCATCTATAAATAGTAAGTTTACTATTTATATATAGTAAGTCACTGTTTTTAGGGTGCTTGAGTCTAAAATTCCATCCTAGGTTTAAGCTCATTATTTGAAGGGTTGTAATTTTATTTTTATCATCAATCAATTTATTTTTGAATTTCTTAGAAATGATTTTTATTTTATCCCTCATGGATTCAAGGAAACGGTGAGGAGGGATTTGGAGTAGTTATTCCCTGAGGAAGACCGTGATTAATAACCTCATCACGTCCCCCTTGCGTCATGATCTAAGACCATTGTTTCTTGTATTCCACCGTGAATGGATGTTCCTAAAAAATAATTCAAGAAACAATCTTAACCTTTGGATTTATAGCCAAGAAATATAAAGTTAAATAGAAAGTACAACAAAAAAAGAAAAGAAAAAAGAAGTCTATATATTTGATTAATCTAGGATCTCTCAAGCTGAACTTATTTTTGGAAAGGATTCATTCATAGTGGGAAAGATTAAAACAACGGCCTAGATTACTCTATCTATCCACTTCTATGATTTATACCATTTAGTTAAAATTTTGGTTTTAAATGACAATTTTGAGGAAACAGTGAAGGGGTCAACTGCAAGTTGGAAGTATCCTATAATTTCATACTTGGTAGAGTTATTTATGGGCCCCACTTAGATATTAAGGTGCCATGCCCTGCAACATGTTACATATATCTAAATGAGTGGCTGGCATGGGGATTTTGTAGAATTAGCCGTGGAGGATATCAAAAGAAATCATGTTGCACAAGTTGAACTTGAGAAAAAAGCTTAACATTCTTTAATATTTTCTATTGATGTAATTCTTGTGTAATTATTATATATTTATTATAAGATATCATTGAAAAGCTATTGATGAAACTTATAATATACCAATAGTAGAATCTTATTAGGTCGCTATGATTTTACAGAAAAGAAAATATTTTTTAAGGGTCAAATCTCAATTCAAAGTTAATTTTTTTAATAACTTCATATTTTGTTTTTTTGTTTTGTTTTGTTTTGTTTTGTTTTTTTTTTTTTTTTTTTCTGTCATTTTGGGGCTTGTTCGGGTGGTGCAAAAGAGCCATGAGCACGGATTCCATCTTAAGAGCCTTATTTAGATAAAAAGTGTAAATCTAAATAAAGTTTTTATAAAAGCCATATTGCATTTTGTGTATGAGAATTTAACTATGGTATTTGAATAATTATTGTAATTTGAAATTAAATATTTGCATTTCCATTGAAACATGTTTAAAAGTCTTATCAAAATTTTTTTTATTATATGTTTGGATTCATGGAAAGAAAAGGAAACATTATATCCCGTGAAACTCATCATTCATTATTTGCCAAGCCTTTCTCCGTGGGAGTTTAGGGAAAACATCAATTTTCACTTCTTGTCTTTGCTAGATATGATCCAAGCCCAAAAGTTAAAATAAATTGATGAGATTGGATCCAAGTCCATGTGGTAAGCCTAATGTGTTACCATCCATCTTCAATCATCTCATATATGTCTATGTGTAAAATGAGCCATTTTCCATCTTCGATTATGTCCCACACATGCCTATTATGCTACACATGCCAATGTGCCACATGTGTCATATTTCTCTTGTGACCATGTCTAAAGCATCCTAAATGGGCCAATGTGCCATATGTAACGCTATTCATCTTCTTTTGCACCCCATTGTACTAATGTGCCACATGTACCACTGTTCATCTTATCTTGTAACCCAAAAGTGAAAAGCACTCTACATATACCATTGTGCCACATTTTCCATCATCCTTCTTCAATTGTTCCAAATATACTACACGTGCCAAAGGTGTTCAATGTGCACAAGTTTTACCATCTAGCCTCAAGTGTCATGTATCAATCCATATCTTATGCCATATGCAATATTATACAACTTCAAATACCTCACGTGTATCACATGTATCCCAATTCAACTTCAAGCGAATGACTATCCAAAATTTCTTCCTAAGATTTTTTTCGGCCAAATAAAAAAATGGAAAATAGAGCTTAAAATTTTAAGAAAATCTTGTTGCATAACAAATAAAGAAAACAACATTTATTTTCTAATAATTTCCCAAAAATAAGGTTTTTCAAGAAATACTATTTCATTTCCTTTGCTTTCCATAAATACAAATGAGCCCTTAAAATTTAAAGAGTTCAATCATAACTTAAAATGTGTGTGTTTGGTTCATTTAAAAGTGTTTGAGTTAGTCAAAACTTCTTTACTATTCTTTACCATTTTAGAAAAGTTTTTATTTTTTAATAAGTTTATGATGGGATCTTTTTCTCGTGCTCGACCGGTTGTGAGCCCTGCTCGACCGGTCGAGGGCTGGTCTCGACCAGTCGTTGGAGTTGAGCTGTGACTCGACTCAAAGTCCAGCGACTTTGGGCTATTTTTCTCCAGGGTGCTCGACCGGTCGTGGGAGGTGCTCGACTGGTCGTGGGTGGTGCTCCGGTCGAGGACTTGGTACGACCAGTCGAGGTTACGTAGATTCGTTTCGCGATTTTGCGCGGATTTCATGTCGCAAGTCCTTTCGCAACTGGAATGCGGAAAGGAGTTTCCTAAAACTTTAAATAGGAGGTACCTAGGGCTTTCTAGGTATGATAAGAGGGTTTCCTAAAGCTTTACAAGGGATTTGTTAAAGGGTTTAGGGCTATCAAAGGTGTGAGAGAGAGAGAGAGAGAGGAAGTTATAGAAGGGAGGTTATGCTCGTGGAGGTTATCTATTATGCAATCTATATCTCAGCACTTCTATGCCCTAGTAATCAGTGAGATCTCTCAGTTTTCTTTGTTTATCTTATTGTTTATCCACTCCTGCGTGAGTGAAAAAGTTGTAACATTCTACTTCATAGTGAATTGTTATCTTGACGAGGTCCCGTGGTTTTTACCTCTTTGAGGGTTTTTCACGTAAAAATCTCTTGTGTGCTGTGTTTATGCTTTGATTTATTTCATTACATTATTGTTCTATAATTCTGGTTTATTTCGGGAGGTTAGATCCTAAGGTTTTGTGCAAGGCCCCCAACAAAGTGGTATCAAAGCTAAGTTCATTGAACGGGTAAGATCGGTTTTGAATTATGGAAGGTGGCTCATCAAGGATGATCGGCCTCAATGGTTTCTAACTGGACCATATGGAAGGCTAAGATTGATGACTTGATTTATTGCAAGGACCTATATTCTCTAATTTTAGGCATATCAATAAAATCTAAGGACATGTCTGATGATGATTGGAAGAAGATGGACCGAAAGGCAGTGGGGTTTATTAGACAATGGTTGGATGATTCTGTGTTCCACCATGTGTCTACAAAAACCTCAGCCGCTAGCCTATAGCTGAAATTAGAAGGGCTGTATGAGAGGAAGACATCAGGTAATAAAATTTTCCTGATAAGGCGATTTGTGAATCTCAAGTTTAAGGATGGTGGTTCTGTGACCGAGCACATGAATGAGGTTAGCAATATAGTGAACCAACTCTCCTTTATGAAGATGGTACTGGATGATGAATTGCAGGCTTTGCTATTGCTTCGTTCATTGCCTGACGGTTGGGAGACATTGGTGGTGTCTCTAAGTAACTCCGCGCCAGACGGAAAGATTTCCATCGAACAAGTTACTAGCTGTCTCTTCAATGAGGAGACAAGAAGGAAGTCTCAAGGCGGCCTACTCAGCAAGAGGCTCTTATGACACAGGAAAGGGGGAGATGAAAGAACAGGAAGGGCGGGAAGACCCGAGATAAATCAAGAGGCAAGTCGAGTAACAGAAAAGATATTGATTGCTAGAATTGTGGCAAGAATGGCACTACAAGCATGAATGTCGTGGTAAGAAAAACGACAAGAAAGGAAAAGGAAAGGAGAAGGAAGATGAATCAGATTTCACTGTAGTCGCTTCAGATGGCGACGTTGTAGTTATTTTTTCTGCAGATCATGATGTATGTCTCACGACTACGAGTTAGGACACCGACTGGGTGATACACTCGGAAGCTTTTTTCTTGCGACTTCACGCAGGGACTTCTTTACAAGTTACAAGTCATGTGACTATGGGACAGTGAAGATGAAAAATTCTGGCGTATCAAAAATTGTGGAAGTCAGTGATATTTGTGTGAAGACTAATGCGGGCTGCACATAATTTCTTAGGGATGTGAGGCATATCCTAGACTTTCACTTCAACTTGATGTCGACAGGAAGGTTGGATGATGATGGCTATGAAAGCCGGTTTGCTGGTGGGCGCTGTAAGCTCATTAATGGTTCATTGATCGTAGCCAGAGGAAAGAAGTGTTACACCCTTTATAAGGTAAGTATCAGTATGCGCAAGGGTGGGTTGAACGCAGCGGAAGATTCAGCTATTGACATGTGGTACAGGCGTCTAGGCCACATGAGTGAAAAAGGGCTTTCGCTACTAGCAAAGAAGCGGCTCCTTCTAGACGTGACAGGTACACCTCTCAAAACCCGTCTTGATTGTTTATCAGGGAAACAACATAGAGTTTCATTTATTAAATCTGCTTCTCATGTTAATAAAGTGCATGCATTAGATTTAGTTTATTTTGATGTTTGTGGTCCTATGAGGACAAAAATCTTGGGTGGGGCATTGTATTTTGTTACTTTTATAGATAATGCATCTAGGAGGGTTTGGGTTTATGCTTTGAAATCCAAGGACGAGGTCTTTGGTGTGTTTAAATTGTTTCATGCTATGGTCGAGAGAGAGAGACAGGTAGATCATTGAAGTGCATCCGCACTGACAATGGTGGTGAATACATTGGTGACTTTCATGAGTATTGTAAGTCCCTGGGTATACGGCATGAACAGACGGTTCCTAAGACCCCCCAACATAATGGTGTAGTTGAGCGAATGAATCGCACCATTGTAGAGAGAATCAAATGCATGTTATCCCATGCTTAGTTGCCTAAGACGTTTTGGGGAGAAGCAATGCACACGGCTGTGTATTTGATAAACAAGTCTCCATCAACCCCGTTGAATGGAGGAGTGCCTGAGAAGGTATGGACTGGACATGATCCATCGTACAATCATCTCAGGGTGTTTGGATGTAGAGCATCCGTTCATGTACTAAAGGACGAGAGGTCCAAGCTCGATATGAAGATCATGCAGTGTATGTTCTTAGGGTACGGTAATGAAAAATTTGGTTACAAATTATGGGATCCAACCGAGAAGAAGCTCGTCAGGAGCAGAGATATGATTTTCTTTGAAGATCAATGTATAGAAGACATTGGTAAGCCAGAGAAGAATCAGCCTAGCTCAGGCAAGCTATAGGACATGGATCCGATTATTCCTCCCGTAGTGCCTGATGACGGGGGAGTACAGCAAGGTGCAGAGGATGAGGGAGTTCCTTCAGAAGATGGATCAGGGGAGCAGCCCCCACTTGATCCACCTGTTGAGCCACAGGTGAGGAGGTCATATAGGGACAAACAACCGTCCAAGAGGTACTCGCCACATGAGTACATTATGCTGACGATGGGGGAGAGTCAGAAGATTATTCTGAGGCCCTAGCCAACTAGCATAAGGGGGAGTGGTTGAAAGCTGTGCAAGATAAGATGGAATCCTTGCATAAGAACCACACCTATGATATGGTGAAATTGCCTGATGGCAAGAAAGCTTTGAGTAACAAGTGGTGTTCAGAAAGAAGGTTGAGCAGAAGAATTCACAGACGAGGTTCAAGGCCAGACTTGTAGTGAAAGGGTTTGGTCAGAGGAAAGGTATAGACTTCGAGGAGATATTCTCACAAGTGGTGAAGATGACATCCATACGGTTGTTGTTTGGGTTGGCGGCTAGCATGGATCTGAAGATAGAGCAGTTAGATGTTAAAACTGTCTTTCTTTATGGTGACCTGGAAGAAGAGATCTACATGCACCAACCAGATGGGTTCAAAGTCAAGGGAAAAGAGCATATGGTGTATAGGCTGAGGAAGAGCTTGTTTGGGTTGAAACAAGCTCCACGGCAATGGTACAAGAAGTTCGATTCGTTCATGTTACAGCACGGGTATGACAGAATGGAGTCGGACCACTATGTGTTCACATGCAAGTTCTCAGATGGTGATTTCTTAGTTCTGCTGTTATACGTTGATGACATGCTCATCATGAGAAAAGACATCAAGAAGATCGACAGGTTGAAACAGGAATTGGGTAAGTCTTTTACGATGAAAGACTTGTGCCCGACTAGAAAGATCCTAGGAATGGAGATAACCAGTGATAGAGGCAGTAGGAAGCTTTGACTATCATAAGAGCGATATATTGAGAAAGTCCTAAAGCGATTCAATATGAATGCAGCGAAGCCGGTTAGTACTCCACTGGATGGTCACTTCAGATTGAGCGACAGACAGTGTCCCAAGACGAAGACAGAGGTGGAAGAGATGCAGAAGATACCCTACGCATCAGATATAGGAAGTTTGATGTATGTTATGGTGTGTACACGCCCAAACATAGCATATGCGGTTGGTATTGTCAGCCGGTATCTTGCCAATCCTGGCAAAGAGCATTGGGCAACGGTGAAATGGATACTACGGTATCTAAAAGGCTCATCCAGGTTGAGCTTATGCTATGGTGATGGTAAACCTGTGTTAGAGGGCTACACAGATGCAGATATGGCAGGTGACATAGACTCTATAAAGTCTACATCGGAGTTCATATTCACGTTTGCAGGGGGAGCGGTCTCCTGGCAGAGCAAGCTACAGAAGGTCGTAACATTGTCGACGACAGAGGCCGAGTACATTGCAGTCACAGAAGCATGTAAAGAGATGCTTTGGATGAAAAAGTTCCTACAGGAACTTAGCCTGAAGCAGGGGGAGCACGTGGTCTATTGCGATAGTTAGAGTGCTATACACTTGAGCAAGAATCCAAGTCAGCATTCCAAGTCCAAACACATAGAAATTCAGTATCACTGGATTAGGGATACTTTGGAACAAAAGGTGTTACAACTTAAGAAGGTCCACACGGACGATAATGGGTCAAACATTATGACAAAGGTTTTACTCAAGCGCAAGTTTGAGGTTTGTAGAAACTAGGCTGGCTTGAAGAATGTGAATCCCTCCTAAGACAAAAATGGAGAGATTTGATGAGATCTTTTTTCCCGTGCTCGACCGGTCGTGAGCCCTGCTCGACCGATCGAGGGCCGGTCTCGACCAGTCGTTGGAGTCGAGCTGTGACTCAACTCAAAGTCCAGTGACTTTGGGCTATTTTTCTTCGGGGTGCTTGACCGGTCGTGGGTGGCGCTCGACCAGTCGAAGACTTGGTACGACCAGTCGAGGTTACGCAGATTTGTTCCGCGATTTTGCGCGGATTTCGTGTCGCAAGTCCTTTCACAACTGAGATGCGGAAAGGAGTTTCCTAAAACTTTAAATAAGAGGTACCTATGGCTTTCTAGGTATGACAAGAAGGTTTCCTAAAGCTTTACAAGGAATTTGCTAAAGGGTTTAGGGCTATCAAATGTGAGAGAGAGAGAGAGAGAGAGAGAGAGAGAGAGAGAGAGGGGAAGCTTATAAAAGGGAGGTTATGCTTGTGGAGGTTATCTATTATGCAATCTGTATCTCAGCACTTCTATGTCCTCGTAATCGGTGAGATCTCTCCGTTTTCTTTGTTTCTCTTATTGTTTATCCACTCCTGCGTGAGTGAAGAAAGTTGTAACGTTCTATTTCATAGTGGATTGTTGATTTGGATGAGGTCCCGTGGTTTTTACCTCTTTGAGGGTTTTCCACGTAAAAATCTCTTGTGTGGGGTGTTTATGCTTTGATTTGTTTCATTGCATTATTGTTCCATAATTCTGGTTTGTTTCGGGAGGCTAGATCCTATGGTTTTGTGCAAGGCCCCCAACAGTTTATGAGTCTACACCCATATAAGCCATACCAATTATGTCGTAGGGAAATAAAAATTCATTATTAATTCCAATTTGAAAGATTTTTTTTTTTTTCTTCACTTTTGGATTTGAAGTTCATTATAGAGGAGGAAGAAGAAGATGATCTTCTCCTTTCCTTTTCTTCCCTAATACTAACTTAGAGACTTGGTGCGAATTGCACCGACTCATTGTAGTTGGACCGATACAAACAAGTCATGGGTGATTCCCACAAAGCCTACCAAGTTGGATTGTCCAAACTTCACGAAATTCGCTCTGGGTCCTCTGAGTTTCTCAGTGAGTCATCATGTCAAGAATAAAAATAAATAAATAAATAAAATCCAATGATGTGAGTTTTGGGGCGATCTGATTAAAATCCGAACTAAACTATGCTTGAGTGTATCACCTGATTTCCTCCTAGTCATCTTGTTGTGTTTTCAAACACTGCTTTTTAGGAAAAGTACCTCAAAGGAAGATAAAACATCAACATCCATGGACACATCTGTTCAAACGTCCAAATGCCCATCAAACAAAATTTATTAATGTGAAATTGATGTCATTGTCTTGAGTGAGTTGTCCACACCTCCAAACAATCCCTATCTTAGCTTCCCTCAATAGGTACTCCCTTTGTGTCCCAAGTGCAATGCAAGTTCTTTCCCCCTCACTCTCCTGTATATTTTCTACCATCCTATTTAAAATCTAGTTCTTGTGCATGGCATTTAGTTGTTTACATTGGTTAAGGTCCACTCGAGTAGAGTTGGCTTCTACAAGAATTACCAATTCTACAAGAATTACCAATTCTATAACAACAGTTCATTTATTTATTTATTTTAAGGTAATTAAGGCCACTATCAAGTGGGCCAAGACCGATGGTGACGCACCGAATTAGTAGGCCTTTTTATTTTTTATTTTTTTATTTTTCATGCACATAAAATGTTTCCAGTGGTACCCATGAGCCATGCGGCAACTGGTCCGACTCGACTCAATCTCAGTTGGACCCAATCTAATTCAATACAATGAGCCACCCCGACTAGGGTGAGCCAGGTTTACTCACCCCAACCCTGGCCAATCCGTGGTTCGTATACCTCAACCCTAACCCAACCCAACCCAACCCAATCTCGGGTTGGGAATTCTCAACCCAAGCCCAACCCAAGTGGGCTTGGTCAGGTGGATACATGCTAATATTTTTGTTATTACATTAGTATATTATATTTTCAATACACACCTTAT
The DNA here is from genome assembly GCA_030180095.1 of Magnolia changhungtana. Lineage (NCBI taxonomy): Eukaryota > Viridiplantae > Streptophyta > Magnoliopsida > Magnoliales > Magnoliaceae > Magnolia > Magnolia changhungtana. The sequence goes on along the minus strand of JASAUF010000647.1, from coordinate 746,894 downwards.
TTTTTTTACCTATGATTTTATTAATTATATATCTAGTTATTTATAGTAAAGAACTTTATTTTTTCTAAACAAACAAGCTAAAATATATGACAACTACTCCTTTAAAAGTCGTGTTGTGTAGCATGTAATCTATTTGGGAGAGAGAAATCCGGCGTATCTTGCTATCTTGGGTCATTGGAAATGACCTGGACCAACGAAATCCGATGACACAGGAATTTCCTGTGCCTTCAACAAAGACGATCCACACACAATTATAATGTATAAGTAACTTATATATGTATATATATCGATTGGGTTCAGATTGAGATGGGCAACCCGAGACCTCAACCCAAGCCCAACCCAAGTTTTATCGGGTTGGTGTTGGTATAGTCCAAGCCTGATGCCGGACCCAATACATCCTGCCTGAACTCAACCCAATGTCGGGTTGGTCACGGGTCGGTTAGGTTGAACCTGCCCAATCCAAGTCGCCCGGCCTTAACTCCATGGTGGCCCACCTATGTATGCATAAAAGCCCACTGAAGGCCCAGCTTGGCCGATCCAGCCTGGCTTGACTTGTTACTTGAATTGGGGAGTAGACGGGCCTGGGCCTCTTGCTTAGCTACAGGGCTGGGCTCTCAGCCCATGAACCAGGCAAATATCCCTGATAGAGGCGGATTCGGTGAGGCCAGGTAAACACCGACTTCGGTGAGGCTGTGACCGTGGGTCCCACCTTGATTTATGTGTTGTATATCCATGCCGTCCATCCATTTTTCCAGCTTTTAAGCCATGAACCCAAAAATCAGGCAGATTAAAATCTAAGGTCAACCACACCATAGGAAACAGTGGTGATTGAATGCCCACCATTTAAAAAACTTCTAGTGGGCCACGTAAGTTTTCGATTTGTTTTCCCATCATCCAGTCCGTGTGACCTTAGTAATAATTTTCTAAATAAACATTATAGTAGGCCCTATGAATTTTTGAACGGTGGGTGTTTAATCACCACCGTTCCTGTACTCTGGTCCACCTTAGATTTAGATCTGCTTCATTTTCGACCTCACAAGCTAGCAAAATGGACGGACAGCATGGATATACAACCCATACATCAAGTTGGGCCCCATGGCCCGTGATTGGCCAGGATTCCATACACGTGCCAGGTTGGCACGTGCACAAACGGTCACCTCTTCAATCTCAATCTTTCACTTCCTTAGTTATGATGTTGGCCACTTTGTACTTGTTATTGATTCTTAGATATAGTAAAAGCGAAGCACGCACCACCTTTCTTTTGAATGTTTGTGTGGCCCACCCACATATCCGTATTAGTCTTTTTGGACCGTTCAACGACATACTCACAATCTCCCAATTTCATTGTCACCGTTTACTCACGAGGGTATCCATCTACATGCTTACTCTCCCCCGCACGTGACAATTTGGTTTGTGTGTGTGAGATCCGGGCCATTGGTTATGTCGGCTCCACAATTCATGTCCCATGACATGAAATCTGTGCCAGTATGTTGATTAGTAGGCCCACATGTGGACATTGAATATGGACCGCAATCAAATGAACGGCCTGGATCATCGCATTGGCCCATTGGATACAATCAAATGAACGGCTTGGATGGATACAAGGGTGCCACGTTGGCTCTGATATCTTTCTCGTGACCACAGAACATGATCTTTCTGTGTATGTATGAATAATGACCATTTTGCCCTACAACATCGTGCCGGTGGCCCACCGAAATGGATGGCGCATGCGCTGTGGGCCCAATCGTAGACCCTTGGAGTGTGCCTTTGAGTCTTTAAAAGAAACAAATGCGTTGATGTATGGAGTACGATTTCACATGCTAATCATGACAGCTGGTATTAGATCGGTACACGTGCCAACATGGCACACGTGTGAAAGATCCTTGCCATTCCAGTAAGGTCATGAATGATCAGACTGACCGGATGCATACGTTGAATATTGACTTGTATTATTTACTATCCAACCATCCGTTATTCTCATACAAGTGTGGCCCACCTGAGCTGGGCTGGATCTACCTGACGAATGACTCAGATCTCTCACACGTATCCGATGTTTGCACGAGCAACGCAAAGTCCCACTTGAGTTTGATAGAAGTGGTCCACCGTCAACAGAGCTTACTCATTTCTCTTCAGCAAGAGTGGCAGTGGGCTGGCGGGCACTCCGGCCCGACAAACCTGAACCTACTTTTAGCTGTGGTCGGACCACTTAGCTAAGCCCATCGGTCAGGCTTGGGTCCAGGCTTAAGGTCGAGTCAGTTGAGCTGGACGTGGCCCGATCTAGACAGAGAGCTTCCCGGAATCGGACCAGGTCGTGGTTAGTTCAAACCTGACCATTTACTAGAGGGCTAAGAATTCTTTCATATATATATATATATATATATATATATATATATATATATATATATATATATATATAATGGTTGTTGTTATTATCATTATTATTATTCTTGGGTTTGGCCATTGGGCTCAACCCGTTGATGACATATATGGGTAGGTCTAGTCTAGTACAATTTAACCCACTCGTGGCCGACCTTAAAGGGATCATAAATCCAACCTTTGCTATCTTTTTAGTGTTAGATGGAAAAAGTTTTTAAATTAGATTTGATTTTTTTAAAAAGGTTTTTTCTTTTTTAATCAAATTGTTTTAATTGTATTTAGTTTTGTTCAATAATGAAAAGTTGTTAGAAAAACTAAGCATTTATATTAAAATTCATTGCTTATCCTTTGTCTTAGAAAATAATAGCATGTCAGGGGAGCAACCTTGAACGCCCACGCACGAGCCCGTTTGGTGTGGTACATCTTCCTGTGGGGGCAAATCTATCTGAGACTCTTGGAATTGATTTTTTTTTTTTTTTATGGAAAGAACTTCAAGATATAGGAACAGAAAATTAAATTTTATCTGGCTACTCTCAAGCTAGTTTACGTTATCAAATATTTTACTCTATTACTTGAGGTGAATGAACTAGCGAAATCTTTTTAACTATTGAAATGAAATAATGATGACTATAAATGCAGAAACCATACTTTTAATGTAATAACAAATGAGAACTATGATATCTATTGTCATCTCTCCACCACCGAAGAACCATGGAATCATCTTGAGAAGAAATTAAAAACGAAGGATGCTGGAACAACGAAGTATGCAGTTAGTTGTTATATTGATTTTAAAATATCTGGTAATAAGTCTGTAGTAGGTCAGGTGCATGATTTACAGAAGATAGCTCATGAAATCTTATCTAAAGGTATGGTGATTGATGAAGCTTTTTAAGCTGCTGTAATAATCAAGAAACTTCTTTCATCTTGGAAGGAGTATAAAAAAATTTTGAAGCATAAGAGATGAATTTAGCCTGAATGACCTCATTTTTCATATGCTTATAAAAGAGGAAACTAGAAATCGTACTAAACATTCTTCAAATCTACAATCTGTAACTAAGACTCACCTTGTTGAGAATAACTAGAAGGGCAGAAAAATATAAGTTCTGTACCACAAAAGAAAAAACATCCACAAGACCAAAGAAACAAGAAAATAGACGAAAACAATAAGAAGAATGAAGAATTCTATGTGTGTGAAAAAAATGGACACTTTACTAAGCAACGTAGGCTTCGCAAAGGCAATAAGAAAGAAAATGACCATATAAATATTACAGAAAGTTTGTGGGGGCTATTACTAAAGAACTCAATGCTTGTAGCTCAAATGAGTGGCGGGTTGATTTAGGTGCCACTAAGCATCTTTGTTACGACTGTAGTGCATTTTTCTCCTACAAGAAGGTAGAGAATGCAAGGGACATTTTCATGAAAAATTCGTCCAAGACAAATGTCGCTAGTAAAGGAAATATGAGCCTGAAGCTTTCTTCTGAAAATGTGACAACTCTTCTTGATGTGCTACATATACCAGATCTTCAGAAGAATCGTGTTTTTGAATTTACTCTTGATAAGAATGGGTTTATTTTTGAATTTGAAAAATGTGTTATCACTAAGAATGATACCTTTGTTAGAAAATACTATGTAATTGATGGATTGTTCAAACTCAATGTTATGAATGATAATGATGCTAGTTATTCTACTTACCTGATTGAGTCTCTTGATATGTGGTATGCTAAAATATGATATGTGAATTATCATTCTCTTGAAAGCATAATCTTCATGGAGCTTATTTCTAGAGTGGAAATGAAAAATCGAAATAAATATTAAATATGTGTATAATATAAGCATTTAAGAAAATCATTCAAAACAGTTGAAATGAATAACGAAGTCCTAAATTTGATTCATAGTGACATATGTAACCTTAAAAATATCACGATTCATGGAAGAAAGAAATACTTTATTACATTCATAAGTGATTACTTCAAATATGCAAATGTATATATGATCGGGTGTAAAGATGAAGCAAAATATAAATTCATAGCCTTTGTGAATATGTGGAAAATCAATTAGAAAGAAAGGTGAATATATTTAGATCCGATCGAGGTAGAGAATACATTTTTCATTGTGAATAAAAAAAGGATTATTCATCATGTAATTGTTTCATATTCACATCAATAAATTGAAATAACTGAAAGGAAAAATAGAACTCTGATGAGTATGGTAAATGTTATACTTTTAGTTCTAGTTTACCCTTTAATTTATGGGGAGAAACATTCCTTAGTGCATGTCATATTTTAAATCGTTTACCATATAACTATTCTGATAAAACTCATTATGAATTGTAGAATAATAAACCTGCAAACTTGGAATATTTTAAAGTGTGATGGTGCCTAGTCAGGATAAGGTTGTTTTTACCCAAGAAAACTAAATTAGGAAATAAAACTCTTGATTGTGCGTTCTTAGGCTATGCACAAAACAATAAGACTTACACATTTTAAGTTTTAAGGTCTTATAATCATATTTATGCCGACTCCATCATTGAATTCTTAGATGTCGATTTCTTTGAGAATATATTCCCAACTAAATCTAAGATTATCTTTTCCGTAGAAGTGGTAAATTCGATCGAAATGATTGATGTAGAGAATGACATAATAAAAGAGTCATTGGAACCTATAAGAAGTAAGATGGCTAAAATTGAGACAAGCTTTTGACCTGACTTTTACACATTCCTTATACGGGATGATCCATCCTCATATGCCAAAGTTATGAATTCTCTAAATGCAACTTTTTGGAATAAAGCCATTAATAGTGAAATGGAGTCTATATTATACAATAACACTTGAAAATTGGTAAACCTATATTTGGGTAGCAAATTTATAGGTTGCAAATGGATTTTTAAGACTAAGATTAGGCTAGATGAGTCTGTTGAGAAATTCAAGGCTAGACTTGTAGCTAAGGGTTATAAGAAAAATTAATATATTGACTTTTTTAACACATATTCATCGATCACTAAAATCACAACTATACGAGTATTGATAGCTATTACTTCTAAGCGCAATTTTTTGATCCATCAAGTAGATGTGAAAATTATCTTTCTAAATGGAGAATTAGAGGACGAGATCTACATGGACTAACTCGAAAGTTTTGTAATAAAAAATGATGAAAACAAAGTATGTAAACTAATTAAATCTTTTTATGGACTCAAGCAAGCTCCAAAATAATGGTAGGAGATATTCGACAAAGTGTTATTGCTAAATAATTTTCAAATTAATGAATCAGATAAATGTATGTACAACAAGCTATTTGAAAATACATGTACTACTATATATTTGTATATTGATGACATGCTAATTTTTATTCTAACATTAATTTAGTGAATGAAACTAAGTCCTTCCTTAGTTCATAATTTACATGAAAAATTTGCGATATACAGATGTGATTCTTGGAATTAAAATTATGAAAGACTTCAATAAAACCACTCTATCTCAATCACACTATATGGAGAAAATTCTAAGAAAATATAATTTCTATCTTGTATACCTGCAAGCACTTCATTTGATACGCATGTAAACTTTTATAAAAATGAAGGTGATAGTGTATCGTAACTCGAGTACTCTAGTGTCATTGGACATTTAATGTATATAATAAACTGTATCAAACCTAATATTGCATATGTAATTGGTAAATTAAATAGATATACGAGTAAACCTAGAGAAAATCACTGGATTATTTTAAATAAATTACTAAGATACTTGAAAAAGACTTGTAGCTATAGTTTCAGATATACTAGATATCTAGCCATATTAGAAGAGTACAATGATGTAAATTGAATATTAAATTCAATAGAATCTAAGTCTACTAGTGGCTATGTGTTTACTTTTGGAGGAGTCGTAGCTTTCTAGAAGTCTAAGAAGTAGACTTGCATTAATTATGTTTAATTTTGTCCCACATTGAAAAGTTGTTAGAAAAACTAAGCATTTATATGAAAACTCCTCACTTATCTTTTGTATTAGAAAACAAGGGTACGCCATTGGAGCAACCCTGTATGCACGCACGTGCAGTCGTGGCATGACACTGTATGGTGTGTCTTTGATCAGACAGTTATCATTTTCTCGACATATGTTTTGCACTCATGCACATTAAGATAAATAATTGTTGCACACCTACCGAATAATTAATGAGTCGGCATGCGCAAACTTGTGTTTATTATTACGCCGCTTGCATGCGCCTCAAGCTCCAATGACTACCTACTTTTCCTTTATAAAGACATCTAATTTCCTATGTGAAATCATCCGAAAAATCTATCTTCTCTCTGGTTTTTCTTTGAGTTCTCGCTGGGCAAGTTAGTTCGAGATTTCTTCAGTTCGTGTAACTAAGATCGTGAGTACACCTAATTCAAGTCGTTCATCTTGGAGGAGAGTTGTTATATCCTTGGGTTAAACTTGATGGGAACCCAATGCATGAGTGATCGTCTTCCGTGGGGTAAATATATCTTTAAGACAACAACAGTAACATGCCTCAGTTTTCCATATCTTTTTATTATTATTTATAATTTATTGTTTTGTTGTGTTTTTATTATAAAAATAAAATTTTGTTTTTAATATGTAAATAAATATATTGATTATGAAAATATTTTATAAAAAAGAGTATATAACTAGTTGGTAAGAAAATGTATTTTTACTTCTGCAACTAGGGTTCAAATCTCCTCAAGTTCGCACCGTCCGCGCTCGTTGGACTTTAGGGCTGCTTTAACATTTTTTTTATTAGGCGCACTTTGCATGTACGCATGGCACTTGTTCAAACCTTTTTGAGCCTGGTACAACTTGAATTGAATTAGGGTTCTGTGAAGTATTTTAACCTTAGTGTTAATTGAGAGTAATTGCGACATGGTTGTACATGTGACACATGCCACATGTCGCTCATGTCACAACAGTTAGGATGATTAGGACATGTAACTACAGTTTTATACTATTAAATAATTATTTCTGTCTAAAAGGATACATAAAAAACTGTCATAGTACAAATGGTCATTTCCTTTCATGGAAGAAAATTGTTTGTTGTGAATGGGTATTGTTGTCTTGAAGAGGCACATGAGCATCTTTTTAGGAAGAACTTTATAACCCTTCAATTGCTATAAATCCTGAATACTATAATCTAGAAGTAATACGCTTCATTAATTAGATAAAACTATCTACTGTGTAATACTCTCGAATCTGACTTCTTATTATATTTTTTTCTAAACGTTTTAAAGGTATATCGATTTCAAAACTAGAGATTATTCCAACACTTAAATGTGTAAATTTTCGTGTTGAAATTTGGATTAAGAATTCATTATATCCTGAAGACAATTTACAGATTTTCTTCGTTCGCACTTGCTGAAATTACAAGAAAAATAACAACAAATTTGTCTTGAGAAATTGACTTCTCAAGTCGAGCCTTAAACCCGATAGATCTGATTGTCTCATTATCCTTTTCCTCTATCCTTCGTTGTGTACTATTTTATTCCTTTTTCAACAGTTTTTGAATTTTCTACTATATCTCTGCATATTAGAACCAATATTTAGCTAAGCCCAAACTCCACCTTAAAAGCAAGTTAAGCTAGTTGAACTTGTGGGTCAACCCACCCATTACCACCCTAATTGCAATCATCGATTACAAACCTATAAATCTTTTTGCACTTGCCACCCACTTGATCAATTGATAGATTAGGACCACTCAACCAGAATATAAGGATTATCAAATTTTTTTGTTTGGGTCAGGTCAACTCGGACCCAACCAATTTTTTTAGGCTTGGGCTAGGGATGGCTTAGTTAAAGCCATAGTCTTTACTGTTGATTCCCAATTCGAGAAATACTCAGCTCTAAAGTAACTCAAGTGGTCAGGTTAGCAATCAGTAAACTAACATTTTAAGGCAAGTTGTTTAAAATCTCTACTCATGAACATTTCATGCCCACTAATATAGCAAATTACCAAATACCCTTTACTTTGGCTAAACACTCTTACTTCATACACACATGCATGCACACACATACACACACACCAACCTCATAATCCTTTTTCCCTATGATATTAGGTTGAGTTCAGGTTGAGCTAGAGTGGTTAAGGCCTCAACCCAAACCTAACCCACTTAGGTCTTCTTGAAGATTTTCATATCGAGCCCAACCTCAATCCAAACCTACCCACTTAGGTCTACTCAAAGATTTTAAGACTGAGCCCAACCTCAACCCAACCATACTAGTTCAAACCCACCTAAGTTTAGGTTGGCCAGATGGGTTAGGATTGAGTTATTTGGAAATGGTCCTGGCTATATACGAAAGGGCCTAACATATAATTAAGGCTTAAAAAGTTTCCACGTGTGGCCTGACTTATTTCTCATTGCATGGGACTTTTTTTTTTTTGGCACTTTTGAATTTCTTGTTGATTATGACAACGGTTGCATTGTCATCATGTCGTATTATCGTGTTATGGTAATGTTTGAGTTTTTTACATGTGCATATAATTATAGCTCATATCACTTTTAATCTTTCGATAGGTATATTAGGCAATGTTTTTTTTTTTTTTTTTTTTTTTTTTTTTAAATTTTAATCTACTCTTCCAATAAAAAGGTTGAAGGAAAAACAAAGAAATCTAGTCTTGATCATAATTATTAAAATACTATTTTGTAAAAAATGATAGAAAATGTATAGTTCAGTTGGAATGATTACAAATTGTTTTAAAATTCAAAAACATTTTTTAGAAAATTACTAACTGAAATTTTTAGGTTTGATATAACTTTAAGTAAAAAGACAATGTGAACCAAAAACTACTATTCATGCAAATAAATGTTTCTACATCTTGTATATAAAATAAAGATTAAAGCAATTAGAATTTCTACTTGCATGAATAAGATATATATGTATATAGATAATGAAAAAATTGTAATCCTCACATAATAGATAATTCAATGTGACACCATTTATAGATCTCATAAAATGCAATGGGATAGATCGCAAAAGGCCTTGGAGAATTTTGGAAAAATTTACTTATTGTTTGTGTTTAAGTACATCCTCGGCTTCTTCTCCCACATCACATTTTATTTTTGTATTTATTTTTTATGAGGTTAAAATAGGTTTCCAGTTCCATAAAACTTCTATTAAGTGGGCCCATGTGATTCATGATTTGGATAATTAAAAAAATTCAATTCACATTGAAAAGGTTCTAAAAGGGTACGAAGTGTGGAAGGTCAATGGATTAATCCTATCTTCATCCCAAATTCATATAACAAATATGCAAGTACCACATCTCAGTTTAGGGGCCACTGTGATGTGTGAGAACCATCCAATCCGTCTATTAGAGCACCTCAATGTTATTTATCAATAAATAGCATAGGTGGGCCACAACAATGGTACTAACGAGGATATGGGAGTACTGCCCAGCACATAAACTTCCAAATGGAATGTAGGGTCCACCATTTTCGATCTTTGTCATCCACCCCACCAGAATTACCGAAGACACCAAAACTCAATAAATTCAAAATTTTAGGTGGGCCACAACGAGTGAATAGTAAGACTCTAGGCATGATTCTACATTGCTCCCAGTGGCGTGTCCCACCTAAGTTTTTGATAGGATTGATTCTTGAGATGTTAACAGATGCAAGGTTTGGATTTACATACATATCATCGGTGGGCCCCACACAGCTCACGCATGCAACCATTCACCCACAAATTCCATAGCAAGTAGTCCCACATCGGAGGAAATGACGCTAAAAATCGATTAAAATGTACGGGTCTTTGTTAATCCAGCAGCTGAGCTCAGTAGCGTGGGCTTGTAACCTAAGCAGGAGCTTGAAGGTGGTGATGAACGGTTGTTCGGCCCAGTCCTGGTGGGGCCCATGAGCTGTGGTGCTGGCTCGCCCGTTGCAAGTTGGCAGCGAACCGTGCGACTCAGGTGAAAACATGGGTGGCTCGGTTCCTAAAGAGGAGGGCACCGCGTGAGGCTGGTTTCACAGAGCAGCGACAACCTCCCACTCTCAACAGTGGAAGGATAACGAGCTGGTGCAGCCATGGGTCCAATACACCTTCGGGGCCGGTCCTAATCGGACCACTACCTTTAATTTTTTTTTTTTTTTTTGAAATTTTATCTAGGACGGTCCAAATTGAGAATGGTAATTTTCATAGCGGGTGGGCCACTTCTTCTTTTTTTTTTTTTTTTCTTTAGTTCGGATGCCGTGTGTAAATGACACGTTTGGCGAAGCCAGCATGCAGCTAGATAACTTGTGCGTGTGTATGTTTTTACTTGGCACGTGCGCCACTTTTGTTATTGGGCCTAATAAAGTGGGGTCCACGGTTCAATGATCCAAATCTATCATGTGATAGGCGTATGCATTTATGACCCATGAATCTCACCCTCATTGGAAGATCCCAGCTCTATAAAATTTGGACGAGGATTGCGTCCTACCCCAGGGATCTGTGGGCCCCACCGTGATGTAAGTGTTTTATCCACGCCGTTCATCGTTTTTTCTCAGATCATTTTAAGGTAACAGCCAAAACACGAGGCAGGAACAAGGCTTAAGTGGACCACAAATTGGGGATTGAACGTCCACCATTAAAAACTTATTGGGAGCTGGAGAAGTTTCGGATAAAGCTGATATTTATTTTTTCGCTTCATACAGGTCTACATGACCTTATGAATAAGTTGGATGGTAAAAAAAACATCACGGTGGCCCTTAGAAAGGTTTCAACGGTGAGTGTCATCTTCACTGCAGCTTCCTTTTACGTGGTACACTGGAGGTGTGAATCTACTTAATTTTTTGGCTCCTACCTTAAAAATGATATGAGAAAAATTATTAATGGCGTGGATAAAACACTTACATCACGGTGGGCCCTACAGAGCCCTGCCCCTTCATCCTGGGCAGATGAAGGGTCTGAACGGCCAGGATTATGTACACACACAGCAGACCCCCTTGCAAAAGTCCCCACCCTTATTCTCTCAGGGCCTGACTGAGTCTGAGAATAGCGTAATTCTTTTCATGAGCCTTCATCATAGGTAGATGAAGGGTCCAAATGGCGTGGATTCAGATGAAGGGTCTGAATGGTACTAACCGGCTTTAATGGATCCAGGTCCCATTTATTGGACCCGTTAAGGAATTGGATCGGGCTTGGGTCTCTAAACTTTGAGACCAAGTTAGGAATTGGGTCTACCCAGGTTTGGATATGGTCCAATTAAAATCAGATCAGGACGGGTTCAGATGGACTACATGGCCCACTGTGATGTTTATCTTTTATATCCACGCCATCCATCATCTTTATAAGCCTGATTTAAGGTATGACCCCAAAAATGAAGAAGATTCAAATCTAGGGTGGACCACACTATAGGAAAGAGTGGTGATCGAACGCTCATCATTAACAACTTCCTAAGACCCACCGTAATATTTATTTGTGATCCAACCTGTTGATGAGTTCACATATACCTGAATGAAGGGAAAACACAAAGATCAGCTTGATCCAAAATTTGTGGCCTCGGGAAGTTTTTAGTGATCGTCGTTCAATCACCACTCTTTCCTGCAATGTGGTCCACCCGAGATTTGGATCTACTTCATTTTTGGGTTCATGCCCTAGAATGAGTTGGGAAAATGGATGTACAGTGTGGATAAAAAACACATACATCATAGTGGGCCACACAGACTATAATTCTCCGGGTCCACCAAAGCTACATCCCAATTAGTTCTAATAGTATATTTTTATATATTTAATATGTATAGATTATTCTAGAAGGAAAAAAGATAGCCGGTTTACACATCGTGCACGTGTCAAAGCGCACATGTATGTTCTATCTAATCCTTGATGGGGATTTTTCTCCTCATTATTGGGATCGATGAAATCGAACAGGTTTCGATATCATCGATAATTGCAAGATTTTTTCACTGCTGGTTGTAGGATAGTTTTTTTTTTTTTGTCCTGTCGATATCATCGAGTGACTTTCAGATGATATCGAGGCTGTCATCGAGAGTGGCTCGATGGCATCGATAATTGTTGAAATTTTCACCCCTGGTCGCTGGACAGTTTTTATCCTGTCTCGATATCATTGAGAGACCTTCAGATGATATTGAAGCTGCTATCGAGAGACCGTCGATATCATCGACGAGTTCCGCAGATGCGATTGCAGAAACGCAGATTTTTGTTTCCTATTTGGGTTACACATCTTTTTATTCTTATATATATGGGTGTATCCGGAATTGGGGTGTATTCCAAGGCATTCTAAGTTTCCTAAAGGTTTTCTAGGAGGACTTGGGGCTATTAAAGGTATGAGAAAGAGGAAGCTTGTAGAAGGGAGATTCTGCTCGTAGATGTGATCTACTTCGCAATTTATGTCTCAGTGCTTCTACATCCTCGTGATCAGTGAGATCTCTCCGTTTTCTCTTATTTCTCTTATTGTTTATCCACTCCTGCGTGAGTGAAGAAGGTTTGATCCAAGTGGTGTTTACTTGTGATCGGTTGTAACGTTCTGCTTTATAGTGGATTGTTGATCTGGACGAGGTCCCATGGTTTTTTACTTCTTTGAGGGTTTTCCATGTAAAAATCCTTGGTGTGGTGTGGTTTATGTTTTGATTTAGTTCATTGCATTATTATTCCATAATTTTGGTTTGTTTCGGGAGGCTAGATCCTAAGGTTTTGTGCAAGGCCCCCAACAAAGTGGTATCAGAGCTAAGTTCATTAAACGGGTAGGATCAGTTTTGAATTAGGTGGCTCATCAAGGATAATCAGCCTCAATGGTTTAACTGACCATATAAGGCTACGATGGAGGACTTGCTTTATTACAAGGACCTATATTCTCCAATTTTAGGCATATCAGCAAAATCCAAGGATATGACTGATGATGATTGGAAGAAGATGAATCGAAAGGCGGTGGGGTTTATTAGACAATGGTTGAATGATTCTGTGTTTCACCATGTGTCTACAGAAATCTCAGCCGCTAGCCTATGGCTGAAATTACAAGGACCTATATTCCACCATGTATGAGAGGAAGACAGCCGGTAATAAGATTTTTCTAATAAGGCGACTTGTGAATCTCAAGTTCAAGGATGGTGGTTCTGTGGTCGAGCACATGAATGAGGTGAGCAATATAGTAAATCAACTCTCCTCTATGAAGATGGTCCTGGATGATGAATTGCAGTCCCGTTGCTTAGTTCATTGCTGACGACTTGGGACATTGGTGGTGTCTCTAAGTAACTCCGCGCCCAGGACACGAAAGATATCCATGGATGGTAACCGGGTGTCTCTTCAATGAGGAGACAAGGAGGAAGTCTCAGTGGGTCTACTCGTTTGTAACATAGGAACGGGGGAGAGGAAAGAACAGGAAGGGCGGGAAGGCCCGAGATAAATCAAGAGGCAAGTCGAGAAACAGAAATGATGTTGATTGTTGGAACTGTGGCAAGAAGGGCAACTACAAGCATGAACTTGATGTCTGTGATCGTGGGACCGTGAAGATGAGAAATTCTGGCGTATCGAAGATCGTGGGAGTCGGTGATATTTGTGTGAAGACCGATGTGGGCTGCACATTGGTTCTCAGGGATGTGAGGCATATCCCAGACCTTCGCCTCAACTTGATGTCGACGGGAAGGTTGGATGATGATGGCTATGAAAGCCAGTTTGCTGGTGGGCGATGAAAGCTCATTAAGGGTTCGTTGCTCGTGGCTAGAAGAAAGAAGTATTGTCCCCTTTACAAGGTAAGTGTCAGTATGTATAAGGATGGGTTGAACGCAGCGGAAGATTCAGATATTGACATGTGGCACAAGCGTCTAGGCCACATGAGTGAAAAAAGTGCTTCAGCTACTAGTAAGAAAGCAGCTCCTTCTAGACGTGACAGATACACCTCTCAAAACCTGTCTTGATTGTTTATCAGGGAAACAACATAGAGTTTCATTTGTTAAATCTACTTCTCATGTTAATAAAGTGCATGCATTAGATTTGGTTTATTCTGATGTTTGTGGTCCTATGAGGACAAAAACCTTGGGTGGCGCATTGTATTTTGTCACTTTTATAGATGATGCATCTAGGAGGGTTTGAGTTTATACTTTGAAATCCAAGGACGAGGTCTTTGGTGTGTTTAAATTATTTCATGCTATGATCGAGAGAGAGACAGGTAGACCATTAAAGTGCATCCGCATTGACAATGGTGGTGAATACATTGGCGACTTTCATGAGTACTGCAAGTTGTAAGTGTTATGGTTTAATTCCTCTTTGGTTGTCAAATTTTGTGTGTCAAAACCTCTGTATGTGTCTTGTGTTTATATCTTGATAAATTTGTTTGAGACACTAAGTCGACAATTGAAGTCAAGAAGATGAATCCTTCAAGCTAGTTCAAGCTACAATATATAAGATATTAAAGAAGAATTCAAGTTCAAGACTCAAGCTCAAGTTCACGTGTATTCAAGTTCAAGACTCAAACATAGTTTGGAACTTAAGTACAACTCATGATGGAATTTGATTTCAAGCCTTCGAACATCTCATGATCAAGATACATTAAGTTCAAGTTCTCATGCTTGATAAGGTTTAAAGGTTTACCTTCACTGAATGAATGAAGTTCAATGTCCATACGATATGTTCTAGGTTTGATAGACCATTAGATCTACCTTAGGGTAGGTCATTTCAGATATATAATTTAACTGTATGTTTATATATGATTTTGGTCTATTCTAAGACTAGTCGTAGACCTTGTTTGACCAGTCTTAGCACTGGCTCGACGTGTCTAAGAAATTTCAAGACCAGTCCTAGAATTGTTGCAATTTATCGGATTTTCTGGTTCGGCTACGACCAGTCCTGGAGTCTGCTCGACCGGTCGTGGGATGGTCTCGACCCAACCTTCGACCAGTTGTAGACCTACAACTCAAACTCCAACGACTAAATCAATTGTCATACGACCAGTCGTAGAGGGGTCTCGCCGTGTCGTAGACTGCCTTCGACCAGTTGTGGATTGCCTACGACCGGTCGTACAACGGTTTTATCCGATTGCGCTCAAAAATTTAAAAATTAGTTTATCCTTCGACCAGCCATGGTGACCCTAGGACCAGTCGAAGATGAATTTCTACAACTATAAATAATACATGAATTTTAGCGTTTTTTATTGAAAATTAAGTGAATACAAGGCTCCACTCTAAGATAAGTTTGTGTTTGTTTTTAAGTTATATTGTGCATAATTCTATTTCCTTTTATTAGCTTATTGTTATTTGATTTTGATTTGCATTCCAATCTGATTAGAAAAGGGAAAATTCTTAATTCATTCTTCACAGAATCAAAATCAAATACAGCTAGCCCTAATTTGATTCAACTTAAAATCAATTAAAACTTAGAACCATTGTAAAGCGAGTATTGGACTTTGAACTTCCATAGTCGTACTTCTACTCTGATTAGTTTTTCCGGGCTGCTATGAAAGGAGAAATCCAGGTATTTTACATTTCTGTAAAAATTTTATTGTTTTGGTTTTTGGTTGGGATTTGCCAGAAAAATTTCAATTTGTGTGGTTATCTGAGGAGAGCCAGAAAACTCAAAAAGAGGGGTTTTTGAATTGTGTAAGCCCAAGTTAAAAAGACACAATTGTGAAGGTTTTAGGTGAACCTGTGAAACCTATTTTGATAGTGAACGCTAATATCCCCTGTGTGAGGATATTAGGAGTGGAGTAGCATTTTATGTGGCTGTTGTTTAACAATTGGTGAACACACAGGCGAACCACTATAATTCTTTGTCTTGTGGATTGAGTGCTTGCTTAATCTTTTATCTTTTATCATTCAAAGCTGTGGAATGTATGTGTGGATGTAAATGTTGTAAATATTTACATTTCAAACAAGTGTGGGGAATGTTGTAATAAGATAGATTTAAATTTCTGCAATCTATTTCAATTCCTTGCTATTTATTTTTATTGAGTTCTTGATACAAAGGACGTTCTAGAAATAAGGTTGTCCTGCCATAAACCTTTGGTCTTTATGGTGTAAGGTTGTCCTTAGAACTGAATTCGTATCAACCTTTCAATACTTGTTAATTGAGGTTGAATTTATTTCAGCATTGTGAATTGATTTATGTTTGTAAGGCTATCTCTTTATTGTTTATTCCGCTGTTTTAATTTTAATTTGGCATAGTCCTATTCATCCCCCCTCTAGGACATATAGCTTGGCCATTTCACAAGTCCCTAGGTATACGGTATGAACAGACGGTTCCTAAGACCTCTTAGCATAATAGTGTAGCTGAGCGAATGAATCACACCATTATAGAGAGAATCAGATGCATGTTATCCCATGCGAAATTGCCCAAGATGTTCTACGGAGAAGCAATGCACATGGCAATGTATTTGATATACAGGCCTCCATCAGCCCTGTTGAATGGAGAAGTACCTGAGAAGGTATGGACTGAACAGAATCCATCGTACAGTCATCTTAAGGTGTTTAGATGCAGGGCATCCGTTCACGTACCAAAGGACGAGAGGTCCAAACTCGATATGAAGATTAGGCAGGATATGTTCTTAAGGTACGGTGATGAAAAGTTCAGTTATAGATTATGGGATCCGACCGAGAGGAAGCTCGTCAGGAGCAGAGATGTAGTTTTCTTTGAAGATCAGTGCATAGAAGACATTGGTAAGCCAGAGAAGAACTAGCCTAGTTCAGGTGAGCTAGAGGACATGGATCCGGTTACTTCTCCCGTGGGGCCTGATGACGGGAAAGTACAGCAAGGTGCAGAGGACGAGGAAGTTCCTTCAGAAGATGGACCAGGGGAGCAGCCCCCACTTAATCCACCTGTTGAGCCATAGGTGAAGAGGTCATCTAGGGACAGACAGCCGTCCAAAAGGTACTTGCCGCATGAGTACATTATGCTCACTGATGGGGAGAGCTAGAAGATTATTCTGAGGCCCTAGCCAACGAGCATAAGGAGTGGTTGAAAGCTATGCAAGAAGACATGAAATCCTTGCATAAGAACCAAACCTATGACATGGTGAAATTGCCTAAGGGCAAGAAAGCTTTGAGCAACAAGTGAATGTTCAGAAAGAAGATTGAGCAGAAGAATTCACAGACGAGGTTCAAGGCTAGACTTATGGTGAAAGGGTTTGGTCAGAGGAAAGGCATAGACTTCGAAGAGATATTCTCACCAGTGGTGAAGATGACATCCATACATGTGTTGCGTGGGTTGGCAGCTAGTATGGATATGGAGATAGAGCAGTTAGATGTTAAAACTGCCTTTCTCCATGGTGACCTGGAAGAAGAGATTTACATGCACCAACCAGAGGGGTTCGAAGTCAAGGGCAAAGAGCATTGGTGTGCAGGCTGAGGAAGAGCTTGTATGGGCTTAAATAAGCTCCACGGTAATGGTACAAGAAGTTTAACTCGTTCATGTTATAGCATGGGTATGACAGAACGGAGTCAGACCACTGTGTGTTCACTCGTAAGTTCTTAGATGGTGATTTCTTAGTTCTGCTCTTATACGTTGATGACATGCTCATCATGGGAAAAGACATCAAGAAGATCGACAGGCTGAAATAGGAGTTAGGCAAGTCTTTTGCGATAAAAGACTTAGGCCCGACTCAACAGATCTTAAGAATGGAGATAACCAGTGACAAAAGCAGCAGGAAGCTTTGACTATCACAAGAGCGGTATATTAAGAAAGTCCTAGAGCTGTTCAATATGAATGCAGCGAAGCCGATCACTACTCCACAGGATGGTCACTTCAGATTGAGCGACAGGCAGTGTCCCAAGACGAAGCAGAGGTGGAAGAGATACAGAAGATACCCTACGCGTCAGCTGTAAGAAGTTTAATGTATGTTATGGTGTGTACACGCCTAGACATAGCATATGCGGTTGGTGTTGTCAGCCGGTATCTTGCCAATCCTGGCAAAGAGCATTGGGCAGTGGTGAAATGGATATTGCAAGATCTAAGAGGCTCATTCAGGTTGAGCCTATGCTATGGTGACGGAAAACCCATGTTAGAGGGCTACACAGATACAGATATGGCAGGCGACATAGACTCCAGGAAGTCTACATCGGGGTTCATGTTCACGTTTGCAGGGGGAGCGGTTTCTTAGCAGAGTAAGCTACAGAAGGTCGTAGCATTGTCGACGACAGAGGCTGAGTACATTGCAGTCACAAAGGCATGTAAAGAGATGCTTTGGATGAAGAGGTTCCTATAGGAACTTAGCATGAAGCAGGAGCAGCACGTGGTCTATTGCGATAGCCAAAGTGCTATACACTTGAGCAAGAATCCAAGTCAACACTCCAAGTCGAAGCACATAGAGGTTCGGTATCACTGGATCAGGGATATTTTGGAACAGAAGGTGTTATAGCTTGAGAAGGTCCACACGGACGATAATGGGTTAGACATGATGACCAAGGCTTTGCTTAAGAGCAAGTTTGAAGTTTGTAGAAACCAGGTTAGTTTGAAGAAGGTGAACTCCTCCTAAGTCGAAAAGGGAGAGATTTGATGGGGATTTTTCTCCTCATTGTTGAGATCGATGAAATCGAACAAGTTTCGATATCATCGATTTCGATTTCATCGATAATTGTAGGATTTTTTCACTGCTGGTTGCTGGACAATTTTTTTCGTCCTGTCGATATCATCGAGTGACTTTCAAATAATATCGAGGCTGTCATTGAGGGTGGCTCGATGACATAGATAATTGTTGGAATTTTCACCCCTGGTCACTGGACAGTTTTTATCCCGTCTCGATATCATCGAGAGACCTTCAGATGATATCGAAGTTGTTATCGAGAGATCGTCGATATCATCAACGAGTTCCGCAGATGCGATTGCAGAAACGCAGATTTTGTGGATTTTATTTCTTATTTGGGTTACACCTCTTTCTATTCTTATATATATGAGTGTATCTGGAATTGGGGTGTATTTTAAGGCATTCTAAGTTTCCTAAAGGTTTTCTAGGAGGACTTAGGGCTATCAAAGGTATCAGAGAGAGAGAGAGAGAGAGAGGAAGCTTGTAGAAGGGAAATTCTGTTTGTAGAGGTGATCTACTTCGCAGTCCACGTCTCAGCTCTTCTATGTCCTCGTAATCGGTGAGATCTCTCCGTTTTCTCTTGTTTCTCTTATTATTTATCCACTTTAGTGAAGAAGGTTTGATCTAAGCGGTCTTGTGATCGGTTGTAATTACGCTTTATAGTGGATTGTTAATCTAGACGAGGTCCCGTAGTTTTTACCTCTTTGAGGTTTTCCACATAAAAATCCCTAGTGTGGTGTGGTTTATGTTTTAATTTAGTTCATTGCATTATTATTCCATAATTCTGGTTTGTTTCGGGATGCTAGATCCTAAGGTTTTGTGCAAGGCCCCCAACAATCCTTCCCTAAGTGAGCCCAATCATCTTAATACTCTTATGTGTCCCAAACCCATTTCAAAACCTAGACTAAAGACTGGATCGGTGTACCCAACAGGTTCCTAAGCCTGTTAGATTGGGGTCTAGGGCTTCAAGAACTAAACTTGATCCCCACAAAACCCAAACCCAATTATTCTGGGTATATGCATTCTTTGTAGTATTTTTGATATTATCTATATCTCCAACTCAACGATACCAATAACACTGATAGTGATACCAATAATATTAGTGTCGGAAATTCTAGACATCAGTTATGTATCAATATCGCAAAATATATCGCCAATATTTTCAGCCGTGTAAATTCCAAGTGTCATTTGTATCTCCAATATTTTTAGCCATGTAAATTTCAGGTGTCATTTGTATCGCTAATATTTTCAGCCATGTAAATTTCAAGTGTCATTTGTATTGCTAATATTTTAAGCCATGTAAATTCCAAGTGTCATTTGTATCGCTCTATATCGAGGTTTTGCCACGTAAAATCCCTTGTGTGTAAATTTGGTGTAGTACATCACTAATATATTGGCGATATTTCGATAATATCACTAATGTATCGATACAACCAAAAATTTATTTATTAAAAGGATCAACATTTCAAATTTTTATATGAATGCACGGTTGTATGCAATGTTCAAATTGTCGATAATAATATCGATAATATTGCCAAATTATCATTATCACAGTACATGTGATATCGAGACCACAATCTTTCATTTCATTTCTAGTTGGCAATAATTTCTATCAAAATATCGTGTATTGTCAATATTCTGAAATATTGATGGATGTTTAGATGAAAGGTTAGATAGTTGGATGAATAGATGGAATTGATGGGATGGTAGAACTGATTTCTTACTATACTGCACATATTTTTTTGCCCCCATCAAATGAAAATGTATTATGTCATTAAGTTTGCTTTTTAAATTAAAAAAAAAATTCATAAATATGCAAATATGTGTATTTTACCATCTCTTAAATTTTCATTAAAAACTTCTATCATTTTCTCCATATTTCCACGTATTTTCAGTTATCAATGATATCATATATCAATATTATTTTCGTATGCCTACCAATAAAACTTGTAACAATATCGATGCTTTGAAAACTGGGCACAAGTACCATCCAATATGACCCATTGATACCTTCAAAATTGCACCTAATACCTTCAAAAGATAACAATGTAAAATTGCTCCTAAAACTGCTAAGTTCAGAGTGCGGTCCACCTGAGTTTTTAATGGGGCTGATTTGTCTTTTGCTTTCATCCTAATGAGTTAGACCTGATTAATGGGTTAAAAGATAAACACCATGGTGGCCATACACACAAAACTACAGTCAGAATCTCACCCCATTGTTCCATTTAGTGTGGCCCATTTGAATTGTGGATCCAGATGATTTTTATCCTCTCAACCTACCATCACGGATAAAACCTGGTGTAACGAGTGGATCTTTATATTTATAAAATGGTGGGCCCCAAAGACTAGAGTATTTTACCAACCACTTAGAACCGGTCTGCCACCGGACTCTTATGACCGACCGTTTGCAACACCTGCCCAAGCTCTATGGATCCCCAAGCATATATCCGCTCCATCCATCAGCTGACAACCACTATTTTAACCGTACATACAAAATATCGGCCCAATAAAAGCTCTTATAGACCACACCAATGGAAAAAATGTAAAAGCCCCTTAAAACCTCTAAGGTCGCTGGTGTGGTTTATCTGATATTTGGATCATGCTAATTTTTACACTCTGATTAACAGGTTTAATGAAAAATACATACCATGGTTGCCCCTCAAACAAACCTATGGTTGGCATCCCATCTCCATTGTTCCATGTGTTAAGAGCACCTGAGTTGCGGACTCGCTGATTTTTTGGAACACAAGGAAAGAGTGAATTTTACATTATCAACATGGTAGGCCCCGCAAGATTGGATGTTTTACCAGCAAAACAGGTGTTGTAGAGCATTCAGGTTGTAGAGGTGTTGTAGAGGAAAGAGGGTCCTTACTCTTGCTCGGGTGGTAGACTCTCACACTAGCGTGAGTGTGTGGGGTGTGTGTGCGTGTGTAAAAAAAAAAAAAAAAAACAAAAAGGTGTTGTAGAGGATTCAGGTTGGAGATAATGACGTGTAGGCCAGAATGAAGTTGAATGGGTTTCGACGGAGTAGAGTGCCTACTGTCTGAGGCGGGTTTTTCACCTCAGCTTACACTTTAGACGATTATGTAAACTGTTCATATTATAGATTCAAGGCTACATGAGTCATCCTAAGAAACGTTTCTTGAATAGATGATTGTATATACAGATGAATTTGGAACATTTGAATCGCTCATAATCAAATCCCAAGAGTCGAAGAATAAGATAACCAATGAAGCATGAGTTATTTATGGGTCCCACTTAGATATGAAGGTGCCATGCCCCTGCCACATGTTACATATATCTAAATGAGTGGCTTGCAAGGGAATTTTGTAGAATTAGCCACATGGGATATCAAAAGAAATCATGTTGCACGAGTTGAATTAGGAAAAAAAGAAGCTTAACGTTCTTTATAGATTTCTATTGATGTAATTTTTGTGTAGTTATTATATATTTATTATGAGATATCGTTGAAAAGCCATTGATGAAACCTATAATATGCCAATAGTATAATCTTATTAGGTCGCTATGATTTTACAAAAAAGAAAATATTTTTTAAGGGTCAAATTTCAATTAAAAGTTAATTTTTTTAATAACTTCATATTTTGCTTTTGTTTTTTGTTTTTTCCGTCTTTTTGGGGATTAATGTTTGGGTGGTGGAAAAGGAGCCATGAGCATGGATTCTATCTTAAGAGCCTTATTTAGATAACAAGTGTAAATCTAAATAAAATTTTTATAAAAGCCACATTGCATTTTGTGTATGAGAATTTAAATATAGTATTTGAGTAATTATTGTAATTTGAAATTAAATATTTGCATTTCCATTGAAACATGTTTAAAAGTCTTATCAATTTCTTTTTTTACCATATGTTTGGATTCATGGAAAGAAAAGGAAAAATTATATCCCATGAAACTCATTATTCATTGTTTGCCAAGCCTTTCTCTGTGGGAGTTTATGGAAAACATCATTTTGCACTTTCCGTCTTTGCTAGATATGATCCAAGCCCAAAAGTTAAAATAAATTGATGAGATTGGATCCAAGTCCATGTGGTAAGCCAAATGTGTTACCATCCATCTTCAATCATCTCATATGTGTCTATGTGTCAAATGAGCCATTGTCCATCTTTGATTATGTCCCACACATGCCTACCATGCTACACATGCCAATGTGCCACATGTGTCATATTTCTCTTGTGACCCCATGTCTAAAGCATCCCAAATGGGCCAATGTGCCATATGTAACACCATTCATCTTCTTTTGCGCCCCACTGTATTAATGTGCCACCATTCATCTTATCTTGTACCCCGAAAGTGAAAAGCACTCTACATGTACCAATGTGCCACATTTTCCATCATCCTTCTTCAATTGTTCCAAATATACTACATGTGCCAATGGTGTCAATGTGCACAAGTGTTACCATCTAGCCTCAAGTGCCATGTATCAATCCGCATCTTATGCCATATGCAATATTATACAACTTCAAATACCTCACATGTATCCCAATTCAACTTCAAGTGAATGACTACCCAAAATTTCTTCCTAAGATTTTTTTTGGCCAAATTTTAAAAAAAAAAAAAAAAATGGAAAATAGACTCTAAAATTTTAAGAAAATGTTGTTGCATAACAAATAAGGAAAACAACATTTGTTTTCTAATAATTTCCTGAAAACAAGGTTTTTCAAGAAATACTACATTTCCTTTGCTTTCCATAAATACAAATGAACCCTTAAAATTTAAAGAGTCAATCATAACTTAAAAATATGTGTTTGGTTCATTTAAAAGTGTTTGAGTCAGTCAAGACGTCTTTACTATTCCTAACAATTTTAGAAAAGTTTATTTATTTTTAATAAGCTTCGGAGTCTACTCCCATATAAGTCATACCAACTATGTTGTAGGGAAAGAAAAATTCATTATTTATTCCAATTTGAAAGTTTTTTTTTTTTTTTGGATTCAAATTGGTCATTATAGAAGAGGAAGAAGATGATCTTCTCCTTTCCTTTTCTCCCCTAATACTAACTTAGAGACTTGTTGCAAATTGCACGACTTGTCGTAGTTGGACCGATACAAACAAGTCATGGGTGACTCCCACCAAGCCTACCAAGTTGGATTGTCCAAACTTCATGAAATTCGCTCTGGGGTCCTCCGAGTTTCTCAGCAAGTCATTATGTCAAAAAATTAATCAAAAGAGGTAAGTTTTTGGGCGATCTAATTAAAATCCAAACTAAACTATGCTTGAGTGGATCACCTGATTTCCTTCTAGTCATCTTTTTGTGTTTTCAAACACTGCTTTTTAGGAAAAGTACCTCAAAGGAAGATAAAACATCAACATCCATGGACACATCTGTTCAAACGTCCAAATGCCCATCAAACAAAATTTATTAATGTGAAATTGATGTCATTGTCTTGAGTGAGTTGTCCACACCTCCAAACAATCCCTATCTTAGCTTCCCTCAATAGGTACTCCCTTTGTGTCCCAAGTGCAATACAAGTTCTTTCCCCCTCACTCTCATATATATTTTCTACCATCCCATTTAAAATTTAATTCTTGTGCACGGCATTTAGTTGTTTACATTGGTTAAGGTCCACTCAAGTAGAGTTGGGTTCTGCAAGAATTACCAATTCTATAACAACAGTTCATTTATTTATTTATTTTAAGGTAACTAAGGCCACTATCAAGTGGGCCAAGCGTGAATGAAATGCTGACAAAAATGACCAATTTAACCGATCGTGATGCACCAAATTAGTAGGCCTTTTTTATTTTTTATTTTTTATTTTTCATGCACATAAAATGTTTCCAGTGGTACCCATGAGCCATGCGGCAGCTGGTCCGACTTGATTCAATCTCAGTTGGACCTAATCCAATTCAATACAATGAGTCACCCCGACTAGGGTGAGCCAAGTTTACTCACCCCAACCCTAGCCAATCCAAGGTTCCTATACCTCAACCCTAACCCAACCCAACCCAATCTCGGGTTGGGAATTCTCAACCCAAGCCCAACACAAGCGGGCTTGGTCAGGTGGATACATGCTAATTTTTTTGTTATTACATTAGTATATTATATTTTCAATACACTTCTTCTTCTTTTTTTACCTATGATTTTATTAATTATATATCTAGTTATTTATCGTAAAGAACTTTATTTTTTCTAAACAAACAAGCTAAAATATATGACAACTACTCCTTTAAAAGTTGTGTTGTGTGGCATGTAATCTATTTGGGAGAGAGAAATCCGGCGTATCTTGTTAGCTTGGGTCATCGGATATGACTTGGACCAACGAAATCCGACGACACTAGAATTTCCGGTGCCTTCAACATAGACGATCCACACTCAATTATAATTTATAAGTAACTTATATATCGATTGGGTTCAAGTTGAGTCGGGCAACCCAAGACCTCAACCCAAGCCCAACCCAAGTTTTATCGAGTTGGTGTTGGTATAGTCCAAGCCTAATACCGAACCCAACACATCCTGCCTAAACTCAACCCAATGTCGGGTTGGTCATGCGTCGGTCAGGTTGAACTTGCCCAACTTTCAGCCCTAGTTGAGAGTGGACAAGTCAATCCAAGTCACCCGGCCTTAACTCCATGGTGGCCCACCTATGTATGCATAAAAGCCCACTGAAGGCCCAGCTTGGCCAATCCAGCCTGGCTTGACTTGTTACTTGAATTTTACATTATCAAAATGGTAGGCCCTGCAAGATTGGATGTTTTACCAGCAAAATAGGTGTTGTCAAGGATTCAGGTTGTAGAGGTGTTGTAGAGGAAAGAGGGTCTATATATATATAAGGTACTATGCGCTCGAGCTCACGACTAGCTTATCGTGAGGTCGAGCTGTGTGGGCCCCTCCGTGATGCCTGCAGACCATCAATACTGTGCATTTGATGGGTACCCTTTAAATTATGGGATATCTGAAAAATCAGCCGTATACAGAACTCAGGTGGGCCATACCATCTAAAATTATGTGAAGACATCATTAAAACATATAAAAGCACTTGGTGGGGCCCACCTGAGTTTTTCATGCACCCGAAACTTGGTTTGAACCCTCATTCAAGTGGGACACACATAATGGATGGGCTGGATTTGCAAACCACATCTCGATGGGCCCTCAAAAATGGTTATGAATGTTTTAATGGTGTACGGCCCCTCTCCACTTGTGTATGTGGTGTGGCCCATACAAGTCACGGATTGACTTGATTTTTGGGGCCTAGGTCCACGATGGAATGGTGCATCTACTTGATGCGGTAGATTTTTGAAACGCATCACGATGGGGCCCACACAGCTCGACCTCATGGGACGGAACTGTGAGCTCGAGCGCATAGTACCTTTTCCCTACACACACACACACACACACACACACACACACATGGAAACGCTCACCTGTGAACCAGTTTGTACGTACTGCATATGGACTTTTTTGAGAACTCATCATATCTGATGAGTCTCGAAAATCTGAATGGTCCACATGAAGCAGAACCTCATGAAACCCCCTGGTACGAAATTTTACTTTGATCCAAAACTTTGGAGGGCCATGAAAAATGCAAACAGTTTCTTCCCTTGATTTGAATTTATCTTTGCTATGGCCCACCAAAATTCACACCCTAAGATTTGATGGGATTTCGCATCTTATGGACCATTCGAATTCAACAGCCATGACACGTGTGCAAAGGTGCGCACGTGCATAGGTGAGCATGCCTCTTTTTCTCTCTCTCTCTCTCTCTCTCTCTCTATATATATATATATAATGGTTGTTATTATTATCATTATTATTATTCTTGGGTTTTAAGGATCGGTTTGGCCATTGGGCTTAACCCAATGATGACATATATGGGTAGGTCTAGTCTAGTACAGTTCAACCCAATCTTGGCCGACCTTAAACGGATCATAAATCTAGCCTTTGCTATCTTTTTAGTGTTAGATATCAAAAAGGTTTTTTAATTAGATTCATTTTTTTAAAAGGTTTTTTTACTTTTTTTAATCAATTTGTTTTAATTGTGTATAGTTTTGTTCCATATTGAAAAATTGTTAGAAAAACTAAGCATTTATATTAAAACCCATCGCTTATCCTTTGTATTGGAAAATAATGGCATGTCATGGGAACAACCTTGCACGCGCAGACACAGGGCCATTTGGTGTGGTACATTTTCTTGTGGAGGTAAATTTATCTGAGACTCTTAGAATTGATTCTTTTTTTTTAAAAAAAAAATTTTAATGGAAAGAACTTCAAGATATAGTAATAGAAAATAAATTTTATCTGACTACCCTTAAGCTAGTTTACGTTATCAAAGATTTTACTCTATCACTTGAGGCGAATGAACTAGCGAAATCTTTTTAACTATCGAAATGAAAGAATGATGACTATATGTGCCGAAACCATAATCTTAATGTAATGACAAATGAGAACTATGATATCTATTGTCATATCTCCACCATCGAAGAACCACGGAATCATCTTGAGAAAAAATTAAAAATGAAGGATGCTAAAACAACGAAGTATGTAGTTAGTTGTTATATTGATTTTAAAGTATCTGGTAATAAGTCTGCATTGGTCAGGTGCTTGATTTATAGAAGATAGCTCATGAAATCTTATCTAAAGGTACGGTGATTAATGAAGCTTTTCAAGCTGTTGTAATAATCAAGAAACTTCTCTAATTTTGGAAGGAGTATAAAAAAAAAAAAAAAATTGAAGCATAAGAGAAATGAATTTAACCTAAATGACCTCGTTCTTCACATGCTTATAGAAAAGGAAGCTAGAAATCGTGATAAACATTCTTCAAATCTATATTCTGTAACTAAGGCCCATCTTATTGAGAATAACTAGAAAGGCAGAAAAATATAAGTTCTGGACCATAAAAGAAAAAACATCCACATGACCAAAGAAACAAGAAAATAGATGAAAACTATAAGAAGAATGAAGAATTTTATGTGTGTGGAAAAAATGGACACTTTACTAAGCAACGTAAGCTTTGTAAAGGCAATAAGAAAGACAATGACCATGTAAGTATTGCAGAAAGTTTGTGGGGGCTATTACTGAAGCAGTCAATGCTTGTAGCTCAAATGAGTGGTGGGTTGATTTAGGTGCCACCAAGCATCTTTGTTACAATTGTAGTGCATTTTTCTCATACAAGAAGGTAGAAAATTCAAGGAACATTTTCATGAAAAATTCGTCCAAGACAAATGTCGCTAGCAAAGAAAATGTGAGCCTGAAGCTTTCTTCTGAAAATGTGACAACTCTTCTTGATGTGCTACATATACTTGATCTTCAGAAGAATCGTGTTTATGAATTTACACTTGATAAAAATGAGTTTAAGTTAGTTTTTGAATTTGAAAAATGTGTTATCACTAAGAATGGTACCTTTGTTGGAAAATACTATGTAATTGATGGATTGTTCAAACTCAATGTTATGAATGATAATAATGCTAGTTATTCTACCTACTTGATTGAGTCTCTTGATATAAGGTATGCTAAAATATTATATGTGAATTATCATTTTCTTGAAAGCATGATCTCCATGGAGCTTATTTCTAGAGTGGAAATGGAAAATCGAAATAAATATGAAATATGTGTATAATATAAGCATTTAAGAAAATCATTCAAAAGAGTTGAAAGGAATAACGGAGTCCTAAATTTGATTTATAGTGACATATCTAACCTTAAAAATATCACGATTCATGGAGGAAAGAAATACTTTATTACATTCATAAATGATTACTTCAAATATGCAAATGTATATCTGACCAGGTGCAAAGATGAAGCAAAATATAAATTTATAGCCTTTGTGAATGATGTGGAAAATCAATTAGAAAGAAATGTGAATGTACTTAAATTTGATTGAGGCAGAGAATACATTTTTCATGACTTCGCATCTTATTGTGAATAAAAAATGATTATTCATGAGGTAATTGTTTTATATTCACATCAATAAATTGGAATAACTGAAAGGAAAAATAGAACTCTGATGAACATGGTAAATGTTATACTTTTTAGTTCTAGTTTGCCCTTTTATTTATAGGGAGAAACCTTTCTTAGTATATGTCATATTTTAAATCGTTTACCTTATAAGTATTCTAATAAAACATATTATGAATTGTAGAAGAATAAACCTGCAAACCTGGGATATTTTAAGAGAAATTTGCGAGAATACGACCCATTTATGGCCCATTTAGGAGGCTAAGCCCACCTCATTTCCTTTGCGAGAATACGCCCCAGCTGTACGGACGCCTTTCCAAAGGTCGAAAATGCCCCTGCTTTTTCTTTCAAGCGGGAAGACGAGCGCTGACGCTCGTCGTACTCTGAGTTGTACGAACGGTTCGAAATAGATCAATGTTACATGGGCCCCATAGTTATGTATTTATTATATCCACAATGTTCATCCGTATTTCGAGATCATTTCAGAGCATTATCCCAAAAAAAATCATATCCAAAGATCAACTGACCACACCACGAGCAAAGACAAAATTGATTTTCACCGTTGAAACTTTTGTAGGGCCCACCATAACATTTATTTTTCCATCCAATATATGCATAAGGTCACAAAGACCTGGATGAAGAGGAAAAACAAATTTCATAATGATCCAAAACCTCTGTGACCCCTAAAAGGGTTTCAATGGTAGACGTTCAATTCCCCACGCCTTTTAAAGTGTGGTCCACTTGACAGATTAGATCTGTCTTATTTTCCGTCTCAAGCCTTATTATGAGCTCGCCAAATAGATGTACGGTTTGGATATAACATGGACCTCATGACGGGACCCAAAAAACAACAAAGATTCTATGTTAAAAAGAAAAAAAAAAAAAAAAAAAATAGATTTTTATTTTCTTGGATGCAGATATTTGGCTACGGATTATAACCGTAGCCATATCTACCACAATCCGTAGCCAAAGGGATTTGTCCGGGGTGGGCGCGCCGAACTAGGATGCCCGCGCCACTCGCTGCCCTATCCGGCGGGGGCGCGCCATCTAGCGTGGCCACGCCCATCTATGACCCTATAGCTACGGATTATAACCGTAGTCAAAACTGTAGTCTCAGTGTGCTAATCTATGAAAAAAAAATTTATTTTTATTTTTTTATTTTTTTACATGGAGAACTTCATTCTACCTACAATTTTCTCTAATACATATTTATATAAATATGTATACATAAGCATATAAAAAAAAAATTCTCACATTTTTTTCATTTCTTTCTTTTTTCATTTAACAAGAATATCTTCTAAACCAAAATTAGTTACTTGACGTACCGTATATGATTTTGGGGTAGGAGAAGCTAATTTAGCCAACCAACCTAGTTATTTTTCAAGATTCCATCAGGTCGATGGTTGAAAATCCATTTCATTCACTTAACGGTCAATTTCAATCAGTTCGCGGTCAATTTCGCTCATTTCATTTACTTTGCGATCAATTACATGCATTTCACGGTCAATCCCGATGATTCCGTTTTGATTCACGGTCATTTCCATGCATTTCATGGTCAATTCTCTTCACTTCATGGTCATTTCCATGCATTTCATGGTCAATGCGCTTCACTTCACAGTCATTTTCATGCATTTCACGGTCAATCCCGGCGATTACGTTTTGATTCACGGTCATTTCCATGCATTTCACGGTCAATTCGCTTCACTTCATAGTCATTTTCATGTATTTCACGATCAATCCTGATTACGTTTTGATTCACGGTCTTTTCCATGCATTTCACGGTCAATTCCCTTCACTTCACGGTCATTTCCACGCATTTCACGGTCAATTCGCTTCACTTCACGGTCATTCCCGCCTATTCCGTGTTGATTCATGGTCATTTCGACACATTTCACGGTGAAGTGTAGCGATTGGACCGTGAAATGCGCGGAAATGACCGTGAAGTGAAGGGGCATGACCGTGAAATGCGACGAAATGACCGTGAATCAACACGGAATAGGTGGGAATGACCGTGATATGCATGGAAATGACTATGAAGTGAAGCGAAATGACCGTAAAATGCATGAAAATGACCATGAGTGAAAGGAATTGACCGTTAAATGCGCCGAAATGACCATGAATCAACACGGAATAGACGGGAATGACCATGATTTCCATGCATATCACAATCATTCCCGCCTATTCCGTGTTGATTCACGGTCATTTCGACGCATTTCACGGTCATGCCCCTTCACTTCACGATCATTTTCGCCCATTTCACGGTCAATTATTTCACTTCACGCCATTTCCATGCATTTCACGGTCATTCTCACCTATTCAAGTTGATTCACGGTCATTTCGACGCATTTCACGGTGAAGTGTAGCGATTGACCGTGAAATGCGCGAAAAATGACCGTGAAGTAAAGGGGCATGACCGTGAAATGCGCCGAAATGACCGTGAATCAACACGGAATAGGTGGGAATGACCGTGATATGCATGGAAATGACCGTGAAGTGAAGCAAATTGACCATGAAATGCATGGAAATGACCGTGAAGTGAAGGGGTATGACCGTGAAATGCATCGAAATGACCGTGAATCAACACGAAATAGGTGGGAATGACTGTGATATGCATGAAAATCACAGTCATTCCCGTCTATTCCGTGTTGATTCACGGTCATTTCGACGCATTTCACGATTTCACGATCATTTTCGCATTTCACGGTCAATTCGCTTCACTTCACTTCATGGTCATTTCCATGCATTTCACGGTCATTCCCGCCTATTCCGTGTTGATTCACGGTCATTTCGACGCATTTCACGGTGAAGTGTAGCGATTGGACCGTGAAATGCCTGAAAATGACCGTGAAGTGAAGGGGCATGACCGTGAAATGCGACGAAATGACCGTGAATTAACACGAAATAGGTGGGAATGACCGTGATATGCATGGAAATGACCATGAAGTGAAGCGAATTGACCGTGAAATGCATGGAAATGACCGTGAAGTGAAGGGAATTGACCGTGAAATGCGCCGATGTACATGACCGTGAATCAACACGAAATGAAGCGGGAATGACCATGATTTCCATGCATATCACGTCATTCCCTTTATTCGTGTTGATTCACGGTCATTTCGACGCATTTCACGGTCATGCCCTTTCACTTCACGGTCATTTTCGCACATTTCACGGTCAATTCACTTCACTTCACAGTCATTTCCATGCATTTTACGGTCATTCCTGCCTATTCCATGTTGATTCACGGTCATTTCGACGCATTTCACAGTGAAGTGTAGCGATTGACCGTGAAATGCGTGGAAATGACCGTGAAGTGAAGGGGCATGACCGTGAAATGCGTCAAAATGACCGTGAATCAACACAGAATTGAGGGTAATGACCATGAAATGCATGGAAATGACCGTGACGTGAAGCGAATTGACCGTACAATGCATGGAAATGACCGTGAAGTGAAGGGGCATGACCATGAAATGCGTCGAAAATGATCGTGAATCAACACGAAATAAAGCGGGAATGACTGCGATATGCATGGAAATCACGGTCATTCCCATGCTATTCCGTGTTGATTCACGATCCATTCGACGATTTCACGGTCATTCACTTCACTTCACGATCATTTTGCATTTCATGGTCAATTGCTTCACTTCGCGTCATTTCCATGCATTTCACGGTCATTCCGACCTATTCCGATTGAGATCTTGATCGGTCATTTCGACCCATTTCACGGTGAAGTGTAGCGATTGGACCGTGAAATGCGCGGAAATGACCGTGAAGTGAAGGGGCATGACCGTGAAATGCGTCAAAATGACCGTGAATCAACACGGAATAGGTGGGAATGACCGTGATATGCATGGAAATGACCGTGAAGTGAAGCAAATTGACCGTGAAATGCATGGAAATGACCGTGAAGTGAAGGGGTATGACCGTGAAATGCGTCGAAATGACCGTGAATCAACACGAAATAGGCGGAATGACTGTGATATGCATGGAAATCATGGTCATTCCCATCTCTATTCGATGTTGATTCACGGTCATTTCGACGATTTCACGGCCATGCCTTCACTTCACTTCACGCGATTTTTTCAGCGATTTCATGGTCAATTAAACTTCACTTCACGGTCATTTCCATGCATTTCACGGTCATTCCCACCTATTCCGTGTTGATTCACGGTCATTTCGACGCATTTCACAGTGAAGTGTAGCGATTGGACCGTGAAATGCGCGGAAATGATTGTGAAGTGAAGGGGCATGACCGTGAAATGCGCCAAAATGACGTGAATCAACACGGAATAGGTGGGAATGACCGTGATATGCATGGAAATGACCATGAAGTGAAGCGAATTGACCGTGAAATGCGCCGAAATGACCGTGAATCAACACGGAGTAGGTGGGAATGACCGTGATATGCATGGAAATGACCGTGAAGTGAAGCGAATTGACCGTGAAATGCCTGAAAATGACCGTGAAGTGAAGGGGTATGACCGTGAAATGCCAAATGACCGTGAATCAACACGAAATAGGCGGAATGACTTTCATATGCATGAAAATAATGGTCATTCCCGTTTACATTTCGATGTTGATTCACGGTCATTTTGATTGACGCATTTCACGGTCATGCCCCTTCACTTCACGATCATTTGATCGTGCATTTCATGGTCAATTCGCTTCACTTCACGGTCATTTCATGCATTTCCGGTCATTCCGCCTATCCATGTTGATTCACGGTCATTTCTACGCATTTCACGCATGAAATGAAGTGTAGCGATTGGACCGTGAAATGCGCGAAATGACCATGAAGTGAAGGGGCATGACCGTGAAATGCGCCAAATGACCGTGAATCAACACGGAATAGGTGGGAATGACCGTGATATGCATGGAAATGACCATGAAGTGAAGCGACCGACCTGAAATGCGCCAAAATGACCGTGAATCAACACGCAGTAGGTGGGAATGACCGTGATATGCATGGAAATGACCGTGAAGTGAAGCGAATTGACCGTGAAATGCATGGAAATGACCGTGAAGTGAAAGGGTATGACCGTGAAATGCGTCGAAATGACCGTGAATCAACACGAAATAGGTGGAATGACCGTGATATGCATGAAAATAATGGTCATTCCGCGTCTATTCCGTGTTGATTCACGGCATTTTGGACATTCCGCGGTCATGATTCACTTCACGATCATTTCGTGCATTTCATGGTCATTCCTTCACTCACTTCACGGTCATTTCCATGCATTTCATGATCATTCCCTTCTATTCACTGTTGATTCACGGTCATTTTGCATTTCACGGTGAAGTGTAGCGATTGGGCCGTGAAATCTTCACGAAATGACCGTGAAGTGAAGGGGCATGATCGTGAAATGCGCCGAAATGACGTGAATCAACACGGAAGGTGGGAATGACCGTGATATGCGCTGAAAATGACCATGAAGTGAAGCAATTGACCGTGAAATGCGCCGAATGACCAGTGAATCAACACGGAATAGGTGGGAATGACCGTGATATGCATGGAAATGACCGTGAAGTGAAGCGAATTGAAGTGAAATGCCTGAAAATGACCGTGAAGTGAAGGGGTATGACCGTGAAATGCGTCGAAATGACCGTGAATCAACACGAAATAGGCGGGAGTGACTTGATATGCATGGAAATCACGGTCATTCCCATCTATTTCGTGTTGATTCACAGTCATTTTGACGCATTTCACGGTCATGCCCCTTCACTTCACAATCATTTTCGCGCATTTCATGGTCAATTTGCTTCACTTCACGGTCATTTCCATGCATTTCACGGTCATTCCCGCCTATTCAGATTCACGGTCATTTCGACGCATTTCACGCGATGAAGTGTAGCGATTGGGCCGTGAAATGCGCAAAATGACCGTGAAGTGAAGGGCATGACCGTGAAATGCGACGAAATGACCGTGAATCAACACGGAATAGGTGGGAATGACCGTGATATGCATGGAAATGACCATGAAGTGAAGCGAATTGACCGTGAAATGCGCCGAAATGACCGTGAATCAACACGGAATAGACGGGAATGACCGTGATTTCCATGCATATCACAGTCATTCCCGCCTATTCCGTGTTGATTCACGGGTCATTTCGGCATTTCGCGATCACGGCCATGCACTTCACTTCACGGTTTCACGCATTTCACAATCAATCGCTACACTTCACGGTCATTTCCATGCATTTCATGGTCATTCCCACCTATTCCATGTTGATTCGCGGTCATTTCGACGCATTTCACGGTGAAGTGTAGTTATTGGACCGTGAAATGCGCAGAAATGACTGTGAAGTGAAGGAGCATGACCGTGAAATGCGCCGAAATGACCGTGAATCAACACGGAATAGGTGGGAATGACCGTGATATGCATGGAAATGACCATGAAGTGAAGCGAATTGACCATGAAATGCATGGAAATGACCGTGAAGTGAAGGGAATTGACCATGAAATGCGCCGAAATAACCGTGAATGGGATCAATTTTAAGGTAATGATGGTGATGTCAGTGGATTGTCTTAAGATCCATGGTATTGCTATATCCCAGGATCAGATCACCCGGTCTGTTTGGCACGCCCGCCAATCCCGATTTAATTTCCAATACCATCCAATCCCTTCCAATCCGCTTGGCCAAACGGGCCCTAAGGTAATGATGGTGGTGTCAGTGGATTGGTTTAAGATCCATGGGATTGCTATATCCCTAACAAGTTCACTGGGTCCTGTTTGCACATCGGCATATCCTGGGATTTTACCTTCCACTCCTTCCAACTAAGGGATGGGATCAATTTTAAGGTAATGATGGTGATGTCAGTGGATTGTTTTAAGATCCATGGGATTGCTTATATCCCGGGACAAGTTCACAAGGTTTGTTTGGCTCATCATGCATATCCCGGGATCTCGCGATCCCATTCCTCCTAATACCGTGGGATTGGTTTGGCCAAACAAACCTTAAAGGTAATGATGGTGATGTCAGGAGAAGCTACTTTAGCCAACCAACCTGGTTATTTTCCAAGATTCCATCAAGTCGATGGTTGAAAATTCATTTCATTCACTTACCGTGAAGTGAAGACGTGGGACCGTGAAATGCGTCAAAATCACCGTGAATCAACATGGAATATGCGGAATGATCGTGATATGCATGAAAATAGGGGTGAAGTGAAGCGATTGGACTACGAAATGCACGGAAGTGACCGTGAAGTGAAGACGCAGGACCGTGAAATGCGTCGAAATCACTGTGAATCAACACAGAATATGCGGGAATGATCGTGATATGCATGGAAATGGGGGTGAAGTAAAGCGATTGGACCGCGAAATGCACGCGGCCAATACACGGTCATTTCTGTGCATTTCACTTCACAGTCACTTCCGTGTATTTCGCAATCCAATTGCTTCACTTCACCCCCATTTTCATGCATATCACGGTCATTCCCGCATATTTTGTGTTGATTCACGGTCATTTCGACGCACTTCAAGGTCCCGCATCTTCACTTCACAGTCACTTCCACGCATTTTACGGTCCAATCGCTTCACTTCACCCCCATTTCCATGCATATCACGGTCATTCCCGCATATTCCGTGTTGATTCACGGTCATTTTGATGCACTTCACGGTCCCGCGTCTTCACTTCACGGTCACTTCCGTGTATTTTACGGTCCAATCGCTTCACTTCACCCCATTTTCATGCATATCACGGTCATTCCCACATATTCCGTGTTGATTCACGGTCATTTCGATACATTTCACGATGAAGTGTAGCGATTGGACCGTGAAATGCGCCGAAATGACCGTGAAGTGAAGGGGCATGACCGTGAAATGCGCCGAAATGACCATGAATCAACACGGAATAGGCAAGAATGACCGCGATATGCATAGAAATGGCCGTGAAGTGAGCTGATTGGACTGTGAAATGCGCAAAAATGACCGTGAAGTGAAGGGGCATGACCGTGAAATGCGCCAAAATGACCATGAATCAATACGGAATAGGAGGGAATGACCGTGAAATGCATGGAAATAATCGTGAAGTGAAGTGAAGTGAATTGACCATGAAATGCATGAAAATGACTGTGAAGTGAAGGGAATTGACTGTGAAATGCACCGAATCAACACGGAATAAGATTCCCGCTTATTCCGTGTTAATTCATGGTCATTTCGACGCATTTCACGGTCCTGCCCCTTCTTTAATTTTCTCCAGACATTGATAGGAACGAGCCGAAAATTGAGTGATTAGACGGTCGAAATCATCGTCCTAGGCTGAACAAGTCAATACCAGGCTAGGATTGATAATTCCGACCCATTCCGGAATAAAGACTCAAGGGTGAAGAGAAATTCACCAAGAATAGTAGAATTGAAAATAAGGGGGATTTCGACCATTAACCAGGATGAATTTTATGAAACTAATAAGCCCATTGCATATATCAGCTTCCCTACCCAAAATCATATATGGCACGTCCCGGGGCCTCACCGGCGCCTGGAAAATCGCAAAAGAAGGAAGTCCCAGGTAGGACTTCGGCGTGCCCACACCCGGACCCGGCGTGCCCACGCCCAACCCTCCAGTGACTCGGCGTGCCCACGCCCAACCCTCCAGGGACTCGACGTGCCCACGCCCGACCGACGTGCCCACGCGAATTTCCCAAAAATCGATCAACTTCAAAAATTCATATCTCATTCGTTACAACTCCGATTTAGGTGATTCAAAATTTAGATTAAAGATTGATGAGTCTAGTTTTATATAAAAATAAGAAAGAAATAAAATAAAATTTATAATATAGCTAAAATTAAGCTATTCCATCAACTATCCAAAATTTTTTGATTTCGGACAGCTGTTACTCCTAGAATTTTTATAATTTATTTACAACTCTAAACGATATAAAATTTTGGAGGATGACTTGAAACTTGATGATAAATTATCATAAAAATTTTAAAAATAATTAAGTTACTAAAAGTATAAGAAAACTTATAAGAAATAGAAACATTTTGTAATCATACAAAAAAAACTTGGTCTTCCTCCCTTTGCAACCTACATACGTGTGGGGCCTATTCTTTTTGGCATTTCAAGTGCCCAAAAACCTTCATCCCTCTCCTATCACTCCCTTTCATTCCTTCTATAACCCTAGAGAGAGAGAGAGACCTCCCACTCTCCCATCCTCAAACCCAAACCTCCAAGGTTCCTTCCTCCTTCACACTTCTCCACCTTCCTAACCCACCTCCTCTTCCTCATTTCTCAACCATTTTCCACTCCATCCCTTTCAACACTCAATCATATCTCCCCTCTTCCATTCTCAATCAAATCCCAACTTCACATTTTGCTTTACATCTCCCACAATCCTTTCTCAAGCATTTCTCAAATCCTAAATCGCAAAACCTTTCCTCCATTCATCCCACTCCATCACTTCCAAAACCCATTCATAAGACATCCATCCCCAAATCCATTTCAAACCCTCATTCTCTAAATCTCACTTCTTCAAACCCATTCCATTCTCATTTCACGGTCCCACGTCTTCACTTCACGGTCACTTCCGTGCATTTCACGATCCAATCACTTCACTTCACCCCCATTTCCATGCATGTCACGGTCATTTCCGCATATTTCGTGTTGATTCACGGTCATTTCGACGCATTTCGCGGTCCCGCGTCTTTACTTCACAGTCACTTCCGTGTATTTCGTGGTCCAATCGCTTCACTTCACCCCCATTTCCATGTATATCACGGTCATTCCCGCATATTCCGTGTTGATTCACAGTCATTTCGATGCATTTCACGATCATGCCCCTTCACTTCATGGTCATTTTCAAGATTTCATCAATTCAATTCACTTCCGGATTAAACCTTCCAATCCCTTTCAATCCCCAACCAAACACGTCCCAGTATTTTGAAGGGATTAGGGTGAATGGATGGGATTTAAGGGCCTGTTTGGCCGGGCAATCCCATGAGATCAGGAGGGATGGGATGGATTTTAAGGGCCCGTTTGGCACGCCCGGCCACCCACAGTCTGTTTGGCATTTGGCACGACCGGCCAATCCCGGATTTAACTTCCAATCCCTTCCAATACCATCAAATCCCTTCCAATCCGCCTAGCCAAACGGGCCCTAAGGTAATGATGGTGGTGTCAGTGGATTGGTTTAAGATCCATGGGATTGTTATATCCCGGAACAAGTTCACTGGGTCTGTTTGGCACGTCAGGCATATCCTGAGATTTTACCTTCCACTCCTTCCAACTAAGGGATGGGATCAATTTTAAGGTAATGATGGTGATGTCAGTGGATTGTTTTAAGATCCATGGGATTGCTTATATCCCGGGACAAGTTCATAAGGTCTGTTTGGCTCATCATGCATATCCCGGGATCTCACGATCCCATTCCTCCTAATACCGTGGGATTGGTTCGGCCAACAGGCCCTAAAGGTAATGATGGTGATATCAGTGGATTGTCTTAAGATCCACGGGATTGCTATCTCCCGAGATCAGGATCTCGTGTCTGTTTGGCTCGCCTAGCCAATCTTAGGATCTATCTTCCAATCTCATCCAATTTATGTGGCAAAACAGGCCTTATATGATTTTGGGGTAGGAGAAGCTACTTTAACCAACCAACTTGGTTATTTTCCAACATTCCATTAGGTTGATGGTCGAAAATTCATTTCATTCACTTAGCGGTCAATTTCATTCCATCAGGTCCTGGGATTTGAGAATAGGTTTAGGTTATAAGTATAGGTTTAGGTTTAAGAATTCGGGTTCGGGTTCAGGTTTATCTTCGGGTTTAGGTTATAGCTAGGTTTTGGTTTAGGTTATAGGTTTCGGTTTAGGTTATAGGTTATAGGTTTAGTTATAGATTTTGGGATTTGAGAATAGGTTTAGGTTATAAGTATAGGTTTAGGTTAGGGTGTAGATTAAGGTTTAGGGAAATGACCGTGAAGTGAAGGGGGCATGACCGTGAAATGCGTCGAAATGATTGTGAATCAACACGGAATAGGCGGGAATGACCGTGATATGCATGGGAAATGATTGTGAAGTGAGGCGCTTGGATCGCGAAATGCGTGAAAGTGATCGTGAAGGGTCATAACCGTGAAATGCATCGAAATGACCGTGAATCAAAACGAAATGAAATGGGAATGACCGTGATATGCATGAAAATGGGGTGAAGTGAAACGATTGATCAAAAATGCACGGAAGTGACCGTGAAGTGAAGACGGGGGCCGCGAAATGCGTCGAAATGACCGTGAATCAACACGAATATGCGGGAATGACCATGATATACATGGAAATGGGGTGAAGTGAAGCGATTGGACTGCGAAATGCACGGAAGTGACCGTAAAGTGAAGACGCGGGACCGTGAAATGCGTCGAAATGACCATGAATCAACACGGAATATGTGGGAATGACCGTGATATGAATGAAAATGATTGTGAAGTGAGGCGATTGGACCGCGAAATGTGCGGAACTGACCGTGAAGTGAAGACATGGGACTGCGAAATGCGTCGAAATGACCGTGAATCAACACGAAATATGCAGGAATGATCGTGATATGCATGGAAATAGGGGTAAAGTGAAGCGATTAGACCGTGAAATGCACGGAAGTGACCGTGAAGTGAAGACGCGGGACCGTGAAATGCGTCAAAATCACCGTGAATCAACACGGAATATGCGGAAATGACCGTGATATGCATGGAAATGGGGGTGAAGTGAACCGATTGGATTGCAAAATGCGACGAAAGTGACGGTGAAGTGAAGATGCGGACCGTGAAATGCGTCAAATGACCATGAATCAACACGAATATGCGAGAATGATCGTGATATGCATGGAAATGGGGGTAAAGTGAACGATTGGACCTGTGAAATACGCGGAAGTGAGTGAAGTGAAGTGAGACGCGGGGCCGTGAAATGCGTCGAAATGACCGTGAATCAACACGAATATGCGGGAATGATCGTGATATGCATGGAAATGGGGGTGAAGTGAAGCGATTGGACCGCGAAATGCATGCGGCCAATATACGGAAGTCATTTACGTGCATTTCACTCACATGCGTCACTTCCGTGTATTTTAATCAATCGCTTCACTTCACCCCATTTCCATGCATATCACGAATCGATTCCGCGATATTCTGTGTGATTCACGGCCATTCGGCATTCACGGTCCCGTCTTCACTTCACGGTCACTTCCGTGCATTTTACGGTCCCAATCGCTTCACTTCACCCCATTTCCATGCATATCACGGTCATTCCACATATTTTGTGTTGATTCACGGTCATTTCGACACTTCACTTCGGGTCCGTGCCTTCACTTCACTCATTTTTCTCACCATTTTCATGGTCCAATCGCTTCACTTCACCCCCATTTTCATGCATATCACGGTTATTCCCGCATATTCCATGTTGATTCACGGTCATTTCGACACACTTCATGGTCCCACGTCTTCACTTCACGGTCACTTCCGCGCATTTTGCGGTCCAATGCTTCACTTCACCCCCATTTCCATGTATATCACAGTCATTCCCGCATATTCCATGTTAATTCACGGTCATTTCGACGCACTTCACGGTCCCGCATCTTCACTTCATGGTCACTTCCACGCATTTCGTGATCCAATTGCTTCACTTTACCCCCATTTCCATGCAAATCATGGTCATTCTCGCATATTTTATGTTGATTCATGGTCATTTCGACGCATTTCACGGTCCCACGTCTTCACTTCACGATCACTTCCACGCATTTCGCAATCCAATCGCTTCACTTCACCCCCATTTTCATGCTTATCATGGTCATTCCCGCATATTCAGTGTTAATTCACAGTCATTTCGACGCATTTCACGATCCCATGTCTTCACTTCACGGTCACTTCCGTGCATTTCGTGGTCCAATCGATTCACTTCACCCTCATTTCCATGCATATCACGATCATTCCCGCATATTCCGTCCTGATTCACGGTGATTTCGACGCATTTCGTGGTCCCGCGTCTTCACTTCACGATCAGTTCCGCATATTTCACGGTCCAATCGCCTCACTTCACAATCATTTCCATGCATATCACGGTCATTCTCGCCTATTCTGTGTTGATTCACGGTCATGCCCCTTCACTTCACGGTCATTTCCCTAAAGCTTAATCTACACCCTAACCTAAACCTATACTTATAACCTAAACCTATTCTCAAATTCCAAAACTTATAACCTAAACCTTAACCTTAACATAAACTTATAACCTATAACCTAAATCGACATAAACCCGAACCCAACCCGAATTCCTAAACCTAAACCTATACTTATAACCTAAATCTATTCTCAAATCCCAAAACCTATAACTACAACCTAAACCTTAACCTAAACCTATAACCTATAACCTAAACATATCACCGAAACTCAATTCCCTAAACCTTAACCTACAACCTAACCTAAACCTATACTTATAACCTAAACCTATTCTCAAATCTAAACCTATAACCTAAACCTAAACCTAAACCTATAACATTAACGTAAACCTTTAACCTAAACTTATAACCTTAACCTAAACCTATTCTCAAATCCCTAAACCTAAACCTTTAACCTATAACCTAAACGTATAACCTATAACCTAAACCCAAACCTAAACCTATACCCCGTAACCTATAACCTAAACCTAAACCTTAACTTATTCTCAATTACCTAAATCTATAACCTATAATCTATAACCTAAACCTTAGCCTAAACCTAAACCTAAACCTTAACCTATAACCTAAACCTTAACCTATAACCTTAACCTAAAGCTATAACCTATAACCTAAAACCTGAACGTATTCTCAAATCCCTAAACCTAAACCTACACCTAATCCTAATCTCAACTCCCTAACCTAAACGTAAACATAAACCTAAACTTGAAAACCCAAACCTAAACCCGATCCTGATCCCGCCTATTCCGTGTTGATTCACGGTCATTTCGACGCATTTCACGGTCACGCCCCCTTCACTTCACGGTCATTTCTATGCATTTCTCGGTCCAATCACTACACTTCACGGTCATTTCCATGCATATCACGGTCATTGCCGCCTCGTCCGTGTTGATTCACGGTCATTTCGGAGCATTTCACGGTCATGCCCCTTCACTTCATGGTCATTTCCGTACATTTCGCGGTCTAATTGCTTCACTTTAAGGTCATTTCCATGCATATCACGGTCATTCCCGCCTATTCTGTGTTGATTCAGCCTCATTTCGACGCATTTCACGGTCATGCCCCTTCACTTCACTGTCATTTTCGTGCATTTCGCGGTCCAATCGCTTCACTTTACGGTCATTTCCATGCATATCATGGTCATTCCCGTCGATTCCGTGTTGATTCACG
This sequence comes from Magnolia changhungtana, assembly GCA_030180095.1. Taxonomy (NCBI): domain Eukaryota; kingdom Viridiplantae; phylum Streptophyta; class Magnoliopsida; order Magnoliales; family Magnoliaceae; genus Magnolia; species Magnolia changhungtana. Next base: position 703,854 of record JASAUF010000647.1, on the reverse strand, counting down.
GTCATTTCGGCACATTTCACGGTCATTCACCTCACTTCACGCTCATTTCCATGCACTTCACGGTCATTTCTAGCGCATTTCATAGTCATGCCCCTTCACTTCACGGTCATGAATGAAATTGACCGCTAAGTGAATGAAATGGATTTTCAACCATCGACCTGATGGAATCTTGGAAAATAACCAGGTTGGTTGGCTAAAGTAGCTTCTCCTACCCCAAAATCATATAGGGTAGATGAAGTAACTAATTTTAGTTTAGAAGATATTCTTGTCAAATGAATAAAGAAAGAAATGAAAAAGGGAAAAAAAAATTTATACGTTTATATATACATATTTATATAAATATGTGTTAGAGAAAATTATTGGTAGAATAAAGTTTTCCATGTAAAAAAAAAAAAAAAAAAAAAAAAACGTAAAAAAAAAAACTACACTACGATCAATGGCTACGGCTATAATCCGTAGCCATAGACTCCGCCGCCGGGCCATGGCCCCACCAGGCACGGGCGGCCCCGCCGGATAGGTCGGCGAGTGGCGCTGGCCGCGGGGGCCGCTAGCTGGCAGCGCTCACCACCGAACAGTGCCTCTTTAGCTACGGATTTTGGTTGATTTAGCTACGGTTATAATTCGTAGCTAAAAATCTGTACAAAAAAAAATAAATTTCAAAATTTTTTTTTCAATGTCGAATCTTTATTTTTTTTGGGTCCCATCATGAGGTCTATGTTATATCTAAATCGTCCATCTATTTGACGAACTCATATTAATGCTTGAGATGGAAAATAAGATAGATCTAACTATCAAGTGGACCACACTTTAAATGGCTGTGGGGAATTGAACGTCTACCATTTAAACCCTTTTAGCGGTTACATAAGTTTTGGAACATTATTAAAAAAAATTTCCTCTTCAACCAGGTATTTGTGACCTTATGAATAGATTGGATGGAATATAAATGTTATGGTGGGCCCTACAAAAGTTTCAATGGTGAAAATCAATTTTCTGCTGCTCTTTGTGGTGTGGTCCAGTTGCTCTCTGGATATGATTTTTTTTTTTTTTTTGCATAATGGTTCGAACTGATCTCAAAATATGGATGAACGTTGTGGATATAATAAATACATAACTGTGGGGCCCATGTAACGTTGATCTCTTTTGAACCGTTCGTAGGAGTTCAAGGAGCGTCAACGCTGGTCTTCGAGCACCAGCCGATCCTCTTGGAGGAAAAAGCAGGGGCATTTTCGACCTTTGGAAAGGCGTCCGTACAGCTGGGGCGTATTCTCGCAAGGGAAAATGAGGTGGGCTTAGCCTCCTAAATGGGCCATAAATGGGTCGTATTCTCGTAAATTTCTCATATTTTAAAGTGTGATTGTGCCTAACTAGGGTGTAGCACCCCGGATTTTTGCCAACTTGGAGTTAGATGTACTTAAGCAATAGGTCGATCCTAATAGCTTATTAACTTGTCAGAATTCAATCCCAAAGTCTTAAATCCCCTTTTAACCCATTTCCTTCAAAATCTCACCTTTCACCACCTTATTCTTTAAATTTTTCTAAGTATTTTCATATTAGACACAAATATTAAAGTTTAGGTGATGAAGAACAATACTTAAACTAAAAATTACTATGAATAGTAAATAAATAAATAAAATGGGTTTTTTAACTATTAACTTTTTGGAATCTCATGAAATAAGTAGCCTATTTGGATAGACCAACTTCTCCTACCCCAAAAACATATATTGTACGTTAAATAATTCATTCCGATTTGTAAAATATACCTATTTCAAATATCGAGTGGTGAAACCACCCCAGATAGTCCAGCAACCGGCAAGGGGCTCGCCGGTTCGGCGAGGCCTCGCCCGTACAGCGGGCTCGGTCGGGCCGCATCGGGCTAGGCGGTCCGTTTTTCACAAATTTCTGCGATTTTCGTCTAACTTTGAAAAATCATCTCCCTTGTTATAACTCTGATTTAGGTGATTTAAAAGTCAGATTGAAGCTTGATAAGTGTAGTTTCATATAAAAATAAATAAAAAATATAATAAAAAGTTTAATATAGTTAAATATAGGTCATTGTGACAACTATCCGAAAATCATCAGTTTGGACAGCTGCCGCTTCTAGAATTTTTAGAATTTTTCTGCAATACGAAATCTAATGAAATTTGGTCGAGATGAAGTAGACTTGATGATGAACTATTTAAAAAATAATTAAAATAATATACTAATTAAAAATACCAGAAAGGGGCGTAGAACTACCCTAGGACCATATTCTGTCGTAATTAGGTCATAATTTAGTTAAGTACTAAACTAAATACTTAGTAGAATTAGCTTGAACCACTTTAAATATAAATTGCAAGACCTAAAATGAGCAGAACCGCTAACGCTACATTACCCTATAACATAAGAACAATCTCATTACCCAGTTGCTCTCAGGAGCATTACGAAACTTCGTATCGGATCTATACCGCGCGTCAAAAGTCCAATTACCGCAAAACTAAACCGTAATGACTCCTTATTGGGCTTGACAACCACCTCAGAAATCAAGTCCTAACTTTGTTCAGAAATGTACAACTTGAGCCCGGAGCGAAGTATGTGAGAAACATGAATAGTTTTGGAAATAAAATCCAAACTTAAGTAAACTGAGACGCCTCGCTTGTGGGCCAAATATAAGGATTCAGACCATCAGAATCTGACCCAAATACACCCTCAGATCAAAAAAAAAAAAAATCACACATGTCAGTACACTTGTGGCCCTGATCGAGTACCGGTGACCGTTGAACTAAAACTGGTCCGCCACGGTCGATCTGTAAATCCGATCAAACCGAAAACTTAACTCGATCTAGATCTAATGCCAGGGAGCTTAAGTCTGACCGCACGCAGAAAAGGAACCTCCAGAAGTGCTCCGTTGGATTGGAACAGCCCCCATTTGGCTATAACCTAAGTATACCTTAGCCCTGGGGTCATTTCCATCAGTTCTGAGCCTATATAAGGGCCTTAAACCCTCACTCTCTCATCCCATACAAATTTGGAAAACCCTAAGAGAGAGAAGAGAAAAAAGAGAAGGAAAGAGAGAGAGAGTTGGAGATTCATCTTGGGATTTGATCCCGCTACTCAACGCACTTGTTTGCCATGTCTGTATCGCAAATCCAGCATTTCTGACAACGTACTCGGGTAAGAAATCCTAACCCTAACCTTTTTTAAGGTTTCTAACTAGTGTAATAGATGAATTAGCTAACATATTCCCTGTTATAGGTTATTGTGGTGTCGTAGACAAAGACTTAGCATTTAAACTGATTTCATTTCGCGTCTACCGGCATAAGGTGTGGACTATAAATGTATAGGTTATGGTTTTCAAGGCCTTTAATGTCAGTTAATGATTTATAGCTGACTTGGGTGTCATTTCACATGCAAATTGCGTCGTTTCCGTCGCTTTACAGATATATATGAAATATGTTGAGTATAGTGTAATTTAAGTATTTGTTGAAATGATTGAATACGTGCAGAATTAGGATCCGTGCTTACCATGATTATCTGTCATGGATAGGTGATATTTGCATTTGTAACAACTCCTTGGTGAAAGGATTCGCCTGCATACATATTATGACCGATGTACGTCATGTATATTGAACGGTGTAGTCTAAGTGTTTGTGTGAAATGACTGAATATGAAATCGTGATTTGCGCCTACCGTGGCTATGGCATGCATGAATGTAATGATTGTGTATGTGACAACTCCTTGTTGGAAGGCTTTGTCCAAGTATATGTTAAAAATCAACATATGTCATGTATGTTAATATGTGTAGTATAAGTGTTTGATAAAATGTCTGTATGAGTAAGTATTTGGTGAATTGTACTGTCTATGGGCGTTGAGATAAGGTTCTCAACTACCTTAACTATGCGTATAAATCCTTCTATGTACCTTATATTATATTGTCTGATTACTTATGAAATGCATATGCGTGAATTCATGTTTATATTGTATTTCATAAAATGCTCGAATGGTTGTAGGATTTAAATTACTTACTGCTTGATTTTCTAACATGAATTCTTATTGGTATTGAGTGTGGTTGGGACTATGAAGTAGTCCAGGCAATCGGTAATAAGTTCCGATTAGGTGGTTGAGGTTGTTTTCACCACGGAAGACATGTTCGAGGAATTCGAGTCGTACGCTGGTTGTCGACAGTGGTTAGGCCACGTGAAGTGCTCATGCGCTTTATGTCGATCAATTCGACGTACGTTCGTACTAGTCGAGCTCATCAAGTAACCCGATTGACCCAATGTATATTCACCATGTATGGACGCTACTGCTTGAACCTAAGGTACCAAACTCACCATTGGAAACCCGGTTAACCTTAGTACCTCGATCCGCTAAGACTCATGAGCCGGACATGGTGGTATGGGACACTGTGGTCGAGCTGTCGGCCTACGCTAGGGCAATGAGCCTCCCCGTAGTGACCAGTGAGCAACACTACCTCGTGAACCGAATATGGTGGTATGCGACACTGTATTCGAGCTGTCGGCCTACATTGATAAGGTGACGAGCCCTTTATAGTGACCTTGAGAGTACTCTGAGTCTACGTGGAGGTGACGACCCTTCCGTAGCAACAAGAGTATAAACTAGGCCTACACTGATCAGGTGACGAGCCCTTTTACAGCGACCTAGAACCGCAACATCGTATGAGATTTTCTAGGACTGACGACCCTAGAATGGATCATTATTTGGGTATTGATATAAAGGAGGTACCTTAGTTTCTCAATCCTGCTATATGAAAAGGCGTAATAAGAACTTGGTAATCATGCTCATGCACTGCATTACGTGTGCCTTTAGCGTAGCAGGTCAAGCACTGAGGAAGTGTTGCATGCCGCGATCGTGAGATGAAGTCGCTGAGGGCATGCATCATATCATTCTTGCATTAACAAGAGTACTTAGGACCTGATTGTTGTATTACGTTATCATTACTGCTTGATTGAATTGATAACATGTTAACCTCCGCTTTATAGTTCTACTGAGTTGATCACTCACTCCCACGTTACGGGATGGTGTTGTACGCACCAACCAGACCTTGTCTTAGTTTCAGATAATGGCGATGCTTGCGAAGCGGAGCCGGACTTTGGTTTCTCCTATATGCAGCTATTAGGCGGGTCTAGGTATACCAGGTTCTGATTCGATGGGATTACAGGGATATGTGATTTAGTAGATGTAACAACCCCAGTCCCTTAGTTAGACACGCTTCATAGGGAAAGTAGTGAACGCTTAGAGACACAGAAAACAGATTATCTTCGTCCCATTTGTAGAAGTATTGAATTTCAGGGACGAAATTCTCTTTAAGGGGGGTAGATTGTAATGCCCCGCACTTTTCAGTACTCGGGTGTTACCCTGAGGACCTAACTTGGTGTAAACATAGTTGGTTGGGTGGCCTATCTTAAGTTGATCCATAATAATTCATTTTAAATGTATATATGTTATAATACAAAATGATTTTAAAATTATTTGTAATAATACATAGGTTACTTAAATTATTCAAATTACGCATATTATTTATTTTATATTATTTAAATTATATATAAGATAAATTGTACACCTACACATTATTATATAATCAATGTATATTAATTAACAATTACATTTTATAATATACTATACCATATATAAAATATGTCTCGTAATATTAATTTGCTATACTAATATATGCATGTATAATCATGAAAATATATTATAAATATTAATGGTTGTAAATAAATACTTATCTATAACTATTAATTTATTATACTAAACAAATATGTATATATATTGTTCTTATATAATCTAAAATAGATACTGGCCCTGATAGGCTCGCCAGTTAGATGAATGACCCTGATTGTGAGTGTGGGTCTCGGATCACCATCGGATTAATGTAATGGACACTAGATGGCCATATTTCAGTTGATACGGCCCACCTAAGCCTTGGATCTGCCTTATTCTTTAGGATGGGCCCTACGATGGGCTAACAGTGAAATCCTCATGATGGGCCCCACTTCACGTGGTACATGTGCACAGCAAGTGCACACTCGCTGTGCACTGAACCGGAAGAGCTGGTCAAACTCAGCTGACCCGTTACTTGCAAAAGAGGAAAGATTTCCCTCTCTTGCTTCCTTTTGAATTTCTGTCAGATAGACGGAGAGAGAGTCCATTTTCGTGCATCATGGCCCATCATCATGGCCCAAACCGTCCATGTTGTTGAGGACCCAAACCCTGCAAACCCTGTTCAGTTTCACGTGATTCCTCGCACTCGTGTGAGCACAAACGCCGGTGGAAACGAGCTGTTTGTGCTTCCTTCCTTTCCAAAAACGGAAAGCCGTGTTTTTCCTCCACGTTGGCGATCCACATGAGGAGAAATCTTCGAATCATAGCCCTCCACGTAGGTTCATCTCAGCCACCCACTGCCATTCACGCCGATTAGGGCTATCAGTGGAAACTGACGCCGATTTTGTTGTGCCAACAGTCTCTCCCTGCCACGAAATGAATCTGGGCCATTTAACTTCGATCTAACGAATCAGGGAGAGTTCAGGGCACACTTAAAGTAAGGAAGGATCGAGCAACAGTCGGTTTATCCGTCGCTCTTCACCTTTCAATGAAATCTCATCCGTTTCTCTCAAAGCTCGAACCCACCACAAAAACACTGCTAGAGCTTCATTTTTTCTCTCCCACAAGCATCACGTGGAAAAACTAGACCCTCCAGTAACATCGTTTTGAAGGATGGTGGCCCGCATCCAAATCTGCCAAGGACGCTGATCGTCTTCCTCGCCACTTCAAACCGAGTTAGCTCAGTTCGGGCACGATGTCCACTCAAAAGAGAGAGATGAGAAGTAGGACACGAGAGGAAGAAAGGAGAAGGGAATGAGTTGCCGGCCTCTGTGCAGTGTTTCCGGGCCGAAGCAGAGGAGGAGAGAAGAAGGAAAGAAGGAAAAGAGAAAGGAAGAGAAGAAGTGAGAGAGAAAGAAGAAACAGAAAAGGAGTGGGTGAGCGTGGGGGTGTGCGGCTGTGGTCGAGTCGGGCGAGTCGTCGACTCGCTGGTGCGAGTACCGTTCGGGTTTTGGTCCAGCAATCTCACTGGACATGCCAGGAAGAAAGGAAAGGAAGAAAGAAGGAGAAGCTAGAGGAGAGGAGAGAAGACAAGAGGGAGAGAAGGCAGCTTGGAGCTGCTGTCCGGTCAAAAACCGAGTCGACTCAGTTTTAGAACTGAGTTGACTGGGTCGAGTGGCCTAGTCTAGCTGGTATTCCAGCAGGGGAGAAAAAAAAATAAGAAAAGAAAGAAAAAGGGAAGAAAGAGAGAAAAGGGGAGAGAGAGAAAGGAAGAAAAAGGAAGAAGAAGAGAAGGTGAGTCGCTGAGTTGACTCGGGTTGGGATCGAGTTAACTCACTGTTGACTCATTTTACTTGAATTAGGGCAAGTTGTTGGCTAAGCTATGGGCCTGGTAACCTCACTGGTCATGCCGTAGAAAGATGAGGAAAAGGAGAGAAAAGATAGAGAACCAAGAGAAAAGGTGAGGTGTTGGTGGTTGTGTTGAAATGACCCAACTCGACTCGAACCGAGTCGACAAGGTGAGAATCTTCATTCCCTTTCACCAATCAGATTGGTCATTAGTTACTTGTTATTAATAATATCATTATTATTTTCTATTTGTTGTAATAATTAATGTTATTTTGATGCTATTGACTAAAAATTATAATTAATATTACGATGTATTAATTAGTGTTATGGTAACTATTATCATCAATTATAATTCTATTATTAATTATCATCATTATTAGCGTTACTATAATTATTGCGATTATTAAATAGGTTAACCATTAGTAGGTTAATTTTACTAGTATTAGTTATTACAGATACTTGATATTAACAATTATCATTATTAATGCTATTTTCATTTTGTCATTAGTAGGATATTGATTTTAAGATTAGTGTTGTTAATAGACAATTATTAATTATCTTTACCTCATTCTAATATTATTATAAATTGAATTATATGAATTAGGTTTCAAACTCTAAACAAGTCAAGATTTGATTAATGGATAAAACCCTAAACTTAGGTAATCCAAACCCTAGTCCTGGGTAACCCAACTGCTAGGTTAAGACCCTAACCCTAAGTAGTGTGTAAACTTGGGTCTAATTGTATAACTTTGAAATTGATGGTAGGAATTGATTCCAAGGAAGCACGCACTTCTTAGCAATGGTGCAGGCGGTTCAAGCATAAGGTGAGGACTCACCCTTTGAGCTTCCCACTTGATTTCATCAATCTAGATATGGATGATGACATGATTCCCTTGACTGAGTTTCTTACTTTACTATAGAAGATGCTAACTCGTGGTATAGTTAATTCATGTATTGGATGATAAACGTTTCTTTTAAATTGTAATATGCATGAATGGCTCGATGATAACGTGTTATTCTTTATTGTATACGTATTAATTTATTTATATGTTACCACTTGTGCTTGAATGATGAACTGAATGAAACTTACCTTGGACTTATGATCTTGCGGTCCACATTTGCCCTTGTGGCTTGGATGTATCATTGGTGCCCTTTGTGGCTTATTGGTTACATTTATACATCCGTTGTTTCCTAGTCATCTTGTGGAGTTCAGTCGTACCATGATTTTCGGGTGGAGCCGAAGTTTGCTTAGCGATTTTCTAGCCATTTTGCGGAGTTCACGTACGACATGATTTCTGGGTGGTCTAGAGTTTGTATGTTGATTGTCTCTTCATCTGCGGTGTCAGTCGTACCCTGATTTTCGGGTGGAGCCGAAGTTCGCTTAATGATTTTCTAGCCATCTTACGGAGTTTACGTACGACATGATCTCCGGATGAAGTGGGGGTTTAAAGGGTGCTTTTCTATTCCCCTTGCGAATTTCACTTGTACCATGATTTCTGAGTGGAGATGAAGTTCGCTTCTCGATTTTCTAGCCATCTTGCGGAGTTCATGTACAATGTGATTTCGGGCGTAATAGAAAATCATATGTTTGATTGTTTGGTTATTTGGACATATTTCCTTGTATTATGACTGCCATTATATTTTACTTGTGATGAAATTCTGTTGATTGGTGAGATTTTCTTAATATGAGTATGATTATGAAATGCCCTGTTTAGTGTATCCAATTTCACAACTTGCAATCTATATTGGATGATGAATGATTAGTGCATAATCTTAGAGGGTGCTCCTCATTGCGATAGCCATTGACGCTATCAAACCGTAACAGTTGATGCAGGTGTAGAGCAAGCCGATGTCGTTCATAGGGTTGCTACAGGATTTCACATCCCAAGAGTGTTGTAATTTACTTTATTTCAATGTAACATTATTTTATTTTGTAATTGTGAGAATGGGGGCATTGGTTTGTATAAGTCATTATGGGCAGCTTCTTGTATATTCCAAATGTAAATAAAAATTTTTATTACGCATAATTTGTCCATTCTACGCTCATCTTCTTACTCTGAACAAATGAAAAAAAATGTGTACTGCAATTTGACCATCCTTTAAAGTTAACACTCGGATTTTTGGGAAACGGGTCGTATACTTGGGTCCTGAAAATACGGGGCGTTACACTAGAAACTTTACATTTTGGTATTTTGTATAATTTGACACAAAACATGTATATATTCAGCCCTGTTACATATGCGTATTCTGGGGATTTGAAACCACTTATGTACTTTATATATATTTATATATATATATCACATTTTTCCGCTTGCTTTATTTAGTCATCCCTGGAGTATGATATGTTGTTTTAGTATAATCACACTCATGTTTGGATGCACTCATATTAATCACCATTATCTGTGTTGTATAAGTGATGCGTTGGAACTCGGGAGCTGAGCTTTGCTCGACCCCTGATTTTCAGGGCGTTACATAGGGTAAGGTTGTCTTTACCCAAGAAAACTAAATTAGGAAATAAAACTCTTGATTATGCATTCTTAGGCTATGCACAAAACAACAAGACTTATACATTATAAGTTTTACGGTCTTATAATCATATTTATGCCGACTCCATCATTGAATTCTTGGATGTCGATTTCTTTGAGAATATATTCCCAGATAAATCTAAAGCTACCTTTTACGTAGAAGTGGTAAATTCGACCGAAAGAATTGATGTACAGAATGACACAATAAAAGAGTCATTGAAACCTATAAGAAGTAAGAGGACTAAAGTTGAGATAAGCTTTTGACCTGACTTTTAAACGTTCCTTATACAGGATGATCCATCCTCATATGCCGAAGTTATGAATTCTCTAAATGTAACCTTTTGGAATGAAGCCATTACTAGTGAAATGGAGTTTATATTGCACAATAACACTTAAAAATTGGTAGACTTACATTTGGGTAGCAAATCCATAGGTTACAATTGGATTTTTAAGACTAAGATTAGGCTAGAGGATTTGTTGAGAAATTCAAGGCTACACTTGTAGCTAAGGGTTATAAGAAAAATTAATATATTGACTTTTTTAACACATATTCATCGATCATCAAAATCACAACTATACGAGTATTGATAGCTATTGCATCTAACCGCAATCTTTTGATCCATCAAGTAGATGTGAAAACTAATTTTCTAAATGGAGAATTAGAGGACGAGATTTACATGGACTAACTCGAGAGTTTTGTAATAAAAGATGATGAAAACAAGATATGCAAACTAATTAAATCTTTTTATGGACTCAAGCAAGCTACAAAATAATAGCATGAGAAATTTGACAAAGTGTTATTGTCAAATAATTTTCAAATTAATGAATTACATAAATGTATGTACAACAAGCTATTTGAAAATACATGCACTACTATATATTTGTATGTTGATAACATGTTAATTTTTATTCTAACATTAATATAGTAAATGAAACTAAATCCTTCCTTAGTTCATAATTTACATGAAGAATTTGCGATATACAGATGTGATTCTTGGAATTAAAGTTATGGAAGACTCCAATAAAACCACTCTATCTCAATCACACTATATGGAAAAAATTCTGAGAAAATATAATATTCTGTATTGTATACCTGCAAGCACTTCCTTTGATACATATGTAAACTTTTATAAAAAAATGTGATAGTGTATCATAACTCGAGTACTCTAGTGTCATTGGGCATTTAATATATGTAATAAACTATATTAAAACTAATATTGCGTATGTAATTGGTAAATTAAATACATATACTAATAAACCCAGAAAAAATCACTGGAATGTTTTAAATAGATTACTAAGATACTTAAAAAAGACTTATAGCTATAGTCTCAGATATACCAGATATCCAACAATATTACATTGGAGTAACCCTGTATGCCTGCACATACAGTCGTGGCATGATACTTGTGGTGTGTATTTAATCAGACAATTATCATTTTCTCGACATATGTTTTGCACTCATGCTCATTAAGATAAATAATTATTACACACCTACCTAACAATTAATGAGTCGGCATGTGCAAACTTGTATTTATTATTACGCCGCTTGCATGCACCTCGAGCTCTAATGGCTACCTACTTTTCATTTATAAAGACATCTAATCTCCTTTGCGAAATCATCCGAAAAATCTATCTTCTCTCTAGTTTTTCTTTGAGTTCTCGTTGGGCAAGTCTGTTCGAGCTTTCTGCAGTTCCTGTAGCTAAGATCGTGAGTACACCTGATTCAAGTTGTTCATCTTGGAGGAGAGTTGTTATATCCTTGGGGTAAACTTGATGGGGACCCAATGCATGAGTGATCGTCTTCCTGTGGGGGCAAATATATCTTTAAGACAATGATAGTAACATGCTTCAGCTTTCCATATCTTTTTATTATTATTTATAATTTATTGTTTTGTTGTGTTTTTATAATAAAAATAAATGTTTGTTTTTAGTATGTAAATAAATATGTTGATTATGAAAATATTTTATAAAAAAAAAATAAGTATATAACTGGTTGGTAAGAAAATGTATTTTTACTTCTGCAACTAGGGTTCAAATGTTCTTAAGTTCGCACCGTCTGTGCTCGCTGGACTTTAGGGTTGCTCTATTACTTTTTATTAGGTGCACTTTGCATGTGCGCATGGAGCCAAAAGAGCTTTAGTATTTTTGGCACTCATTCAAACCTTTTTGAGTCATGGTGCAACTTGAATTGAATTAGGGTTCTGTGAAGTATTTTAACCTTAGTGTTGATTAAGAGTGATTGTGACATGGTTGTACATGTGACACATCCCACATGTCGCTCATATCAAAATAATTAGGATGATTAGGACTTTTAACTATAGTTTTATACTGTTAAATAACGGTTTCTGTCTAAAATGATACATAAATAACTATCATAGTACAAATGGTCATTTCCTTTTATGGAAGAAAATTGTTTGTTGTGAATGGATATTGATGTCTTGAAGAGGCACATGTGCATCTCTTTAAGAAGAACTTCATAACCCTTCAATTGCTATAAATCCTAAATACTATAATCCAGAAGTAATACGCTTCATTAATTAAATAAAACCATCTACTGTGTAGTACTCTCGAATCTAACTTGTTGCTATATTTTTTTCTGAACGTTTTAAAGGCATATCAATGTCAAAACTAGAGATTATTCCAACACTTAAATGTATAAATTTTCATGTTGAAATTCGGATTGAGAGTTCATTGTATCCTGAAGATAATTTACAAATTTTTTTCATTCACACTTGCTAAAATTACAAGAAAAATAACAACAAATTTGTCTTGAGAAATTGACTATTCAAGTCGAGCCTTAAAGCTGATAGATCTGATTGTCTCATTATCTTTTCCTGTATCCTCCGTTGTGTACTATTTTATTCCCTTTTCAATAGTTTTTGAATTTTCTAATATATCTCTGCATATTAGAACCAATATTTAGGTTAGCCCAAATTCCACCTTAAAAGCAAGTTGGGCTATTTGAACTTGTGGGTTAACCCACCCATTGCCTCCCCTAATTACAATCATTAATTACAAACCCATAAATCTTTCTGCACTTGCCACCCACTTGATCAATTGATAGATTAGGAACACTTAAGCAAAAGATAATGATTATCAATTTTTTTGTTTGGGTCAGGTCAGCTCGGACCCAACCAATTTTTCAGGTTTGGGATAGGGATGGCTTAGTATAAAGCCATAGTCTTTACTGTTGATTCCTAATTAGAGAAATACTTAACCCTAAAGCAACTCAAGTGGTCAGGTTAACACTAGTAATCAGTAAACTAACATTTTAAGGCAAGTTGTTTAAAATCCCTACTCATGAACATTTCATGCCCACTAATATAGCAAATTACCAAATACCTTTTATCTTTGCTAAAAACTCTTGCTTTAAACACACATGCATGCACACACACACGCACCAACCTCATAGTTCCTTTTCCCTATGATATTAGGTTAAGTTCAGGTTGGGCTAGAGTGCTTAAGGCCTCAACCCAAACCTAACACACTTAGGTCTTCTTGAAGATTTTCAAATCGAGCCCAACCTCAACCCAAACTTACGTACTTAGGTCTACTTGAAGATTTTAAGATTGAGCCCAACCACAACCCGACCGTACTAGTTCAACCCCACATAAGTTTAGGCTGGCCAGATGGGTTAGGATTGAGTTATTTGGAAATGGTCCTGGCTCTACAACAAAGGGCCTGACATATAGTTAAGGCTTAAAAAGTTTCCACATGCGGCATGACTTATTTCTCATTGCATGGGACTTTTTTTTTGGCACTTTTGGATTTCTTGTTGATTATGACAACGGTTCCATTGTCTTCATGTTGTATTATCATGTTCTGGTAATGTTTGAGTTTTTTACATGTGCGTACAATTACAGCTCATATCACTTTTAATCTTTCAATAGGTATATTAGGCAATGTTTTAAAAAAAAAAAAAAAAAATCTACTCTTCTAATGCAAAGGTTGAAGGAAAAACAAAGAAATCTAGTCTTGATCATAATTATTAAAATGTTATTTTGCAAAAAAAGATAGAAAATGTATAGTTCAGTTGCAATGATTACAAATGGTTTAAAAATTCAAAAATATTTTTTTAAAAAAATTTCTAACTGAAATTTTTTGGTTTGATATGACTTTAAGTAAAAAGACAATGTGACCAAAAACTACTATTCATGCAAATAAATGTTTCTACATCTTGCATATAAAATAAAGATTAAAGCAATTAAAATTTCTATATGCATGAATAAGATATATATATGTATATAAATAATGAAAAAATTGTAATCCTCACATAATGGATAATTCATGTGCAATATAAGTGTGACACTATTTATATATCTCATAAAATGTGATGGGATAGATCGCAAAAGACTTCAAAGAATTTTGTAAAAATTTACTCATTGTTTATGTATAAGTACATTCTTGGATTCTTCTCCCACGTTACATTTTATTTTTGTATTTATTTTTTACGAAGTTAAAATGGATTTACAGTTCCATAAAACTTCTATTAAGTGAGCCCTATGTGATTAATGATTTGTATAATTAAAAAATTCAATTCACATTGAAAAGGTTCTTAAAAGAGTATGAAGTGTGGAAGGTCAATGGATTAATCCTATCTTCATCCCAAATTCATATAACAAATACGTAAGTACCATCTCATGCGTTCAAACTCGAGATAATTACGATCTTAGTTTAGGGGCCACTGTGATGTGTGAGTAGCATCAAATCCATCCATTAGAGCACCCCAATGTTATCCATAGATCCCAAAGTATATCCTTATCAATAAATAGCTCAGGTGGGCCACACCAACAGAACTAATGGATGATATGGGACTGCCCAGCACAGAAACTTCCAAATGGAATGTAGGGTCCACCATTTTCGATCTGTGTTATCCACCCCACCAAAATTTCTAAAGACACCAAAACTCAATCAATTCAAAATTTTAGGTGAGCCACAACGAGTGAATAGATAGACTCTAGGCATGATTCTACATTGCTCTCATTGGCTTGTCCCACCTGAGTTTTTGACAGGATTGATTCTTGAGATGAAACTAAGTCCTTCCTTAGTTCATAATTTACATGAAGAATCTGCGATATGCAGATATGATTCTTGGAATTCAAATTATGAAAGACTCCAATAAAACCACTCTATGTCAATCACATTATATGGAGAAAATTCTAAGAAAATATAATATTCTATATTGTATACCTGCAAGCACATCCTTTGATACACATGTAAACTTTTATAAAAATGAAGGTGATAGTGTATCATAACTCGAGTACTCTAGTGTCATTGGGCATTTAATGTATGTAATAAACTCTAGTAAACCTAATATTGCATATCTAATTGGTAAATTAAATACATATACCAGTAAACCTGAAGAAAATCACTGGAATGTTTTAAATAGATTACTAAGATACTTGAAAAAGACTTATATCTATAGTCTCAAATATACTAGATATCCAGCCATATTAAAAGGGTACAATGATGCAAACTGGATATTAGATTCAATAGAATGTAAATCCACTTGTGGCTATGTGTTTACTTTTGGAGGAGTCGTAGTATTGTTGAAGTCTAAGAAGCGGACTTGCCTTAATTGTGTTTAATTTTCTCCCACATTAAAAGTTGTTAGAAAAACTAACGTTTATATGAAAACCCCTCACTTATCCTTTGTATTGGAAAACAAGGGTACGCCATTAGAGCAACCCTGTATGCGCGCACGTGCAGTCGTGGCATGACACTGTGTGGTGTGTCTTTGATCAGACAGTTATCATTTTCTCGACATATGTTTTGCACTCATGCACATTAAGATAAATAATTGTTGTACACCTATCTAATAATTAATGAGTCGGCATGCACAGTCTTGTATTTATTATTACGCCGCTTGCATGTACCTCGAGCTCTAATGGCTACCTACTTTTCCTTTATAAAGATATCTAATCTTCTTTACGAAATCATCCGAAAAATCTATCTTCTCTTTAGTTTTTCTTTGAGTTCGAGCTTTCTTCAGTTCGTGTAGTTAAGATTGTGAGTACACCTGATTCAAGCCGTTCATCTTGGAGGAGAGTTGTTATATCCTTGGGGTAAACTTGATGGAAACCTAATGCATGAGTGATCGTTTTCTTGTGGGGGGCAAATATATCTTTAAGATAACGACAGTAACATGCTTCAGCTTTCCATATCTTATTATTATTATTTATAATTTATTATTTTGTTGTGTTTTTATAATAAAAATAAATTTTAAAACTAAAAGTTTATTTTTAATATGTAAATAAATATATTGATTATGAAAATATTTTATAAAAAAGAGTATATAATTAGTTGGTAAGAAAATGTATTTTCACTTCTGCAATCAGGGTTCAAATCTCCTCAAGTTCGCACTGTCCGCGCTCGCTGGATATTAGGGCTACTTTAGCACTTTTTATTAGGCGCACTTTGCATATGTGCATGGAGCCAAAAGAGCTTTAGTATTTTTGGCACTAATTCAAACATTTTTTAGCCATAATGCAACTTGAATTGAATTAGGGTTTCGTGAAGTATTTTAACCTTAGTGTTGATTGAGAGTGATTGTGACATGGTTGTACATGTGACACATGCCATATGTCACTCATGTCAAAATAGTTAGGATGATTGGGACATATAACTACAGTTTTATACTGTTAAATTACTGTTTCTATCTAAAATGATACATAAATAACTGTCATAGTACAAATGGTTATTTCCTTTCATGGAAGAAAGTTGTTTGTTGTGAATGGGTATTGATGTCTTGAAGAGGCACATGAGCATCTCTTTAGGAAGAACTTCGTAACCCTCAATTGCTATAAATCCTAGATATTATAATCCAGAAGTAACACGCTTCGTTAATCAGATAAAACCATCTACTATGTAGTACTCTCGAATCTAACTTCTTGCTATATTTTTTCTGAACGTTTTAAAGGCATATCAATGTCTAAACTAGAGATTATTCCAACACTTAAATGTATAAATTTTCGTGTTGAAATTCGGATTAAGAGTTCATTGTATCCTGAAGACAATTTACAGATTTTTTTTCATTCACACTTGCTGAAATTACAAGAAAAATAACAACAAATTTGTCTTGAGAAATTGACTACTCAAGTCGAGCCTTAAACTCGATAGATCTAATTGTCTCATTATCCTTTTCCTCTATCATCCGTTGTGTACTATTTTATTCCTTTTTCAACAGTTTTTGAATTTTCTACTATATCTCTACATATTAGAACCAATATTTAGGTTAGCCCAAACTCCACCTTAAAAGCGAGTTGGGCTAGTTGAACTTGTGGGTCAACCCACCCATTGCCACGCCTAATTACAATCATCAATTACAAACCCATAAATCTTTTTGCAATTGCCACCCACTTGATCAATTGATAGATTAGGAACACTCAAGTGGAAGATAAGGATTATTAATTTTTTTGTTTGGGTCAGGTCAGCTTGGACCTAACCAATTTTTTCAGGCCTTGGGCTAAGGATGGCTTAGTATAAAGTCATAGTCTTTACTGTTGATTCCTAATTCGAGAAATACTCAGCCCTAAAGCAACTCAAGTGGTCAAGTTAACACCAGCAATTAGTAAACTAACATTTTAAGGCAAGTTGTTTAAAATCCCTACTCATGAACATTTCATGCCCACTAATATAGCAAATTACCAAATACCATTTATCTTGGCTAAAAACTCTTGCTTCATACACACATACATGCACGCACACACACCAACCTCATAGTTCCTTTTCCCTATGATATTAGACTGAGTTCAGGTTGGGCTAGAGTGCTTAAGGCGTCAACCCAAACCTAACCCACTTAGGTTTTCTTGAAGATTTTCATATTGAGCCCAACCTCAACCCAAACCTACCCACTTAGATCTATTTGAAGATTTTAAGACTGACCCCAACCACAACCCAATTATACTAGTTCAACCCCACCTAAGTTTAGGCTGGTCAGATGGGTTAGGATTGAGTTATTTGGAAATGGTCCTGGCTATATAAGAAAGGGCCTGACATATAATTAAGGCTTCAAAAGTTTTCACGTGTGGCCTGATTTATTTTTCATTGCATGAGACTTTTTTTTTTTGGCACTTTCGGATTTCTCATTGATTATGACAACAGTTGCATTGTCATCATGTCGTATTATCATGTTCTAGTAATGTTTGAGTTTTTGAACTGTGCGTATAATTACAGCTCATATCACTTTTAATCTTTTGATAGGTATATTAGGCACTGTTTTTTTTTTTTTTTTTTTTTAAATCTACTCTTGCAATAAAAAGGTTGAAGGAAAAATATAGAAATCTAGTCTTAATTATAATTATTAAAATGTTATTTTACAAAAAATGTATAATTCAGTTTGAATGACTACAAATGGTTTAAAATTTTAAAAACATTTTAAAAAAAATTACTAACTAAAATTTTTAGGTTTGATATGACTTTAAGTAAAAAGACAATGAGAACAAAAAATTACTATTCATGCAAATAAATGTTTATACTTCTTATATATAAAATAAAGATTAAAGCAATTAGAATTTCTAGCAGCATAAATAAGATATATATGTATATAGATAATGAAAAAATTGTAATCCTCACATAATAGATTATTTAATATGCAATGTATGTGTGACACCATTTATAGATCTCATAAAATGCAATGGGATAGATCGCAAAAGGCTTCGAAGAATTTTGTAAAAATTTACTCATTATTGTGTATGAGTACACCCTCGGATTCTTCTCCCACATCACATTTGATTTTTGTATTTATTTTTTACGAGGTTAAAATAGGTTTACAGTTCCATAAAACTTCTATTAAGTGGGCCTCACGAGATTAATGATTTGGATAATTAAAAAATTCAATTCACATTAAAAAGGTTCTCAAAAGGGTATGAAGTGTGGAAGGTCAATAGATTATTTCTATCTTCATCTCAAATTCATATAGCAAATATGTAAGTACCATCTAATGCATTCAAACTCGAAATAATTACAATCCCAGTTTAGGGGCCACTGTGATATGTGAGTGCCATCCAATCCGTCCATTAGAGCACCCCAATGTTATCTCTACATCCCAAAGTATATCCTTATCAATAAACAGCTCAGGTGGGCCACACCAATGGAACTAATGGAGGATATGGGACCACCCAGCACAGAAACTTCCAAATGGAATGTAGGGTCCACCATTTTCGATCTTTGTCATCCACCCCACCAGAATTACCGAAGACACCAAAACTCAATAAATTCAAAATTTTAGGTGGGCCACAACGAGTGAATAGATAGACTCTAGGCATGATTCTACATTGCTCCCAGTGGCGCGTCCCACCTGAGTTTTTGATAGGATTGATTCTTGAGATGTTAACAGATGCAAGGTTTGGATTTACATACGTATCATTGGTGGGCCCCACACAGCTCACGCATGCAACCATTCACCCACAAATACCATAGCAATTAGTCCCACATCGGAGGAAGTGACGCTAAAAATCGATTAAAATGTACGGGTCTTAGTTAATCCTTCAGCTGAGCTCAGTAGCGTGGGCTTGTAACCTAAGCAGGAGCTTGAAGGTGGTGATGAACGGTTGTTCGGCCCAATCCTGGTAGGGCCCATGAGCTGTGGTGCTGGCTCGCCCGTTCCAAGTTGGTAGTGAACCGTGCGACTCGGGTGAAAACATGGGTGGCTCGGTTCCTAAAGCGGAGGGCACCGCGTGAGGCTGGTTTCACAGAGCAGCGACAACCTCCCACTCTCAACAGTGGAAGGATAACGAGCTGGTGCAGCCATGGGTCAAATACGCCTTCTGGGCTGGTTCTAATCGGACCACTACCTTTTATTTTTTATTTTTCAATTTTATCTAGGATGGGCTGGCCAGGGACGGTCCAAATTGAGAATGCTAATTTTCATAGCGGGGCCCACCTCTTGTACGGTTCAGATGTCGTACAGGAGATTGTGGTAGAGAAGGTGCGGATGCAGTTTGATGTAGATCACCTACAGACAGTTGGGCCACTTTTTTTTTTTTTTCTTAGTTCGGATGCCGTGTGTAAATGACACGTTTGGCGAAGCCAGCATGCAGCTAGATAACTTGTGCGTGTGCATGTTTTTACTTGGCACGTGCGCCACTTTTGTTATTGGGCCTAATAAAGTGGGGTCCACGGTTCAATGATCCAAATCTATGCATTGATGACCAATGAATCTCACTCTCATTGGAAGATCCTAGCGTATAAAATTTAGACGCGGATTGCGTCCTACCCCAGGGATCTGTGGGGCCCACCGTGATGTAAGTATTTTATCCACGCCGTTCATCGTTTTTCTCAGATAATTTTAAGGTAAAGCCCAGAAAACGAGGCAAGAACAAGGCTTAAGTGGACCACAAATTGGGAATTGAACGTCCACCATTGAAAACTTATTTATTTTAATACTAATCTCAGATATTTATTTTTTTCGCTTCATACACGTCTACATGACCTTATGAATAAGTTGGATGGTAAAAAAAAAACATCATGATGGCCCTTAGAAAGGTTTCAATAGTGAGTGTTATTATCACTGCAGCTTCCTTTGGTGTGGTACACTGGAGGTGTGAACCTACTTAATTTTTTGGCTCATACCTTAAAAATGATATGAGAAAAATTATTACCCACGTGGATAAAACACTTACATCACGATGGGCCCTACAGAGCCCATGAAATTTGACTAGAGCCACAGCACAGCGAACAAGGGGAGATGGTATGCTAACAACCCTTGATTCCTACCTAGGCCCAACTGAGTTGCAGGAGCACCTTAATTTTTGTCCTGACCCTTTATCCAGGGCAGATGAAGGGTCTGAACAGTCAGGATCATGTTGTCACGCCCCAAACCCCTTGCAAAATCGGTTCACAGAATCCCGAGAATAGCGTAATTCTTTTCATGAGCAACCTCCATAGGTAGATGATTCTCGGCTCCAATCCATACGCCTGGATTCAGATCCCGGGATCCTACAAGAAGGATTTTTTTATTTTTTATTTTTACATTTAACTCATAATAAGCGGCTTTACCCAATTCATAAAGGATCCATCACATCCATTAATACATCATTTGAGTTGGCGAAAGGAAATACATAAATCAAAATCAAGCTCCGTAAGATTGCCGGCTCAAGCTCAATCTGGCCTCTAACCTTTCAGCCACCAAGTTAGTGCGTAAGCTTATAGAAAGCTTAGGGTGGTGAAAGTGTATGCACAGGTAAGTGCCCAAGAATGCAATACAATGTCATAAATCATATAACATCGGGGCAAGATCATGAATCATACGATATCGAGTAGAAACGGAAATAATCTATAAATATGAATCTATCACCGTACTAGAAGACTATGCGATGCAAAAATATATAACCAATATATTGAGGAAGCATATCCACGCCATCCAAATCTATGTGTTGAGGATGTAAGGCAATATCAAATCATTTAAGTCCGGTATGTAAGTGAAACATAACAACCCAAAATGTTATATGTCGCAGATGTAATGCAATATCTAAGGTGAAATGACCACACCAGTGAAATCGGGATGATAGTGTAGAATCGAATGGGGTTCATCATTAAACTTTCCAAACCAGCCCATACCTAAATTTGGATAGTCGGACTAATGTGATAAACTCTTCTCGTGATCTAACCTTGTCATGATACACAGTTAGTTGCGCACATACCTGATAGTGAATGAAATGAATGTAAGTATGCAAATCACTCAATAAGTCCACGTGTCGAGTCAGCTCCTCTCTAGGATCATCACCTGGGGTCTATTACACTCCAAACCAGTTGTCGCCCCATCGCGCGCAACAAGGTGAGTGGAAGAGACCTCACTATCCGCCAATCACCGCTCGTCGATAGCGGACCCATTCCTGAGCTGTGGACTCCACCTCCTCTCGAGAAGGAGGCATGCCCCCTTCCAACCGGATCTACACGTTCATTTCATGGTTTCATCCACTCGGTCTAGAATGTAGTTCTGGAACCAAGGGGTGGACTTTCAGTGGGATATAATAACACTCCATACATCTCATAGACCATGGAAATACACACAGACTACGTAATGTCCTAGGGGTCCACCGAAGCTGCATCCCAAGATGCAGAGTCTAATCCAGTGCATCAATCCCGTGCATGTCATGCTCTCATATGTAACTCCACCTATCGGGAGCCCATGAACAACACGCCCATGACATATGCAATGGTCAATCACATCTCATAACAAACTTGCGGATGATGCGTATGGGCATGTATTATGATGCTATCTTTGTCACATACTCATGCATCGTGTCGGCGACAACCATCGCCTCGACAATGTGGACATTTAACCAACATTGCCCCCCTAATGGCCACATGAGCCAAACATATAATGAGCTTTTCACACAAAGGCCTAATATACAACACGATGGGCCTTACTCAAACATATACCTAGAACTAAAGACCTGCTCATGGGCCTAATATATATCAACAATGGCCTCCCCCATAGACCATATATGAATACGTCATAATGAGCCTTACCCATGAGCCATGAACACATCACAGAACTGGGATTTGCCCACAACCTCAAATATATGACATGTGGGCCCACACATGGGTCTCAATACATCAAATGGGTCATGCATCATGGGCCTACTACGTGTCATAATGGGCCTCAACTACGGGTCGCATGTACATCATATAGGTCATGACAATTGGCCTTGGCAATCGAAATCGGCCTCGACAATCGAATCAGAATCGATCGATAATCAGATTCGGCAAATCAGTCACAACCATCGGGATAGATCAAAAATCAAAATTGACAAATCGGTCACGTCGATCGAAGTCGGCAATCGATCACGACAATTGGAATCGATCGATAATCGGAATCGGCAAATCGGTCACAACCATCGGGATAGATCAATAATCAAAATCGGCAAATCGGTCAAGTCGATCGAAGTCGGCAATTGGTCACGACAATCGGAATCGATAGATAATCGTTCGGCAAATCGTCACAACCATCGGGATAGATCAATAATCGGATTTTCAATCGATCATCGTAAATTCGACAATGGAATGATCGATAATCAATCGATCGATAATCAATCGGTTGGTCACAACCATCGGGATAGATCAATAATCAGAATTGGCAAATCGGTCACGTCGATCGAAGTCAGCAATCAGTCACAACAATCGGAATCGATCGATAATCAGAATCGGTAAATCGGTCACATCGATCGAAGTCAGCAATCGGTCACGACAATCGGAATTGATCGATAATCAAAATCGGCAAATGGTTACAACCATCGGGATAGATCAACAATCGACCAAGATCAACGTTTCGATCAATTTTTGGTCACAATGCAATGATTCGTATACATTGTTCAATGATTGTCGACAATCGATACCGACAACCAGCACATAAACAAGGCGGGTCCATAGATGAACAACCGATCAACCATAATCTAAAGATCGGCCCTCGACCCTGGGTATATCAAATCCGGTAACACGAAGCCATCCGTTCATGGTGAATGGGGCCCACTTATTCGGGTTAACTCAATAAGAGGACGATGAGAGTGGGCCTAACAAGGCCTAAGAGAAGGTTACAATGTGGACATTAAACCATCATTGTCCAGCAATGTGGCCATTCAACTAACATTGCTCCCAAGGAGTGGCCCATACAAGGAATTCATACACAACTTAACGGGCCATACATACATCACACTAGGCCTCAACCATGGGCCTTGAATACATCAGAATGGGCCTCGACCCACGGGCCCTAATGCATCATAATGAGCCTCATCAAATGGGCTTTATATATATCAAGGTGGGCCTCAACAACGGGCTTCATGCATACCACATCAAGGTCTTATCAAATGCACCCCAAGTCCATTACATCGGGCCTAATCACATGGGCCTCACGTGTATATCAAGGTGGGCTTCAATAGAAAGACACAAATAAATCAAGGTGGGCCACACCAATGGGCCCCATGTATATCAAATGGGCCATACCCATTATAAGTGGTGATAATGATTTTCCACCATTAAAATTCCCAAGGTCCACCATAACGTTTGTTCTTCATCCAATCTGATCGTAAAGTCACACGGTTTTATGTTGATCCAGAATTCTTATAATACTAAGGGGATTTCAATGGTAGACATTTCAATGTTCACATTGCCGTGTGGTCCACTTGATAAATAGATCTGTCTTATTTCGTTTCAAGCCTTAAAATGAGCTTGCCCAAAAGGTTAGACGGTTCGGATGCAACGCATGCATCATAGTGGATCCCATAGGAATGGGAAGGATAGACGGCATAGATGAGGTACATACCTCATGGTGGGGTCCACACTAATGGAAGGTGTGGATCACAATATATACATCAGTGGGTCCCACACGGGGCCCACCAAAACATTTATTTTCCGCCCAGCCTGTTGGCAAGGTTACACAGACATGGGGGCCCACTATAATGTATATTTATCATCTAATCTGTTGATAAGGCCACTCAAACCTGGGCCCACCGTATTGTTTATATGCTGTCCAAACTGTTCACAAGGTCACGTGGACCTAGGGCCAACTGAAATGTTTATTTTCCATCCAAACCTGTTGATAAGCTCGCATGGAATAGGAATGAAGAGGAAAAACAAATTTCACATGATCCAAAACTTCTGCCAACCCAAAACGGGTTTCCATGGCTGACGTTCAATCCTCACTGCTTCCTGCCATGGGGCCACTTGATCAACGGCTGATGGCATGGATAGAACACATACATAACGGTGGGTCACACCGTCCAGTACCGTGGACGGTGTGGGAAAAACACATAGACCATGGTGGGTTCCACCGTCCACTGCCGTGGACGGTGTGTACAAAACACATACATCACTGTGGGTCCTACATGGGGCCCACCATAATGTTTGTTTTCCATCTAAACCGTTGGTAAGCTCACACAGGCCAGGATGAACAGGAAAAACAGATTTTTGTATTAAGTCAAAACTCCTGGGCTACATAAAATGGTTTCAATGGTAACCGTTCAATCCTGCTGTTTCCTAAAATGTGGGCCACCTGAGTTGCTTATATAGCTGATTATTGGTGTGATCCACTGCCCTGAGGGGGGCCTACAAGATGGACAGTGTGGATATTCAAACACATCACGGTGGGGCCCACGTATGGGACCACGTCCCTGGCCCCACCCGCCATGCGCCAGCGCAGGACGCTGCTGGCGTCCTCGGTTGGCCGGTCAGCAGCAGCAGCTGCTGCTTCTTTGTATTTTTATTTTTATTTTTTTGAAGGTTTCTTTATGGTAGGGCCCACATCAGGTGGATCCAATCAACCCATTGAATTCCATGACTCAAGACCGTCCAAACAAGTCTAATATTGAATATATTTCAGCATATAGCAAAATTAAAGTGAAATTAAACGGTGAGAATCGCTGTTTTAAAAGGTATGGCCCGTCCAATGAACGGATTGGCTTCATTTTTCGGTTCAACGCCAATAATCAAGTGGGGAATAGAATGGACGGTGTGGATTGGTCCCATACTTCAAGATGAGGCCTGCATAAGCGGCCCACCCCAAAAGCATTTTTTTTTTGTTAGCGTTGTTAGTAAACACCCCTGTCAGCACACGCACCCCATGTTATCTACACCCCACCTTCTTCACGTCCAGCGTCCAGATATGCTGGACGGCATGGATTAACATGGTGGTGGGTCCCACACGGTCGTGGTCCACATTTCATCAAAGTAGGTCCCACATGAATGTGGCAAACCTAATTTATATCAATCTGATATTTGTATATTTTCACCGCCATAAGGTAGGGTCCACATGACTTGAACGGTTTGAATAAAACATACCTCAAGGTGGGGTCCATCCAAGTGGGTCACACATCACACAAAAAAAAAAATGAGAAGGAGAGAGAGAAGCACCCACCTTAGACTTCTTCTTCCTTCTTCCGCCAATGCGTGCTAAAGCTCCAAATGATCAATTTCAACGGTTGGGATCACACTTGGATGGTGGAGATGGGAGATAAGAAGTGGGCCACACAAAGCTCCCTCTCATGGAGCTCTCATGAACGAATTCTTACTTGGGAGGAAATGAGGAAGAGAGGATATATATATATATATATATATATATATATAGAGAGAGAGAGAGAGAGAGAGAGAGAGAGGGATGGGTGATGGATGGGTGAGAGATGGGTGATGGGTGATGGTTGTACTTGGGTGTAAGAGAAAGTTTGACTTTGAGGTTGCTTGGGGATGGGGTTATACTTTGACATGTGAGGTGATGTGTACTTGATTGATGAGATTGATGGGATTTGATGTGATGTTCTCTTGGGTTTTGTAATGCGCGGTATTTTTCTTTGAACTGAATGCAGGCTCACATCTCGTGATCAGGGTATCGCCTTGGTGCGCGAGACGCGGCGACGGCGCGGTCGCACGGGTACAAGTCTCGGATCAAGCCGACTCTGAAATACGGGACATGACTCAAGTTTGCAAATATGTGTATTTTACCATCTCTTAAATTTTCATTAAAAAATTCCATCATTTTCTCCATATTTCCTCGTATTTGCAGTTATCAATGATATCATATATCAATATTATTTCCATGCCTACCGATAAAACTTGTAGCAATATCGATGCTTTGAAAACTGGGCACAAGTACCATCGAATATGACCCATTGATATCTTCAAAATTGCTCCTAATACCTTCAAAAGATAACAATGTAAAATTGCTCCCAAAACTGCTACGTTCAGAGTGCGGTCCACCTGAGTTTTTAATGGGGCTGATTTGTCTCTTGCTTTCATCCTAGTGAATTAGACCTGATTAATGGGTTAAAAGATAAACACCATGGTGGCCATACACACAAACCTACAGTCAGCATCTCACCCCCATTGTTCCACTCTCAGCCTACCATCACGGATAAAACCTGGTGTAGCGAGTGGATCTTTATATTTTTAGAGTCCGGATCCTCTGTTATCGGGTCAACTGAGAATTCCTGATACCCTATTCCTCATTGGTCCATGTCTCTTCTCACTAAAAAAATAAAAATAATAAAAAAGGGCTTCCGACGCCAAACCATTAGGGTAACAGGAATTCTCTGTTGACCGGATAACAGAGGATCCCGACTCCTGGCCCCAAAGACTAGAGTATTTTACACACCACTAAGAACCGGTCTGCCACCGGTCTCTTACGACCGACCGTTTGCAACACCTGCCCAAGCTCTATGGATCCCCATGCTTTATACGTATATCCGCTCCATCCATCAGCTGACAACCACTATTTTAACCGTACATACAAAATATCAGCCCAATAAAAGCTCTTATAGACCACACCAATGGAAAAAATGTAAAAGCCCCCTAAAACCTCTAAGGTCGCTGGTGTGGTTCATCCAATATCTGGATCGTGTTAATTTTTACACTTTGATTAACAGGTTTGATGAAAAATACATACCATGGTGGCCCCTCAAACAAACCTATGGTTGGCATCCCATCTCCATTGTTCCATGTGTTAAGAGCACCTGAGTTGCGGACTTGCTGATTTTTTTTATCATAAGGAAAGAGTGAATTTTACATTATCAACATGGTAGGCCCCACAAGATTGGATGTTTTACCGGCAAAACAGGTGTTGTAGAGCATTCAGGTTGTAGAGGTGTCGTAGAGGAAGGAGGGTCCTTACTCTTGCTCGGCTGGTAGACTGAGAGGAGTTTCAACACCCGGTCAAGGGTTCGAGTACCCATAGGTGGTGAAAATCCACTAGCGTGAGTGTGTGGGGTGTGTGTGCGTGTGTTAAAAAAAAAAAAAAAAAAAAAGATGTTGTAGAGGATTCAGGTTGGAGATAATGAGGTGTAGGCCAGAATGAAGTGGAATGGGTTTTGATGGAGTAGAGTGCCTACTATCTGAGGCGGGTTTTTCACCTCAGCTTGCACTTTAGACGATTATGTAAACTGTTCATATTATAGATTCAAGGCTACATGAGTCATCCTAAGAAACGTTTCTTGAATAGATGATTGTATATACAGGTGAATTTGGAACATTTGAATGGCTCATAATCAAATCCAAGAGTCAAAAATAAGATAACCAATGAAGCATGATCATAAGGTCATATAGTTTCTATATAAGGCAGTAGTGAAAACATAATCAGTTGAAATTACAGTCTTAAATGCAATTTGGGTGAAAACACACTCCATACTATATATATATATATATATATATATATATATATATATATATATATATATATATATATATATATATATATATACCCAACTGCAATTATGGTGAGGCAGCCAAACGCAATTTCTACCAACTCTTTTAGAGTAGGAACCCAAACAAAAAGCTCTATGGATCCCTAGGTTGTTTACATGTGACATCCATTTTATCTATCAGTTTCACTAGCATGTGTTAAGACACGAGCCAAAAAACTAAGGTAGATCTAACACCTACCAGAATAACTCTCAAGGGACCCTATCATAAGCTTTCTCCAAGTCATAAAAACCACATGGAGATCTTTTCTCTGCTTATATTTTCTCCACCAATTGTCAAAGTAGAAAAATAGCTTCTCCCTGACACGAAACAAAACTGATTTTCTGATACATTCGTCATATGTTGCAGTCTTTGCTCAATCACTCTTTTCCAAAGTCTTATAGCATGCTTTATATGTTTCACTCCCACAATTGTTATTGTTAGTGCAGGTCCTCATGCATGCATGCATGCACCATGCGTGCGCATGCGCACAGATGTATATACATATGTATATAATTTTAACATAAAAAATAATTGAAGAAATGATTTCATTTGGCACAGCTGATGTATCTGATCATTTCTCTATTTCTCTGTTTGGGTAGACGATCCTACAAAACAGATTGAAGTTTTCAGATCCACATCTCCAATCACAGTTTTAGAAGTTTTCAGAAGAAGCAGGCTGATAACTGTGATTTCAACCATGCAAATCTGACATAGAGGGTACAGTGCTGCCATTATGGTTTTGCAGGATCGGCTTCCCAAATGGAGCCTAAGACCACATAAGCTTAGATAGGAATCCAGGCTGTGGAAATGGAAAAGTCAATGATCATTTTACTACTATTTCCATTGTCATTGTGCAAAAATGGATTCCCATTTTTGTGGGTAATGTTTGTTCCACAAGTGGAAATCCCACTCACTGCAATACATTGTTTCTTGAGAAATGTGTATCTGAGAAATATTGAAAATTCCATGGACATCCAAACATGCCCACAACAGATAAAGACTAAGGGAAAACTGTTTCCCTTTCCCTGGGATTCCCTAGGATTCAGTCTATCCAAACAAGGCCTATAGATTAATACTTTAAATCAATTATACAGTACATCCAAACAATCCCCGGAGTGTGTAATTTATTCCCAAAAGGGGCCCACCCATTACCTTGTGAGATTGCAAAAATGGTACTCAATTTATACAATCTTTTCAAAATTGTGCCTACAGGTTAACTTGCATATTAGCAGTGACTTGTCCCAAACCATAGGTTTGGATACCATGGAAGGAACTACTGTCTGAAATCAATATGCTCTAGTGCCCAACAATACAAATCAGTCACATCAAGTACCTCCCTATTCAACTACTACAAGCCCATTTTTTAGGGAGATGGTATTTAGAAATGTTCATTGGTATCTTTTAATTAATTTTGTGGTGATCCGGGGCTTTTTTTTTATATATTGAAATTTGTGTCGTATTGCCCAATACTGGTTTCAAGCATGGGCAACACAATACCTGATACACTGATTTTTCAACCCTTGTGCCCAACTGGATCAATCTGCTAACAGGAATTAGATCCCAAAATCAAAGGGGCACAAAACAAAGATCTGGACACTAACAAAATCAATAACAATGGAGCTGCAGAAAATACACTAACCATTCTAAGTTCATTCAAAATAAGGGCCCTGCTTGGATGTTAACCCAAATGGTGATTTGGCACCAACTGCAGGGCAGACATCATAACTCTGCCGCAGGAGAAAAGCGCAGTTTGAGACAGATTTCAGGCCCTGTGGAGCACACCTGCTATTAGTTGCATCTCAAAGCCAGCAGCTTCCCCATAGGGAGCAACATTCTAGTCAGGCTAGACATGAATCAAAAATGTTATTTTGCCCACCTCTTACGCTGCTCGCTTTCCATCAAATAGCAGCATCGAAATGAAGCAGTCTGAGGTTTCAACCGTCACAAAGAGGTTTATGCTATGGTAGCATCCCACCCACCTGCCCATCCAATTTCCCAAGGTACTTCCAAAAACAGGCTTAGTAATTGACAACAGAAAAAAGAAGAAAAATAATTAATACAAAGCTTAAGGGGCTTCTTTTATTTAAATATAATGTAAGACTGTTATCAAGCAGTACAAGTATCATTACATAACAACAATGTCCCTCATCTTCAGATGGGGAGAGATAGGATGCCCCTTGAGAGTATCTAATCCTCCTTTGTTCATAATAACTTCTAGGGCAAAAAAAGGGGAACAAGAAAACCTTCCAAACCCTGTTTTAATTTTCAGAAAGCTTAAAATGCTGGGATCGGATGCATGTTCCCAAATAAAGGGGTAAATAAGAGGAAGAAGACCTGAGCACACTGTGGGGAAAAAAGAAAAAGTAAAGGAGAAAATAAAGTGGGACTGCCCAGAACACACCTGGTCCTTTTCATTTCAAAAAGGCCGGAGCATAAACCAAAGCGGCAAACATATGAGCCAGAGAGTGGGAGAGAGAGAGGGCTGCAGTTTTTACCTTATGAAGGGGCTTTCTATGGTAGTTATTGGGCAAGAGAGGTGGACGATTGTATACCTAGTTAAGGAGGGATGGCTAGCTTATTTCAAAATGAAAAAGTCGGCCATATATAAAAGATCATATGAACACAGGGACGATGACCGGGAGTGGATCGGATAATGGAACCTTCAAGAATTGGAAGCGAAGTTCTTATCTGAGAAAGAAATATGGGGAAATTAATTTCCAAGGAGTATAATGACTTCAGAAAACATACCGGGGTTCATGAAATTTGATCCGGAGTGTGAAGAAATAGGTTTCGGGTCCTGCTTCAGCTTGAACCAAGGCTCTCACTGCCGTGACCCATACTACTGCTACTGCTTGAAGGAGCAGAACTCTGACCCTTGAGTTGGACATGCAGCTGTGGAACTGAGCCACCACCCTTTGAGAAAATCGAACCAACTGAGCCACTTGATGTGTTGTCCGATGAAGATGGCATTCTGGTTGAGAAAGAATCCTTGCTGGACCCGGCCATGAATTCTGTCCGCAGCTCTGAGGATGAGGATGATGGGGCCAGTTTAGCCATTGAAAACCCAACGGGGTATGGAGCAACTGGCATATCGGCAAGAGAAGATGCAGATGGGCTGTAACTCAGTGTTCCCATTGGATGATCAAACTTGCAAGTTGGCCCAAACTTACATATCCCATGTTGCGCATAGAAACTGCAAGGGCGGGCCCCCTGTTAGCCAAATCAAAAGATGGGTTACAAAGATGGCTTGCAACTAATCAATTTTAAAAACAAAACTATCAAGTAACAAACAATTACCCAGAACCAAGTCAACAAAGATAAAAGTAAAAGCTCCAAACCAGTGAATTCTCTTCATTCAAGCGGTGCGAACAGTACAAATTGGAACTCATGAAGCTTACTGGCCATTTGTGGCGTTCTCAATACACAAGACTTGGGTGAAGCAGAGAGAAAAGTCATGCAGCTAGGATGGGAGGTCTCAGAAAAAGGGTAGTGGTATACTATCATGGTCTCAATTATTCTTATAACAACTCAACATTAAGAGAATATTCGATTAGGTTTAACAATGAAAAACTTTGCAGTCATCCATGTTGGCTTCTGACCTAGAACAGATACTTCAAAAAATTCATAGGTGGCCGTTACAGTTGGAATCAGAGTCTGTGAACCATTTATGTGAGCTTTTCGGGAACCATCAGGTACAATGAATGTTGTAGATGCTTGTGCATCAGGATATAAATTAGTGTCCTCACAGTCCATCCAAGCGGGTCCATGGTTTGATGATCGAGACTGTTGTTCAGATGGTTCCTAATCCTACCATGAATGACAGATCCCCAAAAGCATCCTTAATTGGAAGATTCTAACCCTTCAATAAGTGGACAACAAATAGAAAGCTAGGAAAAGAATACAGCAATTGTTCAAAAGGAAAATGGGGGGGTTTTGGTGACAACAGTAACCCTTTTCCTATTTATGAAGTTGGAGTTGATAATAATTTATTTTTTTTTAAAGGCAGGGGAATGTACCTCATGCCATGCCACCGTGGAATGAAAGCATATATTCACATGCATGTGTATAGGTATATAGACAATAATGCAAGTCACTTGAGGAACATGTAGCTGTGGAAGAATGACAAGTTGTTCATTTGATCAAAAGCCCAAACTAGTAATGGATACATGAAGCCATCATCTGAATGATGATAAGCCTGATCCTAATGTAGATGAAGACCATATTGTGTGTGAGGCTCATTATTTGATATGCATGAAATGCCAGACATGACTAAAATAATTTACATGGACAATAAAGCAAATAACTCATCAATGTGATGATACTCATTAGTGCATAAAGTGAGGATCATGGCTGGCACGATGTCTCCAGTGATGCAAACAATCTAGAAAATGAAGGCCATTAGTCCATGACCATTCAACCCTTCAATGAGGGCACCAATCACTGAGCTAATTAGCATGTCCCAAAATGGTGAAAAGAAGATGCCACAACCAATGAAGTCACCAACACAATTATCCACCTGACAGTGGAAAGCCATCGAAATAAACCCAATAAAGCTAATGTTACACACGAAAATGAGCATTTCAAAATAGGGGCATTAACGGCCCATTATTCTTCAAAATAAGAGCCATTCAGATAGTATACTCCACAGCATAGAAACACATCAGATTCCCAAGCAAGGATAAAGGAGGTGAGCCAATGACATGCCAGCAGCCAGCAGCCAAACTTTTGCTAAGCAACCTTCAGAGACAAGCCCACTTAGCTAGGGCACGAGTATGATAGTGATGGTGATGGTGATGGTGATGCTGATGCTGATGAGGGCCATGCAGGTAATGTTGGCTTGAACACAGTAGAAAACATTGGGAGTAGGATTGTGCTTAAATCCTATATCATGTGTGTGTTGAAGGGAATCACAAATTTCAACTGATGGACAAACAAACTTCTCCCTTCCCATGGGGTCTTAACCATTTTCTTAGGGATATTTGACGTCTTTCTATGACTGCACAGTTTTACACAATACCACAAACCCCATCAAAGCAAACTCCAACGCTTGACTCTTTTCTTTCTTCTTCTATTCGTCGAAGAAAAAGTTGTGCTCTTTCATCCACTGGGAACCTGGCCTTTTTGGACTTGATTGAATACTGTTGAAGATCAATCACTTTAATACTAAAGTCTTTCTGATGCAGGACAATTGACCACTTGCTCTAAAAGCTCGAACTGTTAGAGTATGACGAATTAATCCCTTTATCTCATTACCCAAGCCCCACGTCTCATGGGTTAGGCCCTCGGTCGAACCCTCCTCGTGGGCCCCAAATCACATGGGTACCGCCTCACACAAGCCACCCGAGTCACACGGGTGGGGCCCGCATCTCACGAGCCACCTGCCTCACACAGGCCGCCCACCCCGAGTGTGCCCCTGCATCTCACAGGCCACCCCACTCGAGCCCGGTGTGAAAATGCCCCCGCATTAATCACCCCCGGTGAGGAGTCTCGAACACGAGACCTCCCGCTCTGATACCAATTTGATGCAGGACAATTGACCACTTGCTTTAAAAGCTCGAACTGTTAGAGTATGGCGAATTAATCCCTTTATCTCATTGCCCAAGCCCCACGTCTCATGGGTTAGGCCCTCGGTGGAACCCTCCTCGTGGGTCCCAAATCACATGAGTACCGCCTCACACGAGCCACCCGAGTCACACGGGTGGGGCCCGCATCTCACGAGCCACCTGCCTCACATAGGCCGCCCACCCCGAGTGTGCCCCTGCATCTCACAGGCCACCCCACTCGAGCCCGGTGTGAAAATGCCCCCGCATTACTTTCATTCATCCCTTCAGAAATGCCTAGAAGAAGAAGAAGAAGAAGAAGAAGAAATTTATCTAGAGCCCTTAATTATAGATAGGGGAGCATGGACGTAGGAATAAATAGGCATGCATGTGGAACTGTACTTGAATTATGTGGGTCCTTACTCTTGCTACCACTGTCAGGAGTTTCAACACCCGGTCAAGGGTTCAAGTACCCATAGGTGGTGAAATTCCACTAGGCATGAGTGTGTGGGTGTTTTAAAAAAATAAAAAAAATAATAATAAATAAATAAATAAATAAACCCTTGAATTATTTGGCTGCTAGAATTTAATTTTATTTTATTTTCCTTTAGCAAGTAACTGAAGTTTTATTGCTAAAAAAGCAAGATACAAGATCCGAGGAAAACAGGGAAAAGCACCAAGAAACAAGAACTATAGCAAACTAAGCAAAGGCCCAGAGCTTGGAAACAAGGGGAGCCTACAACCAAGGTGTCCCGAATCGGATACGATACGCCCGTATCGGCCGTTACGTATCAGTAACGGCCGATGCCGTTACGCAATACGGGGCCATATCGGGCACCCCTTCAATATTGTATACGTAACGGCCGTTACGGGGCTGCCCAATAACGGCCAGACTGTAACAGTTAAAAAACGATAACCTATTTTTTTGGCTTTTTAAGGTCCATTTTTTCACTTTTTTTTTCAAATTTCTTTCTTCCAAACACTTCCTCAATCAATCTTTTACTATTTTCAACCAATCTTAGCTTCATATTTCAGAGAAAAACAACTTATATCAAAGATTTTCTTGATTCGAAGCTCCGTGGGCCATTTTCCAGAAATTTCTTAAAAATAGGTATTTATACTTTTTATTGAATGTTTTACTGTTTTAATGGTAGAACATGATGTGTTAATCATAGTAGAACATGTTAATGTGCATTTTACAGATTCTTGATGTCATTTTCTTTTTCCTTTTTTCTTTTTCTATTTACGCACTATTTTTGGCCCTTTTTTTGAAAATTCGAAAAATTATTTTTTATTGAATGTTTTGTTGTTTTAATGATAGAATATGATGTGTTAATCATAGTAGAACATGTTAATGTGCATTTTACAAATTCTTGATGTCATTTTCTTTTTTTTTCTATTTACGCACTATTTTCGGCCCTTTTTTTGAAAATTCAAAAAATCATTTTTTATTGAATGTTTTGTTGTTTTAATGATAGAATAGGATGTGTTAATCATAGTAGAACATGTTAATGTGCATTTTACAGATTCTTAATGTCATTTTCTATATTTTTTTATTTTTTTCTATTTACGCACTATTTTCAGCCCATTTTTTGAAAATTCGAAAAATCATTTTTTATTGAATGTTTTGTTGTTTTAATGATAGAATATGATGTGTTAATCATAGTGGAACATGTTAATGTGCATTTTACAGATTTTTGATGTCATTTTCTTCTTTTTTTTTAAATTTTTTTCTATTTACGCACTATTTTCGACCTTTTTTTTGAAAATTTCAAAAATCGTTTTTTATTGAATGTTTTGCTATTTTAATGATAGAATATGATGTGTTAATCATAGTAGAACATGTTAATGTGCATTTTACAGATTCTTGATGTCATTTTCTATTTTTTTTATTTATGCACTATTTTTTGCCCTTTTTCTGAAATTCGAAAAATCATTTTTTATTGAATGTTTTACTGTTTTAATGATAGAATATGATATGTTAATCATAGTGGAACATGTTAATGTGCATTTTACAGATTCTTGATGTCATTTTCTTTTTTTTTTTTTTTTATTTACGCACTATTTTCGGCCCTTTTTTTTTTTGAAAATTCGAAAAATCATTTTTTATTTAATGTTTTGTTGTTTTAATGATAGAATATGATGTGTTAATCATAGTGGAGCATGTTAATGTGCATTTTACAGATTCTTGATGTCATTTTCTTTCTTTTTTTTTTTTTTTTTTTTTCTATTTTCGAATTGGTGACTTTATATTTTTATTTTCTTATATTGGACAAGTTTTGGAGCTTCTTAGGGTTTAGAACATAAAATCATCTTTATTGATTAGATTCTGAAACTGTATATAATATTATAAATTTAGAATAGTGAGTGTCGAGTAGACTGGACTCATAATCTGACATAGACAGGTCATACACTCGTACTCATATCTAATCTATATCTAATCATCTAATATCTACCTAAACCTAAAGAAATGTCTGGGTCTGGCCAACAAGTAAGTGAGGATATTGGATGGCAACATTGTCAGAGGGTTGGTGATACTAGGCACCAAATGAAGTGCAACTATTGTGATAGACTAGTAACTGGTAGAATTGCCCGTCTTAAACAACATTTGGCACATCGAAAGGGTCAAGTTGCAGGATGTACTAGAATACCGAAAGAGATAATGATTTTAATGCAAGCTAGTCTGGATGAGTCGAAGGGTAAACGTGCTAATGTACAAAAGAAGAAAGATGAGATTTTGAATGCAGCTCGACAGGAGGTGTTTGGTCCTGAATATATGGGCATTCGTGATAAAGATATTACTGATTCTGACGAAGATTCAGATCGGGAATTAACTATAGCTAGGAGGGGGAGCTTGCGTCTAGCTCGTGAAGAGGAAGAACGTCACCGCATGACAGGGAGGGGCAGTGGGAGTGGGAGTGAGACTGGGAATGCAATTGCTTCTGCAGGTGGGAGTGGGGGGGTAGGTTTGGTGGGTTACGACATGTGTTTGGGAGCCGATGACAGACATCTTCACATGATGCCCCTATACATTTGGATGAAGAAGTAAATGAGCCTAGGAGACCCTCTATTGATCCAATCCTATTTGAGAAAAAACAAATTAACAAAAGAAGATAAAACAAATGTGGAGTAAAACTTCTGTTGAGAAGCTAAGTAGAGCAGCAGCAAAGTTATTTATACATGCCAACATACCTCCTAACGCGGCCAATTCTCCATATTGATAGGTGGTAATTGATGCAACAGCAGAAGCAAGTGAAGGAATAAAAGCTCCCACGACTAAGAAGATTAAGGGGAAATGGACAGATGTAGAGTATGCGGATGTGAAAGCATACGTGGCTACCTTTAAACCTGTATGGTAAGCCAGAGGATGCACGATCATGTGTGATGATTGGACTGGCCCAACCAGACGCAGCATGATCAACTTCATGGTGTACCGCCACTTAGGAACTATATACCACAAGTCAATCGATGTCTCAGAGGTAACAAAAGATTCTACTTATATTACTGGACTAATGGATAAAGTTGTGGAAGAGATTGGAGTGGAGAATGTAGTGCAGATTGTAACAGATAATGAAACATCATATAAGCTTGCAGGACATATGTTGATGAATAAGAGAAAACATCTTTTTAGGTCACCATGTGCTGCCCATTGAATTGATCTTATATTGAAAGATATTGGGAAGAAGAAGAATGTTAAGGAAATGGTCAAAAGGGCAAAAGAAATGAAGACGCTTATTTACAACCATAATCAAGTAGTCGCAATAATAAGAAAGTTCACGAAAGGAAGAGAGTTGTTGAGGCCTGCGGCGACTAGATTCGCAACAAACTTTATAGCATTAGAGAGTTTATTCCAACATAGGAGAGTTGAATGAGATGTTCGCTTCCCGAGAATGACTCAACACAAAACATGGGCAGAAGACATCAAGGACACCGATTGAAGTTGCGAACACCATACGGGACAACAAATATTGGAAGAGGGTCAAGTCGATCCTAAAGGTGATGGAGCCACTAGTGAGGGTACTCCGTCTTGTTGAAACCGATGAAGCACCTACCATGGGCTTCCTATACGATGTCATGGATAAGGCAAAGTTAGCAATTCAACGTGATTGTAGAAGCTAGGAGTCTTATTGGAGGATGATCGACAAGAGATGGACAAGATAACTCTATCATGATCTTCATGCAGCAGGTTGCTACCTAAATCTTAGGTACAGATATGCCCAATCATTTGTTGCAGATGATGAAGTTCATGTCGGGCTAAAGAATGTGATAAAGAGATTAGAGCCTGACTTAAATATGCAAATAAAGGCGTTGAATGAATTAGATATATTTGAAAACTATCTGGGTAGCTTTGAAAATGCTCTTGCACAGCATGCAGTATCTAGGTTGCAACCGGCCGAATGGTGGATTAATCTCGAAGAGAGTACAAAGGCTCTCCAAAAAATTGCAGTAAAAGTTTTGAGCCAGACAACATCTTCCTCTAGCCGTGAAAGGAATTGGAGTTGTTTTGCGCTTATTCATTCAAAGAATAGGAATAGATTGCAAACTAGGACATTAAATAGACTTGTCTTCATGCACTACAATATAAAACTAAGAATGCGACGACATCATAGGAGCATTACAACCGCCGATGATGCAGATTACTGTCCAATAAACGTAGACAATATTTATGATGAGGATGACCCGCTTCTACCTTGGTTAGAAACAAGGAAAAAGCAAAATGAAGAGGATAGTGAAGAATTGGAAATTGATGACCCAGAAATACGCAAAGCGCAACAAGAGAGTCGTGCAAATGTGTTGGACTCAGTAAGAGGGGCAGCATTTATGCCAAGTACAGGTACGGCTCAAGATCAACAAAAGAATACGATCAGTGGTAACGTGATCGTGTCGGATGATGGTGATGATGACCCCCCTGCCCCTGGTGCTGGCACTTCTGGTGTTGCTCAGCGCCCTATACAGCCGTCTACAGATCGCGATGCTAATGAACATCGATGAGTTAGTACACGAGGTCAGACTTATGAGTGTACCAAGTCACGATACAGCCAGCAGGAGGAGGGTACGTCTAGTGGTGCACCATGTCCGAGAGGTCCGAAACATCAGCAGGCTCATGGTCCTAATTATTATGATGGATATTCTAATGGTCAATTGGATTATGATTATGGTGGTTATACTGAGCTTGTTCCATCACATTCATGTTGGAGTAGTCCTCCCGATCAATATCTATATGATTATAGATATCCAGATCCAAATCCAAGTTACTCATCACAGCAGACGCACTCTCAATCTCAAGATTCTCAACAGCCTGAGTACGGGCACCAATATGGCTATTCGACGAGCACTGGTGAATATCCTTACTCGGGGTTGGAGTCGTTGCCTAGTCAGGATCAGTCATCCTCTGATTTCATTGATCTAGTATTTCCTTGTGGCACTGGATATTATGGATATGCAGCACCTAAACCTATTGGACAGCCTCAGCCTGATGATGACGATGACGATGATGTGGAAGTCAAGAAACCACAAAAAAGCATATTTTCATTTTGGTGGTGACTTGTGATTGTAAGTATATATTTGTATTAAGGTAAGTCTTTGCAGCAAACAACTCACAGCAGTATTATTGTAAGAAGCCAAGCACACACTTGACACTGCCGAACTTATATTTAAAATAGCTCCCTTGACAACCAATCAAGTAATCCTTAATCAAGTTGCAGGGGAGTATATCAGACACTACTATTTTTATTTTTTTTAATATTCTTAACTTGAGGATGACAGGTCATAGACAGGAATCACAGTCACATCCACAGGTGTGTTCGAGAAATTCCTCAAAAATAATTGCAAACACCTAATGTAAGATATTTTCATATTACATTCATTCTAATATATCTATCATTGATAGTAGATAGTTAGAAAATTAAATATATGAATTTCGTGGTCAAATTCAGGTTATATGGTTCATAAATTCATCAGACAGTCTGATACAACTTCTTACCAAATTGTGGACCGTTACACCACCATAAACATGTTCCAATTTATAAATGAATGCATATTTGGAATGCTTAGAATATTCCAGATTTAATCCATATTTTTTTGGCAAAAAAAAAAAAAATTATGCCATTACGCCCCCGCATCGCCGTTATGCCCCTGTATCCGTATCGGTATCGGAGGGCACCGTTGCACCAACCGATACCGATAAGGGATACCTTGCCTATAACAGGTTAAACAAATCGTTTAACTAAGGCAAAAGGCTCATCCTTACCACACCAGATTAGGCCACTCATACCTAAACTAGTAAGCCGACATTCCACAGAATGTCAATGATAGTGTGGCACATTCAATAATCGATCCTTTGACTTTCTCAATCAAAGCCTCAGGTTGCGAAAAATTTGCCTCCATATATTTGCAAAAGTGTCCTTTATCGAGCTTCTTTATTTGGATTCACCAATCAACAAACAATCTAGCATCAAGCAGTCTTCCTATTACAGCAAATGTCTTCTATGATTACCTCAAAAACTGTCATCCATCTCCTCTTCACTTTTTTATTTATAAGCAACGGATTCCATTAAAGAAAGGCAAAAGGAAAACCTTAATGCATTGAGGCAATGGATAGGAGTCTACAATATACAAATAACCCCAGATCACACCTTGGCAAAGAAATCAACCAAGGAATTGGCTTCTCTGCGAACAAGATCAAAAGAAGGCAAAAAATGAGACACCAATCCTTTAATTTCACTATAAGAAATTGTTGCTTCCATTAAGATGGCCCAGACCCACAGACCCACAATATTGCACTCTTAGGGTCACCTTCGATGATGATCCTGGGATGATCCACAGGGCCTTTGATAAGTTTCAGACCAGTAATTAATGCTTTCCAGCTCGGTTGATTAGTGCCAACTCTGAAGCAGCCTTGATTATCTTGGATCATCCCACCCACACTGGACTGCCTTGGGTTTCCCTTTGAAATACCACCAACATTGAGCCCCTTCATCTAATGACACCACCTGGTATCCGATCTTCAGCCTATGCTATATTTGCCAGCAATGAGCCCTATGTTCGTCCCCAAATCTCCACCAACACTTAGACAAGAGGGCCCAATTCTTTTCACGACCTTTCATGAATTCTTTGATGCCTATGCCCCCTTTGGATTTGGACTTTCACACCTTGACCCAACTCAAAAGATGGAATCTCCTTCCCCATGGGAAATCCCTTTGGATCTTCTCAACTCCCAAGCCTCTTACCACCACCAAAATTTTAAAGATGGTAGAGATGATGGGCCAGAAGATTCGCAAGCGTTGACTTTACAAGAGTGATTCGGCCACCTAGAGAAAGGAATGAATTTTTCCATGAAACCAATTTCCACTATCAGATCCACATGGGCTTGACCATCGGGTTAGCCCAAGCGGCAATCCTAGATACTTTATGGAAGAGACTCGACAATTCAACACTGCTGCCAGTAGGATTGTCAACAGGTGCCCAGCTTTGTGGGAACCCAAGGGACGCAACCTGATCTATATGGGTCTGGTTTTACTTCTGAAGTCGTTTAAATAATCGGTCAGGTTCATCTTTCAAAAAAAAAAAATGGTCAGGTTCAGTTCCACCACCTTAGGCCCATTTTAAAATCTGGTCAGGCTAGGTACCCGATAAACTTTAATACTAACACCATTAAAATTAACATTATATTAATATCATGCTCTTTGCATTACACGCGCACGGGCACACACACACGCACACACATACATATATCATGCTCTCTGCAAAGGAAAAATAAGATAAGATAAAATAAAATGAAAATCTCAAAAAATCTT
Organism: Magnolia changhungtana; assembly: GCA_030180095.1. Taxonomy (NCBI): domain Eukaryota; kingdom Viridiplantae; phylum Streptophyta; class Magnoliopsida; order Magnoliales; family Magnoliaceae; genus Magnolia; species Magnolia changhungtana. The sequence goes on along the minus strand of JASAUF010000647.1, from coordinate 662,436 downwards.
GATTATCTCAAACTTCAAGCAAGATTTCCCAGATTTAATAGATTGAGAAGCTCGCAATTTCAAAGGCACTAGATTTCAAACATTAAATCTCACAGGAAAGAAAAGGAGTTGCATATATTCGTTTCTTTTTTATTAGTAATTTTATTCAACTCCTCTGCTGGCAGTATATTCTTGAGAGAGAGAGAGAGGGAGAGAGAGAGAGAGAGAGAGAGAGAGAGAGAGAGAGAGGATGAAGTGAAGAGTAATAAAACTGCTCTCTGTTTCATTCTCTCTCCTTCCTGAGGCACTACATCAGCATTTTCTTATGCTGCCAACTGGAAATTATTTGATACTCTGCAGAGATGATTGATATAAAGGCATTCGGCAACCATGCACATAACATGCACGAACTCAAACTAAACCATCCAAATAGCATTGATCATTGTAGATATGTCATCATTCCAAAATCAGTATGGATTGAAAGATTCTAATCTTTGATTAGTGGAAATTTGATGGTTGAAATTGGGCTGTTGACAATTTCTCACAGTAACCTGCCATTAAATGTCCATCAATTGTCCATTTAACTCGGTAAAATTTTTGGTTTATGGTCAATTTAGTAGGACCCATGATTCGAATGGTTTGATTTATGGTACTTTTATAGCACGTGTTTACAGTTTGTTTGTGCCAGCATATCAACCATCACACTCTGTGGGAGCATCAAAGTTTCTCCTTCCAACTTTATGACAAAAAGAGATGTGTTGCCTGAGAGAAGGGGAGTAAAGTGGGTGATGACACCTGAGTTCATTTTGCATTTGGCGCAACTTAGGATCACCAGCATGTGTTGCTCCATTGGGGCCCAAATGATCATATGTTCCGATGTCAGAACCATTGTTCAAGGGGACCCTCTGCATGGGGTCGAATGCACATGTGTGTGGTAGCGGTTGTAGGTGGATAAAAGGGGTCGCGGAAACAAAGTTGCATACGTGCTCACTTCAAACAAACACCCATGTCTCATAGACAAGTTGTTATTTATGAAGTGCGTGTGAAAAGAAGAAGAACAAGAAGAAGAAAGCTATATCACAAAGCCTCCAACAGCTGTTGGAGGTCCACGTCTCTCTCTTATCTCACTCTTTTATGAAGTCTTACACTCTTTCTTTATCACCTTTTTGCCTTTTCTAGAGAGGTGGTGCAGAGAGGTAATTAGCCCATGGCCAATCCCTACTCGACATGTGACATCTGGTGGCATTTGAAGAGGCATGTGGCAACTACAGGTCATGTGTTGCCACATAGTGAGGTGGCCCAATGAGATGCAAATAGTAAGGGGTCTCACAAATAAGGAAGTATACATGTGAAGTTTGTGAGATGTCCAAACATTGTAGATCAACTTTCTCACCAAGTTTAAATAAGTTTGTTCCCATTCCATGTTGTTCACTAAGATGTGTGGGGACCAGCTCACGTTGTATCGGTAGAGATGGCTACCGATATTTTATTTCTTTTATAGATGGTTGCTCTCGCTGCACCTAGTTATATCTTATGAAGACTCGTGATGAAATACCACATTATTTTAAAAAAAAATAATCAAAAATGGTACTCACCTAGTTTCATAAGAATATCAAAATATTCAATCAAACAAACCCAAGAATACTTTAAAGGCGCAGTGCGAGATTACTTGGAAGAGTATGGGATGATAAATCAAAGCTCTTCTCCATACACTCCTTAGCAGAATGGAGTGGTTGAACAAAAAAAACCGCCACCTCCTGGAAGTTACTCAAGTCTCTTGACAGGAATGCATGTTAGCGTTTATTGGGCGGAAGCAATTCTTACAACCGCATATCAGGTTCTTTGATCAACCTTCTTTCATTGTTCCACCTTGTGTCTTTGGGTAGGTGGGTGTTTCATTCATGTCTCGGGTCCAAATGAGATCAAGTTAGACCTAAAAGCCATTTGGTGTGTATTTCTAAGTCATTCTGCCACACGAAAGGGATACAGGTGCTTTAATCCCGTGTCTGGACACGGTTTGCACTATGGATGTCACCTTTTCTAAATTCATGCCTTTCTTCTCTAATAATCTTGCCTCTCTTTAGGGGGAGCTAGGTGAGTTGGAAGAGAGGTGTCCTCTTTCTATTTGTCATGTCCTTGTTCCTCGCAGTCCATCGGTTATTACCCCAGTTCATAGAGGGCATCCTATTAATACAAGTGCTTTAATCCTATGCCTAGAGACGGGTTGTCACTATGGATGTCACCTTTTCTAAATTCATGCCTTTCTTCTCTAATAATCTTGCCTCTCTTTAGGGAGAGTTGGGTGAGTTGGAAGAGAGGCATCCTTCTCCCGTTTGTCATGTCCTCGTTCTTCGCAGTCCATCGGTCGTTGCCCTAGTTCATCTGGGGCATCCTATTAATACTACTACTGATATTGATACAACCCAACACTCACGGGCAAAGGAATTACGAGTATATATTGAGACACCCACTCACTAATTATGATTCCTTGAAACCAAGTAATGTTTCTCTTTTATCTGTTCATCCTTCTTCTGAAGATAGTCCTCACCAAGGTATTCCGTAAAGGTAACGGTGGCCATAATGGCCACCACCGTTACCTTTATGATAAGGGGCATAATGGCTGTTACGGCCTCGTTACGGTCCCTCTTTTTAATTTTTTTTATTTATGGAAAAAAAAAACCCTGAAAAACATGTATCTGCCCCGTAATGTTGATTAAAAAGTATAAAAACCTATATATGTCTCGTAATAGACCATTACAGGGTTATTATGGCCTTTATAGGGGATGTAATGTGCCGTTAATGGCAATTACAAATCATTTATTTCCATAATGCCTGTTACAGCTATTACGACCCCGTAACGTGTAACGGTTGCCACTGTTACCTTTACGTAATGGCCTTTACGACACACCATGGTTACGGGGCACAACGACCATTACCCCCGTAACAGTCGAAAAACGGCCACTTTTTTTCTATTTAAATCCATTTTTCACCCCCTTTTTTTACTTTTCTCATTCCAAAAACTCTCCTAGATCATTTTATAATATATTTCGACCACACTTACTATAGTTTTTAATATTAAAATCGTAGATTGAAGTGATCTGAGCGAATAAAAGCTCCGATGACCTTTTTTTCAAAAAATTGAAAAACTAGTATTTATACAAGTTTTCTTATTTCTAGTTTTAATGCTTTTTTGTGATGTGTAAACTTTAGATACATATAATCATATTCACAAATTCACTAGACAGCCCAATACAACACTCTCACGAAAGAGTGGACCGTTACACGACCATAAACATGTTCAAGACAAAAAATGAATACATATTTGAAATATTTACATTATTCTTTATTTTCTAAATATTTTTTTAGAATTTTTCGAGCGAAAGAAAATTTCCAACCGTTATGGTGGTCGTAACAGCCGTTACGCCCCCGTATCGGCCATTACAGCCGATCCCGTATCGGTAATGGTGGTGACCGTTACGGCCACCGTTACCAATACAGAATACCTTGCCTGTAACAGCCTTTACGGCTACCGTAACGGCCGACACGGTACTAAAAAATCAACTACCCCATTTCACACCCGTATTGCGTAACGGTCATGGTCGTTACTTAAACGTATCGGCCTTTACGGGCGTATCGTAACCAATACGAAACACCTTGTGAATCCAAAGTACAAGTTTCCATACGGTTCCTTCCCCTATGTTTGCCTTTTGAAATCATGGTATTAAGTTCATCCCGATTCTCACTCTTGGAACAATCTATTGAGGCCTTTCTATGAGCCATTATAAGATATTCCTAAGTGTAGCACCCCTTTAACTACAAGCTCCCAATCCCTCTCCCCCATTTCCTTTTTGTTTTCAACACCTTCCAATTACATTATTTGCAGGTTTTACAAATGTCAACTTAACCTCCATCGAATTCCACTATATCGACCAAAGGGTTTTTAATGCAAAGGCATTTTCACACTAGGCTCGAGTGGGATAGCAGGTGTTTCAAATAGCGCCCGTAGCGTAGCGGTAGCGTACGCTACGTAGCGTAGCGTAGCCGTAGCACTACGTAGTGTCCCAAATAGCGTAAATCCCCTGTAGCGTACGTTATAGGGGTCGTAGCGTACGCTACAGCCACTACGTAAGAGTATCCCGTAGCGTAAGCTACAATGTATTTTTTTACTATTTTAGTTTTTTATTATTTTTTCAGGTTTTCTTTATTTCTAATGTTGAGAAATGTGACACTTGTATTGTACTTAATACTTTTAACCTATGAGATTTTTATTTCTTTTCATAATTGTGATTTGTGGTTTCAATTAGACATTATTAATTAAAGTGGTTTGCTTATAAAGTTGTTGATGTGATAATTATTTGATTTGGCTTATATATGTGGATTGGCTTTTAATAAATGATAACTAATAACTTTTTTGAACATGCTTATAATTGATAAAATGAATCATCTTTTAGGCATTTTTATATATTTTTTTTCGTTTTTTATTCACTATTTATTATATTTGTCCTATTTTAAATTAAAAAATTGAAGTATCATGTAGCTTACGCTACATGCTACGTATTTACGCTACACGCTATAGAGGGCTGAGCGCTATGCATCACGCTACCGCTATTTAAAACACTGGGGTAGCTTATGGGATGTGAGGACACACTCGGGGGGGGGGCGTGTGAGGCGGGCCCCACTCATGTGAGGTGGGCGGCTTGTGTGAGGTGGTGCCCATGTGATTTGGGGCCCACAAGGGGGGTTTGGCCGAGGTGGGGCCTGGGCTATGAGATAAAGGGATTGATTCACCATGCTCTCCATAAGCAATTCAATCTATCCTTGATCACAGACTTTTCACTCCTAAAGTGACGATCTTACCGGTGATTCTGATATCTCCACCGCTTACTCCAATTAATCTTTCTCAACCACTTTGACTCTCACAAGAACATCATGCACACAATTACCAATCATAATTTTACCTCCATATACATGTCCTTGGCCTTCATCCTCATTAACAAGAACTTGGCCATCCAAATTAAATAAGTCAGGTAAACATTCTTGTTAAAGACAGATTGATATCCTCCTACATTTGCTCTATAGGAAAAAGGCTTTCGTCATTGAGTTGGATAGACTGCGAGGACATGCCATGTATGAGTTTCTGAAAATTGGTTTTTTAGCTAAAGCAATCCGGCAAGCATTAAGCCCAAGAAATTAAGTGCAAGGTCACAATATCATGAGAGTTTTGACGAGTACTTCTCGGCAATATTCTTTGAAATTTGAAAACCATAAGATATTTCATGTCCTTCATGGATGATTTCTCTTGTTATACTTGGTTATATCTCATGAAGAATGGTGATGAAGTACCACACATTATTAGAAAAAGATCCATAAGATGGTACTCACACAGTTTGACAAAAATATCAAAATATTTCCATCAGATTATGTGTGAGAATACTTTGAAGACTCATTGTGAGCATACTTGGCCGAGTATGGGAGGATACATCGAAGTTCTTGCCTGTACACTCAACAAAAATGGAGTCGCCAAGTGGAAAAATCATCATCTGCTTGAAGTTACTCGGAGTCTCTTGACGAGGATGAACGTCCCAAAACGTTTTTGGGAGGATGCAATTCTTGCAGCTGCCTATCTTCTTAACTGTATGCAATCTAGGGTCTTGAACTTAAAATCTCCTTATTCAAGTTCTCTATCTAGATCAGCCTATGTTCCTTGTTCCTCCTTAGGTCTTTGGATGTGTGTATGTTTTATTCATGTCTTGGGACCAAACCAGACCGAATCATATCCAAAAGCCATTTAGGGTGTTTCGAGGTTATTCTACCACTCAAAAAGGATACAAGTGTTTTGATCTTGTGTTTGAGAAAGACTATGGATATCACCTTTTCTTTTGAATTCATGCCTTTCTTTTTTAGTAAGCCCGCCTCTTTTCAAAGGAAACTTAGTGAGAAGGAAGAAAGGCATCTTTCTCTAGCTTGTCCTCTTCTTGTTCATATTCCTTGCAGTCCATCAACTGAAGCCTCAAGTAATTCAAAATATCTTATTAATACTACTACTGATACGACGAAGGAACTCCAAGTAAATTCAAGAGGCCATAAAGGGGTGACCACTGAGAAATGTCCACCTCCTGATTTTGATTCCTCATAACCAAGTAATATGTCCTTCATCCATGACATCTATCTCCTACCTATAATTCTTTCTTGTCTTCAATTTCTCTTGTGCTTTTGCCTACCAAATTCCAAGATGTGGTTTCCCATCCAAAGTGGCATAAGGCTATGATGGAAGAGATGAGGGCTTTGATTTTAAAAAATGGCACGTGAGAACTTGTAGACTTCCCTAAAAAAGCCAATAGATTGCAAATGGGTCTTCACAGTGAAACACAAGGCAGATGGATACATTGAAATATATAAAGCCAGACTCGTTGCTAAAGGGCTTACTTAGATCTATGGGATTGACTATAAGGAAACTTTTGCTTCAATAGACAAAATGAACTCCATACATGTATTGTTGTCCCTTGCTGCCTTTTTTGGTGGCCTCTTTATCAACTAGATGTGAAAAATGCATTCCTTCACGGAGACTTAAAGTAGGAAGTATATATGGCTCCTCCACCCAGTTTCAGATTTCCCAACGATGAAGGAAAAGTTTGTCAGTTAAAGAATATTTATGGACTTAAACAATCCCCTCAAGCTTAGTTCCAGAGGTTCGGTCGGTCTGTGAAGAGGACTAGTTATGCCCAAAGTCACGCCGATCACACTCTCTCTATAACGCAACGAGGACAGTTGACGACTGCTGTGATTGTTTGTGGATGATATTGTGGTGGGGACAAGAAATGATTCCCAGGAAATTAAAGACCTGAAGGAATTTCTGGCAAAAGAATAAAGGCACCTTCATCTTTTAGAGAAAGTATACTATGGACTTGTTGAAAGACACTGGTAAGCTAGGTGACCATCCGATAGAATCTCCTATTGATCCTGATCATAAGCTGAGCCAAAGTTTTTTTTTTTTTTTTTGAACTGGGAAATCTGTTTCAGAGACTGGTTTGCCAATTGCTTTATCTATCACGTACTCAACCTAATATAGCATTTGCAATAAGTGTGGTGTGTCAGCTCCCCATTTGGAAGTTGTAGAAAGCAGCGTTCGAAATATCGATACCATCGGCCGATATTATCGTTATCGCACCACTGCGAGACGATACACTCGCGATAACCCCCGGAAGATACCAAAAAATCCAAAATCCAAATATCGGCCGATATATCGTCCATATCGCACCAACAAACCCAAAAATTTGAATTAGAAAAAAATAATAATAATAATCAGAGTACCTTGTAGAAGTGGATCGGAGGTGGGCTTCGACATGTAAGTACGATTCCGGGAGGAATCAGATTTTCTTGCCATTTTCTTTCTTTCTCGGAGATTCCTACAGCGAAATCAGTGGATCGACGACATTTGAGGGGTTGCGTGCGTGAAATAGGATCTCATGGATGGGGTAAAACGAAAAGTGAAGACGCGGATGAGAAACTGGTTTTTATTTTCACGGCCGGAATAGGGTTTGGAATGTGCTGACCAAAATACCCCTTGACCGTAAGGGTAAGGAGGGGTATTTTGGTCGCATCTTAGGGCCCACTTGTAATGTATGTGGTCCATCCACGATCCATCGGTTTTTCCATCTTATTTTAACGACTGAGCCCAAAATTTATTCATACCCAAAGATCGAGTGGACCATACCATAGGAAATAGTTGGAATAATGATTTCCACCGTTGAAACCTTTTTAGGGCCCACAGTCATGTTTACATGCCATCCATACCGAATAACGTCATTCTTACTTGGGATGAACTAAAACACAAATATTAGCATGATTAAAACTCCCATGAATATTTCAACATTCAATTATCCCGCTTCGCCCACTTGAGTATTGGATACGGTTCATTTTTGACCTCATATCCTAAAATGCACTTGGATGGACAGAGGATTTCTCACAAACATCACAGTGGACCCCACACAGGTTCCCAACGAGGAACCTCAAGGCTTTTGCAGGAAATCCGCGTGCGAAACGGATTGGGTACTCCCACGGGCACCAACTAATGGCTGGTGGTTGGTGCTCTGTGGGCCCCACCATGATGTATGTGTTTCATCTTTTCCGTCCACCTATTTTTATAGATCATTTTATGTTATGAGTGAAAAAATGAGGTATATCAAAATATAATCTGGACCACATTACAGAAACAGTATTGAATGAACATTGACCATTAAAAATGTTTTCAGAGCCATAAAAGCTTTGGATTAAGCTGATATTTATTTTTTCTCTTCATCTGGGTCTTTATGATCCAATCAACAGATTGGATGTCAAATAAACAAGGCGATGGGCTTTAGGAGCATTTAAATGGTGGATATCCAATCATTATTGTTTTCAGTGGTGTGGTCCACACGAGATTTATATCCCTATAATTATTTTTATTAAATCAAAATGATCCGTAAAAATGGATGAACGGAATGGATGAAAAAATACATTATGTTGGGGCCCACATAGCACATGTGGCTAGTGTTGGGGGAGTTCTCCGCGTCCGTGTTTGCGTTGTGTAGCCAGATTGGCTAGTGAATTGATTTACTGGTAAAACCATGATGTATGTGTTGTATCTACACCTTCCCATCCATTATGGCTAGTTCATGAGACAAATAATGAGTCGATACTGATAATCCATATCTAGAGTGGACCCCACCACATAAAATAGTGGGGAGAGGGACGCCCAGGCCATCCATTTCTCAAATTTTACTTCTTCTTGCTTTTTCAATGAATTGATTGTGTTTTCATAACTATGATATATTTATAAATATCATGCATCCAATTTAAATATAGTTGCATTAGTTCAGTTAAACATCGCATAGCTTAGGACCCAATATAAAGGAAACTTATTATGTGTATATTTTTTTTGAGATGTTATTATTTAAAAGTGTGTATTAAGGGCTTTTTTAACAGTCTTCAAAGTTTCATTAAAAAAATTCAACAATTTTCTCAATGTTTCCCCATGTTTCCCAAAAAGTGCGATAAACTATGCGTTATATCCCGTGCGATAACCGATCTATCTATATCCCAAGTCTACATAGTGCGATTATTTCAACAATTGGTAGAAAGGATCTTGAGATAAAGAAACAGGCTATAGTGGCTAAGTCTCATGCAAAAGCAAAATACAGGCCCATGGCACATGGTGTAGCAGAGTTATTGTGGTAAAAATTCTGTTTCAATACAGGACTTCAGAATTATGGCAAGTTCTCCTATTAAGCTATTCTATGATAACTGATAACAAGGCAGCTATCAATATTGCTCAAAATCTAACCCACCATGATCGTACCAAAGACATTGAAGTTGGCAAGCACTTCATCTGTGAGCAAGTTCTCGCAAAATCTGTCTACCATTTATAACAATTGAGAATCAACTTGTTAATAGACAAAGTTAGAGTGTGTTCTCAGCAAGCTTAACATGATAAAAATATATAGCTAGCTTGAGGTGGAGCGTTGAGATATAGAGTTATGAGGGTGGTTGTGTAATAAAACAATCTTAAGGTGTGTGTATGTGTAATTTTTTATAAAAACTTTAATAAACTATGGGCAGAGGGCTGATGCACTAAGTCTCTCTACTCTTCTAATCTCTCCTCACCTTGATCCCTCATCTTCTACCCCTCTTTCATCCTATCTTAATCGCCAAACCCTACCGGCGTTGATGAAAGAATGATGCATGTCCCTTGCATTAGACGTCAAAACACCTTTCCAGGTGTCAACTGTTTGTCATAATACTCAATTGTGGGCCATTCATCAATTGTCGCTTTGAAGCCATCCTCAACCACCATTTCCCTCGAGTTAACCTACTCATCATCTTCAAACCCCATTTTATCAAGGTCCCATCACAATGACACCAGCACTTTACCTTTCTCCAACATCCATGACTACAACCAAGCTAAGGGCACCAATTCCCCCTTTTCCACAGAGCAGCAATATGCCCCATTTTTAAAAGAGAGATCACCTGTGTTGGATTCAAGAGTGTCTCTGGTCAATAGACGGGTCTTCTTGAAATGAACCAAATATGAATTTCTTCTACCCTATACAATCAGATAACCACAAAAATTGTTAGGACTTAGCATCTTCAACTTCACCCAACTGCAATAGAAAAGAGTCATTGCTGCAATAACAAGGATCGATATCCAAAACCAACCCAATGGCCACTCCAAAGGATTCAAGGTATCTTTAGTGCAAGCATGCAATGGAATACCTCTAAAGAATACCCAAACCTCTCAAAAATTATCTCTCAAGTCCTCCTACCACAACACCGGGGACTGAAGAGGGCTTGGATCCAGGATTCCAACTTACGACATTTAAACAGCTTCGACCTGAGAAGCTTGCACAATACAAGCTCTATTCTTGGACCACTATTTGACCTTCACAACTCCTTTAATCCCCCAAAAGGAGTTGGGCCACTGCTCTAGCTCTCCAATGGAAATTTTGTATAGGTCCACCAACACCTTTTGGAGCCATATTTACAAGTCCTGATTAGCCCCTCGTCAACTCCAATTAATTTGATACTGCAAAGTCATGGGTACTGCTCTTCTCTTTCAGTGTAACTGAGAGATAAGGCTTCTTTATCAGATCGACCATCTCTCCCTACCACGACTAGAGAAACAGAGATCTTAACTTTCTCGGTTCCTCCTCCCATTCCTTCCAGTTTCAAGCAGTCTTTCAATGGTCAAGCACATCTAGGCCATATTTAGCAAAGTCGACCTTCAACCTGTGTCCAACAATCTAGCGACCATTCAAGCCAGCAATAGCATTAATGGCCTCCACCTGTTTTGCAAACCTTACAAAAGCAAAGCCGTTGTCAAAACCTACATCTCAACATATCAGGATAATTGCTTCAATAAACTTCCCAAAGCTACTGACGTGCCAATAGAACTCCGCTTTGTTCCAATCTTTCGACAATCTTCTACTTCACTCAAATCCTGTGATCCCACTAAAACCCCAGTTCGACTAGCCTTTAACCACATTCGATTAGTTTGGTCACTCGCTTCAACATGGATTTTCACGTATAATAGCAACACTATATATGATGGTTAAACACTTCATAAGTGAAACAGATCGAAGTAGGCCTAAAACCACTAGTGAGATGGCCCAAGGCCCAAGGAAGGGTAAAGAGTAAAGGCTCAAGATGCACCTATTTCCTATTTTGGGTCTTCTACTGGATCCATGTGTGTATATACCCAAGTGTTAAGTTTGTGGAGCCTTCAAACTTACATGTTAACAAGTTTTCATCTTTTTCATGATTTAACAATGGAATAGGAGACCCTTCAAAAAAATGGAATGGGGGAGATGATGAAGTGTCAGCAACCTATAATAGATCCCCCCCCCCCAAAAAAAAAAAAGAAAAAAGCAAGTTTTTGAAGGATTTGGAAGGGACTTTTTTTTAAATAAAAAAAAACAACATCATCGTGGGGAGCCCACATATCAACATGACCACCACCACCACCTCTATAGCCTAATCCCATCTATTCAATGTCGGCTTTATGAATCCTATTTTGCCAATCATATTTGAAACAAGAATTCTCGTGATCGTTTGGCAAAAATTCTAAGATCATCTGCCCACTAGACATCAACACTTGTCCTTTAATTGGGCTTGGAACTGGCTAGCACATCACTTCCAAGAGAAGTTTCCATAAGGGTCCCACATGTGGGTCGAAAAGGTATTCTAAAAGGCTATGTGCTATTGATTTTCTAGAAAACTTTGGTGGAATCCTGAGTTTCCATGAGTTGTTGCAATGCTTTTGCCTTTCATTTATCTTCAAACCCATCATTTCATGCTAGAACCAAGCACCCTCAAATGGTTAATCACTTGAACAAGACAAAATGTGACTACACAAGATATCAAAAGTCAAAACTCCATGTGGCATTAGAGGATCAAGTTGCAAATCTCAATGAGACCCCCTCTAAAGAAGGACAATATTAGCTTTGTCAAGAGCTCTAAATATACAAACATAGCAAACAGGCTAAAGTATAAGCATTTATTGCTATGCGAGTGCACAACGGAGGTATGCATTACGTAGTTGACGAATTTGACCACGACAATTGTGTTTAGGGTGGTCATGTAGGGGCAATGTGAGCTATGGACATCACAATGGTGTTACCCAATATAGAGGAGATGCCTTTGAGAAAAACCCATAATTCCTTAGATATATATCCCTAAGCAAATGACATTGCAGGAGGTATGAAGCCAAAAAGGAATGATAACTCTCTGCTATCCAAGGTCCTAAGGGCCCGTTTGGCTAGGTGGATTAGAAGGGAGTGAATGGTATTAGAGTGGATGGCGTGGATTTCTAGGTAATGATGGTGTTGTCAGCGGATTGTCTTGAGATCCATGGGATTGCTATATCCCTGGATTGATACATCCATCCGTTTGAGAGATTAAAGCTTCCATCCCTTCGGATCCCATGAACCAAACATCGTCGCAGGCAATTTGAACGGATTAGGATGGATTGATGGGATTTAAAGGTAATGATGGTGTTGTCGGTGGATTGTCTCGAAGATCCATGGATTTGGATCGATCACCTAAACGCCCGGCCAATGGGATTTACCATCTGCCAACCCAGGGCCTAAATGTCAGGATTAGAGGGATATAGGCTAGGCCCAAAAGTGATACAATACAGGGCTTACCAGACCATATCAAACAAAACAAATCCATATCAGCTAATATTTTCTTCTTCGGCCCAAAAAGTTCTGAAATTTTATCAAGAAAATAAGAAAAAAAAAATGTGAAACACGAGAATACATCTTAGTGTTTTTACCATGTTTTCAATGGTGTATCAGACGACCTTTTTTTTAATAAGAATGTTATATGTCATCTTTACTTGTAGAACGTCAACCAAATAGGCCTTAATCAAACACAAATCAAGCATGACTTGGTGGATCAAGCACCATTGCATTTAATACTACAAAAGGAAAAGGAAAAATGAAAAAAAAAAAAAAAAAAGCAATAGCTTGCCCCTCCTTTCAATTTTCCCCAAAATGTCCATTCTGCTTCCATTTTCTTTACCAGCCGATACATCCATTCCATTTTCTTTACCAGCCAATACAACCATTACGATTTGATTCATCAAATCCCACTCAAAACTTGTGTTTTGATCCCCAAAATAAGCCTAAATCTATTATAAAATGAGCTTCCAAGACTATTCCATAGTTGTTTTGTTTTGATGGGTAGCTAGAAACGTTATTAACCAAAAGCAAAATGGGGGATGCAAAAAGATCATGACAAGTCATCCAGCTAATCAAAGAAGAGGATCCCCCAGCTGCCCTAACAAGCTTCTAACGGGCTCCAAATGAAAGCACAATCAGCCCTAGCACATTCCATTACCAACCACCTGACCTTGTAAAACACTTAATTTGGACTCCAGGATTTGGCATTGAAGGTCCTAACACTGCACTCCGACCAAATCGACGAAGTGATAGACAAAAGAACCAAACACCATATATTCCTTTTCTTCCCACCCTGACTAGCAAAGTGCCACATAGACAACAAATCCACAGGCTTGAGAGGCATAACCAACTAACTTCCACTAGTGCGAAGAACCTATTCCACACTTTCCTAGAAAACATGTAATGCAAGAAGAGGTAGTCCACATTTTCTCATCTTCCAAGCATAGGATGCATCCATTGAAATAAAGTGGTGAAAAAATGAAAAGATTTGGAGCAATTATTTTTAAAGGGAGCAGTTATGGTTTTGTTAGCTTGTTTCAGACTCATAGAGGCATGTCTTAGTTGATATGGGCGGATACAACATATTTTTCTTGAATCAGACAAGTTCAACCCTGCATCACGTAACAGGGGTGACCAATACAGCAATACGATTAAGGCCGATAAGGCCATATAGTAACCAGTACTCAAAACCGCGTTGTTATACTTGATGCAACATTGCTATAACTCATTCATGAAAATGTTTATGGGACATAGGCTAAAGTTGTAATTTTGCTACATTCCTTTTCCGTATTATTATAAGAACAAGCATGGTACCTGCTTGCAAGGTTGCACATAACATTTGATTAATTTAACTTTGAATAAAATCGCAACTTTGCTACATTCTTTTTTCGTGTCATTATGTGAACAAGTGTGACGTATAATTGCAAGGTTTTTGTTTTGAAACGGACATAATTGCAAGGTCGCACACAACTTTTGATGATTTTTCTTTTTTAGTAACTTTAGATAAACTAAATTCTTTTTTTTTTTAATGAAAAACTAAATTCGACCACTCAATAGAAAAATAAAGACAAAGTCTACAGTATGCCAGACCACTAGTGCATTATATTTTCTTAAGAAGGATTATAAAAGCAATTTATGCAGCATCCCAGGCAATAGTGCATTATAATGCTTGGATGATTGCATAAATTTCTCATTTTCACTTCCAAGAAGGATTGATGTTGAAATGGACATTAGCTACTTTAGATCTGGAGCTGGGAAGAAGCAAAAATAAGATGAAAGGTGAGTACCGGACGCAGAGGGAGGCCAATGGGGCTGAGGGCACAAGTTGTTTTCGGCAAACTCCACTCCGGGGGATGATGGTATCTACACGTGGAACCATATTTACAATCCCCCGTTCTCATGTAGAATTGGCACTCAGGTTGGCCAGGCCTTTCTGGAAACATGTGTTCCTTCTGACTACTACTTGAAGGTCCCGCAGCAGAAGATATTGGTGAATAAGGTCCTTGGTATGCGGGTGCTGAAGGAGATAACTGATGTGTTAACCCGTAAATTGACCCTGTTCCAACAGAGTGTTGTGTACCAGGGGATGCTACTGGGCTTACAGGTGGCTGCTTCACACCAAATGATAGAAAATTAAGGAACACCAACAATTTGAACATTTTCCATATCCCATATAAATAAATAAAAGATTCCAAAGCAAGAGTTCTACCAACCGGATAAGTGCTCCAACCCGGAATTGGAACCATCCCTGGAGAAAACATCATAGCACCATAAGGCCCTTGAACATACGAACCGGGTATTAGCGGCGGCCGTGCAACTTGCCAGCTGGCCACTCCATATTGAGGAGGAGAAGGAACTGAAGGAGACTGCACCGTCGGATAAAATGCAGGTGCAGGTGCTGGCATTGATAAGCCAGTTGGTTGCGGATGATGGAATTTACAGGTAACACCGAACTTGCACTGACCAGTTTTCACGTAGTAAGAACACTCTTTCTCACCCTGTGCAAATATGATCATCACTTAAATCCCATCATAAGCTAATTAAGACCCATGTATCTCAAGATTGAATTAATAGATCTCCAAATGAAATCTTCCTTAATAACCACAAAAGAAATCCAACAACGGAAAGTGTGCGAAACAAAACAATGAAACATAAATGCAAGGTGACAAATGGAATGAATCCAAACCGGACGTAGTGGGTATCCATAATAATTTAATGACACTGGGCTTGCTGGTCCCCCTCCATATCTTGGATGGTGGAACTTGCACGAAGCACCGAATTTGCATGACCCAGTCTTCATAAAGAACTGCAAATTAGAAAAGAAGAAAAATAATGATTAGAAAGAATGGAATCGTGGGTATCCGTCAAATTAGCCGGTCATCATCATAGTTTAAAATCTCATCCAATACATATGAATTCTCCATTCTAATGATAGGATGTGAAAGATGCATTTATTACATTTACAGCTCTATTTGGGGAATTTGGTGAGATTATACAAAATGTCATGCCTAAACTCCGACACACATTTGGTTTAGGAGCTAGCCAGTACGTGATTCTAAATCATGGCCATCATGCATCGACAACCCAATCATAAATGCATTCCTAGTTTTCAAGCCCAACATGGAAGAAACACAGTTGTGACTTGGAGCCTAGACCACAATTCCAATATAAAGGGAGTCAGCTGCAATTTGGTCACTTACACTCTATTGAACTTATTATTAAAACTCAATGCTTGTGAGTCCAAACACAGCCCAGCCAAAAGTAAAGTAGAATTCCATGGTTGCACATTGTTATTCACTCAAACTTCCATCAGCACAAAAAAAAAAAAAAAGGGCACCTGGCATAGAGGTTGGCCAACCCGTTCTGGATATTCCCCTCCACCTCTTAAAACTCCACCAACCTGACAAAAATATACACATTGCACATTTCATTAAACAAAAAATAATAATAATAATACACCATTGATATCAAAAGTGCAAATCTTACACCCAAGAAGTATGCTAGATTCAAATTGATCAATTACGACAATGAGAAGAACTTACAAGTTCGAAAAGTACCAATGACTTCCACATGTCAATTCATGGGGGACGGGATTCTATATGCACATTCAAAACAGGATTGCTGGAGAATTCCCACTTGATATGCATAAGGACGCATACCCACCTGAATTACTGTGTGGGGCCCATCACTATTCAGTACACAATCTCCGGTGTATCAATGTGAAAACATGATCCTTTGCCGATGTTGATTCAAAGTAATTAAGCATTCCAAGCATCCCAACACCGAATTTCATAACAGAATGCAGATCAAACCCCGCCTTCAATTAAGCACTTAGATTAGGGATCAAGGACTTACCGAGCTACGATCACGGGGATGATTGAAGCGGCACCGGACACCATACCCACAGAATCCAGTCCGCATATAGTAGATGCAGTCGGGCTCGCCAGGCCGCTCCGGGTATGAATCCCGCCCCCCCAAATTCATCTGCTGCCACATGGATTCTGAGCAATGCGATTAAAAATCAGCCCCAAGGAAACCAAATAAACCCTAAATTCATCAAAAATCGAAACGAAACCGGAATGCAATGCGGGAGGGGTAGTTAGCTCACCTTCGAGCCCCGCCTCGGGGGCTGGAGAGTTCCAGTCCGATGCGGCGGGATCGGACATGGACCCTTCCATCGAAGGCCGATTCGGTCCGTACATCTGTTCCATGGCGGGGCGGAATTTGGAGGGAGGGGAGAGGAGGTGGAAGGATGTTGTGAACGGTGATAGAAAGTCGGATCGGAGGGAGGGAAGGAGAAGAATGGAGGAGAACGGACGGTCGAGATCTCTCTCTCTTTCTCTCTCGTCTTCTTCTTCTCGCTTTCTCTGTTCTCTCTCTTTCTCTCTCTCCCGTTTTCAAAGCGTGGGATCTTTTTCGGCTCTTTCTCGGCCCTTTTTCGTCTGTTTGTTTTTATACCCGCCAAACAAAAAAAAAAAGGTTGTATTAAATAAAGACGTCTCAAGGCTCGAAAACAATTAAAAATTCCGATGGGAATGGAATGACTTTGAAAAATGGCCTTCGTTTTCTCACCAATAACGAAATTGCCCCTGGTTTTTCCACGCGTGACCTTCTGCCTAGTCGTCTATCTGCCATTTGAACTTCCGTCGGTGGAAATCGTTTTCTACTCGCCTCTCGCATGTGCAAAATTATCGCACTTGAAAAAGATCTAAGCCGCACTTATGCTGGTTCTGCCACGTGGATTAAGTGGATTGGAAATGCGTGTAGGATGGTATTACGCCTGTCGCAAGTGGGTCAAAAGAAAGGACGGTTAATAGAAGCTGATTGATATCCGCATTTGATATAGACGTGAATGAGATGAGATTTTTTGTAGAGAACATCTTCTTAGTGGGTCCCACGTGATGAACGGGTTGGATCTTGCACGTGTTTTTAATTGAGTGCATGTGGCGGAAAAGTGTGCAAACTGCGGTTCGCCTCGCATTCCTCTCTTCGCGCATGAGAAATAGTCGGGTCTGCTAGTGCGTGTAAATCAAAACGTGAATTTTGTCCCAATGCGACAGTCCGTACGGACGTGGATTGCGTCCTTCCCCACCCGTCTCCAGCTGGGAACGAGCAGGAGCTTTGAGTTGCCACCGTGATATATGGATCTTATCCACACCGTCCATCCATTTTATCGTATAATTGTAGTTTAAAATCCCAAATATGAGGAAGATCCAAAGGTCAAGTGCACCACCCCACAGGAAGCAGCGGTGATAATGATTTTCACCGTTGAAAATGTTCTAGGCCCACCGTAATGTTTATTTTCCATCCAACCTATTAATAAAGTTACATAAACCTTGATGAAGAGAAAAAACAAATATCAGCTCCATCCAAAACTTCTATGGTCCCCAAGAAGTTTTCAACGGTATGAATTTAATCCCCATTGTGTAGTCCATTTAAGCATTTTACATGCCTCATTTTTGTTATTATACTCTAAAATGATACGAAAAAATGGATGGACGGTGTGGATAATACTCATACATCATGGTGACCCCTCAAACCTCCTGCCCGTTCCCAGCTGGAGACGGGCGGGGTAGGACGCAATCCGCGTCCGGTCCGTACAAGGCGCGTTCGATCATGGTAAGGTGATCCAGACCGTTGACATGATAAGCATCGTAATCTACCAGATTGGATGGTTCCAGCCGTCCGACGTTCGTTGTTTTCTTGACCATTGATCAAAGGGTTTGGGGCGGGTATGGGGGCATTGCATCCGTGATGGGGCCACGGGCCCACTTTCACAGACACTCTGGCGTATGTTCAACCAATCCAGACCATCCAAATTTCTGGAACCTGTATTGATGGATCATATCCTGAAAATTGCACGGTGGATGATCTTAGCCTTGCAATTGGGAGCCCTGCAATGAACGGTTAAAAACGGATTTTCAAGTGGTCCAAAATCAGGGGATAAACTACATAAGGTCATCTGAACGGTGTGATTTTCAGGTATGCTCCGTCCACATTTTGGCCACGATTTGCTGACCTGGATAGGCACGTGATATGCCACGTGTTTGGCGACTGAGCTGCCACGATCGAGTTACGACAGCCCTTTATCTTGCGGGCCATGGTCCAAAGGCTAGGGAGACATTTAATGCTCCGTCAGGTTGTCATGGTTGATACACAGCCCTGAGAATTGTCCACGTGGCATACAATGACTCGAATTAAACCGTTACCAAATGTGGATAGGTCATCAACCCACAATTAAATTCGAACAATCTTAAAAAGGACATGTGTTGCTTAACTAAGGGTGTTGGCTATTTTATCATCCCATCATCCAATGAAAGTCCACCAATCTACCAATTAAATAATATAACTATTATAAATTTTAATTTATGGCCCATCTAAATATCTTCACATTGTTTAGACCGTTTGCTTTTTGTTACTTATATGACATTTGTATATTTAATCGGTGCCTGCGTATCAACCATCATACTCTACCAGAGTATCAATGTTTTTTAGATGCCGCCATGCGGACTTCGATTAACCGGGGCCCACACGCAAGCAAACAAACAGGTTACATCATGCCCTATAAGCCTAGTTGTACGGATCCAATTAGAAATCGCTGCATTGGCAGCACATCTCCGTTTTTACGGAGAAATGTTCATATACAGCGTTGAACGGATTGGACCAGAATCGTCTACAATACCAGTTTTAACCGGCGTATAAAATACCTGATCTCCGTAGTGTTTGTAAAATCCACTCCGTCCATCAGGTAAGATCTATTATTTTCGCCGTACATAAAAATAATAAGCCGAATTAAAATCTCATATGAGTGGAACCAATAGGAACAATATAAAACTACCCTCAAAATACTTAAGTACACAACGTGTGACCCAAATTAGTTTTATATCAGGATATTTTTCAATAATCTCTTCATCTTAGTTAGTTTCATCTGATTAACGGGTTTGATCAAAGATGAAAACAATGTCGGACCCACAAACCAACCTATGGTTGGCATCCTGTCCCCACTGTTACATGTGGTGTGGCCCATATTAGTTTTTCATTAATCTGATTTTTTTTATTTGATGCTATAATCGTGTATAAAACCTGATGGACGGAGTGGATTTTTCATACACAACATCTTAGGTCCCACATACGGGGTATTTTACACTGTAAAACAGATGTTGCCGACGATTCCGTGTAACTTTCACCGACGCTGTTTTCCGTTCTTCGCTAATGCTAATGCATCATTTGGTGCAATCCGATCCGTGAAAAAGGTGGGCCATGCAACGAAGATAGGACGAAGTGCGAATGGGAACCATCAACTCATTAGGTGGCCCAATCATATACATTTGAGTTAGAACATTTCTTGTCCATTGATTTCTATTCTGTAATCAACCTGATAAATGAACCATCCTGATCTTCAACCCATATGTTATTTATAAAGCCTCCCGAATTTTCAACGGTTCAGATTTATATCTAAAAGTCATTTTACGGACTAAAAAGGCGTTGTATGTTAAAGCTTATAAACAGCGTTCGTATATGAACTTTACTGTTTGTATGGTTTATTCAGGAGATATTCGGTAAAACAGGTAGAACGAGAATGTGGTAGAGCCACGTCTTCAACTTACACGTGGCACCCTTGCTTTCAACATATCTCCCGTCCATCTATTGAAACTATCAAGGATGGGCCATTTTTCGAATATCACAATCCTAGCCGTTAATCCCTTCATGCTGAATGTTGACCGTTAGTCGGCTTTTCCACTGTTGTTATGAAGACCCACGATTAGATGGCTGGGATCATCGAGTCTAGGTGTACGGAAACTGGATGGACAGATGATAAGTTACCCTACCACGTGTACGGTGTAGAGATCCCCAAAAGAAAAGCTTTTTGGTACGTCTGGATGAACTCTTCCTTGGTTCCATTGTCCCTCACCCTGATATTTCAAATGTTTATTTTTCATCCAGCCCGTTGATAAGGTCAAATAAACCTGGATTAAGGGAGAAAAACTCATATCAGATTCATCTAAAACTTTTATGTCCTATTCTAAGTTTTCAATGTCCACTCACCACTGTTTCTTATGTCACCACTGTCTTATTCTAAATTTGGATCTCCTTATTTTTTGTATCATGTATAAAATGATCTTTAAAATCGTATGGACGGTGTAGATATAGAATAAATGGATCAATGTGGGCCCCATAGTAAGCGCCGCATCGTCTTGAATACAACGGGGGCCGCACCTAATCCGCTCCCTTGTTGAACAAGGTATTGTACGATATTCAATCGACTGGACCATGATTTAACGTCCACCCACCAAGTAATTCCAACCTATCATCTACATATGAAATCTAACCCTTTCAATAGGTTTATCCCACCGTCAGAATCATCTGTTGAAAAAATAAGCACCATCCATTCATTACACATACAATTTGAATTTTGTTATTTATCAGCGACCAGACATTGTTTTCTATGGTGTAGCCCAACCAATGGTCGGTTCGGATTTATTTATATATAAGGTGAGCCCTATTTGGGCCCAACCGATTGGACAGGTTGGATGCCACACGCACATGACGAGATAGAAGTCATCCAAACCGTTGGATGGTAAGTTGTGGCACAACCGGTTGGGCTTGGACATTCTTTTTATTTTGTACCGGTGGAGCCCATCCAAACGGTTGATGTGATTGACACGATGGGTGATACCAAAGACCGCCCACGCCAACCTCTTTAAATGGCTGACCTGCAATTGTACGGTTGAAAAAGAAAATCTGGATATCTTCTACTGGGTGGGGAAACAATGAGGTATCTGTCATATCAACGGTTTGGATAACCCAGTCGAACTTTGGATGGTTCAGGCCCAGAGCCCTTTGTCTTGTAATCAAGACCGTTGATACGTTGAGTCCCACCATGGGGAATTCGCCAAAATACCCCTGCAAATTTTCGATGGGCCATTTCTGTATTTTCTCTTCTTTACTGTAGATTACTCTGATGGACGGTTCATATACGTTGTAGTGCAACAGACCAATGATATAGCTGAGAGTGGATTCAGTGGATCCATGATTGTGGGGCCCACCATGATGTATGTGTTTTGTATGTATGCTGTCCACCTGACTTTTCGTTTCATTTTAGGGCATGAGCCAAAAAAAAAATTTACGGGGTGGTTTTAGGCACACTATTTAAAACATACTGACGGCTGCAAAAGCTTTTTGACAATGGGCCACATGAAGCTTCTGACGGTGGACATTCAATCACAGTTGTTTTTTAGAGAGATGTGGATCTCATTCATTTTTTTGTCTCCTGATGTAAGATGAGTTGACAAAATAGATAGACATCGTGGGTATAAAACACATACATAAAGGTGGGGCTCCAAATTTTCTATTCCTTGCATCCATTACTTTGCAAAATGTGGTATTTTTCTCACCAATTGATTATCCGGACCTTAGAACATTCATCATGCTCTGCTTTTTTATTTGTAAAAGTAGGGACTGTAGTATTTTAATCTAAACCATTGGTTCCACCATGGGTAGCCGATCAATCGCCTAAACTTAGAAGAAGATCCTAGCTACTAGTGTTGTAACTATTTTTAGCTGAACGTGGATTGGGACAACTCGAGTTGGCAAGCTCGACTCGTCTTACTCATTTAAATCTAACTCAATTTTAACCAAGTGGGAGTTTTGATCCAAATCGAGTTGACTTTGTTCAATCCAAATTCAAACCAAGTGAAGTTTAAGTTACCCAATAACTTGACCCAAAATCCAACTTGATAGTGACTCAACCTAATTAAAAACTCGACTCATATATATATATATATATATATATATATATATATATATATATATATATATATATATATATATATATATATATATATATATATATATATATATATATATATACACACGCTACGAAACGCTCACCTGCGAACCATTTCATACGTAGCACGTACGGACTTTTTTGAGAACCCATCATAAGTGATGTGGATCCAAACTCTGCACCGTTCATGTGAAGCAGCACCTAGTGAAACCCCCCGGGGCGAAGTTTTACTTTGATCTAAAACTTTAATGGGTCATGAAAAATGAAAACAGTTTCCTCTCTTGATTTGCATTTCTCTTTTCTATGGCCCACCAGAATTTTAGATCGGGGCGAAAATTTTTCAAATAAGGTTTCATGGGATTCCGCATCATATGGACCGTTCAAATTAGACACCCATGGCACGTGTGCAAAGGTCGCACGTGCGTAGGTGCGCAGGGGAGCATGACTCTCTCTCTCTCTCTCTCTCTCTCTCTCTCTCTCTCTCTCTCTCTCTCTCTATATATATATATATATATAATTTTAATTTTAATTTTAAAAAAAAATTCAAGGTCAAAACTGAGACGGTGATGGAGAGGTTGCAATTCTAGCAAGTGAATCTAGCTCCTGAGTTATGATTTCAGCCCATGGATACCCAATGCACCCGACCTAACTCGGTACTTATGACTAGGTCGGACTCAGTCTAGATTAGTACTGGATAGACCCAGACTCGAGTTGGATTAGAAATGCTAGACTCAGTACTTAGTTGCCAAGTTCGGGTCAGGCCTATTTCAAAATTGAATCCAGTTGGTTCAGCCCTAAGTTGGTCTGACTCAACTCGATGCCCACCTCTAAATGCCACTGCATCTCTCCCTTCTTCATAGGCTTGTTTCACTCGTTGCTATTGAAATGTAAAAATATATCATGATTGCAAATTAAATTACTGATCTTGAGATAACATTTGCTCTGACCATTAATTCATGTGGTTTAGATTATAAAGATAGCCTCTTTATATTAAATTAATTTTAAATAATAATTGAAATATATTAATGTCACTGTTTGGATTTAAATTTTTTATAATAATACTATGAAAAAGTACAATCATTATAAATTTATTTACTTATATCTTAAATATATCACCATTTAGTATCCATTTGAATTAAAAATCACATCAATAATGTTAAGCAAAAGTACCATCAATACAATTTTACCATAATTGTTTAAATGCATGATTTAACCATCAAGCCCTGTTTAAAAGTGGGTAATTCCTTATAGCTAAAAGAAATCATGTCATCAGATTTTAACCCTTGCCTCATGGTAAACTCTCGAGAATTTCAATACAAGATTTGGGGTTGCGTACCCATAGGTGGCGAAATCCTACTGTGGTGAGTGACTGGGTCCATGTATTTTTTTTTTTAGAGAGAGAGAGAGGGGGAGGGAGAGAGATTACGTCATTAGTATGTTTTTACCACAATCAATTCAAACAATAAAATAGCTAGTTTAATATAAACATATCAACGATAGAAAACTATAACTTATAATCATTGTTTTTTATTTTTAAATGTAATTATGTTAAAAAAATTTCCTATTAAGCAATCACATAAAATTATTATAAACATGATTTAACATTGAAATAATATAAAAGAATTATATTATCATCACAAAGTTTCCATGAATAGTGGAAAAAAGTAATCTATAATAATTGCTTATTTCATTTTATTTGTAAGAATTACTCACTATCAAACAATCAAACAGTACAGTAGATGTATTAAGAAATGCTTTAAAAACCTTATAATTATTATAATTTTACATTTTATTGCAATAAAAATTTCTTATTCAAACACCAACGTCATTATATTATTATTTATGATACGACATTAAAGTAATGAAAAATATCATCGTTACAACTTTACTACTACAAATTAAATACAAGAATTATTAGCCTAAGAAATAGGAAAAGGAATTTATAATTATTGTAGGCACTTTTCAAAGTTGGTTCATTTAAAGTCGAGTCAACTGGATTATTGAGATGTGGCGCCACTTGTAAAATCTTAAAATTAAGTGTATACCGTATATATCCATACGTCCATATCAGATATTCAGCTTAGAATAACAACAAAATCTTTGATAATTTAGAGAGTGTGATGGATGGTAGGTAAACACTTAGAAATAACTTCAAACTTTTATAATTGAAAATTATTTAATTTAAATAAAAACGACATAAAATATGAATCATTCTAGATGTGCCATGAAAAAAAAAAACAACTCCTTTTTTTAAATTATCTGACCATCAGGTAAATTTTTTTGCATTTATTGGACAGTTAAAAGTAAAAATATACAATGGTCTTGTTCCAACAAGCATCTACAAACTAAAGGTTGGGATTGTTTAGGGCCTGTTTGGCCGGGCAGATCCCATGGGATTACCGTGGGATGGGATCAAATTTAAGGTAATGATGGTGGTGTCAGTGGACTGCTGGGAATCCCTTGGGATAGACCAATCCCAGGACGGAAATGGTCCGTCTGTTTGGGTCGTCCATGGGATGTGGGCCATATCCCACGGTAAGTACAAATCGGCCTGTTTGGTTAGCCGTGGGATTGCGAAAGCGTTAGTAACCCAAATTTACACCCACGCCGTTTGGCAGGCAGATCCCATCCCGGGATTTCCGAAAGAGGCGGTTGGCTACTCTCTTACACCACCGTGGGTGTCAGTTTGCTTTGTGGGTCCCACCATGATGTACGTGTTTCATCCCATCTGTTCAAACATTTTTACAGATCATATTAGGACTTGATACAAAATATGATAGGGATATAAATCTTAGGCGGGCTACACCACAGGACAAAAAATGGCGTGGGATATCCACAATTAAAATCCTTCATCAGGCCCACTGTACTGTTTACTTGACATCCAAACTGTTGATATGGTCAAGAAGACCCAGATAAAGGGTAAAACTAAATGCATGCAGCAATCCAAACTAATATGGCCCATCAGATCTCTTTTAATGGTCAAAAGGAATCTGGTTCTTTCCTGTAATGTGGTCCACCTGAGATTGAGATGTGCTTCATGTTTTTTTTTTTTCATATCATAAAATGATATGTAAAAATATATGGACATCATGGATGACACACATACATCATGGTGGGCCCTATGGAGCACCGACCACCAGCCAATGGCTGGTGTCAGGGGGAGTAGCCAATCCGTTCCTGCTGCAATGGTCTTATGTGCGCCCCACCCTGCCGTCGTAAGGGTTACTCTCTTCAAAAAATGGTTAGAAAACTATACAATCTGCATATATAAAAACCCATACACTCTATGTAGATATGCAATGAAAGATAGCAAAAAAAAAAAACCATACAATCTGAGATAAAGGTAAAGAAAGCTAAGCTAAAGAAAGCTAGGAAAACATAAAATCAAACTCCCTCCAAAAAAAAAAAAAAAACGTATAACAGAGATTGCTATACAATTAAAATCCTATGTGTGTTGCTGCAGGTACAATGGAAGAATTTCTTATTTGTCTTTAGAAAAAACGTCCAGTTGCTGTGATTCATAACCTCTCTCACCATCAAATAAACAGTGAGGGATTCATTCCAAGTTGTGTACCCAGAACTCATGTTTTAGCTACTTCAGATCCCCATCCTTTTCATGTATGACATGAATGTCACTCAATTGCATTATAAGGAGCATAGCTACCCATGACATTTTAACCGGAACTCTGCTGAAAGAAAACAAAATAAGAAAAATAAAAATAAAAATACATGCATCATACCTGTGTGGCTCAGGAAATCTGGACGGTCAATTCATCAGGTATCTATACATTAGTTACAACAATACACAATTTCAAAATATAGCTCTAAGATTTATAATAGAAGATAAGAATGGACAAACAATTTATTTACTTTTAAGGTTTGTAAAGAAATACAGATCAAAGATCTACATAGAGCACCATATGTATATTCAAATGGATGGATCATAGCAAGCAGTAGAATATGTCCAAATCGAAAAGAACGCGACCAACATTAGTTGTCGCACCACATGTACATGGACATCATAAAATAGAGAGGGAGAGATGGATGGAAATAAATCAAAAGATAACTGAATCAGTATCGAAGAATCGAGAATCCATAAGCGCTTCATTGCCCAATGGATTACAGCAATCACATTAGAAACACGAAAATCATATCGCAAATACATTTAAGATGCCCAAGACATACGATGAAAATTTCTCAATTTCATCTCTATCATAACCCACCTCAGACCATGAATCTGTAGAATCACGCCGGCAAATACTAAGCCATCAAACAGTCCAAGAGATACTATTTTGGACCCCGAAAGATAATGACAACCCCAGATCGCAAAACTCCCAAATTATGGCTTTCAATTCATTATAGGAATCAACTTGCTGGGAGCAGAAAATCCCGTAGAGGAAGGCGTTAATATTATCAAATCTACCAAATAAGACACGCAGGTAGCAAAACCCCTAAATGGAAAGTATAAAACCATAATGCATTGAACATGTAAGGAGGAAAACAGCTAGAGTAATGCATCAACACTGAAATTTGGCAGCAGAACATGCAAGTAGCAAAACCCCTAAATGGGAAGCTTCAATCCATAACAACATGCAGACATGCAGGGACCAAAACTCTTAAAGGAAGGCATCAACAGTGAAATCCGCCAACAACATCGTCTAGAAGACATTGAAATCTGAAACGGGAGATGAGAACGTGCACGAGGCAGAAGCCCCAAATTCTAGGAAAAATTGAGGGCTACACCATACATGCATGAAGAAATCCCCAATCAGGAAAGTATGAGGGGCCTGTTAACAAATGAATGTCAAATGCTAAGATGAAAGAAGTATAGATAGAGGCATGCATACAGAGGGAGATGAACGCATACCTTCCTTGCGCAATCCCTCAGATGAAACTCATAGGGACACAGACTCTACGGAAGGCGGGTATTTGTATGCTTACCAGATTCGCGCGCGAATCATGAACTCCCGCCATCTCCAGCGACTTCCTGACCACTGTCATCGCTCGATCCCGTCAGTCCGTACGCGGGATGGGAGAGGCTTCCATGGGATGGGCTCGAGGTCACAACGAGGGATGGCAGGCGATCCCGAGAGCGATTTCACAATCCCTCATTTCAACCACCGACATAGAGTTACGCTGCGGGATATATGTTGCCCCAAACAGCGCGTGGGATGGACGGTGGGATTAAGGCGATCCCATCCCACAGTAATCCCGTGGGATCTGCCTGGCCAAACAAGCCCTTAACTAATCTATTTTTGGCCGATTGAGTCAATAGAATAATTTCTTCAGTTTAGTCGTTAAATTAGTGTATGCCACGTGTACAACTTTTGAGCTACTGACTATCGAGTGTGAATGCGATGCCATGCCAGAGTATCAAGTACCTTCACGGAAATAACTAGCGCGACTTGGCTAGGACCGAGAAACAGCAATGTGGTGCGACCCTAATTGTAGGGCCCACCTCCATGTATGCATTCTATATCCAAGCCGTCCATCTGTTTTTTCAGTTTATTTAGTTCATCGATTCCAAAACGAAGCAAATATAAATTTAAGGTGGATCATACTACAATAAATAGGAATAGTTGAACACCTACCATTAAAAACTTTCTACAGTCCACTGCATTATTTATTGAACATCTAATCTGTTGAAAATGTCACATAAACCTGAATGAAAGCTAAAAACAAATATCAGCTTGATACAAAGACTTAGTGGCCCACAAAAGGCTTTTAATAGTCATTAATGACTATTTTTTGTGGTATGGTCCACCTGAAAATTTTATCTTCTTCGATTATTGGACCACCACATAAAAATAAGATGAAAAAACAGATGGACGTCGTGGATATAGAATGAATACATCAAAGTGGATCCTACGGTCAGGGTCGCAGCAAAGTCACGCTCGGAAATAACCGGGGAGTGGATTAGGTGCAGTCCTGGCCGCACCCAGCACGGTAGGGTCTTGACCGTGAGGCCTTCCTTGACTTATGAATTATATATCCACGCTGTTGATCCATTTTTCCAGTTAATTTTAAGGTATGATCCCAAAAATTAAATGAATACAAATCTCAGGTGGACCACACCATAGGAAACAATGGTGATTGAATGCCAACCATTAAAAACTTCCTAAGGCCCACCATAATAGCCACAGTAATGTTTATTTTCCACACAACCTGTTGATAAGGTCACACAGACTTGGATGAAGGCAAAAAAATAGATATCAGCTTGATCTAAAACCTTTGTCGGCAAAGGAAGTTTTTTAACGGTCAATCACCACTCCTTCCTGTTTTGTGGTCAAATTTCTTTCACCTTTACTTTCTTTCAAATACTATTAAAATGTCTAAGAAAACGGATAGACGGCGTGGATATACAAAATATACATCAACGTGGGTCCCACGGTCAGGGCCGCACCTAAAACTGTCCAAAATAACTGGCTTTAATTCAAAAAATAGGGCCCTTTGGTAATTGAGCGACTGAGAGCTTTGAGGGGTCAATTTGTTATTTTGAGCTGTTGTAAGGGTATTTTGGTAATGTTGGCTACTAAAACATATGAAAAGGGGCCGGAGGTTGCAGCAGAGAATACGGACACGAGGAGCGTGACACTTCGTAATCAACCAACTGAATTAAGCCACGTGGCATCTTCGATCCCTAAAACTGTCGTGGGCCCCACCAGTACTTCCGCATAGGCGGTTTTAGCGAAACCAGAAACCGGGAAACATGCCTAAATTCATTGAGAGGGAAATCGATGGTCTAGATGCTAGCTTGGAAAAAGCGACGGCCCAGATGGAGTTCTCGTCAGCATGCGGGAGTACGAGTGACTCGTTGTTTGGTAGTGGGTAAGCATCTCCAATTCTCTGCTCGTCGGTGTGGTTCATAACCGGCAGTCGCCAGTTGACACCTTGTACGGCCGTTGAATCAGTGAGTGGAAGATGGAGGCGGATAGGATATCCGCCTCCGATACCCAGGAAGTTCCCTAGGTGGGCCCTACGGTGATGATTGTGAGAGATCCACTCCGTCCATCCGTTTTTTACGATCATGTTACGGCATGATCTCAAAAATTAAGAAGATTTAAAACTCAAGTAGCCGCATCACAGGAAACAGTGGATTAAACGTCCACCGTTGAAACATTTGTGGGGCCACAGATATTTTCGATCATGCTAATGTTCTTCAGTTCATCCCAGTAGGAATGACCTTATGAACGGTTTAGATGGCATATTAACATCACAATGGACCCCAAGTAGGTTTCAACGGTAGTAATTTCCCTACCCACTTTTTCTTCCAGTGTGGCCCATCTAGTTTTGGATCTGCCTCATTTTGGGGCTCTTATCCTAACATGAACTGGAAAAACGGATGGACAGGATGGATTTCTCACAAACATCACGGTGGGCCCCATCCAGCTTCTGAGAGCAGGAGCTTTATAGGACTGGGTGCCGCACGCAATCCGCGTGAACATGGGACCCAAGGATATGTACATTTGGACGTCCTAAAGCTACGCTAGGTGGGAAACGGATTGGCTACTGACCCTGCCACTAGCGAATGGCTAGTGGTCAGTGCTCTGTGGGACCCCACCTTAATGTATGTGTTTCATCCATGCCGTCCAACCATTCTTCCAGATCATTTTATGGTATGATTCCAAAAATGATATTGATCCAAATCTCAAGTGGACCGCACAGTGTTGATTGAACGGCCACCATTAAAAACTTCTTGGGGCCATAAAAGTTTTGAATCAAGATGATATATATTTTTTCCCTTCATCCAAGTGTGTATGACCTAATCAACAGGTTAGATGTCAAATAACCATTACAGTGGGTCCTAGGAGGTTTTTAATGGTGGACATTCAATCAGTACTGTTTTCCCATGGTGTGTTCCACCTGAGATTTAGATCTACCTCATTTTTCTCAACAAGCCCTAAAATTATATTTCCAAATGGATGGACGGCGTGGATAAAACACAAACATCATGGTAGGGTCCACATAGCACCGACCACTAGCCACCTGGCTGGTATCAGCGTTACTAGCCAAACCGCGTCCCGCTAGGTGGCTTCCAAATTGACCACCGAGAAACCAAGTACAAAACTGGCCCACTTTGAATGCAGCTAAGCCCACACGCGCGAATCAGCCTCCTCATACACAAGCCGCCACGTTTGCGAGCGTGGCTAGGATGTGAGATCCAGGCCATTCATCAGGTCACTCCCATCCCTTTTGCGACATTGTGAAAAGAACCATCAATGGCGGCGTGGATCTCATGTCGGATGCCGCGTTGGCACGTTTGATGGCCTGTACTTGAACTTCCTCCTACACGCGTGTAGGATTATCAAACCTTTTGTCTTAAATGCGGCTGAGTATTGGATGGCTGGGATCTTTAAATACGGTAGACCTTTTGCCATTGTTCAACCATGTGGAGGCCCACCACCATGGATAGGGTATTGGATTCCCCAACAATTCCCCTGATTAAACATAACTAATCCTCTGAATGTTAACTTTAAAACATCAACGGTCCATATTCAACAACAAAAAGTGTACACATTGGATGGAACCGTTCTAGGTACATCACCCACCAAGACCCACGTTCGTTGAACTTTCGTGAGATCCACGCCGTCCATCAGATATGTGCCTCATTCTAGTGTACGAGTCTAAAAAGAGTACATAGATTGCGTCTTGCCCCTGGGATGCATTGAATGCTTAATGCATCCAAGCAGGGCTTTGTAGGGCCCACTGTGATGTATGGGTTTTATCCACGCCGTCCATCCATTTTTTCAGATCATTTTGAGGAGGGACGCAATCCGCTTCCTTCATTTACACCTTAAAATTGAAAAATCATGACCATCCATAGTCGGTAGTCCACCCTCTAGGAAAAAGTTGCTGCAGTCGCTCACCATTTTTTTTATATGACATCCAATCCATTCATATGATGCTCCTCACGGAGGCAAAAGTATTACCCAAAAATCAAGTCTTTCAAAACTTAAATGTGCCATATCATGTGAATTTAGAGGTTTTTAGGTATACTTCTATGTGTGGTCCACCTAAGTGTTGAATCAGAATGATTTTTGGTATCAAGGCTAAGAAAGAGGTGATGTACCTGATGGACGGAGTAGATTTCATGTCGTTTCTCCATGTTAGATGAAGTGACGCAGTGAGATACCTACACGGTGAAGTGTTTTACTATTGGATGGACGTGAGCATTAAATTAGGAGATTTTCTATAAATGTTGTTTCAAAGTTAGATCTCTTCACACCAACGGTCTGGATCAGTGATTTATAAGGCTCAGATGTCGGAACTCAAGGGCAGAGGATACTGTCTATGTCCTCTGGCGCTCGAGTATAAAAACTCCTCCTTACTTGGGAAGGCATATATGACTGGGAACCGGCAGCAAACGGTCAACAGTCGTCACTAGTTTGACTTGGACAAAGCTAGACACGACGTATGCTTTTTACAGATTCTCCTCTCCTTTCCTTTGTTCGGAGCCTAATTATAAAAAACAAAAATATTTAATTAATTAATATCCCTGTCAAAAGACAGACACCTGTACGGTTGATAATCGACAGGAAACGGATTGGCGACTCCCCCTTGCCACCAGCCCGGTGGCTGATGGTCGGTGCTTGTTGGCCCCACCATGGTGTATGTGTTTCATCCATTCCGTTGATCCATTTTTAAAGATCATTTTAGGGACTGATACAAAAAATGAGAGGGATATATATCCCTGGTCGACCACACCACAGGAAAACAATAGTAATTGGATATCCCACATTAAAATCCTCATGAGACGGCATAGATAAGAAACAAACATCACGTGGGCCACACAAAGTTTACTCCGTACATTATAGCGCACGCCGAAAAAATAGGTGTGTACGGAAGGAAGTAATATGCCCCACCTGTTTCACGCAGCTGCGTAAAGCACATGTGTCCCATGCAATGTTGTATACGAGTTGAACCGAGTCGTGCTTTGCATAACTTGGCTCAGCCAGTTGCTAACCCCGGCTAGAACTTGACTCGGCTTTGTTTGGTCAACTGCCCAGGCCAATTCAAGCTGAGTTGAAGCCTATTTAGCATTTCATTGTATCGGTAGAATTATAATATCTTGAATTTTTGCTATTTTATATTGTCAAAAATCTATAATTTTTTATTAAAAAAATATAACTAGCATACGTCATTACTTACTATTTTTTGATAATCGAAGTGAATCTATACGTGAGTAGTACCGATAAAGAATCGTACAAATAAAATTAATCAATCGTAGAAAGTTAACGAATCCGACCGATCACTTGAACATCAAGTTTAGCCTCATAATTGTTCACATACGGTCCAAATCTAACCAATCTATCATTGACCAATCAAAATAACCATAACCAAATAAAGACCTACTTAAAGTTGAGACAACTATAGATACGATCTTGATTAAGAAACCAATCAATCTGGTCACTCATTTAGCTTAAGAACCAACAATCTAGAGTGATCATGACCGAATTACCATTTTCGTTAATTTCGAATAGGCCACACTATGAACTTAATTAATCCAGACCCTAACAACTGCACCCAAGAAATCTCCATACTCAATTCATTCGAAAAATGCCCCACTTATCCGAACAAGATTTAGACCGCTCGTTAGTGGGCCACTGGATCCAAAATTATAGAATAATGTTTGAGTCACTGGGCTTGACGTCCATCGCCAGTGGCAAATCAAGATAATACCTAGAACTGCACAACTAAGAGCCAGAGGCTGAGTGCTTGAAATACGCAAATACCCAAGGCTGAAACCCGAAACTTAAGTGAAACGAACCTCTCACTCTTTCAGAAGTTGTGGCTTTCTGACCGTTAAATCGTGACCAAACTTGAAGTATAAGTTAAAGATATTTCCTTGCTTATATCCGTATAGCCGCGACTCTGATCGAGCACCGACGACCATCAATCGTAAGTAAGGTCCCTGCAGTCGATCGAGGCATTCAATCTCCACCAAAATTGGTCTGATCGCTCATCCTATGATAGAGCCCTTGTCCCATGGTGCGAATGGGCCAGCGGGCCCTTGAAGTAGCCCTATGGGCCAAAATTCAGCCCACTAGGGACATGCATGCTAAAAAAAAAGGACCCCCAGAGCCATTTGGACGTAAAATCTAGGCTATATAAGGCAAAAAATTCACTCTCTCTCCCATACGAATTTTCAGCTGCAAAGGAGAGAGTGAGTGGGAAGAAGTAGCTCCTTGGGGGAGTTAATTTGGGGAAAATCTCCCTTATCGCTACCCACAATGGACCCCACAACCACGCCCCTCCATAGAGAGCAGCCCACCGACGATAGAAAGGTAACCTTCTAGCCCTCTCTAAATTTCAGCATTGTAGAACTATTTGCATGCGCCCTTACGAGAGAATTCCCTCGGTGCAGGACCTACGCCAAGCAGCGAACCCGAAACCTTAGGAGCGACACCATGAATCGACGGACTGCTCCTAGGTGTGGACCATTAACCTTATGTGACCAATTATCTAACCTAGGTTGCAACTAATGATTGTGTTGTGCGAAATTGGTGTACGCGTTAATTAGCAAGAAATCTTGTGTTGTTAGTCTTCTGGGAATTTGTAAAAATCATGCTTAGTGTAGTCGATGTTTGCTTCCATGCTAATTTAGACCAAACTATTGAACTACTGCCCATGATTTATTATATTTTATGTCACATGCAATTAATTTCTAAAGAATTGTGAAGTCTGTGATGAATTGGGGCATTGTACCCACATGCCCGCCATGATGTTCGATTGAGTTGAATGCCCATATCTAATGTCATGCATGCCTGAAATTTTATGGAATAAGCGATGTATGTAACCTTTTATGAAATGTTAATTGACTGACCAATTGGGTTGGCCAACAAATTGCAACAAGCCGCATGGGCATCTCTATCATGTTAGCTGCCTGTAACGCTCCGAATTTCAGGGGTCGAGTATGAACTCGGCTTCCTACTTCCCGGGTGCCATGTATGCCCCAATGGGCTCCAGATTCTAATGCATTTGGGTTTATTCATAAGCAATAAGAAATTTAACAAACCATAAACATGAGAATATCATAAAATATAAGTACAAACCGCTAAAAATATAAGATATTCAAAATACAGTGTCAAGAAAAAATCAAACCGGGAACTAGTCCCACCCAGATAAATATCCCAAAATGACTAGGGCCTTGGCCCATGTCCTGCGACCATCCAAACATAACTAGAAGAAACCGCCGAAAGTCTAATAGTACACTCGCTTCTCCTCGTCGTTCACGCTGGCATCCTCCAGCACATCCTGCTCCATCATCCTTGCATCTATGATAGGTTCTGGTTGGTGTTTTAAAACACCGTCCTAGAGTGGGAGTGAGTAGTTAACTCAGTGGTACCATTAGCAATAAGTTACACAAATTATCATACACAAGAGTAAATTTAGTGAAAAGCATATATTCACACAATCCTATATACTCTGGTTAATGCAATGCATGGTTTAATGATATGATGCATCCACTTTCTACCAACACTCCCTCGAGAGACAACATCTAACGATCGCGAATAACCAACACTCCTTCAATGCGACCACGACTGCCAAATCGCCAAAAGTAATCAACGCAATGTCATGTAAATGTTAGCCAAGTTGATTATTATGTCCATTCATCCAGTAGGTTGAGAAAACTAAGATACCCTGATAGATCGTTGCCCTAATCCGATCGCGCGGCTTTAATGACCGTGGTCGTATAACACTCGCTATCCTTAGCCCCCTTGTGGGTTCGTCAATCCCATATCTTTTAAGCTCATACGAAAATAATTAGAACTCTAGGGTCCTGCTCTCGGTCACTACGGGGAGGTCGTTACCCCAACATAGGCTGACAACTCGGGTATAGTGTCTCATACCACCATACCTAGCTCACAAGTCTTTGGTGCTCACTGGTCACTATGGGGAGGCTCGTCACCCCAGTGTAGGCTGACAACATGAGCATAGTGTCTCATACCACCATTCCTGGCTCATGAGTCTTGTGGGCCATAAATTATGATTATCAGTAGGCGCAAGGGTCACAGGGTACCTCAGGTTCAATCAGGCGTGTATAACTATGGTTAACATATAAGGATGACCAACTGGTGGACTAATTTGCCCACACGAGACAAATCACAGACTATACGACCTGAGAACAACGTCTCATGTAGTTCAACTACGGCCAACAACTCGCAGTTTGGCTAGTCGAGCCAGACTTGCTCGTGGGCTAACCCAACGGAAAGGTTGCCTAAAAGATTTCGGTTGGTTGGCTGATCCGCAAAGGGGACATGTGCGCAAGTGTAAAGCATACATCCAACAATTTCAAAGGCAATTCCAGCTAGAGATTTGCATATTTCAGAATTTCAACGATGTGGATAGCGATACACTCAATTCCCACACACGAACTGCATGTGACAAAGTCCAACACACAAAATTAGCAATAGTGGAGATCAGGTTCAACATATTTCAGCAATTCAACAAAGTGGACAGTCATACACCCAACTTACATCATTTCAATTACATGTGCCAACATATAACATACGAATCAGCAACATAGGGGAAGTCAAGTGCAACATAATTCAACAATTCAGCAAGTGGACAACAATTCACCCAATTACATCTATCAATTGCATGTGACGAAATTTAAGGTACAAAATCAGTAACATTAGGGAATTGCACATGCAATTTCCTAAATTGACAAAAAATTTGGCAATCTACATATCAGGGAACCTTGGGACCTAAATCCTTCTCTCAATTATAGGGAAATTCTACGTATGGGTCCTAAACCAAACAATATATAAAATTCAGCAACATGCACAAATATCCTTCACACAAAATTACTATAATTTACACTAGGCATGATAATCGGCCACCTAGAGGTAATGGTTTGCACCTATTGTAGGTTGGAGGTCCTTGGAGTCGCTTTAATGGTGCCGGGTTCGCAAATTCGATGTGTCTAGGCCCTGCACTAAGGAATTGCATGTCAAGATGCATACATGCGACCCTAGCTTAAGAGAAATGGAGGAGAAGTCGAGATTGTTACTTTGGATCAGCCACACCTCGTTTCTATGGCGGTAGGGCCGAGGTTTCCGGCGTGCGGCGGTGGTAGGGGTGCGAAAATTTCAATTCCCTAGCTCCCTTGCACATGCACCCTCCTCTCTCTCTCTCTCTTAGTGATGAGGGTCAAATATTGCATATTAGACCCCAATTACCACCTGAATTTACGAACATGACACTGCTTAACAGTTTATTTTAATCGTGTTTGTGATGCAAGGTGAATTTAGGATCGTGGACTGGAAAGGATGCTAAAAGCATGAATTTAACACTCAGGCATTACCAAGGCATTGGACGGGACTCCATAGGACCAAGATCGAGGATTTACACGCCGGAGATCAGAGAAATTCCAGCCACTCACCTTAAACAGGCCTGAAAGACGTCCAGAATGCAAGATCACAGGGTTCCCACCATCCATTCAACTTGAAACTTTATATGTAGCTTGAGGACCATAAATTAACCGTATACGCCAAAAACCAGCCATTGGATCTCTCTGAAAGTGGCCCAACGGACATATCAGGGATTTAGGGCCCACATGAGATCTGGATATGATTCTAAATTGGTGTCATCCCATTTGGTGAGGTAACAAAATAGATGGTCGGAGTAGATTTTGCAAATCTATCACGATGGACCGCACAACAAATTGGATGTGCATGGTGCAAATGTGCATCGGACATGCCCCACAAGTCCAAGACGGTCAAACCTCCTTGGACCCGAACTCCTTCCAGAAATAGCAACTGTTGTTTCTTGCGTAAACAGTTGCGTAAGAGGCACTTTGGGGAAGTTGGTGGGCCACAATCATGGTCCACGGGGACAATCAGACCCGTCCATCTTGTAGAGGAGGTCGTGACAGTCAAACCCATGATGATCTCGAACATCTATGCATGCGCACGTGCCGATCACAGCAAGCACAAAAGGACCGTCTGCTACCGTTGCAGCGGGATCACTTCCCTGGGCCGCGTTATCAGCGTTCCAAAACCGGCCATCTCAAAACAGTTTTCTGAGAAGAAACTAATGGACGTAATGGATTTCTAAGATACCAAGTATGTGGACCCCACCAACTCTCATTAAAAAACAGAGCCTTCCGTTTCGGTCTCTGCTGCAAAATCATAGACAGGGGCTTGCGTTGGATTCTTGTGGCCCACAAACATAATCTAGATGGATGATCCAATCCGACCATTGGGTCCAGGGAATGATTTCAATAAGAACCATGGTGTTCTTATGCAACTATACACAAGAACGAGATCAGAAGATGGGAGGAAGAGACACCATGTTGATTGATATTACGGCCCACCTAAGATATGGATTTATTCTAGATTTTGGCTCATGGCCTAAATCGGTCCTACAAATACATTAAATGGCTCTGATCTTCGAAAGAACTACTATAAATGGGCCCATCATCACCAGCGCCGAACGCGGAACTGGCCTTGTTACACACGCCCACACCGACTTTAACAGAGAAGGAAACTCATCTCCACCGACCTTCATCAGCTTATAAAAGGGACGTCAGACAGAAAGCAGGGGGGTCAGCAAGTGGTGGACATGGAGCAGGGAGAGATAGTATTTCAGATTTCTTAGATTTTTACTGCTTCTTTTTATTATTTTTTTAAAAATGTTTAACCTAATCATGTCTTTGTTAGGCTAAACTTCTTGGCTAGGGCTGAGATGAAGCCCCTAATTTGAATTATTCTTGTTATTGTTGATTTCATCCGTAATTGATTGATTTATTTCTTTCTCTAGTGTGATTAAATGAAAACTCCATACTTCTCCAATCTATTAGCTTAACCAAAGTCTAGAAGTGGATGTTGTTTGGAATCTTATTCTAGGTGTGCTTGTGTCTGACCAAGAGCAGGTTTTCCTATGGAGAAAGAAATAGGAATTTACATCTATTCATGCCTGACCATGGATGGAAAGATGTGATCCTTGAGATTTTTTCCCAATTTCATCTATGCATGCATTAGGGATAATTGATGTTAAGGGAAAAATCATTTGTGCTTCAAGAGAATTATACATCCCATGTGCTTGACCAAGGACACAAATTATGCTTTATTTATTAAATTTACGTCATTCTGAATTAGGGTGAATCAACAAGTAAAACAAGAGTTAGGATAATTAGGGGTGGATTCAAAAGTCTTAGTATTCTCCTTGAGTGAATTTTCCTTCTTGTTCTCAATTATTTTTCATTGATTTTTGTTAGTTTACTTAATCACTAGTTAAAATATTTGTTGGATTAGTTAAGAGGAATCTGAAAATTTGAATTGTGACAACCAGTCCTCGTGGGAACGATCTCGTAATACATACCGTATCTACACCTGATTCGTATACTTGCAAGTTTAAAATCATTTAAATCAGGTTGGTTTAAATAAAACATCACTCAGCTGCTGGAAATTGCTATGGGAGTGAGGGCTGAAATGGGTTATATACCCTGATTTTTATTTCAGTTGACCCTAGGTGTTATGTTTTTCCTCAAATGCCCATATGAGGCCCACTTATAGCTTTCGGCGCTGCCCTGATGGCCTTCTGGCCCATCTAACTCATAGGATAGGTGCCCCATGGCCCGATGAAGGATTGTACAAAGTTTGACGGCAAACAGACGCAGAATTTTATCGCAAGGGTCTGATTTACGATCAACAGTCACCGTTTCTCGATCGGAGTCAGATTTGGCGGACGAGTGCAAGGAAATATCTTTAACCTATGGTGCAATTTTGGGTAGAATCCGATGACTGAAATGTCCTAATTTATGGTCCTAAGTGGTCGGGCCATTTGTTTTAAAATTCAGATTTTTGGCCAATACTTGGGAGAGTTGCATTTTACAAGTTCCGACTGGACGACGCCAATAATCTGTTTCCAGACGTCATTTCAGTCCATTTCCTACGATAGGCCACAAGCCCAGTGAGATAGACATTACTTTATAATTTCGAAACTAGCGGCCCACTAACGAGCGGTCTAAAGCTTATTCGGGTAATCGGAGTACTCCTAAAATAAATTAAGGAGATTTCTTGGGCGTAGTGGTTGAGGTATGGATTAACTAAGTTCATAGTATGACCTATTCAAAATTAGCGAAAATGGTGATTCAGTCATGATCACTCTAAATCGTCGGTTTTAGGCTAAAAGAGTAACTGGGATGATTTGGTTTATTAATTAAGGTTCGGGTCATAGCTGGCTCGACTTTGGGTTGATCTTTAATTTAGTTACGGTTGTTTGATTAGTCAGTGGCAAGTCGCTTAGATTTGAGCTTTATGTGAACAAATCATGGGGCTAAACTCGATGTTTAAGTGATCGGTTGGATGCATAGGTCTTCTACGGTTGATCAATCTTATTTGTACAGTTCTTTATCGGTACCAGCCGCATATAAGCTTATCTTGAGCGTCAAGGGTCCGTAAGTGACAACGTGGCTATATATATATATATATATATATATATATATATATATATATATATATAAAAGAATTTTTGGTAATTCAAAATAGCAAAAATTAAGGGTGTTACACTGCCCAGGGGCCGATCCGACCAATCCAGGTCAAACACGGATAGTCGACAGTAGTTGGACTACACGGGATGCTTGCACACAATGTCAGATGTTCCGTACTTCGCCTGATTCAGCTGAATTGGCCCACTAGCTGACCAACCATATATGTTTATCGTGTATGATCACGGCTGTTTGAACCTAAGACACCCTACGCCCCTGGAACGCCCACTCACAACCGCTCTGATACAGTCCACAAGTCTCGAGAGCTGGGGCATGGTTGTATGAGACACTATACTCGAGTTGTCGGCCTACGCTGGGGTGACAAGGCTCTCATAGTGACTGCGAGCAACCTAGTTTACAAACCCATCTTTCGTATGAGTGCAACTGGGAGTGACGAACCTAAACGAATCAAGGATCGCAGGCACGAGGCCGCTACGGCTGCCTTGAGCCTCGCGTTCAGATTATGGCCTTGATTTCGAGGGAGTGCCTCAGTTTCCCCAATTCTACGGGACGAACGGACATAACTAAACATTCAGCTAACATGATCATTCGCATTGCATTAGTTAGGTTGGCGACTCGATAATCGAGGTCGCGTTGAGGGAGTGTTGGTCATATGCGTACAGATAGATGGAGTCGCTTGAGGGAGTGTTAGATGTCGAGAGCATGCATCATATTATAATATCATGCATGTGCATTAACATGAGTATCTAGGGGTTGTATGCTTGAATTATTTTTCATTAATTGTGCTCGCGGATTTGATGACTTGTGTAACTTGATGTTAATGAAACCACTGAGTTGATTACTTACTCCCACTCTGGGATGGTGTTTTAAAATACCAACCAGACCTTATTTTGTAGCTGTAGGTATTAGGAGTCTGATGATGCATTGGAGGAGGCTTACATAGACTCAAAAGAATTCTCATACTTCCAGTCGTTGGATGGGTCGATGTAGGAATAGGATACGAATGAGATTTTAGAGTCGATACATTTTGTAATTTTGAAACTGTATATTTTGCTCCGTTGTAGTCCCGTACTTTAGATAAACATATTTTACTTGTTGGTTAATTTACTTGCATTAAAATTTACGTTTATTCCGGAGTATGTCGCATAGTCTAATTTAATTCCAATATGAATTGCTCAAATGCCAGCTAAAACTAACTATAGAACCCTACTTCCACAAACCATAAGTGGCACCCAGGATATCGGGAGTCGAGTATCTACTCGGCCCCTGAAATCCGGGGCGTTATAAGAATGCATTTTCAATTTCTCACATAATGTAAAATAGTAAAAATATTTCACACCTAGGGAGCAGCATCAAAATCAAACACCCTAGTGAGCAGCATCAAAATCAAACAGCCGACGTATCCATTCCTTCATCACCAACGCTTTAAACACTCAGTGAGCAGCATTCATATCAAAATAACCGAGTCACCGAGCTGATTTGATTCAAGTCAGTTCAAGTTAAAGTTCGATCCGAGCCGAGTCAAACTCAGGCAAGCTCGAACTCGGTTCGAAATTTTTTTGAGCTCCAAAAACCGGTTTGACTTTGTACGAATCGAATTTCGAGCCAATGTGAGTTGAGCTTTTCCGAGTCGAATCGAGTGAGCTGAGCGAGCTAACTCGATTCATGTACAACTCTAGCTATGGTGGCGTCCACTATGTTGTATATGTAAATCTACTCCGTCAATCAGATGGGAATCATTATTTTAACTGTACATGCAAAATATAATATTAGTTTAAAAAATTTCTATGGTCCACACTAATAGAAACAATGTAAAATTATTGTTAAAACCTATAAATGATATAGCCTGATGAATTTTGAATGTCTGATTTTTATATATTCATCTTAGATGAGGCTGATTTTTATATTTTCACTTCGTCTCAGTGACTTACACTTGATTAACGGGGTTTGGTGAGAGATACAAACGAAGGTGACCCGACAAAAACCTATGGTTGGCATCCCATTAGGCCCCTTAGTGTGGCCCACTTGACTTTGAGTATCTTCTTTACTTTTATTTGTGGTTACTAAGGGCATGCATGTTTGGTCCATGGAATTAAATGATATGGAATTGTATTAGATGGGATTAACACCATTATCACACAATGATTGCATGTATGAAAATATCATAATATTTAGGCCATTCAATTCCCATGTCTGGGATACGAATCTTGCTATGATAGAAACATTGGATTAAGCAAAATTCCATTTGGTGGACCATAGAATTATAATGGACGAACCAAATTCACAATAGATGTCGATCACTTGTACGCATATAATTAGAATGTCATGTGTAAAGGACATATATGGATGGACTGCATACATAAAACACATGCATCAATGTGGGACCCGCATGTGTAGTAAATTTCAAATCGACCAAAAATCATGCATGGGACCAAATGCAATTGGGACCCTTCCCATCATCCTCAAATGTTAAATGAAATTTGCACGAGACCAAATGCAATTCCATTCCATCTAAGCACGTGCAAACAAAATTTCTAATGCACTATTTGCTCTTGGTATGGAATTGTATTAAGAATTAAACCATTATTGTCCAATGATGAAATGTTTGAAAATACCATGGTATTTGGACCATCCAATCCTCATGTTTGGGATAAAATTCTTGTTATTATAAAAACACCAGTTAACTCTACTTGGTGGACCATAGATTCATAATCAACTAATCAAATTCACAACCAAAGACAATCACGTATACACGTACATAACTAGAATGTCACATGTATGCATATATAGATGAACACCATGAACAAGACACGTGCATCAATGTGGGGCCCACATATGTAGTGAATTTTAAAATTCACCGGAATTTCCACATGAGACCAAATGCAATTCCATCCCACTTAATCCCAGCCCTTCCCTTGGCAAGTCCATATAATCTAGTGTAAATTCCACTTGGCAATTCCATCACATATAAAATTCACCCAAATTTCCACATTAGATTATATGCATTTTCATCCCACTTAACTCTATCCAAGCCCACCTACTAAACAGGCCCTAGAGTAGAGGGGTAGATAGTGGGTTTTATATATAGAACTGGTGGCCCACAACGCTCGTGTGTTTTACACGTTGGGTAGAACAAGTGTTGTAGAGGATACCGATCATCTGTACGCCGTCTCTTACCGTTCATTCGAAGTTAAAACTACTACGTGTTGAAATTCTCACGTTGCGTTTGAAGCGGTGGTAGCTGTGGAAAGCGGATTGC
Source organism: Magnolia changhungtana (assembly GCA_030180095.1). Taxonomy (NCBI): domain Eukaryota; kingdom Viridiplantae; phylum Streptophyta; class Magnoliopsida; order Magnoliales; family Magnoliaceae; genus Magnolia; species Magnolia changhungtana. Next base: position 619,237 of record JASAUF010000647.1, on the reverse strand, counting down.
GTGGTGTGCCACACACCACTCACCTTGGTGCTGTGCTGACGCCACCAAATTTCATGGCTCCCTTATGATGTCGAAATTTTTTTGAGCTCCAAAAACCGGTTTGACTTTGTACGAATCGAATTTCGAGCCAATGTGAGTTGAGCTTTTCCGAGTCGAATTGAGTGAGCTGAGCAAGCTAACTCGATTCATGTACAACTCTAGCTATGGTGGCGTCCACTATGTTGTATATGTAAATCTACTCCGTCAATCAGATGGGAATCATTATTTTAACTGTACATGCAAAATATAATATTAGTTTAAAAAATTTCTATGGTCCACACTAATAGAAACAATGTAAAATTATTGTTAAAACCTATAAATGATATAGCCTGATGAATTTTGAATGTCTGATTTTTATATATTCATCTTAGATGAGGCTGATTTTTATATTTTCACTTCGTCTCAGTGACTTACACTTGATTAACGGGGTTTGGTGAGAGATACAAACGAAGGTGACCCGACAAAAACCTATGGTTGGCATCCCATTAGGCCCCTTAGTGTGGCCCACTTGACTTTGAGTATCTTCTTTACTTTTATTTGTGGTTACTAAGGGCATGCATGTTTGGTCCATGGAATTAAATGATATGGAATTGTATTAGATGGGATTAACACCATTATCACACAATGATTGCATGTATGAAAATATCATAATATTTAGGCCATTCAATTCCCATGTCTGGGATACGAATCTTGCTATGATAGAAACATTGGATTAAGCAAAATTCCATTTGGTGGACCATAGAATTATAATGGACGAACCAAATTCACAATAGATGTCGATCACTTGTACGCATATAATTAGAATGTCATGTGTAAAGGACATATATGGATGGACTGCATACATAAAACACATGCATCAATGTGGGACCCGCATGTGTAGTAAATTTCAAATCGACCAAAAATCATGCATGGGACCAAATGCAATTGGGACCCTTCCCATCATCCTCAAATGTTAAATGAAATTTGCACGAGACCAAATGCAATTCCATTCCATCTAAGCACAGGTACCAAACAGCCCTAATGCACTATTTGCTCTTGGTATGGAATTGTATTAAGAATTAAACCATTATTGTCCAATGATGAAATGTTTGAAAATACCATGGTATTTGGACCATCCAATCCTCATGTTTGGGATAAAATTCTTGTTATTATAAAAACACCAGTTAACTCTACTTGGTGGACCATAGATTCATAATCAACTAATCAAATTCACAACCAAAGACAATCACGTATACACGTACATAACTAGAATGTCACATGTATGCATATATAGATGAACACCATGAACAAGACACGTGCATCAATGTGGGGCCCACATATGTAGTGAATTTTAAAATTCACCGGAATTTCCACATGAGACCAAATGCAATTCCATCCCACTTAATCCCAGCCCTTCCCTTGGCAAGTCCATATAATCTAGTGTAAATTCCACTTGGCAATTCCATCACATATAAAATTCACCCAAATTTCCACATTAGATTATATGCATTTTCATCCCACTTAACTCTATCCAAGCCCACCTACTAAACAGGCCCTAGAGTAGAGGGGTAGATAGTGGGTTTTATATATAGAACTGGTGGCCCACAACGCTCGTGTGTTTTACACGTTGGGTAAAACAAGTGTTGTAGAGGATAACGATCATCTTTACGCCGTCTCTTACCGTTCATTCGAAGCTAAACTACTACGTGTTGAAATTCTCACGTTGCGTTTGAAGCGGTGGTAGCTGTGGAAAGCGGATTGCGTGGTGTGCCACACACCACTCACCTTGGTGCTGTGCTGACGCCACCAAATTTCATGGCTCCCTTACGGTGTATTCGTTATATCCACACCGTTCATCCATTTTTCCAGATCATTTCAAGGAATAAGCCATAAACGAGACAGATCCAAAGCTCAAGTGGACAACACCATGAAAACTGGTGGGGATTGAATGCCTACTATAAACGCGAATGCGTACGTACACAATCCGCGTCCGTCGCGGTGGGTGTAGAGCACCACTCGGTGTCTGTTGAGTATACGGAAGCTATGCCCAGTAATTTATATAGAGAACTGATGGCAGCGGTACCACAGCTTATGGGACAGTAACGTATTTCACATTAAAAAAAAATGACTTTTTTAGTAAATCAGTACAATGAAAACAATAATATCCACTTCTAAGATCATATTTCTAAAAAATCAGTTTAATCAACTTGCTAAGTGGACCTCACCAGTATATTGAGTCAAACCAACGGTTGTCCACTGGTTCCAACATTTATAGCTCACCTAATCGAAAAACTAGCCTGATTTTTGTGCCAGTAATCCTTATGCTGGGACCTACCTTTTTATTGACACTGATGTCCAATGAGAGTGGTATTTTGGCGGGAACGGTGGCACCGTACCACAACTTGTGGTACATTGCGTATATGTGATCAGTTCTTCATTCAGCGAAGAAAAGTGATTTGAGGAGAAATTACCACTGTGGATGCAACCTTTTACCCAGCGTCTTTTCGTAAGGCTCCCAAACTTTACTTTACGAAAGGAGACCATTATGTACGGACACACTATTTGAAGACGGAAGTACCCTTGCATTGACAACCTATAGCTACGGATTATAACCGTAGCTATAGGCTTCTACCACCGCGAACATAAAAAGCTATTACGTCTGCAAATAGTTGTCCGTACAGAGTGGTCTACTTTGGGACAGTAAAGTTTGGGAGGTATGAAGAGGCGCTGGGTAAAAGGTGGCATCTACAGTGGTCAATTCTCGTCATTTGAGGGAGCGGATTGCCTGTGACCGCGAGCACAGATATATCTCTGTGCCCGGGGATGTGTGGGGTACACAGAGATGTCCGTGACAAATCCACTCCGTCCATATGTTTTGAAAGACCAAGGTAATAGATTATTAAAAAAATAAGGCAGATCCAACGCTCCAGTTGCCCACACCAATGAAATAGTGGAAACAACAACGCCCACCGTTGAAACCTTCCTAGAGCTGACAATGATGTTTATATACCATCCAAACCGTTCATAGAATTATTAACATTCAGATAAACTGTAGGAACAAATATCTTCCTGACACAAAACTTCTTTAACTTGCAGGCGTTCAATCACCACTGTTTCGTGTTTTATGGCCCACATAAGTTTTGGATCTTCCTGATTCTTATAATCTAGTCCTATTAAGGTCTTCCAAAACAAATGAACGGAGTAGATTTGTCACGGACTTTTCTATGGGCCCACACAGATCCTGACACAGAGATATCACTGTGCCCGGGTCACAATCCGCTCCCGTGATTTGATACTCTGGCGGAGTGCAGAGCTTGCTATGCATGCACTCGGAAATTGACGTACAAGCGGTAGACATTAACTTAAATTAATCTAATTAAATTATGGCGACGAGTGTCAACAAGTGGCGGTCCCAAAATCAGACCTGTTGAACAATCCTAGCCACTGATTCATGGATATTGGTTTTTTGAAATAGAAGTAATTAGATATTTTTCATTTTAAGCCGTCCAATGTTTCATGTGGTGTGGCCTACTTGAGCTTTGAACATGCTTCAGTTTTAGGCTCATGTCCTAAAAATGAGCTGGAAAACAGATGAAGGGCGTGGATAAAACACATACATCATGGTGGGCCCCACATAGTTTTCTCACTGCATACTAGGTGTCCCTATTTATTAAAGGTGTCCAACCTTATTACCGGCATAAATACACATCCTCAGTTCAAATAATGCCCCAATTTCCAAACCCTACAAAATCACATTGATGGAACAATCCTGACCATCCAACTGATGGCCACAAATGTTAGTTAAAAAGAAAATGGTCAGTTGTCCAAATCCATGCCGGATCATTTGTGTATTTCTTTTTAGTCTCATCTTATCAGCATTTTAACATATTTTACCTAAAAAAAAGTTCAATTTGCCCTTTTTGAGTTGGGGTGTAATCAGAACCGTCCATCTTCTTAGTGATGCAATAAATAAGTAATGTCCAACAATCACGATTCGAGGATGATCCTAAGCATTGATTTTTCAAGTTCAATGTTTTCCACTGAGAATGATTTTTCTTCCAAAGTTCTCATTCATCTATAGACGGTTAAGGACACCTTCATCATAATTAATACATGGCCCACATAGCATAGGATCCCTAACGTTGAAAATTCCCATTATAAGACCGTCTTACCATGTGGGCCCTAAGGAGGCAACACATACTCGTTGAGGGTATGTTTGGAAAAACATAGGATGAGAATGCGATGGAACGAGGCCTCACTGCTCTGATCATGTGACAGCAACAGTTTTTGTTGCATAGCTTTTAGACTTAAATTTTTGATGATTTTTAAAGTGGCGCATTGAAAATTTATCATGTGCGTCTATCAGATGTGAGGGCCACAATTAAAATAATTTAATTATCATTTTGCACCTGTAGTTTTCCAAAATAATTTCTAGGCCCTATGCCTGACGCAGGCATGGGCCCACATGCGACTTGCTATTTTCATTGAGCCACGTAAGGGATTCCTATAACCCTAATTTATATGTGGAGGAGAAGGAAAGACCGCTACATGGACCAAAACATGCTAACAATTAGGGCTGTTAATGGGCTGAGTTAGTTTGTGAGGCTTCTAATCTTGGGCTGCATTGGGTTAGAATTGGGTTAGCCGATGTGACGTGAGGGTCAAGCTCAAGTCTAAAAGTTAAGCCCATTAATTAATAAGGTTAAGCTTAGGTTGTGTATAAAGGTCCATTAGCTCGGCTTATTTATTACTTATAAGTATATTCAAAAGTTCCACCTCTTTTTTAATTATTTTTCATATATTTTTAAATTTTAATGGCTAATTTAAATTAGACAAATTAATTATTTTTAGTTGAATAAAATAATTAATAAAAGCTAGAGTAGAGAACTTATTAATAGGAATAATATTTATAAATATTTCAATTTCAATAGCAATTAATATATATTTTTAAATAACTATTAATAGAAATTAATATCCTCATGGATGACTAATTTAATTCCAAAGGTGGCTACCAAGTTTGAGCTTGGGGTAAGGCCAAGGTTAGACCAGGCTGGTTATTTACATAGCTAGGTCCTACCATGCGGTCCGACCTTAGACTAGCCTTAGCCTAGTCCGAACTCAGCCCATTGACAACCCTAAGTACAATGGCATTCAACATCCGGGACCATTTAAATAAGTAGGGCTGAAAGTTGGGAGAGTTGGGTCGGGTTGGTGCTCAACCCTAGCCCAACCCAAGGTTCCTGTACCTCAACCGTAACCCAATCAATTCTCAACCCAATCGGGCTCGGTCGGGTGGATACATACTAATATTTTCGTTATTACATTAGTCTATTATATTTCAATACACGGCTTATTTTTTGTACATATGATTTAATTAATTAATTATATATATATATATATATTTATTTATTATAAAAAACTTCATTTTTTTTTTCTAAACAAATAAGTTAAAAAATAGGATGAATACTTTGAAAGTTTTGTTTTGCAGCACACAATCTATTTGGGAGAGAAATATGGCATATCTTGTTAGCTCAAGTCATCGAAAATGGTGTGGACCAATGAGACCCGACGGCATTGGAATTTCCTGTGCCTTGAACACAAACAATCCGCACTCAATTATAATTTATAAGTAACTTATATATCGATCGGGTTCGGATTGAGTCGGGCAACCCGAGACCTCAACCCAAGCCCGACCCAACTTTTATCAGATTGGTGTTTATATAGCCCAAGCTTGAGACCAAACCCAATACATCCTGCCCAAGCCCAACCCAATGTCGGGTCAGTCGGGTTAAACCCACCCGACTTTCAGCCCTACAAATAAGGTCGCATAGGGCTAGGTGAAGCATGTCCAGATCCAGCCCATGAGCTAAGTATCTGAGTTCATGTGAGCTAAAAGGTAGAGATTTGGACTAGGCATGACTGGGCTCAGATACTCAGCTGACCAATGTTAGATGGGTTGGACATGTTTGTCTGATCCTTAGAGAGAGATGCAGACATAAGTCCAAAGTACCAGGTGTTGGGCTTGGGGGCTCAACCCTAACCTTGCTCTTAATGTGTTTGGATGACCAGGTCAGGCTTCCAAGTTATGGTGCATGGTTCACAAGTCTATGACATGTGTGAACAAACAGGGCATTTTCCATCAAGGGTGGGACCCAAAATGGTCTTGGTTAGGGCACCAAAATACATGATCTATGAACTTCACTGGTTAGTAATCCATGCTTCTTTTTTTCTTTTCTTTTTTTGAGCAACAACTTTGATAGAGAATGCCCAAAAAAATCTCCCAAATTCAACGGCCCCAACCAATGAGGGTGGACCATTGTTCTATGTCCCTTCTCAACTATTTATTTTTTGACCACAAAAAAAAGAAAAAGAAAAAGAAGTTAGGATTGTCCAATTAAAGAGATTTTTTGGACAGTTTATCCAACTCACAAGACTGATATGGAAACAAGGGACTCTCTTGCTGGAAATGAGAATATGTGCATAATGTGTAAAGATTTCCATCTATTTATCAAATAAAATCTTATTGGGGAGCTGTTAATTCTTGGATCAAAAAATTGTATACAACACATGTATCAACTCAAGTTAAACTAACTAAATCGTGCTACATTTTGTGGCATTAAACACCCCACCCCAATAAATATATATCTATCTTAGATTAAAAGAGATGACTTATGAGCTTGGAAGCTGCTTTAGGAGTACTACTCAACCAACGCAATACCCAATTCACAATAATGCTAATGGACCCAATGAAGTCGGTAGAATCGGTATGCAAATCCATGCCCGAGCAGCTTATATTGTCCGGCACGCCATTTACAATGGATATTAATGTATCATGGAATTGCAATGGGCACCGGGGCCAATATGGCCACCAGCTAGGCCTAGGCCAACGAGCCCATACGGTGATTGAGGTCCTTAAAGTTGTTGTGACCCTGTGAACATGCGGCAATCCTATTGCTATCTATATCTTTGCAAAACTAAACAAATCTCAAGATCTCTCTTAAGATTTTTCTGAACAATGATAATGGAAAACCAGTGGCCTGCCTGAGAGTAAACCAATCATTTAATCTCCTTAAGGGATGAAATTATTGATTTTTTCATTTATCAAAGCAAATTCATAATTTATATATATATAAAAAATTAACCTTTATAAACAGAGACCCACCCCTTTCATTTAAAACATCTCGAGCTAACAATTACTCTCTTTTTTCTTGTTTCTTTATATATATATATGATTAGCTTGTTAGTACACACCCCACTGTCAGTACACACTCCATTGTTAGCCACCCCCACCAGGGAATCAATACCAAGACTATAGTGTGAAAATGAGGTATCTTTAGAGTCTACCACTTGAGCTATGGATCAGGGTATAGTTGTTGCAATATCACGTTATTACAAGCGTTGCATCATTCATATGCTGCATTTATATTTTCCTTTATTCCATCTTTATAGCCACTATTTCCTTCAAACATACCCCAAGTGGAAACATTGCAACTTCTTTAATGGTGATTTGGAAGAGTAGTGGCTCACTAGCCACTAGTCAATTTTTGACACTATTAACAACTGGACTAGCTTATTCCTATAAATCTTTTTGGAATTCCAAAAACTCTATAAGTTATAGATCTTGTAAAGTAAAGACTACAGGCAAGCGTTGGTGGTTGATGGTGCATAACTCACTTCTTCATTAGCATTGCGATTTTTACTTAAAATCACTCGTTGCAAACCTGAATATATTAACTCAAAGAGTTCTTGATTTTCCAACCCAAGTCAATTCTACCGAAATATCTTATAAAAAATTCTAGATATTCCTCGATTAGTAACAACTCCAAAATTTTCAAATGCATTATTTTGAGCCCACAACATACCCAACAAAAACAAATTCCTACTTCACAGGACGATGTCATTGTGGCCTAGCAATTTCCCAAAATTAGATAGGTCAAATAATCAAAACCTCTAATGGGTGGACACTTGTTTGTTGAGATATGCCTTTTGGTACTTCCATTTTCAACCATCCAATAATGATCCATCAATGGCAAGTTTATCCTTGGCTCATTATACATCTAAACTGGGGCCCACTATTTGAATAGTACAATTTGAATTATTTGTATTCCACATGCAATGTTTAAGTAATTTACAAGTGTCCCACTTATCATCTGTCAAAACTGCAAGAGTATCAAAGTTTCTATCATTCATGTTTGTTAGTCTAGGGCCTTTCATGATGTGACACTGTACTTGCATTAATGAGGGATTTAAAAAAAAAGTCAAATGAATAAGGATAGCACGCTCTATGTGGTCACATCATACTACCAACCGTCAAGAACCGTTCAATCATATATCTAGAATTTTTACGTATGTGGGGCTCCACTTTGGATTTCACATGTTTCAGTTTAACTATGATTAGACTATCTATCACGTGAACAGTGAATTTAACCGTTGGATCTTCCATAACAGACAACTCAATTGTGCTGGATTTGTTGGTGGTTCAGTCATCAATTTAGATGGTTGATAATCTATCCATTTCATTCATTATTTCATTCATTAGCCATTGTATATGGCAGTCACATCATGTTAGGCGCTTTACTCGCTGAGATAAGTGGGCCCCACTTGAAAAAATGGTGTAGATCTCGGCGTGTGCTTGGATTTATCCCCATGTTGGGGGTTTCATGTGATAAATCAGCTCATGCATGTAATGCTTGGGTTGTGGTAATTAATTTCTCCATTTTATGTTTACGGAGGAACGGAGTATTTGGTCCCAATGGGCTTGTGGTCTAAGTGGTCGTAGCCTTAGCCTCTCATTTTTAAACTTGAGTTTTATTTAACCTTAATGGTATTTTTTCTTTTTTCTTTTTAAAGGATGAAAATACCCTTCATCAGGATTGATCTTTGTACCGTGTAAGCTTGTTTTGAAAGGAGAGGTTTTTTCAAAAAGGAGCATGGCCTCACAAAAAATAAAGATTCGACTCACCCCTCGTTGATATGATCCATTCATTTTAATCGGACAACCATGAATTTAAGAAAGATTTTTTTTTAGCTTTTTATTTGAAAATGTCTGTATCCTAAAACTACACTAATGTAGTATGTTAATTCTGAATTGTTTCCTTTGGTGTAGTCCATTTGTGATGAGTTTTGCTGTCAAACTTGAGTTAATGACATGAAATTAAAATCCGTTACATGTGAATAATTTAGATTTACATCAGACAACTAAGTGGGCCCTATATAAGATGTGAATAAGTTGAAAACATAGGGTCTTTGCTGTAAGAGAGTCATTTAGTCGTTTAATTCTTCTTGGATTTTTTCAAGGGAGGGGAGGAGGTTGTGAAAGGAAGGATGATATTTTTTTATTCTCTTCCTCCTTGGTTTTATTTATAAATTTTTTGGATTTTTTTTTTTCTATTAAGTATGAATGGTGGGGAGTTTGTAAAAGGGAGGTGTGGAAGAATACTATAATGAATAAATTTTTGTAATGAAAGAATGTTTTAATGGAAGAATGTTGTAATGAATGAATTTTGTAATGAAAAAATATTGTAATGGATGAATGTGATAAATGTTGGAATGAATGAATATTGTAATGAATATTTATTTATTTTTAGTAATGGATGAATGTTAAAATAAAAGAATGTTATAGCGGATGAATGTTGTATGATGGATTATCGATATTTATTGTGAATTGTTGATATTTAGTGTAGATCACTGATATTCACTATGGATCGCCAATATTCAATATGAATCACTAATAATTTTACTATGGATCCCCGATATTTAATTTTTACTATGGATCACTGATATTTAGTGTGGATTGTCGATATTTTCATCGTGGATCGTCGATATTCACTGTGGATTGGATCACCAATATCCAGTGTAGATCACAGATATTCATTGTAAATCGCCAATATTTTCACTATGGATCATAGATATTCACTATAGGCCACCAAGCCCACGAAAATGACCATAACTCCCGTGTTACATATCCGATTTGGGTGATTTTGTGCTTGTTAAAAGATAATTTGATGAAATTTTAAATGGCTTTAGAATCATCTCATTTGGACATCATTTGATTGTTGAAAAGTAGCCTCAAAAGTTCATCATTCACTATGAATCACTAAAGCAAATCCAGATCTTAGGTGGACCACGCCATGGGAAATAATGGTTATTAAATACCCACCATTAAAAACTTCTTAGGTGCCAATTGGAATGTTTATTTCTCACCTAACTTGTCATTAAGTTCACAAAGGCTTGACTGACGGGAGAAAACAAATATCGGTTTGACCCAAAATTTTGTAGCCCACAAAGAGCTTTTAATGATCAATCACCATTGTTTTCTATGGTGTGGTCCACCTTAGATTTTGATCTACTTCATTTTTCATCACGCCCTAAAATGATTTGTCAAAATAGATGATTGGCGTGGATGTATAGTACATAAATCATAGTGGGACCAACAATTAAAGATCCACTAAAGCCACGCTTAGAATATCTTGCTAGCGTGTGGTGGTCTCCAGCGATATCTTACATGCCAGCAAAGTGGAGTGGCTCAAGTGGGCCCCACCATGATTTGTGTTTTATCCACCTCGTCCATTCATTTTCTAAGTTCATTTTAAGGAAGGAGCCAAAATAAAGCAAATCGAAAGTTCAAGTAGACCACAACATAAAAAGCAGTGGGATAATGACCCCACCATTGAAACCTTCCTAGACCCCCATCGGTATGTTTATTTGCAACCCAACCTATTCATAGGGTCATATGGACATGGGTGAAAGTAAAACACAAATATAAGCTTGATTAAAACTTTTGTACCCACCAACAAGTTTTCAATTATCTGCATTCAAACCCCACACCTTCTTGTGGTTTACTCTATTTGAGCTTTAGTTTGTTTACACCCATTTTTGGCACCCTAGCGTGGACTAATAGGAAGATTCCACGTGTTGACACTATGAGTATGATATTCACGGAAATCATACTTGCACCCGAAGATATCTTTAGTTGATCTTACTTTGGAGTCACGCATTTCATTATTAATGTGGTGATACAGACTCTTACGTATGCCTTTCAGGGACCCTTTCGCATGCCTTTTAGGGACCAGACCGTTGCATGCCATGTGGCTACAATTAGTGAGACAATTAATATGAAATTGTGCCTAGTACATCTTAAAAGATCCAACGAGAGAATGTATCCTATCACGAATCCTGATATGGTACTTTGGTGAGGCTATCTCTCATAATCCTTCTAAAATAGAAGATTTTACCATAGATGTTCAAAGAGTTTGCGATGTTTGAAAAAGTTCCAAATCTCTTAATATCAGACTCTTATCCAAGCAAATCTGATTGTGGTTTAGACCCATATTAAGAGAACATGGACACACTAGCAGATCGAGTCCCTCTTAATACAATAATTGGAATTATGAGAATGGGAGGGGCTGATGAAAGACCCGACCTGTTTGATAATAGATTGGTATCGGGTGGACCGAGTCCATTGACCCCTCTAGCACTCCAAACCATTGAGGAAGGAGACCTAGGGTCAAATGCAAGAGGTGGTTTGATTGGGATCAACCCTAGATGCTCCCTTGATTGATTCCAAATCCGATTTATGGGCCACAAAGATCTTACATAGCGGGATCAACTACAAGAAGAAGATCTAAGAAGCAAGTAATCCTGGATCCATCTGAAATCTTTCCCATTAGGATTGCAAGTCGAATATTTAGAAGATCCAAGATCAATAAGGAAACCCAATGAGAGTTTTACCACATCGACAAGCTATGAAAGAAGAAATGGATAAGAGCTCAAAGCCCTATGCCAAACACAACATCTATCTTCTTTACTTTTCAATTTATCTTTCACTTTCTTAACATATCCTAGCTTAGCTCTAACATAAATCACTGCTGTCTAGAGTCCACTGCTACAATACCTTTGAAGTAGATTAAATATCCGCAACCCTAAGTTGTTGGATCTCAATCGACTGAGTTCTTACTTAGGCGATAACACCTATTTGGTTGCATTATGTTGACCATTCGCCTCGAGCCAATCCTATACCTAATTTGGATAGCGAGTTTCAAGGTGTTAAACTCCTAATCATAGGTTAGTCTCATACTTAACTAAAATCTTAATCACTATGAACAAGCACATCCTAGTCTAATTGCACACCTACTAACCTGAGTGAGTAATGTATGAATTGACGAAAAGTTCAAATGCTAACTTACTGTCCTTTATGCAATGTATCTTTGAATAACTATCATTTCCTTATATAGATATCGATCATTCCACATAAATGTAACCCAACAATTTCCGCACAAGTGTGGAACGCATTTCCAAAAAGTCAAATTTGGGCACGTCAATTCCTTCCCCATCTGGGCCTTTGCCAAACAATAGGGGAACGGAATTTGTTTCACCTACCCAGCCTCAGCAGTCAAAATAAAACACCTTAACCCTTGTGCTCGACCCGACAAATGATGGTAGGTAGGTTCATTATACCTCTTTCCTTCTCGGTCTAGACAGTATAAACGAGCTCTTGTACCTAACCTTTTGTACTCACCCCTAGTTGGTACAAATCTAAACAAGTTCCTTGGAAGATTGGCATCTCTAATTATGAGATCTATGCTCGAGGTGACAATGATATACATTTCTCATTCTTCTCAACAATATCATCTAAGCTGGCCATCCTAGGGTCTCAACACAAATCATTCAACCATTTCTTCTAACCGACCATGGCCACCACATATATTATCTTGTCAATATGATGTAACACAATTTCCATGCATGAGTGCTCATGTTGTCAAGTCACATAAGTTATGCTAGCATATTGTCATTCACACGTGATTGAATAAAACCGAAGTCCATGGGTATAGTCTTATCTTACTAGCCCTTGTCATTTCCCTTAGGAATGAAATCCAAGCAAAGTCTAAATGTTCATGCAAGACACCGTTTCAATCTCATCATGTCGCATTCCACAAAGTAGCTTATTAGGCCAATCGATTATATTAATTCACTTGCCCCTTGAGCTCATATTTCTCATCTCTTTTCTTTCTAGCATTCAATGACCTTGCCTAAGCCCCAAGCCCATACTCAAAAGCAATTCCTTCAAGTGCCCAATGTCCATAAATTTAGTTTACAACCACATCACATCCATCTAACTACTAATCATGTTACAAGTATCATCATTCAAGTCTACAACATGCCCAAACATCCATCTGGGTGATCCAAACCGTCAGTGTGGTCCATGATCATGACTTGAACGTTCATAGCATCATAAGACTAGGCTCCACTAAGTCAGGGCCTATGGCCATCAAAGATACACTTGAAGCCCCCCTTGGACTGTCAAAATTAAGAATAATATTTTACATATGTATTACACACTAGCTCACAATTTTGGTCCATTTGGGGCTTGAAATGGCTCCATTTTTTGCATAAATGGGCCTTGTCGTACGACCCACCACGCTGCCCAAGGAATATGCAATGTGGGCCTTAGAATACATATATTAAAGTGTGGGCCACGTTCGCTGCGAAAATTGATGGGCATCAATCATATACAACACATACATTTAGATGAGCCTAAAGAAAGTTTCAATAGTGCTCATGTGCAACACATGCAACAAGGTGAGCCATTTGGGCTGCCAGAATGGATGGAAAACATATATAAAACACATACATTATATGGCCCCATGGCGAGTGGGTCCACACGCTGCCACTGGTGGGGACAGCATGGATATAACATACATATCAAGGTGGGCTCCACGGCGTGCAGGACCCAAGGTCTAAGAAAGTTTTTAAGTGTGGGCGTCGTCATCCCACTATTTTTTATGATGTGGACCAACCAGGATCTGGATTTGCAGCACCTGTGAGGTCATTCCCTAAAATGAGCTGGAAAATAGTGGATGGAAGGGTGGATTTAACACAGACAACACAGTGGGTCAGAGATTTTCAATGGCAGGCGTCAATTTCCACTGTTTCATGCGGTGTGGTCTAATTGAGGGTTGGATCTGTTTCATCTTTGGGCTCACTCCTGAAAATGATCTGGGGCTTCAAATAGACAGCATGGATATTGAATACATGCATCAAGGCAGGATCTATAGGGGACCCTACACGCTGCAAGAAGCAGCTGCAACGGTTACATGCTGTTGCCTTGCAGCGTGCAATTTGCACGCTGATATATATATATATATATATATATATATATATATATATATATATATATATATATATATATATATATATATATATATATCATGCCCCAAACTTGGTAAATGGGCTCACAAAATTCTCCAGAATCCAAAAGATACAATTAATATCCATCCAATATTGCAATATGAATTTTTATTTTTTTTTAAATGCGTAAAATTAAAAAGCAGGCTAAGCCTCAGGTGCTCTTAGTAGGCTTAACAATAGCTTCAAGGAAAATGAGAGAAAACGTGGCAAGAGCTTCACATGCCCAATGAGTATACTATGTAAGAAATGAACAAGGGTATAAAATAAGTAAATACCTAAGCATGTTATCATTGGCGTGCATGTTATAATAAGTAATGAATATAACTAATATACAGTATGATCAGAGAAGTAGTCCCATACCTAACCAAAATATTAGCCAATACGAATAGGCACATGACAGTCTAATTACACATATACCCTTCTAAGGGAGAAATGTATTAATAGTGCAAGGTTCAAATGCTAACTTATCATCCCTGTACAAACATATATGAATAGCCTATCATTTCCTTCACATAAATCTCAATCATTACATATAAAGGCCCATTTGATTTTCCAAATTCCTTGTACATGCCCTATAAATAACCAATTATTACAATTTAACCCTGTTGAAAATAGGCAAGTATTTCTGCTTCTAAAATCGGTTCAAAAGGATTGGCTTAAACTTGCCCCACCGTGATGTAAATGACATATCCACGTCGTCTATCCATTTTACCAGAACATTTTGAGGCATGAGCCGAAAAATAAGACAAATCCAACATTCAAGTGGCCCACACCAAAGTAAACAATGGCCCCAATAAGTTTTTAACGGTGGGTGGTCCACTTGAACTTTGAATCTGCCTCATTTTTTGGCTCATGCCCTAAATTCAGTTGGCATAACAGATGGACGGTATGGATAATACACATACATCACGGTGGGCCCCACATATATTTGGCAGCATCCTCAATTTTAAAGCCGTAAAAAAAGTAGGAGTTAAATCAACCCTTGAGAACGCTGAGGTAATTACCAAAAGAAATAATTATTACCTATTTCCCGTGCATTTACATTTGCTTTAGAAAATCAAACATGCCCAAGTGCAATCCAATATCTTCCCCCACAAGTTTGGGACGCATTTCTAAAAAGTCAAGTCTGGGCACATTAACTTCTTTCTCATCCAGTCCTTGCCTCAACAATGGAAGAACCAAATTTATTTTATCCTACCCAACCTTAGCAGTAGGAATGAAATGCCTCTACCCTCATTCTCGACACATTACAAGCAGTGAAAATGGTCTCTCGTACCAAACATACTTTGCTCACCCCTCACCCAACTTACAACCAAAGAGGACCCAACTGGTACCAACCTAAACAGATTTCTTGGAGGATAGGCGTCTCCAAATATAGGATCTATACTTAGGGTGACAATTGTATACCCTTTTCATTCTTCTCAACAATATCTTCAAAGCTAGCCATCCTATGGCCTAACACAAACTATTCAACTATTTCATCTAACTAGTTATCATGAGGCCGCCTTATAAACCATCCTCCCAATATGATATAATAACATTTTCATGCATGAGTGCTCATGTTGCCTAGTCATACAAGTCATGCTAGCATATCATCTTTCATATGCAAGGGGTAAAAGTGAAGCCCATAATTTGGCTATTTCACTTGCCCCTTAGCCTTATATTTTTGATCTCTTTTCTTTCTAGCTTTCAATGGGCTTACCTAAGGCCCAACCCCGTACTCAAAGGATATTCCTTAAGTTGCCCAAGACCCATGAATTTAGTTCACAAGCACATCACATTTATCTAACTACTACTAATCATGTTATAAGTATCATCATTCAAGTTTATAACTTGCCCAAACATTCATTCCAATGGTCCACATGGTCGGTGCAGTCCATAATCATGATTTGAACATTCATAGCACTATAAGATTGGGCCTCACTAAGTGTAGTTCCATGACCATCAAAGATACAAGTGACGGGCCCTTGGACCGTCAAAAGAATAATATGTCATATACATATTGCTAATGGGTCGAATAGAATCAAGAAACCAAACCATACATATTGTCATGTAATTGCATCCAGGGGCGACTCAAAGGAGTAGGCAAGTGAGGCAATCACCTAAGGCCCCCTAATTATGAAGGCCCTATATTATAGCAAAATTAAAATTTCTTAATTATGAAGGTCCTATATTATAGCAAAATTAAAATTAAGAAGAAGAAAAAAAGCCTAAAATTTTTGAAATAAAACTTATTGAAAGGCATACAAAATGGGAACATCTAAAAATTAGTTTACAAATTTGAAATTGAAAATAAAAAACAAATCCTAAAAACTAGCACTATCAATAATAACAGTCTAACTCTATCGTCTCTTTTCAAAATAATAGCATCATTCCCAATAAATTCTTCTCCTAAAACCTAGGACCACAACTACCTACTTTATTGCTAATTAAGTTTTCAAAAAATTAAATTCTAACGTCATTTTTCTAAATTAAATTCTAACTTCATTTTTCTAACGGTTTGGATTTATTTTCGGAATTAAAAGTTTTAAAAGAAGTTGAAAAAACAGAAATTAATACTCCAATTGAAATATTTAATCTAATAAAAGAACGAAATTGTTTTCCAAATTGTTTTATTGCATATAGAATACTACTTACCATACCTGTTACAATTGCATCTGCATAAAGAAGTTTTTCAAAACTAAAAATTATAAAAATTATTTACGAACAATTATGTCTCAAGATAGATTAAACGGTTTAGCAATTTTATCTATCGAAACTGATTTATTGGGTAAAGTTAAATACAAAAATTTAATTAGTAATTTTGCATCTTAAAAGGCAAGAAGCAAATTTATGATTTAATTTTGAATTTATTATTATTATTATTATTTTTTAAACTAAAAAGCCTCATTTTTATGACTTGCCTAAGGCCCTCAAAAATGTTGAGCCACCCCTGACTACATCCACACACTCTAACACAATACATACGTTGAAAAAGGCCCCAAGTGTTGGTGATTCACACATAAGATGACCCACACATTAAGAGATACCGGGCCTCATTTTACTTGGAATTTTCCCTAGTTTGGATTACACATGTGACCCACACACTAGCTTTCAATTTTGATCCCTTTAGGCCTTGAAACGACTCCGTTTTCGGCCCAAAATAGGCCTTCCCATACGACCCACGATGCTGCGTGGGCTTAGATCACATACATTAAAGTGGGCCACATGAGTTGCCAAAACTAATGGACATCTTGTATACACAACACATACATCCTAGTGGGCCTAAAGAAGGTTCTAATGTTGTGTATGCACAACACATAATGAGGCAGATCATTTTAAGCTGCCAAAACAGATGGGCAGTGTGTATAAAACACAGACCATAATATACAATACAGTGGGTCCCACGATGAGTGGGGCCACTTGTGGGCATCCAACCCATCCACCAAGGGGTCCCACAGATAGTGGGCTGCAACCTAATACGTTTGGAATTTCTGTGTTTTGTATTGGAGGAAAAACACCCTCTTTATAGTATGATTACAACCTATCGATAGGCAATACACAGAGCCGTAAGAAAGATCCTAGGTGCTAAATATATGATATTACATAGCTGGAGAGATTTACAATCTAATACAACTGCTGTTATGAATACATGGCCCACCTAAGATTTGGATCTGTTGCGTTTTATGAGTTCATACCCTAAAATGAATCAGAAAAATGGATGATGGACATCAAAATAGAAAAATGATTTCGCAAAACAGATGGACGATGTGGATATTGATTACATGCATCAAGGATTTACTGTACATGGGTTTTCTAATTCTGACAAATGTGTTCCATGGTCCCATAATCCAGCCCATTGATCTGGGCGCACTACGCAGAAAGTGCCAATTTGAGACGTATTTTTGCGACGGACTTAGTCCGTCGCTAAAATCTCTTGGTTTAACGACGGATTTACTTCGTCGCTAATGGAAAAGGTCCGTCGCTACGCCCATCTTGAAAATCCGGTCCGAACGTCGCTGAATTTAGCGATGGACCAAAATCTGTCGCTAAAATCTAATTTATGACGTATTTAGGATGGTTTTTGGCCCGTCGTAAATAGGCGACGGATGTAATCCGTCGCAAACTAAACAGTTGCAAATTCCAACCCATGATACCAAATGGCGCCCTTTTCAGTTGCCTTTGCGACGGTTCATGGTTCGTCGTAAAAGGACTTTTGAAATAACATTAATTTTTTTCATTTTTTTAGGAATATGGTGGAAAATTAAGTTATTTTGTAGTCTAATAATTGTTTTTTAATAGAATTTCAGTAGTTTAATTGTATATATTTGTATCTAAGATTATTATTTAACAACTGATTGAATGCAAAAAAGAAAATTTATTTTGTTTTTATATCAAATGAGTGAAATTTTTATTTTTATTTTTTAATTTATAATTAATATTTAAATGATTTGTAATATCACATGAAAAAAGAATATTGAGAAGTTTAAAATTTTTAACAATGTTTGAGAAAAATTAGATTTTGAAAAAATAAAAATAGTAATTTAATAAAAATCTATTTTGTGGGAATAAAAAAGAATTTTGAATAAAGTTGATAAATTTGAAAAAAAAAAAAAAAGCATTTGATTTTGAGAAAAAAATAATATTCTGAAAAAGAAAATTAAAAATATTTTTAAAAATGTGAAAATTTTCACAATGTGGGCCCCACCATAATATTTTATAAAAACAGTGAGATTTTGAAAAAAAATATATCATTTAAAAAAAAGAAAATTGAAAAGTTGAAAACAAAATGATGCTTTTAAAGAAAAAAAATTGGCATTTTGGAATTTTTGGAAAAAAATTTAAAATTTGGGAATTTTTTTAGATTTTGAAAATAAAAATTTAGAATTTGTATTTTAATTTTTTTGAAATATTTTTTTTAATAAAAATGATATTTTGTTAAAAGTTTTCAAAGAAAAATTAAGAGTAAAAAAATATACATTTTGAAAAAAAAAATGTTATTTTTAAATAGAAATTGAAATTTATTTGTGAAATAAAAAAATATTTGTTGATAAATTATTAGGCATATCTACTAATTGAACCTTTAACCGTTTAAAACAAATTTCACTCAAATTGTTGATCAATCTTTAATGCCCAATATCTTTCTCATATGTAGTTTGATTGAGGTGAGTAACTAGTCAAATTGTGGGTATTGATCAGTAGAGTGAATGGACTAGACATATAAAATGGGCCAAATATTCTAGTCAAAATTATGACCCAACTTACTGACATTGTGAGAACCTAAGAATTGATGTTAGTAAGTTTTGTGGGCCCCATCATGAAGTGTGTCAAACATCAACACCATGCATTTGATGTGTCCCCTTTAGGTTATGAGATATCTTAAACCATGTGGGCCCCTTTAGGTCAAAATTTTTAAAGATGTTGAACATCAACACCATGCATTTGATGGATGTCGAACATCAACATCCAAAACTCATGTGGGCCCCACCAAGTGCTTTTATGAAGACATCTTAAAAAATATAAAAGCACTTGGTGGGGCCCACATGAGTTTTAGATGCGGCTGAAACTTGGTCTGACCCCTCATCCAAGTGGGACACACATAATGAGTGGATTGGATATGTGAATCACATTTAGGCAAGCCTAATATATGATTATAAATGTTTCAAGGAAACCCCTTTCTACTATATTTAGGTGAGTTACTCATTACCTTTACTAGAGTAAACTCTGTGGGTTCCACTGTTATTTATTTATTTTATTCACTCCGTTCATCCATGTTAACAGATAATTTGAGGTCTATACAACAAAAAGGAAGCATATCCAAAGCTCAAGTGGACCAAACCATAGGAAATAGTGTGATTAAACCTCTACCATTGAAAAATTCTTGGAGGCTATAGAAGTTTTGGATCAAGCTGATGTTTGTGTTTTATCTTCATTCATATATTTTTGATATTATCAACAGGTTGGATGACAAATAAACACTACCGTGGGCCTAAGGAAGGTATCAACGTGGAAATCATTATTCCACACTGTTTCATGTGGTATGGTCCACTTTAGTTTTGGATTTACTGAAAATTTGGAATCAATCCACATTGTTTATCCATTTTTCGAGATCATTTTAGAGAATTATCCAAAAAATGAATCATATCCAAAGATTAAATGGACCACAATACAAATAAGGGGAACGGATTGACTACTCACCTAGGCACCCGCCAATGGCTGGTGGTCGGTGGTCTGTGGACCCCACCATGATGTATGTGTTTCATCCATGCCGTCCATCTATTTTTAAAGATCATCTTATGGCATAAGACCAAAAATGAGGTATATCCCGATCTGAAATGAACCATATTACAGAAATGGTGTTGAATGAGCGTTAGCCATTAAAAATGTTTCGGGGGCATAAAAGTTTTGGATCTCGATGATTTTTGTTTTTCCCCTTCATCTAGGCTTATATGACCTAATAAACAGATTGGATGTCAAATAAACAGTACAGTGGGCCTTAGGAGGATTTTAATGATGGATATCCAATCACTATTGTTTTCTTGTGGTGTGGTCCACCTGAGATTTATATACCACTCATTTTTTGGAATAAATTCCTAAAATGATATTTAAAAATGGATGAACGTAATGGATGAAATACATACATTATGGTGGGGCTCCCTGAGCACCGACCACCGGCCAAGGGGTTGGTGTTGGGGAGACTAGCTACTGAAGTGACGTCAGCAAGCTCCGTAGGCAAGCTCCGTAGGCCCCACCATAATGTACGTTTTGTATCCACACCTTTCATCCATTTGGAGAGATCATTTTAAGGCAATATCCAAAGAACGAGTTAAATCCAAAGCCCTGGTGGAGCATAGAAAACAACAGTGGGTCAGTGAAGGCCACCATTAAAAACTTCTAAAGGACACAAAAGTTTTAGATAAAGCTGATATTTGTGTTTTCCCTGATTGTGTGGTCCACCCAAGATTTAAATCCAAAGCTCAAGTGAACCCAAGTACGTCCAACTAATAATGTTTTTTGATTGTGTGGTCCACTTAAGATTTATTTCAATCTAGTTTTTGGGTATCTTATACAAAATGATGTCGTGAAATGGATGGACGGCGTGGATGAAGCAAATCTATCATGGTGGGGCCCATAGAGCGATGCAAGGTCCAAAGGTCAACTTACCGTTTTGAATCCAAGGTTTTGCACTGTGAGTCTTGTATTTTATGTAAAATAGTGGTGACTCGTCCATAACAATAGTCACTAAGATACGGAGTTATCCAGACCATCCAAATAATCAGTCTAGGTGTAAATAGTAAATATTTATAATTTTATTATGTAAAAAAATCTTAACCATGCAGAAATGGTTCCATGCATGTACGACCGTTAATAGAACTTGTGTTATAAATTATGGTAAACTCAGAATATATGAATTTGAAAATTTTATCTTATTTAAAAAGAGGAAAACCGTCCCACGCCCGCTCCTCTTTTCCCTCTCTTCCGCTTTTCCCTCATCTTCCATGGAGAAATCCTCCCAGGGCCGTTGGAGCGTCATCGTCCATCGACCATCACCTTTAAACGGAGGGCGCCCTGCGTTCCGTTTCACATCCACTGAGGTATATTCTACTTTCCTATTTCATCCCTCCCTCGACTTGTATTACAACAGATTTCTCTAATCCATCTCTTCCTTTTCTTCTCCTTACTATCCTTACCAAATCTCTTGCATGCATTTCGTCCAAAATGCTGGAACGTTCATTCATCTTCTTTTTCTTTTTTTCCTTTTCATTCATCTCTCAATCTCTCTGTTAGGCCTGGATCTCCTTCGTCGGCCTATGGTTGCATGAACTTAAAGAATAGATGAGATAATGGTTCTCTTCGAGGGGAACCGTTCCTCCAAACAGCTCTGTAAAGAGTCGATAACAAATATCTTTCCCTTCCATTCCTTCCAGACAACGTTTTATACAAGAAAATGCTTTAACAAAAAGAACTTAAAAAGAGGAAATAAACAAACAGTAACGTTCAGTAACGTTATATGGAATTATTCAACTGAGACTTATTCTATTCAACTAAGTCCTATTCAACTGCCGATTTTCCCTCTAATAACAATCCATCCTCCTTAAAGTAACCTTATCCTCAAGGTTAAATGTGGGAAATCGTTCCTTGATAGAAGTGAAGGTTTCCCATGTCGCTTCTTCGGGGGGATAATTTCGCCATTGGATCAAAAGTTCAGTAACAGCCTTGTTATTCCTCTTCACCATTCGACGAGATAAAATACATTTTGGTTCCTTGATGAAGAGGTCTTCAAGCAGTAAGGTAGGTGGGGTCACCTGTAAAGGAACAGCCGGTCCTATTCGTCGTTTAAGCTGAGATACATGAAATACTGGGTGAACTATAGACCCTTCAGGTAGGGCGAGTTTGTAAGCAACTAGACTTATCCGCTGCAGAACTTGATAAGGGCCATAGTACCTTGACGATAGCTTTATAGAACGACGTTAAGCGATTGTACTTTGACGATAGGGCTGTAGCTTAAGATAAACAGTCTCCTTCCTTGAACTCACGATCAGCTCGACGAGCATCAGCAAATTTCTTCATTCGATCTTGAGCCTTAATGATGTTATCTTTGAGAAGCTGAAGAATAACATCCCGTTGCTGTAACTCGTTATCCACAGCTTGCACTTTTGTAGTTCCTGGTACATAGCTCAAGAGTGAAGGATGAGGGAGCCCATAGACCACCTCAAAAGGAGTCATCTTCGTTGCCGAATGGATTGATGTATTATACGACCATTCAGCCCAAGGGAGCCAGCGAACCCATTCCTTGGGTTTGTGACTACAGAAACAACGTAAGTACCCCTCCATGCATCGGTTCAGAACTTCTGATTGACCATCGGTCTGGGGGTGGTATGTTGAGCTATGCGTAGCTGACTTCCTTGCAAACGAAACAACTCCCGCCAAAATGCACTGGTAAAAACTGGGTCACGATCACTGACTACTGACTGCGACATCCCATGGAGCTTAAATACGTTGTTCACAAAAACTTTTGCAACTGACTTAGCCGTGTAAGGATGACCAAGAGCTATAAAATGGGCGTATTTGGACAGACGATCTATTACCACAAGGATCATAGACTGCCCCTGCAAAAGAGGAAGGCCCTCAATGAAGTCCATAACAATATCTGTCCAAATACGCTTGGGAATTGGCAAGGGTTGGAGGAGACCTGTTGGGGAGGTATTCTCATATTTATTTCGTTGGCATGTGTCGCATTCCATGATGAACTCTTTTACTGCTCTTCTCATACCTGGCCAATAAAACTGTTTCTTGATTCGTTGCCACGCCTTGTGAAACCCCACATGACCAGCAGTGAGTGAAGCATGCAGCTCAGTCATTAATTTGATTCTTGATTGAGCAGAACCGACAAATAGTCGTCCTTTGTAAAACAGGAGCCCATCAAGCATATCATATCTTTTAGTATCCAGCTGGCCTGTGTTCCAAAGCTAAACGAGGTCATGAGTTACTGGATCACTATGGTAATCTTCCTTAATTGCATTCAACCAATCAGAGATAGGTGTGGACAAAGCTAGGATCTCCCCCACTTCATGCCTTCTAGATAAAGCATCGACCGCAACATTTTCCACACCCTTTTTGTACTCTACCTTGTAATCATAACCCATGAGTTTGACAAGCCATTTTTGTTGTGCTAGTGTGGCAATCCGCTGCTCTAAGAGAAATTTTAAACTTTTGTAGTCAGTACGGACGATTAACCGTCGGCCAAGTAAGTATGACCTCCATTTCTGGACTGCATGGACCAAGGCTAACATTTCCTTTTCATATGTGGATAATGCTAGACTTTTCCCTTGCAAGGCTTGGCTAATGAAAGCAATTGCACGACCATCTTGCATTAAGACTGCACCAATTCCACCACCTGATGTATCACACTCCACTGTAAAGGGCTTTGAAAAATCAGGTAAAGCCAGCACAGGAGGATTTGTCATTGCCTTCTTGAGGTTCACGAAAGCCTGGTTAGCTTGATCATTCCAATGAAAGGAATCTTTTTTGAGAAGGGCTGTGAGTGGACTACCGATTTTGCCATAATCTCTGATAAACTTACGATAATAACCTGTCAAGCCCAAGAAGCCTCGTAAGGCTTTGAGTGAGTTGGGCCTGGGCGAGTCTAACATGGCTTGAATTTTTTTTGGCTCCACAGCTACTCCAGCACCAGATATAACATGCCCCAAATATTCAACTTCCCGTTGACCAAACTTGCATTTGCACCTTTTTGCATATAGTTGATGAGACCGCAGCAGGCCCAATACAATGGCCACATGCTCCAAGTGTTCTTGCCATGTCTTACTAGAGATGAGAATATCATCGAAGAACACTAGTACAAACTTCCATAGGTAAGGAAGAAAAATATCGTTCATGAGACTTTGGAATGTCGATGGCGGATTAGTGAGACCGAATGGCATCACCATAAATTCATAATGACCTTCGTGGGTTCTGAACGCTGTTTTGGGGACATCTCCCTCTACCACTCGGATTTGATGGTACCCTGACCTCAAATCCAACTTGGAAAAATAATAAGAACCATAAAGTTCATCGATCAGCTCATCAATGACCGGTATAGGATATTTATCCTTGATGGTCACTTGATTAAGGGCGCGATAATCAACACATAATCGCCGGCTACCATCTGCCTTGCGTACCAAGAGTACTGGTGAGGAGTAAGGGCTTGAACTGGGCCGAATTATTCCGGTTGCCAACATGTCTCGTACATGATTGATATTTGGACTTGGTTTATGTCTAATATTGCGAGATACACCCCCAAAATCTCGCAATATTATTGTGGAATTTTGATTAAATGATATTTTCATGATAATATTGTGAGATTTTCAAAATCTCGGCAATTTTTAATTACCGTGATTTTAACAGGAAAATTGTCTAGAAGTTAAAATAATTCATCTTATACTTTTATATTTGAGTTTTAAATTATTTTAGTAGTTTATAATAAACATTTTTAAAATTTAAATATTTGATTTCAGCGAGATTTTCCTGTTAATATTGCGAGAAAAATATCAAAATCTGAAAATCTCTTGAGAAATGGCAGAGAACGAGATTTGTCACTATGTATACACATTTCAGTTCTCATTAATAACTTGTAAAGCTCACAAGATCAGCTTGCATGGAAAATCTTGCTGAGTCATACTGCCAAATATTTTCACCTCATAGTTGTTGCCATGTTTTGTAATATGCAGGAGAAAATGTTGCCGTACATGATGAGCTTTAGAAGGTAAAATAGCAAACACGACACACTGTAATGACTTGCATAAACCCATCTGTTTTTACCCATCACTAGATCATGCCACTCTGCCTGGGACAGTTGCACAAGTGCACTACCACCTTATAAACTGATCACAACTATGAAATTGTAAGGAAATAGAAATCATGGGGCTTGAAACTTGCTTGGTTTGTTAGGCTAGTCTATATGATTTCTTTGTATCATCTAATTGGATTGTGTTGTAACCATAGACATTCTTTCTTCTAGCATGTACATTTGTTGGTTGGTTGTTTCCACTTCTATCTTTTGATGGGATAAACTCCAGTTCATGCAAAGGTAACATAGGCTTAAACCTCACGTCTTCAAAATGGGTAGTGACAAATACTAGTTACATTTAAGATGGCGAAAACGTGAAAAGCAGCCTCTGTATATATGATGGCTGATGTTTTTTGGCACCCTTTTTCAAGACCCAAGCTTATTTTGTCAACCTACATAGGTTGATGTTAAAGCTGCCCTTCTGAGGTGAATTATGACAAAAGCATTTGATGAGCTTGTTTGGATAGGAAAACTTCAAAATGTGGATATTGAAAACCTTTACTGAAAAAAAAAAGAAAAAGAAGTGTAAAACTGGGTAAAAGAGTACACAGTCTACTGTTTGTTTTGCTACTAAATTTTCCATTGAAATTGATTTTTCCATTGTTTGGGTGGTAGTTCTTTTTAGTGTCGAAAGCCAAAAAGAAAAAGAGCCTTTGAACAGTCAGTTGGTGACCCCAATAAAGAGAGGAAATGTGCATGGATTTTTTTTTTTTTTTTTCTTTCCCTCGTCTTTTTGGAAGAAGTCATTTTGTTCATTTTTTGAGGAAAAATGTAATAATGAAAATGATTTCCACAGCTACTTTTTATCATACAAATAGCTGAAAATACCATACACATGGAAATCAATTTCATGTCCAACCATTTCCAACAATTTCATGCCCAATGGTCCAAATTC
The DNA here is from genome assembly GCA_030180095.1 of Magnolia changhungtana. Taxonomy (NCBI): domain Eukaryota; kingdom Viridiplantae; phylum Streptophyta; class Magnoliopsida; order Magnoliales; family Magnoliaceae; genus Magnolia; species Magnolia changhungtana. The sequence continues at coordinate 592,811 of JASAUF010000647.1, read as the reverse complement.
AACTTGTATGGTTTGCTTGATGAGTGTAATGTCCAAATACACCCCCAATGTCATTGTAATGTTGCCATGCACTTTGTTTTGTTAGATGTGGGTTTATGTGTACTTGGTTTTGGAAATGATATTTACACCCCCTTGGTTTTGATAGATACACCTTTTGTGTGGACTCTTTGTCATTGCAATGTTGTCATTTACTTTTTGTCAGATGTGGGTTTTCTGTTCTTTGTTTGGGTATTGATATTTACACCCTTTGGTTTGAAGATATACCCCCTTTGGGGACTCATTGGCATTGCAATGTAGGCATGCACTTTGTGTATGTGTATATCAAAATAGTGGGTGCAGATAAAAAAACTCATGTTTGGGTACCTTTGGATCATGTGTTTGGGTGATGGGTTTTGTTGGTTTTGTTAGAGATCTTAATATTTGTGGAATTCTGAGCTTTTTCATTTTCTGACATTTCACTTTCACATGTGTTCTTGTAAAATGCATTTTGCAGCTCTATATAAGGATCTTCCGTTTTTGGTTTTTCTCTACCAGAATCACAGAGAGAGAAGATTGTATTTTGATTCTTGCAAAGACTTTTGTATCTGTCAAACGACCTTAGCTCCGGGTATGCTCTTCCCTTACGTTCTCCTCATTTTCCTTCTTATCTGTCTTCCCATCTATGTATGGTGATCGCTAGAGCTTTCCATTACTTGGTTTCCCACCGTGTAGATGCTAGCCAACTTATTAGGTGGGCCATGACTTATATATTCCCACTGTGTTGATGAGCTGGATTACTGTGGCGGATCAGTTACAATGTGGGACATGTGAGCTAGTGACTAACATGTTCGGGCTAAGCAAAACATAGAAAGCTCTCATAGCACAAAATTTGAGAACACAATAGTTGCATGGGTTTTGTTGCCATTTACATCATCTGTATGTATATGTACCTTCCATTAAGTCAGTTCACTGTTCTTTCACAACAGTTGAAACATTACAGCAAAAGAATGGCCTTAAACATCTGTGAGCGAACCTATCTTCTATGTGTGATCTGACCATCCATTTTGTATGCAACCGACTGGAAGGTTTGGATCACCTGGCAGGTGTGATTTTTTCAGGGATCCTAGAAATAGTGGACCTAACAAACAGTCCATACAGGTGATGTGGACGCCCACGGTCCAAATGCAACTACATGCATGGAAGGTTCCCCTTCACTTAGCCATGTTGATCATTGCTCTATAATATTATATAATCACATGGTTTGAAGGGATACCATGGAACAAGTTGTAACTGATACATTGAACCGTTTTCTACATTGTTCATTGAATTTCACATGCTCATGGGATGTATGAAGTGGGACATGTGCAATATTTGGTGGCCCTATGTGGGGTGGACCATTTGAATGAACAATGGATGAAATTAAATACAGGTCCAAATAATCTATGCTTAGAAATTGTTGGTAGTAAATATTATCCTATTTCCTAACCATTCATGGATGAAAAATCAAAATGCAATTTTCTTAAATAAAGGTGTCAAAATATGATTCAAATGTTAAAAATAGGTGTCAAAATATAATTCAAATGTTAAAACGCAGGGACTAAATGTTGTTTCCCATGATCATGTCAGGGTTACCAGAGATGGCTTCCATGACACCATGCAAGAACTGGATGAGGGCAGGAAGGTTAACTGTTGAATACATGGAAGGTGTTGCAACATTTCTAAAGTACGTGAAACAAAATTCAAATGGGGAAGATTGGCACAGCTGTCCTTGTGCCAAGTGTTGTAATATACGTGGGAAGATGACATTAGAAACCATTTCCGAACACTTGGTTTTTAATGGTATAGATCAAACGTACACGACGTGGTTTCTCCATGGGGAACAACGTCTTGAAATAGGTGTGAGTACATCTGTCGATAATCGTAATGAAGATGTGTTGCCCAAAATGGTCGATTTGGTGAATGATGCTTTCAGTCGTTTTCAATCCATTGAGTTAGATGCATGTATGGATGATGTTAATAATGAAATTAGAGAAGGAAAGGGCGAATTTGCTGAGGTTAAAGCATCGATGATTGTATTAAACGAGCAACTGGAAAACAAGTTCAATGAGTGCAAGAACATGATATTGAACATTGGAGAACGTTTGGTTGAAGTTCAGAATCAAATAAATACTCTAGTTCAACCAATGCAATGCTCTCTTGGCACTGCTGGTTCTCAGGTATTTTAACAATTAAAGAATAATGTATAGTTACTATTTTATCCATGAAAATAATAAAAATTATTTCTTGTAGGGGTTTTATCGATCTGGCGATACCTCAAGTCATCATGATGAGTCAGCTCCACCTCCACCTCCACTTCTACGGGTGGAACAAATCTGTCATTTGACAGATATTTGTAGTCGACTTGTTGCACGTGGGCGTCTGATTAGAGATAATGCAGGCATCCCTCCAGATTGCATCAAAGTTATATTGGATGTTGTTGAAGTTCCCAGTGCGAATGTGTTTGGTGACATTGAGAAGACGTTAGCCGATTGCGACGTGGGTGATGTTCTCGTTTGGCCTAGAGTGCTGACGAAAACATAGATATTAAAGGAGTTTACTTAAAACTTTTCCTAACTCAAGAACATATTTTTGTAATTTGGTCAAGACATGTGGATTGTGTTTGAGTTTATTTTGGATATTATTTGACTAAATCTTTATCTTGAATTATTTAGTTGTTTTGCTTGACTAATCTAGTGATTTGTTTCAGCTTTTCATCTTCTTATGCGTGACAAAAGGTACACATATTTCTATTATGATTTGTTTTGATTTTTTCTTTGCTTATGCGTAAAATGTTCTGATTTAAATATTAAGAACTACGTAGTGGCTTGATCCCAACCTTCCAACATTGGGTACGTAGGTAGCCGTTCATACTAGACCGTATCGGTGCAGCCACAATTTTTTATTTTTTATTTTTCCCCTTCTCGTAGTGTGGATGCATTTTCGTCAGGACTACTTGGCAATAAGAGAGGTGGATGTAAGTTCTCGAAACATTTAATTAATCTTGAATCATTTATATCTTTATCGCTTCATTTATATGTTGTCGTCAGGGTTAACTTGTAACTCCTCAGAACCCGCTCTGCCGTAAGACATTACGGTGCATGACGGTTCCTAGCAGGTTAAGTTGCAAACTATTATTAAGAGTTGGTTGGATATATTTTATTTTTTGTAAATGTTGTTAATAGTTGGATGGATGATGAATGTATTTGTGAATGTAAATGAAAATAAAAAAACTTATGAGATATATATATATATATATATATATATATATATATATATATATATATACATATATATATATATATGTTATCAATGGAGGATGCCTTGTTTAGGGGGACATGAAATTTTGTAGCTTATGGTATGGTGCCCCAATATTAGTTGTATGTTACTAGTATGTAGTAGATAATACTAGGATCAATGGTAAACATTTTGTTTTGAGTGGAAGACCGAGTAAAAGAACTTGGAAGAGGCACTTTTTATGCCTTTCAGCTTCAAACTAGATGCCTTTTGGATAAACCAAACATCCATTCACCACTAGTTCCTCTAATACATGGTACAATGGGGGTGGGATAATGTCGGTTGCTCCAAATTCCAATACATATACTAAGTGTATGTATATATATATATATATATATATATATATATATATATATATATATATATATATATATATATATATATATAAGGTCATATTGCAATTTATATATGAAATAATTGTCATCATCGTCATCATCATGTAAGCCGCATCCTAATTAATTAGGGTCGCCTACATGAATCCTATTCCACCGTTCCACTCTATCAAGGGCCATACCTTCAGTTAGACCATAGGTCATCGGGTCTTTTCTTACTACCTCCATCTACATCTTTTTGGGCCTTCCCCTAAATAGTTTTTTGCTTTTTAAAAGTTGTAACGGCCGGTACAACTCATGTTGTAACAATAATGGAGGTGGTCGGCCACCATTACCATAATGGAATACCTTGCTCTCTAGGTATCCTATCACTTGCTTTCTCTAAGCCAACAAAGACCATGTGGAGATCCTATCTCTTCCATATTTCTTCATCAATTATTTAAGTAGGAAAATAGCTTCAGTGGTACCCATGCGTGGAACTTAACTAATTTTCTAAAACATCCATCGCATGCCTTAGTCCTTAATCACTCTCTCCCAAAGTTTCATAGCATGGCTCATAAGTCTAATCACATGATAGTTAGTGCAGCTTTGTATCTCTCTTTTATTCTTAGAAATAGGTACCATGCTAATTTTCCTCAGTTCATCTAGCATTTTCTTCAATCTAAAAATGTTGTTGAGCAACTTTGTCAATCAAAATAACCTAGCATCTCCCAATACTTCCAAACCTCTAATTGGCATACCATTTGGTCTGAGGGCCTTTCTTGTTTTCATTTTTTTGCAAAGCTTCTTTCACTTCAGATGTCCTTATCTTATAGAAGTATCATTGGTCTCCAATGTCTTTGAGTATTTTGTTCCTTCTGTACTTTTTTTTTTTTTTGTTAGCTTGTTAGTACACCCGACTGTCAGTTCACACTTCACTGTTAGCCACCCCCACTAGGGATCGATACTTATGCTATCAGAGTGGTTGCCATTTAAAAAGGTTCTTAAAATAGCTTCTCCATCGTTCATTGATCTCATTGTCCTTTACTAGTATCCTGTGGTTATCACTCTAAATGCATCAAGTATGGTTTAGGTCCCTAACCTTCCTCTCTCACAATTTTTTGCAAGTTTGAAGATACCTTTCTCACCTTCTCTAGTACTCAATCTATTCTAAAGATCGTCATAAGCCTTATAAGTTTAGCTTCACTTGCTACTTTCTTAGCAATCTTTTTGGCATTTCTATATTGTTTAAAATTGTCATTGTTTCTAGTTCCTTACAAGACTTTTAAACATAAACATTCCTCGTGACTAGTTTTTTGTGCCTCATCATTCTACCATCAAGTTTCCTTGTATGATTGACTGTTTTTCTTTAGATGTCCAAAACATCTTTTGCAGTTTATATGTGAAATCATTAATGCTATTATTATAAACGCAGCATGCATAGCATTATATTATATGCATGCTACCGAATAAAGCAGAGTACAAAATCTCTACATTGTAAATATAAATTTGCATTACAGATTAATCAACAATAAAGGTGTAGAACCATAAATTTGGGTGGTTCAAAGTAGCAATCTGAATTGCAAATTACCCATAATCCTTGCACAAATCGGAATGGGAAACGTCGGGCTTGATCGTTTAGGTGACATTGGTATGAACTGGTTTTTTGACCCAATCCCTGAGTTAAACCAAGCATGAAAATGGGCTCTCCAAAAGCATAAACCAAGAGGACCAAGAGGATGCCCATCCACAGTAATGTTCCCACAGTTTGATGAATGATTCTGCAAGTTGGGAAATACAAAGTTTTTTTAATGGCGCTGTTTGCTGGAGTTGTTGACGGTTGTAACATTTGGGCTAAGGATCTCACAACATCTCTTAAGACGTTGAAAGTTCTTGAGATCAAGGTTGGCAAAGGTATACACATTTCATGAGTTCTTGATTTGTTAGAGATAAGCTGTCTATGATTTTGAAATCACTGAATATGTTGTTAACAAAATCAGTAAAATCATCTGTCACAATCTATGTTTACTTATTTTAGCACGGAAATGGTTTCTTAAGTTTTCTCCATCAAGTTGATGCCGTTTTTTCAGAATATCAGTTTTTATTTCTAATTTCTTTGGCCGTAGCCGCCTAATTCCTACATATTTCGGGTTTTGTTTTCATATCTTTGTAACCGTGACTTTTCTAGTCTATCAAAATTGATACCTAAACTTTGCATGGTGCTTGTCAATTGCAGAAAAGCTTGTAGTTTCCATTTCCTGTTCCCTTCTGCACACATGTTAAGATCACAATGATCAGGTGGTTCTGACCATTGGATCAAACGCCTATGAAAGGAACAGTAAGGACTGTTTTTGAAATATATTTCAATCAACAATTTCGACCATCTATTTCGTAAAGACAATGATGTATCACCTGCCATTGTAGGGAAGCACTTTGATCAGACCATTCTAACCTTCCCATTCAGTGGTTGGAATTTGGATGGCTATAAACTTAAGTCCAAATTTTGGAGGGACAGGATATTCCAATTCGTGTGATCTTTGTGCTATGGACAATTAAGAGTCTGCAATTACAAGACTATAAAACACCCCATCAATTCTAAAATAATTATAAGAGGTTTCCAGGTATGTTAATCTTCCTTTTTGCTGCGCACACAAAAAAAATGGATCAGAACAATCTTGCTTTTTTTTTTTTTTTTTTGAACCAGGTCTCTAGGACAAGCTTCCCCATCTGTGAATGCATTTGCAGCAGGGCTAAATTGTGGAAGCCACTGTTTGCTAAGTCACAATCCTAAAATCAGATTGGCTGAACAATCTTGATCTCTGATTCGTGGACACTTTTGCTTCTTAAAATAGGACCGCTGGATTTAATTTTTGGATGTTACTGATTTGGGTTGGTTTCAAAATGCTTTGGGATGACACTGCTAAAGTGGTTGTTTTGGATGTTACTGACAAATAAAAGTAGTTGAATCAGAACTGGAATAAGATTACAAAAATAAAACATGTATAAAGACTTGCTAGGAACACACTTGAGTTTGAGACATACAGTTCAGACAGTGGGAGCTTATCCAGGAAGATAACCGATCCAGTGAATTGGTTGTTCTGTAAGTGACTGTTGGAGAAATTATAGTAGTAAGTATTAACAAAGGAGACGAATACTGAACAATTACATTTATGATTAGAACAAGTATAGGTCTATTGTCATGCTTACAGAATGTTAAGGCTATTTCTGTTGTTTGTTTTAAATTCCAATTGTACATGAATTTCATGTCGGTTCTCTCATTTCATGTGTTTTCTCAACCTTGGAAATAAATGTAACATCATTTTTGGGAGAAACGAATGTCCTCAGGTTTTTTAGGAGGTGGATTTTCCACTGAAATTGATGTCATTTCTAAGGTTTCCCACATTCCCAAGAAACCCTGTAGAAAAGTCATATTGGGTCTCAGGTTTTTCATATTATTTATTAGTGGGTCAATACACCAATACTCAGTACTTCCATAATATGAAACTTCAACAATATTGTAAGTTGTTTTTATTATATTCAAATGCGATGTGCGATGCTTACACATCCAACATGAGTGCTTCAATGGTAGACAATCAACCACTACAATTGAAGTTTTATCAACTGCAGTTTTCTGCTGTAGAAACTTAGACGATATAGTTTAGAGTATCTCAACATGCCAACCTGTCCATCCAGTTACATGATGATGTTCAAAAATAGTGTTCTCATAAAATTCTGTTCATGGTAAATATAAATGCAAAAAACGTGTAACCATGTAATCAGGAAAATGAGTTAACAAGGGATTTTTTTTTATAGGATAGCTATGAGACCAGCCATGCTTTATGGTACAGAATGTTGAGCAGTCAAGGAACAACATGTTCATAGGATGTGTAGTAGATACGCTGATCTTGAGATGGATGAGTGGCAAGACAATGAAGGATAGAATTAGGCATCAATTCATTCGAGGGAACTTTGGAGTAACACCAATAGGTAATGACGAGGGAAAATAGACAGAGATGGTTTCATGTGCAGCGGAAACCAAGAACTGTGACAATTAGGAGTGAGTCAGTTCAAGTTGAAGGCTCTAAGGGAGAGGCCCCAAAGGATGTGGGTGGAGGTAGCAAGAAAAGACTTGAGGAACTATGGTTTGAGGAGACAGTCCCTGATAGGTTGGAATGCGTAATAGGATTTGTGTAGGTAGCCTCAGTTAGTCAGGATGAGGCTTAGATGGTGATGATCTAATCATAATAACATCAAACTACAATTATAATACCGAAAACAATGAAAATGGTTGAAGTATTATCCAAGGTTCTATGTCAAATTGCAGCTACATGTCCATTGCAGTTGCTTAACTACCTGAAAATGAATGAAACCAAGCTGTGAGTTATTCTCATGGGTAATTTAAGTACCTCATTTATTGCATTTGTTTAACAAATCGTTATCTTATACACTGCTATGTTTTATGTGTGATTATGCATGTTAGATCGTGAAAATTTCCTTCCTGATTTAACACTAGGTCTTCCCTGTCATTGACCTCTACCACTGCTGTTTTTCATTCAAACACAGTTTTGACACCTTCGCAGGAAGTAGCTGAATTAGTAAAACATGACTTTGGGAGCATTGACATCCTTGTGCACTCTCTCGCCAATCGCCCAGAGATACCGTAGTAACTACATTATTCATGCCCCTTCTCATGTTTATGTTGCTGTTTTCGTCTAACTTGTAATTTCCTTTATAGGTCAGTAAACCTCTATTAGAGACATCCCGAAATGGATATCTTGCAGCGATTTCGGCATCAAGTTATTCCTGCGTCATTGCTCAAGCATTTTGTTCCAATAATGAATCCAGGCAAGCTTCTCAGAAAACGAATAAGAAAAAAAAAAAAAAAAAACTGGGCTGCCTGATTTTTTGGCTAGCTAGGGTCATCTACACTGTGGGACCACTTGATGAATGGCTGAGATTGGCACCATGTGCCTTGTTGGAACTTGTGGCTTGGTGTAGATGGGCTGCCTAGCCAACCTCTATATTTGTATGTATGTGCAGTCAACTTACCATATGAACATGTGGTCCATGTAATGTTGCAGGTGGTGCATCAATTTCTCTCACATACATTGCTGCCGAAAGGATCATTCCTGGGTAACTTTGATTTACACACCCTGTGATTTTAGCAGCCCATGTAAACCAGAACTATTAAAGAAAGGATTCTTATTGTTGTGTTGTTCTTTATATATTAATGCATACAGATATGGTGGGGGCATGAGTTCAGCTAAAGCTGCTCTAGAGAGTGATACCAAGGTGAGATTTTTGTGGCTGGCCGGTCTGCTGCCTTCAATGCAAAATATATTTTTTCCTGAAGCAAATGAGGCTGTATTTATAACATTTTCTGATCTAGCAGGTGCTTGCATTTGAAGCAGGAAGGCGCCACAAGATTCGAGTTAATACAATATCTGCTGGTATGACTGTTATCTTCATACTTTTATTTTCTGAAACATGGTACTTGCTAGAGCATCTCCCTGTCGTGACATTTTTCACATTGATGAAAACTCAGGTCCATTGAGAAGCCGTGCAGCCGAGGCCATTGGATTCATCGACATGATGATTAACTACTCATCAGCCAATGCAGGATTATATCATGGTGATTTCCCGGCAACTGCTGAAACTCCATCAGCTTTTAACAGACAATTAAATTGCATTCCCCAATTGATGATTTTTTTTTTTTTTTTTAAATTGCAGTGAGATGATAGGAGTCGGCCATGAATACATGGAAGAGTTCTTCGATTGTTGCGAATCCGTTTTGGCTGAAGATGGTTTGTTTGTCCTACGGGTTATATATTGTCTATTATAATTTTTCTTAATTATGGTTTGATTGGAATTATCTGAAAAGAAAGGTGTACCTGTAGTAGTCCATTCAAATGGCCCCACTTAGCCATTTCCTCTTTATTGACTTGAGTTGTTACCAATTTTGTGAATGGGATTCTTATTAAACAATCATGTGAATTATTTTTTGAATGACTATCAGGTGTAAGATTAAAAAAATAATAATTAAAAAAAAAAATCCGAGGATATTTTTTTAAAATTTACTGATATTTTAGCGACGGACCAAGTAGCCTATTGATATTCGACGAATTTTTTTTGCGACGGATAAATCTGCTACGGACGTTATTCGTCGCAGATTCAACGACGGATGTTATCCGTTGGAAACTAAAAAGAGCCAGTAACAGCGACGGACGAAATCCGTCTTTTTTCGTTTTACGACGGATTTGGTCCGTCGCAAATCCACGATTTTGGCGTAGCGGCCCCACTAAACACGGGTTTTCTAACCCTGACAAATGCATCTATGGTCCTGTAATCCAGACCATTGATCTATTTTATACCACCATGCATGAAACATGTCTTGTATCTCTCCCAGATCCTGGAATGGAAATGAAATTGTAGGAGGCATTTTTATTTATTTATTTTTCCCTGTAACACTAGTATCTCTTTTAAGCACTCCAACAAGGGACGCGGAACTCTGTGGGTCCCACCGTGATGCAAGTATTTTATCCACGCTGTTCAACGCTTTTCTCTGACCATTTTTAGATATAAACCAAAAAATAAAGCAGGTACAAGGCTTAAGTGGACCACAAAGTGCGAATTTAAGTTCCACCATTAAAAACTTCTTGGGAGCCAGAGAAGTTTCGGATCAAGCTGATATTTGTGTTTTCACTTCATCCACGTCTACATGACCTTATGAATAGGTTGGATGGTAAAAAAAACATCATGTTGGCCATTAGAAAGGTTTCTACGGTGGGTGTCATTATCAGTGCGACTTTCTTTGGTGTGGACCTGCCTCATTTTTTGCATCATATCTTAAAATGATCTGAGAAAAGCAGGGAACGGCGTGGATAGACACTTACATTACAGTGGGCCGCACAGATCCCTGCCCGGACGGATTAGGGTAGGAGGCCATCTGCATCCTCCCACAAGACCCAAACAAATCCAATAAATATCTCGGTAATAATAACTATAGACTTTTACCTGAGTCAAAGGATATTATCCAATCTGGAATTATACATGATAGAAATTTTAATCCTCCACTAAGATTCGTTTTGATAAAATGTACCTAGTAGTATCCTCTCGGCAATATTTTGGATAGCAATCTCATTATCAAAACTTGCATTCCAAACTTCTGTTGCTTGAATTGCAACGGATTCTCTATCCAAATTTATAGCATTCTCAGTTGGATTAAAGAGAAACGGCATGTATAGTTTAAGCTTGTTATGTCATTACATCTGATTGAGACAAAATGCTACCTCCTAAAATTCTTGTTTCGTAGAATTTTAATTTTACCACTTAATGTTTTAGAAACTAACAAAAAAGCTGTTAAAAATAAGTGTTGGAGAGATTACTTTTTTCTTAAGAGTTTATCTGGCTCAAGGTGGTAAACATTTTTTACTAAGTTTTGGACAAGTTTATCCTTAAACTTTTTAAGCAATTCCTATCTTGGTCTCTTCTCTTCTTGTTACAATTTCTCTAAGGCGGGCCCACACTATGAACGACTCATCCACTAAGTTGATACCTACCTCACCTAATTTGCACTTTAAAAAATTGTATATGATGCACACATTAACTTAAAGTTAGCCGATTAAATTATGAGACTGGTTGTTTCTAAGTTACAATTCCAAAATTAAATTATTTGAACAATCCCAAGTCCAACCACTGATATGCAAACACTTTTTTTTTTTTTTTTTAAAATAGGACCATTGGATATTTTTCATTCTTCACCATTCAATAAATGTCCACTAATTTTGGGCCAATCTTATTAGTGGGATGAGTACGAAGTGAGGCCAATTTGGAGAATCAAGTGGTCCCCTAAATCGGTGACATTATTCATGATGTCATTATTCATGATGTCAATATATATATATATATATATATATATATATATATATATATATATATATATATATATATATATATATATATATATATACTTGCATGAATTTCGGGCTGATTTGAGGGCATTTGAATGATTCCCAAATTGGTGACAACATTCATTGTGAATTTAATTTTTAACTTTTTTTTAATATATAATTACTTAAATTGAACATTGTCAAATGCTTAGGGATATGTATCACTGCATGAATGCACACATTACATGAATTTTGGGACTATCTAGGGCATTCATGTAGTTCCTTTAATCAACAACATTATTCATTTGAATTTAATTTCTTGAGAGAATGATGTCAGATGCTAAAGGATGTGCATTGGTGGAGCAATGCTAAGACAATACTCTTACCAAATATTAGACCATTATACCATCATAAACATATTCCAAACTACAAGAGAATAGATACTTGGAATCCTCTAATATTTATGATTTTTTTCTCTTCTTCTTCTTCTTATTTTTTTTGAAATTTTTTGGGGAGAAAGATGTTTTAGCATTTTAGGGGTGTAAAGGCCATTATGCACCCCATTACGGTTATAACAACTGTTGCATGTAAAAGTAATGGTGTGGACCGTTACTCCCACTGAAATTGGTGGGACCATTGGCTAAACCAAGAAATCCTCCCTCAAAAGCTCTATTCTCTTTTATTCAACCCTAAGAAATGAATAATAAAACCCTAGATTTACATGTTTGGATACCTGTAAGTTGGGTAAAATGTGACTTAATAAGTAAGTCATAGGTGGTGTTTGGGGAAGAAATTCACCTGTAAGTCACTTACAACAAAAAAAATTTCAAGAAATTATGGGGAGTTGGGGTGATAAGTGACTTACAAGCCCAATAATCTAAATCCACCATTATAACCATTAAAGATTCACCCAATGAAGAATAACCTCTAACAGACCTTGTAACATCATAATCAATTAAGATTTTACAAGAGCAGTAGCAACATGGCTCCATTTATCACACCACCAACTACCATTGATCAACCATTACTAAGCAGTTGGCTCCCAATTTCTATAAGGAAAGAGGGTTTCCAACTCTCCATCCTCCAATCTCTCTCTCTCTCTCTCTCTCTCTCTCTCTCTCTCTCTCTCTCTCTCTCTCTCTCCAACAGTCAATGGGGATACTTAAAATGCATGTATGATATGAATGATGGATGCATGTTCAATTCAAGAGTAGGAGTGAGCGATTAGAAAGGGCAATCTATTAGGGCCCGTTTATTTATGATAAGTTAAAAAAAAAAAAACCTAATCAATTTGTGTTTTTGATGGGCAAGATCTGAAAAAAAAAAAGGCAAGCTATAGAGCATATACTCGGATAAACTAGAGAAGCAATGGGTTGGAGAGAGGATAATTGTTACGACTAGTTATTAGCAAGGCAAAATAAAAATAAAAATCAGTAAGTGTATTAGGTGAGGTGATTAACAAAATAGAAATGTGAGAGGGGGAAGAAGAGACCCAACACTCTTTATAAAAGAGATTGTTGGATATCGTCATCTCCGACCCTACCCTATAAGATTTAGACTGTTGAGATGACTTGTATTTGTTGAATGATGGTTTTAAATAGCTTAGATTGGCTTGAATTATTGACCTGATTCAATTTTGAATGATTTGAATGGGTTAGATGAGCTAGGTTGGTTGAGTAAAATAGGTTAAGTTGACTAGGTAAAATGTGCTAGGTTGGTTGGGAGGCATGGGTTAAGTGGGGTAGAGGGGTTGAACTTTGGCTAAGGTAGGATATAAACTAGAGTAGTAACTAAGTTGTGGGTAAGAACCCTCTCCCTCTCCCCCACTTGGTGTCGAAGTGTCTTGAGAATGAAAGAGATGAGGGACACTTATTGAGTGAAGGGATGTCAATTTAATAATATAGAAGTAGGTAAGGGGTAAACATATCCAATTGTATTTTGTAATTGGATAATAAAGTTTGGTGCCACGTGCAATCTCCTCATTAACCCTTAAAGTGGTATTTCTTGTAATTTTGATAAGTGTGAGAGTCATTTCAAGAAATTGATCGTGGCCACACCTTGATCTAAAATGACTCTCACACTTCCCAAAATTAACTTTATCATCCAACTTAATTTACAGGTGTGGACCACCTAAAGAGTAGATGGGTCCAAATTCTTCGTATGCGGATCAGGTGGTGTTGCAATAGGCCAGTGGTGTTGTTCAATGATGTGGGCTCAACATGACGTATGTGTTTTATATTTATGTTGTCCAACCATTTCTCCCTCGAGGCATGAACTCAAAAAATTAAGTAAATCTTAAGCTTAAGTGAACAACAAGAAACAAGAAAGAGGCCGCAAAAAGTTTTGGATCAAGCTGTTACTTGTGTTTTCCCTTTAGTTAGGCCTGACTGTCTTTAACAAGAGGTCAGATGACAAATAAACATTACCATGAGCCTTATAATAGTTTCAATGGTGGGCATTGTTATCCCCAGTGTTTTGTGTGATGTGGTCCACTTGATATTCAGATCTCCTTCGTTTTTTGATTCATTTCCTAAAATAAACTCCTAATACATCAGCACAGCACCACTGGGGTTGATGTTGGTAAAGCCGCCTAATCCAACTTATCTTTTATGAGAAACAGATTGTGTACTTAGTAAACTTTGTGGGGCCCACCTTAAATGTCTGTCATATCCACGCTGTCTATTCATTTTTTTTCAGAAAAAACTAGCACCGTAGACGAGTCCGTACTATGCCTTTATTTTTTTTTATTTTTTTTCGCCACCCGAAAACTTATCTCACCAAAATAGATTTTTAGGGTAGGGAGGTAGGGTTTTTGACGAAAATACCCATGCCTATTAGGGTAAAGCAGCCGAAAAAAGTAGGGGTATTTTCGTCTTTCTGGGTTCATTCGTACGAATAGAGGTCTACTTTGGTGATTAAGGTTTTTTTCGGGTCGAATGAAAAAAGGTGGGTAGTATGTCGGGTCTATACTAAAAAATTACCTTTTTTTTCGAATCATTTTAGGGCATTAGCCCAAAATCAAAGCATATCCAAAGATCAGGTGGTCCACATGAAAAAGTATGGATATTGATGTCTACCATTGAAACTTTCCCGGGCTCATCCAACGCTTTGATAGGGTCATATAAATATGGATGAAGGAAAACACAAAATCAACTTGTTCCAAAACTCCTGTGGCCTCATGAAGTTTTCTACAGTAGGTATTCAATTCACACTATTTCCTGTAGTGTGGTCTATTTTACCTTTGAATATGCTTCAAATTTAGTCTCAAGACCTAAAATGAGCTTCTAAGATGGATGGACGGCGTGGATAAGACACTTACATCACGGTGGGCCGCAAGAGTTTACCCAGTATGCTATACCTACCGAGTTACTCGGTACGCAATCCGCTTCCATGTTTACGGTGCGGCTCACCTTTCTTGCATGGCTGGGATGTTCCGCAATTGATAGGTGAATAGCAAACAAACGAAGCGGATTGGCTGGTGTACGTCACACCAGCTATATAGCTGCTGTATTGATGTCAGCAAGTTTAGGGATGTCAGCAAGTTGTGTGGGTCTGATCACGAGGTATGTGTTATAAGAGGCGGCTCAAAGGGGGGAGGCAGGTGAGGCAATCGCCTAAGGCCCCTAATTGAAATCGGATTGCGTACTGAGTTACTCAGTACGTTCTTATGGTACTGAGTAAACTCAGTTGAGCCCAACGTGAATGTATTTGCCTTATCCACTCTGTCCATCCATTTTTTTCAGATCATTTTAGTCGTTGAGCCCAAATTTAAGATATATCTAAAGCTCAAGTGGACCATACCCTAGGAAGCTGTGGAAATAATGATTTCCACCATTAAAACCTTTCTATGGACCACAGTGATATTTTTTTGTCATCCAACCTTTTCATAATATCACAAAGACATGGATGAAGTGAAAATAAAAACATCGGATTGATCTAAAACTTTGGCCCCATGAAATTTTCAATGGTAGATGTTCAATTCACACTTTTTTCCGATGGTGTGGTCCATTTGACCTTTGGATACATTTCATTTTCGGGCTAACGACCTACACATATCTGCTAAAATGTATGGACAGAGTGGATAAAATGCATGAATGACCGTGGGACCCACACAGTTTACTTAGCACATAATCCATTTCCCCCCTAATTATGAAGGCCCTATATTATAATAAAATTAAAATTTCTTAACTATGAAGGTCTTATATTATAACATAATTAAAATTAAGAAGAAGAAAAAAAAGTCTAAAATTTTTGAAATAAAATTGATTGAAAAGCCTACAAAATAAGAACATTTAAAAATTAGTTTACAAATTTAAAATTGAAAATAAAAAACAAATCCTAGAAACTAGTACTATCAATAATAACAGTCTAACCCTATCATCTCTTTTCAAAATAATAGCATCATTCACAATAAATTCTTCTCCTTACTAATTAAGTTCTTAAAAAATTAAATTCCAAGCCTCATTTTTATAACTTGCCTAAGGCGCCGCCCTTGTTTGTTATATCCAATCCGTCCATCCATTTGACAAGATCGTCTCAAGAAAAATAAGACAGATCTAACTATCAAGTGGACCACACTGCAAAAACCAGTGGGGGATTGAGCATCTACCACTAAAACAATTTTTGGTGTCACATAAGTTTTGGATCAATATGAAATTTGTTTTTCGTCTTCATTCATATATTTGTGACCTTATGAACATATTGGACGTAAAATAAACATTATGGTGGGCCCTACAAATTGTTTAACAATGTCCTCATTCATATATTTTTTGGATTACTCTAAAATAAACTCTAAAAATAGATGAACCTTTTAGATATAATAAATACATCACTGTTGGGCACATGTAACTTTGATCTCCTTTGAACTTATCGTACAACCCGTAGCTTGAGGAGCATCAGTGCTCGTTTTCGAAATATGTGTGGGGGAAGGGATTGGCTACTCTCCCCACCATGATGTATATGATTCATTCATGCCGTTCTATTTTTAAAGATCATTTTACAACATGAGACTAAAACTGAGGTATATCCTAATCTAAAATGGACCACGTTACAGGAAATAGTGTTGAATCAGCGTCAACCATTAAAAATATTTTGAGGGCTATAAAAGTTTTGGATTGACACGATTTTTGTTTTTCCCATTCATTTGGCCTATATGACCTAATAAACAGATTGAATGTCAAATAAATAGAACAGTGGGCCTTAGGAGGATTTTAATGATGTATATTCAATCACTATTGTTTTCATGTGGTGTGGTCCACCTAAGATTTATATACCTCTCGTTTTTTAAATAAATATCTAAAATGATCTTTATATCTCTCGTTTTTGAAATAAATATCTAAAATGATCCAAAAATGGAAGTAAGTGTCGGGGGCGCACATAGTAGTCAATCCCTTCCATCCGGAAAATTTTTCCCAAAAAAACGGACGCGGATTCCCTGCCAAAATCCTTTGCAGGAACTTCCTGCGACGGGAAGTTGGGTGGGGCCCACCGTGATGTTTATGGGAAATCCACCACGTTCATCAGTTTTTCAAGATCATTAAGGTGATGGGCGTAAAAATGATCTAATTCCAAAACTCAAGTGAGCCGTAGATCAGGAAAACGTGTGTAGGTAAATTCCCACCGTTGAAACCTTCCTGAATTCCACCGTAATGTTTATATACCATCTATACCGTTCATAAGGCCATTCCTACTTAGATGAACTGAAAACGAAAAAATTATCCTGATTCAAAATTTCTATGGCCAGACGCATGTTTCAACGGTGGACGTTCAATCCTCTGTCATGTGGCTTATCTGAGTTTTGGATTTCCGTCAGGTTTGGGCCTATGCCATAACATGATATTGCAAAACTGATAGACGTGGTGGATTTCCCATAAACATCACGGTGGGCCCCACCTAACTTCCCGTGACAAGAAATTCCTAGAAAAGGCTTTTGGATGAAATCCGCGCCCCAAATAAACCATTGCACATGTAAATTTCATTTCCAAAATCATCTAGCTGGAACTAAGCCCCATCTAAAGTGGGCCCCACCTTTTAGACGGCGCAGATGGATCCTGACGCTTAAAGCTGATCAGATCATCACAATCATCAATCCACCATCTGACCCACCTGAACCAACACTCCAGATCACACCAACGCCACGTGGCGCCCATCAAACAACATCACAAGCAAGAGATGACTCATCCCTTCTCCCTCCCTCATTCCTCCAGATGGCATTTCTACGTACGCTCCCACCTACAAAACCATTCTCACTCTCTTCAGCTCCTTCCCTTCTCATCCATTCCATGCTCGTTAGATTGTTTCGTTCTCCCATCCATCGCCTCCGCCCAATCAAAACCAGAAATCTCCCAAACCCCACCACCTTCCTCCCCTTCCTCCCCCTTCCTACTCGCAGCATCCATACTCGCCCCGTTCTCGCCATGGCAGAAGGGTCCCACACGCACAAACACACCAACCGCCTCGCAGCGGAGCACAGCCCTTACCTGCTCCAGCACGCACACAATCCGGTATCTTCCTTCCTTCCTTCTTTCCTTCATCCCATTTTCTTCCTTTATTACAGAATTTCTCTACCAATCAAGAAAGTAGAGTGGTTTCTCGAACGATAATCTGTGTTGTATTCTACGGCTTGTCTGATGCCTGTGCGAGGGCAGGACCGTGAATTTCATCAAAGTCAGGGGGGTAATGGGTATTTCATGTCGAAGATGTGGAATTTACAAGAGTAACGATGGGCGAGTAGAATGGCAGGACTCTGAATTTCATTGAAAATTGGCGTAATTCTCGTTGATGTGAGAAGTAAGGTTTGGTTTGGATGCGAAGAAAGATGCAATTATAGAGAGAGTTTCGTAGTAAACAGAAATTTGTAGATGGATGAATTGGAAAGTCGCATCACCATACATGTGCGGACTTGGGTCAATTGAGATATGGTCTTGGGTCGAAGAATAGGCTAACCCAAGCCTTTCGTGGACCCGTTGATTTGGTCCTGATACTCGTTCGAGGGTAGGATCGTGAATTTTAGTGCATTGGGGGGTGATTTTTATGCAGTCTTTGAATGGGTATTTTGTGATTTTGCTTATAAAGGACATGGTTGTGGAATTTACAACATGGTGTTGATCACTAAGCACAAGGAAGGACTAAATTTCATTGAATTTGGTGGTTATTTTTGTGGACGCAAGGAAACTTGCGGTTATGGAAAGAGTTTCTGTAGTAAGATAAACTTCGTAATCGGGTTAGTGGGAAATAGATGCTAGGAACCTCCTTGTGGGGGTATTCACATGAGAGGGGGGATTGAATTGGTTAGTTGCATCGCCTGTGCGAACATGGCACGCGTGTGCAAGATCTGTGGCATTCATTTGACCTGAGCCATTGTAGGTATTCACATCGAGGGATTGAATTGGTAATTTGCATCACCTTTGCTATTGTGGTGCACATGCAAGATTCTAGACGTTCATCGACTTGGGCCCATCAGGACATGGCCTTGGCACAAACAACATGCTAACTTAATAATCTGGTGGCCTGCAAAAGTGGATACACTGATTTGGTCATTCAGATCTCATTGGAGAAGACAACCATCCTGTTTAGAATGCACCATTGTGCATTGAGAGCAGGGGAGTGGAGAATGACCTTCTGATAGGACTTGGTATCTTTCGAGTTGTAGTGGTTTCTATGAAATGAAAAAATTCGCCATATCAACACAGGTCCAAAATGGACTGATACGGGGTGAGCCGTACTGATTCCTGTCCCATAGCGATTTGCACTATGAAACCATGATTTAAATCCATGATTTTGCATGGATTGGGGTCTTTATAAAGTTTGAATTTTCATCCTTGGGAGGAAAGAGTTGAGGTTGGAAAATGCAGCCTACCATTTTAGAAAGAAGCACCGTCTGGATTTTTTTTTTTTTTTGGGTTTAAAGAGTTCCACTTGTAAATTGTTCCCACCTCATTCCTAAAATCCAAATGAAAGAAAATCTTAAAATATCTGAAAATCTTTGCATAAGTGAAACTTTCCTCACATCCTAATGATGCCTAAATTATTTTATTTTATTTTTAATGGATAATTGGTAATCTAGTTTCTCTAGTAATCCATGGAGGAATGGTAAAGGTGAAGTTATTGTCATAAAGTTCTATGCGGCTTCCTCCTCATAATATGCATCGCAAATGTGGGTGGTGACCGGGTCTTCTGATCTGGTGGGCCATCACATGGATGCGCTGTAGGCCAAATATGGCCATGATTGGATGATTCTCACATGTTGTGAGTTTTCTTAGCTGAATGTGGGCTTTTCCCCTGGACTATTTCCTTTTGCATACCATTGGTTGGAGGTATTCCATAGTTCAACCTGCTTTGTCTTTGTGGATACTGGATACAGTCCATTCACATGGCAACCCACTAGGTCAACATCCGTGAGCACCACACTTGTTTGAGACATGGAGGGAGCTTCAGATTTGTCAAATGGACATTCAATTTGTCTGTATCATCAATTAGTTCAATTTGGACTCTTGGATTGCCCTGTTTTTTAATCAGTACCCTTGCATGGGCCTAAACTTTAATCAGGAAACTTGGATGGGCCTGATCTTCAATCAGATGGCAATGAGCCCAATCTGGACCTCGATTGGATGATCAGGGCCTGGAAGCACCAATATGTTTTACATGGATGTGAATCCACACAAGGCGAATGAGCATTGCATTTTTGGTTATTGCAAATTGATCTGTTCTTCATTGGAACTGAAACAGAAGTTTAATTTCTTTTTAAACTGAAGGTTGATTGGTACCCATGGGGTGAGGAAGCTTTTGAGAAGGCTCGTAGAAAAGACATCCCAATCTTTTTGTCAAGTAGGTACCTTTTTTTTTTTCCCTTCTTGCTCACTTCTGTTACTTTTTCACATCTTACATGCGTAGTGCATCTGCTCTCGAGTTATAATCCTCGAATGCATTACACCTGATATTCATTTTTTTTTTGCTGGTCCCATCTGTATGGATTTCTTTGCTCATGAAGTTGGATACAGCACATGCCATTGGTGAGTGGCTCCATTACCTTTTCTAGCTTTCTTAGCATGCTGCTGTTGGGTAAAATTTGAAATCCATGTACTTGCAATAATCTACAACTAATCTGTGGGGATACAGAAGTGGAAGGTACTCATTCATATTTTAGAAATTTATTGCATATGAGTAGCAAATGAATGTTTGATAGTAGTCCTGTCACATGCATTATGTGTCCATGTGCATGGGCATGGACAAGCAAACATTTGAATGCAAAGAGGTAGAACTTACCATCGAAATTGCACATCATCTAGTTGGAGTATTTACCAAGGTGCATTTAGATGCTTGTGGTTCCCAATGCCAAACTCTTGTACCGACATCAAAAGTGTGGTTGAGATAAGAACATGAGAACCTTCACGTTCGATGTCAGACAGGATTTGTGGTTGGCAAAGCAGGTAAATGCTAGCCTGCTTAATGCATATTGTTCTTCCCATATGGCCGGGACACCAATTGCCTTAAGGGTGCTTTAGAGCAAAGTTTAAAATGGGTGTATCAGGTACCATATCATTCACCACCGATATGACCTCGTATCGCCCTGTTCAGGCTGTTTTGGGCATTCATAGATGATATGGTTACATATGTATTGTGGGGTACATACCAGTTTCAGACGATACTTTAAATGTTGCTTCAGAAGCCCTTCTCCAATCACTACTAGGGTAGCACCACAAAATGCTACCTGAGTAACTTGCCCAAAAAAGCTGATTTCATTGTCTTAGCGGAAGGCATTTTTTCTTCCTTCGCCATCCTGCCTATTTGTTGGAATTGACATTTGAGTTTGCACCAATATATGCATGCATATTTTTGAATGTTTCTAAAGTAGGGGACATAATGTTAAGGGTATTTGTTCTATCTCATAAGTTTTATGTAGGGGACATAATCCTAAGGGTATTTGTTCTCATAAGTTTTATGTCAAAACTTCTATGCACTAACTGATTCGCTGCTAATCTTTGCCAAGGTGTCATGTAATGGAGGTGGAGTCATTTGAGAATGAAGAGGTTGCAAAGATGCTAAATGATTGGTTTGTTAGCATCAAGGTGATTTTTCTTTTAATTTGTAAATGTTAGTTATTTCTAGCCGCACCCATGAAGAGTAGGATAGTAAGCCGCTTCACATGTTTTCCTGCTTAAAATACTTCTAATTCAGACAGAAAAAGTTTTAACCAGTTGAAATGTTTCGTGTTTAACATTATCTTGAACTATATAGTTTTTTTCTAATACTTGCTTGCAACAGGTGGATCGTGAGGAACGGCCAGATGTTGACAAGGTAAGTAAAATCTTTTTTGGTGACTCCAATTAAAGCAATTCATGTTTCGTTTCTGGAGAATATGATGAGTACTTTGATATAATGTTTTTTCGATATCCATGTAAGACATCTTTGGATGCCAATTACTTGATGTGTTTTAACTTGCTTGGCGTTTTTGAATGGTCTTTTTGATGTAGTAGTCACTATTAATCTGGTAGGCAAACCTGGTTTGCTTTATGTTGATATGCTTTTTCTGATTAACATGAAGAGTAGGTATAGTAAGCTGCTTCAATTATACTCCTTCAAGCCCATTAGTTTCTTTATTTTTCCTAATGTAAATGAAATTGGAACTGGTGCATATTTGAACTTCTAATCTGCTTTTAGGTTTGCAGATCCATGTAGCAAATTTTGCTTGAGAACTTACCAGAACTTGAGTATAGAAACTTGCAAGCTGAGTTTGTCCCGTTTAGTTTAGCAATGTTGACTTGCTGCTTGTTTGGGTTTTTGATCAAGTCAACAGGCCTGTTTGGAATGCAGGATTAAATGGTATGGAATTACATTAGATGGAATTAACACCATTATTGCACAATGATTATATCTATGGAAATACCATGGTATTTTGACCGTCCAATCCCATTTTTGGGATCAAATTCTTCATCTGGGAAAAACATTGAATTGAGTGAATCTGTGTTTGGTGGACCATGGAATCGTAATCAACGGACCAGATTGTCACGTGTAAAGTGCACATATGGATGGACGGCATGGATAAAACACATGCATCAATGTGGGGCCCACAAATATAGTGGCTTTCGAAATCCACTAGAAATCGTGCAGTATCTATTGTTGGGACTGGATGATATGATACCTGGATTAATCCAATCATTCCTGTTGATTCCAAATGCCGAGTGGAATTTGCAATGGACCAAATGCAATTCCATACCGCCTAATCCCACATAACCCCTTGTTCCAAACAGGTCCTAAATTGGTTGAAAGTTGTAAAATATTAAAAGCCAAACGGTTATAATGGTGGCATTAAGTTCTTTATTATAAGTTTAGAGTCTCAATCATTGGAGTAAAGGCTTCAAATTTAAGTGACGGAAAACATTCATCACGTGGTTGCAGTTACACATATATTGTTTTTTTCAGTCTCTTTCTATTCCAGTTCAAATCAAGGCATGCAGACTTATGTCCAAGCAACGTATGATTTGTAAGGAAGCATTTGGAAAGAATGCTCGCTATGATATGTAGAATGTATTTTGCAGTAAGCTGTTTCTTGGTAATCATTGCCTAGGACTCTAATCTTAAGGGTACTTGCAAAGAATTAAGCTTTCACATGTACGTTCCTGTATTATATTGAGTTCTATTTTCATATGTCTGCTTCTGTAGGTGTACATGACTTACGTACAGGCGTTATATGGTGGGGGTGGTTGGCCACTGAGTGTCTTCCTTTCTCCCAATCTGAAGCCCTTAATGGGTGGAACTTACTTCCCTCCTGATGACAATTATGGACGACCGGGTTTCAAAACTGTCCTCAGGTGCAAACTCAATCTACTGAAATTGCATTCTTTCCAAATTTAGTTTGCTGCTTGACCATTAACCTTTGTATGCCGGTTCAGGAAGGTGAAAGAAGCTTGGGAAACTAAACGGGAGGTGCTTGAGAAGAGTGGTGCCTTTGCAATCGAGCAACTTTCAGAAGCACTGTCCACAAATGCTAGCTCTCAAAAATTACCCGATGGGCTTTCCCAAGATGCATTGCAATTGTGTGCTGAACAGGCAAGAATTTTTTTTTATATGTTGCGAGTGTGGTGGTGTTTGTTTCTGCACACCTTGTTTCGAGTACCCAGCGGGCTCTCCCAAAGCATATTTGTGAATATATGTGATGCAGGACATGAAATTTAAGTATGAGATGCAAGAATTCAGGCTTAAATCATACCAATTCAGAAACAGTTACACAAATTCCACATCCCACATGACAATCCAAATCATTCAATTAAAAGGGGAATCTATGCGGGTCCAGGCCTACACAGTCTTAAGACTGGACGAATAAAAATTATAAACCAAACGATGCTCTAAGGGAAATTGAAATCAACCACACATGCATAGCAAACAGTCCCTAATCCAAGGGATTCCCCAATCTCAATTCAAGGAACCCTATGGTGAAAAAAGGGGCAAATAAATTAGGGCTAATGCAAACTAAGGCTACGGTGTAGGAAATAGGAATGAAAAGAGAAAAACCAGAAGAAAACTTGACCCGGAGAAAGCTCCTGTGTACAGATGGTGGCCCGGGGTTGACGCACGTGCGCGGGTGGGCTGGCTGCACGTGTGATAGAAGCTCGCCTCCCCAAAGCGATACTTAGGCCTCGGTTGGCTAGGGGAGACCTCCAATCCTTCCAAGTTTGACAACGATCCGACGTAAGGTCGAGGCGTAGTGCTCCGCTGAAGTTTCAGCCCTTCTACTGGTCCAAATTCTAGAAATTGGCTATAAGGGGATGAAAAGCTGCAACATTCAAAGCAATAATGATGATACAAGATGAGAGATATGAATGGAAGAGGGTAGGGGCGGATGAGGATAGATGTGGCTTCGCACCACGGTAGTTAGCCCTTCGAAAAGGGAGGGCTTCGCACCCACTTTTTGAATTCTTCTACAACTCACTAAGAAAGCAGAAAAAAATAAAGCATAAATTTTTATTAAGCTTCAATGAATGAAAAGAATTACAAGGGGTGCCTATTTATAGGGTAAACCCTATACCCAAAAAACTCGCACCATGTACGCAATCTATTACTTGGCGATGAAGTAAACTAAAATAAAAACCAAACAAAGAAATCTAAAGCGTTTACGATATTCGAAATAATAACAATAAGCAACCTAAAATATGAAATCAATTCGACGAGTGAGCCACGATCATGAGATCCCATGATGGGCTTTTCTTAACTATCGGGCCCACCCTTTTGAACCAAAACTTAGTCTTCTAACTAGGAAGCCTTCCCTGGATGTCGTCATCGAGCCAAATCGATGGTGCGACCTTCCTGCATATGTACGTGCGTAGGAGGTGGTGTGCGTGTGCGCATGATGTCCTCATCAACTCTCCCTGGTTGTGAAGATTTCGCCATAGACAAAATAAAACTCCTGAACCGATCCAGGATGTCAGGATCAAGTCTCTGAGGCTCCTCAGTGAGCCACGTGTTGTCTAAAGTTGGGCGTGACTTCCATTTAACCATGTACTTCTGAAACCTGCCGTCCGACGTGGATATTATCTGATGGTTTAAAATATCCTCTATTTCCTTTCTAGGTGTGGGAAGGGTAGGTATGTGAGGTAGAGCTGAGAAAATGGGTCGGGAAGGGTAGGTATGGGACGTAGTAGCTAGGAAGATGGGTCAGAACAGGTAGGTATGGGAGGTAGAGGCTGGGAAAATGGGTCGGGACAGGTAGGTATGGGAGGTAGAGGTTGGAAATATGGGTCGGGAGGGTTAGGTATAGGATGTAGTAGCTGGGAAGATGGGTCGGGACAGATAGGTATGGGAGGTAGAGGCTGAGAAAATGGGTCGGGAGGGAGCCATGGATCAATGAAAAGGTTTGATGAATCAAGATGGTTAGGCGAAAGGCTGGACAATGCATCAATGGCCCCTTGAAATGCAACTAGATCCTCCACATTGAATGTAGAACTAATTCCCATAGAGGGTGGAAGATTTACCACATACGCATTGAGCCCGTTTCGTTTTATAATTTTAACGGGTCCAACACTATGCGTGTGTAACTTATGAACGACCCTCGGAGGATACCGCTCGGACTTGATGCGGGCCATCACAGAGTCCCTTACATTGAATTCTTTGAAACATTTATGCTGGTTTGCAGAAAATTTGTAATGTTTATTACTACTAGTGATCTTCTGCCTGATTTTTTGATGCCATGAATGAATGTGATGCACAAAAAACTTTGTAGGCTCTGACGGCCTATGGGACAGTGACATAGGGACAAGATCAATAGGTTTCTCAGGTTTATAACCAGTAACGACTTCATAAGGACTGAAACCTGTGGATCTATCGACAGAACTATTAAACGCAAACTCGGCTGTAGGTATTACGGTGTCCCATGTTCCGGTGTGCTCTATATCCCTCCTAGGGGGAGATTCATCCGGTAGATCATCAGGAAAGACATCATAAAACTCATCCACTATTGGAATGACCTCAGTAGGTAACTACACTAGCCTTTGGTGCACTCTTTCTAGCCACGAGGCCGCACATGTTGTACCCCTTAAAATAATGATCTTGATGTCCCTCATGGGGTGGGGGGTACGAGTGCACGCCCATGACTAATTCCTTTGCCACTTCCATTCATTGGTCTATCTGGATTCCATATTTTGTGTAGGGTGCTAGCCAAAACCATGACCCATACGTGTGGGCGTACAACTTGCAACTCCACCTAAGGACTTTCTATGACGACTATATGAGACTAAATGATCCTATGAGACTCTATATGAGGGAAACTACGCAGTGTTACTAAAATCCAACAATATACTTGTCAAAATAAAGGAATAACAGAAAGTTACAGCATTGTAAATTGCTAACTTCCTGCTAATAGAAATTTCAGCAACTAATATCAGGGACTATGGACTCCTAAAAGCTACATATGATGAACTGAATGTATGATGGACTCAAACAAACTAACCTTAAACATGTAATGTATTCCCCTATAAGAACCCTAAGCTTTGATATCAAATTTGATGCAAGACATGAAATTTAAGTATGAGATGCAATAATTCAGGCTTAGATCATACCAATTTAGAAACAGTTACACAAATTCCACATTCCACGTGACAATCCAAATCATTCAATTAAAAGGGGAATCTGTGTGGGTCCAGGCCTACACAGGCAAAGACTGGATGAATAAAAATTATAAACCAAACGATGCTCGAAGGGAAATAGAAATCAACCACACATGCATAGCAAATAGTCCCTAATCCAAGGGATTCCCCAATCTCAATTCAAGGAACCCTAGGGTGAAAAAAGGGGCAAATAAATTAGGGCTAATGCAAACTAAGGCTAGGGTTTAAGAAATAAGAATGAAAAGAGGAAAACTAGAAGAAAACCTGACCCGGAGAAAGCTCCTGCGTGCAGATGGTGGCCCGGGGCTGACGCACGTGCGCGGGTGGGTTGGCTGCACATGTGATGGAAGCCCGCCTCTCCAAAGTGATATCTAGGCCTTGGTCGGCCAGGGGAGACCTCTAATCTTTCCAAGTTTGACGACGATCCGACGTAAGGTCAAGGCGTAGTGATCCGCCAAAGTTTCAGCCCTCCTACAGGTTAAGATTTTGGAAACTAGTTGTAGGGGGATGAAAAGCTGCAAAATTCAAAGAAATAATGATGATAGAAGATGAGAGATATGGATAGAAGAGGGTAGGGGCGGATGCGGATAGATGTGGCTTCGCACCACGGTAGTTAGCCCTTCGAAAAAGGAGGGCTTTGCACCCACTTTTGAATTCTTCCACAACTCACTAAGAGAGCAGAAAAAAGAAAGCAGAAATTCTTATTAAGCTTCAATGAATGAAAAGAACTACAAGGGGTGCCTATTTATAGGGAAAACCCTATACCCCAAAAACTCGCACCACATGCGCAACCTATTACTTGGCGATGAAGTAAACTAAAATAAAAACCAAACAAAAAAATCTAAAGCGTTCACGATGTTCTAAATAATAACAATAAGTAAAACCTAAAATATGAAATCAATTCGACGAGTGGGTCACGATCATAAGATCCCATGATGGGCTTTTCTTGACTATCGTGCCCACCTTTTTGAACCAAAACTTCGTCTTCTAGCTAGAAGGCCCTCCCTGGACGTCGTCATTGAGCCAAATCGATGGTGGGGCCCTCCTTCTGCATACGTACATGTGTAGGGGGGTGGTGTGCGTGTGCGCATGATGTCCCCATCAATATGAATAGTAAAGGATTGTGATATTGGGTTATGATATTTTGTTTTATTTATATCATGTTTCAAAATTTTCTCTACTGACTCAAGTCTTAGCAATACGGACTTGCTGGCTGGGTCGGGATGTAGACTCAAGTTCTCCCCTAAATTTTATTTTTATTATTTATTATTTTTTAACTAGAAACTTGAAAAGCTTGGTTGAAAACTTAAGAGATTTGGAAATATTTGCTCGATGCTTTTCTCAAGGCAATCTAGAAGATGTAGAGTGTGGTTAAATGAACTCGAGACTTCTCAGAGTCACAGTGGGACTGAGTTTCTAGTTTTTAATCCTCGTTTCACATCTTAATATTTTTATTTTTTTTTGAAGGATACATTTTAATAATTCTTGACATGCATTATTATAGAGGGCTTTTCTATTTCATCTTCAATTAGACCTGTTGGAAAATCTGCAGCTGAACTTCTTTGTCTTCATCTTCTTTCTCCTCCTCCTCCTCCTCGTCCTTGTCCTCATCTTCCTCTTCCTCTTCTTCTTCCTTCCCTCTTCTTCTTCTTCTTCTTACTCTTCCTCTTCCACTTCTTCTTTGTCTTCCTCCTCTTCCTCGTCCTCTTCTTCCTCTTCTTCTACTTCCTCTTCATCTTCATTGTATTGGTCCTTCCCTTCTTAGTGGTTCAAACTTTGATTTTAATAACATATGAAATCGTTGTAAAAACCGACTACGTGATAGTATCTAGAAATCAATATGGCTGATGTCCTGCATGGTTATCTCTATTGCTTGTCTGGCTAAATTAGTCTTCTGAACCATTCTATTTCATGGTATTTTTGTAGCTAACAAGAAGTTACGATGAAGAATATGGTGGATTTGGATCGGCCCCAAAATTTCCTAGGCCTGTTGAGATTCAACTCATGCTTTATCAGACAAAGAAACTGGAGGAAAATGGGGAAACAAGTGAAGCCAATAGGAGTTTGAAGATGGTTTGTTTTACCTTGCAATGCATGGCCAGAGGGGGCATTCATGATCACATTGGAGGTGGTTTCCATAGATATAGTGTGGATGAGTGTTGGCATGGTGAGATTCTGAAGTGGTGCTGAAAGTGTGTCAAAGTCACCCTCTTTCTCTCCTTCCAAACTGTTCTGTAGAGGATGAATTTGATCTCCATTACTGATAGATATATAACAGATTGCTATTGTCATTCTTTTTGAATCATTTTCGAAGCAACTGATAGAAATTGTCTTATGAATGCGAGAAATATTCGTTCCTTGAAAGCCAATAATCTTTTGAACAGTTTCTCCTGCTTTTAGCTTGTCACTTTTAAATGATATTGAAGATGTCTTGGAATCACAAACACACAAACACACATAGAATCTATTTCTAATACCATGTAATTTGTTTCTTACCTGTACTCGAGGGAGAGTTGGTTAGAGGATGACCATTCCTGTTTTATAGGAACACATTTGAACCATAGAAAGTAAAATATCAAAAAACAACATTGAGAGTTTCGTTTGAAGTGTTTAAACTTTCTTATAGTTTTTGCAATATCCAGTATCCTGTTATAGGTGGAAGTTATCTATTCACTGCACTGTGCACTGATGCTTCCTATGATGCACTCCCACGGGTTGGATGGTTAGGATTGTCCGGTCATTGAGATATCTTTATCTGAATGATTTATGGTGGATCCGCCCAAGGAATAGTCCTTATCAGGAACTGTAGAAACTGCCCCTGATGATTGGCTACTGACCTCTGTATGCCTAGAGCATGGCATGCAGAGGACAGTAGAAAATATTATTGACAATCGGTATTGAAAGAGAAAGGGCCAGATGTGTAGGGTTGTTAAATCCATGCAATTAGTAGACAATGGTCCACATGTGGTCAACCCCCCCCAAAAAAAAAAAAAAAAAAAAAAAAAAAAAGAAAAAAGAAAAAAAAGAGGATGTTTTGTTGATCATGGACCCTTTTGTCTTGTGTCCAGTCAAGTGCAGTGCACCAGATGAGGAATTGTTCCTTGCATTCAGGTTGGATCTCCCCTATTGGGAATGCTCTAGAACATATATTCTATATAACATGACAATGTTATGTGACAAGTGTTATACCATGGGACATACTGCAAGAAACAGTGGAGGGGTATGAGAGTATGAGATATCAATAGAATGTATATACATGTATATGATATGATCAGTAGGTCTGATATTTTGTGAAACTAACAAATTGTTCTTCTTCTTTTTTTTTTTCATGTGAATATGATGGCAATCATTCCTACATTTAGTCATGTGAATGTTGTTGTTCTTCTTAATGAATAGTATGTAATGGAAATAACTGTCTTTTGGTCTTGGATTGGTTTTCGATTTTGATGCTTTTCTTTAGCATATAAGTATGCCTAGAGCATGGCATGAAGATATCCACATGATAGTTAAAGAATATAGCCATAGAAGAAGCATGGTGAGGCCACGGCCCCTCCATTTATTACGCAAATACCTTACTAGTCCAACATTGAGAATGCTGCCTTTTTGCAATTTCTTGTAGTGCAAAGCTGAGAGTTGCTGCCATGCCAAATAAATCTGAAAAGTTTTGACGTTTGTCACAGTGGGTATCTTTTGAGAATGCTCTAACAATAAGTCCTTGGAATTGTGGCAGATATCTTGTTAGAACGAGTATGGCCAACTCTAAACTAATCTGCCTTGCATCTCTTATACAAAAGAGGTGTGATCAACAACAAACAAATGAGTAGTCCCATTGAAATGTATCAAATGTTAATTGTGGAAAGAAAATCTCTCCCCTTTGTAGCAAGAATCTTCCACTTAGTTGGTACCTCTCCTTTTGAAATTGGAATGTCATTTTACTTCTATATGTTTGGTGGCTCCTTTTAGCAATGATAAATAGGTATAAGGGAGATGAGAGAGAAGCTTCTCTCGCTCTTTGGTGGTGAAACCCCAAAGGAGTTTGGGCATCCAAGGCTCTATCTTATGCATGGCTCTCCCCCTTTGGATAGGTTCTATATATAAAGAGAGAGTTAGGGTTTTAGAGATACTATGGTTATGGTACACTATCCTTAAAAATGTATGTATGCCCCATTACACCAAAAGATTGTGACCTTGCCGACCCATGCGCCCAATTGACCCACTCCCTCTACTAAACATGACAATCTATCCTTCATCCAATACCCATGCAAATCATTGGTAGTGTTTCAAATAGCGCCCGTAGCGGAGCGTGTCCAGAGCGCTACGTAGTGTCCTAAATAGCGTAAATCAACTGTAGTGTACGCTACAGCTACGTAACGTCCGTAGCGTAAGCTACAATGTTTTATTTTTATTTTTTATTTATTACTATTTTAGTTTTTTATTATTTTTTGAGGTTTTATTTGTTTCTAATGTTGAGAAATGTGACATTTGTATTGTACTTGATACTTTTAACCTATGAGATTTTTATTTCTTTTTATAATTGTGACTTATGGTTTCAATTAGATATTATTAATTAAAGTGGTTTGCTTAGAAAGTTGTTGATGTGATAATTATTTGATTTGGCTTATATATGTGCATTGGCTTTTGATAAATGATAACTAATAACTTTTTTGAACATACTTATAATTGATAAAATGAATCATCTTTTAGGCATTTTTACATTTTTTTTTTCCTTTTTTTTTTCCCCACTATTTATTATATTTGTCCTATTTTTAAATTAAAAAATAGAAGTATCTACACGCTACGTATTTACGCTACACGCTATAGAGGGCTGAGTGCTACACATCATGCTATCGCTATTTAAAACACTGATCATTGGTTGGATCATTAAGATCTTAACCATTAGATATCAATTAACTACGATTGAATGGTTAAAACAAAAGATTAATGGTAAAAAACATTTTAAGAGTTAGTCAAAGCTATATGCAAGCTAATCTAGATTGAGCACGATGGATCTCCCTATTCAAAGGCTTGAAGTGATCCTCCAATGCAAGTGTCTAAAAGCTCTAATAACAAGATCCCTTATCCATGAACACTCACATTTTTATGTGAGGTAGGACAAAGGCATCAACTCGTCATTGAGCCCGATGGTGGAGACATTATCTCAATTTATCATTAGTCCCCTCACATAGGGTGACAACATGAGAACAAACACATGTTCGGTTTAAAACTTGCTAGGTGGTAATGGGATAACAGGTGTGCTGAGATTCACGGAAAACTCTCACTTGTCCAATGGTTGTCATGCCCAAACTCAAGTTCCCAAGGATAACAGAGGTAACTCCATCTTTTAACCAATGAATACATGCAAGGTTAAGGTAAATCCACATTAATAATGGTGCTAATAACATGTCCACACATGACCATGGTCATCATGATTAATAGTCAATATTATCATTGGTTTTCAGGGACACAACACTAACAAACTGGCTGGTGATGTAGGCACATTGGCCACGATTTTTTTCGCTTAACTATTGGGATAAAAGAAAGACCAAATGAGGAGATCAAGTGGGTCATTTAGGGTGTTGATAATGTAGAGAATACTATTTTGGGAACTTCTTTAACTTCAGGTTTGAGGGTATTTTTGTATTTTCTTTTTCTTGCTACTTTGGATGTTAGTTAGGGAGATATAAAGGTTGTTAGACATAGTTTTGGTTAGTTATGATTAGAAAATAATTAGTAATCAACCAAGATTAGTTTGGGTAAGCTTGGGTTAGTTGGGAATTTGTTAGAATTAGCTGTGTGAAGTTTATAAAAGACATAATATTCATGTGTACTTAATTTTTGGCTTTGCAAGATAAATTTGAAAGGACTTCCTTTTTTAGAGTGTTTAGGGTGTTTGGATTGCCAAATCACAATCTAAACCCCGTTTCACACGTGGCCCATCAATTCTTATATCCTTTTCTCCTTGCAAGCAAGACTCCGTAGGATTCTATCATGGTTAGATGGTGTTAGAGTGGGATTTCAATGAAGATCCTCGTCCAAGATTTATGAACATGGGAAGAGCGCATGACCAAGGTTGTCAAGAATCTTGAGGGTTGCAAGGTTGCTTGTGATGCCATTTCGTGAGAAGAGTCGTGGGCATACTGCAGTGCGAGGAGAGATTGAGGTAGATCCTTGATTTGGTGGAGATTAATTGGGCCTCAAGATTTGGAAATTGAGTTTCTCTAACGACAAATCGTGATTGTCTCAGCTTGAAATGTTATCGTAGTGGCCATGTGACGCAGGACAGCCCTAATTATGATGCATGCTCATGAACATAATTAAACAGCGGAAATAGAAGGAATAAATGATCTAAAATTCTAGCAGTAATCATCATAACTGAGAAAATCATAAAGGAAACATGCAATGGAATGGGCCATCATCACAACCATGGAGTATGACATTCAATTATTACTTAAGTTGGATCCGGCGAGGGATGAGACCTGATCTTGCATGGTCACACCCAATCGATCAATGAAGATCACTAGTCCGAAGAACCAAGAAGTTTCTCGGATTAGGGATTTGAGAATTTGGGGGTTTAGGGTTTAGATCGGTTCTCAAGATTTTGATCGAAGAAGGATTAGCCAAAACTGGAAAATAGAAAGAAGAAAATAATTACCTTGAAGAAGTTGGAGGGGCACAAGAAGAAATTAGAGGAGGAAGATCAAGGGAAGAGAAGAAGCACCATTAGAGAGAAGAGAGGAAGGAGACAACCAAAGGGTTTGCTTTTCATTAATCAATAGTTAAAATTCGGATTTAGGGCTTTAGCCCACTTAAATAAGCAAATAAAGACATAAAATTACTAAAATACCCCTAGAATAAGCAAATAAAGACATAAAATTACTAAAAGACCCCTAACTAAGCAAAAACGCGCAAATAACATAAGTACGGAAAAGTTCGGGCGCCCGGTCTTCTCTCTCCAATCTTCCTTCACATGTGTCTTTCCTGAGTGGGGTCTTCTATATGTCCAATCACATGTGAAAGGTCTTCAGCTCCTCAATAGTCGCCTATCCACAAGGACGGCACTTGTGGTTGGTGTTTTCTTCGTTGGTACATCTTGAATGCGCTTGTGTCCGCATCAATTCTCCTCGGGTGAGAAAAACTCGACTCCATTACAGTCTCCTCCTTGAAATTCTTGCACTCTACGATGAGAATCGGTTGAAACTTTATAATCATCATTGCTCTTATTTAACCGCTGTCTAATATGTGTATGCAAATCATGAATATGGCGTGTAAATGCATCGGCTGACTCAGAAGACCTTTGGGTAATAGACATAGGTAAGAGATCTATGGGCATTCTAGACTTATAACCACTTACAATTTCAAAAGGACTCAACCCTGTAGATCTATTAACGGACCCATTATAAGCAAGTTCAGCAGTTGGTAAAATTAGGTCCCAAGTCTTAACATGTTCACCCACTGTGACAACAGTAGAAGATTTCCAAGGTCGTGGTTTACCACTTCAGTTTGACCATCTGTTTGTGGGTGGTAAGCATTTGCAAACGAGTTCTCATAATGTGCCACGTTGTCTTCCAAAAATAGCTAGTAAATCGAACATTACGATTAGACACTATGGTTTTAGGTAACGCATGGAGACGCACCACACCATTAAAAAAGAGACAAGCAACATGAGATGCATCTGACGTCTTCGAACATGGGAGGAAATGCGCCATTTTAGAAAAACGGTCCACAATGACAAAAACTCGTGCTTTTTTATAGTCTTGGGAAGCCCAAGCACGAAGTCCATACTAATGTCCGCCACGGAGCATGTGGCACCGGCAATGGCGTGTATTTTTTCTTTCTTTGCTTTGCCATGTTCGACACCGCCTTGTGACTTATGGCTACGTTCGCTTGAGACTTGCCAATGTAAACGATCTTCCACGAGGGCAATGGTCTTATCACGACCAAAATGGCCACCTATCCCTCCCGAATGAAGCTCCCAGATGAGGAATTCACGAAAGGACATACGGGGAATACAAAGTCTGTCTCCCTTGAAAAGGAAGCCATCTTTAAGAACATATTCACCCATAATATGCTGGTCACTAGCGAGCGACGCGTAAGTATCCCCAAAATCAGGACATGGGGTATTCATCTTTCAGTTGCTCAAATCTGACTACCTCTACACTCAAGGAGTTGAGCAACGCCACTCTCCTACTAAGGGCATCCGCTGGTTTGTTTTCAACCCCGGCCTTGTGTTTCAAAACAAACGAATATTCCTGAAGAAATGCTACCCACTTAGCATGCCTTGGGTTGAGTTTCTTCTGAGAATGCAAATATCTCAAAGTTTCATGGTCAGAAAACAAAACGAATTCTTGCGGTAGGAGAGTCGCCAATGTCTCAGGGATTGCACTACCGCATAAAATTCTTTGTCGTAAGTGGAGTATTTTTGTTTTGCCTCATTTAGTTTCTCACTGAAATAGGCCACTGAGTGTCCTTCTTGACTCAACACTCCACCTATACCAACACCAGACGCATCACACACTATTTCAAAGACTTTAGAAAAGTCAGGTAGACGCATGACAGGAGCTTCCACCATCTTGCCTTGAATTTCTTTAAAAGCCTTGACTGCGGCTTTAGACCACACGAACTCTCCCTTTTTCATGCACTCGGTAATGGGAGCCATGATCGTGCTAAAACCCCTAATGAACCGACGATAAAAGTTGCTAAGCCGTGAAAGCTTCGCATCATGAATGTTCCTTGTTCTGCCACTCAACTATGGCCCCGACTTTTTCAGTGCGTGGTCTCTTCGATCTCTTCGATGACACTATAAATCCTAAGAACACAACTTGGCTACATGAATGCACATTTCTTAAGATTAGCGTACAACTTTTCCTTCCTAAAGACACTACAGACATTCTTTAAATGTTCAAGGTGTGATTCCTTAGTGGTACTATAAATA
The DNA here is from genome assembly GCA_030180095.1 of Magnolia changhungtana. NCBI lineage: Eukaryota > Viridiplantae > Streptophyta > Magnoliopsida > Magnoliales > Magnoliaceae > Magnolia > Magnolia changhungtana. The sequence continues at coordinate 557,269 of JASAUF010000647.1, read as the reverse complement.
AGAATATCGTCAAAGTACAACACTAGGAATTTTTTCATGAACGGCCTCAAAGCTTGTGTCATCACCCGCATGAAAGTACTGGGTGCGTTAGTCAAGTCGAAGGGCATGACCAACCACTCATTCAACCCATCTTTCGTCTTAAACGCCGTCTTCCACTCATCTCCTGGGCATATACGGATTTGGTGATATCCACTCTTGAGGTCTATCTTAGAGAATATAGTGGACCTGGCCATCATGTCAAGCATATCATCAAGTCTAGGTATAGAGAACTTATACTTGATAGTAATTTTGTTTATGGCACGGCTATCCATACACATGCGCCACGTGCCATCTTTCTTTGGCGTCAACAATGCAGGCACGACACATGGGCTCATACTCTCTTGGATGAAATCCTTTTGCAGAAGCTCATCAACTTGCTTCTTCAACTCTGCATGCTTATCCCAGTGAGGAAGGTTCGGTAGAGTAGACCCCACAAGATCAATGGCATGTCAGATGTCCCTCATAAGTGGCAACTCATTCGGTAAGTCTTCGAAATACATCACTGTATTCCTTCAGGACCGAGGTCACCTCACGGGGCAACTCTGATGGAACCTCAGGTGTAATCTCTCTAGCCACAAGGGCATACACCATAGAATCCTCCTTAGCCTCTTTTTCAAACTCTTCGGTTATATGTAGAGACTTGGTTTGGATTTTCCCATTCTTCTAGGTCACTTGCCTAATCCTTCTTCTTCCCTAGTGTATTCTTAGGTGGCATGGGATTAAGTTTGATCTTTCTACTTGTTATACATAAAAGTACACGCGTTCGAACGGCCACATCATTATCGAATAGCCACGGTCTACTTAGGATAACTCTCCCACATCCATAGTAAAACATCACATAGGGACTTGTATGACCCAAACTCGATGGGGACTAGACATTGCTAGGTGACGGTACTCAACCCAAGTTTATACCCGGATGAGGATTTCGGTTTTAAGCGATCTAAGGTGTTAGTGGAAATCACATTCTGACAACTTCCATTGTCCACTATTATCTTACAATTCTTTTCACTACACTTGGCAATAGTGTAGAAGATAGTGCTTCGACGCCAGTCAGCACTATTTCTAGACTGAGCTAGCACACGCCTGACTACTGCAAGCGTTACTTCTCCATCCACTTCTTCTTCATCGATCCTCCTTGAGGGTGATACTCTTCAATTCATAATATCATTGTGGGACTCGCGTTTCTCCCACGGCTCTTCGTAGGACACGAAGACATGTGGCCAATTGCAACACTGGCTCATGTTACTAGATGTAGGCACATTTGCTCTTGTCCTCCCTAAATTTTTTTTTAGGTTGACTACTTAACTATTGGGATAAAAGAAAGTCTCGGGACTCAAAACAACGAACGACAGAGATCCTTCGAGATATTGCTCTAACTCTGCGCACGACTTGATATGCTTATCCAAGTCCGTTTAAAGGCCGATCATAAGTAGAGAATACTATTTTGGCCCGTCTTTAAACGCGAGGTTTACTAGAGGTCTTTTCGGATATCACATCGCATCACATATTCTTCAAATTTAGCGATGTGCTACTTTGGATGTTGCCATTGTCAAGGAGCTAGGGAGATGATAAACTTTTCTTTCATCTCATACCAATGTGTGATGTTACCACTCTCTCTATCCTACGCTGTGTTGGTCCGAAGTTGGCTTACCACAAGCTTTATCTTAGAAAATTTGACGGTTTTCCGACATGCCATACTAAAAGTAGTGGTTCATGTCGAGAACCCGAAGAATGCCTTAGGATCCAAGCGCCCATCAAAACTGGGGCCTCAACTCACACTCTTCATCGCACGCTCATCCGGATCATAGCGGTCTTGATGATCACATGTGGCTCGTGCCTCTCGCACCACACCACGAATTACCACGATCTCTATCCTCACTACCACCATGTGTGGCAAGACGTTTTCATGATTCCTCCCACTTGGGAGATCATCCCCTACACAGGCCGTTTTCCTTTTGGGACGCCTCTATTGCTCGACCTTAGTCATGGTAGTTAATTTTTCTCAAGGCGGGCAAACTTGCCTACCCGCTTCTAAGATCTTTTGTAAATTTTGCTCGAAACTGCTCATTATTCATGGTAGGTTGAAGTCAAAACTCTACCTTTCTTTATATAATGAAGACTGTTACCCAACTAGATTACTAGGTGTTATGACTTTCAAGATTACAATGAATGCAAAACTAAATCACACATTAAGTTGAAACCAACTCAAATTTGGAAATTTTTCATTAGAACTTTCTAAAATTGGAAAGTTTCAAACTGAAAACTTTCTAATCTGGAACTTTCTTAAATTAAACCTAAAATCAAAACCCTAATTTGATAACTCGATCTAGACAAAACCATGCAAGCATATTCTCTCGATACCAAATTTGACGTAGGATTCCTAATATGATTCATGCTCATGAACATAATTAGACAAATGGTGTAAAATGATATAAAATTCTTGAGTGGGAAAATCATAAAGGAAACATGAAGGAATGGGCCATCATCACAACCATGGGATATGGCATTCAATTATGGGAGGATGAGACCTCCCAATCTTGCATGGTCACACCCAATCGATCAATGAAGATCACTAGTCCGAAGAACAAAGAAGTTTCTGAGGGATTTGAAAATTTGGGAGTTTAGGGTTTAGATCGTCAAGATTTTGATCGCCATTAGCCAAAATCGAAAAATAGAAAGAAGAAAATAATTACCTTGAAGAAGTTGGATGGGCACAAGAAGAAATGAGGAAGATCAAGGGGAGAAGAAGCACCATTAGAGAGAAGAGAGGAAGGAGGCAACCAAAGGGTTTGTTTTTCATTAATCAATAGTTAAAATTAATTTAGGGCCTCTTAAATAAGCAAATAAAGACATAAAATTACTAAAATACCCTAGAATAAGCAAATAAAGTAAAATTACTAAAAGACCCCTAACTAAGAAAAACGAAATAACATAATACGGAAAAGTTCTGATCCGGTGTCTCAGAGTGGGGTCTTCTATATGTCCAATCACATGTTCTTGACTCCTCATCGTCGCCTATCCACAAGGACGGCACTTGTGGTTGGCGTTTTCTTCGTTGGTACACCGTGAATGCGCTTGTGTCCGCATCACCATGCGTGCAATTCAACATCATCTCTCGGAAGTGTTGGTATGGAGATGGCAAGTGACAAGAATTCCTCTCGCCTTCGCGTGATGTGCGTGATGTGTGGAAGGGGAAGACTAGTGCGAGAGCCTTGTCACACTGATGGAAGGTTTTAGTGTTGACATCAAGATCGAGATTCTGGAGTTCCATGAAGGGCTCGATGACAACAAAGTTTTAAAATGGCTTGATGGGGTTGAGCGAGTGCTTGATTTCAACAATGTGCCAGATGATTGGCGTGTGAATTTCGTGACATCCCGATTCAAGGACCATGCATTGACATGGTGGGAACAAACACACTATGTCTAGACGTGCTAAGGGCAAACCAAGATCTCGATGTAGTCGAAGTTATGTTCGATGAACAAAGGGTTTTGTCCATCTGACTCCCTTGTAACCCTTGTGGCTGAGCTCCAAATCACATCACCGCACTTTGAGCAAGTGTTTGCAACCAATCCAACTTGGATATAGATCCAGCCATGGGAGGTGGGCAATTCTTATACCTGCAAGAAGGGGCCAACTCATTCGGCTTGTTGCAAGATCAACTATTTGGAGGTCTACATAGTACCGCGGATTATGCCCAATTTTGGAACATCTGTAGCCACTATGATGAGCTGTTTATGGTTATTGGATTGATGACAGATATAACGGAGGTAGCCAATAGGACGAGTGTACCCTTCATCTGTTTTCGAGCACCCACGCTTTAATCACCTAAAGGGTGGAGTTGTGTACTGGAGAATTAGATTTTAGCGTGAGCCTATTTTTTGAAAGGAAATTTTCCCATTTGCATGACACTAGGTAATTTGGTTTTCCATGGGAAATCTTGCAATGTTCAACAACATCCAATTCCCAATGATGAGATGGTTGAGTTTCATGGTGTTTTTGGAGCATCAATTGACAACCAGGAGCCGGTAGGGGCTCTACATGTCCTAAAGCAATTTGAATTATGATGTGGAGCTGATAGAACATGATGCATTGTAAGCAACATGATCCTTGATGCAGAACCAGTCGTGTCCTCTTGCATCATTTGTTAGCCAAGTGTTCCTTGGGAAGCCAAGTGTGATGATGGAAAATTTGATGAAGGCACTCAAGGAGATGACCCAACTGTCATTGCAACTGATATCATCGTGGCATGAGTTTCATGCAAGCCACGATGGTTCGATAAAGGTTGTATCGTAGTTGTATCCGATATGCGTCACAAGTGAGATTTAACCTTAATGGCTCATAGAGGCTGCCACCTGCCATGACCTATATGTATATCAATTATTTAGCTCTAGTCCTACCACATTTTCCATTTGTGTTAAGTACATCAGCGTGCTATGATGGTGTAACTATGGGATGTGCCATGTCTCATTTGTTGAACTACCATGTTTAGATTCGCAAGTTTTGCATGATGGTCAACGGGTGTTTCATGTGGCTTGAAGGTTCTATTGGTGCCGATGGTTGAGGAGACAACCCCTTGATAAAGGCCTAGGGGTGAGCCCTTTTCGATCAGGAGATGGTCATCGGGTTGCAGTTATATATCACCGTTCATCTTTACAAAGATCTTGATCATGATCAACTGGGTGATGGATTTCCAAAGATTCGACAAAGCAATGTCGTGTTTGATCCAAGCGGATGGCAGATCCCTTTGCCATGGTTCCCATGGGTCTACATCTAGGCACCCAAGCTCACTGAAGGAAACTCAAAAGATATGACTATCACCTTTATTTCTCAATTCACATTCGCCTGCAAATACATTCAACATCATGCATCTTGTCCCATATGGTGGTGACTCTATGAGTGGGTATGACGATGGCAACTCAAGGGCAAGCTTTCTCTCACCGGGGATCGGGTTGCAATTATATCTCACCGTTCATGTTTATAGAGATCTTGATCATGATCAATTGGGTGATGGATTTCCAGAGATTCGACAGAGCAATGCCGTGTTTGATCCAGGTGGATGGCAGATCCATTTGCCATGGTTCCCATGGGTCTACATCTAGGCACCCAGGCTCGCCGAAGGAAACTCAAAAGATATGACTGTCACCTCTATTTCTCAATTCAAATTCGCCTGTAAATACATTCAATGTCATGCATCTTGTCCCATATGGTGGTGACTCTATGAGTGGATATGACTATGGCAACTCAAGGGCGAGCTTTCTCTGACCGGGGGAGTCTAATGTAGGTGTATTGGCCACGGTTTTTTCTTAATTGTTGGGATCAAAACAAAGACCAAATGAGGAGATGTGTGTGTTGATGATGTAAATAACACTATTTTGGGCTTTTTTGTAAGTAATTTCCTTCTTGCTGTTGGTTTAGTTGTTAGGGATATACAAAGGCTGTTACAATTTAGTTTTTGTTAGTTGTGATTACCAGTTAATCACCAAAATTAGTTAAGAGTAAGCTTGGGTAGTTTGGAATTAATTATAAATAGTCGTGTTGATTCAGTAAAAGCTATGTAATTTTCAGTTGCACAGATGTTGGGGTTGCAAGAGATATTTGAGAGGATTTCTTCCTTTGTGAGAGTGTTAGGGGTGCCAAGTCACAATCCAAGTTCCCGTTCTCGTGAGTTCCCCATTGATGTAGGATGGGACAATCTAACCTAATATGATGCATTGAAACTAGATAGCGGATTAACTAGAGCACTCAAAAGACAGAATAACGTTAAACTACAACAAGTTAAAGAAACTCAGATTTGTAACATGTTAAGGTTCAAAACACCGAACAGTCCCGCAATGTGATTCTTATAGTGTATCAAGTAATTAGGATCGTGGAGAAGATAGGATGCCCACTTAGCATTGGTATTCAATCTGAACATTCATGGAATCACTCGAGTTCCAAGGGTTTTGCATGTTTAGGGTTGTTTAAGGGTTAGGGACTGAGAGGAATAAGTTTAGAGTATTTAGCAAACTAGGAATTTAGGGTTTCAAAATAGGAATTTGTGGATTTAGGATTTTGGGGATAGGGATTGAGGGTTTAGGGTTAATAGGTTAGGGAAAATTGGGAAAATTAGGTTTAGGGTTATAGGATTTTGGGGGAATTTGGATTAAGTTTCAGATTTGGGGAATGAGGTTTAAAAAGATTGGGGATTTTGGGATTTGGGAATCTTAGGGTTAGGGTTTGGGATTTTATGTTTAGGGGTTTTGTAAAGGGGATTAAATGGTAGAGGGAAGTCGAAGATTCGAAGCAAGGGGGCCACGAATTGGGGCTGTCCATATGGACACTATTCACAGCTAGAGCTTGGGCTCAGTTGGGTGTAGGTTAGGTCTAGGTTGGTTTACAATCATAAATAAAAGAAAAAGAAGAAAGAGAAGAAGAAGATGAAGGTGAAGAAAGAGATGAGAAGAGAAGTACCTTGAGAGAGAGGAAGAAAACAAGAGGATAACTGGGGGAATCACTCCCCAAATGGCTTCACACCATCAATCCCATCGCAGGATGAATTGCTAAATCACATAGTAAAGGAAAAGAAACTCTTTTCATTCATGATTCATAATAATCAAACCCTAAAGGGGGTCCAAACCTTTTATAGTCTCAAAAAGAGACTTTTGCAAAAGACCTCTCTCTCGAAAATTCTTATGAAAAAACCCTTATCTCAAGTAAAATATAAAATAGTCCAAAAATAATAAAATAAATGACAAAAACTACTTAAAAAAATAAAATATAAACTATCCTAAACTATTCATAGCCAATGGGGTGGTCCATGATCAAGAGTGGCCCAAAGGTCCATTGTGCATGATCTAAGGGGTTAATTGACGCGCCCATGCAATCGAACGGTCCAAACACTCCAAACAAGCAACACACGCATCTACCTAGTCTGGGGTCTTCAATGATGGCTAAGAATGCGAATTGGGCCCCGTGGGCCTTATGGGCCCCTTATCGGCCCCTTGTGATGATCGTTTGGCCATAAGTATTTGGATGTCCTCATCAATTCCCTTCGACGGAGCCTCTGGAGAAATAAAGCAGTGGTGATGCTCGAGGAGATCCGGGTCTCGTCGTTGAAGCTCCGTCTCCGTGATCCCTATGTTGTCTGAATCTAGCTTGCCCTTTCACTTGATGAGGTACTCTTGATAACCTCCATGTAGAGTGGAAACCACTCACTCTTCTTAGATATCCTCTATCGTTTCTCTTTAGTAGGTGTGTATGGAAGAAGAGGTAGATGTTGGGAAGAATAGATGGGTATAGACCAAGGGTCATGGGATAGGTCGGGAGGGTTATCATCAAGATCAATGTGATGGTTTGAATAAAGGCTAATAGGTGTAGGTATTGGACCCTCAAAAGATAAAATATCTTCCACTTTTAATATAGATCTAAAACCCATGTCAGGTGGAAGATCCACAACATACGCATTATGTCCCAATTTGCCTAGTATCTTATAAGATCCTACACTACGGGTTTGTAGTTTCTTAACGGCCCCTTGTGGAAACTGTTTGGGCCTAATACGAACCATCACATAGTCACCTATCTGAAGCTCTTTGAACCTGTGATGGGAGTTTGCGAATTTCTTGTTCGTTTCCTTGCTCATGCTAATCTGTTTTCTAATTTCAACCTACGAATCATGGATATGACTAGAGGTGGGCAAAACAGATCCGATCCGATGGATCCGACCCGATCAGACCCGATCCGACCCGATCAGAACCGAACCGGCGGTCTAAATCGGTGCGGATTGGGTAGCCCTATCCAGGTCCGAAATTGTTTCGATTCGAATTCGGATTTGTTCTAGTCCGACCCGACCCGATCCGGAATCCGACCCGAATGGATCCTATTCGGACCGTTCCGATCCGGACCGTGCCCAATGACCATGTGTTTGGTGTCCTTCAAGTGCATAGAACTAAAAATACAAACAACAAAAGTTTCCGGAAAAATAAAAGGAACTTCAATTCCTCTTGAATAGGCGGTCCCTCCAATATGCCCCTTTACTCCATGACCCTCTTCCATTCTCCTTCAAGTGTCATCAAGAGGATGCCAAAAAAAAAAAAACAATAACAGGGCACAACTGCACAAGAGACAAGCTAGTAAATGGGAATCATATTAGCATATCAAAGGAGGAGGCCTGAGCATAAGGTCGTCAGGATATGGGCTTCGGTTCTTTGGCAAAGATGAAAGGAATCCATGCAAATATGGCAAAGATGAAAGGACAGCAGCTCACCACCTTGACATCAGGATGTGGGCTTCAGTTATCTGGAGGGTGGTGCTGAAAAGTATCCAACTCTTTCAAAAGAGAGTATTTCTTTTATCCCTTGTCAAGAAGACAAAAGACCCAAAATGATGCCAACCGTCCATTTTTGGTTGAGCGATGGATTCGTAAAAATGCAGAAGTCAGCAATTTTCACGTTTTGCGTGAGAAGCTCCACGACTGCAGAGATAATGTTTGATTTCGCACGGATGCTCCTTCAGGATCACATCATCATTGATTTTGACTTTTTGTTAGATGTACAAGATCACCCTATCAGTAATATATTGAATTATGACCATCCATCTGAATTATTACTAGATGAATGGTGCCGATCACGATCATCTTACCCATTTACAGTTATGGGGCGCGAGGACCATATTTGAACGTAGATGCGCGGGTTACTAAACTATCCTCTTCTTCCTCTTCAGTTTCTCACGCACGCAGGTATTGGTTCCCGTGCACGATCTGACCTTCCACCGCCATAAGACCCAGCATAAATTTTCTAAACTCACTCTCGCGTATAGGGCCCTCATGCATATGTCAGCACAAGAACGGGAGGAATATAGATCCAATCCACACATCATGATGGCCCAAATATATTTTTATAATTAAAAAGGATAAAGTTTGGTCCACTGATCGGATGATCAAATTTTTTAGAAAGAAATCTACAGATTAAAATACGTGGGAGAGGTTTTTAAGCTGTCCACATTTCTTAAACAATTGGGGCCCACCTGAAGTTTAAAGAACTATTTGGAGATTAAACCTATGGATTTAGTTGATTGACAGCTTGGATATTTCATATCCATACTACTCCAGCGTAGAGATGGTGTAGAACGGTGGGCTTTGTACATGCGTGTGGCAATCGTAGTTCCAGCAACAACAATCATTTTAAATTATTCAAAAAGAAATACTGGGTACTCTCTTGGAGTGTGATAGATGATACTCGGGCAATTAAAAATTTCTCAAAAATGCTTAATTAGGATATAAATAATTCAAATTAAACCGTCCAAATTACTGGAATTAACTGACATGTACCATAAGGTCAGGATTTCTTTCAATCTTTTCATCTATATGATAGAATTCTCTATATTTATTAGACAGTTAGAAAACAAAAATATTCAGTGCTCTTACTACCAAAAAAATGTATCCACGAATCTGAAGTTACAATTATTAAGACAAAAAGAAAATTTAAATTTAACTTAAGTATAGCAAGTATTACAATTTTAACGGTTTAGTTTGTGTTAAATTATGCCACGTATGCCATTTCTAACTGGCTACGTATCAAGTGTCATACTCAGCTGGAGTATGAAATAACCCTACTTATTTTAACCGCAGTTGATCGTATATCTTTAACTCAATCATAGTTACTTTAAATAACTATAGTTAACCTCGTCAGTTTTTATTCACGCCATCTCCCTCTAGCTTTCTTCTTGGCAAGGAGATTTTCTTGACAAGGAGATAAAATGAATTTGTGAGTTTGATAGAAATATTTGCATCATCCTGAAAGCACTGTGGCAGAAAAGGATAGACAGGGTTGGAACCTAGTAACTCTGGGACTTTTGCAGTTAAGTCCTTCTACATGGTCGGAGAGGTTTTTTATCAGACGTAGCATTTCAGCCCATCAAGGAAGAAAAAGACTAGTCTTGTTTTCATGGTTGTTTTAACTTGGGCCAATCCGAACCATTCCCAATTCGATCCGATTCGGATTTTTTTACCGAGTCGAATTCGGATCGAATCAGGTAAAACACATTTCGGATCTGTCCGAGTCAGATGGTCCGGATTTGGTTTCGGATCTGATCGAGTTCGGATCTGGCGATTAAGATTTCGGATCTGTCCGAGTTGGGCCCAATCCGATCCGATCAGGACCGATGCCCAGCTCTAGATATGACATGAAAATGTATTTGCGAACTTTGACGGCCTATGGGATATTGACATAGGAACTGACTCTATTGTTCCATCCTTAGCCTCCTTGTGAAATTCTTTCATAGTGATAGCATGGAGAGACTTAGGTTACGACTCTTCACTATTCTCACTCCTCTTCATGCTTTTCTCATTTTCTGTGGTGATTGTGGGAGGAAGAAGATCTGAGGCACACCTAACAAATGCAAGGGGTGCGGTCTCAACTAGCTCAACCTCTTCATCACTAGTACCAGCGACATCGGGCTGATAAACTTCTTCTTCATAATTGCTCTGGTCAGCCACATCTTTATCCAACTCACCAATAACAAGGGACTTATTTTGCCCTTTTGTAGGACATTGATGTGCGAAATGCCCATATCCTTGGCAGTTGTAACATTGCGTGGACTCATTGGCCTGCGCACTAGTACCAACCAACCCTTTCCCCTTTTCATCTCCGTAGGTGGGCCTCGAACTAGTAGGGCCTTTGGGTTGAGTTCCAACGTTTGGTCTGGCTCCTTGCGGAGTGGGCTCGATGTTATAATATCTTAGATCAACCCGCCTCACGAATGGCGGTTTTAGATACTGCTCCAACTCTTGCACCACCTGATAGGCGTGCTCTAGAGTGCTCACATCGTGATGAATGAGGCCATGCTGGATCTTTGGGCGGAGGCCCACTCTAAAATGGGACAATGTGACTAGTGGGTCCTCCTGAACATTACATCGCATCATGTATTCATCAAGGCCCTCAGTGTTATCAGTAACAGACATGGATCCTTGCCTAAGGGATTGCCATTGATCCAGGAGCCTCTGTTGATAGGAAAGGGGAAGATATTTCTCTCTTGATATCTCTTTCATCTCAACCCAAAGAGAGACTGGATCCTTTCTAGATCTTTCCACCTTTCACTTTGCATTCGTCTAGAATAGTTTAGCTTAGCCCACCAGCTTCATCTTGGCAAATCTCATACGACGGGCACCAGACATGTCATATCACTTAAAAGTAGTGGTCCACGTCCGCATTCAGTTGAGGAATGCCTTGGGGTCCAGGCGACCATCAAAACTAGGGGCCTTGACTTTAATGCTCTTCATGACATGCGCATTTGGGTCATGGCGGCCATAATGCTCCTCATGATGTGGTTGCATGTGCGCGTCACCACGACAAACACATTGGCCATGCCTGCGTCCACAGCCTTCAACTTGACCCCCGGCTTGAAAGTGGAAATCTTCCCTAGTGTCGGGTTCGCCTAAAGGGAGGCTTCTACTTGATTGACTCGTTTGTTGGTCGCAGTCAATTGAGTAGTGGTGGTCCAATTGTGAGCCTCAATGGCCGTATGATGGTTGTTGATAGCATTAAAGGCCTCAACAATTAGTTCTAGATTCATGGTAGTAGGGTGAAGACCAAAACCATGCCTAGATCACATGGACATGCACTAAAAAACCTAAGGTGAAGACTCGACCAGACCCTAGATGATCCTAGACAACTCTAGATGACCCTATATGCACTGGATGGGCTAACAAGCCTAGATGTAATGAATATGATAACCTATGCTAAACCTATGGTCACTATGATATCAAATTTGATGTAGGACGGGATGATCTAACTTAATATGATGCGTTGAACTAGATAGCGGATTAACTAGAGCAATCAAAAGACAAAATAACGTTAAACTATCACAAGTTAAAGAAACTTAGATTTGTAACATGTTAAGGTTCAAAACACTTGACAGTCTCGCAATGTGATTCTTATAAAGCATCAAGTAATTAGGATCGTGTAGAGATAGGACTACCACTTATTATGTATTAAATCTTAACACTCATGGAATCACTTGAGTTCTAAGGGTTTTTGCCTGTTTAGGGTTGTTTTAAGGGTTAGGGAATTGAGGGAATAAGTTTAGAGTATTTAGCAAACTAGGAATTTAGGGTTTCGAAATAGGGATTTGAGGATTTAGGACTTTGGGGGTTGGGATTTGAGGGTTCAGGGTTAATAGGTTAGGGAAAATTGGGGAATTAGGTTTAGGGTTATAGGATTTTGGGGGAATTCGGATTGAGGTTCAAATTTGGGGATTAGGGTTTGGAAAGATTAGGGATTTTGGGATTTGGGAATCTTAGGGTTAGGGTTTGGGATTTATGTTTAGGGGTATTGTAAAGGGGATCAAAAGGGAAGAGGGAAGGCGAAGATTCGAAGCAAGGGGGCCACGAATTGGGGTTGTCCGTACGGACACTATTCACACCTAAAGCTTGGTTCAGTTGGGTGTAGGTTGGTTTGGAATAATAAAAAAAGAAGATGAAAAAAGAGAGATGAGAAGAGAAGTACATTGAGAGAGAGAGAAAATAAGAGGATAACTAGCGAAATCACTCCCTAAATGGCTTCACATCATCAATCCCATTGTAGGATGAATTGCTAAATCACATAGCAAAGGAGAGGAACTTCTTTTCATTCATGATTCATAATAATCAAACCCTAATGTGGGTCTGAACCTTTTATAGTCTCAAAAAGAGACTTTTACAAAAAACCCTCTCAAGAAAGAATTCTCATAAAAAAAACTTTATCTCAAGTAAAACATAAAATAGTCTAAAAATAATAAAATAAATGACAAAAACTACTCAAAACAAATAAATCTAAACTATCCTAAACTATTCATGGCCAATAAGGTGGTACATGATCAAGATGGGCCATGATCAATAGTGGCCCCAAGGTCCATTGTGCGCGATCCAACGGGCCGATCTATGCGCCCATGCAATCCAACTGTCCAAATGCTCTAAACAAGCAACCCACGCGCATTTACCCAGTGTGGGGTCTTCAACGATGGGTAGGAATGCGACTTGGGCCCCGTGGGCCCCATGTGATGATCGTCTAGCCATGAGTGCTCGAATGTCCTCATCACCCATCCTTTCTTCGGCCTTTCTCTTATCTTTTCTCCTTACATGCAAGACTCTAGAGGATTCTGTCAAAATAGTCAATCAGGAGTGTCGTTATGCAACACAATTGCTACCAGGTAGAGTTTACTCTGGAAAAGAGGGTGTCCTTACATAAAAATAGGTGCAAGTAAATATCACTTCCCTTTTTGACATCTTGTACATGATTGGTGATAATATTCATTTTTGTTAAGGTGAATGCTTTTGTGCTTCTACTTCTTTATGCTTATTTGGTGATCCCTTATTCTTTTATTTGACTTTGTTTTTTACTGTCATTTTGCAGCTCCATTTTGTTAAGCTGATGTTGTTACATTTATTCCTTCTCTAGTTCTTTAATTGATGTGTAATTTTTTTTAATATGTGCCATTTTGCAGTTCCTCACTTTGAAAAGATGTTGTACGATCAGGGACAGCTTGCTAATGCTTATTTGGATGCATTTTGTATCATAAACGATTCCTTCTATTCATCCGTGGCCCGCGATATTCTTGATTATTTGAGGAGAGATATGATTGGAGCACAAGGTGAGATCTACTCAGCTGAAGATGCTGATAGTGCTGAATTTGAAGGCGCTTCAAGAAAAAAGGAGGGAGCCTTCTATGTTTGGACAATTAGTGAGGTTTTTTTCCTCCTTTCACTTCCTTTGATATTAGCCTTTTATTTTACCTGTGTTATTCTGTTGGCATTTGTTTATATATTGCCTTCTTGAATCTCTTTCTGCATTGTGTGAAATGCTGTCCTCCACATTGAATTTAGATACTATTCATATAGACAACCAATGAGAATGGTCCAATTAATAGATGATGTTAGTTCTCCTTCTGTGACATTTGTTGTGGTAATTACCTTGATGTTGAAATGGAGACAAGAAATGTAGGTACTTGGAAGAGGAAACGAGATTCATAGTTACTGTTGTACTGAAAGGAATTGAATAAAAAGAGCATTAGGGTTTCTCCACTTTGTTGTTTTTATTATTTATTTATTTATTTATTTTTTTTTAAATTTTAATTTTTATAATTTAATTTCATTGGTTGGAGCTCATGCTTGTTTTGGAAGTACCACCAACTGGGATTGGTTCCTCTTTCTCCGCTGAACCAATCTACTATGCATTTGGGGCAACTCAGGAGATGGGAGCCCCATTAGGGGCCTTCTTTTCTCACTTTTCCCACTCTAAATTGTGAAACATTCCATTTCCCTTATGATTTGTGGCCCATCTGCTGCCAAAACGGGAAATTTCAGACCTAGCCTTAGCTACGGCAAGTTCCAGCATTTCAACATTGATTAATGAGATCTATTTATAGGTTCATATCTTATGAGATGATACTAACTTTATCTGTAAATGGCTGGTTTATGCTTGCTATTGATGTATTGGTCTATTGTTGCTAAAGGTTGAAGATATAGTTGGAGATGCTGCAAATATTTTCAAGGACCATTACTACATAAAACCTTCAGGGAATTGCGATCTTTCTACAATGAGTGATCCTCATGATGAATTCAAGGGGAAAAATGTACTGATAGAGAGAAAAGATGTTTCTACGATGGCATCGCAGTTGGGTATGTCCGTAGATGAATACTCTGCTCTTTTAGGAGCATGCCGACAGAAGCTTTTCAATAAGAGGTTGAATCGGCCACGACCACATTTGGACGATAAGGTATCTTGTTGGCAAGAATTGATTATATTCCCAAATTCGGTTTTGGATTTCTATCTTTTTATGCACTTTTCTTTCCTGTCAGCTGTTTTGTTTTTTTTGTTTTTTTTTTTTTTTTTTTTTTTTTCTTCCCGTTTTCTGTTTTTTACACGCACTCACACCACAGTGGATTTTCACACAATGGGTACTTGACCCATTACCTCGTGTTGAAACCAGTGAGCTTCTTGTGTAGGTAATTGTTTCGTGGAATGGGCTTGCAATTTCTTCTTTTGCGAGAGCTTCTAAGATTCTCAGCACAGAAGCTGAAAGGACCAAATTAAATTTTCCTGTTGTTGGCTGCGATGTAAGATTCCGTTGATGTCTTGACATTCTATGTTTTGCATTACTTCTCTACTTGATGTTTCTATAATAGGAATTTTACAAATGTTGATTCTATTGTGTTTGGGAATTGCATTATCTTTGTATTTAATAGCTGCCTCTTTCTTGGCTTACACCAGTAGTTTCATTTCATTTGCTGTCTCTTTCCTGACCAACATCATCGGTCTTGGGATGTTTGTATTTTGTTTATAGGTCCATTCATGCAATATGTATCTACTGTTTGCAGCCCAAGGAGTACCTGGAAGTCGCGGAAAAAGCAGCATCTTTTATTGAGAGTAGGCTTTATGAAAAGCACACAGGCAGGCTGCACCATAGCTTCCGGAATGGCCCATCAAAAGCACCTGGATTCTTAGATGATTATGCCTTTCTAATTTCTGGATTGCTGGATCTGTATGAATTTGGTGGTGGGACCCATTGGTTATCATGGGCAATTGAACTGCAGGCTACTCAGGCAAGTAATACTGGTCGAACTGGTGCTCAACGAATTATAGTGTCTTATACCTCGAATGCATAGTTTGCTGAGGCGCAAAATCTGGATTTGGTGATCTAGACCACCTGCTTTGATGGGCCCTCTAATGGGGAATGCCCTGAGAATATCTAGATCGGAAGATCCTAAGCCTCCTCCCTGGCCTATTTTCCATTGGTGTGGTCTGCTTCTACATCTTACCCTTAACCATCTATTTGCAACACTGATCAAAGGTAGAGGTGTACATGAGCCGAATTGAGTCGAGCTTGGCACAACTCAACTCGGCTCGGCCACTAGCTGACCCCAGCTCGAACTTGGCTCAGCTCGGTCCTCGAGCCTGACTGGCCAGCTCAGCTTGATTCAGTCAGCAGCTTGGGCCAGTTCGAGCCGAGTTCGAGCCAAGATCGAGCCAGTGCGGTGTTTTCACAAACACATTGAGTGCACTTTCAATTTCCTACTGTATGTAAAACGGCAGCAGCTGTTTACAGGTATTTAATCAAACACCTTGTAGGCAACATCAAAATCAAGAAAAAAGGGTATTTGTTTCATATACATACCTTCCTTGCTACCAGCCAACACTTCGTTGAGTCATTTCATCAAACACTTGGTGAGCAACATCAATATCAAAGTAACTGAGTCACCGAGCTGGTTCAATCCAAGTTCGATTCGAGTTGGGGTTTGATCCGAGTCGAGTTGAGCTCGGGCAAGCTCGAACTCGGTTCGAAAATTTTTCGAGCTAAAAAAATCAGCTCGACTCGGCTCGAACTCAGTTTCGAACCGAGTCGAAGTTAGCTTTTTCAAGTCGAGTGAGCTAACTGAGCTAATTCGGTTTGTGTACAGCCCTAATCAAAGGGTTGGGCTCTTCCAATCTGGGAGACTTTAGGCAGTCTCCACAAATGTTGTGCCCATCAGATAAACAGTGCGGACCACCAAAATCCTTCCCCCCCCCCCCACACACACACACACACACACCAAATTCCTGTTGCATTTTGTTTGCAAACACTATTGTTAAACAGTATCTCATGGAAACACTTCCGTGGAGTGTCCTTAGGTTGGCGGGTATATCTTGGATAATGTTGCAATCTATGGACAAGATGTTCTGTGGTTGGCACATGGATTCGGGAGGAGATTTGGGAAAAAGGAAGTGGAGAATTCTCTTTATGGCTGTGCTCTGGGCTGTTTGGGCTGAAAGAAATAACTGTTGCTTCTGAGATATAAGTGTTTCAGCTGCGGGGGTCTTTTCAAGAGTGTTAGTGATGTTCAGAGATTGGGCTCCTTAGGTTTTGTCGTAGCTCTGGTTTTGGGCTGCTATGGAGCAGTTTTGTGTATTTAGTTTTCTTTTTTCTTTTCAGTTTTTCGGCTGTTTGTTTGTTTGGTTTTGTTTTCTCTGTTTTTGTCTTTCAATAAAATTCTCATCTTCAAAAAAAAAAAAAAAAAAAAAAAAAAACAGTATCTCATGGAAAGTTAAAACTGTCTTCAGGATAAGTTGTTTCTCGATGGAGATGGGGGAGGCTATTTTAACACCCCGGGAGAGGATCCGTCTGTCCTACTCCGAGTAAAAGAAGATCATGATGGAGCAGAGCCTTCTGGGAACTCAGTGTCAGCAATCAATCTCATAAGATTGTCGTCTATGGTTGCCGGCAATCAGTCTAGCTATTACAGAGAGACTGCAGAGCATCTTCTGGTAATTTTCTTTTTCTCTGTCCACCAATACATACACACACCTACAACATCTGGACCCTTTAGTCAATGATTCATAGATAAGTAATATACTGATCTGGCAGTCCTCTCTGAACTCAAGATTTTATCACACTGAATATGTGAAGTTACTTTTAGCTTTTCTTGCTATCTTGCACTCCGCAATAAGATGGTTAGGATTGTCTGATCGGTGACTTTGGGCTTTGGATCCATCATGGATCTCATCGTCACCTGGGTGCAGTGTTCAAAGTATCGTTATCACTACAAGTTTCGATGGCTGGGGATATGGAAACAATATCGATATCGCCGATAATATTGCTGATAACTGGAAATGTGGGGGAAGCATGGGGAAAATGGTGGAATTTTTAGTGAAACTTTAGGAGATGATAAAATGCACATATTTACTTATTCAAGAATTTTAAAAAAAATGCATATATAATAAGTTTCCATTTAATGGGCCTGAAGGAATGTGCTGTCATAAGAAATCAGTCCAACCATCTCATCCATCCCATCTATCCATCCAACCATCTATCCAACCTTCCATCCAAACATCCATCGATATTTTAGAATATTGACAACACATGATATTACGCCAAGAAATCATCAACAACTAGAAAGGAAACAAAAGATTGTGGTCTTGATATCGTGCATGTTATGATAACAATAATATCGAGATATTATCAACAATATCATAGACAAATTGAACGCTGCATACAACCATGTGCCCATAAAAAATTTGAAGTGGATTTTTTTTTAATAATTTTTTTTTAAATATATATATATATATATATTTTTTGTGTGGTGATATCGATATGTTGGCAATATTATCGAAATACCGTCGATACAATTGTGATACAAGTGACACCTACAATTTACACAGTAAAATTTTTTGGTGATGCATTGGTGATATTGATACATTGACAATACCAGCAACACTTGGAATTTACACAGTTAAAAATATTGGCAATACATTGGCAATATCGATACATTAGCAATACTTAGCGATAGATTGCTGATACCTGGAATTATGATACTACCAATGTTATCGGTATTGTTACCAGTGTTAAGGATAATATCGATAATATTGAGGATACTTTGAACAAGTTATGGGTGTGGATGGTTTTTCCACTAATTGATAAAATAAAAATTTTTAAGCACTGATACTGATATTTATGAACTTTGTGTACCATTAAAAAAAGACAATGTTTTCTGATAACGCTTTGCTCATATGTCAGGAACAGCAACATGTTTTGGATGTGTAGAACGTAATATTCAGGTTGAAAGTTCAAATTCATCTTCCTTGCCAGCTGCAAAAGATTTAAGATTTCAAACTCTGACATCAATTGCAAGCCTGGCATGCACCTTTACATGCAGCACATGTGCCAATCTAGCAAGTGTGTCAGTCATCTTAGTGCTGCATAAGTTGGACCCTACAGTGAAGATGATCATACCTGAGAATGGGTTGGTCAACAAGATTGGTCCACACATCTTGTTGACCATGCCTGTAAGAAAAGAATATCCTGGTGGGGGCCTATTGCGCAATTTATATGGAGGGATGGGTGGACCAACAACAGGTGGGATAGGGGGAGGGGACCATTGTGCAATTTATATGCCATCCTATGATCCATTAACATGATGCATCGGGATAATGGAACACACCAAAATCAGGCCATTCCAACACCTAGATGGACCCCAATGCAATCAAGGGCTGTCATCCCTCCCAATCGTTTCCTGGGCCCACCTAAGTCATGGATTGACTAAACACAAGGGGATCCATCATGGATGGCTTAGATGCTATGCACATTGCATGTGGGTCATGCACATTGCACTAGGTCTGCTGGTGGAGTTGACTCCTACATACATCCAATAGTATGGACACTATCTTAAGTTGCGGTAGTGTCGAGCTGTGTGGACCCCACCACAATGTGTGTTTGGAATCCACTGTGAATTGTCTGCCGCCCCTCATGTTTACCCTTTGAGCCCAAAAATCAGGTCAATCCAAAACTTGAAGAGGTCACAATAGAGATAACAACATAAAATCATGCCTAAAAACTCTTATAAATTCATTCAGTGCGCACCTAAATTTTGTAATGACCTGATCTTTTAGATGTTCATATACATGTAGTGCACACCAAAATTTTGGAATGGCTCATTTTTTTAGGTGGTTCCCACATGCTGGCGGGGTGGGGCACATCTGATGACTGGATGACATAAACAGACCACAGCGTGCCCCACAACCTGAAAGATCTTTATGGGCATACCCTCCCAGTTGTTTCCTGTGGTGTGGTTCGCCTGAGTTTTGGATTGGCCTGTTTTTTGGGCTCTGGGCCAAACCTGGAAGGCAGCACTTGATCATCAGAGTGGATGTCATGCATGCATCATGGTGAGGTCCATCTCACTCGAGACTACTGAAACTTAGTGTAGTGCCGATGATGTGATCATCATGCGCACTTACTGTTTTAGAATATTGATCAAATAGGTTCTCAAATTATCAGATGCATACCCCATCGTTGCGGTTGGACTGCTTGAACTTATTTAATTCGTTTGAAAAAAATAAAAATAAAAATCTTATGTGGTCTTTGATGTATGTATGTTTTCAGGCAGTTTTTGCATCAAGGTTGAAAGATCAGCCTGTGGCCGTGCCGCTGATGTGCTGTGCAGCAGACATGCTATCTGTTCCTTCTAGGAAACAAGTCGTATTGGTTGGCCATAAACCTTCTGAAGAGTTTGACGACATGGTTGTTGCTGCACATGCATCCTACGATCCCAACAAAACTGTGAGTATGATGACAAATCTAACTTCCTTGGGCTTTCTGTAGTAAATCAAATCACAAGCGATGTGATTACAATTCTCCTCTGTTCCAATTGCAATAGATATGTTGGATTCTGGGAAAACAGAATTCAGGACATTCTGCACGTGGTGGAAAAGGAAATTGTAATCATTGCTAAATTGATTTGTTTTACCAAACTGGCTTTAAGCAGAAGAATGGAGATGCTTGCTTGGGTTCGAGTCCTTGCTTCGGTGGTAGACTCTCAGGAGTTTCAATAAGAGGTCTTGGTTTTGAGTTACCAGAGGTGGTGAAATTTCACTACGGGGTGTGTGGGGTGTATTAAAAAAAAGGAAAAAAAGAAAGAAAAAAGAAGAAGAATGGAGATGCTTGAAAGGTTCCTAGAATGAAGAGTGCTCTGATTTCAGCAAGAAATTCAGCTACAAGTGGGGTCTATGGTTCATTTTATCCAGGCCATTCATCTGATGAGACCCACAAATCTTTCAGCTTGAAGGATCCGGAACCTGCACATACAAGTGGGATCTATTGTTCAGTGAACATGGCTGCACCATGGATTGGAAATGCCCCAGAAATTTCCAGATTGAAAGGTTCTGACCCTTTAAAAAGAGGCATACAAATAGATGGCTACAAGAATCCTTCTGAATAGGAAAAAAGGGACTGGGGCTGGATGTCTAGGAACTTCCCACTCCCAAATATCTTCTGTCATCCCCCATCTGTTGCATGGCCTTAATGGTCTCGAATAATCTCTATCCCCAAACTACCAGCCCCACTTATACACAACTGGTGAATGTCCCTGGTGCTAAGCTATCCTTTCTATCTTTTCTCTGTCCCTGGTAAATTATAATTATATTGTGGACGTTGATTACTGGGCCATCTTGGATAAACGCAGGTGATCCAGATAGACCCCAACAATAGTGAAGAAATGGAGTTTTGGGAGACCCACAACCAGAACATTGCCCTCATGGCAAAGGGTAGCCCAGCAGGCAAGGTGGTGGCCCACGTCTGCCAGAATTTCACATGCAGTGCTCCTGTTGCTGATCCAAAGTCTCTCGAGGCCTCACTAAAAAAGCCAGTCGCTGCTTATACAAAGTAGTTGGGGGAAAGAGATGGATGTTCCATATTAAAAAAATGCTTGTGGATGTAAAGGGCTTTATTAGTAGTTACTTATCACTTGTAAATGCTATAAATGCTAAGTTATAGATTTGGTGATTACTTAAATCTCTATCTGTATATTGTATGTACAAAGAGAAATTGATGTAGGACATGAAATTAAATTTGGAATGCAAGAAATCAAGCTCATGATAATACCAATTTAAACAGTCACAAAATTCCACATCTTACATACTATTAAACATTCAAAAAGAGGAATTTAGGGGGATCCAAGCCTACACAAGTTTAGGGCTGGATCAAATAAAATTATAAACCAAACAAGCCCAAAGGAGTGTAAGATTCCTCCATTCTTGCAAATGATTGTTCCCCAATTCAAGAGATTTACCATATTTCAATTCGGGAGAAAATCTAGGGCTCAAATTTGGAGATAATTGGGATTTGAGATTCTTTAGGGTTAAAGATTTGGATTTAAGTCTAAAGAGGAGGAAAATAGAGGAGAAATAGAACCTGAGATGAACCACGTGCGTGGACAGCAGCTGGCCTTGGGCGCACGTGCGTGACCACTCGTCCGCACGTGTGTGGGGCCCACAAAGTTAGAAACCGACTCTTAGGCTAGGATCAGACAGGGTAGGATTGATCTCATGTCAAATTTCATGTCAATTTGATGCCCGGTTTGTGTGTGGTGCTTCGCTGAAGTTTCAACCCCTCAGATAGGCCAGAATCTGAAAATCTATTTGTGCACTGTTATAGGATATAACTTGGATACGAAAGAGGGTGAATCTGAAGATGGAAGGGATGTAAATGATGATAGATGTAGGGCATAATGAAGTGAGAATGATTTAGGATGGTTGTGGCTTCACACCATGGTAGTTAGCACTTCGAGGAAGGGAGGGTTTCACACCCAATTCGATTCTTTAACCCAAAGAGATAGAGAAGAAGAAAAAATGCAGAATTTTTATTCATAAACTTCATTGAGAATACCTACATGGAATTGCTTATTTATAAGAAAACCCTAAACCCTAAAAGACAATTTTACCCTTGCGCCATGTGCGCACACTAATACTTAAACCTGAAGTAAATAAAATAATAACTAATCTAAACAATTAAAGCCGTTTATGATGTTTCTAATAACGAGAATAGTCAAAACTCGAAATCCTACATCATCTAAGGCAGTGGGCCACGATCATGAGATCCGATAGTAGAATCTATATGATGATCGGGTCCACTCCAATGTTCCATAGCACAACCCCTAACTGTAAGGCCCTCCAAAGATGTCGTCGTCGATCCAATTTGAAATTGGGGCTCGCCTCCTCGAATACGTGCGTAGTGTGGGGGGCATGCGTATGATGTCCCCATCAACTCTCCCTGGCTGCAAAGGTTTTGCCACCAACGAAATAAAGCTCCCGAACCGCTCTAAGATGTCTGGATTAAGTCTCTGAAGCTCCTCCCCAGTGAGTCACGTACTATTTGAAGCTGGGCGTGACTTCTACTTGATAAAGAACTTTTGAAAGCCGCCGTCTAACGTCGATACTATTTGATGGTATACAATATTCTCTATATCCTCTCTGGGTGTGGGAATGATAGGTATGTGGGTATAGGTTGGGAAGATGGGTCAGGAAGGGGCCATGGATCAAGGGAAAGGTCTGGGGAATCAGAATGGTTAAGCGAAAGGCTTTACAATGTATCACTAGTCTCTTGAAATGCAACTAGATCTTCCACATTGAATGTGGAACTAATTCCCATAGAAGGTAGAAGATCTACCACATATGCATTGAGACTGTTTCGTTTTATAACTTTGAATGGTTCAGCGCTATGCGCATGTAATTTCCGAACGGCTCCCTGAGGGTACTGCTGTGGCCTGATGCGGACCATCGCAGAGTCCCCTACATTGAATTCCTTGAATCATTTATGTTGGTCTGCAAAAATTTTGTAATGTTCATTACTAATATTGATCTTTCGCCTGAGTTCTTCATGCGATGAATGAATATGATATGCAAAGGACTCTGCAGACTCTAATGGCCTATGGGACAAAGACATATGGACAAGATCAATAGACTTTCTAGGTTTATAACCAGTAACAACTTCAAAAGGACTTAAACTTGTGGATATATTGATAGAACTAGTATGCAAACTCGGTGATAGGTAGTGCAGTGTCCCACATCTTGGTATGCTCCCTCACTAAATACCTAAGTAAATTTCCTAGGCTTTTATTGACCACCTCAGTCTGACCATCGTTCTTAGGGTGGTAGGCAGAAAAAAATTGGAACCTAATACTCATCATATTCCATAGTGTCTTCCAAAAATAACTAATGAATCGCACGTCACAGTCAGACACTATGGTTTTGGGTAACCCATGAAGCTTGACAAGCTTACTAAAGAACAACTTGACAACATGAGATGCGTCAAAGGTCTTCAAACAAGGGATGAAGTGGGTCATTTTAGAAAAACGGTTCATGACAACAAATATGGAATCGTGTTTTCGAATAGTTTTGTAGAGCCCAAGCACGAAGTCCATACCAATGTCCTGCCAAGGGGCGAATGAAACTGGCAAAGGTGTGTATAGCCCCGTCTTCTGCTTTTTCTGCTTTGCCAGTTGACAAGTATGACACTGCCTTATAATTTTGGCCACGTTTTGCCTGAGGCTTGACTAATAGAATTTATCCTTCACTAGGGCAATGACTTACGACCTCTCCTGAATGTAACTCCCAGACAAGAAAATCGCGGAGGGAGGTGCGAGGTATGCACAAATGGTCACTTCTAAACAAATATTCGTCCAATATCAAATACTCACTGCTAACTCCTGACGGACTCTTTATCAACAATGCGTACACAACTCCAAAATCTGGGAACTTAGAATAATCCTCTTAGACACGCTCGAGCCCTGTGACTTTGACATTCATGAAATTGAGTAACGTGACTCGACAACTCAATGCGTCGGCAGACTTATTCTCTACACCGGCCTTGTACTTAAGCACAAAAGTATACTCTTAAAGGAACTGGACCCACTTGGTGTGCCTACGGTTTAATTTCTTATGAGAGTTCAGATATCTCAAGGCCTCTTGATCTAAGAACAAGACAAATTCTTGCTGTAATAGATAATGACGCCAGTGGCATAACAATTGCACTACCTCATAAAATTGTTTGTCATAAGTGGAGTATTTTTGTTTCGTCTCATTCAGTTTCTTATTAAAAAAGGCGACAGAGTGCTCTTCCTGACTAAGTGCTCCTCCTATGCCGATTCCTGACGCGTCACATACGACTTCAAAAACTTTTGAAAAATCTGGAAGTCACGTGACTGGGGCTTCAGATGTCTTGACCTTAATCTCCTTGAAGGCCTTCGAGGCTGCCTTCGTCCATTGAAACTCTTATTTTTTTATGCAATCCGTGATGGGAGCCATAATGGAACTGAAGCCTCAAATGAACTGTTTATAGAAGGTGGCCAAGCCGTGAAAGATGCGCTCCTCGTGAATACTGCAAAGTTCAGGCCAATTAATGATGACCTCGACCTTCTCGGGATCCGCTAACACTCCCTCAGATGACACAACAAAACCTAAAAAGATAACACTGCTAGACATAAACGCATACTTCTTTAGGTTGGCGTACAATTTTTCAGCTCTAAGGATCCCACAAACCTACCTCAAATGGTTGAGGTGTTGTTTCTTGGTCATGCTATAAATCAGGATATCATCAAAGTATACAACCAGGAACTTCCCCACGAAGGGCCTCAACATTTGGGTCATCACATGCATGAAGGTACTCAGGGCATTAGTTAGCCCGAAAGGCATAATTAGTCACTCGTATAGCCCATCCCTCGCCTTAAAGGCCGTCTTCCACTCGTCACCAGGGCGTATACGGATTTGGTAACCACTTTTTAGGTCGATTTTTGATAAGATAGTAGTATTGTCCATCATGTCTAATATATCATTAAGATGCAGTATGGGAAACTGATACGTGATTGTGATTTTGTCAATAACCCTACTATCAACACACATCCTCCATATGTCATCCTTCTTAAGTGTAAGAAGGGCGGGCACAACACACGAGCTCATGCTCTCTCGAATGAAACCCTTTTATAGGAGCTTGTCAACCTGCCTCTTCAACTCTGTATGCTCCTTTGGGTTCATTCTGTAATAAGGGAGGTTTGGTAAAGTCGCCCTATGGAGTAAATCAATGACATGTTGTATATCCCTCATAGGGGGGAGCTCATCTGGTAGATCATTAGGAAAGACATCACGAAACTCATCCACTACCGAAATGGCCTCAGTGGGTAACTCTACACTAGCATCTGGTGCACTCTCCCTAGTCACAAGGGCGGACACCATCGAGTCCGACTCAGTCTCTCGCTCAAAGTCTTTGGCATTTAGAATATGTAGAGGCTTAGACTTGGATTTCGATTCCTTCAATTCCTTTCAGCCGCTCACACCACTCTTTGTGGTGGACTCCTTTCCAGTCGTGTTCTTGAGTGAAAGTGGATTTAACTTGACTTTCTTACCCTCAAACCAGAATATACACACATTCGAACGACCAAATATGGTGACATCCCTATTATAAATACAGGGCCTACCCAAAATGATATGGCCAACATCCATGGAAACAACATCACACCAAAGTGTGTCTTTATATAATTTAAAGTGAATAGGAACAAGACAACGACGCGAGACTGGAATGGAAGTCTCATCAACCCAAGACACTCTATGGGATTGAGGATGGGCTTCAAGCTTCAAGCCGAAACGGCTCACAGTGCCAGTTGATGCCATATTGGCATAACTACCACTATCCATGATCATCTTTCAATTCTTATCACCACATTTTCCATAAATATAAAAGATTGTGTTGCAGCGCCAATCTTCAGTATTCTTTGCTTGTGCAAAGACACAACGCACAACTACAAGGGTCGCAGACTCATGTGCTCCCTCTTCCTCATCATTAGAGATCTCTGCTGGCTCATATTCTTCTTCCTCACTGTCACTTTCCGAGGGCACTACTTCTACTTGCCCATCAATAAGAAACATATTGGTGCCCTCTTTCGTGCCACACTGGTGGACAAAGTGACCAAACCCCTGACATCTAAAATACCTAGTCGCATTGCTTATGCGTGAGCTAGACCCGACAACTCCTTTACCCTTATCATCATTGGGCCTATACTAAGAACTACTAGAAGGCTTGTATTGATATCCAGTGCTAGGCTTAGCCCCAGAATAGTTGGCCTTAGCGCCAGAATTATAAGACTCAAATCACCTTCCCACAGATGCTTTGAGGTATTGCTTGACTTCCAACACTACTTGATACATCTGTTCAAGAGTGTCTATGTCTTTGACGAGCAAGTCTCTCATAATGTCAAAACGGAGGCCCGTTTTAAATCAAGCAAGAGTGAGTACGAGATCCTCTTCAACTTCACACCGGGTTAAGTACTCTTCGAACTTCTCAATGTATTCAGCCACACTCACGAAACCTTGTCGAAGAGACTGTTAATTTTCAACCAACCTCAAGTGATAAGAGAAAGGAAGGTACTTCTCCTTTAGAATTTCTTTCATTTCTCCCCAATGGACTATTGGGGGCTCCCTCAACCTTTCTTTCTTTCGTTGCTTGGCTCATGGGCTTCATCTTGGCAAATCGGACTCGACGAGCATCCGACATATCGTACCACTCAAAATAGTGGTCCATGTTCACCAACCAATCTAAAAAAGCTTTAGTGTCCAAGTGACCATTAAACATAGGAGCCTCTATTCTAACTCCCTCGAGGAGTTGCACATCTTTGTCATAATGATCATGATGCCCCTCGAGGGGTGGGTGTATAGGTGCACACCCATGACCATTTATTTGGCTACCCACATTCTCTTGTCTATCCTCCTGACTACTTGTCTGAGATTGGACATTTTTCCCAATGACAAGGTTTGCCCGGGTGGAGGTCTCTAGTTGGGTAACGCGCACATTAAGCTGATCTAAACGTTGGTTAATACGTTGTTCCAAGCGTCTACCCAAAGACTCAAACTGTCGGGTTATGTTGTTCATGAACTCTTGCGATTGCTTCATGTTTAGCGTAGGGTGTAAACCAAAACCACAACCAGTACATGTGGGCATACAACCACTCACTCAACTCGAAGACTCTCTAGTGCAACTATATGCGTCTAAATGAGACTAAATGATCCTATAAGACTCTATATGAAGGAAATTACACAACGATACTAAAATTTCAACAATATAACTGCCCAAATAATTTGTTAACAGAAAATTCAGCGGCCCATATTATGAATTATGAGTCCTAAACAGCCCTATATGAGGAGACTTTATGTAAAATAGACATAAATAAACTGAACCTTAAACATGCAATGCATTCCACTATAAAAACCTAAGCTCTTATACCAAATTTGATGCAGGACATGAAATTAAATGTGGAATGCAAGAAATCAAGCTCATGATTATACCAATTTAAACAGTCACAAAATTTCACATCCTACATACTATCAAACATTAAAAAAGGAGAATCTATGGGGTCCAAGTCTACACAAGTTTAGGGCTGGATCAAATAAAATTATAAACCAAACAAGCCTAAATGAGTGTAAGATTCATCCATTCTTACAAAGAATTGTTCCCCAATTCAAGAGATTCACCATGTTTCAATTTGGAGGAAAATCTAGGGCTCGAATTTGGGGATAATAGGGATTTGGAATTCTTTAGGGTTAAGGATCTTGATTTAAGTCTAAAGAGAAGGAAAATAGAAGAGAAATAGAACCTAAGATAAACCACGTGCGTGGACATCAGCTGGCCCTGGGCGCACGTGCATGATCACTCGTTCGCACATGTGCAGGGCCTACAAAGTCAGAAATCGACTCCCAGGCTAGGATCGGCCAGGGTAGGACTGCCTCCATGCCAAATTTCAGGTCGATTCGATACATGATTTGTGCGTGGTGCTCCGCCAAAGTTTCAGCCCCTCAGATGGGCCAAAATCTGAAAATCTGTTTGCGCACTATTATAGGATAGAACTTGGATATGAAAGAGAGTGAATCTAAAGGTGGAAGGGATGTAAAGGATGATGGATGTGGGGTGTAATAAAGTGGGGATGATTTGGGATGGTTGTGGCTTCGCACCATGGTAGTTCGCCCTTCAAGAAAGGGAGAGTTTCACACTCAATTCGATTCTTCAACCCAAAGAAATAGTGAAGAAGAAAAAACGCAGTATTTTTATTCATAAACTTCATTGAGAATACTTACATGGAGTTGCTTATTTATAAGAAAACCCTAAACCCCAAAAGACAATTTTACCCTTGCGCCATGTGCACACACTAATAGTTAAAGCTGAAGTAAATAAAATAATAACTAATCTAAGCAATCAAAGTCGTTCATGATGTTTCTAATAATGAGAACAATCAAAACTCAAAGTTCTATAATAACTTACATGAGATCCG
This sequence comes from Magnolia changhungtana, assembly GCA_030180095.1. Taxonomy (NCBI): domain Eukaryota; kingdom Viridiplantae; phylum Streptophyta; class Magnoliopsida; order Magnoliales; family Magnoliaceae; genus Magnolia; species Magnolia changhungtana. Next base: position 528,659 of record JASAUF010000647.1, on the reverse strand, counting down.
ATAATAGAATCTATATGATGATCAAGTTTACTCTAATTCTCCATAGTACAGTCCCTAACTGTAAGGCTCTCCAAAGATGTCGTCGTCGATCCAAATCGAAATTGGGGCCCGCCTCCTTCTCGAATACGTGCGTAATGTGGGAGGCGTGCATAAGATATCCCCATCAGAAATCTTATTGCTGCATACGGAAAAAATTTATGATGGTAATAGTGAACAGAGCTGTATTGAACGCAAGGTAGCCGCATTTTTTGCATGGTGAAGACCGTCCGACCAATCTGCATATTGGTCAGTGGTCTATCCAAGAGCATTTCAATTATCCATGACAATGTAGTGTTGAAGAGTAGTTTGGGATAGGGAAACATGTATTCTATTGTAGATAATATTACAGAGGGTAAAATATTACAGCCAGAGGGAGAAATGGGAAAAGGTAGGAGTTTTTCAGTGAAATATTACAAGATGCTAGAAGACATCTTTACACAATTAGGATTCAAAGTTTTACAAGAAATAAATATCAGGACATAATATATATTTTTTGAAATATTATAAAAAAATTTTAATATACAAAATGGGTTTCCATTTTATAGGAGTCTAAACCGTCTGTTGTTGAACGAAAGTGGTGTAATTATATCCAAAATGATTATCATTCAAATATCAAACAATGGAAATAATAAAGCTCAAATACTATTTTTAAAAACTAAAGAGAACTATTGTAGCTTCATCCATTCAAACATCTATTCAACCATCTTACATGTATGCATGTGACACATCCGTCCATCAATCCATGCATGTGTTCATGTCTTATATGAATATAAGAATAATTAATGAAACAATGTAATTATTGTTTTTAATTTCTTAATTTAAATAATTTAAAAAAAAACATTTTTATTGAAAAAGAAAAATTGTAACCATTAGATAGATAGGCCAATGGTCATTCATATATATATATATATATATATATATATATATATATATATATATATATATATAATGTTTACATCATTAGCACCTAACAACATATTTTCCTGTTAACTAGTTTTTTATATTTTAAAAATCTAAAAACCTTTGATAACTTAACTTCTCTTCCTTATATAGGGCCAGGGCAAAGGCCTTCTTCAGCCTGTCTGGGCAAGAGCCAGGACAGGGATTATGGCCGGGCTAGAGTTCAACTCTAGTGAGCTCTAGCTGGTCCATTGTCACCACCAATCCTGAATATGAAGTATTTATACTTGGGACTTCTAACCGATTGTCTCACAATATTGATATTACCAGAAATATGGTTGATCTTATCGAAAACATCACCAATGACATGGTGTTTATGTATCACTAATCCAGCCATATCGATAATCTCATCCATAACAAGAACATTGTATGTGTGTTGATTACCATGATGGGGTTAATACACTTCACCATCTATGTTAGGAATAGAAAGATGGTTTGGTAGTGTTGTTTCCAAAATGATACAATGTTCTACCTTGTTCATGTGGGTAAATATTGAAAAGCATTAGTCTGAAATCACTCTCGTCTATGTTCTGCTCATTATTTTAAGACAATTCATCTGAGTTGACTCGGATAGCACTCAATCTGGTTTTATACAACGAGTCACCCCTAACTCGAATGAGCTGGGCTCACCTGGGCAAGTGCCAACTCACTGAGGACTAAGTTGGTCCGATTGCCGAGTCTTCTCACTATGGTTCTGGTGCGGTTATCATGTTCTAATCCATCTCAGCATACTTAAGTGGTTTAAAAGCTGACTTTCTTTTCTGTTGGAGGTAGGTCATGCTGAATCTTTTCATACACCATATCTATCTTTTGTTTCTCTTGATGGTACCGTTTTATCCTATCAAAAGACATGATATAAGCTGCAACCATGAATTAGCTAGGACCCATGTGTTAATGGTGGTATTTGCGCCCATTTTCGACACACGGGATTAATGATGACAGAATCCTCTCTCTCTCTCTCTCTCTCTCCTTTCAGCTACGTCACCCATCATAAAAAGGGTGGCATAGAACCGTACAAATGCATGCCTATAGAGGAAACGAAGCAATGAATGACACAGTAGCCCTAATCCGGATATGCTTGGTAAGTTTGTCTTTCAAAATCCTTCCAAAATGAGAGGTCTTCCTAAAGACGTTTGGAGTTCTTGCGGTGATTATAAAGATTTGAAGATTGGGTCAATATCTTTGCAGATGAGAAACAATGAATTGGATCCCGATCTAGATTCGGTTGGACCTAGTCTGTGAATCTTCATAGTCACGATATGAGATCTCTAAAAATGGTCCGTGATCAAAACGGATATAATGAGACAGAATCCTAAAAATGATTTTTGATGTACAGATATCATTGCGATCACGCTAATAAGATATATGAAAACGGTTTCAAATTTATAGATATCTCTTGTGGCAAAAGCATATAAAAAAGGCCGTGGCCGCGAAGGATCTTGAATCAATAAGGAAACTCAGTGAGCGTTTTACTATCTCCAAAAGCTATAAAAGAAGAACGTGATAAAAAGTTCCAGACTCTTGCCAAACATAATTTATCTTCACCTTTATGTTTTTATTTTAACAGTCTTAATCTAGTCTTAGATTAGATCGCTACTATTAAGCACCGTCGCTATAGTACATATAGGAGTAGGATAAATATACAAAATTTTCCATAGCTGGATCTTAATCAACCGAGTTCGTACTTAAAAGATCAAATACTTTAGTCACATCTTGTTGACCATTCGCTTAGATCGTGTGTCCATACAGACAGTTAAGGTATTTATCTTTTTTTTTTTTTACCTCTAGTTTTATTTATTACTCTGTCTATTATTATAAGCATCATTTTTAAAGCAATGAAGGAAAATCGATATTGTTTTTAGCCTCTTCTATTTTAATTTATCCATCTTTGTTCCTCTAAGAAATATGTTGTCTACAGTTATTGGTGAAAGAGCAAGTCCTTGAGACAAAGCAAAAAAGAATCCACCAAAACTGACCAACTCCTACCCCTTTGCAAATCGACCAATCATTGTTACCACTAGTGGTTGAGATAGCAGCTGAGTTGTAGAACTGAGTCTTAAATAATCCATCTCAACGCGGAGCACCAATGTTCAATCAAACATTGAGTTGAGTATAACTCTTGCATGCCCATGCTTTTCTAATCACACACGTTAACTGCCGTCGCCCTCCTATTTAATTGGATTGTGCAAACGGGTGGTTCCTCTATGAAGTCGTTGACATGCCCAAAGGAGGCCCCTCTGTCGTTGATATTGGCCGAAATGTAATAAGCATGGAACCATTAAAGTTCTATCTAGACAACCTATTTTGGATAGGCTTGCATGGATAGCAATTTTGCTGTGATTATTGTTTACTAAACACTCTGGAATAAGGATGGATGGAGAAAAACAAATGCCACTTTTACATATATGGACATGCAAGGGATGTGGAGATTGATAGCCCGTAGATTTCAGTGTCACATGTATTACATTCAGAAACTTGAAGAAGATGGATGCTGAGACATGTGCTGTCGTATTCACATTTGGGGTGGTTGGTGATTAGTGGCGGCAATGTAGGGCCCCTTAAAGATGAATGATTGCATGGGGCATCAGCATATGTAGAGTATGGCACGGTTGGGCGTGGATCGGGTACTACCTCCACCGGGACCTAACTAGAGATGGGTGATGTATATGTTTTATCCATGCCAGCAATCCATCCATTTTGAAAGATCGTTTTCGGCCATGAGCCCAAAAAAGAGGCAGCTTGAATGATCAAGTGGACCACACCACAGGAAGCAGCAAGGATTGAATTCATACAGTTAAAAAACTTCCTAGGACCCACCATGATGCTTATTTGCCATGCTGCTCGAAGGGAAAACATAAATATTAACTTGATCCAAAACTTATAAGAAGTTTTCAACAGTAAGATTTCAATCCCTACTGCTTCCACACCTGTTGTGTGGTTCACTTGAGCCTTCAATCTGCTTCCTTTTTGGGCTCCTGGCCCAAAATGAATGGAAAGCATGGATAAAACATATAGATCATGGTGGCCCTAAGATCCCCTGACATGACCATCCATCTCTAGGTAGGTCTAGGTGAGGGGGGTACCCAATCCACGCCTGGCACAGTTGATCTAGTCCCATTGTGTACAAGAATTTCTTTGTTTTGCATGTTGTTGTTGTTGTTGTTTTTATGTTAAGGCACCAATTTCTATATTTTTAGTATTGATGAGACCATTAAAAAAGCAGGCTCTTAAACTTCTTTAAATTAGAAGTAGCCTCTTTAGTTCTAAAAAGAAAGTAGAAATGCACTTACGTACCCACATTCCTACTAAAGTGCATATCTTTGTGATTAAATGTTATCGCACTATCTGCTAATATCATCATCCATATCCAAGGTCCAACATGCGGCCATGAGCACATGTACCATCTTCCAAGCACCCGACGGTCATGTGCCATTGTAAATCGCCATGCATCCCATAAGCCCCATATGACACTATCAGTTAGACACATTCACAACATGCCCACATGTGCCAAAATGGCATGTGTACAAGTATAGTGGATGCTTGTCCATCCATCTCTATTTCAGGGTGTTTGTCAAACAAAAGACATGACAATGGAATAACCAATTCAGATATGTTTTAGCAAGTGGATGTTTACAAGATAGCCTATCTAAACACAAAAAAAAAAAATAATAATACAAAAGAAGGGCCTTAATAGAATGAAGTTGCTCCCAAATCTCTGAAAGAGCAGCAACAGCAACAATCCTCGCGCATTTCCAAATGCAATTCCATATCATGGATATGGCAGTCAATAGATTTATCTACTAGGAGATAACTACTTGAACAAATAGGTATTTGAAACACCTGTTCATGTACCGAAACAGCCTACCCACATTTTGCATATCCCTTCTTACCGTAGTATACGGGCTGTGTTTGGATCTTCAATGTTACAAATATCTGCAATATTACCGACAATACTGATACCGAAACTGCTACGATTTTTAAAAATTTTCAAATATTGCCAATAATTTCAATAATATCAGAGATATTTGGTGAGATATTATTGACACTGGGGATATTTTGAGAAGGCTTCTTATAAAAGTTCCCTTATACCATCAATAAAATCTCCAAAACCAGCAACAATATCCACAATACCAGGAAACAGGTGAAAATCAAAAGTTAATTGGAAGAAAAAAAAATCTCCCCTTAATGGTTTTTAAAAAAAAATAAAAAATTATTCCTTAAATGATTTTGATCACTCTTGGTTTTTAATGAATCAAAGTTCGGATTTGAAGGACGAATCTAGACTCAAGGTGGAGACAAGCTGAAACTCATGGGGTGATGAAGAGTCCATAGAAACTTCATTTTTTTTTTTGTTTCAGATCTCAGCATGGAGTACAATGGAAATCCATTTCAATGCATGATTATCATGCGATAACATGGATTTATGGTGAAAATTTTTACCATTTAAGTGGGAAATTGGGAAAATCCTAATTTCTCCATTTTCATATTGAAAAATGCATTTTTTTTTTTTTCACTATTAGTTAGATACAAAATTTATATATTTATTTTGTACTTTTTTTTTTTTTTTTTCCGGACAAAACATGGTTTGTCCACTTAATGAAAACTCATTATGTATAGAAACTCATGGGGTGATGAAAAGTCCATAGAAACTTTTTTTTTTTTTTTTCAGATCTCAGCATGGAGTACAATGGAAATCCATTTCAATGCATAATTCTCATGCGATAACATGGATTTATGGTGAAAATTTTTACCATTTAAGTGGGAAATTGTGAAAATCCTAATTTCTCCATTTTCATATTGAAAAATGCATCTTTTTCACTATTAGTTAGATACAAAATTTATATATTTATTTTGTACTTTTTTTTTTTCCGACAAAACATGGTTTGTGCACTTCTAAAATGGAAACTCATTATGTATAGTTATTTTTTACAATATTTCGATTTGTGAATACATAAACATGTCTTTTAATATCTCATGAAGTTTCACTGAAAAAATCCACTTCTTTATCCCAATGTTTACCCTATGTTTCACTCAGACAACGAGATTAGTCCAAGTACTGGAAATAATATCGGCAATGCCGGTACATGTTTCCCTATATCCCGGGTCATTGATACATGTGACTACACTGATGCTTTGAACATTGATCACATATTTGCATATGACCATTGACCACACTAAGTATCCATGGAATGCATGGATGTGTGAGCTATTAACTAGATATAACTGAAGCAAAGAGTGGGAAGCTGATTAGGATGAAGATTGCCATCATTAACTTTTAGCCTTTCTCCCAGTAATTTGGGTTCCGCTGTTTAATGGATTGACAGAGTTTTACAATCATCGATTATGCATATGACCATTTGTCAAAAATGGCACCAAACAACAGCAATGTGATCATATGTGTGGACAAATTTCCTCGTGATCTGGAAAATATTGATGAAGCTGTGGACAGATGCACATCCCTGCTGATGCCCACTTCACAACCACCACAGAAAAACAAAAAGAAGAAGAGATCAACAAAATATGTAATGAATAGAAGCATGTCATGGTATGTGCTGCGTGGGTACAGCCTCAAGGCAAAAATCACATCTGTTTTAGCAGAATCTTGTTGGATGGCTTTTTCCAGCAGCTATTAACAGTTAACACCCTCAAGACTCCCAAAACAAAATCCCACCTCTTTGACTTACCAAATGATCTCTACTTCCTTTCCTGTGACATGCTGGTAGAATTAATTCCTGTCTATCCCTTGCAAGTACTGGACCGATATAGTTCTGGCTCAGGTTATCCTTCTAGTCAGGTCATGATTTGGACTTCTTTCTGTGCTTTGTCGTATTTGTAGTTTCTGTGCTTACCACAGCCTGCAATGCAAGAGAATGTGTGATCTACACAGTTGGCGGAAAACAAAACAAAGAGCCCTACTTCTGTAGAACATTACCTTCTTCCTTTTCTTTTTCTTCTGCTTCTTATGTTTCTTCTGCTTAGTTCCTTCCACTTTGTTGTGAACGTCTTCTTTATCTTCATCAGAATCCTGCAATTTTTTTGCAATTTTTTCAAGGTACATTTATAATCTGAAGAGCATATTATAATTCTCCATGAGCCAATTACAGGAAATGTTAAATCTAGGCACCTCAATGGAGTCGCCAAAGGAGTCAACATGTCGAACTATTGTCCCTGAGCTCGACGTCCCACCTGAAAATCAGAAATGAATTGAAAAACATCCCACGTGAAAATGACCAGCGAGATGAGGACATAACCCAAATGTTCCACGCAGCAATGTGAGATGAAAGATCGTTTATAATTTTATATTCACATTTTTTGCAACTAATATATAAATAATAAAGAGGTTTACTAAACCCATATATACGAGAAACCCTTCCCATCTCCACACAAGCTCACGTGCCAATATGGTACACCAGTGCAACATCTGAGGTTTCAACCAGGTGCACCAAACTGATTAGATCTTCTAGAGCAAAAGACATGCTGTTTCACTCATCAGGTATGCCACATTGAAAAAAAAGGGATGGTTGAAAGATTATTATTATTTTTTTTTTTTTTAAATTCCAGCCATTAATTTTGATTCATACATTGTGACCCACCTTAGGAGTGAAATGGCCTAGTAAGCCATAAGATCAGATCAGTTTGACCCACCTGATGTCAAGTTCGGATTTCACACCTGAGCCATATTGGCACGTACGGTTGCATAGATGGGCGAGGCTCTACACATCGTGTGGATTAAGTGAACCTCCCCAACATCCTATAACATCAGCGACAGCCCTACCATGATAAGACTTGATACAATTAATGGATATGGACCAAAGTCGATCAGAATTCATCCATTGTGTTGTTTGCAGTTTACCTTCATTGCCCAACCAATAACATACTGAAGTGCTTTTGACAATCCTCTTCCCAAGACATGATCCTTTTCATGTTGACATACAGAATTCCCAGTGAAGACATTTTTATGCAGTGTTATGTTCGCTACCCCTTTTTTTTTTTAAAAAAAAAAGGTAGAAGAAGAAAGAAAGAAAGAAAAAAAGCTCAGCTACCCCTCTGAAATACAAAGCTAAGGCTACCTCAATTCATGCAGCTCTATGAAAAAGCCAGGTTCTGCTGCAGCGTCCACGCATCTCACTCAAATTGGTATTATATATCGCTCAGGCTGAAACTTTATAATATTATTTTTCTTGAATGATATTCCTGCTTTAAATATTTAATAAAAATCATTAGGTTTTCCATTTGTACAAGTGGCACCATTGCTTCAGTGACCGTCACCAATGATATTATCAACCTCTGCTTGGATGGGACCACACTCCAAAAATACCCTAGATTGTAAGTCCCTAACCATCAAATATTCAGCCTGGAATGCTGCTGTGGCCTTTATGTTCTCTCTCTCTTTTTTTTTTGGAAGATCACACATATTATATTAAACCAAAAGGAGAAAAACAGAGAAGAGAATAGCAGGTCTGCTGAGAGAGCAGATGAGGCTAGACTCGGAGAAAAAGAAGGTCATAATCCTTCAGGAAATCTACATGAACAGCCCATTCTAAAATTAAACGCTTAGCTTTAGATGAAACAACTAGAGCAGGATTAGCGGTATCCCTGAAGCATCTTCCATTTCTTTCTACCCAAACTGACCACCAAACTGCGAGAATATCCATTCTCCATAAGCGAGACCTATGCTTGCCTATACTAACCCCGTGCCAAGGCCTTGAAGAGAGTATCCACCAAATCTGGAATGCACCAGCTGATGTTGAAACGATCGCAAAATTCAGCCCAAATTGAAGTGATGAGGGGACAATGCACCAGAAGATGGTCAACCGATTCTTCCATCTTCATGCAGCAAAGACAGATATTAACAAAGCACATCCCCTTCTTCCTCAGATTATCCACTGTCAGAATTCTCTTCTTACTAACCAGCCAACCAAAAGCAATTATCTTGGGCAGAGCCGAGTACTTCCAGATTTGCCTCCACAAAATATCCTCCTTTGTGACTGAAATATCCAACTGATTATAGAATGATTTAACCGAGAACTTACTTGATTTGTCCGTCCTCCAGATCAGCTTATCTTTGATTAAAGGATTTGTATATGCAATCGAGAAGATCCGCATACTCCTGGATATCCCAGTCTTGGAGATTCCTCCTACACTCCACATTCCATTCTTCTTTCCCCGCAGAGACAGTATAACAGTCAGCTGCGGAGATGGCTTGATTTGGAGCAAGAGAGAAAATGATCGGGAATTTTTCTTTCAGCGGCTCATCACCCACCCATCTGTCTTTCCAAAACTGAATGTTGTTGCCCTTGCCTAGATCAAAGTCGATACCTTTTAGAACTTCTTTTTTCATTGAGAGAATACCTTTCCACAGGGCCAAGGCCCTATAGCGGGAGGTATCTTTGGTCCACCAGCCGCTCTCTGATCTTCCATATTTACTTTTTATGATCTTATTCCATAGACTCTTGCCGTTTGTACCTAATCTCCAGATCCACTTACCTAATAGAGCCCGGTTCATAAGCTTAAGATTTTTAATCCCTGCACCGCCTTGATGAAATTGTTTGCAGACTGTTTTCCAATCGACGAGGTGAAATTTCTCTGTCTCTTCCTTGTTGTGCCATAGAAAATCCTGTCTTTTTTTGTCAATAGAAGCCAAAACTGAAGAAGGGCATTTATACAAAGACATGAGGTAGATAGGGAGATTAGAGAGGGCCGCTTTGATGAGAGTGAGGCAGCCTCCTAGCGATAAGAATCGACATTTCCATTTGGCCAGATACCTGTCGAACCTATTAATAACCTTGTCCCAAGAAGCCTTAGGAGGGACGCCGATACACAAAGGAAGACCAATGAAGAAAGAAGGTAGAGTCGCCGCCGAACAATTAATCTCTTCTTCCTCCATATTCAACCCAAATAGCTTAGACTTTGCCAGACTAACAGTCAGCCCTGAAACTGCCTCAAGGCATCGGATTGTTGTACGAAGATTATTAACCTTCTCCTGGGTTGCTTCACTGAAAATCAGAGAATCATCTACGAATTGAATATGCGAAATGTTTACTGGAAGCGAAAGGGGGAGTTTACTTGTGAAGTGTTTACAGCCTTTATGTTCTATCTTAACAAGCTATTTGTTGGCTCCTATTGACTAGAGGAAAGGGGGGGTAAAAGCACCTATTTGTTTATTAACACAGTTAGGATCTTTGATCTTTCTATCTAGGGGAATTTTAGGTTCATGGGCCAGCGAAAGTGGGACTCATGATTGCATCTACTTGTTGGCCAAAACTTGAAGGGTTAGGATTTTTTGCACCTGGGGGATTTCTGGGTTCAGAGGCCATCCAAAGTGGGGTTCACGATACCCTTAGCCTGATCAATGTATAATACCTACCTAACTCTAAGAATGGTTTGAACTTTCAACTGCTATGGAACTTAATAATGCGAACCTTGGACCAAGGCCCTGCTTCCACTTTGGATGCTCTTCAGATTCTTCATCTTGGTCATGCTTCCTAGGCCTACACTTTCTAATATTTTCAACCAGATCCTTCTCCATTCCCACATCCAAATCCCTCATGCTTCTTCTTAGGCTTCATGCAACTAAGGGGTCATTTGGATGCTTGTAGAATCTTAGGCTGTAAAGGGTTTACAGGTAGACACTTTATAGGTAAGCAAGGTGTGCCATATCGGTATCGGTTGGCGTAACGGTGATCTCTAAAACCGATACGGATACGGGGGCGTAACGGCGATACGAGGGCGTAACAGCCAGTAACGGCGCAATTTATTTTTTTTTGCCAAAAAAATATGAAAAAATATGGATTAAATCCGATAAATTGGAACATGTTTATGGTGGTGTAAGCAGTCCACTCTTTGGTGAGAAGTTGTATCTGGATCAGTTGTCGATGAATTTATGAACCAGATAACTTTGAATTTGACTCAAATATTTAATTTATATACTTAATAACTTGATATCATTTCTCCCAATAGTTCTTTGTAGATGGCGTTGCCAATTTGGGGCTGACTTGGAGGACCAATCTATACACCAAATCGACCTCAAATTCATGCAATTTATTGTCATTATCCCACTTATGAATTGGTGGACATTTATTGGATACTTGAATCATGAAAAAAATAAAAGTCCCTATTTTAAAAATAAAAGTCCACAAATTAACAATTAAAACTATTCAAACAATTTGATTTTGGCATCGTGAGTTAGCAATTGCAGTCTATAATTTAATTGCTAAATTTTAAGTTAATATATGTCTCGTGTACAATTTTTTAATGCTCGAATTAGGCGGGACTCGAATTGTGAAGTGTAGCACACGTGTCAAAGTTTTTTGGGCCCCACCCGTGATGAATGTGTTATATTCACACCGTCCATCCATTTTGTCAAATAATTTTAGGGCATGAGCCCAAAAATGAGGCACATCCAAAGCTCAGGTGGACTGCACCATAAGAAATAACAATAATTAAATGTTCACCATTAAAAATTTATTGGAGGCTACAAAAGTTTTAGATTAAGCTGACATGTGTGTTTTCTCTTCATCCACGTCAGTGTGACCCAATTAATAGGTTAGATTGAAAATAAATATTACAGTGGACCTTAAGAAATTTTTAATGGTGAGCGTTTATAACCACTTGTTTCCTATGGTGTGGTCCACCCGAGATTTGGATATTATTAATTTTTCAGATCCTGACCTAAAATGACGTGGCAAAATGGATGGACGACATGGATAAAATATATACATCATGGTGGGGCCCACTCTGGTCTGATCAGATCAGGTTGGATGGAAAATAAACATTACCGTGGCCTGCGAATGTTTAACATTGAAAATATTATCTCCATCTGTGGTCAGATGATCTTTGGATATAATTCATTTTTTAGGTAGTGCTCTAAAATGATCTCTGAAAATAGATGAACGGTGTAGATGTAATAAATACATCACTGTGGAGCCCATATAACTTTGATCTCTTTGAACCGGTCGTACAACTCGGAGCTCGAGGAGTGTGCATTGTCTCGGCAAACACGTACCTACTGCTAGGCGACTAGTGCAGCTGCTTAGAGTGAAAAAAAAAAAAAAAAAAAGAAAGAAACAAAGCGAGAGAGGGAAACCGAAAAGAAAAAAGAGGGAAAGGAGAGAGAGGAGAGAGAGGAGAGAGAGAGAAGAAGAAGAAGAAGAAGAAGAAGAGGCTCATTGCACCATGAGCCCCGAGAAGAGGAAGAAGAAGAAGAAGAAGAAGAAGAAGAAGCGAAAAGAGGTACATTTTCTTTTCTTTTTCTTTTTTTTTTTTTTTTTTTTTTTTTTTTCGTGCCGGCATTACGGTCGATGTCGTTACGCCCGTTGGGACCGTATCGTAATACGTGTACAAAAAATGGAAACGGCCGATACGACCCCGTATCGCGTATCGGCTACCACTGGTATCGGCCGATACGGCCGAAACATAACCGTTTTGGCACACCCTGTAGGTAAGTGTTTGAATGGAAATTTTTGCTTATAAGTGTTTACAAGCTGTAAACATTTCACAAGTAAACTCCCCCTTTCGCTTCCAGGTAAAATACCTATGTTTCGGATTACAGGTAGTGTTTTTGCACATGAAAGACTTTATACATAGCAGAACATGATGGGTGATACACACACAAGCTGTGGGGCCCCCGTAACATGTATCCAATCTGTTCACCATGTGTGCCCCCTAATGCTCTCCAATAGCCCCCCAAAACAGACGATTGATCATCAAGTGGAGCCCACTGTGGACTGTATGCACCATCCAATTTAGTCAGGCTATGCATCTGACCACACTTATTGGACTCCCAACAAGAGAGCAGCTGCAATGCTCTCTTTAAAGGCATATTTGAAACATATGACCATTGGTTTGTAATCAGATCACGGGTAATATGAAACACAACTTGCCAGGCAAAAAAAAAAAAAGTATCTCCCCTCCTGTAAAGTGTTTATAGCCTATAAAAACTTTACAAACAAACTCAAGCATACAAACACCTCATATAAAGTGTTTACCTATAAACCTTTTACAACTAAAAGATCTTACAAGCATCCAAATGACCCCTAAACACTCTACACCTAAAAAGAGTTTCAAGTGTAAACAGCAAGGTATTCAAAATGGTGGCCATAATGTAACGACTATTACAACCCTTTAAAAAAATGTATATCTTTCAAAAAAGCAAGAAATGTATCGGCCCTATAACAGTCATTACATGATTTTGAATACCTTGGTGAAGTGTTTACAAAATAAAATTTTATAGCCATCCAAACGACTCCTAAAAAATCTCAAATCCTTCCCCTCTATTTTTCTATGCAATTTTATTTTTCTTGATTTCGTCGTGCAACAACATGGGCAGGCATCAACACATTCCATCTGTGAACTCTATCAAGTTTGCAGTGGCAGTAAACACTAGCCTTTAGAGCTATCAAAAGCTGTGGAACATAAGTCCTTAAATTTAACAGTCCACCCTCAATGAAATGCACTGTTCGTACCTCATTCACAGGCATTGGCATGGGTCATTTACTGTCCCAAGGAAGCTAGCTGCAATGTGGTCACTTCCGCTTTATTGAATGAACAAAAACATTCCAATTCGATACTGCATCCAAATGCAGTCTAAATGGCATGAGATCACTAAATGAAGTTTCTAAACTCAGCTTCAAGTACCGAATGAATAAAATAAGAGGTATTATCATATGATGTGTGATTGAACAAATGGTGCCGTTATTCAATCAAGGATCTTTACAGGTAGGCCCACTCTCCTTAATCCAAGCCATTCATCTGGTAGGCTCCATCATGTAGATTCCAAGTCATTCATCTGGCAGGCTCTGCTTTATTGAACTAATTACAGCAATCCAATTCAATATTGCATCCAAATGCACTAAATGAATTTCCTAAACTCAGCTGCAAGTACTGATGATTGAAATAAGAGGTATTATATGATGCTCAATTGACAAATGGAGTTATTGTTCCATCCAAGATCTTTATATGTGAGCCCACCTCTCCTTACTCCAAGCCACACATCTGATACACTCCATCATGTGGACTCCAGCTTGTTTATCTGGTAAGCTCTGCTTCATTAAACTGACTACAGCAATCTAATTCGTTATAACATCCAAATGCGGCCTAACCGGTATACATTCACAAACGAATTTCCTAAACTCAGCCGCAAGTACCGAATAATCAAAATAAGAGGTATTATATGATGACTGTTATTGTACCATCCAGGATCTTTACAGTTGGGCCCACCTTTTGGTAATCCAAGCCCTTCATCTGGCAGGCTCCATCACGCAGCAGACAATGCCACAACAACCAACTGGTGTCTTGCAAATGAGCAGTCCAGTGAATGGGCCCACATTTATCACAGACCAATTTGAAGTTCATATTCTGGGCAGTCTCCCATCAACTATGGAGAGCAATGTGTTCCAAAACGGTAACAGTGGCCGTAACAGCCCTTTTTTTTATTTTTTGAAAAAACTGTTACGAGGCCGCTACAGTCTGTTACAGCACCGTTGCAAGGCCTCTACCGCCTGTTTTTTCTGTAATGGCCGTTGTGGCCGTTTCGACTCCGTAATGTGTAATGGTTATAACCGTTACCATTACGTAAAGACTGTTACCAATTTTGAATACCTTGACAGAGAGCCCGACCGTTACCAATTTTGAATACCTTGACAGAGAGCCCACGTCACAAACAGCTCCAATCGCCAAAAGGCAGGCCTCGCACAAATTCCCCATTTGGGCACCATACGCACCCTCATCGGCATAGGAAAATGACGCACCTGCATAGAGCACAAGCCAACATGGACACTGATTGCATACTGACACTGCCAGTAATGACTCGCTACTGGATGGAGCTCTATGGGCCCCACCATGAGGTATGAGTTTTATCCACGCCGTCCATCCATTTTTCCAGTTCATTTTAGGGCACGCCACAGGAAAGCAGTAGTGATTGAACGCCCACCATTGGGACCCACAAAAGTTTTGGATCAAGCTGATATTTGTGTTTTCTCTTCATCCAGGTCTATGTGATTCCCCACAAAGGAAAAATTCGATCGATGAAGTAACTAAGAAAAGAAAAACAATTACAATAATAGATTGCAGATGATGAAAGAGATGATTGGGTTACCAGCGGCTTTGAGAGTGTCTTTGGCATTCTTCACGGCGAGTTCGACAAGATCTGGATTGATCGAAGACAGTCCACCCGGCTCTTTGAGCTTCCTGTCGAGGAATTTCGCCAACGCCGCCGCCTTGTTGGTGGTGAGTGGCCCACCTGGATGGGCCAGCCTTCATCAAAACAGAATCGGAAGAAGAGAAGATGGGATGAATGAATGAATGAATGAACGAATCAATAGGTGGATGGGAATGGGAAAGGAAGAAGAGAAAAAACCCTAGAAATGAGAAGAGATGCGTTAGAATGCTGAGAAAAGATGGGGATGCGGGGATGGAGGGGCCTACCTTGAGTGTGATCGAGAAATGGACAGCTGAGATGGGAGAGGGGCGAACTTGCTTCCACGCAACGCGCGTCGTTCGTCTTCGGTCAATTGCGATTCCTCTTCTTCTTCTCTTCTCTGCTTCTTCCCCATTTTTGATCGCTTTGGGCGCTCTCCCCAGCTTTCTCGTCTTTTACATATGATCCTCGACCCGAGGATATGAATTGTGTAATCGGGTTTTCGGTTCTGAGAAGTGGGGCCCTTGATTCCGTAATCAAGACCGTTGGTTTGTTTTCGGACCGACTGTGGATGGATGATGGCATGAAAAATATGATGCGGATTCAGTAGGTCGGGATTTGACCGAGATCCGTCAACGTGGGGCCCACCTCGATGTATATGTTGTATATCGACACCGTCCATCGGTTTTGGCAGCTCATTTTAAGACGAGAAAAAAAAAAAGAAAAAAAAAAAGAAAGGGCAAGCGCATCAAAATCTCAGGTGGACCACATAACAGATAAAAAAATTATTATTGAATGCCCACCACTAAAAACCTGTTAGGGTCCACCGTAATGTTTATTTTACATTGAAACATTTTATAGTCACACAAACTTGGATGAAGGAAAAGCACAACTAACAGCTTGATCCAAAACTCTCGCGGCTCCTAAAATTTTGATCTACTTAGTTTTTGGCCCATTAGCCTAAAATGAGCTGAAAAATGGATGGACGGCCTGGATATACAGCATATACTTCGAGGTGGGTCTCAGGACCTGACTGAAAAATATCACATATTGGAAGGGAGAAAGTATTAGGTGATACCCGGACTCACCCAAGACAGTGGCCCTTACGGTGGGGCCCACCTTGACATGTGTATTACGTATTCACGCACTCCAATCGTTTTTCCAAATCATTTCAGGACATTATTCCAAAAATAAAGCAGTTCCAAGAGCATACCATAAGAAACAGTAGTGGTTGACAGTTAATGAGCCACAAAAGTTTTTTAATAAAGCTGTGATATATATATATATATATGGGAAAATGTACTATGCGCTCGAGCGTAAAGCGGTCTCCATGAGGTCGAGCTGGGGTGGGCCCCACCGTGATGTCGTTCGAACATCTATCCCCTCAGTCAGATACACCATCTCTGGACGGGCCCACATGGCTGAAAATCACGTCTATCCGAGACTTTTGTGGGCCACACCACGTCCAGAAGTGGAGAGGGGCCGTGCACCATTCAAACATTCAAAACCACTTGTGGCCCCCTTTTGAGACGTTTTTTGATGATCAACACCGTCCATCATGTGTGTCCCACTTGGATGTAATTTTAAACCAATTTTCAGGTGGTATCCACATCTCAGGTGGGCCCCACCAAGTGATTTTACATGTTTTCGCATGTATACTTATGTTTTCAAAAGGTATGACCCACCTGAGTTCTGTGGACGGTGGATTTCCAGCCGTGTGGGTCCCACTTGGAGCAGTACATCTAGTGGACGATGTGGATCTTCGAAAGGAATCACGGCGGGGCCCACCCCAACTCGACCTCATGGACGACCGCTTTACGCTCGAGCGCATAGTACCTTTTCCCTATATATATATATATATATATGGAAAAGGTACAATGCGATCGGGCTGAAGATAAGCTCCCGTGAGGTCAAGCTGTGTGGGCCCCACTATGATGCGTGTCGACCATCAACACCGTGCATTTGATGGGTCCCCTTTAAATTATGGGATATCCCAAAAATTAGCCGTATACAAAACTCAGGTGGGCCATACCATCTAAAATTATGTGAAGACACCGTTAAAACATATAAAAGCACTTGGTGGGGCTCACCTGAGTTTTGCATGCGCCTAAAACTTGGTCCGAACCCTCATTCAAGTGGGACACACATAATGGATGGGCTGGATTTGCAAACCACATCTCGGTGGGCCCTCAAAAATGGTTATGAATGTTTTAATGGTGCATGGCCCCTCTCCACTTCTGTATGTGGTGTGGCCCACACAAGTCACGGATTGACTTGATTTTTGAGACCTAGACCCATGATGGAATGGTGTATCTGGCTGATGGGGTAGATGTTCGAAACGCATCACGGTGGGGCCCACACAGCTTGACCTCATGGGACGGACTCATGAGGTCGAGCGCATAGCTTTTCATAGTAATTTTATATATATATATATATATATATATATATATATATATATATATATATATATGAGTCGGGATCCTCTATTACCTGGTCAACTGGGATTTCCTGTTACCTAATCCTCATTGGTCCACATCACCACTCACTTAAAAAAAAATAATAAAAAAAAAAATAAAAAAAATTAAAAAAAAAGCAAAATAAAGCTTTGGACGCCAAACCATTAGGGTAACAGGAAATCCCTGTTGACCAGATAACAGAGGATCCGGATTATATATATATATATATATATATATATATATATATATATATATATATAATATGAGAGAGAGAGAGAGAGAGAGAGAGAGAGAGAGAGAGAGAGAGAGAGAGAGCAGTGGTCTCCTACGAACCGTACTGCATGCGACTTCATGCGCACTAAGGCCGGCTTACTTAGACAGTAGGTTGAGGGTAGACTCACTGTAATTCGTTTGTGACATTCATTCCAACCATTATCTGCCTTGTTAAAATTCATGTACGGTAATGAAAAATTTATATGTATGTACTATTGATGTGACCACACCACATGAAAATGTAGTTATTGAATGCCCATCATTAAAAGAATTTTAAGGGCTACAAAAGTTTTAGAATAAGCTGATATTTGTGTTTCCCTTCATCCAAGTTTGTATGACATAATCAACATGTTGGATATCAAATAAACGTTATAATAGACCCTAGGAAGTTTTTAATGGTTGACATTTAATCACCATTGTTTTCTGTGGTGTGGTCCACCTTAGATTGGATCTAACTCATTTTTTCAGCTCATGTCATAAAATGAGCTAGCAAAGTGGATAGACTTAGATAAAACACATGGATCATTGTGCAGGCCATGAGCTAGCACAACCAGTAACAAGGTCCGTATTAACGAAATTGGATTGCGTACTGAGTTATTTATTAGTACACTCTTATTTTACTGAGTAAACTCATTTGGGACCACCTTGAATGTATGTGGTCTATCCATGCCGTCCATCCATTTTTTTCATCTAATTTAAGGGGTTGAGCCCAAAATCGAAGCATATCCAAAGATTAGGTGGATCATACCACAGGAAACGCTGGGGATAATGATATCCACTGTTGAAACCTTTCTAGATCCCACGATGATGTTTATTTGTCATCCAACCTGATAGTAAGATCTTAAAGACATGGATGAAGGGAAAAAAAAACAATTATAAGCTTGATCCAAAACTTACGTGGCCCTTTACAATTTTTAATGGTAGACACTTCACATGCATAATGGAATCCACGGCCTGCTAGTCCTACCATCCTATGCCAATAGGATGTGTTGGGGATGCCCACCTCGATGTGTGTGTGAAATCCACTCCAGCCATGAGGTGGGTGATAAAAAATTATCAATAGGGATCAAACATCAGCATGATCCGTAATTTAGGTAGGGCACATTAATGGAAATAGTGTGGGAGGATGCTTACCATCCAAGTTAATTCACTTATTGTAGCCCACATAAATTATATATGTGCCTAATTTTTTACAACCATGCATGAATATTCATAAGATAGGTAATGTTTGGAGTGCATCACGGTGGGGCCCTTTAAAAATTCAACAGTAAGTATTCCCTTCTCCCACTTTTTCCTTTATTGTGGCCCACCTAAATCATGAGTCTAACTGGGTTTTGAATTACTGGCTAAATTTTCATTACAGATCTTGTGGTCATAGTGAATTTCACGAAATTATTGTGTTGGGCCCACCCCTAGCCTACAAGCTAGTAAGCTGGCCTTGATGTGTATGAAGTCTCTTACGGCTTATGTGAATGCCTTAGTGCGTACGAAATCTAGTGCGGTACGGTTCATAGGAGACCACTGCTCTCTCTCTCTCTCTCTCTCTCTCTCTATATATATATATATATATATATATATATATATTCCCTTCATGAGGCTTATCTGACCTTATGAGCAGATTGGGTGGTAAATAAATACCGCAGAACATTAAGGTGCGCCCTAAAATATTTTTAATGATAGGACGGTTAATCACCATTGTTTCTTATGGTATGGTCCACCTGATAATTGGAACTTTTTTTTTTTTTTTTTGGAATAATGACCTAAAATAATCTCTTAAAAAATAGATAAAAGGCATGAATACATAATACATATATCTAGGTGGGCCTCACGGTAGCCCCACGTTATTTCTCCTCGAATTCTAGCCTATTTATTTACAAACAACTCTTATGAGAATCATTTATAGCCCATTGAGGATTTTTTTTCTGAAAAAAAATGCTTTAGCTCAAATTCTTTCAGTACTGATGAACATTGACCAGCACCAGTAGGAAAATCCCAACTGTCCAAGATCTGTCCTCTTGGACACAAGCACTCTTTAGGTCCATCCAGAAAAGTTCAAAAGCACCCTAACAAGCTAAAAATGAAGTTATTGTAGAAATTGTCTATTTAGATTACTATAGCATTTTCATGAAAATATTGTAACTTCAAAACCTAGTAGTAAAATCACGATAGCAAAATGTTGTTGTAAATAGTAGTCCCATAATGGTATATTATAGCAGTTTGTCTCTGTTTTGTCAATAGAGTACCGTAGTGGAATTAAAACCTCCTAAAGTCTAGATCCTTATTTAGAAAATATTGTTGCGGATTTGTCATGCCGTAAAATCCGAAGCTTTTAGTCTAAAAAAAAGAGAAGCCCTCTCACTCATCGAGCAAAGTAAATCCCAATAGGAGGATTTCAGCTTGGTTTTTCAGTATGTTGTAATTTTGCTTTTGTTGGAGGAAAAATATGACAAGTCAGATAAATCGGCTTATAGAGTGGCCTAACTATATTAACATAGCTCGGACTCCTCAGGCGCTGAGCCTGACCTGTGCATACATGTCCAGAACGCCGAAAGGAGAGACACGGACCGGGTTTACCAAGCGCTAAGCTTGACTGGGGCTTACATGTCCTGAGCCAAAGGGCGAGACTCCACGGAGGCTAATGCACCTTTATGGACACTCAAGAGGTCTTTCAGAGGTGACTTCAGGCCGACTCCGTACATCAGTCGGCTACAAAGCAGGCCTTAGCCCAGAGTCAGCCCGACCTATCTTTTAGGTTGGCCATGGGTCAGCCATCAGTCAGTAGAGAGTCGATTATGGGTCGATTGACTACACTAATTGAAGATCGGCATCCACAACCTTCCAACGATTGGCAAGTGTGAGACCCGACCCGAGTCCGCATGTGTGCATGTGCGTGTGTGAGTATGCATCTCGTTCATCTTGGTCTCGCAGTCCTACCAGTCAAATTTCGATGACCCGCGACCATCGGGTAGTATTTGTGTCATCCTTGAGTTCGGTCATGTAAACCCGACTCGGATTGACCCGAGACTTATGCCATTGCGACCGCATCATCGTCGTAGTTCCAACGCCGCATCTCGCGCATAAATCCGATATGTAGATCAAAAGTTGTGAGCATTTCATCATGTGGCCCACTTTTTGTACAAAAGCATATGGACCACTCTCACGACACAAGTTCCCATGCACACAACCCACACACACTACAATTCCCATGGAATAAATACTACCCACCCCACACACACCACCAAGAGACCTACTAAGCATAGCACTTTGTTATTGTCACCATAGGCCACTATGGTTTCTCTAACCAAGGAGAGAGAGGCCATGATTGCCTCCCTACAATTCTCTCTCTCTCTCTCTCTCTCTTCTCATTCCCTCATTTCTTCTCCCATTTGTAAAAATCCAGCAACCTTCTCCTCATCTTTCCTCCATTTTTCTAGCCACTTTCCTCCTTAATCCCTCACCATCTAACCTTTGAAACCCCATCTCCACCATTGATCTATCTCCCTTGGTGTTAAAGGATCTTAGTGTGGAAGTTTGGTGGTCATCTTTGAGGTGGGTGTTCTTTTATGTCTAATTTTAGATTTCCTTTCATCCCTTCTTATTCTTCATTCCTCTTTCATTGATGGATCTTGTGGGACCCATCAGGTGATGATGGTAGCCCCAAGACTCCATGGATATGGCTTGTAGCTTATCCTACATTGCATGCATGTGCATGCAAGGGACCATCCTCCATGGATCCCTTCATGCTCTTTCCTTCCTTAGAATAGGGATCCTTGGGTCATATAGACCCTTGATCCTTGGTGGAGGATGGATCTCCACCATAGATCCCAAGTTAATAGCCTTTGATCTTATAGATTATGTATGTATCATGTGATAGTGGATAGAGTTGCTTGTGTGATGAGGGGAAGGGCCTCAATGAGGCGGAGACCCTTCCCTTGTGGCTGATCTCCTTCTTTTATTACTAATAAGTCTCTGACCATGAGTGTGTGGCCCACCTTGTGGACCAACAAGATCCAAACCGTTCCAAGTGGGAGGACGTTTTTGGACAGTCCATACCTTGGACGTGTGGCCCCTAAATGCACCAAAAAGGGGTGCATGCAAGGATGTTTTGGATGGTGAGATGGATGGCATGTTTGTGGGGCCCACTTGGGTGGACCACACTATGATTTTCTGGGATTAAATCCCCATTTAAATAATGTTTACAATTTATTTTATCAGTCATATTTTGCTGTCCAGAACTTTCTAGACAGATTTTTGGGCCATCTTGGGGCCCGATTTTTGGTCATTTGGGGAGATTTATACCATCTAATACATGATTCTGAAAGGTGCATATCCCACCTAAAAGTCTACCAAATTTCAGCCCCAACTGACCCTTTTTGGACTCCAAAAGAGTGAGCCAACATGGCTGATCAACCAGATTTCTGCTACATATGTTGCTGTCCAAATATGCTTGGACAGATTTTTCGGCCACCTTGGGGCCTGATTTCTGGATCTTTGGTGGGAATACTGAAACAAAATAATATATGATTCTTGTAGCCTTATGACCCACCTACAACCATACCAAATTTCAGCCCCATCTGACCTTCATTGGAGTCCCAAAGGTGTGGTCCAAGTGAGGTGGACAGTCTGGATTTTCTGCACTGTTCCAGCAACATTCCACCCTAGATACATTGTAACTCCTGAATTTATTAAAATACCCGAACTGGCCCATCACGTTGGGACGTCCAGGCCAGTCCGATTTTCTGGACAGATTGTTTCATTCAAATTAATTGAATTATTTCTAGATGTCCAAAAATTCTGAAATTTTGTGGGGTTGTGGTCAACAAATGGAAGGACCATCCTGCAAATTTTCAGGGCCATCAGGCCCCTGGACTAACCGTGGTATGGCCTATAAATTGGTTCAGTTTTGGGCCAAATACCCAGGCCCATATGACTAACCACCATGGGATGCCCCTACCTTGGGCTACTGGGCCTGCATTCTAACGGCATGGCCCACTTGAAGTAAGAGTTGTATATCCCCCTTCTTATCTGGTGGGACCCACTGTGATATGTGTGGGTCATCATGGGTCAGTAACCCATTTAAATTAAATAAATTTCTGGACTCTAGCAGGCCCAGGAAGTGGGTGGGTTGGAATTCCAGCAAGGGGCCCAAATTTGTGTATAGTTGATCTTTTGGAGCCGTGGCGGCCCACCAGATTTAATGGAGTGTTGTACACACTCTTTGCCCCCCCTTCCTTAGACATTTTGGGCTTAATTAGTGCCTCTTAAGGCCCATCTTTGAGGTGATAATATGGGCTATCCTTAACCAGATTTTTGGTAGCTTTATGGGACTTTTGGGCTAGAAATCTTTTCCTTGAGCCCAAGATCGTGCGTGCCTGACCTTATTGTTTTACGGGCCCAATGGGCCGTATTCAAGCTGATCATGTGTATCTATTAGCCTTGATGCCCTCATAAAATGCTTAATTGTTGGCTGACTTGCAAGGCCCACATAAATGCATATTATGGAGGGCCTTGCTAAGTCTTTGGGCTGATGTGGCAAGGCCCACCCTGTTGGTATAGGCCTTGCCCATGTATATTCTTGGACTTATGGGCTGCCCTCAAGTCCACCATAATGTATGAATTGGATGACTTTTATTTTGGGTCATTTCTTTAGGGCTCATTATGTGATATAGTATATGCATGTTTGTGTTAGCAAGTAGGCCTTGTGGACTCAGTTCTTTTGGATAGGCCCATTGATCTCGGGCCTATACTCTCCCATCTATTGTGATGGGCTTAGGGGCAATAATACACAAGAAGTTGGGCCCTTGGCTGCCCACTAAATTGACCCTGTACTTGGGCCAAAAGTGAGGCCCAACTCACTTGTGTTAAATGTGAAACTTGCCCATGTAAATGAATTACTAGGCTACCCATGAAGCCCATAATATGTGGAATTATGGCCTTTGTGGTTGGGCCCAAACCTTACTTGAGGGCCCACTATATGGCCTACGAGTTGGGCTTGGTGTATGGCCCATTAGGCCATGCATTGCTTGGGCTTTAGACCTTACATTATATGAGTAGTGGCGGGCTACCTCTTGGAAACCAGTTGAGGTTGGATGTCCTCCTGGGTGATCCTAAGGTAGGCCCATAGGTTTCTCTATGGATGGTTAAAGGCCCACATAGACCCTAGGTCATTTGTTTAAGGCTCAATGTGTATGTATGTGGAACCTACCTTAACACATGATTGGTACAGGCCATTCAAGCCTTGGATTGTCCGATTATGGAAGCACTCTCTGCCTTGGGTTGCTGCTGGATTCACAATTCAGTAGCAGGCTCACTTGATCTTTTCTTGATGTATACACACCCTCCATCTGGTGGGGCCCCCCTATGAATATTGTTGGCCTTCATGAGATCATTCTCACTTATTTGACTAATTTCTGGGCTTTCGCAAGCCCAGGAAGCAGAGTGGGCCGAACGTTTATCAAGGGGCCTTAAATGCACATTGTTATAGTTGAAACTTTATTGAACATGGGACCCACCATATTGAGAACTTGTGTGCATGTTGCATGCTTATGTTTTCTTATAATCTTTGGGCTTAATCAATGTATTTTTTTGGGTCACCTTTAGTGATCACATGAGGACCCCATCTTAGATCAGATTTTTGGGGCATCCCATGAGCCCAGAGTGGGTTGGGACGTCCTAGCTTGGCCCAACCATACATTGGGCCGACTTCCACCGTTTTGATGGACTTGTGGGCTAAGATAAAGATAGTATTGGGCCCTTGGTTGCCCACTTAAATTGCTAGTTATTGGGCTGATGTAGTTGGGCCCATTTCATCATCCAAACTTAAACTTATTTTTGGACCGTATATTGTGTACATAGGTTGCCCACCAAGTCCAACTTAATGCATGGATTCTATGACCATTGAGAATTGAGCCTTGGGCCTTAATTTCCCTCTTGGGGCCCATGTTGTTAAAGGTGGTATTATATCCTTTTCTTATGGCCTATTATGAGGGATATATGTATGTGGTTACCTGTGTTCTTATCTTGAATGTAGGCCTTGGGCCTTGTATCCATATAGTTCGTGGTTGAGATGCTTCTTGGGGAATGGTGGTTAAATGTCCCCATTATAGACCCCTGTAGGCCTGATTGTATCTAAATGTGATTAGATGCTCATCTTAAACTCTTGCTAGACTCACTTCTGTGTTACTTAGACACGTAGTTGTATGCTTAGTCTCGTGGGCTACCCCAGGTAAATGGACCCCCACTAGAGGTAGGATTCCTTATGGATATTGTCTAAATACCTAGTCCTGGTCCCTTCTTAGATAGGAGGAGTGTACTACATTGTATATCGTCATATAGTGTGATTAAATTCAATTTCATGACTCATGTACATCATTGTATGCTTGGATGACACTGTGTGTGTGGTTATGATTGTGTCATTGGGCATTGCATGTTGCCTTCTTGAGGGACGTAGTATTCCCTCTGGAGCACATTGGATGCTTGGAATCGATGCATGGTTGATTGTGTGATTCATGCATCTGGCATTGCAAGGCATATGAGCATTATCGCCCTTGCTTCATCAGGGCTGTAGCCTCCACAGATATGGCGTGGATGGCCATGTTTGGACACCGGAAATATTACTTGAGCATACCGGGTGCATAGGATGCACATGGGTGAAATTCTCAAAACTTCCATGGTACTAAGAATCTGCTCCAACGGCGTGACCGGGTGGTATATATGAGCGCACGAGGGCCTTATACCGTTAGGTCGCGACTCCCACTGTCGTGTAGTCGGTTGGATGAGGGTATGGCCTTACTCGCCTGATGTAAGGAGGCATTGCTAGGCTGAGTCTGACCAACTCGTGAATGGGTCCGCTACCTTCAGGCCTTGTTGGTGATTGGCTGTCCGCAGGCAAGGTAGTGAGGTCTCTTACGCTTGTTTGACTGTGCGAGGTATGAAGAACGGCAGTCATCCAGCAGTGTAATGGACCCCGGTGATTTCCTTATGATGGAAATGTACTTGATATGTGGATTGGATATGAGCGCTAGTATTACTTTGCATTGCATTTGCATCGGCGTGTAAGCCTCATATTGCATCACCTTGGCATGGCGCCCAGTACTCATTGCATTACAGTACTCATTACATTATATAGCCTTGGTATGGATTCCCGTATTATTGTACTACCTTGGTATAGCTTCTTACATTCATGATAGCCTTGGTAAGGCTGGTGGTGTTGGCTTTGAGCATGTTTCTCTTCTTGTACCCCCTACTATTCTTCTGTGCACCATTGTTACACACTTACACCACTCTCTAAGCTTCTATAAGCTTATGCACGATTGATGCGTGCAGGAGATCCTAGGTAGGCGTCGTAGCAGCAGAGCATGGAGTAGAGTTGAGCTTGAGGACTCCAGTGTTGCTGACTCTTTTCTCTCTTTTCCCATTATCTTATGTATGTCCTTTTGGACCTTATGTAAGCTTGTAAAAGTTCAAATTCTTAGTGGATTTTGTGATGTGTATCCTTTGTTATTTTCAGATGTACTTGCTATGATCTTGGGTATGCTCATATTGGTAATGATTATACTGTTATGAAAATCCTCCTTGTAGGATCCCAGGATCGGAACCTGCCTAAGGAGCCGATAATGGGGTACTACGGAGGCTGTTGCGGCCAGAACCGGCCATCGGGTTCCTTGTGAGTCCGGTTACCAAGTCTGGGGCGTGACAGCAAGAGAGGGAGATGACCAGCGTAGGCTGTCCGAATACACTGATGTTCAAAATCGACGAATGGTCTGCCGAACCTCGGTCAGTCAAATCTCAAATATTATTGCCTCTTATGGAACTAGAGCTGAGCCAAGAAGACAGCTCAATTTCCTTCCGAGATCTTCAGAAGATAAACTCCGATCCCGAAAATCTAGGGGATTAAAGATCTTAAAATCCTTAAAGATATCGATCAATCCCTTCAGGGAAAGTTCTATATGCCACGGGATTACGTTGCTTCTATAAATGGAGGACCTACCCACGGTAAAAGGTACGGATACACATCCACTTCTCACCTCTAAATCTTTAGCATTAGACCCAGATTCCAGGCCTCACTTAGGCATCGGAGGGTCCCTTGAACTAGCCAGGGTCTCCTTTGTCCTCTTCCTGTGCAGGCACCAGGTACTCAAGTGCTGAAAGGGGAGTGAGCCGAAAAACTGCATCAACAACTTTCATAATACATCTTATAGTTGCTTTAGTTATTATTACAATTTGTGATCTTGTTGTCTTCCTGTTATTGAGGCTTTATTGTTATATTGGTATCGGAGTCATGTGTGAGTAAGTTTGTTGATTAGGTTGCTATTAATCCTTGTGTTTGTTATGGCTCTACCTTAGAGATGTCTTGACTATGCTATGACTAGTAAGCTCTTTTATAATACCATGATTAATATGCTCTTAAGTTGCCTCTTTGTGGGATCTTTTGTATCAAAAAATATAGTTTGAAGGAATAATTGAAAACTCAGTATAATGACATAATCTGATCTTTATGGTCATAAGACAAGATCATGATTTAATTGTATACTGTCTAGACAAAAACAGACCGTGTCTTAGGTTTTGAAGGCGAGAGGCCGAGTCGTGACTCTTTCTCTAACAGTCTGATGTTTATCCTTGTTTAATATTGAACATAATCTTTCCATGTGCTTATTATAACAAATGCTTAGACTAACATATTTAAAAAAAAAAAAAAAAAAACACCTATCACTTACTTATGTTAAGGATTATGGCTTACTCTAAGATTCCCGCCACAATTTACCAGGTTGTAAATCTCTACTCAGTGTTAGATAAGCCCAAGTCTTCTATGACCCAAAAAGCCTTCAAAAAGCTTCTTTCTTGCAGAACTTCACCTTTGATAGAGGAGTATGCAATAGCCTATAAGTTCGATCAATATCTCATAGTGGCTAACCAACTTGATTTTTTTTTGTGACACTTCTGATTTTCGCAGCCCGAGTATATACTCGTGCCAGAGAATTTCAGGTATTAGTGAAACGAATGAATGAATACTTCATAATTGCACATTATTTTTATTTTTTAATGAAAGTACCCATTTATAAGAATAAAATAATAATATTATAAATCTTATTCCATTTAAACATAAAATTTTAACTAATCATTTAATGCTCACTCGAGTGGGAGTTTATTACAAATATCCAAATTCATAACATGAAACGTCAATAAAGCTTAACTGAAATGAAAGCATTGACAACATAATTCCATGTCACTCATAGTCTTTCATAGGGAGATCATGCATCGCCCATATCTTCAACTTGTGCATCACATGCATTGCCTATATCTTCAACCTGTGCATCACATGCATTATCTATATGGTTGGAAAGGGTCAATGCCCTACTCATAGTAATGGTGAGCCTTCATGATTAACACAATTCAAGTAATTCATCAAAATAAGACAATATCAAGGTTCTGATACTTTTCGTACTCTACCACTACGAATGGTTTTAATATGCGCAACCAATGTACATAAATGCATATGCTAGCATAATGCGTGTTGCTCAACATAATAGTGACCACTATATTGTGGAATATAATTTATAAAAATCTGACTCGCTCTGCATCTAATAGCTACAGAGATTCATCGGCGTATTAGACAATATTGTAGATTTATGTGAACACTTTGATACAACACAACTCATGAATTGAAAGAATTATGTTATACGATTTATTCATGGAGTGACTATTTGTGACATCCAATCATAGGAAAGTGACGTAACACATGCCCGCAGATTACTTACATTGATTTGTGCATTACTAACCAAAACCAATGATTTACGCGTTGACCAAGAGGGTCACTACACAGATCGCATTACGTTCACAATATATATATATATATATATATATATATATAAAAGTTACTAGTCGTGAGTCTTTCAATACATTACTTGCATCAATAGAGAAATAAGTCGAACCATGAAAGTTTTGAAATTCCAAGATACATTGTCAAGCCATAAAATAAGAGAAGTAGCACAAAGCTAACCTAATAAAAGAGCAAATTAACAATAAGTTAACTCAATAAAAGAGAAGTAACATTAGGCGATCTCAACAAAAATAAGAAGAGATGAACAAAAACTAACTCAATATAGAGTGGAAACACGCGTTGCTCTCAAAATCAACGAAGGGCAAGGCTTGTATCCATTACTCTATATGAATTCATAAAAAGTCTAGCGGTATTTGCATAGACTAATTAATCTGAAATTATAATAAATTAAACCCCAATAGGGTAGAAAATAGTCCATACACTTTCAAATATATCAATAGGTACAATAGTGCGATTTTGGGTCAGACAGGTCACCCAATAAGTTCCAATTGCTTCAAAAGTGAGTCCCGCTACCATAAGGTTTAAAATATGGATTTTATGTTAGATTAATGTCAATAAAATAATAACATTTGTTGTCATAACTATCTGTTCCATTGGATGTGCAAACTATGCACCGTACGGGGCCCGAACGTGTTTAGTTTCGCAATTTAACGCATAGTTTTGTGATCCAACGCACAAAATATGTCCAACATGATTAAAATCATATATTAAACATAATTCCAATATGAATTAACAATTTATAATAATCCAACAACTTATTAACATAAAAATCATAGTAGAAATCAAACTATACACAATTTAACGCGAAAATAAAAGAACTATGTATAAACTTAACTCTTTTTTTTTTTACACACCCCAACACACTCACGCTAGTGGAATTTCACCACCTATGGGTACTCGAACCCTTGACCAGGTGTTGAAACTCTTAAGAGTCTACCACCGAAACAAGAGTATGGACCCTAGGTAGATCTCGATGTAGGAGGGCTTTTACATGAACTATGACGTCGCTCGAGCAAGAGGGAGACACCACACATGTGGAGAAGGAAGAGAAGGGATTTGCGTCTAGGCTTGGATCTCTCTCTCTCTCTCTCTCTCTCTCTCTCTCTCTCTCTCTCTCTCTCTTCCTTGGATGTGATAAGTTAGGTGTGCGTAGGTTTTTGAGTGGGTTTTTTGTAAAGGAGTAGGTGTGAGAGGGTGTGTGACATCCTACTTGAATTACACTTATCAAATCTCTCCTTTTTGGCTATCTTTCTTCAAATCTATTTTGTCCATGGTGTTTAAGTTGTCTAATAGGGCTGGAATATATAATTCTCTTGGTGATCCGAAACTTAAATTAGCCGATCTTGAAAAATAGCCTAACAGGTGCCAAAACGGGCTTGATTTCAATCTAATGGTCAACGCTTGATGATCAGGGCCCAATTTTGGGAAAAAAAATGTGTACTCAAGATAGGCAAATGATTGGAAAAATTTTGGTGATTGATCGATGGTGGAAAAATCCTAGATCCAAAATTTCACCTGTTGCGCCAAAAGAAAAAATTATCTTTAAGGGAGTCATCATTCAACGGTGTAAGATCATAGATCAGAGTCTAAATTTTATATGATTTCGTATTCATATGAGAGAAAATTGTGGTCCAAATTGAATTGTGATGGACGGCGAAAAGTGGGTAAATTGGAAGATCCAAATTTATAAAGAGTTAGTAACCTAAAACGGCTAATTTCGCGCATAAGGAAAAGCCACGAATGTGGAATTCTTACATCTCACACTCGGTACATATGATGGGCAACCCAAGTCGTTCAAATAAAGGAAAATATCTTACTACGACCACCTACGAACTTTCTTCACTTGATGGACACCAAAATCAAGGGTTAAGAGGCTGATATGTCAATTAGACCACTTATACTATGATATAAGGGCTGAAATTCGACTTGTATGATTAATTTATGATAGATAGGCATGGGACAAGTTTTTACATCAAACGGATCGTGAGAACCATATGATTTAGAAATCAAGAGGCTAGGTGAATGACATTTTCATAATTATTTCTAATATGAGAGTTTTGAAAAATCTAATGATTTTACATGGTTATAGGCACGTTTCTAAGTAATTCTTACAAAAGAACTCATATCTAAATCATTATAGATAAAGAGTTATTCATCAAATAAGTTATAATTCTCATTAATTAAGGAGAGATACATATATGATATATTAAACAACAGGATGAACCTAGGCTAAAACGGTAACATCCGAGTTGTTACACTTTTTGTTATTATAGCCCTTCTCAGAGAACTTCACCATGTATGGAAAAAAGACGGCTATATTCACCTCCATTTTGGAACAATGAAACTAGCCCTCACATTCCATGGACGAAAAGGGCTTCCAGTTTCAACAAGAATTGCCTTCCTGGATACTAGATTCAAAGAATACCAACAAGCTTCCATTAGAACAATCCAAACCACCATGAATGCTGGCACATTTTTCATTACATTATTCCCAAACTTCAACATGTCATTAGGAGATCCATATATCTTTGATGCCTTAAAGTCCAAGTTCAACTCACTGGTGCATCTCAACTACAAAA
Source organism: Magnolia changhungtana (assembly GCA_030180095.1). Lineage (NCBI taxonomy): Eukaryota > Viridiplantae > Streptophyta > Magnoliopsida > Magnoliales > Magnoliaceae > Magnolia > Magnolia changhungtana. Next base: position 497,375 of record JASAUF010000647.1, on the reverse strand, counting down.
CTCCATTGCTGCCACTCTGCACTATCAAGTGGCTTTTTGAGTCTAGAACCATGCTCTTGTTAAAGACCCTTCTGGTCTTAACTCTGACAGTACTCCATGGCAGATCTCAGCAACAGAAGCTGCCTTGAATTGGAAAGCTGAAAATTTGCTTCAACCAAACAAGGTCCTTCAGAAGATTCTAAACGAACAAAAGAAGATTTCTACTATTGTCTCTCAACAGACTCCTATATTGAGATTATCCAACAAAAGATCGATCACTTGGAAAAGGGGCTTTACCATATTGCTACCACTGTGACAACTTTTTTTGTCGCTAACTCCATGATTGTCCAGAAAGAAGCTTGGAACATAAGAGATTATTAGGAGGGTTGGAACTGGGAAGAAAAAAGTAGATTCATTCATGCAAACATAGGGAATTATTAGGAGTAGATTCTGATGGTGGCAAAGGAAAGAAGTAAGACAAGTTCACAATCCTTCCTCTGATGATGATGATAATGCTCGCCCGCTTCCTTATCAAACTATTCCACCAGGAAGAGAGAATTGTGTTTCATGAAATGACAAATTTTAAGAGTCTTTTGTAAGAATTCTATAAGGTGGGCTTTATTGATCAATCATCTGGATTGTCCTAAGGGTTGGATAATGTGATCGGGTATACCAGTGGGCCCCACTAAGTTGTAATACATTCAAAAATTCGTGTAAGGGGTGGAGTGCTACAACTGTGATACACACATAGTGTTTTAGATGAACTAGGATTGTCCAATTTGTGTGGAGTCATAGGGAGAGGAGGAGTTTTGATGGGTTTCAAACTCCTCTGCCCTCTGCATTATAAAACAGGGCTGGGTCCCCAATCCAACACCATCAACAGAAGTTTCAACCCCATCATAGCTTCTCTAAGGGTGTAAGGAGAGGAAGACTTTGGCATCCTATCTACAACAATGGCATCACAACAAGGTAAGCCATTCACTTCTTCAGATCTCCATATCCAATGCACAGCGAGATCCTTCAGCAATTCCGCATTAAGTAAATCTAACATCTTTACCATTGATGATATTCCTCCTCGTGAGCATGGCAAACCATATTTATGGACATATATGCCTAGTGTACATCGAAGATGCAAGCTCCTAATTAATGTTATCGTAAATTGAATACTCCAGAAATCTCTCTTGATTCAGCGGTCGACTCCGTCTTGGAGAATACCGCCAGTTGTAAGGATTACAATCTCCATCCATAGACCATTTTATTGGAATTCTTTACAATGAATTTCTTGGTACTGTTGAATCATACCAAGAAACAACTCATGATGAATTCCTCAAATGGTGGTATATTCTTTCAAGAAACATGATCCTGACAAACATTATTCGAATATGTCTAAGCGGTTTTATATCATCAACAGCATAGATGATGTAAACCTGAAGCAAGCATATCTCCCTCTTGGAGACGAGACACAAAAGCTTATTTCACTCAAAGATCTCCAGTTATATAGCCCAAGTCTCTTTGGGCTACATTCATCAGCTTAGCTTCATGGTAGTTAAGATACTCTGCAATCAGTTCAAATTCATTAGAAATGTTGAAAAGCTTGGGAAAACTTTGGGTACTTGTGACAAGCCATACCTCTCAATCAAGTGCAAGGATCACAAATCTGTTGGGGGCCTTGCACAAAACCTTAGGATCTAGCCCTCCAGAACAAACCAGAATTATGGATAATAAAGCAATGAAAACAATCAATGCATCAATCACACACCACACAAGAGATTTTTACGTGAAAAACCCTCAAAGAGGTAAAAACCACGGGACCTCGTCCAGATCAACAATCCACTATGAAGTAGAACGTTACAATCTTCTTCACTCATGCAGGAGTGGATAAACAATAAGAGAAATAGAGAAAACGGAGAGATCTAACCGATTACGAGGACATATAAGCGCTAAGATATAGATTGCACAGTAGATAACCTCCACGAGCAGAACCTCCCTTTTATAAGCTTCTTCTCTCTCTTCCTCTCTCTCTCTCTCACCTTTTGATAGCCATAAACCCTTTAGTAAATCCCTTGTAAAGCTTTAGGAAACCCTCTTGCGTTAACCTAGAAAACCCTAGGCAACCCCTTTTATAGTTTAGGAAATTTTCCTTTCGCATCCTGGTTGCAAAATGACTCAAATCCGCAGTTTCGCACAAAATTGCGGAACAAACTACGTAACCTTCGACTAGTCGAAGCCTGTCCACGACCGGTCCACCTTCGACTGGTCCTGGAATTTCAGGACTGGTCTTAGCCTTTGAGAAAAAACAGCACGAACTCGCTGGACTTTGAGTCATGCCAGGGCTTGAACCTACGACCGGTCGAGCACCTCGAAGACGGGGAAAAAACTCCATCAAATCTCCCCCTTTTTGACCCAGGAGGGATCCACCTTCTTCAAGCCAGTCAGGTTTCTACAAACCTCAAATTTGCCCTTAAGCAAAGCCTTGGTCATCATGTCTGACCCATTATCGTCTATGTAGACCTTCTCAAGCTGTAACACCTTTTGTTCCAAAGTATCCCTGATCCAGTGATACTGAATCTCTATGTGCTTCGACTCGGAATGCTGACTTAGATTCTTGCTCAAGTGTATAGCACTCTAACTATCGCAATAGACCATGTGCTCCTCCTGCTTTAGGCTAAGTTCCTGTAGGAACCTCTTCATCCAAAGCATCGACAATGCTACGACCTTCTGTAGTTTGCTCTGCCAAGAAACCGTTCCCCCTGCAAACGTGAACATAAACCCCGATGTAGACTTCTTAGAGTCTATGTCACCTGCCATATCTGCATCTGTGTAACCCTCTAACACAGGTTTCTCGTCACCATAGCATAGGCTCAACCTGGATGAGCCTCTTAGATACCGCAGTATCCATTTCACCGCTGCCCAATGCTCTTTGCCAGGATTGGCAAGATATCGGCTGACAACACCAACCGCATACGCTATGTCTGGACGTGTACATACCATAGCATACATCAAACTTCCTGCAGCTGACACGTAGGGTATCTTCTGCATCTCTTCCACCTTTGCCTTCATCTTGGGACACTGCCTGTCGTTCAATCTGAAGTGACCATCTAATGGAGTACCGACCGGCTTCGCTGCATTCATATTGAACCGCTCTAGGACTTTCTCAATATACCGCTCTTGTGACAGCAAGAGCTTCCTGCTACTTCTGTCACGGGTTATCTCCATTCCTAGGATCTGTCTAGCCGGGCCCAAGTCTTTCATCGTAAAAGACTTGCCCAACTCCTGTTTCAGCCTGTCAATCTTCTTAATGTCTTTTCCCATGATGAGCATGTCATCAATGTATAAGAGCAGTACTAGGAAATCACCATCTGAGAACTTGCGCATGAACACACAGTGGTCCGACTCCGTCCTGTCATACCCATGTTTCAACATGAAGGAGTCGAGCTTCTTGTACCATTGTCGTGGAGCTTGTTTCAGCCCATACAAGCTCTTCCTCAGCCTACATACCATATGCTCCTTACCCTTGACTTCAAACCCCTCTGGTTGGTGCATGTAGATCTCTTCTTCCAGGTCACCATGGAGAAAGGCAGTTTTAACATCTAACTGCTCTATCACCAGATCCATGCTAGCCACCAACCCAAGCAACACCCGTATGGATGTCATCTTCACCACTGGTGAGAATATTTCCTCAAAGTCTATGCCTTTCCTCTGACCAAAACCTTTCACCACAAGTCTGGCCTTGAACCTCGTCTGTGAATTCTTCTACTCAATCTTCTTTCTGAACACCCACTTGTTGCTCAAAGCTTTCTTGCTCTTAGGCAATTTCACCTTGTCATAGGTGTGGTTCTTATACAAGGATTCCATCTCCTTTGCATAGCTTTCAACCACTCTCACCACTCCCCCTTATGCTCGTCGGCTAGGGCCTCAGAATAATCTTCTGGCTCTCCCCCATCAATTAGCATAATGTACTCATGCGACGAGTACCTCTTGGACGGTTGTCTGTCCCTAGATGACCTCCTCACCTGTGGCTCAACAGGTGGATCAAGTGGGGGCTGCTCCCCTGGTCCATCTTCTAAAGGAACTCCCTTGTCCTCTGTACCTTGTTGTACTCCCCCATCATCAGGCACTACGGGAGGAGTAACCAGATCCATGTCCTCTAGCTCACCTGAATTAGGCTGGTTCTTCTCTGGCTTACCAATGTCTTCGATACACTAATCTTCAAAGAATACCACATCTCTGCTCCTGACGAGCTTCCTTTCGGTCGGATCCCACAACCTGTAACCGAACTTTTCATCACCGTACCCTGAGAACACACACTGCCTGATCTTCATATCGAGCTTGGACCTCTCGTCCTTTGGTACGTGAACGGATGCCCTGCATCCAAACACCCTGAGATGACTGTACGATGGATCCTGTCTAGTCCACACCTTCTCAGGTACTTCTCCATTCAATGGGGCTGATGGAGACCCGTTTATCAAATACACCGCCGTGTGCATTGCTACTCCCCAAAATGTCTTGGACAATTTCGCATGAGATAACATGCATCTGATTCTCTCAACAATGCTGCGATTCATTCGCTCAACTACACCATTATGCTGGGGGGTCTTGGGAACCGTCTGTTCATGCCATATACCCAGGGACTTGCAGTACTCATGAAAGTCGTCAATGTATTCACCACTATTATCAGTGCGGATGCACTTCAATGATCTACCTGTCTCTCTCTCGACCATAGCATGAAATAATTTAAACACACCAAAGACCTCGTCCTTGGATTTCAAAGCATAAACTCAAACCCTCCTAGATGCATCATCTATAAAAGTGACAAAATACAATGCCCCACCCAAGGTTTTTGTCCTCATAGGACCACAAACATCAGAATAAACCAAATCTAATGCATGCACTTTATTAACATGAGAAGCAGTTTTAACAAATGAAACTCTATACTGTTTCCCTGATAAATAATCAAGACAGATTTTGAGAGGTGTACTTGTCACGTTTGGAAGGAGCCGCTTCTTTGCTAGTACTTGAAGCCCTTTTTCACTCATGTGGCCTAGACGCCTGTGCCACATGTCAATAGCTGAATCTTTCGCTGCGTTCAACCCACCCTTACACATACTGACACTTGCCTTGTACAGGGTGCAACACTTCTTCCCTCTGGCCACAATCAATGAACCCTTGATGAGCTTCCATCGCCCACCAGCAAACCGGCTTTCATAGCCATCATCATCCAGCTTTCTCGTCGACATCAAGTTGAGGCGAAGGTCTGGGATATGCCTCACATCCCTGAGAACCAATGTACAGCCCACATCAGTTTTCACACAAATATCACCGACTCCCACGATTTTTGATACGCCAGAATTTCCCATCTTCACAGTCTCATAGTCACCTGACTTGTAGCTTGTGAAGGAGTCCCTGTGTGGAGTCGCATGAAACGAAGCTCCTGAGTCTATCACCCAGTCGGTGTCTTGACTGTTAGCTGTGAGACATACGTCATGATCTGCAGAAAGAATAACTACCATGTCGCTATCTGAAGCGACCGCAGTAGAATCTGATTCATCTTCCTTCCCTTTTCCTTTCTCGTCGTTTTTCTTACCACAACATTCATGCTTATAGTGGCCCTTCTTGCCACAATTCCAGCATTCAATATCTTTTCTGTTACTCGACTTGCCTCTTGATTTATCTCGGGCCTTCCCGCCCTTCCTGTTCTTTTCTCTCCCCCGTTCCTGTGTCACAAGAGCCTCTTGCTGAGTAGACCCCTGAGACTTCCTCCTTGTCTCTTCATTAAAGAGAAAGCTAGTCACCTGTTCCATGGATATCTTTCCGTCTGGCGCGGAGTTACTTAGAGACACCACCAATGTCTCTCAACTGTCAGGAAATGAACTAAGCAATAGTAAAGCCTACAATTCATCATCCAGGACCATCTTCATAGAGGTGAGTTGTTTCACTATATTGCTGACCTCATTCATGTGCTCAGCCACAGAACCACCATCCTTGAATTTGAGATTCACAAGTCGCCTTATCAGAAAAATTTTATTACCGGCTGTCTTCCTCTCATACAGCCCTTGTAATTTCAGGCATAGGCTAGCGGCTGAGGTTTCCGTGGACACATGGTGGAACACAGAATCATCCAACCATTGTCTAATAAACCCCACCGTCTTTCGGTCCATCTTCTTCCAATCATTATCAGTCATATCCTTGGATTTTGCTGATATACCTAAAATTGGAGAATATAGGTCCTTGCAATAAAGCAAGTCCTCCATCTTAGCCTTCCATATGGTCCAGTTAGGACCATTGAGGCTGATCATCGTTGATGAGCCACCTTCCATAATTCCAAACCGATCTTACCCGTTCAATAAACTTAGCTTTGATACCACTTTGTTGGGGGCCTTGCACAAAACCTTAGGATTTAGCCCTCCAGAACAAACCAGAATTATGAATAATAAAGCAATGAAAACAGTCAATGCATCAATCACACACCACACAAGAGATTTTTACGTGGAAAACCCTCAAAGAGGTAAAAACCACGGGACCTCGTCCAGATCAACAATCCACTATGAAGTAGAACGTTATAATCTTCTTCACTCACGCAGGAGTGGATAAACAATAAGAGAAATAGAGAAAACGGAGAGATCTAACCGATTACGAGGACATAGAAGCGCTGATATATAGATTGCACAAGAGATAACCTCCACGAGCAGAACCTCCCTTCTATAAGCTTCCTCTCTCTCTTCCTCTCTCTCTCACCTTTTGATAGCCCTAAACCCTTTAGCAAATCCCTTGTAAAGCTTTAGGAAACCCTCTTGCATTAACCTAGAAACCCTAGGCAACCCCTTTTATAGTTTAGGAAACTTCCCTTTCGCATCCCGATTGCGAAAAGACTCAAATCCGCAGTTTCGCACAAAATCGCGGAACAAACTGCGTAACCTTCGACTAGTCGAAGCCTGTCCACGACCGGTCCACCTTCGACTGGTCCTGGAATTCCAGGACTGGTCTTAGCCTCCGAGAAAAAACAACACGAACTCGCTAGACTTTGAGTCGTGCCAGGGCTCGAACCTATGACCGGTCGAGCGCCTCCCACGACTGGTCAAGCTGGGCTCAGGACCGATCGAAGACAAGTTAAAAACCCCATCAAAATCCTGTGACTACTCATACAAAAAGAAGTTTCACATTAAGAAATTTCATTCTTCTCATCCATTTGAACAAACACAGCGCACATTCAAGAAGTGAAAATGGAAATTTCTACATAAAGAGCAGCCCGACAAAAGACAACTGACCGATGCTACATCTGTGGAAAAAGGAACACTTCGCGAAACAATGCCCAAAGCGCAAACGGTCTAAAAATGCACAATTCATCCAACAAGCTTCATCATTGGCAGAAATTGATTTCAATGATCTTGAATCAATATTCTCGCTCTGTGATGAGTATGACCCAGAAGCTCTTCTAGCTATCGAGTGCAGTTTAGAAAACTTGATTATGACTCTAATGAGCAGTATAAAACTCGTGGAATTAACGCATTTATCAAGTATTTCAACCTCCAAAAATACTTCTTTCCCAGCCAACTCTTCTAATCCATGTTCACATTTTCCATCACCATCTTCTCTTCTAATTCCTGTCATTGACCTTGTGGACATTGGTGCCTCTGCCACAATCCTCAACCCTTCAATTCTCCCACCAAAATTCTGGCAACCTCACTCCCAATCCTTTAAGAGCTATTGATGAATTGTTTTTTTTTTTTTTTCCAAATCAATAAAATCAGATTTTTCCATCTCTCAAAATTTCTCATCGAGTTCTTGGATCACCACTTTCTGGCAAAGACCCGATCCTTGGTTTCGATATCTTGCATCAAATTGCACTTAAAATGAACAAGGACATGACCGTGTCACCAAGCTCATTTTCTTCCTTGGTCAACTATTCCTAATCTTCATCTTTTCCAACCAATTGAAGACATTCGGGCCAATTTAATTCAAGTGTATTGCAAACACACATTATGCCTTTCTTCGAAAAAATCCACACCCTTGTAGACGCGCCCTGAATTCTTCATCTGCTTGCCCATGCATACAGTTCAATCCACTCATCAACCCCACTTGAACAAGTCATCAAGGAATGAGCCCTAAACACCTCTAAATGGCTCAAGAAGAAATTTTGGTGCTATTACAGGGACTTGTTGAGCCCACAACCTCACCATGAGCTTGTGAAGCCTTATATGTAAATAAGCACTCTGAACAAGTAAGAGGCAAGCTTATAAATTATCGGCCTTTTAACAAATTCCTTGTTGATGATAAACTCCCCATGCCACAATGATCATCTTTGTTCCAGCATATTACTAATGCAAATGTATTTTCAAAGTTTGATCTCAAAGCAGGATTCTAGCAACTGGGAATATATCCAAAAGACCGACCCAAGACGACAATCACAATTCCAAATGGCTATTATCAATGGACATGCCCTTTGGTCTCAAAATCACCCCATCAGTATTCCAAAAGATAATAGAGCAAGATTTCTAACTTGCTAAGTAATGCATTAATTTACATTGATGATATTCTTCAGTATTATCTGTTATGGGAAGAGTGGGCCGATCCATGAGAGAAGGTCGGACCAGCAACCAGCACGAACCAATGGGCCAAACTTCTCAAAGTATAATTAAGGTCAGAGCTGAATAACCATAGGTCGACACGACCTTCAACAGGCTTCCCAGAAGAACAACTTAATAGGGTTGTCAAGCCTGACGAAGGAGGCTAAGGGCTACTAAAGTTAATGATCACAAAGACATCACAAGCTTGCTTGGTCGGTATTATCATCGGAACAACACCGACCTCCCGATAGCTCGGCCTTGTTCACTTTTGAGGCACCGCTACCTCTATCGTCCGACCTTATCTATAGGTCGGACGGGTTTATCAGCTTCCAATTGACCTTCGATGTTATCCAAGGTAACTACCCGTAGATCTCTCCGGAGATCCCGGGGGATAAGCTTAGGATCTCGTGAAGATCTCGGGGATCAAGGATCTCGGGAAGATCTCAGATATGAGAGGAGTTTTAATTCGAACACGATAATTATCTGTCAAACAGACAAGATTGTTCACGATGTGATCTTCCCTCTATTATAAATAGGGAGGACCTATGACGGTGAAAGGTACACAGACTTTTACACACTGATTACCTCTTTCCTCTTAGACCGTTTCTACAAAGACCCAGATCCCTAACTTTTGTATCGAAGGGTCCCTTGTATTAGTCAGAGTCTTCCTTATTTGTTTTGTGTGCAGGCACTCGAGGGTCTAAGAAGGGTCTACCGGAAAACTGCATCAACATTATCCAAATGCAAAACATCACAGTGAGCTCTTCTAATAATTTCATGAAATTTGCAAAAGCCATGGAATCATATTGTCTGAAAGAAAGATGCATATTGGCAAGACATATATTGATTTCCTTGACATGAAAATCTCACAGGGCAATTATAAATCACAATCATATATTGCCATACATCTTTTGTCAATTTCCTAATAAGCTCAACATCATTAAACAAAATTAACAATTTTTCAGCATAGTCAATTATATCCCTGATTTTGTTCCATATGTCTTTAAATATCGAAGCTTCTGGTCCACTTACCAAATGGATCGGCCTGTTTTTCATTTCAGGTGATCATAATAGTGCAAGTCCACCTTTTGCATGGAAATAAGGCCGGTCCACTCATCACGTGGGCCAGTTAGTATATGTTAGGAGATCGCTGCTGCCCGTCCATTGATGTTGATGGTGTGTCCCACGTGAGGAGTGGGCCAGATTTATTTTGACTTCACGTGTTCTTCGTTGTGATGGACGCGGATGGCCTGCCAACAGGACGGGTCGGAAGCTAAGTGGGCCTCACCGTGATGTTAGTGAGAAATCCATCCCATCCATCAGTTTTGCCAGCTCATATTTAGGGCGTAGCCAAAAATCGAGGCAGATCCAAAACTCAAGTTGGCGACACGACGGGAAAAGGTGGGGAGGGAAAATGCCTAACGTTGGGTCCATCATGATATGTTTATATGTCATCCGAACCGTTGGTAAGGTCATTCACATTGAAATGAAATGAAAACACAAAAAATATTAGCCTGATCCAAAACTTATGTGGCCCCAGGAATGCTCACAAATCCCCACTGTTTCCCGGCAAAACGGATGGAGACGGTGGATTTTTCACAAATATCACTGTGGGGCCCACCTAGCTTCCAACTGCAGAAGATGATCATTTCTCGCCATCACTACATGGGCTCCACCGGAGGGCCTCAGGAAGGAAGGTTTCAATGATAGGTGTTTCGATCCCATTTTTTTTTTTTTTAACTTGTGATTTGGCACATTTGAGTTTTGCATCGGTCCTAACACGAGCTAAAGAAACTGATGGATGAACGGAAATGCTTTTGGTTGCGAGGGCTCCTCTGTAACCGGAGTCGTGGGAGCAAGGGTTCATGAAATTCGTTCTCTTACTCCCCCAAGTGGAATACTCTGAGCGAAGCTGTTAGAAAGTACAACTACTTCTTACATGGCACACGTGTGAGAGATTCATACCATTCATCATGCGCGGGCTGCACGTGAGAATCAAACGGTCCACACAACCAATGGCAAAACATGCAATAGAAAATTGGATGCGCATGTGTTGAAATGGACCGCCTAGATTTTACCTCAAGGCGTGCATGTGGTGGCCTTATGCGCATGTGTATAATGAATGGCCCCTTAAAAATCTTCTTCTTTTTTTTTCTTTTTTTTTCTGAATTTGATAAGACGCCCAAGCTTTGCTGAGCCACCTCTCTAAGACCCCCATTGCACGCACAGCTTGCAATTGAATACAACCATGCATATCCCTGATTGGGCAATCCTGACATTTGGATCAGTGTCCTACAAGTAGACTGCCAAAAACAGAAATACAACAATTGTCCATACTCTTAACTGAAAAGTAGCCAAGATTAGCGGCTAGAACCTTCCTATCCATGGTGTGATACAACAGATAAAAGGCCTGGATTACAAACATGAACCGTACTTGTAAGCAACGGTCCGCATCCAACAGGAAAAACAAAGAAAAAACTACCAATCCTAGGATTTCTAATGGGGAATGTTTTTAGGGCATGTCCTTCGTGGGACCTACCATCACCTAACAGTCCTTATGAAGGAAGTGGGCCAACCTGTAAACAACCTAAAACAACAGTTCCACTAAAATGAAAGTTCTATTACATCAATATCAAATACAACAAGGAAAAGAAAAGAAAAGAAGAAGAAAAAAACTCACACCGATCTGCTCTTATTATTTCAGTATATCCAACAAAATCCATTTTAATCTCATTTCGCGCAATGACATCCAAACAGATAAGCGGATGGCCCACCGACGACCCTGCATTTTCCATCTTAAAAAAAGAAGAAGAAGAAGCAGCATACAATTCCATAACGACTTCCAACTGCTTGCCATGTATCATTAACTACAGTTAACAGCTTACCTTCTACACTGTCCCCCATATCAGCACTTTTGTGGGAATAAAAATATGAGCTGATGGGACCTGTCGACAGCCCATGCAGGCCTGTCACAGAAGATCGTTTCTCAGGTGAGTCTGCCATTCAAAAACCACAGGCCCTCTACACATGGTAGATCATGCCTACTTCGATGAGGCTGATATGTGGGATGTTCAAGGCCACTGAGGGCCCACGGCAGTTTTTCCGGAGGAAAGAGTATGCGACATTGACCACAAACTTCTTTATGAATGATGAACTTCTCCGGGCCTTTATATATGAGTGGCCCATCACGTATGCAACGCCTGCATGCTTAGCCTCAATGAGCTCCATGAGCTCTTCTTTGACTTGTGGGTCCAAATACACTGTTTCGGGAAGTGCAAACCGTACCCGCCGCCGCTGGCTTACTTGGGGAGACTCCAGCTCGTACAAGGACTGTAGAGTCTGCAATGTGACGGACTTGCTGCTCCGCACCGAGGTGTCCTCGCTGTTGCCATCATCATAGCTTTCCGACATCACCAACCTCGTGCCAAACCTCTCGGAAGTGTGGACAACTGCCATTCTCCCGTCAATGGGTGACTCAGCGCTACCTGCATTGGCCTCCTCAGCTTCCATCTGAATGAATTCCGCAATGCTCATCACAAGATGGTTTTCGAAGTTGTCGTTGTCTTTCCGCACATCTTTGTATCCGTACCTGATGATGCAGCGGTACATCCGGTAGGCCTTAGGGCCAATCCGGCCAATCAGATACCGCTCATCAGCTGACACGTATGGGACAGGGACCGACTTCACGCAGACAAAGACAAGCACCTGATGGAAAGCTGGAAGGTTGGTGACGAAATGGGAGAATATGGCGGGGACACCAGTGACCAGCTCTGTGTAGATGAGGCCGATTCCTGGGACCCGGACAATGCCGAGGCTGGGGCCCAGCGTGAGGATCCATTTCATGGAGACCTTGTTTTGCAAGTCGAAGAGGTACTTATGGCGGGTCCCATAGTGCCATACATACATAACAACCATGAAAACCATGGATAGCACAAGGGGTACCCATCCACCCTGAGGCACTTTCATGATCGAAGATGATAAATACAAGGCCTCGATCGATCCAAAGAAGACAAGGAATACAACAGCAAATAAAATATTCTTCTGCCATACGAAGATGATGACCAATGCCATCAACCATGTGGTCACGAACATTACCATCATGCATGCAATACCTGAAAAATAAGGCATAAGAGTTATAAGTACACATGGGGCGACACGTTCTTAAGGCTTTAGCTAACGTCGTCAGACTCATCATCATCATCATCTACGCTTAATTGGGTTGAGATACATGAATCCTTTTCACCATTCCGCTCTATCAATGGCCAGGCTTTAGCTAGCATAGAGGCATAAATTCTGGCATGGATTTAAGCATGAATGCACATAGACATGAGATAATGTACGCATGTAAGCATGGCTATATGCCCCCATACATGGGGAAAATGAAGATTGCAACCTCGAGTTTCAAACATATTTTAATCTAGCGTATAGGGACAAATGCGTATATGCATGAGAGAATGTGTGCAAGCATGAATGCTCTGATACACAAGAGAGGGATGGTTAGGATTCTCTGGAACCATATTCAATACATGGCCCATAGTTTCTAGACTCGGAAACTCGGATTGACTTGTTTAGACTCTGAGTCGAGTCATGACTTGCTCGAGTTGGGGGTGACTTTGTGGTATTGAGCTAGCCAAGGTAGTGTCGAATCCGAGTCAACTTGTTTGAATCGGGTTTCTTAAAACCATCTGATGGTTCGTTTTAAGTATCGACGATATTGTCCGATATATCCCATGATATATCTTGCATCCCACCCGTGCGATACGAAACGCACAAGTAGTGGGATATATCCCACATGTTCGATCCCGTGAGCACTTTAAATTTTTGATTTTTTTTTTTTCCTTCTTCCGTAAATCATGTTAAATCAGTGTCAAATTGCTTTGATTTTGAGATTTGGAGATGGGGCCAAGTTGCATAAAAAATATGGAGAACAGAATTACAAACAGAGTTCATGAAAGTTGATTGAGATGGTTCAATCGCATGCAATGAAGAGTGGAGGTAGCTCTGATACGCAAGGAGCATTGATGAGGGTAGAAGGGCCTGTAAAGAGGATGAGAGAAAGGCCAAAAGAACTCGGATCAAAGTGGTGAGAAGGGATATGGAGGTTAATTCCCTTCCCCATGATATAGACTTGGGAATAATTTGGTGAAACAAGATTTGTGAAGCTGGGCCCAATGCAGTTAGGACAATGCTACAAAGATGATGATATAGTAGACTAAATGCACAGCCACACACCCACATGTGCACACGCGCACAAACGCAGTCCTGTGAATATGAAAAATAGCAAAACAACTTTGAACATCAAAGATCGCAAGCAAGATAGGAACCAGGACTACGTCTATCATGCCCATGGAATAAAAGAATGAGGACCACTTACCATATGCATTTCCTAAGAAGGTTGTGTTTTGGAAACCAATTGTGACAGCCAGACAGAGAACCATGAGAATCCAATTGATTTCAGGGATGTAGATCCGACCATAGAGCCATTTCGATGTGTGGACAACCTTGACACGTGGAAAGCAACCCAATGCATGGCATTGCCTGATGATTGAAAATGTTGCTGAGATGACAGCCTGACTGGCAACAATGGCAGCAAGAGTGGCCACCACAAAAACTGGCCAAAACACAATATCTGCAAGATAATGAGAATGTGAGTAGGCATGCATGAAAAAGGAACTTAAGGAAACTGCTCATCAGCAAATATGCAGTTTGCAGACACACTGGATTCCATACATGTTGGTCCTGTGGTTCGGTGAACCAAACCGTTGAGCCAATGGCTGCAACATGGATATGGATTACCTCAGAAACCTCCAATATCAAAACCTTAAGCTTTCAACATTTGACCTTTATTTCCATTGAATGTGGACTGCCGTCATGCTTAACCATCTTCTTGTTGTGGACAAATGGAGGGCCTGGGATCATCCAATCTGAGAAACTTCCAGGGCACATCTGCCCCATCAGATCAACCACCGAACCATGAGCCCCACCCATGGAAAATCCTGTGTCAGCAAACTGTATGTATGTTTGCCGATGACCAGAACCTATAATTTCTCTCATACAAAAAATAATAATAATAATACTAATCATAATAATAATAAATAAATAAAATAAAATAAAATTAGAAAAAAAAATGCAACAATGCATTTTCTTTTTCTCTTAATCTTACTTGGAATGGACCCATAGAAGCACATGGGGATGTTTGAGAAATTCTTAGAAAGAAATGCAGCCTGCCCCATGTATTGTAGCACCAAACATGGGTAAATGACACAAACAAATGCAACCTGCATACAGCCAGAAAATATTAGGTTTCAACTTGTATGCTGACGGAGACATTTGAGCAGATTAAAATATGGACAGACTTTAACAACGGATAAAAGACATGGAACTAAACCATAGTGGCAGATGACAACACAAGCACTCTAAACAAATACCAAGGCCAATGCTATGCTATGATGATCAAAATCAAGAAAAACTCATGGGGTATATTTGCTCTCGACAGTGCTACCAATCATCTAAATAGGGTTAGCCTAGAGTGTCTTACAAGTTACTAGCAAATGTCATACATACTTGAACATTATTTTGGACTAATCCATGGGCCACACTGTGGAGGGAGCATAAGTCTAAATCAAGGGTAAACTGTGGATGGACCATATGAAATCATGGCTAAATTGTGGAAGGAGCATGTCATGAAATTTCACTGATCGTATGATCCTATCATATTAGTGGTCATCTCGTGGACAGTTAAAAGGAAAGTGTTGGCAGTCCACATTAATGCCCAATACCAGACAGTTAGGGCCTGTTTGATTTTCCAGTTCACTGGTAAATGCAGTGTAAACGCGTCATAATGATTTCCTCGTGTATTTACTGCACTCTTCCCTATATCTGATTTGACCGCTTACTTTTTTGACGCAAAAATCGAAAAAGCTGTAAAATATTTGTGGGTCCCACCGTAATGCATGTTGCTTATCCACGCCGTTCATCCATTATGGCAGATGAATTTATGGCATGAGCCAAAAAATGAGGCATATTAAAAGCTCAAGTGAACCACGCCACAGAAAAAAGTGAATCAAACGCTTACCGTTAAAAACTTCTGAGGGCCACTGTTTCTTTTGGCGTGGGCCACTTGAGTGTTGGATCTACCTCATTTTTTGATTCATGTCTCAAAATGTTTTGGTACAACGGATGGACGGAACAGATATGTCATATCCATCACCGTGAGGTCCAAAAATTTAAACTAACACTTTTAAACCGGTTTTCAAGGCAGAAATTCTCAAGGATTTTCAAACAGGCGAAACGGTAATAATTACCCATTTACCAGGTATTTACACCTGCATTCAAAAATCAAACAGGCCCTTAGGATAGTCAAATCAGCATGAATTTCTGCAGATAACTCCATCCAAAACGGAGCATGCTATTTGGACAGTGTGGATTGGCATGCACGTTGCCACACCAACAGTGGATGGTCACCTTTATTTAAGAAATGGTGGTGAACATGCATTGTAGTGTAGACAAGTATACAAAATCAATGGGATGGCATGAAACTGTTCAGATAAAGTATAACATCAATGGAAAAGTTTTAGGACTGTAGTAAACTTTTGACAACCAAGAAGCATGTCTGGACGTGGCTTTAGGCCGAAAAACACCACTGGGAAAAACACCACTGAATTCAACCATGCATATATAGATACAGAGGCATGCTCAAGTGGTATGACTGGTACTGGGCAAATGTGAGGCCCAGTGATGTGTCAACAGAATCCAACCTGTCCATAAGATGTGTCACCTCAGAAAACCCCCAGAGCACAAAAATCAGCCTGATCCAAAACTCAGATGGGTCACAGCACAGAGAACATATCGAGAGGGAATGCCCACCATTGATTAGTGGAGGGGGAACACCATGTTCTGTATATATAATCAAGGCTGATCAGACCCTTCATCTAGTCCAGATGAAGGGTCAGGCCAAAATTTAGGCCGTTTTTATGACTTTGGTGGGGCCCTTTGAAATTCAAGGGCAGGCATTCCCTACCAGCTCATTCCTTTACTGTGACCATCTTAATTTTTGGATCGGGATGAGTTTTGGGTCCTAAGGGGTTGCTGAGGTGACGCATCCGATAGACAAGTTGGATCATGTGAATACATCACGTAGACCCCACATTTGCCCAGTACCACCAGAAGCTTATGGTGGAACCTGTCCAATCGGAGCACACCCCATAGATATAAATGAAGCCATAACCCTCCAATACCATAAAGATCAGCTTCACATACCCTTATGGATGTAGTAGTGAAGTGGCCAAGATCTGCAAACATAGCTTCAGTACCTGCAAATTATAGAAGCCTACATGAGACTTAATCACAAGCAACAAACTGCATTCTAGCCTCTAAGAAATGGTTTGATAAAGGCTCAAACTTCCGTTCACCTGTAATACAGAGAATTATGCCACCGAGAGAAATCCATCCATCTTTTCCCGTCTCTTTAAAGAACTTGAAAATGTAATGTGGAGAGAGGGCACGGAATACTCTAGGGTTCCAATGAATGATATTATACATGCCAATGACTGCAATACTGATGAGCCAGATGATTACAATGGGTGCAAACAAGAAGGCCACCTTGTGAGTACCATAGTGCTGCAAAGCGAATAGGCCAACCAGTACAACGCAGGCAATAATTACCACCATGCCTGTGTATCAGTCAAATCAACAATGGACCTTCAAGATAATTAACATCTCAAGCACAAATAAAGAAGTTTTCCATTATAAGGAAATAGCTACGGACATTATTGACTACTTGATCATCATCAAAGCTGCTGTCTTCATCATAGCATTGTCCCAGCTCTTTGGGGTTAGCTATAGGAGTCCCGGGTCCTGTTTCGTGAATCATCAAGATTCAAAAAAGGAATTCTCATGGTTGCTTGTTGGAAGTCTGAGAACCAGCTGCCCATTTGACATCATTACTCCTCCCTTATCTAGGCCAGCGACTGACTCATGCATCACCAACAGGCGGAGTTTCCATCTTCATAAAAGATAGAAAACGTGGATATGTAACGGTTAGCTCGAGGGCGGCCGTTATTTAGGAGTAATATATACACATGCTCAGCCACACTGGAGTGAGTGCACTTCCATGGCACTTACCCCTCAAATAGGGCAACATGGTATACATGTGTGAGATCCAAGCAACTCATCATACAGATCCCACAGTTTAAATGGATAGCAATAACTTGGTTAAAAAAATAAAAACAGCGTACAAGTTCAACCATTGAGCCAAAAAACCTCAACACAAGTATCAATTTTCAACGCAACCACCTCCTTAGCAGGATCTTTTATATCATTCATTCACCAAGATGCATGATTAAATAAAACATTTAATCTGAAGAGATATTGTGAATATCTTTAAACACAAAAGCAAGATTCCCACAATTTGTAGTTCTCATTCAATGCCCATACTTTGACATTCTTGGAATCCTCTTCAACAATGATGCTATGAAGAAACAGGATTTAAAAATCCTTTAGACTAGCACAGTGTGTTGATGCCTTGTCTCCAAAATCAGGCTGATCTGACCATATAAGGTGGGCCAAATGTTTACATTGAATGTAACCAATTTTTCATAACTGTTCAAATCTTTTGTACGCATATAGTTCACCTGGTGATCAGAATGGTCCACTTTCAGACAAGGCATCCACACAGTGGAGCAGTGTGAGCGCGGCTTAGGTATTGCACATGTTACATGTTGCCAGATGTAGAAGGAGAGTTGCAGAAAAGTACACCTGGTCAAATGCACTTAGCATTGCTCAGTAAAATTACATAAAGCAAAAGGAGCTACTTCAACCTCATAACTACGGAATCTTCTAAAATGTTGGACAAGGGCTCATCATCTGGACCAGTCAAGTTGCATAAACAAAATATTTATAATTAAAAAGATGGCTGAAATATATTTCACAGTATGTTGTTTTACATGTGAGCATTTGGATTCTTGACGCTGGCACACTCCAATAAAAAATGTGAATCATGTACCATATTTATTATTTTATTTCAAAAGATGGATGGCATTTTCAATTAATCTAGAATCAAGTGGTGTAAGGTGTGTAATGTTGTATCACCATATCATGGTTGACAGGATACCTAAACACTAGGTGTTTCAAGCGGTGTGAAAGGTGGAATCCACCTTAAGCAGGCTTCTGCTTCCCTGCTCTTTCCAACCCACGTCACGAGATAAGATAGGGAAGATCCTGTTCTTTTACCAGCCATCATTTGACAGCAGCACATCTTGTTCACATTGGTTGACGGCCCACAAGGAATGCCTAGAGACCTAATCCAAAGGCTAAAATTGTCATACCTTAGCTACCAATGTAAAAAGCTAGGCCATCATCCAGCCTCTAGTATTCAGAAAGTATGTACATTGAGAATTACCTTTTCGTTTTCTTTTTCTTTCTTTCTTTCTTTCTGTTTTTTGAAATGTGTAAATTGAGCATTTAAAGTTCGACCATGATTTGGGGTTTAAGGTTCAAAGATCCAAGAACTTGTAAAGATAGGAGTGTGGATTTCAGTTTCCTAGTTCAGAATGCCGTGTTTTGCTATTGGATTTGGTAAGAAGTTGATAGATCCAGGTGGTTGAAAGTTAATACTTTTCACTATACATTTTCAAGCTTTCAAAAGAGGTTCTGTATAGACCTTCTGAATCAGGCAAACAATATCTAAGAAAGAAACAACACACAGCACAAGTGACTACAGAGTTCTTTTTTTTTTTTTTTTTTTGGTATCGGTACTATAAGTAAGAATTTCTGAGGAAAAAAATAGTTACCATCATCTAGGTTCTTGGCTTGAACTTGCAGCCCCGAAATGGATGACAGAACTGTAAAGAACCAAAAGATAAATTTAGCAGAGCAATATGGAAATGATGACTGGCACAACATGCTGTTTACAAAAAAGGAAGAAGCAAAGATCAAGCTAAGTTCAAAATCACTTGGTTTTGAGAACCAAAATGAAGAAACAGGGATGATTTCTTACCAGAAATTGCTGGTGTGAGAACACCATCACCTATTACCATGGAAGCACCAAACAGAACTACAAGAAGTAAAGCAGTTCTCAGCCTTTTATGTTTCTCAAGAAACCTTTTCAAAGGAGAGGGACCTACATTCCGATTCGGGTGTCCATGTCTATAATATGTAGATAGCTCTTCATCAGCTGCTTGCTGATTAGGAAGCAAGCTGAATTTCGCATGTCTACAAAGGACAGAATATAAAGCAAATGCTCCCCCTGTATACAATCACAAGGACATCATTGCAGACCTGAAAAAGAAAAAAAGAAAAAAGATAGAAAAGAAAAGGAACTGAAGGATACATGATAAGAAAGTCGCATGACACTCACCTTCGCCATTATCATCTGCACTTAACACGATGAAGACATACTTGAATAATGGGATCAATGTGAAAGTCCAAAATATCAAGGAAAATACACCAAATATTGCATCTTCAGTTTGGTAATGACGCAACCTCCCAGAAAACGTACTTTGGTAGACATAGAGAGGAGACGTGCTCAAGTCACCATATACTATGCCGAAACTCTGATATGCTAAAATCAGTGTCTGCTTATAACAGCTCCTCCAGTTTACCTGCATGAACATAAGCCAATGTACTCCCCATAAAATAAAATAAAAAACCAA
This sequence comes from Magnolia changhungtana, assembly GCA_030180095.1. Lineage (NCBI taxonomy): Eukaryota > Viridiplantae > Streptophyta > Magnoliopsida > Magnoliales > Magnoliaceae > Magnolia > Magnolia changhungtana. The sequence continues at coordinate 477,181 of JASAUF010000647.1, read as the reverse complement.
CCACCTAGTTCTTGCTTAAACCATTCTTTAAACATCATCATAAGAAAAAGAAAAAACAAGGGTACAGCCCATAGTGTAGAAACACGTCACTGCATTGAGGCTCAACACCAAGCTGTCCTTGTGGCAGTATTACATTACCCACCCATCTGCAGCACTTTATCATACTCCTATTCCACCCAAACACTTACTTTTCCAGCTGAATTAGAATTTCAATGAATTAGAATTTCAACCTAGGTCATCTGGCTATGCATTAAATTGCCAGCTTGAGTGTATGGATGTGTGAACCAAGATAAGAAAATCCAAGTCAAGTCCTGACTCTCCTAAGCCAATATGTATGCTTGTATTCTTAATTTATCAAATCTTAATATATCAAATATGTGGGGGGGGGGGGGGGGCTTAAGTCAACTTGCCCGAGTCAATGTTTTGCAGTGGGTAGAGTCAAGTCTGAATCTTGAGTTTGCCAGCCTTAGCAGGAACAGGTGTAAAAATATATTGAGGGTAGAGATACAAGGACTAAAAAATAACCAGGCTATGGGCATCAATATTGATTCAATATTGGTGGCAAGTCACCAGATCAAAAAAGGACCAAAATAGGACCCAAACAAACTGAAACAGAAGAAGTCAGGGCTAGTCACTTTCGGTCTCTATGCAAGTTGCAATCTCAAACTGTTGTTAAAACCATCAAGTAGCCATGATATGAAGAGTCCATGAATACATCTTCCTTGTTATCCCAATTTATACATCACCCCAACAGAGGAAATGACTCCAGTATTTAGAGGAGACAATCATTAAGGATAGCTTGAAAGCATTGACCAAAAGCCCATAAATGACATACAATCAATAACTAGAGCTGTACACGAACCAAGTTAGCTCAGTTAACTCGCCCAACTCGACTCGAAACTGGGTTCGAGCTGAGTCGAGCTGATTTTTTGAGCTCGAACGAAAAAAATTCGAGCCGAGTCCGAGCTAAACCGAGCTTGACCCAACTCGGCTCGGAACTTAACTCGGTTCGAATCGATTCGACTAGGATCGAGTTCACTTAATATAAATATTTTGTAAATATTTATCTATTTAAAGAAATTATATATTATATATATTATATATATTAAAAACCCTAAAACTTAAACTCAAACTCAACTCGTATGCTCGAACTCAAACTCGACTCGAAAGATTGTGCTCAGCTCAAGCTAGCCTGAGCTGCTGACTTAGCCGAGCTGAGCTGATTAATCAAGCTCGAAGACCGAGCCAAGCCAAGTTCGAGCTGAGGTAGCCTGCTGGCCGAGCCAAGCCGAGCTGGGCCAAGCTCGACTCGGTTCAACTCGTGTACAGCTCTATCAATAACTACTAGGACTCACATCAATGACTTGCTAGATGTAGGTAAAATATGGATAGTTCCACAACAAGTAATTGACAAATAAAGCAATTCAATTACAAGAAGTCTAAATGCCATAGGATCAGTAATTAGGATGCCCTCATCTATCATATTGTCTCATTCAACTCAAGGAGAGAGCCCATTATCTCATTGTCCTGCAGGAAATCACGACGAATAAGGTCATCAACATATGCCAAGAGATTGTGTATCCAAATGAGATGTCACCAAGCTCATCGCTACCAAAAAGCCAAGTGAAGATATGATGAGTTCAAATAATTATTTACTACCTCAATGTACTTCGCGACCAATCACACAGGAAATACTCTCCACATATGGGTGTAGAATGGATGCATGATTATTGCCTTGTTCCCAAAGGGGAGGAAGCAAAGGAAATGGAAATGAAACACCGTAGACCAACAAGCCTTTGCAATACTACAGTGAATGCAGGAACCCACGAATAAGCCCACATAATTATCATTATCAATGGGCTTTTTATGCTAAAATGGGTGTAGAAGTCAAAAGCCCACCATCAAATCATTAAAATGTTATGTTCTACTAAAGTGAGCGAGAAAATCAAGCCACACACACTAAAATAAAATAAAAAATAAAAAATAAATCCATTTTTACACCAAGTGCTGAAGCAAACTACATAACCATGGTTGCAACATGAAGTTACAAGTGAAGGGATGTGGTCAACAGCCATTTATAATCTGAAGGAATTTGGGAATTTCATCATTAACCACATCGAGGAACTTATGATGCTTGGTCCAAAGTGTGTGTCCTTGACCTTGAGTTTGTACAAGTGGGATGCATAATTCAGTGATCTAAACATAATCTGATGGTCCCCATCATGGATGGACCATGCACCAAAAACCTCTAGATAGAAACCTTTGGTGCTTTTCCATTGTATGTGGACCATTGCAATGTTCTCTTAACCATCAATTAGCAGGCCATAGATCAGAGTTCTTAGGGGCAACATCCATCCACGACGCTGCCCATTAAGATGAAATTGTTGTATCATCATACTACAGACCCCACTTGTATGAACTTTCTTTGCAAGGATAATAGACATACCTTGGGCCAACAATTAAACGACTCCTAAGTATCATGATCATCATCAGAGTATTGGCCTAACTATTGCTTGCCAAAAGTTTTACAAACTACCCACCCAACTAACACCAACTACCCTCCTCAACTAGGCTAGGGAGCAGCTAGAGAATCACTTCCAGGTGAGATCCACCTCATATATTTTATTTATATTTAGCACACATCATATGTTCAGATTCATGTTGGAAGTTAAGACATAAGTTTGATTAGGCTGCAAACCTGATGCAACCCTCCTTTATTCGGGCTTGGGACCAGCAATGACAGCACATGACTCCCACAAGCCACAGGCGCAATGAACACAAAGCTAGATTTATAGAGGAGTTCTTTAGAATCTAAAGGATTTAAAATTTGTCAAACAAAAGGAGAGTATATGGAGTGCAATTTTGGTAACAATAGGAGTTGGAATGAGGAATAGGTTAAGACTGTTGACCAAGAAGTTTCCCACAACAATCACTTTCGATATCTTGGGTCGATAATTCATGAGAGTGGAGAGATTGAAAAGGATGTTGCCCTTAAAATTCAAGCGGGGTGGAAGAAATGGGGATATGCATCTAGAGTTTTATGTGATCGCCGTATACCACTCAAACTGAAAGGAAATTTTTATAGGGTAGCTATAAGACCAGCCCTGCATTATGGGACAAAATGTTGGGTAGTTTTGTTCATAGGATCAGTGTTGCTGAAATGAGGATATTGAAATAGATGAGTGGCCAAACAAGGAAGGAGAGAATTAGAAATAAATGCATTCGGGGAAGGAGAAGCACCAATAGGTGACAAGATGAGGGAAAGTAGACTTAATGATTTGGTCCCGTGTGGCAGAGACCAAAAACTGTGTCGGTTACGAGCTAGTTGGTACAAGAAGACTCTAAAAGGACAAGGGGAAGGCCCAAAAGGATGTGGGTGGAGGTAGTAAGAAAAGACTTGACAACCTATGGCCTAACTGAAGTTATGGCCCTTGATAGAGTGGAATGGCAGAAAACAATTCATGTGGCCAGCACCCAATAGTTGGGATAAGGCTTAGATGATGATGATATGATATGATGATGAAATTTAACAAACATCACACACACACAATATATATATATGTATTACTTAACATCTTACATATGATGTGGTAATTAAACCCTGAATGAGAGGATAAAATAAAGAAGAACGTTTGGTTTTGAACCCTTTTATTTGGGGTGCTGAGTATCTACTCAGAATTAGTATGCGGTTTGGGTTCCAATAAATTTTACTCTAGGGGAAAAACACAGCAAATTAACTAAAATTCTTGAAACATTTTCTACTATAGACTTCATCAAAGTGAAGTCATAATCCGCGGGGTCCACCAGTTAGGCCATGTCTGTGGAAGATTGGAACCACTAAAGAGGTAGGTCACACTCTGATTGAAATCCTTCCCTTCTTCATGAATGCATGAGCTGTAATGTTAGAAGCATAGTTTGCTCTGGTAAAATTTCAGGTGAATGATACTCTGGCAAAGTACGACTGCTGATATGCAGCCACCGATAAATTACTTAGAAGTTGCTTGTCCAAATTACAAATCCCAGTTTAGAATTTAATGTATCATGGAACAAAACATGCTTACTTGATTATCTGAGTATCGGATTGGAGGACATTTATTGGATGGTTAAAATGAAAAGTATCCAATAGTCCTATTTCAACAAACAAGTGTCTATGAATCAGAGGTTAGGAATATTCAACCAATCTGGTTTTGGAACTGTGACTTCACAACAGTGGGTTCCATAATTTAGTTCATTTAACAGAGTGATCATATCCACATGTACGATTTCTTAGTGGCCACATATCAACTGTCACCCTCTGCCAGAGTATCAAATAATTCACCAAATTTCAGAGGCCAGCCTACCAGCCAGCGGGCAAGTGAACTACTGAAGTGAATTCATATTCCACCAGTCAACCATGTGATCGGGCAATCGGAACCATCCAATACGTAAGCCCAACTAAAAACACCCTCAATATTCAATCCATCAACATCAACAATCATAGAACACTCAACAGGTTTACATTCAAGTCCATCTTTCGAATGGCGGACATCATTCTTTGGATGGAAAGAGGACCATCCATTGCCAAAATCCATTGTAGGCACTACATCTTGAAGTGGATCTTATAGCGCTGTCGATCCATATTAGCCAAATGGCAGACTGCAATTTCACTTCAGTAGTCCGCGGACTACCCTCCATTCCCCGAAAATCATTCTCATCCAGGGTTAGACGAATACAATCAAGTTCATTCTCTTTCCATTTCTACAAAATCTTTCAAAAATAAGATACAAAATTCAAGATTTGAGGGGGAAAAAAAAAAAAACAAAAGAAAGTAGGGTTTCGAATTCTTCCTTTTTCTGTTTTTGGCGGGTACCTGTTCTTCATTAGATCGAGTTTCTGAAACTCCTCCTCTGTCGCGGTCCATGGTGGAAGGAGCTCCTGCGAGCTACTATTATATACACGCGTATGGGATCTTTTGCTACGAGAATGGGACGAGTTGCGGATCGTCAATCATCGCCATGAGATGAGAGAGAGAGAGAGAGAGAGAGAGAGAGAGAGATGAAGATTGAATCGGACTCGGCAACGGGTTCGGGTATTTCGTTATGGGGATGGGTTTTGGTGTCCCGCGGCGACAGAAAGTCTGCGTTCTCCGCAGAGTGGAAATTCGGTGGAATGATGTGGACCGTCTGTCTGGATGGAGACTGGATAGATGGACCATCCCACGTGTGTATTGCGTACAAATGAATCGGTGGATCGCGGCCGTCCAATTAGCGGGCCTGGATGTCACGTGATTCGGAGAGGTGGTATATGTGAGGAATGATTACGTACGTACGAATGGTAATTTTAGATGTTGGAGCTGCGTGGGGCCCACTGTGATGTTTGAGTGTCATCCAACCCGTTCAATTTATAGGGCATCCAGACCTAATAGATAAGTTGGGTGGGCCACACCAAAGGGGGAGGGTGACGCCCACCGTTGAAGCTTTCTGATGGATTGTGAGGTCCATGGTGTTGTTTATAGGCCATCCAAGCCAGAAATTACGCACCAGGAGGAATGGATACAGCAAAACTCATCTCGTTTTAAGATTCAAGTGGGCCACACCACGTGAATATGTAGGTTTAACTAGTGGTTGTATATTTCTCACGGTGGTTTATCCCGCGTATGTTTTGATAGGGGGATTCCTAAGATGTACGGTGAAAATACGATGAATCACCAGATTAACAGTTTAGATTCGACGTAAACATCATTTATGGGCCCCACACCGCTCTAGCGTATGGTTATTACGTTACGTTCGAACGGATGTGACCATTCGTCGTACGGTGCTCGGGGATGCGGATTCGTCCTATCCCGCCCGACTCTAGCCCCGAACGGGCAGTTCTGTGGGCGGGTCCACCGTGATGTATCTGTACATCCAATCCGTCCATTCCTTTTCTTGGATCATTTTAAGGCAGGAGCACAAAAATGAGACAGATCCAACGCTCAAGTGTACCACACCAAATAATAAGCTTGGTTGCATTAATTGCACAAAGCATTAAATGCCAGTTGCATTAAATTCAAGAGGTGTGGTCCATTTGAGCGTTGGATCTGATTCATTTTTGTGCTCATGCCTTAAAATGATCTGAGAAAAAGTAGTGGACGGCTTGGATGTACACATACATCACGGTGGTCCCTCCCACAGAACTGCCCGTTCGGGGCTAGAAACGGGCGGGGGCAGGACCCGCGTCCGGTGCTCGGATGGTACATCGCTTCCGTGTCCCTCAGGTTTTCAGTTTGTAAAAGTCGGCATGTTGTTAATTGATCCAAACCGTTGAAGCTATGGGCGTCTCTGTAAATGGTCCATTAATTAAAACCAAAAATACCCTAAACCTTTGAATAGGTAGCCTTCAAAGGCCGTTCAGCCAATTAAACACCAAATATTCTATGGCTATAATCTTCTAATCTTACGAATTTTCAGCATCTGGGCCATCCACTGAGAGAGCAATAGTATCAACGGTTTGGATCACCGAACCATTGGTCCCACTTGAATAATCCAAAGCCCAGACGATCCAAGCCATCAGTTTTGCACACTGAGTAATGACCGTTACCAGCTAGGATGGAAGACACCTTTCCACTACGGGACTGTGGGGGCCACCTCAGCAACGGATAGGATGATCAAGCTATTCGAGAATGTGGGACCCAGCTGGGGGATCACCCAACGAGTGCATGATCAAGTAATTCGGTGGTCCCGACGTGAGCGAAACCAGTACTGTTAGACACGTTTTTTGTTCGTGTTAATTCCGTTTTGGAATCCGCTCATCACGGTATACTTATGGATCGGTGGATCTGGACCGTCCATCTGTTAGACGATCATTGGTTGCGCAGAGAATAATTATCTGGTGCTCCTACCAATCAGGTGCATATAAAATATTTACGGTCCAGATTCGAGGTCTGTACGATCCAGTTTGTGAATTATATCAACTTCTATAAACCCTAATAGATGCACTTTGGCAATGGATCCGGTCCGTCCAATTAGTGAGATCTCTTTTAGATGGTACATATCCTGAAACTTGAGCCTATCTAAAATGAATAACTATGTATTCCATCAATTATTCTTGGATGGTTAAGAAGAGTTAGATCAACGATCCAAAAAGGATTCCATATATCAAGTTTTCGGATAGAGGAAACAGCCAAAAAATTTTCCATTGGTCCATCCATGAGGTGGCCCATTCGTTGGTCGGTCCAGATTGCTAGAAAACATGCCCATCATATGAATTTTGGGTGAATGGATGGCATTCTACTTGAGAGTTAGTAGGATCAGCCTCTAAATTATTGCAGGATTATTTATTTATTTATTGTATTTTTTTTAAGCTACAGAGAGATAATATAGTATGGTGGAAGAACCGGACTAGGGTTAGAGCCATCTCTCTGATCTCCACATAAAAATACGATATTTCGATTTGAATCGTTATCTAGTGGGTTTTATCATGGATGGCCCATTTTTTAAATATCACACGTCTGAGATAATTCTCGCTACCGATTTTCTTTAGTTGTACTAAACGGTTCAGTTTTCTAGTATTCCAGTGAAGGGTACCGATCAGATGGCTAGGATCACCCAATCTAAAAAAATATTTTCTATCATGGTAGGGAATCTATATATGGACGGTCCTGATTAATACATCAACCAGCCACGTGTAGGATAGAGAGATGAGTATAATTTTGGTCCGCCGGGTCTACTGTACCATCCCCTGGTATAGATAGAGGTGTACACTAGTCGAGCCGAGTGAGCTTTGCCCAACTCGTGCTCAACTCGGACCGCTCGAGTCTCAACTTGTGATCGGATCGGCTCGGCCTTTGAGCTTAGAACAGCAGCTCGTGCTCGGCTCGGCCGAGTTCGAGCCAAGTTGGCAAGCCGAACAGGGCGAACAGTCAATGTGGCACGCCGGACAGGGCAAGGTGTGCACTGCGATGGTAAATGGCGATGAACTATGACCAAATCTTCTCATTACCAAATCTTCTCATTCCTCAATTCCAAAGAAGCCCAGCTATTTCAATTTTGATGATGAGACCACGTCCCAATATTTCATCTGACGTATCGTAATGCACCTGAAACCGGCCGGCTTGTTGGGCGAACGAAAGGCGGGATGCACAAACACCTTAAGATAATCCCTCCAGTACAACACCTTATCCGCCGTTGGATTGAAGCTCATCCCGCACCGTATGGGATCCAACACGTGTTTCCCTACATACTCCCTCTTCTCTGTTTCTGATAAATCAAAGAAAGCCTGACACGAGTCGAGCATCCGCGCCCTCAATCTCTCCTCCACCCCATGATTTATCACCTTTTAAAAAAATATATTTAAAAAATAGGATTAAAAAAGGCGACATTTTCATCTAATTGCATTTACTTTTTACCATGAAGAAGCCACACTCCTTGCATGTTTGATCGAGATCTTGGACGATCTGGGACCGTTGATCTAGAGTTACTTTCGTTAGCAAAGAGAGATCGATGGTGGGGATTTCTTGTGAGAGAACGGGATCGGTGAGATAGACGGCTTCGGGTGAAGAGTAGGCATAATTGGATGGGATGGAAGCAAGGGTGTAGGATTCTGCCAAGTCTTTGAGACTTGCAGTTTGGAGGGGAGAGAGATTTGGGAGGAAGATTCGAGAAGAATGAGAGGGAGGGTTAGGATATTTTTTGAAGGAGAAGGGCAATGGTGAATGGCCGTGCGGCATGCGAGTAGGGTAAAGTAAAGTAGGGTTTTTTTTTTTAAGGGTACACACACACACACACACACACACACACACACACACACACACACACACACAACATCGAGTCGAGTAGGGGCAAGCTCGAGCTCGGCTCGAATTCATTTTGAGCCCCAAAAAACAGATCGACTCGGATCGAACTCAGCTTCGATCCGAGTCGAGTCGAGCTTTTTCAAGTACTGAGCTTTTACTGCTCGTGTACAACTCTAGGTATAGATTATCAATGGGGAAGCGGATTCCGTGGAGCTGGGCATCTAGTTAAGTCGGACCGCGTTAAGGTCGACCCAAATCGGCCCCATTTTGAAATATGCCTGACCCAAACTCGACTCGACTCAGTACCGAGTCCAGCATGCCTCACTCGATCCGAGTCCGATATACCCTAAATTGATCTGGACCAAGTCCAAACCAGTCAAAAGTACCGAATCGAGTCGAGTGCATCGAGTCGGAGGGAGGGAGAGGAGAGGAGAGGAGAGATAGAGAGAGAGAGAGAGGAGGGTGGTGGGTGGGTGCTGGACTTGGAAGAGGAGAACGAGAAAGAGAGAGAGAGAGAGAGAGAGAGAGAGAGAGAGTTTGGGTTCGAATTGGGGTCAGGTGCGGCGGGTAGAGTTAGAGATACTTAGAAACTAGGGTTACACACAGACATACCAGAATTCGAGTCGAGTCGGGTTTCGGATCGAGTCGAGTCGGGTTTCGGATCGAGTCGAGTCTGATCAGATCGAGTTTCGAGTCGAGTTACTAGGTAACTCGGACTCGACTCGATTTAAGTTCGGATTGGGCAAAGCCTACTCGGTTCGGACCGACTCACCCATTCGGTTTGGGTCGAGTCGGGTCTGAACTGGTCCGATGAGTCGAGTCAGGCGAGTCAAGTAGTCCCATACCCAGCTTTATTACTGAGTAAACTTTGTGGGGCCTACTGTGAATGTATGTGCCATCCATGCCGACCATCTGTTTTTTCACTCCATTTTATTGCATGAACCCAAAATTGAAGCATATCCAAAACTCTAATGAACCACAGAAAAAAGTGGGGATAATGACGTCCATCGTTGATACTTTTTATGGGGAGTAATGTTTATTTATCTTTTAGCCTATTCAAAAGGTCAAATAGACATGGACAAAGGGAAAACACAAATATCAGCTTAATCCAAAACTTCCATGGCTTATGAAGTTTTTAATGGTAGGCATTCAATTCACATTGTTTCATGTGGTGTGGCTTACTTGAGCTTTAGATCATAACTTACAATGAATTGATAAAACTGATGGATAAGACATACATTATTGTGGTCACTACAGAGTTACTCAATATGTTACATACTCAATTCACTTCTTTTCTAGACGGGAGCATGTTAGCTGTTACCCTTCGAGTGTGTGTGTGTGTGTGTGTTTGCTAGGTACGGGGCTCGCTATGATGTATATGCTGTATGTCCACGTTGTCTATTGGTTTTTCTAGCTCATTTTAATACATGGTACAAAAAATGAAGCAAATCTAAATCTCAAGTGGGACATATATTAGAGATTGAATGCCCACAATTAAAAACTACTTCAAAGTTCCAAAGTTTTTGAACAAGCTAATAATTGTAGTACGGATCTTTTATTGCCACTGGATGCATTATAAGTTATAAGAGCATTTGGTTCTCCAAGTTTTCCATTTACAAGGTAAATGGCTGAAAATGGGTGATGATTTACTCTCGCAAGAGCCTGGTAGTAAATGCATGCAAATGAACAATGATTATCATTTACTAAGTTACATTAAATAAAAATCACGAGAATCAAATGCATATGTAAGGAAAGAAAAGTCAATGCACTTGTCATCATAACAATTAAAAATGAAAAATCTCCATCATCCACGTATTGCAAAAGCAAACAATGATATATCTTCATGGTTGTCAAATTCATCTTACATCACTTAACTAAAATCATTTTTCATTTGCATGCATTTACTAACAAATAGGACCTATTTTGTGATGACATCACTTGTATTTAATTGCAATGATGAGCTTTTTATGGTTGTTCGTTTCACCTAGAAATTACTATATTGAGTTTTATTTATCTCTTGACTTACTAGCTTTAATTTTTGTTTAAACAAACATCTTGAAATGATAATGCAGGAGGTGTATTAGCTGTGACCTAGAATCAAGTTACGTGGGTGAGCCCACTTGATGTATGAATTTTATATCAGCTTATTTTAGAGTATGGTCCTGAAAACAAAGCAGATACAAATCAGTGTGTAGGGTAGTTCAAATAATCTGATTTTTGGGACTTTTGGTTAATGTCATCAAGCCCCACAATTGGACACTTTATGTTGAGTACACGTAGGACATGCATATAGATTTCAAGAGGACAGTACCAAAGTCACATGCAGTCTGAGTATCAACGCCTCTTAACTCTCATATGCCTGGACGCAACTGGCTGGATCGGATGCGGATTGCTTAGTGACCCTGTCACCACTGAACTCTGTGATGGTAAGTCTCTGTGGGGCCCACCGTTACTGCACCCTTTTTTTTTTACAACTGAGTGAGCATCACCGTTAGCAAGCCTCAATGCTGTCTGGATTATAAAACCCTTCTCATGAAGCTTGTCAATGCTCCATTAAGCTCTTTTAGTCATATAATACCTGCGAGTTAGCCTATTTTCTTTCATCTCCTTGACCTAGGACGTGGGCTTCTCTTACTGCCTAGCGTGTGAGTGTTTCTTCCTCTTCTTTTTCTTTATTTTTTTCATTTTGTTTTTATTTTAAAGCATGCGTGTTTGGTAAGATTTCTTGAATTTTTTTTTCTGACTTTTAAATTATCTGATCATGCATCAGATCATGATGGGAATAAACGCCCACAGCAGGCAACGGTCATAGGAAAATTCCTCATGATGAGTCACCATCTCTCCTAGGGATATTGGATTAACCATGAAGGGTAAAACCATTGTCAGAAGTAAAACTTTGTGGTGGTTTTTTTTTTTTTTTTGTTGAATGGGTATTCTCATTCATAGAAACCCTTGTAATAAGAATACATGTAATCTAAATGACCAAGTAGGAGATACAGGAATTACTGACATGAAGGGCTGTTAGCAAATGATATCACCATTATAAAGGAGGTAGGGTTCAGGGTGATTAAAAAGCATCTAATTACAACTAAGGGAGAAAAGAAAGCAGTTGCAATTCTCTATAAATTAGGGTTTCATGAACTAGGACATGAATGGAATGGAAAACAAGAGAAAATGGCTTTTTCGGGGGAAATCCTTCTGACCTTCAATCCCCTAGAAGTTTCATCTCTCATTTTTATTTTTATTTTTCAATCATACAATCTGTCCACTGCCACAGCCGCATACGCTTATGAACCAGCACAGGTTATTAAAGTTTTTCTTTGATGAGAGAAGAAACTACCATGGGCAATCGAGGGTGGGGCCAACTAATCAATGGGTTGGATCACTGAATGATGTTCTCCACTTCCCTTCCGATTGGGAAAGTTAAATTGGTGGAATTACTTTATCTTCCAACCAACCCTTGGGACTTCATTCTATGGTTTTCAGTGCTGACAAGTGGGATGGACAGGCTGGATCTGGTACACATATTCCACAATCCAATCATTCATTAGATGGGACACACTCATTAGACCTTCCCCAAATACGGGCCGGCCCACCCCTCAAATGGGCCACAAATGTATAAAACAAACAGACAGTTGAAACAAACTTTCTAGCCACCCATTTGCTCGGTACACCATGGACAACCCGAATAAAGGCTTGATTTTTAAGCCAAAAGATCTAACCATGACCCAGCGAACAAAGCTACAGATCCCACACATGCCATAATTGCGGTGCGAGAATTTGCATTATGGATGACGAATGACCTGTCTAAAATAGTCTGCCAACCAGCCACAGCTAAGGACATCAATTCAGTATACATTTCTTATTTTGGCTGGTCCACAATTTGGACAGAATAATTCATCCCTGCACAATTGTACAAGTATGAAACATAACACTCGACCAGAGTATTCTAAACTTACTCTGCTTTTCATTTTTTTAGTACGATTAGAGTAAAAATGGCTTTAATATTTTTCCAAGGAAGCTGGCATCAAATGGCTTCTAGCATTTCCTTCTTTTGCTACTTTTTCTGTTAGTAAAGCATTTTTGAATCATGAATAGGGTCCAATATCCAATGATCTTCAACCACTAGCAGCACAAAGAGTCTCTAATGATAATTTAAAGGGATGGGGGGAGACAGAAAAGGAGGAGAAATTTACAGACCTCTTGAAGCCTTTTTATCCCAAAAGATAAGGCTCTGAAACATAGAGGCCCACCCAATCAAAGACACATAAAAATGGCCCAACAATCAGAGGGGGTGCGAATGGGAGATGAGTGTGGCAAGAACCGAGGAATCGAGCACATAGCAGCCCAAGGGAGAGATCCAACAACACTTTTGGACTAACCAAGCAAGAACCTGAACACGTCGCTCAATGAAATGATGCCTTCCACACGCTTGCTGCCAGCCTCCACGATCACAAGGCGTCGTACCCCTGAAAACCCATTTGCATTACAAGATGGAACCAGTGAGGGGACGCTTCAGAGAAGAAGAGAAAAATTTTCAATCGCAGTAGTTGGTTTTACCTGGATTTGCCAACCTCTCCATCACTTTGTGTAGAGGATCGGACCGCAGACACATCTGGCATCTCTGTCCATTAAAAAAGCCAAAAGAAGGATTCGCATCCTGTCCAAGTTGCAGCGCCTGAATTTTGCAGAGAGAAATAGATAGAAAAGAAATAATTCAGGGGAAGGACAATTGGCCACCTTGAACTCAAATGAATAACCATCTTATATGGTCCTCGACCAACAGATATGCATAATGATCATCAGGTGAAGGACAATGCCACTTAAACAAGGGACTCACAATGCTGATCTATAGTTGCACGAAGCATGGAGCGAAGCGGCGACAAATTTGGGTGCCGGAGTGGGGAAGCATCAGTCTCGAAATGTTATTAAGCATAAAAAGCTAGGAAGCACGGGTGCAAGTCTGAAGCAGGAGTGGCACCTAGTAAGAAGGATCATGCAACTAAGTGTTGAACCTATCATCAGGTCAAGGCTAAAACTTGAACCCTTTTAGGTCTTCCCCTTGCCCTTTTCGAGCGTTCCAACTTGAACCCACTGTTTTAAATACCGACGATATCGGTGAATACATCCCACATGTTCGATCTAGTGAGCATTTTCGAATTTTGATGCTCTTATTTTCTGTAAATTAGTGTCAAATTGTTACAAATACATGATTTTTCATATTCTGCATGAAAAATCATGGATTGGGAGCTTCAATTTCAAGATTTGGAGGAGATGGGCCGAGTTGCGAAAAATTGAAAAAAAAATCAAAATTTCCCAATTTCTCACAAATTGTTTGCAATCTTTGTGTTCAAACATCACATCAAACATGTCTGTAACTGAATCTAGTGATTCTTCTTTTGCTTTTGAATGTATTGCTGCTTGTGTTTCCACACGCCTTTGTACATTTATAAATTATATGAATAGATATTGAATATACTTGCATCAATTCAGTTAGACAACGCATAGATTAGGACCCTGTAAAAAGAAAACCTATTATGTGTACTTGTTTTTTGTAATGTTTTGATTTATAAGTGTGTATTGGTGTCTTTTTTAACAATCGCCAAAGTTTCATCAAAAAATTCAACCAATTTCCTAATGTTTCCCCATGTTTCCAACAACAGTGGTACATTACACGATACAACCGATATATCCCATGCAATAACCGATACGTATCCGTATCCCAAGAATGTGATACGTAACGCAATACCGATATTTCAAACACTGCTTGAACCCACTCCCTCCTAAACAGTGCAGTTCTTGGTCTCTGCTGCACATGGCTAACCATATAGGGGCCTGTTTGATTATGTGGGTTCCATGAGAAAAGAAAACAATTTTCCCTTGATTTGACATTTTCTCCTATTTGGTTTAGAAGGGAAATTGTGGACTCCACGGCATCATCATTTGCCTTACCCACATGTGTTTCTTTGGTACATGATACAAGGAGACCATTGTCTAACAAAATGAGATTTCATCATTTCTCCTTGCAAATCAAACACAACCCAAGTCTTGGAACCCACTCTTTTACCATGGTGGTGTCATCATTACAAATTTACAATTTTGCTTACTTTTACTTTCTTTTCTTCCTTTATCAAACAGGCCCTAAGTCTACTTTCCCTCATCTTACTACCTACTGGTGCTACTCCTAACTAAGTTCCCTCGAATGCATTCATTTCTGATTCTATCCTTTCTTGTCTTGCTACATATCTATCTCAACATCCTTATGTCAAGCTAGACTCATCCTACGAACATGTTCCTTAATGGCCCAACATTCTGTCCCATAGAGGATGGGCAAAAAGATACTGCTCAAGAGGACCTGGTGATAGCTCACTGGCCCTTTTTCAAGTAGTCATGTCTCATCCACTGGGATACACAGCATAGAAGAACAGAAACCAGAAAAGCCCGAATTGCGAGCACCATTGTGGACAGAACATAGCTGTTCAACGTTGCAGAATTTATCAGTCTGTTGAATCTGTTATCAAAGATAACTCCGGTAATCTCAGAACTGGATTGTATGAACTGGAAAGTTTACGGTGAAATCCTCATACATGCACACAAGTCAGTTAATCTATAGAGGTGGGGTTTGTCCGCCAGCGTTTATTTGGCAATATGGTGGTCGCATGGCTAGTAGGGGGAAAGAAGGTGCTTGTGATAGATAATCTTCGCAAACGAAGCTTTATTCTACTGAATATTTGCCTAATGTGTATGAGAGATGAGGAATCGGTGGATCACCTCTTCCTCCATTGTTCTTTTGCAGAAAGGATGTGGGATAAAATTTTCCATTATGTTCGGAATTTCATGGGTTTCAACAAAATCCATTGATAGTTTCTTTTTGATGTGGCATGGTGGGGGCTTAAAGAAAGCTGGGATAAAAGTCTAGCGATATATTTTGTTAGCGGGCATTTGGGCTCTTAGGCTAGAAATAAATGAGCGATGTTTCAGGAATGGCAAAAGGCAGGTTTACCAGGTTTTCAGCAGAGCCAAATCCCTTGTAATAGAATGGGCATTATCTTCAAAGATTTTGGGTGCTTTCTAGGAATGATGGGGGGAGTTGTAACTTTCTCAGTTTTTGTATATTTATATATTTCTGAGCCTTGGCTCTTTAGAAGTAAAATTATCATTGTTTCGAAAAAAAAAAAAAAAAAACACATCCTAACAATCATCCTTCAGATTTTAACCAAAAAAAAAGTAGGTGGGGGGTTCCTAACATTCTCATCTTTTGCTCTTTGAAACTAAACCTCTAACCTTTTTTATTTTAACTGTCTATTTGAAAGCCACAGGTCATTCAATCAGTGTGACATTGGGCTATATCCATCCACAATCTGCCCTTTGTTTCCACAGTGGCTTGCCACACACGTATGCCACATGTAAGGTGGATGACATCCAAACTTAAAATTGGTGAGTTACCATCACAAGCATGTTTGTGCTCCGATAGAAGTACCAGTTCCATTTAGTTCCAGCATCCGTACAGAGTAAAAGTGAAAATGTTAAGATACCGTTAGATTAACAAATGCAGCAAACATTTGTTAAAGAATTAATAGATATTCCAAGAAAATCAAGTTCAAGCAGTTACCTGATGAACACTCATTTCATCAAGGTGGATCTGTGCATAAGCTCTGTCTTTTGCCAAAGCTGTGATGTCACTGTCAAAAAATATTAAATTACAAAGGACCTTTACAAATGATCTTCGCTCTTGCCCAACATGCACAAGCACATTCAATAAGGAAATGCAACATTTGCATTGGATGGGAAGAAAAGATTACCTTCTAGAATAAATATCCAGCAAGGAGTCGTTATCATCAACTATGGGTATTGAACTAACTTGAGCTGCAAAATGTAAAAATAAGAAATCCGTACAGCATGTAAGCATTCTGAATTCAAGATGATCGGAGAGAACAATTTAATGGAAAACAAATCACTTCACCCAAATAGAGGTAAGAATTATTGATTGTGCTTAATTGCCAGACCAAATAAATTGTAGTTCCCATTCTCTTTTTAGCATCATCTTTTTTCTTTTTCTTTTTTGCTTCATTCTTCTTCTTCTTTTTTTTTTTTTTTTTGAATGGTGTAAATTTATACTCAAGTTTCAATAACAGGTAGAAAAAAATAAAATAAAATAAAAATTCAAGACTTAGCTCCAAACAAGTTTTTCATCTTTCTTTTTACAAATATATTGAAAACAAGGAAATCCATAAACAGGCAGATATCCCAAACCACTTAGTTTTTTCCACTCATCCAATTGATTTGCTAACTTCAAATATTCAGTTCATTCAATCTTGTTAATTTAATTCGTTTAGTCCAACCAGTTATAAATCTCACAAATGCCTCGACTCGCAGCATTGAAAATGTGAGATGGCAGTTGTGTACAAATTGGAAATTGAGAAAGCATATGATCATGTAGACTGGGATTTTTTTACAATATGTTGAAATGATTGGGATGTGAGCATAAATGGAGGAAGTGGATTCAAGAATACAATTGAACAGGTTGTCTGTATTAGTTAACGGGTCTCGCAAAGGTTTCTTTAAGTCTTCGAGAAGGCTTCAGCAGGGGGATCCACTCTTGACTTTTTGTTCATGGTTTAGTAGATGCCCTTAGTAAGTTGTTAGACAGAGGTTTATTGGTGGGTTTGATTAGTGGACTCAGGGTAGAGAATGCAGATGATACTATTCTATTTTGTGATGTAGAGGTGAATAAGGTAGATAACTTGAAGAAAATCATTAAATGTTTCGAAGTGGTGTCAGGATTGAAGGCTAACGTTCTAAAAAGTGAGATGTTGGGAGTCCATAATCCCAAGGAGGAGATGGCGAGATTATCGGAGGCATTCGGTTTATCCCAGGGAGATATCAGTTTCCTATACAATGCGAAAGTCCAAGATAAGTAGATGGAAACAATCCCACCTTACAACCAAACACTTTCCTCATGCAGGTAACCTCTTCTTTAGACATCCAAATCCCTAGCATCTCACTTTTGGTGATATTAACCTGCAGCCCTAAAACCACCTCAAAGCACTGGATAATCTTTTTGAGGTTGTCCACCAAGTCAGGCTTAGCATCACATAGGAGTAAAATGTCATCCACAACCTGGAGATGGGAGACTGGGGCGCCATTCTCTTCACCCTGAAACCCTGCATGAAACCTTCCTCTTGTCCTTTTTCTACCATCATGCCAAGCACCTCTGCCACCACCAAGAATAAGAAAGGGGATAATGTATCCCCCTACCATATCCTTCTAGAGCTTTTGAAGTAGCCTTTGGGAAACCATTGATTTGTACTGAAAAAGTTACCTATTGTAAGCATTTTTGCATCCATCCCCTCCACTTCCAGCAGCATTCCAGCCAACCTAGTATGTAGTCCAGAAAGTCCCATTGAACATTGTCATATGCCTTCTTGAGGTCCAGCTTGCATATTATTCCTTTTCATCGTCTTTACATCGAGCAACCATACATTCGTGAGCAATGAGAGTGCTATCCATAACCTAACGCCCCTCCACGAACTGGTTATAAGCGATTATGCTTGAGCGAATCTTTTAGACGTTCGCCAATTTTTTGCTAGATTTTGTAGGGTTCTCCTTATGAGGCTAATCAGGCAAAAGTACTCCAGGCTTTCCAAACCTGCAATCTTCAGGATGATTGCTATGAAGGATGCCCACAAACTGTTCGATAGCCAGCCCCTCCCATAAAACTCCTTCACAAATTTCATCACATCCTCTTTCACTACTTCCCAAAACCCTTTAAAAAGTGACATGGAAAAATTCCCATCCCTAGAGCTTTATCCCTTCCAAGTGAATCAATTGCTTCCTTTATCTCTTATCCCTTCCAAGTGAATCAATTGCTTCCTTTACCACTTCCTCAGAGAACGGCTTCTCCAAAGTGTTTGCCTCGGCTTCGGATATATGCTTGAATGTTAGATTATCCAGAGTTTGTGACTTCCAACCCTCTTCTGTGAGCTTCTTCTTTTTTTGTAAAACTAGACTGCTGTCTCCCAATCTTGTTCTTTTCCTTCAAGCTCTCTTTTCCACAACGATGCTGCTAATTTTGTTGGTTCTTGCCCCGGCACTTGCTATACTATGCATAAGCTTCATTTTTGTCAGTCTTTTAGCCACGTCACTCTTGACAGTTGTCTCCATTTAATCTTTTCCTCCTTTAGACGATCTGCATTTTCAAGACTAGAGATAGTTAATTTCTCAATTCTGTATCTTCCTCCACTAACTCTTCTGCTTCCACCTTACTATCAAGTGCTTGGATTCCCTTTAGAATTTATTCCATCTCTGCTTCTTGCTTCCCCATAGTCCCCTTTTTCCATACACTTAATGTTCCCTTCTAGCAAGTTTTAACTTCTAGCGTAATACATACCTTACATATCCTTCGACATTAAATGATTTCCACCACTGCTTAACCATGCTGTGAGAAACCTTTCACCTCAAGCCACATAAGCTTGAATCTAAATGGCCTCAGACCCCAATTTCTCTCTTTGACTTCCAACAATATAGGGCAATGGTCGGACACTAGTTCTGGCAGCCCCCTTTGCTGCACTAATGGAAAATGCTCTATCCACCCTAGCGGCACAATAAACTTGTCTAGTCTGGACTTAACTATAGCTTCCTACCTATTCAATTAGGTATACTTAACTCCACTGCGTGCAAGATCCACCATTTCATGATTGCCCATCCACTCCGAGAAATCCTTCATATTGCGTGTAATCTTCCCCCTTTAGATTTTTCATAGGAGAATATAATCACTTGAAAGCCCCTCCTATGCACCACTATTGCTTCCTACCTATTCAATTAGGTATACTTAACTCCGCTGCATGCAAGATCCACCATTTCATGATTGCCCATCCACTCCGAGAAATCCTTCATATTGCGTGTAATCTTCCCCCTTTAGATTTTTCATAGGAGAATATAATCACTTGAAAGCCCCTCCTATGAACCACAACCCATCGAATCTCCTCCAAGTTGAGTTTAGCTCCCTCCAAAATCCGTGCCCCCTTGTTGCCTGATTCGGCCCATGTACAACCATGAACAACCAGCGAACCCCTGCTTCGATTCGTTTAGCACAACTGAAATAGATAACACACCACACCAAGAGTCCTCCCTAACTTAAAGAGCCGAGAATCCCATGCTACCAAAATCCTCCTCAACGCACCTACTGCATTTAGAGATACCCCCTCCTTTGCCTTGATACTCCACAAGGAATCCATTAGCTTTTAGTCCATTGCATGGAGTTTTGTCTCATGTTGCGCAATCACCCAAGCCTTTGATATGGAGCACACATATTTAACCTGCTGTTGTTTCTATCGGCATCCTAGGCCATGGACATTCAAACTTAGAATCTTCAATTAAGCATTGAACATCCCTTCCTTCCCTTTCTTGCCACCTCCAACAAGCTCCCCAACTGGTAATTGACAACAGAAGCCAAACTCACCAATTCTCTAAAGCCTTTGGGCAATCTCTAGGTCCTCCTATGTTGCACCATCTGCAACTTCTTTTTTCCCATGTTCTTCAACAAGCCGATATAGTGCCACATAGTCTTCTTCATCTTCGTCGAAGCACACACCAATCTTCGTGTCCACACAGTTCATAGCCTCCATTATCCATTATTTTTCCTTTTTCACCCATGATTCCTCTTCACCTACAACTATAATACAATCATTTGTGAGGGTTACCATCTCGAAGTCATGGTTCCTCTCCCTCGGTCACGAACTCTCTACTCGTACAGGAGTTACTTCTAGCACCTCCAAAAGATTCCTCCCAGACTTCAAAACTTCATTTTCGGCTCCTGCTACTTGATCGCCTACACCAGTTCCGACTCTGAGTTCCTGGTCTTTTTCTCTACCCTGTCTTGAGACTCCTGCTCTTCCCTATTTAGACTTCCGTCTCCAAACTAGGCATCTTCATCTCCAGATCAGTTGGCAAGTGTTATGAAGTTTCAGAGAGGATGGTCCCCGCCCCCTCACATCATTCGAAGTCTGCTCTTTCCTCCCTCTTGCCTATGACTAGGGCATTCTAAAACTCCCCCTTTTCAAAATAAGTAATAAGTAACTTCGCGTACTTGTTGGACTCACATGAGTGCATCAAGACGTCTCCTCAGCACATGTCGAAGACCACACCTCCCTTTCTCGCACAAAATTAAATAGGTTTGGGACACGTGGAGCTATATCTAGCCTTGTCCTATCATCTGTTCCTTCACCACTGACAACCTCAAGCAACTTGTCTTCAATTCCCTGCTTCAGATCCCCAGACCTGACATCCAAGACATCTCCTATCGTCTTTGTCATTTTGTCAATTGCGAAAACCACCACTTTGGTGCTCCACCAAATCACCTAAATGGTGCTCCATCATCCTCATCTACCTGTGCACAGTTTCCTCCTAGTCAACCTCTGAACATCCATCCCTCCAAAGCCTCCCCTTCTTCTTCTACACCTTCCTTCGCCACTCTAACCTCCAACCTCTCATAGCCAACGGCTACTCTCTCCGAGAACGAAGCAGAGGTTTCCCCTTTTTACATATACTCTAACTTTTGAGATGTCCTCCTAGCTCTCCGACATCAGTTCCACTTCCAACACTTCCCCATAACACGACCCAATCATCTCCCCAAACCATAGTTCAAGCAATACCACGTGGATTTAGAGCCACGCCTCCTCAAACTTCAACCAATTGCTTCACCTCTGAACCTTCTTCATCAGCCCTTCCTTTAAGGATGTTCACGCTGCGACCACCCTCTCAAGCTTCACATACAGGCTCAAAGACATCTAAACTTTTGTTTCCGATAGAAATTAGAGGATACACTGATCCAATCCCACTTCACATCAAATCATTAGCCATCTTCATATCCCTTCCATAAATGCCCCCTGTCCCACAATGGCCACCAAACTCCATTGTAGTGAGTCTCGAGCTACATCAACCACCAATAGGTTGGCCCTAACCAAAGGCTCTTCACTGGTGACATCTCTCCATACTCATCTGTCTGATGATTTGCAAAGTCCCGCTACCTTCTTCTCTCCTTTGCATCCTACCCCCCTGCTCCCTAATCTCCCCCTCCTTGTATTGTTGAGTCCCTTCAACGAATCCCTCCCTGAACTGTCCCCCCTTAAGCTATACGCTCGCCTTCTCCCAAGACATGCCCATCCCTTCTCTTCCCCTCCACTTCTTCCCTATGTTCCCCTCCCTTCCCCCTTTCCTACACTCTTGAATCTTCTGCTCCTCCCCCACACACAAACCCCTCCATACCACATCACAATAAGAGCTCACTTCCGTCAATCCCAATTCTTTGCAATTCCTATCGGTATTTTCATCTTCAAGACCCCCTCTCCCTCTCTCTTTCATCACACAAAATCCTTCCACATTCTCCTCTCCCTTCCGACGCGCAGGCTCGTTAATGGTTTCTAGCCCATGATGGGATCTCTACACCAACATCTTCCTCCCCTTGTAGATATTGCCTTTGTAAGCTTCAATGGCACACTTCACGTCCTTGAACATTGTCCTTCACCCAATAGCAAATCCCCTAGGGTTCGTCTTCCTATCCTTCAAGATGAATACCTCAACCACCTTTCCGCAATTACCGAAGACCCCTTAAAAGATTCTTTCATTCCACTCGACCTTAAAATTCTCCACAAGTAGCATCGAAAGCTCCGACGGCACCACTTTTCTCATCGACACCCCGATTAGATCAACTCTTACCCTTCTTAGTCACTAGCGTCCAACCCTCCTCTTCTCCCCAATTTCCTATAACCCTGCCCCCACTATTTTTCCTCCACCCTACCTTCGCTTCTTGGATTTCCTCCTGAGGATGCATAGTTCTTTTCACGAATGTGGAATCTCCCTCCTTGTTTGTGACTTCTTCTGCCATTTTCCTTCCTACCATTCAATCTCGTCCTCAACCGCCCCCTCTGGTTTCTTCTTTTCTTCCATACAACCTCAATCGTCTTCTTAAAAGTCTCAAGCTTCACTCAAGCGTTCCTAACAAGTTTAAGATGGGACATCCTTTTTTATTAAAGCTTGGGCAGGTCATAGGCTTCATTTAAGACTCAAAACTCCTCGAGGAAAATTTGAACCAATGGAAGAAGGATTTCAACAAGCTCAAGTATAACAATATAAGATAAAATTCTTCATGAAATCAAACTTTAGACATTAAGGACGAATTTGACCTTTTATCTGAGGATAAGATATCAAGGGCTCGTCTTAAACAAAGTACCTCCACACTCAAGAAAGAAGGGATCAAATTGAGGCAATGTTTCAAGGCAATTTGGCTAAAAGAGGACTACAAGCACATGAAATTCTTCCACGAGATTGCGAGAACTAGACATATATGCAACAGGATTTAAAGTTTATTGATAAATGGGGTCTGTATTGAGGAAAAGGAAGCGCTTTGGGATTCCATTACAGAATACTAGTCCTTTATGGGCTGCAATTAAATTGCCCCAAAGGACGTTCAAAGTTTGGAGAAGCAATTCGATGAGGACAAAGTTTGGCTAAAAGAGGAAGACAAGCAAATGAAATTCTTCCATGAGATTGCGAGCACTAGATTTGGCTAAAAGAGGCAAACAACCACACGAAATTCTTCCACGAGGATGCAAGAACTAGATTTGGTTCAAAGTTTGGCCAAAAGATGTTCAAAGTTTGGCTAAAAGAGGAAGACAAGCACACGAAATTCTTCCACGAGATTTCGAGCACCAGACGCAGATGTAACATGACTTAATTTTATTGATTAATGGAATCTGGATTGTGGAAAAGGAAGCGCTTTGGAATTCCATCTCATTATGGGCTACAATTAAATTGCCCCAAAGGATGTTCAAAGTTTGGAGAAGCAGTTTGACGAGGACAAAGTCAAGCTTGTTGTCTCTTCTTTTAGGTGAAGATAAGGCTCCCAATTCAAATGGTATCGCAATAGCTTCTTTTTTTTAAAAGAGGTGGAAGACAACTTAATGGCTTTTATATCTGAATTTTTCAATAGATATCAATTATCAATGAAGGTGGAAGTGTCCTTTATCACTCTTATCTATAAGGACGGGGGATGAAAATCTTGGGGACTTCGTGCCTATCAATTTGATCAAAGACCCATATATAATTGGCAAAACTTCTTGCATCCGAATTTCAAAAGGTGTTGTGGAGTATCATTTCGAACACATAAGGGGCTTTTATTCATGGAAGGCAGATGAAGGAGCATTAATTTCCCATGCATGAATTGATTCAAGATGCAATAGAGGAAAGGTGTTGTGGAGTATCATTTCGAACACATAAGGGGCTTTTATTCATGGAAGGCAGATGAAGGATCATTAATTTCCCATGCATGAATTGATTCAAGATGCAATAGAGGAAAGGGGGCCATTTGCAAGCTAAACATGAAGAAGGCTTACAACCACTAGAAGTTCCTTTATTATATGTTTCTTCAATTCGGTTATGGAATTAAAAGGAAGGATCTAACAATGTGTCTTCACCTTTAGAATTCCATTTTTTTCAATGGCTTGCCAAAAGGATTTTCCAAGGGTTCAAGAGGTCTCCACTAGGGGGATCCTCTCTCCCTTATCTTTGTAGTGGTGGTTGAGGCACTTAGCATAGTGTTGGAAAAAGCAAGTGTGGCGGGACCAGTTAATAGGTAGAAAATGCAAACTTTCATATTTCTCATTTTTTAAGTTGCAAATGATATGATTCTGTCCTATGATCATGAAGAAGTGCAAGATAATATGAGGGAAGTTGTCAGATGCTATGAAATTGTCTCAAGGCAAAAAGTCAACATTCATAAATGGGAGATATTGGGCATTAGTTTGGGTTCTTATGAAGTTAAAAGACTAGCAAAGGTGTTCGGCTAAAAGGCTGGAAGTTTCCCTTCTTCCTATCTAGGCCACCAGCTTGCATTCCTAGAGCTTGCTAAAACATCTTCGAAATTGGGTGGTGGAGATAATAAGAGGAAACACTATATCTAAGGGTAGTTATCTATCACTTGGGGGGAGAATTATGCTAATTAAAGAGGCCATGTCCAATATGCCATTGTATTTTATGTTCTTTCTCCAATGCTTCGATAGTTTTCTTAGTCGATTAGAAAATAATCAGAGGGACTTTCTTTGAGAGATTTGCAAAACAATAGCAAGTTTCGTCTAATGCAATGGGGCAAAGTGTGCAAATTGTAAATCACGGTGGAGATGGAATTTGCGTGAGGATGAGTTGGAGGACATGGTGATACTTCAAAATCTTTTGCAAATTTGGGTTCCATCCTTATCCAATAGAGATAGATCGGCATGGATGTTGGATAGATCAGGTTGTTTTTTGTTAGAACCTTCTATGAGGTGTTGTGTTATCCTTCTCCTTGGGTATCTTGTGACCAAACAGAGTTTATTAGGGTGTATAGCCGCCCGCCTAGAGTCCTTGCCTTCGGTTGGCTTGTAGGTAAAAGAAAGGTGCAAACAATTGATAAACTTCAGAAGAGGCACATGATCATCCCCAATGTGTGCTATGTGTCTCCAGGACGCAGAGTCTGTGGATCATTTATTTCTGAATTGCACTTACACAAAAGCATTACTCAGAGTGCAAACAATTGATAACCTTCAGAAGAGACACGTGATCTTCCCCAATGTGTGTGTTATGTCCCTGGGGCACAGAGTCCATGGACCATTTATTTCTGCATTGCATTTACATTAAAGGAGTTTAGGAAAGACTCGTTCAGCTTTTCCAATGATGTTTGCAGATGCCAGTCTCAAATGCTGCCTCTTTAATGTGGCACAAGGGGTGGCTTTGGCCAAAAAAGAACTGTCTTGTGTAGACTCTCTTCCTACGGGCCTTTGATCAATTTGGGCTGAGCGTAAGAGCAGATGTTTTCAGAATTGCTCCAGAGATTGAAGACAAAACAGTTGATTAGAAAAGACAAGCGAAGACACCCAAATAAAGGCAAACATAACCCAACCTCTCCACAAGAGAAAACAAGATTTTGTACCCTTGATATTGAATTTCTAATGTCAAAAGTCAATTTTGTCGATATATTTATGGGCTTAAGGTGGAAATTGAAATTGTACCCGATCCTTTTCTTGTAAGTCAATCAACCATCACACAAAGTAACAACAGTAACTACTAAGTAATGGAAAGTACATAAACAAGTAATTACATGTTATTAATATCAGAAAAGTTTGTGTCCACAACATGCACCAATAGTAAACATACATACCATTACCACCAGGAATAATGTCGGGGGGAATATTAAAATGAATTTCAAAATGAGCCTTTGTAATTTTGCATTCTGAAATGCTTGCCAGAGCCCCACCAACACTCTTTTAATGGTGGGAGATAATGTGCAAAATAATTATTGGTGCTCGCTGTGCTCATTGAAGTCATGCTCTGTAAATACTTGATGTGAAAAAATGGATCTTAATTGTCTACAATTTCTTTTCAATTTACAGTTATTCGGTGTTTCTATGAACTCGCTTTTTAAAAATTCTAAGAAATGGGAAATATCAACTTGCTCAGTCTAACCAGTCTCAACAATTCAACATAGCCTATTGCAGGGCCAAGTAAGCACCCGATTCTGAGACATCCTAAACTTGTTCAGTCTAACCGGTCTCAACAATTCAACATAGCCCTTTTGCAGGGCCAAGTAAGCACGTGATTCTGAGACATCCTTCCCAGATCATCATAACACTACGTCGAAAATAACAGCATTCATGCCATTTCAAGAAAATTTTAAATTCACATACAGAGTATTTAGTCAATAAGGGATAAGAAATCTACCTTGGACTAACAAAGATAGCGCTGAACTAAGAGAAGCACGTGGCCTCAACATTGCTAATGGCCGTCCATTTGATTCCCCAATTTTTGGAACCCACGTACCCAAAGGAATTGCAGAGATTGGTTGTTGCAGAATGGGTAACGAACCAGAAGAATGTCTGAAATGCCTGCAAATACCTGGACATTTGAAGGTTCAGGCGTTAGCAATAGATATACTTAGTAAAATTAGTATGTGCTGAATAAATCTTACATTTCAGTATTCCTGAAAGAGATGCCAGATGAAGCAACTGCGGGAAGGACCCATCTGGTGAAGAAGAATGAATAATTGGAACTGTAGCGACCTCATTTTGCAAGATTTTTAAGGCTACATCCTTCAAAGAATCAAAGGGACCAGCCTGCACATGCCAAATACTCAAGAGGATTCAGGACAAGAATTCTGGAATGAAGATGCTGAATAGAGACTCCAATATTTTCATAGCATAATAGCTACATAAGCTATTCAAACTTTTGGTGATTTAAAGATTTGATTACTAACAGGATCCAAACAAAAGCTTGTGAACGGGATGTTTCATTTAAGTCAGGCTTTAATTGATAAAAACAAAGAAAGGGTGGGACAGAAATTATTAGACAGGAATAAACGGAAAGAGATAATAAACGTGAAATATTACTGTGTAACATCAAAGAGGAGAATAATGAAATTGTGTTTCAAATCTCATTGATGTTTTTTGTCATTAGTAAAGCACAGAAGTGCATTTCAACGAAAAAGAGTTAGATACTTTGAAGTTTCACAACACAGATAGGTAGGTATAAATAAACATACATATATTGGCTATTGCACAGAAATACAGTGAGGCACATGTACATACGTATGAATACACACAGATGCTATTCATGCATATAATGCATGAATGCAAGTGGACTTTTTTCTTTCTTTTTTTAAGCAGGAAGGTGTGCATATACATTTGTATGAGACACATGGGGTTTCAAAGAAGCTGTAGAATGTGTAACCCAAGCCTAAAATTAACAAATCTGTCTTCACCCCGGAGTTTCTCCTCCCCAAAAAACAAAAATTTACAGAACAATAAACTTATGAGGAAGTAAGGCTGTGATACCAGTTTTTGCAAAACCTACCAACTAAACAAACATCATCATCATCATCTAAGCCTTATCTAAACTAAACAAATATAAACGTAAAGCAATAGTGAAGTTCAGTGGTCAAGTTGCATGCTAGGGAAAGATAAGAACAAAACCTACCAACTAAACAAACATCATCATCATCATCTAAGCCTTATCTAAACTAAACAAATATAAAGGTAAAGCAATGGTGAAGTAAAGTGGTCAAGTTGCATGCTAGGGAAGATAAGAGCAACATATCCTAACTAAATAGCCACAGAAAGCACTTACATGTATTAGATGCCTTTGGAACGGTCTAGCATTCCCATCTATTTGTCTAACCTTCATTTTCCCCTCCTTCCAAGCTGAGATTGTATGCGTCTCAAGCTCTTCCTCCGTCAGGTTTGACCCATGATTCCCAAGCTGCAATTATAAAGAGTTACAGAGCCTTCCCAGTAACCCCACTTAGTTCTATGCAATCATGTAAACTTCCAGATGAAATTGTTACGAATACAGGATAGGAGCCTTTATTTATAAATAAATAAATAATCTCTGAATACTGAGCAGACTGAAAGAACAATTATATACATCAAAATTGATATCACAAGATTAAACTCCCTAGCTATCTTCCTCAAGAATATTGAAAGAGAGAACGAGAGAGATTAACCTCCCTAGCATGTAAAAGCAGGGAAGAAAAACTTGCATCCACATAAAGGAAGAGCACGCCAGGAGAAGATTTCATTAGGCCAATGGTGTTGAGACTCAAAGGCAATGGATAACTTTTAAAAGGAAAGTAAAGACACCAGGAAGAAAATAATACAGAGATAGGTAGATATGAAATCTACACAAAGGAAGAGATCATTAGCCAGAAATATGAAATAAAAAATTTTGCATCCTGGCAACTCCACTGCCACATCGGTTCTTCTCTGATTTATTTCAACTCATCTTTGAAAATTACAAAATAAAAATAAAAATAAAAAATAAAGTCAAAAAAGCAATGTAAATTGACAAACTAACTGGTTATGTAAAGAGCTAGGAATGAGGCTTGAATACAACAGTCAAGACAAATATAGAACTGGCATAATAGAAAAGAATTCATAGTGTTTATAGTGAACTAGTCTACAGTCAAAGCAGGAATATTTGACAGTGTTCAGCCGCAAAAGTATTGACAGCAGATGTAGTGGGTTATCAGCGAAAAACATAACAGTGACAAAAACCATTGTGACAGAAGAAGACGGCAAAAAAAATTCATGACAAGGGATCAGTGACAGTAAGGTTCACAGACAAAAAATATGCATGCAATTTCAGGACAAGGCGAGGATCTGTCAACAGAAGTGTGAGGAATCTTTTCTTGGTACATGCACGAGTTTTCCATGATAAGTCAACAAGCAGGTCTCATTATCGCCATGGTTGCAACTTTTATGTACAAATAAGAAGCTACCACCTATCGCTTCACATGGGTAGATCAGGGAGTTTGTTAGCATTACTGTTCAGAAAAACAACGTTGTTAGAATTTAGTGAATGTAAATTAACTATTTCTTATTGGTAGATTAGGATTGAAAAAAACTTATAAATAGGATTGGGCATCTCTATTACGTTTTCCCACATCGTAACTTCGGAGAAAAAACCAGAGAGAGAGAGAGAGAGAGAGAGATTCCATTCAAGTCTGAGTCTTCTGTTATTTCTTTTATCCCCATTCTCTTATTCCTTTTCTTCTTCCAACCATCCATAGTAAGCAACATTTCAAATCCAATAGGATTAGAGCCACAAGGTTTACTAGGCAAAGGTGCCGACTTGGGAAGTATGGTGGACACAAAAGTGATACACTGGTCCCCGCTATGAAGATAACTATAACAAAAAAAGGATGATTGAGGCCACCCCTATATATAAAGAATTGGCAGCAAAAAAGAAAAAAGAAAATGCCAACAGTTCACATTCAAGAAACACACTGGAACTTTGGCTCACTATGGGGCCCACATTTGACGCGCGCATATGTGACGTTGTAATGGCATTGTCCAAATCACAAAACCTGAAATGGCAAGGTCCATCTGCGTGCCATTACACAGACTACCATATATGAGGGTTAAAAGAACCAAATGGCACGTTGGTGCATGTGATGTTATGATGGCATTGTCCAAATCAGAGGGAGCAAATCAAGTTGGGTGTTATATTGGCAAATGTGGCACAAATGAGGCTATTAAAGGTGGATGGTGACACATTTGTGTTAAACTCTTAAAAAACACATTTGGGAAAATACCCTTCTCAAAAAACACATTTGGAACTTCTTCGACTATATGCTAGGGTTGTTGGGATTTGGGAAAATACCTTTCTTAAAAAACACATTTGGAATTTCAGCAGGGTGATTTGCTCTCTCCCTTCCTATTTGTGTTTTTTAAAGAGAGATAACAGCGTATTTATTGAGAAGTTCGCATAAGCACGAGAAGAATACAGCCCGAGAAAACCAACCTAGAACCAAAAATAATAATAATAATAAAATAGTAGCTGAGATGGCTTTTACATGAACGGCCCAACTCGTGACTAAAAAAAGAAGTTAAATTTCCTAATGACCTCCTCAACACCCGTGTTCTCATTCTGAAAGCAATGCTCATTCCTAGCACCCCAAATTGCCCAAAACACGGCCATAATAATCAACCTCCACTTGGCTTTTCTAACATTGCGAATTCCACCCCCATGCCACACCCACATAAAATCATCCATTGACTTCGACATCACCCAGCCGGCGCGAAGCAAACACAAAAAAATGCTCCCATATTTTCCGAGCAAATAGGCAGTGAAGATAAAAGGTGATCGATCAACTCCACATCTTCCAAACACATTAGACAAATGTTGGGAAGAACAAGAGATATCCTCTGAAGGTTGTCAACCATGAGAAACCTCTTCTAGCCCACTAGCCAAACAAAAACTGCCACAAGAGTGGCTCCATAGAACCAATGATGGTAGGGATGCAGCGAACTAATCAACCTGAAGAGTGATCAGGTAGAGAATTTTCCAAACCAATGTGCCAACCAAAGCAACGAATCTCCCTCTTGAGGGGAAGGGGTTATATCCTCCAGAAGATCCAATAACGTGGCGAATTCGATAATCTCCTAATCCATCATATTCCTACTAGAAGGAGGATTTCAAACTACATGACTACCGCAAACGGAATAGCAATCCGACACCAAGATGAAGCAATCGGGAGCAAGGCAAGCCACTTTAGGGAATAAATCGTAAAGTGCACTATTACCACACTAGACATCCACCCAAAACCGGATGGAACCCATTACCAAGAGAGAACGCGATACCCCTGCATTCTGAATGTTTGGTTGCTGCAACTACCTTCCAAATGCTTGAAGCTCTTTAAATAGAAGATCTCTTCACGAATTGCATGCCATACTTGCTAGCTATCACCTCTTTCCACAACCTGTATGGCTTGGAGTTGAATCTCGAAATCCACTTCCCATGAAGGGCAAGGTTCATATCACCCAAACTTTAAGACCACTTCCCACCGCTTCTATTGACTTACAAACCTCTTCCATTTAAGCCAATGAAACTTACTACCATCCTTAACACATTTCCAAAAGAAATCTCTCCTCAACTTCTTGATCCTTTCAATCAACCTATACCAAAGATGCTTGGCCGGCTTCCCAATGCAAAGAGGCAACCCAAGATACTTTAAAGGAAAATCTTGCACCTAAAAATGTTCACGAGACAGCAAAAGTCTTCCCCAGAAATTTGAATTCCCAACGTCTCAAATTTAGCAACGTTGATTTCCAAAGCCAAGATATTCAAAATATACAGTGATTTTCCAAAGGTTTTCCACCAAAGTTGCATCCACATCACAAAAAAGGAGCTTGTCATCCGCATCACCAGCTCAAGTTCACAAACAATCCCGCTTCCCCTCTCCCTGTTCCTTTCATCTACACATTCATGAGCAATAAGCGCGTTGTCTAGAATCTGCCTGCTGACAATAAAAGCACCCTGATTTTCAGAAATGATCTTCGATAAAACTCCCTTAAATCTAGAAGCAAGTATCTTTGCAAAGATTTTGTATAGACCCCCTATTAAACTGATTAGCATGAAATCTTTCAAAATTTCCACACCCTCCACTTTAGGAATCAAAGTTAATGAAAGAAGCCTTGAGCTTGGTAGAAAGGCAACTATGATAATAATAATAATAATAATAATAATAATAATACTAAAATCCAAAAGGAAGTCCACGTCTTTCTTCACCACCTCCCAAAACTTCTGAAAGAACAACATGGGGAACCCATTCGGGCTCGGGGCTTCTCCCCACACATCGAGCTGATCACCGCTTTAACCTCGTCTTTCGAGATTGGCTTATAAAATAGAAGCATCCACACTTGAGAGCTCTTGGAAATTTAGGTTATCCAACCGCGGCCTCTCCCATCACTCACCAGACAACAAATATTTTTAGAATTGCACTATAGAATCACATATTTTTTCCGATGTCCTCGAACCATAAACAATCAAACTGGATATTTTGTTGTTGCGGGCCCAGCACTGGCGATATTGTGGAAGAATCTATAGTTTTTATCACCATCTTTGAGCCACACTGCTCTTGATCTCTACCACCATTTAATTTCCTCTTCCTTAGACTGATTAGCCAAAGACAAGGCTAGAGCAACCCTCTTCTCTCTATCCTCCATTGACAAACCCCCGATCTCCTCCAGCAGATCTAACTCATGAATCTCTTCCGCAATTCTATCAAACTCCGCCTCTCGAGCACCAAGCCCTTCTTTCTTCCACAAATTAATTTTTCTTTCAGAAGCTTTAGTTTTCCGCTTAACCTAAATCGACATACCCTCCAATCGAGAAAGAAGACTAACATTTGGAACAAGCTACACGAAACCATTTATCTCTACACGAAACCATTTGTCTCCAGCCAGGAAGCTTCGAACTTGAAAAGCCTAGGGCCCTACTTCTCCACATCCACCTCAAGGACAATGGGATGACGATCTGAAATCGCCCTCAGCAGCCCAAACTAACCAAAGGAAAGTTTTCAATCCAATCCACGGATGCCAGGAATCTGTCCAGGTAAGTCCACGAGATCATGCTGAGCCACCCAATTCGCAAAGCTTCTCATGCTTCTAATCACACAACCACCCTTGGATTTTTCGTGAGAGAATAGCGCTACCCCTCTAATGTACCATGAAACATTCATCGCTACCTAACACTATCAAGCTCCACACAAAATTGGTCTCATGAGTTGTAACTGCAAGGGGCCATCAACAGCGGTAAAAGCCCCACCAGAAGCAATATCACACAACAAGATGGACAGGGAGAGAACCAGTAAGAGAAACAATCTTCCTCCATAACTTTGTGTTCCAAGTAACGAAAATCCCCCCAACAGCACCATATGTACTAACAACAACCCAATCTTTCTGTTTAACCCCCCGAATTGAGTCGAGCATACCTCTGTCTAGCGATTAAAGCTTTATCTTCTGCAACACAACTAATCTACCTTCAATTTTCAGCGGACTTTCCTAACTCGAGCCCTCTGGAACTTGCACCGTAGGCCACGTAGAATCATCATTGAGCACAAACTTTACCCATCTTGCCCTCTTACCTCCAGTCATCTTGCCTGTCGAATTGTAAATGATAGAGCATTCGAGATTGAGAAGTTCTCTCTAGGCCTTGGCAGATTCCTTGGGCTTCATCACTTGAAGATCCTGCTGCCATTGAGCTCCTCTAGCCTTGACATCCTAGAAGAAGGCATGCACATCCTCATCCCGAGCTCTGAAAGATAAGCCCACCAAGCTCCCTATCATTTCTAAGATATCTTTGGCCCACTAATTAATGCAGGGGCATTTTCACACCGGGCTCAAGTGGGGTTGCCTGTGAGATGCAGGGGCACACTCGGGGTGGGCAGCCCGTGTGAGGCAGGTGGCTCGTGTGAGGCGGTACTCATGTGATTTAGGGCCCACAAGGGGGGTTCGGTTAAGGTCCTAACCCATGAGGTGTGGGGCCTGGGCTATGAGATAAAGGGATTGATTCTCCATGCTCTAACAATTCGAACTTCTAAAGCAAGTGGGTAATTGTCCTGTATCAAATTGGTATCAAAGCAAATGGTTAATTGTCCTGCATCACTGATACTATTCCCCTGTGATCATTTCTACCCCTAACACTGCAACTTGAAAGTCAATATCCTTCTCTAGATTGGCTGCATGTATCGAACCCATTCCTTCATATTTTTTTTTCTACAAAGAGGGAATCACAAACAAAGCGTCTTCCAAAAGCTCCCCATCAGCTCTAATGCGGTTGAGCTCCATCTCCCACTCCTCTGGTCCGACAACTCCTTGTGGATCTACAACGGTGCTCACATTTGCAGTTCTGACCATGATGGCCCGTAAATCTTCTGGAAGCAGTTTCTCCTTATCTAATTCTCCTTGTAGGCTTAAAGAGCTCCTGTGAGGCTCTCCCTTGGGAGGAATTAGTCTTCCATCTCCATTGTTGGTACCAGTGACCTCATCAACTTCATCGTGATAAGTCTCCAAGAGTCCACCCCTCTACAAATGACAAAACTCCTCACATGCGACTTCTACCAGCCCTTCATCATTGGATGAATACTCCTCACTCTACCACATGTTGTCATTTGATGCATCATCCCATGAAAGGCGATCAAGGAGCTGAAAAACGCTTATTACGTAAAACGCGCGTTGGCCTTTGACGTAATAATTGTTTTTCAACAAACTCCCTTCATCATCGGATGAATACTCCTCACCCTACCACGTATTGTCATTTGATGCATCATCCCCGTCCACTTCACCATTTAAGCCACTCTCGCATCCACATCAACACCTAGAGCATCCCCACTATTCAATTCTTGGCCCAGAGCCAAAGCAAGAGGAATCAAAAAAATCAAAATTTTGTTGCTCTCGCTCCTACACATGTCCTCATCTGTACAACAAGCCGCCAGGTTCGGAGCAAGATCGTCTCCCGAGCCTCCCGCCTTTTTCCAAGCTCGAGGTTGTGAAGAGAAGCTCCAATGCTCCCATATGACATCCAGATAAACGTGGCACGTTAATACCCTCCCTCTCCTCACCTACCCCTTCTCCTTCACTAACATCTCCACACAAAGCCCCATCTGAGAACAATAATCCAACAAAGCTAGCAGGACTCACACCTTCACCAGACAATCGATGCCCTCCAAGGATGCCCGTTTGAGCTCGACTCTCCCACCTCTTATAGACATCCCCCATCTCATCGGTAGAGGTGTACACGAACCGAGCTAGCTCGGTTGGCTCGGTCGACTCGACTCGATTCAAAGCTGAGTTCGAACCGAATCGAGCTAATTTTTGGAGCTCGAAAACGAGTTCGAGCTTGCCCCAGCTCGACTCGACTTGGATCAAATCCAGCTCGAACTTGGTTTGACTCGGCTCGACTCGGTGCAGGGGTATATAAACCCTTTTATTTTTATTTAATAAAAAAAAAAAAACCTACACCTTTTCCCTTACCCACACGCCCGCACGAACCTTAACCCCTTTCCCTTACCCGGCGCCCCTAAACCCTAACCCGAGCTCAATCTCCCCTTTTCCGATCTTCCTCCCTCTCTCTCTCTCTCTAGTCTCTCCCTCCTCTCTCAGGTGCTCACCTCGGTCTTCCTCCCTTTGATATTGATGTTGCTCACCAAGTGTTTGATGAAATGACCCAACGAAGTGTGGTTGGTGGCAAAGAAGGTATGTAAATGAAACCAATACCCTTTTTTCTTGATTTTTATGTTGCTTAGAAGGTGTTTGATAAAATACTTGTAAAACCATTGCTGTTGTCTTTAAATACAGTGAGATTTTGAAGGTGCAATCCAGGTGTTTGTGAAAATGCCGCACAGGCGAACTCGGCTCGAACTAGCCCGAGCTACTAACCGAACCGAGCCGAGCTGGCCAGTCAGGCTCGAGGACCGAGCCGAGTTGAGTTCGAGCTGAGGTCAGCTAGTGGCCGAGCTGAGGCTAGCTCGACTCGGTTCGACTCGATGTACACCCCTACTCATCGGCATGCTCCCTACCTCCTTTTTTTAAACCCACCACAACTCCAATCAGACATCTCCTACCGCGACCGAGATTAAGGGGTTCCTGTAACTTTCTCCTCACACAGACCCTACTCCTAGCTACCCCCAACTCCTCCCCACTCTCCATCGCGGATTGATAGCAACCACCTCCACCAAGCATGAACCGACCGTTGTGAAGAAATTGTTGAACCAAAGATTTAGCAAGATTCCCCAAATCAAAAACTAAACCCCTTCCTTGCCAAAAAGCAAGAAACCCTCCTAGCAATGGAGCTTTTTTTATCAGGCCATCTCTGACCTTATAGGTAGCGTTGAGCAACCTATCCAGATTCTCCTCCAGGCGACGACAAATCCAAACCTCACAACAACCAATTGGATATATCAAGCAATCTTCCAAATCCATGTTACAACATTCCTCTAGCCAAAAAAAGACCTAAGAGAGGGGGGTATTCTCCTTCATCCCTACAACTAGCGAGCACCTCAAATTGTCCCGTGCTTGATTTAGCACTTCTGGCTTTACATGAACCACCATTAGCTCGTAGTCCCTCCTCCAAAGCCTCACCCTCTTTGATTACTTCTATATTCCCCACTACTATATCATGCAAATGATTCCCCCCAACTACATCTCTGAAAGACATGCTACTCGCTCCCTTGTGTCTTCCAGAAGCACCGCGCTCTGCTCAAGGCTCCTTTGCCCCACCTATCAATTTGAGGGTCAATACTTCCTCCGTCGATTTCCGAGATTTGATCTTCACCTCTCTGTTCTTAAGCTCAAGCCCAAAGCGAGCCCTCTAGACTAACAACTTCTTGCCTCCGAAGCTCTCTATGTGCAAAAGCTTTACTGCTCAAGCTAGCACCTCCAAGCTCATGCGACGAAAGCAAAGCCACAACATTGCTTCAGTGATCCAATCCCTAGGTAACACTACCTCCATCACAGCTCCCTCCCTTCCAAAAACTCTCTCGAAGCTTATTGGCGGCATCCCTCCAAGAAGCCCGCGACATGAATAGTATGATATTCATCAAGGCTCAGTTTCCTCCATGTTCTCATCTCCGACAACAAAGTTCTCCTACCTACCTTCATCTGAATTCCTCTCTCCCCCTTTTCTGCTTCATCATCCCCACCTAAACTTCCTAATGGGATTTTGCGTCATGGTTCCTTTGGTCGTTCCCTTTAGCAACTCCCTTCTGCAATTTTCCCATCAAGGAAGCACTTTCTAATGCCACTCCCCTTTCTCGTCACTCCCCTATCCACTAGGAACATCTTTTTTCACACTTGGTGCCCTTTGGATGTGCTCGCCAACAGTGGTCTATGGATTCGCCATATTCTAATTCATGCATGGATTAATTTAATGATTATTGAGAATGCCTCCTATTACAGTGAAGTACTAGAAATTGACAAGGCGGCATCACAGATAATATTTTGTTCTAAAAGCGCTTAGTAAAATGTTGGATAAAGGTCAATTTCTCAGTCTTGCTTGCAGGTTTAGGGTGGAGAACACGAGGATCCATATTTCTCATCTTCAGTTGGCCTAATGACAGTATTTTATTTTGTAATGCAAACAAAGATATAGTGGATAACTTGAGGAAATCTATGTCTCGAGCTTGAATTTTTTATTTTTTTTTTGGTGGGCTTCAAAGTTAATATCCTTAAGAGTGATATATGGGTTGTTCATATATCTAAGGATGAAGTGGCGAGATTGGCGGAGGTGTTTGGGTGTTGCGTGAGGTCTTTCCCCACATAGTGTCTCGGTCTTCCTTAACGTATTAGTAAACCAACGAAACATCCGTGGATAAGGTAAAAAAGAATAGAAAATTGTCGAGGTGGAAGAGACATCATCTATAATAAAAGCAATCGTGTTGAATTTGACACTTCATTTCATCTCTGTCTTTAGGTGTCTGAAATCCATCTTGGATAGGTTGGAGAAGTGGAGATGGGATTTTTTGTGGCAAGGTGCAAAAGAGAAACAAAAGTTCCACCTATTGAGATGAGAAGAGGGATATGGAAATTATGAACCTTGCTTTGTTGAGCAAATGGCTATGGAGGATTGATGCTGAAGAAGGGGGTCTATGAAGAGAGATATTTGCTAGCAACTATGGGGTTCAGGAAGGGGATGGTGGTGGGTAAAGGATTCTTCATTATATGCAAGGTATCCCGTATCGGTATCGGTTGGCGTAACAGTGCCCTCCAAAACCGATACGGATACGGGAGCGTAATGGCCCGTAACGGCGCAATTTTTTTTTTGCCAAAAAATTATGAAAAAATATGGATTAAATCCGGTATATTCTAAGCATTCTAAATATGCATTCATTTATAAATTGGAACATGTTTATGGTGGTGTAACGGTCCACTCTTTGGTGAGAAGTTGTATCAGACTGTCTGATTAATTTTTGAACAAGGTAACCTGAATTTGACTACAAAATTCATATATTTAATTTTCTAAATATCTAATTTATATACTTAACAATTTAATATCTTTCTCCTAATAGTTCTTTTAAAAAATGAAATTAAATTCAGGTAGATGGCGTTGCCAATTTCAGGCTGACTTGGAGGACCAATCTATGCCCCAAATTAGCCTCAAATTCATGCAATTTATTGCCATTATCCCACTTATGTATCGGTGGACATTTATTAGATAGCGAATCATGAAAAAAATCAAAAGGCCCTATTTTTAAAAATAAAAGTCCACAAAATAACAATTAAAACTATTCAAATAATTTGATTTTGGCATTGTGAGTTAGCAATCGCAGTTCATAATTTAATTGGTAAATTTTAAGTTAATATATGTCTCGTGTGCAATTTTTTAAAGGCCCGAATTAGGCATGACTCGGATTGTGAAGTGTAACACACGTGTCAAAGTTTTTTGGGCCCCACCTATGATGAATGTGTTATATCTAAACCGTCCATTCATTTGACGAGATCGTCTTAAGGCTTTACACGAAAAATAATACAGATCTAATTATCAAGTGGACCACACTGCAAAAAGCAGTGGGGGATTGAACGTCTACCATTGAAACCTTTTTTAGGATCACAAAACTTTTGGATCAATATGAAATTTGTTTTTCCTCTTCATTCAGGTCTTTTTGACCTTATGAATAGATTGGATGGAAAATAAATGTTATGGTGGGCCTACGAATTGTTTAACGGTGAAAATCATCATATTCGCTGCTATTTTTGGTGTGGTCCAGACGATCTTTGGATACGATTCATTTTTTGGGTAATGCTCTAAAGTGATATTTAAAAATAGATGAACGGTGTAGATATAATAAATACATCACTGTGGAGCCCATATAACTTTGATCTCCTTTGAACCGTTCGTACAACTCGGAGCTCGAGGAGTGTCAGCATTCGTCTAAGTGTGACACATACCTACAACAGCTAAGCTAGTGTCTGGTACACCTGGAAAAAAAAAAAAAAAAAAAAAGAGAGAGGGAAACCGAAAAGAAAAAAGAGGGAAAGAAGAGAGAAAAGAAAAAAGAGGGAAAGAGGGAAAGAACAGAGAGAGAGAGAGAGAGAAGAAGAAGAAGAAAACGAAGGCTGCAGCTGCAGCAGGGCCGCAGCTGTCCGAGAAGAGGAGGAGGAAGAAGAAAGAGAAGAAGAAAGGTAAGGTTTTTTTTGTCTTCTTTTTTTTTCAAGGCCCATAACAGCCGTTACGGGTCCATAACAGCCGTTACGGTTACAATATCGGCCCATCGCCCGTTACGCCCCCGTATTGCGTAACAGGCCCTGCCGTTACCATTACGTATCGCCCGTTACAGCCGATACGTAACCGATTTAGGATACCCTGATCATATGGGCCAATTAGGATTGTGGATAGGGTTAGTTTTTCTCTTGGTTATGCTACGAGGATTTGTTTTTATGAGGATGTGTGTATAGGAGAGATCTCTCTCAGGGTTGAGTTCCCGAGGTTAGCACGGCTATCTCCAAAAACGAATATTCTCATTGCTTGATGTTTTTTTGTCGATGATTATGTAATTATTTGGTCTCCCCCTTACCAAAGGAATTTGACAGACAAGGAA
This sequence comes from Magnolia changhungtana, assembly GCA_030180095.1. Taxonomy (NCBI): domain Eukaryota; kingdom Viridiplantae; phylum Streptophyta; class Magnoliopsida; order Magnoliales; family Magnoliaceae; genus Magnolia; species Magnolia changhungtana. Next base: position 437,528 of record JASAUF010000647.1, on the reverse strand, counting down.
GCGAACAAATTCATTAGACTCATAGAGCACATTCAGTGCTACTACCGCTCTTTGGGTGAGAGGGATGCGATGGTGTGGAATAAGGATAAATCAAGTCGGTTCTCTATCTAATCATTATACAAGTTGCTTCAAAGCTCGTCGTTGGGAGAGAAAAGATACCACCTCTTATGTCTAATTCTATGGCACCCCTCCTAAGGTAGCAGTATTTGCTTGATTGGTGAGCAAGAATAAGGTGTTCATTATAAATCATCTTTAAAAAAGGTCGATGGTGCTTCCCAACATTTGCATGATGTGCGTGCAAAATGTGGAGTCGATTAATCATTTATTCATCGATTGTTCTTTTTCTCAAAGGGCGTGCGAGGGTTTCCTTGATTTATTTAAAGTGACATTGGTGATGACAGGTTAATCGAAGATGTTTTTTAGCATGGCACAAGGGCGAAGTTGGGAAAGAAGGGTGTTGTGGTGGCTTGTCTTGTTGGTAGTTATATGGGCTCTTTGGGGGGGGGAATAGTCGGTGTTTCCAGAATAAGAGAGGGACAGTGTCGGAGGTGTTAAGAAGGGCAAAGCTAGATGTAGTGGGATGAGCCTCTTGTTTAAAGGCTCTTGATTTTTCTAATTTGTCTTCCTTATTCAGGTTGGAGCTACTGTTTTTGCCTTAAATTTTTCATTGGTGTTTCTCCTGAATAAAATTCCGTTACCTTTCAAAAAGAAAAACATGCTTTTACTCTAAATTGAAATTATGGCATGCAAAAGAAAAACCAATACAAACAGAATAACCTTTTCCAGTTTTCACACATACCTCTCTTAAAATTAATATGAAGTCCAACGCACTAAGGACTCCGACAAATTGTCCCTTGTAGAAGTCCCAAAGAGGAGCCACGGGAATGCCCTGGAAACGGCTTGATTTCAGAGACATGTACAAGAACTATTTATCAACAACCATGCATTCAAGAACTTACAAGCAAAATTTGGCATGTTTAACTACAAAAATAAAGTTGAAAATGAAGAGGTAAAACAGGTTCCAGCTTTAGTACATAAAAGAGCATGTTCAATTAGAACAAAGTGAAATGGATATAGGTATAAAATGAGTTCCATCTTTGTTGTAAGAAGTGATTGAACTAATATAAAACATTCAATTTACAATTGGACGTTGGAAAAAAGTGAAGGATGGCAGCAGTTTTTTTTTATGACCGGCAAGGAGATCTCAAAAAGGATCAGTTTGGGCAACCTCAGCTCATATGACAATAAGATTGCTTCCTACTTTTGAAACTTTAAGATGACATTATCATGAGAAAAAACATCAGCCCGAAGATTGGAGAATCATCACAGAACCACATGCAAACACAAATAATTTCCTCTGTCGCTACATTTGTTCTTTCATAAACTTTCAGCTATTGGACCAAGGCAATTTATCAAAGAAATGAATATTTAAAAACAAGGAAACCGTAAATAATAATAATAATAATAATAATAATAATCGTATGCAGAAACTAAAAGAAAACTTTTAGTTAACTGTGAACACCAAATGGTCAAAGGTAGTACCTGCTCATAGAGTATATGGAACGCTTGTTTCACAGGTAAATTAATGTCCAAGGCAATAACCTGACACATTCAAAAGCATTGTAGTTGAGAAAGCAGCAGCTCTCACCAATAGAAAGTGAATGGATTCACATGAATAGCATGCAGAGTTCATGGAGGGTGACGCATTCAAACCTTGCCTGACTCAGGAAGCAACTCATAGGCTGTATGTGTAGACAAAAATGCAGAAACACGATGGCGAGAGAGTTCTATATCAGCCTCTGAAATTCTTGGTGCTGCCTCCTGCAGTGTTCCGTCTGATAGTGTCACCTGTTTGCAGAATTTGTTAAAATAAATTTAATGTGCACCCTGGTCCACTTTAATAGCTTGTCTAATGAACCAGTTTTTCATTTCTTAAGTGGATTAAATCCAAAATAAAATGCAAGGGAACATATAAATATGATAGATTTCACTCTTTATCTACTCCAAGGCATTTGGAGTTTTAATGTTAAAAAATAAAAAAATATATATAAAAAAAAAGAGGCATTTGGAACTTTGGGAGAGTAATGATATCACCGCCAAATGCCAATATTAATTTGCTTTCATAACATTAATGAATTTTAATATAATATTCCATAGCACATCTTAGCAGAATTTCAGATTATTTAGTATTTCATTTTTTATCAACTATACCTTAACTTTTTGCCCTTCATTGTTTGCATATTAGAGCATCACTAACTTTACCTTACGCATTATAGTGACATGCCAGCCAGTCCCAAGCCTAGGTAGTGGAGGGTTGATGTCAGGTGGGAAGCTAATTGTGAAACCTTAGCAAAGAAAATCACGAGGATTCCTGTTTCAAATCATGAAGCAAACCACAAATTGTTGTGGCAAGGATGTCACAGTAGTGTTGGTGGTGGGGGTGGTTTTATAAATGTGTGTGAAGCAATGGATGCCATTTTCCAATATCTCACGTGTATGACATCTATACCATGCAATAGATAGGCCCAACCATGAAGATCTGCAATAAAAATCAGGCTCCACTCACCGGATAGGCTAGATGTGGGATGAGATAGACCATCTGCCAGTCTGGTTTAAACCATCCATTGCTTTGGTACAAGGTAGCCCATTTGATGAGCAGACTGGCCTGACTTTTGATTCAAGTGATCTACGTGGTGGGGCCCACATTTTTGCACAGCTCGGATATCATAGTATCACTAACATCCAACTTTTCTTCTACCCTTTTGCCATCCACCATCAAAGGGGAGGATTTTGAAATCTTAAAGATTTAAAACCCTAAAAGAAACAAATAACGATAACTTTTACACTGGCCAACAGAATCAAACGTTGCTTTTCCAATGTGATTCTACACCCAAGAAGCTAAAAGAGAACATAAATTATTAAAGGATTCTTATATCTTTCGTTTGTTTGTTTTGAGGTAAATTTCTTGAAAGCACATAAAATTTGCCATTTCTTTTGTTTTTTGTTTTTTCCCCTTCCCTCTAGTCACTATTTTGGTTATTCAAGGTGGTAAGAAATAGTGAAATCACTTGGGATATTGCTCAAGAGTACGTGGAGAAAGTAATTTAAAGATGATGTTAAGGGGATACTTTTTGGACATTTTGTTTTCTTTATGAAGGTATACACAAAGATGTATAGAATGGAAGTGGACAATGTTTTTAGTGATCTAAACTTTATTACGCACATTTGCACTTAACAGATTTCGCCATTCAGGTTCTAAACCATGATATTCATTACTTGATGCATTTTGATGGAAAATGGATGATGACTATTGGGTTTTTCTTTTTTTCTAATTTATTTATGTATTCAGCTTTTTTCCCCTTTTTTTAAGAAATTCAGAAGAAGGTAAAAAAAAAAAAAAAAAAACCTTGCAATTAACCATACGGTTTGTGATTTGACCCCCAATTATGATTTACAATATCATTAAAGTTGGACAACTTTGCCACCAGACATATTTAAATGGTCAGCGAGGTGTGCATAGAAGTCATGCTCTATCGTTACCATCATTTTGTTGAACTTTACATCACGGCATGAAGCTTTGGTTGCTTCACCCAAGTAAAAGTGATATCCAGAACATGAGGAAAGTAGGTACACCCAACACCATGACATGGAAATCTTCAGTATAATTGTATTATAAGCAGATTCCAAGAACCAGTTATTGTGAATTAAATGGATAAAATATGAGAACTATTGACCCAACCATTTTAGGCTACAAGAAGTATACCCTGGTTACCTAGAATGGGAATGCCAGAGCACATAGTTTATGGCAGTGTTTTGGGCTATTTGAGGAGCTAGAAACAGCCATTGTTTCCAAAATGAGCTGGCAGGTTTTGAAGTCATTAGGAAAGTTAAGCTCCTTGTCTCTAGTTGGGTTGTTTATGTAAAAGCCATGTAGGCGATTTTCTTTTGCTTTAGGTTGGGTTTCTCAGGTTGTATTCTTTTCTCGCTTTTGTGAGGTCTATTAATAAAATGTGTTGTTATCTCTCTAAAAACCAAAAAACAAAAAAAAACAAAAAAACAAAAAAAAAAAAAACAAAACAAAACAAAACAAAACAAAAAACACTATTAGGAAATCAAAATTGTCTAAAAACCTAGACTTGGATGCAGTCCAGTATGATGAAAAACAAGTTTGAAGGATGGATCCAAGATCCCACCTGGCTATTAACCAAGTATAAGAAGCTTGCCATATCAAACCAATCAATGTATACAGGAACCATTTGTATATAATGGACTTACCACGCGCTGAAAGGCATCATTGTCCACATCCATGTTTGATCTGGAGCCATGCATCTCTGGAATCAAGTTTGCAGGAAAAGGATCAGGTTCTCTGGCTAGCAGGACTGTATTCACTATCCCATAGTTCCCAGTCACGAAAGGTTGCCGCTCATCATGCCGCCATTCCCCATCAACAAAAAATTTGTACTGTACGTCAAGAGAAAGAGTACAAGTATGAGTCTCCCAAACTGCAGACACATCACACAAGCATACTAAGGAAATGATGCAGGGTGCTGCTGGAGAAAATTCAAAAAAAAAAAAAAAAACACTGCAGATGCTTTTTATTGGGGACATAAAGTGAGGCCGTCCGGGAGTAACCAAAACAGCTGATATTCTGTGGGTGACTCCATGCAATCACAGACATCTACACAGATTTTTTCTTCTTCTTCTTCTTCCTTTTCTAATAGCAGGTCTCTTCAAAGAGTGTCCGTAGAATTTTGCATTTATATCAACACAAATATAAATCGCACTGGATTAAGTGCATCAACAGAAATCACCTCCCATTTGAACCACATGATCCCCCTGAATTATATCCCATTCACCCAAATATAGGTTTCGTAGGAAAAAGCAAAAAATAAATAAATAAATAAAACTGCTAGTGTGCATCAGGTTTGTAATCTGTACAAGTTCAGTATGCCCACCTGATGAAGCCCTGGTGTTAAGCTGCAAATAGCCTGGAACACAGTCGGGCAGCCCTCCACTGGGGACATCGGCAAATGTTCAGACCACCTAAGGGGGGCAATTCCAACAAGAGCATGAGATCATTGCAAAACGACTGACATTGCAGTAATCTGATAAAAAGGACTGTATCATATATGTTTTTCTTAGTTTTTTTTTTTTCTGAACAGATGATTATTACACACCTTCTTTCTAATTGATAAATTTCAAGCGAACCATATGGGGCCATTCTAAGGTGTGAGTTGCCTACGTTGTAGGGGGCCATAATCAACACATCTGCGGTATAAGAGGCATGCATTTACAACAAGCATGGTATTCCAAAATGGTTACATAATGGCCTACAGCCGTTACGTAACAGTAGTGTGCACTGTTACGCGTTATGGAAAAATGGCCCTAACAGTCCCATATTGGCCGTTACAGGCCCATTACGGGCAGTTGCAGTTTTTTTTTTAAATGGCCGGAATGGCCATCACAGCCCCTATCTTAAAGGTATCGATAGCGGCCATTACAGCCATCATTACCGTTATTGAATACCTTGATGACGAGTCCCTCATGAAGACTCAAGTTCCATCTGCTTAGTGGTTTCTAGGCCATCTGGATTTCGCAATTCTGAGCAGGGAACTTCAGGCAATTAAAGTGGGGGAATATCCCTATTCCTAAAGTCCTTTGCTGCGGCACTGATGTGGTGGGGGACTTGACGAATGCTACTGTGTGGTCAGCCAATTTATGCCATCCCCCTTGAAAACGGGTTTTTCTTGTAAATGACATTAGGAATAGGGTGGCCCCCCTTCCTATTTCCTCTAGGCAGGTGTTGAGAGAAGTGGATGCTTTTGCAGATGTCTTAGCAAAGGAAGGGTTCTAGAGGCATTTGCTATGTGCTGGTACTAAATATCCATTGCCTTAATGAATAGCTAGTCCTTACTTTTCTTTTTTCTTTAATGACATTTCTCTAATCTAATCTTTTAAATAAAATAAAATAAAAAACATTTCTTATCAATATAAATAAAAAAAAATTTTATATATATATATATACACACACACACACACACACTTCCAAACCATTAATATGGTCTAACAAAGCTTAATCCACTGGTGGATGGAGCATAACCCAAAACTCACTTCTCAGACAATCCTGTACATCTGAGTGATCAGATCACCAGTTAAGAATGATAAGTTCCACAGCCTAATATTCAGCAGGTAAGACCAGATGGTGAAGATTGTCTGATAAATGTCATCATCAAGCTATGGTACACTCCACCAACAGTCTAAATTAACTAACATGTATGCAGCATGCGCTATAGATGACTTGATGCCGTTCCTTTATGTAGCACAAGAACTGATTTCAGATATTGAGGAAAAATCAAAGCATCATAAAATATAAGTGTGCCTAGTGTATAGACAAACTACACAGAATTAAAGAAATTGTTTGTCGGGTATTAAGGTGATAGTTTCGAAGATGTCATCACAAGGAATAAAAACAAGGTTGCGTTTGGACGTACAGTTGCTCCGATATCAAATGAAATGTCCAAAGTTATGGTAATTTGGTCGGTCCCACCTTATGTAGAGCAAGTAACCAGCTGCAATTTTACATTTACATCCTTTTCAAGTCAAACTTGAAAATTTAACAGCTGCAACAATAATATTAAAAGACAACTAGCATATCAAATTAGAACATATGTATATAGTCATACCGCAGTTCCACATCGATGCAACTCAATTATCGTGATAAAACTCAACTGCACATCCAAACGCAACCTAAGCACATTAAAAATGACATAATTATGATTCTGACCTCGTGAAAGATCCGGTAAGGAAGACCCTTCTTCCCCCATAAGGCCATACAAACCGCGTCGGAATTAGAACAGTACTACCCCCAATTCCACTTGTTTCCGGCACGGGATCCGTTCCCGTAGAGAACATTTGCTAGAATCTTTCGAATAATCCAAATAACCCTTTTTTTTCCTGGCCGTAAAATCACCACTGCCCGATTCGAACGACCATATTACACCCCGCCCCACCTCTTCAAAGCGAAAATATCATCAAGAGAGTCAAATTTTGAGATTCCTTCCAACCGGGATCCTCCACGTCGGAGCAGAGGACCCCTCAGTGATCACACATTCCCAGCCAGGAGATCCGAACCGTCCGATATGCTCGGGTCTTCGAGACCTCCAAAGAAAAGATCCAGTAAGGGAAAAAAGCTGAACTCGACAGTTGTTGAGAATTCCGATCCGAATAGAAGATAATCTGAAGATGCCGCTCAATCTAGAACCAAAAATGTCGAAAATCCTTCAGAAGATGGCATTCGATCTAAACCCTAACAGGGCCATTGCGAGAAAACCTCATTCCAAAACCCTAATTTCCAGCAGAAGCATAGGAAAAGAGCGTGAATCAGACCAAAAGCCCTAACCCTAGGAGAGAGAGAGAGAGAGAGAGAGAGAGAGAGAGAGAGAGATGAGGGTAAAAAGGGAAAAGATGATATTCTTTTAATTTTTTTTTTCTATTTTCCAGAAGAAATGAGAGAGACTGAGAGAGAGAGAGAGTAAAACAAGGGACTTATATGATACTCGGGCAGTGTAGGATGCTTGATACACGGGCACTGATTACACACGTGGCACAATTAACTAAGTTAAACCGACTGAATTGCGGAACCAAATTTATCTAATTTATCCATTTCCCAAATTGTCTTATGATTCGTGTACACCTTTTTGTTGCAAATGGACCATTGGATAGTTTTCATCTCAACCGTCTAATAAAGGCCCACCAATCGACGGTCAGATAAGTAAGTTTCGGTTCATAGTTCATCTAATTGGGAACCATCATTTGGGTAGTTTATTTTTAGTTATTTATGCCACCTATTCGGTTTACGAGGAATTTCCAGGCGCCTGTGTAGCATCTAGACGCCCTACCGGAGTATCAATTTTTTCACGCAAAACAATTATAGCTTTGTTGGCCTCACCCGTATCCCTCTCCATACCCACCATTCCACGCATCACACGTGCCATTCTTGAGATTTAAAAAGAAATCTGATCCGTTCAAGACGTGGATCCCATGTGAAGATCGTAATTTAATAAAATTATGTCAGTTTACTTCGTATTAAGGACACATTTATAATGTTTTCTTTGGAACGTTGGAAAGCTTTTCTTAAACCATTAGCCATGTTCATATATAGGTGGCCCATCTGACGAGTGAATCAGGTCTGATTTTACATTGTATTAATATTGACGGTTGAGATCAACTTGTGCGCTTCTTAGATGGCAGCACACTTCCCAATTACGCACGTGTGCTGCGTTTTTTAGGTGCGTGAGTTGAAGGTGCGTGTTCGTCTACCACACCTCGAATGATGATAGGGGTTTGGAAGGGGCAGCGGGCAAGGAGGGATTTGTCGGATCCGACGGTTGATGTGTGCTTTGAAGTGCGCCATGTTGTGGGCCCGGGGGAATCACGGGGAGTTCGACTGCTGACCGGGATTCCCAGTCAGGCCCTGGCCGCCGCTCATAAGGCTCCATGCATGCACGTTTTTTATTCTCGCCTCTTACAAGTCTCATGGCGGGATACGTGTGGCAGATCCAAACCACTCATCAGACAAATCTCCTTGTTTAGATGTATTATCTATAAAATAGAGCCGTTCTGACTGATTGGTGGACCCATGGGTGTAAAGTAAATATATGGTTGCGGTGTATGGAAAATCGGCTCGTATTCAACTTATGTGTGCGGACAACGTCACGATCGGACGCGGATTGCGTACTACCCCTGCCCGTCCCTAGCTCCGAACGGGCAGTTCGGTGGGTGGGCCCACTGTGATGTATCTGTACATCCAAACCGCCGATCCCTTTTCTCATATTATTTTAAGTCATGAACACAAAAATAAGACATATCCAACGCTCAAGCGGACCACACTAAATAATAATCTTGGTTGCGTTAAAATGCACGAAACATTAAATTTCAGTTGGATTAAATGCAAGAGTCATCTGTTGTGTGGTCCATTTGATCGTTGGATTTGCCTCATTTTTGTTTCGATACTTTAAGATAATATGAGAAATGGAATAGACGGTTTGAATGTACAGATACATCACGGTGGGCCCACCCACCGTACTGTCCGTTCGGAGCTAGGGACGGGTGGGGGTAGTACGCAATACGCGTCCGATCGTGACATTGTCCGCACACCTAAGTTGAATACGAGCCGATGTTCTATACATGGCAACGATATATTTACTTTACACTCATGGGGTCCACCGATTAGTCAGAACGGCCCTATTTTATAGATAATACATCTAAACAAGGAGATTTGTCTGATGAATGGTTTGGATCTGGCACGCGTGTGCCATGTAGATGGAAAACACAGTTCGACAGGTGCTTTCCCTCGTGCGGGCAGTGTGAACATCCAGGTGAATCCTGTCGACCGTTGTGGAAGGGGTTTAGGTGCGTCCCGGCCTAACCCATGATGGTGCAGACCTTACAGTGGGGCCCACATTAATATATATATATATATATATATATATATATATATATATATATATATATTGACACAGTCCATCCATTTTTTCAGATTACCTTAAGGGCACGAGTTAAAAAATGAAGCAGATCCAATTCTCAGGTGGACAATACCACAGGAAACGGTGGTGACTATCCATCTATTTTTTCAGATTAACTTAAGGGTACAAGCTCAAAAATGAAGCAGATCCAATTCTCAGGTGGACCATACCACAGGAAACTGTGGTGATTGGCCATCAAGGGGCCATAAAAGTGTTGGATCAAGCTAATATTTTTCTCCTTTTAATATTCGGCCATTGATGTTCGCAATGGAAAAATTAGAGTGGGCATTAAGAAGTTTTTAATGGGTGGGCATTCACTCACCACGTACGTCTTCTCATAGCATAGTTCTCATGCCCTAAAATAATATCAAAGGATAGATGGACTGCGTGGATATAAAATACATACATCAACGTGACCTTACGGTAAGGGTTGCACCTTATAAAGTGAGGCCGGAGGTGCACCTAATCTGCTCTCTCATATAAGCGGTATATATGTTTTCCGCTGTTTGTGCCATGGGATCCGTTGTAGATCGTACAACTTCTATTGTTGTAACTTAAATGGTTGGATTTAGGACGATGGATTTTGCCATTTTGGTTGTCTATTTGATGGGTGCAAAATAAAATGTGTAAGCGCCTCTTTTCGTTGACGGTATGGCTCTGAGTCAGGTTCGGTTAGGCCCTTTAGTTCTTAAATGAGGGTTGATTAGATTTGGGTTTGGTCGAGTTTTGGCTCAGGTCACTTGTTTCAGGACATGTACTTGCTTAGCCAGGTTATATAACCATTGGTTGATGAAATTAGCCAATCTAGATTGAGGATTGCTACATTAATATAATGGAAATTGTTGATGACAAAATCTAGATCACCCTCCACTCAGCACGGTAAACTTCTAAGGAACCCTGGTCCTGCACAAACAGTGAACAAAGGAGACCCTGGTTAAGCCGGGGGACCCTTCGATGCCTAAGTCAAGTCAAGGGAATCTGGGTCTAAGTTGGAAAGTAATGGGAGAGTGTCAGATATTGCGTACCTATAGCAGTAGGGTTTCCCCTGTATTTATACCTGACCATCAGACGGTCTGGGTCCGTTAATCTCGGCCTGATTTGCTTGATCAATGGGATTTTCAAATCCTGAAGATATTGCATGCAATCCGGGGATCGTGTAACGTATCCGTGGGTGGGGTTATCGGTCACGTCTGCTTAAGGCAGTTTCTTATTTTAGCGTATGAGGCATCCACATTCCGCCCCGGCCTCGGCTCGGAAAATCTTTATTCGGACGAAGATGAAGATGAAAATGATGATGAGGACGAGGACGAGCCGCCAGCTCAGATGGCCTTCTTCAAATGAAGACGAGGACGAGGACGAGGCCACGGCTAGGCCGTCCTTCTTCAGTGAAAGCTCGCCTTGTCCGACCTAGGGTCATCGTCTAGAAATCCGTTCGCACCTGACGTGATGTTCTCTTTTCGAGTCATACCGCTAATTTGTTAGACGCGTATTCTGTCATGAGTCCGAGCCAAGTTTTGGTCTGGACGGAGTGTGACTTGGCTTCATTTATTTATTAAGCATTCTAGAAGTCTTCCTTCCGAGCTCCGAATCAAGTGGCGGACCCGTCCTATCGAGTTAAGTTTTTTCGCAACTGATGCAAGTGGTTATATTGTTCATATCTGGTCGGTCAGTAGAGGATCAGCCTGGAGTATTCGGTCTGAGGGCTATACTATTTGTTCCGGTCTCAGATCAATCCGAGTCGATCGTTAGTTTCGGATGGGAGCACCGCCATGAATCTTCCCTTTTCAGTAACGTTCATTATTTCGGATACTTGTGTATCTGACCGAATTAAAAAGATGTCAAAAAGATGTTGGTCATTGGGATTGTAAGGGGCTCGGATCTACCCATAATATAAGCTCCCTACTCTTCGAGTTCGGATACGGGCTCGAAGAGTAAACATGTACGGAAGATCAATGGTTTCCGCTGCAACACTTTTCACGCATGCATTTATCATTATGACTCTTATGTCGAAGAAACGCGTCATCGGGTCTTTCCACTAGTGGGTTAATCCCCAGTTGACGCGTGGCGATGGTTAAGATTTCGAATAATGGCTAACTAACACGTAGGCCCTGGGAGGCGTCCCAGCGGATCTTCCCCTGCTCAGGCGCCACTTCTGCTTGATGGAGCCTGTCGCCCAATGTCAGGACCGTTTAGCCTGGCAGAGCTCAAGCCAAAAATTAGCAGCCACGTACGCTCCGGAGTCAACTCGCGATGATTCGGCTGCGGCCATCAATGCCTTGTCATTAATGCAGAGATTCCTCCTTGGTTATATAATCTTCAGAGTTTCAGAAACACTTCTCACCTTCACATTTCGAATTTCTGTAACTGTTGATTCCCTGAGAAAGCGTTTTCGGCAGAAGCGATTCCGGCCATCTTGAGGTTTCCAGTAGGACGATTCTGACCGATCTGGGATTTCTCTACGGAAGCAATTTTCGACGGTCATCCGGTGAGCATTTCCTCCCTTCTCTCAGCTTCACTTCTATTTTATCTGCTTCTATGAGATGTCGTACGATATGGACATGGTCCGAGAAAATTACAATGACTCCGAGCCGGCGAGCTCGGATGATGGGAGGGGGGCATCTGATGACCCTTGGAAGCAGTGCCCCTGTTCCCTCCGCCCCGAAGAAACAAGGAGGCGGGCGCTCGGACCCGTCGGGTCGTCAAAAAGAAATCCACCAAAGCCCCTCGAGACTCGACGGCGGGTGGAGCAGAAATGTCGATGAGTGAACGAGTATCGGAGGTCGTCCCAGGAGGCTCTGTATCGAAGGAATCTTAGATGGGATGGATCCATATGGAGTTTAAGATCCCAAACTCCGTTCAGGTAAGGGCGCTCGAGCCCCTTGATACCGTCGGCGCACCTGCTGAAGGGGAGGTCAACATTTTTCTCTGTGCACTACAATGTGGGCTACGACTCCCTATACACCATTTCGTCCGAGCCCTGACCGCTTACTTGGGACTGGCTCCTGGTCAATTTACCCCCAACGCTTGGAGGGTTTTTATCTCTCCCTTCATCATCTGACGTCAAGTTGGGAACCCCGAGCTGACACTAGAGGAATTAATAAGCCTATACCTGGTCAAACACAATAGCCACGAGCCATGGTACTACTTCGCGACCTGAGGCAGCAAGAGGTTGGTCATAAATCTTTCATCCTCTAACAAGGACTAGAAGAATAAATAGTTTTGGACTTTGGGCGAATGGGAGGCACCGGCGATGGAGCTTGAAACCTTAGCGACTCGGGTTCCCACCCGATTCGCTACACCAGGTCGGATACTACATGCACTTTCTTTTTTGTATACCTCTCCTTTTTATTGTAGTCGGACTAAGGTCATTCTCTTATTTTTGTAGATTTTTCGAGAGGTTCACCTCTCTTTACTTCGGACTGGAAAAATCAAGTCGTCAAGGCTAGAATGCGATCGGGAGAACTTCGCTCCTGGTCAGACCTGATCACGGCCACTATTCTTCATTAGTCCAGGCTGTACAAATCTGAGCCGCTCCCCACCTCCTTCAGTAAGTCTTTCTGCAGCTCCTTTGGAAGGATTGGATCTCTTAGTTTGGTTGTTGATCCATTATTTTTAACGCAGGCATGGCCGAGGTAGCTGGGTCCCGGAGGAGGAAGGCCGCCCCAACTATCAATGAGATGCTGAGGGCAGAGCCCCAAACGAAGACGACCGTTCGGAGAAGGCAGGCGGCTCCTCACGGCGAGGGCCCCTCGACCCCAGTTTCTGTTGTTGCAGCTCCAGTTTCTATTGCTGCAGCTCCGGCTGCAGACCTATTACTGCTGAGGCCGTTGTTGTCAATGTTGCTGCTTCAACCCCCGCTGACGCCCCTCACACTACCGAAGTACCCCCAGCAGCCCCCGAGGTCTTCATAGCTGTCCCCTCCTCATCCGAACATAAAGAAGCCGTTCGGATGGCTGGTGCTATGCTCTCCCCCCCCCTCCCAAAGATTGGGATGACTCAAGGATGAGGCTCAAGCCTCAGCAGGCAGCAAGACTAGGGTCGAGGGGGCAATCGGGTCGGCTCAAGTGGGGACGAGCGGAGAGAGGTTCGAGCCGGTTACCATATGTCCTTCTTAGTCCGTTGGGCTTCCAAGTACGCTCCTGAGGAGGAGATAGTCGGTCTTCTCACCAAATATGACGAATCTTTCATCAATGACTTAGCTTCCATCTTTTACCGGGTACTTCTATCAACTTTTCTTCTCTTTAGCATTTATTGCTTCCAAATGTTCATTCTTTTGTTTTTATCTAGTCCGTCCCAAGGCTCCTTCTGACTTGGGAGATATTAAGGGAGCTTACGAAGAAAGACGTCGAGGTGGGGGCCCTTAAGGGTGAGATTGGAACCTTGCGAGATGAGGTCACGTTCCTTCAGATGGAGCAGGCTGAACTGGTCGACAACTGGACGACGGAAAAGCTTGTGAGCTCCAGCTGAAAAGGGTCATGAGTGATCTCGAGGCTAATTGCGGTGCTGCTGCCGCTGAGCTGACTCGAGCCAGGGCCCACGCGAACTTGTTTGCCAAGGAGAACACTCGATTGAGGGAAGTCCTGGAGTGGACCAGAGCCAAGGCAGTAGAAGAACAGAGCCGAGCCATCTCAAGGGTGAAGGAGGCTCAGCAGACCGAGGATGAGGTCTCCCAAGCCGCGGTGGTGACCACTGTAGTGGATGCCTTCAAGGCTTCCGCCGAAGCTACTAAGTTTTACAACTGTGGCTTCGACGCTTGCATTGAAGCGGTCTAGGATCTATACCCGGACCTCAACCTAGAGTTTCTGCTGCCTGAAGACGCAGGAGAGAAGCCCTCTGAAGATGTCCTCCCGAATCAAGCCTCTGGCCCTCACGCTCCTCCTCCTCCGACTACGTAGTTAGGAATATTTCTCTTTTCATGGCTTTTTGAACTTATCTTTTTTATGAATGATTTGTGGATATTATTTTTTAATCCTCTGGAGAGGGCGTGTGGATGATGATTTTTCCTCATATGTTAATCCATAGTCAATTCTTGAATGTTGATTGTTGACCGTTGATTGTCGACTACGATGATGGCGAACTTGACTTGCCCTTTCCCTGTAGGTAGGGGGTCGATGATGTCAATCCTCCATTGAGCGAACGGTCATGGACCGCTCATGGGAGTCATTTCCTCTGCACGTTGCCTCGGCACTGCCGCATATCGTTGGCACTTGTCGCACCTTTGAATATAGTTCTTTGAGTCCTCCTTGATGGTTGGCCAAAAGTATCATTGTTGAAGTATCTTCAAGGCCAGGGCTCGGCTGCCAGTGTGATTTCCGTAGATTCCTTCGTGAATCTCCTGAATCACATAATTGGCCTCGTCATGTCGGAGGCACCTGAGGTAGGGCTGAGAATGCCCTTTCTTATATAGCGTACCATCCAGGATAATGTACCGTGCTGCTCTGACCCTCAGGCACCTTGCTTCCAACCTATCCGAGGGGACTTCACCAGATGTAAGATACTTATAAATCGGGTTCATCCAGCTCGGAGTATCATCTACTGGGTTGACCATTTTCTTCTTCGTCTAGTTGATGCTCGGATGTTTTATGAACTCCACGAGAATGATTCGCGGGATCTTCCCTTCTGTGGCTGTGGCTAAATTCGCTAGGGCATCGGCCCATGAATTTTCTACTATGGGGATTTGATGGATGGTGCAACTCCAAAATCTTTCAATCAATTTTCTTGCCTCGTCTAGATAAGCAATCATTCTTACTTCCTTGGCTTTATACTAGGTGGAGATGTGGTTCACTACTAGTTGAGAATCGCATCAGACCTGAATAGACTGGACCCCCAAACTTGCTGCCAGTCTGAGTTCAACAAGTAGAGCCTCGTATTCCGCCTTATTGTTAGAGGCCTTGAAGTCAAGTCTGATCGCGTACAGGATGGGCGTGGAATTGGGCATGATTAGGACAATCCCCGCTCCAGCACGTTTGGCATTAGACGACCGTCCACATAAAGAACTCATCCCGGTTCTGATGTTGCCTTTTAATCGTTTGGGGGAACAGGTGAAGGAGTCGTCTCAACTTCGGTACTGATCTCTTCTTCGCTCAGAATGGTGAATTCTGCAATGAAGTCAGTCACGGCATGACCCTTAATTGTTGTCCTCGGACGAAACTGGATGTTGAACTCACCAAGTTCGATGGCCCACTTGGTCAGTTGACCTGAAACTTTAGGCCTTTGGAGAACTTGTTTAAGAGGAGAATCAGTCAACACCATAACGGAATGAGCTTGAAAGTAAGGGTGTAACTTCCGAGCTAAGATGACGAGACTGAGCGCTAGCTTCTCCAGAGGAGGATATCTCGTCTCGGCGGGCACCATGGCCTTACTCACATAATAGACGGGTTGTTATTTGCCTCCCACCTCTCTAATCAGGGCTGAGCTGACGGCCGAGGTCGATACTACAAGGTACAGGAACAGGGGCTCACCTTTTTCGGGTTTGGACAGCAGGGGTGGTGAGCCTAAGTACTGTTTCAGTTGCTGGAAGGCTTGTTCGCACTCCGACGTCCATTCTGCCCTCTTATGACCCTTCAATTATTGAAAGAAGGGGAGACATTTATCTGTGGCCCTGGATATGAAACGTCTGAGTGCAGCTACTTATCTTGTGAAACATTGTATTTCTTTGACAGTCCGAGGCGAACTCATGTCGAGGAGTGCTTTGATCTTGTTAGGGTTTGCTTCAATGCCTCTCTAGCTGACCTGAAACCTGAGAAATTTATCGGAGCCAACTCCGAATGCATAGTTCGCGGGATTCGGCTTCATCTGATATTCTCAGAGGATGGTGAAAGTTTCTCCGAGATCTGCTAGGTGGTCGGATGCCTTGACGCTTTTCACAGGCATGTCGTCGACATACACTTCCATCATATATCTGATCTGCTTGGCGAACAGTTGATTCACCAATCTCTGATACGTGGCCCTAGCATTTTTCAGGTCAAACGACATGACCCAGTAACAGTAGAGTCCCTTGTCCATGATGAAGGTAGTCTTCTGCCTGTCTGGAGGGTGCCTCGCAATTTGGTTATATCTGAAGTAAGCGTTCAGGAAGGAAAGTAGTTCATATTCTGCTGTGTTGTCTACCAGCTGATCAATTCGAGGCAATGAGAAGCTATCATTCGAACATGCCTTATTTAGATCCGAGTAGTCTATGCAAACCCATAATTTTTCTTTCGCTTTCTTGATAAGGACAACATTTGCAATCCAATCGGGATAGTGTACCTCCTCTATAAAGCCAGCATTGAGTAGAATGGAAACTTCGTCGGTTATGGCTTTGTGTCACTCGGCATCGAACGGTCTCCTCTTTTACTTAACGGGTCTGTGATTCGGGTCCACATTCAGCCCATGAACCATGATATCGAGAGAGATTCTGGGCATATCTCCGTGCGACCATGCGAAGACATCCCCGTGCTGTTATAGGAAGGCTAGCACTTCGGACCGCTGCTCAGGGTTCAACAATACTCCGAGCTGAATAGTCCTGCTCGGGTTTGCCTCATCGAGCGATACTTTCTTCAGGTCTTCTACGGATGAACCCTACGCAAGTCCTCTGGGGTCTAGCACGTTGACGGTGAGTGCTTACTTCACCGACCCTTTCTTGACTGCTATAGCATAACATCTCCAAGCTTCGCATTGGTCAGTTTGGAGGTAACCTATCCCGCCCTCGGCGGAAAATTTCATTATCAGATGATAGGTGGAGACGACTGCTCTCATTGCATTGAGAGAAGATCTGCCCAGGATGACGTTATGTACCGATTGCATATTGACAATGAGAAAGTCCACCATGAGGGTGACTTGGTGTTTTCTTTCTCCCGTAGTCACAGGGAGGGAGAGGGCTCCCTCGGAGATCACTCTTTCTCCGGCAAAGCCATGCAGGGGGTCTTCATGGGTCTGAGGTGCGACCTCGAAACTCCCATTCTTTTGAAAGCCTCAGAGTAGATTACATATGCTGAGCTTCTGGTGTTGATCAGGATGCGGTACACCTTATGGTTGGCTATAGTCATAGTAACTACAAAGGCATCGTCATGCGGATGCTGGATCTCGCGCGCGTTATCTTCTGAGAAGGTCGTGCTGCACAAACTAACACGGAGTTCTTTGCTCGGCCGCTTGGTTAAGTGGATATAGTGTTCCGAATCAGACCTCAGAGAGTGGGCTTTCCAAGCCACGTTTAAATCTCCTCCACTGGACGAGCCCTCGAAGATAGTATAGATCTCGGCCGGCTCTTCCATGGTGGTATTCGGCTGTTCTTGCTCTCTTCCTTCTTTTCAAGCAGTTCTTTCTCCCTTGGCGTACCGGCGCAGATGTCCCTTACGAATAAGAGTCTCGATCTCATCATTGAGATCCACACAATCGGTTGTGTTATGGCCGTGATCCCGATGGAAGCAGCAGTACTTGCGCTTGTCTCAATGATCCAAGTCGGCCCTCATGCAAACAGGCCAATTCAAAAGCTTATGCCCTTTAATATCTAATAGAATTTGCTTGGTTGACGTGTTGAGGGGGTGTAGGAACGGAATTTACCCTCTGATTTCCTGCTTGGACGACGATCGCGAGGGGCACGGTCGTCTGGTTCTTTACTAAATGGCTGAGGTCCTTCATTCCTTGGCCTCTTCCATTTACCAGTCGGCTCTGTCACTTAAATATTTTTGCGAGTGTTGGAGAATTCCTCGGTGTTAGTATACTTCTGAGCTCTGGCGACGAGATCAGCTAACGTCTTTGGTGGATTCTTTCCAATGGAGAAAGTGAACTTTCCTTCTTTTAGGTCGTTGAATACGGCAGCGAGTGTCATCTTGTCGTCATAATCTTCTACCTACAATGCTTCCTTCTTGAAGCGAGCAATGTAGTCCTTCAACGACTCCTTAGGCTCTTACTTGATGGCGAACAGGTGAGTATTATGTTTCTAACTCCTCTTACCACTTATGAATTGGGTAAGGAATAGTCAACTCAAATCCGCAAAGGAACTGATGGTATTAGGTTTGAGCTGATGATACCAACTCTGAGCGGATCCTGTGAGGGTGTCGAGAATCCCCCCACATCATTGCATCCGTTGCCGTCTAGATTTGTATCCATGAACGATAAGCCTCCACATGCTCGGATGGGTCGCTAGACCCAGAGTACTGGATGACGGGAGGTATCCAAAACCTCTATGGCATCACCTCGTCCATGATTGTAGAGGTAAAAGGAAACTCATTTTCTTCCATCATTGCTTGAACGGCCGCGGGAACTGACGACGACGGTTGCTTCTTTTCTAGTGTCAGAATATTGTTGCTGAGCTCCACGAACCGTGTTTCCCAAGGATTTTTATTCTCAGGTACTATCTCCTGTGCATTTTCTATTTCGGGAGTCCTCCTTCCCCTCCTCCGTTCCAGCTCGTAGTGGAGATTCGTCGGTGTCAGGGCTAAGGTGACCGAGGCATTTGTTAGAACTCGAGTTACTCTGTTCTGAGCCGATACTCGGACTTGGGTTGGGGGAGGATTTTGAACAAAAGCCGGTGCTTGAGGGGGTTGACGCGGGAGCCCCTCAGGTCTCATACTCCTCAGCGCGGAATGAGCTTCCACAACCGGACCAATCGGCTCAAGAACAAGGTTCATGTCGCTATTGCTTCATCTGGTTGATCTCATTGTGTAAGGCTTGTATTTCACTTTACATCGCGCAGTACTTGCTTGTCCGATTGTGCGAACGCTGGGAAGGCCCTGGGGTCAATTCGGCGTAAAGCAATGAAGAAGAACAAGTCTGTTCTGGTTCCATAGCTGTCACTTTCTTCTTTCCTCTTACCATAATGCTTAAGAATAGGAACTTGACCTTTCCTATTAGATTCCTACAGACGGCACCAAAAATGTTAAGACAAAATTTGGATCACCCTCGACTCGGCAAGATAAATCTCCAAGGAACCCTGGCCCTGCACAAATGGTGAACAAAGGAGACCCTGGCTAAGCCGGGAGACCCTCCGATGCCTAAGTCAGGTCAAGGGAATTTGGGTCTAAGTTGGAAAGTAATGGGAGAGTGTCAGATGTTGCGTACATGTAACAATGGGGTTTTCCCTGTATTTATACCTGACCATAAGACAGTCTGGGTCCGTTAATCTCGGCCTGATTTGCTTGATCAATGGAATTTTCGGATCGTGAAAATATTGCATGTAATCCAGGGATCGTGTAGCGTATCCATGGGTGGGATTTTCGGATCGTGAAAATATTGCACGTAATCCAGGGATCATGTAGCGTATCCGTGGGTGGGGTTATCGGTCACGACTGCTTAAGGTAGCTTCTTATTTTAGCGTATGAGGCATCCAATTCCGCCCTGGCCTCGGCTTAGAAAATCTTTCTTCGGACGAAGATGAAGATGACGATGAGGTCGAGCTAGGCTCAGATGGCCTTCTTCAGATGAAGATGAAGATGAAGACGAGGACGAGGCCACGACTCGGTCATCCTTCTTCAGTGAAAGCTCGCCTTGTCCGGCCTAGGGTCGTCTTCTAGAAATCTGTTCGCGCCTGACATAATGTTCTCTTTCCGAGGCCCTATCGTTGATTTGTTAGACGCGTATTCTGTCATGAGTCTGAGCCAAGTTTTGGTCTGTACGGAGTGTGACTTAGCTTCATTTATCTATTAAGCATTTTGGAGGTCTTCCTTCCGAGCTCCGAATCAAGTGGTGGACCCGTCCTGTCGAGTTGAGTTTTTTCGCAACTAATGTAAGTGGTTATGTTGTTCATATCTGGTAGGTCAGTAGAGGATCGGCCTGGAGTATTCGGTCTGAGGGCTATACCATTTGTTCCAGTCTCAGATCAATCCGGACCGATCACTAGTTTCGGAGTGGGAGTACCGCCATGAATCTTCCATGTTCAGTAGCATTCATTATTTCGGATACTCGTGTATCTGACCGGATTAAAAAGATGTCAGATCTTCCCATAATAAAAATCATGATAATTATAAATTCTTTTCTTGCCTCATTTTAACATATATTTGAGTAATAATGACATTTTTCATTGTTATAATATGAAATCGTCAAATTCATAGACATACATACCCCACTTAATTTTAAGATTTTCATAGCAATATAATTGAAAAGTGTAATAATTACTAATTTATTTACTAGTTTTCTAAAAACATTTGCTTTTAATGGACTATCGTGTTTGATTTTATTGAGGTAAAATCATAACAATAATACATTTTCATTACAATATTGTAGAAATCCCCGAGGTAATTTGGCCCTTAGGTTCAATATAGATCCCAGTTAAGTCTGATCCAAATAAAGGCATTTGAGATATTTGTAAATGGTGGATTGGATCACACAACCATGTGATACTTTTATTGGATGTCACAAGTGAATTATAAGACTTTTCAAATCAATAAACTACATACATGTCACGTGTACTGCGTAGACTGTATTTGTATTTTATTAGATGTCACACGTATATTATTACAAGAAATGATAAATAATATTTGTGTCAAATTAGAAATATGTGAATTACATATACATGGCACAATCATTTCATTTCTATATATAAGCTACTAAGATATAGTTGTATGTACCTAGTTTATAACAAGTTAAAGAATACATATATAAGATTTTACTCATGAAACAAGTTGATTTTTTAAAATTATTTTTTGAATTTGGTGACTTGCTAAAGTGGGCCGTCCAGTGATCCAAGCATTGATTCTAAAGGTCCTATAAATGGTATCAGAGTTATAGTGTGAAAAAATGTCAATATGTAAAGAAGTATTCTTCGACAATTCGATATGAGCATATATCAATTTGAGTACATATGTATGGTATTTTAGTACTTACATTCCAAGCTTGTTCATATTACGTATCTTTAACCCATTAATTGATAAATTTAGAACTTGAAAGTTTAAATTCAATAACAATGTGTGTGATGAAAAAATATTGAAAATTGTTCCTCCTGATGGTGTTAAAGATATTTATCATTGTCACATTAGAGAAGCTAACATCGGATAATTAAATGAGTTGGAGAACTAAAGTATGTGTGTATTATGGTGGTCTCCTAGTGAGACATCCACCGGGGGACATCTCTCACTCATCTCTGTCTCTTTATAACTCTCTTGTGTGATAAATCATAGTTTTTATAGGTTTTAACTAAGGCTCTTTCTTATGGTCTATACAAGGAAAGTCACAGCTAGGAAGGGATATCATCTTTTTTAAGGTATTTTCCTGAAAGATTTATGGGTGATTGGTTTCTTGTGCTGAAAACGAGATATAAACCTTATATTTGTTTATTTATCTTTTTTTAGCGAATAAATAATCCATGTGTTGATACCCTGAAAATGTAAACATATTGTCAAACAACATAAATCTATGTGCCTCTTGTATGTCATTTTTATTTTTATCTTCGATGTTTCATTTTGTAGTTTTGTCTTAGTGGCATTGAATGTTTACAGGTGAAGTCATGCCATAATTAGCATCAGAACTTTGATTGTTATTATATTTTTGTTGATTTGTAACATTTCGATTTATCCATTTCTTTATATTATACATTGCCCGCTAAAGATGTGCATTGACAATAAAGACGATAAATGCAAAATTTGGAGTAAAAAAGTTCAATGAGAAGAATAAATTTAACATGTGGTAGGTCAAGGTATGTGATTTCCTGATTCAGCAAGACTTGCACTAAGCGTCAAAAGGTAGATTGAAGATTATGGCATTAATTGATGACGAGTAGAAAAAAAAATTGAACTTGAGTGTCATTGTCACAATCCACTTGGGTCTTGTAGACAATGTAATTTATAATGTTAAAAATGATAATTCTACAAAAAACTTTAAGAGAAGTTGAAAGGTCTTTACGTTACAAGGTCATTGACTAGTAGGTTGTACCTAAAACAACAATTATATATTTGAAGACGAAAGAAGGTATGTATACCTATGACCATTTGGATCTGCTTAATAAGATTTTACTGTCGACTATTAAGTATTTATGTTAAAGTTGATTATAAATAAGATAAATTTTATTACTTTTACTTCTTTCATTATATTGTCATATTGTTACGACCTTAATTAATGAGAAGGAAACTATAACAATAAATGATGTAACATCTTAACTTTTATTATCGGAAGAGCTTATTAAAAAACAAAGTCACAAAGAATGACACACTAAAGGTTTGTTAGCTAAAGACAGATTTACAAAAAAGAAATTAAAAAGTCAACGCAGTAGGTCCAGATAGAAGTCTATATTTGAAAAAAAAATGAAGTGTTATTATTGTGAAGATACTGAGAACACGAAAGAGTGTCATGAAATTAAGAGGAATAAGGAAACCCTGTAAATATAGAAAGTATAACAAAAAGTTATTTTAATAAGAGTGAAAAATCTATTGACAACCCAAGTGATGATAATTTTTCAAGACATGGGTATTCTTAATTCCGATTGTTCATGAGAATTAGTTCACTACTTACAAATCATTTAATGTTGTGGAATGATTTTTATGAAAGATAATGTTGTTTGTTGATGCAGAAATATGGACGTCATTTTAGACCACTTGAGACCTGTAAGAGAAGACAAGAATGGAGACCCTGACTGCTGCAGGGGACCCTCTGATGCCAAAGTCAGACAAGCAAACTAGGTTTAATAGAATGTGAGGTTTTGGGGTGTTTTTTTAGTAGGACTATGAGTACCTTGTAAGTGCACCCACCTTTGCACACTTGTTTGTCAATTATGTGACTAGTTGTGTCAAATAGTCGAATAAGTTCTTAGCGAATGAAAACCGACGACACAACTGGATCAGAAGCACTAAAGCCACATTGAAGACAAATAACCACTTATATGATCTCGACCTTGCAAATAGATGATCCGAACTCAAATAGAAAACCCTACTTAAGTCATCTATTCAAAGCCAATTCCAAGTATATATTTTCTACCCTTTAGCCTTCGCTTTAGCAAATTCCAAGTTTATGAATGATTAAATGGACTAGGAATAAAAATAGGAAAAAATGTCTAAATTTGGTAGAAAAAAAGGTGCCACCGAATAGCACATTCGGTATCACCGAAGATACCTTCGGTGTTACCGAAAGGGCTCAAAACAGTCCAACAACATTACAAAGGAAATTCGTTACCACCGACTGAATATTTCAGTAACACCAATTGCCATCGACGAACAAAAATCGGTGTCACCGAAAGGGGTCCTTTTCATTCAGCAACTTGAGGATTTAATTCGATACTACTGATTAGTAATTCAATACCACTGAAGCAATCTCGGTGATATCAAAATTAGCTTCGATAGCACCGTAAACTAATCGCTTTCTATCCTTTAGAATTTTCTCTCTATGAAAGCGGCTTGTAGAAACTTGCAAAATAATTGAAAAAATGCATCATAGAGTCTCTAGTGTATCCCAAGCTTATCCTAGCCTATCTAGACTGTATCCACATGAGTTTCATGCTCTCTTCATTGTGATCTTTCACTTCTATGAGCATTCAAAGCTCCTATCGATGAAGAACATGAACTCGTGCTTCTCTAGAATACAAAGACCAAACCAATAGGAAAATCTTTTGTCTTTTTGATACTCCAGAGCATCCATAGATTGAATCCCTTAGGAAATCCACTAATTATTCTAGATGATAGATTCAACTAAACTCTCATTACCTTGATCACCTTTATAAGTATATCTTATGCAAGGTTCTTAATTGTAAAGCTGAAACAGCAGGAAAATCCAAGCTACACGATCGGGGGAACACCGGGAAATTGATTCAAATACGAGAGCGCGAAGATCGAGCAACCTAAGACGAGCTACAAAGGAGGACTCATTCCGACAAGTAAGTGTCATTATCAAGAGTCCAAAGTTTAATCTCTATCCTAGTGTAGGATTGAGATTAAGAGTTTGCTATTAACAAACTCGCGTAGGTGCCTTGTGTGGGACTTTAGCCGGTGGGCTTAAACGTATGTACCTTGTGTGGGACCTTGGCCGGTGGGCCTAAACGGAGGTGCCTAGTATGGGACCTTAGCCTGTGTGGCCTAAATTGTTGGGTTCGGGAGTAGGACCCTTGCTCTTGTGTAGAACATAAATCTTAGGTTCAGGATTAGGACCTTGGCCTATGTGGCCTAAATTGTTGGGTTCGGGAGTAGGACCCTTGCTCTTATGAAGTGCATAAATCTTAAGTTCGAGATTATGACATTGGCCTGTATAGCCTAAACTGTCAGGTTCGGGATTAGGACCTTTGCTATTGTGTGGGACATAAATTGTAAAGTCCTTGTGTATGGCTGTAAATGTTTAGGTGAACCTGATTTAAAACCTCATATAGTGAAATCCGGTACACTCATGGGTTGAGTGCATCTACCAGGAGTAGAGTAGACACATAGCCGAACCACTATATATGATCGTATTTGGGATTGCTATTTATACATTTATTTGATTATGCTTATGTGTCTCGAATGTTTGAATATGATGCATGATTAGATGAATGTCTAGGATTAATAGGAAACACATTCCACAACTCATATACATTATCTTATATAGGCTAGTTGCGTAACTTGCATATCTAGTGTAGCTTATGTGATTGGACTCTTTATTGGCTAGGAAGCCTTTAGAGTTATATTGTTTTACTTAATTTAATTATTAATTAGTTTAAGTTAGGCAATTAGGATTTTAAATTGTCATAATTTTTAATTGGTCATAATCACCCCCCTCTAGGACTTAGTCTACATTCTATAGCTATGCCATATTCCGCACTTAGACACATTGTGGGCCATAAATGTAATTTCATACTTTCACCATTATGGGTGCCCTTTTTATAGTTGAGTGAAGGTGGTGGCGTACGTGGCGATCTTTCTGTTTAGTATGTGCGTATTGTAGAGGGATTCGGATCATATGCATGTCGCGAATATCTCCCGAGATCCTTGGAGGATCTCTCGGGCGGATCAGTGTTACAATAGTCTTTCGAGATCCTCGACTGAGATCTCGGATAGTTACAGTCGGAACCAGGTCGGAATTAGTAAAGGCATATGGTGAGATTCTGAGGTGGACGATCGTTCCGAATAGAGAGTTTTGTCGACCTGAATTCTCTAGTGAGCTGTGGTCAAGATTTCCCCTGGCGTTAAGCAAATTACCAACCTTAGTATAATACAAACGGATGACCATCCTATTCGTTTTGTTGTGCGGCATAAGGTCGTACTTTGGGATCCTTTTATAGGAGATGTTTAGAGCATCATCTCATAAATATATGGGTCCGTAGAAGGGCTTGGCATTTGACGGAAATGGAGAGACTCCATCTCCTGATGGCCAAACTCAGGGTCGTATAGTGAAATATAATAGTGTTCCTCCCCAGTATTTGAGGAGTTCATTGGTTGTGACCAGTGTTGGCTGACCTCATCGCATTGTATGTATATGTCCGAGTTGGTTTTTCCTTACTAGCTAGTCCATTTTTACCCATAATAGTAGGCCCCCTTCTTTCGAGCTCACGCAGTGGGCTTAGAAAGTAAGCTGAATCTGGTGAGGTCAGACGTTCTAGCACATGTGGCATTGGGCCTACTTATCATCAATGCGAAGAGGCGGTGGGCATATGAATCGGAGTGTATTTGCAATCATGATACGGTACGTTCGAAGTAGCGTGCCTCGGCTTGAGGTCACGTGCATTGTCAGGGGGCCTGTTTGGTCCTCAACGTATGAGGTACTAACATGTGGTGCATTCTTGAGAGTCGAGTCAATCAGCGAGTGGGAAAGCCCCATGTGTCCAAGCGCGGGCGTCGAGGAGTCTTTTTGATGGCCACGTTAAGTGCGAGCATTTAATGCTCGTATAGTAATTTTGACGGCCACATTAAGTGCGAGCATTCAATGCTCGTACAGTAGGTTATGCTAAAAAAAAAAAAGGAGGAACCCCAATCATGCAGGGGTTATTTGCCCGGTTGCCTTCTTGCCCCTCTACTGCTCTGCGACTTAGGCAATTCTATAGGCGATTTCTGATGACTTCAGATCCCTTCTCCGGTGAGCTTTATCTCTACCGCCCTTTCTCCCTATTTTCTTTTTCTTTTGGGTTTCCGGCTTCTGACAGCCATTCTGGTTAAAAAGAAAACATGTCAAGGCTGTCAGACCGGTGGAGGGAGTCATCCCAGCATGATGGAGGGCCGAAAGACTCTGATCTCCTAGAGAATCCGCCAACTCCCTTGGTGATGATGAGCGACATGGACTTGCAGGTATCCCATGGGTCGAGGATGGTTGCCCAATCCTCGGTCGATCAACTAATGGACACTGCGGGGTCTTCCCCAGCCAGGGAAGGAGTCAGTCTGTATTCATCAGAATTAGAAGAACCAGGCTAATCGGGTCGACGTTGACGAAATCTGCCCTGGTACGGATCAGGTCGGAGTACCACATTCTAGACTATGTGGTGCTCCGAGCTCCCGTACTTGGTGAATTCCAAGTAAGCCCCAGGACGGCGAGGTGGCCATATTCTTGGTCAGCCTCCAGTGCGACTTGAGGCTCCCTATCCACTGTATAGTTAGGGATGTCTTCTTGTGCCTAGAGTTAGCTCCTAGGCAGATAATTCCGAAATCTTGAAGGGTGTTGGTGGGGTCATTCATTATTTGGGTAAGCTTGAACAACTTGAGTTGACCGTGAATGAATTCCTTCACCTATATCCAGTGAAGTACAACCTCTACTGTAAGACTCGCATCTTAGTCCGTACCATTTTGTAGGTTCCCAATGTCCTCCCGATCGAATTTCGACAACCTTCAACTTTATCTGATGTTTTGTGCGCGATCCTATGCCAAATTCTGCAAACCAGAGTCGGCTCAACCCGAGACTTGTACCCTAGTGACCGCACCATCGCCGTGGTTCCGATGCTGCGTCTCCTGCGTTAAGGCGATACCCAGGCCAGGAGATGTGTGCCCGCGTTCAGTTCAAGGAAAACGCCGCACATTGCTAAACCCAAAAGAATCTCTACAACTTGTCACCTCAATCAATCAATCAATCCCTTCAAGGGTAAAGTACATGTCAAGTACACCATCACCTCACACCCATCCCTAAGCAACCTCATAAGTCAAAAAGTTCTTACACACCCCATACCTTTCTTACACCATCTACCCCTAAAGTCAAAAAGTTCTTACACACCCATCACTCACCACATCCATCACTCCATCACCCATCCCTCTCTCTCTCCTTACAACCCTCTCTCTCATTTCTCAAGCCCATTTCCAAGCAACCAAGGTGATCACACGTCCAAATTCTTTCAACCTCAAAGAGAGCTTTGTGTGTGGCCCACTTCCTATCCTCTCATCTCCCATCTCAACCATCAAAACTCCATCTCTTCCGTTAGGATAGAAAGCTAAGGAGCAAAGGAAGCCTAGAGAGCAAGAAGAAGTGGACAGTGGGTGATCTTGGACCCACATTTTCTCTTTTTGTTATTTGATTGTTTTGTGATTTAAGAGCCACGTATGGTGGGACCCACCTTGATGTATGTTTGTATACAAGAGGGGCTCATAGTGGCGGGGCCCCTCTGTCATCGCTGATATCTCTTTCTCTCTTTCTCCTTCTCTCTATGACGAATGGCCCACCTATGATGTGTGTATTTTACCCATGCCATCCAAATACTGGGCCACCTTAATCCCTTTTTTGGGGCCTGCATGACCGGGCGGTCACATCAGCCCGGATGAAAGGGAAACACAAATATTAGACTGATCCAAAATAGGTGGGCCATGTGGGACCCACCTTGATGAGGTGCATACCCACACCATCCGTCCAGCGGACGCACTAGTGGAGGGTGCACTGGCAATGAGGCGTAGCTAGCAATGAAGTGTTAACTGACAGTGGAGGTGTACTGACGTTGTGTGTGTGCTGTCAATGAAGTGTGGACTGACAGTGGGGTCCATGGGACCCACCCACGTCGTCCATTCATTTTGATGGGCTGCACCATAATGTATGTGTTTTATCCAAATCATCCACCGCCGTGGACGGTGGGACCCACGTCCGTGTGGGGCCCTCCTTGATGTGTTTATCCACAGCTCCAGTGGTGAGCTGAGTGAAAGATACCTCATTTCATCGGTGGGACCCATCCACAGCTCTAGTGGTAGGCTGAGTGAAAAATACCTCGTTTCAACACTGAGGTCTTGGCACGATTTCCTAGTGAGGTTGGCTACCAATGAAGTGTGACCTGACAGTGGGGTCTATGGGACCCACACTACAAGAAATGTGGTTTTTACCTACGAAACTTTTACCTACGAAATTTTTTTTCGTAGGTAAAGATGACTTTTACCGACGAAATTTATTTTCGTAGGTAAAAGCCTACTTTTACCGACGAAATCTAAATTCGTAGGGAAAAGTCATCTTTACCTACGAAAATTTTCGTAGGTAAAGGGTCTTTTCTTTTCCCTACCAAAACAAATTTCGTAGGTAAAACCCTTATTTACCTACGAAAATATTCGTAGCAAAAAGGCCTTTTGAACAACAAATCATGTTTTGAATTTACTTTTACCTACGAAATCAAATTTCGTAGCTAAAATCCATCTTTACTTACGAATAAACTCGTAGCTAAACGATGTTTTTAATTTTTAAAAAAAACAAAAAATGGAAACCTTTACTTGTACCTACGAAATCTAATTTCGTAGCTACAAGCCATCTTTACCTACGATTATATTTGTAGCTGAAGGGTGTTTTTAATTTTTAAAAAAATAAAAAATGAAAAACTTTACTTTTACCTATGAAATCTAATTTCCGTAGCTAAAAGCCATCTTTACCTACGTGTATATTTGTAGCTAAAGGGTGTTTTAGATTTTTTAAAAAACAAAAAACGAAAAACTTTACTTTTACCTGCAAATATAATTTCGTAGCTAAAAGCCATCTTTACCTACAAATAGCTTCGTAACTAAAGGGTGTAATTAATTTTTTAGAACATAAAAATGAAAAACTTTACCTAAATCCATTTTTACCTATGAAAATATTCGTAGCTAGAGGGTCATTTGAATTTAAAAAAATCGAAAACCTTACTTTTATCTAAGTAAAATTTATCTTTACCTATGACAATATTTGTTGCTAAAAGGTCATTTGAATTTCAAAAAACAAAAACTTTACTATTACTTACGAAAATTGAATTTCATAAACCAATCTTTAGCTACGAAAATATTCGTAGCTAAAGGGTCTTTTGAATTTTGAATTTACTTTTCGCCCACGAAATTATTTTTCGTAGGTAAAACCAATATTTACCTACGAAAATATGCGTAGCTAAAGGGTCTTTTCAATTTTGAATTTACTGTAAAACCTACATTCACCTACCAAAAAATGCGTAGCCAAAGGGTCTGTTCAAATTTGCTAATGCATGAAAAATTGAAAGCATCTTTTGAACTTTACATTTCCCTACGAATTTCACAATTCGTAGGTGAAAGCATCTTTTGAACTTTACATTTCCCTACGAAATTGAAATTCGTAGGTAAAGGTCTATTCATTGATTGCCAAAAACTCACCTTTGGCTACGAACATAATCGTAGCTAAAGGGCCACTTGAAATTTCACTATAATGTAAACCTTGCCTTTTGCAAACTTTCAAAATTTTCGCAGGGTACCAACAAAAATTAAAAAAACTTTACATTTCCCTACGAAATTGAAATTCGTAGATAAAACTTACCTTTGGCTACGAAAATATTCGTAGCTAAAGGGTCCGTTACAATTTCACCTTACTTTTTGCAAATTTTCGAAATTTTCGCGGGGTGGTGAAAACGTTGGCGGGAAGACTTTTACCGACGAAAATTTTCGTTGGGAAAAGTTTTACGTAAATATTTTTTAAAAATTGTTTTAATTTTTAAAATTTTTGTCTATAACCTAAATGTGTGTGTGTTTGTGTGTGTGTGTGTGTGTATAATTAAAAGGTAGTATTTAAAAAATTTGTAATATCACATGAAAAAGAATATTGAAAAGTTACAAAATTTTAAATATGTTTAAGTAATATTTTGAGAACAAAATAATGCTTTTGAAAAGAAAAATTGGCATTTTGAAATTTTTGAGAAAAAATTAAAATATGAGAAATTTTTGAGATTTTGCAAATAAAAATTCAAAATTTATTTTTAAATATTTTGAAATATTTTATAATAAAAATGCTATTTATTTAAAAGAGTAAAAAAATATACCTTTTAAAAAAATGTTAAATTTGTTTGTGAAAAATAAAATTACTAAATTATTAGGCACACCCACTAATTGAATCTTTAATCATTTTTTGACAATCTAATTAATTTAAATTAAAGAGTAAATAACTTCAGATGTTTAAATCAAATTTCACTGAAATTGTTGATCAATCTTGTATGCCCAATATCTTTCTCATATGTAGCTTAATTGAGTCGAGTAATTAGTCAAATTGAGAGTATTGATCAGTAAAATAGAGTGAATGCATCAGACATGTAAAATGAGCCAAATATTCTGGTTATAATTGTGACCCAACTTACTGACCTCGTGAGAACCTAAGAATTGATGTTAGTAAGTTTTGTGGATCCCATCATGATGTCTGTCGAACATCAACACCGTGGAATTGATGTGTCCCCTTTAGGTTATGAGATATCTCAAAAATCATCGGTAAATGAAACTCAAGTGGGCCATACCATTTAAAACTATGTGAAGACATCGTAAAAAATATAAAAGCACTTGATGGGGCCAACATGAGTTTTGGATGCTGTTGAAACTTGGTCTGACCCCTCATCCAAGTGGGACACACATAATGAGTGGGTTGGATATGTGAATCACATTTAGCCAGGCCCAATATATGATTACAAATGTTGTAAGGAAACCATTCTCCACTACATTTAAGTTACCCGTTACCCGTTACCTTTACCAGAGTAAACTCTGTGGGGTCCACCGTTATTGATTTATTTTATCCACTCCATTCATCCATGTTAACAAATAATTTTATTGGTAGCCGTTAGAGGCCTTAAACGGTTAGTGTCCATCCTCACTGTTCCCATTATGCGGCTCACTTAAGTGTTAAATCTACCTCATTTTGGACTCATGTCTCAACACAACTCGGTGAACCATTTGGACAGAGTAGATTTTCTCTCAAACATCACGGGGGACCCCACTTGGCTCCCATCGTAAGGCTCAACCTCTACAGGGAACTAATCAGCCACGAATCGACTCTCAGCCGAATCCTTCTCTAACTACAACACTTCCGTTTCTTCCATTCCATCAACTTCAAAAGCACCCGCCACTACAAAAATGCATCAAGATCATCTAAAACGGATATAAGAACCTCGGATGGTACCTGAGAAGGCCCCAAACCCTAAAGAACAGTGTCTGAACTCCTCCATTCATAGTAGCATGTGGCTACTGTCAGAAATGTTTCGCTCTTGAACCCCACTGGATAACCACATCCAAGCTTCAATTGTAGGATTCTACAAGCTCCTTTAGACTAATCCATACCATGGAGATCATTACGAAGAAAAACCCTCTAAGTCAGAATTTGCCATTAACGGGGTACCATTTTCTCCACCGACCACAACCACCGTATGATCTCGAAAATCTTCACATGCGCCATTAACGGGCCACCATCTTCTCCACCGACCACCACCACCGCATGATCTCGATCATCTTATGGACACTGGATCACGGGTGGATCAATGTCACAAGGGTTGAGTGACATTGAAATGTGATGGCGGAGAGGGTGTTATACTTTATAAAAGTTGTCACTTGCTAATTACTTCATTCCCATAGTTGGCTAAACCCTGTAAAAATATTAAGAATGAGAATACGGAGGATTTCAATATCTATTGTCTCTAAATCCCCAAATTCTCATACCAACATTAGAAAAAACAACTGTCCACAATCAATGACACCTCAAAAAAATAAAATCAAACATATAAAAATTCAATGTTTTACATAAACATATACTTATAAACAACATACACATCCAAAATTTTGTGTTCGATTTTATACCATGGACCATCTACGACTGAAACAACTAGATGTATGGTCAGGATCCTCCAACCGAAATTATATGGGCTGCCTGTTAAAATGGACACGGATTGGGTACTACCCCGCATTTACCGAACTCGGAACAGGTTGCTCTCCGAGGGGCCCACCGTGATGTATGGGTTTATCAACACCGTCCATTCAACACCAGCTGATATACTCTCTTCTATTAAATGGGACACGGTCAAATAAACACTACGGAAATATTATGGTGAGCCCTAAGAAATTTTTAATGGTAGAGCTTACAATCACCACTGTTTCTTACAGTATGGTCCACCTGATAATTGGATCTGTTTCATTTTTGGGATAATGCCCTAAAATGATCTGAAAACATGGATGGACGGCGTGGATACAGAATACATATATGAAATGGACTCAGCAATGCATGATATTGACCATGGTCTTCTAGGTAAGCACTTAAGAATTTACCTAGAATTTAAACTTCAATGTAGTTGACCACGAACTCCAATCACTCCCTAACACTCAATGAAATCCGTGTTCGAGATAAAGAATAGAGTGCATTGATCTGAAACACGTTCTTTGGAGAAAGGTCTTCAAGATTTCACGTTCATCAATGCATTCGCGTCCTCTCGTGAAAAGAATGCACTTGGGCTTGAGGAGAATGTAACAAGGAAGATGTAATGTGATAGCATGATGAAGATAATATGGCAATTTAGGGAAGAAAATATGTGAAAATAAGAAATACGGTTGATAGAGATGAGTCCGAACATGTTTTTGTGTGTAAATGAGAGAATTGACTGAAATTGAAAAAGGAGGGGCATTTTCAACCTTTGGGAAGGCATCCGTCAGCTGGGGCTTATTTTTTTAAGGTAAAATGAGGTGGGCTTGGTCTCGTGAATGGGCCATAAATGGGTGTACAACATCGTAAATTTCTCTATACAATATACGTTGATGTAAACTTTGATAACTTTGGCAAGTGTGATGGATGATACTCAGGCACTTAGAAATTGCATACGTGGAATAAAATTAAATCAAGTTGAACTGTCCAAATTAATGGTCCCAATTTATATATATTATGAATAAAAAATTGAGCTTATTTGATTATCTGACTATCTGATTGGTGGGTATTTATTAGTCAGTTTTTTTAAAAAAAAAAAAATTCCCAAAGCCTTGTTTCAAAAAGTGACTGTCCAATGATCAGAGGTTATGATTATTTAGCCAGTCTAATTTTCGGTTTGTGATTTAGGGTCAGTTTGGGCAGTGGGATTAGAAGGGATTAGGTGGAATGGGATTTAAAAAACACAACTATTACCAATGGCTGGGATTGTCCCCTATTGCGGTGGGATAAAATTAATGCCATGCTTTGTTGACAATACGGTGGTACATTGAATGGATATACTCATCATCATTTGAAATTACAACACACATGTGTTATATCTAAACGGTTCATTTGTTTTGTAACCTCATTTTATGGCATGGGCCTAAAAATGCGGTAGATCCAAAACTTATGTAGCCCCAAAGAAGTTTTCAACGGTAAGTATTCAATCCCTGTTGCTTTCAATGGTGGGGTCCACTTGAGCTTTAGATTTACTTAATTTTTTGGCCCATGCTCTAAAATAATCTTGATAAATGGGTGGATGGTGTGGATATAACCCACACATCATGGTGGGACCTACACAACTTCCCAAACATTGAGTGAAATTGGCACTGGACCGAATGCAATTTCATTAATGTAATTCCACGCTTTTCCCTCCATCCCAAACATGGAGTGGAATTGGCACACGACCAGATGAATCCTATCCCACCTAATCCCTTCTAATCCCACCGCCCAAACTGACCCTTAGTGATTACAAATTCCACACTTTAGTCGGTTTAGTAGGAGTTGATGTATGCCCCACGTATGTAATTCCTGAGTGCCTGTGTATCAAACACCATACATTACGGGAGTATCAAATAACTGGATTAGAAGATCTGGATATAACTCATTTTTGGTCTTGTACCATAAAATGATCTGGAAAAAGTGATGGACGGCGTGGATGAAACATATACATCATGGTGGGGCCACGTATCTAAAATGAAGTGCCAGGGGTAGCCGATCCGTTTCGACGCTGGTTTCCAGCGAAAGCCTTTAGCCAATCCGTCAGAAGGTTCGGTGTGGGGCCCACTACGATGTTTGTGAGAAAGCCAATCCGTCTATCCGTTTTTAGAGTTTATTTTAGGACATGCGACCAAAAATAAGGAGGATCAAAAACTCAAGTGGGCCACACTAGAGGAAACAGTGGGGATTTAGTGACCACCGTTGAAACATTTCTATGGCCACAAAAGTTTTGTATCAGTTTAATTTTTTGGTTTTTTCACTTCATCTCAGTGAAAATGACCTTATAAACGGTTTGGATGGAATATAAATATCAAGGTTGATCCTGGGAAGGTTTCAACGGTAGGAATTCCTTTCCCCACTGTTTCATCTAATATGGCCCACTTGAGTTTTGGATCCTAATAATTTTAAGCCTCATGTCCTAAAATGAGCTCAAAAAACGGATGGACGGGTTAGATTTCTAACAAACATCACAGTGGGGCCCATCCAGAATCACACGACTCTGTCAACCCCCTCACGAAGGCTTTCACAGGAAATCGGCGTCCGTCAGTGGGATTGTCAGTGGGATTGCATGTATACTCTTACCGTACTGATTAAACTCAAATGGGCCCACCGTGAATGCAATTGTCTTATCCACTCCGTCCATCCGTTTTTTCAGATCATTTTAGTGGTTGATACCAAAATTGAGGTATATCTAAAATGAAGTGGATACATACCATAGGAAACCGTGGGAATAATGATTTCCACTGTTGAAACATTTCTATGGCCCCAGTGATGTTCCTTTGTCATCCAAACTGTTCATAATATCACAAAGACATGGAAGAAGTGAAAGCACAAATATCATATTG
Organism: Magnolia changhungtana; assembly: GCA_030180095.1. Classification (NCBI taxonomy): domain Eukaryota; kingdom Viridiplantae; phylum Streptophyta; class Magnoliopsida; order Magnoliales; family Magnoliaceae; genus Magnolia; species Magnolia changhungtana. The sequence goes on along the minus strand of JASAUF010000647.1, from coordinate 402,205 downwards.
ATCTAAAACTTCTATGGCCCCCACGAAATTTTCAATGGTAGCTGTTGAATTCACACTGTTTCCGGTCGTGTGGTCCATTTGAGCTTTAGATATGCTTCGTTTTTTGGATAAAAATATAAAATTATCTTTTGAAATGTATGGACGGAGTGGATGAAATTAAAGAATGACTGTGGGACCCACAGAGTTTAGTTAGTACGTTACTCATACACACTCTGCCTCCAAAACTCTTCCAAAACACCCTCCCCAAGCAATTTTCCAAAACGCCCTTCTTCCAGAACCCTTCCAGACGAAAACCCATCTCTCTCTCCATCTCTCTCTCCATCTCTCTCTCGCACTCAACCTCTCTCTTTCCTTTGCCATCTCTCGATCTCCCGCTCTCCCTCACTCTCTCTCCCTGTCTATTGGCCACATTTCCCTAACTCTGTTGTCAAAACCCCCTTTCACCGTAAGAAGGAGAAGAAGAAGGAGAAGGAGAAGAAAAAGGACGGTAAGTTTCTCTCTCTCTCTCTCTCTGTTTCTGAAATCTGTTGTGATTTTATTTTTTTTACACACGCACACACACCCCCACACACTCACGCCACATGCACACACACCCTACACACACACGCACTGTTTCCTGATGACAAATCATCTTTTCATGTTTGTAGGTAAGATGAAATACTGTTCTGTTTGATCCTTGGTTGAAAAACCTTTTTATTTATTTTTTTCTTTCTTTTCTAGAATTTTTGTTTGAAGGGTCCTGTAATATATCATAATGCCTGGGAATTTCTTGGGAGGTTTTCAGATTTGGACATTTTTCTTACAATATTATTGGTTAATTTCTTGCATAAATAAAATATTTATTATAGATTACTAAATAATTTTTAAAATTTAAATATAAAATATTGTTTGATCCATTAATCTATACTGTTCATTGGATTTTGGAAATGATCATCATTAATAAAGATAGATGGGCCAGTGTTCTTAGTTGCATTGGGACACTTAGACACTGCAATCCATTAATCTAGACTGTTCATTAGTTCAGCACAAGGTCAAAGCAAAACCCAAAAAAAAAAAAAGAAAAAAAAAGCTACCATGTATAACAGCATGCCGATCTAACAAATATGAACCATTTGATCAATTGACCTTAATATGGACGGTCAAGATAATTTACAGAAATATAGGTCAAATCAACAATTTGATCCATCTGAAGACCATCTGGATTGCTTATGATTCTAATGAATTCCTTTAATTAGACAATAGTAACCCGTCACATCCATGGCTTGGAAAAAGGATGGCTATAAAAATAAGGCCTAATCTATATGGTTTTGATATCCAATCAGTGTGATTTTTGCATCATTGTGTGAGAAATCCTGTAAAGGGCTGGGATCCGATGCAGAGGTAAAGGAGAAACTAAATGCAATGAATGCTAAGAGAATAAAGCCGGTAGACATCTTGAAAATCTATCTAGAATTGTGTATGTATATATGTATGCTAGGAAACTCTAAATATTATAATGAGAAATGTTTTTGGCTGTGGGTTATGTAAGAGGATTAGGCTAGTATTTATATTGGGGTTACTGAAATGTTTGTCATTGAAATGGTCGTATTATTTTTATTATTATTTGAAATCCAAGACTTCTTCCTCTTCAGTCCTATGTAAAAGAAGGAATTGGCTCGATTCGTCTGCAGAAAATATCATCATTTGTTTATTAATGCTTGATTTCCTTGATGCTAACTACTCCAAATTAGATAAGTGGCATGAAATATACTAAACTTGGTCATGCTTTGAATGGTGGTGATGTGGTCAGAATGGTTCCTGATGTGCTCGTTCATGAGATTTACCTAATCACACGACCAGGCTAAGCATTTAGTCAACAAAAGAAAATTAACCAAAGCTAAGTAAATGCATATATGCATAGAGTTTTGAGTGGCCACCGTGATACATGGATATTATCCACACCGTCCATTCATTTTTCAGTATATTTTTAAAGTACAAGTGAACTACACAATGGGAGATACCTCGTTTCAACACTTGAGGTCTTGGTATCAATCCGTAGCGGGGGTGGCTAACATAGAGTGTGTGTACTGACATGGGTGCTTCCTGTGGTGTGGTCCAATTTAGACTTAGATCTACCTCATTTTTGGACTTACACACGGTAGCCATTCAAAGATCCTGTCCGTTCCCAGGTGGAGACAAGCACGGTAGGACGCAATCCGATAGCCATTCCAAGCGATCATAGTTGGCGTAGGAAAACGATGATCTTTGATGGCAAACAAGATCATAGGCCACCCCCGAAAGAGCTATCTGGAGAAGATGTGATGCAACAATTGAGTAACATTGGAGAAGTTAGATTTGGTAAGGCATCGCACTTGAAAAAGAGGAAACGTACAGTATTGGAGTATAACTGGAGGAAGAAGAGCATCTTTTTTGAGTTGCCCTATTGGAGTGATTTGAAATTGCGACATAACTTGGATGTCATGCATATTGAGAAAAATATATGTGACAATGTCTTGAACATTGATGAACATAGAGAAAAAACAAAAGACAGTTTCAAGGCTCGATTGGATCTACAAGAAATGGGTTTAAGGAAAGAGTTGCACTTGCAACCACATGGAAATTGTATATTATACCATGCTACACGTTGACAAAACTAGAGAGAAAGCGTTTATGTGAATGGTTGAGATCGGTGAAGTTCCCACGATGGGTATGCGTCAAACATATCTCGAGCAATGTTACGGTTTGTAAGGTAACAGGAATGAAAAGTCATGATTGTCACGTCCTTCTGCAACGCCACTTTTGGGTTGCGATTGTGGATTCCCAAGCAAGGATATTAGTGCTGTACATTGAGTTGGGGATATTCTTTAAGGATTTGTGTTCAAAATCGTTGAATGTAGATGTTATTAAACGACGGAGAGGGACATTGCGAGTAATTCTTTGCAAACTTGAAAGAATATTTCCACTGCGTTTTCGATGTCATGATACACCTAGCGATTCACTGACCACACGAGGTGAAGCTTGCAGGCCCAAGATAATATCGTTGGATGTATCCGATTGAAAGGTGGTAGAACTTATTAAAATTTTTATTCATTAAGTAAACTACATATATCCATGTTTTCATACTCTTAACATAGTAGTTTTGTGTACGAGATACCTTCACACACTCAAACGGTTTGTGAGGAACAAGGCGCGTCCGGAGGATCCATACCGAGGCGTACATTGATAATGAGTGCCTTACATTTTGCTCTATGTATCTTCGTGGCATAGAGACTAGATTCAATCGAGAAGATCAGAATGCCGATGAAGGGCAGGAGCATGAACAAGGACTCATATTTGTGTTTGCACATAACGTTAGTCCTTTAGGATCCTCGACGTTTCGGGATATGGACCTTAGGGATTTAGCAAAAGGCGAGGTGGTATGTGTTGCATAATTGTGAAGAAATAGAGTCATACTTGAGTAAGTCTTCCCTCGATTATTGTTTTCTCTACATACGATGATCTTAATGTTTCTTCTTCTTGACGTGTCATTTATGTGTAGCGAACACAGAGACGAGATGAAGTCCAAATTCCCCACAAGTTATGATCGAATGCATCGGGATCGGTTTACAATGGTTCGAAAAACGTGTAAGATTTCTATTGTATCTCACCACACTTAGAATTTTCGTTGTAATGCACATTATTTGAATCTAAGAAAATCCTAAACAATTACATTCTATACATGATAATAGATGAAGACGTTGCATACAAGAAACTTCTGCGATGCGTCGATGCACTATACTCGTTGGCATGTGGCCCCGATAGACGTGTATCTAGATATACTGAGTTGTATTGTAAATGGGATTCGGTTCCACACCGAAGAACGCGACAAGTGCAAGACCACACAAAATAGTGGGGTGGTTGTGAAGGGAACGCAATGACGATGATGAAATTGACTTTTATGGCATTTTGACGGATATTATTGAGATTTGAATTATTGTATGAGAAAGAGGGTGTACTTATTTAGATGTGATTGGTGGGACATTGGAAATAAGAAGTTGGGAATACAGATTGACAACTACTTTACGACGTAAATTTATCTCGGAAGTGGTTTAAGGATGACCCATTTGTCTTCGCCACCCAAGCCGAACAAGTATTTTACCTCGGCCGACACCAAGTTAGGCGGCTCTTGGCACGTGGTGCAGAAAATAAAGCCCAGGAATGTATTTGACGTTCCCGTTGCACTGAAGTTGAAGATAGGGAGGACGGGGAAAATGACACGGCTAGGGTTGAACAAGCATATCAAGAAGACATGCCGTCACATGTTGATATAGGGATTGATTCAAGTGTTGATATTGATGTGATGCAATTGACAGAGATGATGTGCCACCTGATCATGTTGATGCCTCAATAATAGATGACATTGTTAGAGATGATAGCGGTTTTATTGATGACAACGTTGCGGCATAATGAAGAGGAAATACTGATCAGCGATAAGCAATGGTGAAGAAGAAATAGTCCTAAGCGATAGTGATACAGACGACGATTATTAATGTACACATGATTTACATTTCATTTTTCAATTCAAATAATTTGTATTCCATGTATACATGAAAATTACAAGTCATGATATATTCCTATTATTAACTTGTTTATAATCGATATTTGCAGTTGAGTCAATTTCTGATAATGTCCTCTTCAAACCTGGAGCGTATCGAAAGTACGCAACATACTTCATCAAACCTTTCGATCTATCTTCTTCTCGGTAGGGCCATAGAGATACCCTTTTGGTCGATGAGTGTAGAGTGGAATATATCAATGACGACTCGAGCCTTATACGATCTCAAAAAATTTCTGAGTTTGGTGGAGATATATAATCGTGGGAAACGAGATATGGAAGATGCGACTCTGTCACTTGCACATCTAAATGGAGTCCCGAGAGATCGGCTTTCTCCTATTGTGGGCATGCTTGTCTATAAAAATGTCCACTTTGCTTCACACAGGATGACATATACTTCTGAAGCATACGATAACTTACGCAACTTTAGATAGTTTACCTCAAAGTTGTTTCATATTACAATGAAATATGTGTATTTAATATAGAATGACAATGTGTAATGGAATTTTTAAGGGTTATAGATTAAAGTTTACGGTTTTATTATATTACCACTTGCATTATAGTGTAATGGTCTAACCATATTTTAATCATCTCTCTAAGTAGAAGCACAAATGCATTGTATAATGTTTTAGTATATTCCACTTGTATTGACATTGTTTAAATTTAAAAGTTCGTAGCTACGCACATATTTAGTGATGGCACCAGTGGGAGACCACGTCGTTCGCACACTTGGATCTACCCCTTCTACACCGTGATGCGACGGAGCCGATCGCCAACATATTGCATCGCGGCGTCGATCCCTCGATCGCGCATACAAGAGCACTGAACATGTAAGTTTAGACACATAATTTTTAATGACTTCATTTATGTTTAGACTTACATATTTCTTTTGCTGCCGTCGTCGACCGACCGAGGACGTGGACCCACGCGTGGGTTGCGTTTAGAGCGACTTACAGCGTGAGGGTAGGGTGACGGTAGAGTTCCCACAGGACTGTATTAGACCTGTTGGGAACAATGCCAGCTTGTTTACGTCAGAGGTCGGTGTCTTATGCCGATCTCTGATCCCCGCCACCACCCCCATTGGGCAGACGTGACAGATGATGATGCTGAACATTCGTCAACGATTCAGTAAATTTTAGTAAATTAAAATTAATTTTATAAAAGTTCATTTATGATTAAGTTATTTTATATGACTGACATTGGAGGGGCCTCAAAATTTGGGCAATCGTGTTTATGCATTTGCTCGAAAATAGAAAGTGGATGTGCGTCGGAGCTATCCGGATGAGCGGGGTCCCCTGAAGGTGGGACCTGTTATGACCATGATAAAGCTTTCCATTTCCTATGGACAAGCATTGGAAGGGCTCTGGCCATTTGGACAGGGCGTATTTATGTATTTGCTCGAGATTAATGGAGCGGAGACCGGATGTGCGTCGGAGCTATCCGGATGAGCAGGGTCTCAAGGTGGGAACCGCTATAATGACCATGATGAAGCTGTCCATTTCCTATGGACGATTGGAAGGGCCAGCCATTTGGACAGCCATGTTTATATCTCAGATTCTGCGTACCACACCCCTAACCTATCCTCACATTCCCTACAACTATAACCTATAACCTACCTATAACCTAAACCTTAACCTAAACCTAAACCTAAAGCCTAAATGTGTTCCCAAATCTCTCAACCTAAACCTACACCTAATCCTATTCTCAACTCCCTAACCTAAACCTAAACCTAAACTTGAAAACCCAAAGCAAAACCCGATCTCGAACCCAAACCCAATTTCTAAACCTAAACCATAACGATTCTCAATTCCCTATAGCTATAACCTACATATAACCTAATCTTAACCTAAACCTAAGATCTAAATGTGTTCTCAAATCCTCAACCTTAACCTACACCTAATCCTATTCCCAACACCCTAACCTAAACCTAAACCTAAACATGAAAACCCAAAGCTCCCGAACCCGTTCCTAAACCTAAACCTTAACCTATTCTCGGTTCCCTACAACTATAACCTATAACCTAGACCTAAAACCTAAACCTAACCCCTAAATGTGTTCTCAAATCCCACAACCTAAACCTACACCTAATCTATTCTCAACTCCCTAACCTAAACCTAAACCTAACCTTGAAAACCCAACGTAATACCCGATCCCAAACCCATTCCTAAACCTAAACCTTAACTTATTCTCAGTTCCCTACAGCTATAACCTATAACCTAGACCTAAAACCTAAACCTAACCCTAAACCTAAAGCCAAAATGTGTTCCCAAATCCCTAAACCTAAACCTACACCTAATCCTATTCTCAACACCCTAACCTAAACCTAAACCTAAACTTGAAAACTCAAAGTAAAACCCGAACCCGAACCCGATTTCCTAAACCTAAACCTTAACCTATTCTCAGTTCCCTACAACCTAAACCTACACCTAATCTTATTCTCAACTCCCTAACCTAAACCTAAACCCAACCTTGAAAACCCAAAGCAAAACCCGATCCCAAACCCGTTCCTAAACCTAAACCTTAACCTATTCTCAGTTCCCTACAGCTATGACCTATAACCTAGACCTAAAACCTAAACCTAACCCTAAACCTAAAGCCTAAATGTGTTCCCAAATCCCTCAACATAAACCTACACCTAATGCTAATCTCAACTCCCTAACCTAAACCTAAACCTAAACTTGAAAACCGAAAGCAAAACCCGACCCAGAACCCGATTTCCTAAACCTAAACCTTAACCTATTTTCGGTTCCCTCTACAATATAACCTATAACCTAGACCTAAAACCTAAACCTAACCCTAAATCTAAAGCCAAAATATGTTCCCAAATCCTTAAACCTAAACCTATACCTAATCCTATTCTCAACACCCTAACCTAAACCTAAACCTAAACTTGAAAACCCAAAGTAAAACCTTGGTCCCGAACCCGAACCCGATTTCCTAAACCTAAACCTTAACCTATTCTTGGTTCCTACAACCTAAACCTACACCTAATCCTATTCTCAACTTCCTAACCTAAACCTAAACCTAACCTTGAAAACCTAAAGCAAAACCCGATCTCGAACCCGTTCCTTAACCTAAACCTTAACCTATTCTCGGTTCCTACAAACTCTAACCTATAACCTAGACCTAAAACCTAAACCTAAACCTAAACCTAAAGCGTAAATGTGTTCTCAAATCCCAAAACCTAAACCTACACCTAATCCTATTCTCAACTCCCTAACCTAAACCTAAACCTAACCTTGAAAACCCAAAGCAAAACCCCATCCCGAACCCGTTCCTAAACCTAAACATTAACATATTCTCGGTTCTCTACAATAACCTAGACCTAAAACCTAAACCTAACCCTAAACCTAAAGCCTAAAGGTGTTCCCAAATCCCTCAACCTAAACCTACACCTAATGCTAATCTCAACTCCCTAACCTAAACCTAAACCTAAACTTGAAAACCAAAAGCAAAACCCGACCCCGAACCCGATTTCCTAAACCTAAACCTTAACCTATTGTCAGTTCCCTACAACTATAACCTATAACCTAGACCTAAAACCTAAACCTAACCCTAAACCCAAAGCCAAAATGTGTTCCCAAATCCCTAAACCTAAACCTACACCTAATCCTATTCTCAACACCCTAACCTAAACCTAAATCTAAACTTGAAAACCCAAAGTAAAACCCGGTCCCAAACCCGAACCCGATTTCCTAAACCTAAACCTTAACCCCATCTCAGTTCCTACAACCTAAACCTACACCTAATCCTATTCTCAACTCCCTAACCTAAACCTAAACCTAACCATGAAAATCCAAAGCAAAACCCGATCCCGAACCCGTTCCTTAACCTATTCTCAATTCCCTACAGCTATAACCTATAACCTAGACCTAAAACCTAAACCTAAATCCTAAATGTGTTCTCAAATCCCACAACCTAAACCTACACCTAATCCTATTCTCAACTTCCTAACCTAAACCTAAACCTAACCTTGAAAACCGAAAGCAAAACTCGAACCCGAACCCGTTCCTAAACCTAAACCTTAACCTATTCTCGCTTCCCTACAACATATAACCTAAAACCTAAACCTAAACCTAAACCTAAACCTAAAGCCAAATGTGTTCTCAAATCCCAAAACCTAAACCTACACCTAATCCTATTCTCAACTCCCTAACCTAAACCTAAACCTAACCATGAAAACCCAAAGCAAAACCCGATCTCGAACCCGTTCCTAAACCTAAACATTAACCTATTCTCGCCTCCCTACACTATAACCTATAACCTAGACCTAAAACCTAAACCTAACCCTAAACCTAAAGCCTAAAGGTGTTCCCAAATCCCTCAACCTAAACCTACACCTAATGCTAATCTCAACTCCCTAACCTAAACCTAAACCTAAACTTGAAAACCGAAAGCAAAACCCGACCCGAACTGATTTCATAAACCTAAACCTTAACCTATTCTCGGTTCCCTACATATAACCTATAACCTAGACCTAAAACCTAAACCTAACCCTAAACCTAAAGCCAAAATGTGTTCTCAAATCCCTAAACCTAAACCTACACCTAATCTTATTCTCAACACCCTAACCTAAACCTAAACCTAAACTTGAAAACCCAAAGTAAAACCCGAGGTCCAGAACCCGAACCCGATTTCCTAAACCTAAACCTTAACCTATTCTCGCTTCCTACAACCTAAACCTACACACCTAATCCTATTCTCAACTCCCAACCTAAACCTAAACCTAACCATGAAAACCCAAAGTAAAACCCAATCCCGAACCCGTTCCTAAACCTAAACCTTAACCTATTCTCAATTCCCAACAGCTATAACCTATAACCTAGACCTAAAACCTAAACCTAAAGCCTAAATGTATTCTCAAATCCCACAACCTAAACCTACACCTAATCCTATTCTCAACTTCCTAACCTAAACCTAAACCTAACCTTGAAAACCCAAAGCAAAACCCGATCCCGAACCCGTTCCTAAACCTAAACCTTAACCTATTCTCAGTTCCCTACAGCTATAACCTATAACCTAGACCTAAAACCTAAACCTAAACCTAAACCTAAAGCCTAAATGTGTTCTCAAATCCCAAAACCTAAACCTACACCTAATCCTATTCTCAACTCCCTAACCTAAACCTAAACCTAACCTTGAAAACCCAAAGCAAAACCCGATCCCGAACCCGTTCCTAAACCTAAACCTTATCCTATTCTCAGTTTCTACAGCTATAACCTATAACCTAGACCTAAAACCTAAGCCTAAACCTAAACCTAAAGCCTAAATGTGTTCCCAAATCCCACAACCTAAAACTACACCTAATGTTATTCTCACCACCCTAACCTAAACCTAAACCTAAACTTGAAAACCCAAAGCTAAACCCGATCCCGAACCCAAACTTGATTTCCTAAACCTAAACCTTAACCTATTCTTAGTTCCCTACAGCTATAACATATAACCTAAACCTACCTAAAACCTAAACCTAAACCTAAACCTAAGACCTAAATGTGTTCTCAAATCCCTCAACCTAAACCTACACCTAATCCAATTCTCAACTCCCTAACCTAAACCTTAACCTATTCTCGGTTCCCTACAACTATAACCTATAACCTGAGACCTAAACCTAAACCTAAACCTAAACCTAAGATCTAAATGTGTTCTCAAATCCCTCAACCTAAACCTACACCTAATCCTATTCTCAACTCCCTAACCTAAACCTAAACCTAAACTTGAAAATCTAAAGCAAAAGATCCCGAACCCGTTCCTAAACCTAAACCTTAACCTATTCTCGCCTTCCTCACTGCCTATAACCTATAACCTAGACCTAAAACCTAAACCTAAACCTAAACCTAAGATCTAAATGTGTTCTCAAATCCCTCAACCTAAACCTACACCTAATCCTATTCTCAACTCCCTAACCTAAACCTAAACCTAAACTTGAAAATCCAAAGCAAAACCCGATCCCGAACCCGTTCCTAAACCTAAACCTTAACCTATTCTCAGTTCCCCTACAACTATAACCTATAACCTAGACCTAAAACCTAAACTTAAACCTAAACCTAAGACCTAAATGTGTTCTCAAATCCCTCAACCTAAACCTTCACCTAATCCTATTCTCAACTCCCTAACCTAAACCTAAACCTAAACTTGAAAACCCAAAGAAAAACCCGATCCCGAACCCGAACCCGATTTCCTAAACCTAAACCTTAACCTATTCTCGCTTTCCTACACTATAACCTATAACCTAGACCTAAAACCTAAACCTAAACCTAAGCCTAAAACCTAAATGTGTTCCCAAATCCCTAAACTTAAACCTACACCTAATCCTAATCTCAACTCCCTAACCTAAACCTAAGCTTAAACTTGAAAACCCAAAGCAAAACCCGATCCCGAACCCGATTTCCTAAACCTAAATCTTAACCTATTCTCAGTTCCCTACACTTATAACCTATAACCTAGACCTAAAACCTAAACCTAAGACCTAAATGTGTTCTCAAATCCCTCAACCTAAACCTACACCTAATCCTAATCTCAACTCCCTAACCTAAACCTAAACCTAAACTTGAAAACCCAAAGCAAAATCGATCCCGAACCCGAACCCAATTTCCTAAACGTAAACCTTAACCTATTCTCAGTTCCCTACAGCTATAACCTATAACCTAGACCTACAACCTATACCTAAACTTAAACCTAAAGCCTAAATGTGTTACCAAATCCCTAAACCTAAACCTACACCTAATCCTAATCTCAACTCCATAACCTAAACCTAAGCTTAAACTTGAAAACCCAAAGCAAAACCCGATCCTAAACCCAAACCCGATTTCCTAAACTTAAACCTTAACATATTCTCGGTTCCTACACTATAACCTATAACCTAGACCTAAAACCTAAACCTAAACCTAAACCTAAGACCTAAATGTATTCTCAAATCCCTAAACCTAAACCTACACCTAATCCTAATCTCAACTCCTCGACCTAAACTTAAGCCTAAACTTGAAAACCCAAAGCAAAACCCGATCTCGAACCCAAACCCTTCCTAAACCTAAACCTTAACCTATTCTCAGTTCCCTACAGCTATAACCTATAACCTATACCTAAAACCTAAACCTAAACCTAAACCTAAAACCTAAATGTGTTCCCAAATCCCTAAACCTAAACCTACACCTAATCCTAATCTCAACTCCCTAACCTAAACCTAAGCCTAAACATGGAAACCCAAACCTAAACCCGATCCTGAACTCGAACCCGATTTCGTTAAACTAAACTTTAACCTATTCTCAATTCCCTAAAGCTATATAGCCTATAACCTACCTATAACTTATACCTTAACCTTAACCTAAACCTAAACCTTAACCTTTTAATCTTAACCTTAACCTTAACCTTAACCTAAACCTAAACCGATACTTATAAATCTTAATTTATTTGATAAAAGTTCATTTACGGTTAAGTTATTTTCTTTATAAGTTTATTGCCTTAATCTATTATTTACGAAATTGCAGGATAAATTTGAATTGAATTTGAGTGTTCCGCACGTTTCCTTTGCCGTTGACGATATGATCAAGGAGCGGTTCAAGGAGTACCGTTCCTTGTTACATAAGCGGTACAAGCAGTGTATGAGCAATGAGGAGGGCGCACTGTCCGCACCGCTGCACGTGACCCGTGATGACTGGCAGATACTCTGCGATAGATTTTCATCTGATTCTTTTCAGGTAATATTTACATATTTACGATATCTTTAAGGTAATAATTAAATTCATAATTAATAACAATATATTATGAATAATGTGTTCAGAAGAGGAGCAAAATAAATTCTAACAACAGGGGAAAGTTAGCAGTGAACCACGTAGCTGGTTCAAAGTCATTTGTACAAATTCGTCACGACATGGTAAGAAATTACTAGTAATTATTAAGTTGATATATTCTTTTAATACATTTTATATTAACTCTATTGTCCTTTCGATTGCGCAGCGAGATTCCGTCACTGGTCAGGAGCCCGGACCAATAGACCTCTACAAAGGGACTCACTGTCGGCAGGCGACGGGATCTTGGGTACATCCTAGTGCCGGTGAGATTTGGGTAAAAATTCTTACATTGTCAAATTTAATTGCATTAAATTATAATAATGTCATTTTTTTGAAAAAATTCATATGTTTTCATTACAAAGCGGCGATGGACACCTTACGCAGTCAGCCCACTCCGGTGGTACTCAATGGAGTGAGCCGAGATCTTGAGTGAGGTGCTTGGCACCGCTCGGATATGTACGTGGGCTTGGCCATGGTGCCAAGCTCATGGCACCCGCTAGAGTCTGCCTGCCCGATCCAAATCGTTGGTGAGAGTGCCACCCACCGAGCCGATATCGCAGAGAGAGGTTCAAAGAACTACATGTCGTCGTCAATGACATCGAGAGCAACTGGAGAAGAAGAGTGAGCGGTGGAGAGGCGATGGAGGAGGAGCGAGAGGAGGATGGAGGAGCTAACGAGGGAGAGAGAGGAGCGGGAGAGAGGAGGATGGAGGAGGCGACGAGGCGAGAGGGAGGAGCAGGAGAGGATGAGGATAGAGGAGCATGCGAGGCTGAGGGAGGAGCAGGAGAGGAGGATGGAGGAGATGCGGGTGGAGCATGAGCGACGGATAGCGGATATGTTTCAGGCTCTCGCCGCACGCTTACCCATCGATGCCCCACCACCTCCGCCTCCATCTTTGTGATTTTTTATATTTTATTTATGATGTTAAACTTATATGTAAATGCATGATGTAATCTATGTTTGGATGGATTTATTTATGTACTTTGGAGTTAAATGGATGTGAATGTGGAATATGATGAAATATATTACATAACAGGTCTATATTGTAACAGGTGTATATCAGGTGTATATCAAGAATTTTGTGCTGGAATTCGCCAAAAAAAAAAAAAAAACTTTTACCTACGAAAATTTTCGTAGGTAAAAGCTCCACCAAATTTTTTACCTACGAAAATTTTCGTAGGCAAAAGTTTCATCAAGCTTTTACCTACGAAACTTTTCGTTGTTAAAATTCTCATCCATGTTTTTACCTACGAAAGTATTTGTAGGTAAATGTTAGGTAACTACTTTTACCTACGAAAATATACGTAGGTAAAAGAATTTTTAGCTACGAAATTAGTGGTTGGTAAAAGTTTTCTAAGGGTTTTTACCTACAAATATATTTGTGGGCAAAAGTCTTTCAATATTTTTAGTTACGAAAATTTTCGTAGGTAAAGTTTTATAATTATTTTTAGCTACGAAATTATTGGTAGGTAAAAAGTGTTTTAACTAGTTTTAGCTACGACATTGTTGGTAGGTAAAAAGTCTTGTAAATATTTTAAGCTACGAAGTTTTTGGTAGGTAAAAAGTGTTTTAATTACTTTTAGCTACCAAAATATTTGTAGATAAAAAGTCTTTAAATATTTTTGGCTACGAAATTGTTGGTAGCTAAAAAGTGCTGTAAAATATTTTACCTACAAAAGTAGTCGTAGGTAAAAAGTTTTATCAATATTTTTACCAACGAAAAATAGCATTGGTAAAACGTTTTTCCTACGAAATAGTTCGTTGGCAAAAGTCTTATCTTTGCCAACGAAATTTCTTTTTCGTGGGCAAAAGCTTTTCCCCACGGGCTTTTAGCGAGAAATTTGCCAACGAAAATTTTTGCGGGTAAAACTCTTTGCCTACGAAAATCAGACTTTTGCCTACGAAAATTTTCGTTGGTAAAAGTGGCTTTTCTTGTAGTGCCACCCACCTCGTCCATCCATTCAGATGGGCCACACCATCAGGTGTGCGTGGTCTCCACTATCCTTGGACGATGGGACCCACCCCATATGTGGGGCCCTCCTTGAAGAATGTGACCGTCCAGGCCATCCAAGGCCTGGATGTGAATATAAATGTATGTATTATATATTTTATATTATATTTATATATCTTATATATTATATTATAATATATACACGATGGTATGCCCTACTTGGGACCCACACACGTGTGATGTATGTAACCGTCCATGCCATCCAGGGCCTGGACATTAGGCATATTATATATATATATATTATATTATATATTATATTATATCTATTATATTATATTATATTATATTATATTATATATGCATGGTGGTGGGCCCTATGTGGGACCCACCTTTGCCTTCCTAAGTGCAGCCAGTTGCCTGTGCAACGGCCATCTAGCTGCTCCTTTATGGACAGCAAGCCCGCAGGCCCCACATTGATGTATATCGACACCGTCCACTGTTTGAACGGTGGGGCCCACCATGATGCATATGTTGTATCCATGCCGTCCAACCATTTATGAGATCATTTTACAGCATGAGAAAATAGTGGTGAGCCAGATCTAAAGTTCAAGTGGACCTCATCATTTAAATAGTGGACTGTGACATCCACCGTTCAAACTCCTAAGGGCCACGGTAGTTTCCAATTAAGTTGATAATTGTTTTCATTTCATCTATCTCTATGATGACTTATGAATAGGTCGGATCTCAAATACATAAGGGTGGGCCCGATTTGATATACATTTGGCCCATTTGATTCGGTCCATTTGGTCGGCCCATTTAAATTGACCAATTTGAATTAGCCCATTGACTTGGCCCATTTGAATCGGCTCATTTGATCAGCCCATTTGATGTATATGAAACCTGATGCGATGTATGTGAGGCCCATGAGCGAGGCCCAATGTAATGTATGTGTATGGCCGTTACATTGTTTATGAATTCCTTATGTAGGCCACTCCTTGGGAGCAATGTTGGTTAGATGTCCACATTGAGGGCAATGATGGTTAGATGTCCTCATTGTGACCTTTCATTAGGCCTTGTTAGGCCCATTCTCTTCTTAAGTTAACCCAAATGAGTGGGCCCCATTCGTCGTAGACGAATGACTCCATGTTATTGGATTTGATATAACCACAGTCGAGTGTCGATCTTTATACTATAGTTGATCGGCGGATCATCTATGGACCCCACTTTGCTTATATATGCTGATTGTCGGTGCCGATTATCGATGCTGATTATCGGTGCCGATTATAGAGGCCGACGTCGATTATCGACCCTGATTATCAATGCAGATTATCGGTGCCGATTATCGAGGTCGACGCCGGCTATCGATACCGATTATGAGTATGTGACAATAAAACATCATGATACATGACCATGCGCATCATCTATATGTTTGTGATGGGATGAGTAACTGATCATAGCACATGTTATTGGGCAGATTGTTATGGGACTCCCTAGTAAAGGGAGATGCCCACATGAGCGCGCGGTACGCGTATGATTGCTGTATGACTGGATTGCGTGATTCATGTATCTCGCATTATGTGACATGTATGCCTTAGCGACATCAGGGTCGTAGCCTTCACAGGCGTATCGTGGTTGGTAGGATTGGATACCGAAAATCTTGTTCTACATGGGGTGCTATAGATATCCCTGGGTAAAAGTCCCTAAACCCTTATGGTACCAGGAGGTTGCTTCAACGTCTAGACCGAGTGGATATATGGGTGTCGAGTGCCGATTACTAGGAGACCGCGCTTTCCACTGTGTCGTGGTCGGTTGGAAGGGGGTGCGGCCTTACTCACCAGAGAGGAGGGGGCAAAGTTAGACTGAGTTTGACCAACTCGAGGAACGAGTTTGCGATAGACGAGCTGAGTCCAATATTGGCAGGTGAATAGTGAGGTCTTTTTCACTCACCTTATTGCGCGCAATGGGGCGACAATCTGGTTGGAGTGTACTAGACCCCGGTGATATTCCAAAGTTTAGCTATATTGATATGTGGACTTAGATGAAGATTCGTATCCTTGAGTTGCATCTCGCATCGCATGACCTTGGTATGCCCGATATCATTCATGCCTTGCATCGCATAGCCTTGGTACTGTTAATGGTATTCATGGATTCATCAGCATATTCCGTATTACTCTGATACTGCATAATTGTATTACTACCTTGTGCATACACTTTTACCACCCTTTAAGCTTTCCATAAGCTTATGTATGACCGTTGCGTGCAGGTGAGTTGGACCACAACAGCGTTGAGGCAGGAGCGCTTAGCAGATCATTTTGGAGCTTTTGTCTATCATCATTGTATTTTCCTTTACGCGCATTGTACTTATAATTTTTTTTAATCATAGTGGAAATGTGATGGAGTTTTTTGGTTATTGTTTGTGGGTTATGCCTTTGGTTATATTTATTACGAATCAAACTGATGTTGAAAATCCTCCTCGTAGTACCCCAGGATAGGAACCTGACGAATGGGCACTGAGAGCCAATAACGGGGTACTACGGAGGCTGTTGGCGCCGGATTCAACGATTGAAAATTTTGTGAGCCCGATTTTCGAGTTTTGGGCGTGACATCTATTATGAGGGTTGATATTATTTTTTGACATGGTCGAAAGCTGGCAAAGTTATAATCAAGGATGCCCCGACCTCGAACAAGAACTAGAAAAGTAAGTGGTTCTGGGCGTCGGGAGATTGGGAGGCTCCGACAACTTCTGGGCTACGTCCTCTGGTTCCGACCCATTTTGCTCAACCAGATTAGTATGTCTGAACTAACTTTTTCCTTAGCTTATTTTTGCCTTCCTCGTCCCTAACTATAATTCTCTTTGACAACTCTGCCCAAGTACGTTGTTAGGGTGAGTGAGTCTGAACGTAATCGAATAGTTGAGGTGAGGTTGGTGAACGCCGCGTTAAGGTCTTGAAGGCAGTTAATTACTCTCGAGTTACTTTTTAAATCATGTCTTGCCTTATCTATATTAGGTATACCCTAGTAGATAGTTGAAAATTATTTCATTCGTCTGTTTGCTGATCATTCTCTTTTGTCGTGTAAGGATGCCTGAGTAGAGTCGCTCCAAGCGTCGCGCTCCTTTTGAGGCCGAGGTGGCCCATAAGAAAAAATCTTCAAAGAGGCAGGGAACCTTTGCTCCTTCGTCCACAGCTGGTCGGTCGAGCATAGCTGTCGACCCTGCCACTACTCCTGCTACCACTCCTCAAGACACGCCTGTGGTCTCTTAGGTGGTTGTGGTCGTTTTGGAGGCGGCCCTTGTTGTTGAAGCCCAACCTTTCGAGGTTCAGGTAGTTCCTGGTTTTGAGGCTCAACCCTCCTCAGCCCTGGCTATAACATCCCACTTCAATTAACTTTGCTAAACCGTAGTCTCGACAGGGGCAATTGTCGCGACGTAATTTTTGAGTCATCAGACAAAGAAGAACCCTAACATCCACGCACTTAGACATGTATCTAGTCCACCAATGCCATTCTCAATGGTCATAGTACAACATGTTTCGACCACATTTGGATAACTAAGAAATGTTTTATTCAATTGCAAAACAAAATAAAGTAGAGGGAAAAACTGTGTAGCACAGATAAAGTTAGCCTAGAAGAACAATTACTAATGCTCTTATACACCATTAGGTATAGTGTAAAAAATTGTATTATGTAACACTATTTCAACCATTCTGAAGAAAGAATCAGTCCATCCTTTAACAAAGCATTTGACGTTATTCTTGATCCTCGCGATTCAATAATAACCCCTCTCAGATTGAGTACCCTTCCTGATATTCAAAATAATGATTTTTTCCACATTTAAAAGATTGTATCGAGGCTATAAATGGTACACATAATAATATCTGGGATTGGAGAAATTCCAATTGTTTTTTTTTTCTATATTTTACTTCATCCCAAATCGGGTTTAAATAAAGAATATATATGTATATACAAGAAAACTTAATTAGAATGAACCCTAATTAGAGTATTTCTATACATGGCTAATTACAACTAATCCTATAGATGATTAATTTATAGCTAATGCCATCTAATATAGTGCAACTGTTACAGCTAATGTCACACACCTCCCTTAAACTGATGTGGGAGAACGAACCAATATTAGTTTGCTAATGAGAAACTTATATCGGGATGATGTTATAGATTTTGTAAATAAATCAATAAGTTATAGTTCTGATGTCACACAAGGGAGAGAAATGATTCCAACTGGGCATTTTTCTCACACAAAATGACAGTGTTTAGTGCGCTTGTGAAATACCGGATTGGAAGCCAACTGAATAGCACTCGGGTTGTTGGCATATAATAGAGTTGACAAAGACAAACGAATCCCAATATTTGTTAACAATCTCTTAAACCAAGTAATTTTACTATAAGCTTCTGTCATTGCACGATATTAGACTTCTATATTAGATCGAGATATAGTTGCTTGCTTCTTACATTTCTAGCTAATTAATGATCGTTCCAAGAAAATACAATAGACAGTAATAGATTGTCATGAAGTGGGACATCATGCCCAATCATCATCAGAAAAAAGCAGATAACTGCAGATCATTTGAGGATAGAAAGAGAAGCGCCTCATCAAGGGTACCTCGAAGAGATCGAATAATGCGATGAACTACCATCATATGCAATGTACAAGGTGTTGCAACAAATTGCTACTGCATGTGTAATATCAGGATGAGTCATAGTGAGATAGACCAAGCTCTCCACCAACTACCTATAGGTCGTAACATCTGAGAGAGAATTTCCATCATCTTTCCCATACTTGATATTTAATTCTATAGGAGTTTCATATGACTTAAAATCCATAAGGTGTGCTTGCTTGATCAAATCATAAGTGTACTTTCATTGGCTAAGGAGATATCCTCGAGATGTATGAGATATTTCAAGTCCTAAAAAATATATAACCCCAGATCCTTCATATAAAATGAGGTGTGGAGTAATAATTTGAGAATGACAATGCCTTACACGTCACTGCCAGTTATGAAAATATCGTCAACATGTACCAATAAAGCAACAAGACCTGAACTAAACTTGAGAATAAACAGTGATGAGTCATATTGACTCTAGGAATAGTCAACCTGGGTTAACACTCTATGAAACTTTTTAAACCATACCCATGGTACTTGCTTGAGCCCATACAAGTAAAGGAAGTCATAGAAATGGAGTCATCTTATATGTCAAAGCTTGGTTCATGGCGTAATAGAAAGAAAGCTATCTCGTAAAATGTTCTGACGACATGCTCATTTGATCTTAAATTTACGTATGTTCTTGCTAGCTGGGAGGGATCAACTATCGATTCATGTGTTCTAACATCTGCACTCAAACGAGAACGGAAGTTGCATTTACCCAGGGGTAGGTATTATCTAGTTGATGCCAGATTCCTTAACACCCTCCATTTATTAGCATCGTATCGAGGGTTCCAAAATATACCATCTAAAGGAATTTCAGTGAGGTTTTATTTCAAGGGAAAAGAAAGTATTGTTCAATCCTTGTCATTCTTTATTAAGAAATACCATCGAACGGGCTTTTGGAGTTATGAAAATGCAATTCCCCATTATAAAGTGGCCCCCATCACATTTGTTAGATACACAGGTGAAGATTGCGGTAGCATGACATTATCAACGAGAAAAATGTACTAATCGATTATTCAAAAAGTCTATACGACGATTGATATGTGGATGACGAACTCCATCATAGTACTAATACTCGCTTGTCTACTCCAATGGGATGGATGAAGGTGGTACCGAGAGCCCAAATGAAGAAATGCCGAATGTACAAATGGTTGATATATCAATAATGACAACGAAAAATCGTGGGGTCCAAATGGTGTGGACTAAGGCAATGAATAATTGTATGGTTTACATATTATTGGAACACATGTCCCTTGGCCTTTGCTATCACAATGGACAATTTTTTTAAATGCCCTATACTACAATAATTAGAAGCATCTGTGAACAACTGTCCATTGAGCCCATGGTGCAACACTGCATAAATCAATTGAAGCCTTTAAAGAATAAGTACAATCTTGAAGTGCGTAATGGTAGAACTAGATTTATGTGATTCTTATATCCAGCTAAACCACATGAACTCATTTTATATATAGCACCAAATAGTGTGCATCTTGATATCATGTAATTTTTTAATTCTCACATATCCACAAAGATGTTGCACAATTACGAATATCCTTTAATCAATACGAAAATATGATAGTAATTGTTGGGACGGATCATGCTATTGGAAACAGAGCATGGATGGGGTCTGAACTAAAAGTTACGATTGGAATCCCACTTCAGACTCAAATGTCATATGTGAGCAACGTACACCTATATCTGATTTCTTTGATTTTGGTACCCAACATGACTACGGACCGGACCTTTTACCTTTGTTTAGAGTTAGCGAAACTCGGTAAGCTAGGCCCTCAATGTTCAGACCCCATAAGAAAAAGAAAAAGACTACACCTAAAGAAAGAGTGGCTAACAACTTAGAAACCATACGATCCTCTATGCGGGTCTTAGGAGGTTTTTAATGGTGGAAATTCAATCACTACTATTATAATGGGAAATCATGGCTGATGCGATTAATTTAGGGATTTTTGCGTTATTTTTTTTAGACAATCGACATGTATAACTATAAACTCTACTATATTATTTCGTTCCAATTTACACTTTTTAAAATTTTGGAAGTGCTTCAAATATATTTGTCATGCATTTTAATTTAAAAAATGGCATTATTATAATGATTTTAAATTATAAGAAGGACCTTAAATTTGAACCAATAATATATTAAGATGGGCTTATTGTAATTATTATAAATGTAGAGGTATTGTGGCCTAACTTGAGGTATTCTAGGCATATTATATGTAGATATATCCAAGTTGGTGTGAATATACTATACAATTTGATTTCTCTCCAAATCTAGGCTGCTAAAAGGGAAATATGGATTCCATGTTAATCCACTTTCAGGTTGCCAAACAACAATGACGATTCATGAGAATTGAAATGGATGATAACTACTTTTTGGATTCCACTTATCATTATTTCTCAAATCCCTGGTGCCAAACAGTCTGTTATATTTTAGGGAGATTTTAAAACATAGCAAAAAATAATTTTGAAATACCTAGTATTCCATTTACCACCAAATCCAAAGGCTGTCAAACACAAAAAGCAATTATTTGTAATTGAAATATACCCATTTCCCACCAAATTTTAGGTGCCAATGGGGTGTTATGGTTTTTGCAAACACAGCAAAGAAATATCCAATTTAATAGACGGCTCAAAATGCCCAATGCCACTTAAAATGCAACCAACGGCTAGAAATTCCAAAAGTGGTGCAGCACTTGTACGATGTCAGTTCTCCCTTACCAACAACCTATCCTCAAGTTGAAACACATGGCTAGTTGTGTGCCAAATGTACAAAAGTTATGCTCATGTGTATGGATTATCCTGTTCCACAGGACTTGCAATGTATTTTTAACCTCTCTCCACCAACGTGGGAGAAAGGTGTAACGAGACAGAGGGAACGGATTTGCTACTCCCCCTGCCACCAGCCAATGGCTGGTGGTCGGTGTTCTGTGGGCCCCACCATGATGTATGTGTTTCATCCATGCCGTCCATCTATTTTTCCAGATCACTTTATGATATGAGACCAAAAATTAGATAAATCCCAATCTCAAGTGTACCACATTACAGGAAACAGTGTTGAATGAGCGTCAACCATTAAAAACCTTCTAGAGGCTATAAAAGTTTTTGATCAAGTTGATTTTTGTTCTTTCCCTTCATCTGGGCTTGTATGACCTAATCAACAAATTGAATGTCAAATAAACAGTACAGTGGGCCTTAGGATGATTTTAATGGTGGATATCCAATCACTATTATTTTCCTATGGTGTGGTCCACCCGAGATTTATATCCCTCTCGTTTTTTGGATCAATCCATAAAATGATATGTAAAAATGGATGAACGGAATGGATGAAATACATACATCATGGTGGGGCCCACAAATCACCTACCACCAGCCATCGAGTTGGTGGCAGGGGGAGTAGCCAATCCGTTTCCCAAGATAGATTCTTTTGGGCCCACCATTGGGGAGATGCGGTTTGGCTAGTCACACTGCAACTAGCCAATGACTAATGGTCGGTGCTCTGTGGGCCCCACCATGATGTATGTGTTTCATCCGCTCCTTCCATCCATTTTTAGAGATCATTTTATGGCATGAGACCAAAGCTAAGGTAGATCCAAATCTCAAGTGGTCACCCATCACAGGAAATAGTGTTAAAAGAATGCCTATCGTTAAAAACTTTTTGGGCCACAAAAGTTGTAAGGCCCGTATCCTAGACCGTACCGTTCTCTAGGCTTCCGCGGTCCTCCCGGTCGAATTCTGGCGACCCGCGATCTGTTATCGGCGTTTGTTCGCGATCTTGAGTCGTGTCTCGTATATCAGAGTCGGCTTGACTCGAAACTTGTACCCTTGCACTGCGCCGTCTACGTGGTTTCGATGCCGCGTCTTGCGTGCTGAGGTGATACCCGGGCCAGGATATGTGGGCCCGTGTTCAGTTCGAGGAAAACATCGCGCGTTGCTAATATCAAGAGAATCCATCACATCAATCTCATCAATCATATCAATCAAGTACACATCACTCCCATCACTCACCCATCCCCAAGTACAACCACCCCTCCCCTAAAGTCAACTCTCTCTCTTACACAAGTACTCCCATCACTCACATCTCTCATCCCTCTCTCTCTTACACCTCTCTCTCTCTCTCATTTCCTCCCAAGCAGCCCACGTCCAAGCTCCATGAGAGAGCTAAGTGTGGCCCACCTTCCTGCCTCCCATTTTCACCATCCTAAATCCATCTCGACCGTTAAATCGCACCCCTTGGAGTTCTAGATCGCATAGGCGGGAGAAGGAAGATGAGATCAAAGGTGGGTGTTCATAGTATTTGATTTTGATGTATGGTCCACATCCCACTTGATGTATGCATTATATAGGGAGGGCCCATAGTGACGAGGTCCCTCCCCTTCACCGATTTCTCTCTTTTTCTCTCTTTCTCTCTCTTTTTTTTCCTATTGTGGCCCACTTTGAAGAATGGATCAGATTTACGCCGTGGATGGTGGAAATCCCACCATGATGATGTACTTTATATCCACGCCATCAGTGGGATACGAATGATGGAGCCTGCCGCATGTGTGGCAGTCCGCACCGTCCAGTGGACTGGGCGTGGACCCCACACATGATGTATGTATTCCAGTCAGTCCATCTGCCTTTCATCTGCACCGTCCATATGCGGACCCCACTTGATAAATGCCAGTGTCCAGGCCGTCCAGCTCGCTGGACATTGGACGTTAGTTTATATATATATATATAGTATTATATGGTGGGCCCCACGTGGGACCCACCTCGTTGTATATCCACATCGTCCATTTCGACGGTGTGCTGTGGACTGCACCATGCTCTGCACCCCCACTGTCCATCTGACGTGTGCTAGGTGGGCCATCATGATGTGTGGGTTTGATCCGCAACGTCCAGGCTACTGGACAGTGGGACTCCCACCTTGATGTATGTTATGGATTCACACCCCACGTGTGGGGCCACTTTGATGTATGTTTTATATCCACGTGGTCCTGAGGGACCCACCTTGATGGATGTGTCCTGAATCCCCACCGTCCATCTATTTGATGGTGGCCAGCAGCTGCTACTTGTAGTTGCTGCACGTGCAGCAGCAGCTTGGGGGTCCATCGTGATATATGTATTCCTCCAAGCCGTCAATATGTATTGCCATGTAGGCCACACCGTGATGTATTTGTGTCATCCACACCGTCCTGATGTGCTAGACAGTGCTGGACTGTTTGGACAGTACTGCCAGGACCCACCGTGATGTATATTTTGTAATCCACACCGTCCAGATTATGTTGGACGGTGCTGGACAATGTTTGGGCGGTGTTGATCATCATTAGGGTGCCATGTGCCCCATAGAATGATGTGTACAGTGATACACATGTTGCACCTGCAACTATTGAAATGATTTTAGATGTAATCCAAGCTCCCATCTATGAGGCGCACCTTGATGTATTTTGTGGCCCATTTGTCAGGCCCACCTTGATAAATTTATAGCCCATCTATGAGGCCCATTAGTGCGGCCCATTGTGATATGTATTAAGCCCATTACGCGTGGCCCATTCGATGTATTCGAGGCACAGATACGTAGCTTATTTGATGCATATGAGACCCATGTGTAGGGCCCACCTATTGTGTATTTGAAGCCCATGGGTTGTGGCCCATTGTGATGTATTCAGGGCCCATTTTGATGTATTCGAGGCCCATATAACAAAGCCTATTGTGATGTATTTGAGGCCCATGGGCAAGGCTTGATGTGATGTATTTATGGCCCATTGTGATGTATTTTCGGCCCATGGATGCGGCTCATTGTGATGTATATTAGGCTCTTGTGTGAGGCATTTGGCCCACCATATGTTTGGCTCTATGTGGGCTACCCCTTGGGAGCGATGTTGGTTAAATATCTACATCGATGGGCAATGATGGTTAAATGTCCACATCATGACCTTCCCTTAGGCCGATTGTCTAGGCCGATTGTCGAGGTCAATTCTGATTGTTGAGGCTGATTTCGATTTCGATTGTCGAGGTCAATTATTGAGGCTAATTCCGATTGTCGAGGCCGAATATCAAGGCTGATTCCGATTGTCGATACTGATTCCGATTATTGAGGCCGATTCCGATTCTGATGGTTGAGGCCGATTGTTGAGGACGATTCTGATTCCGATTGTCGAGGCCGAATATCGAGGCCGATTCCGATTCTGATTGTCGAGGCCGAATATTGAGGTCGATTTCGATTGTCGAGGTCGATTCCGATTGTCGAGGCCGATTGTTAAGGCCGATTCCGATTTCGATTATCGAGGCCGATTGTTGAGGTCGATTCCGTTTCTGATTGTCGATGTCGATTATTGAGGCCAATTTTAATTCCGATTCTGATTCTGATTGTCGAGGCCGATTGCTGAGGTCGATTCCAATTCTGATTGTCGAGGCCGATTGTTGAGGCCGATTCCGATTGTCGAGGCCGATTCCAATTGTCGATACCGATTTCGATTGTCGAGGCCGATTCTGATTGTCGAAATCGATTGTTGAGGCCAATTCTGATTGTCGATACCGATTCTAATTGTCGAGGTCGATTGTTGAGGCTGATTCCGATCCCGATTGTCAATGCCGATTATCAAAGCAGATTGTCGAGGCCGATTCCGATTGTTGAGGCTGATTCCGATTGTTGAGGCTAATTATATAGGCCGATTGTCGAGGCCGATTCCGACTGTCGAGGCCGATTCCAATTGTTGAGGCCGATTGTATAGGCCAATTGTCGATGTCAATTATCGAGGCTGATTCTGATTGTCGAGGCCGAATATCGCGGCTGATTCTGATTGTCGAGGCCGGATATCGAGGCCAATTGTCGAGGCCTAATGTGATGTGTATGCGGCCCGTATTTGAGGCCCATTGTGATGTGCATTCGGCCCGTGTTTGAGGCTCAATGTGATATATATGCGGCCTGTATTAGAGGCCCGTTGTGATGTGTATTCAGCCCGTGTTTAAGGCCCAATTTGATGTATATGAGTCCAATGTGATGAGGCCCATTGTGATACATTTGAGGGCCAGGTGATGGAGCCCATTGTGATATATGTTAAGCCCATGTGAAAGGCCCATCGTGATGTGTATTAAACTCTTGAGTGAGGCCCATGGGTCCACTATATGTTAGGCTCTATGTGGGCCATTCCTTGGGGGCAATGTTGGTTAAATGTTCACATTGTCGAGGTTGATTGCTGATGCCAGTTATTGATACCGATTATGAGTATGTGACAGCATAGCATCATGATACATGCTTATACGTATCATCTGCATGTTTGTTATGAGATATGATTGACCATTGCATATGTCATAGTACCGGTGGTTTATGGGATTCCTTGATAGGCGGAGTTATCCCACATAAGTGCACGGTATGTGTAAAATTGATGCATGATTGGACTGCATGACTCATGCATCTTGCATTGTGTGCTATGATTACTGTACGTTCTAGCGACATCAGGGTCGTAACCTCCATATGTATATTGTGGATGATCAGATGAGCCACCGGAAATATGTTATTAGCATCGGGCTACCATAGATGGCCCTGGGTGAAAATTTCTAAACCTTCGAGGCCAGAAGATGCCCCAACGTCGGGACTAAGTGGATATATGAGCGCATGATGGTTGTATACCAGTAGGCCGCGTCTCCTACTGTGTCGTGGTCGGTTGGGAGGGAGTGTGACCTTACCCGCTCGAGGGTAGGGGGCATAGCTAGGCTAAGTTTGACCAGCTTGTAAATGGGTCAACTATCGACGTGCCGGGTAGATATTGACTGACTATTGGCCAGACGGATGGTGAAGTCTCTTCCACTTACTGTTGAGGGTCAAATATTGCATATCAGACCCAGTAATTGCCTGGATATACGAGCATGATACCGTTTAATAACCGATTTAACTGT
Source organism: Magnolia changhungtana (assembly GCA_030180095.1). Taxonomy (NCBI): domain Eukaryota; kingdom Viridiplantae; phylum Streptophyta; class Magnoliopsida; order Magnoliales; family Magnoliaceae; genus Magnolia; species Magnolia changhungtana. The sequence goes on along the minus strand of JASAUF010000647.1, from coordinate 375,340 downwards.
GTTTGTAATGCAGGGTATATTTGAGAGCTTGGATTACAAAAAGGTGCTAAACGCATGGAATTAACTTTCTGATGATGCCAAGGTTAGGGACAGACCGCAGGGGACTAAGATCAACGCCATAGATTTAAGAAAACCCCAAAACTGACGCTCAAATGGCCTGAAAGACATCCAAAATGCAAGATCATTGGGTTTCCACTGTCAGTTCGGCTAGCAACTTTATATATGGCCTGGGGACCATAAATTAACCGTACATGTCAAAAATAAGCCATTGGATCCCTTTGGAAGTGGCTCAACGAACAAATCAGCCCATAAATGGTCGATTTTAGGCCCACCCCTAATATCCGAAAATCCCTTGTTTACGGTCTCAACATCTCAAAATATGTGGAGCAATGAATGGATGGAGCGGATTTCTCATAAACATCACGATGGACCCTACCGGGAGGGTGTGAGTGTGCATAGCACACTTACACTCGCAACGCATCGAATAACATATCCCATGTCCTTGGTCGGGCACATGGAATGTACCAGAAGCGATTTTACATTAAAGACGGACTGACGCTTCAACGTCCTCTCATTGATCACCGCATTCCTCTCGATGGGGCCCATTACTAATGTCCATGTCACCAACATCCATATATATTTAGTTCACATAGGGTGTATTGACCCCGAGAAGGTGGAATTTTTGGCCCATGCAAGCTATTGGAGAATCTTGGCGGTTAAACTCGGGTCGGACAAGAAGAACTTAATAGTGGGCCACAAAGTAAATCACTTCAAAAATGGTCTTACAAATTGGGTTTTTCGATTTGAACGCGAGAGTGGACGGCATGACCAAAAATCAACACTACCGTGGGTCCCACCACTATCACAAAAACAAAACACGAGCTCTGTTCGCATCTCTCTTTCTTCTTTCTTCTCTGGGCCACCATCATCACACGTCTTGATGATCCACATCGTTCACCGAGTTCAGGAGGGTAAACTGACCACACTCTGATTTGTGGACTGATTTTCACGAACAACACATGTACAGGAAGTCTCAAATACAAGTCGGACCGACAAATTTGAAGCACGGATTACGTAGGCAATGGGCCCACAGTAAAAAAAAATATACAAACGCAACCGGTTTTTCATTCTACAGCCAATGGACGGTTTGGATTTACTATCAAAATAAGATAGTTGGCCCACGGACACCACCGACGTAAGAGGCAATCGCGTCCTCGTGCACTGCGAGCAAACAGTTTGTGGCCTCTCGTATCACGCACGTCATCATCGGCGGGCCATCATCATGGACTAGTTAATCAATCCGAGTCGTCTATCATGAAGAGGGGTGCAATATAGTCAGACCCATGTTGATCTCGTGTATTCATGCACGCACACGTGTTGTGCAATAGAGTCAGACCCATGTTGATCTCGTGTATTCATGCACGCACACGTGTTAAGTTCAACGGTCACAAAGGACAGCCTGCACCGATTGCATCGTAATTTCTACCTTTTGCCGCGTCAAAAACATTCGAAAACTGGTTGTTTCTAGGTGAAATCTAGCTGCAAACACAATGGACGGAATGGATTCCATTCATATCATTGATCATGGGCCCCATAACAACCACCGTAACGGGACTTATGAAGGGAGTGCGGAAAACATAGCACCGACTCCTGCTGCGGAAGTTTTCACACTCTTCACCGACTTCTCTAAGGACAACAACTCTCCACCGATCGCCGAGGATCATCAGATATAAAAGAAAGAGAGAGAGAGAGAGAGAGAGAGAGAGGGGGGGGGGACGGTTGGAATTTGGAGGAGAATCTTCGGACGTGAAGCACAAGAGAGATTGTTTAGAGTTTTTTTTTCTGTTTATTTATTTTTTTATTTTCCTTTTATTATTTTAGAGATCCATCTTAATCATGTTGATTTTCACCTCTTGTAGTGGCTAAGAGGTGAAGCTTGTAGTGAGATGGGAAGTTCTACGCTCTGATTTATTCTTGAACTGATTTGATCCTAGTTTGATTTTAAAGAATTTTTTTAGTTATTAATGGTTTGTTGTGACTGAAATTATAGTAGATATGTGATGACTTGAGTAATTCTTTTTTCCTTTATTGTGGTGTTAGGAACTGTTGTTCACCATTGCCCCTTGGACATGGTTGGATGACGGAACTTTTCCTACATTCACTGAGATTGGTCATGGTGGGTTGGTTGAACTCATTGTTTGCTTTGTCTCACGGGCATGGTTTTGTGATGGAATCCATACTAATCCGCATCCTTCTTATCTTTTGAAGACTAGATCAAGAGAGTTTAAATTGTGTTTTAGCGACATATCTTCAACCGGATGAAGATGAGACTCGAAGTCCGAGGAGTTACGGTGGATCGACATAGATCTCCCGATCTCTACAAGTGGATCCTTGGCACCCGGTTCCTACCTTTGATTTCCTCAAGTTTTTAGTTGATTATTCATCATTATTCTCATATTTACCCCTGGTTTAGATTTCATCTTATCCTAGTTCTAGTTCTAGTTAGTTTCAGATTACATACAGGTTTCAATCCCTGTGGATTCGACCTCGGTCTCACTGAGTTTATTACTACATCACAACCTTATACTTGGGGAGTGAACACTTACATGGTCGCGCGTCAGTGGGCGGCGGTTACATGTGAGTGTATTAGACCCCGGTGATGATCTCAGAGAAGAACCGTACTGATATGTGGACTTATTAAGTAGAAATTGCATACTCATTCATTCATTCATTCACTATCCACTCGGGTTGCTGGTGCATAACTAATTGTTATGTGTATCTTCGCAATGATAATGATTTCGGTTAGGGCACGCGACCAACCTGAGATCAGGAGTTTACTACAGTGAGTCTATTTATCCAAATTTAGGCATGAGACTGGTTTGGATAGAAGTCTCTTGTGATGAACCCCGCAGCCTGCGATATTGCGTATTATCATCTCGACTTTACACTCCAATATGGTCATTCCATTCGCACCGCATATTGCATTATATCCATGGCATATGGCAATTTGGGTTACTATGTTTCTGCATTTATATGGCCTAGATACGGCTGATGGTATTCGTAAACTCATCAGGAATTTTATATTGCATTGCATCCTCGACATATGATATTTGGCTCTTTATAACTCATTTGCATAGCTGATCTGTATTGCGTATTCTGATATTGTATGACTCATGGACTTGTCAATATTTCCGCTTACTCTAATATTGTATGATTCATGATCTTGCCAGTATTTTCGATATTGTATGATTATGACATTGTATTGAATACTTAACACTTACCTTGTACACACACTTACACCACCATCTAAGCTTTCTATAAGCTTATGCACGATAAATGCGTGTAGGTGATGTTAGGTTGCACTAGCATTGAGCTTGGAGCGTACAACGATCTTTTGAAGCTTTGATTTTCAATATATATATTTTCATTTCAGCATTGTATTCAACTGTTCATATTAGTGGATATGTGATGATGATGTTGCCATTTTGATTTGAGTATACTTGTGGCTATGCTTTTTACGAGATAAATGTATGTTGGAAAATCCTCCTTATAGGATCCCAGGATCGGAACCTGGTGTATAGACACTGGGAGCCGAGAATGGGGCACTACGGAGGCTGTTGGTACCGGATTCGATAATCGAAAATTTTGTGAGCCCGATTTCCGAGTTAAGGGCGTGACGAAAGTTTTGGATCAAGATGATATTTATCTTTCCCTTCATCCATGTCTGTATGACCTAATCGACAGGTTGAATGTCAAATAAATATTACATGGGTCCTAGGAGGTTTTTAATGGTGGAAATTCAATCACTACTATTTTCCTGTGATGTGGTCCACCTGAGATTTAGATCTCCCTCATATTTTTGACGAAGCACTAAAATGATATGGAAAAATATATGGACGGGGTGGATAAAATACATACATCATGGTCGGGCCCACAAACTAGTGGCAGCCTCACTAGCTGGAAAAGCTTCGTACGTGGTTAAACGCTTTGCCATCCAATATGTTGCTAAGGTCACATGTACATGGACAAAGGAAAGACACCAACATTCAGCTTGATTCAAAACTCTTGTAGCCTACCGTTTCTTGTGGTGGGGTCCACTTAAATTTGGATCTGCTTACTTTTGGGGCTTTATGTCCTAAAATCAGCTGAAAAATGAATGGACGGCATGGATAAAACACATACAACATGGTGGCCCTACAGCACTTTTCCAACCAATAACATGTCCATGCTTGCCTTGTGCACCACACAGCTCCAATGTGGGTACTGACTGTGCTGCTGGAAAAGCTCCCTGACCATCCAATTTTCCAGCTCATTTTACGGTGTGAGCCTAAAAATAAGGGAGATTCAATCTCTGGTGGACCACACTTCAGTAAACAGTTGTACTTAAACATTAAAAACTTCCTAAGGCCATTGAAATGTTTATTTGCCACCTGCACACTATAGGAAACAGTTGTGATTAAACACTAACTATTAAAAACTTCCCATGGCCCACTGAAATGTTTATTTGTCACCTGTCCTGTTGATTAGATGACACAGATCTGAATGAATATTAAATATACAAACATATCAATTTGATCCAAAACTTTTGTAACTCGCAAAAAGTTTGTAACAGTGGGCATTGAATCACTACTGTTTTCCTATAGTGTGGTCTCACTTGAGATTTGAATCTGCCTCATTTATAGGATAATGCGTTAAAACGAGCTGGCAAAATGGATGGACAGCATGGATAAAACACATACATTATGTTGGTCCTGACAATTGGAGTCCCTACCAATGATGGACGCGATGAGGTGGGCCATTTGTGATTTTTGTAAGAAATATACCTCCTCCATCCATTTTTATAGTCCATTCATGAGCACAAAAATAAGGCAGATCCAAAACTCAAGTGAGCTACCTGGCAAAGAAATAGTAGGTATTGAAGGCCCGACGTTGAAATATTCATGCAACCATGGAAGTTTTCAAGCAAGCTATCATTTCTTTAGTTTTCAGTTCATATCAGTGTCCTCTAGGAAGGTTTCAACACCTGTTTTGTGGCATATATGAGTTTTAAATCGCCTCATTTTTTTTGGGCTCGTGACTGAATATGAGCTAGCAAAACAGATGGATGAGATAGATTTCTCACAAGCATCACGAGGGCCCACCTAGCTTCTGACTCCTGCAATCAATAGGCGTCCAAGGAAATATCTTCAAGAATAGATCTCAACCCTTCTGCCAATGGCCCACAAAAAATACGTTTGTTTGTAGGAAATGAAAATTAGTCCCAAGGTGGGCCCATGGGTCTAAAAATGATGGCCCAAATCAACCATCGAAGCCCAACCTGGAAGCCTGAACGAACAAACGGTGTTGATGCTGTCATTAGTCCCGGTACATACACGTGGCATATATCATAAGCGAAGTGTGTCGTGGCCATGAAGTGGGGTTGATGCTGAGATATGCATTGATCTCAGCCCAAAGAACATTAGAGTATCGACACGCCCAGTGTCCCTACAAGGCGGCCCGTGATTCAGTGACATAGGTCATTGATGCGGTGGATCACGACCGTCGATGGTCTATCATTCGGATGGTGATTGTTGCTGCATTTTGATCTTATTCTTCTATTTAAAGACCATCATTGGAGTGATCATGCACATGGGCCTTTTCTAATCATGCATCAAAACAGGCCCACAAAATCAACCATATGGGTCGATGATGCGTGGGCCCACTTGGATGAACTCAAAGGACCAAGGATTGTAAATAGACTCTACATTCCATATATAAGGTGGTTTTCTTTTGCCCAATACCCATTTTGTCATTTCATCACTTTGATTGCATGTAGGGGGAATGAACGGTCAGGATCTCAGCCTGGCCGGCTCAGCTGAAGCACGACGGTTCATTTATTGACGTTGATTTTTATAGCTCGAGAATTCACATACGAGAAACTGGAGTGTGGGCCCAACCCTACTCCTTGATGGCCATGAACGAGTCGAAACTGGGTCCGATCTTGATCACAATATTCTATGGGCTGAAACTACGTTCCTCATGTCCAGCCCATTAGGGTCCACAACAGACCCAGCTGAGCTGGCTGTTTCCTAATCCCAGCCATGGGCCCACCTAGAGTGGTTTACATCATGGCGGTGGCACGGACTGGGACCGAACCAGCCCGTCAGGTCTGTTTACTAGTCGAGTTGAATGTTCAGATCTGTATGGGCCCTTGATGTAGCCCGAACCAGATCGACAGTGGGTTGGCCTGAGCCATTGATACCTGCATTTATGGCTTCCATGGACTGGATTTGGGCTTCACTTTCAACCCCACCTAATGGGCCTAAGAAGAATTTTCGGGCCTGACCCAACTGGGTTTGAGCCCAATTCAATGAGGCAAATGTACGGTTCATATTGATTTTTGTAGATGAGGTCCTAACCAGGGCTGGAAATGGTCAGGCCAGCAGCTGGCTCTGGCCTGATTTTGAACTAGTTAGGTCAGGCCTATTCAAGATATGGACTTTGCTTGGCCCAGGTCCACTCGCTGCGAACACGAGTCTTGCATTGATTTAGACCGTTTCTCATTTAGGACCCATTAATCATTCCGGGCCTACCTTTAATTGCCCAATTGATACCCTCCCATCGATGGTTATGAAAATGGACAATCCAAATTGATTATACTATAAAAAGGCCACAGAGTAAATAATCCAAAAAATTGAAAGGGTTTTATTAGTCTTCTGGACTGTCCATCATGTGAGGCCCACCTTTGATTACCTATCTTTTTTAAAAATCACTTCGACGAGGTTGTCTTACCTACCCCCATAAATGATTAAGAACATAGACTATGCTTATTGATTACACTAGAAAAGCTCTGGTGGTAAACTCTCAGGAGTTTCAACACCTGGTCAAGGGTTCAAGTATCCATAGGTGGTGAAATCTCATTGTGGTGTGAGTATGTAGGGGTGTTTGTGTAAAAACAAGAAGAAGAAGAAGAAGCTCGGTTGCATTTAATTGCCTAATCCACTCAGAAATTACTTGATTAGATGATTCTAATCATCTTATCACGTGCTTAGAAAGCGAACAATCTATATTGATTATATTAGAAAAAGGTCATCAACCCTAATGGTACAATATCTTGATTGGGGCGATCTTAGCCATTAATGATCTTGAAAATCCACTCATTTCACATTTATCGTAAGATTCGGATGAAATTTTCATTTTAAATGGTAGAGGTGATGAAGTTTAAATTGTATTTCATTTTGCTAGCACAACGAAAAACTTTATGAAATGACGACAATTATCAAAGCCATACGCTACAAGGAGAGTTATTTAATACTTTGGCTTTTTAGGGTAGTTCATAAACATGCACTCTAAAATTATGCATGAGCCATATATATTGCTCAAAACTACTCAAATGGTGAGGGCCAGCTTTTGATAGGTCATGAAACCCTAAATTACATTGATTGGACAATTCTAACATCATTAATAGATACTAGCTTGTTGAACTTGGACTATTTCTGTTTTCATTTTAGCTGTCCATTGAATGTCCACAAATCAAAGATGGCAAGATGTTGGTGGGCCATACCTGTAAGGCTAGGGCTTGGGCCTATCAACTTCGACTGAGGATTAGGCCAAGCTAAGCTTACACTTGTTCACTTATTATGGGAGAGCGGATTAGGTATGGTAGTGCCGTAGTGGGTACTACTCCTCACCATGGGGACCCCAAAAATGATGTGTTGTATATCCATGCCGTCCATCCATTTTTCCAGCCCATTTTAGAAGGTGGTTTCAAAAATTAAGAAAATCCAAATCTCAGGTGGGCCACACCACAGGAAACAGTGGTTATTGAATGCCCACCTTAAGCAGTTCGATAATGTTTATTTGCCATCCAACCCATTGATAAGGTAAACTAGACCTGGATGAAGGGAAATCGGATTAATCCAAAGCTTTTGTGGCCTATAAAAAGTTTTCAATGGTCATTCACCACATTTTCCAGTGGTGTGGTCCACCAGAGATCTGGATCAGTTTAAATTTTGGAATAACTTAACGAAATGAGATGATGAAAAACGGATGGACAGTATGGATATACAAAATATTCATCAAGGTGGGCCCCACATGCTAAGGGTAATACGCATGAAGGTGTAACCGGGTAATACCCATGGATACGGATTGCGTCCTACCCCACCAGTCTCTGGCCACGAACCGACAGTTCTGTGGGTGGGCCAGCCATGATGTATCTGTATATCCACGCCGTCCATCCCTTCTCTCAGATCATTTTAAGGTATGTGCACAAAACCGAGTCAGATCCAACGCTCAAGTGGATCATACCAAAGATGACTATTGCATTTAATGCTTGTGCATTTAATGCAACCCAAGCTTATTATTTGGTGTGGTCCACTTGACCCTTGGATCTGCCTCATTTTTCTGCACATACATTGAAATGGTCTGAGAGAATGGATGGACGGCATGGATAAACAGATACATCATGGTGGGCCCACCCACAGAACTGCAGAGAGGGGCCGAGGTAGGATGCAATCCGCGTCCGTTATTATGAAGGTTAGCCAAGGCCGCCTTTCTCCTGTGACATTATTGCAATAAATAACATAAACTATATTATTGCGACATTTTCAAAATATTGGTAGTTTTGAAATTTTCATGAAATTATCCAATACAATAAAATTATTTAAAATCTCAACTAATTAGTTATATATTTATAGATTAAAATATTTATTTATTAATTCAAGAGAGCAAGATTTGTCACTATGAATGAACCATTATACTCCAAGACTCCATTTTAAACTCTGAATTTTTAAAAATGTATATTAAAAAAATCAAATTCAACAGTTTCTTTTTTATTTAATGCATTTTATTGAAAATACTCTTAGGAGTTTAAAAATAGAGATTGGTGGTTGCCGCCCATTAATAGATTTATGTATCATGCAAAAAAAAAATAACAGAAATGTATCAATTTACATTAGGATCACTTGTAAAGGTAGCAGTTGACAAAGTCAAAGAACACCATTCAAGACTGATGCTTGGACCACCTTTCTTTCTTTCTTTCTTTCTTTTTTTCAGACTCTCACATTAAGACCATGAACCTTTTTATATGGGTCTTTGAATGAATAAATCAATCACCATCAATGAGATATACAAGAAGAAATTTCTAAGCTATGACTTGCATTAATATGCCTATATTATAAGCTCACATGTTCATATATGAAACCCAAAACTCAAGACTTCAAGGCTTTGGAATGTGAAAGGACTCCTAAATAGGGAGGCTAAGCCAAAGGACTATATACCTGATGACCTTTCAACACATTCCGCATGTAATCATCAGTGGACTTTGGAAAGTCCTACTTACACTGGACTTCCAACAAAGTTATTTTATTTTATTTTTTATTTTAAGTGTATTTGTATATGATATTTATGTCCATCTATGACTATACATGTCCATTTTTTCCCACTATTAGAATAAGTGGTGTGCATGTGGACCATAGTCATGTATCATCCTTTAGACTACCAAGCAATTATTATTATTATTTTATTACAAATATGAGAGGAGAAAGGGAAAAACCCTAGATTTATAATTTCCAATATCATTGTGATATCAAAGCTCTGGTTTTTCGAACCCTAACTCTAATCTAACTTAAAACTTTAACATACTTCAATATTTGCACTAGACTATATTAATTTAAACATTGTGGAATATTTTTACCATCTTTTAAGAATTAAGAGCAAATTAAACACAAAAACTTCTAATTTGAAATTTTTTTTTTTTTGGGCCATATGCTAGTTTGCTAATTAGGTGGAATGGTGCAGTTCTGTGTGCATTTTCTAGTAATGAGGATGATTCCATATGCATCTACTAATTAATCACCAATCGGGCTCATTTTTGTTGATCTTGCTCCTGTTTGATTAATCTTGCAGTGAATTGGGGGATGCCTTGAAATGTCCTTGAATGCTAGATTCGAATTGTTTGATTGGTGGCATACAAATAGATGGTGATGATGGAGCCCAAGCAACAAAAAGCTTTGTGGGACTGTGGGACTGTGTGTGGTATCAAATCCAATCATCATTTGTGTTGACTCATGTTAGGATGTAAACTTTAAAAAATTAGGCTAATTTAAAACTTAAGCTAGTTGATTAATCCAAGATCATAAACTCTTATTCCAAAAATTAGGAGAGTGCGGCTTGGAACGACCACCACAAAAAACTTTATGAGATGAGTCGCACTAAGATGAAGGAAAAAACCAAATATCAGCTGCATCCAAATCTTTAATGACCTAAGTGTGTGGATTCCCATCCTTCATCATGACGTGTCCTACTTCAGTTTGTGTTATAAAAATATTATAGACTTATAATTTATATAAAATGATTAAACTCAAAATATCAGGATAGGCTGAAGCACATATGATTACGTTGTCCTTAAAGCGTTATTTGTCATTCTCAATCTAAAAGAGAATGCTGATAGGTTCTACGCAAACAACTTCTATGATATGACGAGCCTTGGCGTGGATCTGCATTCAACAAATACGAAGAGCCACGAAAGGAACTCTGTACACTAATTTCCGACTGATAAATAAAAAGAAAAAGATCCCAGAATCATAAAGAGAATAAGAAAATTGTAAACCATTGCATTGGTCCGTTTCTTGAGGTCTTCTGGCTAAGGTTCGTATGAACTTTGTTGACTGCTAAGAGTACACTTGTTGCTCTTCTTTCTGGTTCGCATGTGATTATGCTTTGAGTGTTTGTGATGGTCTGTTGAACCATCCAGGCACTGTTTATATAAGCTAGGGTGACTGACTATTTTGGTCCAAGGCCATTAAATAATGTGACCGCTTTTTAGCTGTTGGTGAGAAACTAGACATTATTGATAATTTCTGACCATTGTGCGTCTAGGATAATTGTTGCTGCATACTAGACGTTATTGACAGTTTCTGACCATTGTGCGTCTAGGATAATTGTTGTTGCATACTAGACGTTTTTAGACTCACTAGCTAGCCGTTTTATAGCTATTGGGTTATCCATATACAACAGTTTTTACATGGTCCGAATTTATGTTGCATGAGGAATTACGCCTCACTCCAACGGCTAGTTTTTAACCTTTATAAAAGCTATACAGGTATCATTCATACCACTAGTTCTCATCTCAGCCATTTAACCCATAGTGCAAAGTGTGTCACTAGTGCCTCTACAACCACATTGTCTCACACGCTTATCCCTCGCACCGAGCCCGAGCCCATGACCATATACAAGTGCGCGCGGCAAGTCCCGATACTACATGGATGAACCAAAGAAATATAACGGTAGTCTATACCTCACATATAAACTTAATTTTTCCTTATGTCCTTTCTGACACGAGACTATTCCCAAAAACAACGAAACACCAATTATTTTTCAAAAAACACATACTTTTATATATATTTTATTTATTTAAAATATTTTTAACCAATATATTTTACAACAGTTTCATTTTACTCCACTTTAGGGCTCATGTCCTGACAAAGCGGACACACTTGATAAACAAGTGGATGTTACATGAACGTAGTGGTGGCCCCATGGAGCTTTTCGTTGGACGTGGATTGCTGGCGACATCCAAGACTAGAAGCGAGGTGGGGTCCACCACAATGTTAACTTGTAAGAAATTAACCACATCCACTCATTTTACTGGCCCACATATGACATAAGCAAAAAACGTGTTGCAGCCTTCTTGAGGTCCACCTGAATGTTTATATGCAACCTACCCTTTTATAATATTATTTCTAATGGGATGAGCTGAAAATATTAAAATTTTAGTTAATACAAAGCTCCTATTGTGGCCCACGAATGTTTCAACGGTGGGCGTTCAAGCTCCACATTTTCACTTGGTGTAGCTCACTTGAGTTTTAAATCCATCTCATTTTAAGGCTCATGTTATATCATGAGCCTACAAAACAGCTGGACGAGGTAGATTTCTAACAAACATCATGGTAGGCCCCACCTAGCCTTTTCCACTACAGGAACTTCAATCCATGTCCCTTTTTGTTGAACTAACACCCTAATCAACGGTTCACATTCAAATGTCAGGTAAAAAGAGTAAAATCTAAACGCCAGATGATCAGGTGATTTCACATAACCCATCAATGGTCCAGAATGTATGGATTAAATGCAGCTAAAAAATCATTATTTCTGCCTGTTGTTTAAGGAACATGACATTTACTCTGACCCCACAACGATCCTCATGTTTCAAATCACGACACTCATATTTGACTTTTTCCTCAATGGCGTCTCTTTCTCAAGCTTCCTTTCCTGATTACACCACGTGAAACACGTGTACAAGATCTGGGCCGTTCATCAGATTGCATTCCCTGGACCAAAAATCAGGCAGTACTCCCCATGCTTCGTAAGCCACAAATGTACACTCAATATGAACGGTTGTTCCTTTATTTTTTTCTCATCACCATTTTACACATGTTTATATTCCATTACTCAGCCCGGAGATGAGCATAACTCCAATAGCATATTCCATTCTCCTACCCCACCACCTGATAAAACTCAATTCTATTTTAGATTTTTTTAAAACACTGATGCACTCGAGAGGACGTAGCCATCCATACTCGTGCAGATAAAGACACACATGCAGCTCATTTCAAACCGTTGAAAATGGGCCCCCTCTTTAGATGTACTAAGATCATAAAATTAAATTCATCGGATGATCCAAAACTCTTGCTATTAACATTTGATTCTTGAATCTGGACCTTCCGTTTAATCAACGCCAATCAAATAGTCAGAAAATGAAATTAGTGAAATTTTTTGGGGTTCTACCATTGTGAATGGGGCCCACAATTTTCACGGTTGGGATTAGCCACCCGTGCAGGATCTATGTGCATGAGTGTGCATTTTCATCCTATGTCGGCTTATCAACAACGTCTTTTTATTTTAAAAAATCCTCGTGCGGCCAAACACCTTTTCTCATGCCATGATGACATGGGGGGGGCTTATTTGGTACACCGGTGCGTATGACGCTTGATACGCAGGCACTTAAAATGGAACACGTGGCATATATTAGCTCAAATTAAACCGACTAAACTTTGGAACCCACATTTTCTAAGTTGAATCCCAGAAATCAGATTGGTTGAAGCATTCTAACCTCTGATTCGCATACGCTTGTCTGTTGAACTAAGGCCATTGGATCTATTCATTCTTAACCGTTCAATAAATGTCCCCCGGCGTAATATTTGGTACCTGAGTATCATCTATCACCCTGCCAGAGTATCAAAGTTTTTCTCCACGTGATTAAATATAGAAAGAAGACCGACTTCTCGTGGGCGTGGCTTGGGTGAATCCACTGTGATCTATATACGTTGCGTCTAAATCTACACCGTCCACCCATTTTAAAATCTTATTTTAGATGATGTTCCTGAAAATGAAGTATATCCAAATCTTAGGTGGACCATACCACAGGAAACATTTTTGATTGAATTCTCAACATATAAAAAGTCCGTGAAGTCACCGAAATGTTTATTTTCCATCCAACCCGTTGTTCATGTCACAGATCTGGATGAAGAGACCACACAAATATCAGCTTGGACAAATGGTTAATTACCACTATTTCTATATTATGGTCCACCTGAGATTTGGATCTGCTTCATTTTTTGGATCATGCTTTAAAATGAGTTTCAAAATGGAAGGTCGGTGTGGATACAAGGAGAATACATCTAGGCGGGCCCAACGCTCGGGATCCACCGACGCCGCGCCCCCTTCTCATCCACGTTTTGTTTTTATACAAATCCATTCCCCACCCACCAAAGAAAAGGGAGAAATTTCCTACTGTGCCCACCAGCCATTGTAAGCCTACTTCTTTTTAAGGTTTCAAGAATCCTCCCTGTGTACGGACGACTAAGTCAAAAGTTGAAAATGCCCCTGCTTTTTCCTTCGAGCGGACGGCTGGTGGTTGAAGGCTGTGGCTCCTATCGCTACGGATTATAACCGTAGCCATTGATAAAAAATTTTAATCCAGGCAAGAGTACCGCCAATCTGGTGGTAATGCTGCCGACCTCTGGATGTCTGTGTGGTAGTACTGTCCAGGTGCAGTAGTGCCACCCGATTTTTTTTTAAAAAATTGGGTGGGTCACATTGTGAGCCCTACATAATTTTGAATGGGCCCCACACTCAATGTTCATGATTTTGGTGGGCCCCACATCCACCTATGCATTTTTTTTCACATGGATAACTTTATTCTACCTACGTTTTTCTCTAACACATACACACACACACACACACATATATATATATAGGCATATAAATTTTTTTTTCATTTATTTCTTTATTCATTTAACAAGAATATCTTCTAAACTAAAATTAGTTACTTGGTGTACCCTATATGATTTTGGGGTAGGAGAAGTTACTTTAGCCAACCAACCTATTTATTTTCTAAGATTCCATCAGGTCGATGGTCAAAAATCCATTTCATTCAGTTCACGGTCAATTTCAATCAGTTCGCGGTCAATTTCAATCATTTCATTTACTTCACGATCAATTCCATGCATTTCATGGTCAATCCCGACAATTCCGCTTCACTTCACGGTCAATTCCATGTATTTTACAGTCAATTCCCTTCATTTCATGGTCAATTTCATGCATTTCATGGTCAATTCCCTTCACTTCACGTTCATTTACATGCATTTCACGGTCAATTTCGGCGATTCCGCGTCACTTCACGGTCAATTATATGTATTTCATGGTCAATTCCATGCATTTCACGGTCAATTCCCTTCACTTCACGGTTATTTCCATGCATTTCACGTTCAATTCCAACGATTTCGCTTTACTTCACTGTCAACTCCCTTCATTTCACGGTCAATTTCATGCATTTCACGGTCAATTCCGGCGATTCCTCTTCACTTCACAGTCAATTCAATAGATTTCACGGTCAATTCCCTTCACTTCACAGTCAATTCCATGCATTTCATGGTCAATTCCCTTTACTTCACGGTCATTTCTATGCATTTCATGGTCCATTATGGCGATTCCGCTTCACTTCATAGTCAATTCTATACGGAAATAATATAGATATCGTCAATAATATCGCTGATAATCGGAAATATCAGTATCACTACAAGTTTCGCTGGCCAGGGATACGGAAACAATATCGATATCGTCGATAATATCGCTGATAACCGGAAATATCAGTATCGCTACAAGTTTCGCTGGCCAGGGATACAGAAATAATATCGATATCGTCGGTAATATCGTTGATAACTAGAAATATCGATATCGCTACAAGTTTCGCTGGCCAGGGATATAGAAACAATATCGATATCATTGATGATATCACTGATAATCGGAAGTATCGGTATCACTACAAGTGAAGGGGATTGACTGTGAAATGAGCGGAATTGGCCATGAAGTGAAGGGAATTGACCGTAAAATGCATGAAAATGACCGTGAAGTGACGGAGAATTGCCGGAATTGATCGTGAAATGCATGAAATTGACCGTGAAATGAAGGGAGTTGACCGTGAAATACATAGAATTGACCGTGAAGTGAAGCGGAATCACTAGAATTGACCGTGAATGCATGGAATTGACCATGAAATGAAGGGAATTGACCGTGAAGTGAAAGGAATTGACCGTGAAATGCATGGAAATGACTATGAAGTGAGGGGAATTGTTCGTGAAATGAATGGAAATAACTGTGAAGTGAAGTGGAATCACCGAAATTGACTGTGAAATGCATGGAAATGACCGTGAAGTGAAGGGAATTGACCGTGAAATGAATGGAAATGACAGTGAAGTGAAGTGGAATCACCGGAATTGACCGTGAAATGCATGGAATTGACCATGAAATGAAGGGAATTGACCATGAAATGCATGGAATTGACCGTGAAGTGAAGAGAATTGACCGTGAAATGCACGAAAATGACCGTCAAGTAAAGGGAATTGTCCGTGAAATGAATGGAAATGACTGTGAAGTGAAGTGGAATCACCGGAATTGACCGCGAAGTGAAGGGAATTGACCATGAAATGCATGGAAATGACCGTGAAGTGAAGGGAATTGACTGTGAAATGAATGGAAATGACCGTGAAGTGAAGCAGAATCACCGGAATTGACCGTGAAATGAATTGAATATTGACCGTGAAATGAAGGGAATTGACCGTGAAATGCATGGAATTGACCGTGAAGTGAAGGGAATTGACCGTGAAATGCATGGAATTGACCATGAGTGAAGGGGAATCACCGGTATTGATTGTGAAATGCATGGAATTGACCGTGAAATGAAGGGAATTGACCGTGAAATGCAAGAAATTGACCGTGAAGTGAAGGGAATTGACTGTGCAATGCATTGAATTGACCGTGAAGCAAAGGGGAATCGCCGGAATTGACCGTGAAATGCATGAAATGAAGGGAATTGACCATGGAATGCACAGAATTGACCATGAAATGCATGGAATTGACCGTGAAGAGAATGGGAATCATTGGGATTGACCGTGAAATGCATGGAATTGACTGTGAAATGAAGGGAATTGACCGTGAAATGCACGGAATTGACAGTGAATCTAAATGGAATCGTCGGAAATGACCGTGAAGTGAAGGGAATTGACCGTAAAATGCTTGGAAATGACCGTGAATCAACACGGAATCGTTGGGAATGACCGTGAAATGCATGAAAATGATGGTGAAGTGAAGCGAATTGACCGTGAAATGCGTGGAAATAACCGTGAAGTGAAGGGAATTGACCGTGAAATGCATGAAAATGACCGTGAATCAACACGGAATCACCGAAAATGACCGTGAAATGCATGAAAATGACAGTGAAGTGAAGCGAATTGACCGTGAAATGCGTGAAAATGACCGTGAAGTGAAGGGAATTGACCTTGAAATGCATGGAAATGACCGTGAATCAACACAGAATCGCCGGGAATGACTGTGAAATGCATGAAAATGACGGTGAAGTGAAGCAAATTGACCGTGAAATGCGTGGAAATGACCGTGAAGTGAAGGGAATTGACCGTGAAATGCATGGAAATGACCGTGAAGTGAAGGGAATTGACCGTGAAATGCATGGAAATGACCGTGAATCAACACGGAATTGCCGGGAATGACTGTGAAATGCATGGAAATGACCGTGAAGTGGAGCGAATTGACTGTGAAATGCGTGGAAATGACCGTGAAGTGAAGGGAATTGACCGTGAAATGCATGGAAATGACCGTGAATCAACACGGAATCGCCAGAAATGACCTTGAAGTGAAGCGAATTGACCGTGAAATGCGTGGACATGACCGTGAAGTGAAGGGAATTGACCGTGAAATGCATGGAAATGACCGTGAATCAACACGGAATCGCCGGGAATGACCGTGAAATGCATGGAAATGACCGTGAAGTGAAGCGAATTGACCGTGAAATGTGTGGGAAATGACCGTGAAGTGAAGCGAATTGACCGTGAAATGACCATGAAGTGAAGCGAATTGACCATGAAATGAATAAAATGAATGAAATGGACTGTGAGGTGAATGAAATGAATTTTTGACCATCGACCCGATGGAATCTTGGAAAATAACTACGTTGGTTTGCTAAATTAGCTTCTCCTACCCCAAAATCATATGTGGTATGTTAAGTAACTCATTCTAGTTTAGGAGATATGCTTGTTAAATAAATAGATAAAGAAATAAATTAAAAGTTAGAAAAATATTTTTATATACTTATATATACATATTTACATAATTATGTATTAGAGAAAAATGTAAGGGGGAAAAAGTTTTCCTTGTAAAAAAAAAAAAGAAAAAAAAATTGCCAGATTGGCGTGGCACTATCGCCGTATCGGCAGTGGTGGCGCAGCAGTTTGGACTATTTTTTTAATTTTTTTTTTTGAATTTTAGTTGCTTTTGTGGGTCTCATCAAAAGGTCTGTGTTATATCCAAACCGTCCATCTACTTGGCAAGCTCATATTAAGGCTTGAGACAAAAAATAAGACAGATCTAACTATCAAGTGGACCACACTGTAAAAGGCAGTGGGGAATTGAATGTATACCATTGAAACCCTTTTAGGGGTTACAGAAAAATCAATTTTCCCGCTGCTCGTTGTGGTGTGGTCCAGTTGATCTTTGGGTATGATTTTTTTTTTTTATTATGCTCCGAAATGATCTCGAAATATGGATGAACGTTGTGGATATAATAAATACATAACTGTGGGGCCCATGTAACTTTGATATCTTTTGAACCGTTTGTACAACTCAGAGTTCGAGGAGCATAAGTGCTTGTCTTTGAGCACTAGGCGATCTGCCTTAAGAAGGAAAGCAAGGGCATTTTCGACCTAAGAAATGGGGCCGTACAGCTGGGGGTTATTCTTGGAAGGTAAAAAGTAAGTGGGTGTAAAAAGGTTGTGGGTCGTAGAGCTGGGCAGAAAGGGACCGATCCGGCGGATCCAACTCGATCCGCCCCGAACATATCCAAACCGAAGGCCATGATCGGGTCAGATTGAGGTGGCCTAACAAGATCCGACTGTTAATCGGATCAATTTTGAATCAATGGTCAACCCAGACCGACCCAATCCGGAATCCGATCCGATTCGATTCGATTCGATCCGCACAACGTTTATTCACCATTGTTTCCTGTAATGTTGTCCACTTGAGATTGGGATATACCTTTTTTTTTTAAATACCATAAAATAATCTAGAAAAATAGATAGACGGCATGGATGAAGTAAATACATCATGGTGGGGCCCACAGAGCACTGACTTACCATCATTTGAATAGTGGGATGCGGAGTACCCAATCTATCTTCTCTCACATGTCTCGAGGTTCCTCGAGTAGAGCTCCCTAATGATAAGGGAGCCCATCACGTCCTTGCTTGGGATGTTAGGTGGGTCCCACCGTAATGTTTGTGATAAATCCACAACGTCCATCCATTTTGGGAGCTCATTTTAATACATGCTGCCAAAAATGAAGTATAATCCAAGACTCAAGTGGCCCTTACGAGAGGAAACAATGTAAATTTAATGACTACCTTCCTATGTTTTCCCTCTCGTCCAGCACACTTGAGCTTTGTATCTACCTATTTTTTGGTATCATGTCCTAAAATGAGCCCTCATAACTGATGGACGGTGTAGATTTCTTACAAATATCATTGTGGGCCCATATAGTATAAAATCCATGTCCCAAGTAAAAACCTTGGGACGCAGATCGACAAGTGTAGTACGCACCAGCAGACATGTTTTGGCATGTTGCCATCAGCAAGTTCTATGGGTCCCATCATGAGGTATTTGTTATATCTAAACTGTTCATCCACTCGGCAAGCTCGTCTTAAGGCTTGACTTGAAAAATAAGATAGATCTAGAGATCAAGTGGACTACACTGTAAAAAGCAGTGGGATTGAACGTCTACCATTGAAACTTTTAATGTCAAGAATATTCAATCCGAACCTTATATAACCTGATCCGACTCGATTTTTCAGACCGAGTCGGACTCGGCTCGGGTTAGGCCAACAACACGACGGTTTAGATCGAGTAAATAGACCCGGACTCAATCTCGGATCGGATCGGGTTTGGGTCAATTGTTAAAAACTTCGGACCGGGTTGAGTTGGGCTAATCCGGTCCAACTCGACTGGAGGTCCACCTCTAGATTTGGGCTGTATACTGGTCAGATGATACGGTAGAGCTGAGAGAACCGGGAGATGGTGGAAGCAACTCTCCACGGTACACGTGGCAGAATAATCTAATCATTTGCAACCGTCCAATCAAGGTAACTACCGTGGATGGAAAATGATTCAGATTACAGGTGGATCAAATTATCCTAGCCATATGATTGATGGCCCTACAATTAATGGCTGTAAACAAAATGGGCCCACCATGATGTATGTGTTTGGATAACTTATTCTTTTTTGGGTTAGCTTGTTAGTACACGCCCAAGTCGATACCAAGACTTAAGTGCTGAAACGAGGTATCTCCACTCAGGCTGCCAGTTGAGCTGTGAACCTGCGTGTGCCTGAAACTTATATCTGCTTCATTTTTAGGAAACAGATAGATGGCGTGAGTGTATAATACATCGAGGTGGGTCCTACGGTCAGGGTCTCACCCACATTGCTGGTTGGGACACGGCCATGTACGGCGTTTGTCCTATATTTAGATAGAGATGTTCAGCTGCATGGGTGCCGTGCATCCCCGGGATCTCTGGATGTGGGACCCACCTTGATGTATGTGCCTTATCTATGCCATTCATCTGTTTTGAAAACGCATTTTAGAGCATGCCAAAACGAATCAGATCCAAATCTCAGGGGATCATAATACAGGAAACGGTGATAATCGACCGTTCAAAACTTCTTGTGGGCCACAAAGTTTTTGGATAAAGTTGATATTTGTTTGATCTCTTCAACCAGGTCTTTGTGATATTACCAACAGGTTGGATGGAAAATAAACATTCCAGTGGCCACCACGAAGCTTTTAACGGTGGGTATTTAATCATGACTGTTTCCTGTGGTATGATCGACGGTCGATGATTTCCTGCAAAGGCTTTTGCAGGAAGTTCCTTTGCTGGAAGCCTAGATGGGGCCCACCGTGATGTTTGTGAGAAATCCACTCTGTCCATCTGTTTTGTGACCTCATTTTAGTTTCTGAGACCAAAAGTGAGGAGTATCCAGGGCTCAAGTGGGCCGCACTAAAAGAAAAGGTGGATAGGGAAATTCCTACCATTGAAACCTTACTGTTGTAAAAGGCCATCCGTACCGTTCATAACGTCATTCGTACTGGGATGAACTGAAAACATGGATATTAGCGTGATTCAAAAGTTCTATGGCCCCACGAATATTTCAACTGTGGACGTTCAATCCTCACCTTTTCAGCCCACTTGAGTAGTGCCGGCTCATTTTTATCCTTACGTCATATTAAAATGAGCTCACAAAATGGATGGACGGGGTAGATTTCTTGCAAACATTACGATTGGCCCCACTTAGGTTCCAGCGCAGGAAATTCATCCGAAAGCCTTTGGCAGGAAAGCCACATCCATGATCGACCTAAGATCTGGATCTGTTTTATTTTTGGGATCAAGCTTAAAATGAGCTGTCAAATTGGATGGACGGTGTGGATGTTAGGGATACACCGATCCACCCAATCCGTGCCCTAGATAAAGATACTCTGAAGTATTTAGGTGTGCGCGTAGAGGGCCACCTGAACGAGTGGCCTGTGAGCTTCCATGCCAGCCCCCAGTAAACCATCGCTCTCAGAACACCATAACTTATTGTGCTCCTAGTTGCAACGGTTCATTTAGTAGTCCAATCGATCCATCTGAACCGTCTATTAACTTAAGAACACATTTTACAGTCTACCATGCAAAACTCAAACTCATGGAATGATCCAATCCATCTTTGATTTGGCCATATTTTCCATAGCGATCCAAAGCCATGTATCCGATGGTTACCACCGTTGATTGTAATAAACTTACATACTTAGATTATCAAATAAAACTAGATTCGAATCAACTTTTATACTGGTCAACCCCTAAACCCCAATAAACTTAAGCCATTACTTCCAACATGAATCAAAACAAAATGACATTCTGACCATTGATAGAATGAAATTGCATAATGAAATTCCTCTAGCTAACTCTAATTAGGGTCATTACTCTTGCTCAGGTGGGACGCTATTAGGAGTTTCAACTCCCAGTCAAGGGTTTGAGTACCCATAGGTTGTGAAATTCCCCTAGTGTGATTGTGTGGGGTGTGTGTGCATGTGTTAAAATTTTTTTTAAAAAAAACTCTAATTAACCAAGGAAAAAATTAGCACCGTAGATGAGTCCGTACAAACTTATCTGACCAAAAGCGATGTTTAAGGTATAGACATTGGTTTTTTGATGAAAATACCCCTGCCTTTTAGGATAAGCAGCCGAAAAAAAATAGAAATATTTTCGTTTTTCTGGATTCGTCCGTACGAATAGTAATATACTTTGGTAATTAAGGTTTTTTCCAGGTCGCATAAAATAACGTGGGTAGTCCATCAGGTCTATACTAAAAACGTACCCTTAACTAAGACAAGGCTAAGATGATGATGGATGAATAGATGGTTACCATGGCCTAAACTGAAGTAATTCTTCGGAAACATTTCTTTGTTATCCATGGATGGTTACTATGGTGTGAAGATTCATGTGGGCCCATTAGTTTAGTGGGACCTATGCCAAATAAGTTGTAGGTTGTGGTCCATGCATATAATCAAGTCGTTATGCGATTCAATTTCATGAGGAAATACACTTGAAAAACACGTAAAAGAGTCATGCTATTGTTAATTTTTTATATTGGACACGTGGATAGGCAAAGTATCTTTTAAAAATGTTCTCAATAAATGAAAATGTGTATACAAACAATGACATAAATGAGTTGACTACTAAGATGTTTTTAAGACTTGGATGAGTCCCATGTGATTCATTTGAGTCTCTTAATAAATGAAAATATATGACCTAACTAATGATAGAAATATGGTAGACTATTGAGATGGCTTGAATGAGTCCCATGCTACTCATGCTAGTCTCTCAATAAAGGAAAATGTATATCCTAACTGCTAACATATATAAATATGGCAGAATATTGAAATGGACTCGTCCAAATCCCTTATGACTTGTTTGAGTTGAATAGGATTGATCTTGATAATCTAAGTCCACACCATGAGTCATTCCTAATATGCTGAGTCAGGCCAATTCACCCACAACTCAAGGATCCGGAAGGGAATTGCCTAGTGATTGAATCATTGGAGATATCCCTAGTGACCTACCTTTGTGGGGTCCACCATGATGTATGTGTTTTATTCACATCATCCATCCATTTTGCTGGCTCATTTTAAGCACGAACCTAAAAATGAGATAGATTCAGAGACCAAGTGAACCAACTCATATGAAATGGTGGGGATGGGATGCTTATAATTTCATTAAAATCTTTTTAGGGCCCACCATGATATTTGTTTGTCATCCAACCTTTTCATAAGGTTACAAAGACTTGCATGAGGGGAAAACAAAAAATATCAACTTGATCCAAAACTTCTGCGACCCTCAAGATGTTTTCAACTATAAGCATTCAATCACTATTGTTTCCTTATGGTGTGGCCCACTTGAGCTTTTGTTCTACCTCATTTTTTGGCCCATGCCCTAAAATAAGTTGGCAAAATGGGTGGATGGTGTGGATAAATCACATACATCGTGGTGGGTCTCATAAAGTTGAATCAGCAGACAATTTGATTCCCAAAACTCAGACTTATGACCAGATGTGAGTCTTGAATTATTTACCATTTTTGACAAATTTGTAAGCAATATAGTCTGTGCAAGTCAAAGTGACAATAAAGTTCTCATTGTGTTCAAGCCCATTGTTCAATGCCTAACAATTTATTTTTTAAAATTTATAGTCTTAGGCAAGAGTGGAATTTAGTGTGTTTAATTGCACCAATTTTCAAGACATATGATGGAAGTTTGCATTAAATTAAACTAATTAATTATGAAATTTCATGATATTTAATGCAACAAAATGTACCCTCACCTAAAAAGAAAAAATATTAGTTGTCACTTTGTTATTCATGACTATTAAATTAGAACATTTTTTTTCTTTCAAAATTCTTTAATCATTAGTGTATGTGTAAGCATTATAAAATACACAGATTTTAAAATTTTAAAAAATAAAATTACATTGAATGTGTAACCACGACTGTCCCATTTATTGCGTGAAAACGTGTATGGAAACAAAGAAAAACTTATTAGAGATGTTGATTATCAACTTTAATGGAATATAATACCATGCGATATCTAGATTTGGTGGATACAGTTTATATGAGAAAATTAATTTCTCATAAGGCTAGAGTTTGACAAGAGAGAGTAATGCTAAAAACTAAATCTGCGCACTTATATTTACAGGCTTCCATTGTAAGAAAATCTCAATTAGAGGACTCCAATGTCTCTTAATTATGATGGTAATTAAGTATACCAAATTACCATGCTTCATCATATTAAGAATGTCCAATATACATCTTCCAATTCAGTAGATGAAGTGTGAGATTTTGATGACTATAATACTTCCTACGGGATGACATTGGACTGAATTCACAAGTGGACCAAAAACAATTTATCCCAATCTCCACTCATTTGTCGTGGACCGTTGTTCTGGTCACACTTAATTAGGCACATTTGGTTCTACATGTATATACACATAAATCTAATGCTCTTTTTGTGATTTACACTTATCTACTTTTAAGATCGAGTATATATTATTTTTGAGAACTCGATTAATTAAAACATGTTGAAAATAATAATATGATATTATTAAGGGTTTTTACTGTTAATTTCATGAGGAATCTATATTTTTACTAATTAATGCATCTACGATTAGAAATTATATTGAAGTGCTTTTCAAAGAATAAAATTACAAAAATACCCTTATTTATTTTTCTTTAAAAAGTAGTGAAACTCAATACTTATGAGGCCCATATGGTATGTGTGTAACATCAAACCCGTTGAATATATACACCATGCCATGGCGATAACACGAACACAACATTAGGTTAATGAAATTATTAAATGGGCTATAACTAAATTGAGATATTTTGAATGGTGTATATTATCTTTTATGGGTTGGTCCAATGTACAATTAAATCGACTATTTGTTTTATTTATCTAATAATAATATTGGTGTGCATATTTACATGCGTTGGATGTGAGACACATCACACATGGGCTCCAAAACTTTTAATTTTTCACTTTGTTGTAAAGAAAAAGTAAAGGACGGAGTATTGTAATTTCCAATCTTAAAAAGTACTAGTAAGGAATATCGGGTATTAGAGGAACTA
The DNA here is from genome assembly GCA_030180095.1 of Magnolia changhungtana. NCBI lineage: Eukaryota > Viridiplantae > Streptophyta > Magnoliopsida > Magnoliales > Magnoliaceae > Magnolia > Magnolia changhungtana. Next base: position 350,592 of record JASAUF010000647.1, on the reverse strand, counting down.
TATTGTAAAATCCAATTCCTTAAAAAAAATTACTGAAAAAATATTAATATTAAAAAATATTTTGCAATAAAATTTGTCCATCCATTCAATCTAACACCTTAAATAAACCTCCTTTGTATAATCACCACTGTGCGATCATGTATGATCTTTTACTGGCTTGTCTTGTGACCCATCTTCCCTTTGTTACTTTCTCAATTTGTTTCTAACCTAACAGGATATGTGTTCATGGTCATGAGAATGCATATCAAAGTAATATTACCTTATTGCAACCGTGTTATGTAATATAGAGCAATAAGGACATAAGAGTCATCGACAAGACTAGTATACTCCCACAACAACTAGATTGGAATCAATTTATCCCTTGTAAGTAATTGGCCTTACAACACATGTGACTCAACTAATACATAGTAAGTGTTTAGGGATCCCTCATTAATGTAATCATTATGTGGGATATGTTTGATTAACCAATGATCCATCCACACTATATTATATACATTACATGATTTAAGTGGGTGTGTAGTCGATTATATAAGTTTACTTGAAAATTGATGGGATTTCCTCCCAGGACTCGACCGGTCGTGAGCCTTGCTTGACCAGTCGTGGGTGGCGTTCGACCAGTCGAGTGGGGCTCGACTCAAAGTCCAGCGACCATCTGATTATTTTCTCCGAGGTGCTTGACCAGTCGAGGGAGGTGCTTGACCGGTCGAGGACCCCGCTCGACCAGTCGAGGTTACGCAAATTCGTTCAGCAATTTTATGTGGATTGCGGAATTTTGATAGGAGGTACCTAAGGCTTTTTAGGGAATACAAGAGGGTTTTCTAAAACTTTACAAGGGTTTGCTAAAAGGTTTAGGGCTATCAAAGGTGAGAGAGAGAGAGAGAGAGAGAGAGAGAGAGAGAGAGAGAGAAAGAGAGAGAAGAAGCTTGTAGAATGAAGGTTTTGCTCATAGAGGTGATCTACTGTGCACTTGATATTTCAGTTCTTCTACGTCCTCGTAATTAGCTAGATCTCTTTGTTTTTCTTTTATTCTCTTATTGTTTATCCACTCCTGCGTGAGTGAAGAAGGTTGTAACGTTCTACTTTATAGTAGATTATTGATCTGGACGAGGTCCCGTGGTTTTTACCTCTTTGAGGGTTTTCCACGTAAAAATCTCTTGTGTGGTGTGTGATTGATGCTTTGATTTATTTCATTACTTTACTATCCCATAATTCTGGTTTGTTTTGGGAGGCTAGATCCTAAGGTTTTGTGCAAGGCCCCTAACAAAGTGGTATCAAAGCTAAGTTCATTAAACGGAGTGGGATCAATTTTTTGAATTATGGAAGGTGGCTCATCAAGGATGATAAGCCTCAATGGTTATAACTGGACTATATGGAAGGCTAAGATGGAGGACTTGCTTCATTTCAAGGACCTATATTCTCCAATTTTAGGTATATCAGCAAAATCCAAGGATATGTCTGATGATGATTGGAAGAAGATGGACCGGAAGGCGGTGGGGTTTATTAGACAATGACTGGATGATTCTGTGTTCCACCATGTGTCCACGGAGACCTCAGCCGCTAGCCTATGGCTGAAATTGGAAGGGCTGTATGAGAGAAAGACAGTTGGTAATAAAAATTTTCTGATAAGACGACTTGTGAATCTCAAGTTCAAGGATAATGGTTCTTTGGCCAAGCACATGAATGAGGTCAGGAATATAGTGAACCAGCTCTTCGCTATGAAGATGGTCATGGATGATGAATTACGGGCTTTGCTATCGCTTAGCTTATTGCTTGACAGTTGGGAGACATTGGTGGTGTCTCTAAGTAACTCCACGCCAGATAGAAAGATATCTATGGAATAGGTAACTTGCTGTCTCTTCAATGAGGAGACAAGAGGAAGTCTCAAGGGTCTACTCAGTAAGAGGCCCTTGTGACACAGGAACGGGGGAGAGGAAAGAACAGGAAGGGCGGGAAGGCCCGAGATAAACCAAGAGGCAAGTCAAGTACAAGGAAGGATGTTGAATACTGAAATTGTAGCAAGAAGGGCCACTATAAGCATGAATGTCGTAAGAATATGAACGATACGAAAGGAAAAGGAAAGGAGAAGGAAGATAAATCAGATTTTACTGCGATCGCTTCAGATTGTGACGTTGTAGTTATTCTTTCTGCAGGTCATGATGTTTGTCTCATGACTACGAGTCAGGACACCGACTGGGTGATAGACTCGGGAGCTCTTTTCATGCGACTCCACGTAGGGACTTCTTCACAAGCTACAAGTCAAGTGACTTTGGGACCGTGAAGATGGAGAATTCTGTCATATCGAAGATCGCAAGGGTCGGTGATATTTGTGTGAAGACTGATGTGGGCTGCACATTGGTTCTCAGGGATGTGAGGCATATCTCAGACCTTTGCCTCAACTTGGTGTCGACGGGAAGGTTGGATGATGATGGCTATGAAAGCTGGTTTGCTGGTGGGCGTTGGAAGCTCATCAAGAGTTCATTGATCGTGGCCAGAGGAAAGAAGTATTGTACCCTTTACAAGGCAAGTGTCAATATGTGCAAGGGTAGGTTGAACGCAATAGAAGATTCAACTATTGACATGTGGCACAGGCATCTAGGCCACATGAGTGAAAAAGGGCTTCAGGTACTAGCGAGGAAGTGGCTCCTTCCAGACATAATAAGTACACATCTCAAAACCTGTATTGATTGTTTATCAGGGAAACAACATAGAGTTTCATTTATTAAATTTGCTTCTCATGTTAATAAAGCACATGCATTAGATTTAGTTTGTTCTGATGTTTGTAGTCCTATGTCATATGAGGACAAAAACCTTGGGTGGGGCATTGTATTTTGTCACTTTTATATATGATGCATCTAGGAGGGTTTGGGTTTATGCTTTGAAATCCAAGAACGAGGTCTTTAGTGTGTTTAAATTGTTTCATGCTATGGTCGAGAGAGAAACATGCAGATCATTGAAGTGCATTCGCATTGACAATGGTGGTGAACCCATTGACGACTTTCATGAGTATTGTAAGTCCCTGGGTATACGGCATGAATAGACGGTTCCTAAGACCCCCCAGCATAATGGTATAGCTGAGCGAATGAATCGCACCATTGTAGAGAGAATCAGATGCATGTTATCCTATGTGAAATTGCCCAAGACGTTCCAGGGTGAAGCAATGCACACGACGGTATATTTGATAAATAGGTCTCCATCAGCCCCGTTGAATGGAGAAGTGCCTGAGAAGGTGTGGACTGGACAGGATCCATCGTACAGTCATCTCAGGGTGTTTGGTTGCAGGACATCCGTTCATGTACCAAAGGACGAGAGGTCCAAACTTGATATGAAGATCAGATAGTGTGTGTTCTTTAGGTACGACGATGAAAAGTTCGGTTAAAGATTGTAGGATCCAACCGAGAAGAAACTCGTCAGGAGCAGAGATGTGGTATTCTTTGAAGATCAGTGTATAGAAGACATTGGTAAGCCAAAGAAGAACTAACCTAGTTCAGGTGAGCTAGAGGACATGGATCCGGTTATTCCTTCCGTGGTGCTTGATGACGAGGGAGTACAACAAGGTGCAGAGGACGAGGGAGTTCCTTCAGAAGATAGACCAGGGGAGCAGCCCCCACTTGAACCACCTGTTGAGCCACAGGTGAGGAGGTCATCTAGGGACAGGCAACCGTCCAAGAGGTACTCGCTGCATGAGTACATTATGCTGACTGATGGGGGAGAGCCAAAAGATTATTCTGAGGCCCTAGCCGATGAGCATAAGGGAGAGTGGTTGAAAGCTTTACAAGAGGAGATGAAATTCTTGTATAAGAACCACACCTATGATATGGTGAAATTGCTTAAGGGCAAGAAAGCTTTGAGCAACAAGTGGGTGTTCAGAAAGAAAGTTGAGCAGAAGAATTCACAGGCGAGGTTCAAGGCTAGATTTATGGTGAAAGAGTTTAGTCAGAGAAAATGCATATACTTCGAGGAGATATTCTCACCAATGGTGAACATGACATCCATACGGGTGTTGCTTGGGTTGGCGGCTAGCATGGATCTAGAGATAAAGCAGTGAAATGTTAAAACTGTCTTCCTCCATGGTGACCTAGAAGAAGAGATCTACATGCACCAACCAAAGGGGTTCGAAGTCAAGGGCAAAGAGCATATGGTATGTAAGCTAAGGAAGAGCTTGTATGGGATGAAACAAGCTCCACGATAATGGTACAAGAAGTTTAACTCGTTTATGTTGAAGCATGAGTATGACAAAATGGAGTTGGACCACTGTGTGTTCACGCGTAAGTTCTCAGATGGTGATTTCTTAGTTCTGCTATTATACGTTGATGACATGCTCATCATGGGAAAAGACATCAAGAAGATCAATAGGTTGAAACAGGAGTTGGGCAAGTTATTTGTGATGAAAGACTTGGGCCCGGCTAAACAGATCCTAGGAATGGAGATAACCTGTGACAGAAGCAGCAAGAAGCTCTGACTGCACAAGAGCGGTATATTTAGAAAGTCCTAAAGCGGTTCAATATGAATGCAGTGAGCCGGTCAGTACTGTACTGGATGGTTACTTCAGATTGAATGACAGGCAGTGTCCCAAGATAAATGTAGAGGTGGAAGAGATTCAGAAGATACCCTACACATCAGCTGTAGGAAGTTTGATGTATGTTATGGTGTGTACACGCCCAGACATAGCATATGCGGTTGGTGTTGTCAACCGGTATCTTGCTAATCCTCATAAAGAGCATTGGACAACGGTTACGTGGATACTGTGGTATCTAAGAGGCTCTTCCAGGTTGAGCCTATGCTATGGTGATGGTAAACCTGTGTTAGACGGTTACACAGATGCAGATATGGCAGGTGACATGGACTCTAGGAAGTCTACATCAAGGTTCATGTTCACGTTTGCAATGGGAGCGGTTTCTTAGCAGAGCAAGCTATAAAAGGTCGTAGCATTATCGACGACAGAGGCCGAGTACATTGCAGTCACAGAGGCATGTAAAGAGATGCTTTAGATGAAGAGGTTCCTACATGAACTTAGCCTGAAGAAGGAGGAGCACGTGGTCTATTATGATAGTCAAAGTGCTATACACTTGAGAAAGAATCCAAGTCAGCATTCCAAGTTGAAGCACATAGAGATTCAGTATCACTGGATCAGGGATACTTTGGAACAGAAGGTGTTGCAACTTGATAAGGTCCACATGGACGATAATGAATCAGACATGATTACCAAGGTTTTGCTCAAGGGCAAGTTTGAGGTTTGTAGAAACCTGGCTGGCCTGAAGAAGGTGAGTCCCTCTTGGGTCGAAAAGGGGGAGTTTTGATAAGATTTCCTCCCAGGATTTGACCGGTCGTGAGCCTCACTCGACCGGTCGTGGGTGGTGCTTGACTAGTCGAGTAGGGCTTGACTCAAAGTCTAGCGACCATCTGATTATTTTCTCTGAGGTGCTCGACCAGTCGAGGGAGGTGCTCGACCAGTCGAGGTTACATAAATTCGTTCCGCGATTTTGTGCGGATTACAGAATTTTGAAGCCCTTTCGCAAGGGGTACGAAAGGGAGTTTTCTAAACTATAAATAGGAGGTACTTAGGGCTTTCTAGAGAATGCAAGAGGGTTTCCTAAAGCTTTACAAGGGTTTGCTAAGGGTTTAGGGCTATCAAAGGTGAGAGAGAGAGAGAGAGAGATGAAACTTGTGGAAGGGAGGTTCTGCTCATAGAGGTGATCTACTGTGCACTTGATATCTCAGCGCTTCTACGTCCTCATAATCGGTTAGATCTCTCTATTTTTCTTTTATTCTCTTATTGTTTATCCACTCCTGTGTGAGTGAAGAAGGTTGTAACGTTCTACTTTATAGTGGATTGTTGATTTGGACGAGGTCCCGTGGTTTTTACCTCTTTGAGGGTTTTCCACGTAAAAATCTCTTGTGTGGTGTCTGAATGATGCTTTGGTTTATTTCATTGCTTTACTATCCCATAATTCTAGTTTGTTTTGGGAGGCTAGATGCTAAGGTTTTGTGCAAGGCCCCTAACAAAAACTTGTGCTAATCATCTCATGAATTAGGGTGCAAGTACATCTCATATGTACATAAATATACATCACTCTTTTTGTGTATATCTGCATAATGGTTTACGTCATGTGAAAAGCAAACCTATGCATTAATTGACAAATATCGGCTGCATCTCATTATAATAGGCAATCCAAGTATTTATATGTATACATTATTATGGTATAATCACATTCATGCATAAACATAAAAAAAATTCAATATATAAAAAATGAATAAATATGTACACATGACAATAATAATATGATAGGCCACAAAAAGTCTACTAATTAAATACTTGGCTTTTCTCACGAAGCCTCTCATGACCACAAAACTAGGTTATCTTCTGAACAAATAAATGTTGATTTCTAATATATATAATAATATATTTTCCTATGTAGTGTAGATTATATGTCCAACGGATCAACATCTTTCATCATTTTTTAACATTAGCGGTAAAATTTATTATTCACTATTAATAAACAATTTATATTTGTACATGTGGGGTCTATTATTGGTTTATCCCAGCCATTAATATGATATTTCCTATTATATATGAACCATGCTGAAAAAATCTCCAAAATTAAAAGATACTAACCATTAACTATTAACTTTTCTCCATTTAATGCAGACTATTAATGCATTTCTTCTTAATCTTATATTTATATGCTAACGGTAAAAAGCTAACCGTTGACTAGATGAAGAGTTTTCTTTTTCATAAATGGTTTAACACATATAGGGGTGTTATATTAGATATCTTAAATCTAGCCTGATACAGACTCTGTCGATGCCATTGACTGACTGTTCGATGTCACCTTCGATGACATCGAGCAGTGCTCGATCCATCGAATGCTTTCGAAATTTCTTCTATTGGTCGCTGGACATATTGGTGTCTGTTTTCGATGACATTGAAGGGCGTTCAATGACATCGAAGACATGTTCAATGACATTGAATTCGGGTTGAGTAATCGAGAATTTCCGCAAAATCCATGTTTAGTCGCTAGACTCTTTTAGTGTCTCTTCGATGACATCAAAGGTTTACACAGATTCGTTTGCGGAAATGCATATTTTGTGAATTTTATTTCTTATTTCATTTCCACTTGTTTTTAAATCTATAAATAGGGGTGGATATGGGACTAGGAGGTATTCTGAGAGGTCTAAGTATTTTTAAAAGTGTTCTAGGGTTTCTAAAGGGGCTCAAGGGTTTTAAGGGGTGAAGAAAAGGTGAGGTTTGAGGATTGCTTAAGCTAGATAAGTCCTTTATCTTTTTAATTTGTGCTTTCATAGTGGAATTTTCTGTCACTTTGTGCCGTGGTTTTTTCCCGCAAGAGTTTTCCATGTTAAATCTCTATGTTACTTGTGATTGTTATCCTAGATCCATATCCGTGTGATTCCGTAGGATAAAACCCCAACAAGTGGTATCAGTTCAATTGTCAGGGCACAGATCTGAATCTGCAGGATTAGCAGTAATGGGAAACACCAAGTTTGATATTGAGAAGTACTCAGGTAAAAATAATTTTGAGTTATGAAAGGTTAAGATGATTAGCCTATTATCTAAGTAATACGAAGCTAAGGCTCTTGAGGAGCAGAAATTGACTATGAAAGATGAAGAATGAGAGACCCTTGATAGTAATGTTTTAGCCTCCATCCGTTTATATCTCACGAATGAGGTTCTCTACAATGTTATGAGGGAGAAAAATGCGGCTAAGTTGTGGGCTAAGTTAGAGGATGTCTATGCGGAAAAATCCTCTAAAAATCTCTTACACTTGAAGTTACAGTGGTATACCTTCAAGATGACAGAGGGTGGAGATTTGGAGGTCCACATCAGCAACTTTAATAAATTGGTTTATACATTGTTGGATATGGAGGAAGTGATCAAAGATGAAGAACAAGTATGTGTGTTGTTGAATTCTCTTCCGACATCATATGAGTCATTCAAGGACGCGATGTGCACCGTAAGTAAAACCCTGAGTGTCGACACCATTGTCTTAGCTCTTCAAGGGAAGGCCATGAGAAAGTGTGACAGCAACATGGGAACATCTTCCAATGTATTGATTACGAGGGACAGGAATTCTGAGCAAGGTATAGGATCTTCGAACTTTAGGTCCAAATCCAAGGGCAAGGGTAAAGGTAAGTTAAAGTATTGGAACTTTGGGATGGAAGGACATGTGAAGAAGGATTGTACAAATCCTAAATCTAAGAGAGAAGAATCTGAGGCTTCGTACAGGGAGGCCAACGCTGCCACGTTAGATGGATTAAGTAGATTTGATGATGATGTCTTGTCTGTGTCTATGATCAAACGCCCATACGATGATCGTAAGGGCCAGTGGATTTTAGACACAGGGGCATCTTTTTACATGACTATTCATCTGAGTTGGTTCACCAGCTACAGGGAGTACGATGGTGGACAGGTATTTATGGGCAATAATAGTACCTATAATGTTGCGGCTGTTGGTACGGTGCGTATCAAGATGTTTGATGGGATAAAGCGTACTCTGACTGGGGTGAGGCACATTCCTGATATGAAAAAGTTCCTAGTTTCTCTCGGCGCCCTTGAGGTTATAGGGTGCGGGTTCACAAGTATTAATGATGTCCTTAAAGTATCTAAGGGGGCATGAGTGATCATGAAAATGCAACGACACGATAATATTTACAGGTTAATCAGGAGCACTTCAAAAGGTGGAGTTGAATGGTTGTAGCGGATTCCACCTCTGCACGTGTGTAACATGCTGGGCATGGCCACATGAGTGGGTAGGGTAGGAAGGATGTGACGCGCGGACATAGATGCGGAGCAGGTGAAGCAGCTACCTGTGAGAAAAATCACACCGCATAATCGCAGGTGATTGGCAAGGTACATGAACGATTCAAATATCATAGAGGATCTGTCTTTTATTCAAATGGCTCTAGGTGAGCCTGGTGTTGAGAAGTGAAAGGTAGCTATGCACGATGTGATGGACTTGTTGTACCAGATCGACACATGGGAGTTGGTGGAGCTTCTAGTAGGTCAAAAAGTGATTGGATGTAAGTGGATCTTCAAGGGGATACAACATAGATATAGAGTGAGGTTGGTAGTGAAGGGTCATGCTTAGAGAGAAGGGATCAGCTTCTCAGTGATATTCGCGCCGGTGGTATAGCAGGTGTCTATAAGATTCGTATTGGCGCTAGTTGGCCAATAAGATCTTGAGTCGGAAAGGATAGATGTGGAGTCTGAACTTCCGCAAAGTAAATTGGAAGAGCAGATCTACATGAAACAACCAGAAGACTTCGAAGTTTAAAGGGGCTGAGAAAAGTTTGCAGGAGATCATTGCACGACCTGTCGCCTAGGTAGTGGTATAAAAATTGATTCCTTCATGGTGAGTCAGGTATTGTATGGTGATGACATGTAAAACGCCAATAATGTCATGTTTGAAATCAATGTACTAAAGACTCGGTTAAGTGTGACATTTAGGATGAAGGATCGGGGGCTGCAAAGAAGGTTCTCGACGGCGATATTTATATAGACTAGAAGAGGAGTAGGTTTTAGTAATCATAGGTAGAATATCTTGTGTAGGTATTGATCAAGGATGTAATGTACCAGGCAAAGCCGGTGAGTGTTCCTTACACGGCTCACTTCAAATTTTCCTAGGTCATGTCCCAAAACAGATGAGAAAAAGTAGGATATGTCTCGTGGGCCTTATTTGAATGCGGTTTGTAATGCATGTCATGTCTATATTAGACCAGTTATTTCGCAGGCTATTAGTGTTGTGATCAAATACCCTGACTAGCAACATTGGATGGCGATGAGATGGTTACTTCGATACATACGAGGTACAGAAGACTACGTCTTATTTTTGGATAAGACAGGAGCAAATGTGGTAGGGCATGTGGGTTCAGATCCGGCAAACATGCTTACCAAGATCGTTCCTTTAGAAAAGTTTAAGTTCTGTGCAAATTCTTTGGGCTTGGCGATGGCGTAAAAGAAGGACAGAGTGTGCACGAGAAGCTTTAATTGAAAGCTATAATGAGATGAAGAGATAAGAGAGGAGGTCAAGTAGCTTCACGGGTGAAGATTGAAGACATGGTGGAGATTGTTGTATTAGATGTCTTAAATCTAGTCTGATACAGAGTCTGTCGATGCCATCGACTGACTGTTCGATGTCGCCTTCGATGGCATCGAACAGTGCTTAATCCATCAAATGTTTTTGGGATTTCTTCTATCGGTCGTTGGACATATTGGTGTCTATTTTCGATGACATCGAAGACATATTCGATGACATCGAATCTGAGTGGAGTAATCGAGAATTTTCGCAAAAATCCATGTTTAGTCGCTGGACTCTTTTAGTGTCTCTTCGATGACATTGAAGGTTTACGCAGATTTGTTTGTGGAAACGGAGATTCTATGAATTTTGTTTCCTGTTTCGTTTCCTCTTGTTTCTAAGTCTATAAATAGGGGTGGATATGGGACTAGGAGGTATTCTGAGAGGTCTAAGTATTTCTAAAAGGGTTCTAGGGTTTCTAAAGGGGCTCTAGGGTTTCAAGGGGTGGAGAAAAGGTGAGGTTTGGGGATTGCTCAAGCCGGGTAAGTCCTCTATCTTTGTAATCTGTGCTTTCATAATAGAATTTTTTATCGCTTTGTGTCGTGGTTTTTTCCCGCAAGGTCCACGTTAAATCTTTGTGTTACTTGTGATTGCTTGGTGCTCTTGGATTGTTATCCTAGATCCATATCTGTGTGATTCCGTAGGCCAAAACCCCAACAAGGTGGCCCTTAGATCAATAGATTACATAAATCAGTTGTGACCCCATGTGCAGATTAGGAACCAAATATATAAGTTTTATACTTACAACGGGCAATGAATTAAAAAATTAGCATCTTATATTGTAGCATTGTTTCAATTAAAACCATATATCACATGGAGTTTGAGAAAATGATAGCTTTTATTTTTTTTACTTTATGTGTAGTATATTACTTTAAACGATGTTGCTTGCTTTCTTTTAAGTCACATATAGTTTTATCCAAAAACTCATAATTTGTAGTAATATAATTCATAACTTTATGTTGCGCTATAAATGTCCATGTTTACTGTTGGTATCATTTCAATAAAATAGAAGATAGCACTCTTATATGCTTGCCCATCACCAGCTCTATTATATGCAAGTAGTCATAGACAATTTTCTACACAATTGATTTTTTAACTGGATAAAATATTGCATTATTAAAAAAGATTCAAGTATTTTTAAAATAAAAGTAGGTATGTGGTAATTAGGTGATGTTGTGTGGTTGCTTGACACCTTTTTGCTTTTAAAAATGAAAAAAATATTATTTCTCCAACAAAACATGATGGTTGATAAAAAAAAACACTTAGATTTTTTTATTATATTTTTTTAACGTAGCTTACACATTGTTGGGGCTGATTTATATGTATCTTACATAATAAACTACATTGACTATTTCTCTAATCGGATAATTATTTTATATATTAATAGATGATCGAAACGTAAATATCCAGTGGTCTAAATTCAACATACAAATGCTTTTTAATTAGAGGTTATGATCTTTAAGTTAATTTGAAAGTTAGATGATGATCTACTTAAATTATGACCTATGAGTTCGATGATTTAATTTATTTAATGTCTTCCAGGTGTACATTTCAAAATGTTTGATTATCAACCATCATAAATCTCTTAGAGTAACTATTAACTCCCGTTTTCGATAGTTTTTCCACTTCTTCATTCCATATTTTACAAATCATTTTCTCTCTTCACACGTGCAAATCAATGCTATTTCAACTAACAAAGATAATAGATATGTGCTTTTGAAATCATATATCCCATGCTTGGTTTATGCATCCAATTTATTCCATTTATGGTTATGTTCAAGAAATGTATTGTAGATCTCTCCTATTTAGAGCTTAACTGTCATGTTCAACGTCCTTAGAACTCTGAAATTATGTTCGTGCGTGTGTGTGTGTGAGAAAAAGAGAGAGAAACTATTAACAATATTCATGTATAGACAAGTATATAGAATAGATTAAAAATTTCTTCTCATATGAAACTTGGCAACATATGAAATAAATAGACGTGCTATTAGTCATATGAAACTCGATAACATCTGTCTAAAAAATATTTTTACTTGTGTAAAACTTCACAACATCTTTCTCCTAAAAAAGGTACAAGTGAAAAAGATAAAGTAACAAAAAATATACACCAATGTGTCCATGTATAATATACTACACATATTCCAATTCTCTTACTTTTTTATTCTTAATTTGTAGTTAATTTTGTGTTAGAAACTATTAACCAATCTCAGCATGTGAAAGTGTTTTAAAAATAAAACATGTTTAGGTTAGGACCATGGCTAGGGATCAAAGTATCTCTGTGGACATTCCAATCAACATTGATTGGTTTTCATATCTAACTATCAACTGTACTTTTCCATCCAATCAATGCATACAAAATAGATGGTTTCGATGAAACGAACATTTAATGATTAATAAGAATAGTCCATGGAACATATGAAATATCGTATCTTTAAGTAACTATTTTCATGAAATGATCATAATAAGGCTACTTTTTGAAAAGGTTGGCATTTTCTAGCCATCAGGGATGCTTTATTGGTCTTAAAAACTATAGGGCTAGCTGTCACGCCCTGAAATTCAGCACTCGAGTACGGAGACTTTGATCTCAAGTATTCAGATGTGAACCTAGCAAAAATGCATGTGGGCAAGTTTCTACGTACCCACGCAGTCCGATTAACATTCACCCATGATCAATTATTATAGTTGCTTTAAATCGGCGGCATCAAAAGTTAAGTAGGTATAAATAAATCAAGAAATATGTGGCTAATATTCAAAATGTACAATTTCGAAAGTAGTGTTCACCCAAATAAAAACTACATAAGCTACAATATACATGTCCAAAATGAATGAAAAATATAAAGTATTCTATTTTCGGCCAACACTCCAAAACATCATAACGATGGTGCAAGCCAATCTAAGCCTGCCCGTCCACGATCTCGATGCTACCTGCATCAATAATATTGTATGGTTGGTGTTTTAAAACGCTGTCCCGGGTGGGAGTGAGTAGTTAACTTAGTGATATCATTATTTAAGTTACACATGTTATCAACACAATCAAATGTATATAATGATAGCATAACAAAATAAACAATTGCCTATCTAGTCTTTTTAAGTGCATGAATGCTATGATATGATGATGCATGATGTTCACAATTCAACACTCCCTCAACAAGTGACTTCAACACATATTTCACAGAATGCCAACACTTCCTTATCATGCAACTCCAACACTTTTTGCAAACTACCTATCCTAACAAGTGTCATGATATGCATGATTGACCAAATAATTATTCTCCCAGTTCAAGAACAATTTGATGAAGTCAGGATATCATCATTATATCACAAGTCTTTACCTGGATCACTAGGCTCGATGAGGTCATAGCTAGAGGTGTACATAAGTCGAGTTAGCTCGTTAGCTCGCTCGAATCGACTCAGAAAAGCTCGTCTCGACTCGGATCGAAATTGTGTTTGAGCTGAGTTGAGCCAATTTTATTAAGCTCAAAACATTTCGGGTCGAGTCCAAGCTGGACCTATCTCGACTCGACTTGACTCGATCTTGAGCTCAAACTCGATTCAGTTAGGCTCGGATCGGCTCAGATCGATTTTTTGAGTAAGTATATATAATATCTAATTTACCTAGTCGCCTAAAACAGTTTTTTTTAAAAAAAAAAAAAACCTAACCCCAGCGCCCACTCTTGTTTCGACCATTCGTCCAACCCTAAAAACCCTAACCCCACTCATCACTCTCTCGCCATTCTTCAGTGCTCGAACGACGACTGGCGACCACTCTCCTCTCCTCTCTTTCTTGCTGTTCTCCAGCGCCCGACTGGCGACTACTCTCCTTCCTCTCCTCTCTCTCCATTTTACAGCGTCTGTCCGGGCTACCGACAACTGAAAGGTGAGTCTCCTCTACTCCTCTCCTCATATCATTAGTCACATTGCCTCCTCCCTCCGACCGGGGTGTGGCGAGTGGCGAGCAGTGTCCATTTGATTAGCAGACCCCACCTGTAGCACCCTAAACTCGGAAACTAGGCTCACAAAATTTTCAATCGCCGAATTCGACGCCGACAGCCTCTGTAGTACCCCATTCTCGGTTCCCAATGTCCATTTGCCAGGTTCCGATCCTGGGATGCTACGAGGAGGTTTTCAACATCAGTTTGGTTCGTAATAACCATAACCAAAGGCATAACCCGCAAACAACAACTAAAAACTCCATCACATTTTCACTATGATAAAAAACTTACAAGTACAATGAGCATAGGGGAAATACAATGATAATGGTCAAAAAGATCCAAGATGAGCAGCTACGCACTCCTGCCTCAGCGTTATTGCGGTCCAATGTCACTCGCACGTAATAGTCGTGCATATGCTTATGAAAAGCTTAAAGGGCGGTGGAAGTGTGTGCGTAATGTAGTAATACAATTATGCAATATCAGAGTAATGCGAGATATGCTGATAAATCCATGAATACTATTAGCCGTACCAAGGCCATGCGATGCAAAGCATGAATGATGTCGGCCATACCAAGGCCTTGCGATGCGAGATGCAAACCAAGCAGACCAATCCTCATCTAAGTTAACATATCAATACAGCTCAACTCTAGAATATCTCCGAGGTCTGGTACACTCCAAGCCCGATTGCCGCTCCATCGCGTGCAACAAGGTGAGTGGAAGAGACCTCACTATCCGTCTGCCAATATCAGGCCCGACTCGTCGCTAGCGGACCCATTCCTCGAACTGGTCAAACTCAACCTAGCTTTGCCCCCTCCACTCGGGCGGGTAAGGCCACACCTCCTTCCAACCAACCATGACACAGTGAAAAATGAGCATTCTGGTAATCGGCACTCGATACTCATGCACCACTCGGTCTAGACGTTGGAGAAACTTCCTGATACCATAAGGGTTTAGGGACTTTCACCCAGGGATATCTATAACACTCAATGTACAACAAGTTTCCAGTATCCAATCCTGCCAACGACGATATGCCTGTGGAGGCTATGGTCCTGATGTCGCTAGGGCGTACAGTATACATGTCACATAATGCGAGATGCATAAATTACGTAATCCAGTCATACAGCAATCGTGCACGTACAACGAGCTCATGTGGGTATCTCCCTTCACCAGGGAGTCCCATAACAATCTGCCCAATGGCATGTGCTATGATCAGTCACTCATCTCCTCATAAGCATACAGATGATGCGCATGGGCATGTATCATGATGTTATGTTATTACATACTCATAATCAGTATCGATAACTGGCGTCGGCCTAGATAATCGGCACCGATAATTAACATCAATAATCGGCATCGATAATCAGGGTCGATAATCGACGTCGGCCTCGATAATCAGCATTGACAATCAACATATATGAACAAGGCGGTCCATAGATAATCAGCCGATCAACCATAGTATAAAGATCGGCACTCAGCCGTGGTTATATCAAATCCGATAACATGGAGTCATCCGTCTACAGTGAATGGGGCCCACTTATTTGGGTTAACCCACGAAGAGAATGAGCCTAATAAGGCCTAAGGGAAGGTCATAATGAGGACATCTAACCATCATTGCCCATCAATGTGGATATCTAACCAACATTGCTCCCAAGAAGTGGCCTACATAAGGAATTCATGCACAATGTAACGACTACACATACATCCCATTGGGCCTGGCACATGGGCCTTAGATACATCGCATCGGGCTTCATACAAGGGCTTCGACTGTACCACAATGGGCCACGCCCATGGGCCTTGAATACATCACAATGGGCCTCGCCCATCGGCCTTGAATACATTTCCACTGGCCTCGCCCATGGGCCTCATATATCAAGTGGGCCACATTACATGGGCCGCATTATATGGGCTGCACTAATGGGCCCAATACACGTCACAAGGGCCCCATGACATGGGCCTAACCTTCATCAAGTGGGTCGCACCATCTATATCATTCATATATTCTTAGGGATCATTTTAGAGTATTTGTTTTAAAAAAATATGAATCACATGGACTGTAACCCAAAACAGTGGTGATAATGATTCCCACCATTAGAATTCTCAAGGCCCACCATAACATTTATTTTCCATCCAATTTATTCATGAGGTCACACAGACCTGAATTAAGATGAAAAACAAATTTCAAATTGATTTAGAACTGCTGTGACCCTAAGAAGGGTTTCAATGGTGTACGTTCACTCAACACTGTTTTCTGCAGTGTGGTCCACTTGATATTAGATCTGTCTCATTTTAGTCTTAAGCCTTAAACTGAGCTCGCCCTTTGGATGGACTGTTTGGATGTAACACATACATCAAGCATGGGCCCACCGTCAGAATGGATGGACGGCTTGCGTAAAACACATACATCATGTGGGACCTGCAACTTGCTAACGTCAAGAGAGCAGCCATGTAGCTGCTCCACGTGCAGCTTGCTGCCCTTTTTAAAAGCAGAGGTGGGTCCCACATAGGGCCCACTCTCATGTATTTTATATAAAAAATATATAATATATATAATATATAGCTGTTGCTGTTGCTTTCTACATTAAAAGGGGCAGAGGTGGGTCCCATGTAGGGCCCACCATCAGGAATATATTTAATATATAATATAATAATATATATATTATATTAATGTAACATCCAGGCCTTTGGACGACCTGGACTATCACATACATCAAGGAGGGCCCCATGTGTGGGGTGGGTTCCACCGTCTAAGGACGGTGGATACACCACACGCATCATGGTGTGGCCCATCTAAACGGATGGACATCTTGTATGGGTCTCACGGACCCCACGGCCAGGTCACACTTCACTGTTAGCTACCCCCACTAGGAAATCAATGCCAAGACCTCAGCGTTGAAACGAGGTATCTTTCACTCTGCCTACCACTGGAGCTATGGGCCAGCGTTGAAACGAGGTGTCTTTCACTCAGCCTACCACTGGAGCAATGGATCTGGGTCCCACTGTCTCTGGTGGACGGTGATGATAAAACCCATACATCACGTGCGTACATGTGGTTGCCCAGGGTCCCATGACCAAGCTGATATTTGTGTTTCTCCTACATCCAGGCCCACCCAAAGACGGTCAGCAAGGTGGGCCCTACGGATGGGACGGCGTAGATCATACATCACAGTGGGGTCCATAATACATGAGAAAGAGAGAGAGAGAGAGAGAGAGAGAGAGAGAGAGAGAGAGAGAGAGATACGTGAGAAGGGGAGGGACCCCGCCACTATGGGCCCTTCCTATACAATGCATACATCAAGTGGGTCCCACAACAAGTGGGCCCTCAAATTGAATTTAACGGTGGATCACCCACCTTAGATCTTTTCTTCTTGGCTCCAATGACTTCTTTGCTCCTTGGCTTCAATCCCAACGGAAGATGATGGAGAATGAAGGGTTGAGATGGGAGATGAGAGGGTAGGAAATGGGCCACATACAAAACTCTCTCATGGAGGTTTGGGAGAGCTTGGACGTGTGATGCTTTGGGTTGCTTGAAAATGGTTTGAGAATGAGAGAGAGAGAGAGGGAGAGAGAGAGAGATGGGTGATGGATGTGGTGAGTGATGGGTGTGTAAGAACTTTTTTACTTTAGGGGTAGATGGTGTAAGAAGGGTATGGGGTGTTTAAGAACTTTTGACTTATGGGGTTACTTGAGGATGGGTGTGAGGTGATGTGTACTTGACATGTATTTGACCATTGATGGGATTGATTGATTAATTGAGGTAACATGTTGTAGAGATTCTCTTGGGTTTTGCAACGTGCGGTGTTTTCCTCGAACTAAACGCGGGTGCACATCTCCTGGCCTGGGTATTGCCTCGACGAGCGAGTCGCGGCATCGGAACCGCAGCGAAGGCGCGGTCGCTAGGGTACAAGTCTCGAATCGAGCCGACTCTGGTTTGTAGGACTCGGCTTAAGATTGCGCGCGAACATTGAATGCAGGTCAAAAGTTATCGAAATTCGATTGGGAGGACTGTGGAAACTTAAGGAATGGTACGGACTAAGATACGAGTCTTACACCACCCGAGCACTGGCCTGATGGCTATGGCCCAATTGGATGGTTAGACCCCACCCGAGCACTGGCCATGTGGCTCTGGTCCAATCGGACAGTTGGATGCCACCCGTGACTCGACCACTAGCTCGGTGGCTATGGCTCACTCGAACACCCGTACTGAGTCAGACAGTATATTATATACTCGGCTTGAAAACTCAAACTCAAACTCGGCTCGAACTGGACTAAGCTGCTAATCGAGCCGAGCCGAGCTGCCAATCCAAGCTCGATGACTGAGCCGAGTTTGAGTTGAGGACTTTAGCTGGCCGAGTCGAGCCAACCTCGGTAAACCTCGGCTCGGATTAACTCGTATACACTTTTAGTTGTAGCGGCTCCTTGCCTGTGTCACTTGATCCATTTCGGGGTTCATCACATAAGGATAACCATAAATAATATAAGGACCATCACCTAAATACAAACGTGGTGAAGTCACGATATCAATTCCATTAATAATACGCTAGGCTCATGGCCTTCACTAGTACTCAATGGTCACTACGGGGAGGCTCGTCACCCAATTTTGTACTAACAAGGCGGGCTTATCACTCCCATTTTCTTACTAATATGGCAGGTACGTCACCCCAACATAGGATGACAACCTGGATACAGTGTCTCATACCACCATGCCTGGCTTATGAGTCTTTGTATGATCATAATGCACTAACGGTTATTAATGAAATTAATTCAATTGCAATAGTGGTATACTAGATTCCTTTGAATATTATACAAGCACCAAACATAAGAATGATCAAGCTATGCATTGTACCGATTCAATCGACAATGGGGGACCCCAGACAAACCAACACGGTATTACAAGTCATCCGTGTTCACCCTCAGTCTATTGTATAAGTCCGGGATGGCCAATCCAAAGTGAGTCATCATCTTACTTGACATTTTGCAAGGATCGATCTACACAATTACAAATCAGATTATTAAATACATAAATATAATTACAAAGCAACTTAATACCATAATAGGGTGCATCAACTGAACATATATATGAATCAGTACAATTCAATGTATCTCAATACAATCCAATGTATATCAATATCGCTTATCAATTTGTATGCAAAAGTTCTGACAGTAGGAATTTCATCTTATTCAAATATTTCATTAAACATGTTATCTATCAACTTCAAATAACATCAAGGATGTAATAATAAAGCAATCTAAACACAAATAACATATGAAATCCTAATAATAATAATAATCATTATTATAATTTAACAACATTAATGGTTGATAAAAAAGAAATTTAGAAGAATGGTCTGTACCTTAGAGGGTTTCACCCAACCTACTTGTACATTTAAGGTTAGGGTTTTATAAAAGATGACTGAAACCTGTTCAACACAAAAGTTATTGTAAGATTCTTGAAGCTCAACCTAAGAAGATATAGATTGGGAAGTTGGATCCATTTTTTACCTCCGATTGCCAATGAAAGAAATCCAACAAATAATCTGCGAATTGCTACGATTGTGATAAAATTGATGAAAGGGCGAAGGTGCATAACCATCACATTTTCAATCACTCACTCTCTTTCTCTCCTTCTCCCTCTCTTTTTCTATTTCTTTTGTCAATCTTAGGACACAAATTCGTATGGATAGAGGGGTGTGAAATAAAGAATTATTTATAGTGCTAGAAAGGGTGCAAATGGCCCCAGGAGCTAGGTATTTACTATTATAATCCTCTATGAGGTTGTTCCTAACTTGTGAGGTCTACTAGGGGATGTACGGGTTGATCTATGTCATAAGGTAGCTAGCCCTAGTGATGATCTATACATGTATATGATTAGTCCACCATTTGGGTACGTTGATCGACGGATATGATTTGAAATTAGTCCGCGGTTACCAATCATCAATTGGGGCCACAACTATAAGAATATGTGTAAGCTATTAACTTAGATTGGTGCCTTAAAATTAGTCGTGATCTAACGGCCCGAATGCCACAACTTGGACAAAGATTGAATGGAAACTTTTAACTTAAGTTCATGCTATTTCTTAAGGCCTTCGCGCATACCATGATCTCGGTTCGTGAGCCCAAGTTGAACGATTCTAGACGCTATCTTGGCTTAATGTCCATGATAGACGTCAGGCCCACCAAGACAAATGAGCCCATTTTCTTTGAATGTTTCCGACACTCTAGATGTTTAATTAACACACTTTGATGATTTTAACGATAACATGATTAAGAAAACAATGAATGCCTTGCAAGACTCTATCCCGATAGTTAATACTAATAGGGGAAATATCTATTTTGAAGTACCCCTTCCACCGATCCCAAATGTTTACCATTAAAGGTGGAGCTGAAATTTGACTCAAAGATAAAACTTCATATTTCACTGAGACTACATTGGCAATTTTTTTTTCCTGATTTTCAATTAATTGTACTCTCTGATTCACCTTGACATTAACACTGACAAATTTCTACCACAGACAAATTTTATACATTTTGGACACCTCAAAATATTGAACGAAGATTTTTTGTTGAGGTTGATAATTTTTTTCCACATTCATGCTCCGGGATATCTAACCCTACTATAAAATAGGCTTTTGAATGATCTTGTTGAGAAGTTTGCTGAAAATTTTATTATGATACTAGCCAGAGGTGGAAAATATCTACCAGAATGAGTTTGCTTTTTTCATCTGCTTTCCTAGAGTAGTTTTGTTACTTACGAGAAGCTGCCTTTTAGGACTAGTTATTTTAGTAGTTTAGGGAGTTTCACAATTTTGCACCAACTTAGAGAATTCAAGAATTTGTGTATCCGTCGTTCTATGTACTCTCAACCCTCTACTTGTTACAATTCGATTACTCTCATATTATTTTATTGGATATATTTCATACATTGAGGAGAATGTATCATTAAGGTTGGGCTGAATTTTTGAAGAAGAAAAATTTAGACAATAAATTTCTATGAATTCAAGTACTTAATTAGTCTGAATGTAAAATGGTAAGGTGCTCGGTTAAGAGAATTTTCGAATCTTAGATCTAGTTATTAAGTAAATCTCAAAGATGGGTTATTTTTATTAATTTTTCAATAGGAAAATTTAAACATTGATTGAGTCATGAAATTTCACATTTCACATCTAGTTTACACTTTTAGGAAGAAGTTTGATATTGTGGTGTTGACTTGATGATTATTAAGGGTGTTAGGAACCAAGCTTGGGGAACTTGTCCATCATATTCAGAAAAAAAAAAAAAAAAAGAAGTTTGAAAAGTCCAATTAAAAAATAGCGAGCATCGAAAAATGCTACCTATTGAATGAATGAATGAAAAAGAAAAGAAAAAAATATAGCGAAAGCCATCGATGGAAAAAATAGAAAGTTGAAAGTAAGTGTTGAACTAAAAGGCAAGTTTTAGTTTAGGCTTTGGTTTATCTGTCCGCTCTTGGGTAATTATAAGAGTAACATGGATGTAGAAAACTGAATATTTAGTTATGTTAAGTTTAGTTTTCACCATTTACTATGGAACTCAATGTTCAGAATATTTTTGTTGACTGATTAATGATTTGCACTCAATCAGTCCTAAGTGCTAGTGTCTAGGTTGTTAATAATCTCAAAACTAGTGTGCCTTGGAACTCAATTATTTAGATTGTATTAAAGCACTTGAAAATTCTAAGGGGGGCGTTTGGCGCATGGTATTAGATGGGCTTAGGTGGGATGGAATTGCATCTGGTCCTGTGCCAATTCCACTCCATGTTTGGGAAGAATGGAAAAGCTTGAAAGTAGATTAGATGGAATTGCATTGGGTCCTATGCCAATTTCACTCAATGTTAGCAAGTCGTGTAGGTCCCACCATGATGTGTGGGCTATATCCACACCGTCCACCCATTTTTCAAGATCATTTTAAAGCATGGGCCAAAAATCAGGTAGATCTAAAGCTCAAGTGGACCCCACCATAGAAAGCAACGAGGATTGAATACTTATTGTTGAAAACTTCTTTGGGGCCACAAAAGTTTTAGATCTGCCTCATTTTTAGGCCCATGCCATAAAATGAGGTTACCAAACAAATGAACGGTTTATATATAACACGTGTGTTATTCTCATTAGTTTCAAATGATGGTGGGTATATCCATTCAATGTATCACCGTATTACAAACAAAGCATGGAATTAAGCTTATCTCATGGTAACAGGGAACAATCCCTGCCATGGGTAATAATTATGTTTTTTGAATACCATCCCACCTAATCCTTCCCAATGCCATGCCCCAAACACCCCCTAAATACTTATGCATGAAAACATGTCTTTAAGTATCATACATTTAAAAATAAATCAAACCATAACAATTTGATTACATACCTTTATATCATCATATGCATATAAACTGAATTAATCAAAGTATCATATGACCTTCAAATCAACGATTTAGGGTGATCAAGACCGAATCACCATTTTCACTTATTGCGAATGACTCATGTCACAAACTTAGGTGATCCAAGCCTAGCTAATTGCACACGATAAATTTTATTAATTAATTTATTCTAGAAATGTCCAAATTAACCACACAAGTTATGTTTAAAATGATAAAATGAGGCCGAAAAGAATTCAAGTGAAGAACCGAAGATTTGGGATGTGAAGATGAAAGCTTGAAGACCCAAAGACCTGAAGAAATAAAGTACTGAAGCTATGAATATGACTAAAGTTCATGTGCATTCGAACAAAAGAAAATCAGCCGAAATTGATCATATATCTATCGATCGATCTCCACTAACGAGCGGAAATACTTGAAGGTTATAAGATTAATTTGTATCCCAGTTGGACTCAAATTCCTCATCACATCCTTTAATTTCCTTCCGTATCGGGAGGAATCGGCTTCTCGAACCTTTGTAGTCTCTGCGGAAGCATTGATCATTTTTGGGGAGGTTCCCCATTTTGGCAAAATTGTATCATACAACATTACTGAGTATATCTCGATGGGTTTTTATAAGCTTATTGATCATACTGCTTGGCTACACGTGCCACTTGTGTGAGGGCTGTGTCACTTATCACAGTGTCTTGTCTATGAGCATGCCTACGGATCTCAGCCGTTTTGCATTTGACAAGTGACATGTCGCTGAAGGATATGGGATGAAAGATATTCTCAAGGCACAAGTAGGATTCATACGTGTGCGTTTGAGTGATATTCACTCCACTCTCATGTGATCCTTCCCATATTAACTGTACGTCCTCAAAACAGGCTAGATAAAATTTTTTTTTTTAAAAAAAAAAAAAACAGATGGGCCACAACACTTGGAAAAAATGTAAAATCACGCCTACGACGTTGACCTCATGATTTATTTTAAAAATTTATCAGGTTGAGTTTTATATTAGCATATCATCCTATGTAGGCACACATGATGAACAGTTTGGATAAAATATAAACACCATGTTGAACCCCACACACAGCTTTGTGTTTGGTGTCATAGTCCTGTTGTTCCCTTTGGTGTAACTTAGCTGAGTTGTGGATCATGCTAATTTTCTAGGGCAGGGTCTTACATCAACTGGATAACCGGCTAGATGGTTTGTATTTAACATAAAAAGCACCATGGGTCCCACAAATTGGTTGTTATACCTATTCAACATGTACTTTAGACTATTCCGATCCTTTTTCAATGGATAATTTCCAGTCTTAAGTGGGTTTTTAGTATACTCGGCCCCGTAAGGTGATGTGATTATGTCAGGAGCCACATATAGATGAGAATAAGGAATTCTGGCCCTTAATCCACTTTTTTATTTTTTGGATGACGAAAATGCCCATATGCCATAGCTGCCCTGGGTACAACAAGCTCTCGCCTTGGGAAGTGAAATGTCCTTTTAAAAATGGATGTGGGCTCCACCTAAAACTAAAATTTGGCCCACCCCATTGCGGTCTGATCCGTTCATTTTAATCTGACGACTATGAACCCATGAAAGTTGTTTTTCCAGTTCTATATTTGAAGCTATCCGTGGCCTACAACTACAATAATGTTGTGTGTTAATTCTGAACTATTTTCTCATGTGTTGTTAATCTGTGATGAGTTTTACCCTCAAACTTGGGCCGACAACATGAAATTAAAACCCCATATATGTGGACAAGATGAATTTACTTATAGACAACCTAGTGGACCCCACATAGGATATAGATGGGTTTAAAACATGGGGCCCTTACACACGAGGGTCATTTGATCATTTTCTTCTTCCTTCGATTTTTTTGCGAGAGGGGAGGGTGATGTTTTTTGGCTCCCTTCTTTATTCTTCATTCTTCCTTCCTTGGTTTCCTTTATAGTTGTTTTTATTTTTTAAAAAAAATTTAGTATGAATGGTGAGAGTTATGAAAGGGAATAGGGTGTGGAAGAACATTGTAATAGATGGATTTTTGTAATGAAAGGATGTTGTAATAGATAATTTTTATAATATAAGAATGTTATAGTGCATGAATTTTGTAATGGAAGAATGTAATAAATGTTGAAATAGATGACCATTGTAATGGATGAAATTTTGTAATAGAATAAGGCTAAGATGGAAGTATGTTGTATGGTGGACTATCAATATTTACTATGAATTGTCCATATTCATTGTGGATTGCCGATATTTTCACCGTGGATCATCGATATTCAGTGTAGATCATTGATATTCAATATGAACCATTGATATTTAGAGTGGACCGATGATATTCACTATGGACCCCAGATATTAAGAGTGAACAGCTGACATTTGTACTGTGATAGCATATATTCACTGTGGGGTACCGGTCCAACAAAACATCTATAACTCTCTTGGTAAATGTCTGATTTAGGTGATTTTATGCTCATTGGAAAGGTAATTTGATGAAAATTTGAATGGATTTGAAATAATTTCATTTGGACATCATTTGATTGCCTAAAAGTGGGACCCTAAGTTCATTAAGATTAATGTGACTCGCTGATATTCACTATAGGGTATTGATCCAACAAAAAATGGCCTTGACTCCCTTGTTACATGTCCAATTTTGGTGATCCTATACTCGTTAGAAAGGTAATTTGATGAACTTTCAAAATGAATTTAGAATCATTTCATTTATATACCATTTAACTGCCTAAAAATGATCCCAAAAGTAGGCCTAGGTGAATATCAAAGATCTAAAGTGAATGATGAACTTTAGGCCCACTCTTGGGAAATCAAATGGTATCCAAATGAGATGATTATAAAGTCATTTGAAAAATTATCAAATTATGCTTCAAAGGAGCATAAGATCACCTAAATTGGACAGAATGAGAAAGTTATGACCATTTTCGTCAGACTGGTACCCACAATGAATATCTGCGACCAGGGTGGAAATATCAGCGGCTCGCTCTTAATATATGCGGTTCGCTGTGGATATCAGTGGTCCATAATGAATATCGACTATCTACAGTGAATATCAATGATCTACAGTTAAAATATTGGCAATCCACAGTGAATATGGGTGATTCACAATAAATATCGATGATCCACTACACAATATCCATCCATTACAACATACTTCCATCTTAGGGCCTGTTTGATTTTTCACCTTAACCATAAATACATTGTAAATAGATAATTATTACTTATTGAGCCTGTTTGATAATCCGATTGTATTTCTGCTTTGAAAAATGGCCTGAAAAGGTTAGCTTAAATTTGTGGGCCGCACCGTGATGTACGTGACATATCCGTGTCATCAATCCATTCTAGCATAATATTTTGAGGCATGAGTTGAAAAAAAGGCATATCCCGTTAGAATTTTATTTGTGGAATCACACAAATCAGATCTAAGATAGCAATCCAATAGCACCAAGCACACACAAGAGAGCACAAAGATTTAACGTGGAAAACCCTTGCGGAAAAAAACCACTGCACAAAGCGACAAAAATTTACTATGAAAGCATAAATTACAAAGAGAGAGGACTTACCCGATCTGAACAACCTCGAATGTCACCCTTACTATACCCTTTGATAACCCTAGAACCCTTTAGAATACCTTTAGGAAGCCTTATAATACTTTAAAATAGCCCTGAGGACCCCTATTTATAGTTTAGGAAACTCAACTTATGCACCTCCTTTGAAAAAGTCCGAAAACTGCCTCAAAGGAGGTGCATAAGCCTCGACTAGTCGAAGGAGGGCCTCGACTAGTCAGACAACCCGCTCAACCCGTCTAGCCATCCCCTCGACTGGTCGAGCATCCTAGACACCCAAAATATGTGCTCGCTGTACTTTGAGTCGAACAGGCCTCGACCGATCAAGTGGATCCTCGACTAGTCGAGCAGTCCGCTCGATCGGTCGAGCAGGGTGAAAGATGTGAAGACATCTCTTTGACAACATCTCCACCATGTCTTTAATCTTCAACCGTGTAGCTTTTTGACATTTTCTCTTATCTCTGCATCATATCATAGCTTCAATCAACGCTTCTCGTGCACACTTCGTCCTTCTTTTACGCCTTCACCAAGTGTAGAGAAGTTGCACAGAACTTGAACTTCTCTGTAGGAACGACCTTGGTGAGCATGTCTGTTGGATTCACGCTTGTATGAATCTTCTCCAGTGTTACGCCTCCTTCCTCAAGCACCTGTTGGATAAAGTGGTGACGAACATTAATGTGTTTAGTACGTGAGTGATAAAGATATTTTTAGCCAAATTGATAGTACTCTCGCTCTCATAGTTAACCGGTACGGCCTCCTGTTGAAGTCCTAACTGATTTATCATGCCTCTGAGCTAAACACTTTCTTTAAACGCTTCCGTCACTGCCATATATTCTGTTTCGGTCGTGGAAAGAGCCACTATGGACTGAAGCTTCGACATCCAACTAATTGCTTTACCTGCTAGTACAAACAAATATCCTAAAGTAGAATTCCTAAAATTTATACTGCCTGTGTAGTCATAATCCACATACCTTACCAACTTTATCTCTGTCTTTTCAAAAGTTAAGACGTAGTCCTTCGTACCTCGAATGTATCGAAGTAGCCATTTCATCGCTTCCCAATGTTGCTTGCCGAGGTTTGACATGTATCTGCTCACAACACCGACTGCCTGTGAACTATTCGGTCTCGTACAGACCATAACATACATTAAATTACCAACTGCATTCGAATAGGGCACTTGAGACATAACTTGCTTTTTCTCATTAGATTTAGGACATTGTTCTGAGGAAAACTTGAAGTGAGTTGTGTGGGGAACGCTCACCGGCTTTGCCTGATCCATCCCATACTTGATCAATAGCTTTTCAAGGTGTTCTGCCTGATATAACCAAAGCCTGCTCCTTTTCATGTCTCTATGAATATCTATGCTGAGAACCCTTTTTGCAGCTCCCAGATCTTTCATCTCGAATGTCCCTGATAATCGAGTCTTCGGTATATTAATATTCCGACATATCATGATAGGCGATCAATATATCATCAACATACAATACTAGGATGATGAATTTGCCATAATTCAGTGTTCTATAATAGACACAGTGATCGTATTCACTCCGAGTAAATTTCTGACTCACCATAAAATAATCAAATTTTTTATACCACTGCCTAGGCGACTGTTTTAGGCTGTACAACGACCTCATTAACCTGCAAACCTTTTTCTCCGCCCTTTAACTTCGTAGCGCTCTGGTTGTTTCATGTAGATTTTCTCTTCCAACTCTCCATGCAGGAATGTAGTCTTAACATCCATCTGTTCCAGCTCAAGATCGTATTGGGCAACCAGCGCCAACATGAATCTGATAGATACCTGCTTAACCACCTGCGCGAATATCTCTGTGAAGTCGATTCCTTCTCTCTGAGCATAGCTTTTCGCTACCAATCTAGTTTTGTATCTATCCTGTTTCCTTTTGAATAACCATTTACATCTGATCATTTTTCAACCCGCAGGAAGCTTCACCAGTTCCCATGTGTGATTTTTGTGCAACGAGTCCATAGCCGTCTTCCACTTTTTTACATCGGGCTCATCAAGAGCTTCCTGAATAGTAGACGAGTCCCCCTCATTTGTAACGAGGGCATATGCAATATTAGAGTCATCCTTATATTTTGCTGGTAACATATGATCACACCGTAGATTCCTTCTCACAGGTGGTTGCTCCACCTGATCCTGTACCTCCGTCTTCGCATTTGTCTCTGCTTTAGTATTATCTGTGTCAATCTGGACGTATACGATCACCCTTTCTGGTTCCTCTTACTCATTTTGATCATTCTTGCGAAATAGGGAGCTTTCATAGAATCTAACATCACAGCTAGTGATGACCTTGTGTGTAACCTAGTTGAATAACCTATAACCTTTCACACCAATGCCATAACCAACAAAGATGTACTTTTTAGCTCTATGGTCTAGCTTATCTCTCTCAACTGACGGTACATGAGAGTAAGCCTCATAACCAAATATGCGTGGATCTGAGTAGTCGATTTTCTGACCACTCCATACTTTCTCTAAGATTTTGCATTTAATTGCCGTTGAAGGAGATCGGTTTACCAAATAATACGCCGTGTTAACGGCTTCTGTCCGTTGGTCCTTAACCAATGCAACATTACTTAACATGCATCTGATCCTCTCCAGGAGAGTCCGATTCATTCGCTCAACCATACCGTTTTATTTGGGCATGTGGCGCACTGTGTTGTGTCTGATGATCAAACTTAGTGGAAGTAAATTCTCCACTATTGTCAGTCCTTAAAACCTTTATTTTCCACCCTGACTGTTTTTACACCATTACCTTCCGTTATTTGAATATGGTGAAAATTTTGGATTTACGTTTCATAAAGTAAACCCAAACTCTCCTAGAGTAGTCATCAATGAATGAAACAAACCATGACGACCTCCTAATGGAAACTTCTGGCGATGACCCCCATACGTCAGAGTGCACATAATCAAGCACTCCCTTACAAACATGTTTTCCAGATTTAAGAGACAATATAAATTATTTACCATATATACAATGCTCGCATATATCTAAATCAGAATTTTTAAAAGCTGGAATCAAACATCGATCAGAAAGTACCTTCATGCCCTGCTCGCTCATGTAGCTCAGACGAGCATGCCACATACGTGGAGACGTGGAGTCTACAATAGCTACTGCCGCTCCACCTGCTGAAGTGCTCCCAATCAACCTGTAAAGGTTTCTGTACCTCTGCGCTCTCATAACCACGAGTACCCCTTTTGAAACTTTAAGGATGTAACACCCGTACCTTCCAGTACTCGAGTGTTACCATTTAATATAAATACAAGAAAATAATACAACCTAAATATATATACTATGGAATGTTATTAAAATGATATGTAACTATAATCCATGTTATATGCATATACTTACAACAACATTAATATAAATTACGAACTATAGAATTTGTGATACATAAAAATAAAATACACTGGAGAAATTCATAAATGAATAACATATTTCAAACAATTTAATGACTTATATAAAATTTAAAACCTAACAAATACATATTGATCTCTGCTTACCAATATCCATATAACTTATATATTAACAATTTGTGATAATATAAATTATATATGACAAAATATATAAAGGAAATAAATAATAATAATAATAATAGTAATAACAATAATAAAAATAAATGTTAAATTAACACTAATAAAAATACTCAAAAATCATAGAACGGGTGGTCCCAGTCACCTAAATAAATTCCTAAATACATGATAACTGTTGATGATCGAATTGGAAACCATCTGACCATCGGATTTTGACATATGAACCAAATATGGCCCCAAAAGATGTAAAACGGCCTACCTGGGCCTCATCAACGGCCCAAGGAGGCCTGGGACGCCCTAAGGGGACCCATGAAGTGATTGAACGGTGTGGATGAGTCACCACCATCTCAAATAGGGCCCACATGTGTTGCGTGTGCACCTTATGTTGTTGTGCACGACATGCACTAGAATAAAGGGATGGCCAAAACGCCGTTGACCGAGCCTCACACGAAAATAAAGAGAAATTCCTCCGCCTATTTTAACAATTTGAAACCATTAAACTTCAAAACCCAAAGTGGGCCATATGGGGGACCTCCCGGACGATCCAAACCGTCCATTTCACTCGTATGGATCCACTTAGTAAATTGGTATAAGATCTTAGACCCATGCATTGAAACAGTGAAGATTAATCCCAAACCGTCCAAGCCCTTTAAGCGTGGCTAACCTTCAATGAGAGACTTGAGATGCACGCTAGCTTGCCGATTTCGGCCTCCTCGCTTGCACGCGAGCTGCCAACGCCTCCTCTCAACCAGAAACGGTCGGGTGTGATGGAAGGTCATCATTGTTTTGTCTGGCACCACCCTAGTCGTCCGATGAGATCACATGGCTTCATCTCAACCGATCTACACTCTCAACCATTGAGTATGGAGGGTTTTTGCCTACCGTCAGCCTCTCCTCTCTCTACCTATATAAGGAGAAGCTCAGCTCTCTTAGACTGCACACATAGAGAGAGGGATTAGAGAAAAGAGAGTGGGAGAGAAGAGAGAAGAAAAAACAGAGAGAAGAAGGTTGTGTTTTGATGAGCTTGGAGCACACTGCCCCAACTCAGTCCGTGAAAAACCGGACCGAGCCGAGTCAGTGTGGAGCCATAGCCACACCATTTGAGAGGTAAAAGAGAAGAGAGGAAGAAGGTGAGGGTGGCGGGTGTATGCGTGTCGGCCCAAGATCGAGTCGGACCCAACCGTGGAAGGTAAAACCTTTCCCTCCATTTTTTTTAAGAAACTCTAAAATAAACCCATACTAAGCTCCATCACGCCTCACCACACACGTGCATGTCTGAAAATACCCATCAGAAGGGACTGTACATATAGCCAGAGGCAGGCCCTGTTTTGGAGTTGGAGGTGGCCTGCGTTCAGGCACTGTTTCAAGGCCGAAATCGGCCTGAGTATGGCCCTGTTTTGGGGCCAAACAACGACGTATAAATGGCCCAGATAGAAGTTGAAACACGGGCTAGGAACGGCATGCAAACGAGTGCATGCGCCCGAAAATCGGGCTGAAAATGATTCAAGAAACAGGGAAGAAACAACCCCGTTTCAGGCTACTTTCTAGACGTCGAAAGTTGCGGCCACCATGCCGATGGAGGAGCACCGGTAAGGGTCGGAAAAATGACCGGAAACAGGCCGTACTCGGGCTGAAAAATGAGGCCAAAGGTGACCTCCAAAACCAAGCAGCGAACAGGTTGTTGTGAGCGGGATGTTGTTCACGTTGCACTGGGAAGAAAGGCTGCTGGGCTTTGCAAATTCCGTGTGGGCCTGCACAAATGCGTGTGGGCCTCGCCAACCAACTGTTGCCTTGATCGTGGAACCCACTGACCGGAGTGGATTGGCCGGTTCTGTGGGTCCCTCCCGATGTATGTATTTTATTCCACGCCGTCCATCCAGGCCCAAAAGACCAGGGCCGGCTGCATTGACGTTTCTAAGATATGTGGGTCTGACTGGGTATGTGTTATAAGAACATCCATTTTACTTGAAGTGGGACCCACTTAGATGTATGTGATGTTTCCACCGTCCATCCCATTTTCCACCTCATTTTAGGCGTTGACCCGAAAAACGAAGCCAACCTAACTCTCTTGTAGGCTACACTAGCCGAAAGACTAATTTAATCATTAGGGCCCACTGTGATATTTCGGTGTGTCAAGACATATCCAATATTGGACATTGGACCTGTCCTTAGTCCTAAAACCCAATGGACTGAGTAGATCCTCCTGAGATGGGCCCCACCAATCAAAAACAAAAAAATATATATACATGGGTAACATGCACGTAAACTCTGGACGCTGCCACCTTTTGCATGATTTTGGCTAGGACCATGGCCCCACCTCAGGCTCCACCGTGATCTGTGTTGAACATCAAAACCGTTCATTTGATGGGTCCCCTTTTTATATGAGGTGCCTCCAAAAATCAACCATACATAGAGCTCAGGTGGCCCACACAATCTACAACCTTGTGAAGACATGTTAAATCATATAAAAGCAACTGCTAGGGTCCACCTGAGATTTGGATGCACCTGAAAGTTGGTTTGACCCCTTAACCTAGTGGGACACACATAATGGATGGGTTGGATTGGTGAACCACAACTTGGTGGAGCCCCTCAAATCCACACTAGACTCTTTTTAAACATTACCATAATTATCATTATTAGGATTACTAATATTAGAAATGTATGTCCTTTAGTAAATTATTTATATTAGATATTACATATAAATTACATATAAAAATTAGTAATAGTAGACATTAATGTTTTATTCTATCATTATCAAATATTATCATTAAGGGTAGAGCATATTATGTATTTTCATCACAATAATTATTAGTGTCATGTTAACTAATATTGGACATATTATTAATATTACTTGTTGTTTTGAAATTACTAGTGTTAGTCCTTATTATATTATCATTAGTAAATATTTATACTTAGGAGGTTATTAGTCATTAGATAATGACGGTACATTCAAATATGAACTTATGAGCCCACATTATTAATATTGATGGATTAATACCCCTATAATAAATATTATTTAATCAGTTGCACGATAATAATAATAATATTAAAAATTCAGGATTCAAATTTTAGAATTTAAGTTTAAGACTAAACCCTAAGATAAATAATTCAAACCCTAGGTTATAATCTCAACAATAAATAGTGTATAAAACTCGATCTAACCATGTAATTTCCTAATTCATGATAGGACTTGATTATAAGGGACCACACGTCCCCTAACCATGCTGGTAGGCGATCCAACTATAAGGTGATGATTCTTCCCCTTGAGCTTTCCATTTTCTCATTAGCTTAAGTTATAGTCTTTATTCATAATTGATATATTCCTTTATAATCACATATGTTAGCTGGTGGAAATTAAATTGTTGTCTTACATACTTTATGATTATTCTGTATAATTATTCATGCTTGTGGATTTTTTTTGTGGATTGCTTACGAAACTTAAACTGGTACATTAGTGGGAAATTCCTACATATAAATGTACACTCATACTTGGGATGTAACTTGACTAGTTGTGATCGTAATGAACCTTCGGCTGGGTGGTTATTGAGTGGTGGTCTAGAAGGATGATTGATGTGGGCCTACCATCCAGGGTTGTTGTGCCCAATGATTTTTAAGGATGGTCTTTATCGTATGGTTTTGATATTCGCCCTATGTGGCATATTTTGATACTCGCCCTATGTGGCTTATTTTGATATCTGCTTACGTGGTTTGTTTTGGTATTTGCCCTATATGGGTTTGATGTTTTATATCATGCAACCATGCGATGGTAAGCCCAACATACTGTAATATGATTGGCCACTAGTCGATGAGTTTTCATTAAACATCCTAAGGTGGTAGCCTCATGAGCCAGGGATGGTGGAATGGGACACTATGCCTGAGCTGTCGGCCTAAGCTGGGCTCTGAGCTCCCCGTAGTGACCTTTGAGCTTATTAAACTTGCTGAGTGTAATTGGATTAATAATGGACTGGCTAATCATGCATCCATAGCATGTTGGCGATGGCGGGTGGCTAATCTGGATGCTGTAGCACGTGCCCTTAGGATTTTTGGGGTATCGTTTCGCTAGCTCCCAGACCACCGACTATCGACCCCTGTCTGACTGGATGATTTTTCCAGGTCGATGATTTGCATGGGCAGCGGCCCTGTCCGCATGGATGAGTATTCCCGGGGCGTGAACGCATTGCATGGGCGGCGGCCCTGTCCGCATGGATGAGCATCCCCGGGGCGTGAACGCATTCCATACATCCATGCATATAATAAGATCTGCATCATGTACTGTTTTGTATGCTTTATTTTATAACTATGCTTACCTAATGTGGCGGTGTGTAATCTTGAGGGGAATTCACACTGAGTTGGCCACTCATCCATCAAATATACAACCGTACAGGTAGTACAGGTGGCTTTAGTGATATGCATGTTTGGACTTGATGAGGAGCAAGGTACGATTACCAGGGATGCATGGCTGTATTTGCCTAGAGGAGCTGCGTGGTCTTGCGGCTTATATTTATATGTTTCCTTCTATTCATCATGTATTAAATTCTTATAAATCTTGTACTTGTTAAATTTAGAGACATTGGTTTGTATAAGTCATTATGGGCAGTTTCTTGTATATTTGAAAGATAATGAAATTTTTCTTTTCGTCGATTTGTCCACACTACGCTCATTTGCTTACTCTGATAAAAGAAAAGAAAAATGTATGTACACTCGAATTTGACCATCCTTTAAGGTTAACACTCGGGTTTTCGGGACATGGGTCGTGTACTCGAGTCCTGAAAGCTCGGGGTGTTACAAAGGACACCATCAATACCAGTGAACTTGCACCCTATAGCCTCGAGTGCACTGAGAGAAATCAGACTTTTCTTCATATAAGGAACGTGCCTGACGTCAATCAAGGTACGCTCCATCCTATCAAACATCTTGATGCTCACCGTACTAATAGCCACAACATTACAGGCATTGTTATTGCCCATAAAAACCTGTCCACCATCGCATTTCTTGTAACTACTGAACCAACTCCGATGAGGAGTCGTGTGATAAGATGGTCCTGTGTCAAGTATCCACTCGTCTTTATGATTGTTTTGTAAGTGACCAATTATGGAAACAGACAGAACATCACAACTACTTGCTTCTTCATCAGACGTGACCACATTGGCCTCCTTAGAAGAAACCGTCGAATTTTCTTTCTTCGCTTTAGGATTGGTACAATCCTTCTTCATGTGTCCAGACATCCCATAGTTCCAGCACTTTAGTTTTCCTTTACCTTGCCCTTAGATTTAGATCTAGGTCTTGAAGATCCTGCATCTCGCTCAGAATTCCTACCTCTCGTAATTAGTGCATCAGAAGATGTCCCTGTGTCACCGTTAAGCTTTCTCATAGCCTTCCCTTGAAAGGCTGAGATAACGGTGTCGACACTCAGGGTTTTATTCGTGGAGCATATTGTGTCTTCGAATGACTCATACAACGCCGGAAGAGAATTCAGAAACATACATGTTTGTTCCTCATCTTTCATCACTTCCTCCATATCCAGCAATTTGCAAACTAATTTATTAAAGTTGCTGATGTGGGCCTCCAGATCTCCACCCTCTGCCATCTAGAAGTTATACCACTGCTGCTTCAAGTGTAGGCGATTTTTAGAGGATTTTTTCACATAAATATCCTTTAACTTCGCCCATAAACTAGCCGCAGTTTTCTCCCTCAAAACATTATAGAGAACCTCATCTGCGAGACATAAGCGGATTGAGGATATGACCTTCTTATCAAGAGTATTCCATTCATCATCAGTTATACTAGACTTTCTTGTCTCAAGAGCACCATCCTCGCCTTGCTTAGTTAAGAAACTGATCATCTTGATCTTCCATAACTTAAAATTATTTGTCCCTGAGTATTTCTTAATATCATACCTAATACTTCCCATTATTATTAATCCTGCAGATTCGGATCTGTGTCCCAACAATTTCTATGATACCACTTGTTGGGATTTTGTTTGTAGAATTACACAGATTTAGATCTAGGATAACAATCCAATGACACTAAGCACACACAAGAGAACATAAAGATTTAACGTGGAAAACCCTTGCAGGAAAAAACCACGGCACAAAGCGACATAAATTCACTACGAAAGTATAAATTACAAGGAGAGAGGACTTACCTGATTCGAACAACCTCGAATCTCACCCTTGTTACACCCTTTGATAACCCTAAAACCCTTTAGAATACCTTTAGGAAGCCTTAGAATACTTTAGAATAGCCATATGGACCCTTATTTATAGTTTAGGGAAACTCCACTTATGCACCTCATTTGGAAAAGTTTGGAAATCGCCTCAAATTTACTCAGTCCGCGTAGGATTTGCATAACCCTCGACTAGTCGAAGGAGGGCCTCGACTAGTTGGGCAACTCGCTCGACCGGTCGAGCCATCCCCTCGATTGTTCGAGCATCCCGGACACCTAAAACATGTGCTCACTGGACTTTGAGTCGAGCAGGCCTCGACTGATCGAGTGGGTCCTCGACTGGTCGAGAGGTCCACTCGACCGGTCGAGCAGCGTGAAAGATGTGAAGACATCTCTCTGACAACAGATCCAACACTCAATTGGCCCATACAAAAGGAAATAGTGTCTGTAAAACGTCCACAATTGAAAGATGTTTCTTTCACCAGCCCACATCGAAGTTTATTTGTCATATAAACCCTCATAAGCTCTCAGAGGCATGGATAAGGGGAAAACACAAATATTAACTTCATTCAAAGCCTCTAGGAGCCCCAAGAAGTATTTAACGGTAGGTGAACTATTTATCACAATTTCATGTGGTGTGGTCCACTTGAGCTTTAGATATGCCTCATTTTTGGGCTCATGCCCAAAATGAGGCTGACATAACGGATGAATGGTATGGGTAAGCTACATACATCACAATGGGTTCTACATTCATTTGGCAGTCGTCCTCGATTTTAGTGCTTAAAAGTTAAGCTGTCAACATCTGTATTGGAAATGATGCGGTACTTACTTAGGTAAATAATTATTACCCATTTACAAGGTAATTAATTACCTATGAGATGAAAAATCAAACATGCCCTTAGCATATTTTCATTATAAAAATTCATCAATTACAATAATTATCGTTCCAACGTTCATTGTATTAATCTATTACAATATTATTTTATTTCAAAATTTATTCATTACGACATCATTCCATTATAAAAAGTCATTTATTATAGCATTGTGTTCTTCCACACCTTATTTTTTTTCACAAATTCCTACCATTCATGCTAATTAAAAAAAGAACTAAAAAACAACTATAAATGAAACCAAGAAAGGAAGAAGGAAGAAGAAATGGAGCAAAAAAACACAATCCTTTCCTTTGGTGAAAACTCGTGGGAAAGGGCTCTACATTTTGAACCTATCTACATCTTATGCGAGGTCAACTGAATTGTCTAGAAGCAAATCTCATTACGAAAGGATTACATATGAGAAGACAATTTAGAATTAACTGACAATATTAATGTATTTATGTGCCACAGGTAGCTTCAAACATAAAATTGAAAAAATCTTTTCATCGATTCATGACTATCCAATTAAAACGAACTGATCAGATTAACCATAAGGTGGGCCGGATTTTAATTTTAAGTGGGACCCCTGCATATTCTTAAAAGGACTTTCACTATCCGAGGCGACAGCGAACACTCTCGGGGCGGTTGGGGCACAGGAGTATTTTCATCAATTGAAAAAGGGTAAAGTGGATTGAAAGCTATAATTCCTTATTCTTGTTGGCAGGCGCTCCTGCTATAACCACATCTCCGTATGGGACGTAGACCAAAACCCCTCTTAATTAAAACAAAGGCATTAACACCTGGTGTGCCTTTATAGGGCGCAGGCGCCGTATCAAATAAAAATAACCTGATCTTGACTATTGATGGTTAGGATCATCTGATGAATTCTATTTTTACGCCATAGTCCATCCGTTTCAGGTCCCACAGGATGGACAGTTCAGATCTCCTAGTGTACGGTACATATGTGTTTGCAGGTACTGCAGACCACAATTACGGGTAGTCCTGTGGTCCTACCCTCTTCCTTTGGGAAGAATCCAGATAAAATCCAGCCGGATTATCGTAGTCATCCAAACGAGACCTCGGCGCATCCCCGTACTTTTAGATAAAGAAGAGAAAAATCTTTGATACTCCGGCAGTGTGATGGATGATACGCAGGCACTTAGAAATTGCATGCGTGGCATAGGCGTGATGCAATTTAAATTCTTTAACTTATATGCTCCAGTTCATTGCATCATGAACCAAAATTTATGCTTATTTTATTATCTGACCGTCGGATGGACGATCATTTATTGGACGGTTAAGAATGAAAGAATCCAATGGTTCTATGTTAACAACGTAGTGGCCGTGAATCGAGGGTTAGGATCGATTAACTAATCTGAATATCGGATTGTAAATTAATGACAGTGGGTTCCACAACATAGTCGGTTTAATTTCAGTTAATATGCTTCGTTTATAATATCTGTGCGCCTGTTTATTAAGTTACATGCTCTTCCAGAGTATCAAATAACTTCCCCAGAAAGAATCAAATTGAACACAGCGAAACCAACGAGGGAGATGATTGACCATATTCGAAGGTCCCGGAATATGGTAAGGCCCCTCCTCCTGTACACGTGGCAGGGTCTTCTGTCAATCAGGACTGTCCATCTATTAGACTAGTCATACCTGGCCATGTTTAGGGACCCACACTTAGAAGACAATCATGCAAATGATTTATCTTCAATTACCCAAACATAATATTGACCGTTAAATAATTTTGAGAATTTTCTATGATAAAGAAGAAAATATTACCTACAATTTTCTACAAAAATGCTATCCATAGTAGGGTCCACTATATGGACGGTTGTGATCAACTACTAACCTCATATATGAAGGGATGATGTACTGTATTCCGGTACTTCCGGCTCTACTGTATGATCGCCCGACAAACCATCCGGGTTTTACTTTTCATTGTTGAAATGACATCACTACCCTCGTGTTAAGCCGTTGGCTTCCAAACATTATCCGCGCTGCCATGGGCATTTTCGTCAAATCGGAGACAATTTCGTCAGTTTCCGCGTCCAAACAAGTTCCAGTTGTTTCACCACCTGTGCAAACCACGAAATTTTTTTTTCCCAGGAAATACCAAGGCAAGAGTAAAGTAGTACATAGGACTATCTAAAATTGTAACTCGCAGTTGAAATTTTGAACCTAAGTGGGACCTACCGGATTGGAACCGTAAATCCATCCGGCCCCATCTAGGAGGTTTATGGGCGTGAAATACAACCATCGATTTGATGATCCAATGGACATCGATATGTCCTGTAAACGAACGGCCAGAAATCCATAATTAAGGAGACAGTTAAAATCATCATCCAATCAGGTCGTCGAAGATAGAGTAGTTAAAGAATACCCATCATCAAAGGTGGCCCAATAGACACTGGAAGCTATGTACACTTCATCAACCATACTTGTATTGACGGTGGGCCCTCTAGTAAATTAATCTGGAGGGTCCATTCATTCCATTCCCCACAAATTAAAAAAAAAAAAATATATATAGTGGACAGTCTAGTAAATTAATCTGTAGGGACCTTTGATTCTATTCCTCACCCAAAAAATAAAATGTGGGTCCGATAAAATCCATCCATTCGTTGGAGATTATCTATGCAAATATAGTCCAATCATCAATCTAAGCCATCCATTCAGCAATCAGATCATAAAGATGATCTTTACAATCACATATTGGTGTCCGATTCTCGAACGGATATCATAGGCAGGATTTTTGCATGGTGGGACTTTGAAGAGTGGCTTGGACTGGTTGAACGGTCCAGATTAATTGTCAATGTGTCCCAGTTGTAGTGGGAAGCTTCCAAATCCTCATCAACTCCAATCAATAATTAATAATATTAAAATAAAGGGAAAAGATTCCGTGCTCTCAGAGCATTATAAGTTATAGCGCACCTAGTTGTGGTGAC
This sequence comes from Magnolia changhungtana, assembly GCA_030180095.1. Classification (NCBI taxonomy): domain Eukaryota; kingdom Viridiplantae; phylum Streptophyta; class Magnoliopsida; order Magnoliales; family Magnoliaceae; genus Magnolia; species Magnolia changhungtana. The sequence continues at coordinate 311,085 of JASAUF010000647.1, read as the reverse complement.
ACGTGTGCAGTCCAATCCATCGATCCGGACCATTCATTAGCTGAAGCATACGGTTAATAGTTTATCAGAGAAATTGAACAGAACAAATTATCTGAACCATCCATTATTCTTACTTATGTTTATAGCCATCCATTTTCTAAACAACGGTCAGAATGTTAAGATGATCCTGATAGAAGTGATTCTTTGGAAGAAAAGGGATGAATAATAAGCCCCAGCACGTAGATGGTTCAAACCATTGATTGAACCTTTTCTATGTAAGCGATCGTTGCCGTCCATCTTTAAAAGCCATTGATCGGATGCTCAGAAGTGTCGGATAGGTGTGATTTTTGCATGTTAGCACATGGACTCTATTGACCACCTGTTGGACAGTTCAGATCAACTGATAGGATTGTCCAAGTGTCCTGTTTTTTATACGTGATCATTACCGTCCAATTTCCAAGCTGCTGATCGGATGCTTAGATTGTCTGATTGATGGGATTTTTTGCGTAGAAGTACATGAACTGGATGATCCACCTGATGGACGGTTCAGATCAATTGATTGGGCTTCTAAGTGTCGAAATTGAAGTAGTTGAATTTAGGAAAATCATAATAATAAAAATTCTTCTGAGTTCTAAGCCTCAGGACACCCTACCCTTCTTACCTTCCGAGAGAGAGAGAGAGAGAGAGAGAGAGAGATTGAAAAAAAAATAAATCCGAATTTCATGGTAAAAACCCTTTTCTCCCTTTGCTTTGGTTAGATCGAGTCTATTTTCTGCGGACTTGAAATCGTTTATCTTCCAAAACGCAAAAGGGTGAGAAAAATATTTAAAAAATATATAGAAAACAGCTGTTCTTCTCTTCCTTTTTTTGTCAATCAGAAATCGGTTTTGTTTGAATCGATTCGAGGAATCCGAAAGCGATTTGAGACGGCCCAACGTCTGGGATTTCGTAATCGCCGCTTTGTTGGTTTTGATCGATGTTTTAGGGAATTTGGGGAGCTCTTTTTTGGGGGGATTTTTTAAGGGTTTGGTGGAGTTTGAAGAGGGTTTTTGATTTTGTCCGATCATGAAGGTTTTGGGCGATTTACTTTCTGGGTTTTCCCTGGTTTCTGATTTCTGAGGTAGGTTCCGAAGATCTCCGGATTCGAGCGATGGATGGATTCATAGAAGGGATTTGAAGGTTTTTGAAAGGAGGAGAGGGGGAGGGGGATGCTGTCTGTGGGAAGTAGGAATGAGAGGAAGGTTTTAGGATTCTGTGTTAGAGGAGAGATGGAGGAGAACGAGCTTGAAGAAGGCGAGGCTTTTTATCAGGATGATGATGATGCTTTTGTTGAGGACGATGTCGCACTCTCTTCCCTCTCTTACATTGTAAGATTCTTTTTCCTTTTTGAGAATTTATGTTTGGATGTGTTGGTTTTGATTGGCGGTAGGGGAATTCCGTCTTTTCTTGTGCTTCTCTCCTCGTTTCTTGGATTGTTGGATTCTGGGGCAGAAAAAGCTTAATTTTAGGTGTGATTTTATTTGTAATTTACGTGATTGTAGAGCTTTAATTGATATTTGATGGATAATGATATTAAGTAGTTGGAGATTATGAATTCGTCGTGTTTTGTCCCACCGTTTTCTTGCTTAGAAACTGTCCATCTGTCTGTCTGTTGATTGTGTAACTGCTTTGGGTTCTGGTGGGAATGCTGGAGACAGTTACTCATGTCATTCGCATGCGAATCGTCATGAATTAGGGCTTGGAATTGGTCTCTAGACGATTTGTTGAATTGGGTCAAATCGTTGGATGTTAGGATTTGATGTTTTTTTTTTTCGGGGTCAAATCCATTTATTTGGAGTTGTTAAGAAGTCCTTTTGGTTGGCATTGTCTATCCCAATTTCTCGAGGAAGTCAGAGTTTGGAGATTGTTGAGATGCAAATTTCACTCTCTTAATGCCTCTCAGAAACTCTTTAAGCTGTGTTTCTAGTAAGAGGCGTTGCATGATTAGTGCTACTGGGTGTGGGTCACTTCCTGCATGGATATCTGTTTTGTGATTGCATCCTTTTGAGACCTGTGCGATTACAACTCTGACGTGATTTGTCAGGATTGCAAAATTTGAGTTGCGAAAAGGAAACTGCTTTAAAAATAATTACAAATGGCTATGATGGAAACTACCAAAAGATGAATGGATACACTTCACTGCAGTTTGTGTATCTAAATTTAGTAAAGAGTTGGATTTTCATTTATTTCAGGAAGAGAAACTGCAAGATGTCTTGGGGCATTTTCAGAAAGATTTTGAAGGCGGAGTTTCTGCTGAAAACTTGGGTAAGTCTGACCACCATGCAGTACGTATCCACAACCCTATAGATCTTACAGGCCTGAAGAGAATGAATTAATGCTTTTATGCTGCGGGGGTTTCTAAATTTAGAAATGCTTAACTATACCTGAAGATGACGGTGTATGGATGCACTTATTTAACAGGGGCAAAGTTTGGTGGATATGGTTCATTTTTACCTACTTGTCCACGCTCTCCTTCGATCTGGTCTCACGAATCTCATCCCAGGGCATCACCGAAGGTGCTGGCATCTACTGCCGCGATGTCCCCTAACAACCTTCCGTTAGAGGTACCCATTTTCAAATTTGGCGAATTACCATGTATTATTGTTCTGTTGGAAGAAGAAATATATGGTCGACATTTGGCAGGGAAACAGTACTTTATTTGTGGGTGGTGTATCTTTGCAGGGTGCACGTCAGAACCTCACAGTTACAGCAAATGCATCACACTCCGTCAGGGTTGTTCCTGCTTCTAGTAGTATCCAACCTGCTCCTATAGCACTACATGTGGACAAGTCGGCCAAAAGAGACACGCTTCTGTCCGCTGCACATGGTGCTGGGGAGTTTATTCCCAAGCAAGAACACAAGAACAGATCTGTTAGTGACCGGAAGATGCCGACATCTGGCTCTGACAATGTTTCAGCTAGAAATAATGCCGCAATTTACACTGGTCTAGGCCTTGATATTTCTCCATCTTCATCACCAGAGGATTTCCTTGATGAGAACGGAGGACTGTCATCCGGACTTCGAGGAATTGCTCATGAATCTCCGAGGACCATACTTGAGGTAATCCATGCCCATCCGTGTTTATCATGCATTGTTTTGAAGGGTGCGTTTGGATGCTGACTTCCACTGAATTGCAATAGTGAGATCAAATATATTGGGAAGCCCAAATGGAGGTATGATTGAAGTTGAAGTTGAATCGATTGAAATTTCCATTTTGGGGCTACTCCCTTATTGTCATTTGAGTGGGGCCATCTGCACTTAGGTCATATCCACCTGATTGAATTGAACTATTGCGATTCAATCCAATTAAGCATCCAAACAGTCTAGACTGATTAGTAGATATTAAGTTGTCCAGTGGATTTCTATTCTTGCATGTGATGAAGCAGATAATGACATCTTTTCCGGTTCCTGGGGGATGTATGCTTTCGCCTATACCTGAAAGTCTACTGCGCTTGACTGAAAGATCTCTTCTAAAAGAAAGTAAAGCTGGGACTGCTCGCAAGGTGATCCAGGAAGTTCCAACCATGTTTACAGATGAGCTTCCGCCTCTAACAGAAATGAAAGGTTTTGGAGAAATGAAAATGAAGTCTGTCGAGAAAAATGGGAGGCCCATGGTCATGAAGATTGCGAATGCTATTGACTCGGGAAATGACATGAGTGACCCTTTGAAGAAGGAAATAGACAATGAGAACCTGGCAGGCAGAGAGTTGGCTTCTAATGCCTTGAAGGTTCCGCTCCCATCAAGAGGCACTGCTGAAAAAATAGAAAAGCAGATGAATTTTGATAGAGCAGGACCTACCAATAGAGGATTGGATCCTTTCAGGGATCCCAATAATGGCACAACAAGGGATAGAACCTTCTCATCTGATGCAGTGAAAGAAGAAGCCTTAGAGTCAACTGCTGTCCAGGACACTAACAGGGGTCACAATATGGGGAATGAGTCAGTCCCTCCGAAAGGGAAGCTGAATAAGAATACAATTCCAGAGGACAAAGTGTTGGAAGAAAAGAAAACTACTAGTCATAAGGATCTCTCCCTTGATCCAAAGAACGATGGCAGAGAGAAAGGGGAGAAAACAATTGAGAAAGTTGATTGTGATGGATTCAAGGGGAGGAAAGATCATAGCAGTGGATCTTTAGGGCCCCCTGCACAGAAAGCCGATCAGAAAGCTACACAATACGAGCAAGATGGAGTCAAGATGTCAAAAAAAAAGGATGGAAAAAAGAAACTAAAGGGACACAAAAGTAATGGGGCTTTGCCTGGAGAGTTGCAGAAAGATAAGGAGGGATCACGATCCAGAGATTCTATTTCAGAAAATAAGATTGATGTTGCAAAATCACACAAGGAGTCAAGTAAGAGTGGTGGCAGAGAAAGTCAGAGCAACTTTCCGAGAGAAGTAAAAGCTGAACAGGCGGAGAACAAAACGGGTTCATTGGAGAAGCATTTCAAAGGTAAGCCAAAAGACCAGAAGGTCAGGATTGAGAAGGAAACCCTTGCACTCGCTGATAAATCGAAGGAGAGGTCAGCTGGTAAAAAGGTTGAAAATCCATCAACATCTGAGGCATGTACTAAGGCTTCCGCGGCTACTCCTTTGACAGGAAATGGGCCAACTTCTGATGCAGTTCCCGCACTGGCAGGGCCTCCTGTATTAGATAATTGGGTCTGTTGTGACAGGTGTCAGACATGGCGTCTCTTACCATTTGGGATGAATTCTGAAGACCTCCCCGAGAAGTGGATCTGTAGCATGATTACCTGGCTGTAAGTTCCTTATGGATACATTCCAAAAACTCTGATTATTCAGGTTAGATGGAGAAGAATGCTTAGGGTGTCTGTTATTATATTGAAAAGAATATAAGATGGACAAAACTAATATTAGCAGAGGCCAAGTTCCCTAATTCGTTTGGAACTTGGTTTGTAGACGTGGGGCCAATGGTTGGTCTATCCAAGCCATTGATCTCATGACCCCCATCATGGATGGACCATTTCCCCAAAATCTCCCAAATTGGAAGATCCTAGATGTTAAATCTTTGGTCTTTCATCTGTTGAATGTGGATTGTTTGTGTATTCCTTTTTAATCATTTATTTGCATGCCAACAATGGGAAGGTTAGAGTTGATACATTGAGAGGGTATTCTGAGAATGGTCTGTCCATGATGGAGGCCATTGGATCACTGGCTTGGATAGGCCAACCATGGGTCCCACACCTACAAACTAACATTGGCTCCACATCTACAAGCTAAGTTCTGAATAGGGAAGTTCCCTGTTCGGAACAAATAGGGAACTCGGCCTCATATTAACGGTACCGAATTAAGCTTTGTTTGGATTCTCTCTTGAATGGAATTGCAATGATTTGTTCAATAGAGAGGAAATGGACAAAATGTAAGTTCAACTACATTCGTAAATAATGGGGAAGTAGTCCTCTAGTAGAAGCTACGTTCCTTACATGTCCAATGTAAATAATTGCAATTTGGAGCTTATTCCCTCAATACGAAATACTCAAATAATCGCCACTTCCTCATTTCCGGTATTGAACTAATGGTTGCAATTCGATTTGCTAGTGTGTCTGAAAACAGCTTTAATAGATATGAGGTTGTAGATTACAAACAGTTTGCAGTTACTTGGTGTTAATGATAATATGTTTTCTAACCTTTTTACCATCTGCAAAACATATCTAGGCCTGGAATGAACAGTTGTACTTTCAGCGAAGAAGAGACCACGAAAGCTCTAAATGCATTCTATGTACCTGTACCTGTACCTGAGAGTCAAAATAATATTCATGGTCAGTACAATTTATCTGCTTCAGGCATGGTCTTGGCTGACATGCGGCATCTTGACCAAAGTCATGAACTTGGTTCACATGCCATGCCAAGTGGCGGGAAGAAGAAGCATGCATTAAAGGACATGCCAAGTGCACCAAGCGATGTAAGTCTGACTCACATTCCAATCTCCAACAAAAAGAACCAACAGGCCGCTGCCAAGAGCATAAGTTTAAATGATGTGAACCAGCCTCCAAGTAAGTCGAATGACTTTGCAGCAGAAAAACCCCGGCATAAACAAAAAGAGAAGAGCAAACTGCCTGAGTGCTACTCAGATGGAGGTAGTGCTTCCTTAAATTTCTCCTCTTATTTAATGATATATCGACATCAGGCATTGCTCTCATAAAGTAATTGGTTTCATCCTATTATGAAATTCCTGCAGGTGGTTATATGGAACAAAGTGTCAAACACTCGAAAGGCAAAAGCAAGAGGGATGCTGATCGAGATGATTTTATGACTTCTAAGAAAATTAAGGTGGAAGGTTCACGCTATACTGATGAAGATCGTCTCTCTGACCATGGCATGGCAGGAAAGGCTTTTCTGAACTCGAGTAATGGCATGCTAATTAAGGTAAATGGAAAGAATTCACAGAAACATAGTGATTCCTCTTCGGCCAAAGAATTAAAGGGAAGCATGAGGGATGATTTACAATCCGTGAGGAAGAAGGCAAAAACCCAGGTTCAGGTTCCTTTGGATGGTGAATTCCAATCGCAGTTTGGGGGATCAAATATGGGAAGGTCTGATAACACGGACTTTGCGGTGAAGAAGAGGAAAGTGAAAGAGTGGCAGGAGAGTCAGGATCTGGGAACCCTCGTGACTAGTGGGAACCTCACAGACAATGGCATTTCTTTAAAAGAGGAAATCAGTGAAACTGAGCTTAGGAAGGAAAAGAAGGGCAAAATATCAAAATCAGAGGGAAAGGAGTCTGCTAAAAATAAAACTGATGGTACTGCAGACAAGAAAGGTAGGGTAGGCAAGATTGTGTTATCTAGTAGAGGCCGCCTAGCTGATGGAATGGAAGAGGAAAGCCGAGGTGGTGTCGGGAAGGGGCTCCAACCGGTGCAATACCAAGGGAATGCAGCGTCCCAACGTATTTTGGATGGTATGGATTCATTGAAAAGGGATTTGGGTTATCCCCCGACTTCAATGGCAGCTACTTCGAGCTCTTCAAAGGTTTCAGGCTCCCGTAAAAGTAAAGCCAGCTGTCAGGAAATGAGAGGTTCTCCTGTAGAGTCAGTTTCTTCATCTCCTTTCAGGGTTTCCAATATGGACAAGCTTACAACTGAAAGACCAATGGAGAAAGACAGTGCATTAAACGCAGGTTTCTCTGGCATGGGTAGCCCAAGACGATGCTCAGATGGCGAAGGTTATGGCGGAACTGATCGATCTGGTATGGTAAGGAAGGAGCAACCTTCTCCTTTAGTCCACCATGGGTCTCTAGAGAATCGAAGGGCTGTGGAGGCTTCAGTGCTGTATGATTGTCAGGATGGGGATGCTAATCAAACATCTGGCGGCAAAGCCAACGTTGGTGTGCTTTCAAAGGCATCCTGCGGTGCTACTGAATTTGAAAACGCCAATGTGGTTAATAGTGGTGCTGGCACCATTCACAAACACAACCCATATCTTACCGAAGTGCGGGGTAATGCTTCTGCTGACAATGACCTGAAATTACCAAACCATCATGACCGTGCCAATGGGTCTGGTCAGCGGAAGCCAGATAAAGGCTCTTCACGATCTAGAGATGGACAAAGAAGCATTGAAACTGATTTCGATAAAGCTAACACTAAGGATTCCGATTATTTCAATGGTCAAGAGGAACCATTTCCTAGAAAGAATGCTGGTAGCTTCCGGTATGAGGCCAATGTCGAATCTCATAATCATTCTCCTTACCATGAAGATCTGAGGGATGGAAAATTCAAATCTAACGAAAGCTGTGGCATTAAATCCTGTAATTTCTCAGATAAGAAAGACTCCACAAAAAAATGGTCAAGTGAAGGAAGGAGAGATAATCAGTCGAAATTTGGAGTTCATGAAAAGCTAGACGGAAGGTCAGCTGCTGTCTGCAGCAAGGATGGAAGGTCCAATCTACAGCAAAACCTGCCGCAAGTAAATTCTCGTGAAGATGAAAAATTACCTAATGGATTTCTTTCCAGTGGAACTGATCAGGCAGAAATGGTGCCAGGGAGAGGACAAGTGCAATCATTCCCACCATCGGGAGACAAGCATGCAACACAGAGCCAGTGTCCACCGGCAACATCCCATAAAGACAGCAGATCAGATGCATTGCCTGTTGATGCTTCTAATGGTGATTCATTGAAGATGCCAAAACAGCCAAGAAAGCCCGACAACCCAAACGGAGCAAGGCACTCTACTCCTAATGGGTTTGCAGGCAGGGATCAAGCTGCTGTGAGTGCTATTAGAGATGCTAAGGATATAAAACATTCTGCCAATCACTTACTGGTAAATCATTTCACATCTGCCTTTAGTGTCTCTTTCCTCCCGTATTCCTTTTCTGATTCTTGAAAGCTTTAGTGTTGTTCCCCAGTGCTAACATGTGTGCGGTTTGATAATCTTTTGAAGGATAAAGGCCTAGAACTTGAAAGCACCGACCTATATTTTCAGGCATCCTTGAAGTTTCTTCATGCAGCGTCGCTTTTGGAAGCGTGCAATGTTGAAAGTGCTAAACATGGGGAAACAACCTATTCCATGAAGATGTATTCTGAGACTGCAAAGCTCTGCGAGTATGTTATAAATTACTTCTTAACCTGAATTATGAGCCTGTGTTACAGAAAGTCTGAATGAATCTGGTGACTGCAATATGCAATACCTGTAATCACCTGTTTGATTTTGCTGTTCTTTTGGCTGAATTATGGCATCTTGTCTCCCTGACATAATGGTTTTGTAGTTTCATGTTCTCTGATTGCATGATTTATGTTACACTCTGTAGGTTCAAAATGCTTTCCTCGATCACACATCAACTTCAATCCCACATCACCTTTCTGAATTCATTTGAGAGCATAGTTGTAGTTGTTAATGGGTTTTCGTAGTTAAGTTGTTTTAGGTAGGCTGGTTGATCCTGTTGATGCTATTCGAAACATAAGTCAGTTGAGGGCCCGTTTTACGCACCCTCCAAAGGGGCTTTTGGGTCCGAAATGCTGTCTTGATCCAAACAGCCGTTGTTGTTGTCGTGTGTTTGGATGCACTTTGCAAATCCCCGTCTAATCTCCTGCTCAACAAAATAGGCGCTAAAACATGACTTGGTGGTTTTTGCCGAGTGGACTGACAAAACAGGCTTGAAACCCCCCTTTTCTGGAAACTCCCTTTTGAGGAAGTGTGTTGGGCGCACAAAAATGTTTGTCCAAACTAGTTTGGGCCTAGTGACAAAAGAAAAAGACATGGTCTCTTTCCCCTAGTCTCCCATTGTGGATCAAGTAACAGTCGTTAGATGCGATGCAGTGGAAAAGATACCAATTCACACCTCCTTGGCCACTTTCTGCTCTTTTTAGACATTTTTTCAAGGGTGCCCTTTTCAGGCTCTCAGTGGCATCAGACTCCTTTTTTTTAGATCTTACTTTTTCGACTAATGTTGCTATCCATGACTGAAAGTTTGGACTTTAGCAGGACAATTTTAGTTATCTTTTATTATTAGCTTTGTTTCGTATTTTTAAAATTCCCTTTTTGTTATCTTTTTGACTGGTTCAGAAATTCATATAGTACTAAATTTCTTGAACACTTAATCGCTTAGGTCAGATTGAATGGGGAAAATTGAAGGAAATTGAACGTAATTGAGGATTAGAGCATGCATTGAACTTTGATGATATCAATTTGTCCACCATGGCTACAAAACTTGCCCAAAATATGGGCTATGGAATGATCCCAACAGCCGTCTGGTATTAAAACAGAAAAAAAAGAGAGAGAAGAATCACTCTTCTGAAGTCCGTAAGTTAAATGAAACTAAAAGGAGATTCCATTCAATTGAGATATTGATAACAACATCATGCATAGGTCCATATAAATGACATATTTATATAGCCAATTGTAAGAGTCCCAAATAAAAGAAGGAAATGTATGCTTTGCTTCCCGATGGCTTATAGTTGTTACCAGTTTGAATTTAATTTTAGCTTGTAGTAGAAATAAGATACAGACTAATATAGGAAGATGGGTAGGGGCTGACCTATAAGTGGATGAATAAGAACTTTTGTCATAAGTGTAGGAATATGGATAAGAAATTTCTGTACAGAATGTATAAATGACCGCTTCTTGTTGACAGCTCACCACAAGGAATATGGTTAGTTATATATCTGTTTTGGCTCTTTTCGGGACAGATTTGGGCAGTCTGGATTTACAATTTTTGTTGGACACAAAATGGACTAATTTGTGTGCAGTTTTATTTCAGTTTATAACTTGACGTAGGACATGAAATTCAGATATGATGTGCAAGATTTCAGGCTTAAGATCATGTTAGTTCATAAACAATTACACAAATTCCATATCCCACATGAAAGTCCAAACATTCAATTAAGGGGAATCTATGCGAGTTCAGGCCTACACATGATAGGGTTGGATCAATAAAAATTATGAACCAAACGATACTCAAAGATAAGAAATAATCATCCACACATGCATAGTAATCAGTCCCTAATCCAAAGGATTCAGAAATTCCAATTCGGGAAACCTTAGAGTGAGAAAAGGAGCATAAAATTGGAGATTGAGTAATTTAGGGTTAGGTTTAGGGATTTTGGGTGAAGCGGAGTGAAAGAGAGGAGAGAGACGAACCAGAGAAGTACCGCACGCGTAGACAACAACAATGGCCCAGAGGCACGTGCGTGTTATTACGACCGCACGTGTGTGGGGCCCACTATTCAGAAAAGGGCCACATTGGCCCTGGTCGGCCAGTGATGGTCTCCAAAACCCCAAAATCTCAGCTCGATCCGATGTACGGTTTGTACGTGGTGCTCCGCTGAAGTTTCAGGCCAGATTCTAAAATTCTGCTGTGGGGAGGAGAATTGCTGAAATAGATGATTGATTCGAAGTGTAGATGATGGGGTGAGATGAGAAGAAGGGATGATAGAAGATGGGTAGTAGAGATGGCGATGGATGGGGGTGAATCGGGATAGATGTGGCTTCGCACCACGGTAGTTAACCCTTCGATGAAGGGAGGGCGTCGCACCCAATTAGACTTCACAACTCAGAGAGTAGGAAAACGCAGAATTTTTATTAATCTTCAATGAATGAAAAAAGCTACAAGGGGTGTCAGTGTTTTAAATAGCAGTAACATGTTGCGTAGTGTTCAACCCTCTGTAGCGTGTAGCGAAATTGCGTAGCGTGTAGCGTAAGCTAAACAATACTTCTATTTTTATTATTATATATATATATATCTGATAAATATTAAATAGCACAATAAAAGACAATGCACATACACCACAGTGGGCTCACCATAGAAAACAATGCAAATCCACCCCTTCACTCACCTAAGTGGGCCCCATGTGGGCCACACCATAGAAAACAATGCACATCCACACATACGCACACCACAGTGGGCCCCACGTGGGCCACAACATAGAAAACAAATCAAATCCACTCCTTCACGCACCTTAGGGGTTGAGCACAAATTTGAAACATATCCAAAGCTCAAATGGACCACACAAAACAGTAGGAATATTGATTTCCACCGTTGAAACCTTCCTAGGACCTATAGTGATGTTTATTTTTCATCTAACCTATTCATAAGATCACAAAGAGATGGATGAAGGAAAAGAACAAATATCAGCTTGATCTAAAACTTCTTTGGCCCCAAGGATTTGTTAACGGTAAATGTTCATTTTGCACCATTTTCTATGGTGTGGTCCACTTGAGCTTTGGTATGCTTCATTTTTAGGCTAAAACCATAAAATTATCTGGTAAAATGGATGGATGGAGCGGATAAAATACACGAATTAATGGGCCTCACAAAGTTTACATGAATTATAATGGCCCCACGAATATTTCAAGTGTTAACGTTCAATCCTCACGTTTTCAGCGCACTTGAGTATCAGATCCTGCTCATTTTTGACCCCATGTCCTAAAATGATCTCACAAAACAGATCAATGGAGTGGATTCCTTGCAAACATCATAGTGGGCCCCACCTAAGGTTCCAATAGCAGGAACTTCCTTGGAAAGGCTTTAACAGGAAATCCGCGTTTGGCACTGACGCTGCTCAAGCTTGAGCTGTAAGAACATTTCAATGTTACATGGCCCACAATAATGTATTTATTATATCTATAATGTTCATGCATTTGGAGAAATCATTTTAGATCATGAAATAAAAAATGAGTAATATCCAAAGCTCAAGTGGACCACACCACAAATAACAATGGGGATTGATTGTCACCGTTAAAACATTCGTAGGGCCCACCATAACGTTTATTTTCCATCCAATCTATTAATTTGGTCACACAGACCTGGATGAAGAGGAAACATAAATATCATATTGATCCAAAACTTCTGTGACCCCCAAAAGGGTTTCAATGGTAGACGTTCAATCTCTCACTGTTGTTTGTAGTATGGTCCACTTGAAATTTGGATTTGTCTTATTTTTCGGCTCAAGCCTTACGAAGAGCTCGCCAAATGGAAGAACGGTCTGGATATAACACATAGCTCATGGTGAGACCCACAGAACTTTGTGATGTCAACACACCAGCTTAGTCATGTGCGGTACAGTACCCTTTTCCTTAAAAAGGGCTCGAGCACGCCTTTTTTTAAAAAAATTTATGCAGAGAGGGTTCCGGCCTTCTAGAACCCTAAAATTTCTTCCGTAACCCTGAAATGTCTCCCATATCTCAAGTATTGGCGAGGATTTCGACAGATTTCTCTTCAAAATTGGAGATGTTATCTGCGATAACCTACTTCGATTCGAATGGTCACCAAACGGAAGCTTCCGATATTTCGAACAATGAAAATAGGTAGCGCACGCTACCTGCGATACACGCTACGCTTTCGTAGCGTACGCTACGACCCCTGTAGCATACGCTACACGGGATATACGCTACTGTACACACTACGTAGCGTTTTTGGAGCGCTACCGCTACGCTACCGAAAACACCGAGGGGTGCCTATTTATAAGAAAACCCTATACCCCAAAACTTGCGCCATGTGCACAACCTATTACTTGGCGATGAAGTAAACTAAAATAAAAATCAAACAAAGAAATTTAAAGCGTTCACGATGTTCTAAATAATAACAATAAGCAAAACCTAAAATATGAAATCAATCGATCATGAGATCTTATGATGGGCTTTTCTTGACTATCGGGCCCATCCTTTTGAACCAAAACTTTGTCTTCTAGCTAGGAGGCCCTCCCTGGACGTTATCATCGAGGCAGATCGATGGTGGGGCCCTCCTTCTGCGTACGTACGTGCGTAGAGGGGGTGATGTGCGTGCGTGTGTGCGCATGATGTCCCCATCATAACTGTTGGGGTTATATAACTGAAAAGGGCAGAGTCTGGAACTTTCTATTTCCTATTTTTATGGGCAACTGTGGTTATGGGTTTTAGGACTGGTTTGTAGGCTGAAGGGAGCAGATTGAGGACATTTTTTTGGACTGGGTTAGATCTGAAATGAATGGGCATGTTTCGTTGAAAATGAGCTGGTTTATAGGTTAAGCATGGGCAAATGAAGAGCGTTACTGGCCAGGTTTAAGGACTGGACTGTGGAATTGAGCTTTGGGTGTTTGGTTGGATTTGGGTATTCTGGTGTTTTATATAAACCATGCCAAGATATTTAGGGATTAGATTTGATGATGGGATGTGCCTGATTATTTTTGTAAACAGGGGCTGTGTATGTGGATTTTAGGGACTGTTTTCAGGGCCTGGTTAAAAGAAAAAGAAGAATAAAATTGTACAGTTTTGGGTTTTGAGAAAAGTAAAAAGGAAAAAAGAAAATAAAAACAGGAGGGAAGAACTTGCTTTGTTGTCAAATGGATGGGAAAAATTGTAGGAAACCAAACTGAATTGAAGATGAGAGCACAAATACGGCTATAAAATTAATATTCAAGACTAAAATATTGAATGCGGGATAATGCAACAGCCTTCTAGTATAAACTGGAACAAGAGAGAGATGAATCACTAATCTAAAAGTCTATAACTAAAAGACAACTAAGGAGACTTTAGTTGAGATATTCGGAATAACATCATGCACAGGTCCCATTGTATGGCTTAGTTTATATAGCTAATTGTTTACAAGAGTCCCAAATAAAAGGTGGAAACCTCTACTTACTTCCTAGTGGCCATAGTTCCTGGATTTAATATAACTTGTAGTAGAAATAAAGAGAGAAACTACTGTACGAAACTAATGCTAGAGCCCAAACGATACTAAAAGGAAGATTCCACAACCATATAAGGGTTTGTAGGCTCTTATGGCTGTGCAAAATCTCTTATCTCTTTATACTGTTTGCATACAAAGCCTACAAAGTGTAAGGTTGGACTTGTGGGCCTAGCAGTGCACTTGGTTGATGACCTAGGCCATCCAATTGGATCTCTAGGTCCCACAGTCCAATCGAACTATTGATTTGGTACAGATCTTCCACCTGACCATTAATATGATCCAAATTGTCAATTTGGATGGTCGGATAGGCCTGATTTGATGACCCTTGGATGAATCTGAGCATTCAATCAGGACCATTAGATGGGCCTGACTTCTTGGAGATTCGAACAAGCTTATTTGGGTTTGTACAAGTGTAAAGAAAGCTGAGGGTTATAGCAATTACTTTTGGAATCAGTATCCTTGCTTCATGCCAATATAATATTATTTTCTTTGAATATGCAGATTTTGTGCACATAAATACGAGAGGTTAAAGGAAATGGCTGCTGCTGCGTTAGCATACAAATGCATGGAAGTGGCACACATGAGGGTTATTTATTGCAAACATTATATTGCAAGTAAAGATTGGCATGAGCTACACACACCGTTACAAGTTGGTCCACCAGGTAATTCAAACAAGCACTATTTTAGCAAGATCTTATTTTAGAATGTATGCTAAAACATTATCCTAAATGATATTGGGCCAAGAAAAACTTCTCAAAAAAAAAAGAAAAAAGGCCAAGAAACTGTTGCATTTATTTTCTAAGGATTAGTGGATTGGATAAATCAAATCCCTAGGCTTTAGGATGTCACTATTCTTTCCATTGTAGTTTTGGCTTTTCTTTGATTCTGAAGTTTCTGTTTATAAAACAACTATAGTGCTTTTGTTTTTCATTCTACCTTTTGTCGAATCATTTATCATTTATGGTTGAGGACATTGATCCAGGAGGTTAGAATACATATGAGAAGCAATGTAATTCATTTGCTATGTGAAGACTGGTTTTACGTTCATCACCTTCTTAAAATGAACGTCCTTATCCACTGGACATGTGGCATGTATATGTCAATCCAAAATGAACAAATCACAGGGCACATTGTGGATGGAGCATACCCTAAAAATTACCATTGAATGATTTTGACTATTGAATTGTTGGTGTCAAATGGATGACTGAAGATGAATTGGCTCCAGATAGAAATCAATGGGAAAATTCAGGTAGTTATGACTGTAGGAAATTCAGGTGGTTAAGGCTAACATCTGTGTGACTTTTGGTCTAGCTCCATCCACAATGAACCCCATGATTTAGACAGTTTGGATTGCCATACCTTGATGTCGCATGTGTGGTGGATGAGTCACTGCCATTCGAAAAGTGATGGTGAAGACACAAATGTCTCGCCCATATTACGAGCTGATCTTGTCACATCCTCTTTTGCATACAAGCAAGAATTAAAATGGGCCTTTCAACCAAGTGATGGAAGAAGGGTGATGGGCATGAATGATCTTATTCAGACACATATAAGATTCTTTAATCACTGCAGGTCACATAAATCTCTGTCTTTCGATGCCAACTGCTTTGACCTTTTGCTATATGCTTTTCAACCCATGTTTCTTTCCATGCCTATTTAAATGTTATTGCTTTCTTTATGACCAACATCATCTGTGAACTGTCAATTCAGTTACTAATTTTTGGGCTCATTTGGGAGCAGGGATTTCAAACCCTAGTTTTCATATCCTGGATTTTTATGTGTTTGGCAGTCTAATTCTCAAAATCCTGGAATTCAGAAATTGTATTTAGCAGCCTGGATTTTGACTTTGGGGATTCCTGGAATTATTGTGTATATTCACAGGCTATGAGTGTGATAAGGTAAATTGTTTCAAATATTCTGACATAACATATGGGCCCAAAAAAAGGCAATTCCAAGTTTCAGGTGCCCACAAAAGTGGTCCAAATAATTTCGTAATTGAAACAAAATCCCATATTTCACCTTGGGTGGTGGTAAAATTTTTCTATAGCATGGACAATATAAATGATTGCATAAGCTTGATTTTTGTAGCCTTTCATCATCATTGTGTGAATGCACGTGAAAATGTTCAATGATATGAATGAATGGGTGTGAATACCTTAAGGAGAAGGTAAGAGGTAGTTATGACAGTTGGAGATGATTGAAAAGCCGGAATTTGTGACTTTTCTTTTTTCTAGGTTTTGAAAGCGGGCCCTTTTCATGTTTTTGAAATCTGGTTGGGATTGAAATCCAGGATTTTCGGGGGTGCCAGACATGACCCATTTTAAAATCCTGGATTTCAATTCCCAGCTGCCCAAAATCGTAGATTTTCAGGGGTGGCAAATGACCCCTTAGGTTGGATCCCATCTTGCTCTCAGTTATCATTTTGTGGTTATCTTTGTTCTTTTTTACTTCTTCCCCTAATTGATACATGGTCGAGTTTTTCTGTCTAATATTGACCTATGGCCCTTTTTGCTTAGGTGAGTCTCCATCATCGTCTGCGTCTGATGTGGATAACTTAAATAATCAGGCTGTGTTAGACAGGGCTGCTTCAGCCAAGGGAGTTATTTCTCCACAAACATCTGGAAACTATGTTATCCCCGCTCGCAATCGTCCCAACTTTGAAAGGATACTAAAATTTGTAAGTTCACTTAGTGTTATTAAAATTTTCATTACAAAGATTCCAAATCTTTTTCAAATCGAACATGGTTAATTGAACATGTTATCCCCACGCATCTTAAAATATGTTTGTTTGCAGACTCGGGATGTAGATTTAGCCATGGAAGCTTTGAGGAGATGGCAGAATGCTTTTGCATCTGCAAATGTAGGCACAGAAGAGTCACGCTATGGGCTCGAGGGCATCTCATCTGTCAAAAGAGTTCTTGATTTCAGCTTCCACGACGTCATGGGATTACTACGTCTCGTACGGCTTGCAACGGAGGCTATCGGCCGTTAAAATCCCAGCGTAGAGCTAATATCATCCCTGTGAATAGATCATAGTTCTCTGGCTTCTTTCCTCATGTGTGCGGGGGCCATTGGGGGTGGAAAAGATGCTGAAGTGGTCCAAATACATGATTCTTCTTCAAGAAGACATTGGTTATGACTGGGCTTGGTTCCTTTTCTGTACACTCTGTAAAAAAAAAAAAAAAGAAAGATCGGCTTGCTGGTTTTTTGTATAGTATTCTTTCGCTTGGCTGTTTCCAACACGCGCAAGGGTGTTGTATTTTTGACTAGTAAGTTTCAAAGAATGGGATGAAGTGGGTCTTTTTCGAGTCAGCGCTCGCTCAGCTGCAGTGGAGATCATACTGCTAATGCTGTTCTTTGGTTCTGTTAGGATAATGATCCAAGCAAATATACACATCAAAAAAGCATTTGGGAGAAGGGTTTGAGGATGAAAATCAATTTAGTTCTGGTTGCCACCACCATTCTGGCATTTCCATGAGATCATTTATCAATCGAAAATGATGAAAGAAGCTAGTGGGAGTTGGCAACATGTTCATGGAATCGGTTCTTGTTGAAGCTCAGTTTAATGTGCAAATTTGTGGATTTACTGTCTGAACTTGATGTGAATAGGAGCTCAACCGAATTAACAACTCCTCGGTATGTGATTTAAGAAAATGCCAAGTGCATTTGCTCCAGTGTTCTTTGTAAGTGGACTTACCTCACACTTACATGCCTGTGTGTTACTGGATACGCTCATTGTGCGATGTCCACTGTGGAAATAATGTTGTGCCTAACAAATGAGGCTAATCTGATCTCATTTGGTGAGCCACATATAATATGGACCTTTCGATCAAATTCTCTTTACCGTTCATTTGTTTTTGCACCTGTGTGGCCACTCAGTTATCATACCAGGCCTAATATTTTAGATTATGGTATCAACATGTTGGGGATTTCCTGATGAGTGGCTCAGATATCGCGCATATATGCCTCATGTGACTAGAGAGGCAAGTCTGCTTACGAAGTGTACTCGACTGAGTTCATTTAGCATTTCTCATAGTAATTTTCATTTCACCTTTACCTGCACGTATTTTTTACTTTTGGCTACATCTAATACATTCATTCTAATTTATCCTTCTTTTTAATGTGTGTAGGCTGTGTGACATGGCTACTTATTGTAGTGATCAGAATGTTCAGCTCTGTTTTTTGTTGATGCATTGGACGAGTAGCAAGAAATTAGAGATGTATATATAGTTTATTAAGAAAGAAAATTGCAGCAGTTAATGGAATTTGTTTCCTAGGAGATCTGATTTGGGTGCTCGAGTTCTTCCTCTTACCAAAAGGTCTGCTAGATTTTGCTCATCCTTTCAGTTGCTATTCTATATGCGACCGTCCGCTTGATTGTTGTGTTGTGGGTGGCAGGGGATGCTTGCTTTACTAATTTTATCACATTCTCTAAGCTTGGGAGGCACGCAGGTTGATGCTACACACAGCCAGCTCAGATGCATATGGAGATTAACAGGTAGATTTTGACTTCTCTGGCTTCTGTAACGAACTGTCTGAAATTTGAAATCCCCAATCTTACTGTTAGCTGGAAACCGAATGCTTATGTTGCGTGCCTTCTCCAAACCCTCTCTTACCGTAACTTGCTGGTAACGAAATGGATTTTTGGCAAAATTTTATTGGATTTGATCGGAGCTCCACAGATGCAAACGGGCAATTAGCAGTGTGGATGATCAAATATAAAATGGATAATACATACAAGTAGATGTATGTCTATGATTGTGTTCTCTTGCACCAGTGGCAAATTAGTATGCAGATTTCATGCTACTTGTATCGTTCCCTTGCAACAAAAAGCTCTGTGGATTTTACTGTGCTGTGTATGTGACATCTACTCGGGCCATTGTTTGCACCAGTTAGTGTTAGGACAAGGACAAAAAAAAAAGGCTGATCCAAACTCAAGTGGGCCACACCACATGGACGGTGGGGATGGGATGCTCACCATGGACCCTTCCTGGTATCCCACCATGCTTTTTATATTCCATCCAACCACTTCATAAAGTGAGTCCCATCAACATTAAGGTAAAAACCAAATCAGACTGATTGAAAACTTTGGTGGGCCCCAAGCATCAGCATCCCCAAACTAAGTGGTATGACCAACTTGAGTTTTGGATCAGCCTTATTAATGAGCTGGCGCAAATGATGGACACGAACACAGTAGATGTCGTCTGCACATCGCAGTGGGCTTTACCGATTTTTGTTGCATGGGCTCTATACCCATTAAAGGTAAATGCCAAATATCGGACTGATCAAAACTTCAGTCTGCCCCAATTGTTCCTGTCCTCACTTTTTCCTGTGGTATGGCTCATTGGGTTTCGCATTACCTTTATTTGTGGGCTCCTGTTGTAAATGATGGAAACAGTGGATGTCATATGCACATCACGGTGGGCCCCGTAGCTCTGTTGCATGCGCTCCCATAGGGGGTAAAAACCCGTTGTTGTGGCAAATTCATGTCTTGCAAATTAGATGCGTCCATGTGCGTAACACACCCATTTAATAGCATGCTTGCACGTATTGACATGTGTTTGGCTTCTCTGAAGGCTATGGTGGCTGACTGCTTAATTTCAGGTGTTGATGAGTGGGTTCTTGGTAAGAGGTGATGATGAAGCGGCAGTCGCTGTTTGGTGGTGGCTCGAGTAATGCCTTATGGTATGAATTGTACACAGGCACACTGGAATTTAAGATGGCGGTCTCCATGTATACTAGTAACATCATATATTCTAATGAAATTCAACAGTTGGTCATATCCCATCGAAATATGTTCCTACAGGCAATGCAATACCACTTGCTGTGGCGTCCAAGCCATCTTTCCTGCCAACATGCCACTTTTGCAGGACATCCCTACCATGAAAGTGGTAGGCTCCAACATGAAAATCACCCAGAAAACTCAGCATGGTAGGTTCCAAAATGAAAATCACCTGGAAAAAAAAATCAGGCATGCCTGACTGTCAGATATGCCACACTGATGGACTCAATGGATCGGCCTGATTTTCAAGAGGGAACAAACTAATGGTGGGGCGAACTGATTTTATGTTATGTATGTCCTATATCCAAGTGGCATGTTATCATGGAAAGATGGTACCACACCACAAGCTGTGTTCTCATGCTACTGTTGTGATTGTATGTGGATATTATAATCTCTAGGTGTTACCATGCCTGGGAAACGATAGTCCGAGGAGTGAAGAACCTACAGTCTGCGCTTGTCGCCACCTGCATGTTGAACCATATGATGAAAATGGTGAAGTGGGTCCCTCCCTCTTGCTTTGGCTTTTTAGGTGGTGGGCTGAGTAGCAGGCCTCAGTTCTTCCGAACAATGTTGAGTCTTTAAATAAGGGGGAACTTCTACACTGGGTATTTCAGAATAGAATTCCTCAGAGATCTGAAGATCAAAGGTTGTTGGAAGTATGTTTGTGGTGGAATCTTATCTTGTTCTTCATCAAGAGTGTTTATGGTATAGACCTGCTCTGTTTTTGGGGTAGTGTTGAGAAATAAAAAAAGTAAATCAGGTGGGATAATATTTTCTTAGCTTTTTCTGCTCCCCATTGATATCAGGTGCAATTGCAGAGATTGATTTGGATGGAAAAGTAGGGAAAATGGTATCCCACATAAATTGATTTCTTTCTTCCTTTCACATCTCAAAGAAACATCTATGCGCATGGATATGATGTGAGAGATTTTGAGATCCCATACTTGGGCTGTGTTTGGATGCACAAGTGAATTGCTAATTACAATCTTGAGTCCAACTTGCAAGTAATGTGATTGAAATCGGGTATTTTGACCCCCAATGGAGCACCCAAACACGCCCTCAGTACAGCAGCGCATCAAACCGCCAATGCCCACCTGATGAGCGGCTTGAGTCTTGCACGCCTGGCCTGTTGATGTGTGAGAGGTGCCAAGAAAGGATGACCCACCATTGATTATCGGCACATTCCGGAATATTGCCCTGAGAGGATACTGTAAATTGTCTGATTGGTGGTGAGTAAAATCCGAGGTGGGTCCCTGCATCTTATGGTTCATAATCTTCCAAGAAATTGGTGCATCAGAAAAGGGAGCATGTTACAATGTGAAAAGTCTTTGCAGTCGATTTTTCCAGCTAGCTGAACCATCTTGTTTGAGCAGGAGCCCATGCATTACTCATCCCATAATCTTAAGATCCAAGTAGGGCCCATTGTTTGATGATCTGGAAGATCGACCTGCATGGGGTCTGACCCACCATATAAACGGTTTGTGCATGTGACACGATATAACAGCCTGTAATATTCATTGCCCATGTATCCTTTGGACTCTTTACTGGTATATTAGCAGTGCCGGATCCACTACTATTAAGCTTTGTAGGTGAACACTAACTTAAATAGGGGGTAATGCCGGATCCACTACCATTAAGCTTTGTAGGTGAACGCGAACCTAAACAGGGGGTAATGCCGGATCCACTAACCTAAATAGGGGGTAATGCAGGGGAATTTTCATACTGGGCTTGAATAGGGTTGTCTATGGGATGTAGAGACGCACTTGGGGTGGGCGGCTTGTGTGAGGTGGGATCTACCCGTATGAGGTGGGTGGCTTGTGTGAAGTGGGGCTCATGAAGGGGTTTAGCCTAAGTCATAACCCATGAGATGTGGGGTCTAAACTATGAGATAAATGGATTGATTTGCTATGCTCTATCAGTTCGAGCTTTTAGAGCAAATGGTTAGTTGTCCTGCATCAAAGTAATATTAGAGCACACCTCACGATGGTTTTCAACTATTAAAATTTTATTTTCTAGCAGGTAATTTTCAACCTAAGCTTAAACCTAGCCTGGATTGTTTATATAGGGGCTTGGTCCGAGCTCAGCTAAGCCTCAAAATTTCACCATTCACCTTGGAATCATCCTAAAATCACCAAAAAAAGAAAAAAAACAAAAAAAAAAAACTATCTCCCACTCTAAAACCACCCTCAAGATCCAGTGTTTCACTCCAAAATCCCAATTTAAACTGAAAAGTCAATCCAACGGCTTCATTCACTGAATACCCTGAAGTTAAAAGATCAACTGCAATCTAAAAAGATCTCCACATTTTTACATTTGTTCCCTTAACACGCTTTCCGTCACTTGCATTCACTAGCAAAATTTCAAAAGCAGAGGAGAAGAGGAAGACTTGCATAGATAAAGAAGCATAGAGAGAAATCAACTCCCTTTCTATCACCACCATCTTCACACGTGTGGACATGTGGGGTCCACTCCATCGACAACACGTCTCCAGACTTCTACTTTGTGAAATAGTGCCTTTCTAGACCAAAAACGCTTGTGTGGCTTGTGTTGCTAACTGCAGGGTCACTTTCTCTAACGTGCACGAAATTCGCCTTATCCATTAGGAACATTACCATAAAATTGTAACTAAAACGTTTAAATTCTTAAGTAGTTATTTCCTGATTAAGAACATTATATGAATGGATTAGATGGCATAGAAACACTATTCCTATGGTATGGCCTGCCTGAGTTTTGGATGGTCATGATAAACATGAAGCAGCACTCCTAGGATAGGATGGATCTCATGAAAGTTGACATGTCCAATACTTTGCTTTTTCTAAATCCACACTAATGGCTTGGATACCATTTATACACAACTGATGCAATACAAACTCCAAAGACAAGGATATTTTTGTTATTTGCATAGATTCCTTGTGTCTCTTAGTAGAGGGGAGGTGTTTACAGTTTTTAGAAATTAAGAAGATTGTTTATACATGTTTCAAATGGCACTCATAGAATATACTATGTAGCATGGCATAGCCGTAGCGCTATATCGCGTTAGTAAATAGCGTAAAGACCTTGTAATGTGTGATACATGGATCTATAGGGATCGTATCGTACACTATAGCTACACAGCGTGCAACATGTAGCATACGCTAAAATGTATAGTTTTTTTTTTTTTTTTTTTGAAAAAATAATTTAGTTGTATTGTATGGTGTAAAACTCACATTTTAGAAAAAAAAAAAAAAAAAACTAAAAACATAAAGTTGCAAGTAAAAAGTTTTGAAAGAGGGCTTTCCACAACTCCTCTTTCAAATCCCACGGGCAACACAAGTCTTCTCTCCACCTAAACCCTGACTAGAGTCTTCAGTCTATTAATTGAGATATTGAGGAATGTGGTATTTGTATTCTATACTTAACACTCTTAACCAGTCGAAATTTTATTTTATTTCATACCTATGACTTGTGATTTTAATTAAATCTTATTAATTAAAATTGTTTGCTTAGAAAGTTGTTGATGTGATAATGATTTGATTCGGTTTATGTATGTGGATGGTTTTTTGATAAATGATGATTAATAACTTATTTGAACATGTTTATAACGGAAAAATGAATAATCTTTGCCCATTTTTATGTTATTTTTCCTTTTTTCTTATTATTTATTATATATTTCCTAGTTTTTAATAAAAAATAGAATTGTTACACGCTAAGCTACTTACATTACATGCTGCGCTATGCAATATGTCATTACTATTTAAAATACCGGTGTTTATATGTAACCCAAAAAAAAAAAAAGAAAATAAAAAAAAGATCCACATGCGTAAAATAATTTTGGAGAAAAGCTATTTTATGCAGTTTTGATTATACTTGAGAATGGTATTCAGTTTAGCAAAATCGATATATATATATATATATATATATATATATATATATATATATATATATATATATATATATATATATATATATATATATATATATATATTACTATTATTTGTCTATATTTTTAAATAAGGACCATAAGTTACACTCCACCCAATAGATAACTTTCAACTTCTTATGTGCATGTGACCTCTAACCCTTAGGTTGGCCCCACCCTGGTACAAAAATCAAATGTATCTACTTATTGGATGGACCACATCATAGAAAACAATATCTAGTCAATAATAAATAAGTAAATGATTACAAGCATAATTTAGTACTTAACAAGTAAATGATTAATCAATTATTTAATAATATTATTCAATTCAACCTAAATTTAATTTTAGGATAAAAGAATATGCATGGAAACCAATATTGCGGTGTTGGGAAAGAAAATTGCAGCTTAGCACTTTTAGTTTACTCTAATGACTAATTCAAGAGGATTGGAATCTACATAACGTGATAGAAAATTTCATATTGAAAATTAACTTAAAATATTCTTCCTTCCTCACTAGGAAAGAGAAATGGGTTTATATATTAAAAAAAAATAATACTAAGAAGACATTTATTTGTTCGCAGCTTACATATGAAAGGCAATTTGTACATGTTCGTTTGTGCTATGTAAATGTTTTCACACCTACCTATTCGTTTTCCAAACTACTAATCTGATGGTTCATCCGATCAAGTGATTTGAGAGGGATGAGTAATCAAAGGTGAGCTTCACATGATCGATGGACCACATCAATGCTTAGATCTCTCCAGTATACTTAATATAGACTAGCTATTTCCTAAACCACTAATCCAATAGTTAGGCTCATCTGATCAAGGTAATTTTAGAGTAATGAACAATTAAAGGTGGATCACAAATGATGACGGTCCAAAACAATGCTCAATATGGACCGTCTATTTTATCAAAACACTACTCAAATAGTTAGGATCATATGATAAAAGAGAATTAATTAAGAGGGATGGACAATTAAAGGTAGACCTCACGCGATGGGTTTTGTGGTTTACGATGCTTCTAAACTGTGATACATGGTTTTAACACTTTAATTTGAATTACTTGTATACCATGCATGCATTTTTTAAAGCAATTTCTAAATGCCTGCATATCATCCATCACCCTTTGCTGGAGTATTGCAATAGTGTGTGTGTGTATATAATGCAACCAATGGCATTCACGTTATTGACAATACATATTAGGCGAGGGCCATTGATGGACCATCACAGGCCTTGTGCCACTTGGGTCATCTGGCCCTATATAATTAGCAAAACTCCACCTTACTCTGTATTTAAAAAAAGAAAAAGAAAAAAATAATCATATAATTGGTTAAACATTTAAAACTCTTTATATTTCAGAAGATAGGCAAAAATTCAATCCCAAGCTCTGTCAATGACATGTGCCCTTCATTCATTCACACCACTAGGAGCAAGTCCTTGTGTAAGAATCACGTTGATCGGATGGTCCCAATGTAATCCTTTCATTCATTCATACAATTAGGAGCAAGTTCTGGTGTGAGATTTTCATTAATTTGGATTATCCTAACATTTTGAATACGAGTAGAGTTGGGTATTGAGTCGAGTCGGACTAAGTTAGGGCTAACTCGACTCAATCCGATTCTATAATAGACCTGACCATAACTTGATCCAACTTGATATTGAATCCAGCACCGGGTCTAGCCGGACTAATCTAGACTGAGTTTGACTTAGTCATAGGTACCAAGTTGGGGGCTGCGGGTATCCACGTGCTAAAATCACAACTCAAAACCTAGGTACGCTCGTCGGAATTGCAGCCTCTCCATCAGCTACGTCTCACATATGGAACATCAAATTTAGATTATATATATGTGTGTGTGTGTGTGTGTGTGTGTGTATGTGTGTGTGTGTGTGTGTGTGAAAAGGTTTCGTGCAGTCGAGCTCATGGGAACTTCCCATGAGGTCGAGCTGTGTGGGCCCCACCATGATGCGTGTCGAACATCTACCCCATCAGTTAGATGCACCACTCCATGGTGAGCCTAGGGCTTAAAAATCAAGTCAATCCGTGACTTGTGTGGGCCACACCACATACAAAAGTTGAGAGGGGTTATCATCCTTTAAAATATTCATAATCATTTGTTGGGCCCACAGAGATGCGGTTCACAAATCTAGCCCATCCATTATGTGTGTCCCACTTAGATGAGGGGTTAGACTAAGTTTCAGATGCATCTAAATTTCAGGTGGGCCCCACCATGTGCTTTCATATATTTTAGGCATGTCTTCACATGATTTTAGATGATATGGTTAACCTGAGTTCCGTATGCTGCTGATTTTTGGGATATCTCATAATTTAAAGGGGACCCAACAAATGCACTGTGTTGATGTTCAACACACATCATAGTGGGGCCCACACAGCTCGACTTCATGGGAAGTTCCCATAAGCACATAGAACCTTTTCCCTATATATATATATATATATATATATATATATATATATATATATATATATATAAAGTTGGGTTTCGAATTGATTCGAGTCAGTACCGAGTTGGATTTCGGGTCGAGACTCGGTTTGAGTTCGGATTGGTTGAAGTCTAATCGGTTTAGATTGACTCACTCACTTGGTTCAGAACGAGTTGGGTCCAAGTGAACTAGGGGAGCCAAATCTATTAAGTCAAATCATCCCATGACCAACTTTATTTATGAGCCATAAATCACATAGTTATAATCATTTATTAAATTAAAGTGTTACTTTCTAAATTGATAAAGTGAGATGCATCGAATAAATGTTTAAAGATGATACCGGATCCATTTAATTTATCTGATCAATCTTGACTGTCCATTTTCACAGTTTTGATAGGAAGCTTAATTGGCATGATTTTTCCACCATGGCTCGTCATATCTGCATGTGAACGTGTGAACGGTTTCTATAGATAGATAGAAGGTCATCCTGTGTGACATTTAAAAGGTTTACTTACGTTGGTGTTAATTAATATCACATGTTATCGTGATAAAATGTGATATTTTAAAATATTTCGAGATTTTGAAAATATCAATATAAATACTATTGCCAACATGCCATAATATCATCCAATTTATTTCTCACCAATATTATCATGAGATTTTCAAGATTTCGTGAATTTCTTCATGTTGGTGTGGCTAATCGCAGCTCACTCCCTCTTGCTTTATATTCATCACGACCGCTGATTTTGGGGATCTTCTGATGAGTGGCCTGAAATTGCACGTTGCAACTCTCGGTGGATCAAGAAATCAGTGGACGCTGATTACCTGTGCCACTCGCCTGTAAGGGGAAGCTACGTGGGGCCCAACATGTGAAGATCCAAAACTCAAAGTGAGGTACAACAGCGGGGATTGAACGCCCACCATTAAAACCTTGATTGGGTCATAGAAGTTTTGGATCATGATAATATTTATATTTCCAGTTCATCCCAGTGAGAATAACCTTATGAACGGTTTGGATGACATATAAATATCATAGTGGGCTCTGGGAAAGTCTGGAATGTTTTGACGGTGTGCGTTCCATCCCAACCTTTTTCTGTCATGTGGTCCATTTTAGTTTTTGACTGTCTCATTTTTTGGCTCATATGCTAACGTGAGACGGGGAAACTGATGGACGGAATGGATTTTCACTGACATTGAAGTGGGTCCCACAGAGCTTGGGCCTATGAGGCTTCATTGTAGGCAGAGCACAGGAAAGTCGTAGGCAGCAGTTGTACCAAGTCTAGGGAAAGATCCCGAGTAATTTCGAACTGTACGACCCATGTATGGCCCATCAACCTTTTGAAGCCCACTTGCTTTTTAGCTTCCAATAATAAGCCCCAGCTGTACGGCCCCATTTCTCAGGTCGAAAATGCCGCTGCTTTGTGCTTTCTTTCCGGAAGCAGATCGCATGGTGCTCGAAGACGAGCGCTGACGCTCCTCGAACGGTTCAAAAGATATCAAAGTTACATGGGCCCACAGTTATGTGTTTATTATATCCACAACGTTCATCCATAATTTGAGATAATTTTGGAGCATTATCAAAAAGAAAAAATCATATCCAAAGATCAACTGGATCACACCACAAAGAGCAGCGGGAAAATTGATTTTCACCGTTAAAAATTTTGTAAGGACCACCATAACATTTATTTTCCATCCAATGTATTCATAGGGTCAGAAAGACCTGGATGAAGAGGAAAAACAAATTTCATAATGATCCAAAACTTCTGTAACCCCCTAAAAGGGTTTCAATGGTAGACGTTCAATTCCTCACTGCCTTTTACAGTGTGGTACACTTGATAGTTAGATCTGTCTTATTTTTAGTCTCAAGCCTTAATATGAGCTCCCCAAATAGATGGACGGTTTGGATATACCATAGACCTCATGATGGACCCAAAAAAGCAACGGAAATTCCAGAGAAAAAAAGGCCAGACTGCCATAGCACTACCGGCAGATTATTTTTATTTATTTTATTTATTTTTATTTTTTAACAAGGATAACTTTTTTCTCCTTATATTTTTCTCTAATACATAATTATAATTACGTGAATATGTATATATAAGTATGTAAAAATATTTTTCTATCTTTTAATTCATTTCTTTGTATATTTATTTAACAAGCATATCTCCTAAACTACAATGAGTTACACGTATGATTTTGGGGTATGAGAAGCTAATTTAGCCCACCAACGTAGTTATTT
Source organism: Magnolia changhungtana (assembly GCA_030180095.1). NCBI lineage: Eukaryota > Viridiplantae > Streptophyta > Magnoliopsida > Magnoliales > Magnoliaceae > Magnolia > Magnolia changhungtana. The sequence continues at coordinate 282,595 of JASAUF010000647.1, read as the reverse complement.
TCCAAGATTCCATCGGGTCGCCAAATAGATGGTAGGTGAAGTGAAGCGAATTGATCGTGAAATACGTGGAAATGACTGTGAAGTGAAGGAAATTGACCGTGAAGTGTATCGAAATGACCGTGAATCAAAACAGAATCGCCGGAAATGACCATGAAATGCATGGAAATGACTGTGAAGTGAAGTGAATTGACCATAAAATGCGTGGAAATGGCCGTGAAGTGAAGGGAATTGACTGTGAAGTGCATGGAAATGACAATGAATCTAAACAAAATCGCTAGAATTGACCGTGAAATGCATGAAAATGATCGTGAAGTGAAGCGATTGACCGTGAAATGCGTGGAAATGACTGTGAAGTGAAGGAAATTGACCATGAAGTGCATCAAAATGACCGTGAATCAAAACAGAATCGCCGGAAATGACCATGAAATGCATGGAAATGACCGTGAAGTGAAGTGAATTGACCGGGAAGTGCATCGAAATGACCGTGAATCTAAATAGAATCGCTGGGATTGACCGTGAAATGCATGGAAATGACCGTGAAGTGAAGCGAAATGACTATGAAATGCATGGAAATGGCCGTGAAGTGAAGGGAATTGACTGTGAAGTGCATCAAAATGACCGTGAATCTAAATGGAATCGTCGGAATTGACTATGAAATGCATGAAAATGACCGTGAACTAAAGTGAATTGAATGCGAAATGCGTGGAAATGATTGTGAAGTGAAGGAAATTAACTGTGAAGTGCATGAAAATGACTGTGAATCTAAACGGAATTGCTGGAATTGATCGTGAAATGCATGGAAATGACCGTGAAGTGAAGGGAATTGACCATGAAGTGCATCGAAATAACCGTGAATCTAAATGGAATCATCGGAATTGACCGTGAAATGCATGGAAATGACCGTTAAGTGAACCAAAATGACTGTGAAATGAATGGAAATGAACGTGAAGTGAAGGGAATTGACCGTGAAGTGCATGGAAATGACCGTGAATCTAAACAGAATCGCCGGAATTGACCGTGAAATGCATAAAAATGACCGTGAAGTGAAGCAAATTGAACATGAAATGCGTGGAAATGACCATGAAGTGAAGGGATTTGACCATGAAGTGCGTCGAAATGACCGTGAATCTAAACGGAATCACTGGAAATGACTGTGAAATGCATGGAAATGACCGTGAAGTGAAGCGAATTGATCATGAAATGCGTAGAAATGACCTTGAAGTGAAGGGAATTGACTGTGAAGTGCATGGAAATGATCGTGAATCTAAACGGAATCATCAGAATTGACCGTGAAATGCATGGAAATTCTGGCGATTCCGTTTAAATTCATTAATTTCATGGTCAATTCCAGCGATTTCGTTTAGATTCACTGTTATTTCCATGCACTTCACGGTCAAATCCCTTCACTTCACGGTCATTTTCATGCATTTCACAGTCAATTCTGGCTATTCCATTTAGATTAACGATCATTTCAATGCACTTCATGGTCAAATCCCTTCACTTCATGGTCATTTCATGCATTTCACGGTCAATTCCAGCGATTCCATTTAGATTCATGGTCATTTCGATGCACTTCACGGTCAAATCCCTTCACTTCACGGTCATTTCCATGCATTTCACGATCAATTCCGGCGATTCCGTTTAGATTCACGATCATTTCCATGCACTTCACGGTCAATTCCCTTCACTTCATGGTCATTTCCACGCATTTCACGTTCAATTTACTTCACTTCACAGTCATTTTCATGCAATTTACGGTTAATTCTGGCGATTCCGTTTAGATTCACGGTCATTTCCATGCACTTCATGGTCAACTCCCTTCACTTCATAGTCATTTCCATGCACTTTACGGTCAAATCCCTTCACTTCACGTTCATTTTCATGCATTTCATGGTCAATTCCGGTGATTCCATTTAGATTCACGGTCATTTCGATGCACTTCACTGTCAAATCCCTTCACTTCACGATCATTTCCATACATTTCACAGTCAATTCCGGTGATTCCGTTTAGATTCACGGTTATTTCCATGCACTTCATGGTTAATTCCCTTCACTTCACGGTCATTTTCACGTTCAATTCGCTTCACTTCACGGTCATTTTCATGCATTTCACGGTCAATTCCGGCGATTTCGTTTAGATTCACGGTCATTTACATGCACTTCATGGTCAATTCCCTTCACTTCACGGTCATTTCCATGCATTTCACGGTCAATTTCGGCGATTCCGTTTAGATTCACGGTCATTTCCATGCACTTCACGGTCAATTCCCTTCACTTCATAACCATTTCCATGCATTTCGCGGTCATTTTGCTTCACTTTATGGTCATTTCCATGCATTTCACGGTCATTTCCAGCGATTCCGTTTAGATTCACGGTCATTTCGATGCACTTCACATTCAAATTCCTTCACTTCACAGTCATTTCCATGCATTTCATGGTCAATTCGCTTAACTTCATGGTCATTTCCATGCATTTCACGATCAATTCCGTGAAGTGAAGGGAATTATCTGTGAAGTGAATGGAAATGACCGTGAAGTGAATGGAATTGACCGTAAAGTGCATTGAATTGATCGTGAAGTAAAGGGAATTGACCATGAAATGCATGGAATTGACCGTGAAGTGAAGGGAATTGACCGTGAAATGCATTGAATCGACCGTGAAGTAAAGGAAATTGACCGTGAAATGCATGGAATTGACCGTGAAGTGAAGCAAATTGACCGTGAAATGCATGGAATTGACCATGAAGTGAAGCGAATTGACCGTGAAATGCATGGAATTGACCGTGAAGTGAAGCGAATTGACCATGAAAGTGAAAGGAATATACCGTGAAATGCATGGAATTAACCATGAAATGAACTGATTAAAATTGACCGCGAAGTGATTGAAATGGATTTTCGACCATCGACCTGATGGAATCTTGGAAAATAAGTAGGTTGGTTAGCTAAAGTAGCATCACCTACCCTAAGATCCTATATGGTTCGTCAAGTAACTCATTCTGGTTTAAGAGATATGTTTATTAAATGAATAAAAAGAGAGAATTTTTTTTTTTATATGTTTATATATACATATTTATATAAATATTTATTAGATAAAAATGTAAGAGAGAAAAAGTTCTCCTTGTAAAAAAAAAAAGAAAGGTGGGACAATGAGTTGGGTCAACTGGGTTGTCTACCTTCTTGTGCTATGACTTAAAGGCTATAGCTACGGTTATAATCCGTAACCAAAGAGAGCCCAACCCTTCACAACTCCGACCGCTTAAAAAGCAAGGACATTTTCGACCTGAGAAATGAGGCCGTACAACTGGGGCTTATTCTTGGGAGATCAAAATATGTGGGCTTATTTTTGGGAATGGGCCATAAGTGGGTCGTACAGTAGGAAATTTCTCGAAGATCCCGCCAAAAATACGAACGGTTGCACCATGATCTCAGACGCGGATTGCCTACAATCCCAACCACTGTAGGGCCCGCAATGATGTTTCTGTTATATCCACTCGGTCCATCCATTTCACCAACTCATTATATTACATTGGAACAATCAGGAGGGAGATTCAAAACTTAAGTGGGCCACACAGCAAGAAGCAGTGGGAATTGAACATTTACCGTTGAAACCTTCTTGGGGGCCAAGGAAATTTTGAATGAAGCTGATATTTTTGTTTCCTCTTCATCTAGGTGGGAATCACCTTATGAACGTCGTGGATGGCATATAAAATCACGGTGGCCCCCGGAAAGGTTTCAATAGAGGGTGCGGATTAGCTGTTACCCGGGTAACAGATTGGTAGGTGTTACCCTCATAGTAGGGCCCACCTTGATGCTATGTTTATATCCATTCCGTCCGTTCGTTTTTCCAGCCCATTTGAGGATTCAGTCCCAAAAATTAAGCACATCCAAATCTCAGGTGGACCACACCAAAATATACAGTGATGATTAAACGTTCACCATTAAAAACTTCCAAAGGCCCATTGTAAGAAGATCTGTAATGTTTATTTGTCATCCAACCCGTTGAGAAGGTCAAGCATAACTGGATGAAGGGAAAATTCAAATATTAGATTGATCCACCTAAAAAAAGCTTTTAATTGTCATCCACCTCCTTTTCCAATGGTGTGGCCCACCCGAGATTCCCGAGATTTGAATCTGCTTAATTTTTGGGATAGCGTCCTTAAATGCGCTGAAAAAACGGATGGTCGGCGTCGATACGAAACAAATTCATCAAGGTGGGCCCCACATGGTAAGGTAACTCCCACTCAGCTGTTACCCCGGTAAGAGCTAATCCTCGCCCTTCAATAGAGGGCATTTCCATCCCCACTGTTTCCTATGGTATGGCTCACTTGAGTTTTCGATCTCTCCACTGTTTCCCATGGGAACGGATTGGCTACTCCCCTGCCACCAGCCAATGGCTGGTGGTCGGTGCTCTGTGGGCCCTACCATGATGTATGTGTTTCATCGATGACGTCCATCTATTTTTTCAGATCATTTTATTGCACGCAAAAAAAAAAAGTATATCAAAATCTCAAGTGGACCACATTACAGGAAACAGTGTTGAATGAAGGTCGACCATTAAAAACCTTTTGGGGCCATAAAAGTTTTGGATCAAGCTGATCTTTGTTTTTTCCCTTCATCTGGCCTTTATGACCTAATAAAAATATTGGATGTCAAATAAACAGTACAGTGGGCCATAGGAGGATTTTAATGGTGGATATCCGATCATTATTGTTTTCCTATGGTGTGGTCCACCTGAGATTTATATCCCTCTAATTTTTGAGATGAAGCACTAAAATGATCTGTAAAAATGTATGTACCGAATGGATGAAACACTTACATCATGGAGGGGTCCACAGAGCACCGACCACCAGCCAAGGGGCTGGTGGCAATGGGAGTAGCCAATCCGTTTCCGTTTCCTATAGTGTCAACCACTTTTGTCTAAACTGATCTGGCCAAGCGGATGGACGGTGTGGATGTAGATCCAAGAGACGTGGATTGCATGCGACAGCCTGGCGCAGGACTCCCTACCACAGGAAGCTAAGTGAGGCCCACCGTGATTTTGTGAGAAATCTATCCCATGCACCAAAAAATTAGGCAGATCCAAAACTCAAGTGGGCCACCCGACAGTAAACGGTGAGGATTGGATGTCCACAATTGAAACATTTCTGTGGCCACCGAAGTTTTAGATCAGTCTAATGTTTCTGTATTTTCAGTTCATCCCACTAGAAATGATATTATGAACGGTATGGATGGCATATAAACATCACGGTGGACTAGAGAAGTTTCAACGGTAGGCATTTCCCTACCCACGTTTTCCTGTCGCCCACTTGAGTTTTCGATCTACCAGAAAAGTTTCAACGGTAGACATTTTCCTACCCACGTTTTCCTGTCGTGTGGTCCACTTGAGTTTTCGATCTGCCTCATTTTTTGGTCCATATTTTAAAATGATCTGGCAAAACAGATAGACAGATTGGATTTCTAAAAAACATCACGGTGGCCTCACCTAGCTTCCAGTCGCAGGTAATCCACGTCCAAAACAAACATCATGGTGGGTCCATGTTCTTCGGATTGCATGAATCACCTACAACCCTCGTTTGCAGGTAAATCCGCAACCCATGATCTCCGTAACTACCCACTCCACCTCATCTCATCCCTTCTCAATACCCCAACTCCAGATAGAGCTTTCCACACAAAGCAAGAAAAAAAGAAAAGAGAAAATGGCTTCCAACAACTCTGTCTGCAACATCATAATCTCCTTCTTCTTTTTCCTAGCTATCTTCTCTTCTCTTCAGCTTCCACCAACTGCCACTGCTTTCGAGTTCGACGTTGGAGATGAGGAGGGATGGAAGGTTCCACCTTCCGAAAAACCTAAATTATACAATTCCTGGGCATCGAAAAACAGATTCCAAGTCGACGATATCATTAGTAAGTGATAAAAAATTAGGAAGAAGGAAAAAGACCCACCTCTTGTTTTGTAGTTTCATTTCTACACGAGCTGTAATTTCATGTTCTTCACCACATTCCATGACACATCTTTGCATTTGCATGGCTTTGCGATGACTCCAGCTAACAAGATACGTAGGATTTCTCTCTCTCTCTCTCTCTCTCTCTCTCTCTCTCTCTCTCTCTCTCAATAGATTGCTTGTTACACAACAACACTTTTAACGTGTGGAAGTTCTCTGGGACCATAATGATTTATGTTTTACATCCACACCGTCCATTAATTTTTACAGATCATTCTAGAGCATGAACCCAAAAATGAGGAACATACAAAGATCAAGTCCACTTGATTTTTGAATTTTCCTATTTTTAGGTCCATGTACTACGATGATCCGGCAAAACAGATGGATGGGTGTATTTCTCACAAACATCACAGTGGGCCTCACCTAGCTTCCTATTACTATATGAATCCAGATCATCTGCTCACCACAAAATGGTGGCCCACTCAAATCTCCCTTTTTTTTAGAGATGAAAAAAAAGCATCATTTGGAACACCCAAAATGGTGGCCCACTTAAATCTCCCTCCTATACATGGCTGTGTAGGATGATCAAAACCATTCATTTGGTTGGCCCTCAATCATCTATGAGCCCCAGTGTAAACATCTTGCCATACAATCTAAGAGAAATGGTGTGTAGGTGTAAATTGGATCTTCTTTTCATCATGTACTTGTCTCATTTCTGAGGTACATAAGAAAAACAGAGGTACAAGATCCGTGCTGTTCATCATGGTGGGGCCCCATAGTTTATGTGCTGTGTCCTTCAAAATCAGCGATCAAGTCATCAGGTGGGCCAGATGTGTGTGAAAAGAATGGACGGTTCTGATTATATCCAATGTACTCGTGGAGCTGGCCTTATGCTTGCAACAACCTAAATTTCAGGCTATCAAACATACACAGTACACCCAACTTGCTGAATGGTCAGGATATCTCACACATGCGCATTGGCATGCCATGTAGTCTATTCTCTATATCTCTATCTATCCATGAAAATAGCAAAATGAAAGTTTGTTTTCTGTTTCAGATTTCAAGTACAAGAAAGATTCAGTGATGGTGGTGAATTCGGAAGACTACGACGATTGCAATTCCACTCACCCCATCTTCTTTGCCAACAACGGGGACACCAGTTTCAAGCTCGATCGCCCAGGGCTGTTCTATTTCATCAGTGGAGTCTCTGGACACTGCGAGCTAGGTCAGAAGATGATAATTAAGGTTTTGGGCCAGACGCCAGCTCCCGAAAACTCTCCTTCGCCGCCTGGTGGCACCACAAATTCAAACGCTGCAGTTTCAACGGCTAGGATTGCTTATATAGTGATAATGTTAGTAATTGGTTTTCTCTTTCTTGAATTTTAGGTTGATAGTCTGAATAGCCACATTTTGATAGTGTGGTTTTAGTGTCGTTTTTAGTTTGAGTTAGTCTTACTACTATATCAGGATATTTGGGTGTGATTTTATGTGAGTTTTTGAAATTCTGATGTGGGATTTATAATATTTCACTATTTATGATTTTACTAGTATGTTAGTAGGCTTGAATATTCTGATGTGGGATTTATAATCTTTGAATTTTTATGCTTTATGTTAGTAGTCTTGAATTTGGAGAAATATGTTTAATTTCTATTAGTAAAATCCATGTGAATTGTGGTGTCTAACACATAATTATCTATCCAAGTGAAACCATAACTTAACCTGACCGACTCAACACGAGATAGGGTCAGGTTGGGTTGGGTTGTAAAGGTCCTTGGTTGGGTTTGGGTTCATAAATGCCAACTCGATTTGAACCATGCATTTGTGTTGTGTTGAGTCAACCAAAGAGGACTTCAGGTTGAAACTTGGGTTAGGTCGAGTTGGGTTGGGTCTTCCTGAGGCTGGGTTGGGTTTGGGTTTGACAGTCAACACTATCCACCCTGCATATATATATATATATATATATATATATATATATATATATATATATATATATATAGAGAGAGAGAGAGAGAGAGAGAGAGAGAGAGAGAGAGAGAGAGAGAGAGAGAGAGAGAGGCAATGTCACCTACATGTGCGCACCTTTGCACACGTGTCATGGGTGTTGAATCCGAACGGTCCATAAGATGTGGAATCCCATAAAATCTTAGGAAGTAAATTTTCACGCTGATCTAAGATTCTGGTGGGCCATAGAAAAGAGAAATTCAAATCAAGGGAAGAAACTGTTTTCATTTTTCATGGCCCACCGAAGTTTTGGATCAAAGTAAAAATTTGTACTAAGGGGTTTCATGAGGTTCTGCTTCATGTGGACCGTTCAGATTTACAACAATCATTAGATATGATGAGTTCTCAAAAAAGTTAGTATGTAGTACGTATGAACTGGTTCACAGGTGAGCGTTTCCATATATATGGGAAAAGGTTCTATGCAGTCGAGCTCATGGGAACTTCCCATGAGTTTGAGCTGTGTGGGCTCCACCGTGATGTATGTCAAACACTAACACCGTGCATTCAATGGGTCCCCTTTAAATTATGGGATATCCCAAAAATTAGCCGTATACAGAACTCAGGTGGGCCATACCATCTAAAATCATGTGAAGACATGCCTAAAACATATAAAAGCACTTAGTGGGGCCCACCTGAAATTTGGATGCATCTGAAACTTGGTCTAACTGCTCATCCAAGTGGGACACACATAATGTATGGGGTAGATTTGTGAACCACATCTCGGTGGACCCAACAAATGATTATGAATGTTTTAATGGAGAGTAGCCCCTCTCAACTTTTGTATGTGGTGTGGCCGACACAAGTCACGGATTGACTTGATTTTTAAGCCCTAGGCCCACCATGGAATGGTGCATCTGACTGATGGGGTAGATGTCCAACATGCATCATAGTGGGGCTCGCACAACTCGACCTCACCAGAAGTTCCCATGAGCTCCACCGCATAGAACCTTTTCTCTCTCTCTCTCTCTCTATATATATATATATATGTTTAAAAACTTGGTTTTTGGTGTTTTTGGGAATAGTCCAATATCCAAAAGGATGGGAAAAACTTATGTTTATAAGTAGGGTGTTGAGTGCCTTACTTTTTGCTTGGTGAATATGTGGAGTGTGGAGACTTGTTATGCGTAAGCATGGTTTTAGGCTCGGTGCGAGAGTGTGGGCCTGTGAGGCAACATGGATGTAGTGGCGCGCTTGCGCATCGTGTCACAGATGGGTGGCTTCCTCAATTTCTTTTATTATTTAACAGAAATTATAAATATGTATAATTTGAGTATATCAATTTTATAACATCGCCAAGCCCTATTTTTAAGAACATGAGTACCATGTATTGCATTAAGGAAATGGTTTAGATTTTGGACTAACAGTTTTACGATTGAACCATTTACATGGTGGATTTTATTATGGATGGTATATACTCCAAAAATTTCCCTAATTAGATGATCCTAATGGTTGGTTGTAATGGTCTGATCAAGTGACCAATCAGATGGACATAATCATCCGAGACAGAAGATACTGGGGTGTGGTTTATAGCAGATAGGTTCATCAAATGAGCACGATTTGGATTACCATTACTAAGCATCTTAAAGTATAAAATTATAGAATTTTATATCAACTACAGGCCTTCCTGATGGCAAGAAAAGGAGGCTTTAGCTTCAGTTCAAAATCGTGGCTAAAAAGGTTAAAAATTAAGGCTAAAGCCTTTAGCCTCAGTTATCCAAACCGAGGTTGGAAACGCTGTAGCTAAAGGCTTTAGCCTCAATTTTAGCAAGTGAGGCTAAAAAGACTTCTATAGCCTGTTGCCTTGAAATGAGGCTAAATCGAAATTTTAGCCTATGTTGTTTCCAACTTAGGCTAAATCCAAATTTTAGCATCGATTGCCTACAACCGAAGCTAAATCTATTTTTAACTTCAATTCTCAAGAACCGAGGCTAAAGCCTTTAGCCACGAGAGTTGTAGTCTCAGTTTGAATAACTGAGGCTAAAGATGGATTTAGTCTCTGTTGGCATCAACTAAGGGCCTGTTTGGATGCCTCTAACTTTTTTAAGTTGTAAGAAAGTTACATATAACCTACTTACAAGTAATTTTATTTTTGTGTTTGGATAACCTATAACTTTGTTACAGGTAATAAGTTGGATATTCACACTAGATAGATTTGAAATAGGGAATCGTTGAAAAATCAGATTGACACATAAAAAGATGGGATAAAATTATTCCATTTTATTAAGCCCATGTACATGAATAGTTTAGCCGATTTTTAGGCTAAACTAATCAATAGGTGGGCTATAAAGGTGGGTCCATGTTTTCAAAATGTTAGTAATGTGGGCAAAAAACTTGAGGTAACATATCCAAGCAAAATTTTTCATTTTCTTCACAAGATATGTTTACAATGCTATAAGAAAAAAAAAGTAAAAAATAAATAACATCAAACTAAAGTAATCTATTTAGGAACCATGTTCTCCAACCACTCATGCCTTTGGGCATGAGACACACTATGAAGGAACTCATGTATAAGATTTGGCCGATCCAAAAGGAACATAAAAGCTTTATATATCATGTCTTCATCGATAGTTATCATGTTCTCTAACTTCTCCCATAATTTCGTCATCATCAATATAACATCAGTTGATGACTTGAGGGTGACAAATTTGTCTATTGACCCGCAAAGGCCATCAAATCTTTCTACAATAGTTGATCCGATAGTAGCCTTCTTTTTCTTCGATGGCCCTGGAGTTGAGGTTTTTGTAGTCCTTTTACTACTTCCTCCCGATTGTTGAGTTTCAAATTGTGTCCTATCCTAAAATGAAGAGTCCATGGGCGCAAATGGTGTATATGCATCGGAGTTAATTGGAGACAACTGGATATCATCAAAGGCATGAGTTGACACAACATCTTCTTCATCAGGATCAGCTGGAGTTTGTGCATAACTCCCCGTGGTAGAATTGTCTCCATATATAGACTCGAACTGCTTAAGCAGTGGGAATGACTTATTTCTAATATTTTTTGTTTCAGGTTTTGCCTGTATTAACTCATTCCAAACCGCTAGTTCAACAGTCACGTATTTTCTTTCATCGTCCCAGCCAAATTCACTCTTTCTCAGCATAAGCTTATTCAACAGATATTTACTCTTCAACAGTCGTAATCGATTCCTGCAGTTTTCACTACTCACCTGCACAGAAAATGTTTCTTAAACCATTTTGCACACTTTGTTGATAGTGACCTATCTAAAAGCATTATCATCTTTTCTTCCTAACGATGCTTCATCAACTAGTATATTAGCTATACATTCATCTATATAGTCGGTCCAGTTGATTTGTGTCTTTCGGCTTCTATTGAAGTTGCGTCATTCCTTAAAAAGATATCACATTTGTAAGTTACTTAAGATATATCAATTGCAAAAAAAAAAAAAAAAATTAAAAAACATTACTGTAAATTACATCGGCAAAATATTACATTCGTATACGAAGACTAAAATTAGGATATGAGCATTAATATTCGTTACAAAAAATTAAAAAGAAGCATTTAGTTATCATTACGTCATGGATAATAGTTTGTCCGTATATCAGATGCAATTGCAAGTTTAAAATCTTTCCATCGCTTCTTCTCTCTTCTAACCATGACGGATTCATTCTCAAATTCGTCTTTATCCTCATTATCACTAGCTTCGAATTCTCCGTTAATATCTCCATTTGCGTCCACATCTTTTCCCATTTCGTCGTCGTTATTATCATTATTATACTCCAAAATTAAGATCTTGATCATGATTTTCATTCACAATGTGATTATGCAGGATAACATATGCATGAACTATATTCACTTGTGTGCGCATAGGATAGGTTGGGGCAGTCTTCAATATAGAAAATCGTGCTTTTAATACTCCAAATGAACATTCTATAGCATTCCGTAACGAGGAATGGCGAAGATTAAACAACTCTTCTTTCGTCCTTGGCTCGTAACCCTGCCTGAATTTCTTAAGGTGATATCAAACTCCACGGAATGGTGTTAGGAAACCGGGCATATTTGCATAACCAACATCAACTAAATAATATTTACCTACAAGAAACGTAAGCCCAAAGTCACTTAATTTTAAGGTAAATATTAACTAATTAATATGTATTTGTTGATTGATTTGAATCCATACCTGTTGGGATAATTAATTTATTGTTTCGGCTTACAACATTTGCTAACATTCGTGAATCTAAGGTTGATTCCTCCCACCCAGCTAGTATATATTGAAATTTTAAATCAAAAAAATAGCTTGCAAGGACATTCCGAGAGATATATCCCTTTCGACTGTGCCACTTAGCTTGCTCCTTCAAACCGATCATAGCTGGAATATGTGTGCCATATATGGCTCCAACACAACTCCAAGGAAAAGAAGTATAACTTATTTTTCCTTACTTTAGGATTGAATTTATAAAATGCAAAATATGTACTTACTAACCTGAAAATAAGGGAAAAACCTTGTATTATTCAATATCTCAGGAAGCAACCCATTCCTGGGTGGTTTTAGAAATTTGAAATGTAGCCCAATGATTGCGTTAAGCATCCTACTAAAGTGACGACTAATCATTTCCCCAGAATGGTTGAAATGATGCCGCATAATATTGTTCTTTACGTGATGTCTAAGTGTATGAAGGAAAATCACCAATCCTTTCTCTAAGGATACGCCAAATGTGTCTTGCAAGTGACTCTTCTCTCGTATAATGTTGCGAGGGCGAAAAAATGCATATTTATGCATACGAATGTAATTGAAGTACGTTAGCCCTGGCCCATTAATAATCGCATCTGCAGCTTGAGCACCTGTCCAATTCCATGGTTATTGTTGTTAATGAGGCTCTTCTAGCTTATTATTTTGTTCAGCCAACAGATCATTAGTACACTTGCCGTAGCTGCTGCAACCATGGTATTTAGCTCCATCATGAGATCTGAATCCTCCATGTTTAAGGTGTGTTTGGATAAACTTTTATGGGTAACCAACTGTCCCACATAAAAGGCACATAAAGGTCAGAAATTAAGGTACTTGCATTAATGTACGGGCTATGCTCCAAAGTTGCTCTCCTTAATCCCTACCCTGAGTCTTGTAGTCTCAGATGATCAAAAGAACATTCAGGTGAGCTCCTTTTTCATCATCTGGATCTTTTAAAATACGACTTGTTGCAAAGATCTGCTTGTTAATCAAATCACTTTTTTACTTGTTGGTATTGTTATGTTCTGCAAATAGCATGTGAGGTAACCATGGGAGTGTGAGTATAGAAGCTAGTAGTTGTTTGAAAGTTACAGGGAATCAACTTATTTTTCCAAACTTAAATAAAAAATTAACCGTTGAAGCTGATGAAAGCCCATGTTGTAAGGATGAGCTAATTAAGGGGAATTGTAACGCCCCGAAAAATCGGGGGTCATGCATAGACTCGACTCCCGAGTTCCCAAGTGTCACTTATCATGCATTTATGGTTTTTATGATTAATCAAATTTAACTGCGCAATTTGGAATTACCTGAAGCATGAAGCACAATCGCACTAGTCTACTGAAATGAAGGAAATCTCACAAATATACAGGTCCAAAAATAATAAAGGGTCGCCCAAGGCGTTGCCCAACAGGATAATGAAAAAAAAAGCTATATCCAAAAGACTAAAGCGGAGCCCGCAGCTCAGCAAATCCAAATTCAGCCCGATCAAGCCGATGGAGGGCCGCCCATCAGCTGAAAGTAGGAGAACTCGTCCTCCTCGAGGGTAGCATTGCCATGCTCCACCTGCTCTGCATCCCCTGCATCTATGAGAGAGTCTGGTTGGTGTTTTAAAACACCATCCCAGAGTGGGAGTGAGTGATCAACTCAGTGTGAACTATTAGTCTCAAGTTATCACAAACATCAGTTATATTGCGGATTTAATGAAAAGCAATCATTCATAGTCACTAAACTAATCTTATTAATGTGCATGCATGGTGGATGAAATGATGCATGCCCTCACCACAACTCTCCCTCAAGCGACTCCATCTTACGATTGCATATGACAACACTCCCTCAAAGCGACTTCGACTGCCGAGTCGCCAACCTAGCTAATGCGATGCAATGATATGTTAGCCAAGTTCTTAGTTAATTCCGTTCATCCAGCAGGTTTGGGAAACTGATTCACCCCACGTATCAATGCCCTCAACTAGTTGCGGTGCCGAGACCCCTCAATGCGCGAGGTCAGGGCACCGCGATCCGTGATCTCTTCGGGTTCCCCATCCCCGACTCCAAGCACATGGGGAGTGCAGAGGAAGGGATCGATTGAGGTCATTACGGGGAGGCGCATCACCCCAGCGTAGGCCGACAGCTCGGACACAGTGTCCCATTCCACCATGCCCAGCTCACGAGATGGTGGATCAATGCTCAGTTCGCTATTAGTGGGCTAACAACGGTGGTAGGGTGTGCCAGGTTCTATACATATGTGAGCAATCAAGGTTAACAGATAAGATTGGTCAGTATTAGGCTATATCGCGCAAGTTCAGGCAAACATGCAACAGACAACATCAGGTACGGGCGACCCATGTAGTCTAACTACTGCCGCCCATCCGCACTCGCCCAAACCCACGGCCTAGCCCCAGGATAGTCCTACCAACGGGACCATCCTCACTCTCCTCATTTCCTGACCAACCCAAGGGTCAACAAACAGTCATGGCATGTTATTCATCATTGTTATCTACTAGCATAGCCGATATAATGCATACACATTCATCACACCCATCTGAAATTCTTCTACAAGCAAGCTAACAACGCATTTGAATAAGGTGCGTGTATGTAGTGTATATTTGTACGGAAGTGAAGCACTTCCCGCATCTCATAGGACCAAAATATGCAAACGTGAACGAGTCATACATGTTATGAGGAACAACATACATGGATCACCAAGACATGAGCATGTAAGCATTTGATTTTTTACCTAACCATGTGAGAGGCAAACAACATGTTATAAAGAACATTGCACACAACTCCATCAAACATGAACATACAACATTCATTGTAACCAAGCATATGAGAGGCAAGATCAATATCAAAAGGGATCTAAACATGCAAATCCATACGATTCCAACGAACATGAAATTCTTAGGTTTCCTCTAGATCCTCCAAACAACATCTCATACACACAAAATTATTAAACTCAAATCATAATTGATGCTAGACCACCTAAGGATAATAGTCCGCACCTTTGAATTCGTTGAAGGCTTGGGAACGTCCTAAGAGAGTGGATTTTGGGGGTGGTTTGGCCGGGATCCCTAGAACAACATTTACATGTTAGAATCCGAAACAAATCCCTTCTCATCACAAAGGTTTCAAGGGAAATGTGGGTTAGAATCTTACCTAAACGATCAACGGAGAGAAGAGGGGCGATTTCAGATGGGGTTTCTTCTTGGAGGAGATGTAGAGAGTTGTGGGGTTTGCTTCCTTGGGCCCCACCTCGATTCTAGGGTCCACTCTCCTTCTTCCCCTCTTCTTCCTTTCTTCTTTCTCTCTTTTCTCTCTTCTGTCTTTCTCTTTTCTAGGGCAAAATTCATATGGGGAGAGGGGTGCCCAAATGAGGCCTTTTTTATAATTTCAGATTTGGTGCAAATGGCCCCAAGCTTCCATAATTTCCTAAAATAGACTTATGGGACTCCCTATTGGTGTTGGAGTGGCCCTAACACCCTTCTGGCCACCAAATTTGGCGTGTAGGTGCCTTATGGTCCGACTACGGCTCATGCAAAAATTGAGGATGAACAGATGAACGGATATATGATCCGAGTAAGCGTTTTTGACCCTTAAATGGCCCTGAGGGGGCCCATTCTGATTGATGAGGCATCTTTGGTGGCCCTCTGGCCATGAAATTTATAGGGTAGGTGCTCAGTGGCCTGATGAAGAGCCATGCAAAATTTGGGAACGATCGGATGTGGGGTTTGGTCGTACGGGTCTGATTTGTGATCAACGGTCACCGTTCCACGATCAGGTCCCAGGTTTGGTGGACAGGTGTAGAAAAATATATTAAACTGTCACCGCAAATTTGGAAGAAATCCGACAGCTGGAATGCCTGGTATCCGGGTTTCATTTGTAAGTGCCAGATTCCAATTCTGGCATTGGTGGGGTGCATTCGGCAAGCGCCAGATGGTACTTTTGGGTATCCACTGGGTCCGTAGTCCGCGTTGGAGCACATGCCCAGTGAGATCTATGATTCTCTAAATTTTTTAGATTTTTCTAACCTTCCTCGGTCTCTGGGCGGCCCACACGGGCTGTCACTACGTGTAATCGGGCTACCTAGCTTGACGGCCCGCACATGGTCTGATTGTGACCAGACAGGACCACTCGTGTATAAGCTAACATTGAGTTCCAATGGTCGGTAAGTGATAATATAAGTTAATTACATAAAAAAAAATAATTTAAGGATTTTTGGAAATCCAAAACAGTAAAAATTCGAGATGTTATAGGAATATATAAACTATAACTGAGACATCATAACTTCAGTGATCATCCCAAGTTAACCTCCCTCACAAGCACACCTTAGTGCCAGTTTGGACATCTATTATTCCGTGGATTGTGGGATCTGATAATCCATGCATTCACAAATTATGGGAGGAATGTATATTTCATCCACGAAAACATGGATTGCTTGGGACCTGATAACCTTCCACGAATGTATATTCCTTCTACTCTTCAAGCACTGAAGTTATCATCTTCTAATTTTTAGTTCAGGCCCTTAAAGTTATCATCTCCTAATTTTCAGTTGTTACTGTAATACAATTCTATGCAGATGGAGATTAACTAGTGGTGATCCCTGCGGTGAATCATGCAAGGGAATCTCCTGTGCAGAGCAAGCTGTCATAGCCATGTGCTTAACAAGGCTAATTTCATCAATGAATGTCAAAACTACAAGTTAAAAAAAATTAAAAAAAAATCTTACCAGAGATACTGATATGTACAATTAACATGTGCTCCTCAAAAGCCACAACAGTGCACATAATAGGAAGTAAAAAAAAAAAAAAAAAAAGGTCCTGTAAACATTATTGTTTTGTTCCCTTCATCCAGGTCTTTATGACTTAATCAACAGCTTGGATGTGAAACAACATTACAGTGGGCCCTAGTAGTTTTTTAATGGTGGACTTTCAATCATTATTGTTTTTGGTGGTGTGGTCCACCTGAGATTTAGATATCTCTTGTTTTTGGAATCAAGCCCTAAAACGATCCAAAAGAATGGATGGACAACATGGATAAAACAAATACAATATGGTGGGCCCCATAGATCATCAGCCATTATCCATAACACCTCACCAAGCTGCGTCCGTCAACGCAGAAGAAAAAAAAAGAAGGAAAGAAAGGAAAAATGCAATAGAAAGAGAGAAAAGGGGTTTCCAACCTTGTTGAAGTTCGATGAGAGAGGGAGAAGGAGACTTGAGAGAGGGAAATGGAGGTTGGGAGAGGGAGATGAAGACATTGGAGAGGGATATCTATTTATATAGCAATGGCCACCAACCTTATTCAAGATAGAGCTGTGATTCTCCCCAATGTCAGCCTCGTATCCCTCATTGCTCCCACATGTAGCCTGATAGACTTCAATGACTGCTTGTAGCCTCGCCTTCAATGGCCGCTTGTAGCCTTCAATGGCCGTTCAGCCTTCACTCCGTCAGAAGGTAGATACGCTTCTTCAATGCAGGTGTGATAGGGCTCACATGGCCGACAGTGGGCCACGCGCCGCCCGGGTGCTGTGAAGTCGGGCGATGCCGCCGCCCTCTCCCTGGACCTCCGGCGGTGGCTCCGCCTGGGGGCGGTGCCCACCCCTCCCCGGGGTGCTGAAAACACGCAGGACCCCCTGGGTCCCTTTGTAATTTACAGTGTGGCTCCCCCACACCCGTTTGTAGTGCTTGAGGGTCCCAACTCTCACGTATTCACGCTTTTTAGCACATTTTGAGCGTGAGATTCACTGAATTATCGTCCAAACCCGTCAATTGACGGTCTCAAAGGGGGTTGAGGTTGTTTTATGTGATCTCAGATGCGTACAGGGTGCACTTCAGTTGTCAATTACGCCCGTCGGTGAAACTAGGAATCCTACATTCGTTTCTACATTTTATCGCTCCCTCCTAAGTCAAAGTACGTCAGTGTGTGTCGTGTTACCATAACCCAGGTCCATTTTAATCTAAATCATGCTCTGATACTAACTTGTAACGCCCTGAAAATCGGGGGTCGAGTAGAAATTCAACTCCCAAGTTCCAACGCATCACTTATACAACATAGGTAATAATGTTTAAATGTTGTCCATATTAGTGCATTAAACATGAGTGAGATTATACCAAAACAACATATCATACTCCAGAGATAATTAAGTTAAGCAAGCAGAAGACTGAGATAGGTATATAATGTATAGAAGTGCTTCTCAATCCCTAGAGTACGAGTATGTTACCAGACTGAATATATACATGTGTTGATCCAAAATTTATAAAATACTAAATGTGAAAGTTTGACTAAATCATATAATCCCTGTAATCCCATCGATCAGTACATGGTCTACATAGACCCGCCTGATAGCTGAACGTAAGAGAATTCTTACTCCTTATCTATGAAATCTCAATCAGTAGCGTGGACATCGTCGTCATCTGCATCTACAACAGAGTCTGGTTGGTGTTTTAAAACACTATCCCAGGTGGAAATGAGTAGCTAATTCAGTGGAACTATAAAGCAAAGTTTAACATGTTATCAATTCAGTCAAGTAGTAATGATAAAGCAGTACAACACTCATGTCCTAAGTACTCTTGTTAATGCAGGAATGATATGCTATAATGATGCATGCCCTCGCCTGCACTCCCTCAGCGACACCATCTCACGGTCACATATGTTACTCCCACTGTGCTTTTCCATGCCAAAGGCACATGCAATGCGGTGCATGATCGTGTTAGCCAAGTTCTTGATTAGGCTTATTCAAACAGCAAATTCAGAAAGCTAAGGTACCTCCCTTTATATCATTCACCCAAATAATGATCCATTTAGGGTCGTCAATCCTAGTTAATCACATACGATAGGCAAGTTGTAGGGCATCACCCCTAATTAAAGCAATGGATAGGCAAGTTCAATTGATTATACTCAAGGTTACTCCACCAACGCTCTACCAATTGGAGCGCTATTTTCGAAGGAGGTCCGGATCAGATGGTTCACCCCAGCCTACGCTGGGGTGACGAGCCTCCCCGCAGTGACCAGTGAGTAACTCAAACTCGTGAGCCGAATATGATAGGATGAGACACTGTATTGGAGCTGTCGGCCTTCCCCGGCGCAGCCTGGCTGCGGTCCCAACGTGGGTTGGGGTGTACTGTCTGATCTGGACCTCCTTCGAAAATAGTGCTTCAGTTGGTAGGGCGTTGGTGAAGGAACCTCGAGTATAATTAATTGAACTTGCCTATCCACTGCTTTAATTAGGGGTGATGTCCTACAACTTACTTATCGTATGTGATTAACTAGGATTGATGACCCTAGATGGATCATCGTTTGGGTGAATGATATAAAGGGAGGTACTTTAGCTTCCCTAATCTGCTGTATGAATAAGCTTAATCAAGAACTCGGGTAACACGAACATGCACCGCATTGCATGTACCTTTGGCGTGGAAGAGCACAGTGGGAGTAACATGTGCGACCGTGAAATGGTGTCGTTGAGGAAGTACAGGCAAGGGCATGCATCATTATAGCATATCATTCCTGCATTAATAAGAGTACTTAGGACATGAGTGTTGTACTGCGTTATCATTACTGCTTGACTTAATTGATAACATGTTAACCTTTGCTTTATAGTTCCACTGAATTAGCTATTTATTCCCACCTGGGATGGTGTTTTAAAACACCAACCAAACTCTGTTGTAGATGCAGGTGGCGACGATGTCCACGCTACTGATTGGGATTTCATAGATGAGGAAGAATTCTCCTACGTTCAGCTATCAGGCGGGTCTATGTAGACCATGTACTGATTGATGGGATTACATGGGATTACATGAATTGGACTTTCACATTTGGTATTTTGTAAATTTTGGATCAACACATGTATATATTCAGTCTGGTAACATACTCGTACTCTGGGGATTGAGAAGCACGTCTATACATTATATACCTATCTCAGTCTTCTGCTTGCTTAACTTAATTATCTCTGGAGTATGATATACTGTTTTAGTATAATCCCACTCATGTTTAATGCACTAATATGGACAACATTTAAACATCATTATCTATGTTGCATAATTGATGCGTTAGAACTCGGGAGTTGAGCTTCTGCTCGACTCTCAATTTTCAGGGCGTTACAAAGAGAGAGAGAGAGAGAGAGAGAGAGAGAGAGAGAGAGAGATTTCAAATGCACCTTGTGGGATTTCTCCTTCGATCGATGGATGACAGCTTTCTGAGGGGTTTGGACAGTAGAAGACTTCATCTTTTGGGCGCGAAAGTTTGAGAGAGTGAGAAAATGAATAGAGGAATTTATACAGGGGAGTTTTATTTTATGCTCCGGTTGCATACGACGCTTGATACGCATGCACTCAGAAACTGTACACTGAGCATACATTAACTCAAATCAAACCATCTAAATCGTAGAAGTCAGTAACACTAGGTCACAGTCGAGTTTGAACAATCTGACCTCAGATTCTTGGACACTTATTTGTTGAAAGAGGGCCCTTGGATTTTTTCATTCTTAACCGTCCAATAAATGTCCACCAATATAATAGTTGGATAATAGAATAAGCTTAATTTTTAGTTGATGATACACGTGAAATTCCATAAATGGTTTAGACCGTTTAATTTTAATCACTTGTATTCCATGTATTATAAGTGTTTGCATATCATTCATGACCCACTGGACAAGGATTGCGTCCCACCCCGGCTTATCTCCCAGCTGGGAACGGGCAGTAGCTTTGATTGGCCACCGTAATATATGGTCCGTATAAGGGTAGACTTTTGGCCTCAGTTTCTCACCAACTGAGGTAAATGGGTATACTTTCGGCATCAGTTGCTCACCAACCGAGGCAAAATGACAGACTTTTGGCCTCAGTTGCTTACCAACTAAGGTAAAAGGAAAACTTTTAGCCTCAGTTTCTCATCAACCGAGGCAAAATGACATACTTTTAGCCTAAGTTCTCAATAATCGAGGCAAAAGGGCAGACTTTTGGCCTTAGTTCTCAACAACCGAGGCAAAAGGGTAGACTTTTGGACTCAGTTGCTCACCAACCGAGGCAAAAGGGAAGACTTTTGGCCTCAGTTTTTCACCAATTGAGGCAAAAGGGCAGACTTTTAGCCGAAGTTGCTCACCAACCGAGGCAAAATGATAGACTTTTAGCCTTAGTTGCTCACCAACCGAGGTAAAAGGGCAGACTTCTGGCCTCAGTTCTCAATGACCGAGGCAAAAGGGCATACTTTGGGCCTCAGTTCTCAACAATCGAGGTAAAAGGGCAAACTTTTGGCCTCAGTTGCTCACTAATCGAGGCAAAAAGGAAGACATTTAACCTCAGTTTCTCACCAACCGAGGCAAAATGGCAGACTTTTGGCTTCTGTTTCTCGACAATTGAGGCAAAAGGGAAGATTTAAGGCAGACTTTTAGTCTCAGTTTCTCACCAACCGAGGGAAAAGGGCAGACTTTTGGCCTCAGTTTCTCAACAACAGAGACAAAAAATGAACTTCTAGCCTCGGTTCCTTAACAACTGAGGCTTAAAAGCATATTTAGCCTTAACTTTTTGAACTGAGGATAAAAAATTGTGGCTAATTAAAGGCTTACTTTCTTGTAGTGTGGGTCCCCCTATCGACAGTTGATATTCATACACATCGCTGTAAAGTGTTTCTATCTGGATTGGAATCCTCGATCACACTTGTAAAACACCTAAGTTCTGTGGGCCCACCATGTTGGTGCAACTGTAGGTTTGTGTGGGGGCCGCTGTGCTATTTTTGTCAAACTTGTTCATGTGTGCCCCACCAGGATGAAGGGAAATAAAATCAACCTGATCCAAAACTTGGGTGGGCCACACCCTGTGGCTGTAGAGGTTCTAGGAGCAATTTTACACTGTTTGCAAACCTATGGTGGCGATCCCCTCTCCATTGTTCTCTGTGGTGTGGAACACTCGAGTTACGGATTAGATTGATTTTCAAAATCATGGCCTGACATAATGGGGCATGCAACTGATGGATGGCTTGGATGTGTGATAGGTGTCAGGGTGGGGCTCATTTTGCTGAACAATATGGCATCTTTGTGTGTATTAGATATGGATGCTAGATGAGGGCATGATAACGGGAGCACGTTGGGTACCATGATGCAATAATTCAAACCATTGGTGACATGCCTAATTATGATAGCCCATGCACCAGAAAGCTCGTTTGGGTTGGAAGATACTTTGTGTAAATAGATGCGTGTCACGCAAGGAATGCTATAGCATCCAGAGATTTATGCATGACTGAAATTTTAGAGGCGGTCATTCCCTTGATAAGTCCTATGCACGACTGAAACCTTAGAGGTGATCATTCCTTTGGTGAGTCTTACGCACGACTGAAACCTTAGATGTGATCATTCCCTTGATGAGACTTACACACGACCAAAACCTTAGACCATGCATAAGTCAACGCAATGCTTAGGCGGTCATGCATTGGTAGTTGTTGTAATGACTAGAGATTTTATGTGTATTCATGTACACATATGTGTACACTTGCATTCATCTAATCATATATGTGTACATTCATCCATTCATCCATGCATTCATGCATACCTCATCCATAAATTTGTGTATGGTGTGACCATTGATATATGTAATAGGTCTGCCTAGTGTTAACCATTAATTTATGTAATTAGTGATTATATAATTTTATGTATAAATATATGTATGTGTATATACATGTTTAAACTCACCACTTATTCAGATAAAGTCACGCATACATTCATAATCTTGCCCAATCTTAACTGTTGAACATGAACTAAATTATTTGATTATGACCCATGACCCGTGACCCATATACCAAAATCATCTAATTATGACATATTATTTACATTAAAAATATGTCAAAATAGGATCACCCAATTGTACATTAAATCAACCCATCATCAAACGTTCAATCTTGAGCTAAACCTACTCGAAGCAACTTGTGAAGTTTGACATCAATTTGCTTATGTTTAACCCTTGATTTACATCATAGATTAACATTTTAAAACTACTATTAACCATATATCAAAAGATATATATTTTTCATTAACCAAGATTTTACAAGATGAGCTTCATTGTATCCATTAGATACTCAAAGAAATGGAAGAGGTTCTCCATAAACAACAAACTACTATTATCTCCTAACCCACTAAAATTATAAAACAAGATATGGCACCAAAATTGGTAGAAGTCCTTACTAAGGAAAGGAGATAGAAAGTTATGACACGCTTCCATGGACGATTCTCAAGCTTCAACCAGTCTAAAAGGAAAGGGGGTCCTCTATTAGTTAATGGATCAAGTGATAAATGATCCCTTGAGCTTTGGCCTCCACCATACAATGCATTATTCTTTCATAACATCATTTTACAACTAGCTAGAGATGTCATTGAGAACATGCAACAAGTGGAAAACATCAACAGAGCCTAAAGAAGATGAAGTTGCAATGTTTTTTTTTATTAGGTTGATCTTTTGTATATATGATGAACATGAGGGTCCTCGCTTGATGGAGTGGATTTTACATATGTAACATGGTAGACCCCACATAGCCTGTTTTATGAGGTGTATGTTGTAAACTATTTTGGTCCCAATTGAGCCATGTCCATTTAACAAGTTGGTTGCCTCAATGCTCATGTGATGAATTTTATCATAAAACATGGTGAAATATAAAGTCTTTAAAAAAAAAAAAAATTAATTAAAAAAATCAGCTATTAATTTTCATAGGATCCCCATCTAGATTAGCTTATGTTTCCAAAACAAAGAAGAAAAATCTACTTTTTAGTAATACCTGAAGTAAATTCGTTGACCATTATCATTATTGATCTCCCAATGTAGGGAGTCTATCCCAAATTTATCTCAAATAAGAAGATGAGAGCTTTCATATGCATCTTGGTAGAGGCCAAATCAGACTATAGTTGTCCATATAGTAGACCCCATAAAGGTAGCGTGGAAACTTATGGACTTGAGGGCATGTGAGTGTGACCCACCTTCTCTCCTTACCTCACTCATTTCTTGCTCCATAGGTGATGTCCTAAGGGGGGAAGGTGTGGATGTCCAAGCTCTCTCTACCCTTTCTCTATGCCCCCTCTACCATAGGATCTTATATAAGGATATGCCAAGGTGTTAGGAGAAGCCTACCTTATGGTGCTATATCACCCTATAGATATTTGTGTGCCATATTGTGAATAATGTCTATTTACCTTCCTCATCCATGCAACATAAATGTCCAAATTTCTTTATTATCAATGGTTATCATTCTTCTAAAATTCCCACGCCACCCAAGGTATGGATCAAATCTGATCTTGACCATTAGATGTTCATTAAGCATGATTTTAAAATAAATCGATGGTTAAAAATAAAAGATAACAGTTAAAAAACTAAAGCTAACGACTAAAAACCCATGGTCAACTAATTAGAAAACCTCAGAGGTACCAACTAACTTTTTAAACACTTGATGGACGATCTAAATCTCAAGATTAATCACATATTCATGTCTCAAGTAGATCAAGTGGATCTCAAGTTGGATCATGTGTACTTCGAGGACTCTGGTGAAGACACTCAATTGTACCCCCTTTTTGTATCAATGTAGCAACCACGTAAGGAGAGCATAAGCATTTCTACATGGGGAATAGGAAGAGAAGATCTACATGACGCAACCAGAGGACTACGAAATATAAGGGGCAGAGAACAAGGTTTGCAGGTTAAAGAGGTCATTGTACGACCTATAAATGTCGCCTAGAAAGTGGTAAAAAAGTTTGATTCTTTCATGTTGAGTTAGAAGTTTACCAGGAATGAGTACGGTCACTGTGTCTATTATAAGACACTGAATGATAACTAATTCATTATCCTAGTATTGTATGTTGATGACATGCTTATCGTCAGTCATGGCATGTATGAAATCAATTTACTTAAGACTCAATTATCAAGGCCATTCGATATGAAAGATCTGGGGGCTGTAAAGAAATTTCTCGACATTGATATATACAGGGATAGGAAGAGGAGCGGGCTTTGGTTATCACAGATAGAATACCTTGTGAAGGTATTGCTCAAGTATGGGATAGATAAGGCAAATCAGGTTAGCGTTCCCCACGCAGCTCACTTCAGGCTATCTTCAGAACAATTTTCTAAAACAGATGAACAAAAGTAGGATATGTCTCTTGTACCTTATTCGAATGCAGTTGACAGTTAGACATATGTCATGGTCTGTATTAGACCAGATATTTCACTGGCGGTTAGTGTTGTGAGCAAATACATGTCTAATCTCGGAAAGTAACACTGGGAAGCGATGAAATAACTACTTTGATACATTCGAGGTACAAAAGACTACATCTTAACTTTTGATAAAATAGGAGCCAGGTTAGTTGGGTATGTGGATTCAGATTGCACGGGTATCGTGAATTTTAAATAGTTGACTTTAGGTTACTTGTTTATACTAGCGGGTGGAGCAATCAATTGGATGTCGAAGCTTCAATATATGGTGGCTCTTTCCATAACTGAAATTAAGTATATGACAGTAATAGAGGCATTCATGGAAGATGTTTAGTTGAGAGGGATGATAAATCAATTGGGGCTTCAGTAGGAGGTCATGCCGATTAATTGTGACAGCGAGAGTGTTATCACTTTGGCTAAAAACTTGGTTTATCACTCATGTACTAAACATATTAATGTTCATCACCATTTTATCTGACAGGTACTTGAGGAAGGAGGCGTGACTCTAGAGAAGATTCACACTAGTATAAATCCAATGGACATGATCACCGAGGTGGTTCATACAGAAAAGTTCAAGTTCTATACAACTTCTCTGAGCTTAGTGAATGCATAAAACGAAGACAGAGTGTGCACAAGAAGTAATGATGAAGTTATGATGCAAGGTAGAGATAAGTGGAGGACAAGAAGCTACATGATTGATGATTGAAGACATGGTGGAGATTGTTGTTAGATGTCTTAAATCAATTCAGCAACAGGGTTTGTCGATGTCATTGAGCATTGTTTGATGCCATCAATCAGTTGCTCGATCCCATCGAATAAATTCAGAATTTCTCTAGTTGGTTGCTTGACTATTTGGGTACCTATTTGATGCCATCAAAATTTAAGTTCAATACCATCGAGACCCATCGAAGTACAATCGAGAAAATCCAATTTTTCATGTTTTATATCTAGACTGTTTTGGTGTTTTTTCGATGCCATTAGAGTGGGGTTCGATGCCATCGATGGTCTATCAATGACATCGAGTCTCATCGAATGTATCACGCAGATTTTATGCAGATTTACGTATCTACGAAATTTGTTTCTGATTTTGTCTGGGACTCTTCCCAATGCTATAAATATGGGTGGAAATCAAAATTATGTGAATAATAGAGCTTTTCCAATTTGTTCTTAAGGTTTCAGGAGTGTAGTTTCGGGTGATTCGAGGTTTGTTCGAATCGGGTATTATCTAAATTCTTGTAATTTCTGATTTAATAGTGATTATCTGTCGTTTTGTGCCGTAGTTTTTTCTTGCGAGAGTTTTTTCATGTTAAATACGATGTGTTGGCGTTGTATTTGATTGGTGTAATTAGATTACTTCGCTTGATTCATCTCTGTGTGCTTTCGTGGTCTTGCAACAATTTGGGGTCAAGTATTAGGGTCACTAAGGCAGTTCACTTATTTGTTCTTTGCTCATTGATGCTATTGTCCTCTTGTGTATTCAGTCTTTAAATTTCAAAGGCTCAACCGACTACATAACACATGGTTTTGAGTGATTGACAAATAAGATGCATAAATCAATGCACTAACATCATCTCTTCCATAACACCTCTAGGGATGACCTCTTGTCTTTCACTCCAAACATTTCATGCAAGAGTCGGAAAATAAAGCCTCCTCATGATGATGCTTACTAGATTAACCGTTCACTTAACAAATCCTTAAATAGATTGGAAATGAGAAGAACTCAGGATATAAGAGAGGCCCAACATTGAACGGAGTCATTCCTAAATCCATAGAGTGCAAGGATAGTTGAAGAATAGATTATCAATGGTCTCTAACGTACAAGGACAAAAGAGACAATTACCATCTCTAATAATATCTCTAGTAATGTTATATTTAATTATTATCCTTCATTTTAACCTAAGTGTGTAGATAGTTTGTGTGCTTAGTTATTCACTTGCTTATGCATTATAGACTACTTGTGTTCATTGTTGGGTGAAAGTGTCATCCAAACCGCACATTAGTAAGCCCTATCATGATGACGTGATGCCTAAAAAATAAGCTTATCCAATTGATGGTTGTGCCACACTTTAAAAAATAAAAAATTAACACGTACAACCACCTAAAAACCTCCGAATTCACATAGTGGCCCACATGATGATTAGAGGAGCCTAATTTTTGAGCATCTGACTGTCACTATGTCAGGACTTGGTTAACAGTTTCAATGTCATACATACACCATCTTCACACCATTTTTAATGCTCATATAGTAAAATTAACTATAGTTACAATGAACCGACCTAGCACAATCCATTCGATGGAAAATTATTTTTTTATTATGAATCTTTATATCATTTACACATTTATAAATTATAAATCATTTTTCTATTTTAGAAAGATGAGAGCAATATTTTCAAGTGTTCAACACATTAAAATGTAACTAAGAATTTGATTATCTTTTATTCGTTTATTATCATTTATTATTATTTTTTTCTCATCATTACAAAAACCCAAAGATCATTTTCATTAAAATAATTAGAATTGACAATTGAGATCCCAAATTTTTTGTAATGATATAAAACTCACAAGTATACGTCGGTCATATGTGACTCTAGTGTAAAATGCTCTACTTGAATTAGGGTAGTAAATGGGCCGGGATCAGGCCTCCCAATATCAAAATTTTTAATTAGCCCATCCTGCCGTTATTTTACAAAACAATTCAAAATCAAGACCGAAGTTAAGAAAAAAGTGATAATTAGTTAACCATGCTAATTACTTAGAATGAAAGTGAATTTAAGAGTTGAAAAGGTTTGATTCCCATAAAAACTCAAAGACATCCTATTTATTCATTGACATTTGTCTGGCACAAACCAATCAAACACTATAATAACTAAATTTAACATAAAATTGAGACCCTCAAATTACAATCCGGTGAGCACAGGCCTGACACGTTGACAATCCTAATTAACTTCAATATCTCCAGATGTAGACGACAACCATCAGCTAGGGATGTCAAATAACAACTGGTAGTTAAAAAAAATTCACCACCATGATTGTTAGCCTCATGCTAATCATTTCTAGCAAAAGTTCAAGCCATCCCTACTCATCCATCACCATTTGTCTTGCACAACCCAATAAAACAATACAATAAGGAGATTGAAAATAAAATGAAAACCCTCAAATCCCAATCAATGCATAAACGGGTAAACATAAATTAAAAAAAAAAATCCATATGAAAAAGTTGTTGATATGTAAAAATAGCAACTAATTTTAATGGAATACAAAACACCAATCTCAAAATTTGGAAAAATAAAATATTAATGATGTAAGAAGTGTTTGAAAATTGATTAAGGAATAACCCAATGGAAGAAGATTTAAAAATATTTTTCAAAATCGGTACTCATAGCCTGGTGGAGATGGTTGGGGACTTTACGATGACCCAAGGGTGTTCGACCTGGCAGTAAAACTTGAGGACATTCTTATAAACCACACCTATGTTTTAGTCAAAGATCCATTCTATTGATCATGTTTGCGAACCTTTTATTAGAACATATCCCAAATTTTATGACAACAGACTTGGGTGAGTCTGTAATGTCGGCGAGACAACACCATAGAACAATATCTAATGTTTGTCATTTTGTTCCACCCATCTTAATCCTATTAAGTACCATAGATTTACTATTAATTTAAATATAGTTTTATTTAAAAATAATGAATAATCTAATATCATCGAAACAATTAAATATCAAATATTAAGCAATATGCATAAAAAGAAGAAATAACAAGGTATACCTACCTAACAACTTAGTTTCCTCCAATAACTCATACAAGATGTTTGGAATCTACATAACATAACATCCCAAATTTTGCATAAAATGATAAATTAAAATATTTTCCCTTACTTTAAAAGATAAGAAAAGGGATTGTTGTTATATATATATTTGTTCTATGCAATGTAAAATCACAAGATTTTAAAATCTAAGGGAAACTCTTTATATTGGAAAACAAATGATAAAAACATGCCTTGGAATGTTTGTAACTTCTTCATGAACAATTCATGCATGAATTACTAAAAACCAATGACAGTGTAGTTAGCTGAGTGAGACGAATGTCATGACCTTATTTATCATTGCTATGTGAAAAAAAAAAAAAGAAAGAAGCACTTTTGAGTTTGTACACATCCACGGGCATGTGTCACAATGTGACGTGTGTGAGATCTAGTCTTAGTCCCACGAACTTGGCTAGAGGGTCCATCCTGGGCCTGAAACTCCCCGTTTGATGTTAAGGCCGGGCTGGGTAGGGAAAATGATGGATGGCCTGACTTCAAACCATTGGCCTGATCGAATCATTAAGTGAGCTACTACTATAATGGTTTAAAGACACTTGTTAATGGTTACACATGGACTTATATATGTAGCTTAAATATAATCAGTGGATCCATGGTCATGCCTCAATGATCCAAATCATTTATACATGATATTGACGGTGAACGGTGGACATACCCAAAAAGTAGTTCTGAATTTGGGATTATTAAAAATGTTTGATCACTTTAACTCTTTTCCTCGTAGAGCCGACAATGACCTTAGCCTTGGCTAAGACATTTTCATCCAGATAAGGCCAAGGGCAGACTAGGGCTACGGTGTCTGAGATTATAGTAGGCTAGGGCCAACATCGGCTCAGGCCGTTGCCAAGTGATCTATAGTTAGATCTTCTATTAAAAAATTAGGCAATTTAACAGCTCATGTGGGCTACATCTGATGTAGAGCAGGTCATGGACAGTCTCATGGCCAAGATGGATCAGAAAAGGCCCGGTCGACGATAGGCCTGGTCGATGATAAAAGTGATCTGGACCGTCAGACCTTAGATCGGGCATATCTCACGAGCTAGAATGAGTTATCGGGTGTAAAAAATATGATTTTGGGGTAGAACGAGCTACTTTAGCCACCTAACCCCACTACGCTAGGTTATGCAAGCTGGATTTTCGAAATACCCCTGGATCAGCGGTTGTTTCTCTATTTTAATTATGTTTTTACTATAAATAGTAAGTTTTAATTTGATTATAACTCTTCATTCGTTGGGCTTTAGGAGTTATGCCCAATGTGAAAAGAGCTTAGAATAATTAGGAGAACAGCTTAGGGAAGTCAAATGGGACACTTACTATTTTTGGCCGAAAACCTTATGCACTAGTAGACATCACGACTATTTATAAATAGTAAGTTTACTATTTATAGTATGTTGTAAATTCTAAGAGTTTTAGTTTTAGTTTGCTTCTGATTTCTCTCCCATTGCTTGGTATCCCTATTTAAAGGGGTGTGAACTCATTTATTTCATTCATTAATCAATTTCAAATTTTATAGAATTTATTTTCTATTTTGTTTGCTTTCTTTCTCATGGATTCGAGAAGCCTCTGTGAGGAGTCCAAAGAATTTCTGTGGATTCCGAATAGTTATCCTCTTGAGGGAGACGGCGCTCGACCTCATCACGTTCATCCCTGCGTCAATTGGTATCAGGGCGAGGATTCCTCCTGGGCCGATAGTAAATAATGAAGGTATGAGCCAAAATCCTGTGGATGGTGATCCAGAGATTCGTGATCTTGCAGAAAGAATGGAAGATTTTTTCCGGGAGAGTTAGTTAACCATGCAAGGGTTTCAGGCAACCCTCGACCGTCTTGCGGATGCGCTACTTACTCCCCGAGCCCTAGGTGGTGCTCCGCCGCCAATGGTTCCTCCATTACCCGTGGTTGCTGTACGACACAACCCTGATTTCCGTATAGCACTACCAGTAGTAAACCGTAGGGCTACACTCGATTATTCAAGTTCTAGCAATGAGGAAATTAATGAAGGTTTGGCCCGATGACCAATCCATGGAGGCGATCATCTAGATTGTGTTGAAAGAGTCTATCGAGGTAAGGCTAAACTTTCTAGTTTTAATGGTTTATTACGCATAGAAGATTTCATCAATTGGCTAGCTGAAGTAGAGAGATATTTGATTATATAGATGGTGGGAGCAATTACAACTCCCACGAGCCCGCCAGAACAAGGCGCCCATCTCATCATGGTCACAGATGAGACGTCTACTTTGATCACAATTTCTCCCCAATGATTATGAGCAGATATTATTCCA
The DNA here is from genome assembly GCA_030180095.1 of Magnolia changhungtana. NCBI lineage: Eukaryota > Viridiplantae > Streptophyta > Magnoliopsida > Magnoliales > Magnoliaceae > Magnolia > Magnolia changhungtana. The sequence goes on along the minus strand of JASAUF010000647.1, from coordinate 251,198 downwards.
GCAATAATAGAAGGGTTACGACAAGAAAATTAAATCGTCATAGATTACACTGAAGAATTTCAGCGGTTGGTAACACAAAACGATCTGTCAGAATCTGAGTCACAAAAGGTGGTATGATTTATAGGAGGGTTATGATCAACAATTCAGGATCGAGTTCAAATGCACCCAATCGAGACCGTGGATAAAACGATTTAGTTGACAGGTAGGGCAGAAATGCAGCTTGCAAGAGTTTTGAATCAGTCATATCCTTCAACTCGACGGGCAAGGATCATGGTGAATCTTTAATTGTGAGGCGATTACTGTATACCCCACCGAAGGAATTACATTCACAGTGACATAATATATTCCATACGTGGTGCAGTATCAGCGGAGAGGTTTGTGATGTGATCATATACAGTAGTAGCAGCGAGAACATCATCTCAAGAGTGATGGTGGACAAGTTGCAGTTACCAATGACAAAACATCTTTCTCCGTACTCTATTGGCTGGATAAAACAGGTGAACGAGACCAAGTTAACTAAACAGTGCACTATCTCATTTTCAACTGGTAAAAATTACAAGGATCAAATACTTTATGACGTGGTCGACATAGAAGCATGCCATATGTTACTCAGTTGACCCTGGCAGTCGGATCGTGATGCGACCCATCGAGGACGAGATAATGTCTACATATTCGTCAATGATAGTCAAAAAATAATTCTTACCCCTATGGCACCAGAGAACTACCCTGAAGCCTCTAAAGTGGAGGGGAGTTCCCTCTTGATCATTTGGGATTTCATGGAGGAATTCAAGGAAATCGGCGTGATATACACCATAGTGGTGAAGGGCAAGGAATCAGAACCTTAAACATTTCTCTAAGTTTAAGACTATTGTTAAACGAATTCAAAGAAGTCTAGCTTGAAGATTTACCTGATGGATTACCCCTATGAAGGACATCCAACATCACATAGACCTCGTCCTTGGGTTAGCCTGCCTAACCACCCTCATTATTGGATGAGTCTAAAGGAATGTGAGATACTTCAGGGGCAAGTGGAGGAATTAATCCGTAAGGGTCTCTTAAAAGAGTGCATGAGCCCCTATGTCGTACCAGCATTATTAATGCAAAAAAATGGAAGCTGACGCATGTGTGTCGACAGCCGAGCAATCAAAAAAATTATCATCAAATATTAGTTCTCAATACTATGGTTAGACGACATCTTTAATATGCTAGAAGGGGCCAGGGTGTTCTCTAAACTAGACCTAAGGAACGGGTACCATCAGATTCGTATTTGACCTGGTGATGAGTGGAAAATGGCATTCAAGACCAAGAAAGGGTTGTATGAGTGGTTGGTTATGCCCTTCGGCCTATCGAACACACCAAGTACTTTTATGCGTTTGATGAATTACGTTTTAAAACTGTTCACTGGCCGATTTGTGGTAGTATATTTTGATGACATACTGATATATAGCCAGGATGAGACAGAGCACAGGAAACATCTCAGACAGGTGTTGTAGGTCCTACAAATTAACAAGTTGTACCTCAACTTGAAAAAATGTATTTTTTTAATGGACAACCTATTATTCCTAGGATTTGTTATAACGTTCATAGGCATCCATGTCGACGATGAAAAGGTACGAGCCATTAAGGAATGGCTGATCCCGACAAACATTCATTAGGTAAGGAGATTTCACTGGTTGGTGACCTTTATCATTGATTCGTGCAAAATTTTAGCATAATAGTCGTGCCTATTACAGAGTGAATGAAAAATGGACTGTTTCAGTGGACCAGTGACGCTAATAAGAGCTTTCATGAGATCAAGCATTGTTTGTCCACAACACCGATTTTGGTGCATCCTAATTTTAATAAGTTATTTGAGGTTGAGTGCGACGCTTTATATGTCAGAATTGGAGAAGTATTATCACAGGAAGGCAGGCCGGCAGCCTTCTACAGCGAGAAGCTCAGTGAAGCCCGAAAGAAGTGGTTGACGTATGAGCTTGAGTTGTATGCAGTTGTTTAGGCGCTGCGACATTGGCGGCATTATTTGATTCAAAGAGAGTTTATTATGTACACTAACCATCAAGCATTAAAGTTTATTAATAGTCAGACTAATGTGAATCGTATGCATGCTAGATGAGTTGCATTTTTATAAGAATTCACATTCGTTCTGAAGCACAAGTCAGGGCAGCAGAAGAAGGTGGCCAATGCACTTAGTCGTCATGCATCACTAGTTACAATGAGCAATGAGGTGGTCGGCTTCGACTGTCTCAATAAGCTATGTGCCGAGGATGAGGTGCCAAGAAGGTCACCTTAGTGACCTTCATATACAGGATGGTTTCCTCTTCAAAGGGAATCGATTGTGCATCCCTCAAAGTTCTCTGAGAGAGTAGATTATTCATGAGCTACATAGAGGTGGCCTTGGTGGACACCTTGGGCGAGACAAGACGTGAGCTTTCGTGGAAGAGTGGTATTACTGGCCGTAATTGGTACGTGATGTGGAAAAAGCCATACAACATTGTCATGTTTGTCAGACCTCCAAGGGGCAATCTCAGAATACGGATCTACACCCCGTTAGCTGTGTCTAATGGTCCTTGGGAGGATTTATCTATGAACTTCATGCTTAGTCTCCCACGAACACAACGCGGCATGGATTCAGTGTTTGTGGTGGTAGATCGTCTCTCCAAAATGACACATTTTATCCCATGTAAGAAGACCCTCGATGTAACACATATGGCGAATCTATTCTTCAGGGAGGTCGTACGGCTATACGGGGTTTCCAAGACCATTACTTTTAATCATGACACGAAGTTCATTAGCCACTTTTGGCAGACTTTATAGACTCGATTCGATACATGACTTCAATTCAGTAACGCCTATCACCCACAGATTGATGGGCAGACTGAGGTTGTAAATTGCACGTCGCGAAACCTCTTTCGCTGTATTTTAGGAAAAAAACTGAAGCAATGAGATTTGGCCTTATCTCAAGTAGAGTTTGCATTCAACAACATAGTGAACCGCTTGACAAGGAAATCACCGTTCCAGATTATTTACGGATGAGTGCCTCGCCACACACTTGACTTGGTCCCTCTACCCAATCTCCCAGGCACGAGCATTGTAACAAAACATATAGTAGATAAGATCATGGGTATCCATGCAGAAGTGTAGACCAAGCTACATGCCTCGAACGAGAAGTATATGGAATAAGCGGACAAGCATTGGCGACTAAAAGTGTTTGAGGTGGGCAACCGCATTATGGTCATCTGCACAAAGAAAGATTTTCAACTGGGACGTACAACAAATTGAAGAATAAGAAGATTAGACCCGTCCCAATCATCCAAAAGATCAATGACAATGCTTATGTTGTTGATCTTCCAGATGACATGGCGATATCATGGACTTTCAATGTCGCGGACCTAACCGAGTATCATAAACCAGAGCAGGACGAGAACTCGAAGATGAGTTCTTTTGAAGTGGAGGGGACTGATGTGGAGCAGGTCGCAGACAGTCTCATGGCCAAGATGGATCAGAAAAGGCTCGATCGACGATAAAAGTGATACAGACCGTCGGACTTTAGATCGGGCATATCTCATGATCCAGAATGAGTTATCGGGCATAAAATATATGATTTCGGGGTAGAACAGGTTATTTTAGCCACCCAACCCTGCTATGCCAGGCTGGGTTGCGCAAGCCAAATTTGCGAAATACCCTTGGATCGACAATCATTTCCCTATTTTAATTTTATTTTTACTATAAATTGTAAGTTTTAATTTGATTATAACTCTTCATCCGTTGTGCTTTAGGAGTTGTGCCCAATGTGAAAAGAGCTTAGAATAATTAGGAGAATAGATTGATGAAGCCAAATATGATACTTACTATTTTTGGCTGAAAACCTTGCGCACTAGTAGACATCATGACCATCTATAAATAGTAAGTTGCGAATTCTAGGAGTTTTAGTTTTAGTTTGCTTCTGATTTCTCTCCCATTACTTGGTATCCCTATTTAAAGGGTTGTGAACTCATTTATTTCATTCACTAATCAATTTTGAATTTTATAGAATTTATTTTCTATTTTGCTTGCTTTCTTTCTCATGGATTAGAGAAGCCTCTGTGAGGAGTCCAGAGAATTTCCGTGGATTTGGAACAGTTATCCTCTTGGGGAAGACGGTGCTCAACCTCATCACGTTCATCCCTGTGTCAACATCATATCAAGACAAATGAATGTTTAGAAAAGAAATTTTGTCAACTTTATGTTGTAAATTATGGGCCACCCTAATAGTGAAATTGTGTAAATTTTGTTTTTGTTTTTGTTTTTGTTTTTTTTTTGGTTTTTTACACACCACTTGGGCACTCAAACCCATGACCCACAAGGTCTACGGCTAACTCATAAGTAGCGATAAAATAATAATAATAATAATAATAATAATAATAATAATATGTTTAAAGTGTGGTTGGTTGCACCAAATACGTGAAAATTCATATGTGCCATATGTACCACCATTCAACTTCTCTAGCGCTACTCCTGTGCAAAGTACCCTACAATCATTCTAAATATGTCACACGTGCCATCATCCATCTTCAATCACTCTAAATATTCACAAGAGTTTCAACACGAGGTCATGGGTTCGAGTACCCATTGTGGTGAAATCCTACTATGGTGTGAGTGCTTGTGGTAAAAAGAAAAGCTATTTGTATCTCAAGTAACTTATCTTGATTTCTACTTATTCAGTGGAAAAGTATGTTTGGCAAACAACATATTTATACTTATCCCTAAATTTTGTTTGGTCCACCCTTAATGTACTGTCCATCATGTGGGCCCAACCATTGATGTGGACTATTTGTTATATGTCTGATTTTGCACCTCTATGACTCTCCTCACCACCCTTTGTCACTATTAGTGACATTTTTGAGTTCTTGTCAATTCTTGCAATTATTGTGAAAATTTAGTGCGGACAACCCTGACCCATTGGTTGACCATAGTTTCAAAAGTATCCCTTTCTTTTAATCCCAACAAGGCTCTCTTTGGATAAGTCGTTTGATATTTTTGAATAATACAATTACTATATACATTCACATGTTTCTTCGACACATAGTACACCTTCGTTGAGTGCTACTATCGAATATCTTCATGGAATCTCTCACACAATCTATTTTTCTTGACTACGAAGTTATTACTCGAATAACAGTGCCCTCTAGTGATTCTTTCGGGCTTCACTCTCTTATCGACATAATTTAGTTGATAATCATGTTGCTTCTTTGCCGATGTAAGATACGCCGATGTAAGATACATCTTCTTTCTTCAGACATTCATGTTTATCAGATTAGTGGTAACCATGTTAATTCCCATTATTAAAGAAAATGGGTCAGTATCGACTAACATGACTCCATTCTCGCTCTGAGAATTTGAGCATTCAAGAATCTATATTGTCTTGGATCACGTTCCTGTAAGCAATGCAAATTCGGCAAAAGTTTAATGAACTTTACAACCAATAATATATTAAATATTTCATCAAAATATCAAAGAAATATCATCTATTTTGTTATGCGATTCCTTTGGCTGCATTGGAACCTTGATGAGATGATTCATCATCGGTTTTTGTTAAGGTCGTACAAATGAATGGCTTATTTTAGCCAAAGTTATCTTATAGTTTAGATCACGATAACAAATTCCCAATTATGAGTTTTTTCATTGGTTCTTTTCACGTAGAAGTCATTTGTATATGATCGCTCTATCTAAGAAATCGACCAAATCCTCTAAGTCCATCCATTCAAAAGTTTTTTGAAGTTCAATGTCTAGACCTTGCACAACCAGTTACGTATTCTTAGCAAGCTTATCAGGTAATTACCTCAGGCATAACAAGTCGACTAAAGAAAATTCAGGTTCAGTTCGATAAAACTGAGCATGAAACATTTTTTTCCATATCTTGTCAGGTTTGGACTAAATTTTCAGACAAATTAATATATCACGTAAATGCAGTATCCGTTAATAAAATTGTGAACTATTTCACCTTCACATATTCATTAGCTGAGAATTTTCCACATTGTACAGTGAGATTACCAATGCGCTCAATCGTAGATTGGCCTCTTTCTCTAGAAAATATAATGAAAAATCGGATATTTTGGTACCTCTCAGCATTTCAGCATATTGATCGACCCAATTGCAGTATGATTTATGGTAAATAAATCGATTGGTACAATGACTATGATATTGGTCAGTTACCTCATTTATCACGTTAACCAATTCATCTTAGGCTACTGAGGGGTAAAACTGTTGCTTTTTTATCCCGAGGTCTTTGGTTAGCCACCCAAGGAATTTGTATACCCTAGGCAGGTTACACTAGTAGAACTTGCCCCCTAAGTTCTTTGTTGTTTGGCATGAATTGTCCCGGAGCAAGAAAGCCATGATTTATGTCATTTTTATTTTGACCGTTAAATTGAGCATTTCTTCCATTTCTTCTAATGCCTACAGGAGGTAGCATATTTTGGCCTACCAAACCTACATTTGGCCGAACATCTGAATGTTGCATGGAGAAATAATTAGCATTTCCAGAGGAACATTGCTTAATTGATATTCTTCTATATTATAATGATGGTTATTAGGCAACCTGTCACAAAAGAATGCCATAAGTTTACTAATAGCTTCAGTTTGAGGCCTAGAGTATTGAGTTTGTACCATTCCTTATTTCGTTAGCTCTCTTATGCCAACATTGACAATACCCAGAACTTTATTTACCTTTGCGAAGTTGTTTTGGGATGATAATCCTATTTTCGAAACTGCTAGAAGTGTGGGATTTGGGACCTTTGTTTCGGCTTGCATTTAAAATGCTTCAAGGGCCTGATTGAGATCATGTTCTTCAATATTTTCACTAGCTCGAGTAGATCGTCTACTCATATTGTTATAAACATCAATCGTGTTAGTACGATTTTGGGTCACGTGAGATACGTGTACTGCTATGTGGGTGTGCCAGAACCAATTGGGTCCCATTCAAATCGTGATCACTGTTGACTCCTAGCGTCGAGACAAGTGATGCTTGGTCGAACGACCAACAGATCAACTGTCTATTGAACCAACAATGCGCTCATTAATCATGCAACTTATGGAGGTTAGGGCTCTTCCTCCAATGAACTCTTTTGGCCATAGCAATCAAGGACTTCATAAAAGGTATAGCAGTTGTATGGTCGAATGGAAAGAAATCGAGAGGTTGATGTGGAAATGTGCGTGACTTACCAATGAAGTGAGATCACTAGCCTGATTGAGAGCAACAAGGTGCTTCTTAAAGCAATGTGCTGATGAATAAGGTAATAACAATTCCAATTGTTATTGAATATTACAGTGTTGCTTAGTTGTTGCAGCCATTAGCTTATGTAGTTGTGTAATGTCAAATTTAAAATCTTATAATTTCTAGCTTTCATGGGGCCATTATTGCCATTTTTAAATTTTTTTTTCTTTCTTTTGCAATGAATAATAAAATTTATTAAAAGGTCACTAAAAATAATAAAATCCTATTGCCATAAAATACTCTTGTATGACACCATGCATGGTTATGTGTTGTAAAATGGATGTCTTAAATCTTATTTCAAGGGACTGGCTCGACCAGTCGAAGGGACCGTTCGACTCGAAGTCCAGCAACAGGGTATTTGGGTTTTCTGGGACGCTCGACCGGTCGAGGGTCATGCTCAACCAGTCGAAGGGGTCCCTCGACCGGTCGAACACATGGCTCAACTAGTCGAGGGTAACGCAGATTCTATGCGAACTGTGTAAATTTGAGGCGGTTTTAGAGAGGTACCTAAGTAGAGTTTCCTAAACTATAAATAATGGTCCCTAGGGCCTTTCTAAGGTATGTTAAAGTTTTCTAAAGGGGTTCCAAGGGTTCCTAAAAGGGTTTTAGGGTTTCTAAAGGGTGTAGCAAGGGTGAGATTCGAGGTTGTTCGAATCGGGTAAATCCTTTCTCTTTGTAATTTCTATTTTCATAGTGAAGATCTGTCGCTTTGTGTCATGGTTTTTTCCCGAAAGGGTTTTCCACGTTAAATCTTTATGTTCTCCTGTGATTGCTTGGTGCTCTTAGTTGTTATCCTAGATCTAGATCTGTGTGATTCCGCAGCACAAATCCCAACAAGTAATATCAGAGCAATTGTTGGGGCACAGATCTAAATCTGAGGAATAAGCAATAATGGTAATCATTAGGTATGATATTGAGAAGTACTCAGGAAAAAATAATTTTGAGTTATGGAAGATCAAGATGATTAGTTCCTTAATCAAGCAAGGCGAAGATGGTGATCTTGAGGAGCGAAAGTCTACTATGACTGATGATGATTGGAATACTCTTGATAAGAAAGTCTTATCATCAGTCTGTTTATGTATCATCGGTCTGTTTATGTCTCATGGATGAGGTTCTCTACAATGTCATGAGGGAGAAAACTGTGGCTAAGTTGTGGGTGAAGTTAGAGGATATCTATGTAAAAAAACCCTCTGAAAATCGCCTACACTTGAAGCGACAGTGGTATAACTTCAATATGACAGAGGGTGGAGATCTGGAGGCTCACATTAGCAACTTTAATAAATTGGTTTGCAAATTGCTGGATATGAAGGAAGTGATGAAAGATGAAGAACAAGCATGTATGTTGTTGAATTCTCTTCCAGCGTCATATGAGTCATTCAAGGACATGATGTGCACCATGAATAAAACCCTGAGTGTCGACACCATTATCTCAACCCTTCAAGGGAAGGCTATGAGAAAGCTTAACGTCGACATGGGGATATCTTCTGATGCACTATTTACGAGGGACAGTAATTTTGAATAAGGTACAGGTTATTCAGGTTCTAGATCTAAATCCAAGGGCAAGGGCAAAGGAAAGGTAAAGTGCTGGAATGTGGGATGGAAGGACATGTGAAGAAGGATTGTACAAATCCTAAATTTAAGAGAGAAGATTCTGAGGCTTCATACCAACGTTGATATGTCAGATGGATCGAGTGAATGTGATGGTGACGTTTTGTCTGCATCTTCGATTAAACCCCCGTACGATGATCGTAAGGGTGAGTGGATTCTAGACACAGGGGCATCCTTTCACATGACTCCTCATTGAGTTGGTTCGCCAGCTACAGGGAGTCCGATGGTGGACAGGTATTTATGGGCAATAATAGTGCCTGTAATGTTATGGTTATTGGTACGATGCACATCAAGATGTTTGATGGGGTGGAGCATACCTTGACTGATGTCAGGCACGTTCCTGATTTGAAGAATAATCTGATTTCTCTTGGTGTACTTGAGGCAATGGGTCGTAAGTTCACACGTATTGATGATTGCTCTTAAAGTATATAAGGGGGCACGAGTAGTCATGAAAGCGTAACGACTCGATAATGTTTATAGGTTGATTAGGAGCACTTCAAAAAGTGGAGTTGTAGTGGCTGTAGCGGATTCCACCTCTGCACATGTGTGGCATGCTGGGCATGACCACATGAGCAGGCGGGGCATAAAGGTTGAGACACGCAAACAGAGATACAGAGTAGGTGGAGCAGCCCCCTGTGAGAAGAATCACACAGCATAATCGCAGGATATCGGCGAGATATATGAACGACTCTAATATCATAGTGGATCCATCCTTTATTCAATGGCTCTAAGTGAGCCTAGTGTTGAGAAGTGGAAGGTGACTATGGATGATATGATGGACTCGTTGTACCAAATCGACACATGGGAGTTGGTGAAGCTTCTAGTGGGCCAAGAAGCGGTTGAATGCAGGAGGATCTTCAAGAGGATACAATATAGATATAGAGCGAGGTTAGTAGCGAAGGGTTATGCTAAGAGAGAAGGGATCAACTTCTCAGAGATATTCACGTCGAAGGTATAACAGGTGTCTATTAGATCTGTGATTGGCGCTGGTTGGCCAATGTGATCTTGAGCTGGAAGGATGGACGTGGAGTCTGCACTTCTGTAAGGAAAATTGGAAGAGCAGATCTACATGAAGCAACTAGAGCGGTTCAAAGTTTAAAGGGGTTGAGAAAAAAGTTTGCAGGAGGTCGTGGTATAACCTGTCGCCTAGGCAGTGGTCTGATTCATTCATGGTGAGTCAGGAATTGTATACTGATGACATGTAGATCACCAATTATGACATGTCTGAAATTAATGTACTGAGGACTCGGTTAAGTGGGACATTCAGGATGAAGGATCGGGGGCTGCAAAGATGGTTCTCGGCATTGAGACTGGAAGAGGAGCAGGTTTTGGTAATCATAGGTAGAATACCTTGTGTACGTATTAATCAAGGATGTGATGGACCAGGCAAAGCCGAAGAGCATTCCTTACACATCTCTCCTCAAGTTTTCCTCAGGACATGTCCCAAAACAGATGAGGAAAGGCAGGATATGTCTCATGGGCCTTATTTAAATGCGGTTGGTAGTGCATACCATGATCTGTATTAGACCGGTTATTTCACAGGCTATTGATGTTGTGAGCAAATACCCCAGAAAGCTATATTGGGTAGTAGTGAGATGGTAAGAAGACTACGTCTTTACTTTTGGGAAGACAGGTACAAAATTGGTTAGGTATGTGGATTCAGATTACCCAGGTAATGTGGATTCCAAAAAGTCAACTTTAGGTTAATCGTTTGTACTAGCGGGTAGAGCAATGAGTTAGATGTCCATGTTATCCGACAGGTGCTTGAGAAAGGAGGCGTATTACTGGAGATGATTCACACCAGCGTGAATCCGGAAGACATGATCACTAAGGTCATTCCTGCAAAGAAGTTCAAGTTCTGTGCAACTTCTCTAGGCTTAACAATGATATAAAAGGAGGACAGAGTGTGTACGAGAAGCTATGATGTGATGTAGAGATAAGAGAAGAGGTCAAAAAGCTCACTTCCTGCATCATATGAGTCTTTTAGGGAATCCTTATGTACCAGTGATACGTCTTTGACTATAGACACCGTTATCTCATCCCTTTAGGAAAAGGCCATGAGAAAGCAAAATGGTAGCATGGGGGCTTCTTCTGATGCATTGGTTACGAGAAGCTGGATTACCAAGCGAGATATAGGATCTTCTTAGTCAAGATCCAAATCAAAGGGCAAGTTAAAGTGTTGGAATTGTAGGATGACTGGACACATGAAGAAGGATTGCACATATCCTAAATCGAAGAAAGAAAACTCAAAGGCTTCTTCCAAGGAGGCCAACATTGCCGCGTCAGATGAAGAGACTAGCACAGGTGATGTGTTGTCAATGTCTATGATCGGACGCTTATACGATGATCGTAGAGACGAGTGGATCCTTGACACAGGGGTGTCATGTCACATGAATCTTCATCACAGTTGGTTCGCCAGTTACATGTAGTGCGAGGGCAGAAAGGTATTTATGGGCAATGATAATGCCTGTAATGTTGTGGTTATTGGTATGGTGCGCATCAAGATATTTGATGGGATGGATCGTACCTTGTCTAAGGTCATGCACGTTCCTGACGTGAAGAAGAACTTGGTTTTCTCTCGGTGCACTCGATGCAATAGAGTGAAAGTTCACCAGTGTTAATGGTGTCCTTAAAGTATCAAATGGGGCACTCGTGGTTATGAGAGCGCAGAGGCATGAAAACCTTTATAAATTGATTGTGAGCACTTCAGTAGGTGGAGTGACAGCGGCTATTGCGGATTTCACGTCTGCAAGTATGTGGCATGCTTGTCTGGGCCACATGAGCAAGCGGGGCATGAAGGGACTTTCCAATTGTTGTTTAATTCCATTTTTTAAGAATTCAGATTTAAATATATGCGAGTATTATATATATGGTAAAAAATCTAGATTTTCTTTTAAATGTGGAAAACATGTAGGTAAGAGAGTGTTTGATTATGTGCAATCTGACGTATGGGGGCCATCGCCAGAGGTTTCTGTTAGAGGGTCGTCATGGTTTGTCTCATTCATTGACGACTACTCTCAAAAAGTTTGAGTTTACTTCATGAAATGTAAATCCGAAGTTTTCACCACATTTAGACAATGGAAGGAAATTGTGGAAAAATCAGTCATGGCAAAAAATAAAGGTTTTAAGGACGACAATGGTGGTAAATTTACTTCCACTGATTTTAATGAATATTGCAAAGATAAGGGATCATTAGGCACAACACAGTATGCCACATGCCTGAACAAAACAATGTGGCTGAACGAATGAATCAGACTCTCTTGAAGAGGACTCGATGTATATTAAATAATGTTGGGTTAAGCAAGGACCTATGGATTGAGGTCGTTAATACGACTTTCTATTTGGTGAACCGGTCCCCTTCTACGACAATTGATTGCAACATCCGAGAGGAAGTATGGAGTGGTCATAAGATGGACTACTCAGACACATGGATATTTGGTTGTAAGGCTTACTCTTATGTACCATCAGTTGAAAGAGATAAGCTAGACCATAGAGCCAAAAAGTACATCTTTATTGGCTATGATATTGGTGTTAAGGGCTATAAGTTGTATAACAAAGTCGCACGCAAGGTCAGCATTAGCTGTGACGTCAGATTCTATGAAAGCTCCTTATTTCGCAAGAATGATCAGGAGGAGAGAAAGGAACCTGAAAAGTTGGTCGTAGACGTTCATATTGATACAGATAATACTCAGGGAAAGATAGATGCACAGACAAAGGTACATGAGCAAGTGGAGCAGCCACCTGTGAGAAGAAACCCACCACGAGATCGTAGGTTATCGACAAGATATAGGGATGACTTTAATATCGCATATGCTCTCACTACAGATGAGGGGGATCTGTCTACTATTCAGGAGGCTCTTGATGAGTCTGATGCAGAAAAGTGGAAGGTGGTAATGGACGATGAGATAGACTCTTTGTACAAGAACAATACATGAAAGCTGGTAGATCTTCCAATGGGCCGAAAAGTAATCAGATGCAAGTGGTTATTCAAAAGAAAACATGATAGATACAAAGCGAGGTTGGTAGCGAATGGTTATTCTCAAAGAGAAGGAATCGACTTCACATATATATTCACACTAGTGGTTAAGCAGGTATCTATCAAATTTGTATTGGCATTGGTTGTCCAATATGATCTCGAGCTGGAACAGATGGATGTCAAGACTGCATTCCTGCACGGGGAGTTGAAAAAGCAGATCTACATGAAGCAACCAGAGGGTTACTAAATTAAAGGGGTAGAGAACAAAGTTTGTAGGTTAATGAGGTCGTTGTACAGGTTGAAACAGAAGCCTATGCGGTGGTATAAAAAAATTGATCTTTTCATGTTGAGTCAGAAATTTACAAGGAGTGAATACGATCACTGCATCTATTACAAGACACTGAGTGATGGCAAGTTCATTGTCCTAGTATTGTGTGTTGATGATATGTTAATCGCCAGTCATAACATATCTGAAATTGATGTACTGAAGACTCAGTTATTAGGGACATTCGAGATTAAAGATATCAGGGCTGCAAAGAGGGTTCTCGGCATAGATATTCATAGAGACAGAAAGAGAAGCAAGCTTTCGTTATTTCAAGCAGAATACCTTGAAAATGTATTGATCAAGTATGAGGTGGACAAGACAAAGCCAGTGAGCGTTCCCCACACACTCACTTCAAGCTTTCTTCAGAATAATGTCATAAATCAAATGGGAAAAAGCAGGTTATGTCTCATGTATCTTATTCGAATATCGTTGGCAGTTTAATGTATGTCATGGTTTGTATAAGACCAGATATTTCATAAGTTGTCGGTGTTATGAGTAGATATATGTCAAACTCCGACAAACAACATTGGGAAGCAGTGACATGGCTACTTCAATATATTTGAGGTACAAAAGATTGCGTCTTAACTTTTGATAAAACAGGGGCAAAGTTAGTAGGGTATGTGGATTCAAACTACGTAGGCAGTGTAGATTCCAGAAAGTTGACTTCATGTTACTTATTTGTAGTAGCGGGTGGAGCAATCAGTTGGATGTTGAAGCTTCAATCCGTGGTGGCTTTTTTCATGACCGAAGTAAAGTATATGACAGTGATAGAAGCATCTAAAGGTGCCTGGTTAAGAGGCATGATAAATCAGTTGGGGCTTCAACAGGAGGCCGTGCCGGTTAATTGTGATAGCGAGAGCGCTATCAATTTGGCTAAAAACTTTATTTATCACTTTCGTATTAAACACATTGATGTTCGTCACCGTTTTATCTGACAGGTGCTTAAGGAAGGAGGCGTAATTCTGGAGAAGATTCACACCAGCGTGAATCCGGTGGACATGCTCACCAAGGTCATTCATACGGAGAAGTTCAAGTTTTGCATAACTTCTCTAAGCTTGGTGATGACGTAAAAGGAGGACTGAGTGTGCATGAGAAGTGATAATGGAGTTATGATGCAGGGCAGAGATAAATGAAGAGGACAAGAAGCTACACATTTGATAATTGAAGACATGTTGGAGATTGTTGTAATAGATGTCTTAAATTGAGTTTGTAACAGGGCTTGTCGATGCAATCGACAGTCTGTTCGATGTCACATTCGATGGCATCGAACAGTGCTTGATCCCATCGAGATTTTTCATTTTTCTCCAGTTGGTTGTTGGACTAACTTGGCATCTTTTCAATGCCATCGGTAACTATTTGATGTCATTGAAGATCTGTTCGATGCCATCGAACTTGGCTCGATGCAATCGGAGAAAATCAGATTTTCCAGTATTGTCTCTGGACAGTTGATGAGTTATTTCGATGCCATTGATGTGGCTTTGATACCATCAAAGGATTAGTTTCAATGACATCAAAGACTGTTCGATGCCATCGACAATTTTCGCCCAATTTTTTGTTGAGTTGCGATTTTGTGGAATTTGTTTCCGATTGTGCTTGGGATCCTTATATAGGCTATATATATGGGTGTAAGCGGGATTGGGAGAGTATTCTAGGGTTCCAAATTCGTCCAAGGTTTCAAAGGGTGTAGCAAGGGTGAGATTCGAGGTTGTTCAAATCGAGTAAGTAGACTTTGTAATTTCTGCTTTCATAGTGATATCTATGGCTTTGTGCCGTGGCTTTTTCCCGCAAATAGTAGAGAACGGAAAATCCAAGCAAACAAAAAGAACACACAAGTTCGTACGTGAAAAATCCTTACGGGATAAAAATAACAAAACAAAGCAATGATCAATCCATTTTAATCAGAAGAAGGTTACAAGATATTGCACAACTTACAATAGAAACCCTAGCTTTCCCTCAAAATCATTGAGTATTTGTGCTAGGCTCCAAAACCCTCAAGACTCTGTTCTACTCTTATTTTGGCTCTACATTCTAACCCTAATCGCAATTAGGAGGCCTTTTATACACTCCCATACAAGATTAGGAAATAAAATCCGCACTGACGCACTGTGTTGGTCAAACCAAAATGAATTGACTCACACACATCCAGTCAAACCGAAAACATGCAAAAGTGGATAGCGTGCAACCAAAGAATCCACCCGTTATTCAGTTCTAACTGAAGACAACACTAGTCAAATCGAGATAGGGACTTGATTGAACGAGGAATAGAGACCTGCGAGCGGTCCGGAGCATATTATGTTATTTCTTTCACAATCAATTAGACTTTACGGAGAGTCTAACTAACTCGACTCGAGTGGTTTGTTGGCTTCGAGTGGAGTGATGTAGAACTCTCAGAGTGGATGAACCCCTCGTTCGTGTAGAAGGGATTTGAGTCGCGTAGTTTTGACCATTATGGTTGTTGGAGTAGAGCATTCAGTGAGGGCCATCTCTGCGAGTAAAGATAGATCGTACTCTTGTCGGTTGATTCTTTGGCTTGTGCATTTAAGTAGTCTGCTCGCTCCATTCGCAAATAAACAGAATATTGGGGAAGGGAAATGCATCACGGCTGACTTGCCTTTGATTTTTTATGTGTTTCAAGGTGTTACGTGTTTGTACAGGAGCAGTTGTCGACGAAGTTAGAAAAGAAGGCTATCAGGTGCATCTTTGTCGGGTACAATGAGCAAAAGGAAGGTTGGAGGAGTGTGGATCCTACCACCAAGAAAGCGTATATCTCTCGGCGCATTGTATTTGACTATGCCTCATCATGGTGGTCTACTGGAAAGTACTATTAGATACAAAATTCTTAAACACAACGATGAGAGTGCTGTTCCCAGAACACCTGCATTCGATCTCCTCCCCTTCCAAGATGTTTTCATGATCTACCTGAAAGTGTTCTTGCTCCTATCATAAGCTCGGTTAGTTTCCATTTCTGTTGTTTAAGTCACCTTTCAATGGCTCCCTTAATGTATGTGCTAGGAAGTTTCCGAAGAAGCGGGCTACTCCCCAAAATTGCCACACCCGTTTTGGAACCATGCTTGTGTGGCTTGGATGGCTATCATGATCAACAAACTCGACTAAATCGTATGATCTTTAATTGTAATTCAAAGCACCATGTGCGTCTAAGGATCGTCTAGGCCAAAATAGCAGTCAAATGCGGCTTCTCTCAAGGGCAACCAGCAAGTAGAGATATGGTGAGAGGGGACAGCCTTGTTGCAGACCTTTGTTTGGTTCCTTTTATGAACCCCGGTACCAAAAAAAATCCAATAAGTGTTCCGCCCGGTAAAAGGTAGATTCTGAAAGAGGCTTCTTCAACTTCAACAGAACAATATACGGTGGAGCCATGGCAAAAACAATATCAGCAACACTCACTCCGACTCATCCTAGCATTCCTATGGTCAGCTTAGGTTCCCCCACTTCAAGAAGGCAACTGGAGTGCTTTTATTAAATGATGCATGTGGGCTGAGCCATTCCCATCCCGATGTGGTGGCCCGGGCTTCTCTACACTAGATTAAAGGCACTTGATCAACACCACCCACTAGCAGTTGCCCACAAGTGGGCCCCACAGGAGAGAAAACTAACATTGTGAACTGCATTATGAGTGGACCAACCTAATTTTTGGGCAATGTTATCTCTGGAGAGATCCACCTGATGAATGACTTGAATGTCACGATCGTAAGCCACAATACCCATGTAACATGTGTGAGTTTAGTAGAATGAATTTTTCTTAAAAATAAAATTCGATAAAATAGTAAATGGAAAAAAGTGGATTTGAATGACTCTATCCACTTTGGATTCACACTTCAAAGGGGCACCCTAATACACTCTAGATGTATCGAATGCCCAATTTGATTTCTGAAAAGGAAATCATACCTCTTCAATTATTCATTCCTTCAGCCAAATAGCCATACGAAATCAACATGAGAGACTTCATCCATTCAATAATTCATTCATTCAGCAAAATAACAATACAAAATCTACATAAGAGACTTGTCCTGCAAGCAAACAGTCCAACTAAATCCTCTAATCTAATACTTGTTGAAAATGAGCACAAATCGCATTCTAAACTGAAAAGACATAAACACATTAAAAAATAGGGTTGCATTTGACACTGAAACACACCCTACAATAGATAAAGATCTCATGTTGCACTCGATTTGTACACACAGCATGATGGGTGGAATCCAATGTGGATGGATCACCACCAACATATCTCATGGATTGATCAATCCTACACACCCATGAACTGATCATAAGGCATAACATGTGTAGATGATGCAGTTGGCCATCAATTTGAGAAGCAAATGTTAATAAGCTCAAACCAGCAATCGCAGAGAAATAATGCATTTGAAAGGTTCGCACTTTTATAGGAAAACAAGCAATTTGGAATGATGGCCGGGATTTAAGCCTCAAACAATGTATAGTTTGCAGAACCAATACGCATTAATGTGTGTATTTCTCAGTTTTTTATTTCCATTTTTTAGTTAATCCCACTTGTATTTACAGCAGTGCATCTACCCAGCGTATTAGCTGGTCCTCCATGTATTTTGTAGTCTAGTATTCCCAGTTTTGTACAAAATCACTATGTACACTTATGTGGAGCCCATTTTGGATATACCCAGATAATATGGACCATGCTTTTGCTGTCATGATAACAATTCAAGAGATGTATCTAATTGCATTAGGATTAACTTGCTCCCTCTCTAAGTAATCCCTGTGTACAAGAGCTTCGATCCGTCTCTTAACCAACTTAAAGTCGGGCTGCAAAATCAAACCAATCACCAACCATCAACATTCAGATTTTGTCTATTGCCTGATGAGAAATGCAGCAAAAACCATGCATCATAAAAAATTTCCATCAAGCGGTGTCCCCACAATGCAAGAGTTGAGGTATTAATGATCTGCACCTTTGATATGTTGAATGGACCATAGCTCAAAAATTGCAGTTATTTGCCTATTTAACATAGTGTTGCTATTTTACTCTTTGAAACCATGATTGGTCGGAGAACATGGTCCAATTGCCTTGCATTTTGTAGGGAAAGAAAAAGAAAAGAACTGCAGTAATAGATATGTACCCTGAACATGTGGTCGATCTGTTTCATACATTCTGTGATGAGTTGCTGGAAGCTCAAGGCTTTTCTACTCTTCATAATACGGACAATAGCTGCATCAATCGTGCATCGTCGATCATTTTGAACAATTTCCATCGCCTTCTTCTTCTCATCCATGGGAGGAAGAGGAACCTGCACATTTTGAATGGAAATCATCTCTCAAGCTCAAGCAAGTTATCAGATTAGGGGTCGTTTGGATGCCCGTAAATGGGGCAAGTTATAAATGATTTACAGGGAATCATTTACACTCTGCATTTGAATGACCTTTTTTCTCTGTAAATCATTTACAGGCTGTAAACGATTTACAGCTTTTACCCCTATTTCATTTACAGGTAAAAAGGTGGCATTTCATTTACAGTCTCTCCATTTACAGCCTAATGGCTATTAGTGGAAAGATTGGCTCTCCATTTACAGGGCTGAAACAATTTAAAGGCTATCCAAACACATACAATCGTTTACCAGTAAATCATTCACAGCTTTAAAGCCGAACAGCTGTAAATCATTTACCACTTAAACCATTTACAGGCATCCAAACGACCCCTTAAGATCATGTTTTAGAGCTTTGCTAAAACCAAACATGCACGGATATAATGAACTAAATGGATGGATAAAAGAACTTAGCCAAGTTTTTCAAAGCCATCCATTTGTTGCAAACATTGTGGACCAACCTGATTTTTGGCAATGCCATCTACATAGTCACATCCACCTGATGGACGGATTAGATACCAGCCACATTGCTTGTAGTAGAATATAGAAGGGTGGCCTTACAAACACTAGCAGACCACCTTTTATAGTACTTCGATAACACGGTTTAGTGAATTAATTGGTACCACCTATCAACTTGTATAAGATTTTGGATGCTTGACAGAACAAAATTTCTAAAATTCAATTCAATAAATAGTAAATTTCAGAGTGTGTTAGACTTCTCTTCATAGTGAGAAGCTACTCTCCTGGATTGCAATTACTATCATTTCATGCCGGATGTAAAATGCATGGAATTGCAATTTGGATTTGTTCACCATTATGAAATGAAATGTTTTTATACCAAACACAACCTACAACACAAAAACATAAACCAGTTTAAATCAAATTTGATGGAATTGCCACTTCTGTGACAAGAATACAAAGGCTCATTTGGATGTCCAACGGAAATGGATTGAAAAGTTCAGTTCGACAAAGAGAAAATGAATAAAGTGGAGCTAGAGGCACTAGACCCAACTTTGTGATTTCAATCATCACTAGTCGAACTGGAATTGCACGGAATTGAAATTAGGTGTCTGACTGTCATTATGAACTCAACTGGTGCCACCCAACTTTGGACATTTCCTCTATAATGAATTAAATGAATAGACATTCAATTCATCTGAGCATCCAAACATGCAAATCAAAACGAATAGAAATTCAATTTAACAGAGAATCCAAACATGCGCTAAAAGTTAAACAGTACGAGAACCAAATCCAAAGGGAACAGAAGGATTTCAAACCATGATCTTCTTCCTCTTGTTAGTAAACATAGAATTGAC
This sequence comes from Magnolia changhungtana, assembly GCA_030180095.1. NCBI lineage: Eukaryota > Viridiplantae > Streptophyta > Magnoliopsida > Magnoliales > Magnoliaceae > Magnolia > Magnolia changhungtana. The sequence goes on along the minus strand of JASAUF010000647.1, from coordinate 231,370 downwards.
TTCAAAGGTGTCGCTTTTGGAGACGGTTTTGTTATTCGGCTCTTTGTTTAGAATCTTATATCCCGCACATGACAGCGAATGCAACAATCTAGTCACAATTGCATCAGTCAGATTTAGCTGTAAGGCAATCTCTTGGTAACTCAATTTTTCCGAAGCATTGAAGAGTAACAAAGTCACAGCCTGTATATAGCATAAACCATAAAATGTGCAAGTTAGCATTCTACCAACATTCTGTGCCCCCCGAGTAGATTAGACAGATGTTTGGACACATTGCACACCTGACGGGTAGTTACAACTAGCTCGATTGGTTTTGGTTTGAACCTGCCAGTTAAGACGCAGGTACCCAGTGAGGAGATCCACATCAGCTTTCGGTTCTTTGTTTTACTTTGATAGTACTTCTTAAAAACCTCAACACCACTTATCTGCAAGTAAAAGAGACATGATATATTAGGGATTCACAGTAGGGTTAAAATTAAAAGTTTAGGAATGGTAAGTGCATGCGATATATGGGCCACATCCCAAAGATCGAACAGGTTGGACAGTCCAAGCCACTTGATTTGAAAGAAAAGAAAACTACCCATCTTTGGATCCAGTCAATCTATGAGGACCTTGTGATCGGACCAACTTGTGGGCTGTGGACCATGTGTTGTGGAGAAAGCCAGATGATTTGTCTGGAACTAGTATTCAAGAACGTGTGCTTAAGTTGCATGCAATTAGCATTCCTAAAATTTACAACATTTACAACGAGCATTGTGCGATAGGCTGGGTTCTTGCCATCTCTGATGGAGGGTTGAGATCAGATGACTTGTCCATGGGCCAGAAATCAGAAGTCAGAACAGTGACAGCCAAGTCAATTCCTGCATTTTCATGTGGGTTCTCCTGAAGATAACTCTCAAAATTCTGTTGATTCTCCCTCACTAATGTCAAATCCATAATCTGCATTGCCAGATAAACATGAAAGAACAACCCCAAGAAATCCATTAGAGAAAGAAGAAGAAAACACATGCACACATGCAACTAGCTCAGGCAAGTAGTTAGTAAATGACAAACCATTCCTTCCATCTTCAACGTAAGTTGGCCAGCCCATTGTTGCTTCAGCTTAGTTAAAAGGCTTCGTTCATGGTCAACATTTGTGCTCCTATCAAACAACAGCCTACAAGCAAGCTTTCTCCTGCAATGAAGCCATCATGATTATCTAGTTTGATAGGAATTATTTATAGACAAGCAAATTTGATAACTTACAGTCCCATCATTATGGTTTGTTTGGTTGCTTTAATAAAATGAATTTCAATATCTCAAGTCATTTTCAATGAAATGACGTACATAGAATGATCCCCAATCCACTCAAAACAAGGGATTAGCCCCCAAATTGCCTTCACGGTCATTTCCAGTCCAGCCTAAATCATTTGGAATTGCAACCATGGGTTCAGTCATCACTGATGAATCAAAACGGTGCACACCCACCTGTGGTTATTCTACTTTATTCATTTTTCACCATTTTTTTTTTTTATAACACACACACCCCACACACTCACGCCGTAGTGGAATTTCACCACCAATGGGTACTCGAACCCTCAACCAAGTGTTGAAACTCGTGAGAGTCTACCACCGGAGTAAGAGTACACATCCTTGTCAAAGCCGTAAAGCAAGCATATAGGTCAGCATGAGGTCCATACTAGTACAAAAGCCTGAAAATCCAAGAAGCTTGCCTGCAGAATTCAGCAAAGATATCTTTGTCATGGATATAGGCAAGCACTCCCACAATCTGCAAAGTGTAATGGTTTCTTGAAATCTCAAAACAAAGTGAAAGAATCACTAAGGTATTTAACAAAAGCTAATGAGAAAAGATCAAATACAACATTGCATGCTACAACGGTACATATACCCTTTAAACTAAAGAATCTTTTTGAATTTAATTCTAACGGGGAATCTTCTTTGAATTTAGAGGAGAGAAATCCCTATTGCAGCTTACAATGTCATATGTGATCATTTCTCAATGGCATTATGTTATGAAAATGTGAATACTAACCTTGTCAAGCATCTCATCAACAGCATCATCACTTAGCTTCTCAGTTCCACCACCCTTCTTAAGAGTATTGTCAACAAAAATCAATAGTAACTCCGGAGCTGGGTTGCCTGCAACATTCTTATTGCAGAATACTTCAAAAGATTCTTTGAGTGCCTTCAAAATGACCCACAACATGTAAGTAAACAGAAAAATAAAAAGAATAGAGAGAGAGAGAGAGAGAGAGAGAGAGAGAGAACTCTGAAAGCCCAAAAACTGACCTTGTGGAAAAGAGCATGGTTCATAAAATTATTTTTCACGTAGCCCATGTACCTGTTGTGAAGTGTAATAAGGTCTCTTACGAAAACCTGATCTCGTGATTCGATGGTGTCTATATTCTCCGTCTGTGAAAAATACTTTGTGGTTAGTTGGGCGCTCTAGAAAACCCATCAAAGGCAGTGATTCAATGCCTATTACATTGAACTGAAACAATTAGTTTACATGACCCAATTACAATTATCTTAGTATTCATATCAAGAGTACTACTCAGGAATGCAATTACTCATTCGACATTTTCTCTCCCACTGAAAAACTTATAGCAATTCAATTCGATGGTGAAAAGAAACCCTGAGAATGATCGGTGCTAATTTTATGCAAAAGACAGATAACAAACTTGATAGTAAAATAAGCAACAGAATTTCTCACAAAGAAATTAGAGACTTTAAGTCCCCATTATATAGGTACAAATAACTCTAATAAACCTGCTACTTGCATGTTTGGTTTGCCGGTTAGATTGTGAATAGAGTTAACACTGTCATATCAGAACAGATAGAGCAGCTTCCTTTCCTTAAAACCATGAGTGGTTCATTTATTTTCTGTTTTACCTTTATTTTGTTCACCAAGGATGTGCTTGGATGTATTGCTAAAATAATTTTGTATTTTTTTAATTGTAGTACATTTTATTTTCATGTTTCTCAATTTTGCAAAGTTTTACAAATGAATATTTTGGTTCATGATATAACACTCTTTGAAAATAAGACTGAAGAATTCCTTTGCCATATAGTCAGCTCCAACCTTTGTTGATTGGTGAAGCAACGTTACCATCTCTAATAAAAGTAAATCTTGAGGGTTTACAAGCACATGGCCATGGCAGGACCCACATGATAAATGGTCTAGAATGATGATTAAATCCATTTTCCTACAAACATGGACCATCCATTTTCTTAACAATTGATTGGATGGTAAGGATGGTTCGATCAAAGCGATTCTTGAGGAACACGGGCAATCAAAAGTGGGGGCCCGCATGATGAACTATCTTGACTCCACCATACTTTAGTTGCATGTGTCTCAAGGGGAAAAAAAAAATCACTTTGATTAGATTATTCTGAGGGAAGCTCCAATGTTCGAAGAGCACTATAAGCTATAGTGCTCCTAGTTGCATTTGGACATTTACAGTCTGATTAATTGATCCAGACTGTTCATTAGGTCGAATACTTTTTATGGGCCACAATGCAAACATCACGTGATTTGACCAATACTAACCATTGATCAATGGCCTTTATATGGATGGTAATGATCATTTATACAAAAACAAGCCCGTCAACAATTTGATCATCTACTTGTTAGGGACCATCATGGATATCAATTGTATTGAATACCCCCAATGTAAGGGTTCCTCCTCATATATATATTCAAGTAGTCGGCTCTTTACAAGGCAATTACAGGGAATCAAACTAAACTAGGAAACTATAATCAACCTATTAATTACAGAATATTTACATATTACCAAAATCATGCCATAATTATAGAGACTCAATTGTATTGAATACCCCCAATGCAAGGGTTCCTCCTCATAGATATATCATATATATATATATATATATTGAATTAGTCGGCTCTTTACAAGGCAATTACAGGGAATCAAACTAAACTAGGAAACTATAATCAACTCATTAATTAGAGAATATTTACATATTACCAAAATCATGCCATAATTATAGAGACTAATTATGGCTAAATATATCCGACTGACAATGGATAGCTTATGATTCTAAAGAGTCACTTTTGTTGGGCAACCATAAGCATCCCATCCACGACTTGGAAAAAGGGATGGCTATAGAAAATAAGGCTGAACTGATGATGTATTTGATATTCCGATCTATGCTTTTTTTCTTAGTAGCCCATGAAAGCATTCTCTACTTCGTAGTGCTCTGGGAGCATTGGAGCATTTCTCCATTCTAACGTTTTAAAAAATGGCTAGGAAATGAATGATTGATGTTAATTGTATACATCAGTTTGGTGTAGGTCCCATTATAGGCTGCATGTGTCTAAACTCTCAAGAATTACTTTGATAGGATAATGCTAACATCAAATCTAGTCTTTGTCACTGATTTGTCCAACTGAGCCGATATTGAAAATCAATGGTCCAACTAGACCGATCTCAAAGACAAATGGGCCGATCTAGATGATTCTAAAGATGAACAGTCTGATTAGACTGATATCGAAGATGAATTGTCCAATCAGTTCAAAATTGAAGATCAATGGTCCGATTGTGCTAAATTTAGTGGTGAATAGTCAAATTGGGCCAATTCTAAAAATCAAGGCCTAGTTAGATTGATATCGCAGAGGAATGGTCCAGTCTAGACGACACTAAAGATGAATGATTCAATTGGTTGGATATCAAAGATGAACAGTGCGATCAGTCCAAAATTGAAGATCAACAGTCTGATTGGACAGATATTGAATATGAACAACCTGATTATGCTAGGATTGGAGATGAATGGTTAGATTGGGCTAATATTGAAAATCAACGGCACGATTGGATTGATGTTGATTATCAATGGTCTAGTATTAAAGACGAACATTATGATTAGGTCCATTCATATTCAATATAAGATCATCTATCATCAATACTATCGTAATCAAATGATCGATCATCATCCAATTGATCAATTCAGCACAATCAAATTATTCTTCTTCATTATCAGTCCAATCAGACCATTGATCTTCACTATTGGCTCAATCAGATCATTCATCTTTGATATCAACCCAATTGGACCATGCCTCATTATTATTGTTTAAACCAAACTGGGGCCAATTAGATAATTCATCTCCAATTTCAACATAATCAAACCATTTATTGTCTTCAATTTGGGACAGATCAAACAGTTCATCTTTAATACCAGTCCAATCAAATTGTTGAACATTGGTATGGTCCGAACTAAGCCATTCGGCTTCGATACCGGTCTGATTAGGCCATTGATTTTCCATATCAGCCATATTTGACTATTCATCTCCAATTTCAGCACTATATGACCGCTCATCTCCAATATCAACCCAATCAAACTGTTGATCTTCAATTTTAGAGTGATCGGCTGTTTTTCTCTGATATCAGTTCGATTGGAGATTTCATCTTTAATAATGTTCAAATCGGGCCATTCAAGTTCAACAACAGTCCAGCTGAGCCATTGATTTTCAATATTGACACAATTTTGCACCACTCACCCCCAATTCCAGCACAATTGCTGCGTTCATAATCAATATTTGTTCAATTGGACTATTGATCTTCAATTTTTAGAATGATCAGACCATTCAACTTTAGTACTGTTCAGATAGGGCAACTTAGCTTCGTCATCAGATCAATCAGGCTGTTGATTTTGGTATCAACTCGATTTGATCATTCATCTTTAGATTTAGCACAGTCGAACTGTTCATCTCTAATGTTGGTTCCATTGGACTGTTGATCTTCAATTTTGGACTAAGTGAACTGTTCATCTTTAATATTGGTCCAATCGGAGGAATCTTTAGTATTATTCAAATCGGGCCATTCACATTTGATATTGGTCCAACTGGGCCATTGATTTTCGTTATTAATCCAATTTGACATTCACCACTGTCAACACAATTGGACCATTTGTTGATCCAATCAGACTATAAATCTACAATTCCATACTTATCAGACCGTTTATTTTCAATATTAATCCAATCAGACTATAAATCTACAATTCCATACTTATCAGACCGTTTATTTTCAATATTGATCCAATCAGACTATACATCTTCAATTTTCTATTGATTGGACTGTTCATCTTTAGTGTCGTTCAAAATGGGCCTTTCAGCTTTTGAAGTCCGTCCAATCGGGTCGTTGATTTTCAAGATATTGGACCACAAGACTGCATTGTAGAAATTGTATTATGTGTATTTTATTGAGAATGATAGGAATAAACAACTCTACATAATTATCCTATACTCTAATACAATACTAGCTCAATCAGACTAATCAATAACAAAGACTAGACCAGCAATCCTGTTGCCCAACTATGATTACTAATCAAGAGTGTGGCCCATATGCACTAATTTCACAAGAAAAGATAATTTATATGATTAGACGTTAAAAATATCACAGATTAATCAAATCTTACAATGGGAAATAAAAAAAATATTTTGATGTAACCAAACCTTATATCATGATTCTCAATACAGTTTCCCACACCTTATATCATGATTCTCAATCATGATATAGTGAGAAGCAAGGGCTGCATTTGGCTTGCCCATGAGAAAAGTAATTCGCAATATTTGGGGTTTGTGCTCCTACAGGAACAACTTCCAGAAATCATGAAATGATACTTGTGTGAATAGAAAAAAGTTGTTTATTTCTCATCCAACACAAAAAGAGCCCCATTTCACAATTTTTGGAATTCTAATAATAAGAGTACATATTCCAAAAATAAGAAATTATTTCGCCAGTCCAGAAGCGGCCATGAACCAAAAACAGCCTAAAAGCCCGTATCAGATGGAAGAGGGGCACAGTTGTGGAACCATTATGCTTTTCCAACGATGACATTTTTCCCAAAACTCTTTGCCCAACTAGCATTGGTTCTAAGGTTTTGCTTGAGATGAAAAATCATATTCTAATAAAAGAAAATAAATACATGTTATTTCTTCAGCTCCATATTCTGATAAAAGAAAAATCATATTCTATTCAATAAGTTTGTAAGCAATTACTAACCTAGATTCCAAATTTGAAATTCACTATAACAAGATGACCCGTTTGGGTGAACTGAAAACTGTATACAGCATATTGGAAAACAAACCTTTTGGCTCATTGCATCATCTGCACATTTGACCAAGGCCAGACCTTCTTCAGTTACATGCTGCATTAGATGAAAACACTTGATAAAATTAAAACAAAGATAATGAAAAATGAGATTTGGACCCAGCATGATTGGCGGCAGCACCCACTCTTTGAACTTAAGGTAATAAAGAGTACAAACTTTGTACTGTTGTATTACAAAAAGTAGACATCAAGGATGGAGGGTGTAAATGGCGGCCCTCAAAAGAAAAGAATTATTTTAAATAACCCACAAGTAGTATTTTCTCTTTTTTTTTTGCAAGAATCATTTCATACCTTTTTATATATCTCCGATGCTAGCTCCAGGCCTCCGGTTATCTTAAAAAAGATATTATACACCCTTGAAAGATGCTCCACCTAGGAAGAAGCAAGCATAAAATCATCTATATTATATCGAATTCGATGGAAACACATGTGCATTAATTCCCTTCGCTAAATAATCCGTAGACGGATGATATAAATCACACATCCATACCTTGTCATCTTGAAGCAATACATGCAATCCTGTATGTTTGTTTTCTAGTAGTTGGCTCATATACATGAATAGCATCTCATGTTGCACTCTCTGTAAATAGATACCAGAAACCATAACAAATAATATTAGAAACTGTTTGAAAATATACAGTTATTAAATTCAACAAAATACAAGTAGAGAAAATTCATCCAACGTAGGCACCATCTGGATGTGTGACTGAAATTGATTGAAACTATTAGTTCAATATATAGATGAAATGACCAAATATTAGTTCACTCCTTCGTATTCTAACAAGGAAAAAGCCTTCATATCCTATTTTTGTTCCTTCCGCGACCAAGTCCATAATTTCAATTTCATGATATTTGGTGCAACAAAACACACCCTAAATGAATCGTTGTAATTGAATTTGACGGTGCATCCGAACCCATTCTAATGTAGAATACCTCCAACAGCTTCGGCTCACTGCTTGAATGTAGGCAACAAAAGGCCATATCCTTCTCTCTTTTCAAGCACCTCTCAACCTGAAATTTACAAAACAAAAGGCTCAATACAACCCGTAAGTCCACTTATTTAGATGGCTAGGTTTAAAGTAGGCACCAACCATCATAATGTATTGCAGGCACGAATCCTCATCAAAATGCTTTGAAGCCTTTTGGGCATAGTAATTAGCTGTACTATCGAGCATGGGCGCCTCAAAGTCATTCTCGTATAATTCCATACTTCCATCCTTCCCGACTTCTATGAAAACATCCACAATGCTCTTTATTAAGGCCCGATCGATCTGCTCTCCTTCACGCTCTTTATCAATCTAAAAAAACCAGTTTCCATTTAACTATTTTGTATTTGGATGAAAGGCCATATATGACCACGAAGAAATGAAAATGGTGCGTACCAAATCAAGCACCACATCTTTAATTCTACCATTTACCTTGATGTAGACCTGAAACTCAATAACATGGAAATTGAATTATCTAATATAATAAAGAAGAACAAAATATGGGAGAAGTGATTAGAGAAGACTCATATATGGGGCTGAATTTTGAGGATCCAATCCATTGAGCTGGTGGTCCCCAGCATGGAATTGCTCTGAAAATCAGATAGATTGGATCCTAACCCTTCTATTGTTGGACTCGTTTTCTTTTGAATGTGGGCCACTGCTGTATTTTATCCTCAGATGTCTATTTCTAGGCCATTGATCAAAGGGTTAAAAAACAATATGGAAAATTTTCCAGGCATCCCCAGCGTGGCCAGTCAGATAAATGAATTGGATATCGAAACATGGTTTCATTTGCGCGCTGCCCATCACATCAGAGGACCTACAATTCATCTTGAACTAGCTATTCCAATTCCATTCAATACTGTATTCGAAAACAAACTAAATAGCGATAGAGAAAATGTACAGTTTTGGAGAAAGGTATAGATAGAATTACCATGTAATAGAAGCATAGTCGGCCCAATTCTTTAAGTCCAGGGAGCGTAAGATGGCGTGTGTAATAGATATCAAGATAACTAAAGAAGTCATAGAGATATCCGATGTAAACTTTGTGATTTCTCCACCTTCGCACAAGTTCTCTCAACAAAGACAAGTCTTGCTTCTCTATCAATGAGACTAATACCTGATAATACAAAAAGAAGGAAATGTTCTTACAATAGGAATCACTTGTTGTCAATGTCTTAAATCTGTCTGTAACAGGGTCTGTAGATGGCATCGACAGACCACTCGATTCTATCGAGTAGCTGTCGATGCCATCAACAACTCACTCAATCCCATCAAGAAAAACCGGAAAATTCCTTGTTAATTGCTAAGTAGTTTTGGAGATGCTATTCGATGGCATCGAAGGAGGTTTCTATGGCTGTCAATGCCATCGAAGGCGCACGTAAAACTACATAAGTGCACGATTTGTTTCCTATTCTGGTTGTGGTAGTATATACATTGGGTGTAATCGGGATTAGGGCAGATTAAGGGCTTTCTAAGATGTTCTTAAGGGTTCAAGAGGAAAGCTAGGGTTTTCAAGGAGGTTTCTGGGGTTGTTCGGATCAGCAAGTCCATCCATCTCTTGTAATATTGCTTTCATAGTGGATTTCTTGTTGCTTTGTGCCATGGTTTTTTTCTCGTGGGGGTTTTTCCATGTAAAACTTATGTGTTCTCTTCTTCTTCTTCTTTTTTTTTTTTTTTTTTTTTTTTTTTTTTTAACACACGCACACACACCGCCACACACTCACGCTCTCTTTTTTTGAATTTTGTTTGATTTCTTCTTGTTTGATTGATTCGGGTTTGCTTCCGCATGACCCCCAACAAGTGGTATCAAAGCTAATGTTGGGGTTTCAAGTTCTAATCTGAAACCTGTCGACGAAAGGATCTAACGTGAAGTATGAAACGGAGAAGTTCATCGGTAGAAATAATTTTGAACTATGGAATGTGAAGATGAGAGGCTTTTTAATTCAACAAGGATTACAACATGCTCTCCTTGGTAAGGCAAAGCATCCTACATCTTTGACTGAGGAAGAGTGGGATGAACTTGATGAGAGGGCTACAACTCTGATCCGATTGTGTCTAAAGGACAATGTTCTATATAATGTCCTGGATCAAAAGACCACAGCAGGGGTATGGATGAAGCTTGACAGTTTGTACATGATGAAATCCTTGAGCAGTCGTCTGTATCTTAAAAAATAATTCTACAATCTTAAGATGACAGAGGGATCTAATATCAACGAACACATGAGCACTTTTAATTAATTGCTCTATAAATTGACGAATGTGGAAGTTAAGATCATAGATGAAGATCAAGCCTTAATTATGCTGAATTCGCTTCCATTGTCTTACAAAAATCTTGTAGACACTTTGATCCACGGTAAGGATACTATCGATATTGAAACTGTCATCTCAGCCCTTCATAAGAAGCAGTTGAGAAAGAAAGATAATGACGAGGATACCTCTACAGATGCGATGGTTTCTAGGGGAAGAAATTTTGAACGGGAGAAGGAGAATTCTCGATTTAGATCCAAATCAAAAGGAAATAACAAAATGAAGTGTTGGAATTGTGCAATGAAAGGGCACATGAAGAAGGATTGTCAGAATCCTAAGGCTCAAAAGGGAGAAAAAATTAAAAATGCGATGAAGGAGGCTAATACGGCGTGATCTAGCGAGGAGGTAAATGGTGGTGATGTCTTGACCACATCTAAATCCGGTTACCTAAGTAACGACTGGATCTTGGATTTAGGAGCCTCATACCATATGACTTCTCAGCAAGCACGATGGTGGACAGGTTTTTATGGGCAATGACATTGCCTATAAGGTGGTTGGTATCGGTTCGATGCGCTTCGATGGGGTGGAATGTATCTAGACTAATGTGAGACACATTCATGACCTCATGAAGAATCTTCTCTCTCCTGGAGCACTAGAGGCACTTGGGTGTAGGTTTACTAGTTTTTGATCGGGTCCTTAAAGATTCTAAAGGGACACTTGTAGTGATGAAAGCACAGAGGAACAACAATCTTTATAAGTTCATTGGGAATACCGTATCGGGTGGAGCTACAGCGTCCGTAGCGGAGTCCACATCAACATGTTTGTGGCATGCTCGTCTGGGCCATATGAGCGAGCGCAATATGAAGTGCTTGAGGAAAGAGGCATGACTCTAGAAAATATCCACACTAGTGTGAATCTGGCTAACATGCTTACGAAGGTAGTTCCTATAGAGAAGTTCAAGTTCTGTGTGACTTCTATGGGCTTGGCGAAGGCTTAATGAAGACGAAGTGTGCATGAGAAGTGAGGACGAAGATATGATGGAAGGCAATTAGAGATGGTGATGGTAAAGGAGCAATTGAGTATGAAGATTGAAGACATGGTGGAGATTGTTATCAATGTCTTAAATTTGTCTGTAACAGGGCTTGTCGATGCCAACAGACCACTCGATTACATCAAGGAATTGTCGATGCCATCGACAACTCACTCGATCCCATCGAGAAAAACTAGAAAAATCCTTGTTGATTGCTGGACAGTTTTGGAGATGCTACTCGATGGCATCAAAGGAGGTTTCGATGTCATCGACTGGTCGTGCTCGCAGAACTGCGTAAGTGCACGATGTGTTTCATATTCCAGTTGCGATATTATATATATATATATATATATATATATATATATATATATATATATATATATATATATATATATATATATATATATATATATATATTGGTTGTAATCGGGATTCGGATAGATTAAGGGCTTTCTAGGACATATCTAAGGGTTCAAGAGCAAAGCTAGGGTTTTCAAGGAGGTTTCTGGGGTTGTTCGGATTGGTAAGTCCATCCATCTCTTGTAATATTGCTTTCATAGCCATGAGGGTTTTTCCACGTTAAACTTTATGTGTTTTGCTTTCATTTGATTTCGTCTTGTTAGATTGAATTCGGGTTTGCTTCCACACGACCCCCAACATCATTGCTACAGAAAGTTAGGTGCATTTGAATGCTTAGATGGTTAGTATTGCAACAAATTAATTAATAAAAGATGAAATGTCTAGAGTAGGCAAATATCATTTTACTTCCCTTTCATGAGTAATGTCCCGAATGCAATTCCAAAGCGTTTCAAATTGAACTGGAAATGATCATGATGTTTGATGTATCCTCTTTGATGAATTGAGTTATAAAATAAATCATTTCACTTGAACATCCAAACATGTCCAAGATGACAAAAGACCGGTTTTTGCAAGGCTAAAGATACTTGCTGCTGAGTTGTTGCCTATGAATCCAACATGATGTATGGATGCATTATTGAAGTGAATTGTGAGAAACTTCCTTACAGTTCATACTGAGGGACTCAAATCCATGTCATGACTACTCTATTTTCAAGTTGGACTTGTAATGAATGCAAATTGCAATTCGATTTTACAGCACGTCCAAACACAGCCTAGAACTAATAACAAAATGAAAGGAGGCAGTTAGTCTTTCTCGCCTTCGAATTGATGTAGTCTCTGATTGATTGCCTGTATCTCTTGTAAAGTTCTTCTGAATAGCCATATAGGGGAAATTGGCCACAAAGATTGTAAATCGTTCTGTTTTGAAGGTCAAGGATCCACAACAAACACCATTGATTTGAGATATGGACATACATGATATTGGCGATCAGAAGTCGAAAACAGAGAAACAAAAGGATACGTATAGAGTTGGATGTGCTCAGCCAGGGTGAATGACAATTCAGGTTGGCCATCGAGAATGGCCTCTACCTTGTCAATTCCCTTCCTCACGATGCTCCATCCTACTTCTAGCTCGATGGGTTCCTCCAGCATTCTGGTATATTAAAAAAGGAAACAAGAAGGTCTACATTACGGAACTGTGCATTGACTACTAGAGCAGCCACCCAAATCCTGTTGTGGCATGTGCGCACAAGATCTGGTCCATTCACCAATGGGTCTCAACATGTACGTGGCATGGCTTGAAAATTAGGCTGGTCAATCAATCGTCAGATAGGCGCACATGTATGATGCATGTGGATCATTTGGTCAGTTTTTAGTCCAACTGTCCATTATTTTCATTCACATACACCCACCTGATAAGTGAATATAGTATAATTCGCAGGTGAGAAAGAACTGCTAGATTCAAATGTAATTGAAACAAAACTGCTAGATTCAAATGTAATTGAAGCAAAATCACATGGTAGGGGTGCATTTGGGTTCAATATCAGAATTGGAATGTATTATTGGCCTAATGCATACTAGAAAACATTATTAACTTCAGTCAGTTCACTTAAATAAACTAACTCTTTTGCTGAGAGGGGAATGAGTTGGGATTGCGAAAGTGCATCCAAACACACAACATGAATGTGGGTTTGGCTCAAAATGAAGTTTAGGCATTAAACAGGCTCTTTGAGGGTGCGTCCAAACGGGCCCAAATGCAATAATCCTAAACCTCGTTTATAGGAATAATGGGCCTAAAGTAGAAAATACAATCTAAAATTTCTAAAGTGACGACATGGACGAACCAAGACTGGGGCCCCAGCTACTTAAAAATGCACTCTAAAATTAAAGAAAAATAGAAAAAAAAAATAAATAAAATCAGAACCGTTAAAGAAACCCAAGATTCTTTTGATTGAATTGCAGAGCCAAGAAATATAAAAGAAAAGGAGACCAACAGCTTTAACAGATCCTTTTGAGAGAAACACCCTTCTCTTTCTGCATTTTATTATTATTATTTTTTTTTAAGTACAAAACAGGGGGGAGAAAGGGTGCATTATTCAAAAGAAAGGGCGAAAGAGTGCCTTCTACTAAAACAACAAAACCCTAATTCCGTGAATTGAAGAAGATGCCAAAATGAGAAAATATATTCCAGAAAAGCCCATTGCATTCATCGATATGACAATGTGTTTTGAATCTCTGATGCCAGATGAAAAAAGAAGCAGAAAACAAAGAAAATACGAGATTGAGAGTGGGCATTTTGGTCATTTTACCTGAAAATCGCAGGGGTTTTCTTCTTCCTCTCTGTCTCTCTTCTTGTAGCATGAAATGAAATTTCTATAGTGCTCTTAACTTTTATAGTTATGGACCGGAATCTATTTCCAACGGGTTTTTAACATCGGCAGTTATTTCATACTCTAGCTGCATATGACGCTTGATACGCAGGCACTTAGAACTTGTTCAACTGAAAAATATTAAATCAAATTAAACCGACTAAATTGTGGAACCCACTGTAAATAAGTCACATTCTAAAAATTAGAATTTTTTAACAGTCCCAACTTCTGATTTTTGGACACTTGTTTTCTTAACTAAGACCGTTGGATACGTTTTTATTTTTAACCGTTCAATTGATGTCCAGAAATCTAATTTTTGGTACATGAAATATCTCTCTGCTTTACATGTTGCTGGATTATCCATCGATCGTAACCGTCCAACTAGTGGGCCTCATTATCGAAGGGGATGTTTCAAAATTAAGACTATATCCATAACTTCACTATACTTTTCGGCACCTAATGTGGAACGTTAACAGTTTTTCTTTCCAACCGTCGATTTCTATCAATAGTGGGTCCCGCTAGATGGACAATCCTGATTGAAGGATAACCCTGCCACGTGTAATGTAGCGCTGCGGCTCAGCCGAATTCCGGTTGTTTTGATTCTGTTGTAACTTGTATAGTCTCTTACAGCTACAGTGGCCGAGCCCTGTGGAGCCGACATGGACGATTCGGGCCGACACGCAATCAGCTTCCCGATTCGGGTTCTCACTGCTAGTGCTAGATCCTGGGGTCAAAACTCATCCAGATAAACAAGTCAGATGGGCGGCACGACCTGGAACAACAGCTATCGAATGCTAACCATCGGATCGGGTGTGGGGCTACAATGCATGTGTATTTCATCAAACCCGTTCATCAGGTGTGGCTCAAAAGGGCGAAGAGAAGGTATAAAAATCGGCTCGATCTAAAACCAGGCGGGCCACACTAGATGGATAAAAGAAGTCCAGTTAGAAGCGGAAGTCATCGAGACGGTCAGAACATTAAAACAAGTATATCTCGCAAATAATAATGAATTACTTGACATACCGTATATGATTTTGGGGGTAGGATGAGATACTTTAGCCAACCAACACTACTGCCCACATGGAATTTGCAAGATTCCATCGTATTGGAGGTCGAATTTCATGTTAAATTCCATTTTTACTATAAATAGTAAGTTTAAGTTTGATTATAACTCTTCATTTGTTGGGCTTTAGGAGTTGTGCCCAACATGAAAAGTATTTAGAAAAATTAGGAGAATAACGTAGTTAAACCACAGAGGACACTTACTATAAATAGGAAATTTACTATTTATATTAAGTTACAAATTTTAAGGAGTTTTAGTTATAGTTTAATTCCTAAACTTGTTCAAGTCTTAGTACCCCTATTTAAATAATTGTAGACTCATTTCATTCATCTATCAAGCATTCAAGAAGTTTCTTTCATATATCTTAAAATTATTTCTATTTCTTTTTCTCGTGGATTCGAGAAGTCTCTGTGAGGAGTCCAGAGAAGCTCCGTGGATTCGGAGTAGTTATCCTTGAGGAAGACGGCGATCGACTTCATCATGTTCATCCCTGCATCAAGAATTAACGTGTTGTAGACGTAATTCTAAATTATTCCTGCTGGTTTGGCTAATATGAGTCTTTTATCATGCTTATATTGTGGATGGATGGTAAAACTTAAGGTTATAAAATGTGTCAATGTCTTAAATTTGTTTGTAACTAGGTTTGATAATGTTATCGACATACCCTTCGATCCCATCGAGCAGATGTCGATGCCATCAATAGATGCTCGATCTCATCAAAAAAATTAGATGAAAATTAGATGGGATTAACACTGTTATTGCACAATAATTGCATGTATGAAAATACCATGGTATTTTGCCCATCCAATCTAAGGTTGTACACGAACTGAGTTAGCTTGGTTAACTCGCTTGACTTGTCTCGAAAAAGCTCGATTCGAAACTAAGTTCGAGCCGAGTCGAGCTGATTTTTGTAGCTCGAAAAAATTTTAAATTGAGTTCGAGCTTGCCTGAGCTTGACTCAACTTGAATCGAACCCAACTCGAATCAAACTCCGATTGAAGCGGTTCGGTGACTCAGTTACTTTGATATTGATGTTGCTAGGGGTGTACACGAACCGAGCTATCTCAGTTAGCTCACTTGACTAGACTCGAAAAAGCTCGATTCGACTCAGTTTAAAGCTGAGTTCGAGTCAAGTCGACCTGATTCTTTGAGCTCAAAAATGAGTTCGAGTTGGCCCCAACTTAACTCGACTCGGACGAACCCAGCTCGACTCGAACTCGGATCGAAACAGTTTGGTGACTCGGTTACTTTGATATTGATGTTGCTCACCAAGTATTTGATGAAATGACTCAACAAAGTGTGGCTGGTGGTAAGGAAGGTATGTACATGAAACAAATACCTTTTTTTTCTTAGTTTTTATGTGGCTTAGAAGGTGTTTGATGGAATACTTGTAAAACCACCTTTCAAAGACCTTATCTCACTCCTCTGAAATCTATTGTGGAAAACACAGAAAAGCTTTTGATTCATTGCAGGGTGAATGAGAATCAACGACAACTAGTGGCTCGTTATTGTAGCAGATTTTCGGGAGTGAATGAGAGATTCCATGAGATATGACTATGGTTTGACCTTACAGGGTGGATAAGTCCTATCAGATAGCTCTGAAAATTCAAGATTAGAACAAGAAGCAGCTAGCCATAGCACCATCATCTCAGGCAATTCACAACTCCAAAAAACATATAGTGGGATTTTGAAGGTGCAGTCCAAGTGTTTGTGGAAATGCTGCATAGGCGAACTCGGCTCGATCTTGGCTCGAACTTGGCTCAAATTGGGCTGAGCTACTGACCGAACCAAGCCCAGCTAGCCATTCGAGCTTGAGGACCGAGCTGAGCCGAGTTCGAGCTGAGGTCAGGTAATGGCCGAGCCGAGTCGAGCTGAGGCCAGCTCGACTCAGTTCGACTCGATGTACACCCCTAGATGTTGTTCACCAAGTATTTGATGAAATGACTTAATGAAGTGTTGGCTGGTGGCAAGGAAGGTATGTTTCATCAAACAAATACTCTTTTTTCTTGATTTTGATGTTGCCTACAAAGTGTTTAATGAAATACTTGTAAAACCATTACTGGTGTTTTACAAATAGTGATAATTTAAAGGTGCAGTACATGTGTTTGTGAAAATGTCGCACAGGTGAACTCAACTCGATCTCGGCTCAAACTCGACTCGAATTGGCCCAAGTTGCTGACCGAACCGAGCCGAGCTGGCCTGTAACGCCCTGAATTTTGCTATTTTGGCCTGAGTTGCTGACCGAACCGAGCTAAGAAGTCTCAATCTTAATTTTTTTTCTTTTTATATCACTAGCCTACATTGTCACTTAATGACTCTTAACATTTAGAGTGAACCTATACGTGAGAGGTACCGGTAAAGAACCGCACAAATTCGATTAACCAACCATATGAAACCAATGAATTCGCCTGATCACTTAAACCTCAAGTCTAGCCTCATAAATTGTTCATCTAGGGCCCAAATCTAACTGATATATCACTAATTAATCAAGACAACCATAATTAAATTAAAGATCTACCCAAAGCTGAGCCAATTATGGGCCAGATCTTAATTAACGAACCAAGTCAACCTATTTACTCATTTAGCGTAAGAACCAACGGTTTAGAGTGATCATGACCGAATTACCATTTTCACTAATTTCGAATAGATCACACTATGAACTTAGCTAATCCAAACCCTAACAATGGCGTCCAAGAAATCTCCTTACTAATTCATTAAAAAATGCACCAATTATCCGAGCAAGCTCTAGACCGCTCGTTAGTGGGCCACTAGTTCCGAAATTATAGAATAATGTCTGTCTCACTGGGCTTGATGTTTATCGCGGGTGCTGAGTCAAGATAATGCCCAGAACTACTTAACTTGGGCCGAAAAGGAAGTGCTTGAAATGTGCAACTCTCTTAGTCGTGAATCTGAAACTTAAGTGAAGAAGGCCCCTCCACTCGTTCGCGAAATTGTGACTTTTCGACCGTTAAATTGTGACCAAACTTGAGGTATGGGTCAAAGATATTTCTTCGCTCGTATCCGTATAGTCGTGTCTCCGATTGATCGCCGACGACCGTCCATCACAAGTAGGGTTCCCACGGTTAATCGAGGCATCTAATCTCCACCAAATTCGGACCGATCACTCATCTAGCGATGGGGCTCCTATCCCATGGCACAGATGGGTCAGCGGGCCCCTAGAATAGCCCTATGGGCCAGGATTTAACCCACCAGGGGCATGCATGTTAGCAAAAGGACCCCCAAAGCCATTTAGACATGAATTACAGACTATTTAAGCTCAAAAATCACATTTCCTCACTCTCATACAAAATTTTCTATTGCAAGGGAGAGAGGGAGTGGGAAGAATGGAAGAAGGAGCTCCTTAGGGGAGTTGATTTGAGGAAAACCCCCCTTGCCGCTACCCACGATGGACCCCTTAATCGCGCCCCACCATAGAGAGCGGCTCACCGGCGATAGAAGGGTAACTCTCCAGCCCTCTCCAAATTTCAGCATTGTAGAACTATTTGCATGCACCCTTACGAGCTAATTCCGTCGGCGTGGGGCCTCGATTCGCTAACCCGAGGACCCGAAACCTTAGGAGCAGCACCACGAATCGATGGACTACTCCAAGGTGTGGACCATTACCCTTAGGTTGCCAATTATCAAACTTATATCGCGATTAATGATTTGTGTAGTGAATAAATAATTGCATGTTAACTAGTGCGTGCTCGTATGGCTCTTCGCCTCCTATAAATTGTTAATCATGTGTAATGTATCTCGAACATTCAATTAGATGCTAGAATAAGTTGAAATTACAAATATTGTTGTTCATGCTTCCTATTACTCACATGCCTATGCACTAAATATGCCTTACCTCACATGAATTGCTATGTTAGTTGTAACGTGGCCTGCATGTTTGATGAAATGCCCAATAGAGTAGAAATTCCTGATTTGTTGCTTGTATCTGTTCCTATAGATGCATAGTTGATTTATTAGTGTTATTGATTAACTGTGGATATTTAGTTAATTGGGTTGGCCAGCAAAATATGAAAGATTTGCATGGGTTGGCCAGCAAAATAAGAAAAATTTGCAAGGGTAGCCTTATTGGATTGGCTGCCCTGGGCCAATTCGATCGATCCAGACCGAAGACAGACAACCGACAGTAATTAGACTACACAGAATGCTTGCACCCAGTGCCGGTTGCACCGTACTTCACCTGAGTTAGCCGAATTAGTCCACCAGTTGGCCAACCATGTATGTTCACACCTGCCTGAATCTGAAGCACCACATACCTTTGAGAGGCGCACTATTAACCGTTAGTGATACGATCCCCATGTCTCAGGAACCAGGCATGGTGGTATGGGACACTGTATCCATTCTATTAGCCTATGCTGGGTTGACGAGCCTCCCCGTGGTGACCAGCTAGCACAGGAGGTGATAGGTCTTTGTTCGAATAACCCCCATCAAATTATTTGGTCGATAGTTCCGTGCTAAAGTACCGTTCGAACGACTCGGGCATGAATGGAATTGGGTGACGAACCCTTCCTTGTAGTGATTTGGTTATGTGACAAGCCCGCACCTCGAAACTGAGTAATCATACTCAGTGTTTGGGTGACAACCCATACCGAGTTTATTCTCATACCTTTGGGTATCATGTCTTACCTTTAGAATTATTGATTTGTGAGATAAATAGATGATGCCTAAATTTGAATCATGGATCGCAAGCTCAGAGCCGCTATAGCCGCCCTGGGCCAAGTGATCTGGATAAGGCCATTGATTAAATGGAGGTATTTCAGCTTCTCCAATCTTGTTAGATGAACGGACTTAATTAAATACTCGACTAACATGAATATTCATAGCATTGCATTAGCATAGGTTGGTGCTCGGTAGTCAAGGTCACATTAAAGTAGTATTGTTCATATGCGAACATATATACGGTGTCGCTTGAGAGAGTGTTGGATGGTGAGGGCATACATTATATCATAATACCATGCATGTACATTAACAAGAGTACCTAGGAATTGTGTGCTTAGTTGCTTCTCATTATTTGCACCTGTGGAATTGATAATTTGTGTAACTTGATGTTAATAGAACCACTGAGTTGATCACTCACTCTCACTCTAGGACAGTGTTTTAAAACACAAAGTAGACACTTATTTATATGCAGGTACTAGGAATCCGATGCGATGGAGGAGGCTCATACAGACTCGAAGGAGTCCCTGTACTTTCAGTTGCTGGATGGACCGATATAGGACACTTTCAAGACGTCAATGAGATTTTTGGGTTAATACATTTTGTATTTTTGAAACTATATATATTGCTCAGTTGTAGTCCCGTAGTCTGGATAAACATATTTTACTTATTGGTCGATTTATTTGTGTTAAAATTTATGTTTATTAAAGAGTACATCGCATAGTCTAATTTAATTCAATGAATTACTCAAATGCTAGGTAAAACGAACTATATAACCTTGCTTCCGCAAAGCATAAGTGGCACCCGAGATATCGAGAGTCGAATATCTACTCGGCCCCTGAAATCCAGGGCATTACATGGTCAGCCAAGCTTGAGGATCGAGCTAAGCCAAGTTCAAGCTGAGGTCAGTTAGTGGCCGAGCCGAGTTGAGTTGTGCCAAGCTCGACTCGTGTACACCTCTAATTCAATCCCATGTTTGGGATAAAATTCTTGCCATGGGAAAACAGTGGAGTGAGCAAAATCTTGTTTAGTGGACCATGGAATTGTATCAACAAACTAAATTCACAACGAATGTCGATCACTTGGACATGTATATAACTAAAATGCCATGTGTAAAGGGTTGTATATGGATGGACAACATAGATAAACACATGCATCAATGTGGGGCCCACATGTGTAGTAGATTTCAAATCCCACATGGGACCAAATGCAATTCCATCCACTTAATCCCAACTTTTTCCATCTTCCCCAAACTCCTGATGAATTTGTACATGACCAAATGCAATTTCATCTCATTTAATATCATGCGCCAAACACCCCCTAAGATCATCTATCTCTTGTAATATTGTTTACACAGTGCATTACTTGTCGCTTTGTGCCATGGTTTTTTCTCGCAAGGGTTTTCAAAGTAAAATATAGATTTTGCTCTGTGTGCTTTCGTTCAACAAGTGGTATCAAAGCTAATATTTGGAAGCATATCGAATTTGAAAGCAAGCTATCAATGGCATCTAATATGAAGTTCGATGTAAAGAAGTATTTCCATAAAATTAAATTTGAACTATGAAAAGTTAAGATAAATGGCATCATAGTTTAGCAAGAATTGGAACATGCACTTCTTGGAAAGCGACCAGAAACCATGAAAGAAGAAGAATTGAACAAGTTGATAAGAAGGCCAATATCTCAATTCATTTGTATCTAACAGATGAGGTCCCTAATAATGTTATGAGAGAGAGAAAGCTACAGCAGATACATGGGCAAAACTAAAGAACATCTATGCGAAAAAGTCTATTCAGAATCCCTTATATCTAAAGCTACAATTCTTCAATCTGAAGATGACGAAGGGAGCAGATGTTGAGGCCCACATCAGTCTGGATATGGATGAGACGATGAAAGATGAAAATCAAGCATATTTTATGTTAAATTTTCTTCTAGAATCATATGAGTCATTTAAAGACTCTTTATGCATCAATAAAACGACCATTAGTATTGAGACTGTTATTTCGGCTCTTCGGTTGAAGTCATGACATGGTCACTTCTACAACTACATTGATTACGAGAGGGAGGGATCTAAGCAGGATAGAGGATCTTTGCGATCGAGATCCAAATCCAAGGTCAAAGGCAAAGGCAAATTGAAGTGCTGGACTTGTGGCATAACAAGGCACATGAGAGAATTATTGTCAGAATCCTAAGTCGAGGAAGGTGAAATCATGTAGTTCTTCAAGAGATGCCAACATTATGGAATCTAGTGAGGAGGTGAGTAGTAGTGACGTTTTGACCGCATCTAAATCTAGATATTTCAGTGATAAATGGATTTTGGATATGGAGGCTTCATATCACATGACCTCTCATAAGAGTTGGTTCACTAATTATAGTGAGTGCAATGGTGGTCACATATATATGGGCAATGACAATACTTGTAATGTGGTTAGTGTTGGATCAGTGTGCATCAAAATGTTTGATGGTATGGAGCATATATTAATCAATGTCAGACACATTCTTAATTTAAGGAAGAGTCTCATATCTCTAGGAGCACTTAATGTATTAGGGTACAAATTCATCGGGGTCGATCGTGTCCTTACAGTTTCAAAGGGGGCACTCGTAGTAATGAAGGCACAGAGGAATGATAACCTCTACAGGCTAATCATGAGTACTTCATCGGGTGGAGGTATAGTGTCTGTAGTTGATTTCATGTTTGCACATATATGGCATGCACACCTAGGCCGTATGAGTAGCGAGGCATGAAATTACTTTCTGAACGTTGTTTAATTCCAATTTTTAAAAGCATTCATTTTAGTACATGCAAGAATTGTATATATGGTCAACAATCAAAGTTGTTTTTAAGTTTAGAAAATATATTTGTAAGGGGGTTCTGGATTATGTGGATTCTGATGTAAGGGGCCATCACCCATAGTTTCTGGTGGAGGGTCGTCATAGTTTATTACGTTCATTAACAACTATTCCAGAAAGGTGTGAATTTATTTTATGAAAAATAAATTCGAGGTTTTCACCAACTTTAAATAGTGGAAGGCAATGGTGGAAAAACAGTCAGGGCGAAAGGTGGGAGTGTTGAGAACAAATAACAGTGGGGAATTCACTTTTAGAAAATTCAACATGTTTTGTAAGGATGAAGGGATCGTGAGGCACGAAAATTGCACCACACACCAGAGTAAATGGTATGGCTGAGTGGATGAATCAGACTCTCTTGGAGAGGGCCCAATTCATGATGAGTAATTTTGGGTTCAACAAGGAAATGTGGACTAAGGACATTAACACGTCTTGTTACTTGGTGAATCTGTCCCCTTTTATGGTTATATATTATAAACTTCCAAAGGAAGTGTAGAGTGGTCAGCGGGCAGACTACTTAGGGCTGTTAATATTTGGTTACAATGCTTACTCTCATGTACCGTCGGTTAAGAGAGATAAGCTGGACCAAAGGGCTAAAAAGTAATCTTTATCGGCTATGGTGATGTTGTGAAGGGGTACAGGCTATATGACCAGGTTACATGGAAGATCATCCTTAGTTGTGACGTAAAATTTGATGAATGATCCTTGTTCTGTAAGGATGAACACAATGAGGACAAAAGGTCACTTGTGGACATTCAAATAGACAAAGATGAGACATGCGTTGATACCTAGACGCAGACAGTAGCACATAAGCAAGTGGAGTACCTACCTATGAGAAAGAATCCACCAAGGGATCGTAGGTTACCGAGAAAATACAAGGATGACTCAAAATATTACATTTGTCCTTATTATAGATGAGGGGGTGTTGAGGGTCAAATATTGCATATTATCCCTCATTTATATCTTAGTTTTATGAACATGACAATGCTTAATATTCTATTTTACTCATGTTTGTGTTGCAAGGTGAATTTAAGAGCTTGAATTAAAAATGGTGCTAAAAGCATGGATTTGATGCTCAAGAATCACCAAGGGATGGATCTTAGGAGACCAAGATTGAAGAATTCACATGCCAAAGATCCAAGAAAATCAAGTGAAGAATGAAGAGAATCAAAGATTTGAAGTGAATAAAAGGAATCCTGAAATCGTCCTTAAAAAGCATAATCCGAAACTCTGGGTCATTCTATGAAATTGCGCAGAGTGAAGTCTATTTTGAAAAACTGCATAGAGTGAAGTCTATTTTAGCAAAGTACATAAATTTAAGGCGGTTTCTAGAGTTTTCTAACTAGGTGTGAAAGTTGGAGTTCCACAAATATAAATAGGACTCCCTAAGATGCTCCAAGGCATCTTCTATTGTTTAAGGAGTGGAGCAAAAGGGTGGAGAAGCCGTCGCCAAGAGTTTTTCTTCTTCTTCCTTAGTTGTTAGATCCAATCATGTCTATGGTTGAAAAACTTCTTAGCTAGGGCTAAGAGGTGAAGCTTGTAGCATGATAGGATATTTCTATTACTTTAATTCATGTTTACGTTGAACTATGTAGATTCTAATTTGATATTTAAGGAATACTTTTAGTTTTTATTGGTTTATTGTGACTTAAATTACAGTAGATCTGCAAAAACTTTGAGTATCTTCTTTTCCTAATTTGAGATTTTGAAATTAGTAAGTCATGTTGTTCACCATCGTCCCTTGGGCATGATAGGGTGATGGAATCCTTCCTAATCTTCACAATTCTCCTACTTTGAGATTATGGGATTGGTAAATCCTGTTGTTTGTCATTGTCCCCTGGGCATAGTTTGGTGATGGAATCCCTGCTAATTATTGTAATTCTCCTTTATTGAGAATTAAGTCAATGGAAGTTCAGATTTATTTTTATTGATATATTTTCCAATTAGATAGGATAGGACTCCAATTCTAATTGTGTTACTTGAATCAAGCAAAGGGGTTCCCTGATCACTACAAGTGAATCCTTGACACCCTAGTTCTCATCTTTAAATTTTTAGTTTTAATTACTTAATTCACAATTACTCTCTCAATCACTTTATAATTAGTTTTATATCTTTTTCTAGTTCTACTTCTAGTTAATTTCAGAAACGCACAAGATCAGTCCCCGTGGATTCAACCTCGGTCTTACCGAGATTATTACTACATAGCGACCTTATACTTAGGGTTGTGAATAGGGGATCTATCTACTTTTCAAGAGGCTCTTGATAACGTACATGCCGAAAAGTGAAAGCAGTGATCTATGATGAGATGGACTCCTTATACAAGAATAAGACGTGGGAGCTGGTGGAGCTTCCCATCGGTCGTAAAATGATCGGGTGCAATTGGATCCTCAAGAAAAAATAGGATATGTATAAGGTAAGGTTGTTAGCGAATAAATAAGTCAAAGTGAAGGTGTTGACTTCACTGAGATATTTGTACCTATGGTGAAGTAATTATCTATCATATTCATATTAGTGTTAGTTGCCCAATATAATCTCGAGATAGAATAGATGGATGTGAAGACTTCTTTTCAGTATGGAAAATTGGAAGAGTAGATTTACATGAAGTAACTGAAAGGTTTCGAAATACAAAGGATAAAGAATAAGGTTTACAGGTTAAAGAGGTCGTTGTATGGCCGAAAACAGTTGCTTAAGTAGTGGTACAAGAAATTTAATTATTTCATGATGAGTCAGAAGTTTACTAGGGGTGAGCATGATCATCGTGTATATTACAAGACACCAAGTGATCGGAAGTTTATTATCTTGGTATTATATGTTGATGACATACTTATCGCTAGTCATTACATGTTTAAGATCGACATACTGAAGACTCAACTATCAAGGACATTCGAAATGAAAGATCTAAATGTTGTAAAGAGAGTTATCGGCATTAACATGCACAGAGACAAGAAGAAGACCAAGCTATAGTTATCTTAAGTAGAATACCTTGATAAGGTACTGGTGAAGTATGAGATTGACAAGGTAAAACCGGCCAGCGTTCCCCATGTGGCTCATTTTAGGTTTTCTTCTGAACAATGTCCTAAAACAGATGAAGAAAAGCAAGTTATGTCTCATATGCCTTGTTGCGCAGCACGCTAACAACGCAGTGAACCGAGATCCAATCTCAGGTCTCACCCACAAACGATAAACAGGAAGAAATATGAACTAGAAGAAGAATCAAAGCATTCCAAACAAACCATAAGACAAGATATACGTGGAAAAACCCCAACAAGGGTAAAAAACCATGGATGCAAACTTCTATTATGAAGAAAACAAAGATTATAAGGTAATATACTAACCTCTTCCCTTGGAAGTACTGAGAAAACCCTTTGCCCACACCTTGGAATAACTCTAATTATACCTAGAAAAGTCCTAGGGACCTCTATTTATAGTTTAGGCAACTTCTCTTTCGCACCCTTACGAAAACTGACTCAAAAATCTGCAGTCCGCATCAAATCCAAAAATGAATCTGCATAACCTCGACTGGTCGAGGAGGGTGCTCGACTAGTCAAGCATGGGCCTCGACCAGTCGAGTACAGCAGAACCCAAAAAATGATGCTCATTGGACTTTGAGTCGAGCCAGTCCACGACTGGTCGAGCGGGCCACTCAACCGATCGAGCAGGGCACTCAATTAGTCGAGCGGCCGTCCAGATGTGACTCCACATCTCAACAATCTCTCACTTAGAGACACATCGCCATAAACCTTTGTCTTCTTCATCTAGAGTGCACCATCTCCCCGTCTTCAAGCCTGAAGACCAATCAAAGCTAAACAGAGCTTCAACTTCTTCCGTGTGACCTTCTTGGTCAGCATATCTGCAGGATTCTCACTTATATGAATCTTCTCCAGAGCAATCGATCCATCTTCCAGTAATGAACGTATGAAGTGATATCTGATGTCAATATGTTTGGTCCTTGAATGAAAGACTGAATTCTTAGCTAAGTGTATTGTACTCTGACTGTCACTGTACAGCTTGCAATCTGCTTGTTTCTTACCCAACTCTTCTATGAAACCTTGCATCTACACCATCTCCTTGCATGCTTCTGTAGCTACAACATATTCTGTTTTCGTCGTACTGATAGATACTATCTTCTGTAACTGAGAGACCCAACTGACTGCAGCACTACCCAAAGTAAAGACGTAACCTGTAGTACTTCTTCCGCTATTGATATCTCCTGCCAAATCTGAATCTACGTAGCCTTGTAGCTTGATTTCCGATCCAACATAGCACAACATTATATCCACAGTACCTGCCAGGTATCTGAGGATCCACTTCACAGCTTCTCAATGTTCCTTCCCGGGGTTGTTCATGAATCTGCTAACAACTCCCACTGCTTGAGCAATATTTAGCCTCGTGCTCACCATAGCATACATGAGACTCCCAATAGCTGATGGGTATAGGACTTTAGTCATGTAGTCCTGTTTCTCCTGCGTCTTTGCACCTTGCTCCTTATAAAGATTGAAGTGGTTGACTAATGGAGTACTAACAGTGTAACATCCTCGATTTTCACTGTTTTGGATTTCCAAAAATCCTTGAATTTTTTTTAAACTTATAATATCACTTAACTAACCATTAGCATCCAATGTTAGCTTATACACAAGTGGTCCAGTCTGGTCACGATCAGACCATATGCGAGCCGTCAAGCCAAGTAGCTTGATTACACTTAGTGACAGCCTGTGCGGACCATACAGCGATGTGGGAAGGTCAGAAAAATCTAAAAGTTTAGGAAATCATAGATTTTATTGGGCTTGTGGTCCATCGCGGACTAAGGACCCAGTGGACACCCAGAATTGGAATCTGGCACTTGCCAAATGCACCCCACCAATGCCAGATTGGAATATTGCATCACTTGAATGAAATTAAGATTCTAAGCTTTTTAGCCGTCGGATCTCTTTTACGTTTACGGTGAAGGTCTATCGTATTTTTCTACGCCCGTCCAACAAGTTCGAGACCTGATCGTGGAACGATGACCGTTGATCGCGAATCGGACCTTTATGACCAAACCCCATATTCGATCGTTCCCAAATTTTGTGGCCCTTCATCGTGCCATGGAGCACCTACCCTATAAATTTCATGGCCAAAGGGCTACCAGAAATGCCCCATCAATCAGAATGGGCCTCCCAGGGCCATTTAAAGATCGGAACCTTATGCTCAAACCCCATATTCGTTCATCCGTTTGATCTCAGATTTTGCATGGCCCCTCATTGGGCCATGAGACACCTACACCCCGAATTTGGTGGCCGGAGGGGTGATAGGGCCACCTCAACATCAAATAGAGTCCTAGTAGGGTATTTTGGGAAATTATGGAAACTTAAGGCCAAGAGGCCCAATTCTAGGGAATAAACCCTAGCCTTCTCTCATAACCCCTCCACTCTTCTAATAGCAAGCCCTCTCTCCCTCATAACTTCCTTCAATCTCCCACTACCAAACCTCTCTCCCTCATAACTCCACAAATCTCCGACAACCCATCATCCCCCCCTCATTGCTTCCACCATCTCCCATCAAGCTCTCCCTTTCGTAGCTTCCACCATTCTCCAACAACCAAGGAGAGTAAAGAGTGAAGAGAAAGTGAGCAGAGAAGAGCAAGGTGGACCTTAGATTGAGGTGGGGCCCAAGAAAATCAACCCTTTCAACTCCCTACCTCTCTTTAAAGGAGAAACCCTCCACCACTACCACAACAATCGTCCGTTAGTCGTCTAGGTAAGATCCTTCACTTCTTCTTCTTGGAATCCATGTATTGAGAAGAGATTGGCTTAGATTTCTCACATGCAAGAGTTTATTTTTAGGGATTTCGGCTGATCGACCCAAAGCCCTCTTTCCTAGGACGTTTTCCCAATCTCCAACGATCCGAAGGTGCGAACTATTACTCTTAGGTGGCCTAGCACCAATTTTAGTATGTGTTTAATGATTTTGGTTGCTTAAATGCTATGTTTGAAGGATCTAGAGAAGCCTTAGGACTCGTATGTTTGTTAGAATTATATGTTTGGCTCCCATATGATGTTGTTCTTGCCTCTCACATGATTTTGTGTATGGACGATTATATGCTCATGCCTTGTTTGATTTTCTCATATGATGTGCCCTATAACATGTATGATTCCTTAATTTTTGTATATTTTGGCTCTAAGGGAGGTAGGAAGTGCTTAACTTCCTCACTAACCCACACATACACACACACCTTGTTCATGATATTATTAGCTTTACATGTTAGTAGAAATTTAGAATTTTATGTTGAGAAGCATGAGAACATGATGTTGTTTATGTTAGATGATACATTGATAATTGGCATGTTATGGATAGCTTTCACCCTCTTGGGTTGGTCAGGTACATGATGAGAGACGGTAGTCCCATCGGTAGGACTACACTAGGGCTAGATCTATAGGTTTGGGGGGGTGTGTTCGGGTGGCTATAGTTCGACTACATGGGTCCCTTGTGCCCGAGGTCACTCATCTCACTCTCGCCTGACTCGTGCGGTCTAGCCTACCGTCTGACCAACCTTGTTTGTTAACCATGTTTGCTCACCTTTGTATGGAACCTGGAATACCTTACAACCATTGTAGCCCATTGATAACTAAATTGCAACTGGTCCACAGTCTCGTGAGCCAAGCATGGTGGAATGGGACACTGTATCCAAGCTGTCGACCTACGCTGGGGTACTGCGCCTCCCCGTAGTGACCAGGATCGATCCTTTTCTCTCGGCACTCCTCATATGCTTGAAGTTGGGGATGAGGAACCCAACAGGATCACGGACCGCATGGCTTCGGCATCACGCATTGATAGGGCCTTGACCTTGCAACTGGCTTAGGGCATTGATACATGGGGTGTATCAGATTCCCCAACCTACTGGATGAATGGACGTAACTAATTACTTGGCTAACACGATCGCATTGCATCGCATTAGTTAGGGTGGTGACTCGGAAGTCGAGGTCGCTTTGAGGGAGTGTGGTCATATGCGATCGTTAGATGGAGTCGCTCAATGGAGCGTTGTGGCGAGGGCATGCATCATATCAGCCCGCATGCACGCATTTTATTAAGAGTTGTTAGGTGTTTATGATTGACTGCTTTTCATTAAGTTCATATTAAAATTGATGCTTGTTACTACTTGAGACTAATAGCACCCACTGAGTTGATCACTCACTCCCACTCTGGGATGGTGTTTTAAAACACCACTAAGACTCTTTAGTAGCTGCAGGTAGTGCTGAGTTCGTCGAGCCATGCGGCGCGACATCGATAAGGAGGATGATCTGTCCTACGTTCAGTCGAGGGCGGCTCCCCATCAGCCCAGTAGATGGGATTTGGATCGCTGAGTAGCAAACTCAGCTCTATTCTCTCGGACTTATGATTCTTGTGATTTTTGTTGGGCAACGCCTTGGGCGACCCCTTTATATTCTTTTGGATTTGTACATGTATATATATATATATCTTTCATTCCAGTAGACTAGTCGTGAGTGTGTTTCATGCTCCAAGTAATTCCAAGGTGCGCATCTAAACTTGATTAATCATAAAACCATAAAATTGATGATAAGTGACACTCGGGAGTCGAGCGTATGCATGACCCCCGATTTTCTAGGGCATTACAAACCGGCTTGGCAACTCCCATATTAATCGATCAAGTACCTTAGCTATGTACTCTGCCTGTGACAAAAACAGTTTCTTATTTTTTCTGTCACACTTTATCCTTATGCTTAGGATTTGTTTTGCAGCTCTTAAATCCTTTATGGCAAATTCTCTAGACAGTTGTCTTTTGAGATCTGAGATGTCATTTATGCTTGATCCGGCCACATGCATATCATCAACGTACAGAAGAAGGATGATGTATGACATATCAAACTTCTTTAAATAACAACAGTGGTCTATAGACATCTCCTGTAACCATTTCCTGACATGAAATTGTCGAACTTCTTGTTCCATTACCTCGGGGCCTGCTTCAGGCCATATAAACTCTTCTTCAGTCTGCACACCTTGTTCTCCTTTCCTGGTGCCACGTATCCTGTCGGCTGATGTATATATATCTCTTCTTCAAGGTCCCCATGAAGAAAGACGGTCTTAACATCTAGCTACTCTAGATGTAAGTCCTATGTAGCCACTATACTCAAGACCATGCGAATCGTAGACATTTTCACTACCGGTGAAAAAATTTTAGTGAAATCAATACCTGCCTTATGTTGAAACCCTTTCACAACCAATCTAGCCTTGTACCGTTTCGAACCATCGTGCTCCTCCTTCAGTCTGTAAACTCACTTGTTATGAAGAGCTTTCTTACCCTTAGGTAGAGTGACTAGATCTCATATACGATTAGACTCAAGAGAGTCCATCTCATTATCCATGGCCTGCTCTCACTTAACCCTTGTATCCGACTATAATGCCTCTTCAAAACACTCTGATTCACCATTATCTGTCAGCAGTAGATAATGTAAGGACAGTGGATCTCTTCTCCCGAGTAGACCTCCTCACAACCGGCCCATGCATGACCATCCTGTGGTGTTGTAACACCCTTGTCCTATAACTCTTCCAACTCTATGAATTCTCTCCTCAGCCTTATTTTCCTGGACACTGTCCTTATGCATCATTTTTCATTGAAGACTACGTCCTTGCTTCTGATGATTTTCCTATTTTTTGCATCCCAAAACCTGTAGCCAAAATCATGCTGCCCGTAGCCTATAAACGTGCACTTCCTGGACTTCGCATCCAGCTTGTTTATGTGCTCTGTATTAATGTGAATGTATGAAGTGTAACCAAACACTCTGAAATGTGCAAGGTTCACTTCTTTTTCAGTCCACATTTCTTCTAGTAGCTCATCATCCAATGGTGCCGAGGGACTTTTATTGATGAGATATGCAGCAGTATTTACAGCATCTACCCAAAAGGTCTTAGGCAACCCTGCATGTAACCTCATGCTCTTGGCACGCTTAATGATGGTAATGTTAATGTGCTCAGCCACACCATTCTGCTACGGTGCCCTTGGAATTATTTTCTGATGTTTGATTCCATTCGCTGCACAATACTCCTCAAACTTCTTATCACAATACTCTCCCTCATTGTCTGATTTGAGACACTTTACTGTTTTACTTGTCTCATTTTCTACCATTACTTTCTACTTCTTAAATACATCAAATACATCAGATTTGTGCTTTAAGAAATAAATCCATAGTTTTCTACTAGCATCATCAATAAAGGAAACAAAATAACATGAACCATTAAGAGATGATACCTATGCTGGTCCCCACACATCAATGTGTACAAGCTCCAACAGATGAGTCTTTGGAGCGCGTCATGTCTTCTTGAAGTTTATCCTCTTCTGCTTGTCATACACGCAATCCTCACAGAATTTCAAGTCAATAGACTTCAACCCTAGTAGCTTCCCTTTTGACAATAGCACTTTCATCTTCTTCTCACTGATATGTCTCAACCTCTGATGTCATAACTGCTCATTCACTCCAGTTGATGCGACTGCGAGTGAACCTTATAATCCTGAAGTCACGTACAAAGTACCTTCCTTTTTACCTCGAGATATCACCAAGGCACCTTTTTTGATCTTTCAGGAATCACTAGTAAAGGTCGTCACATATCCGGTATCGGCCAACTGCCCCAATGAGATCAAGTTCAGTTTCAAACTCAGTACATGTCTGACATCCTTCAATTTTAAAGTCGTTCCATCTTTTTTATTTATATGAACGTCTCAATTTCTAATAATACCGCACGGCTCATCATCACCCAGGTAGACTCTTCTGAAGTTACCTGATACATAATTACGTAGAACTTCCTTACATGAAGTGGCATGAAACGAAGCACCCGACTCTATAACCCAAGACTCATTCCTTGTATCAAGAGACATGATCAACGCCTCTATGTCACTCTCCTCAGATAGATTCACTGAATCATTCCCTCTTTGAGAGCTTCCTTCTTGTTTCTTGAGAGCCCTGAAATCACGTTTCATGTGCCCCTTTTTCCCGCAGCCAACACCCATCTTTGTCTTTCGGTCCCTTGGACTTCTTCTTCGACTTAGAACGTCCGTGTTTATTACATCCTTTGTTCAGTGATCTTCCTCTTCCTTCAACGTTTAGAGCATTCCCTGAATCCCCTGAAACTCCTGATGCCTTTCTTCTAGATTCTTCGCTGAGAACTAGACCGGCCACATCATTAAATTTTAGCTTTGTCGACTCTGAAGAATTGCTCACAGCAATCACTAAACCATCTCGACTGTTTTGCAAACTGGACAAGATCAATAACGCCTTGACCTCGTCCTAAAAAGCAATGCCAACAGATTCCAACTGACTCATGACTGTATTGAATTCGTTTAAATGTTCAGCCACGCTTCCACCATCTGACATCTTCATATTGAATAGCTGTTTTATAAGATGAACCTTGTTTGACGCTGAGGGTTTTTCGTACATGGTAGCTAGGGCTTCCATTAATTCTTTTGTGGTTTTCATCTTGGATATATTGAAGGCGACGCTCTTAGATAAAGAGAGTCAGATCGTTCCTAAAGTCTTCTGATCTAATAAAAACTATTCGTCATCTGTTATCTTTTCTGGTTTCTTCTCTTTTCCTCCTAGAGCAATATAGGGGTCCTTCTGATACAGAAAATCCTCCATCTGTATCTTCTAGAAGGCAAAGTTTAAACCAAACTTCTCAATTCTAATCTTCCCTTCTTCCATCATCACTCCCAATAGAACTAACCAATGGCTCTGATACCAGTTGTTACGCAGCATGCCAACAACGCAGTGAACCGAGATCCAATCTCAGGTCTCACCCCTAAACGATAAATAGGAAGAAATATGAACTAGAAGAAGAATCAAAACATTCCAAACAAACCACAAGACAATATATACGTGGAAAAACCCCAACAAGGGTAAAAAACCATGGAAGCAAACTTCCACAATGAAGAAAACAAAGATTACAAGGCAATATACTAACATCTTCCCTTGGAAGTACAGAGAAAACCCTTTGCCCACACCTTGGAACAACTCTCATTATACCTAGAAAAGCCCTAGGGACCTCTATTTATAGTTTAAGCAACTTCCCTTTCGCACTCTTGTGAAAACTGACTCAAAAATTCGCAGTCCGCATCAAATCCAGAAATGAATCTGCGTAACCTCGACCGGTCGAGCGGACCCTTGACTGGTCGAGCATGGGCCTCGACCGGTCGAGTACCTCGGAACCCAAAAGACGATGCTCGCTGGACTTTGAGTCGAGCCAGTCCATGAATGGTCGAGCGAGCCACTCGACCAGTCGAGCAGGGCACTCGATCGGTCGAGCAGGGCACTCGACCGATCGAGCGGCCGTCCAGATGTGGCTCCACATCTCAACATGCCTTATTCAAGCGTGGTTGGCAACTTGATGTATGTCATAGTATATACAAATCAAATATTTTCACATGTGGTGGGTATTATTAGTAAATATATGTCTAACCCTGACAAGCAACACTTGTAGGCATTGAAATGGATACTTTGATATATTCGAGGTATGCAGGACTACTTATTGACATTTAAAAATTCATGGGACAAGTTAGTAGGCTATGTAGATGTAGAATACGCGGGTAGCATGGATACTAGAAGGTTAACTTCCAGTCACTTGTTTGTGTTAGCGTGTGGAGCGATCAGACGGATATTGAAGATTCGGTTTGTAATGGTTCTTTTCACAACCGAAGATGAGTATATGGCAGTGACAAAAGCGTTCAAAGAAAGTGTTTAGTTGAGGGGAATGATAAATCAGTTGTGGCTTTAATAGGAGACCATGCTAGTTAATTGTGACAATAAAAGCGCAATAAAATTGGCAAAGAACTTTGTTTATCACTCACGTACTAAACGTATTAATGTGCATCATCGTTTTATCCGATAAGTACTTGAGGAAGGAGGAGTGACTCTTAAGAAGCTACACACAAGTGTGGATCCCGTTGACATGCTTACGAAGGTGGTTCCTATGGAGAAGTTTAAGTTCTGTATAAATTTTATTGGCTTGGCGAAGGCTTAATGAGGACAGAGTGTATACGAGAAGCAACGATAAAGTTATGATTGAAGGTAAATTAGAGATGGTGATGACAAAGGAGTAATAGATAATGAAGATTAAAGACATGGTGGATATTATTGTAAATGTCTTAAATATGTTCGTAACTAGGTCTGTCGATGTCATCGACAGGCCATTCGATTCCGTCGAGAAAATTCAGAAAAATCATATTTGATTGCTAGACAGTTTTGGAGGTTGCTACTTGATGGCATCCAAGGATATTCGATGTCATTGACTAGTCCTTTATGGTTGTTGATGCCATCAAAGGTCTCATCGATGAGGCGAGTGGAATTGTATAATTGCGTGATTTATTTTCTATTCCAGTTGGGTAATATATATGTTGGGTGTAATTAGGATTATAGAGAGGATTAAGGCATTCTAAGTTATTCTTAAAGGTTCAAGGGTATAACTAGGGATTCAAAGGATATTCAAGGGATTGTTCGAATCAATAAGATCATATATCTTTTGTAATATTGTTTTTATAGTGCATTACTCATCACTCTATGCTGTGGGTTTTTTCCCCAAGAGTTTTCCACATAAATTTTGGATTGCCTTCTTGTTAGATTTGTTTGTGTAGTTGTAATTACTTTGTTTAATTCTACTTTATGTGCTTCTACGAGTCTCAACAATAACCTGATGAACGGAGTGGATTTATATGCAATGTGGTGGGCTCCTTGTAGCGCTCGGTAAAATAAGTATTGTATTTGACAGACACTTAAAAATGGGCCATAAGATCATCCATCCACTGGGAGGCTCATCATATAAATGGTTTAGATAGTTGCAGCAACCACCAATTGGATGCATTTCGCCAACAGGCACCTCTCTATCATGAAGATGGACACATGCAAAAAATGTGGGTAGTCGATTCTTTAAATAGACCGGGCATAAACATTGAATATGGACCATTGACATAAAAGATCGATGGATATTAAAGGTGGCCTCACATTATGGACAATAACATCGAAGGTTGAGCTCAAATGATGGATGATCCACGTTATGATGGGCCCCACATAATGGACAGTCTAATGAATGGCCCACATCTAAGGCAGGCCCGGCATGATGAACGACCAATATTGAAGGTGGAGCCCACAAGATGGATGGTCCACATCAAAGGTGGGCTCCACATGATGGCGGTGGACAATGAAGTGGGCCCCACATGATGGACAATTTATTTTGATGGTGGGCCCATATGATGGGTGACCCACATCAAGGTGGACCCCACATAATGGATAGTCGACATCAAAGGTGTTGATGATGAATGACCCACATCCAAGGTGAGCCCAACCCACATCAAAGTGGGGCCCACATGATGGACAGTTTGCATTAAAGGTGAGATCCACGTGATGGATGGTGGATATAAAAGGTGGGCCCCATATGATGGGCAATAACATTGATGATGGGCCTCACATAATAGATGAACCATATCAAGATCAGCCCCACATGAGGACAGTTCACATCGAAGATCAACATGTAATGATGAATGACCCATGTCCAATGCTGGCCCGCTTGACGGACAACCCACTTTGAAGTTGGGTCCTGCATGATGGATAGTCTATATTAAAGGTGGGCCTACATGATGGACAACCCACATCCAAGGTGCACCCTACGTAATGGACAACCCACATCCAAGGTGAGCCTCACAAGGTGGATGGTCCACATTGAAGGTACACCCAAATTTATACTTTTTTTTTAAAATGTAAAGCATCAATTTGATGGTTGCCAATCCAATTAGTTATTATCATCCATTTAGTGTGATTAATAGGTTATCCATCTATGGGGCCCACAATCTGAACTGTGTAGATTGAACTATATCCATTCACAGTAAAAGGCAGTATGTATTTCAATTGAAGTCAAACTCTGTATATTGGAGAGAGGTTTGCTCGAGTGCATCTCGACCCATTGAAATACGATACCACGGGACTTTTGTCTTTCAATACGGGGCATTTTCCAATGATCCAAATTGTTCATATGATAAATCTCAGTTTCCTACTTAGAAGGAACATGCATCATATCCACCCTGTCCATTAGGTGTGCCATCACATTTTCACCACAGTTTTTTAAAAATCAGTCAAATCAAATATGAAGGTGGGCCATACAATAGGGAATAGTATAAAATTGTAACATTCCAGATTTTTGCTATTTAAATTTAAAAAATCCTTGAATTTTTTTTTGCTATAATTGGCTTATGTTGTCATTTACTGACCCTTAACATTCGATGTTAGCCTATACACAAGTGTTACCAGTAAAGAACCGCGCGAATCTGATTAATTAGCCATAAGAAGCTAACAAATCCGCCTGGTCACTTAAACATCAAGTCTAGCCTTGTGATTTATTCATCTAGGTCTCTAAATATAGCTAACCTATCACTGACTAATCAAGACAATCCTAACTAAATAAAGACATACCTAAAGCCGAGACATTATGGGTCAAATCTAATCAACAAACCAAACTGACCCAATTACTCTTTTAACCTAAGAATCAACAGTTTAGGGTGATTGAGATCATATTGTCATTTTCACTAGTTGTGAATAGACCATACTATGAACTTAGCTAATATAAACCATAATCATCGCACATAAGAAATCTTGCTACCCAATTCATTCCATAAATGCATTGATTATCCAAATAATCTTTAGACTGCTCGTTAGTATGCCACTAAACTTAAGACTGTAGAAAGACACTCGTCTTAGTGGGTTTGACGTCTATCGCAGGACGTATAGATTCCAATGAGCCTAGATTGCATTTTAAATTACTCAACTTAGACTCATGAGGCCAGTGCATGAGATGCGTGAATATTTCTAAAATTAATCAGGAACTTAAGTTAATTGTCTGCATTTGCTCTTTACCAAAGTTGTGGCTTTCAAACCTTTGGATGATGACCAAATTTAGGGCACCGATTGAGATTATTACCTTGCTCACATCCATATAGTCATAGACTTGATTGACACTTGGTGACCTTCGATTTGAGTTGGGGCCTTCCCAGTTGATCGGTGCGTCTGTTCATCTGGTTGTGTCAAAACATAGATCGCCTAGTGGAACATTTATCACATGACTTAAATTGACCCGTAAACCTCCCAATGGGTCCCATTGGTAAAAAAACAACCCCCCCTAGGGTTAGTATAATGAATAAAGGGCCATTAAGGCCATTTGTACACCTTATGTCATTATAAAAACCATTTTTATTTCACACCTCCTCTCCCCATACGAATTTGTGCCCTCGCTTTTGAAAGGAGAGAAAAAAAAAGAGGAGAAAGGAGAAGGGAGAGAGAGAGAGAGAAAGAGAGAGAGAGAGAGAGAGAGAGAGAGAGAAATTGGAAGAACTTGCTCTTCTCCCCTTCGATTAGCAATCTAGGCGCAACCGGATCCTTCATTGGAGTCTTATTGGCGATAATGGGAGGTAAGTGTTAAATGACACTTGTAATCTAAGGTTTTAATAGTTGTCTACTCCAAATCTTACGAGCTTGTATGCTTGTTTAGGTTTTTCAACGATTTTTCTTAAAACACAGACCCTAAAAGCGCTAAGTCGGGTGAATCATTGAAACGGTGCAGACCATTATTCATAGATAATGCTTTATTGACCATTGAGGGTCTCAGTTAATGACTACTTGTTGTGAATGTCTCGATACATGACAACATGTCTATATTTCAATTTTAATTACGAAT
This sequence comes from Magnolia changhungtana, assembly GCA_030180095.1. Lineage (NCBI taxonomy): Eukaryota > Viridiplantae > Streptophyta > Magnoliopsida > Magnoliales > Magnoliaceae > Magnolia > Magnolia changhungtana. The sequence continues at coordinate 192,977 of JASAUF010000647.1, read as the reverse complement.
CATACTATCACATGCTTATTAATGCTCATATATTTGATGAAATGCTTGAATGAATAAGTTGCTAAATTTATTATTTATGCTTATGATTGTCTAATGAATTATAAGTCCTTAGTGACGTTTAAAACTTCTTACGATATCAAGTCAGTTGGAAAATAGCTCGAACTAAGAGTTGCCCAAATTTAGTTGGCCACACTAGGCTTGTTCAATTGACCTGGGTCAAACACGGACGACCGACAATAACTAAACTGTGTGAGATACTTGAACCCAATGCCGGTTGCGTCGAGGTTCTCCTAAATCAATCAAATTAGTTGAACGGTTGATTTATCATGTATACTAACAATGTATGACAATGACTAATTGAATGTAGGATATTCTCATTTCCATTGAATGAGTCTACTTATAACCGTTGGCGATACAATCCTACAAAGACTCATGAGTTGGGCATGGTGGTATGAGACACCGTGTCTGAGCTGTTGACCTACGCTGGAGTGATGTGCCTGCTATATTGGTTAAAAAAGGGATGGTAAGCCCACTATATTGGTACAAAATTAGGTGACGAGTCTTCCTGTAGTGATCATTGAGCACTTGTGAAGGCTATGAGCATACCGTATTATAAATAAAATTGATGTTGTGACATCACTACATTTATGTTTGGGTGATGAATCTTACATTATTTGTGCTTGTCCTTAAGTAATGAACCCTAAAATGGATCAAGGGACACAGGCAAGGAGCCACTATCGAGCCTCGTAATCCTGGTAGAAACTCGTGATATAATGGCGGTATCTTAGCTTTGCTAATATGATGTATGAACTGAGATTAATAATCACTCGGTTGATCATATATATCAATCATATTGCACTAGATTAGACTGTTGTGATTTAGCGTTGGAATTGCATGATGTTGGAGTATTATCATTTACGAAATAAGCGTTGAAATCACTTGTGAGGGAGTATTAGATTGTAAGGCACATGTATCATTTCATAATCTTATTCATGCATTTAACAAAAGTATTTAGAAAGTGTTTGTTTACCTGTTTTATCATTATCCGCGTTGATTAAGTTGATAACATGTATAACTTAGAACTAATGAAACCATTGAATTAGCTACTCACTCTCGCCTGGACAGTGTTTCAAAACACCAACCAAACGATATTATTGATGTAGGTACTATTGAGATCTCAGAGAGGTATGCTTATATCGGCTTGCATCACTATGTTTTGAAGGATTGGACGAAAACTGAAAACTTTACACTTTAATCATTTTGAGTATGTATATTGTGACTTGTATAATCCTCATTTGGGCGAGCACTACTTTCAGAATTATATATTTTGAATAGTAGCCATATATTTATGGGTTTAGTTACATCTGCTTAACTTTTAATGCTGTTGATTTTAAAGCTACTCTAATTTTGATCATATGTGAATGTTAACTAGATTATGTGGGCACGTAGCAACTTCCCTATGTGCATTTTCAATAGGTTCATACTCGAAAACTCAGGATCGGAGTCTCCGTACTCGGGTTCTGATTTTCAAGGCGTAACAAAAATCATAGCTAAATCATCTAAAATCATGTGATGTAGCCCAGCGTGAGTATAGAAATATCCTATTTTTGGGGGTGTCCCTCCATCTGAGTGGGGTGTGTCAAATTAATAGATTGGATAGCATGTATACATCACAGTAGACCCCACACACACTTTGAATCATTTTAATGATGAGCTTATTATCTCAGCTGTTACCCGTGGCCAACCTAAGAGTGAATTGGCCTGATTTTCGAGCACAGTTAAGTTCATTCTAATTCCTACTCCTTTTTAACTTACCATCTATGTAAAATTCGTTATTTAAAATTATTAATTTGAATGAAACTTGACTTATTAGTTTTTATTAATGATAGTAGAAATGAAAGGGATTCAAATCCCATGTATTAAATGAAACAAGTGGATTAGAATCGGCAGTACATGCGATAGTATCTGCATGGTAGAAAGAACTATATGAAGGCAGATGGTGCACCTGATGGACGGAGGACCTCATCTACGTTAATTTGTTCGGCGAAAGTCACGCTTTGTCTGCCGCGACTCACGCGTGCTATTTCATAAAACATAAAGACTTTGGTTCCGTCATCTAGTAATCCAGACCATTGTTAAGTTGGGCCCCTCCATTGATGGATTACACCCTAAATATCTACTCCTTGGGATAATCTTGACCTTTAGATTTTTGTTCTGCGAATAAACGGCTAAGATTAGATGCAAGTTGTTTCGCATTGAGCTGAGAAAAGGCTCAAGGTGGTTGGTATCTTTAGATAGATGTATGGGTTTTGTTATGGGAAGATCCGAGTCCGCATGAGAGCCGAGGACAAAGAACCAAGCCAAATCGACTAGCGGGATCAGCATCCGAGGCCTAACCCATCCATCCTGATATGAGCACTCCAGAGAGACATGGCATTCAGAATACCTTCACCACGGCCGCAGGTCAGAGCGGTATCTGAGCGGACATAAAAACTGCGTACTAAACACTTCGTGCGAGAACTACTCATTCGCCAACTTCACCTACGGCAAAACCTTCGCCTCGGAGCCCCATTCGAGATATCGGCTCGGACCTACGAATCGTCTGAGTTCAACAAGATACGCATCAATGATAACTACACGGTTAAATGACCTTTGGCTGAGCCGAGCCAAGTAGATATTAAGGTCCCGTTTGCCAAATGAGGAAACTGTCATAACCAGACGTGGCCGAAAACTTCGTCCAGTTATGCGCATTATACGCTTTACGCGTTACACGATCTGCAGATTACAGGCGATATCTCCACGATTCGGGAATCCCCCTGATGGCACCGAGATTGTCGAGCCCGGACCTCTCAACCATCAGGTATAAGTAGTCTATCACCCCGTCGCCACAGGTATGCAACAACTTGCACTCTCCCTCTATCTTTCAGCTTAGACCCCGATTCCCTTGACCTGACTTTGGCATCGGAGGGTCCCCCGGCCTAGCCAGGGTCTCCTTTGCTCACTTTTTGTGCAGGGTCAGGGTTTATCCGAGTAGTGGAGGGTGATCCGGATTTTGACATCAACATTTTTTGGCGTCGTCTGTGGGAATCTGATACAAAAAGTCAGGTTCCTATTCTCGAAGTATAATGGCGAGAGGAAAGAAGAAAATAGTAGCTGTAGAACCAGAGCAAAACGAACAAACTCGTTCCTCATCACTACTTCATGCGGTATCGGCCCCGGGACCGTCTCAACGTTCGCGCAATCGAGCAAGCAAGTATCGAGCCATGTTGGGCGAAATACAATCCTTACGTGATGAAGTGAACAGGATGAAGCAGCAATAGGAGCCGCAGTTACGTCCGGCTCAAGGAGATCCTGTCCCCAAACCAGTCGGCCCGGTTGTGGAAGCTCACTGCGCACCAAGGAGTGTGAGACCTAAGGCATCCCAGTATCCTCCGGAGATTATATCGAGTCAACATCCTCTTCCGACCCAAATCCGACCCTCGGCTCGGAACACTGCAACGCAAGCTCCGACTAATGCCTCGGTTACTTCAGCCCTAGCACCAACGGATCTCCGTCATCGGTTGGAACGAAGGAGGGTGAGGAGAAGTCCAGAGAGAGAAAATGCCCAGGAAACTGTGGCAGAAAATAAAGGCCCATGGGAGAAGCAGTTCGATGAGCTCAACAGCAAGTTCTTAGCTCTGGAGAAAAGACAGCAACCAACGTCAGTTCCCGCTGCCGTCCAGACAATAATGGAAGAGACCGAACCTCCCTTCACCTCAGAAATCATGAACGAGGTGATGCCTCAAAGGTTTCGGATACCCCCTGTCATTCAATATTCTAGATCTGGGGACCCATCCGAGCATATGGAAGCCTACCTCTCCTGGATGCAGATACAGACGGCGATGAATGCAATGATGTGCCAAGGGTTCTCAATTACACTAACAGGATCCGCTTGGAGTTGGTACCGGCAACTCAAACCAAACTCAGTCAGCTCCTTCGCAGAGTTGAGCCGACTATTCCTAACCCAGTTCATCAGCGGTAAGAGAAGTCGGAAACCCAACACTCACCTACTTACTATCAAGCAAGGACCGAAGGAGTCGCTGAGGGATTACATCGCCCGCTTCAACGAGGAAACATTACTGGTGGAGGACTATGATGACAATATGGCCCTCGCCGCTATGTTTAGTGGCTTGAAATGAGGAAAGTTCACCTTCTCCATTGGGAAGAATCCACTAAAAACACTGGCTGAACTTGTGGCCAGAGCTCAGAAGTATACCAACGCGGAAGAATTCACCAATGCCCATAAAAGTGTCCAGGTGGCTGAGCCGAACGTTAAGGAGAAGAGACGTAGGAACGAAGAATCCCAAATGCCCGACAAAGGAACCGATGATCGCATTCCTCGCCATCGTCGTCCGAACAGAAGGTCGGAGGGAAGGTTCCGTTCCTACGCCCCCCTCAACACATCCGCCGAACAGATCTTATTGGACATCCGAGGAGAGAGGTTATTGAACTGGCCTGTCTGCATGAGAGCCGATCCAGACCATCGAGACCAGCGCAAGTACTGCCGCTTCCATCGAGACCACGACCACAACACGAATGATTGTGTTGACCTTAAGGATGAGATTGAAACTCTCATTCGGAAAGGGCATCTGTGTCGATACATGAAGGAAGGAAAAACCCCTCGGAGAAAGGAAAGGGAGCGAAAGCAGCAAAATAACGCCGCAGAGGAGCCCACCGAAATTTGCACTATCTTCGGAGGTTCGTCCGGCGGGGGAGATTCGAACAGGGCACGAAAAGCTCACTCCCGGAAGTCAGAGCCAGAACACTACGTCCATTTGACCGAACGGCCCAGTAAGGAACTTCGAGTCGATCCGTGCACTCTGACCTTCACAGAAGAAGATGCGCGCGGGATTCAGCACCCGCACGACGACGCCCTAGTAGTCACCATGACCATAGCAAATCACAAAGTATATTGCATTTTAGTGGACACCGGGAGCTCGGCCGATGTACTGTACTCTGAAGCTTTTGAGAGAATGGAGATTTCACGGACTCATCTCAGACCTATGAAGACCCCTCTACATGGCTTTGCGGGAGAAAGAGTGATTTCCGAAGGAGCCATTTCCCTCTCCGTGACTGCGGAAGAAGGGCAACATCAAGTCACACTTATGGTGGACTTCTTAGTTGTCAATGTGCCATCTGTACACAACGTCAGCCTGGGTAGACCGTCTCTTAACGCGATGAGAGCAGTTGACTCCACCTATCACTTAATGATGAAATTTCCCACCGAGGGTGGGGTAGGTTACCTCCGAGGCGATCAGCGAGAAGCTCGGAGATGATATGCAGTCGCAGTTAAGAAAGGAGCAGCCAAGTAAACTCTTACCATCAATACCCTGGACCCCCGAGGACCCGTGGAGAACTCATCGGTAGAATAACTAGAGAATGTGCCTCTCAATGAAGATGACCCGAGTAAAACTGTTCAGCTCGGATCGTCATTAAATTTCGAGCGTCGATCTATGATGTTGGCCTTCTTAAAACGACATCGAGATGTCTTCGCGTGGTCGCACGCTGACATGCCAGGAATCTCTCCTGACGTTATGGTTCATAGACTGAATGTGGATTCAGATTACAAGTCAGTGAAACAAAAGAGAAGACCGTTCAACGCCGAAAGATATGAAGCCGTTGTCGAGGAAGTCTCTATCTTGCTCGACGGGGGTTTCGTAGAAAATGTGTATTACACCTAATGAGATGACCTCCGAGCGGCAAACCTTTAAGGTCATGAATAAATGTACACCTCCAAGCGACTAGCCTTTAAGGCTCTCAATAAAATCCTCCACTTTTACATAAGCGGACCAATTTCTACAAAGGTATCCTCCCTTAACCAGGGGAAAAAGCCAAGAGGCGATCCGACTCCCCAGCAGGAGTCGGACCAATTTTTACAAAGGCATCCCCCCTTAACCCGGAGGAAAAAAGCCAAGAGGCAATCCGACTCCCCAGCAGGAGTCAGACCAATTTCTACAAAGGCATCCCCCCTTTACCGGGGGGAAAAGGCTAAGAGTCGATCCGACTCCCCCAGCAGCGGAAACAGACCAACTTCCACAAAGATTCCCCCAATTTGGGATAAAAACCTAAAAGAGAAGTATAATCCCTAATCAGGGAGGTTAGTTTAACCAATACAAAAGATCATTGACAAAGTCAACTAAGTGACGAAATTTTAACAGGTTAACCTGTCAAATAAACAACTCAGATACTCATTCAGAAAAATCGGTTCATCAACCGTGTAGAGTCACAATCAACAACACACGAAATTTTGTTCAAAATTAGTTCCATTTAAACCGGAAAGGTTCATTACACAGTACGTCATTGTAAAATATACAAAAAAAAAAGAAGGGAAAACTCATCAGGTCGTAGGAGGCGCTTGAGAATCGGTGGCCAGGTTCGGACGAGTCGCCTCGGCGGTATTTTCATCCTCATCTTCGGGCAGTAAGGGGTTGAGGTCGAGGTTCGAATACAAGTTCTGAACCGCGACAAGACACTCATCAAAGCCACGGTTAAAGAACTTGGCAGCTTCGACGTACCTCTCTTTCGAAGTTTTATACGCGACTACTGCCGTAGCCACTGCTGCAGTTCGAGAAGCCTTGTCCTCGGTTCGTTGAGTCTCCTTCGCCTGAGAGACGGCTTGGCTCATTTCTTCAGCTGCCTCGACCTTAGTCCACTCCAGGAGCTCACTGATCCAGGTATTCTCCACGGCAAGGGTATCAACATGATCACTGGCTTGAGTCAGTTCAGCTGTGGCTGCATCATTCTAGCTCTCGAGGTCCTTCACGACCCCTTGGACCCGAAGTCCTTCAGCCTCGAGCCTACCCATTGCTTCTTGCAAATGACGCTCCCTGGCCTTTCCGTCTTCAAGCTGCCGATGCAGCACGTCACGTTCAAGTTGGAAGGAGGCAGTTTCGCCCCGTAAGGCTTCAACCTCGGCCCTAAGAATTCCTGCCTCAGTGTCTCTCCGCTCCAGCTCTTTTATTCTCTCCCGAACCAAAAGAACCTTCGCGACAGAGTAAACAAAGACAAGAAAGTGAGTCTTCAGAAGAAATAGAATGTAAATCGACAAGAAAAGTTGACAAAATTACCGTATAAAATACAGAAGTCAAATCGTTCAGAAAGGATGTGTCCAATTTTCCAAGTGTTCAGACTATATCCTCCTTTGGAGCATGCTTAGTGGCCCAGGGTACCAAGCATGATAAGTGGTAACCCTGCTCAAACCTTTCTCCGTTCAGCCTCGCCCGGGCCGAATCAGCAGTCTCACCGACCTCTATCTGACTGTCCGCTGAGGGCTGAGCCTCGCGCCCAATATCCTGTTCAGCCCCATCATTACCTTGGGGAGCAATCATGGCATCAGCCATCCGAACAGTTTCGTCCCGCTCGAAGGATGAAGGGGCAGCTTTGGAGGGGGCTTCCAGGCAAAGCCCCTCGGCGGGAGGAATGACAGTGAAGGAAGGTGAGTGGGGGCCTGTACTCGTCACAGGAGCAGCCGCGGTCATGGTCGTATCGGCAAGCACCGCAACCATGGTCGTATCGGAGAGCACCTCGACCCGAGCTGATATGTTCGGAGGTGCCACGGCAAGAGACACAATTGCAGATGGCGTTGCCACTGATGAGGCAGCAACAGGAAATGGAGCTGTATCCCGAGCTGAGGCAATTTGAGTTGCAGGAAATGGAGCTGTATCCCGAGCCTCAACAGTCAGAACAAGGGCCGAGGAACCAACTCCGCAAGCCACAGCTTTCTTCCTGCGAACGACCTTCACCCGCGGATCGGTTGTCAGGAACTCCTCCGCAGTCGGGGCCGCTTTCCTTTTCCGAGAACTAGAAGCTTCGGCCATGCCTACATATCAGAAATACCAGTTAGAGACCGAACGGGGATAACGTAAGGGAGATTTGAAAATAAGGAAAACCATGAGTCTACACTAAAACAAGAAGGGCAATGAAATGAAGGAAAGATTGCATGATTCGACCTGGAATAGTGAATTTGGTGAGGACCTGATATGTCAGAGCCCTCATCTCCACAGCCGGCGCCTTCCAGTCACCCGCGGCCCAGAACCACTCGTTCTTCCAATCTTTGTTAGAAGTCGAAAGATCTAAGACGAGTCCTGACCCCTTACTGCCTCTTGTCGCAAAGTAGTATCATGGTTTGTTGTTGTCGTGCTTAGGTTGATACAGGCTCATCAGCTCTGCGGGGGTCAGTTCTAGATTCCCGACTTGGCGTCAGATGATGAAGGCAGAAATTAACACCCTCCAGGCATTAGGGGTGAACTATCCAGGCGCCTGCCCCAAATAAGCCGCCAAAGCTCGGATGAAAGGGTGCATGGGGAGTCATAGTCCACACTGCAGGGCGCAGAGGAAAATGACAATCTCCCCGTCCTCAGGGGCGCCAGCTGCATCGGTGGGCTCTGGGGCCCTGATCCGGACGGAGTCGGGAATCTCAAACTCCGAACGGATCCATTCTATTTGGGACTCTGTAATCACAGAGCCCCATGGGACTACTTCTGAGGCCTTGTCACTCGGCGGCATCTTTCTAGTCTTGATGACCACGGCCCTAGGGGGTCGCGCGGCACCCCTCTTTTGAGTTCGGCGGGTCCAAGCCCCTGCCTGCTTTAATCTTCGGGGAGGAGGATATAGAGGGACGACATCAAGTGGGCCCTCAGAGGCCCCTCTCCTACTGCCGAAACTCTCCGACTCGGAACCTCCGTCGGAATTACGGACCATATCCAGGTCAGAAGACATCTTTCGAAGAGAATGAGAAGTGGTGAAGACAAGACTCACTAGGCACTAGCCGAAAATCGCTCCCACCAAGGAATGAAAATCGGTCAGAATCGCATTCTTCGGAAATCGCCTTCTCCGGTAGCAAGTGGAGCACAGGAAGCAGAAATGGGCAACAGTCTTCGGAAGTGGTTTATATATATAGACCCCTGAAGATCTTGGCATTAATTGGCAAACATTAATGTCTGCGGCGGAGCCGGTGCGAGCTGAGTCGAGAACTAACGTGGCGAGACATCATTGGCCCAAACTCTGCCGGGCATAGCGCCTTCTGCCTCGTTTGTCGTGCATGCGACAATCGAGGTGACGCCCGAGCAGAGGAAGTCACCCCGTACATCCCCCCTCGTGCTTATGCGGCGGCCCCTCATAGGCGGGCAGTCATCCGGGATCGTAACCGTCGCCACGCGTCCGTTCGAAAACATCCCATATGCGCAAAATTCCAAGATGTGACGCTTCGATTTTGAAAGATCATTACTGCGGTATGGGTGGGAGTAACTCCTGCATGATTACTCTCTGAGTCCACAAGTAAACTCGAAGAGTAGGGGGCTTCTGTTATGGGAAGATCCGAGTCCACATGAGAGCCGAGGATAAAGAATCAAGCCAAATCGACTAGCGGGATCAGCATCCGAGGCCTAACCCGTCCGTCCTAATATGAGCACTCCAGAGAGACATGGCATTCAGAATACCTTCACCACGGCCGCAGGTCAAACAGTATCCGAGCGGACATAAAAACTGCGTACTAAACACTTCATATGAGAACTACTCATTCGCCAACTTCACCCACGGAAAAACCTTCGCCTCGAAGCCTCATTCGAGATATCGGCTCGAACCTACGAATCGTCCGAGTTCAATAAGATACGCATCAAAGATAACTGCATGGTTAAATGACCTTTGGCTGAGCCAAGCCAAGTAGATATTAAGGTCCCGTTTGCCAAATGAGGAAACTGTCATAACCAGACGTGGCCGAAAACTTCGTCCGGTTATGCGCATTATGCGCTTTACGCGTTACACGATCTGCAGATTACAGGCGATATCTTCACGATTCGGGAATCCCCCTGATGGCGCCGAGATTTTCGAACCCAGACCTCTCAACCATCAGGTATAAGTAGTCTATCACCCCGTCGCCACAGGTATGTAACAGCTTGTACTCTCCCTCTATCTTTCAGCTTAGACCCCGATTCCCTTGACCTGACTTAGGCATCGGAGGGTCCCCCGACCTAGCCAGGGTCTCCTTTGCTCACTTTTTGTGTAGGGTCAGGGTCCATCTGAGGAGTGGAGGGTGATCCGGATTTTGACATCTACAGGTTTTATCCAGGAAAAAACTTTAGATAGATCCAAGATTCAAGTGGACCACATCACAGGTAGAAGTGGTGATAAATGATAATGATTCTCACCATAGAAACTTTTCTAGAGCCCACCCTGATGTTTATTTGTCATCCAACCCATTCATAAAGTTACATAGATTTGGATGAAGAGAAAACACAAATATCAGATCCATTCAAAACTTCTGTGGCCCCAGGAACTTTTGAACGGTTAAGAGTTTAATCCCCATTGTGTGGTCGACATCTGTCTTGGATCTACCTCAGTTTTGGGATTATATCCTCAAATTATACCAAAAATTGAATGTACAGTGTGGATAAGACCCGTACATCACGGTGGCCACTCGAAGCTCCTGTCCGTTCCAGCTGGAGACGGGCGGGGGTAGGACGCAATCCGCGTACGGTCCGGACGGACGCAGATTTCCTGTCGAAGCCTTTAGCCGGAAGTTCTTGGGCGTTGGGATGCAAGGTGGGGTCCACCGTGATGTTGATGAGAAATCCAACGCACCAATCCGTTTTTCGAGCTCATTTTAGGACATTTTTTCAGAAGTTAAGAGTATCCAAAACTCACATGAGCCATACAAGATGAAACAGTGGAAAAGGAATTCCTACAGTTGAAACCTTCCTATGCTCCACCTTAATATTTACCATCAAAACCGTTTATAAGGTCATTTTCACTGTGATGAACTGAAAACACCAAAAACTTACACCGATACAAACTTTTGTGGCCATATAAATATTTCAATGGTGGTCACTAAATCCCCACTATTTCTTCTCTTGTGTGGCCCATTTGAATTTTGGATCCACCTTATTTTTAGTTTCTATACTAAAATGATCTTGAAAAAAGGATGGACGGGTTAGATTTATCACCAACATCTCAGTGGGCCCCCACCCAAAATTCTTTCGCAGGAACTTCCTGCGAAAAGCTTTAGCAGGAAATCCGCGTAACAGATGACTCTTGCATTTGCTTCGTGCATTTTTACGCAACCAATCTTAGTCCATTTGACCGTTGGATCTGCTTCATTCTTGTTTTGATGCCTTAAAATAATCTGAGAAAAAGAATAGACGGCTTGGATGTACAGATACATCACGGTGGGCCCGTTCACAGAACTGCCCGTTCGGAGCTAGGGACGAGAGGGGGTAGTACGCAATCCGCGTCCACTGGCTACAGAGAGATAATTTCATACTCTGTGATTGAGTGGTGGATGATACACAGGCACTTAGAAATTCAATGCAGTGGGATTGTTGGACTTATGATGAAAAAAGAAAAAGAAAAAAAAAAGCCTAGGCTTACTAGGTAATCTGACCATCGAATGGGTGGACATTTATTGGACGGTTAAAAATTAATAATATCCAGCTATCCTGTTTTCACAAACAAGCGTCCACTAATCAGAGGTTAGTATTGTTGAACTAATCTGATCTTGGGATTGTGACTTGAAGACAGTGGGATTCACAATGCAGCTTATTTGAGTTATACATGGCCCGCTTACATTTTCTCAGTGCCTGCGTATCAAGCGTCATACACAGTCCGAGTATTATATGACTCCTCTGCTTCAAAACGACGCTCTCATAGTACTGAGTAACTTGATCGTACTATAGGAAACAAGGAGGATAATGATTCCCACCGTTGAAACCTTTCTAAGCCCCATAGTGGTATTTATTTGTCATCCAACCTATTCACGAGGTCATAAAGACATGGATGGAGTGAAAACACAAACATAAGTTTGATCCAAGACTTAAGTGGCCCCAAGAAATTTTCAATAGTAGATGTTCAATTCAACCATTTCTTATCATGTGGTCCAATTTAATATTGTATATGCTTCGTTTTTGGGCTCAGGCCTAAAATTATACGATAAAATTGATGGAAGGAGCGGATCAGATATATGAATCATGGTGGACCTCACATATTTTACTCGGTAGCCTAAGCTTGGTATGTACTTAGTTACTCAGGGCGTGTTTGGGCAGTAGGATTAGAAGGGATGGGATTCATCTGGTCCTGTGTCAATTCCACTCCATGTTTGGGAAGAATGGAAAAGCTTGAAATCGATTAGATGGAATTGCATTGGGTCCGTGCCAATTTCACTCAATGTTAGCACATTGTGTAGGTCCACCATGATGTGTGGACTATATCCACACCGTCCACCCATTTTTCGAGATTATTTTAGAACATGGGCCAAAAAATCAGATAAATCTAAAGCTCAAGTGGACCCCACCATAGAAAGCAACGGGGATTGAATACTTACTGTTGAAAACTTCTTTGGGGCACATAAGTTTTGGATCTACCTCATTTTTAGGCCCATGCCATAAAATGAGGTTACAAAACAAATGAACGGTTTAAATAAAATACATGTTTTATTCTCAGTAATTTCAAATGATAGTGGCAATATATTTATTTAATGTACGACAGTATTATTAACAAAGCATGACATTAATCTTATCCCACGACAATTTGGTACAATCCTAGGTAATAATTATGTTTTTTGAATCCCATCCCACCGCCCAAACACACCCTCGTATTGCGTAGTAACTCACTATGCTCTATGAGGTCAGCCACAATTTATATATTTTATGCACTCCATCTATCCTCTTATTAAATAATTTTAGCGCCTTAGCCCAAAAATTAAGCATATTCAATTTTCAAATGGACTACATCACAGAGTAAACTCTGCGAGGCCCGCCACAATTTATATATTTTATCCACTCCATCCATCCATTTTACTAAATAATTTTAGGGCCTAAGCCCAAAAACTAAGTATATTCAATTTTCAAATGGACTACACCACAGAAACAGTTAAATTGAACATCTGCCGTTGAAAAATTCTTAAGCTTATGGAAGTTTTGGATCAAGCTTATATTTGTATTTTCTCTTCATCTATGTAGGTATGATATTATGAATAGGTTGGAAGACAAATAAACATTGCTGTGGGGCCTACAAAGGTTTCAACTATGGCAATCATTATTCCCACGGTTTCCAGTGGTAGGATTCACTTGATCTTGATATGCTTCAACCCCTTAAATTGGATGAAAAAAAATGTATGGATATCCTGAATATACCAAATACATTCAAGGTGAGCCCAACTGAGTTTATTCGGTATTATGATAGCATACCGAATAACTCAGTATGCAATCCAATTTTTTACTAAGTGCTTATGAGTAAACTCTTGGGTCCACCGTGAATGCACGTGGTTTATCCGCGCCATCCATCCAATTTTCTAAATCATTTTAGTAGTTGAACCAAAGCAAATGTTATATTGATCCAAAACTTTGTGGCCCATAAAAATTTTTTAATGATTGATATTAGATTTTTGTGAGCTGGAAAAATGGATGGATGACGTGGATATGTTGAAAAAATATTAATTTTTAAATATATTTTAATAATAAAAATAATATATAATATATTATTTTGTTTGAAAAATACCGTTTGTGGGTTTTTTGGGAATAGTCCCACATGAGAAAGGGAAGAGAAAAATTTATGGTTTAAATGATAATAGTGGAGTATTATAATATTTGCCTACCTAGTCCATGGACTATGGACCGCGCGCGCGCTTAGGCACGGGCACGGGCTCGGTCACGGTCTCGGTCTCGATCTAGGGCTCGGTGCGAGGGCGTGGGCATGTGAGGCAGTATGGCTGTAGAGGCGCTAGTGGCCATAAAACGGCTAGTTTTCTCCAACAGCTAGAAAACGGTCATGGGATTTATTTTCCTGGACCATAACCCCCAACCACCATAGCCTATAAAAGGAGGGCCTGGATGGGTTTCCAAACCATCTCAAAACCTACTCCAGCAGACCCATACGAACCGAGACAGCCTACTACTTCTCTTCTATACTCTAGTAATTCCAGCAAGACAGTAAAGGTTAAACCTTTACTGGAAGAACAGACCAACAGTGTGGTCTAGAACGGTTCAACTGAACCAAGTGGTCAAAATCTTGACAAGGCAAATGGTCTTAATCCAAATAAACTTTTTTCTCTTTCTTTTTCGTTCTTTTGGGATTTTTCTCTATGTTGTAATACTGCCAGAAATTGTGTAACTAAGTTCCAATAGGTGGGCCTTTGTGTTTGCTGAACGCAGACCCACACCAGGTTCGTCGTATCCTAGAAGTAATTTGCCTGTAACCTATCGGCTTACTCAATTCACTTGAGTAGGGGCAAATAACACTTTAAGGACAGTGTTTTCAGACGTGCTTTAGCCTGTCCTTATTTCTGATTTTCGTAATTTTTCGGTTTCCATATTATACAGAAAATACATTAATTTGTATAATTTCCAATAGGATATACAATAAACACATCAAGATGGGCCCACAGTCAGTGCCCCGCAGCGCAGCTTATTGGGTGGGGCCGCAACTAATCCGCTGGACGTGAATTTCCTGCGAAATGACGCGATTTCCTGCAAAAGGCTTTTGCGGGAGTTCCTCTGCTGGGAACCAGGTGGGGCCACTGTGATGATTTTGAGAAATCTTCTCTGTTCATCCATTTTGTGAGTTCATTTTAGGGCATGAGGCCAAAATTTAACTGTACCCATTTCTCAAGTGAGCCGAAAACGTGAGTATTGAATTTTGACAATTGAAATATTCATGAGATAAAAAAAAGTTTTGAATCATTCTAATATTTGTAGGAATGATGTTATTAACATCATGGATGGCATGTAAACATCACTGTAGAACTAGGGAGGTTTCAATGGCAGGAGTTTCCCTAACCACCTTTTTTCCTTTAGTACGGCCCACTTGAGCCGTGGATCCTACACAATTTGGGTCTCATAGGTTAAAATGAGCTGACAAAATAGATGAACAAGGTGGATTCCATACAAACATCAGGGGTGGGCCCCACCCGAGTCCCCAATGTCAGGAACTTACTGCCAAAGCCTATATCGGAGAGTTCCTGCGCGGGACGCTTAGGTGGGACCCACTGTGATGTTTGTGAGAAATCCTATCCGTCCATCCTTTTGTAAGTTCATTTTTAGGACATGTTGCCAAACATGAACCTTATCAAAAGCTGGAAATGTGGTTAGGAAAATTACTACGTTGAAACCTTCCTGGTTCAATAGTGATGTTTAGATGCCATCCATACCATTAATAAAGTCATTCCTACTGGGATGAACTGAAATATTAACATCCACGCCATTAATCAAAACCTCTGTGGCCCCACGAATATTTCAACTGTGGACGTTTAATTGTCATGTTTTCGGCTCACTTGAGCTTTGGATGCGGTTCATTTTTTGAAACATGTCATAGAATGAACTCACAAAACGGATGGACGGGAAGGATTTTTCACAAACATCACAGTATGCCGCACCTGGGTTCCAGTGCAGGAACTTCCTGCGAAAGCGTCCGAATCCGATCCCTGTTGCGGAAGATTATAAATATAAAAAATACGTACGTTTTGAATCCCATTGCATGCAGTAAGAAGCGAGAGAAAGGAAAGAGAAGGAAAACAGAGAAAGAAAAACACTCCTAAAACCCTAGGTAAAGATTATCTAAATAGCCTCTCTGCATCTCATATTTTCTCTATTTTCAGCCCTTTTTTTATGGCATCAGTGATTCAACACAATTGTCATATTGATAAATACAATGGGGTTTTTTTTTTTTCCTGTAATATATTTTATCGTTTTGGCATCCTTCTGCAATGAAAGAAAATCATGAAATTAGGGTTTTGGTGTTTTAATGGAAGGCAATTTTGTTACCCACGTCTTTCAATGTATGCACCCTTTTGGCAATACAATAGTGCTGGTTTGTGCTACTTTTACTGCTAAAATGCGGAAAGAAAAGGGTCCATCTATCAAAAGGGTGGGTGTAAGTCAATCTTGAATGTTTCCTGGCGATGCCCTGAAGAATCTTTGCTTTCTTTGACGGTTCTGATCTATTTCTATTTTAATTTATTTCTAAATTGTTTTTTTTTTAATGTACCCGGCCGTCCGCTGTTGGTTCGTCCATGTCCACCGTACACTTGATTGTACGGTTCGTGGA
This sequence comes from Magnolia changhungtana, assembly GCA_030180095.1. Lineage (NCBI taxonomy): Eukaryota > Viridiplantae > Streptophyta > Magnoliopsida > Magnoliales > Magnoliaceae > Magnolia > Magnolia changhungtana. The sequence goes on along the minus strand of JASAUF010000647.1, from coordinate 176,906 downwards.
TCTGGACGGTCTATCTGTTGGGTCCTGCCGAGGATGGTCCTCTCTATGAAATCTGGCCTCATCGGGTGCTTGTGGACATCCAATTGGTTGTATGTGGCAATCGGCTGCATTCGTCTGGATCCTTCAGATTTCTTAGTGGGCCCTGAAATTCAGGGCCAGGCCCACGTTTACCAAAAATTAACTATCTTGTCTTGGGCCCATGCCTGAGCCTAGGGCTGAAGTCGCTGGGCCGACCCTGCCCATGGGTTTTTGGTCAGGACAGATATTTGGGCATGCCTTTTTGGGCTAGGCCTATATATATCAACCTATTTATGTATGCATCACATGCTATGTATAATATATGCTAGTGATGGTGCTTATATATGAACTCCTGCCAACCAACCATTCAATTAAAATGAGTGTGAGATAGAAGCATTGGGCTCACCTAAACCTCTCGAAATGAGATTTGACCTCTTGGGTCATGAATTTAGTAATGTAAATGGGTGATATAAGATGCATGATTGACTTGAACTAGAATTGCAAATATTTTCATCTTTATTTTGTACATTGTCATTTGCAAATGGCAAATGGTCAAGAGCTGGGACTGCATGGCGTGACAACCTTATTGGGCCCAGTTTGTATGTTAATAGGCCCTAAAACTTAGGCTCATGATGACCAGGCTTAAAAGTCAGTCCAAGGCTCCCTTTTAGGGAGGTTAGTCTAATGGCTTTTTAAGGCCCAGCTCATGTTGTGCTAGGCTTGGGTTAGCTTTACAGCCCATGAGGTGGCTGGGGCCCAACTGTGGGAGTCCACCAAATTTGCTCGACAATGTAGCAAAAAGCTTCATATGATTAACCAAAAATGGACATTCAGTTAGCAACAAACTAAATGTTACACTTGTGGTATTAGTTGGTTTTTGCATATGATTCTCTTATATGTTTGCTTAGGGCCTTTCTGTTGTTTGGATAGGAAATTCTAATAGTTGATTCCACATAGCAATCATTAGTCTTTCCATGGCCAATTTCTCACACGCAAGATATGAGGTGACCATTATAAGAGGAATATGAGATTTTCATTTGCTATCCAAACAAAACCCCCATCAATGGAATCATGGGAATATATCGTTGGCTGAGTCCATGCCCATCACATGGACTCCCTAACTGCGGTAGGTCAGAACTGGAAACCTGATGGGCTAGTCTTAATAAACTGCTTTCAAATTGGTGGTAACAAACAAATATACCCATGGGTCTCAATGGGGAAAAGCGCATCAGTTGGATTGTTATCATCACTGGATTTGGATGGTTATCATCATTGGATGATGTAATTTATGTGGTGTACGTTCCCTGGTACTAGATGGACAATTATGAACCATGCTGTATGTTCCCTGGTTCTGCACGAAAAAACCAAGCTCGTTTGATCACGACATGTTTGTAAAGAGCTCTGTGTTTATCCATTTACTTTAGATCAACTTCACCACTTAACTCTTGATTACTTTTTGTTTATATATTATCATTGTTTTTTGTACGAGTGAGATTGTAATTTCCTACATTAATTCTTATAAAGGCAGCAAGGACCATGGATCCATGGGATATCATCAAAGAGATCTTTGCAAAGGGAAAAGAAATTATGGTGGCAAACCCTGAGATGAAATTTACCAGCGAAGAGTATATGAGATTTTACGGGTATCCTCTATTGCCAAAACAGAGAGCTTTTTTTTTTTTTTTTTTTTTGTAATGCCTATGACATTAATCCTTCACTTATTTCACAGATCCGTTTTTACATTGTGCACAAAGTCCGGCGCTAACTTCGAAAGTCAGATTGTTTTTGATAAGTTTAAGGGATTTATGGAAGATTGCATCACTTATATGGTAAGATAAAATTTCAAATTCCACATGCACATACACATAAAAATGTGTTTTGGGTATCTTAGGCCTGCAGATCATAGTAGTTTCATCATGTCTATGATTTACCTAAAGTCATTGTTGCATGTGGAAGGATGAATAGTGCATGTTTGGACATGGCCATGATTGTTTCACATCAATTGGGTGTGTTTCTTTAAATAAAATCTATTATGGTCATTAAAGGAGGTGTGAGCGGCTGGTAACGTTGTGAGATCATGTGTTCATGTTTGACCGACTTGGACCCTAAAAGGAAATGCCCATTTGGCTATTAAGCATGTATGCTTTTATTCTGTTAGTGCACTTAATATATTTGCTTGCATACACCATACACAATATAATTGATCTAGATTTTGTTTATGTAGATCCCAAAAGCTCGAAATTGGTATAGAGTGTTAAATGCTTTGGTAGGGATTGGCATCACGAAAATCACGAATAAAACAATCATCTACTTGTTTGTTTGTCTATCTATACATGTATGGGGTAAAGGTGTCAAGAGAAGTAACTGTTCGGTATCAGGTAGAGAAGAGGGCGAAAGCAGGATAATGATCAACATATTTGGAATCTGGAGCTTCAAAAATTAATAGAGCATGTAGAATGGAACTTTAGTAGGAATGATCATAGATGTGAGGCTTTAGTTAAAATTGATAACTAGGAGATTCCTTAAAGGGATCTAGTACTTGCAATGCAACTTTAATAGAAACGGTCATAACTATGAAGCTTTGGAAACTAGGAGATTCCTCTAAGGACCTGTTTAGATGCATGGAAAGGAGAGGAAACATCATTTCCTCTTTCTATCTTTATTAGAAAAAAAAAATAATTTATTTTCCCACCTCCACCCCTAAGAAAGGCAATTTTTCCACGATGGAAGGATAATGGGTTTCTCCAGGGTTAAGCCCAAATGTGCTATCATCCATCTTTAATTACCTCACATGTGCCACATGTGTCAATGTGCCAAACAAGTCATTGTCCATTTTCTATTATGCCCCACTCATGCCCCTATGCTACCGTCCATCTTCTGTTATGCCAGAAACGTGCCACTATCTCAGATGTGCCAATGTGCCACATGTGTTATGATCCATCTTCCCTTGCGCCCCACATATGCAAATTGCCACATGTGACACCATCTATTGTCTCTTGTTGTGCCCCACATGTGGTAATCTTCCACATGTACCACCAATCTTCTCTTATGCCCAACATGTGCAAAGCACTTCACATTGTGCCAATGTGCTACGTGCCATCATCTATCTTCAATCGCTCCAAATATGCCACATGCGCCAATGGTGCCAATGTGCACAAGTGTTTCCATCCAGGGGTGTACACTGAGTTGAACCGAGTCGAGCTAGCCTCAGCTCGACTCGGCTCGGCCACTAGCTGACCCCAACTTGAACTCGGCTCGACTCAGTCCTCGAGCATGACTGGCCAGCTCGGCTCTGTTCGATCAGTAGATCGGGCCAGTTCGAGCTGAGTTTGAGCCTCTACGGCATTTTCACAAACACATGTTGTGCACTTTCAATTTCTCACTGTATGTAAAATAGTAGCGGCTGTTTACAAGTATTTTATCAAACACCTTGTAGGCAACATCAAAATCAAGAAAAAATGGTATTTGTTTCATATACATACCTTCCTTGCCACTAGCCGACGCTTCGTTGAGTCATTTCATCAAACGCTTGGTGAGCAACATCAATATCAAAGTAACTGAGTCACCGAACTGGTTTGATCCGAGTCGAGTCAAGCTCGGGCAAGCTCGAACTCGGTTTGAAATTTTTTCGAGCTCAAAAAATCAGCTCGACTCGGCTCGAACTCAGCTTCAAATCGAGCTTTTTCGAGTCGAGTCGAGCAAGCGAACCAAGCTAACTCGATTTGCGTGCACCACTATTTCCATCTAGCTTCAAATGCCCACATGTCAAATGCGTCAATGTGTGTCTTGTGCCATGTGTCATTGTACAACATCAAGCACCTCACATGTACCATGTGTGCCACAATTCAGCTTCAAGTGCCTACATATTCCATGTATGCTACATGTGCCGTTATCCATCTTCAACCATCTCGCATGTGCCACGTGCTAATCTAGCACATGCTAGTGACTACCTAGAATATTTTTCCAAGAAATTCTGTTTTGTTTTGCCAAACAACAAATTTGTAAATAGATCCTAATCTATGAAAATATTGTTGAAAAACAAAAAAGGAAAACAATGTTCCCTTTTTTTTTTTTTTTTTTTTTTTCTGGAAATGAGGTTTCTCAAGAAACGTTATTTCCTTTCCTACACTTTTTAATTTTATGAATCCCAACAGGCCCTAAGTGACTTCTTCGAATGTTTTTGTGTTATCACCCAAAATTAGAGATTGATGAGGAGTTGAGGACCAATAAGGATCTGGGAGGATGTTTCCAATAGAGTAGGGTGGATGAGGAGGAGATGCACCTCCATAGTTTTGCCTGATAGTCTCTTGTATTGTAGCTTTTTGACCTGGCCCCATGAGAACAATTCCCTCAGCAAAGCATTATCAGTGTATTAAATAGCGTTGTAGCGTAGCGTATAGCGTACGCTACGTAACGTAGCGTACAAAAAACGCTACGTAGCGTACAAAAAACGCTACGTAGCGTATGAAATAGCGTAAAAAAAAAAAAGTAAAAAAAATGGTAAAAAAAAAAAAAAAAAAAAAACATACCTTTTTTTTTATTTTTTCTTTTCTTTTCTTCTTCTTCTTCTTCTTCTTCTTCTTCTTCTTCTCGCCTTGCTGCGGTTGTGGCTGCGGCCCAGGCCTCCTCCTCCTCCTTCTTCTCCTCTCTCTCTCCCTCTTCTTTCCCTCCTTTTCTTTTCGGTTTCCCTCTCCCGTTTTTTCTTTTGAAATCGGAAGCGGTTTGACTGGTGTAGTATAGCTGCCATAGGTACGTGTCATGCTAAGACGAGCGCTGACACTCCTCGAGCTCCGAGTTGTACGAACGGTTCAAAGGAGATCAAAGTTACATGGGCTCCACAGCGATGTATTTATTATATCTACACCGTTCGTCTACTTTTAAATATCATTTTAGAGCATTAGCCAAAAAATGAATCGTATCCAAAGATCGTCTGGACCACACCAAAATAGCAGCGAGATGATAATTTTTCACCGTTAAAAAATTCGTAGGCCCACCATAACATTTATTTTCCATCCAATCTGTTCAAAAGGTCAAAAAGACCTGAATGAAGAGTCAAAACAAATTTCATATTGATCTAGAAGGTTTGTGATCCCAAAAAGGGTTTTAATGGTAGACGTTCAATCCCCCACTGCTTTTTGCAGTGTGGTCCACTTGATAATTATATTTGTATTATTTTTCATGTCAAGCCTTAAGATGAACTCTTCAAATGAATAGACAGTTTATATATAACACATGCCTCATGATCAGACCCACAGACTTGCTTGCGTCAAAAGAAAGGACCGATACGCGTTAGGCAACACGTTGCACAATTTAATAAAATGTACACGTGTCACATGGGCCCCACTATACTGTATGTATTTTATCCATGCCGTCCATCCATTTTGCCACATCATTTTAGATTATGATTCAAAAAATTAGTAAGATCCGAATCTCAGGTGGACCACAACATAGGAAATAGTGGTTATAAAATGCTCACCATTAAAAATTTCTTAGGGTCCACTGTAATGTTTATTTTCCATCTAACCTGTTAATAGGGTCACACTAACGTGGATGAAGGGAAAACACACATGTCAGCTTGATCTAAAACTTTTGTAGCCCCGATAAAATTTTAATGATAGTCATTTAATTATCATTGTTTCCTATGGTGCGGTCCACCTGAGCTTTGGATCTGCCTCATTTTTGGGGCTCATGCCCTAAAATTATTTGGCAAAATGGATGGACGGTGTGGATATAATACATTCATCACGAGTGGAGTTCGAAAAACTTTGACACTTGTGTGCTACACTTCACAATCTGAGTCCTACCTAATTCGGGCCCTTAAAAAATTGTATACGAGACATGTATTAACTTAAAATTTACCAATTAAATTATGGACTGTAATTGCTAACTCAAAATGCCAAAATATTTTATTTTTTCTTACTATTTAATATTTATCATATATATATATAATAATTTTTTTAATTAAAAAATAGAAGTATTGTGTAGCTTACGCTACATGCTACGCTATTTCGCTACACGCTACAGAGGGTTGAACGCTACGCAATACGCTACCGCTATTTAAAACACTGAGCATTATAAAATAAATCCATGATTCTAACCTTTTGATCCTTCAAGATATAGAGAAGAGATCAACCACACGTTCCTTCTAACTAGTTGCCACTCCCACTTTGAATTGCACTCCTAATCCCACTTCCGATTTATTTATTTTCTTTCGAATGCTTCATCCTATCTATTTATACTTGCAAATGTTTTGAAATAGACGCTTCCCAACTCTCGCACCTAAATCTGTTGGCACTTTGTGTCATGCTTTGTGAAACTATAGATGAACTCATTGGATAACATTTAATCTTTTAAAGAAAAAAGAAAATCATTAAATAACATGTAAAATTGGATCAACTAAATTAATCCCAACTTTCTTATTTGGCAACAGAAAGTGAAGTTTCTGCAAATGTCAATAGAGTTGTTCTGCATGCTAGATCCATTGGTGGAACCCACAGTAAATAGTTTCGCCACTGAGACAAGGAATTATGAGAAGTGGGAGAAGGACAACTGTCTTTGTTTGGAAACTATCCTGAATGCCATGTTAAATCATTTGTTTCTTGCATGTCCAACAAAGATATCTGCAATAGATTTGACTCTGCTTACAAGAAAAAAATTATTGAGAAGAACAGAGGAAGGGCATATGCCCAATAGATTTATGGTGGAAACTGCTTATAATAAAAGATTATGGAGAAGATTCCAGAAATGGCATGTCCAGAATATCAAAGTATCTGTGGATTCGCTTCTTGTCCTCTTTCTATGCATTCAAGATGGGTGAGGGTAAGTCAAGCTTTGAGAACTTTTAAGCATTTCAATCTGTCTTTGCTCGACTTATTGCTGCTGGAGAATATCTATCCATGAAGAAACATGTTCTCACTTTCCTGTCAAGTCTTTCTTCTTCTTGAACCATCTCAAAGATTTCTCTTCAACATGCTGAATTTTACTCAGTTGAAAATCTCTTCAATTATTTAATTGTTGAATAACAAGTTAACCAGGAAATGAACACTGAATCTAGAAGTCAAGTTCATGTCGTTAATGGAACATGTAGTCAGAAAGAGAAGATGAAGATATTCCAAATTCCAGAGCAGGAAAAGATACTTCAAAGGAAGTTTTGGAAAATGCTTTTATCATGCTAGTCAAGGGTAATTTAATACCCAATGATATGCCAGCATTCGTTGTCGATGCGTTACTCTGAGGAAGCTGCAATGGCCACCACAAGAGAATGAACCCTGAGGTTGTTTTGTTTGTCTTAGGTCATTTTGTTTCTCAGTGTAGTATGCGTTATGACCATGTGAAAAAACTATGAACATTCATCTTGTTGAGGATGTTGTTCACATTGATGAAGCCTTCATGAACGAAGTTAATAAAATATTGTTGTGTAACAATTCTTCTAATGCGGTCCTTGGAGCTGGAAATGTGAATTATTTCTTTCATCCAGCCTAGAGTTGGTGCTTAAAAATGTTGTATATGTTCATAGCCTACAAAGAAATCTAATTTTAATATCTATGATGGAAAGAATTGGGAATTCCTTAACTATATGCTAGAAAGAATGGGGTGTAGGCAGAAATGGAGAAGTTACATTCGAGAATGTGTTTTATCAACTGCTTTTTTTTTTTTTGTCTTGGTCAATAGGTCGCCAAAGGATACTTTAAGGCATTAAGGAGTATTAGGCAGTGGGATCACCTCTCTCCTTACCTATTCGTGGTTGTTGTGGAAGCTCTAAGCAAAGTGTTACACAGAGGTCAATGGGTTGGTTTAATAAGTGGTTTTAAGGTGGCAGAATTGGGTGGGTCAATAAGTCCTCCAATGCATCAATGACACTAATGTGTTTTGTGATGTTGACGCTATTATGGAGGACAATTTGTGGAAGATAGTTGGGTGTTTTTGAGACGGTATCAGGGCTAAAGGTTAATATTTCTAAAAACAAGTTGTTGGGTATCCACATGGGTAGTGATGGTATTTCTAAAAACGAGTTGTTGGGTATCCACATGGGTAGTGATGGGGTGTCAAGGCTGGTCAATGTTTGTACGTGCAGGGTTCAGTCTTTCCCTTCTACTTTTCTGGGCCTTCATTTATCCATTCGAAAGTTGGCTAAGCATCTTTGGGATAAGGTCATCAAGAGGAAAGAGAGAAGGCTCTTTAGCTGAAAGCATCACCATCTTTAATTGGGAGGGTGCTTAACTCTAATTAAAGTTGATTTTATCTATATGTCATTGTACTTTGTCCCTTTTTAGGTGCCCTCAATCTATACTGGATAGATTTGGACAAGCTAAGGTGAGAATTTCTATGGACAGGGGTAGAGGAGAAGCACAAGTTTCATCTCATCAGATGGGAAGAGGTTTATAAGCCAGTTGCCGAGGGTGGAGCTAGTATCAGGGTGTTGGGAGCCATGAACCAAGCATTATTAACCTAAGTTGTTGTGGGGTTTTAGCACTGAGGGGAGGTTGTAGAGAGAGGTAGTAGCAAGCAAAGGGTGTTAAGAGATCTTCATCTATCAGGCTTCAGGTTTGTGGAAGGCGGTCACTTAGATCTCTCTTAAGTTTAGTGAGGGGGTGTCCTTCTTGCTCAAAGACAGGAGGTGTGTTTGTTTTTAGGAGGCGGCATTGTATGGTGGAAGACTGTTGTGGGAGGACTTTCCAAGATTGGCCCTCCTTTCTCTAGAAAGGCATTGTTTGGATTCATTGTTATTCCATCTGTGGAGGCTTAGTAGTGTGTCTCCTCTTTGTTAGAGGGATCTGTCGGACGAGGAAGTGAGTGATTCTGTTTGGCTTTTGGACTGGCTACAAGGTTATTTGCCCTCAGTGGGTGATAAAGATTCCATGGTATGGCATGCGCATGGCTTGAGTCATTTCTTTGCTCGATCTTTCTACGATTTGATTCAGAAATCATCGTTGCAAGGCATGCCAAATTATTAGTTGTTCCTCTTTCGTTTTTGTGGTGCCCTCACCATTGTTCAAAGTATTCCCGATATTATCGAAATATGCCCAATATTATCCGTATCTCAACCTCAACAATACCAATAACACAGGTAGTCTCAGAAATCAGAAATTCTAGGTATTTGCGATGTATTGCCAAGTATTGTCAATGTTTCTATATCGCCAATATTTTCAATTGTGTAATTCCAAGTGTTTCTTGTATCACTAATGTATCAATATTGCCAATAATTTTTACTGTGTAAATTCCGAGTGTCGCATGTTTCACCAGCATGTCAATGATATTTTGATAATATTGAATGTATCAATATCGCAAAAATCTGTTTATTAAAAAAATTTCCATTTAATTTTTATTTTTTTTATGGGCGCGAATGGTTGTATGCAGTGTTCAAATTCTCGATGATAATATCGATCATGTTGCAATTTATCGTTATCGCAACACGGGCGATATCAAGACTACCGTCTTTCGTTTCCTTTTTGACTATTTCCTAGCTAAATATCGTGTGTTGTCAATATTTTGAAATATCGATGGATGTTTGGATGGAAGGTTTGATTGTTGGAAGGATGGTTAGATGGATAGATGGGATGGTTGCATCGATTTCTTACCAGTTACAACAACACATGCTTTTAGGCTCCCATTAAATGGAAACTTATTGCTTATGCATTCTTTTTTCAATTTTTAGATTCCTAAATATGCAAATATGTGTATTTTAGCATTTTCTGAAATTCAATGAAAAAATTCCACTGTTTTTCCAATGTTTCTCCGCATTTCTGGTTATTGACGATACTATCAGTGATATCGATACTGTTTCCATATCCTTGGCCAGCGAAACTTGTAGCAATACCAATACTTCAAACACCGACCGCCACTAAAGTTGCAGCTTTCGTCTGGGTAGTAGGTAGGAAATGGGTGTTCACCATAGACAACCTCCAAAAGAAATCCATGATCCTTCCCACATTTGCATGATGTGTATGGATGATGTTGAGTCGATTGATCATCTTCTTATCTATTGCCCTTTTGTACAAAAGGTGTGGGCGTGCTTTCTTGGAGTTTTCAATTCTCCGTGGGTGATGCCGAAGTCTGTTGAAGACCTCCTTTGGGCTTGGCATGGTGGAGGAATAGGGAAGGAAGGGAAGGTGGTGTGGTAGCTTGTCATGATGGTCTTTAATATTGACAGTCAAGATTGTTTACACGAAAATAGGTCCAATAGACAATTTGATCCATATATTTGTTTGAGTCCATAAATTGCTTATGATCTTAAAGAATCACATTTGTTAGGCAATTATAAACATACCATCCATGTTTGGAAAAGAGATTGCTAGAGAAAATAAGGTCAAATCGAGGATGGATTGGATCATCTAATCAGTGCAATTTTAGCATTGCAGTCCCCAAAATATGTTCTTGAGTGAATAGACAGTTCAGATTGATCGATTGGACTGTCCAAGTGAACGGATGCAACTAGGAGCATTTCTCATTTCTTTATATTTTACACCATTTGATACATTTACTAGCATGCGTTTTCTAATTACTAATTCTTTTTTGATACCTAGTTGATATCTTTTAGATGTTTAATAATTAGTTTGTGACTTTGTTCTTGTCAATTTACACCTATGGAAATGTTTTTGTTCAAAGTCAAGAGAAAATCGGTACTTTTCACATTAACCTTGAGTGTCTTTCTGTAATTTCAGGTACTCCCATCTTTAAAGGAGAAGCATGATGATAATATGTTAAGAGAACTTGTGAAAATGTGGTCAAATTACCGAGTTATGGTCAAATGGCTATCAAGATTCTTTGGTTATCTTGATCGCTACTATGTTCCACGGACGAAGCATGCTTCAATTTATGAGACTGGCATTTGTTGTTTCTGTGATCTGGTAAATGTTCCACCCGTACTGTTATGTATCCATATTTTTATTTGCCCATCATCTGTCAGTTGTTCTATCCTTTCATATAGATAATCTTTATTTCTTTGCAGTTTGCATTGTCTTTCTTTTTCTTTGTAGAGGTTTGTTAACTCCTTACCATCAATGTGCCATGACGAACGTTTAAGCGCTTGATATGAGGAATAAAACGACCATTTTCCATTTATGTTTAAGTCCAGTGTTAGGACCATCTAATTGGTGTGATTTTCAAGGCATGGTCCATTATGGTTTGACTCACTGAATGAGTCGTCAAGATGCTGTACACATCTGCCATGTTGTCCCCATGGGAACTCATGTCCACAAAAGTTTGCAGTTAATGTTCCTCTCTTATGTATCAGGATTGTTAACTGCATACCATCAATGTGATGTGACAATCGTTTAAGTGCTTGAATTGTTCAGGATTGCTTTTAATCATATCTTTTTCAGGTCTGCCGAGACTTAAATGCTAAATTCAGAGATGCTGTTATATCCTTGGTGTGTAGAATCCTGTATCTTAAATGTAGAACCAGTCCCTTTCATTCGAACTCGGTTGACAAACACTTTCATGTTTCAGATTAATCAAGAGCGCAATGGGAAGCAGATCGATCAAGGCCTAGTAAAGAATGTTCTGGATTTCTTTGTGGATATTAGTAAAGGATGTAGTTATCCTAAGAAAAATATGGATTTCTATAAGGACTTTGAACTGGCAATGCTTGAAGATACCACTGCTTACTATTCTCGAAAGGCTTCAGAATGGATTTCTGTGCATTCCCTTATGGAGTACATGTTAAAGGTCATTCCTGCTTGATTAGGATCTTTGAGTTTTTATAAAGGGAAACCTATTTACACCCACAGCCCACCATGATTGATGGATGCACCCACCCTTGTACTTTTGGTTACGCAATTGTACAAAATCGTATTATCGTCTTTCCATGAATAGAAAAATAAAATTGTTGGTATTAGCCAGGGTGGATGTCAACATCAATTCCTTTAAAAAAAAATATGATTGTATGTCTTTAGTACCAGTCAGGAACATGACTTTTGGTTTTCTGTGGAAATTCTCAGGTCGAGCAATGCCTGAATCAGGAAAGGGAGAGAGTTTCCCACTACTTGCAGCCTAGCAGCCAAGAGAAATTACTAAAGGTGCGTTTTAGTTTATTTGATTCCCTACTATCATATCGGAAAAGGGTTTCTTTATTCTTTATCGGTGGCTACAATCGGAAAAGGTTCATGATTCCCGATTGGACTCGTGGTGTCAAACATGGAGTCTTTTATAACACTCAGATTTTATTACAAATCCATCTACATGATTAAAATAGCAGGAGGTTATATTTCAATGACAAATTGTAATAATTAAATGTAAAAATCCTGAAAATAAAGAATAATGAGGTCTCACATGCAACTTGTTGGTCAATAAGAATCGCCCAACTAGCACATAGTTAGCATTGTGTCATGTGTGAATGACATCTGAAGGTTGGTCCTTGATGAAGATCATCTAGAGCAAAAATCAAGCCAACTTGAGGTGGGTGACAACTGCTTTGGATCAGATTGATGGCTCTCCATTGTTTTCTATGCTGTGGCTCACTGATGAGTGGATTGGCCTTATTTTTTGCATAATGCGTTCTTCATGGTGCAACGAATCTTTTTGGATGGGTTGGATATTCCATGCTGTTTGCATGTTCAGACATATTAGCTGGTTGGATGGTAACTTTATTATCCAATTAGTTGTGTGTGAGATCTGCTAATGAACTTGAAGAGTTGTTCTTCCACCAAAAGAAATGGAAGTAATCATGTGTTCTTATTGCTGCATATGAGATTATATATCAAAATCTCCAACCATCCATTGATAGAGGCGGGCAGCAATGGGCTGGTTTCGGCCTTGCGCCTCAACACTTAATACTTGAGGCCCGAGCCCAGTCCAAGCCCAGCATGGGCCTAGACAACCAAGTCTAATCCTGAGTCCAAAAATATGGTTGGGCCTAGGTTGAACCGATCTGGCCAGTTGATAGAGGTGGCAATGGGCTGGTTTGGGCCAGCCCAGGTTAGGCCAGGTTCCAGTTCAATGTGTAAGGCACGAGCCTAGCCCAATCCCAGCATGGGCCTAGAACAGTAGGCCTAGTCTGAGCCCAAAAAATTGGTTGGGCCTGAGCCTATCCAATCCCTCTCAACCCAAAAATTGATATCATCCCAATTTTCCAATTGAACTTTCCTAATCTACCCAAAGAAAAAAAAAAAAAAAACATTTCAGAGGAATGTAATGAGGGTCAACATTCGTGATGGATGGATTGCCTAACCAAGGATTAGAATGCCATAATTGTGGGATGTGACACACGTGCATATGAAGTTGGATTTGGCCATTTTGAGCCAGGCTAGTTTGGGTTTTTTATTACTTGAGCCCAAGCCTGACACGAAAATTGATTGGCCCGTGCATGTGAGGCCAACCCTGGTCTGCAGGCCAATCTATTAGTTCCAAGCCCTTCGCAAAGCCAGGTTGGGTGGGCTACTCGGTCCATTGCCGCCCTTATCAATTTATGGTAATCAGTGGAATCTCCATGCGGAGGAAATTTTGAACTTTGATGCAAATTGAAAGTTCCATGCGCATAGGGTTCCCGCCTGCTGCCAATGGATGGTAGCATATCTTAGAACGCAATCTCATTTAGCAATGAGAACACGCGTCTTTCTTTTTAAATTACTCTATTTTCATTTTTAATTATAATCTCTGTTACAGGTTGTGGAACAGGAATTGGTAGTTGTACCTGCAGCTGAAATGCGTAAAAAGGTGCAGTCACAGGAGCATGTCCTGCTCGAGGTATGCTTCAGTTTGGAGCATGTTTGTCCAAGTCTTATGTTGTTGCTTAAGCATGTTTGTTCGAGTCTTGTTTGTTGTGATTCCATACACCAAAACTTTCAGTGCAAGGGATCAAAACCTCCTGGTGTTGACCGGAGAGTCGTCATGTGTGGAGACTCACCTGAAGCATATCGGGTGTGGGGCCAACCATCTAGCAAGGAGTAGTCTGCCCCACCTGACTCCTTTATTTTGTGATTCGGGTGTGAGCAGTTATAATGGATAATCCGCTCCTGAGCTGTCTTTTGTATGATTGTTGCTAAGGCCGGTCCACTCGTCAAGTAGGCAAGTGCATGAATGTGAGAAGAATTAACTAAATTTAGAAGCAGAAATGTGAAGCATGCTCGATGCATGTGTGGCACACCTGATGTGCATTTCCCTTTTGGTATTTCTGCTCATGTATGTTTGGACCGACTACTTTATTAACCCTTGCTTGTGATGTTTTCATCAGGAGCTACTTCCATGCTGGGAGAGCCTAGCACTTCAATAGGCAATTCTTGGAAGACCCAACTTGCATACAGATGATCTGAGCATTCTCTTGTACAGACCAGTTGATATCACTGATAGTAGCTACATAGGAAAAGGCACGTACATATGAGCCAACCATAGCCTCTTTGAGGATTGAATGATTGTGAAACTATAAAACCGTGGAGAGTTGAGACTGCACAGTTTTTTGCAAATGCTATCTGTTTTCTTTGTTTATGAGATTGATTTTTCTTGGTCTTTTGGCTTTTCTAAATGATATTGATACAGACGATCTCTATTGTATTATGACAGAGCAACCCTCCCACCATATACATGCTGAGTTAGGACTAGCCACATGGTGGAGCTTACCATGGATGGCCCATATTGCTGGATGGGAGAAAGCCAAATCAGTTAGTGGTATAAATTTCGTGGGCTAGAATCATCGGACCAGTGTGATTTTTGAACCATGGGCCATCCACGATACATTCCTGTTATGTGTATGCTCCAGATCCAGTTTGCCCTGCCATGTGTACAGTCTGCCGGTGGTGTCTCAATTGGGGCTGTAACTTAGTTTCTGGTTAACCAGAACCTGATTGCCCCAACCCAAGTTTGGTTTGGTTGGATTGGGCCGGTTGTCAAGGTCCTTGGGTTGGGTTCTCGTCAGAAAATGGCAACCCAATTTGAATTTTGATGGGGCTGGGGTTTAGCAAATTTGGGTCCTGTTTGGTTGGACCTGGTTTGGTTTGAGCAATTAGGGTCTGGTCTGGGTTGAGCAAATTCAAGTGGGGATGGATTGGGTTAGGTTGGGCTGTTTTGCAAGACATGATTCAAAACTCACGTCCACCATACCACACAAAACAGGGGGGATTATGCTATGAACGGTTTCAAGAAGGTTTCTGATGTAGGACGGCCTAATCCAACCTTAAATGAATGGTATTTGAAAGGGTTAGATTTATGCAATCTCTAAAAACAAATAAAATATTAGCCTTATACATCATAATGCTTATGGGTTGACCATGATAGGGTAGGAGTAAAGAAGATTCAAAAGTTGCGTCCACTATATCACACAAAATAGTGGGGATTGAACACCTAACGATATTTGTTCCTACAATTTATCTAAGTGGTAATAATCCTATGAATGGTTTCAAGAAGGTTTCTCCCTTTGTTTTTCATTTAGTGTGGCCCATTTGAGTTTTTGATCTGCCTGTTTTCCATGTCCAAGGGCACATAACTAGGGAGGCAGATTGCGTCCTAACCCCACCCCTTCTGTGGGGGGCACTTTGATGTATCTGTTTATTCATGCTGTCCATCCCTTTTATCAGATCACGTTAAAGTATGACAGAAAATTGAGGCAGGTCCAACGCAAGTGCACATAACTGCCCGGGCACAGGGTGCCTACTAAAAAATCATCATAGTCCATAACTCAGGTGGGCCACATAAAATAGGATGGAACTATCACAATTCAGGTAGCCTCATCAGGATGAAAAGATTACCCAAAAATCAGTATCTCACTGGGCCATATAATGTGAGTTTAGAAGTTTTAGGTCATTTTTTTGGATGGCCCACCTCAATGTTGAATCAAATTGATTTTGGGTTCAAGGCCAAACCAGGGGTGATGTACCCGTTGAACGGCGTGGATTTCATGGACGTCGATTCGTTTCTCCATGTTAGAGAAATTAACCTGATATATACTTAGCTACGTAAGGTTTTCCTTTTCGGACTGGGGTAGAACATGCAAAAATCTATGAACCCCACCATGATGTATGTGTTTTATCCACGCCGTCCATTCATTTTGCTACATCATTTTTTAGCATGATCCCAAAAATGAGGTAAATCCAAAGTTCAAGTGGACCACACCACATGAAGCAGTGGGGATTGAATGCCCACCATTGAAAACCCACAGAAGATTTGGACCAAGCTTCCATGTCCGGTTGACTGGGCCGCGTCATTTTTGGGTCATGCCCTTAAAATGATCTGGTGGGGTCCACAGAGTTTTGCCCACGTAAGGTTTGGATATAACACACCCACGGAACTTGTACACCAGCTGTATAGCTGGTGTGTGGTACATCAGCCAATCCGCTTGCCCGTCAGATAGTGATGGATGATACGCTGGCACTTAGAAATTGCACACGTGGCGTACAATCGGTCAAATTAAAACGTCAAAATTATCATGCCCAATGTAGATTTATAATTTTATTTTTATTTTTTAAAAAAGAAAAGCTTGCTTGATAATCTGACCATCGAATAGGTGGACTGGTTCAAAATGAAAAATAAAAATCCAACGGTCCTGTTCCCAAAAACAAGTGTCCACGACTCAAAGGTTAGGACTGCTCAACTAATCTGATATTGAGAAGGTGATTTGGAGACAGTGCGATTCACAAAATATCCAAGATTGTTTGAGTTGATACATGCCACTTGTACAAATTCTCAGTACCTGCGTATCAATCGTCATACACGGCCCAAGTATCATATAACTCCTCTGCTACAAAACCCCGTTGCAGAACATTATAAATACAGAAATTTACCACCCCACCTTTTATCCGGTGGTTTCTATGGAGCAAACCAAACTTAACGTACCAACTTAGAGCTGCACGTGCGGAGACCCAATTTGAAGACGAAAATACCCCTCCTTTTTCACTGCGTTGCTTTCACTGCCCTTTTCACCGCTGCTTTCCCATTTCTTTCACCCCTTTCCTCGCTCCGTTTCCATTGAGGAAGACAAAAAAACCCATTTTCTGGGCCCCCTTCCTTGTCAGCATTTTTTCTTCTGAAAATGGTCGGTCCAGTGAAGAAAGCACGCACCACATGTCTATTTTAAACTTAATTGGCCCACAATGAATGTATGTAGTATATCCATGCCGTCCGTCAGTTTTTCCATCTAATTTAAGGGGTTGAGCCCCAAATTGAAGCATATCAAAAGATCAAGTGGATCATACCACGGGAAACAGTGGGGATAATGATTTCCACCGTTGCAACCATAGTAGGCCCAACAGTGATGTTTGTTTGTTATCAAACTTGTTCATAAGATCATACAGACATGGATTAATAGAAAACACAATTACAAGCTTGATCTAAAACTTCTGTGGCCCATAAGAAATGATCAACAGTAGAAGTTCAATTCAAAATTTTCATGTGGTGTGGTCCATTTGAACATTGGATATGTTTAGATTTTTGGGCTCAAGCCATGAAATTATTTGTTAAGTTTGCCCCGCTGAATTTCATGTTTCCCCCGCTGATTTTCTAGTTTGCCCCACTGAATTTCATGTTTCTCCGCTGATTTTCTAGTTTGTCCCGCTGAATTTCATATTTGCCCTGCTGATTTTCTAGTTTGCCCCGCTGAATTTCATGTTTTCCCCGCTGAATTTCATGTTTCCTCCGCTCAATTTCATGTTTGCCCCGCTTAGTGTCTAGGTTCCCTTCCTCAATTTCTAGCTTGCCTTGTTGAATTTTCATGCTTCCCTCGCACCATTTCTAGTTTGCCTTGCTCAAGTTTCATGATTGCCTCGTTCAATTTCTAGCTTGCCTCGCTGAACCTTCATGCTTGTCTTGCTCAATTTTCATGCTTGCCTCACGCAATTCCATGATAGACAACGTCGCTGAATTTAGCAAGAAGTCATTTGTATCTTTGAAGCCCTGATCCATATAAGCTTAATTCATTGCTTACTCTTTATTTCCTAAAGAACAATATCACTCTCATCTATTATGGAACGTGAGTACTCGGTCCTCTATTATTTAATCGAGTTCTGTATTATGGCAAGTTTACACGTACAGTTTCCAGTTTGCCCCGCTGAATTTCATGTTTGCCTCGCTCAATTTTCAGTTTGCCCCGCTCAATTTCCAGTTTGCCCCACTCAATTTCTAGTTTGCCCCACTCAATTTCATGTTTGCCCCGCTCAATTTCATGCTTGCCCCTCTCAAATTCCGGTTTGCCTCGCTCAATTTGCAGTTTGCCTCGCTTATGTTGATAGTTTGTCTCGCACAATTTCCGGTATTTTCTCGCTCAATTTCTATCTCTATTTCATATGAAGCTTGTTCAAATTCGTGAAATGCTACATTGTCTTCAATTATGCCTGATTTTGTACACTATATTTATCTTGTGAATTTTATGTTTGATATGTTTTTCAATTCATCTTTGCAGGTGACGAATATTCTATTGTAATTCCTAACCCAACATCTAGGTGTACATGGACATTGTGGTTTGAGAAGGTGAAGGGTGGAGTGGAGAAGCATGACAGTCGGCTAAATTTGTTTAGCCAATCCCCATTTTCATTTCTATTGCATCTTACATCCTTTAGATTTATAGGGGCTTTATTTCACTTTCTTTTTCTACGATATAAAGGTGATCTAGTATTTGAGATCAAGGGGAGACGATTACAGTTTACCGAGATGGACTTCGCCCTCATTACGGGCCTTAAGACTGGAGATCTTACTGTACCGAAAAATCATTGCACTACGAGTACATTAAGAGACAAATACTTCAAAGAATATCCAGTATTAAAGAAGCACCTAATGGACGTGTTTAACAAATTAGTTAACACAAATAAGCATGAAGATGTCGTGAAGGTTGCCCTACTTCTGGTTGTGGAGTGCTTTCTTAGGGGAACCGAACCGAAAACCATGTGCAACATGGATTATATTCACCTGGTGGACTCGCTAGATAATTTCTATAGTTATCCTTGGGGTAGTTTGGGATACTATATAATGTCGCAAGGAATCAAATTTGCCGTTGCCGCATCAAGTTCCCCTCGATACACTGTATGTAGTTGCGTCCTTCCTCTACAAGTAAGAACACATTTTATTTTATATATGTTTACCCTCTATAGTTAATTGTGGATTTTTAACTTGGTACAATTTCATTATAATAGGTATGGGCAGTAGAGATATTACCGGCTCTACAAGAGTGTGTTGTTTCGTATGTTCCCTATCAAATTCCACGCTTCATTCAATATCGAGGTTGGAAGGGTTGGAGGTACAACAAAATACATGCTATTTTCGAGAGTAAAGTTATAAGTTTATATATTTCTCTGGCATTTACTTTACTTAATTCTACGTTTACGCTTTTTTATTTAACATTACTCTTTGTTCTTTTGCAGACATCAGTAGTAATGAAATTAAAACCAACCCTACGAGAATGGGAAACAGATGCCGTTCGCTCGGTCCGTGACAGTTTCCAGGTTAGATGTTATGAAAAATGAAGTATATTTTTTCTACCATTGTAAAGGTATCCTTCCTCTTACATATCCATCTTTACATTTTGTAGCTCACTGAGACCTGGGAAGATGATGAGGAGGGTAATGAGATTGATCAAGAGGAGGATGACGAAGCAGATGAAAATGATGAGAATAGCGTGGAGGGAGAGGGACCGAGGGGGGGTATTATTAAGAATATTGTTTTTATGGAGGAATTTCGGATTGAGAGGGAAGAGTTGAAGAAGGAGAGAGAGGAATTGAAGAAGGAGAGGGATGAATTGAGAAAAGAGAAGGAAGAGTTGAGAAGGAAAAAAGCAAGGTTTGACGAGAGGGAGACTTTATTGAAAGAGAAAGAAGTATTGAAGAAGGAGAGAGAGGAGTTGAATGAGAGAGCACAATTGAAGAGGGAGAAGGATTTGTTTTTTGAGGACAAGGAAAAATTAGCGAAGGAGAGGGAGGAGTTTAATAAGGAGAAGGAAGATAGTCGTACACAGAGGGGACATTTTGTGATGGAGGAGGGTGAGGAGTTGAGGAAGAGACGGGAAGTAAATGATATTGCAAAAAAAGAACTTGGACATGGGGATTTGGATGTGCAATCGTATAGTATTGCCGAAGGTAATGTATTGGATGCATCCACTTCTCATCCCGTTTATCAAAGGAGAACCAAAAGGCTACTGAATCCGTCATATTACAAAGTTTCTTCGTACTTGTCCATGTCTGCATTCGATACAACCCCTGGGGAGGTTCCCGAACCCGAGTAAGTAACAGTTTTTGCTACTTCTCCGATATCATTTCCTTTACAGATGGATTCATTCAGGATACAATCCGCACAGGAAGTGAAAGAGGCAAAGGACTGGTATGAAGCAAACAAGGACATGGCAGCAGAGAAATGGTTCAGTACAATATGGATGAAGAATACGTGGGTTGATAGCGAGGAAAGTATTACTAATTTATTCTCTATATGCATTGATTGACATATAATTAATTGTTATATTAATATATGACTAAATCATACTATCCTATTGATTAGGTTATCGACATATACATCGATTTCCTTGAGAAAAGGCAGTCGATTAGGCTATTGACATATACATTGATATCCCATTAACCAAGTTGAATCTTTTTCCTGGAAAATGCGAAGATGCCTATCTCTCGTAGCCAATTTTTGTCGGCCATGCATGTACTGGGGGGTTGGCCATTTCGATATCATGCATTAATTTTTCGAATTTAGCCTTCCTACATGTCTTCATTGCCCGCCAGTAGTACATCTCCAACGATTTATCTTTAAAAGTGTCCACCAAGTTTCTATAGATATGATATGCGCAGTAGCCATGGATTGCATGTGGGAAGACTTGGGAAACCTCTTTCATTAAACCTTTATATTGGTCGGATATAATTGCAAGACCCTCCAGAGACCCTAACGCATCGTTAAGGTAGGTAAAGAACCAATTCCAACTCCCGCTGTTCTCCGATTCCCCAATGCCAAAAGCAACTGGAAATAAACGATTGTCCCCATCTAAGGCCGTGACAATGAATAGAACACCCTTGTATTTGTCCTTTAAGTGTGTCTCATCAATGGCCAATACCCTCCGCATAAAATTCTGAAAACTTCGAACGCATTGTCTGAGCGCTACAAAACATCTCTCGAACCTCAAAGTCTCTTTGTTAACAAGCACGACAGTCACCATCCCCGGGTTGACCATCCTCAACACATGCAAATACAAGGGGAGTTGATTGTAAGAGTCTTCGTAAGACCCCATCACATGATTAATTACAAGCTCCTTAGTTTTTCATGCCTTCCTATAACTGATAAGAATATTATATTTCTCTTGCATAGCGAAGATAATATCATGTGGCCTCAAACCTAGTCGTTGCTCAATGCAGCTAACAACCAGATCACACGCTAACTTACTGCTTGCTTGCTGGTGATCACTCTTCATCCATGACATGCCGCACGTGTGTTTTGACGTATAACTCCGTATCTTGAATATCCCGGTATCATTAACCCGAGATGCGTGAACCCTCCATTCGCATTTATTTTTGAAGCACACCACGGTAAATCTCCTAGAATTTGAGTACTACGAATTGCAAATTAGCTCAGAACATACTGGCACCGACTCTTGTCCTTAAACGTTTGTCCAACGGCTATATCGATCAGTTCACCCAATGAATCTGTATATTCCAGCAGTGTTGCATTGGTGAATGCAGCATCATTGAATGGCACGGGAACTTGACGAGTGATAAAGTTTGATGTTTCGGCAAGGTCTAGAAGCGGAATATCGCTTACACGTACAGCTCGGGTGGTGGATGATGATGGCAGATCTGCTGTTGTTGCTAAAGGCGGTGTTATGTATTCATAAATCAGGTTAAGGTCACGTGCCCAGCTGACTTGGCTACTCACAAAGTTTGATGTTTGAGGCGGCTCGGGCAGTTGATCGTTGCTTACTATCACTTGTAATGGAGATGGCATATATTCAAATTCCACGCCATACTCCTCAGGCACACTATCCACGTGTGTTGTCCTATTAATGTGTTGCATTGTCTCGATGACTAAAGGAATGAATTTATCCAAATGCTCCAACTGTGTTGCCAGGAATTCTCGCACGTCATCATCGTCTACGATTACGGTTGGAGGGATTGATTCGTTTTTGCAAGGATACATTACTTTCATTCTAATATCACAATCTGTTGGTTGACTCTTAATAATCCTGTCAATTCTAGATAGAAGCTACTCATACGTAGTCTTGACACGTAGCGAAATTTTTTTTGAATCCCCACCAGTGTACGAGTATCGCTTGTTTTCATATTCCATCTCCCCGCCATAACAGCAGATGATTCTCGTAGACATTATCTGAAAACCAATACAATGACATTATATTAGTGAATCGTTAAGCAATGGAAGCTTGCCATAAGACAAAACTCGATTAAATAATAGAGGACCGAGTACTCACATTCCATAATAGATAAGGATGATACAGAGCTTAAGGAAATAAAGAGTAAGCAATGTGTTAAATTTTTAAATAAACAACAAGAGCTTATATAGATTACAAATTCAGATATACGAATGATTTCATGTGGTGCTTGTTAAATTCAGCGACACTATCTATCATGGAATATCATATAGTCTTCTATTTTAACAAGGGACAATTCTATGATGGCCTAGTACGCTTTCAAAATAAAAATAAAAATCTAGGAGCCTAACATTTCTACATGAGGATTTGGGTTTAAAATATGTTAAACTTACATAAATTTTCAAAGCTAGTCTCAACAAGCAGAGTCTAGGGTTGAAATTTCACCTAAATTTCTAAATTTTCACTATTAATTATTTGTAATTGTTGGAACATACGAGAGATGTTGTTTCTGATCAAAGAGATGTATTTGTGGATTCAAATTACAAAATCCTAGTCTCATCTCAATATGCTCCATCTAGAGCTGAAATTTTTTTCTCAAACCTTTATAAATTCGCTTCTAGTTAGTGCTAATTGCTAAAAGTTATGAGAAATATCATCTCTAACTAATGAGATTTCTTAGGGAATTTTAATTTTTAACTCCTAGTGCGGGTTTTAAGTTTAGGGAGTGCTTAAATTTGATCTAATGTACAATGTAATGGGTAAGGAACTGCTTACAATGCCTAAACTCGTTTCACCTACTGTCTACTCAATGTCTTGACGATGTCATTTCAACTAAAGAAAATTATGGGAAAATTCAAATCCTATATTGCTAAAAAGTTCATTGGAGGTCAAGTTCAATGATTGTTATTGTTTAATCTAATATACATCATAGCAGTTTATTTGTTCTCCCATAATTTCTAAGTTTAGTTCTAAGTTCAAACGATCATTCTAATAGTTTTTAATGGGGACCTAGGTTTTGTTCCTAGGTTTCATGGTTATGTAGGCAATCTCCTAGAGAACTTAAAATATTGAGTCTCTATCTTCTCAAATGTCATAATTCCAAAGTGATTCCAACCAAGTTTGAATGGCTATTCTAATGATTTCAAGGAAACCTAAGTTTCATTTCTACGTTCAAACAACTAAATCTGAAATTTCCTAAGGGTCCTAAAGTTTTACGTCTCTAGGTTCGCAATTTTCCCTAGTTCTGAGGGAATTCTAGATAGGTTCAAATGGCTATTCTAGTAACTGGAGCAGAATGTGGCTTACATTGAGCACCCGGTAAAGCTCATATGTCATGCGTGGATGTTTTGCATCATGGTACCCACATACATCCCTTAAATTTTGGCAAGATTGCTCTTTAAATTGTAGATATTAGCAAATCATGATATTATACCTTAACACATGAATTTAACATGTATTCTTATAATTCCTCTAAGCTCAAATGACGGCTCACAAACGTGGCATATCAATCTCATATATGGTTAAGCAATTTGGAATATTTAAAAGTTCATTCAACATTCAATATATATTCCACATTGTACGGTTTATAAGACAAAATAAAATGTAATTTGAAGGTTCATGTCATATCTACTAGAAATATACCTATATTTAAACAATCACAAATGTACCATAAGGGGATACAAGGCTAACTTTTCTACACATGGTTAATCCATATAGAATTAGAGTAATAGGAATTTAAGCATTTCCTCATATACTTTAATACTAAATATCAAGCACTTGATAAATTTGAGCGAGCTTCGGATAAAATGGAATAAACTTCAACTAAAGTTAAGTGCGGCAAACATGAAAATGATTAAGGCAAACATCCGATTCAACGAGGCAAACGTGCACTTCAACGAGGCAAACTAGAAATTGAGCAAGGGAAACATGAAATCGAGCGAGAGAAGTTCGAATTTGAGCAAGGGAAAACAAATAATCAAGTGAGGGAAGCATGGAAATTCAGTGACGCAACCTATAAATTGAACGAGGCAAACTAGAAATTTAGTGAGGGAAGAGCGAAAGTTCGGCGAGACAAGCTAGAAATTGGGCGAGGCTAACTAGAATTTGAACGAGGGAAAAATGAAACCGATTGAGGGAAGTTCGAATTTGAGCAACGCAAAAGAAATAATTGAGGGAGGGAAGCCTGGAAATTTAGCGACGCAACCTAGATTTTGAACGAGGCAAACTAGAAATTTAGCGAGGGAAGAGCGAAAATTGAGCGAGGTAAACTATATATTGAGCGAGCAAACTAAAAATCGAGTGTGGCAAACTAGAAATTGAGCAACGCAAACATGAAATTGAGTGAGACAAGAATGAAATT
Organism: Magnolia changhungtana; assembly: GCA_030180095.1. Taxonomy (NCBI): domain Eukaryota; kingdom Viridiplantae; phylum Streptophyta; class Magnoliopsida; order Magnoliales; family Magnoliaceae; genus Magnolia; species Magnolia changhungtana. The sequence continues at coordinate 152,304 of JASAUF010000647.1, read as the reverse complement.
CATCGAGGTAAACATGAAATTTATCAATGCAAACATTAAATTGAGTAAGCCTAGCATGAAATTGAGCTAGGCAAACATTAAATTGAGCGAGCCTAGCATGAAATTGAGCTGGGCAAATATTAAACTGAGCGAGCCTAGCATGAAATTGAGTTGGGCAAACATTGAATTGAGCGAGCCTAGCATGAAATTGAGTTGGGCAAACATTGAATTGAGCGAGCCTAGCATGAAATTGAGTTGGGGCAAACATTGAATTGAGCGAGCCTAGCATGAAATTGAGCTGGGCAAACATTAAATTGAGCGACCCTAGCATGAAATTGAGTAAGCTTCAAATGGAATTGAACGAGTTTCACATGAATTTGAACAATCAACGCATAAAATTGACTAAGCCTAACAAATGAAATTGTAAGAGCCTGACATGAAATTCACCGAACTTCACATGAAATTCGACGAGTAGTCGATCAATTGTCGTCGACTTGGGCTTGTCTCAATTTCCGTGAGTTCTTCTTCAAATTCAAGCGTGCAATGGCTAAGTTTGACCAAACACCCTCGGTGAATTACTAGCTGAATTTCCACAGGTAGTCAGTTAATCGTTGTCCAATACTACAAAGGAAAGTATCTATAAGCCACACTAGGTTTTTTTTTAATATTTGTACCTCCAGCAACTGTAGCCTCGCTCAATGCAAGTTGAGGAAGGGTGCTTTCGAGTGAGGGATTAATTTGAACCTTTTCGAAGATTGGAGATGCAAACAGTTTGGAGGATTCCACATAACCCTCACCAAGATGGAAAATGCCAAATGCAGAATGATAATATGTAGATGATAAAGTTCAAATTTTAGTAAGGAAAATGATAAGAAAAACAGTCGTGCGTCGGCTTTTCGTTGCAATGGAATGAAGGGATGTGTTTTGAAAAACTGCGCGTGGTTTTCCGTTAAAGGGTGAGGAAAAGCAACAGCAGTGAAAAAGGAGGGGTATTTTCGTCCTAAAAATGGCTGTCCGCACGTGCAAGTCCAAGTTGGTAAGTTAAGTTTCATTTGCATCCTAAAAACCGTTGGATAAAAAGTGGGGTCCACAGTGGTAAATTTCTCTTATAAATATCAAAGATATGTACGCTTCTCATTCCATTGCATGCGATAACAAGTGAGAAAAAAGAGCGAAAGGAGAAAGAAAAACACAGCGATTTGCTTAAAACCCAAGGTAAAGATTTCCAAAATGCCCTCTTCCATCTCATATTTCAGTTATTTTTTACGAGATTCAAAACACATTGTCATATTGATGAATCCAATGGGCTTTTCTGTAATATATTTTCTCATTTTTGGCATCCTTCTTCACTAAAAGAAAATCACGAAATTAGGGTTTTTGTGTTTTAGCGGAAGGCAATCTTGTCACCCACTCCTTTCAGTGTATGCACCCTTTTTCCCGCTTTTGGCAATACAATAGTACCGGTTTGTACTACTTTTACTGCCAAAATGCATAAAGAAAGGTTCAATCTATCAAAAGGGTGTGTCTAAGTCAATCTTGAATGTTTCCTAGCGATGCCCTGAAGAATCTTGACTTTCTTGGATGGTTCTGATTTATTTCTAGATTGTATTTCTATATATGATGCATGATTGAATTGAATTGCAATTTTTTTCATTGATCTTGGACTAAAATAACTTCAGATTCCCATTTTAGTTTTAATGTCTCCATTTTTATTATATACATTGGCATCTGCCAATGGTCATGGGCTAGGCGGGGTCAGGTCCAGGATCTTTTTTATTTTTTTGGACATGAGATGGGCTTCGGCTAGCCTAGAAGATTTCTGGCTGGGATTGGGCGACATGAAGTTTGGCCCAGCCCAGCCTGTGTTACTTAGCACTAAAACTTAGGCCCATGATGACTGGGCCTAAAAGTTAGGCCAAGCTTCACTCGTGGGTAGCTTAGCCCAATGGCCTTTTAAGGCCCAGCCCATGTTGTACTGGGCTTGGGTTTAGCTTTGCAGCCCATTGGTGGGTTGGGGCCCAACTTTGGGAGTCTGCAAATTTGTGGCCATGGTTGGGCTTTCTTAGCAAAGCCCAATTGTCTGTTATTTGCTCGACATAGCAATAAGGGATGTTCACATAGCAATAAACTAAAGGTTATGTTTGTGATCGTAGTTGGTTTTTGCATATCTTTCGTGTGTTCACTGGGAAAAGGAAAGAAAAGAAAAAGGTTTTCCATTATTTGGACACTTTCTGTTGTTTGGATAGGAAATTCTGATAGTGGATTCCACATGGCAATCATTAGCCTTTCTATAGCCATTTTTTCTCACACAAGATACAAGGTGACCATTATGAGAGGAATATGAGATTTTCACTTGCTATCTAAATAAGACACCCAAAAATAGAATCAATGTGAATCTATCGTTGGATAATCATTAACTATTCTTTTCCCACTATCCAAACAAGCAGGCTTTTAAGAGTTTAGGGAAAAAGAAATATTTTAGAAATATCAAGAAAATGGTTTTTTTTTTAAACTACGTTTTAAAAGCAAGTTAGCCATTATGTATGTTTCCTGCCTTTCAAAAAAAAGTGTTTCCCACAGCTCACTGAATTGTGAATTGTGCAAGATATACCTGACATATTAAATGATAAATCCAAGAGTTTGAACTGTGTGCGACATTGCAGGGGCGGCTCAACATTTTTGGGGGCCTTAGGCAAGTCATAAAAATGAGGCTTTTTTGAGAAAAATGAAGTTAGAATTTAATTTAGAAAAATGACGTTAGAATTTAATTTTTTAAGAACTTAATTAGCAATAAAGTAGGTAGTTGTGGTCCTAGGTTTTAGGAGAAGAATTTATTGGGAATGATGCTATTATTTTGAAAAGAGACGATAGAGTTAGACTGTTATTATTGATAGTGCTAGTTTCTAGGATTTGTTTTTTATTTTCAATTTCAAATTTGTAAACTAATTTTTAGATGTTCCTATTTTGTAGGTCTTTCAATAAGTTTTATTTCAAAAAATTTAGGCTTTTTTTTCTTCTTCTTAATTTTAATTTTGCTATAATATAGGACCTTATTTTAATTTTGCTATAATATAGGCTTTCATAATTAGGGGGCCTTAGGCAATTGCCTCACCTCCCTACCCCTTTGAGCCACCTCTGCCACATTGTTAGTGGTGCGTAGACTGAAAATCACACTCACGTAGCAAAATTATGGTATTCTACTAGTGAGAACTAAGATTGTAGAACAATAGTATGGGCCGGGCATTAATAAATTTTGGTGTCTTTGGTTTGGGCTTTGAAACTGAAGCCCATCATGTTCTTGGGTTGGGCTCAGGCCTTTCCAAAATTTGCGGATGGGTATTGGTTGACCGGACCTTGGCCGAGTCTAGGCTCGTCACATTGACTCCCTAGTCAGATGTGGAAACCTGACAGGCCTGACCTAATCAGCTTCTTTCAAACGAGTGGTAATAAACAGCTATAGCTATGGGTCTCAATGGGGGAAAGGCACATGAGTTGGATGGTTATCATCACTGGATGATGTAATTTATGCATGGTGGGGTCTACTAGATGGGCAATTACGAACCATGCTGTACATGCCCTGGTACTGCATGGAAAAACCAAGATCGTTTGATCATGATGGATTGAAAGAGCTGTGTTTATCCATTTACTTCTGATCAACTTCGCCACTTCGACTACTTTGTACTCACTGCTTCTTGTTTGTTTCTAACTCTTCATTACTTGTTCATATATTATTATTATTATTAGTTCTTTGTACAAGCAAGATTGTAATTTCCTACATTAATTCTTATAAAGATGGCAATGACCATGGATCGATGGGATACCATCGAAGAGATCTTTACAAAGGCAAAGGAAATTATGGCAGGAAACATTGAGATGAAATTTACTGGTGAAGAGTATACGAGGTTTTACGGGTATCCTCTATTGCCAAAACAGAGAGCTTTTGTTCTTGGTTTGAGTTTTTTAATGCCTATGTCATAAATCCTTCACTCATTTTGCAGATCCGTTTTTACATTGTGCACAAAGATGACCGGCACTTACGGTGAAAGTCAGATTGTTTTTGGTAAGTGTAAGGGATTTATGGAAGAGTGCATCACTTGTACGTAAGATAAAATTTCAAATTCCACTTGCGCATCCACTCATAATAATGTGTTTTCGGTATCTTAGGACTGCAGATCATACTAGTTTCATTATGTCTATGATTTACCTAAAGTCATTGTTGCATGTGGAAGGATGAATTGTGCATGTATGGACATGGCAACGATTGCTTCACATCAATTGGGTGTGTTTCTTTAAATAAATTTCACTCTTGATTGCTTGGATTCTATTTGTCTCATACCTTGTTTTAAAATCCATGTAATTTGACCTGATATTGACAACCCATGTAATATCTTGGACCTTAAAAGGAAATGCCCATTTGGCCGTTTTGCATGTATGTGTTTTCTGTCAGTTCACTTAATGTATTTACATGCATCCACCATATGCACTTGCTTAATTGCTTCGGTAGGGATTGGCATCACAAAAATCACAAGAAAAACGATCCATCTTTTTGTTTTTTTGTCTATATGCACATGCATGGAATATAGGTGCCAAGAGAAGTAACTGTGCAGGATCAGGGAGAGGAAAGGGCTAAAGCAGGATAATGATCAACATTTCTGGAATCTGGAGCTTCAAATTTTAGTAGAGTGCCTGGAATGCAACTTTAGTAGGAATGGTCATTAATGTGAGGCTTTAGTTAAAATTGATGACTAGGGGATTCCTTAAAGGGATCTAGTATCTGCGATGCAACTTTGGTAGAAATGGTCATAAATGTGAAGCTTTGGTTACTAGGACATTCCTCTACTGTTTGGATTCATGGAAAGGAGAGGAAAGGTAACATTGTTTTCCATAAAACTCACTTTCTGTTGTTTGTCACGCCTTTCTTTGTAGGAATTTGTGGGAAACTCTTTTTCCACTTTCTTTGTTGGAAAATAAAAACTAATAATTTTCCCACCTCCATCCCTAAGAAAGGCAATTTCCCATTATGGAAGGAAAATCGGTTTCTCAAGGGTTAAGCCCAAATTTGTCACCACCCATCTTCAATTGCCTCACATGTGCCAAATGAATCATTGTTCATTTTCTGTTATGCCCCACACGTGCCTCTGTTACCACTGTTCATATTTTATTATGCCCCTCACATGCCACTATGCCACATGTGTTACAATGCGCCTTCTCTCGCACCCCCCACGTGTAAAGTGTCCCACATGTGACACCATCCACCTTCTTTTGTCCCCCACATGTTAGTGTACCACATGTACCACCATTCTTCTCTTGCGTTGTTCAAAGCACTCCAAATGCACCAATGTGATATTGGCCATCGTCCATCTTCAATTTCTCCAAATATGCCATGTGCCAATTCTACCAATGTGCACGAGTGCTTCCATCTAGTTTCAAGTGCCCACATGTCACATGTGCCAATGCGTGTCTTGTGCCACATGTCACCATATATATCTTTGAGCACCTCACATGCACCACGTGTGCGGCAATTCACCTTCAAGTGGCCACGTATGCCACATGTGCTAATCCGGCACAAGCTAGTGACTACCTAGAATTTTTTCTTGAGAAAATTTTTTGTTTTGCCAAAAAACAAATTTGAAAGTAGATCTAAATATCTAAGAAAATATTGTTGAAAAACAAACAAAGAAAACAAATTTTCCTTTTTTGCTGGAAATGAGGTTTCCAAGAAACACTATTTCCTTTCCTATGCTTTCTATGAATCCAAACAGGCCCTAAGTGACTTGTTCCAATGTTTTAGCGTTATCACCCAAAATTAGAGATTGATGAGGATCAACGAGGATCTTTCCAATAGAGTAGGGTGGATGAAGCGGAGATGCACCTCTATATTTCTATTTGATAGTCGCATGTATTGACCTAACGCCATGAGAACAATACCCTTAGCAAAGCATTATAAATTAAATCTATGATTCAAACCTTTTGATTGTTGAATATATAGAGAAGAGATCAACCGCACGTTCCTTCTAACTAGATGCCACTCCAACTTGGAATTGTGCTCCTAATCCCACTTCCGATTGATTTATTTTCTTCTAAATGCTACATCCTTTCTATGTATACTTGCTTATATTTTGAAATAGACGCTTCCCAACTCTTGCACCTAAATCTGTTACTGCATTGTGTCATGCTTTGTGAAACTATAGATGAACTGATTAGATAACATGTAATCTTTCAAAAAAAAAAAAAAAAACACTAGTTAAATAACATGTAAAATTGGATCAACTAAACTACCCTCAACTTTCTGATTTGGCGACAGAAGGTGAAGTTTCTGCTGATATCAATTGAGTTGTTCTACATACTAGTCCATTGGTGGAATCAACTGCGAATAGTGTGGCCAGTGAGAAGGAAATACAAGAAGTGGGAGAAGGACAACTGTCTTTGTTGGGAAACTATCCTGAATGCAATGTTAGATCATCTGTTTCTTACATATCCAACAAAGATATCTCCAATAGATTTATGGCAGAAGCTGCTTATAAGAAAAAAAATAATAGAGAAGAACCGAGATAAGGCATATGCCCCATAGATTTATGGCAGAAACTGCTTATAATAAAACATTATGGAGAAGATTTGAGCAAAGGCATGTCAATAATATCAAACTGTCAGTGGACTCACTTCTTGTCCTCTTTCTTTTCATTCAAGATGGGTGAGGGTAAGTCACTTTTTGAGAAATTTGAAGCATTTCAATCCATCTTTTCTCGAGTTGTTGCTGCTGGAGAAGATCTATCCATGAAGAAACACATTCTCACTATCATATCCAGTCTTGCTTCTTTTCGGACCATCACAAAGATCTCTCTTCAACACGTTGAATTTTACTCAGTTGAAAACCTCTTCAATTATTTAATAGTTGAATAGCAAGTTAAGAAAGAAATGAACACTGAATCTAAAAGTCAAGTTCACGTTGTAAATCAAATGCATAGTTAGAAGGAGAAGATGAAGATGTTCCAAATTCCATAGCATGAAAAGAAACTTCAAAAGAAATTTTGGAAAATGCTTTGATCATAGTCAAGGGTAATTTAATGGCTAGTGATATGGCCAAGGCACTCGTTGTGGATGCATTTTTGAGGAAGCTGCAACGGCACCACAAGAGAATGAACCTGCTATTCACATTGATGAGGCCTTCATGACCAAAATTAGGAGGTGGGTTGAATATAAAAGGACTTGCCATGTCACTATGGACAAGAAACACCTAATTAATTATAGAGCTTATCACATTAATAATGATAAAAATATTGTTCATGGGTAACAATCTTCTTGTGTGGTCCTTGGAGCTGGAAATGTGAAATTATTTCTTTCATCTAGCCAAGAGTTGCTGCTTAAAAATGTTGTATGTTCATAACATACAAAGAAATCTAATTTTGGAGAAGGCTGGTTTTGAGCATGGTTCAAGAGTCAGAAGATGGTCATCCTTGGGAACTCGAAGTATGTGGTTAATGGGTCTTGCATGGGAACATTAACAAACCGAACTTGCTAACTAGGGCAAATTCTTTTGGGTGTGTTGCTGTGTTGAATGTGAATTCAGCTGGGCCCAAAAAAGATGCAATATGCGGTGTATTGGACCCTAACGGACCCAATGGGATGGCACGGGCTCGTATCAGCTGAAAATTTTAGCACAAATATATCTTGAAAAAAAAAGTATTGGAAACATAGGGGGAAAAAGAGAGTAAATGATGCAGGACATGAAATTAAATATGAGGTATAAGATTTCAAGCTTAATATCATACCAATTTCTAAACAATCACAAAAAAATCACGTCCCACATACGTTCAAACTTTCAACCAAGGGGAATCTACGGGGGTCCAAGCCTACACACATTTAGGGCTGGATCAAGTAAAATTATAAACCAAACAATACCCAATGGAGTGTAGATTCAATCCTACAAAGGACTACAAAGGACTGTTCCGCAATCCAAGAGATTCACCATGTTTCAAATAGGGGAAAACTTAGGGTTTGCAAAAGTTAGAAATACTTAGAATCTGAGATTTTCTAGGGTAAGGGTTTGGGATTTAAGGCGAGAGAGGAGAGAAATAGAGGAGAGAGAAGAACCTTAGAAGGATTCTGCGCGTGAACAACAGGCCCACCAGGATGCATGTGCGTGGCTACTTGGCCGCATGTGTGTGGGGCCCATGAAACTAGAAACAGACTCCTTGGGTGAGGTCGTCCAGGACAGGCCCACTCTCACACCAAGTTTCGCGACGATCCGCCTTTCGGTGTGTACGTGGTGCTCCACCGAAGTTTCAGCCCCTTTGGAGGGCCAGAATCTGGAAATCTACTATAGTGGAGAACTTAGGCACAAAAAAGGATAAATCGGAAGAAGGGAGGGCTATGGAAGATGGTGGATGTGGGGTGGAAGAGATGGGGATGATTTGGGATAGTTGTAGTTTCGCACCACGGGAGTTAGCCCTTCGATGAAGGGAGGGTTTCGCACCCAATTAGCTTCTTCAACTCAGAGGGATAGAGAAGAAAAAATGCAGAATTTTATTCATAAGCTTCAATGAAAAAAAAACCTACATGGGGTTGCCTATTTATAAGAAAAACCCTAAACCCCAAAAGTCGCATCATGTGCGCACAATAAGACTTAGAGACGAAGTAACAAAAATAACAACTAATCAACGCAATCAAAACCATTCATGATGTTTCTAATAGCAATAATAACCAAAACTCGAAATCCTAGATCATCTAGGGTAGTGGGCCCCGATCATGAGATCCAATGGTGGGATCCACATGATGATCAGGTCCACTCCAATGATCCATAGCATAGCCTCCTAGCTAACAGGTCCTCCATTGATGTCGTCGTCGATCCGGATCGATAGTGGAGTCTTCCTCCTCCTTGAGTACGTGTGTAAGGTGGGGGGCGTGCGTGTGCACATGATGTCCCCATCAACTCTCCCCAGCTGCGAAAGTATCGCCACTAGCGAACAAAACTCCTGAACCGCTCCAAAATGTCAGGATCAAGTCTCTAAAGCTCTTCAGTGAGCCACGTACTGTCTGAAGCTGGGCGTAACTTCCACTTGACCAGGAACTTTTGAAACCCGCCGTCCAACGTCGATACTATCTGATGGTCTGAAATATCCTCTATCTCCTCTCTGGGTGTGGGAAGGGTAGGCATGAGAGGTAGACGCTGAGAAGATAGGTCGGGAAGAGGCCATGGATCAAAGGAAATGTCTGGGGAATTAGGTTAGTTTGGTGAAAGGCTGGACAATGTATCAGTGATCCCTTGAAATGTAACTAGATCCTCCACATTGAATGTGGAACTAATTCCCACGGAAGGTGGAAGATCTACCGCATATGCATTGAGACCATTTCGTTTTATAATTTTGAATGGTCCAGCATTACGCGCGTGCAATTTACGAAGGGCTCCCTGAGGGTACCGCTCTAGCTTGATGCGAACCACCAAAGAGTCCCCTACATTGAATTCTTTGAATCTTTTATATTGGTCCGAAGAAATTTTGTAATGTTCATTACTAGTATTGATCTTTTGCCTGATTTCTTGATGCAATGAATGAATGTGATGTGCAAAGGACTCTGCAGACTCTGAGGACCTATGGGACAGGGACATAGGGACAAGATCAATAGGCTTCCTAGGTTTATGTCTCAAACTGAATAGGAGCAACATCACACCAAAGTGTGTCATTATATGATCCAAACTGAATAGGAACAAGACAATGGTGCGAGACTGGAATGAAAGTTTCATCAACCCAAGATACTCTATAGGGCTGAGGATGAGTTTCAAGCTTCAAGCTCAGACGGCTCACAGTGCTAGTTGATGCCACGTTGACACAACTATTGCTATCCGCGATCATCCTGCAGCTTTTATCACCACATTTTGTGTAAGTATCAGAGATCGTGTTGCGGCGCCAATTGTCGGTATTTTTTGCTTGTGCAAAGGCGCAATGCACAACTGCAAGGGTCGCGGTCTCTTGTGATCCCTCTTCCTCATCACTAGGGGTTTCTGCTAGCTCATATTCTTCCTCACCGTCACTTTCTGGGGGCATTGCTTCTACTTGCCCCTCAATAAGGAACACCTTGGTGCCCTCTTTCGTGCCACACTGGTGGGCAAAGTGACCAAACCCCTGATATCTAAAACACCTAGTCGCATCGCTTCTGCGCGATCTAGATCCAACAACTTCTTTACCCTTTCATCCTTGGGCCTAAACTGAGAACTACTGAAAGGCTTATACTGATATCTAGTGCCAGGTTTATCCCCAGAAGGGTTGGCCTAAGTGTCAGAATCTCGAAACTCAAATCGCCTTCCCACAGATGCTTTGAGGTATTGCTGGACCTCCAACACTACTTGATACATTTGTTCAAGAGTGTCTATGTCCTTGGCGAGCAATTCTCTCCTAATATCAAAATGGATGCCCGTCTTAAATCGAGCAAGAGAGTACGGGATTCTCTTCAACTTCACATCGGGACAAGTACTCTTCAAACTTCTCAATGTATTCAGTCACACTCATGGAACCTTGTCGAAGAGACTGCCATTCTTCAACTAACCTCAAGTGATAAGAGAAAGGGAGGTACTTTTCCTTAAGAGTTTCTTTTATTTCTCCCCAAAAAACTATTAGGGGCTCCCTCGGCCTTTCTTTCTTTTACTCCATAGTAGCCCAAAACCTCTTTGCTTGGCCCACAAGCTTCATCTTGGCAAATAGGACTCGACGAGCATCGGACATGTCATACCACTCAAAATAGTAGTCCATATCCACTAACCAATCTAGAAAAGCTTTAGGGTCCAAGTGGCCATAAAACGTAGGGGCCTCTACTCTAACTCCCTTGAGGAATTGCACATCTGGGTCATAATGACCATGATGCCCCTCGCGGTGTGGGTGCACGGGTGCTCGTCCATGGCCATTCCTTTGGCCACCCCCATTCCTTTGTCGGTCCTCCTGACCACCTGCCTGAGATTGGGCATCTTCCCCAATGGCGGGGTTTGCCCCGGCTGAGGTCTCTAGTTGGGTAACGCGCACATTGATCTGATCCAATCGTTGGTCAATATGTTGTTCCAAGCACTTACCTAAAGACTTAAACTGTCGGGTTATGTTGTCCATTGACTCTTGTAATTGCTCCATGTTTAGCGTGGGGTGCAAACCAAACCCACGACAAGTACGTGTGGACATACAACCACTCAAAGACCCTCTAATGCAACTATATGCGTATAAATGAGACTAAATGATCCTATAGGACTATATGAGGGAAACTACACAACGCTACTAAAATTCCAGCAACATAACTGCCCAAATAGTTTGTTAATAGAAAATTCTGCCATGAAAATTGGGGAATTTGTGACAACAGAAAATTCAGTAGTTCATGTTGTGAATGATGGGTCTTAAACAACCCTATATGATGAGACTTGATGCAAAATAGACATGAATAGACTAAACCCTAAACATGCAATGCATTCCCCTATGAAAACCCTAAGCTCTGACACCAAATTTGATGCAGGACATGAAATTAAATATGAGGTACAAGATTTCAAGCTTTAGATCATACCAATTTCTAAACAATCACAAAAAAATCACATCCCACATACGTTCAAACATTCAACTAAGGGGAATCTACGGGGATCCAAGCCTACACACGTTTAGGGCTAGATCAAGTAGAATTATAAACCAAACAATTCCCAATGGAAGTGTAGATTCATCCAATCCTACAAAGGACTGTTCCCCAATCTAAGAGATTCACCGTGTTTCAAATAGGGGAAAACCTAGGGTTTGCGAAAGCTGGAAATACTTAGAATCTGGGATTTTCTAGGGTTAGGGTTTGGGATTTAAGGTGAGAGAGGAGAGAAATAGAGGAGAGAAGAACCTGAGAAGGATTCTGCGCATGGACAGCAAGCTCACCTGGACGCACGTGCGTGGCTATCTGGCCGCACATGTGTGGTCGGCCAAGGGATGCCCACTCTCACACCAAGTTTCGCGACCATCCGCCGAAGTTTCATCCCCTCTGGAGGGCCAGAATATGGAAATCTGCTATAGTGGAGAACTTGGGCACAAAAAAAGGATAAATCTGAAGAAGGGAGGGCTGTGGAAGATGGTGGATGTGGGGTGGAAGAGATGGGGATGATTTGGGATAGTTGTGGCTTCACACCACGGTAGTTAGCCCTTCGAGGAAGGGAGGGTTTCGCACCCAATTAGCTTCTTCAACTCAGAGGGATAGAGAAGAAAAAATGTAGAGTTTTATTCATAAGGTTCAATGAAAAAAAAAAAAAACATACATGGGGTTGCCTATTTATAAAAAAATCCTATACCCCAAAAGTCGCGCCATATGCGCACAATAAGACTTAGAGACAAAATAACAAAAATAACAACTAATTAACGCAATCAAAACCGTTCATGATGTTTCTAATAGTAATAATAATTAAAACTCAAAATCCTGGATCATCTAGGGTAGTGGACCCCGATCATGAGATCCAATAGTGGGATCCACATGATGATTAGGTCCACTCCAATGATCCATAGCACAACCTCCTAGCAAAGAAGTCCTCCATAGATGTCGTCGTCGATCTCGATCGATAGTGGGGCCTTCCTCCTTGAGTACGTGCGTAGGGTGAGGGGCGTGCGTGTGCGCATGATGTCCCCATCAACTCTCCCCGACTGTGAAAGTTTCGCTACTAGCGAAACAAAACTCCTAAACTGCTCCAAAATGTCAGGATCAAGTTTCTAAAGCTCCTCTTCAGTGAGCCACGTACTGTCTGAAGCTGGGCGTGACTTCCACTTGACCAGGAACTTTTTAAACATGCTGTTCAACGTCGATACTATCGGATGGTCCAGAATATCCTTTATCTCCTCTCTGGGTGTGGAAATAGTAAGCATGGGAGGTAGAAGCTGGGAAGATGGGTCGGGAAGAGGCCATGGATCAATGTAAAGGTCTAGGGAATCAGGTTAGTTCGGTGAAAGGCTGGACAATGTATCAGTGGTCCCTTGAAATGTAACTAGATCCTCCACATTGAATGTGGAACTAATTCCCATGGAAGGTGGAAGATCTACCACATACGCGTTGAGACCGTTTCGTTTTATAATTTTGAATGGTCTAGCGCTACGCACGTGTAATTTACGAACGGCTCCCTAAGGGTACCACTCTGGCCTGATGCGGACCATCACAGAGTCCCCTACATTGAATTCCTTAAATCGTTTATGTTAGTCTCCAGAAATTTTGTAATGTTCATTACTAGAATTGATCTTTTGCCTGATTTCTTGATGCAATGAATGACTGTGACGTGCAAAGGACTCTGCAGACTTTGAGGACCTATGGGACTGACATATGGACAAGATCAATAGTCTTCCTAGGTTTATATGTCCCAAACAGAATAGGAACAACATCACACCAAAGTGTGTCTTTATATGATCCAAACTGAATAGGAACAAGACAATGGTGTGAGACTAGAATGGAAGTTTCATCAACCAAGACACTCTATAGGGTTAAAGATGGGCTTCAAGCTTCAAGCCTAGACGGTTCACAGTGTCAGTTGATGCCACGTTGACACAACTATCGCTATCCATGATCATCCTGCAGCTCTTATCACCACATTTTGTGTAAGTATCGGAGATCGTGTTGTGGCGCCAATCGTCAGTATTCTTTGCTTATGCAAAGGGGCAACGCACAACTGCAAGGGTCGCAGACTCTTGTGATCCATCTTCCTCATCACTAGGGGTTTCTGCTGGCTCATATTCTTCCTCATCACCGTCACTTTCTAGGGCACTACTTCTACTTACCCCTCAATAAGGAACACCTTGATGCCCTCTTTCGTGCCACACTGGTGGGCAAAGTGACCAAACCCCTGAGATCTAAAACACCTAGTCGCATCTCTTCTGCGCGAGCTAGATCCGACAACTTCTTTACCCTTATCATCCTTGGGCCTAGACTGAGAACTACTGGAAGGCTTGTGCTGATATCTAGTGCCAGGTTTATCCTCAAAACGGCTGGCCTTAGCGCCAGAATCTTGAGATTCAAACCGCCTTCCTACAAATGCTTTGAGGTATTGCTCGACCTCCAACACTACTTGATACATATATTCAAGAGTATCTATGTCCTTGGTGAGCAATTTTCTCCTAATGTCAGAATGGAGGCCTATCTTAAATCAAGCAAGAGTGAGTACGAGATCCTCTTCAACTTCACATCGGGACAAGTACTCTTCGAACTTCTCAATGTATTCAGTCACACGCATGGAACCTTGTTGAAGAGATTGTCATTCTTCAACCAACCTCAAGTGATAAGAGAAAGGGAGGTACTTTTCCTTAAGAGTTTCTTTCATTTCTCCCCAATAGACTATTGGGGGCTCCCACGGCCTTTCTTTCTTTTACTCCACAGTAACCCAAAACCTCTTTGCTTGACCCACAAGCTTCATCTTAGCAAATCAGACTCGACGAGCATCCGACATGTCATACTACTCAAAATAGTAGTCCATATCCGTCAACCAATCTAGAAAAGCTTTAGGGTCCAAGTGGCCATCAAACATAGAGGCCTCTACTCTAACTCCCTTGAGGAGTTACGCATCTGGGTCATAATGATCATGATGTCCCTCGCAGTGTGAGTGTACAGGTGCTCGCCCATGACCATTCCTTTGGCCACCCCCATTCCTTTTCGGTCCTCCTGACCACTTGCCTGAGATTGGGCATCTTCCCCCATGGTGGGGTTTGCCCGGGCGGAGGTCTCTAGTTGGGTAACGCGCACATTGATCTGCTCCAAGCGTTGGTCAATACGTTGTTCAAAGCGCCTACCCAAAGACTCAAACTGCCGGGTTATCTTGGCCATTGACTCTTGTAATTGCTCCATATTTAGCATGAGGTGTAAACCAAAACCACGATCAGTACATGTGGACATACAACCACTCACTCAACTCAAAGACCCTCTAATGCAACTATATGCGTCTAAATGGGACTAAATGATCCTATAGGACTCTATATGAGGGAAACTACATAACGCTACTAAAATTCCAGCAACTGTCCAAATAGTTTGTTAACGGAAAATTCAGCCATGAAAATTGGAGAATTTCTGACAACAGAAAATTCAGCAGTCCATGTTGTGAATGATGGGTCCTAAACAACCTTATATGATGAAACTTGATGCAAAATAGACTTGAATAGACTAAACCCTAAACATGTAATGCATTCCCCTATGAAAGCCCTAAGCTCTGATACCAAATTTGATGCAGGACATGAAATTAAGTATGAGGTACAAGATTTCAAACTTTAGATCATACCAATTTCTATACAATCACAAAAAAAAAAAAAAAAAAAAAAAAAAAAAAAAATCACGTCCCACATACGTTCAAACATTCAACCAAGGGGAATCTACGGGGGTCCAAGCCTACACACGTTTAGGACTGGATTAAGTAGAATTATAAACCAAACAATACCCAATGGAGTGTAGATTCATCCAATCCTGCAAAGGACTGTTCCCCAATCCAAGAGATTAACCATGTTTTAAATAGGGAAAAACCTAGGGTTTTCAAATGTTGGAAATACTTAGAATCTGAGATTTTCTAAGGTTAGGGTTTGGGATTTAAGGCGAGAGAGGAGAGAAATAGAGGAGAGAGAAGAACCTAAGAAGGATTCTGCGCGTGGACAGCAGGCTTACCTGGACGCACGTGCGTGGCTGTCTGGCCGCACGTGTGTGGGGCCCATGAAACTAAAAACGGACTCCTTGGGTGTGGTCGGCCAGTGGAGGCCCACTCTCACACCAAGTTTCGTGACAATCCACCTTCCGGAGTGTGCATGGTGCTCCGCCAAAGTCTCAACCCCTCTGAAGGGCCAAAATCTGGAAATTTGCTTTAGTGGAGAACTTGAGCACAAAAAAGGATAAATCTGAAGAAGGGAGGGCTGTGGAAGATGGTGGATGTGGGGTGGAAGAGATGGGGATGATTTGGGATAGTTGTGGCTTCGCGCCACGGTAGTTAGCCCTTCGAGGAAGGGAGGGTTTCGCACCCAATTAGCTTCTTCAACTCAAAAGGATAGAGAAGAAAAAACGCAGAATTTTATTCATAAGGTTCAATGGGGAAAAAAAAAAAAAAAAACAAACATAGGGTTGCCTATTTATAAATTAAAAAAACCCTAAACTCCAAAAGTTGCACCATGTGCGCACAATAAGACTTAAAGACGAAGTAACAAAAATAACAACTAATCAATGCAATCAAAACCGTTCATGATGTTTCTAATAGCAATAATAATCAAAACTTAAAATCCTAGATCATCTAGGGTAGTGGGCCCCAATCATGAGATCCAATGGTGGGATCCACATGATGATTGGGTCCACTCCAATGATCCATAGCACAGCCTCCTAGCTAAGAGATCCTCCATAGATGTCGTCGTCGATCAAGATCGATAGTGGGGCCTTCCTCCTCCTTGAGTACGTGCATAGGGTGGGGGGCGTGCGTGTGCGCATGATGTCCCCATCAGTAAAGGTTAGATCTTGTCTCTTCTTCTTCTTCTTTTTTCTTTTTTTTTTTTTTTTTTTGCTTTCTCTATATATCTAACATGTAGTCAATGGTGCATCAGACCATTCTTTGATAATAACGTTGTCTCTGTCAATTGACCTACTGAAAGTCAACCAAATAGGGTCCTAATCAAACATAAGCAAGAATGATTTAGTGGATTAGGCCCCCATTGCATATGAATGCAACAAAAGAAGATGAAAAAAAGAAGAAGGTAGTAATGGTTTATCTCTTCTTCGAATATTTCCCAAAATGGTCCATTCCACTTCAATTCAACGAATCCCACTTAAAATAGGCCTAGATCTAATCTAAAATTAGTTTCTCTTAATGGTATACATATCCTCTAGTGTGCATCTACCTCATACATATTCTAATAATAATTCCTCACTTAGAATAGAGAGGAATTTCTTCTCTAATTAGATTGGCCAAAAGGACATCGTATATGATGAGGACATTCAAGCATCATACTAGAGGAGGAAGGGCTGAGCCAATCTCCTTATGGCTAGACGACCATTACATGAGGTCTACTCGGCCCGATTTATATTCCTAGCCACATTGAAGATCCCACGTGCATGTTCATGCATCTTTGAAAACCACACACTAGGAAGATGCACGTGAGCTGCATATAGGAGCTTGATGGACACATCAGACCGTTGGATTGGGTGGACACAATCGGACCATTGGATCATCATCAGACATCTTGATCATAGACCCCCATGAGCCACGGAATAGTTTAGTTGTTTAGATTGTTTACATGCTTCGTTATTTTTGGTATACCTTATATTTGTGTTGAGATTAGGGAGTTAGGAACAGCTTTAAAATTATTAAGCATCTTTATGTTGAGAATCTTATCTGAGAGCGTCTTTTTGTAAAAGGTCTTTTCTGGTATTATAAAAGAGAAAGATTGGTGTGTGAAGCCCTAATGCCATTATTTTGAAAAAAAAAAAAAAAAACCTGTGTTTTCTCTTCGTCATGTGATTTGAAGAATACTCCATGTGATTTAGAGCTTGCGTGTGGTGTGATTCCATTCTTCATTCAACAAATATGCGAGGCTTCCATCCATCATCTTCCTTCTCTTTTCCTTTCTATCCAAAAGATATATTTTTTCAAAAACTTCATTTCTCTTCTTCTCTTCCTATCCAAGACTATCCAAATTATCTTTTTCTTCAACTTTTCATCATCCAACTTTAAACCCAACCAAAATCAACCATTGAGGACCCAAAAACCATAGCCAACGACCCGCACGTGCGAGCCCCTAGGTTGACTGTATGAACAACCGCTCAATCATTTGATTTCTCCTTGCTTCCCCTATCAAAACCCCTTGATTCCCCATCCATAACCCTACACTAAACCTTAGATCCCCAATTTCTTATTTTCCCCAGTTTTCTAAAACCCTAATTCCAAAATCCCCAATTCCCATGAACCCTAGTTTTTCAAATTTCAGATTTCTCCCTTCCTAACCATAATCATAAAACCTATAAATCTGTCTCTTGAGTGTGGAATGTGCATATGTTAAATAGGAAGTTCTATCATTCCATCGGGCCTAGTTTTAATTGATTTTTGTGATATCTTAGCACGCGGGCATTTGATTTAGGTTAAATCAGATTTTATTTTTTATTGTTTACTCTTAACTATTTGGCGGGTCATCATCTTTTGTTAATTAAATTACTTTATGGACTCTTTCATAATATCCACGTTGCATGCTAGCATTAAATCATGTGTCCCGCATCAAATTTGGTATCAGAGCCATAGGTTTATCATAGGATTTTTGTGTTGCACTTAGGTTAGAGTCACATCTAGGGTAGAACTTACATCTAGGGTTATTGGAGCATACATATAGAATCTAGGGTCATATTACAGATTTTTGTTTCTAGTTTGGATTGTTCCATTGCTGAATTTTCAGCGTAGTAATCTCAGGTTGTCACCT
Organism: Magnolia changhungtana; assembly: GCA_030180095.1. Taxonomy (NCBI): domain Eukaryota; kingdom Viridiplantae; phylum Streptophyta; class Magnoliopsida; order Magnoliales; family Magnoliaceae; genus Magnolia; species Magnolia changhungtana. The sequence goes on along the minus strand of JASAUF010000647.1, from coordinate 133,927 downwards.
TACTGAATTTTCAGTTTGGTACTCTCAGATTACCATCCCGCTGAATTTTTAACAAAATATTTGAGGGTGACAGCTTGCTGAATTTTCAGATTAGTGTTTCTAGTTTGTCCAGTTTGATCTCTAGGTTAGTTTTGACTTAGTCATAACATTACCCTAGGATTTAGGTTTTCTCCTAATAGTTGTTCACTCGTTCTGGACGTGGTTTTGGCCTACATTCCACTATGAATCTAAAACAGATTGTTGAGGCCCTTAACGCTATCAACAACCGTCTGACGGCCATTGAAGCACACAATAGGACCACCGTGACTCAATCGACCGTGACCAAGGCACGTGTCAATCGGCTTGAAGCCTCCATTCAAGCGAACCCCAACACTGGGAAAGATGTCCAATCACAAGACGGGGATCAAATTGAAGGAGTTGAGACTATACCATTTGCAATTGTTAGCCTCACCTTGAGCTAGATTTTAGATAGTGGTGATTGGCGTAGGAATTCAATTTTCCACACTTATGCCAAGTGTGGTGGCAAAAACTGTAAGGTGATCATTGATAGTAGCAGTTTCATCAATGTGATCTCTGCTAACACTGTGGACCACTTAAGTATGCTAGTTGTTCCTCACCCTCAGCCCTATCGAGTCTCATGGGTTGATACATCTTTGATTTCGGTTTCTCAGCGTTGTCCCATTCCCATCCAGTCTGGTTCCTATACGGACACGTTGTGGTGTGATGTTTTGCCTATGGATATAGGCCACATCATTTTGAGCAGGCCTTGGTTGTATGACAGGGATGCAATACTATTTGGTCACTCGAATACATGTTCATTTCTGTATGAAGGTAAAAGAATTGTCTTGAAGCCTCTCCCTCCCAAAAGCACCCTGGAAAAGGAGGACGTCAAGAAACGTGGTCCTGAAGCAGTTTGACACTGATTTAACATGATTTATAGGAAAAAATTATCGAAAAAAAATAAATAAATTTGCTCATCGGATTGAACATGTGGGATATATCACACTACTTGTGTGTTTCGTATCGCATAGGATACAAGATATATCGTGAGATATATCGACCGATATCATCGATACTTAAAACACTGCCTCAAACAAGTTCAAGCACTTCTTGGGACCGACAGGTCGCCAACGGTTCGACCGACGGACCGACGCGGTTGCGCGGTTTACGTAAATTAGCTTTTCTCATCAATCTCACCAACCATTGATGAGATTGGGCACCTTTACACAGGGGTGCGGATGGAACTGCATTCCAAGTGAAGGATGCAGGGAGCGGTTTACGCTCAAGGTGGAGGCTAGTACGGGAGATCTTCAGGGTGACTTGACAGAATACAAGTCAATGTGGAGATTGTTGTACGGATGCCTTGGATTTGGAAATCGCCGTTGGAAGCCATGCCGAAGTACCCATTCCAGTCTTGGTTCTATGGTGCCCTGATTAAAGTTGCAACTTTGTACGGATGACTTGACTTCCAAAAGAGATCCAATACATTTTTGTGATGTGTATGGCTGATGTGGAGTTGATCAATCATCTTTTTATTGATTGCCCTTTTGTGCAGAAGGTGTAGGCGTGCGGTCTTGGAATCTTCAATACTTCGTGGGTGATGCCGAAGTCTGTTGAAGACCTCCTTTGGGCCTGGCACGGGAGGAATAGCGAAGGGAAGGCAATGTGGCGGCTTGTCATGATGGTTGTGTTGTGGATGATTTGGGGGGAGCAGAATAACTGTTATTTAGGAGAGGATCTGAGGAGGAGGTGATAAGGAAAATTAAGTTGGAAGTGGTGGGTTGGGTGCCCAGCTTGAGGGTTGGGGCTATTTTTTTATCCCTGTCTAGCTTTTGCTTTGGCAGGTTTTCTTACTAAAATTTTGTTATCTTTCAAAAAAAAAGCTCCAGTGCTCTTGGAGCATAAGTTATATTGCTCCTAGTCATCCAGATTGTTCATTATATCCAATGAACTCATGGGATACCATGCAACATCACACCAATCTAATAAATATTAAACATTTGATTCATGGACTTTAATATTGACGGTCAAGATTGTTTACACAAAAAATAGGTCCAATAAATAATTTGATCCATCTATTTCTTAGAGCCATCATGAATTACTTATGATTTTAAAGAATCATTTTTGTTAGGCAATTATAAGCATATCATCTATGGTTGGAAAAGAGATTGTTAGAGAAAATAATATCAAATCGAGGATGGATTGGATCGTCTAATCAGTGCAATTTTAGCATGATAGTCCATAAAATATGTTCTGGAGTGAATAGGCAGTTAAGATTGATTGATTGGACTGTCCAAGTGAATGGATGCAACTAGGAGTACTGTAACTTATAGTGCTCTAAGAGCACTGTAGCATTTCTCATTTCCGTATATTTTACTCTTTTAGATACATTCACAAGCACACTTTTTTTTTTAATTACGAATTCTTTTTTGATATCTAGTTGATATCTTTTAGATGCTCACTAATTGCTTTGCAACTTCGTTCTTGTCAATTTACAGTTACAGAAATGTTTTTGTTCGAAGTTAGAGAAAATCAGACCTGAAAGTAACCTTGAATGTCTTTCTTTAATTTCAGGTTCTTCCGTCTTTAGAGGAGAAACATGACGATGATATGTTAAGAGAACTTGTGAAAATGTGGTCGAATTACTGTGTCATTGTCAAATGGCTATCAAGATTCTTTGGTTATCTTGACCGCTACTTTCTTCGATCGCAGGAGCCTGCTACAATTTATGACACTGGCATTTGTTGTTTCTCTAATCTGGTAAATGTTCCATCAGTACTGTTATTTATCCATATTTTTATTGCCCCATCATCTGTCAATTGTTCTATCCTTTAAGATCAAGAATCTTTAGTTCTTTGCAGTTTGCATTGTCTTTCTTTTTCTTATGTAGAGAATTGTTAGCCGCATACCATCAATGTGCGGTGACAATCATTCAAGTGCTTGATGTGAGGAATAAAAAGACCATTGTACATTCCTGTTCAAGTCCAGTGTTAGGACTATCTCATTGGCCTGATTTTCAGGGCATGGCCCATTATGGCGTGACTCAATGAGTCTTGAAGGTGGTCTACTCATGTGCACAAATGTGTGCAGTTAATGTTCCTCTCTTATGTATCAGGAAGGTGTTGCTGTCCATTGAATTGTTCAGGATTGCTTTTAATCATATCCTTTTCAGGTCTGCCAAGAGTTAAATGCCAAATTCAGAGATGCTGTTAAATCCTTGGTATGAGGAATCCTGTATCTTAAATGTAGAACTAGTCCCTTTCATTCAAACTCGGTTGACAAACACTTTAATGTTTCAGATTAATCAAGAGCGCAATGGGAAGCAGATCGATCAAGGCCTAGTAAAGAATGTTCTGGATTTCTTTGTGGATATTAGTAAAGGATGTAATTGTCCTGAGAAAGATATGGATTTCTACAAGGACTTTGAATTGGCAATGCTTGAAGATACCACTGCTTACTATTCTCAAAAGGCTTCAAAATGGATTTCTGAAGATTCCTTCATGGAATATGAGTTAAAGGTCATTCCGACTTTATTAGAATCTTCAAGTTTTTATAAAGGGACCATGATCGATGGATGCACCCACCCTTTCTACTTTTGGTTATGCATTTGTACAAAATGATAACTTCTTTCCAGTAATAGGAAACAAAATCGTTGACATTAGCCAGGGTGGAAGTCAATATCAATTCCCTTTAAAAAAAAATGAATGTATGTTTTTAGTACCAATCAGGAACATGACTTTTTCCTTTTTTGCGGAAATTCTCAGGTCAAGCAATGCCTGAATCAGGAAAGGGAGCGAGTTTCCCACTACTCGCAGCCTAGCAGCCAGGCGAAATTACTACAGGTGTGTTTTAGTTTATTTGATTCCCTACTATCAGAAAAGGGTCTCTTTATTCTTTATGGGTTGGTATTATTAGAAAAGTTTCATGATTCCCAATTGGACTTGTTGCAAACCTATGGAACATTTGACGAGGAAACATTTCCATTTCAGACGCTGATATTCAGTGTCAAACATAGTCTTTTAAAACTCAGATTTGATTTCAAATCCATCCAAATAATTAAAATACCAGGAGATTATATTTCAATGACATGTTGTAATAATTAAATGCAAAAATCCTGAAAATAAAGAATAATGAGGTCTCACATGCAACTTGTTGGTCAATAAGTATCACCCAACTAGCACATAGTTAGCATTGTGTCATGTGTGAATGACATCTGAAGGTTGGTCCCTTGACGAAGATCATCTAGATAAAAAATTGACACTTGTTTTGGATCACATTGATGGCTTTCCATTGTTTTCTATGGTGCGGCCCACTGATGAGTGGATTGGCCTGATTTTTTGCATCACATGTTCTTTATAGTGGAGCCAACCTTTTGGGATGAGTTGGATGTTCCATGCTGTTTGCATGTTCAGACTTATGAGCTAATTGGATGGTAACTTCATCACCCAAGTAGTTGTGTGAGACCTTGTAAAGAACTTTTCAGTATTTCTTCCACCAAAAGAGATGGAAGTAAGCATGTGTTCCTATTGCCGCAGATGAGATTATGTATCAAATATCTCCAGCCATCCATTGATAGGGGGCAATGGGCTGGGTTGGGGCTAGCCCAGGCTGGGCCTAGAACAACAAGGCCAAGCCGGAGCCCAAGAAAATGGTTTGGCCCAGGCCGATCCTATCCAACCTGGTCCGACCCAAAAATAGCCACTTGAACTTCCTAATATCCATTGATCAAGTGGGCCACACTTGCACATATGACACATGTACATATGAAGTTGGGTTGTGCCAAGCTGAGCCAGGCTAGGTCAGGCTTTTTTAACTTGAGCCCCAACATGAAAATTGATTGGGCCATGCATACGATGCCCAAGTCCGGCCTGCAAGCCAATCTAGTTGGTCCAAGCCCTTTGCAAAGCCGGGTGGGGCAGGCTACCTGGCCCATTGCCATCCTTATCAATTGATGGTAATCAGCGGAATCCCCATGTGGAGGAAATTTTAAATTATGATGCAAATCAAAAGTTCCATGCGCATAGGATTCCCACCTGCAAACACAATCTCATTTAGCAATGAAAACACCTGAGTCTTTCTTTTTAATTTGTTTAAACTACTACATTTTTATTTTTAATTATAATTTCTGTTACAGGTTATGAGACAGGAGTTGGTGCTTGTACATGCAACTGAAATACGTAAAAAGATGCAATCCAAGTAGCATGTCCTGCTCGAGGTATGCTTCAATATGGAGCATGTTTGTTCAAGTCTTGTATGTTGTAACTGAAGCATCTTTGTTTGAGCCTTGTATGTTGTGATTCCATACACCAAGAATTTCAGTACAAGGGATCAAAACCGCCTAATGTTGACTGTAGAGTCATCATGTGTGGAGACCTACCCAAAGCATATCAGATGAGGGACCCACCATGCTAGCAAGGAGTAGTCTGCCTCACCTATCTACTCTGTTTTTTGTAATTCGGGTGTGAGCAATAATGGATAATCCACTCCTGAGCTGTCTTTTGTTTGATTCTTGCTAATGCCTGACCACTCATCAGGTTGGCTGCACAAATGTGAGAAGAATTAACTAACTTTAAAAGTAGACAAGCGAACCATGCTCGATGCATGTGCGGCCCACCTGATGTGCATTTCTCTTTTGGTATTGCTGCTCATGTATATTTGGACTGACCCCATCTATTGACCCTTGCTTGTCATGATTTCATCAGGATCTACTTCCATGATGGGAGCGCCTATTGCTTCAATAGGGAATTCTGGGAAGACCCAACTGCATACAGATGATCAGGGAGATCTGAGCTGTTCACCATATTGGTTAAAGATTTTGGATGTTATCTACTGATCAGATTTAGCATACAGATGATCTGAGCATTCTCTTGTACAGACCAAGTTGATATCACTGACAGTAATCATGCAGGAAAAGGCATGTACATATGCTAGAAGCCAACCATAGTCTCTTTGAGGATTGAATGATTGTGAAACTATAAGATGGTGGAGAGTTGAGATTGCACAGTTTTTGGCAAATACTAGCTGTTATCTGTGTTTCAATCACAAATGAGAATGATTTTATTTTTTTTATTTTTTTTGTTGTTGGAGTCTTTCGGGTTTGCAATGACATTCTGAGCTGGTGAAATGATATTAATACAGATGTTTCTATTGTATTATGACAGAGCAACCCTCCCACCGCATACATGCCGAGATAGGATTACCCACATGGTGAGAATAATAAGGAGAGAGAGAGAGAGAGAGAGAGAGAGAGAGAGAGAGAAGAGATGGTTGAGTTTTCAATTATCTTCAATGATCTGATTGTCTCCAAACCCATGCCTGAGTCGGTCGTTTGTGGGATTCAAGTCATCAATATCATATTCACATTTTCCATGAGTTACAGGATAACCATCGGTCAGGTCATAATTAGCTTACATCTAAGCCATAAAGGACGCCCTGAACCTTAAGATATCGGTGTAGACTAGTTTGGAACTTTTATCTTTAGAAGAGACAAACAACCTCTGAAATCCTGAAATTATTTTATTAGAGGGCATTAATCGAAATTATAGGCCTTAAAACATGTGTTCAAACCATCTCAACCAACCTATTTAGTATCCAACCTTCCATACAAACATATTGCTACAAGTTTCACCAAGAAATCATCAACAATTGTAAAGCAATTTTATGGTCTCAATATCACGGTTAGGGATATCAACTATGGAAATAAAAATATCGATATCACCGATAATATCCCATGACTGATAACCGGAAATGCGAGGAAACATTTTGTTGATTTTGCATAGGATAACACAAGCTGACATGGCACACATGCGAGTGATCCAAGTTGCCCCTCAGGTGAATCGAAATTTGTGTCTAATCCCAAGAATCAAGTGAGTCCAATCAATAGGTAAGCCATCTAAGGGCAATGAATGACCATTCGCCAACTCACTTTTTAACCACGCATTTCTTCATATAGTGGTCAACCTGTGATGAGCTGACAGGCCTTTTTTGTATACGATGGGGCCCACCTGATGGACTTCTTGGATCTGATACATGTGGCACGTTGCCATGTGTGGCTGCATGTAGAGACGAGCGAGTGATCAACCTGCAAATTCTAATCCCAAGAATCAGAATTAGCATCTAACCCATCCTCCGTTTAGAGTTGGCAAATCTCACCTGATGGTGGGATCTGCATGGGTTGCCATGTGTGGCTTTGGATGGGCAAACCTCCTCCGTTTAGAGTTGGCAAATCTCTCATGGTGGGGCGAGGCTTTGGATGGGCCGAATTTGAATCGGTCCTTCAGTTTCAGTCCTAACTCCACCCATTAAAATCATCTGACTTTCATGCTCCCAGAATTGAGAAGGGCATCAAAAGAATTTTTTTTCCAAAATCAGGCTTGGGCCCTGATCCATGGGACTATATAAGAGACCCAAGCTCATCTCATATCAGGCTGGGATTGGAAACTGGATTATGGTAAATATGACACTGAAGCTGTATACAATGGCATTCAATTTTTAAAAATAAAATAAAAATCACAAACCTCTAATAACTTCTGTTCACTGCTAGAATGCAAGTAATGAGAAACCCTGTCTTTCTCCTCTTTCAAGCATCCATCAACCTGAGAGTTCCCATTGAAAACCACACAATCATCTTACATAAACATGCCCCAAAAATCCACTATAACTAGTGAGAAGAAAATGAAAAGCATATTTTGGCTGTGTTTGGATGCAAAACTGAATTGAATTGTGGATTTCGTTAGCCTCATTTAGACGTGTTGTTGAGTCATGCGAGTAAGGTTCTTAGTCCTCTCCTTAGATGCATCTCTCTCCTTTTTAAAGAAGTCCAAAAGAAAAAACAAATGTGGAAACACAGTTAAGATCACCAAATTGTAATGGTGTTTTTTTAAAACCTAGTATGTGCAATGAGGAAGCGCCCTTAGGTTTCATTTTGATTCTTTTTTTAGTTCAAATTAAAAGTAGTGTAATTGCAATTTGGAGTCGGATCTCCCAATGAACACTAAGGCTTTTAAATCCATTTAACTTGGGAAATTCATGGATGCATTGGATTTGAATTTAGCAAATCCAATGTCCATAATATAGGAATGAAGCTATAAATCCATGAATTTGGGGTGCATTTATTTTAATAGCAGAGCATTTAGGGGCCGTTTGGATGCCTATAAATGGGCCAAGTTATAAATGATTTACAGGTAAATCATTTACACTTATGGTTTGGTTGGCCTTTTTTGCTTGTAAATGATTTACAGCATTTACCCTCGTCTCATTCACGGACAAAAAGTTCAGATTTCATTTACTAACTCTTCATTTATAGCCTAACGGTTATAAATGGAAAGATTGGCTCTCCACTTATAGGACTTAAACAATTTTACAGGCTATCCAAACACAGACAATCATTTACATCTTGAAGCCAAACTAGACATGCTTTAAATGATTTACACATGTAAATCGTTTACAGGCATCCAATTGTAAGGAAATAGCTTTTGTTGTTTTGCTTCTTTTAGAGTCTCTCATTTTATGGATTTTATCAAGTCTTTTTTTTTCTTCTTTTTTTTGGATGTGCTCCGAATCTTTGGATTTATAGGGGGTGTGGATTTGGGAAATTCACAGATTGAGCCAATCCCCAATGAAAAACAATTGGATGAGTTTTGAAATCCATGACTTTCACATATCCCTTCTCCAAATCCCTCACCCAAACAGCCCCTAATGGAGAGTGACTAGGATTTGGTCATTCTTTTTTTTTTTTTTAACATATGAACAAGGAAAACTAGATTTAGGTCTCATTTGGATGCAAACTAAGCTGAATTGGGAAAATTCAGTTGGGTGTAGAGGATATGAAAAGAAGTAAAAGTAAATCTAGTTTTCCTTTTTCATATGTTAAAAAAACAAAAAGTAAAAGTATCCATCTTACCTACTATTCAATGAGTAACTGGACCTCTAATTGCACAAGGAGAAAATCTCCTCAATGAATTATTGCAGTTCAATTCAATAGCACATCCAAACATAAAATTACCTTAAGCATGTAATCTGCGTAGGAATCAACAACAATCCAATTTGAGGCCTTCAAGGAGTAGTACTCAGCGGTATCTTTAAGCATGGATGCTTCGAAGTCATTTGTGTAGCATGTCATGGATCCCATTCCAATCTCCACAAAGAAATCCACGGCATTCTTTAAGAGGGTGCTGTTAATTTTCTCTCCTCGGTGCTCTTTATCAATCTATGGAACCAGATTTGTGTGAATCATATGTAATCAAATAAGGAAATATGATTAACATGTGGACATACCATAGAGATTGTGATGTCTCTGATCTGCTCTTTCATTTCCTGGTAGACCTGAAACTCATAAAAAGATCGAAACTCTTCTAAAACACATCGAAGAAACATTAAAGCTTATGTGGTTTGTACAAATGCTAATCTGGGGCCTAGCAGGAATATGTGTGGACCCCACAAATTGTGCTGGCCAAGTTATCAGGTGATCCACCCATGTAGTATGTTGAATGCAGAGACATTGGTAAATTCTCTTTTCACCCAGATTGATGGGTCAGGGCAGTTTCAAGTAGGTCTCCACCTGATGGATGGCCCGTATCTTGCACACGTGCCGCGAATCTTCTCTTCAACCCAAATCTCATAAAAATATTAGAGGTGGATGTGGGATTAAGCATTCAATTCCCTTACCAATCATGGAAGAACCCTAGACCGGTTTCGGTGAGCGTCGGAAGCTTTTTCTTAGGAAGGAAATAACGATCAAGATAACTGAAAAACCGAGCTAACCATCGAACCAAAACTTTGTGATTTGACCACCTTTTCACAAGCTCCTCTAAGAGGCGTTCATCGCACTTCTCTCTCAGAGATGATAACACCTGATGAATCCAATAATGTAGAACTAACTGCATTTTGGCCATGCAAGAAAATTGAATTGTGAACCTCTAGAGTGCATAAAGCTATTGATGTTTCCTAGCATTCATAGCAAGGAAGTAGCCCCTCAAATTGCAATTACATTTTGGGCCTGTTTGGTTTCCAATTACAACAGGAAATGGATGTAAATGAGTAATGATATTTACTCTTGTAATTGTGACGTTACATCACTTATAATGTGTTACAATTTACTCTACCTACTTCCTTTACATGTGTATTTAATTCTCGATCTATAAGCCATAATTCATATTTAAAACAAACAAATGAAAATGATAATAATGGCTCATTTACTTTGAATTTGGTAGGAAATTGTAAAACCAAACGGCCTTCTTTCAACTCAATCTTGAAGATGATGTAATTGTAATTCAGATTTTCAACCATTAATATGAATGCCGAGCAGGAGATTAAGCATCAGGGTAGTGTTTGGATGCACATTTCTATTAAATACCATTTGAGTTTACAAATGGTATTTTGCAACTTTGCAATTGAAGTTGATTGTCAATTGCATTTGGTCTGTTTGGTTAGCCAATCATCATATTGTGATTTGCTTTTCATGTCTGTTTGGCAAGTCCAGTTCAAAATGCAATTTGTTTTATCATTTCTTAATGTTGAAGATGGCATGGATGCACTTGTTATATAGCATTGCAAGTTTCATCTTGGCCATCTGATCAATTGTGAAAAAAAAAAAGGATGGTAGAGATTGGTTACTCAATAAAAGGTTTGACACCTGTCTGATTTTCAGTACAGCCACATCTACAATGTGACCCACCTGATCAGTGGCCAGGATTTTACAATGCCAACAGTTATGGTCTGGAAAATAAATAAAAAAGTCTCAAACCTTGGAAGTGTAGTCTTGAATAATCTCCTTATATCCTTGGTACACTTGCTCCGTGTAGTCATGAGGGGGCTCTTGTTTGCACATGTTGTACATAGTTCTGGTGATTGAAATTAAGGACATACAATCCGTTGATTGCTAAAGAACCATTGATCAGGACTGTTGATTTTGTTGTGCATCACAAAATCAAGCACTGGTGTCCAGTGATCGGACCGTTGATTTTGTTGTCCACCATGATAAAAGAAGGATATACAGAGCAATGGCCCACCTTCATTGGGCAAAAACTCACAGCCCCCCCACATGGTGGTCCACCAAATCAACAGTCCGAGTTACGTTACACGTTTTCCATGCATGTTGTCAAGAGGGACGTGTGCAAGATCCCACCAAAATCAGGACCGTCCACTCACCAGGTGGGCCATATATGTAGCCAGAACATGTGCCTCTGATCACATTCTTTAACCGTCAAGATTTGTTAATCTCAAATTAAATATTTATTATTACCGTAAAACAAAAGGAAATTAAAAAACTGAAAAATATAAAATATTAAGGATAGGCAGCATGTGATCACGCCATCCTTAAAGCGTTATTTACCTATTCTCAAAGTAATTGACACTGCTAACAGTTACGGGCAAATAGCTTCCAGGATATGATGAGCCTGTATGTGGTTCTACGTTCAGCAAACATGTAGGAAACACTAGTGGAACTTTGTAAACGCTGTTTTACTGACAAATGAAAACTAAAAAGAAAATTCCTAAATAAAAAGAGAGAAAATGAATATTAGCTTTGCTCTATTAGACCACTACACTAGTCTAATTCTTGTGAACCTAGAAGTCTCAGGTTCATAATAAACCTGTTAACTTAATGAGAGAACACTTAAAGGATGTTGGTTTTATCTTTCAAAAAAAAAAAAAGGATGTTGGTTTATATGAAAAAATGGATTGGTTTGGTTGTGATGATGGAATGAAACCATCAAGCTTTGTTTATATCGGTAAGGATGGTTAAACATTTTGGTCCAAGGCCATAAATACAATGGGCCGTTTCTGACTGTTGGCGAGAAACTAGGTGCAAAATGTGCCACTAGTGCTTTTACAGCTACACCACCTCACATGCAGTGCCCGAGCGCATGCGCGTGCAAGTCTTGGTACTCCTTTGTCTCACCAAATAAATATTAAGGTACTCAACACCCTACTCATGAAGATGATTTTTTCTTCTCATATCCGAGTGAAAAAACAAAATTTTTCCCAAATGATATAATAAATAACGCCCGCGAAAAAAAAATTTGAATTTGAGGTAGAGATTTCGTATCTCATCTCTATCTCCAATTTTATCTTTATCTTATCTCTATTTTATCTCATATCTAATCTCTATCTTATCTCTATCATTAATCATTCTCCATTTTTATATCTCTAACCCTTCCCATATCTCAATCTCTCAAATTAACCTTCTTTTAAGATGGTGTCACAAAAGGAGTTCTAATCAAACTCAGATATTAACCAAAAAGACAACTTACATAAACTGAGAAAGGAATAAAGAGATGATTTTGAAGAGCTTAGATTAGGTAAGTTTATTGTGCTTCTTTCATTATTTTTTGGTGTATTTAATGTAATTTTACTCGATCTATGCAATGAACGGTGTGGATCAGCCACAGTTCTGGTTATTGAAATTAAAGACATACAATTCGTTGATTGCTAAAGAACCAGTGATCAGGACCGTTGATTTTCTTGTGCATCACAAAATCAACAGTCCCAGTCTCCATGCATGTTATCAAGAGACACGTGTGCAAGATCCAGGCCACCAAACATTCCCTGGACCGAAAATCAGGACCGTCTAGCCGGAATATGTGCCTCTGATCACATTCGTTAACCGTCCATCTTCCCTTTGTTGAGATTCGTTAGTCACAAATTATAGATTTATCATTACTGTGAAATAGAAAGAAATTTCAAAAAAAAAAAAAAAGGCGAAAATATATAAAATATTAACGATAGGTTGAAGCATGTGTGATCACACTTGTTAAAAGCGTTATACTGGTCTGGTTCTTGTGAATCTTGAAGTCTCAAGTTCATAATAAAGTTGCTGACTTGATTACTAAACTTTTTGATGCATTGATTTGAATTTAGCAAATCACACTTGATGGTTATTGGTTAATTGAAAGAATGAGTCAATTTGGTTGTGATGATGGAATGAACCGTCGAAGCTTTGTTTATATAGGCGGTAACTATTGGTGAGAAACTAGGTGCAAAAGCGCCAAGGCTGTGACCATGCCCGAGCGCATGCACATGCAAGTCTTAGTACTCCTCTATCTCACCAAGCAAACATTAAAATACTCCACACCTTACTTATTAGGAGGATTATTTCTTCTATCTAATTCAATATGGGACTATTCCTAAGGTGAAAAATCTATGTATTTTTGCAAATGATGATATGAAATGAAATGATATGATATGGGCATTTGGCTATATATATATATATATATATATATATATATATATATATATATATATATATATATATATATATATATATCATTTTTATTTAAAATATTTTTTAACCAAGACCTTTTCCATGACCCCCTTCGTACCTGCGCCCCACCTGACGAGCCATGGCCAGGGCATAATAGCCATTTGCCCCAACTCAATGAACAGCCTGGATCTCACACACGTGCTGCGAATGGCCCCCTTGAATCTCTCATTTGACAGAAAACACGCAGAAAGGATACGCATAAAACATCATGTATTCTTCAGGTGAGAATTTCTGCTCAGAAATTCCTTAAAGAGAGTTAATGAGCTTTGCAAATCCACTTTGCAAGATGGCCCATCCTCGTTCAAAGGTGATGATCTCTCCCTCCTTCGTTGCCATCTTTCTCTCTCTCTCTCTCTCTCTCTCCCTCTCCTATGCATACATAAGCCCTTGAACCATGGGTTTCGGTCCACCCGGGTATAGCTTCCCACATTTCATGTGGGATTCGAAATCGAATCCGTCCAATACGTTGGCCCCGTCATCGGGATTCCCATATGCAATAAATCCACTCATTAAGTGGACCACATTTCTATTTTCTATTTATCAATGGATTAACGTTGTTTTATATGGTGTGGCCCGTATATGTATCTGTTTTTTGGAATGGTTAGATGTTGCATTCACTTCATAGGTTGGAAATTATAACCTGTGGGTTAGACCATAGTGTTACAGCTAGCCCAGTAGATTACCTCAACCGTTGACACTTTAATTTTATGTCCACCTCATACCTAATGTATCTGATTTTTAGGGCGTGTTTGATTTTTCGGATAAGATGTAAATACATGGGAAATAGGTAATAATTACTTACCCAAGTAATTACCACATCATTCCTAATGCTTAGGTTGACACTTCGGACGCGTATTACGTATTAACAGGTCGAGCAGCGAGACTCACTATTGAAGTGACTCACCAAGCTACGTGGATCATACGATGATGTGTTTGTCGAATCCACAACGTCCAATATTATTTTAAGGCATGAGCATAATAGTGGGAAGATTGATGCCCACCGATTGAAACCTTCCAAAGGCTCATCATGATTTTATTTTAAATATAACTTGTTCAAAATTTTTAAAAAAATGTTAAAGATTGAAAAACACAAATATCAGCTTGATCCAAAACTTTTGAGTCCTTTATAAGTTTTTAATGGTGGCGTCACTCTCCCCACTGTTTCCGATGATGGTCTATCTAAGCTTTGGATGTGACTCATTCTCTGGATCTTACCCTAAAATGATATCTTCAGATGGATTGAGGGCTTAGATATAAAACCAACTTCATGGTGGGCCCACAGAACTTTGTGACGTCACGTCAGTAGCAATCTCGCTACTCAACCTGTCAGTAGCCGATCTGCGCCCTGACACTTCTTTTGAAACACTAAAATCAAGGATAATTGCAAAATAAATGTAGGGTCCACTATGATGAATGTGGCTTATCCACACCGTCCATCCGCTATGTGAGCTAATTTTAAGCCATTAGCTCAAAACTGAGGTGGATCCAAAGCTCAAGTGGACCACACAGTAGGAAACAATGGAAATTGAATGATTATCGTTGGAAACTTCTTCAGCCCCTTGGAAGTTTTGCATCAACCTGGAATACGCATTCCGCGTCCTCTGCAGCGACCACAGCAGCCGCGCTTGAGCAAAAGTAGTTTCCGGTAGTAGTTCACCACCACTTTGTGATTCATCACTGTACGTCCATATATAAGTTTGTCAATCTGAACCGTCCAAATTTCAGGCTCATTGTTGATGGAGGATCACACTGACGTGGTGATACGGTGGCTATCAAATGGACATAAAATTAAAGTGGCAGCTGGTAAGGTAAAACTTAAATAATAAAAAATTCAAAAAATACGCTAAAAGGGTTGACCACCATTTTGACTGTGGCTTATTGTTGAGGGTCAAATATTTCATATTAAACCCTATTTATTACCTGGATTTACGAGCATGATATTGTTTAAACAGGCTGATTTAACTGCATTTGTGATACAGGGTATATTTGAGAGCACGGACTACAAAAAGGTGTTAAACGCATGAAATTGACGCTCCGATGACACCAAGGCAAGGGACGGACCCTAGGAGACCAGGATCGACAAATTTACATGACAGAGATTCAAGGAAATCAGAAAACTCAAGTTGCAGAATTGGTATCGCATGCAAGATCATAGGGTTCCCACCATCCGTTCGGCTCGAAACTTCATATATGGCTTGAGGACCACAAATGAGCCGTACTTATCAAATTTCACCTCCAGGATCGCTACAGAAGTGGGCCAACGGTTGGATTATCCCATAAATCATCAATTTGGGGCCCACCTAATCTCTCACTTCACCATCAACTCATTATGAGTGAGGAAATGAATGGACTGAATGGATTTTACTCGAACATCACAAGTGGACCTCGCATGTATTCGCGTGTACATGGGTCATTCGATCCCGAGCCACGCCTCATAGTCGCCCATAAAGACGGGCGACTGACTTCTTTTCGAGCGCACCAGCAGCGGACGCACCAGCGTCCGTTGATTTTGAACAGTGGGCCCCATTCGTTGTCTGTGTTGATGATCAGGACCGTCCATTCGGTCCAGGAGGTGTTTGGTACCCTCACCTAGGTGTCGTTTTTTACCCATACATGGACAAACACGTAGATCTTTGATTAAACGTAAGATGGACAGCTGGGTTACAATTCAATGGGCCACACCTAACTTGATCCAAAACCAGCTATTCCTGAATGGTTTTTCGTTGTGATTCTAATGGACGGCGTGGATTTCCCATTAGAATTCAATCATGGGTCCACCGACTTTCCAGCAGAGAACAGAAGTCTCTGTTTCCGTTTCGCAAGGCCGACCGTTGATCCGTCAATGGCCCACTATCATCATGAAAATTGATGATCTGATTCGTTCATCATGTCTGGAGGGGGGCCTTGACCTATACCTAGGTGAGAAATCTCCGAAAAGAAGCATGAAGAAAATTCCAATCGTGCAAACACCAGATAAACGGTCGGGTCAGATATCCGGTGGACCACACCTAAATCAACCTTATCTTGACACTCCCGAACGGTTTTTCGAGAGCGTTCTACGGGATGGCTTGGATTTCTCAAATTAACAACGAAGTGGGCCCCACCGACTGCCAGAGCTCCTCGCGTAAGCTCTGTTACGCGGTCCGGAAAAACCGGCCGCTGTGGGCCCTAGTGTGTCCGTGATCATCGTCGGATGGACGATCCAGACCGTTCATTGTGTAGTCTGTCGAAAAACACCCCATGTAACGTTAGCTGTTTGGAAAGGAAGCGAGGAAAGTGGGCCAATCGCGGCTCATCTCCCCGACTGCGTAGAAGAACTTACGCAGGGACTATTGGTGCGTTTTCTCGCACAAGAACAGCGTCCTGTTTGGCCACGGACTCCACCATTCTTTGCAGTCGACTCCCTCTACTTATAAAAGAGGACGTGAGAAGAGAAAGGGGGCAGCCGTGGGAGCTTGAAGCTCGGCTTGGACGTGGAGGCAGGGACGTGTGAGGGAGTAGATTTGTTTTTTTCTTTTCCTTTATTTTTATTTTTATTTTTATTTTTTATATTTATTTTATTTTAAGGGTTCCAGCCCACTTATGTGTGGCTAAACCTCTTAGCTAGGGCTAAGAGGTGAAGCTTATAGCATGATGGGGGACACTTTGCTTGTGCCTTTTGTTTATCCAAATGGATTTTGATTTAATTTTATTATGGGAATATTTTTAGTACTTAATGGTCTTGTCAAATCGAAATTACAATGGATCCACGATGGCTTTGAGTATTTCCTTCTCCCTTTTATGTTTATGATGTCGAAGCCCTGATTAACGTTGGAAACTTCTTCAGTCTCCTGGAAGCATGGTTGGATGATACGCATTCCGCGTCCTAACCCACGGCAGCCACGATTGGTTGGTAATTAGTTTAGTAGTTTGTTTGCACTTTGTCTCTGTGGTTTGGTGATGGAATCCATTCGTAATTCATATACTTTTCATCTCTTGAAAACCAAATCAAAGGAAGTTCAATTGATTTTCATGAATGGAGTATAGTTCTCCCGATCTCTACAAGTGGATCCTCTGAATCCCTAGTTCAAATTTTCATAAGTTTTAGATTAAATATTTCACCATTATTCTTCAAATTACACTCAATTTAGATTTCATCTCATTATAGTTCTACATCTAGTTAGTTTTCATATTACGTACAAGTTTCAGTCCCTTGGGATTCGACCACCAAGTTTATTACTACATCACAACCCCGTGGCACTTATCCACCGTACACGTGGTACAGTTTTGAGGGAATCCAGACCGTCCAAATCATTGAGACTAGGTATAACACAAATCATGCTAAGTAGATGATGGCACATGATTCGGCTAATGGACGTTGGATCACTCAGAATTTTTTTATTTTAACCATCCATTTGATAGCCACTGGGGTTAGGATTGCTAGAGAAGAGGACTCACCACTGAAGTGACGTCACCACATTTTTTGGGCCTACCATAATATATGTGTTGTATCACATCATCCATGCATTTAGAGATATCATTTCAGAGCATGTGCCAAAGAATGGCAGACCCAAAGTTCAAGTGGACCCACCACATAAAACAGTGGTGGGACAATGACATCCACCGTTTGAAACCTTCTCAGGGCCTACATGACGTTTGACGTTTTGTTTGGGATCCAACCTGTTTATAAGTTAACATACATGTGGAATAAGGGAAAACACGAATATTAGCTTGATCCAGAACTTTCGTAACCTAAAGGAGTTTTTAATGGTAGGTGTTCAATCCCCATGGTTGAGTCCACTTGAGCTTTGGATCTTCCTCAATATTCTTTGGTTCATGACCTAAAATGTTCTCTCCAAATGAATGGATGGGTGTGGATACAACACACACATTGTATTGGGGTCACAAAATGTGATGATGTCACTTCAGTAGCAAAACTCGCTAAGTTCAATAGTTAATCCACGTCTGAGAGAAGAATAGTTCTACCTTAGATGCCAACTCACATGGGAGGGATGATGTAGCCGATCAGCTGAACATTCATGGTGAGAGATACATGTTCAGTCAAGAAGGTTTTCTCAATGAAAGAAGATCAAGCCATGTTCAAATTGTTCGACATCAACTAAAAGTGAAAACATCATCAGAAATAAAATTATTGTAAATACAGAAATACGATAATCTCATGCACAAAAATATATCTAGATATGAAGGAAAGCTCCCTAAAAATAATAGTTCTAAGTGATAAGAGAATATAACACTATATACATATATATATATATATGGGAAAAGGTACAATGCGCTCGAGCTCACGGCTCAGTCCCATAAGGTCGAGCTGTGTGGGCCCCACCATGATGCGTTTTGAAGATCTACCCATCAGTCAGATGCACCATTCCATCGTGGGCCTAGATCCCAAAAATCAAGTCAATCCGTAACTTGTGTGGACCACACCACATACAGAAGTGGGGAGGGGTCGTACACCATTAAAACATTCATAACCATTTTTGAGGGCCCACCGAGATGTGGTTTGCAAATCCAGCCCATCCATTATGTGTGTCCCACTTGAATGAGGGTTCAGACCAAGTTTCAGGTGCATGCAAAACTCAGGTGGGCCCCACCAAGTGCTTTTATATGTTTTAACGGTGTCTTCACATAATTTTAGATGGTATGGCCCACCTGAGTTCCGTATACGGTTGATTTTTGGGGTATCCCATAATTTAAAAAGTACCCATCAAATGCACGGTGTTGATAGTCGACACGCATCACGGATAGGCCCACACAACTCGACCTCACAATAAGCTTTTCGTCGGCTCGAGCGCATTGTACCTTTTTCCCTATATATATATATATATATATATATATATATATATATATATATATATATATATATATATATATATAGTATAGGATTTTTAGATTTAGTAAGGGAAGAGATTTCTCCAGGTTAGGTTTAGGAGATAGAAATATCTCAAATCAAATCTCTACACCTATATTTATAATTTATAAATCTCAATCGTATAGAAATATCAACTCCATCAAATCAATGGAAGCGGATTGCGTCCTACCCCCGCCCGAATGGTAATCCGTCCGGGCAGAGCTCTTTGGGGGCTACCGTGATGTAAACGTTCTATCCACGACGTCTATACCTATTAAAAGATCATTTTATGGCATAATTAAAATATATATATATAAAGTAGGTTCAGATTTCCAATGGACCACACCAAGGAAGTAGTGGTGATAATGACACCAACCATTGAAATCTCTCTAAAGGCCACTGTGATGTTTTTTTACCATACAACCTATTCATAAGGTCATGTAGACCTGGATGAAGTGAAAACACAAATATCAGCTTGATCCGAGACTTCTGCAGCTCCAAAGAAGTTTTTAATGGTGGGCCTTCAATCCCCACTTTGTGGCCCATTTAAACCTTGGTTTCGCCTCGTTTTTGGATTCACATTGTATAATGATATGTAAATAAGGATGGACAGCATGGATAAGAAGTTTGCATCAAGGTGGCCCCCACCCATCCAGGCGGGGGTAGGACACAATCCGCTTCCATTTTCAATATCTCTCATGTTACGATGATAATAAGTTATACCAAATAACCATACTCCCTTCTTATTAGAAAATCCAATTTACATCCTCCAATCAAGTGGATCCATTGTAAAATATCTAAAATTATAATATTTCTTAATGAATGACATCACAGCAAATACGTAAGTAGACTAGAAATAATTTGTCTCAATCTCTAGCTACTTGTCATACATCGTTGATATGACAACACTCAATTAGGCACATTTGATCAATATGTGCATGAGCATAAATCTCAAAACTCCGATAGTGATGCACACTATTTACTTTTAAGATCGAATGGACTTTATCTTTACAAATTTGATTAACCAAAACCTATTGAAATATTAATATAATAATATTTAAATATATTTCCAAAACATATTGCAATAAAATCTGACTATCCATTCGATCTAACACCTTAGATAAATCACACATGCATCATCACTATTGTGTAATCATCTACAATCTTCCTCTATATAATCTCTATGGCATAATCTTGATTTGGTTACTTTTTCAATGTTATTCTAACTCAATTGAACCTATGCGTATGGCCTTAAAAATGCACACTAAAGTAGCGTCACTTTATTGTGACCCAGTGAGGTAGCATAGAGTAATAAGGACACAATAGTCGCCCACATGACTAGCATACTCGCACAAAGATTAGACTAGAATCTATGCATCGCTGGTGGGTAATTGATATTGTAGTATATATGTGTGGCTCAATTCACACATTGTAAATGATCAAGCATTTGTCATTTATACAATCGTCGTGTGAGATCCATCAGATCAACTAATGATCCACCCATGTTCTAACACATAAGCCTACACGATCAAATCTATGCATATGACCTTGAGAGTACATACCAAAGTGGTATCACCTCATTATGACCCTATCTGCTAGCATAGAGCAATAAGAACACAAAAGTCAACTACATGACCAACATACTTACACAACGATTAACTAAAACTGATCCATATAGGTAATTGGTCTTGCAGCATACGTGGCTAAATTCGCATATTATTAATAATTAAGCATTCATCATTTACGCAATCACCTTTTGAGATGTATTTAATTAACCAATGATCCATCCTGATTGTAATACATAGGCTTACATGATAGAATTAGACATGTTTATCTCTATAAGATCTTATCCTGATTATCTCATATATTAAGACGGAGATACATTTCATATGTACATACACCTCAACATGTATTGCCTTATTATGCATGCATACACATTAATTTATGTCATGCAAGAAGCGAACCAAGACTTTAATTGATAAACGTTGGCAACACCTCATAATAAAGGCCATTTTGAATATCCATGTGCATGCATTATTATGAAATAATCATATCCATACATATAAACTCAAACATCAAAAAAAAAAAAAAAAAATCTCAATATAATCCAACATATAAATATGTACACATGCTAATAATGGTCCAATAGGCCACATAACAAGTCGTTCATCACAATACACGTGGAAACACATGTAAGGTAATCTTGACTATTGATTTTGGTGGCCCATTGTGTGGAGGGGTTATAAGTCAGTTGTAAGTTTTACTTGCTAAGTGTGAATTATTTTTTAGCGTTTACTTATTTTCATGTGGTGCATAACAAAATTAAAAATCTCAATCATCGATTATAAGTTTACTGCGTCAATATTGCATTGTGCCAATAATATCCTCCATTTCAATCATCAAAATTATGTACAAAATGAGCTTGCATAACCTATTCTTATGACCATTCAACACAATTGTACTAATGACATAAGAAGACAACTTTAAACTGCATCAATTCTAAGGTTTGAATTTCTATACACAAGAAGTCTCTCGTATATATTTTTTTAAAATCTTAATCATTAGGTAAGCCCCACTAGATATGACTATATAAAAATCAGGCTGCCTGAAGAATCTTAACTACTTATTTTAAGCATTAACTATGAACCTTCTAATGTAAAGAATTTTAGGACATTTTTGTATTAGAGTTGTACCTTGAAAAATTAATAAGAATACTATCCATTACTAACATGAATGTGATGTTAATGATCTTGTCCGCATATCATAATAACGATTGGCTTGATGCCAACATTAATATGATGTGAGAGTACATAAAGCACATGTGGACATGGGTTAAAGGAGAGTGATTCGTCTAATTATCCTTGTAAACTTAAGATTTGACATAATCATTATTAAATATGGAAGAGTTATAAATAAGGGAGAATGTAACGCTTTGGATTTCGTAACCCGAGTTTAATACTCGTTTTTCAAAATCCCGAGTGTTAACCTTTAAAGATAGCCCAAATTTCACATAATTTTTTTTGTTAAGTGAGCATCGTAATGGAAGAATGGTAAATCAAGTATAAAAGGAAAGTTCATATAACTATTTCAAAATAGTCAAGTGGCTGCCCAAAAAATGCTTTTACAAACCAATGACTCGAGTCTTACAATTACGGAAATGTACTAAAATAAATATGGAAGAAATCTAATATATATTGAATCTAAAGCTGAAGGATCGCCTAGCTCTTTATATGTCATACCAAAGTCAATCTGCACATCATTTATATCTCTTGCACCCATTGAATATAGTTTGATAGCATCATTGGCTATCCTAATGAAATATAAACCCCCCTCCCCTAAGGTTACCAAGGCATTATAATAGTTAAGAATATTATTCTAATAAATTTCTAAAGGATACGTAATCAATTCACAGTTTCTGCGTATAACATATATGATGATACAATTCATGAGTAAGATATAAGATACTATAACATTCAAGCAACACTTCTCAAGGACAATACGAGAAGATATAAATTCATACTTCAAAAGTAGAATACAATAGACTAAAATATTCAATTTTAAATTTAATCTTGATTAATGCATGAATGTGTGAATACACAAGTCACATAAGATAATCGTCTGCATTAACCGGAATCTCAAGTGCCAAAATAATGAAATCACAAAAGACAATCGTCGACATTACCCAAAATCTAAGGTGACGTACAGAATGGAATTACAAGAGACCGTCATCGACATTACCTGGAATCTTAGGTGACCCGAAAACCCAAGTAGCATGCATGCAGGATTAGTTCAGCCTTTATTAGTTAAATTTACACACTTCGTTTTGCAATCAATTCATTTTATAAGTAAGCTAAACTATAAGTATTCTAATCCATAAGCAGTCTAATCTATAAGTAATCTATTTTAGATAAATTCTCTTGACTAAAGGTCTACCATAACATAACAAGTAGAACTTTTCATCAAAGATATCTAACTAATAAGATTCCTTCAACGATCCATGTTAGTTGCAAAGTCCATTAAAGGACAAAAAATGAGGGTTCAACCGGCCACAAGCCAATTTCTAATAATAAGGTGGCAATCTACTACACCAACTTCCAAAATAAAGTGATAGTCCACAACTAAAATTCAAAATCTCCAAGTGATGACCCAACCACACATCAAGTCCAAACTTCAATACACAAACTTATCATTTACAATCACATATATCATCAATTATCATATGGATGTAAAGTACTCATCATAATCAGATTAAAGCAAATGATTTCATAATTCATTAAATTAAAGTGTGTGTGTGTGTATATGTTGAGACTACTTCAAATTGAAATCAAATTTAATTGCACAAAGTTAAATTATCATTTATAATTTAATTCATTTAATAAATATGCATGATAATATCTAAATAAACGAATGAATTTAAAGGAACAAGAGTAAACTATTATAATATTTGGAAGCTTATATATTTCTCGAATCATCATGTCCTACGGATCTAAGACAATTACAATGTTTAAGATAATTTTTAAAATCACATTCTACACACATAGAACATTTAATATGTATATCGAGAAATAGATATATATTATTATTGAAAGTTGATGGAGTGACATGAGAAGATAATTTATTGATCACATGAGATGATGAGTGTCACTCATAATAAACATTTACAAATAATCGATGAGAATAAAAAATGAATCTTTGTTATTTTAATCGATCGTAAAAATTTCAAGAGATGAGGGTTTATTCGATCGAGATGAGGTCGAAACTAAGTAGAGGGTTTAATTCACCTCAAAGAAGATGAGATAATTTTTATCTAATTTGAGTTAACAACATTTACTGCCTTAGTTCATTCAAAAGATGAGAAGATAGTTTTTTATTGAATCGAGACATGTGAAGATAATTTATGATCGAGAGAGATGAGAAATGGGTTTTCGCTCAATCGATAGCTGAGAAGAGGGGAAGAAGATTATAATTGATCGATGGGTGAGATGAGGATTTTTTATCCGATTGAAGATGAGATCAGATAAGATCAAAATCCTATGGAGTGAAACAAATTGCCTTTTCTGGTAGTTATAATACTAATTGCTTTTACTGAAAAAAATTTCAAACATTTTCAAAAGATAGTTATAAAATCATATAATTTCATATAGAATTTCAATGGCATACAACATTGTATGATTAAATTAATAATGGAGCGAAAGGTAAGTAGATTATTTAAAATATTTATCATAAAATATGTATGCAGTGACCATCATATGTGATTTTTTTATAAAAATAATCTCTCATCATATTTATCATATTACTCCCTACAATGATTAAACCATATTTTAAAAATAAAAATAATCACTCATTTATTTATGTAAGAAATAAAAATAATCACTCATCATATTTATCATATTTATCATATTTATGTATAGGTGACCATCACCTTATATTATTACATTTTATATGCTATTCCAATTAAATCGTTAAAAAAATAACTTATTTCAATGATGCTCATGCAAATGAGTATTATATATTTTCTTTTCTTTTCCACTTTCATTAATCTAACATGTTGTAAATGACTTCATATATAAATGAACTAAGTCCTTTATTATTGTTGATACGGAAATCTGGTTGACCCTCCTCAACCGTTGGAATACATGCACACAAAGAAGACAAGGGAGACCCTGGCTGCAGCAGGGGACCCCTCGATGCCCAAGTCAGGTAGGGAATTTGGGTATAGTAGAGAATAAGGTTTTTGGGTCGAAGATTGTGCATATCATTAATCTAACATGTTGTAAATGACTTCATATATAAATGAATTAAGTCCTTTATTATTGTTGATACAGAAATCTGGTTAACCCTCCTCAACCCTTGGAATACATGCACACAAAGAAGACAGGGAGACCCTGGCAGCAACAAGGGACCGTCTGATGCTTAAGTCAGGTAGGGAATCTGGGAATAGTAGAGAACAAGGTTCACGTGTGCTTGCGACACACCTGCTCAGCTTCTGTCCTATGGGGTGTCGACACGTGGCATGCACCTTCTAGGAAGGCATGAACAGGGCGGTTAGCGAGTAGCAATAATGGCGTCCACGTGTCCGAGCAGGGTGTCGAGGGGTTGTTTAGGCTACGCATTCAAGTGCATTAAACGCCGTGCAATCAAACTGTCTATAAAAAGGGGAAACCCTAATCGTGCAAGGTCTGCTTGCACTGTCACTCTGCCCATTTCTCTGCTCACCCATACTTAGGGGTTGTTTGATTTTTCATTTCTCAAGGAAATACCTGGTAAAAAGGCCATTATTACCTTTTAACTCCGTTTGAAATTTCAAGTGTATTTTCGTCTCGAAAATTGGTCCAAAAAACTGACTTAAATTTGTGGACCCAACTGTGATGTGTATGACATATCCACACCGTCCGTCTATTTTATCAAAAGATTTTAATACTTGAGTTCAAAATTGAGACAGATCTAATGCTCAGGTGGCCCATACCATAGGAAACAGTATCCTTAAACGTCCACCATTGAAAGTTATTTTGTTCATTGGGCCCACATTGATGTTTATTTGTCATCTAACTAGTTCATGAAGTCATAAAAACAATGATAAGGGGTAAAAACAAATATCAACTTCATCTAAAACTTCTGAGGGCCACACAAATTTTTATACGGTAAGCATCTAATTTCAACTATTTCCATATGGTGGTCCACTGGGCAGTTTCGAAGCATCAACTGGTGGGTGTTCCATGAGAAGATCTCGCGATTTTTGGGCTCATGCCTTAAAATCAGCTGGCATAAGGGATGGACAGTGTGGATAAGCCACATACATCATAGTGAGCCCCACATTTATTTCGTACATTTTCTCGATTTTAGTGTTAAAAAGCTACCTGTTAACTTACGCATTGGTACTGGTGTGGGAATTGCATAGGGAAGTAATTATTATCTATTTCCAGTCATTTTTCAATGGAATAAAAAATCAAATAACTCCTTAGGCAATATCTGGTGAAAATCCAGTCTTAATCTTCTTCTCCGGTGAGGCTTCGTTTCAGATTTCTCCCTCTTCTCCTCCCTTTTCAATTTTCTTTTTCTTCTGAGTCCCGACTTCCGGTCGCTGTTCATAAAGGGGGATGTCGAGTTCATCAGACCAGCGGGGGAAATCGCCCTAGCGTGATGGTGGGCCAAACGTTCTTTGCCCCATGTCGAACCCACCATCACCGTTAATGATGATGAGCAACATGAACTTTCGGATGTCCCATGAACCGCGGATGGTTGCCTGGTCCTCGGCCGAGAGACCGAAGGGCGCCGAAGAGGCTGTCCCAACGACGGAGGAAGTCAGTGGGTCTTTGTCAAAGGCGGAGGAGAAGAGGCTAGTTGAGTCGACACCGACAGAGGAAAAATCGACCACAAGGAAGTCGACCATTGTCGTTGTCTTGTTCTCGCCTTCCTTCCTCGTCGGCAAAGACATTGCAGGTATGGATCCAAGGTGACCTTGTCACTTGCGAATCCTAGTAGGGGGTTTTGATAGGACGGAGCTAGGACCTTCCAACCCCCATCTTGTCGAAAGCGTTGTTGGAGAGGATATCGGCCAAGCTACCGGTGTCCGCCAGGATCCGGAACACCTTGCAGTTGGCTATAGTCATGGTTACCACTAACGCGTCATCATGAGGGTGGTTGACACCTCAGGCGTCCTCTTTGGTGAAGGTCAACTCACAGGATGCTACTTTCTGTTCATTCGAGGACCTGTTGGTGATGTGGACTTAATACTCCGAGCTGTTGTGACTGGTGCTTCAGGTGTAAGCTCTTTGTGCTTGGTTCGAGTCTCCTCCTCCAGCAGGTCCACCGAAGACGTTGCGGATTTCCCCGGTAGCTTCGTTGTCGATAGGTTGCTCATTCTTCTAATCTACCCGTTCTTCTCTCTTATTGACGTACTCTCGCAAATGTCCGTTCCGGATGAGGCTTTAATCTCCTCTTTCAGATTAAAGCAGTCGCTGGTGGAGTGGCCATGGTGGCGGTGGAAGTGGCAATACTTTTGTTTGTCCCGTTTGTCGGCACAGGTCTTCATCCTGTACAGCCACCTAAGGATTCGTTTGTTCCAGACCTCCATGAGGACCTACTCGGGCATAACGTTGAGGGAATGTAGGACCTAAACCTGTTGTCGGGTCGCTTGCTCGGCTATTGCCCCCTAGTCGGATCGTCATCCCTTATTCGCTTGTTGCCGCTATCGGATGTTCGCTCTTCTTTAGACTATTTCTCCCTAGTCGATCCTACTCTATTCCTTGTAGCCTAAAAATGAGCTGAAGAGCTATTCAGCATTAGAGTACTTCTGAGCTCGGTTGAGGATGTCGGCCAAAGTTGTGGGGGGATTTTTGCCAAGCGAAAAGAGGAACCTCCCTTCCCTCAAGCTGGCCATCATAGTGGTCAGGGCGATCTGGTTAGAATGGACTTTCGCCTGCATGGCTTCCAGGTTGAAGCGCTTGATATAATCCTTCAGTAACTCATTGCCCCTTTGGATAATGGTGAGTAGGTGAGTCGTTGGCTTCAGCCTTTCCTTTCCTCCGATAACATTAGTGATGAACGCTTTGCAAAGTTGGGTGAATAAACTGATGAATCGTGGTTTGAGCTATCAAAACCACTTTCGAGCTGCTCTGGTTGAGGTTAGAGAGAAGACTTGATACATTACCATTGTCGATGCACCCTGAAGCTCCATCCATGCGCTGAAAGATTCCAAGTACTCAATCAGGTCAGCAGCCCTAGAGTAAGGGGCGAAATGTGGAATCCAGAATCTAGGTAGGAGTTGAGCGTGTATGATGTCAGCAGTCAATGACGGTTCAATCTCCTCCAACATGGCTTCAATCGAGGTTGGAGCATGTGCGCAGTAGGCTTGCAGTTTGTCGCCGATCTGACCTTGCAATTCGTTGAGCTCGGCCTCCCATGGATCTTCGTTTTTAGTTGTTGCTTCGGCAGAGTTACCCTCAGTCACGGTTTTAAGAGCTTTGTCACATCTCTTCTTCTCCAACTCGTTACGCAAGTCGGAGGGAGCTAGCGCGGCGGTGCCCAAAACGTGGGAAGGAGCTGGTGCTGGTGCTTCGCGGATCTGTTAGTTTTATTGGGGTCTAGCGAGTGTTCGAGTCTGCGCAGAGATTTTTGTTGCTGCTCAGGCAACAACTTCCTCAGCCCCCTAACAAGGAGGAGGGATTTGTCGCTCCAAAAGTCTCTTTATTAGATCGACGTTGTTGTTCAGTGCCTCTACTCATTGTTCCAGAGAGATGAGCCGACCTCCCCAGTTTCGGGACCGCTATACTGGGCCCGCAAGCGCAGAATCAACCTCAAGTTGGGAAGATGAGTCCCGATGATCTTTGGACTGTTCTGATGGTATAGGGATGGGCACATCAGTAGCGGTCTGATCTTTCTTCCTTCCCTCCGCCAATGCTGAAGCACTGAAAGTGAGAGGAACGACTTTGATGTCGTTCACATAGACGGCTTCAAATTGTTGATACAAAAATTAGTTAACCCTCCTCGGCCCTTGGAATACCTACACATAAAGAAGACAAGGGAGACTCTGGCTGCAGCAAGGGACCCTCTGATGCCTAAGTAAGGTAAGGAATCTGGGTCTGGTAAGGAACAAGGTTTTTGGGTCGAAGATTGTGCGTACCTTTCACCATTACAGATGCTCCTATTTATAAGTAGGAGAAGGCGATGGAGTAGGATGTAGTATCTCTGTTTAGTAAGGACGTGGTTGTATAAGGATTTAGATCCCATACATGTCACGAGGATCTTCCGAGATCCTTGTCCAAGACCTCGGGCAGATCCATGTTGTGATCACCTTCCTAGATCTTTGGCTGTGATTTCACATAGACATCGTTGAGACCAGGTCGGGACTAGTAGAAGGAGAGTTATGCTAACCTGATTCCTCTGAGTAGCAGCCATGTTCCTTTTGGTATCGGGTAGATCAGTGGGTTTCCCGACCTGCTCTCGAGGAGTGACGAGAGACCTAGTTTGACCTCATTTCCTACTCGGTCTAGGGCCAAAGGTTGAGTATTTAGTCGTATCTGTCATTGACCGACCTGACCATATTTTATTGGTCGATCCATTTTTCCCATAACAATTATAATGCCCATAGTGAAAATTAACCTTGCAAAGGATCCCGACTTCAACGATATTAACTTTCATGTTGCCAAACAACATTTAAATTGTGACAATTTTATTAACTTCCATATTACCGAATGACGTTTAAATTGTGACAATTTAATGTTGGAAATTTGCTTACAAACATGTATACTCTAAGTGTAGGTTGATAATAACTCATGCGAATTCAAAAAAAGTGTCATATAATTGTTAGACAAACTTGTTTATGTAACTCAAGTACACCAATGTCATGGGCCTACTATGATGTCTTATTCAAATTGTCCATCTATTTTACTAGCTCATTTTAAGGCATGCACTTTGAATTGATGTATATCCAAAGCTCAAGTAGACCACACCTCATAAAATAATGGAATTGAATGCCTACCATTGAAACTTCTTGTGGTAAATCAAGCTCATGTTTTTTTTTTTTCCTTCGTCCATGTTTGTGTTACCTTATAAATAGGTTGGATGAAAAAAATAATAATAATAATAAGAGAGAGAGAGAGGAGATTTTTACCACTGTAAATCTCACATTTCACCCACCGTCTTTTCTGAATGCTCCCACACCTTACTTTCCAAAACTAAACTATTGCCTTTTTGTAGATGAAAATACCTCTGTAATACAAACCGATCCAAAACCCTATTATCTCTTCTCCTCTCCTATTCTACAAAAAACCATTTTTTGAATCTTCTCTCCCCTTCATTGAGCAATACCCCTCTACCTAAAACCCCTTTTCTAGAATCTTTTATCATCTTCATACATAAATACTCATCTACTTAAACTCTATTTTTCTAAAATCTTATTTCTTCTTCATATAAGAATACCCTTCCACCAAACCGTTACCTTCTTTGTCTTTATTTTAGTTTGTCAAGAAAGGATGAAAATGGTGCCTTTATCGAAGAATGCACGCACTACATGTATATTTGAATAAATTGCCCTAAACCCTAAACCCTAAGCCGAAAAAATATCTTGTGTGGGCCATAGAAGTTTTGGATGAAGCTTATATTTGTATTTTCTATTCATCCATGTCTACATGATCCTATGAACAGGCTGGATGACAAGTAAACATCATTGTGGGGCATAACAAGGTTTCAATGGTGGAAATCATTATCCCCACTGTTTCCCTTGGTATGATCCACTTGATATTTGGATTGCTTCAATTTTTGGATCAACCCCTTGAATTATATGGAAAAATGGATGGACGACATGGATAGACCACATACACTCAAGGTAGGCCAAAATCAGTTTACTCAGTACGATAAGAGCGTACCGAGCAATCCGATTTCCAATTTGCCAGAGTTCTTGATCAATTTAACCTACTTCTTATCCAATTTTCCCAAGTTGTCGGTCAATTTCATGTGATGCTCGTTCAATTTCATGTAGTGCTCGTTCAATTTCATGTAGTGCTCGGCCAATTTCATGTGATGCTTGTTGAATTTCATGTGATGCTCGTTCAATTTCATATAGTGCTCGGCCAATTTCATGTTATGCTCGTTGAATTTCATGTGATTCTCGTTCAATTTCATGTAGTGCTTATTCAATTTCATGTAATGCTTGGCCAATTTCATGTGATGCTCGTTGAATTTCATGTGATTCTCGTTGAATTTCATATAGTGCTCAGCCTCAGCCAATTTCATGTGATGCTGGTTGAATTTCATGTGATTCATGTGATGCTCGTTGAATTTCATGTGATGCTCGTTGAATTTCATATAGTGCTCAACCTCAGCCAATTTCATGTGATGCTGGTTGAATTTCATGTGATGCTCGTTCAATTTCATCTAGTGCTCGACCAATTTCATGTGATGCTCGTTGAATTTCATGTGTTGCCCGTTCAATTTCATGTAGTGCTCGTTCAATTTCATGTAGTGCTCGGGCAATTTCATGTGATGCTCGTTCAATTTCATGTGATGCTCGTTCAATTTAATGTAGTGCTCGTTTAATTTCATGTAGTGCTCAGCCAATTTCATGTTATGCTTGTTAAATTTCATGTGATGCTTGTTCAATTTCATTTGGTGCTCGACCAATTTCATGTGATGCCTCGCTCAATTTCAAGTTAGTTTCTCTCAATTTCATGTGATGCCTCGCTCAATTTCATGTTAGCCTCGCTCAATTTCATGTTAGGCTCGTTTAATTTCATTTGAAGCTCGTTCAATTTCATGTTAGCCTCGTTCAATTTCATCTGAAGGTCGCTCAATTTCATGTTAGCCTCGTTCAATTTCAAGTTAGACTTGCTCAATTTCATATTAGGCTCGTTCAAATTCATTTAAAGCTCATTCAATTTCATGTTAGGCTCATTTAATTTCATGTTAGCCTCGCTCAATTTCATGTTAGCCTCGTTCAATTCATTTGAAGCTCATTCAATTTCATGTTAGCCTCACTCAATTTCCTGTTAGGCTCATTCAATTTCCTTTGAAGCTCACTCAATTTCATGTTTGCCTCACTCAATTTCATGTTAGTCTCGCTTAATTTCAAGTTAGGCTCGTTCAATTTTATTTGAAGCTAGCTCAATTTCATGTTAGCCTCGCTCAATTTCAAGTTAGGCTCATTCAATTTCATTTGAAGCTCGCTCAATTTCATGTTAGGCTCGCTCAATTTCATGTTAGGCTCGTTCAATTTCATTTGAAGCTCGCTCAATTTCATCAAGTGTTTGATTGATTTAAATTATTTCTAATTTTTTACACTATGCTTCGACTTCTAACTATTGAACTTTCCTAAATTTACGTACATGATAAGGCTTAATGGAGTGTATTAATTGTGTTTTTGTTACAGGATGAAATCAGGAGCGTTAATTGAAAAGAGAATTAAAAGCATGGATTTCATGATCCAAAGTCACCAGAGCACGGGATGGACTCCAGAGAACCAACAATGAAGATTTCACACGCCTGGGATCTGAGGAAAGCAAGCCAAAGGGGCCCGAAAAGGGTCCAGAATGCAAGATCACATGGTTCCCGCCATCCGTTTAGCCCGAAACTTCATACACGGCCTGAAGACCTTAAATTAACCATACACGTCAAATCTCACCCATTGGATCATTATGGAAGTGGCCCTACGTACATATCATCCCGTAAAACTCTGATTTGGGGCCAGCATGATATCTGGTTATGCCTCAACTCTGGTATCAACCGTTTACCTGAGATAGTAAAGAAGATGGACGGTTTTGATTTTACATATTCATCAATGTGGGGCCCATTTGTATGTGACGGGAGTGCAGAGGAACCATGCACTCGCTCAGTATCATCAGACGGTCGGTCAATTTCCGACTCGACTTCGACGTTCATTTCAAAAGGAAATTTCAAGGCTTGTCAATTTCGTTTTTGCGACAGACCTTACGAGCGAACCCAATTTCATGTGGGCCACTATCATCATGATTGGAAGATCCACACCGTTCGAGAGTTCACGACGTAAACCGACCGTACATATGGTGGGTTTTCGCTTCGTTGATTTCATTTCAAGCTCGTCAATTTCATGCATGAAGACATCATCACCGCATCAAACGGACGGAGCGTTTAAAAATCAATGGGCCGCACTCAAGCTAATTCAAAATTGTGCATACCTGGATGGTTTTTCTAGCCGAATATAATGGACGGAGTGGATTTTCAATTTAAGTGAAGGAGTGGGCCCCACCAGCGTCACAGCGAAAGAGCCGCGATCTCCGTTTCCAGCGTCCGCAAACGGATGTCTGATCGTCGGTTGTGGGCCCCACCCATTGCTCAAATGGACAATCTAAACCGTCTATCAGAGTCCCTAGGAGTCTCTCATCCACGCCAAGGTGACAGAAATGGAAAATACAATGAAGACGAGTTTTTCAACCATTCAATGGTAAAACGGACGGTGAGTTTAAAATTCTGTGGGCCACACAAAAACGGAGAAAAATTATATATTTCCGACCGAAATTTCGATAGAAATTCGGTGAACGGAGTGGATTTCGCTGTAGATTCCGATCACGGACCCCACCATCACCGCGGTCTAGGGTTTGGTTTCGCTCTTTAACAACAGAACGACGGACGCGGTGACCCAATATTACCTCGTTTTTGCGAAAGTCAGTGGGCCCCGTACGTCATTCTTCCGGACGATCCAAGCCGTTCATCGTGTAGAGGGCTTCGAGAGCTTCAAAACTATGCTGATATTCTGCTCTCATGCGTGCACACACGTGCATGATACAGAGTCCACAAACGGACTGCTCTGCAATATTCAAAACTGATCTCTTCGTGATTTCTTCTCTGGGCCGCGTTAATGGACGTTCAAAACCACCCATTCTTGACTGAAATTTCGTCCTGAATCCAATAGACGGGGTGGATTTTCCAAAAAATATTTCTGTGGGGCCCACCGATCATGGTCTAAAATTTGCATCAATCAACTTCATGTCCATGTCACACACAACTCTGACTAGCCCACCGACTCCAGCCCTCCAGCAGCTATAAAAGAGGAATTATGGACGTGGGAAATTAATTCAGAAATAGGGGATTTCAGATCCAGAGCAAGGGAGAGAAGAAAGAGAAGAAAGAAGAGAGAGATCGATTGGTTTGATGTTCCTTTTTATGAATTTTGGTTATTCATCTTTTTAATGGATTTTATGGGTCACTAATCTCTCACTAGAATTTGAGATGAAGATGAAGCCCCTAATTTGATTTGCTCTTGTATTTGTTGAATTTACTTTGAATATTAATTAATTTGTTTCTTCCTCTAGGTGGGCTTGATTAGTTTAAATTCTATACTTCTCCATCTATGAACTTGACCAAAGTATATATATGGATGTTGTTTGGATGCTTATTATAGGTGCTTGTGTCTGATCAAGAACAGGTTTCCTATAGAAGAAGAAACAGGGTGCTTTAATGAATTGTACATTCCATGTACCCCAAGGACATGGGATATGTTATTCATGGCATTGCTTAAAGGAATTAGACATTCTCAGATGCCCGATTAAGGACACAGATTGTGCTTTCTCTATATAAGTGGTATCAATCTAGATCAAGGTGAATCAACAGACAAAACAAGGGTTAAGATAATTAGGGGTGGATTCGAAAGTCCTAGTGCTCTTTCTCTGATTGAATTTTCTTCCCTGTTCTTAATTATTTTTTTTCCTAGAATTGTGCTTAGTAGTTCATTCCATTATTTGTTGGATTAGTTAAGAAGAATTGTGAATTTGAATTGTGACGACTAGTCCTCGTGGGAACGATCTCGTAATACGTACCATATCTACATCTGATTCGTATACTTGCGAGTTTAAAAATTATTTAAATCATGTTGGTTTAAATAAAACATCACTCGCTCAATTTCATGTTAGCCTCTCTCAATTTCATGTTAGGCTCGTTCAATTTCATGTTAGCCTCGTTCAATTTCGTGTTAGGCTCGTTCAATTTCATTTGAAGCTCGCTCAATTTCATCAAGTGTTTGATTGATTTAAATTATTTCTAATTTTTTACACTATGCTTCACAAAACTAACTATTGAACTTTATTTTTGATATATTTTGCAATTCATTATTGTAAGTGACAATTCTTTTGTTGGATTTCTAAACCCATCTTCCAAGTGTTCACTAAAATGGTGGTTTGATACGGTGAAGTGTGGGTTAGAGAAGAACGATAGTCAGTTAAATCCTTTTAAGGAATCCCCATTTTTTTTTATATACATTTTATCGTTTATATTTATAGGATTTTTATTTCACCTTCTTTTTGTATGATATAAAATTGATCTTGTATTTGAGATACGTGAGACACCTTTGAAATTCATGGAGATGGACTTCACCCTTATTTGTATTTGTAATGAAATATATCGATATATTGTGCAGTAGTCACACCTTGGCGGGAACAAATATGCAAAAATTCACTCCAATTTGGAGGAATTCATTAGCGTATAATTGTTTGAGTGTTACTTATAAATGATATTTGTCGTAGGCATGAGAGGAAGAGAGAAATTTGTGAAATGTTGTATTATGTTTAGTGTTTGATATTTTCTATAAAATTTATACTGAATGAAAATTTATATTGAATGAAAATTTGAAAGATTGAATGGGGATACCGACTCTGAGGACTTTTGTTAAACGCTTAATCAATTTCAAGAAGTACTTGTTCAATTACACTTGAGGCTCGTTGAATTTCATGTGAAGCTCACTCAATTTCATTTGAGGCTCGTTGAATTTCATGTGGGGCTTGCTCAATTTCATTTGAGGCTCATTGAATTTTGTGTTAGGCTCGCTCAATTTTCTTTGAGCCTCGTTGAATTTCAGTTAAAGCTCGCTCAATTACACATGAGGCTCGTTGAATTTCATGTGAAGCTCGCTCAATTTCATTTGAGGCTCGTTGAATTTCATGTGAAGCTCGCTCAATTTCATTTGAGGCTCGTTGAATTTCATGTGAAGCTTGCTCAATTTCATTTGAGGCTCGTTGAATTTCACTTGAACCTTGCTCAATTTCAGTTAAGGCTCGTTGAATTTCATTTGAAGCTTGCTCAATTTCCTTTGTACCTCGTTGAATTTCATGTTAGGCTCACTCAATTTCCTCTGAGGTTCGCTGAATTTCATGTTAAGCTCGCTCAATTTCCTTTGATGCTCGTTGAATTTCACTTGAAACTCGATCAATTTCACTTGAGGCTCGTTGAATTTCATTTGAAGCACGCTCAATTTCCTTTAATGCTCGTTAAATTTCAAGTGAAGCTCGTTGAATTTCATGTGAAGCTCACTCAATTTCGATTGAGGCTCGTTGAATTTCATCTGTTGTTTGATCTTAATAACAACATGGAATTGTATGTGAGTAAGGTTTGAGTCGAGAATGATGCCCTATACCTCGTTAGATCTACCCTTTGGCGTCACGCTCTCCATTTTTTCTATGGTGGGGTCCACTCGAGCTTTTGATCTGACTTATTCCTTGTCTAATGCCCTAAAATAATCTCTCCAAATGGTTGGATGGTGCGAATACAAAACATACATCATGATGGGACCCACATAACTTATTGATGTCACTTCAGTAGCGAATTGGATAGGCAGCGAGATGGGGTCAACCCCAACTGGACCTGGTCGACCCCGTCTTGCTGCCTGTCCAACCCGGTCAACTGGGTCCAGTCGGGGTCGATCCCATCTTGCTGCCTGTCCAACACGTGAAGTCCAACCCGGTCGACTTCACTTACATGCATTGCATGTGTCAAAGTACCACATGTGTGTGCAATAATCCACCCATCTTGTGGATTTAACTGTATAAATGCCCGTCCTTAACTTCGACCCAGCTCGAAACCAATTTCCAAAGATTTTATGGGACACAACAGGTACCTAACACAATTAGGTCTAGGACTGGGATTGCGTGGTGACCCAATATTACTAATCTCGGTAGTGTTGGAACATGACTGGATTTGATTGGACCACGTGACTCTATTAGAGATGGGCCCGGCCAAGTATGTGCTTGACCTGACACCCAGATCCATAGCTCAAGTGGTAGATTGAGTAAAAGATACCTTGTTTCAACACTGAGGTCTTGGTATTGATTCCCTAGTGGGGGTGACTAACAGTGATGTGTGAATTGACAGTGGGTGTACTAACAAGCTAAAAAAAAAAAAGTATGTGCTTGACCTAACAGCTTCAAACATCATGGAACTATGTGGTGTTGGGGTAACTCTGTACTTGGAGTCCCTATAAAAGGAAGATATGTCCAAAAGGACCTCATGCTACCTCTTTCTTTGGAAGCCGATTAGGTTGGATTCTTTCCTTCTTTAGATTCTTTCACTTCTTAGATCTAATTTATATAGTGGACTAATTAGTTGAGATACTAAAATGCTCGTTCAATTACATTTGAAGCTCATTCAATTTCATGTTAGGCTCGCTCAATTTCATTTGAAGCTCGCTCAATTTCATGTTAGGCTTGCTCAATTTCATTTGAAGCTCCCAAATGAGTC
The DNA here is from genome assembly GCA_030180095.1 of Magnolia changhungtana. Lineage (NCBI taxonomy): Eukaryota > Viridiplantae > Streptophyta > Magnoliopsida > Magnoliales > Magnoliaceae > Magnolia > Magnolia changhungtana. Next base: position 96,842 of record JASAUF010000647.1, on the reverse strand, counting down.
GAGTTCCAAAGACGAGGCCATCGGCGGTGTCATTGCCTGATGGTTGACCCATGGAGACGAACGACTAGATTGTGTTAAAAGAGACTATCAAGATAAGGTTGAACTTCCCAATTTTAATGGCTTATTGCATTTTGAAGAGGTAGAGTGGTATTTTGATTACATGAACGTGTCGAAAGAAAAAAAAAAAAAAAAAGAACTTAATTGTGTTTAGTGGTCTATGCATTGGTTATAACTTGAGCTTAATAGTATAACTCAATGACAGGAATGTTTGTACACCAAGGCAATTTAACAATACTCGTAAACGCAAGAGATGATAAAGAGAAGGTAAGTAGTCTCATGTTGGTCTATTTCATAGACATGTCTATTACTAGTAACATTTTTGGCATTTTTAGTCACTGATCTATTTTTATAATTTTTTTTTTTATAATTCATCATCATGTGTAATTTAGCCCCATGAAATTTCATTCATGTAGAATTTCAAAAAAAATATTTAAATTCTACAAGTACTAGCTGCCTAAAACTAATAGTTTTCTATACAGTTTATAAAATGTCTTAAAATTAACCTACTTTGAGTTTGATTTTTATTTATTTTTCTATAAAACTAGACCAATTAAGGTTCAATTTGACTTTTGAATCACCTCAATCGGAGTTGTAAAAAACATATACGAATTTTTGAAGTCAGTGCACTAAATCTGTCCACAATCTGTCAACAACTAACTATTGTTGACTAGCGGTCTACGGTCGACCGGTCACCCTGTCCAGCGTCCTGGGGTTGACCGCGTCCCCCTTTTCAGCGACCCGGGGTCAACTGGGTACCCATTTTCAGTGACCCAGGGTCGACCAGGTCAAGTTGGAATTGATCGGGGCCCCCTTTTCATTCTTTTCCAGCAACATGGGGTTGTTCAGAGGTGGGTTGCCGACACTTTCATGGCAAAGATGGACTAAAGAAGGACTTATTGAAGGTGGAAGTGATCAGGACCGTCAGAACCGTAAAAACAGTCGTATGTTGCAAACCATAATGAGTTTTTCAACGTATCATATATGATTTTAAGGTAGGAGAATCTGATTTAGCCAACCAACCCAACAGATTTGCGAGATTCCACCAAATCGATAGTTGAAAGTCCATTTTATTTTCGTTTTTACTATAAATATTAAGTTTTAGTTCAATTAGGCTGCCCCGACATTCTTCTCAATTCAAACTTGAAAACTTTAAACCTATGTAGTTAATCACTATAGAATATGTTAATGTTAGCTTTTTGGATACAATGTGAAGCGCGTCACGGAGGGAGGACTAATAAATGATTATGAATGTTTTAATGGGAGTAACCCCTCTCACTGAGTGTTTTGTGCAACGATGTGGAGTCGACTTTGAGTATATCGTTACTTTGAGTATATTGTGGAAAGGCTCGAACCAGGGATCCTATAATTCCTAAATCTGTACATCACCCCCTCTTTTGGGTCATCCGTGGATATAAAGAAACTAAAGGTAACGATTCACACGATGCATGGGCAGGAGGACGAGGATCATGGGTTCAAAGTTTTCAAGTTTGAGTTGAAAGAGGGAATCAAATGTATACCAAAGCAATTGAATAATACTCATAAATGCAAGAGATGCCAAAGAGAAGGTAAGTAGTCCCATGTTACATTTAGATTCGATGTCATGAAAAATTGATCGAGACTCACATGAAATTCAACGAGCATCACATGATATTTAACAAGCATCTCATGAAATTGAGTGAGCCTAACATGAAATTCAATGAGCTTTACATGAAATTCAACGAGCATCAAATGAAATTGAACGAGCATCACATGAAATCGAGCGAGCCTAACATGAAATTTAACTCAGTTTACTTGGCATGATAAGAGTGTACCGAGCAATCCAATTTCCAAGTTGCCAGAGTTTTCGGTCCATTTGACCTACTTCTCGGTCCATTTGACCTACTTCAAGTTAGCTTCATTCAATTTCGTTTGAAGCTCACTCAATTTCATGTTAGCCTCGCTCAATTTCTTGTTAGTATCGTTCAATTTCGTTTGAAGCTCGTTCAATTTCATTTGAAGCTCACTCATTTTCATTGAAGCTCCCTTAATTTCATGTTAGCCTTGCTCAATTTCATTTAAAGCTCGTTCAATTTCATGTTAGGCTTGTTCAATTTCATGTTAGCCTCGCTTAATTTCAAGTTAAGCTCATTCAATTTCATTTGAAGCTCACTCAATTTCATGTTAACCTCACTCAATTTCATTTGAAACTCGCTCAATTTCACATTAGCCTCGTTCATTTTCATGTAGCCAATTTCATGTTAGAATCGTTCAATTTCATTTGAAGCTTGCTCAATTTCATGTTAGCCTCGCCTAATTTCAAGTTAGGCTTGTTCAATTTTATTTGAAGCTCACTCAATTTCATGTTAGGCTCGCTCATTTTCATGTTAGACTCGCTCATTTGCATGTTAGGCTTGTTCAATTTCATTTGAAGCTCGATTAATTTCATGTTAGGCTCGTTTAATTTCATTTGAAGATCGATCAATTTCATGTTAAGATTGTTTAATTTTATGTTAGGCTCGTTCAATTTCACATTACCTTAGCTCAAATATCTATAATTGTATGTATTTTAAAAGGCTACGAATCATATCCGTAGCCATAGGGCTAATGTTATGATTCAATGGCTATAATCCGTAGCCATATGTCGAGCAAAGTTATTTTCATCCACAAACAGTGTGTCCGTACAGAATGGTTTAACCATGGAAAATAAATTTTGGGATCGTTCATAGGAGCTGGTGAGTAAAAGGTTACAGCGGTATAAAGATTTTTTTTATTTAAAAAAAGGCCTAAGATTTCAACAATGGACGTCAGAATCTCCCTTATTATGCTCTACTTGGGCATAGGATGTGGTTCGATTTTGGGATCATGCCCTCAAATTATCCTAAAAAACAGATGGACAGCTTGGATACGACACGTACATTCACGGTGGGCCGCACAGAGTCTACAGCACGCATTTCGCTTCCGTCCACAATAAACATATACATGCAGCAAACTGTCGATTTCTTAAAGATGGCACGTGTGACAGGAACCGCATCTTCATTTCTACCCCCTCACGGATCGACTCCTTATTTTCGTCTACGAAAAGCTTAGGCCAGAAGATACCATTAATACGCTTTGTCGGAGGAATTCCCGCAACCCTTCTTTCTCCCTCTCCCTAGGGTTAGGGTTTCGCAAAGGTAATCTCAATCCCCAATCCTTTCCGATAATCTCCTACAATTCAATCACAGTCGATTTTCATCATCTCCCTTCTTTCGATCTTCGATTGCGTTCCGTTTCTTCCTCAACGATTATATATATATTTTCCTTTTTAAAGAATATTTGCATTTGAAGTTGAAATTCCTGCTCAGAACTGCCGTATCGATTTTCGAACCCTTTAAATCGGTAAATTTCCGATTCTAGGGTTTCAGATGGGTGCTTCGCTTGAATCGCAATCGGATTCGATTTCTCCATATTGATAGTGTTTTGTAGCGTTTCTTAATTCAATTGAAATTTTGGGTACTGATTTTTTTTTTTTTTCCCAATTCGTTTTTGTAGGGTTCGATTGTTTTGGGGGAGAAAGATGGCGATGAATGAACGGAAAACAATCGACTTAGAGCAGGGATGGGAATTCATGCAAAAGGGTATTACAAAGCTGAAGAACATTCTAGAAGGACTCCCTGAGCCGCAGTTCAGCTCGGAGGACTACAGCATGCTCTATACGTATCCTTTTGGTTCTATTTCAATGCGGAATTCTGGTTCTAATGACATTTCTGTCTATTTTAATGAAAATCTGTTTTTTTTTTTTTTTTGGAGTTCTCTTTTTAATTCGAGGTGGCAGTGAGAAAAATGATGATGAATGGACTTAGGTTTAAAGTATTGCCCAATATGTACACGTATTGTCCATGAACGAAATGGCCGTATTGGCTATGGGGCCACAGTGGTGAACAATACGCTACCCAATGCACTGATTTAGAAACTTGGAATGGACACAGGATTGAATTCTGGGTTCTAGTTTAATGCAAAATTTTGGATTGCAATGCCATTTCCGTTGATTTTGGTGATAATTTGAGTTGAGTTTTTTTTTTTTTTCTGGGGGCTTTGTTTCCTTCAAGATGACCATGAGAAAAGGGTGTGAGGAAATGGTGGTGAGTGAATGCAAGATGATTGACCTTGGGGTTCTAGTGTAATGCAATTTTCAGGTTATACTGTCATTTCTATTGATTTTTGTTGAAAATTTAAGTTGATTATTCTTCTGGGGATTTTGTTTCCTTTATTTTTAAGAACAGAACTATATATAACATGTGTACTCAGAAACCCCCACACGACTACTCGCAGCAGTTGTATGATAAGTACCGGGAGTCTTTTGAGGAGTACATTACGTTGACGGTGAGGGAGATTTGTAGCTTTTCACATCTCTGTTTTATGCTGGTGTTTGCTAGCTTAATGATTTTGTAGTATCACTGCTGGTTTATTTGTTTCTTTCTTTTTGGCAGAAGTGAGGATTTCATTGCTATACAGAATGCCAATATATATATATATCTAGAGAGAGAGAGAGAGAGAGAGAGAACCAAAAGAGTTGTTTGAATTGGGCCGACGCTGACTGGTCCAAGCCTGACCCATTGATGTTCTTAGGAATGTACCTGCATCACTGATGTTGTAATGCTTGGGTCGTCATCATGGTTATCATAAAAGTTTTAACGGTAGTGTGATTATAATGATCATAGCCCCAAACTCAAAAAGTTTTATGAAACACTATGATGGGATATACAATGGTTATTTTCTCTTAAACACAAGGGAAGCATCAGACGAGATCGTGCAGGGATGGCAAACAACTAAATCACTGCTTGGACATTCAAGCAGGCTGTAAGTTGAAGCTTAAGATTAAAAAAATGATGGAGAGTCAAAACCCCCAACGATCACCTACTCTAATACCAAAATGATACAATTCGGTTATCAAATCGATAAGGTTTCAATATTCGAATTGCAAGAATGGATGAAGAGAACACCCATAAGAAATTTGTAGTAGAGAGGAATAAACAACTTTATTGATATTCAAACTTCTTTAAAAAAACTTATAGAACTCAAAAGATGTGGAATGTGCTACCTCTTGCACCAACCCCCTTTTGTAGACCGTAAAAGATGATCCCCGTGAATATTTAATGAAGATTCTCCAACTATTAGATTTATTTTAAATCAATCTAAATTGGTATCAAATCAGCCTATAGTTAATTTAAGATAACAACAATATGCAAAGATTCAACATAAAACTAGTAAAAACAAATCTACCAAATAACCCAAAATCTTCAATTGTATCTTCCAAATCAGCTCACTTTTCTTCCAAAACTAGTAAATGTACGTTTAACACCCAAAACTTGCAACAAACAGCCCAAATTTCACATGTTGCACCTTCGGCTTGCATCGCTAATGAATGGTCCTGGCCTGCCTTTTACAGAATCCGAGGTTCCTCTCAAGCTAAGCACCAGAAAAGATAGCACCCAATGTTTGCACAATCTATAATGAAAAATCACCACCACCATCATAGCCTTGTTTGAACTACTTGGGGTTGGTTTTGGGATTGTAATTTGTGGCTTGTCCCTGATTACCTCTCTCATATGAAAGTACTAAATGCCAATCCTTTTGCACATACAGCCCAGCAAATGGAATTAGAGGGAAACATACCAATTAAGATCCATTTCTTTATTTTCTTATCCACCAATAGACATCAATGTAAACAACTTAAAAAACAATTCAACAAAGCCAAAAAACTCATCAATTTGCAATCTTTAAGATTTTGCCACAAGTTGATATTCTAGACGACGAATTCCCCAAGGAACTCTTCACAATTGTTCATCATTGAGCCTTTGCAGGAGGAGAGGATGTACAGAGAAGGATAGGGTAAGACTATTGACCTACTATAAGAAAGGGTATGGACTGGTACCCATAATTGGAAGTGAATTGCATCTCCTAGTCTCACTCGGAATTGCAGATTGTTGCACATAATATGCCGGACTTTGTCAGAGATGTCCCTTGAAATCTCATTAGCAGTGATTCCCATTACTTATCGTGTTCAACACCTCCAAACCCTCACTTCTATCATATGCTAGCACAATGCCCTAGTATTAACCCTTAGCACAACTATTCCATATCATGCATGCCCCAAAGGGCGAGCAATCAAAGTAGGGTCATGGAGGGGCAGTTGCTGGGCAAACTACCAAGCAAGAAGCACTCACACACATGAAAAGTCATGCTTAAGTACTTGTTTGCACAAAATAATTGGAGTCCACTGACACATGATTACCAACGTGAGTACATGCCTACATGTACAGGTCCCCCACTATCATGTTTTAAAATATTATCTGAAATTAAGTCGACTTCCAAGTCACCCGGGTGTTGGAGAAGAATGAAAAGGGTCATTGGGTGAGTCACACCCTGAAACTAGACTGAGTCAGGGCAAGGTGCAACGGTTTTGGTCTCTGGGTTAATTGCACTCTGAAGCCGTAATTTAGAACCATGAACACTATTGCACTTGAACCTAACTATTGAGCATTCTCTATAAAGGGAAATTTGCAAACAATTAATGTCTCTGAGAAGCTCGTAGGGACCATCTGAATGTGTTGTTTTAGTTGAGCATTGTTTTTTAATTTATTACATTCTCCTTTTCTTATCAACTTTAGTGATTTTTATTTCCTATGCAGGTGTTGCCGTCTTTAAGAGAGAAGCATGATGAATTTATGCTAAGAGAGCTTGTGAAAAGGTGGGCAAATCATAAAGTGATGGTCAGGTGGCTTTCACGCTTCTTTAATTATCTTGATCGATATTTCATTGCTCGGCGGTCACTGCCTGCCCTCAATGAAGTTGGTCTCACCTGCTTCCGTGATCTGGTACCTAATTTCATATACATTTTGCACTTTATATTCTGTACTTTTTTCTTCAATTGATTACTATGTATATTATCTTTGGACAGTGTTTATTTGAGGCTAGAATTTATATACGGTAACCATGCTTATCCTAATATTCGTTTTTAATGTGGACTTTTCCTCTGAGATTGTTTTGGATTTTTCTCTCCTAATTTCAGGTGTACCAGGAAATTAATAGTAAAGTTAGAGATGCTGTAATCTCTTTGGTATGTTTGTACGTTGCGCTGAACAATTAAACAACTTGCTTTATCATTCAAGGTTAATTAACCAAATACTTATATGCTAGATCGATCAAGAGCGTGAAGGAGAGCAGATCGATCGGGCCTTACTAAAGAATGTCCTGGATATTTTTGTTGAAATTGGGATGGGCAATATGCAATGTTATGAGACTGACTTTGAAGCAGCCATGCTCAAAGACACTGCTGCATATTATTCCCGCAAGGCTTCCATCTGGATTCTAGAGGATTCCTGTCCAGACTACATGTTGAAGGTCAGTCCTGCTAAATGCATTCAAATTTTTTTGGACACGTATCCGCATTACTTGTCATGTGATGTTTAATGCCTTATTTGAAAACTCAGGCTGAGGAGTGCTTGAAACGTGAGAAGGATAGGGTTTCTCATTATTTGCATTCCAGCAGCGAGCAGAAGTTATTGGAGGTTTGTTTCTGTTTGTGTCCTTTTGCTCTATTAGTATATGGTTGTGCTACCAAGCCTTGTGAAGTTAAGCTTGAGAAATGAATATGTTATTGTGTATTGCTGAAGTAAAGAGAATTAAACATAATACAAATAGTTGTGGTTATTTTCTAATGAACTTTGAAATTATTAAATAAACTTTATGATTTAAGGAATCTAAAATTTATTTGTCATGTTCTCTTGGCAGAAAGTGCAACATGAGTTGTTGTTTGTTTACGCAAGCCAGCTGCTAGAAAAGGAACACTCTGGATGCCATGCCTTGCTTAGAGACGACAAGGTACGAACTGAGATGCAAATGTAATTTATTGTTGGTTATGTTGTTGCTGCTGTGTGAAGATTATGCGTTGTCTTCCAGTTTAGTGAGCAAAAAATATTCTTGTTGTCTTCACTGTGTTAGGTGGATGATCTCTCAAGGATGTATAGGCTATTTTGTAGAATAACTAGAGGCTTAGATCCTGTTTCTCAAATATTTAAGCAGGTGGGGTGCATTTCCTTCCAAAGTTGCATTTTGGTTTTATAAATAGAACATAGCAACTGCCCTCCTATGTTTATCCTGCCTCTCTATGGTTGCTGAGTGCTTTGTGATGCAGCATGTTACCGCTGAAGGAACCACCCTGGTTAAACAAGCAGAAGATGCAGCAAGTAACAAGAAAGTGAGTTCTTCTCATTATCTGAGTCTGAAACATTTTGCATCCTGTCTCCTGTCATGGCTAATTACGCTTTCGGTGTTTGTTGAGGATGAATTGCTTGTGGCCACAGGCTGCTAAAAGACTGATTAGATTTATGGGATGTTTCATGACGTTGGGATCTGAGAGCAAATCCATCTCTGGGGCTATTATTATTGACAACCATTTTTACTGGACATGAGATAATGAGCTGAGCAGAGCTTATTTTCATTGTTTACATTGTTACCATTGATGATTCCATTAGTTACTCCTATAATGAGATGGTACATTGATGTCAATTACGACTCACGAGATTGGATCATGTTAGCTGTTAAGGATGCTTTACTGTCAAAAATGCCAAGAATGCTTTCAGTTTATTCTGAATTCAACATGCTAGATGGTAGGGGGAAGGGAAGGGATGTAATGATTGTTTGTCATGCATTAGCTAGATAGATGACTTTCTATTGCTTCAGATATCTTGTCTACTCCCAAATGTTACCTTTCCTTCTGTGATTGGTAGCCTTGCTGACAATGATCTTTTAACAGGCAGAGAAAAAAGATGTTGTTGGTTTGCAAGAACAGGTAAATCTCATAATAGGTGCCTCATTTCAAGTCTGATAGAATATTCTGGGACTCAACGAAGCTGAACTAGTTCTCTGGTCTTCAGGTTTTTGTTCGAAAAGTTATCGAGCTGCATGACAAGTACTTGGCATATGTGAATGACTGCTTTATGAACCACTCTCTTTTCCATAAGGTTTGTACTGGTGATAGTCATGATGGTTGTATGGAACTTTGGACCACTTTATCTACTGCCTTCTCTAAAAAGTTGTTGATCAGGCACTCAAGGAGGCTTTTGAGGTCTTTTGCAACAAGGGTGTTGCAGGCAGCTCCAGTGCTGAGTTACTGGCTACCTTTTGTGATAATATCCTTAAGAAGGGTGGGAGTGAAAAACTAAGTGATGAGGCGATTGAGGAGACTCTCGAGAAAGTAATCAACAGTTTCTTTTTCCTTCTATTTTTTACTGTTAGTGTTATGTTGCTTCATGCACTTTATATTCCATCGAGTTCTTAAATAATCTGCAGGTTGTAAAATTGCTCGCGTATATCAGTGATAAAGACCTTTTTGCCGAGTTCTATAGGTAAAGTTCTTTGCGCTGAGCATGCCATGTGATGGATTCAATCTATGTTGTGAATACACTGCTTGTTTGATGGCGCTAAAGCTGTCATGGTTCTATTAATTTGCAGGAAAAAGCTGGCTCGCAGGCTTCTATTCGACAAAAGTGCTAATGATGACCATGAGAGGAGTATTCTAACAAAGTTGAAGCAACAATGTGGTGGACAATTCACTTCAAAGATGGAGGGAATGGTCAGTTGCTATAAAGCACCTTCGAGGAATAACTCTGTTTTTTATATCAATTTGTGATTAATTTGGCTTTCATTTGGAATTCTTGTTTCTTATTTCAGGTCACAGATTTGACATTGGCCAGAGAAAACCAGGCCAGCTTTGAGGAGTATCTCAATGGTAACTCCCATGCAAATCCCGGGATTGATTTGACAGTCACTGTTCTAACAACGGGATTTTGGCCAAGTTATAAATCGTTTGATCTAAACCTTCCGGCAGAGATGGTAAGCATATACTAGGATATTTACTCCTAGATGTCAGAAATTAAAATGAATTTCTACATGAATCTCAATGGCATATTCTTGTTTCAGGTTAAATGTGTCGAAGTTTTCAGGGAGTTCTATCAAACAAAAACAAAACATAGAAAGCTTACATGGATATATTCGCTGGGTACTTGTAACATCAACGGAAAGTTTGAACCAAAAACTATTGAGCTCATTGTGTCAACATATCAGGTAATTCTTTTAGCTCCAGTTACCATCAAATGGATTAGTTTCTTGACTTTCTGGGCAGTCAGTTTGGTGATGCTATAAGATCCTAGCTAAGGTTCTCACTGAGAATGCATGAAGTCTCTCTCTCTCTCTCTCTCTCTCTCTCTCTCTCTCTCTCTCTCTCTCTTCTTTTTTCTTGAGAAGATGAAAACAACTTCACAAAAAGAAAGGTGAATGGGTGACCCTCTCGTCGCCCTACCCGGCATGAGCAAACAAAACTGAAAATACAAGCCCTATCCGAAAAAAAGAGGAAAATCAGGCGAATATGAGTCTCCCAATCTCTCATAAGCTTTTGGAAAGAGATCCCCGCAAACTCTGGTTGCCCCAATGCCCACTTGGCTGCAAGGGGAACAGCGGAGCGAGATATGGAATCACTCTGCCTTCCAAAATTCTAGCAATCCTTTCTTTCCAATTCCCACAAAAGATTGTAAAAGGGACCAGCTTCTGTAACACTTTACCACGAATAGAAAGTGGGCCTGCCCAACCGATAACAATGTCGACCCAGAACCATGTGTAACCTGCTTGATTCCAAAATGTTGCCAAACATGAGATGAAACTACCCGAGCTACCGAATAGTGGATGAAAAGATGGTCCCTGACTCTTTATTATTCTTGTTCATGATACACCTGTTCGCATTGCTATATTCCGTTTCTTAAGGCTGTCGACTATGAGGATTTTGTTTGCTGCTGGTGTCCACACGAATGCTTGCACTTGGGGCGGGATAGGGGCCTTCCAAATAAAGGCACATGGGTATTTAGCAACACCTGAACTGCAAAGCTTGTGCATTAATGATTTACAGGAAAACGTGCCACTTGGAGACCACTTCCACCTCTTGTGATCCTGTTCCGAATGGTCCAAAATGACTGTTCTTAAAGTTCCAAAAGGGCAACAAAATCCGATCGTCATGTAAATTACGCCTCGGCCTGACATTCCACACCCCAGAATGCATGAAGTCATGCCCTTTGTTATCTCTCCTGTCCAAGGGGCATTCATAAAGATAGATTCTAGATGGAATCTTGGTTGCAAATGAGCTTCTCAATTCAAGGAGGAAAATGGGTGGGGCGGGAATCTTGTGCAAGATAGACATGTTGAAGGCATTCGACCATGCTGATTGGGAATTCCCAACTCGCTCACTCTGTAAAATGGGTTTTGGAGAGAGATGGATTGGAAATTCCCGAAAAATAGCTATCTTAAAAATGGGTCTTGTGTAGAAAGGATGAAGAAAAATAGCTATCTCAAAAATGGGTCTTGTGTAGTAAGGATGAAGAAAAATAGCTATCTCAAAAATGGGTCTTGTGTAGAAAGGATGAAGAATCCGTGAATCATTTATTTTTCCCGTCCTATGGCGAGGGAACTATGGGCCCTTTTTCTTGCATGTTTTGGGGTAGCATGGTCTTCTAACACCTCAATAGGAAACATTGTGGTGGAATGGTTGGGAGTCCCTTTTAAGCATCACAGAATGATTCTTTGGAAGATGTGCTTGTTGGGAGTATTATGGGGTGTGTGGAAGGAGAGAAATGCTTGAATCTTTGAAAACGTTGAGGCACCAATTGCATCATTAAGAAGAAGTGACGCAGGGATGAACGTGATGAGGTCAAGCACCGTCTTCCTCAAGAGGATAACTATTCTGAATCCATAGAATTTCTCTGGACTCCTCACAAAGGCTTCTTGAATCCACGAGAAGGAAAAAAAGCAAAATAGAAAATAAATTCAATAAAATTGATTAATGAATGAAATAAACGAGTTCACAACCCTTTAAATAGGGATACCAAGCAATGAGAGAGAAATCAGAAGCAAACTACAACTAAAACTCCTAGAATTCACAACTTACTATAAATAGTAAACTTACTATTTATAGACGGTCGTGATGTCTACTAGTGCGCAAGGTTTTCGGCCAAAAATAGTAAGTGTCCTATTTGGCTTCACCAAACTGTTCTCCTAATTATTCTAAGCTCTATTCACGTTGGGCGCAACTCTTAAAGCCCGACGGCTGAAGAGTTATAATCAAACTAAACTTACTATTTATAGTAAAAACGGAATTAAAATAGAGAAACGACCGTCGATCCAGGGGTATTTCACAAATCCGGCTTGCGCAACCCGGCGTAGCTAGGTTGGTTGGCTAAAGTAGCTCGTTCTACCCCAAAATCATATATTTTACGCTCGATAACTCATTCTGGATTGTGAGATACGCCCGATCTAACGTCCGACGGTTCGGATCACTTCTGTCGTCGACTGGGCTTTTTTTGATCCATCTTGGCCATGAAACTGTCTGCGACTCGCTCTACATCAGTCCCTTCCACTTCAAAAGAACTCATCCTGCTTTGGTTCATGATACTCGATTAGGTCCGCGACGTTGAAAGTCCGTGAGGTCGCCATGTCATCTGGAAGATCAACAACATAAGCGTTGTCATTGATCTTTCGGATGATTGAGACAAGTCCAATCTTCTTATTCTTCAACTTATTGTACGTCCCGGTCAGAAATCTCTCTTTGCGCGGATGGACCAAAACGCGGTCGCCCACCTCGAACACTTTTTGTCGCCGATGCTTGTCCGCTTGTTCCTTGTACTTCTCGTTCGAGGCATGTAGCTTAGTCTGCACTTTCGCATAGATGCCCATGATTCTGTTTGCCATATGTTCTGCTGTAATGCTCGTGTCTGGGCGCTTGACATAAGGACCAAGTCAAGTGTGTGGCGAGGCTCTCGTTCGTAGATAATTTGGAACGGTGATTTCCCTGTCGAGCGGTTAATCATGTTGTTGAATGCAAACTCTACTTGAGATAAGGTCAAATCCCACTGTTTCGGTTTTTCTCCTGAAATACAGCGAAGGAGGTTTCCCAACGTGCGATTCACAACCTCGGTCTGCCCATCAGTCTGTGGGTGGTAGGCGCTACTGAATTGAAGTCGTGTATCGAATCGAGTTCACAAAGTCTGCCAAAAGTGGCTAATGAACTTCGTGTCATGATCAGAAGTAATGGTCTTGGGGACCCCGTGTAGCCGTACGACTTACCTGAAAAATAGATTCACCATGTGTTGCATTGAGGGTCTTCTTGCATGGGATAATGTGCATCATCTTGGAGAAACGATCTACCACCACGAACACCAAATCTATGCCGCGTTGTGTTCGTAGGAGACCAAGCACGAAATCCATAGATAAATCCTCCCAAGGACTGTCAGGCACAGGTAACGGGGTGTGGAGGCCCGTATTCTGAGATTGTCCCTTTGAGGTCTGACAACCATGACAACGTTGTACGACTTTTCCCATATCACGTACCAATTGCGGCCAGTAATACCACTCTTCCACAAGAGCTCGTGTCTTGTCTCGCCTAATGTGTCCACCCATGCCACCTCCATGTAGCTCCTGAATAATCTGCTCTCTCAGCGAAATTTGGGGATGTACAATCAATTCCTTTTGAAGAGGAAACCGTCCTGTATATGAAGGTCACTAGGGTGACCTTCTTGGCACTTCATCCAGGAATCTTTGTAGTCATCGTCCTCAGCATACAACTCCGTGAGACAGTTGAAGCCGAACACCTCGTTGCTTATTGTAACAAGTAGTGATGCACGATGGCTAAGTGCATCAGCCACCTTGTTCTGCTTCCCTGACTTGTACTTTAGAACGAACGTGAATTCTTATAAAAACGCAACCCATCTAGCATGCACACGATTCACGTTGGTCTGACTATTAATAAACTTTAATACTTGATGGTCGGTGTATTGAACAAACTCTTTAAATCATATAATACCGCCAATGTCGCAGCGCTTGAACAACTGCGTACAACTCAAACTCATAAGTCGACCACTTCTTTCGGGCTTCGCTGAGCTTCTCGCTATAAAAGGCTACCAGCCTGCCTTCCTGTGATAATATTCCTCCAAATCCGACGTATGAAACATCACACTCAACCTCAAACAACTTGTAGAAATTAGGAAGCACCAAAACCGGTGTTGTATACAAACGATGCTTGATCTCATGAAAGCTCTTGTCAGCTTCATCGTCCACTGAAATGATCCTTTTTTCATGCAATCTGTAATAAGTGCGACTATTGTGCTAAAATTTCGCACGAATCAACGATAGAAGGTCGTCAACCCGTGAAAACTCCTCACCTCATGTTTGTCGGGATCGGCCATTCTCTAATGGCTCGTATCTTTTCATCATCCACATGGATGCCTGTGGACGTTACAACAAATCCTAGAAACAACAGGCTGTCCGTTGAAAAACTACACTTCTTCAAGTTGAGGTACAACTTGTTAATTTATAGGACCTGCAGCACCTGCAGCACCTGCCTGAGATGTTTCCTGTGCTCTGTCTCATCTTGGCTATATATCAGTATGTCATCAAAATATACTACCATAAATCGGCCAGTGAACGGTTTTAGAACTTGATTCATCAAACGATAAAAGTACTTGGTGCGTTCGATAGGCCGAAGGGCATGACTAGCCACTCATACAACCCTTCCTTGGTCTTGAATGCCGTTTTCCACTCATCACCGGGTCGGATATGAATCTGATGGTACCCACTCCTTAGGTCTAGTTTAGAGAACACCTTGGCCCCTTTTAGCATATCGAGCATGTCGTCCAACCGTGGTATTGGAAATTGATATTTGATGGTAATTTTGTTGATTGTCCGGCTGTTGACACACATGAGCCAACTTCTAATTTTTATTTTTATTTTTTTGGTGTTAATAATGCTGGTACAACACGGGCTCATGCTCTCTCAAGAGACTCTTACGAATCAATTCATCCACTTGCCCCTGAAGTATCTCACACTCCTCCGGACTCATCCAATAATGAGGGCGGTTGGACAAGCTAGCCCCAGGGACAAGGTCTATGTGATGTCGGATGTCCCTCATGGGGGGCAATTCATCAGGTAAATCTTCAAGCCAGACTTCTTTGAATTCGTTTAGCAATAGTCCTAAACTTGTAGGAATGTTGAGGGTTCCGATTCCTCGCCCTTCGCCACTACGTTGTATACCTTGCCGGTTTCCTTGGATTCCTTTATGAAATCTCGAATTGTCAAGAGGGAACTCTCCTCCACTTTAGAGGCTTCAGGGTAGTTCTCTGGTGCCATAGGGACAATGATTTTTCTTGGACTATCCTTAACGAATATGTAGACATTGTCTCATCCTCGATGGGTTTGCATCACGGTTCGACTGCCAGGGTCGATCGAATAACATATGGCATGCTTCCATGTCGACCACGTTGCAAAGTATTTGATCCTTATAATTTTTGCCAATTAAAAATGAGATTGTGCATTGTTCAGTAGCCTTGGTCTCATTCACCTTTTTTATCCAGCTAATTGAGTACAAGGAATGATGTTTTGTCGTTGGTAGCTGCAACTTATCCACCATCACTCTCGAGACGATGTTCTCGCTATTACTACTGTCTATGATCACATCACAGACCTTTTCATTGATAGTGCTCCGCGTACGAAATATATTGTGTCGTTGTGGATGAAATTCCTTCCGTGGGGTATACAGTAATCGCCTCATAACTAGAGATTTGCCACGATCCTCCCCAGTCAATTCATCATCATCTGTTATTTTCTCAGTGGCTTGTTCATGTTCATCAAAGCCAGGGTCTTCTTCTGCGGCCCCACATTCAGTGTCCCCTTTTATCTATGGTCAAGTGTGTTGTGGGACGTTGAGGACAGGTGTTTGATAGGTGGCTCGGTTGGCCACATCGGTAACAATTGTTCAACCTTGGCCGAATGTAAGGATTTGGAATTCTACTCGGGCCCGCTGTTGTGGGTACTACACGTTGAGGCCTAGATGAGTCGCTCTCCGTATCACGGTTTGCGGTTGCAGGAGGTTGAGGACATTCTCCTACTGGTTCTTTTCCTCGTGCCAGCACTAGATCCTGCGTGGGACCCGTTATGGGGGGTCGAGTTGAAGGATAAGGCCGATTCGAAACTCCTGCAAGCTGCATTTCTGCCCTACCTGCCAACTGAACCGCTTCATCCACGGTCCCGACTGAGTGCATTTGAATTTGATCATGAATTGTCGATCGTAACCCTCCTATAAATCGCACCACCTTCTGTGACTCAGATTCTGACAGATCGTTTCTTGTTGCCAACCGCTGGAATTCTTCAGTGTAATCTGTGACGGTTCGATTTCCTTGTCGGCAATTCTAGTATTGCTGAAATAATATCTGCTCATAATCACTGGGGAGAAATCGTGATCGAAGAAGACGTCTCATCCGTGGCCATGATGAGATGGGCGCCTTGTTCTGGCGGGCTCGTGAGAGTTGTAATTGCTCCCACCATGCAGAAGCATTACATTTTAATTTAAACGCTACCAATTTTACCTTTTTATAGGTGAGGGTTCAATTCTGCTTCTTGGCTTTACCCGATACACGTGGTTGTGGGTGATTGTGTATCCGCGGGGATTAGTCTCACTTCAAAAATTAGGTGGGGACACTGTGTCTTCAAATTATTTTTTTTTAATACCTTTTTATGATTTGACATGTCCATATAATCAAAATATCTCTCTACTTCGGCTAGCCAATTGAGGAAATCTTCTATGCGTAATAAACCATTAAAACTAGGAAATTTAACCTTACCTTGATAGTCTCTTTCAGCATGATCTAGATGATCACTTCCATGGATTGGTCATCGGGCAAAACCTTCATTCAAGTTCTCGTCGCTAGAACGTGAATCATCTGGTATAGCCTTACGGTTTGCCACTGGTAGTGCTCTACAGAAATCGAGGTTGTGTCGTATAGCAACCACAATTGGTGGAGCAACCATAGGCGACAGAGCACCGCCTAGGGCTCGGAGCGGAAGTAGCGCATCCGCAAGACGGTCGAGGTTTGCTTACAGCCCTTGTATGGTCAACTGACTCTCCCGGTGGAAAACTTCTATTTTTTCCGCAAGATCACAATCACAAATCCTTAGATTACCGTCCACAGGATTTTGGTTCATACCTTCGTTGTTTGCCATCGGCCCGAGGGGAGTCCTCGCTCTGATACCAATTGACGCAGGGATGAACGTGATGAGGTAGAGCATCGTCTTCCTCAAGAGGATACCTATTCCGAATCCACGGAATTTCTCTGGACTCCTCAAAGTGGCTTCTCGATTCCACGAGAAGGAAAGCAAGCAAAATAAAAAATAAATTCTATAAAATTCGAAATTGATTAATGAATTAAATAAATGAGCTCACAACCCTTTAAATAGGGATACCAAGCAATGAGAGAGAAATCAAAAGCAAACTACAACTAAAAACTCTTAGAATTTGCAACTTACTATAAATAGTGAACTTACTGTTTATAGATGGTCGTGATGTCTACTAGTGCGCAAGGTTTTCGGCCAAAAATAGTAAGTGGCCTATTTGGCTTTTTACCATACCGTTCTCCTAATTATTCTAAGCTCTTTTCACGTTGGGCGCAACTCCTAAAGCCGGACGCATGAAGAGTTATAATCAAACTAAAACTCAGTATTCATAGTAAAAACGGAATTAAAATAGAGAAACGACCGTCGATCCGGGGGATTTCACAAATTCGGCTTGCGCAACCCGGCGTGGCTGGGTTGGTTGGCTAAAGTAGCTCGTTCTACCCCAAAATCATATATTTTATGCTTGATAACTCATTCCGGATTGTGAGATACGCCCGATCTAAGGTCCGACGGTCTGGATCACTTCTGTCGTCGACCAGACCTTTTCTGATCCATCTTGGCCATGAAATTGTCCGCGACCCGCTCTACATCAAGAAGGATACTGCTACTGGTTATTGATTGGGTGGTTGCAAGATAGGAGTTTAAAGGTCTCTCTAAGGTAGACCTCTTGTGCCATTGGGAGAGCTTGCAAGTTTTTTTTTTTTTTTTTTTTTTTTTTGGGTTTTGATATAGTGCACCTGTCATTCATTTGCAGTTCAGGATGTGTAATCTTCTTTTTGTTTCTTATGCCAGTTCTTCATTGACAAGAGGGTCACTTGGCCTATTGTTTATTTGTTTTGCACTTGTTAAATATATTTAATGCTAATGAATCATCGAATTTTCAAGACAAAAAAAAAAAAGGAAGTATATGCCTGAGTTTCGTGTTCTTGTTTACAGGCCTCTGCTCTCCTGCTATTCAACACTTCAGATAGATTAAGTTATTCAGAGATCATGACTCAGCTAAACTTGACTGATGATGACACAGTTAGATTGCTTCATTCTCTGTCATGCGCCAAATATAAAATCCTTAACAAAGAACCGAATACCAAAACAATCTCTCCAACTGACTATTTTGAGTTCAATTCCAAGTTCACCGACAAAATGAGGAGGATCAAGGTATGGTCTTGTTTCCATATCTCTTGGAAGTTGGAACTAGTGTGCTCAAATCTGTGTTTATTGTTCCAACTTTTTTTCTTTAGTTGATTCTGAAGGCAAATTGATCTATCAAACTGCAGATTCCTCTCCCTCCAGTTGATGAGAAGAAGAAGGTTATCGAAGATGTTGACAAGGACAGACGGTATGCCATTGATGCATCGATTGTACGAATCATGAAGAGTCGTAAGGTTCTGGGCCATCAACAGTTGGTAATGGAATGCGTTGAGCAGCTTGGCCGCATGTTCAAGGTACCTGGCAATTTTCTTTTTCTTCTCTCTTAAATTTCAGCGCTTTTCTTCACATCTAATATTCAATGTGAATGGTCTTCTGAGGGAAAATTTTGGTCTTTTGGTCTTTTGATTTTTGATTTTGATTTTGATTTTGATTTTGATTTTTTTGATTTTTTTGATTTTTGATTTTTGATTTTTGATTTTTTTATTTTTTGCATTCTAAAACACAGATTTCTATTTGTGAAAGTGCTATGAATTAACTGTAGTGAAGGTGATCTAAGATTAGACAAGACCCTGTGGCCCGTCTTGAGAAGGTGGGCTGCAAATGCTGGTTGACATAGGCGCTAGATTTATTAATGGAGGTTCTCGTGTGAACCAAGAACAATAATTTATGTTGGGATCAGCTTTTGATTTATTTTTTCGGGGTTTTGCTTACATATGTGCCTGACTTGCAAGTGTGTGGGACATCAAAAGCCTAGCATCCGGTGTGTATACCACGTAGATGTCCTGGCTAAAGATCAAGGTGTTTGATTTATCAGGCAGTGACATGTTCCGTTGAACGTGGAAGGGTGGCAATTTTTCCTGGGCCATCCATTTTATTTTATTTTTTGCATGCCCACCTGTGATCTACATACAGGGGCCACTTATGCATGACTCAGATGTCCCATGCCCGAACCAGGCTGTCACACTTGTAGAGGTATGTGTGCTTTACAGGGATCGTCTGTCTGTTGTTCCTTTTGATTTCTGTTTTGAATAAAACTGTCATTCATCACCCAAAAAAAAAGAAGAAAAAAGAGAGAGAAACCACTGTTTGAGATTGCAAAGGCTGGTCATGTTCTTCTAGTCATCCATGCCTGAAGCTTGATTTTTTATTTTTTTAATGCACAGCCCGACTTTAAGGCAATCAAGAAGAGGATCGAAGATCTGATCACGAGGGATTATCTGGAGAGGGACAAGGATAACCCCAACATGTTCAGGTACTTGGCCTGAAACATCAACCTTGTCAATCGTCATTGATGGAAGGCTACTGGATTCTGTATAGGACAATGCCTACTCTAAAAAGCATTGAGGAGCTGCTGGCCATAGTGCAAAGGCAGCATCACTAGCCTATGAAAGAGGTCATGGAAGGAACATGCTGCTGCTGCTATGTAGTGCTCTTGCTCCCTTACAAAGCCGAAGAGAAAAAGCTCCAAAACCCAGATCGAAAATTCTTCCTTGTGTATATTTATCTCCTACCCAGGTTTGGCTGAAAATCTCGCACTCTGCCCCCTTTTTGAGAAAGAAACTTCTTATCCAATGTACCATGTTCAGTGCAGCTGGCTGCTTTTATCTTGCTGTGCACTCTCTCTGTGGACATCTCTACTACTTGGTTTTTCTCTCCTTTTACTCATCTCTACCTGATTGTTGTTTGCGTCTTGTCATTATTTTCTCTCTATATTGAAGTGTGCGTGCTCTATCCCAGGTTCGATCCTTGGTTTTCTTTGTAAACCCTTGTAGTAAAAAAAGAAAGAAAAAAAGGCCTTCGACCTTGAATGCTTGCTCTGATTGCTTTTCCCTTGATTATGGCCTCAAAATTCCTGGGTATTTCTGATTTTACCAAATAATGCCTCGGCTAGTTGAAACACGGAGCGTGCTTTCTGATTGATAAAATGACCAAAATACCCTTTTCATGTTTTTCTTTCAAAAGAAGGTAAGGTTGGGAATTGTGGGGCCCACGTGGTATGTATATGTCATGCTATCAGATGAACCCAAAATCCAGACCATCAATCATAAGGTTGGCTACACCATCAAAGACTTTACACCACCCAAAATATTCAAATTCACTTGTAACCCATCTGATGATTACTTTGGTTGTATGTTTTGTCTGATCATCATAGTGGGGTGAACCCATATGATGGGTGGGTTGGATGTCATACAGCATGCATGTGGGCCCCACAATTCTCAAAATTAACCAAAGAAAAAAATTTAAAAAAAATTTCGACTTCATCAACATTGCCCATGGATGCGGATGGATTAGTGATGATAATTCTAGCAGTTCTGAAGGTGAAGAAGAAGAGATAACTCATGACATCAGAGCTGTCATCAATGACCGGGTGTCGCCGCCCCTTTTTGGGGCGAGACTATTCCCTGCGGATGCACGCAATCACCCGCAAAGGAAAAAATAATTGAGGGGTAGTTTCATTTACTTGAGGCATTATTTGGTAAAATCACAATTTCTTAATAATTTATTTCCTCTTGTATGTTAAGTTTGTGAATTCGATGGCATGTGAGAGAGGCTACTTGGGGTCTGGCTTCCTGAATAATTTCTCTCCTCGTGTGTGAACTTTGTGTATTCGATGACATGTGAGAGGCTACTTGGGGTCTGGCTGCTCATACAC
Source organism: Magnolia changhungtana (assembly GCA_030180095.1). Classification (NCBI taxonomy): domain Eukaryota; kingdom Viridiplantae; phylum Streptophyta; class Magnoliopsida; order Magnoliales; family Magnoliaceae; genus Magnolia; species Magnolia changhungtana. The sequence goes on along the minus strand of JASAUF010000647.1, from coordinate 75,754 downwards.
TGGGTCCCCCTTTTTCCTTGGTTATCAGGTGGTTAACCCATTACCAAAAAGGGTATAACAATCTAGATATGTGTGGCCCACCTGCTGATCGGGGTGACCTGAATTTTAGGCTAGTTTATGAGACCTTGCATGGGTTAGACTCTAGCACATGCATGAGTTGTATTTATGAGCCCGAATGGCAAATACTGTCTATAAAGCATACATGAAAACTTGGGTGTATGAACCATCTATGCCTGCTATCTCTGGCCATCCATGTCCAGTGATCCCGTCCAACCATTGCTCCCTTCTTTTTGGATGTGCTGTGGCCCAAAATTGTAAAAGATAAGTCATCTAGCCTAATGTATGCATACATATTACCAGTCCAAGATATGGTATGTTCAGGGCCCACTATGTAAATGGATCTGGCCCAGAAAATGAGGCGGACCACTCATCACTGATTAGGTTGCAATACTTGTATTTGGAGTGAGGCTTTGCTGGCAACTTCTCTCAAACCAACGACTGTTTTCACAAGGTGTGGGCAAATAGATATTCAATGTTTTGAATGTTTACCAGGTTATATTCAGAGAGGTGCCCATCTCATGCATGTCTTACATGTCCTGTATAAGGGTGGCAATGAGAGCTGCTTTCAAGGTGGGTAACAGGTCAGGCTCAGGCCAGAAACTCGTTGAAGTAAAATGGGTCTGGGTGGAACTGTGCCCGGACCAACGCCCAAGCTGTGGAGCCAAACAACCCAGACAACTCTACCCAAACCTTGAAACAAAAATATAGGGAGGGATTTTTACAGCAAAGTTCCTTAAGGAATTAGATTTTATCAAATAGTCAACTGATAAATGAAAAGTTGTGGGGCCCGCGTGATGTGTCTCCCATCCAATTGCTCCAACAGATGCACGCCAGCAAAAGATGCAGACAAGCATAATTACGAGACGAACAGAAAATATTGTGGATCCAATCTTAAGGTAGGGCAATCCATAAAAAATATTGTGGATACAATCTTAAGGTAGGGCAATCCATAAAAGATAATGTACACAGTTCAAAATGTCCCAATTCAAGTGTAGCTCATCTGATGATCTGATTGAAAATACGTGTTATCAGGGATAAAAGGGAATTAGTGCCGTTTGGTCTGAAAAATCATCAAAATTCATAAAATTAAAAAAAAAAAAAAAAAAAAAATTGTAAAAAAAATTCTTTATAGTACATTGTAAAGTGATTTTTATTAGTCCACTCTAGCTTATTGGAAAAAAAATCTTTGAAATTTTACCAAAATTGTGATTGGAATCTTCTTAACATTGAATTTTAAAAGGTATGTGTTTTTAAAAAAATTCAGTTTTATATGTTGTAAATAGTGTCAAATGGTAAGAAATTCATTATTTTTTATGTTTTGCATGAAAATGAAAAAAAAATAAAAAATAAAAATCTTCAATTCATCCCCAATCAGTTTCAATTTTAATATTCATATACGAAATCAAACATGTATATAACCCAATTTACATATATATATATTTTTAGTCTTCTACTTCTTCTTTTTCTTTTGAACGTAATACTTATTTTATCATGTCTTCTTATATTTATAAATTTTATAAATTGATTTGAATATAGTTGCATGAGTTCAAAAAAAAAAAAATGTATAGATTAAGATCTTATACAATGAAAACATATTTTGTATTTTATGGTTTTTTATTTTTAAGTATGTATTGATATATATTTTTTAATAATCCCTGAAATTTTATTGAAATTTTTGATTAATTTTTCAAAATTTCTTCATGTTTCTCAATAATAACTATAAATTACATTATAAAACTAATATATCCTATGCAGTACCTGATATATATATATATATATATAACGAACCAGTATATATATACGTGATAATCTCATCTAAACCGTATATATATATCAAGGAAAGAAACTATATATAAAATTTATACTATGTTGTTTCATATATATATGGGTTCTCAAAAAGGTTCGTATATATGCTACGTATATAACTAGTGATATTTTCCTATATATATATATGAGAAACACAAATCATGCATGGGCCTAATTATTGGTCCAAATGTATAACTGGTCAAAATAAATCTAATAGTTGGAGTGGATTTCACATAAACATTATGATAGGCTCAAAAAAAATTAATGGTGAACATCCTATCAAAGTTGTTTAATTTTTTGTGGCCTATGTAAATTGCATGACAACCTGAATTTTGGGATCTAGACATGGCTATATTTGACTTAATTGATTGTCAGGGTGGATTGTCCATAAACATCACCATTGGCCTCATAAAAATAAGGGTTGGCATCCACCTCTTCTATTGTCTCTTGGTTTGGCCTACTTAATCACAAATCTACTTGTATTTTTAGCTCTATGGTTAAATTTTTGCTATTCACATAATGGTTGGAGTGGATTTAACGTGCATATCAGGATGGGATGCCAAGCCCACATCTCCTCTTGCTGTTTGGAGAGAGATTTTTGAACTATGCTTTCCTTGTAAAAAGGAGAGAAAGGAGGAAAGATTTAAATGGTGAGAGATGAATAAATGATGGTGACAGAGTAATAAATGAAGGGAGAGAGTGAGAGCATAGCCTTGTTTACCATGCATTTGTACAATACGCTACATGTGTCAATCTATAGTTGATTAGAGTACCACTCTTTTAGAATAAATTTAGAGTAGTTAGAAATGGCATTATATTAATTTAAATTTAACTACCATATGTGATTTAAATAACTAGTACATTTTAATAAATTTTTATAAATAACATCTAAGTAATGGGTCCTATTTGATGAATGGCATTACACGTGAATCAAAAGAGGCAGAATGCTACACACGCGCACACACACCCCACACACTCACGCTGTGGTGGGATTTCACCACCTATGCATACACGAACCCTTGACCGGGTGTTGAAACTCCTGAGAGTCTACCACCCGAGCAAGAGTAAGGATCCGTTGTGTGTGAGCATTTCTCATATATAAAATAGTGCAATGCATTTCACGGTAATGATATATAAAACATTGCACGCGAGTCATCATTTCCACATTTTATATAATAAATCAATACGTCAAGTTAAGATGGCTAAAGTCAAGCACATACAACTATTATGTGGACCACAGAGGTTTTGGGAGGGTTGTCCATTGTCTTCTATGTTTTGACCCACCTAATGATTGTATTGTCCTGATTTATGAGAGATCTCATCATCATGGTGGGACTCACGTAATGCACGGTTGGATGCCATATACACAATACTATATGCCCCACGATAGAAAACAATAGACAACCATCCAAAAGCCTCCAGATTCACTTAGTGGCCTACTTTATAGTTTTGATTGGCCTGATTTTTTAGGCATCTAAATTTTATGCTGGTGCGACCCTAATAAACAGGTTAGATGTCATACAGAGGTCCTGGTGGACCCCATGTGTGACTGTCGCAGTAGAAGCATTTTCTATATAAGGATTTGATGACCAGTATGCATGATTTTGTTATTTTTAGGATATTAGTAAAACCCGGATCCTGTACATAAGTAGAATTAGCTTATCTGTAGCGGGGTCCACCATTGTGGGGCCAACTTATTGGAAGGGTTGGATGTTGTATACACATGATAGACTGGAAGTTATTCACTGAGTAGACCGTAATTTATGGTCCAACAGTGCACTTGAGACAACCTCACAGAGCAGATTAGATGCACCCTGGCTGGATCCTTTTTTTTTTTACATGCACACACACCCCCATACACTCACGCTAGTGGGATTTCACCACCTATGGATGCTTGAACCCTTGACTGGGTGTTGAAACTCCCGAGAGTCTACCAGATTAGATGCACCCTGGCTGGAGTTTCAACACCCGGTCACGCTAGTGGAATTTCACCACCTATGGATACTCCCCTTGAGGGTGTTGAAACTCCCGAGAGTCTGTGGTAGACTGCGTTTCAACACCCGATCAAGGGTTTCCATTTTTTTTTTTGTTTTTTTTTTTTTTTTTAAAAAAAAAGATGTACCCTTGCCTCACCCAATATAGTGCCACCCTAACCACAAGGCTCACCTTAATGTATGTATTATACATCCATAATAAATAGTGGTGACTAACCATTAAAAACTTCTCGCAGGTAACAAAAGTTTTGGATCAAGCTGGTATTTGTTTGTTTTATTTATTTTTTCATTCATCCAGTCTGTGTGATGTTATCGACAGGTTGGATGGCAACTAAACATTATGGTGGATCTTAGAGAGCTTTTAATGGTGTGTTCAATTACTAGGGTTTTTATGGGCTCAATCACCCGAGATAGTAAGCACATACTAGGTCATTTAGTACTAAATATATAAACTTAAATAAATTTCGATGTTAATGTTAACATACATATTCATTTTTCAGGTAAAATGTGTTGTCCTTGGGAGTTTTAATGGTGCGCGTTCAATTACTATTGTTTCCTTTAATTTCGTTCAATCACCCTGCGATGGTAAGCATATACCAGGTCACTTATTCCTAAATGTAAAAAATTTAAATAAATTTTCATATGAATATTAACTTACATATTGTTTTTTCAGGTTAAATGTGTTGAATATTTCATGAAGCTTTATCAAAGGAAAACAAAACACAAGAAGCTTACATGTATATATTCATTCAATACTAACATCAACTGAAATTGGGTCCTTGCTCTTGCTCCGTGGTAGACTTGGTTTCAACACCTGGTCCTTTCTGAGTACCCATAGGTTTCCCATTTGAGTGTGTGGTGTGCATGCATGTGTGAAAAATAAATAAAATAATAATGGATTGTGTTCATTCATGTTAGCTAACCATTAAATGGATTAGTTTCTAGATTTTCAGCTTATGTTATGCTCAAGTTTCCTGTTCTTGGTTACAGGACTATTCCATTGTTATTTAATAATTTGGATAAAGTAAGTTATTCAAATATCATCACTGGACTAAACTTAATGGATGACAATAATTAGATTGTTTCATTCTCTGTCATGCTCCAATGTTAAATTCATAAGAAAGAAACAAATGCCAAAATAATCTCTCCAACTGACAATTTTGAGATCGTTCGAAGTTCACCAACAAAATGAATAGAATCAAGGTTCGGTTTTGTTACCGTATCTCTTGGAATTTGTATTCCTAAATCTATTATTGTTGTTCCGACTTTTTTTTCTTTTAATTTTATTTTATTGACTCCTAAATGTATCTGTCATGTCATTTTAGTCTGATTCAAACTTACCTAAGTCCAATTTTACATCTCTGTCTCATATCCTTAAAATTATGCCATTCTAATTCTTAGGTAACCATTTACCTTAATTGCAAATACTTGGTTTCATTCCTTTAAAAATGTTTATTTCTTTGTGCATGTGTGACCAATAAATAAATGGATGGATTCAGAAAATTCAAGCTGAAATAGGGATTTTATCAAATTTTGGGTTAGGTTGGATAGGCTTGGCTTGTGTCAGGTTTACACCCTGATCCATAGCTCAAGTGGTAGAAAAAAAATAAAAAGGTCTTGGTATCGGTGTGAACTGGGTGGTGGGGGGGGGGTTATGTGTTGAAGCACACAGAAGAATCAAACAAGGTAATCACAATTACACAAGCAAAGCCAACAGAGAACACTAAGTTTACGTGGAAAATTCCTTGCGGGGAAAAACCACGATACAAAGCAATAATGCATTATAAATAACGAAGTCATAAGAGATAAAACCTTACCAAATCAAAGCCCCAAGAGAAAAGGAAAAAAAAAACTTAGCTTTTTCTCTCTCCAAAACCCTCCGAAACCCTTAACCCCATCTAGCATTCTCATGAGATCTTTCAAACTGTCAACTGGTCGATAGCCCCTGTTTTAGCATAGATTTAAGACATCCAATTTTCAACATGCTATGCTAGGCTCGGGCCTTGGGTCTTAAGTGTTGGATCAGGCCAAGGCTTGGCCTGGCTTAGTCATTTGGCCATGGTGTGAGGCAAATCCACATTGCATGGATAGCCTGAGCTAGAATTTTATACATTCATTTATTCCGTTGTTGTGAAGCTTCTTTTGGAGCATCTAGGGGTAGGGGTGGCAATGGGTTGGGTTGGCCCGCTAGTTTGAGGTGGGCTCAGCGCAAACTAAAAGAGTAGTAAGTTTAATTGGGTGTGAAATGTGGCAGTAAATGAGTCAGGCTCGGGTTGAACCCAATCCAACCCAGCCCACCCATATAGCTCTTGTCGATGGGCCGTATCAACGGGACCTAACCAAGCCCAAAACCCAAAACAATAAGTGAAGATACATACATATGGTTTATATCTTTGTGAGTGCCCATTAGTTGGGCAGGGCTAGGCAAAAGCTTTAGCCCCATATTCCATTCACAAACCCAATTATCATCATGCGGGGTCGAGTCTAGTTCCAATTGGGTAAGGCAATGGGCTAGTCAGTCAATACGGCAATGGCAATGGGGCAGGCCCAGCAAAATCAAAACTTGAACAAAGCTTGCCTGAAGGCTTGGCCTGATCAGTTGCAAAGAAGGCCTGGTTCGTCGTTGCCAGGCCTATTGGTCGAGCTTGGGCTCGATGAAGTTTTAAGTGGGTTTGGTTGGGCCAATGAGTTGTGTCTGGCACACTTAGTAAATATGTTGGGCCTGGGCTAACCCGAAGAACCCAAAACGAAGCTAACGTAGTGCCACCCCTAGTTGCATTCTTGCAATTCTCTAGTGCAATGTATGATCTGAAAAATATCCAATCGATGTAAAAAATGGCTTGTTTTCTTTATGGGCAGGATTGGGCCGTGATGGGCTAGACCCAGGCCTGGTCGACACCTAAGACCCAAGGCCTGACCTGGCCTAAGTGGCTCGAGCTGAAAAAATTGGTGGCCCAGGCTCTACCTAAAAACTGATAAAATCCCTATTTCCTACTTGATTGTTCCAAATCTATCCGTTGATCAAGTGGGCTACAGTTGCACAAAGAAATAGATATTTAGAGGAATGGTGCCTAACCTAGGATTGGAGGCACGTCTAAGATATAACACCTGCACATATAGGTCCATTGATTAGGCATTTAGGATTCATAGTGGTTGCCAAGTTCGTATAAGGCTAATTGATTGGACAAGTTTGGATTAATAAGACTGTAGGAACGGTTTTAAACAGTTCCTAAATGCTTCAGGAACAATTTAAAACCGTTCTTAAATGAAGCATTGCAAAAAATCAGGAACGTTTCCGAACCATTTTGGGTACCATTTCAAATTTTAGAGACAGAATTTTAGGAAGAGTTTTAAACCAAAAAACCTGCTGTATAAAATAAAATAAAATAAAAGAAACAAATATATTTAAGCCATATTCATTTAAGAATCAAAAGATAGTAAAAATAACCATGATGTAATTTGAAACATTGTCTGACTTGCAAACCTGACAATAAAAACTAAAATCTGTAATGGAAGACTTCAAAATAAAAAGACAATTCAATGAAAGTCCGTCAAGCAGACGAAGAGCTTCACAATGTGATGGCCTTTTATGTACCTAACTAATAAGCAACAAGTAAAAAATAAGAACAAAAACATGTGAATAGATTGAAAGAATAACAATCAACTATCAAAACAGTGTGAATAAAATTGTGACAATTGAACATACATATGGGGGACTCTTGTTAGTTGACTCACCTGGTTTTAGAATATGCTCGATGCACTCCTGACCCGAGGGGAGCTCGTTCTAGACCAAGCGAGGCAAACTTGTTCACTTGCTATGTGCGAAAATGCATCTCCTGTGAAATCTATAACAACATAAGAACACCACCTATGGTAGTTCAACAAGGAAACTCCGGCAATCATCTTAACTGAAACTTGTAATGCATATAGAACTAGCAAAGGTAGAGATGCTGGAAATTTCTGCTAAGGAATGTTCAAAATCCAGAATGGAATACTCTAGATTCTTATGAGAAATGCATGTACATTGTAAAAGATATTTGGAATGGCATTGCAGGTATAATTGGACTTACTTTCCAGGCTAATTTGGAATGGCATTGCAGGTATAATCAAGAATAGAAATCAGACCAAGGTTCTGAAGTTTTTTAGAATGTATTTCTGAAGAGGAATGGGTTGGAAGCATTGCCTTCAGCTTCATCTTCCCATCATTAGCCATAAACCTGCAGATTACATTAAAATATTATTCGTCAACACACACATCTCCCACAATCCAAAAAGAACCAGGCTAGCAAACTGAGAGCCCCTTGGGTGGAACTTTCATAAGATCCACCCCATTAAAATATTAGTTATCAATGCACACGTATCTCCCACAAACCTGCAGATTACATTAAAACCATTCTTCTAATGTTCCTTGTTAGGATGAAAGAACTACCTAAAAAGTGCAGTATTCCAAAAACTAGGTAGGCCACACCACAAGAAACAAAAGAATATTGATGACTTGGAAAGAAGAGAAGGAACACAGTGGGGCTCCACAATGAGTTCCCAATGTGTTTGATATAACATTGAAAAGCGATGTACTTGATTGAAGAAGAAAAAAGAATTGAAACAAACCTCTGTGCTAAGGAAATGCACCATGCCATAAATCTTCCCGCAAAAACAAAGCTAAACAACAAAAAGAAAAAGAAAAAATAGCATACAACTGTTAGAGGACATGTAATGCCTGTACAAGTTGAAGACAGCTAGGTTACAAGTAGAATAAGCACTCTCCACTACAAGAAGGAAATTCATTAAATACTTTGGTAGATATATAATTACATATGGGGAAGCTAGCCTCAGCCAGTGTTTCAAATATCGATACTATCGGCCGATATTATCGGTATCGCACCACTACGAGACGATATACTCGCGATAACCTCCGGAAGATACCAAAAAATCCCAACTCCAGATATCGGCCGATATTATCAACGATATCGCACGATATATAGTAGGATATCGCCCCATTATGATCGATATCATCGATACCATCACTCATCGTTGGATCCGTGGGGTTCGTACATAGAGGAAAAGATGGAGGGAGGATTTTAGTACAGAGACTCGATTGCATAATCGGAGGTTGAATTTGATGGGCCACTCCATCATTTTCGATTTCCCTCTTGATTTTTTCTTTGAATCATTAGATTTCGCATCAAAATGAAGATTTCAAAGGGATTTCTGAACCGAGATTTCGGCATTGAGAAATCGGGGTATTAAAGACAGATTTGAGATTTTTAGGGTTCGAATCTCCGAAAGATCTCCCAACCTTCTTTTTCGAAATCGGCTTCCTCCGTGAAATCCCTTTAGAAATCCGATTGCGTCTTGAGTTACTCGTGCGCTTTAATCTTGATGAAACTCCATGGGGCCCAGTATGTGGTTTATCCACACCGTCCAACCGTTTTTATAGATCATTTAAGGGGTTGATCCCAAATTTGAAGCATATCCAAATCAAGTGGACCACACCATATGAAACAAGTTCTAATGATTTCAACCGTTGAAAGCTTTCCAGGCCCCACAAAGGTGATGTTTATTTGTCATCCAACCTGTTCATTAGATCACAAAAATAAGATGAAGGAAAACATAAATATAAGCTTGATCCAAAACTTGAAAGTGGCCCTCGTGAATTTTTCAATGGTATATGTTCAATTGACACTATGGCAGTCCATTTGAGCTTTAAATGTGCTTCAATTTTTGGATCAAGCCCAAAAATTATCTGTTAAAATGGATTGAAGGAGTGGATAAAATATATAAATCACGGTGGATCCCACGTTTTACTAGGTGCATAAAATAAAATGCACCCGTAAATGCACTTGGTGGATTGGTGCTACATGAGAAACTAACTTATTGGGTGGTACGCTTGCTATAGGGACCACGTTGATGATATGTTGTAGATCCACTCCGTTCATTCGTTTTTATAGCCCATTTTATAATGTCATGCCCAAAATAAAACACATTAAAATATCGACCGCACCACATCAAACAGCTTATTAATGAACACTTACCATTAAATGATATGGATCTGCTTAATTTTTCTGGTGTGGTCCACCCAAGATTTAAATCAAGTTTTTGGAATAATATTCTTAAATTATATGAAAAAATAAATGGACATAAAATATATATACAACAAGGTGGACCCCACAGATGATGTACCACATAGGTGGTGTGGTAAGTGACGCTCCGAGTTAATACAAATGGTTCAAATGAGATCAAAGTTACACGGGCACATAATGATGTATTATTATATCCACTCCCTTCATCTATTTGGCGAGATCATTTTAGATCATGACCCTAAAAATAAGTCATATCCAAAGCTCAAGTGGACCACACCACAAATAGCTGTGGGAACAATGACTCTCGCCATTAAAATGTTTGTAGGAACCACGTAACATTTATTTTCCATTCAATCTGTTCATAAGGTCACTACCTTGGATCAGAGGAAAAAAAATATCATATTGATCCAAAACTTTTGTGACCCCAAAATGGTTTCAATGGTAGACGTTCAATCCTCCACTACGTTTTGCAGTGTGGACCACTTGATAATGGGATCTGACTTATTTTTCGGCTCAAGTGTTACGACTAGCTTGCCAAATGGACGGGCAGTTTGGATATAAAATATACCTCATGATGGGACCCACAAAAACACACCAAGGTGATGTGTGGTACACAAGCCGATCCACTTCTGCGATTTCCTGGGAAAGCCTTTGGCAGGAAATTTGCGCTGGAAACCTAGGTGGGCCCACCATAATGTTTGTAAGAAATCCACCCCGTCCATCCTTTTTGTGAGCTCATTTTAGGACTTGGGACCAAAAGTGAGCAAGTTCCAAAGTGGGCCGCACTAAAGAAAAGGTGGGTAGGGAAATTCCTAAAAACCTCCTCAAAAAGAATGTTTAAATGTCATCATACCATTTACAACATCATTCCTACAGAGATGAACTGAGAAGACAAATATTACCGATTCAAAACTTCTATGGCCTATTTCAATTGTGTACAATTTTCACGTTTTTAGCACACTTGAGTAGATCATTTTGCTAAAATGAGCTCACAAAACAAATGGGTAGGACAAAACATCACGTGGGACCTATCTAAGTTTCTAGCGCATAAGCATAGGCTCGTCCATCTATCATTTATATGTATATTTATCCATTTTTATTTCTTTTGGAAATGTCTTCCATTTTATAAATGTTATACATTCAATTTAAATACAATTGCATTAGTTCAATTAAACATCGCATGACTTAGAACCCTATACAAAGAAAATTTATTATGTGCACCCTTTTTTTTGAGATGTTATGATTTAAAAGTGTGTATTAAGGTCCTTTTTAACAATCCATGAAGTTTCATTGAAAAATTCAACCATTTCCCCAGTTTCACCCAAAAAGTGTACAAACAATATATCCTTATCTACATAGCGCGATACCGATATTTCAACACTGCCTCACTGACCAATTTCCTTTATCGACACTGACAACTGGACAAAGGTGCAATGGTCCATGAACAAGACCATCCATCTATTGGGTTTCACATATCAGATTATGAGATAAGGTGACCTTCTAATGGTAGGTACAAAACAATATTGGCAATAGACAACATTGAAATTGAAGAGGACCGCCAATTGGATTGGTGAGATTGTCCAATCCGTGCAATTTGAAGATAGTGGGGCATCCATGGTGGGACCCACCAATGAGCATGCAAATCCATGCTCACCAACCATAGTGTGCCCCTGTAGAATACAACTCTTAACTAGCTAGTGAAGATGATAGCAACCTGTATAGAAAAGAAAAGATGATAGCAACTTGTATAGAAGTATAGGTTTGTGTTGGATCTGAATTTTTATACTGATCTAGCTTTGAATAGTTTGAGAATAAGAAGTTGTGGGCTCATTAAAAAAAAAGAAACAGAGAATGTTCTGACTTAGAAGGAGAAGCATAGAAGATTTTGACTTGGAAATAAACAGGTGTAAAAGTTCCAATTGAGGATTTAATAGATAAAAATTGAAAGTAAAAGGGAATAGTACAAATATTATTTAAAAAAGAAAGGGAACTTGTTCACCTGCACCAAGGATTGTTCGTGATTTTAGCAAATTTTACATGGGATTGACATAATCTGAGCTTTCGCAAATTAGTAGATCGGCTGAGTCAATGCAAAACTCAACTGAGTTTCTATAGGACTTCCATAGCATGAATGGGCCCCCTTTTTGGCTTTCTGAATCAACTACTTTGAAAAAACAATACGATATCATGACAGATCTACTCAAAGTGGGTTTAGATGGAATGATAACTCAAATTGTATCATCATAGAGCTGGTTGTTTGGGATAAGTACATTGAGGTAGGCTATACGAAACTGTTTTTGCACAATACAATAAGCATTTTAGCTTGCAAGTATTATGAACATGCTATATTCTAAAATTTAAGGTGGCACTCTTATCAAGTAAGCCACATATATTTGACATATATTTGTTGAATCTAGGCTGTTGGACTTCTCTTTATTGTTATTTTTTCTCTTCCAAGTTTGATATGGATCAGCGAGCCAACATTATTTTCAGAAAATGCATCTGAATAGTGGAGCTCAATTAATGGCCAAGCCATGCTCAGGCCAACGATGAATGGCCCAGCCTAGCCAATTGGCCTGATCTAATCTCTAAGTGGGCCATGGTTATAAGAAAGAAAAGAATGAATGGTTTAAAGACCTTTGTTGGCAGCTCCCATTCAATCCAGGTGAGCTAGACTACCATAGGTTTCAATGTTGTAATGCAGATTTTCTACCATTGAACTACATGCTCAAATCCAAACTCATACCAAAGTTCAGAAAAGATAATTAAAACTGAAGTTTATGCAAAATACTAGAGTTGACGCAAGGAACAATCAAGGAAAAAAGAATATTTTGCATGAAAAGAAATATCCATGTAAGAAATACGATTGTATGTTAGGTGGGATGGTCATCATACAATGGAAAAACATGAATGTCCCTGAACACAAAGTTTGAATGATTAGAACTATGGCCTTTCCGGGAAAAAAATTCTGAATATACATGGGAGTTTCTATTGCATGATGTCTTTAAAAGCATGAACATGCTTAGCTTCCTAATAAACATGGGAGGCTCCCTGGAACATAAATATCAATCCAAGTCAAGACGCTCAATTAAAAAGAAACAGATTGGTGAACTACAATATACCTACTGAAAGCATGGAGTAAATGTTGGGGTATGCTAACTTGCTAAATGCTAAAAGCTAAAAGAAAATTGCAAATATCGCTTCCAACCTGAGAAGTTTTTAACTACTTTTGTGCTATGTAAATTAAATTTTTTTGGATAAAAGCTTGACATTCAGGCAAGTTGAAGTCACCACTAATTGATCTTACCAGCATTTTTTTTTTATTTTTTTTTTTTAAAAAATGAAGCTCCATAACAAAGGATCATGAAAGAACATGGAGAATATGAGCCAACAAGAGATAAACCCCAAGTAGAGACTTGTAATAAGAAAGCATATGCAGTTCGTGTAACACAGTCGAGTATTAAAGTAACTACCTGAAATATCTTAAAATGCTTGACAGCTCAAAGTACTGTCAACGAACTTGCTGAATTATCCAGGCCGGTGCCTCTGAAATACTTAGGTCGAGATATGCAGAAACCGGTACATAAAGATGGCTCTTTGATGGAATCTTCATAAGAACTGACTCATGTAATATTTAGTTCAGAAATTAGTTTTAGTTATCATTTTTTTTTTTTTTTTTGAGAGAACTGAAATATATTAAAGAGAAAAGGAAAACAAACAAACAGAGCGGAGAGCAAAGCAGAAAACACAAAAAGCAGGCAAAGAAGAGGAGCAGGGAACTAATCGCTGAGATAGCGAAGAGAAGCTATGCTCCTAGAAAAAGAAAATCTTCATCTTTTAAACCGGCGACATTAGCGGCCCATTCGATCACCACCCGTTTGGCTTTGGAAGCAACGAACTTGGCAGAGCTTGAGATATTTCTAAAACACCTCTCGTTTCGTTCTCCCCAAACTGACCACCAAATTGCAAGGAGAGCCATTCTCCAGATCTGCGTCTTCTTCTTTCCAATCTTGATACCGTGCCACGCTTTGAGAAGGAGGTCCACTGAATCCGGTAGGCACCAGGATACATGGAAGGCTGAAAGAAAATCTTACCAGATAAGGGAAATGAATGAGGAATGCAACAGCAAATGGTCAACCAATTCTGCGGCCCTCATACAACAAAGACAGATGTTTGGAAGCACCATTCCTCTCTTCCTCAAGTTGTCGATCGTGAGGATTTTTTCGTTTGCTGCCAACCAACCGAAGGCCACTACCTTTGGGGGAGCAAAGTAGTGCCAGACATGGGCTGGGAAAACAAACAGAAAGCTGCGTACCGGAAAGCTGGGCCTGGTTGTAGAAGGATTTGACCGTGTAAGAGGCAGATTTGTCAAGCTTCCAGGAGATTCTATCTTCCATTTCCTGATTAGGGCTGATTTTGTATATATGATCCATCAGGCTGACAAAATCGGGGATCTCCCAGTCCTCCAAGCTTCTTCTACAGCGCAGGTTCCAGACTGGGCCATCTTCCTTAGCTTCAAAAAAATCTGCCACAACTGCGTCTTGGGTGGGAGACAAACGGAAAATTGAAGGGAAGGAGTCTTTAAGAGTTTTGTCCCCTACCCAAATGTCCTTCCAAAACCGGATACGATTACCTTTTCCGAGATCGAAACCGATGTGCTTGAGAATGATCTTTTTGAGACAGATAATGCCCTTCCAAATGCTAGAGGCCCTTTGCGCAGACGACTCTTTTGTCCACCAACCCCCAGGCGAAGTACCGTATTTACTCTTAATTATCGTGATCCAAAGACTGTCTTTTTCGGATCCTAGCCTCCAAATCCACTTCCCTCGCAACGCCCTATTCATTTGCTTGAGGTCTTTGATACCCGCACCACCTTCTTTATATTGTTTGCAAACCTGATTCCGATCCATCAGATGGAATCTTTTTAGGTTCTCCTTCCCATGCCATAAGAAGTCCCTTCTCAGCTTATCAATAGATGCCAAAACAGTTGCTGGGCATCTGAATAAAGACATGTAATAGAGGGGCAGGTTTGAGAGGGCTGATTTGATTAAAGTGAGTCGACCACCCAGGGAAAGAAACCGACACTGCCATGTGGCTAAAAATTTCTCAAACCTTAGAATGATCTTGTTCCATAGGGAAATCGGAGGAGGACCAATACAGAGAGGGAGACCTGCGTACGTTGTTGGGAATGAGGCCGATGAGCATCCAAAGCGTGAGGCAAACTGAGCAACTTCTTCTTCTTCCAAATTCACCCCATATAATCTTGATTTTCTCATGTTGATTCTTAGGCCGGAAACAGCCTCAAAACAGCAAATGGAGGTTCGCAAATTGTCCACCTTACTTGGGTCGGAACGACCTACGTACGTACTTAGGTCGGAACGACCTACATACGTACCTACGTACTTACCTGGGTCGGAACGACCTACGTACGTACTTGGGTCGGAACGACCGACATACGTACCTACGTACTTAACTTGGGTCAGAACGACCTACGTACATACGTACTTACTTGGGTCGGAATGACCTACGTACGTACTTGATTTTCTCATGTTGATTCTTAGGCCTACGCAGATTGTTTGCAGATTCTTAGGTCGGAACGACCTACATACGTGTTAGTTATCATTTATTGCTAATTCATTTTAAAAAACAAATCCAGAATGTACAAGCAATAGCAACTTCCAACTTCATGGCATTCATGATGCATTACATTCCCCAATAAAGGTTGCCTATACTAGCTAACAAATCAAATATTTAAAAATGATTGCTTCTGGATGAATAATTGCCTGTGGAATCATGAAAGATTTGAAAATATTCAAACATATAAGAGAACTATTCTTCTGTTTTTTAGGTAGCATTTAGAGTTTACTAGCAAATCATGGATGACAGTTGGTAGGGCTTTCAGCTACCTGCCCACCTTCCAAGCTGAGATGGGCCTGACCCATTCCTCAAGAGCCTTGGCTTGAACAAGATGAGCACCTTTTTTTTTCTTCTTTTTTAAAAATAACCAAGTGAGGTTTACAAGGCAAGAGTAAGACATCCAGGGATCCAACCTGGTTCATTCATGCACGTTACAGTCTCTGCCATCTCTACCTGCAGAACAGTGATATTAATTTTAAAGAGAGAGAGAGAGAGAGAGAGAGAGAGAGAGAGAGAGATTTTCAAACTGATCAATAGAGAGAGAGAGAGAGCCCTCTTCTAATCCGTATAATAGGAACCCTGTTTTACAAGGGTTCCTTTATAAGCAACACCACTGTCAGTTTGAGGATGCACTGAAAACATCACATTGGAGTTGGGAAAAAATGTAAAATAGGTGCACCTTGCAAGAAAGCATGTAGCTTCTGCTTCCGTAGCTTTAGCTTAACAGTACTTATCGAAACAAGACCATCCACACTATATTTTGAAATCTGGAGCATATGCAAAGTTACCAATAAGAAAATACATGGAAGCAGCTGGCTCAATCCTGATAAGGTAAGACACTAAAACAAAGTTTTTATTTATGAAAGAAGATTGCATTTTTTCTGATCATCAAGATAATTATCTTGATGATTTGAACAAAAAATGGGAGAATGAATTATTGTGGAAGAAAAGGACAACCTCATTCATGAGACTCTTATTTACTCCAAAATTAGTAGCAGGTTCCATGTTCAAATCATTAGATGTATTTTGTTGTTGCTGTTGGGCTTCTGCTTTCACCTGGCCAGCATCTGCATTATAAGTAATAACAAATTTTAATTTCGAGAACAAAGAGAGGAACTAAATATCAATAAACTTGGAATGTAGTAAGGGTACATGCTGAATAGTGATGTCATGAGCACCTGCATCTTTCGCTCCAGCTGACATCAGTGCATGCTGAGCGGACTGTTGATGCATGGAATTTTGCTGTAGTGAAGAAGATGTGATAGCAGGGAGATCCACAGGTGAAAAATGAATTAAATCATGATAATACATAAATGGGAAACAATATCATACTCGAAATCACTCACTTTAAGATAGATATAGACATCTATTTCGTGAGTATGGTTCAAATAAGGTTTTTCCTGACCTTCACTACAATAGGGGATTCCACCTGCTGCAGTTCTGGGGCTGCACCTACTGCAGTTCAGCTGAATATATGCTTGAACTTGCACCACAAGAGAAGCAAATCTCTCCTATACAGATACCTGAAAATCCCTCTTCTAGGAATTCCTGGATTTGGCTCAGTACCTAAGCAAGCTGAAAATATGCAACAACAATGCGGTGTAATCCGTCTGAAAATAGGCAACAAGGTCACAAACACCTGGATGAAGGAATAACATAAACATTAGCTTGATCAAAAACTTTTGTGGCCCTCAAGAAGTTTCCAGTGGTAGGCATTCAATCCCATTACTTTTTGTAACGCAGTCCACTTGAGCTTTGAATCTTAATATTTTTTCAGTGCTTTTAAATGATCTCGAAAATTGAATGGACGGCATGGATATAAGACATACATCATATTAGGGCCTACAGAACTTGGTGACGTCAACACACCACCGAGGTACACACCACGCAATCCCCACTTCCCATTTATTAGTGTTGAAAGGCAACCAATCTTGACCACTTATTTTATTGTATTTTTAACTGGATGTTGGATGGCGATGGAATAAATAACCCACAGCCATAGATTTATAAAATCCATTTATGGCCGTAGGAGCACCCAAATTTTTGGGCCACAACAATCATTATGATACATGTCCATAAGGCCCACCTTGTGTCGATGGTATATCCTAAACTGACCCATCTGATTAAAATGGTCCCGAGACTTTACCTGTATCGCTTATCTTCCTCTGATTTAGATCCAGACCATTCATTTGATGGGCCCCACACAAGATAGACCCAAAACCTTCTTCACCTAACACCCTTTACAACTGATTGGTGGACGTCTACCTCTGCATATAGATGTTTGGTTTGTTGTATCTTAACCGTTCGTACTGAGGGCGTATCTCGAGCAGATTGCAGGTGGAGCATTGCAGGCGATGGATGGCTCCGTCTGTTCGTAGTTCCACCGTTGATCGACGTAGTCATCTTGCCGATTGGGCCCACCTACAAGGGCCCCCACGATCACATTGGGATTGCTACCGTTGATGCGGAACCATTTCTCGAACCCTTCGAGGCAATCATCGTTCGAAGGTAATAGCGATTTCGATTCGATGGAAGCTCCTCGGTGGTGAACTTGAAGCAGGTAGCTCCTCGGTGGATGTTGCAGGGAGAGGGAGATCGAGAGAGGGAGGAAGAATGAGAGGGAGATCGAGAGAGAGGGTTGAGATCGGGAGAGGGAGAACAAATGAGAGGGAGATTGAGAGAGGGAGAGGGAGATGGAGATCGGGAGAGGGAGATCGCGGTTTGGCGTTTTGGGCGTTTTGGAGGGTTTAAGGCGTTTTGACGATGAAAATAATCCCGTAGTCTGCGGCAGATTTACATAAATGTGACTCTTGGGCCATATGGGGTCCACTTAGGGTTCTAATAGAATCCATTCCGTCCATCTGTTTCAAAATAATACAATAAACCATAATAATAAGAAATAAGAAGATCCAACACTCAATCGGGACACACCAACAAAACAACGAAAGTAACAATGTATAACATCAACTATTCCAGCACGGTATACTACCGTTTCAAATTAGAAACGGCTTAAAGCCGTTTTTGAACCAAAATGCCAACCATACCGGTTTGGCGATTTTGGTGTAGTGGGGTAGAGGTGATTTTTGCATTGGCTACCAATGTTTTAAAACAAGATAAGGGCCACCGTTGGTCAGGTTTGGACCAGATGGCCCACTAAAATGGATCAGGTCACTCTAAACCCTGCTCAATTAAGTGCATCACTCTTTGGACCCTTTTTTGAGGAAATCCAAACCAGTGTCTATTGGGCCCTACCATGGATGGACCACCTCCCAAAAAATCTCCTCGATGAGATAATCCTATACAATTTCAATTTGTAGGCTTCAAATAAATGGTTAAGGAGAAAATCATCAATGGTCTACATTAAAAGAAAATTTAAGATTGGTGGATTAGATCTTATGATTAAGGAGATATTTTGAGGTTGGGAAGGACGAGAGGTCGAGCACCGTCTTCGTTTAGGGGGGATAACTATTCCAAATCCACGGAACTTCTCTGGATGACTCTCATAAAAACTTCCAATCCAGGAGGAAAAGAAAATAAAAATAATTCTAAAATATTCAAAATAATTTTATTGACGATGAAAAACAAGTTTACAACTCTTTAAATAAGATTACGAACCCTAGGGAGAAGTTTCAGAATCATACTATAACTAAAACTCTTAGAAATCGCCACTTAATATAAATAGTAAACTTACTATAGACGGTGATTTCTACTAGACCTCATGGTTTTTGGCCAAAAATAGTAAGTGTCCTATTTGACTCAACTATGCTATTCTCCTAATTATTCTAAGCACTTTTTATGTTGGGCACAACCCCTAAAGCCCAACGCATGAAGAGTTATAGTCAAACTAAAACTTACTATAAATAGTAAAAATGAAATTAAAATAGGAATTCGATCATTGATCTGATGGCAGTTTGCAAATTTGGCATTCACAACCTGGCATAGTGGGGTTGGGTGGCTAAAGTAGCTCGTCCTATACCAAAATCATATATGGTACGTCCGATATCTCATTCCAGTTTGCAAGATATGTTCAGTTTAGGTTTTGATAGTCCGGATCACTTCTGTCGTCGACCGGGCCTTTTCTGATCTATCTTGGCCATGAAAGTGTCCGTGACCCGCTCTACATCATAATTAAGGCATGATCCATCACTCACAGGTTGTATTAGATCAACCGTTTGGATCACTGAATTGTGGGCTCAATTAATTTAAAGTAAAAACCCATATCTTTCAGGTAGAGATCCTAACACCAAATAAACGATCCTAACCATTCAATCAATAACGTGTAGAATTGATGGTTAAGAATAATAAAAAGTAAGCCCAATCATTTATTATGATTCTAAATGTGGACCCCACCTTGGAAAACAAATTGTTTAGACCATCCCATTTCTTCAATGTAAGTAGTTGCATCATTAGCTACAAATGCAACTAATGGTATAAGATTATGCACTATCTAACATACAATTGTTGAGGCACTATACAATGTTGTATTTTGTTTTAAAATAAACATTAAAATTTTAGTTTTCAAATTTTTCGGTTTCCCTCCACATTTGAAATTTTTGATGCTTTTGGGTTGTGGGTTTTATCCTACATCGGATTTCCCAAAGAAAATCTTCTTATATATAAGATAGGCTTTTTGCCTTGGGGCTTGAGCCCCATTCAGGAGGCATGTGAATTTGGTCTACTAATAGCTCTGATCTATGCCATTGACCACACACGCTCGCGCCAAGTCGAGACGTGCCGTGCAAAGTCCGAGTCCGTGTCCGTATGCGTGACGTAACGGGCGTGAGCGTGGGTACAGATGCCGGTGTAGTACGGTGCAAGTGTACTCGCATGGGTGTGTGTGTGTATGGGTACTCGCGGGACTTTAGTTGCGAGAGTCTACTCGCACTTGCACCTTTTCGTTTTAAACCAGAGAGATGTGTCCATTCAAGTTGGTCGCATCTGTTGGGTTTAAACCTAACGGACCTAACCCTTTCTAAAGGGTGCTTATGCACCACTTCGGAGTCTATATAAGGACTTTCGTTCCTGTTTCTAAAAGTACGAAAAACCTCTCTCCTCTTATACAACTCGTTATAAAACTCTCTCTGCTTCTAAGAATTTTACTAAGTTCATCGCTGAGTCAACTCAGCAATTTCGGGTTAAACTGCAAGTGGTTCGAGCCCACGTACAGTGAGTGCACCGTTGGGACCGGGTCATAGTCGTTGTATCCTGGAGGTCGATTGCTCTGGAAACCTGTTGCACTTGAGACGCTATCCAAGGAGAGCAAATTCGATTTCAAGCCAAGTGACTCACGTCACGCCTCGACTCAAATATTTAAGTTTTCTATCTCTAATTTTATTTTCGTTTTTGGTTTTCGAATTTTTAATAGTCTATTTAATTCAACCAAATATTCCAACAATCTTGAAATCGAATTGTTGAATTACATAAACTATGGCTACAATAACAGTAAATGTTTCTGCTGAATTAGCCAAAATCGAACCATTCGCTGGACAATACTTTAAACGGTGGAATCAGAAACTGCTGTTCGCGTTGACCACTCTTAAAGTTTCATACATACATCTGAATCATTTACTATAGATCCAGCAAATCAAACTGAAGTAGTTGATGAAAAAAATTGTAAAAATTATATTTTAAACTCTTTATCGAACAAACTATATGACGTGTATGCTTCTTACGAATCTACTAAAGACATATGGACTGCTTTATAAAAGAAGTACATATTGAAAGATGCAAGCGCTAAGAAACATGCAATTGCTAATTTCCTTCATTATAAAATGACAGACGACAAACCTGTTACTAATCAGATTCATGGTTTTCAAAATCTAGTTCACGAACTATCGACAAATGAATTAAGTTGGATGAAGTGTTTCTGTCAGGAGCGTTAATAAAAAAAATTACCACCCTCTTGGAAAGAATATAAGAATAAAATGAAACATAAAAAGAACGGTGTTTCTTTAGAAACCACTATCGTACACATACAAATATAGGAGGCCAATAAAATCAAGGACTAAAAAGAAAATAGAAATGAAATAGATTCAAAAGCGAATCTTGTGTAATCGAGTTGAAAAAACAATAAGAAAAATGGCAAATGTCATAACTGTTGCAAACCTGGACATTATGCAAATGAATGCAGGCTCAAAAAGATGAATGCGGACAATCAATTCAAGAAAAAGGAAAATTGTTACAACTGTGGAAAGCATGGGCATCACATTAAAATCTGCAAGCTTAAGAAAAACAAAGATAAGCCGCAGGCTAATCTTACAGAAAGTCAATGAGTCTGACATGATAATAGTTGTGATGTCAGAAGTCTTCCTTATAAACAATTTGGAGAGTGAACTAGACACTGGTGCAACTAGGCACGCGTGCAAGGATCGTAACATGTTTACCTCATACCAAGTATCAGGAGATGATGAATATGTGTTCATGCTAGAACAGCTCCAGTTGTAGGAAAATGGAAAGTACTTCTGAAACTCACTTCTAGAAAGACTCTACTATTGAATGATGTCCTACATGTGCCTGACATTAGAAAAAACTTGGTCTCTAATTCACTCCTTAATAAGGCTGGTGTCAAGTTGGTATTTGATTCAAATAAGCTTGTAATGACCAAGAATGAAACTTTTGTTGATAAGGGATACTGTAGTGATGATTTATTCATTGTAAATGTATCCAATAATAATAATAATAAGACATCCAGTTCTATTTATATCGTTGAACCTTTTCATCTATGACATAGTAGATTAAGTCATGTGAATGTAGTATCTTTGAAGAAAATGAGAAGATTAGGTTTATTACCTAATATATCTAATGAGGAATTCGATAAATATGAAACATGTGTAGAATCAAAATTCATTAGAAAACCTTTTAAACGAATAGAACGATCCTCTGTTCTATTAGAATTGATACACAGTAACTTAGGTGATTTTAGAAATCACATGTCTAGAGGTGAAAAAAGATATTACATAACTTTTGCAGATGATTACTTCAAGTTCACTAGAGTATATTTGTTAAGGAACAAAGATGAAGCTTTAAATACTTTTTTTAAGTACAAAATTAAAGTTAAAAATCAGTTAAATATAAAAATTAAAAGACTAAGAACAGATAGAGGAGGTGAATATGAATCTTCTCAATTTAGAGAATTATGTGAAAATAGTGGAATAGTTTATAAAACTACAGCTCCTTATACACCAGAACAAAATGGAATAGCGTAAAAATAGAACTTTTAAGGAGATGATGAATACTATGTTAAATAGTTCATGCTTACCCTCAAATATGTAGGGAGAAGCAATTTTATCTGCTTGTTATATCCTAAATAGGATTCATTTTAAATCTTATGAATAAACACCTTATGAACTTTGGAAGAATCACGTTCCTAGTTATAAATATATTAAAGTGTGGGGGTGTCTTACTAAAATAAGATTGCCTGAAACTAAGAAAAGAAAGTTAGGCCCTAAAACGACCGACTGTGTATTTATAGGGTATGTACAAAATAATGTACCTTACAAGTTTCTAGTTTTAAAAACTAAAGATAATATTCTACATCTTAATACAATTATAGAAGCCAGAGATGCAGAGTTCTTTGAAAACGTATTCACTATGAAATCTAAATCTATAGGAATAGAGAAAGTTAATGAATCAGATATCGCGTTTACAAGTAAAAGTGCTTACGAAAAGTAGTAGAAGAGATACAACCAAGAAAAAGTACTAGGGTTAGAACAGAAACTAACCTAGGAGATGGTTTTTTCACATTCTTAGTAAAAAATGATCCTACAATTTATACAGAAGCGATTAACTCTCCAGATGCAACTTTTTGGAAGGAAGCAATAAATAATAAGTTGAAATCTATTATATCTAATAACACTTGGGAACTTATAGACCTACCACTTAGAAACAAACCAATAGGTTGTAAATGGATGTTTAGAAAGAAACTAAAACCAGATAGTACTATTGATAAGTTTAAGGGTAGGTTGATAGCAAAAAGCTTTAAACAAAATGAAGGAATAAATTATTTTGATACATATTCCCCTATAACTAGGATTACAATTATTCGGGTCTTAATAGCGATAGCCTCCATATATAAACTGGTGGTACACCAGATGGACGTTAAGACAGCTTTCCTAAATGGAGACTTGGAAGAAGAAATATATATGGAACAACCTGAGAATTATAAGATATCAGGTAAAGAAAATAAAGTATGTAGACTAATTAAATCATTATATGGTTTAAAACAGGCTCTTAAACAATGACATAAAAAATTTAATGGTGTTTTAAAGTCAAATAGTTATCATTTAAATGATATAGATAGATGTGTATATAGTAAAATTTATGGAAATGATTATGTTATTATATGCCTTTATGTTGATGACATACTTATTTTTGGAACTAATATTAAATTAGTTATTAAGACTAAGAAATTCTTGTCATCTAAATTTGACATGAAATACTTAGGAGAGGCAAATTTAATTTTGGGTATTGAAGTAACTAGGAAAGATGGTATCATTATATTATCACAATCTCATTACATTAAGAAGTTATTGGGAAACTTTTAACCATTTTAATTATTTTCCTGTCGCTACACCTTATGATTATAGTGTGACTCTCATGAAGAATAAAGGAAGTAGTATGTCTCAATTAGAGTATTTCAGAATAATTGGTAGTCTCATGTATCTAACAAACTGCACTAGACCATACATAACTTTTGCAGTAGGAAGGCTAAGTAGATATACACATAACCCTAGAAAAGAGCATTGGAATGCCTTGCCTAGGATTTCAAGATACTTAAAAGGCAGCATGGCCTATGGTTTATATTATAATGGTTTTCCTACTATATTAGAAGGATACAGAGATGTTAACTGGATTAGTGATTCAGATGAGACAAAATCTACTAGTGGATATATTTTCACTTTGGGTGGAGGAGCAATTTCTTGGAAGTCTATCAAACAGACATGTATCGCTTGATCAACTATGGAATCCGAGTTTATTGCCTTAGAAAAGGCTGGATCAGAAGCCGAGTGGCTTAGAAATCTCATAGCTGATATACCATTGTGGTCAAAGCCTGTATCGGTCATGTTTATTCATTGTGATTGTCAAGTGGCTATAGCAAAAGCAAAGAGTAAAATATATAATGGAAAAAGCAGGCATATTAGACTCAGACACAACATAGTGAAACACTTGTTGCGTGATGGAGTCATTTCTATTGACTTTGTAAGGTCAGAAAAAAATCTGGTTGATCCTCCGACCAATGGGCTATATAAAAGATTATTTAATGATACGTCGAAGGGAATGGGGCTGAGCTTAATATATGAGCCACTAGTGTCGGCAACCCAACCTATACAAGTGGAGATCCCGTGAGATAGGTTTAATGGGTAAACAACAAGACATGAGGTAGACAATTGCACTGAGTTATATGAGCCCCTTCGATGGTGTACAGTGTGAGCAGCAACGTAAAAGGATGAGTTTTTTAAAACTCTTAATGGATTCATAGCCATATATTTGGTGGTGTATACAATTGTTGCATACACTTGATAGAATTCACCTATATGGGTGTAGAGGTGGAGATCGCTTCCTACAAGAATCTAGGCAAGTTCTCTAGAGCACTCATGAAATTCAGGTAATGGTGTATGCCCAAAACGCATTAAATCACAGAATCACTTGCAGAGGAAGAGTTGTGTGAGTGGCATGTACTTACGATTTATATTAAAATGATTCAGGTTCAAAACTATAGTGTCATCTGATTCCTGTAAACCTGTCTTGTTTACTCTAATATCGGTTCAAGTCTATGGTGATACCGGCACCATTGCACAACTATTACGCTTTAACCTGAAAGATTTTTATTTTAAAACATGTGGGGGATTGTTGTATTTTGTTTCAAAATAAACATTAAAAATTTGGTTTTTAAATTTTTCGGTTTCCCTTCACATTTGAAATTTTTGGTGCTTTTGGGTTGTGGGTTTTGTCCCACATCGGATTTTCCAAAGAAAATTTTCTTGTATATAAGATAGGCTTTTGCGTTGGGGCTTGAGCCCCATTCAGGGGGCAAGTGAATTTGGTCATAGGGGGAGGGCTATACCAATAGCTCTAATCTATGTCATTTACCACACACGTGCGCGTGCTGAGCCGAGTCTGTATCCGTGTGCGCTTGCGTGATGTGACAGGACGGGTTGGACATGGGAATGGGCGCAGGTGCAGGTGCAAGTGCGATGCGGCGCAAGTGCACTCGCAGGACTTTAGTTGCGAGAGTATACTCGCACTTGCGCCTTTTCATTTTAAACCAGAGAGATGTGTCCGTTCTGGTTGGTCGCATCTGTTGGGTTTAAACCCAACAGACCTAACCCTTTCTAAAGGGTGCTTATGCACCACTTCAGAGTCTATATAAGGACTTCCGTTCCTGTTTCTAAAAGTACGAAAAACCTTTCTCCTCTCGTCTTATAAAACTCTCTCTGCTTCTAAGAATTTTACTGAGTTCATATTTGAGTCAACTTAGCACTTTCGGGTTAAACTGCAAGTGGTTCGAGCCCGCGTACAGTGAATGCACTGTTGGGACCGGGTCATAGTCGTTATATCCTGGAGGTCGATAGCTCTGAAAACCTGTTGCGCTTAGGATGTTGTCTAAGGAGAGCAAATTCGATTTCAATCCGAGTGACTCATGTCACACCTCGACTCAAATGTATAAGTTTTCTATCTCTAATTTTATTTTCTTTTTTGGTTCTCGAATTTTTAATAGTCTATTTAATTCAACGAAATATTCCAACATACAAACTATACAAAACTGTTTGATGAGGATCTCACCAATAGTCTCCACAACTGCAAGACCCAACTCCAAAGTGATGAAATCTATTCATATCTCTCACCACAAAATCCCTCCCCATAATCTCAGAAATTAGTTTAAAGGCCTCATGACAATCCCCACACATCCTTAGATTCTTCATTACTCTGATAGTCACTCCTTTTGGAATGCTTATCAATGCAAACCCCAGAGCTAATCTCTCACTGTGGTGGCCCACCATTTCCTCCTTGGCCTCATCATCTTCAATATCAACAAGCACCAATCCACCACTACCACCCACATACCCTTTTTCTTTCATTCTCACTTCCAAATCCTTCAAAACAACTGCAACCTCACTTGCACGCGGGCATGTCGACGAGTCCCCTGCGTAGAACAAGAACGTATCGTTTTTCACCTTAACCCAACTGCACCCAGGTTCCTTGTGGACCCCACGCAATTTCATTTCAGACCGGATATCTCGAACATCCTCCCACCTTCCAACTGATGCATACACATTTGAAATTGTAACATATGTTGTCGCCACTTGTTTGTTCAATTCTATTAGCCTCTTGCCATCCTCAACGGCAAGGTCTAATCTGTTGTGGTTCCTACTCGCTGATAGTAATGCGGCCCACATGAGCGCTGCGTCGTTTGCTTCCATTGGGATATTGTTCTTCGACAATTCATAGGCTTCGTCCAGGTGGCCCGCACGGCCAAGCATGTCAATTACACATGTAAAGTGTTTTGCATCAGGTGTTATTCCATGCTTCTTTCACATGAAATTCAAGTGCTCGAGGCCAATGTCGATGAGACCTGAGTGGCTACAAGCATATAAGATGCCGATGAACGTGATTCGGTTCGGTCTAACTCCTTTGGCAAGCATTTCCTCAAAGAGATCAAGAGAGAATTTCCCCATCCCATGCTTTGCTGCCCCAACGATCATAGATGTATATGGGATCACAGATGGGTCCTTTATCTGCCAAAACACCTTGTCACCATAACCAATACACCCGCATTTCGCATACATGTCAACGAGCGCACTCGCGACGACATTGTTCACATGGTGACTGAAGCGAATCACAGCCACATGTGTTGCCTTCCCCACAACTAATCTACTCAAGCTCGCGCAAGCATTGAGAACACTTGCATACGTGAAGTGGTTCGGAGCTATTGCTGCAGGGCCTCCTCGGAGAAATTCCCTAAACAGTTCAAGTGCGTCATGGCCATGTGCATTCTGGGCATAGGCTGAAATCATGGAAGTCCACGAAACAACATTCTTATCCACCATTTTATCAAAAACCCGTCGAGCATTATCTACATCATTTGACTTCCCATACATATCAATAAGAGCAGTTGAGACTACAAGGTTCGATCGGAAACCGGCAATCTCAGCATAGGCGTGGATTTTTCGACCTGTCTTTAAATCAGAGAGTATCGAGCAAGAGTTCACAGCTGTTGCAAGAGTGAAGGCGTTCGGCCGAATCTTGTTTCGGGGCATGTTGTTAAAGAGGCAGAGAGCCTCGTCGGGTTGGCCCACGTCGATGTATCCGCCCATCAGAGCAGTCCATGAGACGACATTTCGTTGGGGCATTTCATCGAACAGTTGGCGTGCATGCTCTGTTTGGTGAAGTTTGAGGTAAGAAGTCAGGAATGGTTGTTTGTGAAGGTGTCGTTGGAGAGTCCGGATTTGAGGATGGTGGAATGGGTTGAGATTGTAGTTTTGAGATCACTAGAATTCCGGAGTTTGTGAATGAAGGGGTTTTGGGTGGGGAGATTTGAAGGCTGGTTTTGGCGGGAAAGGAAGGTGGAGAGAGTTGCTCTTGGTGGGGTCCACGTCATACTATGCAGGCATTGCCGCCTCAGCATATCAGGTAAAGCTTTATGCTGATCATGAGCGTTGATTTCATGGACCAATACGAGGATGGCTATAGACCAGCTCTTGAGTTTTGCCTTTTGAATCTGGCCCATCCATTTTTCACGCTACAGATCGATCATGACCCCATTTCAATCTGCACTCCTTTTTTTCCCGCTCAAAGAAGGTTTCGAACGTTCGGCGTCCCCATCCCTACCGTTTCCTGTTGCGTGGCCCACTTGAGTTTTTGATTTAAGGGCCTGTTTGGATGCCTGTATGTTGCGTAAGTGGGAAGTGACTTACAGGGAAGTCACTTACAGGTGGTGTTGGGGGGAGAAAAATCACCTGTAAGTAACTTGCAACCTGTAAGTTACTTACAGGCAAATCTACCAAAAAACTGCAGGGGGATGGGGGTGCGAAGTCACTTCCGTGTAAGTCACTTACAGGCTCAACGGTCAGATTTTTAAAAAGAGGGGAAGAGGGAGAAACGCACCAACCCACCAACCACCATTATAGCCATGAAGCTCCAGCCAATGAAGAAGAGGCACCAGTCATTGAAGGAACTCCAGCAAGCCTTCTAGCAGTTCAGCCAATCCACATCCTATAACACTATTACTGCAACAAAGCTTCATTATTACCGCACCAACAACCGCCATTTACCACACCAACAACCACCATTGATAAGCTTCTATATAAAGGGGATTGCAGGTTTCGTCTCTCCATCCCAAGCCCTCTCTCCCTCTCTGCAATCTTTCTCCCCCTCCCTCTATGCAATCTTTCTCCGTCTCTGCAATCTCTCGCCGCAGTTACCGCCTTCCGTCTCTTCTCCTCCTAAAACGGTAGGGTTTCATCTGAAATTGGATTGCGTACTGAGTTACTCAGTACGGTTTTATCGTACTGAGTAAACTCAGTTAGGCTAACTTTGAATGTATTTGGTTTATCCGCACCGTCCATCCATTTTTCCATCTTATTTTAGTCGTTGAGAGCATAACATAACCATATAAAAAGCTCAAATGGACCACACCACAAGAAAGAGTGGGAATAATGACTAATTGCTTTTATTGAAGAAAATTTCAAACATTTTCAAAAGATAGTTATAAAATCATATAATTTCATATAGAATTTCAATGGCATACAACATTGTATGATTAAATTAATAATGGAGCGAAAGGTAAGTAGATTATTTTAAATATTTAAAAAGTATGCGCTTTTTAGAAAATAGACCAAAAGATATGTGGATTTTTATAAATGGCTCTCAATTAACCTATAAATCCCTACAATGATTAAACCATATTTTAAAAAATAAAAATAATCACTCATCATATTTATCATATTTATGTATAAGTGATCATCATCCTACAATGATTAAACCATATTTTAAAAAATAAAAATAATCACTCATCATATTTATCATATTTATGTATCGGTGACCATCACCTTATATTATTAGATTTTATATGCTATTCCAATTAAATCGTTAAAAAAATAACTTATTTCAATGATGCTCATGCAAATGAGTATTATATATTTTCCTTTCTTTTCCACTTTCATTAATCTAACATGTTGTAAATGACTTCATATATAAATGAACTAAGTCTTTTATTATTGTTGATACAGAAATTTGGTTGACCCTCCTCAACCCTTGGAATACATGCACACAAAGAAGACAAGGGAGACCCTGGCTACAGCAGGGGACCCTCCAATGCCCAAGTCAGGTAGGGAATCTGGGTATAGTAGAGAACAAGGTTTTTGGATCGAAGATTGTGCATATCATTAATCTAACATGTTGTAAATGACTTCATATATAAATGAATTAAGTCCTTTATTATTGTTGATACAAAAATCTGGTTAACCCTCCTCAACCCTTGGAATACATGCACACAAAGAAGACAAGGGAGACCCTGGCTGCAACAGGGGACCCTCCGATGCCCAAGTCAGGTAGGGAATCTGGGTATAGTAGAGAACTAGGTTCACGTGTGCTTGCGACACGTCTGCTCAGCTTCTGTCCTATGGGGTGTCGACACGTGGCATGCACCTTCTAGGAAGGCAGGGCAGTTGGCGAGTAGCAGCGTTCCACGTGTCCGAGCGAGGGCGTCGAGGGGTTGTTTAGGCTACGCATTCAGTGCGGGCATTAAACGTCGTGCAATCAAACTGTCTATAAAAAGGGGAAACCCTAATCATGCAAGGTCTGCTTGCATCGTCACTCTACCCATTTCTCTGCTCACCCATACTTAAGGGTTGTTTGATTTTTCATTTCTCAGGGAAATACTTGGCAAAAAGGCCATTATTACCTTTTAACTCTGTTTGAAATTTCAAGCGTATTTTTGTCTCAAAAATTGGTCCAAAAAACTGACTTAAATTTGTGGACCCAACTGTGATGTGTATGACATATCCACATCGTTCGTCTGTTTTATCAAAAGATTTTAATGCCTGAGTTCAAAATTGAGACATATCCAATGCTCAAGTGGCCCATACCATAGGAAACAGTATCCTTAAATGTCCACCATTGAAAGTTATTTTGTTCATTGGGCCCACATTGATGTTTATTTGTCATCTAACCTGTTCATGAAGTCATAAAAATATTGATAAGGGGTAAAAATAAATATCAGCTTCATCCAAAACTTCTGAGGGCCACACAAATTTTTATACGGTAAGCATCTAATTTCAACTATTTCCAGTGGTGTGGTCCACTGGAGCTTTGGATCTGCTCGATTTTTGGGCTCATGCCTTAAAATCAGGGATGGACAGTGTGGATAAGCCACATACATCATAGTGAGCCCCACATTTATTTCGTACATTTTCTCGGTTTTAGTGTTAAAAAGCTACCTGTTAACTTGCGCATTGGTACTGGTGTGGGAATTGCACAGGGATGTAATTATTATCTATTTCCAGTCATTTTCCAATGGAATAAAAAATCAAACAGCCCCTTAGGCGATTTTCGGCGAAAATCCAGTCTTCATCTTCTTCTCCGGTGAGGCTTCGTTTCAGATTTCTCCCTCTTCTCCTCCCTTTTCAATTTTCTTTTTCTTCTGAGTCCCGACTTTCGGTCACTGTTCATAAAGGGGGATGTTGAGTTCATCAGACCGGCGGGGGAAATCGCCCTAGCGTGATGGTGGGCCAAACGTTCTTTACCCCATGTCGAACCCACCATCATCGTTAATGATGATGAGCAACATGAACTTTCGGATGTCCCATGAGCCGCGGATGGTTTCCTGGTCCTCGGCCAAGAGACCGAAGGGCGCCGAAGAGGCTGTCCCAATGACGGAGGAAGTCGGTGGGTCCTTGTCAGAGGCGGAGGAGAAGGGGCTAGTTGAGTCGACACCGACAGAGGAAAAATCGACCACAAGGAAGTCGACCATTGTCGTTGTCTTGTTCTGCCCTTCCCTTGTCATGACAGAAAGCAGTATGGATCCCTTGAAGGTGACCCTGTCACCTGCGAATCCTAGTAGGGGGTTTTAATAGGACGGAGCCAGGACCTTCCAACCCCCATCTTGTCGAAAGCGTTGTTGGAGAGGATATCGGCCAAGCTACCGGTGTCCGCCAGGATCCGGAACACCTTGCAGTTGGCTATATTCATGGTTACTACTAACGCATCATCGCGAGGGTGGTGGACACCTCAGGCGTCCTCTTTGGTGAAGGTCAACTCACAGGATGCTACTTTCTGTTCATTCGAGGACCTGTTGGTGATGTGGACTTAATACTTCGAGCTGTTGTGACTGGTGCTTCAGGTGTAAGCTCTTTGTGCTCGGTTCGAGTCTCCTCCTCCAGCAGGTCCACTAAAGACGTTACGGATTTCCCCGATAGCTTCGTTGTCGATAGGTTGCTCATTCTTCTGATCTACCCGTTCTTCTCTCTTGTTGACGTACTCTCGCAAATGTCCGTTTTGAATGAGGCTGTGATCTCCTCTTTCATATTAAAGCAGTCGCTGGTGGAGTGGCCATGGTGGCGGTGGAAGTGGCAATACTTCTGTTTGTCCCGTTTGTCGGCACAGGTCTTCATCCTGTACGGTCACCTAAGGATTCGTTTGTCCCAGACCTCCATGAGGACCTACTCTGGCATACCGTTGAGGGAGTGTAGGACCTAAACCTGTTGTCGGGTCGCTTGCTCGGCTATTGCTCCCTGGTCGGATCGTCATCCCTTATTCACTTGTTGCCGCTATCGGATGTTTGCTCTTCTTTAGACTATTTCTCGCTGGTCGATCCTCTTCTATTCCTCGTAGCCTTCCACGAGCTGAAGAGCTCTTCAGCATTAGAGTACTTTTGAGCTCGGTTGAGGAGGTCGGCCAAAGTTGTGGGGGGATTTTTGCCAAGCAAAAAGAGGAACCTCCCTTTCCTCAAGCTGGCCATCATAGTGGCCAGGGCAATCTGGTTAGAATGGACTTCCACCTGCATGGCTTTCAGGTTTAAGCGCTTGATATAATCCTTCAGTAACTCATTGCCCCTTTGGATAATGGTGAGTAGGTGAGTCGTTGGCTTCAGCCTTTCCTTTCCTCCGATAACATTAGTGATGAATGCTTTGCAAAGTTGGGTGAATAAACTGATGAATCGCGGTTTGAGCTATCAAAACCACTTTCGGGTTGCTCTGGTTGAGGTTAGAGAGAAGGCTCAATACATTACCATTGTCGATGCACCCTGAAGCTCCATCCATGCCCTGAAAGATTCCAGGTACTTAGTCGGGTCGGTAGCCCCAGAGTAAGGGGCGAAATGTGAAATCCAGAATCTGGGTGGGAGTTGAGTGTGTATGATGTCAACGGTGAATGATGGTTCAGTCTCCTCCAACTTGGCTTCGATCGAGGTTGGAGCATGTGTGCGGTAGGCTTGTAGTTTGTCACCGATCTGACCTTGCAATTCATTGAGCTCGGCCTCCCATGGATCTTCGTTTTTAGTTGTTGCTTCGGCAGAGTTACCCTCAGTCACGGTTTTAAGAGCTTTGTCACATCTCTTCTTCTCCAACTCGTTATGCAAGTCGGAGGGAGCTAGCGCGGCGGTGCCCAAAACGTGGGAAGGAGCTGGTGCTGGTGCTTCGCAGATCTGTTGGTTTTATTGGGGTCTAGCGAGTGTTCGAGTCTTCGCAGAGATTTCTGTTGCTGCTCAAGCAACAACTTCCTCAACCCCCTAACAAGGAGGAGGGATCTGTCGCTCCAACAGTCTCTTTATCAGATCGATGTTGTTGTTCAGTGCCTCTACTCATTGTTCCAGAGAGATGAGCCGACCTCCCTAGTTTCGGGACCGCTGTACTGGGCCCGTAAGCGCAGAATCAACCTCAAGTTGGGAAGATGAGTCCCGATGATCTTTGGACTGTTCTGGTGGTATAGGGATGGGCACAGCGGTAGCGGTCTGATCTTTCTTCCTTCCCTCCGCCAATGCTGAAGCACTGAAAGTGAAGGAACGACTTTGATGTCGTTCGCATAGACGACTTCAAATTGTTGATACAAAAATTAGTTAACCCTCCTCGGCCCTTGGAATACCTACACATAAAGAAGACAAGGGAGACTCGTCAGCAAAGAAGGGACCCTCTCGATGCCTAAGTATTTCATGTTGCTCACCCTTAGCCAATTTCATGTTGAAGCTCAAACTTTCATCTAGTGCTCGACCAATTTCCTTGATGGTTAGGTAAGGAATCTGGGTCTGGTAAGGAACAAGGTTTTTGGGTCGAAGATTGTGCGTACCTTTCGTCATTACAGATGCTCCTATTTATAAGTAGGAGAAGGCGATGGAGTAGGATGTAGTATCTCTGTTTAGTAAGGACGTGGTTGTATAAGGATTTAGATCTCATACATGTCACGAGGATCTTCCGAGATCCTTGTCCAAGACCTCGGGCAGATCCATGTTGTGATCACCTTCCTAGATCTTTGGCTATGATTTCACATAGACATCGTTGAGACCAGGTCGAGACTAGTAGAAGGAGAGTTATGCTAACCTGATTCCTCTGAGTAGCAGCCATGTTCCTTTTGGTATCAGGTAGATCGATGGGTTTCCCGACCTGCTCTCGAGGAGTGACGAGAGACCGAGTTTGACCTCATTTCCTACTCGGTCTAGGGCCAGAGGTTGAGTATTTAGTCGTATCTGTCATTGACCGACCTGACCATATTTTATTGGTCGATCCATTTTTTCCATAACAATTATAATGCCCATAGTGAAAATTAACCTTGCAAAGGATCCCGACTTCAACGATATTAACTTTCATGTTGCCAAACAACATTTAAATTGCGACAATTTTATTAACTTCCATATTACCGAATGACGTTTAAATTGTGACAATTTTATGTTGGAAATTTGCTTACAAACATGTATACTCTAAGTGTAGGTTACAAACATGTTAGCTTTTTGGATACAATGTGAAGCATGTCACAGATGGAGGACTAATAAATGATTATGAATGTTTTAATGGGAGTAACCCCTCTCACTGAGTGTTTTGTGCAACGATGTGGAGTCGACTTTGAGTATATCGTTACTTTGAGTATATTGTGGAGAGGCTCGAAGCAGGGATCCTATAATTCCTAAATCCATACATCACCCCCTCTTTCAGGTCATCCGTGGATATAAAGAAACTAAAGGTAATGATTCACACGATGCATGGGCAGGAGGACGAGGATCATGAGTTCAAAGTTTTCAAGTTTGAGTTGAAAGAGGGGATCAAATGTATACCAAAGCAATAGAATAATACTCATAAATGCAAGAGATGCCAAAGAAAAGGTAAGTAGTCCCATGTTGCATTTAGATTCGATGTCATGGAAAATTGATCGAGACTCACATGAAATTCAACGAGCATCACATGATATTTAACAAGCATCTCATGAAATTGAGTGAGCCTAACATGAAATTCAATGAGCTTCACATGAAATTCAACGAGCATCAAATGAAATTGAACGAGCATCACATGAAATTGAACGAGCATCACATGAAATTGAGCGAGCCTAACATGAAATTTAACTCAGTTTACTTGGTATGATAAGAGTGTACCGAGCAATCCAATTTCCAAGTTGCCAGAGTTCTCGGTCCATTTGACCTACTTCTCGGTCCATTTGACCTACTTCAAGTTAGCCTCATTCAATTTCATTCGAAGCTCACTCAATTTCATGTTAGCCTCGCTCAAGTTCATGTTAGTATCGTTCAATTTCATTTGAATCTCGTTTAATTTCATTTGACGCTCGATCATTTTCATTGAAGCTCCCTTAATTTTATGTTAGCCTTGCACAATTTCATTTAAAGCTCGTTCAATTTCATGTTAGGCTTGTTCAATTTCATGTTAGCCTCGCTTAATTTCATGTTAGCCTCGTTTAATTTCATGTTAACCTCACTCAATTTCATGTTAACCTCACTCAATTTCATTTGAAACTCGCTCAATTTCACGTTAGCCTCATTCATTTTCATGTAGCCAATTTCATATTAGAATCGTTCAATTTCATTTGAAGCTTGCTCAATTTCATGTTAGCCTCGCCTAATTTCAAGTTAGGCTCGTTCAATTTCATTTGAAGCTCACTCGATTTCATGTTAGGCTCGCTCATTTTCATGTTAGACTCGCTCATTTGCATGTTAGGCTTGTTCAATTTCATTTGAAGCTCGATCAATTTCATGTTAGGCTCGTTTAATTTCATTTGAAGATCAATCAATTTCATGTTAGGGTTGTTTAATTTTATGCTAGGCTCATTCAATTTCACGTTACCTTAGCTCAAGTATCTATAGTTGTATGTATTATAAATAGCTACAAATCATATCCGTAACCATGGAGCTAATGTTATGAATCAATGGAGCAATGGCTTCACTACGGTTATAATCCGTAGCCAAATGTCGAGCAAGGTTATTTTCTTCCACAAACATGTGTCCGTACAGAATGGTTTAACCATGGAAAGTAAATTTTGGGATCGTTCGCAAGAGCTGGTGAGTAAAAGGTTACAGCGGTATAAAGATTAAAAAAAAAAAAAAAAGGCCTAAGATTTCAACAATGGACGTCAGAATCTCCCTTATTATGCTCTACTTGGGCATAGGATGTGGTTCGATTTTGGGATCATGCCCTCAAATTATCCTAAAAAACAGATGGACAGCTTGGATACGACACGTACATTCACGGTGGGCCGCACAGAGTCTACAGCACGCATTTCGCTTCCGTCCATAATA
Organism: Magnolia changhungtana; assembly: GCA_030180095.1. Taxonomy (NCBI): domain Eukaryota; kingdom Viridiplantae; phylum Streptophyta; class Magnoliopsida; order Magnoliales; family Magnoliaceae; genus Magnolia; species Magnolia changhungtana. The sequence continues at coordinate 39,449 of JASAUF010000647.1, read as the reverse complement.
AACGTATAAATGCAGCAAACTGTCGATTTCTTAAAGATGGCACGTGTGACAGGAACCGCATCTTCATTTCTACCCCCTCACGGATCGACTCCTTATTTTCGTCTACGAAAAGCTTAGGCCAGAAGATACCATTAATACGCTTTGTCGGAGGAATTCCCGCAACCCTTCTTTCTCCCTCTCCCTAGGGTTAGGGTTTCGCAAAGGTAATCTCAATCCCCAATCCTTTCCGATAATCTCCTACAATTCAATCACAGTCGATTTTCGTCATCTCCCTTCTTTCGATCTTCGATTGCGTTCCGTTTCTTCCTCAACGATTATATATATATATTTTCCTTTTTAAAGAATATTTGCATTTGAAGTTGAAATTCCTGCTCAGAACTGCCGTATCGATTTTCGAACCCTTTAAATCGGTAAATTTCCGATTCTAGGGTTTCAGATGGGTGCTTCGCTTGAATCGCAATCGGATTCGATTTCTCCATATTGATAGTGTTTTGTAGCGTTTCTTAATTCAATTGTAATTTTGGGTCCTGATTTTTTTTTTTTTTTTTCCCAATTCGTTTTTGTAGGGTTCGATTGTTTTGGGGGAGAAAGATGGTGATGAATGAACGGAAAACAATCGACTTAGAGCAGGGATGGGAATTCATGCAAAAGGGTATTACAAAGCTGAAGAACATTCTAGAAGGACTCCCTGAGCCGCAGTTCAGCTCGGAGGACTACAGCATGCTCTATACGTATCCTTTTGGTTCTATTTCAATGCGGAGTTCTGGTTCTAATGACATTTCTGTCTATTTTAATGAAAATCTGTTTTTTTTTTTTTTTTTTTTTTTTTGAGTTCTCTTTTTAATTCGAGGTGGCAGTGAGAAAAATGATGATGAATGGACTTAGGTTTAAAGTATTGCCCAATATGTACACGTTTTGTCCATGAACGAAATGGCCGTATTGGCTATGGGGCCACAGTGGTGAACAATACGCTACCCAATGCACTGATTTAGAAACTTGGAATGGACACAGGATTGAATTCTGGGTTCTAGTTTAATGCAAAATTTTGGATTGCAATGCCATTTCCGTTGATTTTGGTGATAATTTGAGTTGAGTTTTTTTTTTTCCTGGGGGCTTTGTTTCCTTCAAGATGACCATGAGAAAAGGGTGTGAGGAAATGGTGGTGAGTGAATGCAAGATGATTGACCTTGGGGTTCTAGTGTAATGCAATTTTCAGGTTATACTGTCATTTCTATTGATTTTTGTTGAAAATTTAAGTTGATTATTCTTCTGGGGATTTTGTTTCCTTTATTTTTAAGAACAGAACTATATATAACATGTGTACTCAGAAACCCCCACACGACTACTCGCAGCAGTTGTATGATAAGTACCGGGAGTCTTTCGAGGAGTACATTACATTGACGGTGAGGGAGATTTGTAGCTTTTCACATCTCTGTTTTATGCTGGTGTTTGCTAGCTTAATGATTTTGTAGTATCACTGCTGGTTTATTTGTTTCTTTCTTTTTGGCAGAAGTGAGGATTTCATTGCTATACAGAATGCCAATATATATATATATATATATATATATATATATATATATAGAGAGAGAGAGAGAGAGAGAGAGAGAGAGAGAGAGAGAGAGAGAGAACCAAAAGAGTTGTTTGAATTGGGCCGACGCTGACTGGTCCAAGCCTGACCCATTGATGTTCTTAGGAATGTACCTGCATCACCGATGTTGTAATGCTTGGGTCGTCATCATGGTTATCATAAAAGTTTTAACGGTAGTGTGATTATAATGATCATAGCCCCAAACTCAAAAAGTTTTATGAAACACTATGATGGGATATACAATGGTTATTTTCTCTTAAACACAAGGGAAGCATCAGACGAGATCGTGCAGGGATGGCAAACAACTAAATCACTGCTTGGACATTCAAGCAGGCTGTAAGTTGAAGCTTAGGATTAAAAAAATGATGGAGAGTCAAAACCCCCAACGATCACCTACTCTAATACCAAAATGATACAATTCGGTTATCAAATCGATAAGGTTTCAATATTCGAATTGCAAGAATGGATGAAGAGAACACCCATAAGAAATTTGTAGTAGAGAGGAATAAACAACTTTATTGATATTCAAACTTCTTTAAAAAAACTTATAGAACTCAAAAGATGTGGAATGTGCTACCTCTTGCACCAACCCCCTTTTGTAGACCGTAAAAGATGATCCCCGTGAATATTTAATGAAGATTCTCCAACTATTGGATTTATTTTAAATCAATCTAAATTGGTATCAAATCAGCCTATAGTTAATTTAAGATAACAACAATATGCAAAGATTCAACATAAAACTAGTAAAAACAAATCTACCAAATAACCCAAAATCTTCAATTGTATCTTCCAAATCAGCCCACTTTTCTTCCAAAACTAGTAAATGTACGTTTAACACCCAAAACTTGCAACAAACAGCCCAAATTTCACATGTTGCACCTTCGGCTTGCATCGCTAATGAATGGTCCTGGCCTGCCTTTTACAAAATCCGAGGTTCCTCTCAAGCTAAGCACCAGAAAAGATAGCACCCAATGTTTGCACAATCTATAATGAAAAATCACCACCACCATCATAGCCTTGTTTGAACTACTTGGGGTTGGTTTTGGGATTGTAATTTGTGGCTTGTCCCTGATTACCTCTCTCATATGAAAGTACTAAAAGCCAATCCTTTTGCACATACAGCCCAGCAAATGGAATTAGAGGGAAACATACCAATTAAGATCCATTTCTTTATTTTCTTATCCACCAATAGACATCAATGTAAACAACTTAAAAAACAATTCAACAAAGCCAAAAAACTCATAAATTTGCAATCTTTAAGATTTTGCCACAAGTTGATATTCTAGATGACGAATTCCCCAAGGAACTCTTCACAATTGTTCATCATTGAGCCTTTGCAGGAGGAGAGGGTGTACAGAGAAGGATAGGGTAAGACTATTGACCTACTATAAGAAAGGGTATGGACTGGTACCCATAATTGGAAGTGAATTGTATCTCCTAGTCTCACTCGGAATTGCAGATTGTTGCACATAATATGCCGGACTTTGTCAGAGATGTCCCTTGAAATCTCATTAGCAGTGATTCCCATTACTTATCGTGTTCAACACCTCCAAACCCTCACTTCTATCATATGCTAGCACAATGCCCTAGTATTAACCCTTAGCACAACTATTCCATATCATGCATGCCCCAAAGGGCGAGCAATCAAAGTAGGGTCATGGAGGGGCAGTTGCTGGGCAAACTACCAAGCAAGAAGCACTCACACACATGAAAAGTCATGCTTAAGTACTTGTTTGCACAAAATAATTGGAGTCCACTGACACATGATTACCAACGTGAGTACATGCCTACATGTACAGGTCCCCCACTATCATGTTTTAAAATATTATCTGAAATTAAGTCGACTTCCAAGTCACCCGGGTGTTGGAGAAGAATGAAAAGGGTCATTGGGTGAGTCACACCCTGAAACTAGACTGAGTCAGGGCAAGGTGCAACGGTTTTGGTCTCTGGGTTAATTGCACTCTGAAGCCGTAATTTAGAACCATGAACACTATTGCACTTGAACCTAACTATTGAGCATTCTCTATAAAGGGAAATTTGCAAACAATTAATGTCTCTGAGAAGCTCGTAGGGACCATCTGAATGTGTTGTTTTAGTTGAGCATTGTTTTTTAATTTATTACATTCTCCTTTTCTTATCAACTTTAGTGATTTTTATTTCCTATGCAGGTGTTGCCGTCTTTAAGAGAGAAGCATGATGAATTTATGCTAAGAGAGCTTGTGAAAAGGTGGGCAAATCATAAAGTGATGGTCAGGTGGCTTTCACGCTTCTTTAATTATCTTGATCGATATTTCATTGCTCGGCGGTCACTGCCTGCCCTCAATGAAGTTGGTCTCACCTGCTTCCGTGATCTGGTACCTAATTTCATATACATTTTGCACTTTATATTCTGTACTTTTTTCTTCAAATGATTACTATGTATATTATCTTTGGACAGTGTTTATTTGAGGCTAGAATTTATATACGGTAACCATGCTTATCCTAATATTCATTTTTAATGTGGACTTTTCCTCTGAGATTGTTTTGGATTTTTCTCTCCTAATTTCAGGTGTACCAGGAAATTAATAGTAAAGTTAGAGATGCTGTAATCTCTTTGGTATGTTTGTACGTTGCGCTGAACAATTAAACAACTTGCTTTATCATTCAAGGTTAATTAACCAAATACTTATATGCTAGATTGATCAAGAGCGTGAAGGAGAGCAGATCGATCGGGCCTTACTAAAGAATGTCCTGGATATTTTTGTTGAAATTGGGATGGGCAATATGCAATGTTATGAGACTGACTTTGAAGCAGCCATGCTCAAAGACACTGCTGCATATTATTCTCGCAAGGCTTCCATCTGGATTCCAAAGGATTCCTGTCCAGTCTACATGTTGAAGGTCAGTCCTGCTAAATGCATTCAAATTTTTTTGGACACGTATCCGCATTACTTGTCATGTGATGTTTAATGCCTTATTTGAAAACTCAGGCTGAGGAGTGCTTGAAACGAGAGAAGGATAGGGTTTCTCATTATTTGCATTCCAGCAGCGAGCAGAAGTTATTGGAGGTTTGTTTCTGTTTGTGTCCTCTTGCTCTATTAGTATATGGTTGTGCTACCAAGCCTTGTGAAGTTAAGCTTGAGAAATGAATATGTTATTGTGTATTGCTGAAGTAAAGAGAATTAAACATAATACAAATAGTTGTGGTTATTTTCTAATGAACTTTGAAATTATTAAATAAACTTTATGATTTAAGGAATCTAAAATTTATTTGTCATGTTCTCTTGGCAGAAAGTGCAACATGAGTTGTTTTTTGTTTACGCAAGCCAGCTGCTAGAAAAGGAACACTCTGAATGCCATGCCTTGCTTAGAGACGACAAGGTACGAACTGAGATGCAAATGTAATTTGTTGTTGGTTATGTTGTTGCTGCTGTGTGAAGATTATGCGTTGTCTTCCAGTTTAGTGAGCAAAAAATATTCTTGTTGTCTTCACTGTGTTAGGTGGATGATCTCTCAAGGATGTATAGGCGATTTTGTAGAATAACTAGCGTCTTAGATCCTGTTTCTCAAATATTTAAGCAGGTGGGGTGCATTTCCTTCCAAAGTTGCATTTTGGTTTTATAAATAGAACATAGCAACTGCCCTCCTATGTTTATCCTGCCTCTCTATGGTTGCTGAGTGCTTTGTGATGCAGCATGTTACTGCTGAAGGAACCACCCTGGTTAAACAAGCAGAAGATGCAGCAAGTAACAAGAAAGTGAGTTCTTCTCATTTTCTGAGTCTGAAACATTTTGCATCCTGTCTCCTGTCATGGCTAATTACGCTTTCGGTGTTTGTTGAGGATGAATTGCTTATGGCCACAGGCTGCTAAAAGACTGATTAGATTTATGGGATGTTTCACGACGTTGGGATCTGAGAGCAAATCCATCTCTAGGGCTATTATTATTGACAACCATTTTTACTGGACATGAGATAATGAGCTGAGCACAGCTTATTTTCATTGTTTACATTGTTACCATTGATGATTCCATTAGTTACTCCTATAATGAGATGGTACATTGATGTCAATTACGACTCACGAGATTGGATCATGTTAACTGTTAAGGATGCTTTACTGTCAAAAATGCCAAGGATGCTTTCAGTTTATTCTGAATTCAACATGCTAGATGGTAGGGGGAGGAAGGGATATAATGATTGTTTGTCATGCATTAGCTAGATAGATGGCTTTCTATTGCTTCAGATATCTTGTCTACTCCCAAATGTTACCTTTCCTTCTGTGATTGGTAGCCTTGCTGACAATGATCTTTTAACAGGCAGAGAAAAAAGATGTTGTTGGTTTGCAAGAACAGGTAAATCTCATAATAGGTGCCTCATTTCAAGTCTGATAGAATATTCTGGGACTCAACGAAGCTGAACTAGTTCTCTGGTCTTCAGGTTTTTGTTCGAAAAGTTATCGAGCTGCATGACAAGTACTTGGCATATGTGAATGACTGCTTTATGAACCACTCTCTTTTCCATAAGGTTTGTACTGGTGATAGTCATGATGGTTGTATGGAACTTTGGACCACTTTATCTACTGCCTTCTCTAAAAAGTTGTTGATCAGGCACTCAAGGAGGCTTTCGAGGTCTTTTGCAACAAGGGTGTTGCAGGCAGCTCCAGTGCTGAGTTACTGGCTACCTTTTGTGATAATATCCTTACGAAGGGTGGGAGTGAAAAACTAAGTGATGAGGCGATTGAGGAGACTCTCGAGAAAGTAATCAACAGTTTCTTTTTCCTTCTATTTTTTTACTGTTAGTGTTATGTTGCTTCATGCACTTTATATTCCATTGAGTTCTTAAATAATCTGCAGGTTGTAAAATTGCTCACGTATATCAGTGATAAAGACCTTTTTGCCGAGTTCTATAGGTAAAGTTCTTTGCGCTGAGCATGCCATGTGATGGATTCAATCTATGTTGTGAATACACTGCCTGTTTGTTGGCGCTAAAGCTGTCATGGTTCTATTAATTTGCAGGAAAAAGCTGGCTCGCAGGCTTCTATTCGACAAAAGTGCTAATGATGACCATGAGAGGAGTATTCTAAAAAAGTTGAAGCAACAATGTGGTGGACAATTCACTTCAAAGATGGAGGGAATGGTCAGTTGCTATAAAGCACCTTTGAGGAATAACTCTGTTTTTTATATCAATTTGTGATTAATTTGGCTTTCATATGGAATTCTTGTTTCTTATTTCAGGTCACAGATTTGACATTGGCCAGAGAAAACCAGGCCAGCTTTGAGGAGTATCTCAATGGTAACTCCCATGCAAATCCCGGGATTGATTTGACAGTCACTGTTCTAACAACGGGATTTTGGCCAAGTTATAAATCATTTGATCTAAACCTTCCGGCAGAGATGGTATGCATATGCTAGGATATTTACTCCTAGATGTCAGAAATTAAAATGAATTTCTACATGAATCTCAATGGCATATTCTTGTTTCAGGTTAAATGTGTCGAAGTTTTCAGGGAGTTCTATCAAACAAAAACAAAACATAGAAAGCTTACATGGATATTTTCGCTGGGTACTTGTAACATCAACGGAAAGTTTGAACCAAAAACTATTGAGCTCATTGTGTCAACATATCAGGTAATTCTTTTAGCTCCAGTTACCATCAAATGGATTAGTTTCTTGACTTTCTGGGCAGTCAGTTTGGTGATGCTATAAGATCCTAGCTAAGGTTCTCACTGAGAATGCGTGAAGTCTCTCTCTCTCTCTCTCTCTCTCTCTCTCTCTCTCTCTCTCTCTTCTTTTTTCTTGAGAAGATGAAAACAGCTTCACAAAAAGAAAGGTGAATGGGTGACCCTCTCATTGCCCTACCTGGCATGAGCAAACAAAACTGAAAATACAAGCCCTAAGCCCACAGATCCTCCGAAAAAAAGAGGAAAATCAGGTGAATATGAGTCTCCCAATCTCTCATAAGCTTTTGGAAAGAGATCCCCGCAAACTCTGGTTGCCCCAATGCCCACTTGGCTGCAAGGGGAACAGCGGAGCGAGATATGGAATCACTCTGCCTTCCAAAATTCTAGCAATCCTTTCTTTCCAATTCCCACAAAAGATTGTAAAAGGGACCAGCTTCTGTAAAACTTTACCACAAATAGAAAGTGGGCCTGCCCAACCGATAACAATGTCGACCCAGAACCATGTGTAACCTGCTTGATTCCAAAATGTTGCCAAACATGAGATGAAACTACCCGAGCTACCGAATAGTGGATGAAAAGATGGTCCCTGACTCTTTATTATTCTTGTTCATGATACACCTGTTCGCATTGCTATATTCCGTTTCTTAAGGCTGTCAACTATGAGGATTTTGTTTGCTGCTGGTGTCCACACGAATGCTTGCACTTGGGGAGGGATAGGGGCCTTCCAAATAAAGGCACATGGACATGGGTATTTAGCAACACCTGAACTGCAAAGCTTGTGCATTAATGATTTACAGGAAAACGTGCCACTTGGAGACCACTTCCACCTCTTGTGATCCTGTTCCGAATGGTCCAAAATGACTGTTCTTAAAGATTCCAAAAGGGCAACAAAATCCGATCGTCATGTAAATTACGCCTCGGCCTGACATTCCACACCCCAGAATGCGTGAAGTCATGCCCTTTGTTATCTCTCCTGTCCAAGGGGCATTCATAAAGATAGATTCTAGATGGAATCTTGGTTGCAAATGAGCTTCTCAATTCAAGGAGGAAAATGGGTGGGGCGGGAATCTTGTGCAAGATAGACATGTTGAAGGCATTCGACCATGCTGATTGGGAATTCCCAACTCGCTCACTCTGTAAAATGGGTTTTGGAGAGAGATGGATTGGAAATTCCTGAAAAATAGCTATCTAAAAAATGGGTCTTGTGTAGAAAGGATGAAGAAAAATAGCTATCTCAAAAATGGGTCTTGTGTAGTAAGGATGAAGAAAAATAGCTATCTCAAAAATGGGTCTTGTGTAGAAAGGATGAAGAATCCGTGAATCATTTATTTTTCCCGTCCTATGGCGAGGGAACTATGGGCCCTTTTTCTTGCATGTTTTGGGGTAGCATGGTCTTCTAACACCTCAATAGGAAACATTGTGGTGGAATGGTTGGGAGTCCCTTTTAAGCATCACAAAATGATTCTTTGGAAGATGTGATTGTTGGGAGTATTATGGGGTGTGTGGAAGGAGAGAAATGCTTGAATCTTTGAAAACGTTGAGGCAACCAATTGCATCATTAAGAAGAAGTGACGCAGGGATGAACGTGATGAGGTCGAGCACCGTCTTCCTTAAGAGGATAACTATTCTGAATCCATAGAATTTCTCTGGACTCCTCACAAAGGCTTCTCGATTCCACGAGAAGGAAAGCAAGCAAAATAGAAAATAAATTCAATAAAATTCGAAATTGATTAATGAATGAAATAAACGAGTTCACAACCCTTTAAATAGGGATATCAAGCAATGAGAGAGAAATCAGAAGCGAACTACAACTAAAACTCCTAGAATTCACAACTTACTATAAATAGTAAACTTACTATTTATAGACGGTCGTGATGTCTACTAGTGCGCAAGGTTTTCGGCCAAAAATAGTAAGTGTCCTATTTGGCTTCACCAAACTGTTCTCCTAATTATTCTAAGCTCTTTTCACGTTGGGCGCAACTCCTAAAGCCCGACGGCTGAAGAGTTATAATCAAACTAAACTTACTATTTGTAGTAAAAACGGAATTAAAATAGAGAAACGACCGTTGATCCAGGGGTATTTCGCAAATCCGGCTTGCGCAACCCGGCATAGCTGGGTTGGTTGGCTAAAGTAGCTCGTTCTACCCCAAAATCATATATTTTACGCTCGATAACTCATTCCAGATTGTGAGATACGCCCGATCTAAGGTCCGACTGTCCGGATCACTTCTGTCGTCGACCGTGCTTTTTTTGATCCATCTTGGCCATGAAACTGTCCGCGACTCACTCTACGTTAGTCCCTTCCACTTCAAAAGAACTCATCCTGCTTTGGTTCATGATACTCGATTAGGTCCGCGACATTGAAAGTCCGTAAGGTCGCTATGTCATCTAGAAGATCAACAACATAAACGTTGTCATTGATCTTTCGGATGATTGGGACAAGTCCAATCTTCTTATTCTTCAACTTATTGTACATCTCGGTCAGAAATCTCTCTTTGCGCGGATGGACCATAACGCGGTCGCCCACCTCGAACACTTTTTGTCGTCGATGCTTGTCCGCTTGTTCCTTGTACTTCTCATTCGAGGCATGTAGCTTGGTCTGCACTTCCGCATAGATACCCATGATTCTGTTTGTCATATGTTCTGCTGCAATGCTCGTGTCTGGGAGCTTGGGCACAAGGACCAAGTCAAGTGTGTGGCGAGGCACTCGTCCGTAGATAATTTGGAACGGTGATTTTCCTGTCGAGCGGTTAATCACGTTGTTGAATGCAAACTCTACTTGAGATAAGGTCAAATCCCATTGTTTCGGTTTTTCTCCTGAAATACAGCGAAAGAGGTTTCCCAACGTGCGATTCATAACCTCGGTCTGCCCATCAGTCTGTGGGTGGTAGGCGCTACTGAATTGAAGTTGTGTATCGAATCGAGTTCACAAAGTCTGCCAAAAGTGGCTAATGAACTTCGTGTCACGATCAGAAGTAATGGTCTTGGGGACCCCGTGTAGCCGTACGACCTCTCTGAAAAATAGATTCGCCATGTGTGTTGCATTGAGGGTCTTCTTGCATGGGATAATGTACACCATCTTGGAGAAACGATCTACCACCACGAACACCGAATCTATGTTGCGTTGTGTTTGTAGGAGACCAAGCACGAAGTCCATAGATAAATCCTCCCAAGGACCGTCAGGCACAAGTAACGGGGTGTAGAGGCCCGTATTCTGAGATTGTCCCTTCGAGGTCTGACAAACATGACAACGTTGTACGACTTTTCCCATATCACATACCAATTGCGGCCAGTAATACCACTCTTCCACAAGAGCTCGTGTCTTGTCTCGCCTAATGTGTCCACCGATGCTACCTCCATGTAGCTCCTGAATAATCTGCTCTCTCAGTGAAATTTGGGGATGCACAATCAATTCCTTTTGAAGAGGAAACCGTCCTGTATATGAAGGTCACTGGGGTGACCTTCTTCGCACTTCATCCAAGAATCTTTGAAGTCCTCGTCCTCAGCATACAGCTCCGTGAGACAGTTGAAGCCGACCACCTCGTTGCTCATTGTAACAAGTAGTGATGCATGATGGCTAAGTGCATCAGCCACCTTGTTCTGCTGCCCTGACTTGTACTTTAGAACGAACGTGAATTCTTGTAAAAACGCAACCCATCTAGCATGCACACGATTCACGTTGGTCTGACTATTAATAAACTTTAATACTTGATGGTCGGTGTACTGAACAAACTCTTTAAATCATATAATGCCGCCAGTGTCGCAGCGCTTGAACAACTGCGTACAACTCAAGCTCATAAGTCGACCACTTTTTTCGGGCTTCGCTGAGCTTCTCGCTATAGAAGGCTATCGGCCTGCCTTCCTGTGATAATATTCCTCCAAATCCGACGTATGAAGCGTCACACTCAACCTCAAACAACTTGTAGAAATTAGGAAGCACCAAAATCGATGTTGTGTACAAACGATGCTCGATCTCATGAAATCTCTTGTCAACTTCATCGGTCCACTGAAACGATCCTTTTTTTATCCAATCTGTAATATGTGCGATTATTGTGCTAAAATTTCGCACGAATCAACGATAGAAGGTCTCCAACCCGTGAAAACTCCTCATCTCATAAATGTTTGTCGGGATCGGCCATTCTCTAATGGCTCGTATCTTTTCATCATCCACACGGATGCCTATGAACGTTACAACAAATCCTAGAAACAATAGGCTGTCTGTTGAAAAACTACACTTCTTCAAGTTGAGGTACAACTTGTTAATTTATAGGACCTGCAGCACCTGCCTGAGATGTTTCCTGTGCTCCGTCTCATCTTGGCTATATATCAGTATGTCATCAAAATATACTACTATAAATCGGCCAGTGAACGGTTTTAGAACTTGATTCATCAAACGATAAAAGTACTTGGTGCTTTCGATAGGCCGAAAGGCAATAGTGGCCACTCATACAACCCTTCCTTGGTCTTGAATGCCGTTTTCCACTCATCACCGGGTCGGATATGAATCCGATGGTACCCACTCCTTAGGTCTAGTTTAGAGAACAGCTTGGCCCCTTTAGCATATCGAGCATGTCGTCCAACCGTGGTATTGGAAATCGATATTTGATGGTAATTTTGTTGATTGTCCGGCTGTTGACACACATGAGCCAGCTTCCAATTTTTATTTATATATTTTTTTTGTGTTAATAATGCTGGTACAACACATGGGCTCATGCTCTCTCAAGAGACCCTTACGAATCAATTCATCCACTTGCCCCTGAAGTATCTCACACTCCTTCGGACTCATCCAATAATGAGGGCGGTTGGACAAGCTAGCCCCAGGGACAAGGTTTATGTGATGTCGGATGTCCCTCATAGGGGGCAATTCATCAGGTAAATCTTCAAGCCAGACTTCTTTGAATTCGTTTAGCAATAGTCTTAAACTTGGAGGAATGTTGAGGGTTCCGATTCCTCGCCCTTCGCCACTACGGTGTATACCTCGCCAGTTTCCTTGGATTCCTCTATGAAATCTCGAATTGTCAAGAGGGAACTCTCCTCCACTTTAGAGGCTTCAGGGTGGTTCTCTGGTGTCATAGGAACTGATTATTTTTCGACTATCCTTAACGAATATGTAAACATTGTCTCATCCTCGATGGGTCGCATCACGGTTCGACTGCCAGGGTCGATCGAATAACATATGGCATGCTTCCATGTCGACCACGTTGCAAAGTATTTGATCCTTATAATTTTTGCCAATTAAAAATGAGATTGTGCATTGTTCAGTTACCTTGGTCTCGTTCACCTTTTTTATCCAGCTAATTGAGTACGAGGAATGATGTTTTGTCGTTGGTAGCTTCAACTTATCCACCATCACTCTCGAGACGATGTTCTCGCAATTACTACTGTCTATGATCACATCACAGACCTTTTCATTGATAGTGCACCGCGTATGAAATATATTGTGTTGTTGTGGATGAAATTCCTTCTGTGGGGTATACAGTAATCGCCTCATAACTAGAGATTCTCCACGATCCTCCTCCGTCAATTCATCGCCATCTGTTATTTTCTCAGTGGCTTGTTCATGTTCATCAAAGCTAGGGTCTTCTTCTGCGGCCCCCACATTCAGTGCCCCCTTTATCTATGGTCAAGTGTGTTGCGGGACGTTGAGGACAGGTGTTTGATAGGTGGCTCGGTTGGCCACAGCGGTAACAATTGTTCAACCTTGGCCGAATGTAAGGATTTGGAATTCTACTCGGCCCGCTGTTGTGGGTGCTACATGTTGAGGCCTAGATGAGCCACTCCCCGTATCACGGTTTGCGGTTGCAGGAGGTTGAGGACGTTCTCCTATTGGTTTTTTTCCTCGTGCCAGCACTAGATCTTGCGTGGGACCCGTTATGGGGGGTCGAGTTGAAGGAAAAGGCCGATTCGAAACTCCTATAAGCTGCATTTCTGCCCTACCTGCCAACTGAACCGCTTCATCCACGGTCCCGACTGAGTGCATCTGAACTTGATCATGAATTGTCGATCGTAACCCTCCTATAAATCGCGCCACCTTCTGAATCGAGATTCTGACAGATCATTTCTTGTTGCCAACCGCTGGAATTCTTCAGTGTAATCTGTGACGGTTCGATTTCCTTGTCGGCAATTCTAGTATTGCTGGAATAATATCTGCTCATAATCACTGGGGAGAAATCATAATCGAAGAAGACGTCTCATCCGTGGCCATGATGAGATGGGCGCCTTGTTCTGGCGGGCTTGTGAGAGTTGTAATTGCTCCCACCATGCAGAAGCATCAGATTTTAATTTAAACGCTACCAATTTTACCTTTTTATAGGTGAGGGTTCAATTCCGCTCCTTGGCTTTACCCGATACACATGGTTGTGGGTGATTGTGTATCCGCGGGGATTAGTCTCACTTCAAAAATTAGGTGGGGACACCGTGTCTTTAAATTTTTTTATTTTTTATTTTTATATACCTTTTTATGATCTGGCACGTCCATATAATCAAAATATCTCTCTACTTCGGCTAGCCAATTGAGGAAATCTTCTATGCGTAATAAACCATTAAAACTAGGAAGTTTAACCTTACCTTGATAGTCTCTTTCATCACGATCTAGATGATCACCTCTATGGATTGGTCATCGGGCAAAACCTTCATTCAGGTTCTCGTCGCTAGAACTTGAATCATCTGGTATAGCCTTATGGTTTGCCACTGGTAGTGCTCTACAGAAATCGGGATTGTGTCGTATAGCAACCACAATTGGTGGAGCAACCATAGGCGACGGAGCATCGCCTAGGGCTCGGGGCGGAAGTAGCGCATCCGCAAGACAGTCGAGGTTTGCCTACAGCCCTTGTATGGTCAACTGACTCTCCCGGTGGAAAGCTTCTATTTTTTTCGCAAGATCACAATCACAAATCCCTAGATTACTGTCTACAGGATTTTGGTTCATACCTTCGTTGTTTGCCATCGGCCCGAGTCGCTCTGATACCAATTGACGCAGGGATGAACGTGATGAGGTCGAGCATCGTCTTCCTCAAGAGGATAACTATTCTGAATCCACGGAATTTCTTTGGACTTCTCAAAGTGGCTTCTCGATTCCACGGGAAGGAAAGCAAACAAAATAAAAAATAAATTTTATAAAATTCGAAATTGATTAATGAATGAAATAAACGAGCTCACCACCCTTTAAATAGTGATACCAAGCAATGAGAGAGAAATCAAAAGCAAACTACAACTAAAAACTCCTAGAATTTGCAACTTACTATAAATAGTGAACTTACTATTTATAGACGGTCGTGATGTCTACTAGTGCGCAAGGTTTTCGGCCAAAAATAGTAAGTGTCCTATTTGGCTTTACCAAACCGTTCTCCTAATTATTCTAAGCTCTTTTCACGTTGGGCGCAACTCCTAAAGCCCGACGGAGGAAGAGTTATAATCAAACTAAAACTCACTATTCATAGTAAAAACGGAATTAAAATAGAGAAACGACCGTCGATCCGGGGGTATTTCACAAATTCGGCTTGCGCAACCCGGCGTGGCTGGATTGGTTGGCTAAAGTAGCTCGTTCTACCCCAAAATCATATATTTTATGCTTGATAACTCATTCCGGATTGTGAGATACGCCCGATCTAAGGTCCGACGGTCTGGATCACTTCTGTCGTCGACCAGACCTTTTCTGATCCATCTTGGCCATGAAACTGTCCGCGACCCGCTCTACATCAAGAAGGATACTGCTACTGGTTATTGATTGGGTGGTTGCAAGATAGGAGTTTAAAGGTCTCTCTAAGGTGGACCTCTTGTGCCATTGGGAGAGCTTGCAAGTTTTTTTTTTTTTTGGGGTTTTGATGTAGTGCACCTGTCATTCATTTGCAGTTCAGGATGTGTAATCTTCTTTTTGTTTCTTATGCCAGTTCTTCATTGACGAGAGGGTCACTTGGCCTATTGTTTATTTTTTTTTGCACTCGTTAAATATATTTAATGCTAATGAATCATCGAATTTTCAAGAAAAAAAAAAAAAGGAAGTATATGCCTGAGTTTCGTGTTCTTGTTTACAGGCCTCTGCTCTCCTGCTATTCAACACTTCAGATAGATTAAGTTATTCAGAGATCATGACTCAGCTAAACTTGACTGATGATGACACAGTTAGATTGCTTCATTCTCTGTCATGCGCCAAATATAAAATCCTTAACAAAGAACCGAATACCAAAACAATCTCTCCAACTGACTATTTTGAGTTCAATTCCAAGTTCACCAACAAAATGAGGAGGATCAAGGTATGGTCTTGTTTCCATATCTCTTGGAAGTTGGAACTAGTGTGCTCAAATCTGTGTTTATTGTTCCAACTTTTTTTCTTTAGTTGATTCTGAAGGCAAATTGATCTATCAAACTGCAGATTCCTCTCCCTCCAGTTGATGAGAAGAAGAAGGTTATCGAAGATGTTGACAAGGACAGACGGTATGCCATTGATGCATCGATTGTACGAATCATGAAGAGTCGTAAGGTTCTGGGCCATCAACAGTTGGTAATGGAATGCGTTGAGCAGCTTGGCCGCATGTTCAAGGTACCTGGCAATTTTCTTTTTCTTCTCTCTTAAATTTCAGCGCTTTTCTTCGCATCTAATATTCAATGTGAATGGTCTTCTGAGGGAAAATTGTGGTCTTTTGGTCTTTTGATTTTTGATTTTGATTTTGATTTTTTTGATTTTTGATTTTGATTTTTTTATTTTTTGCATTCTAAAACACAGATTTCTATTTGTGAAAGTGCTATGAATTAACTGTAGTGAAGGTGATCTAAGATTAGACAAGACCCTGTGGCCCTTCTTGAGAAGGTGGGCTGCAAATGCTGGTTGACATAGGCGCTAAATTTATTAATGGAGGTTCTCGTGTGAACCAAGAACAATAATTTATGTTGGGATCAGCTTTTGATTTATTTTTTTGGGGTTTTGCTTACATATGTGCCTGACTTGCAAGTGTGTGGGACATCAAAAGCCTAGCATCCGGTGTGTCTACCACGTAGATGTCCTGGCTAAAGATCAAGGTGTTTAATTTATCAGGCAGTGACATGTTCTGTTGAACGTGGAGGGGTGGCAATTTTTCCTGGGCCATCCATTTTATTTTATTTTTTGCATGCCCACCTGTGATCTACATACAGGGGCCACTTATGCATGACTCAGATGTCCCATGCCCGAACCAGGCTGTCACACGTGTAGAGGTATCTGTGTGCTTTGCAGGGCTCGTCTGTCTGTTGTCCCTTCTGATTTCTGTTTTGAATAAAACTGTCATTCATCACCCAAAAAGGCAAAAAAAAAAGAGAGAGAGAAACCACTGTTTGAGATTGCAAAGGCTGGTCATGTTCTTCTAGTCATCCATGCCTGAAGCTTGATTTTTTATTTTTTTAATGCACAGCCCGACTTTAAGGCAATCAAGAAGAGGATCGAAGATCTGATCACGAGGGATTATCTGGAGAGGGACAAGGATAACCCCAACATGTTCAGGTACTTGGCCTGAAACATCAACCTTGTCAATCGTCATTGATGGAAGGCTACTGGATTCTGTATAGGACAATGCCTACTCTAAAAAGCATTGAGGAGCTGCTGGCCATAGTGCAAAGGCAGCATCACTAGCCTATGAAAGAGGTCATGGAAGGAACATGCTGCTGCTGCTATGAAGTGCTCTTGCTCCCTTACAAAGCCGAAGAGAAAAAGCTCCAAAACCCAGATCGAAAATTCTTCCTTGTGTATATTTGTCTCCTACCCAGGTTTGGCTGAAAATCTCGCACTCTGCCCCCTTTTCGAGAAAGAAACTTCTTATCCAATGTACCATGTTCAGTGCAGCTGGCTGCTTTTATCTTGCTGTGCACTCTCTCTGTGGACATGTCTACTACTTGGTTTTTCTTTCTCCTTTTACTTATCTCTACCTGATTGTTGTTTGCGTCTTGTCATTATTTTCTCTCTATATTGAAGTGTGCGTGCTCTATCCCAGGTTCGATCCTTGGTTTTCTTTGTAAACCCTTGTAGTTAAAAAAGAAAGAAAAAAAGGCCTTCGACCTTGAATGCTTGCTCTGATTGCTTTTCCCTTGATTATGGCCTCAAAATTCCTGGGTATTTCTGATTTTACCAAATAATGCCTCGGCTAGTTGAAACACGGAGCGTGCTTTCTGATTGATAAAATGACCAAAAAACCCTTTTCATGTTTTTCTTTCAAAAGGGGTAAAGTTGGGAATTGTGGGGCCCACGTGGTATGTATATGTCATGCTATCAGATGAACCCGAAATCCAGACCATCAATCATAAGGTTGGCTACACCATCAAAGACTTTACACCACCCAAAATATTCAAATTCACTTGTAACCCATCTGATGATTACTTAGGTTGTATTTTTTGTCTGATCATCATAGTGGGGTGAACCCATATGATGGGTGGGTTGGATGTCATACAGCATGCATGTGGGCCCCACAATTCTCAAAATTAACCAAAGAAAAAAATAAAAAAAAAATTCGACTTCATCAACATTGCCAATGGATGCGGATGGATTAGTGATGATAATTCCAGCAGTTCTGAAGGTGAAGAAGAAGAGATAACTCATGACATCAGAGCTGTCATCAATGACCGGGTGTCACCGCCCCTTTTTGGGGCGAGACTATTACCTGCGGATGCACGCAATCACCCGCAAAGGAAAAAATAATTGAGTAGTTTCAATTACTTGAGGCATTATTTGGTAAAATCACAATTTCTTAATAATTTATTTCCTCTTGTATGTTAAGTTTGTGAATTCGATGGCATGTGAGAGAGGCTACTTGGGGTCTGGCTTCCTGAATAATTTCTCTCCTCGTTTGTGAACTTTGTGTATTCGATGGCATGTGAGAGGCTACTTGGGGTCTGGCTGCTCATACACTGGGTACCCCTTTTTCCTTGGTTATCAGGTGGTTAACCCATTACCAAAAAGGGTATAACAATCTAGATATGTGTGGCCCACCTGCTGATCGGGGTGACCTGAATTTTAGGCTAGTTTATGAGACCTTGCATGGGTTAGACTCTAGCACATGCATGAGTTGTATATATGAACCCGAATGGCAAATACTTTCTATAAAGCATACATGAAAACTTGGGTGTATGAACCATCTGATCCTGCTATCTATGCCCATCCATGTCCATCGAAACCGTCCAACCATTGCTCCCTTCTTTTTGGATGTGCTGTGGCCCAAAATTGTAAAAGATAAGTCATCTATCCTAATGCATGCATACATATTACCAGTCCAAGATATGGTATGTTCAGGGCCCACTATGTAAATGGATCTGGCCCAGAAAATGAGGCGGACCACTCATCACTGATTAGGTTGCAATACTTGTATTTGGAGTGAGGCTTTTGCTGGCAACTTCTCTTAAAACAACAACTGTTTTCACAAGGTGTGGGCAAATAGATATTCAATGTTTTGAATGTTTACCAGGTTATATTCAGAGAGGTGCCCATCTCATGCATGTCTTACATGTCCTGTATAAGGGTGGCAATGAGAGCTGCTTTCAAGGTGGGTTCAGGCCAAGCTAAATGGGTAACAGGTCAGGCTCAGGCCAGAAACTCGTTGAAGTAAAATGGGTCTGGGTTGAACTGTGCCCGGACCAACGCCTAGGCTGTGGAGCCAAACAACCCAGACAACTCTACCCAAACCTTGGAACAAAAATAAAGAAAGGGATTTTTACAGCAAAGTTCCTTAAGGAATTAGATTTTATTAAATAGTCAACTGATAAATGAAAAGTTGTGGGGCCCACGTGATGTGTCTCCCAAATTGTTCCAACAGATGCACGCCAGCAAAAGATGCAGACAAGCATAATTACGAGACGAACAGAAAATATTGTGGATCCAATCTTAAGGTAGGGCAATCCATAAAAAATATTGGGGATCCAATCTTAAGGTAGGGCAATCCATAAAAGATAATGTACACCGTTCAAAATATCCCAATTCAAGTGTAGCTCATCTGATGATCTAATTGAAAATACGTGTTATCAGGGATAAAAGGGAGTTCGTGCCGTTTGGTCTGAAAAATCATCAAAATTCATAAAATTAAAAAAAAAAAATTTGTAAAAAATTCTTTTTAGTACATTGTAAAGTGATTTTTATTAGTCCACTCTAGCTTATTGGAAAAAATCTTTGAAATTTTACCAAAATTGTGATTGGAATCTTCTTAACGTTGAATTTTAAAAGGTATGTGTTTTTAAAAATTTTATGTTTTATATGTTGTAAATAGTGTCAAATGGTAAGAAATTCATTATTTTTTTATGTTTTGCATGAAAATTTATGTATCTGGAGTTTCAATTGTGAGATTTGAGAGAGATAGGTTGAGTTGTGGAAACTTGAAAAAAAATAAAATAAATAATCTTCAATTCATCCCCAATCAGTTTCAATTTTAATATTCAAATACGAAATCAAACATGTATATAACCCAATTTACATATATATATATATATATATATATATTTATATATATATATATTTATATATATATATATATATATATATATATATATATATATATAGTTTTCTACTTTTTCTTTTTCTTTTGAACGTAATACTTATTTTTTCATGTCTTCTTATATTTATAAATTTTATAAATCGATTTTGAATATAGTTGCATGAGTTCAATAAAAAAAAAAATGTATAGATTAAGATCTTATACAAAGAAAACATATTATGTACATTTGTATTTTATGATTTTTTTTTTTTTTTATGTATTGATATATATTTTTTAATAATCACTGAAATTTTATTGAAAATTTTGATTAATTTTTCAAAATTTCTTCATGTTTCTCAATAATAACTATAAATTACGTTATAAAACTAATATATCCTATGCAGTAACTGATATATATATATATATATATATATATATATATATATATATATATATATATATATATATGAGAAATGCTCATACACAACTAGTAGGACCTTTCAAATTAGTTCAAGTTGTACAGGTGAAAATAAGTATGTAAGGAGATGGTCACCATCCAAACTTTTTTATTAGATATGGCACACAAATCAAGCATGGGCCTAATTATTGGTCCAAATGTATAACTTGTCAAAATAAATCTAATAGTTGGAGTGGATTTCACATAAACATTATGATAGGCCCAGAAAAAATTAATAGTGGACATCTTATCAAAGTTGTTTTATTTTTTGTAGCCTACCTAAATTGCATGACAACCTGAATTTTGGGATCTAGACATGGCTATATTTGACTTAATTGATTGTCAGGGTGGATTGCCCATAAACATCACCATTGGCCTCATAAAAATCAAGGGTTGGCATCCACCTCTTCTATTGTCTCTTGGTTTGGCCTACTTAATCACAAATCTACTTGTATTTTTAGCGGTTGGAGTAGATTTAACGTGCATATCAAGATGGGATGCCAAGCCCACATCTCCTCTTGCTGTTTGGAGAGAGATTTTTGAGCTATGCTTTCCTTTTAAAAAGGAGAGAAAGGAAGAAAGATTTAAATGGTGAGAGAGTAATAAATGACGGTGACAGAGTAATAAATGAAGGGAGAGAGTGAGAGCATAGCCTTGTTTACTATGCATTTGTACAATACGCTACATGTGTCAATCTATAGTTGATTAGAGTACCACTCTTTTAGAAGAAATTTAGAGTGGTTAGAAATGACATTATATTAATTTAAATTTAACTTCCATATGTGATTTAAATAACTAGTATATTTTAATAAATTTTATCTAAGTAATGGGTCCTATTTGATGAATGGCATTACATGTGAATCAAAAGAGGCAGAATACTTACACACACTCACGCTGTGGTGGGATTTCACCACCTATGCATACACGAACCCTTGACTGGGTGTTGAAACTCCTGAGAGTCTACCACCCGATCAAGAGTAAGGATCCTTTGTGTGTGAGCATCTCATATATAAAATAGTGCAATGCATTTCACGGTAATGATATAAAAAACATTGCACGCGAGTCATCATTTCCACATTTTATATTATAAATCAATAGGGCAAGTTAAGATGGCTAAAGTCAAGCACCCAATTCAAGTTAAGATGGCAATCCATAAGGTAGGGCAAGTAACTATTATGCGGAGGTTTTGGGAGGGTTGTCCATTGTCTTCTATGTTTTGACCCACCTAATGATTGTATTGTCCTGATTTATGAGAGATCTCATCATCATGGTGGGACTCACGTGATGCACGGTTGGATGCCAAATACACAATACTATATGCCCCACGATAGACAACAACAGACAACCATCCAAAAGCCTCCAAATTCACTTAGTGGCCTACTTTATAGTTTGATCGGCCCAATTTTTTAGGCATCTAAATTTTATGGTGGTGCGACCCTAATGAACAGGTTAGATGTCATACAGAGGCCCTGGTGGACCCCATGTGTGACTGTCGCAGTAGAAGCATTTTCTATATAAGGATTTGATGACCAATATGCATGATTTTGTTATTTTTAGGATATTAGTAAAACCCGGATCCTGTACATAAGTAGAATTAGCTTATCTGTAGTGGGGTCCACCATTGTGGGGCCAACTTATTGGAAGGGTTGGATGTTGTCTACACATGATAGGCTGGAAGTTATTCACTGAGTATACCGTAATTTATGGTCCAACAGTGCACTTGAGACAACCTCACAGAGCAGATTAGATGCACCCTGGCTGGATCCTTTTTTTTTAATTTTATTTTTTACATGCACACACATCCCCATACACTCACGCTAGTGGAATTTCACCACCTATGGATACTCGAACCCTTGACCGGGTGTTGAAACTCCCGAGAGTCTACCACTCTAGTAGACTCTCGGGAGTTTCAACACCCGGTCAAGGGTTCAAGCATCCATAGGTGGTGAAATCCCACTACAGCGTGAGTGTGTGGGGGTGTGTGTGCGTGTGTTTTTTTTTTTTTAAAAAGATGTACCTTGGCCTCACCCAATATAGTGCCACCCTAACCACAAGGCTCACCTTAATGTATGTATTATACATCCATAATAAATAGTGGTGACTAACCATTAAAAACTTCTTGTAGGTAACAAAAGTTTTGGATCAAGCTGGTATTTGTTTGTTTTATTTATTTTTTCATTCATCCAGTCTGTGTGATGTTATCGATGGGTTGGATGGCAAATAAACATTATGGTGGATCTTAGAGAGTTTTTAATGGTGTGTTCAATTACTAGGGTTTTTATGGGCTCAATCACCCGAGATAGTAAGCACATACTAGGTCATTTAGTACTAAATATATAAACTTAAATAAATTTCTATGTTAATGTTAACATACATATTCATTTTTCAGGTAAAATGTGTTGTCCTTGGGAGTTTTTAATGGTGCGCGTTCAATTACTATTGTTTCCTTTAATTTCGTTCAATCACCCTGCGATGGTAAGCATCTACTTATTCCTAAATGTAAAAAAATTAAATAATTTTTCATATGAATATTAACTTACATATTGTTTTTTCAGGTTAAATGTGTTGAATATTTCATGAAGCCTTATCAAAGGAAAACAAAACACAAGAAGCTTACATGTATATATTCATTCAATACTAACATCAACTGAAATTGGGTCCTTGCTCTTGCTCCGGTGGTAGACTCTCAGGAGTTTCAACACCTGGTCAAGGGTTCGAGTACCCATAGGTGGTGAAATCCCACTACGGCGTGAGTGTGTGGTGGTGTGCGTGCGTTGTGTAAAAAAAAATAAAATAAAAATAAGGCTCATTGTGTTCATTTATCATGTTAGCTAGTTTTTGTTACCATTAAATGGATTAGTTTCTAGATTTTCAGCTTATGTTATGCTCAAGTTTCCTGTTCTTGGTTACAGGACTATTCCATTGTTATTTAATAATTTGGATAAAGTAAGTTATTCAAATATCATCACTGGACTAAACTTAATGGATGACAATAATTAGATTGTTTCATTCTCTGTCATGCTCCAATGTTAAATTCATAAGAAAGAAACAAATGCCAAAATAATCTCTCCAACTGACTATTTTGAGATCGTTCGAAGTTCACCAACAAAATGAATAGAATCAAGGTTCGGTTTTGTTACCGTATCTCTTGGAATTTGTATTCCTAAATCTATTATTGTTGTTCTGACTTTTTTTCTTTTAATTGTATTTTATTGACTCCTAAATGGATCTGTCATGTCATTTTAGTCTGATTCAAACTTACCTAAGTCCAATTTTACATCTCTGTCTCATATCCTTAAAATTATGCCATTCTAATTCTTAGGTAACCATTTACCTTAAATGCAAATAGTTGGTTTCATTCCTTTAAAAATGTTTATTTCTTTGTGCATGTGTGACCAATAAATAAATGGATGGATTCAGAAAATTCAAGCTGAAATAGGGATTTTATCAAATTTTGGGTTAGGTTGGATAGGCTTGGCTTGTGTCAGGTTTACACCCTGATCCATAGCTCAAGTGGTAGACTGAGTAAAAGATACCTTGTTTTACCACTGAGGTCTTGGTATCGATTCCCTAGTGTGAACTGACAGTGGGTGTACTAACAATCTAAATTTAAAAAAAAAAAAAAAAGGGGGTGGGGGGGGGTTATGTTGGGACTCGTGGAAGCACACAGAAGAATCAAACAAGGTAATCACAACCACGATACAAAGCAATAATGCATTATAAATAACGAAGTTATAAGAGATAAAACCTTACCAAATCAAAGCCCCAAGAGAAAAGGAAAAAAAAAAAAACTTAGCTTTTTCTCTCTCCAAAACCCTCCGAAACCCTTAACCCCGTCTAGCATTCTCACGAGATCTTTCAAACTGTCAACTGGTTGATAGCCCCTATTTTAGCATAGATTTAAGACATCCAATTTTCAACATGCTATGCTAGGCTCGGGCCTTCGGTCTTAAGTGTTGGATCAGGCCAAGGCCTGGCCTGGCTTAGTCATTTGGCCATGGCGTGAGGCAAATCCACATTGCATGGATAGCCCGAGCTAGAATTTTATACATTCATTTATTCCATTATTGTGAAGCTTCTTTTGGAGCATCTAGGGGTAGGGGTGGCAATGGGTTGGGTTGGCCCGCTAGTTTGAGGTGGGCTCGGCCCAAACTAAAAGAGTAGTAAGTTTAATTGGGTGTGAAATGTGGCAGTAAATGAGTCAGGCTCAGGTTGAACCCAATCCAACCCAGCCCACCCATATAGCTCTTGTCGATGGGCCGCATCATCGGGACCTAACCAAGCCCAAAACCCAAAACAATAAGTGAAGATACAAACATATGGTTTATGTCTTTGTAAGTACCCATTAGTTGGGCAGGGCTAGGCATAAGCTTTAGCCCCATATTCCATTTATAAACCCAATTATCATCATGCGGGGTCGGGTCTAGTTCCAATTGGGTAAGGCAATGGGCTAGTCAATCGGTACGGCAATGGCAATGGGCACGCCCAGCAAAATCAAAATTCGAACAAAGCTTGCCTGAAGGCGTGGCCCGATCAGTTGCAAAGAAGGCCTGGTTCGTCATTGCCAGGCCTATTCGTCGAGCTTGGGCTCGATGAAGTTTTAAGTGGGTTTGGTTGGGCCAATGGGTTGTGTGTCTGGCACACTTGGTAAATATGTTGGGCCTGGGCTGACCCGAAGAACCCAAAACGAAGCCAACCTAGTGCCACCCCTAGTTGCGTTCTTGCAATTCTCTAGTGCAATGTATGATCTGAAAAATATCCAATCGATGTAAAAAATGGCTTGTTTTCTTTATGGAGAACATGATCAATCCTATGTAGGGGTTGCAAATGGGCAGGATTGGGCCTTGATGGGCTAGACCCAGGCCTGGTCGACACCTAAGACCCAAGGCCTGACCTGGCCTAAGTGGCCTGAGCTGAAAAAATTGGTGGCCCAGGCCCTGCCTAAAAACTGATAAAATCCCTATTTCCCACTTGATTGTTCCAAATCTATCTGTTGATCAAGTGGGCCACAGTTGCACAAAGAAATAGATATTTAGAGGAATGTTGCCTAACCCAGGATTGGAGGCACATGTAGGATATAACAGCTACACATATAGGTCCATTGATTGGGCATCTAGGATTTATAGTGGTTGCCAAGTTCGTATAAGGCTAATTGAGACTGGATTAATAGGACTGTAGGAATGGTTTAAAACCGTTCTTAAATGAGGCGTCGCAAAAAATCAGGAATGTTTCCGAACCGTTTTGGGTACCATTTCAAATTTTAGAGACGGAATTTTAGGAACGGTTTTAAACCAAAAAACCTGCTGTATAAAATAAAATAAAATAAAAGAAACAAATATATTTAAGCCATATTCATTTAAGAATCAAAAGACGGTAAAAATAACCATGATGTAATTTGAAACATTGTCTGACTTGCAAACCTGACAGTAAAAACTAAAATCTGCAATGGAAGACTTCAAAATAAAAAGACAATTCAATGAAAGTCCGTCAAGCAGACGAAGAGCTTCACAATGTGATGGCCTTTTATGTACCTAACTAACAAGCAACAAGTAAAAAATAAGAACAAAAACATGTGAATAGATTGAAAGAATAACAATCAACTATCAAAACAGTATGAATAAAATTGTGACAATTGAACATACATATGGGGGACTGTTGGTAGTTGACTCACCTGGTTTTAGAATATGCTCAATGCACTCCTGACCCAAGGGGAGGCTCGTTCTAGACCAAGCGAGGCAAACTTGTTCACTTGCTAGGTGCGAAAATGCATCTCCTGTGAAATCTATAACAACATAAGAACACCACCTATGGTAGTTCAACAAGGAAACTCTGGCAATCATCTTAGCTGAAACTTGTATTGCATATAGAACTAGCAAAGGTAGAGATGCTGGAAATTTCTGCTGAGGAATGTTCAAAATCCAGAATGGAATACTCTAGATTCTTATGAGAAATGCATCATGTACATTGTAAAAAGATATTGGAATGGCATTGCAGGTATAATTGGACTTACTTTCCAGGCTGATTTGGAATGGCATTGCAGGTATAATCAAGAATAGAAATCAGACCAAGGTTCTGAAGTTTTCTAGAATGTATTTCTGAAGAGGAATGGGTTGGAAGCATTGCCTTCAGCTTCATCTTCCCATCATTAGCCATAAACCTGCAGATTACATTAAAATATTATTCGTCAACGCACACATCTCCCACAATCCAAAAAGAACCAGGCTAGCAAACTGAGAGCCCCTTGGGTGGAACTTTCATAAGATCCACCCCATTAAAATATTAGTTGTCAATGCACACGTATCTCCCACAAACCTGCAGATTACATTAAAACGATTCTTCTAATGTTCCTTGTTAGGATGAAAGAACTACCTAAAAAGTGCAGTATTCCAAAAACTAGGTAGGCCACACCATAGGAAACAAAAGAATATTGATGACTTGGAAAGAAGAGAAGGAACACTGTGGGGCTCCACAATGAGTTCCCCAGTGTCCGGTAGCATGAATTGAATAGTTTACTGCTCACTCCATTGACATGAACTACTCTAGCAATGTTTGATATAACATTGAAAAGCGATGTACTGATTGAAGAAGAAAAAAGAATTGAAACAAACCTCTGTGCTAACCGGAAATGCAGCCTGCCATAAATCTTCCTGCAAAACAGAAACAGTAATTTTTAATAAATCTTCCTGCAAAACAGAAACAATAATTTTTAAACAACAAAAAGAAAAAGAAAAAATAGCATACAACTGTTAGAGGACATGTAATGCCTGTACAAGTTGAAGACAGCTAGGTGACAAGTAGAATAAGCACTCTCCACTACAAGAAGGAAATTCATTAAATACTTTGGTAGATATATAATTACATATGGGGAAGCTAGCCTCAGCACAATGTACCAATTTCCTTATCTGACACTGCACTGAACTGGACATAGGTGCAATGGTCCATGACCAAGACCATCCATCTAGTGGGTTTCACATATCAGATTATGAGATAAGGTGACCTTCTAATGGTAGGTACAAAACAATATTGGCAATAGACAACATTGAAATTCAAGAGGTCCGCCAATTGGATTGGTGAGATTGTCCAATCCGTGCAATTTGAAGATAGTGGGGCATCCATGGTGGGACCCACCAATGAGCATGCAAATCCATGCTCACCAACCATAGTGTGCCCCTGTAGAATACAACTCTTAACTAGCTAGTGAAGATGATAGCAACCCGTATAGAAAAGAAAAGATGATAGCAACCTGTATAGAAAAGAAAAGATGATAGCAACCTGTATAGAAGTATAGGTTTGTGTTGGATCTGAATTCTTATACTGATCTAGCTTTGAATAGTTTGAGAATAAGAAGTTGTGGGCTCATTAAAAAAAAAAAAAAAAAAAAAAAAAAAAAAAAAAAACAGAGAGAAAGTTTTGACTTAGAAGGAGAAGCATAGAAGATTTTGATTTGGAAATAAACAGGTGTAAAAGTTCCAATTGAGGATTTAATAGATAAAAATTGAAAGTAAAAGGGGATAGTACAAATATTATTTAAAAAAGAAAGGGAACTTGTTCACCTGCACCAAGGATTGTTCGTGATTTTAGCAAATTTTACATGGGATTGACATAATCTGAGCTTTCGCAAATTAGTAGAACGGCTGAGTCAATGCAAAACTCAACTGAGTTTCTATAGGACTTCCATAGCATGAATGGGCCCCCCTTTTGGCTTTCTGAATCAACTACTTCGAAAAAACAATACGATATCATGACAGATCTACTCAAAGTGGGTTTAGATGGAATGATGACTCAAATTGTATCATCATAGAGCTGGTTGTTTGGGATAAGTACATTGAGGTAGGCTATACGAAACTGTTTTTGCACAATACAATAAGCATTTTAGCTTGCGAGTATTATGAACATGCTATATTCTAAAATTTAAGGTGGCACTCTTATCAAGTAAGCCACATATATTTGACATATATTTGTTGAATCTAGGCTGTTGGACTTCTCTTTATTGTTATTTTTTCTCATCCAAGTTTGATATGGATCAGCGAGCCAACATTATTTTCAGAAAATGCATCTTAATAGTGGAGCTCAATTAATGGCCAAGCCATGCTCGGGCCAACGATGAATGGCCCAGCCTAGCCAATTGGCCTGATCTAATCTCTAAGTGGGCCATGGTTATAAGAAAGAAAAGAATGCATGGTTTAAAGACCTTAGTTAGCAGCTCCCATTCAATCCAGGTGAGCTAGACTACCATAGGTTTCAATGTTGTAATGCAGATTTTCTACCATTGAACTACATGCTCAAATCCAAACTCATACCGAAGTTCAGAAAAGATAATTAAAACTGAAGTTTATGCAAAATACTAGAGTTGACGCACAGGAACAATCAAGGAAAAAAAGAATATTTTGCATGAAAAAAAATATCCATGTAAGAAATACGATTGTATGTTAGGTGGGATGGTCATCATACAATGGAAAAACATGAATGTCCCTGAACACAAAGTTTGAATGATTAGAACTATGGCCTTTCCAAGAAAAAAATTCTGAATATACATGGGAGTTTCTATTGCATGATGTCTTTAAAAGCATGAACATGCTTAGCTTCCTAATATACATGGGAGGCTCCCTAGAACATAAATATCAATCCAAGTCAAGACGCTCAATTAAAAAGAAACAGATTGGTGAGCTACAATATACCTACTGAAAGCATGGAGTAAATGTTGGGGTATGCTAAC
This sequence comes from Magnolia changhungtana, assembly GCA_030180095.1. Taxonomy (NCBI): domain Eukaryota; kingdom Viridiplantae; phylum Streptophyta; class Magnoliopsida; order Magnoliales; family Magnoliaceae; genus Magnolia; species Magnolia changhungtana. The sequence continues at coordinate 10,610 of JASAUF010000647.1, read as the reverse complement.
TTGCTAAATGCTAAAAGCTAAAAGAAAATTGCAAATATCGCTTCCAACCTGAGAAGTTTTTAACTACTTTTGTGCTATTTAAATTAAATTTTTTTGGATAAAAGCTTGACATTCAGGCAAGTTGAAGTCACCACTAATTGATCTTACCAGCATTTATTTATTTATTTATTATTTTTTTTTTTTAAAATGAAGCTCCATAACAAAGGATCATGAAAGAACATGGAGAATATGAGCCAACAAGAGATATAAACCCCAAGTAGAGACTTGAAATAAGAAAGCATATGCAGTTCATGTAACACAATCGAGTATTAAAGTAACTACCTGAAATATCTTAAAATGCTTGACAGCTCTAAGTACTGTCAATGAACTTGCTGAATTATCCAGGCCGGTGCCTCTGAAATACTTAGGTCGAGATATGCAGAAACCGGTACATAAAGATGGCTCTTTGATGGAATCTTCATAAGAACTGACTCATGTAATATTTAGTTCTGAAATTAGTGTTAGTTATCATTTTTTTTTTTTTTTGAGAGACTGAAATATATTAAAGAGAAAAGGAAAACAAACAAACAGAGTGGAGAGCAAAGCAGAAAACACAAAACAAAGCAGGCAAAGAAGAGGAGCAGAGAACGAATCGCTGAGATAGCGAAGAGAAGCTATGCTCCTAGAAAAAGAAAATCTTCATCTTTTAAACCGGCGACATTAGCGGCCCATTCGATCACCACCCATTTGGCTTTGGAAGCAATGAACTTGGCAGAGCTTGAGATATTTCTAAAACACCTCTCGTTTCGTTCTCCCCAAACTGACCACCAAATTGCAAGGAGAGCCATTCTCCAGATCTGCGTCTTCTTCTTTCTAATCTTGATACTGTGCCACGCTTTGAGAAGGAGGTCCACTGAATCCGGGAGGCACCAGGATACATGGAAGGCTGAAAGAAAATCTGCCCAGATAAGGGAAATGAACGAGCAATGCAACAGCAAATGGTCAACCGATTCTGAGGTCCTCATACAACAAAGACAGATGTTTGGAAGCACCATTCCTCTCTTCCTCAAGTTGTCGATCGTGAGGATTTTTTTGTTTGCTGCCAACCAACCGAAGGCCACTACCTTTGGGGGAGAAAAGTAGTGCCAGACATGGGCTGGAAAACAAACAGAAAGCTGCGTACCGGAAAGCTGGGCCTGGTTGTAGAAGGATTTGACCGTGTAGGAGGCAGATTTGTCAAGCTTCCAGGAGATTCTATCTTCCATTTCCTGATTAGGGCTGATTTTGTATATATGATCCATCTGACTGACAAAATCGGGGATCTGCCTGTCCTCCAAGCTTCTTCTACAGCGCAGGTTGCCGATTTTGTATATATGATCCATCTGACTGACAAAATCGGGGATCTCCCAGTCCTCCAAGCTTCTTCTACAGCGCAGGTTCCAGACTGGGCCATCTTCCTTAGCATCAAAAAAATCTGCCACAACTGCATCTTGGGTGGGAGACAAACGGAAAATTGAAGGGAAGGAGTCTTTAAGAGTTTTGTCCCCTACCCAAATGTCCTTCCAAAACCGGATATGATTACCTTTTCCGAGATTGAAACCGATGTGCTTGAGAATGATCTTTTTGAGACGGATAATGCCCTTCCAAATGCTAGAGGCCCTACGCGCAGACGACTCTTTTGTCCACCAACCCCCAGGTGAAGTACCGTATTTACTCTTAATTATCGTGATCCAAAGACTGTCTTTTTCGGATCCTAGCCTCCAAATCCACTTCCCTAGCAACGCCCTATTCATTTGCTTGAGGTCTTTGATACCCGCACCACCTTCTTTATATTGTTTGCAAACCTGATTCCAATCCATCAGATGGAATCTTTTTAGGTTCTCCTTCCCTTGCCATAAGAAGTCCCTTCTCAGCTTATCAATAGATGCCAAAACAGTTGCTGGGCATCTGAATAAAGACATGTAATAGAGGGGCAGGTTTGAGAGGGCTGATTTGATTAAAGTGAGTTGACCACCCAGGGAACCGGCACTGCCATGTGGCTAAAAATTTCTCAAACCTTAGAATGATCTTGTTCCATAGGGAAATCGGAGGAGGACCAATGCAGAGAGGGAGACCTACGTATGTTGTTGGGAATGAGGCCGATGAGCATCCAAAGCGTGAGGCAAACTGAGCAACTTCTTCTTCTTCCAGATTCACCCCATATAATCTTGATTTTCTCATGTTGATTCTTAGGCCGGAAACAGCCTCAAAACAGCAAATGGAGGTTCGCAGATTGTCCACCTTACTTGGGTCGGAACGACCTACGTATGTACTTGGGTCGGAACGACCTTACTTGGGTCGGAACGACCTACATACGTACCTACGTACTTACTTGGGTCGGAACGACCTACATACGTACTTGATTTTCTCATGTTGATTCTTAGGCCTACGCAGATTGTTCACAGATTCTTAGGCCTACGCAGATTGTTCACAGATTCTTAGGCCGGAACGACCTACGTACGTGTTAGTTATCATTTATTGCTAATTCATTTTAAAAAACAAATCCAGAATGTACAAGCAATAGCAACTTCCAACTTCATGGCATTCATGATGCATTACATTCCCCAATAAAGGTTGCCTATACTAGCTAACAAATCAAATATTTAAAAATGATTGCTTCTGGATGAATAATTGCCCGTGGAATCATGAAAGATTTGAAAATATTCAAACATATAAGAGAACTATTCTTCTGTTTTTTAGGTAGCATTTAGAGTTTACTGGCAAACCATGGATGACAGTTGGTAGGGCTTTCAGCTACCTGCCCACCTTCCAAGCTGAGATGGGCCTGACCCATTCCAAATCCCACTCAAGAGCCTTGGCCTGAACAAGATGAGCACCTTTTTTTTTCTTCTTTTTTAAAAATTACCAAGTGAGGTTTACAAGGCAAGAGTAAGACATCCAGGAATCCAACCTGGTTCATTCATGCACATTACAGTCTCTGCCGTCTCTACCTGCAGAACAGTGATATTAATTTTAAAGAGAGAGAGAGAGAGAGAGAGAGAGAGATTTTCAAACTGATCAATAGAGAGAGAGAGAGAGAGATTTTCAAACTGATCAATAGAGAGAGAGAGAGAGAGATTTTCAAACTGATCAATAGAGAGAGAGAGAGAGAGCCCTCTTCTAATCTGTATAATAGGAACCCTGTTTTACAAGGGTTCCTTTATAAGGAACACCACTGTCAGTTTGAGGATGCACAGAAAACATCACATTGGAGTTGGGAAAAAATGTAAAATAGGTGCACCTTGCAAGAAAGCATGTAGCTTCTGCTTCCGTAGCTTAAGCTTAACAGTACTTATCTAAACAAGACCATCCACACTATATTTTGAAATCTGGAGCATATGCAAAGTTACCAATAAGAAAATACATGGAAGCAGCTGGCTCAATCCTGAAAAGGTAAGACACTAAAACAAAGTTTTTATTTATGAAAGAAGATTGCATTTTTTTCTAATCATCAAGATAAAGTTTTTATTTATGAAAGAAGATTGCATTTTTTCTGATCATCAAGATAATTATCTTGATGATTTGAACAAAAAATGGGAGAATGAATTACTGTGGAAGAAAAGGACACAACCTCATTCATGAGACTCTTATTTACTCCAAAATTAGTAGCAGGTTCCATGTTCAAATCATTAGATGAATTTTGTTGTTGCTGTTGGGCTTCTGCTTTCACCTGGCCAGCATCTGCATTATAAATAATAACGAATTTTAATTTCGAGAACAAAGAGAGGAACTAAATATCAATAAACTTGGAATGTAGTAAGGGTACATGCTGAATAGTGATGTCATGAGCACGTGCATCTTTCGCTCCAGCTGACATCAGTGCATGCTGAGCAGACTGTTGATGCAGGAATTTTGCTGTAGTGAAGAAGATGTGATAGCAGGGAGATCCACAGGTGAAAAATGAATTAAATCATGATAATACATAAATGGGAAACAATATCATACTCGAATCACTCACTTTAAGATAGATATAGACATCTATTTCGTGAATATGGTTCAAATAAGGTTTTTCCTGACCTTCACTACAATAGGGGATTCCACCTGCTGCAGTTATGGGGCTGCACCTACTGCAGTTCAGCTGAATATATGCTTGAACTTGCACCACGAGAAGCAAATCTCTCCTATACAGATACCTGAAAATCCTTCTTCTAGGAATTCCTGGATTTGGCTCAGTACCTAAGCAAGCTGAAAATAGGCAACAACAATGCGGTGTAATCCGTCTGAAAATAGGCAACAATGTCACAAACACCCAGATGAAGGAATAACATAAACATTAGCTTGATCAAAAACTTCTGTGGCCCTCAAGAAGTTTCCAGTGGTAGGCATTCAATCCCATTACTTTTTGTAACGCAGTCCACTTGAGCTTTGAATCTTAATATTTTTTCATCAGTGCTTTTAAATGATCTCGAAAATTGAATGGACGGCATGGATATAAGATATACATCATATTAGGGCCTACAGAACTTGGTGACGTCAACACACCACCGAGGTACACACCACGCAATCCTCACTTCCATTTATCAGTGTTGAAAGGCAACCAATCTGGACCACTTATTTTATTGTATTTTTAACTGGATGTTGGATGGCGATGGAATAAATAACCCACAGCCATAGATTTATAAAATCCATTTATGGCCGTAGGAGCACCCAAATTTTTGGGCCACAACAATCATTATGATACATGTCCATAAGGCCCACCTTGTGTCGATGGTATATCCTAAACTGACCCACCCATCTGATTAAAATGGTCCTGAGACTTTACCTGTATCGCTTATCTTCCTCTGATTTAGATCCAGACCATTCATTTGATGGGGCCCACACAAGATAGACCCAAAACCTTCTTCACCTAACACCCTTTACAACCGATTGGTGGACGTCTACCTCTGCATATAGATGTTTGCTTTGTTGTATCTTAACCGTTCGTACTGAGGGCGTATCTCGAGCAGATTGCAGGTGGAGCATTGCAGGCGATGGACGGCTCCGTCTGTTCGTAGTTCCACCGTTGATCGACGTAGTCATCTTGCCGATTGGGCCCACCTACAAGGGCCCCCACGATCACATTGGGATTGCTACCGTTGATGTGGAACCATTTCTCGAACCCTTCGAGGCAATCATCGTTCGAAGGTAATAGCGATTTCGATTCGATGGAAGCTCCTCGGTGGTGAACTTGAAGCAGGTAGCTCCTCGGTGGATGTTGCAGGGAGAGGGAGATCAAGAGAGGGAGGGAGAGTGAGAGGGAGATCGAGAGAGAGGGTTGAGATCGGGAGAGGGAGATCAAATGAGAGGGAGATTGAGAGAGGGAGAGGGAGATGGAGATCGGGAGAGGGAGATCGCGTTTTGGCGTTTTGGGCGTTTTGGAGGGTTTAAGGCGTTTTGACGATGAAAATAATCCCGTAGTCTACGGCAGATTTACATAAATGTGACTCTCGGGCCATGTGGGGTCCACTTAGGGTTCTAATAGAATCCATTCTGTCCATCTGTTTCAAAATAATACAATAAACCATAATAATAAGAAATAAGAAGATCCAACACTCAATCGGGACACACCAACAAAACAGCGAAAGTAACAATGTATAACATCAACTATTCCAGTACGGTTTACTACCGTTTCAAATTAGAAACGGCTTAAAGCCGTTTTTGAACCAAAATGCCAACTGTACCGGTTTGGCGATTTTGGTGTAGTGGGGTAGAGGTGATTTATGCATTGGCTACCAATGTTTTAAAACACGATAAGGGCCACAGTTGGTCAGGTTTGGACCAGATGGCCCACTAAATGGGTCAGGTCACTCTAAACCCTGCTTCAATTAAGTGCATCACTTGGACCTTTTTTGAGGAAATCCAAACCAAGTTAATCATGGGCCCTACCATGGATGGACCACCTCCCAAAAAATCTCCTCGATGAGATAATCCTATACAAGATTTCAATTTGTAGGCTTCAAATAAATGGTTAAGGAGAAAACCATCAATGGTCCACATTAAAAGAAAATTTAAGATTGGTGGATTAGATCTTATGATTAAGGAGATATTTTGAGGTTGGGAAGGACGAGAGGTCAAGCACCGTCTTCGTTAGGGGGGATAACTGTTCGAATCCACTGAACTTCTCTGGACGACTCTCATAAAAATTTCCAATCCAGAGGAAAAGAAAATAAAAATAATTCTAAAATATTCAAAATAATTTTATTGACGATGAAAAACAAGTTTACAACTCTTTAAATAAGATTACGAACCCTAGGGAGAAGTTTCCGAATCATACTATCACTAAAACTCTTAGAAATCGCCACTTAATATAAATAGTAAACTTACTATAGATGGTGATTTCTACTAGACCTCATGGTTTTCTGCCAAAAATAGTAAGTGTCCTATTTGACTCAACTATGCTATTCTCCTAATTATTCTAAGCACTTTTATGTTGGGCACAACCCCTAAAGCCCAACGCATGAAGAGTTATAGTCAAACTAAAACTTACTATAAATAGTAAAAATGAAATTAAAATAGAATTGATCATTGATCTCGATGGTATTTTGCAAATTTGGCATTCACAACCTGGCATAGTGGGGTTGGGTGGCTAAAGTAGCTCATCCTATCCCAAAATCATATATGGTACGTCCGATAGCTTATTCCAGTTTACAAGATACGTTCGTTTTAAGTTTTGATAGTCCGGATCACTTCTGTCGTCAACCGGGCCTTTTCTGATCCATCTTGGCCATGAAAGTGTCCATGACCCGCTCTACATCATAATTAAGGCATGATCCATCACTCACAGGTTGTATTAGATCAACCGTCTGGATCACTGAACTGTGGGCTCAACTAATTTAAAGTAAAAACCCATATCTTTGAGGTAGAGATCCTAACACCAAATAAACGATCCTAACCATTCAATCAATAACGTGTAGAATTGATGGTCAAGATCAATAAAAAGTAAGCCCAATCATCTATTATGATTCTAAATGTGGACCCCACCTTGGAAAACAAATTGTTTAGACCATCCCATTTCTTCAATGCAAGTAGTTGCATCATTAGCTACAAACGCAACTAATGGTATAAGATCATGCACTATCTAACATACAATTGTTGAGGCACTATACAATGTTGTATTTTGTTTTAAAATAAACATTAAAATTTTGGTTTTCAAATTTTTCGGTTTCCCTCCACATTTGAAATTTTTGCTTTTGGGTTGTGGGTTTTATCCTACATCGGATTTCCCAAAGAAAATCTTCTTATATATAAGATAGGCTTTTTGCCTTGGGGCTTGAGTCCCATTCAGGAGGCATGTGAATTTGGTCTATGCTAATAGCTCTGATCTATGCCATTGACCACACACGCACGCGCCAAGTCGAGACGTGCGTGCAAAGTCCGAGTCTGTGTTCTGTGTGCGTGACGTAACGAGCGTGAGCGTGGGTGCAAGTGCTCTGGCAGTGACGATGCGAGTGTACTCGCATGGGTATGTGTGTGTGTGGGTACTCGCGGACTTTAGTTGCATGAGAGTGTACTCGCACTGCGCTGTTTTAAACCGCAGAGATGTGTCCATTCATCTTGGTCGCATCCGCTGGCTGAGTTTAAACCTAACGGACCTAACCCTTTCTAAAGGGTGCTTATGCACCACTTCGAAGTCTATATAAGGACTTCCGTTCCTGTTTCTAAAAGTACGAAAAACCTTTCTCTCCTCTTATAAAACTCATGCTATAAAACTCTCTCTGCTTCTAAGAATTTTACTAAGTTCATCACCGGAGTCAACTCAAGACTTTCAAGTTAAATCAAGAAGTGGTTTGAGCCCACGCATACTGAGTGCACCGCAATTGGGACCAGGTCATAGTCGTTGTATCCTCGGAGGTCGATTGCTGGAAACTCTGTTGCACTTGAGACGCTATCCAAGGAGCAAATTCGATTTCAAGCCGAGTGACTCACGTCACGCCTCGACTTCAAATATTTAAGTTTTCTATCTCTAATTTTATTTTCTTTTTAGTTTTTGAATTTTTAATAGTTTATTTAATTCAACCAAATATTCCAACAATCTTGAAATCGAATTGTTGAATTACATGACTACATTACAATAACAAGAAAATGTTTCCTCACGAGTTAGCAATAAAATCGAACCACTCGCTAGACAATGCTTTAAACTATTGGGAATCAAAATCTGTTGTTCGTACGACCACCCTTAAAGTTTCATACATACATCCGAATCATTTACTATAGATCCAAAGAAATCAAATCGAAGTGGTAAAGGTATTTCTAAAATAATTGTAAAAATTATATTTTAAACTCTTTGTCGTTCAACGAACTATATGACGTAGTATACTTTCTAGTACGATTAATCTATTAAAGACATATGGATCAGGCTAGGAAAAGAAGTACATATTGAAAGATGTAGTGCTAAGAAACATGCAATTGGCGTAATTTCTTCATTATGAAATGACAGACGACAAACCTCAAGCTATATATCGATTCATGATTTTCAAAATTCAGTTCAATAATCTATCGGCGTTAATGAATTAAGTTTCGGATGAAGTGAGCCACAGTCAGAGCGTTAATAAAAAAATTACCGCCCTCGTGGAAAGAATATGCTAATAAATTTTAAACATAAAAAGAACGCGTTTTTTGAAACCACTTATCGTATTACATACAAATATAGGAGACCAATAGAATCAGTGGACTAAAAAAGAAAATAGAAATGAAATAGATTCAAAAAGTTTCTAATCTTGTGTAATCGAAATGAGAAACAATAAGAAAAAGGGCAAATGTCATAATCATGGTCAAACCTGGACATTATGCAAAATGAATGCAGTTTCAAAAAGATGAATGCGACAATCAATTCAAGAAAAAGTGAAAATTATTACAATCATGGAAAGCCTGGGCATCACATTAAAATTGCGTTAAGGTTAAGAAAAACAAAGATAAGTCGTAGAAATAATCTGCGCGTAAATAGTCACGAGTCCGATATGATATTACGTGAGCGTCGTAAGTCTTCCTTATAAACAACTTCCGAGAGTGAACTAGACACCAAGGTGCAACTAGGCACGCTGCAGGCAAGGATCATAGGCAAGATGTTTACATCATAACTAAAAGATCGTGAGATGATGAACATGTGTTCATGTAACGCCACGCGAACAGCCTCCAATTGTAGGAAAAAGGAAAGTACTTCAAACTCACTTCTAAAGACCTCGCTTATTGAATGATGTCCTACATGTGCCTAACATTAGAAGAAACTGTCTCTCGGGTTCACTCTTGGCAATAAGGTCATGTCAATGTTGGTATTTGATTTCCAGATAAGCTTGTAAATTTAATTTCAAGAATGAAAATTTTGTTGATATGATACTCAGAGTGATGATTTATTCATTGTAGAAATGTATCCAATAATAATAAGAAGAAGACATCTAGTTATATTTATATCAGTTGAACCTTTTCATCTATGACATAAGATTAAGTCACATGTGAACGTAGTATCTTTCAAGAAAAATGAAAAGATTAGGTTTATTACCCAATATATCTATAATGAGGAATTCGACATAAATGCGAAACATGCGTAGAATCAAAATTCATTAAAACCTTTAAACGAATCAGAATGATCCTCTGCTCTATTAGGACCGATACACATACGACTTAGCATTTTAGAAATCACATGTCTCAGAGTAGAAAAGATATTACATAACTTTTCAGAAGGGATTACATCTGTGTTCACTAGAGCATATTTGTTAAGGAATAAAGATGAAGCTTTAAATATTTTTTTTCTAAGTACAAAATTAAAGTTAAAAATTAAAAGACTAAGAACAAATCAGAGGAGGGCGAATATGAATTTTCTCAATTTAGAAAATTATGCAAAAATAAATGGAATAATTTATAAAACTACGGCCTCCTTATACACCGTAATTGTAACAAAATGGAATAACAGCAGAATCGTAAAAATAGAACTTTAAGGAGATGATTTAATACTATGTTACATAGTTCGTATGCTACCTCCTCAAATATGGATAGGGAGAAGCAATTTATCTCTGTCATATATCCTAAATAGGGGATTCATTCTAAATCTTCTCGAACAAACACCTTGGCTGAACTTCTTGAAAGAATTATGTTCCTAGTTATAAATATATTAAAGTGTGGGAGAGGTTCTGGCTAAATTAGGATTGCCTAAAACTAAGAAAAGAAAGTTGGGCCCTAAACTAATTTGGATCGTAGAGACATTTATAGGGTAATTTAATAAAATAAAGTGTACCTTATAAAGTTTCTAGTTTTAAAAACTAAGGATAATATTCTTGTATCCCAATACAATTATATGTAAGCCGTGAGACGCAAGAAAGGCTTGAGCAACGCATTCCCTTATTAAATCTAAATCTACGTGAACATGTATGGAAGTTAACGAATCGTATATCGGGCACATAAAGTGGGTGCGTTTTATGAGAAAGTAGTAGAAGAGATACGACAAAAAAAAAGATACTAGGGGTTAGGAAAAAAGAAACTAACGTAGGAAATGATTTTTTCACATTCTTAGTAAAACGATCCTACAATTTACATTAAGCGATTAACTCTCCGTGATGCAACCTTTTGGAATGAATCAATAAATGATAAGTTGAAATCTATAATATCAAATAACACTTGGG